>OY728136.1:1995280424-2000280424 GCA_963277665.1 Viscum album
TTTATTGAAAATCCAATTTGGTAGGATTGGTGACATGATAACATGATGGTACCATGTTTTCAATTGGGAAAATGTTGTGTCATTAGATTCTGGTGGAACGAATATGGGTTAGTGAATAACTATAGGTAGTTATTAAGAATTATATATTGTGTGGTAATGAGTTTATAAAGATTTTTTTATCATCGTGGCATGATGATTATGGGTGTTTTCCTATATAATGTTGTATAGATTCCTCGCAATTTATTTCATCATAACATGAATTAAATTTATGATGTGATTAGAAGGTTAAGTCTAGATAGAATAACTATTAATTTAATACATGTATAGGTGGGATTATGAATATGGGAAGTAAAAATTGTAGTAGTTCCCTGGTCTAGGAGAATATATATGGGAAATTTCCTCCCATGTCCTTTGTATGAATGGATTCTAAAAGGGTCCCACCATATCCCCCACCCCACCTGCACTACTGCCCCCCCACCGCACCCCCAGAAAACTCCCCTACACATCCCCATCCCCCTCTGAACTGCACACCCCCACCTACACTATCGACCACCACTGCACACCCACCCTTCCCACCTGTACATTGCACTCCGCCCACCTGTACACCCCCACCTGCACCCCCCTACTCCACCCAATGCACATCCACCCACCCCCCCCCCCCCACCTACACACCACTCCCCCCATCCACTACACCCCACCTGAACCCCCCCCCCACTAGCACAACCCCCTCATTCACCCCCACCTACACAGCCCAGCCCCCAACCTCCACACTACCCCCCCCCCCCCCCTCACCCACCCACCCACCGACTGTACATCCCCCCCAACTCACCCATTCATACCCCCCTCCCCCCCTTTACCAGCCTACCCCACCTGAACTGCCCACCCCCATGTGCACAACCCCTACCTCACCTTCACCAGCACCCCCAACAGATGGGAGAAAATATAGTACCCCTACAGCAATAATAATGTGTAAAACTCCTAGAAAAAATAGTGATGGTATTGGTTCGAGAAGGGAAATATATTTTCTATGTGTAAGATAACGTATTTGGAACAAGATAATTTTACATTAAAAAACTAATGAAAAACATAAATGATGGGAGATTTCATTGGATTAGGAAATATAATAAACTTGGTTAATAAAAAACCAAAATAAATGTATGCATAATATGTAACTCGAACTCACCAATTTTAAGTGGACATAACAAGGATGTATCTTTATAAGAGGAGGGGTCACCCACTGGGAAGAGTGCACTGCTCTAGTTGGGAAGAAATCAGTCGATTGAATCTGGAAAGGGATGTGGGGGCTCGAGTTATTTGGGGAAAAACATTCCAACATGTTTTAAAAAACCATTGGGAAGCATCAACATATACCAATATTTTTAAAAAGTAGTTGGGAAACATCACTGTACCATAATATATCCCAATATTTTAGATAAATCATTGGTAAAAATACTTATAATATAATGTTTTTCAATAACCGTTGGGAAATATTACACTAAATCAATATATTCCAACGGTTTTCAAAAACTGTCAGAAAAAACTCTCCATCCCAATGAATTAAGATAACCATTGGGAAAATGACGTTGGTATAACTATGAATTGCAGTAGTAAATCCTAGGTATGAGTTATTTGGGTGACATTAAGGGTTCCCAATTCACCTATTCAAAGGGAATGTATTAATATTCATTTTCATTACCCATGTATTTATGAAAGGAACTACCATGTTTCAAAAAATTTAAAACTAATATTATTTTTCAGTGTGAATTAATTTTAAGGGTGGTATAATTTGACACCCAGTGATTTTTCGAATTGATTTTTTTTTTGAAAAAAAAATGAATCATTTCGATATTTTTTTATTTTAAAAAATAATCAACATATCTTTTAATATATGAAATAACATAGTTATTATTAATTTTTATGAAACAAAAATTACATCTTTCACTAAATGTATCAAATATATTATCTTGTGGTATAAAAAACACTGTGTTTTTCTTTTGTTAAACACTATAAAAAGTTCTTTCGATAACTTGTGTGACAAAAAACACATAAGATTACCAAACTATAATTTTATATTAATATTAATATTAAAATATTATAATAGTTTACATATATCAATTAGAATGGTGTATAAAAATATGATTTATTAGATTATAAATATATGGTTTACACACATATATAAAAATAATTATTTAGTGAATAATTAACTATAAATGAAAATAAAACCCTAATGATAATATCATTTATCTTTTCTTGGAAAACAATATATATACAATCAAACACGTATCACCAAAATAAATTAGCTAAAACACTTTTTAAAAATTATTTTAATGAAATATATTAAATAGTGTATTTCAAATTCCTTGGTGATTCCAAGATTCTAGGGCACTAGTGTTCTAATGTCTCCTAGTAGATCCCACATAATTAGATATGAGTGGAAGAAATAAAAATTATGTCATGGTAAGACGGGACAAATATGAATTGATATAATTTGACATATTTATACTAAAAACATGATGGTTTATTATTAACAAGCTATGATGGATCTGTGGATATCCTGGATTAGTAGCCTCTGAATGAAGTGTCTATTACAATGCATGATTTGGGATATCATCATACACTATAGTGGATGCTGAAGGAACATACTCATCTGATGTTGGAGGGATGGTAGGAAATGGTGGGGATGTAGAAATGTAAGAATATGGGTAGTATGATTGGAGACACATCATAGAATATGGATATAGAAATGGTGGGAACATCTATGGTGGTGTTATGTACATGGTATGTGAATAAAAGACAAAATTATACGATGATGAAGGCTTGTGTGGGAAAATAATTGGAGACTGCATAGACATGATATCAAAATAAGAGGATAAATGAAATGATGATTGAAGAATCGATGGAAACATCCCTGTAGGCTCAATAAGAGGATGAAAGGTGGTGGGAGATGAGGTTTCCAGAAGTTGGATATGGTTGGAATGAGTGTGATGGGTTCTCTACCTAGGTCTAGGAGCATCCCTGCTTGGAACCATGCTGGTTGGATGAGGATTCAACTCTGGTGGAGTTGAATGTCCCTAAATTGTTTTATAAAGAATATGAAAATGACATTATATTGAATGTAGAAAAAGATATTACAATTATTATAATCATTGACGGAACAGAAGGAGGCAATTTATGCTCCCACATTTTTTAATCATGATCAAATAATCACTTCCTTTGAATATCTTAGTTATTTGTTAGAATATGCATAATAATGAAATGTAAATTTTTAGAAATAGTTTTTAATAATTTTTTATTAAACATATAATTAAAATAATTAATAAATAATTGCATAACGTCTTTTAGTAATAATTATTTAAAACCATGTTATAAATTTTTCTAAAAACCCATTTTAAAACCGGTTTTCTAAATTGAAATAAGTCTATTTAAATGAAAATAATCCCAACATCAAAAAAATTATTTCCAAAAATTAAACTAAATTAAAGTAATTATATTAATAAAAATATGAGAATCTCATGTCAAGGTAAACTTAATGAAATGGGAACATATATGGTTTCTTCTATATATTACCCACCAATAATTCAGTTTTAATATTAAATCTCCAATGGGACAATTTGAGTTAACAAATTCATATATTTTGGTGAACACCAAGGGGGTTATAAATAGTGGAAATTTAATCCCCATTATTGTCAAAAATATGTATTCGGGTTAATTTATTAATGATACCATAACCAGGTCTCCGATGATATTTCACATAAACACTTGTTTTTCATTGATGCTAAAATGTATAGTTCATTAGTATACCAGAATTGAGGCATGTCAATAACTCTAAATCCACAACAATAAATAAATTTGTCCAAGACAATTCATTGAATAAAATATTTAAATTTCATCATAGTGAATTGACCTTGAGTGCAGTAATCAAATAATAATATATTATCAACATGTCTATAATAAAAAAATATTAATATCAGGGCTGACTATCTAATGATCTAGAAGAATAAAATGATGTAGTATTTAACCTACCACCATCATGTTGTGTTCCCATTTTCACCACATGATTAGTTATTACAAATTTAATCCTATTGGTGATTATTGTTTTTCATTCATGAACCAAAAAATTATGACCAAAGTCCATCTTTCTTATTTATTTAGAAAAAAAATCAATTTCTAAACACAATAACTAAAATATATATTAATAATATAATTAAACGAATATATATATTTTCATTTAATTATTGTATTTATAATATCTTTGATTTCAAACAAGAAGGAAACACTAGAATATGAAAAGCCTCTCTCCTAAAATTTCAGGATTGATGAAGTTTATATATAATGTTTTTACAATCCTTATATAACATGATAATAAAATGATAAGGTATTTGTTAAATGAATTAGTACGAGATTACATATAAATATCCAAATAATTTATTTGATATAATCATTTAATAAACTGTAGTTCAACAATACTGTGCTATGTTATATATTCCACTCTTCCGGGATTAATTTAGCCAATGTACAAGACCCATAAATTTCTCCAATTTGGGGAAAATATGGAAACAAGGGCTCAATATCACCATAATTCTCATATAATTTATCAATGAATGTTAAGTTATTGTGCTCACCTCAGACAAAAAAATTGTTTAAAAATCAGTACATTCTTGAGCTAGATTACCCTCACAAGGGATCCTTCCGGATAATTATTGTTTCATACAAATGATATCATTTTGAACCTATTTCTTATAGTAGGATATAACCACTAAAAATTTATTGGTCCCACAAGATGTGTTTCAGTCGGAAGATAAACTATTAAATGTAGAAAGCGGGTGAAGAATAATGGCATGTATTTTTTCCACCTCACAGAAAATTAATGTTGGCTCTATCTAAATTTTTAGGACAAATATATTGGATAAACATTTATAAAAAAGGTCTCTATAAAATGGAATAAGAGAATCACTATTACACTTTCATTTTTGGATTGAAAATGCCGAATTGATATTATAATAAACTTATATAGAAGGATGTGATAATCACAAGTTTTTAAGGATTTATTTTCTATTACCTTCTGTTAAATAATTAAGATATGTTGCAATAATAACCATTAGGATCCAAGATATTCCCCAAAATTTATAGAAATTGATATTTTGTTAATAGAGTGATCACATAATAATCACATGGAACTTTCCATTTATTTTCAAAGATATACACAAGATGGAGTTCTTGATGAATACCCCAATCCAAAAAATTTCCGTGAGATCCGAATTTATCTTTGGTATTCCCCTTGATAATTAGAATAATTTTAAACAATATTTCACAAATTTTATTATCAATTCACATTATGTCTAAACAATGATATGAAAAATTGGGAGACCAACATAAAAAATCAAAAAAGATATATCTATTTTTTCAATTGTAAGTGAATTTAGTGTCAATATTATTCCGCATTTTAGATTTCATCTTACAATTCCCTAATGAAAAAAAATATTTCACTTCATTGAGAACCCCACTTCCTGACATACATTGATGTTGTTGTTTAGTGTCTACAATATTATCAAAACTCTTATGATTCTTCTTGTATTGATGAGCCATTGGAAATAATTCTCAATTCCCATTTAATTAAAACCATAATGATATTTGAGAATTTTTTAGAATGACTTATTTATAAAGAAAATGAAATTATAGTTTTCCCTTTGTGCTCCAACCAGACATCATTAAAAAATCAATGAAATCAATTATTTTCCACAGAAGGGAATCACACATGAAATATATATTCTGAAGAAGAATCGAATGTGTGAACAAAAATATCCCAATTTTTCATTAAAACTCTTATTAAAGGTTGCCTGTAGTCATCTATATCATTTCTAAAATCATAAGGTTCATATATCAGAATACAAAATCAAGTGAAAGGTTTTATTATACACGTACAAAGAGGAAGATTATAAATGTGTGTTAAAATTTTCTGCATACCGTGGGTGGATGGAATCTCAGCAAACTAATTAAATCCGTAAAATGAAAGTCCAAACCAGAAATTACAAACTTGAGATGAGAAATAATGGTGTTGTGCATAAAATTCCATTCATTATAATTCATATATATGATGAACCAATTCATCATTATCATTAATTCTATCAGCATCATGCCATCACATATTGGATGAGATTTTAGAAGACATGAATACATTTTGAAGCCTTAGAATCAATAAAAGTTACCCACAAAGCACTTTGGAATAAGAGACATTTTTTCATATTTATTTTCCTTCTATAAATATGTACCACATTATTTAATGTAATTAAGGTTAAATGTTTCTATTCGAAATAAATATCAATCTTTCAAACAAGAATTAAATTTATTAGTATGAAATCTATGGTTATTAATTATGAACCATGAAATATGATGATTTGAAGGAATATCTGAACCATAAAGAAGGAAGTCCTTCAAAAAGTTATGACTATAATAAAAAATGGTAATAAAATTTATATACATTGGTTTTCTATGTCATTAACGCATTAAAAGTTCTAACTTTTTTATTTGGGTACATTCCAAATTTACTAGAGTCCTGGCATCATCTGTTAAAATCTTCACCCACTTCACATAATCATCTTTATTATTTTCCTCACATTTATTGATATCATTACCGTTATTCATAATCATAAAATCTCTCTCATGATGATTAACAAATGGAAAATGATCAAATTTAAAATTATTCATTCCACTCTTTCTTTTACTTAATTAATAGTAAAATATTTTCTCATCTCTCCATGGTGATACAAAAGAAATAGTTTTTTTTGAAATCCATTAGTCATTTTATATTAGATAATTTCTTCCAAGATTCACCATGGTCATGCAACACATTAATAGAATTAACAATATATACAACCACCATATGAAGCATTGTATAATGAAAAATCTAAATAATTGCAAATTATTTTGAAACTAGGGTGAAATATAATTAGTATCATACGTTGAGATTCTATTAATTATATTATAGGGAACAAAATTTATCATCAGATATAAAATTTAAACTATAATTAAAATACTCATTATAATGACATTTAGTATAAAAGACTTCAAATCATACTCGTATCTAGAAAGAGAGATAATAAGAGAAATAACATATAATATAAGAGATGAAAAATATGTCTTTTTAGCACTGGATTAAGAAGTGTAAGACTATGTAATCATATTTATCAATTATATTAATGGATTTAGTAGAGGGTATATTTTTTTCTTTCAAATTAGTTAATAAATATTAAAAATTAATCTTTGGGATAATAAATAAAATTTGTTGATGATATTATTTCTTCTTTTTTAATATAATTTATATAATACATAAATTATTGATTACGGGACCTATATGAATTTCGTAAGATTGTTTTCAAGGGAATAAGGACTTATATAATTCTTTGAGATATAAATATTCACTCAAAAATTGGGGTTTTTTATATTATAATATTAGTTCAAAGAGATAATTTATATGAGTAATTTTAACTTATATCAAGTTAATCATATATAATTTTTAGATATATATAATCTTATGATTTAACATTATATAATATATTCTAAAATATGTCATTATATTATTTATGTTTTCAGCATTATGATTAATCTCACTATATAAAGTTCATACATCAAAATTTTTTATTTTGAAGAAATACAAATTACTTGTAAATTGTGTGGTTATTAATACCCAATGAATTTCATCATATTAAATAAATTATTAAAATAACATTAATTTTGTAAAAAATTTGTTTCTTGATACATATACATAGCTATGAAGAAACATAGTTCAACATATTTTACACGGAAACTCATCCTACTCCTATTTATTAATAGTGGATTTGAGAAATGTATTATATTGGTAACCGTTAACCTATATAAAACAACTTTTATTTGATATAGGATGATTTAATTATTATTTTTATATATATAATAAAAACTTATACAAGACACTTAAAAAAGGTAGGTTTTATTAAAACATGGCAGAACTTTTAATGTTCTCAGATTATAGCACCCTTGAGCTATTTTGTTATTTAGTTGACCAAAAACTTAATTTTAATAACATCTAACAAAATTATAATAATTTTTAAAGATTTAATATAAAATTAATATAAATAATTAAATCCTAAACTAGTTGAATCAAGGAAAATTAAAAAAAAATTGAGTAGAAGGTAACTAAAAGAAGAAAATTTTAATTGATCCATATCAAACTATTCTAAATAGAACCAAAAAAATTAAATTTAAAATAGAAAAATAATTATTAATAGAGTTATATCAAATTAAAAAGATGAAAATTTTCATTATCTATACAGAATTGTACTTATAATATTTGAGTTGATTTCAAATAATATATGTGAACCAAATCGAGTCAGTTTGACATCAATCAGAATTAATAAATCCAAATAATATCAAATCATGGATAATAAATCCAAAATGAACTGTATGATTTCATAATGAATATATATAAATAAAAAATAATCCAAAATGTGCCAAATAAATATATAAGTTTAATAAATAATCCCAAACTGAACTATATCAAATTAAACAAAATCTAAATGAACATATTTCGATTGAAATTAACCATGATAAATAGATCCAAAAAAAATAAAACATAATGAAACATCCATGTACGAAAAATTATTGAATGAATATTATAAAGGAAAACCAAACAATATAAATAATAATGAAAAATTTTATGATAAAAAAATAAATAAAATAAAAAAAATAAATAAAATTGATAGTTTTATGACAATAAAACCAAAATAAATTTATTTGATTCATAGATAGATAAGCCAAATTAAACATAAAAAATTTATTTTAATAGAAAAATATATTTTGAATTAAGATGTATCACATATACCTAAACTGACTAGTAATAAATATAACTAACTCTTACGAAACTAAACAAGACAAAAGTAGACCCAACTACATTAACATCAATATATTTGAACAAAATAAAACTGAAATAGCTTGAGAAAAATTGAATAAAACAAAAAATTCACCAATAAAAATTAATTTCATAATAATAATGTCTAAAATTAATCTATTCTGACATAAATAAAATGAAACCAATCTAATCCAAGTCAGAAAAGTAAAAAAGCAACCAATTTTAAAAATATATATATTATGGAAAAATATAAAAAATTATGTGATGAAATTTAAACAAAAGTCAGAAATAAATTAGTGGCAAAATTTTATCTAAAATAAACAAACCTAATCCATAATAATTCAAGAAAAATAAAGAAAAGAAAATATAAAATTTAGATCCTTAAGAATTTTAAATGAATAAAATTAATTTTAATCGAATTAAACCAAAAAATGTTCATAGAATAGAGATGAATGAAACCTAACAAAACTAATATAAACTAAATGAAATTAAATCAAGCTAAATGAAAAAATATAATATAAATAATATAATAAATACTTACTTATTTATGAAAGAAATGATTGAAATATAAGAGAGGATATGGTAAGTCATTTCCCACTAAGGTGTGAATGAAATTATGGTATGAGAGGGGGTGCTGAAGCTATCATGAGAAGGGTAGGGGGTCACTGAATGTCACCTGAGGAGGAGAGGATTCCCTGGGAATAGGAGGGGGATTCTAAATGTCTCCAGAGGAAGGTGAAGTGCCTAAATCAGTGTGAATCACTGATATGGTAAGGGGTGAATCAATGATCCCATTAAAATATTTTTACAAATTGATTCTTTTTTATTAATCCTCTTTGTATGGTTAAAGCCTTGATCTACTCTTCTTCTCTCTCTAATCCTTACCTTGAATGATTTTGGAAATTTAAAGGCACTGAACACAAGATTTACATGTTTCAGTTCAAATACATTCTCCTTTCTATGTTGTTTATTCTCCCCAACATAGATTCTCCACTATAATCGTATTATAAATTAAAATGGTATATATAGAGTCCAGTATATCTCTCAACAGTCCCACTAGAGGTTCTTTATAATGCTTTCCATAGTGTTACCAGATTCTCACTAGTCATCTCTAGAGTCTCACATATGTCTTCTTCTCTTCCCAAAATCACATAGGTTTCTTTAGGCTCTTCAGTCACATGAGAAGCTACCTTCATTGAGTTGTTTTTGATTCACTGTATATTATTTGATGCTCTTAACCCTGGGATTTCTAAATAACACATTCCTATGTATCTCTTCAATAATATTCAATATCCTTTGGTATGGTCTGTTGGCCTTGCTCAATAATTCATATAACTTTTCTCGATCAATCCTTAGTGCAACAATGATTTGGAAATTCATTCTTATTCTAAGAAAGGCCATTACTCAAAATCATGTGGGCAAATGGTACCCAAAATTTCATTAAGAATATAATGTGGAAGAATGATCTTTCAGAATATCAACATTGTATAACTTATAGAATCCTTAAATATTGTCATCTCAGATTTAGGATCTTCTTTAATTCTTCCCAGCTTCAGTCTCAATTCTAATTCACCTCATGCATTAATATCATGACAACCAATATTCTTCTTTTTTGGAAATCTCAATAATTTCTACATATTCATGATAAGATTCTTGTTGTCATGAATATAAAAAATGTATATTATTAACCCGAGCACACACTATTCTCTAAAATAAATATTTTACATTCGATGTCTGTGGGTCTGGAAATAAAACATACATTGTCCACTAAATTTCTTCTTTCTCGATATGAACACACATGATTCATTATTATTTGGTTCATTGCACAAACATACATTTTAGTTTAATTTGGGTTTATTTTATATTAATTATGTTCATGCACATCCTTCGTTACATGTGCATGGGCATGCATAGATGCATGTATATTAAATATATAATTTTTTACATCTTGGATTACATTACATTTATTCATTTTACACCCACTATTTATATAAAGATTCATATGAATAAATATAATGATGGATTGTGTAGGTGGATGCCCTTATACCTCCTTTCACAAAAACCCGAATAGGTAAAATTCATGTTTGGTTTTTTCTTTCCCATGCATATGGTATGTTTGGATCTCCTTCCTGAAACGTAGAGTGGTTATTTTTTTTTGTCTTCATGGAGTACAAAAAAGGGTTTCATTGAACCAATTGTGTACCAGTGGGGCCTTATTCACTAAAAAACAATGACGTTTCATGGGAAGATGTCACATACTCATAGGTTTATTCTTATATATGTTGTAGTTTCATTCCACATAGTGAGACAGATTCGAGAGTGCATAGGACCTATCGAATGTCCACATGACCTCTTTTCTCCTCTGTGTATCAGAGCCGTGTGGAAACCTCTTCCTTTCATGAAGCATAGGATTTCATGATGTATCTGTTTCATTGGAGAAATAAGATCTCTCTAATATATAAATGGAAGTAACTTCCTTTGGCATGGGGCACCCCTATTTATAGGTGAGGGCTATTTATTTTTCCTCATTAACATCCATCGTGATATACTCTTAAATTATGTTGAACAACTGATATCTTCATATTACAATTTTTTTACACCTCAAACTATAGATGAGATATACCAAATATCCCAGTTTATTTTCTTTTCAATAAGAGCTCCTTATTTCTCATGATCACCTCACATGCAAGCACAACTAGTCGCGTGCAAAACGTTTTCCAAAACATCAAATGCCATCACCTCAAAAACGTAATTTGCCTCGACCTTCTTCGAACCTGAAAAAATAATTTCATGTATGAAAATGAGATTGAATGCATGATATAGTACCTATTTAGTGACCAAAATGATCCACATATACAATCTAGTATTTTTCCATGAAATCTAGCAATCGGATCCAATGAGTAGCACTAGAGGCGTCATGCAGTGGTGAGAGGAAGAAGACGACACAACTACATGAGCATCAGACGGCTCGGGGTCAAACATTCAGCACATTAGATGAATGGATGTTGGAGATTAGATCACATGATGCAAGATGTGACATACAATCATGATTTCTCGTGAGATTAGTTTAATGGAAAAGATCATTTCATTTAATAAAATCATCATCCCAAATCGAAACGGAGAAGCACATGAGTTGTGGTTTAAATATCATTATGCTTCAGCATACACACATAATTCCCCTCTACCCTCCACAGTAACACCACATACCATGTTCTCCTTGTAGGAAAACTCTATGCCTACAATTTTTTCCCTTCACATGTGGGACATTAGGCCTCACAATGCACGATCATTCGCTATTGTGCTCCAACAGTCTTATACACAGCCCACACATGCATGTCTCTTGCGGGAATACTTGAATGGATTCCCTTAGGTGACGTTGACCCAATGTCCTATATGATATTGAGGTTGAGGATATCTACTATTTTTCTTGGATGGACCCTATATTTTTTAGTATGCTATATGCACATTTTTTAACCATGGTTCTATACAAAAATTAAGTGTATAGCCTCTATCACATCATGCATAGAGGAATTCATTAAATCCAAACCCATGCATGGTTTCTCTTTTCCTATTCTTATTTTATATTCTTTTAATCATTTAATATTTCATCATCCATTCATGGATGGAGCTTTTATTCATCTCCTCGTTTTTTAGAACACAACACATTGGACATTGAAATAAAAAATGGGTTCTCCCAAAAAAAATCTTGGTCCTTGATGATAAGCACAACCAATCATCTTCTTATGTTCACCAACATCATTGAATTAGAAGTTATTTAATGGATCTTCCAAAATCATCATGCAATCAAGTATTTTATGGCCTTCTTCAAATGTTGTAACAATGTTTCATTCATTGAAACAGGTATTGTAACATAGGAACATTTCAACAAACTTCCGATTTTGTTGAGGAGAATCTCCAAGAATGAAATATAATTTCATTTCATACTAATTATCCAAGTGACATAAGCAATGGAACAAAATAAACTCTTCAGTCATCACCACCACCACAATCAATACCTTTCAATACACATATTCACACCTAATTGACAAAAATACAACAATATTCTCTAGAATCTCCCCCTTTTTATTTTCTTCCATATACTTTAGAATAGATTGTATGAGTCAATTTTTGTGCTAATATTTTATCCCCCTTATTGGTAAACAAATGACATGGTTTAGTGTTCTATGATTAAAAACATGTTCTCCTCCCATTATATAATATAATCTTGAATATTTCGTGAAAGTGGGAAGATATCATATGGTTCACATAGAAAAGAACCTTTAGTTAATCAACTACAAGTCTACTCGGGATAACCAAATATAAAAAACAAGAGAGATATGAACAAGGTATTCAATGCTCTCCATGAACAACTATACATGTAAAATCAGGCGTAGAATGATTCAATTCATATCCCAAGGGTTGGAAATAGTCTGATTTATCAATGAAATGCTATTTCCTACACCAAATTCACCTACTATATTAAAAAGTACTTGTGTTAAGACAAATCTCCACGTTTCATCCCATCTTGTCATCTATTATGCACCCCCTAATAATTGGAATGATAAATACAATTAAGAACATGGTTTTAAGTGTGATTGGAAGACCTTGAGTTTCAACTTCCTGAGATAATATGAATTTCAAGACTTTTCATGAGATAATTTATGATATCATATCCTTAATTTTTTCTCCCAATAATGGGGATAAATACCTTTGATTTACCCTATAATAAAATATGAAAAGATATTATTCAATATATTAATGTTTAAGATATTCCACAGGGGAACACTTCAAGTAATTATCAAATGATGAATAATGGGCCAATGTTGTTGTTCTGCACTTATTTCATTCAATTATCATCTTTAGGATGACCATAAACATCAATTATTTATAATTTAATCACTCATATACAACATAAATATAAGTGAATAAGATTGAGGACAAGTGATATTTTTAATAGGAGTAATAGGGCATATAATTTTCTATCAAACCACGAACTCCTATCCTGGTAGCTCTACTATGTATGGTACCCTTCATGATAGTTTCTATTCTCTATTTTATATTTTCATCTTTCATTGATAGCATGGAACATTTAATTACATTCCCCTTTAACTTATGTGGATCGTTTGTCTTTACTTCTTCTAGTAGTAAAGTAGCTTCCATTGGTGAATGTTTTTCAATTTTCAACATCTCCATTTGACCAGGTAAAACAGTTATAAATTTTTTTACATGATGTACAACCTTCTTGAAATTGATTAGGCCATATAACTAAACAATCTTTCTTAACATATTCTGGTATGGATAATCCACATGGATTATTAAATGTTTTCAGGTAAAATTTCATAGGAAACTTATCAATGTTATCTTTAGTAATGCTTTCAATCAATCCAAGATTCTCCTCGATTGATCATTTTTTTAATTTCAACTTGCTTTCATTCATTTCTATGACTTCTTAGTAGTGATCTATGGTATGAACTTTATTTCTATATTAGAAGAATATTTTCTCGGTTGAAATGTAATTATTGGACTCCAACATAAATTTCATCATGGGAATAGTTCGTTTCACAGTTTTGTTTCACACCAATTTTTTCAATATTCCTAATATAACATTTTACAACCATTTTTCCTTTCTTCTACACAAGTTGTGACCTTCACTTATTATCAAAATATGACCTATGAATAGTTGTACTAAACCCAAATTCATCATATTATTTACCACATATATTGAAATTATCATCGAATTCTCTATGATATTCAAATATATTATTGATATGCATATGCTTCTTCATCCGTGTATTCTTCGTTTGATTTTCATGTACCATCATTTCATCGAATATATTTTCCCTAAATGTAGGACATTATTATTTCTCATATGATGAAACATTATTCCATAAATCATTTTCATAATTTACAAACATCAATCAACAACAACATTATACAACAAATTTACTTTTTCTTGTAGTATTAGGCTTGTTGTTTTTAGCACATTGTTGTTTTTGGGATTCCCTTTCTTTATTTAGAGAATCCATTTGGGATTTATTCTTATTAATCATAACAGAATCAACCCTTTATGCTTTGATTGATGTATCAATATTTTTATCAATCTATTTGTTTTGTGCTTCCATCATTGAACATGTACTTGCAGATGAAATTGCATTAGTAGAAACAAAAATAACTATGTTATGAGATACTTTCTTCTTGGAGGATGTTTCCATTGGATAATAAGATGATCTTATAATACATTTGGAATTGTGGGTCTCAATGAAAACATGAGTGGAAAAATATCTTCTCGTATTTTTTCGAGAAGTTTTATCTTGTAGTGATTGTGATTATTCATTTTCACCAACAGCTCGAGAAATTTCATGATTAGAGATTTCTTCTCATACACAACTGGCCTTAGCTTTCTTTCCCAATTATTTTTCTGTATTATCATTTTTATTCATGCACATTTCTTAATTCATGAAAATATATACTAGTATCCTTTACATTGTTATATTTTTCTTCCTGTTGATAAACATTGAAAAGAATAGAATCATTGTGAAACTTTTCAAATGTTTGGGAACATTCTACAAATACAATCTCATATAATTATTTCTTACAAATACTTACATGAAATTATTCAGTTACATTATCATTTACAAAATTAAAAATAGAAATTTCATCTTCCATTGGATTTACTAGTTTTGTGAAGAGTCTTATATATCCCAATCATTTTTTCTAAATCCCTTTCTTTGGCATCATATTTTTCTTGCACCTGTAATTTTTGAGCATAATGTGGAATAATGCATGTAAAATTTGTATTGTTCCTTCTATAGGTATCTTCATTAGGTGATATTTTAGTTCAGAGTGATGATTACTAATTGATTTATCATTATCAAATATTTAACATGATTCATTAGAAGGAGAATAATAAAAATATTTATCTCATGTTCTACCTTTTTGAATTAGTTCAGTTGAAGGTGTCTCTACATTTGAAGTATTATTATTCATTATTTCTTTTATTTTTACTTATTTATATTTTTCAGAGTCTTCAATGAAATCTTTATTTGATATTTCTCTCTCATTTTCTAAAATATGACCTTCATTAAGCCCCCCTTGTATATTTTAGAGGTGAGATTTTCACTAATACCAATTTAAGACCCTAGATCTGTGTGAATCACTAAGAGGAGGTGGAGGTGAATCAGTGATCCCTTTAACATATTTTTACAAATTTATTATCTTAAATTAGTCCTTTATGGATGGATAAATCCATGGTTAACTCTTATTGGGTCTCTAAGTATTACCTCAAATGTTGTTGTAAATATAAAGTCACTGAACATAAGAATTTATAATGTTTGGTTCAATGACCTACTCATTTCTATGTTTGTTATTCTACCCAACACATATTACCTAATATAATCTTATTGTCATTTAAAATGATGGATAAATAATCCCATTGTATATCTACTTAGTACCAAATGTGGTTCTTTATAATGCTTCCCACATTGTTATTAGATTCTCACAGGCCTGCTCCAGATTCTCAATGAAGTCTTATTCTTCACCCTGAATCACACAGGGTTCTTCGAGCTCTTGAGTCAAACAATAATCTTCTTTCTTTATGTTCCCTTCGATTCACTGTACTTTATCTGATTCCCTTTCCCCATGGGATTGATGAATCACACTTTTTACTGTATCTCTCCAATAATATTCAATATCCATTTCTATGGTCTATCGGCCAGGTTCAATAATTCTGATCACCTTTGTGATCAGTCCTTAGTACAAAAATGCTTGGGGAATTATTTCTTCTTCTGATTAAGACACGGCCGCATATTCATGTTTGAAAATGGATCAAAAAAATTCCACAAGAATATAATACGAAAGAATGATCTTGTACAATATCAACATTTTATCTCTTCTTGTGTACTCAAATAATGACTACTCAGATATAAGATCATCATTAATTCTGCCATGCTTTATTCTCAATTCTTATTCACTTCATGCTTTAATTGAATGTAATCCAAACTTCTTGTTTTTGGATATATCAATTATTCTCACACGTGCATGAGATTATTCGTATTTACATGAATATATATTATGTATCTGGTTAACCTGAGCACACACTGTTCTTTTTATCAATATTTTAGTTTCAATGTGTGTGATTCATAAAATTTCACACTCACTATCCACTCAATTTATTCATTCTCAATATCACACATACAATTCATTCTCCTTTGGTTCTTTCCCCACAAACATTTGTTCATTTTAATTTGAGTTCAATGTGTATTAATTTTTTTCATGGACTTACATATTTCCCTTTTCATGGGATTTCATGGATGCATGTATATTTTAGAAGGGATTCTATACAGACCAAATTCCCTCCATTTTCTTATTCTTACACCCACTATTTAAATATTGATTATTTTGAATTAATCGAAGGATGAGTCACATAATTGGATTCCATTATACCTTTTTGCACACAATCCCAAATAGGTATACAATATTCTTTGGTTTTTCTTCTTTCATGCACACTGTATGCATAGATCTCCATCACATAACCAAGAGTGGTTCTTGGTGTATGTATTTTTAGAGTACAATAAGTGTGTGATTTCACCAGTGGCATACTAGCAGGATCTTCTTCAAAAAAACACAATGATGTATCATGAGGACCTACAACATGCTAATAGTTTTCTTTACACAAAGGGTGAATATTAATTCCTCATTGCAAGATATATTCGAGAGTTTGTAGCACCTATTGGAGGTCTGTGTGGGTATTTCTTCTTCTTCACATAGTATAGAAACATGGAAACCTATGTCTTTCACGAACCATAGGAATCCAAAGTGGCTCTATTTAATTGGAGACACGAAATATCTCTAATATGTGAATTACAACAACTTAGTTCAGATCAGGGGTCTGCTGTTTATAGGTGAGGGCCACCTCTTTTTCCGCATTAATATCCTCTTGATATTCTATTCAATTACGTTGATCAACTAAGATATTAGTCTTAAAATATTTTCAAATATCATAATGTGGATGATATATTCCAAAACTCTTAGTTTTTTTAACATGGGATGATTATTTCTCATGATCACCTCACGTGTATGCATTGTGAGTCACATAAAAAACATATTACCAAACATCGAATAGAATGGCCTCAGAAAAATCATTTCCATCGGCCTTCTTAGAACTTTTACAAATCATTAAAATCATGAGAATGAAATTTAATGCATGATATCTCATTTATTTAGTGACCAAAATGATCCTCATATATTTTCTAGTGGTTGTCCATGGTGATCCTGTCATGTAATCTGGAGAGTAGAGGTGGTGGCATCACACAATGGTTAGAGGATGAAGATGAAGTGGTTGCATGAGCATCAGACGAATTGAGTTCAAACATGTAGAGCATGATATGAATGGACAATGGAGCTTAGATCACATTACATGAGATGTGACGCACGACCGAATTCTCTCGTGAGATTAGTGGAATGGATGTGATCATTTGATTTAATAAAATCATAAATCAACATAAAAATGTAAAATCTCCCGATCCGTGGTTTACATATCAATACGCTCCATCATATACTCATAATTATCCTCCTCCCTACACAGTACCACCCCATACCATTTTCTCCTTGCAGGCATTCTCTACACCCACCCTTTTCTCCCATCACATGCATGCTATTGGCCCTTACAATCCATGATCCTAAGATTGTGTGATTTTGTTTTCTTATACATGTCATGAAAATGCACGCCCCTTGTGGGCATATTGGTTGGCCTCCAGTGGGAATGGTTGACCATGATTCCCACATGAGATCGAGTCTGTGGTCGGCCAGTAATTTTCTTGGTTGGCCCCTATATTTTTTACTAATCAATATGAACTTTTATTATCCAATGTTCCAAAAAAATATACGTGTATGGCCACCTTCACAACATGAATGGATGACATCATTAACTATAAACCCATGAATGGTTCCTCTTTTTCTATTATTATTTTCTTTTATTTAAATATTTTTATATTCCATCATCCAACCATGGATGGATCTCTTCTTAAAATACTCATTCTTTGAAACAAAACGCATGGACACATTTTAGTAAACAATGTGTTCTCCATAACTCATGTATTTTTACATGATGATCCACAAAACCAATCATCCTATTATATTCACCAACATCGAGAATTAGAAGATATTGGATGGATCTTCCCAATTAATCACGCAATCAGGTATTTTATGGCCTTCATCAAATTTTGGAACAATGTGTCATTCATTAATACCTGTATTGGAAAATAGGAATAGTTCAACAAACGTATGATTTGGTTAGGGAGAATGTCCATGAATGACATCCAATTTCATTTCATACTGATTCACTATGTGACATAAGCTTTGGAACAACATCCCCTCTTCAATAATCAGCACTACCACAATCACTACCTTGTCGTACACATATTGAGATCTTATTGTCATCAAAAGAAGCACAATGCTCTACTGAGGGGATGGGGATGATTAAGGTCACCTAGGGGTAAGGCATCAAATGATGTGGGTGTGGTGGAGCTCGAGTGAGGCTCTAATATTGAAGATCCATACCCATGGTTTTTAGAAAACCATTGGTATAGATCAAATTATACCATCAGATTTTGAAAAACTATTAATATAGTTTTGGGAAGACTATCTATACCCATAGTTTATCAAAACATTAATTATAGATTCGTGGATATATTCATGTTTTCTAGCAGTGAATTTCTCTTAGAACATGTTATAGTAATTTCTTATGGTTAATGTCTTATGAACTACAAATCATATTTCCTTGACCCAATATAATGATATTTTATTTGTATAGTATGGTTTTAAATTTTTTTTCTCATGTTCCCATGGCATTATGTTCACGATATGATTATTTTTCTCCCTATTTTTCCCATACTAAGATTTTGATCACACCATTTCTTATGTTTCCATTCCCAAGGTTAAAGAAATGTTTTCACGTAGGGGATTTCTATGAAAATTAAGTATTGGAAATTAATTATGGGATAAAATGAAGATCATTGATAAAATTAGATTATTATGTATCTATTATACTATGTAATAAAACAATTATCATCCTTATACACAAGTTTTTTATCTTCTTAAATATTCATAAAAAAGTATGTAATGTGCATGTATGAAAATTATACGATCACTATAGTTGGTTTTAGGGGAAAGGATCCCTCAAACATTAGAAACTTAGATGAGGAATCTTTCATAAGATTCTGATTGATATTTCTAATTATATATCATGGTAATTTTTGAAGTATAAATCTAAGGATGAGTTAAATTATTGGAAAATTTCTTTTAATTTTTTGGAAATGATAGAGTGAATTCTTTTCATGAAATCACATTCCTATTTGAATACAAAGAGTAGATATGGATAAGGAATAGAGGTACATAGAAGTAATAATTCTGAAAATGAAGCATTGAGATTAACATGATCTTTACTGGGTGATAGATAATGGGCCTTACCGCACACCTAGTCTTAAAATCTCAAGGGATGTTCTATAGAAATTAACAAATACTTTATGAACCATCATGAAGGATTTAAATAGATGATGACTGTGAATGGCCAAAGAAAAAACCTACGGTGAAATAGACTAAAAAATGTGTCCTAAAATAATACGACTATTTGTGATTACCATGATTATTTAGTATCACGTTTTTACTAGAGTTTCTCAAAATATAGTGTTTTATACTTTTTTAAATAGAGGGAACCATAAGAAAATGTGTCAACAGTTAATTCGACTAACAATTTTCTGATGATAATTCAAATGGGATAATGACTGAATTGAAAGATGTTATGATTATCTATAATAAGTTATCATGGAACATGACTAAAAAATTTCACCATAACGAAATCAAAAAAACATCAAAGAATAGAGGGATTGGGTTTTATTAGAATTTGGGTAATATAGACCAAGGATGAAAGAATATTTTGTATCTTATACATTGTTATTGTTATAAGAAGATAATGGTGATTGTAACACCATGAGATTTTAAAAGTAAAAAGTTTTATTTGATATCGTAAACGAAACACAACAAATTATTTTTCCTTAATTTTAAACAATACTTAGTTTTTCTTTTGGTACATGTTACCCACTTTTTTTATGTTCGATAGTATATTCATCATACAACACCAAACATAAATGACCTATAATTTATATATTAATGTCATAACCTAGCTATTAGAATGTATGGATTCAGAAAGAATAAATAATTTATGAAAATATGGTTTACACATGTATATATAATGAATTATTTGGATACCAATTAATTTTAAATTAATATAAAACCCTTTTACAAGTTATTTGTATTTTTTATGAAAAACTGTAAAAATGTGCACAAGTTTGTTTTAATCAAATAATGTTGAAAAATAACTATTGTGGGACTATATTTATTAAATATATATGAAATAGGTTCAGTTATATTTTTAACATTAATCTTAGGTGTTTTATAGATAATATATGTATATATATCATATTTTATTCTTAGAAACCTTATTTTTTATAAATACATTTTTATTTCATTTTTAGGGCATACTTAATTAAAAAATAATTTATGTACATTATATAAATTTAATTTGATAAAATGAACTTAATTTTTGATGGATTAAAAAAACAGGATGATATTTTTTATATTTTTCTAAAAAGTTACATTTTTATGAATAGTGAAGAATATAGAATTCTAATTAAAATCAATAAATTTTACAAAAAGAATTAAAATATATTTTTTTTAAAATTAAAAATAGGAAAATTAGTTGTCTATTTATTTAATAAAGGTCATTAAAATAATATTAATATTGAACTTTTTTATAAAAACATTGTGAGCATTTGAACATTTTTACATTAACACCAAATTTCTCATCGCATCTATAAGATTAATTTATAATTAAAATTTTCTAATTATATGATTTGAAATTTAAAAAATGGATTCAATATTTGGAATCGGAATAACTTATATTATCTAATAATATCAACATAATGTTTTATCAATGTGATTAGGGGAAGCAATTAAAATTAGTTGCAATAACTGAGGTAAAAACATGTCTACTTAGTATATAATGTTAGAATATACGGTTTTACAATTACCCAATGATTTTAGAAGACCCATTTTATGTATAAAACAATAACCATATTAAATATTTTATATATATAAAAATTTGGGACATATTACTAGGAATGTGAATCATATATTAATTTCAGAAAATAACAAGAAAAAATTCTTATTTTCTACTATTTAATTTCTATAATTATTAGGGATCTAGGAAAAGTGTCATAGACTTCGTTATAAATTTTATTTATATATTTAAAACAATATTTTTTTGACATTACAATTTATATTTAATTATAATTTATAAGATAATAACATTAAATTCTTAAGAAACACAAACAGATTGATTATTTATGAAATAATTAAAGAAAATTAATAATACAAAAAATGTAAAATTTAGGTAAATTTAATGAATCATTGAGTTAAAGTATATTTTTAGATTCATATATCAGGAAAAAATTCTATGAAATTAATAAATTTTAAAATCATTATTCGATTGATAATATATAAATTAAAATTAATTAAGTAATGTCGCAATTGATATTAATGTTATTTTTGTGTAATTAATGTTTTATTAAATGATTTAAAAACCATAAAACATAAAACCCTTATTATAATTATAAATAAATTTTAATACATTTTAAATATGGTCTATTCATGGACTGATTGTTCTTTTCTAAATAACATATTTCCCCAAAAATAGTAAAAACATTGTTGGCTCAGTTTTTGATAAACATGTGTGGGATTTTTAATTTTTAATTATGATTTAATTTTTTTCATAATTGGGAAGAAAATATTCCAAAATTTTAATTATATATAATGGATTTATTTTTTAGGTTATAAAATGAGTCACCTTAATGAAAAAATGAAAAAAAAATCAGTTAATTTAGGAGGTAAGGGATAAAATATTTAGAATGTTTAATAAATTTTGGTTTTGGACATGTTTTTAGGAAAAATAATCCCTCTCATACTTTTTTTAGTTTTCTAGAAATAATAGGTAATGGATAGCTCCTAATAGTAAATACATTTGACTATTTACCAGAATTCCACTACCCCAAGACTATAAAAAAACTCACTCACCCCACTTATTCAAACATATCAATCCTTATGTCTCATCCAAAACCTATCCAAATAACAGAAAAAATTAAATCTACTCATGTTAAAAAAAATCATAAATTATTCCATTCACGTTTTTATTGATGATAATAGGAGGATGCCTGAGTCATATATAATTTTCATTTAAAATAAATTTTTTATTTCATCTCCACATCATTCATTTATACTTAAACTATTACTATATAATAAAATAGTATCATAAATATAATTATATATTTTATTTTAAGGTTACTACATGAAACCATAAACCCTTCCATCAAATGGGTTTAAAAAAGAATCGTTCTTCTCTACGATAGACTACAGACTCGCGAAATGATGTCATTCACTTTTCCATTTCACCCTTTCTAGGATACCCATAGTAATGGAAATACTTTTTATATATGATATATATGATATTTATAATAGTATAATACCTATAGAATCATTTTATCTTATAAACCATTTTATATTCTATTTAGTAGTGGATATGGTAACCACACTCTTGTGTACGGAAGACTACCACCTCACAAAGCTATGTGTAGTGTTTTTCAACAATGTGTTACATTAAAGATAATTAGTGTGACTATAATGAATATATACTAGATAAATTACATAGTTATTATATTAATGAAAAAAATTTGTTTCTATAAATATAATATATAAATCTATTCTTAGCATTTTACACACTAAAAAAGTGATAACATTATTCGTGGACGTGTAGACTATCTCATACTCGAAGACATGTGGTCCCTTTTAAATCACAATAATTAAATATGTAAGTATATATAAGTATATTGTATGAACCTGGTTCATCTTTTTGAGGTATGAGTCTCTTCTTTTTTCCTTTTCATTATGTTTTTTTGAGAAAATAAAGAGAATGGGGAAAAATCACAAATTTTGTGACTACACGTCGTGTACTATGGCCATGTGGGTTGAGTACAGAGGGCGTGTAGGCTTGTTAGAAATGAAGGGTGTAAAAACTGACTACACGCCGTGTATAGGTTATTTACACATTGTGTATTCAGTCGGCATGCGAAGAGTAAGATAGTGGAGGCAGCTCCCAGCATAGTGAAAATACACACCGTGTAATTAGGACTACAGGCTGTGTACTCATGTCGTTATATGAACAATTCCGGGGTGGAAAGAGGCCGCCAGAGGAGCAATTGCAAAATTAAATTACATGTAGTGTACTTGAAAGTACAGACGATGTAGTTTTTTTTGCTTAAATTGGGTAGTAGCATCCTCTGTTCACATAGGAAGCATAGAACAATGGAGGAGAGTGTGAGAGATGGCTGGAGCTTGAAGGATCTCCCAAACGCACATCGGGAACCCGATTCCTATGTCGTCGATCTCCATGGAACCGCACGGGTAAGCTATTCCTTTTCCTAGAGCCTTTATTACCAATTATTTCCCAAGTTAAAGTTATTTTAGTTTGAATTAGATTATGTTCATCTCAGATCTACTATGTTATAATTTGTTTCGAGAGGCGTCCTTCACGTATACCGATCAGAGATGATCGAGGTAGGTGGTCTAGTGTTTATTTCCAACTGTTGAGTTGAATTTGTGTACCTTTGTTCTATGAACCCATGTTTGGGGTGTCGTATGACTATGACCTTTTCTAAAAGTTATCTATAATTTCATAGATAAACATTGATAAGTTAAAACTATTGTTTGGGATCACTGCATGGACCAGGACCACCCTGGGAGTGCATTAATCTTTTTAGCCATTTGGCAAGGATACCTGAGGGTATGGTATGATTATATTGTGCATTTAATTCTCTTGAGAGAAAGTTTATATAAGTTGTTGTTTATACATTGGGCTTAGCCCAGTTATATTAGCCTAAGTGCAGTGTTATATTAGCCTGTGGGCATTGTTCTATTAGCCTGAGGGCAACATTCTATTAGCCTGAGGGTAGTGTTTGGTTGGCCTAAGGGTAACCATTTCCCATACCTAAGGGTTGTTGTTTCTGTTCCTGAGTTCAATATCATATATGCTTGAGGGCAATGATCATCATTCTTGTGGGAAATCTCTTGCGGGAAATGATTCTGTTACCAGAGAGTAAGGATAGTATGTCTGAGGACATGAGTATTTAGAATGATTTTTTATGTTGTACCTGCAAAGACTAAGCACAATATTTGGGTGAAAAAAATAATTAAAATGAAAATGAAACTGGTTGTGATAGTTACTTTGTAGTACATACTAGTTTACTGCATTTACTTTTTCACACTACTATAGCACATTTTCACTGATTGTTGGGAACAGGTATTTGGTGGGTGCCAACTATGATTTATTTCTGACACCCTGTTTGGGTCATGTATTAGGCCCAAACAGACTATATTTTGGCAGGTGTCGACAGGGGAAAGGGTCCCTATACAGGTACATGATTGTAGTAGAGGAGTTGGAGATCATGGGACAGAGCTTAGGCCTGTGATGCTGCTACATTTTGTTTACTCTGCTTTGTTTTGTCAGGATGTACCTTGTACTTTGAGTTGTATGGTATTGTATTGTAGTATATCCTATTCTAGCTTCTTTCGTAGAATTAGTTACATGCCACATCTTTATATATATGAATGTTGGTTCTCTTTACTTCAGTTGTCCCTTTCAGTTGTATATGGTTTTCTACTTCCACTATTGTATGTTATTTATCTTTTCTGATGTTCTAGACTTTGTAAAATGAGGGCATAGTTTCCCTGCTATTAGACCTGGGCCCTCACTTCTAGTCATCAGCCTCTGGCCTTTGGGTAAATGCGCTTGAGGTCATGTGACCAACCGGGTTCGGGGCACCCCTTGTGTGGATTTCGAATTCAGGCCGTTACAAAGTGGAATCATTGGAGTTCTTTTGATTGATGTACTATTTGGAGCCTTATTCAGGGATTGGAAAGACATGGTAGTTGGTAATAAGTTGTGCCTAGGAGTATCTAACCCATGTACAAGGAAAATCCAGTCTACCTCGTTATTATGAATATTACTGGTTTCAATTTTACAATTAATTTTATTTTCACTATTGGGTGACACACTTGTGATTGTTCTGTTTATATGTTATAAATGAGTTCTATTTTGTTGAAACCCGATGAGATGAGGTTATTCCATCTCATGAATCATTTAGGCACATGATAGAAATCACATGTCATGCATTACTCCCATGCCATATAGGTGAATTAGAAATTGCATAATGTTGTGATAGTTGATGTGCAAGAAGATAATGCTATTGTGATAGCTGCTTTGATAAATAACTAATTTTGTTATGGTATTTTGGTGTGAGGTTTTGATATAATGAACACCAAACTTTGGTTATTGAGGTGTATGGGCCCTCAATGACTAGACTTTGGTGGATCATTAATGAATTTTCCTTGTTATAACATGTGTAAAATGTCAAGCATTGATTTTCGGGATGTATGGGCCCTCACGGATCGGAA
Organism: Viscum album; assembly: GCA_963277665.1. NCBI lineage: Eukaryota > Viridiplantae > Streptophyta > Magnoliopsida > Santalales > Viscaceae > Viscum > Viscum album. Next base: position 1,995,306,865 of record OY728136.1, read on the forward strand.
TTTGGAACTTAGGTGTTAGTTTTAGTGTTTTTCTGGGTTATAGGGTAGTTTCTGAGGTGTACTGTCCGGAAAAACCCAGTATACAGACCGTTTAGTTCTATGGACACATGCTGTGTGTTCATCTATTCAGGAAGCAATGAAAAAAAATAGGTACAAGCCGTGTAACCTATGTACATGATGTGTAGTATCTTCTGATGTCATTGGCCATGTATGTGAGGACAATGCGTAGGGATTGGATTGGGTAAACACGCCATGTATGGATTGTACACACTGTGTAGTGTTGACCCGGTGTCTGCCCATGTAACTAACAACACAGACAGAGGAAACACTAAGACATACACACTGTGTCTACCTTGAACATGCTATGTAGTCTGAACTAGGTATCTGGTCGTTTCACGAACAACACGGGTCAGTGTAATCATTCCTAGTACACGCTGTTTCTTCCTAGAACATGTTGTGTAGTGTTAGCCATGTAGCCGGTTGTGTAGTGATCAAAACGATTCAGTCTAGGCATCATTATACATGTGTGTCTTTTTGGAACACGTAGTTTAGTTTGAACCGGGTACACAGGTCCTCTGAAGAAAAACATGGGCTGATGAAAGCTTGTATAGTACACGTCGTGTCTACTTCGGAACACGCAGTGTAGTCTTGTGTTAATACAGCCGTGTGGCCTAGATGTGTGGAAGGAATCGGGTAGGGAAGAAGAATTAAAGTATACTCCATGGGTTGGGACAACATGACATGTGGGTGGGGTGTTACGTGACCAGTTTTAGCTGGAGCACACACCCATGTGGGTGGCTTTTGACAACATGTCATGTAGTATTTGTCCACACCGTGTAGGCATGTTCTGTAAAACATGAATGTTTTTTTTTCTCATGTTCCCTTCTTACGCTCCTTGTTTTTATTCTTTGATATGATTAATCTATGGTGTGAATTTGTCCTTGTAGAGTCATGATGCTGAGACGACCAACGGTTATTCACCAGGAGAGCGGAGACTATTATACTCCTGAGATGGTAGGCCATGGGCTACCTGTGGATCCTTCAGTAGTGCCAGATGTTGCTCCATCTGTTATACCAGACACAGGAGCAGAGGCGTAGTTCTATGAAGGCATCATGCGGTTCATGCAGACCATCAAGGGAGCACTACAGGCCGCCATATCTATAGCAGAGCTGACACGTATCTTCCAGCATCAGCATCTGCCAACGATTTTAGGGGACAGCGGACCACAGACTGCAGATTCTTGGCTCGATTCGATGAAGATGATATTCGAGCATCTAGAGACACCTCATGGGCGGAGGGTCAAGCTAGCTACATACATGATGTGTGATTCCGCCAAGAGGTGGTGGGATGTCACCATCTAGTCTGAGCATCACCGAGACATGCTGTGGGAAGATTTTTAGGTAGCCGTCTACAACTTCTTCATCCCAAAGGCACTGTGAGAAGATCTAACGTGAGAGTTCATGAATCTATATTAGGGCGCCATGACAGTGATTTATTATTCTTCTCCTTCACCGAGCATCAGCGTTTCACACCCGTTCTGGTGGGTGATGAGGCTTTGAGGGATATACGCTTTGAGGATGGTCTTCAGTGTGACATCCAAGCACAGGTGAATGTTTTTAGGTTACCAAACCTACATGATATTATGAACCAAGAATTGATTAAAGTGCAGATCCTGCATGAGGCTAGTGGTGCAGGTCAGGGTGGTTCGAAATTATTTACTGGTACTATTTCTTCCTGTAAGAGGATGAGACAGATGCGTTTCTCTCACTGTGGGAGTAATAGTCAACTAAATTCTTCAGGTGTCCTGATTATTTGATACTAGTGTGATGGAGAGGGGCACAAGAGGCCTCAATGTTAACGAGCCCCAGTGGAGTTCCAAGCTTGCGGTATGATGGGTCATCTACAATGCATTTGCAGGGAATTTCTACCAGCGGCTACTAAGAGGGGTTCTGTGAAGACTTCGTGTGCGGGAGTAGGACCATCAGCTTCATACCAGTCTGAGAATTGGAATACGTCAGGGTGTGCAGGACAAGATGGTGGTTGTGGCCATTGTATCCAGAGACTAGGATCTCCAAGACAGTAGGGCGGGAGAGCTCAGGGTATCCAGGCTATGTTGCAGGGTCGCGGCACTGGGTAGGCATATGCAAATGCAACAAACCCAGCAGGAGCAGGATCCCGGACCTTCTACTGTCAGAGGTACTATTCTAGTAGCTTCAGTTTTCTCTTCAGTACTTTTCGAAATGGGTGCTACTCTTAGCATAATATCTGTGCAAATTTTGGAGAGCCTTGGGCTCTGTGTTTCTTCTTCTTAGGATATCATGACTCTAGACACTATGTTAGGAACTAGGACGACTATTGTGCGTCGATGTAGTAAGTTCCCCTAGAGGTTGGTGGGTGTCAATTTCTATGGGACCTCTATGTTTTAGAGATGACGAGATATGATTTCATTCTCAGGATGGACTATTTGGTTCCTTTTTCGATCCTTTGTAGATTTCTATCATCGCAGGGTGAGTTTCACATCACCAGAGGGAGGAGAGTTTCTATACAACGGTGAATGGGATGTCCAGTCAAGCCGAGATAGACCCGAGCATCGTGGGTGAGGTTGTGTGACAGTCCATATTGTGAGGTTATAACTAGATGATCGGGGAAACTGTAAGAATGATTTCCCTCCAGTGGTTGATCATTTCAGGGATGTATTTCCGGAGGACTTTTGTGGTCAACCTTTAGAGCGTGAGGTGGATTTCTCCATTGACCTTGTACTAGGAGGGGCATTGATGTCCATTACTCCTTATAGTATGGCCACACCTGAGTTACAGGAGCTCAAGAGAAAGTTGGAGGAGTTGCAGGGAATGTGTTTCATCTGACCTAGTACTTCTCATTGGGGTTTGCCTATCCTGTTTTCTATGAAAGAAAACAATACCCTCAGATTTTGTGTGGATTATCGGATGTTGAACTAGATGACGATCAAGAATCGACATCCCTTACCAAGAATTGATGTTATTTTTGATCAACTTTGAGTAGAACGTGTGTTCTCAAAGATTCACTTGAGATCAGGTTATCATCAGTTACACGTTAGACCATCTGACATACTACTTACAACCTTTCGGAGCATATATGGTCTATATGAGTACTTGGTAATGCTGTTTGGACTTAAAAACGCACCAGTAGTTTTCATGACTCTGATGAATCTTGTGTTCCATACCTATCTGGATTATTTTGTGGTAGTCTTCGTGGAAGACATCGTTGATTACTCTCACACTAAGACACGATCGTTCCACCCATTTTCATATCGTACTGAGTACACTGAGAGAGAATCAACTATATGTTAAGCTCTCAATGTGCCACTTTTGGATGGACCAGATTCACTTCTTGAGTCATATTATCTTAGAGGCAGCAGTTTCAATAGACCTAGAAAAGGTGAGGGAAATATTTTTTGGGAGCATCCTAAGAACGTGTTTGAGATACAGAGTTTCTTGGTGCTGGATGGTTATTATAGTTGTTTTATATAGGACATATCCTACTTAGAAGTGGCTTTGACATGTTTGACAAATAATGGTGTGAAGTTATTTTGGTCAGAATATTTCTAGACATCCTTTCATGAGATTATGGGAAATTTGACATCAACACCAGTACTAATACATCTAGAGAAAGGGAATAGCTATACAGTTTACTGTGATGCATCAGGTATTGGGCTGGGAGCAGTGTTGATGCAGGGAAATCAAGTTGTTGCGTATGGGTCTCAGTAGTTGAGGCCGCATGAGAGGAATTACCTGACACATGACCTCAAGTTGGCAGCACTTGTTCGTGCGTTATGCTTTTGGAGACATTATCTCTTGGTAGAGCATTTTTTGGTTTTTACCGACCACAATAGTCTCAAAATGCATCAATACTCAGAATGAATTCAAACTGATACATCTAAGGAGGGTCAAATTCCTTCATTCCATTGATTTTGAGCTTTACTGTACACCTGGTAAGGGTAATCCGATAGTCAATGCATTGAGTTGGAAGACTCGGACACAGGCAGTGCATCCAACTAGTAGTGAGTGGCAGCTTATGGATTTTTTCTCTGAGATGCATTTGGAGGTGAATGACAGTCAGGGGAAAACATTTATGTCCTCCTCAGTAGTGATATCTACCATCCTTGATAGAGTGAGGATGAGACATAGATCGGATTCAGAAATCCTATTTCTACGAGAGTCGGTGGCAAGTGAGGACCCTCCTCTTGGTTGGACGATATGAGATGACGAGTTATTGCATTTCCATGGATGACTATGGGTTCTAGGGGATTTACGTGAGGAGATGATGCAGGATTTTCATGCTTTAGCTTGGGCAGTGCATCCTGGAGTTACCAAAATGTACCATGACATGAGGTGTCAATATTGGTGGTTGGGTATGAAGAGAGAGGTAGATGGTTTTGTTACGAGATGTTCCACCTGTCAGCAGGTGAAGGCGAAGCCTCAGAGGCCACTCAGACTGTTACAAAAATTACCCGTTCCGAAGTGGAAATGGGATAATGTCATGATGTATTTCATGACCGGGATGCTAAGGTCCCCTCGAGGCAGTGATTTCATGTGGGTTGTTTTAGACAGACTTACGTAGGTAGCTCACTTTTTCCAATCAAAGAGACCTTTGGTGTTGATGAGCTGACAATGTTGTATATACGAGAGGTATTGCATCTTCATGGGGTCCCTCATCCTATCGTTTCTGATAGGGACTCCCACTTTTATCTCATTTCTGGCATAGTTATTAGAGGGAACTGGGTACACATGTGATTCTGATCACAACTTACCACCCTCAGACCAATGGCTAGTCAGAGCTTACGATACAAGAGTTTGAGTAGATGCTACGTGCATGCGTCCTAAACATTGGGGGAACCTGGGAGAAGCATATGCCTCTGGTCAAGTTTTACTATAATAATAGTTTTCAGGAAACTATTGAGATGGAACCTTACGAGGCTTTATATGGTAGGCCATTCTAATCACCTTTGTGATGGATGGAGGTAGGTGAGGCTGTTTTACTGGGACCACATCTCGTGTAGGTGAATTTTGAGTTAGTCCAGCTGATTCAGAATCAGATGGCTACTGCATAGTCTCATTAGAAATCTTATACTGATCATCATAGACACCCCTTGGAGTTTGTGGTCAGGGATAATGTTTTCATATGTGTTTCACCAAGGCTGGGACACAAGAGGATCAAGAGACAGGGTAAACTTTCACCGAGGTATGTGGGCCGTTTCAGATTCTAGAGAGAGTCGGGCTAGTTTCCTACTTGTTGGAGTTACCCAAGAGGTATCGGGCCATGCACGATGTCTTCCATGTATCTCAGAAACATCGTTATCATTATGACATGTCTCATGTTTTCAGCCTGAGGAGGTTGAGCTTCAGGTCGATGCATCTTTTGAGGAGAATCTGATTCATATTATTGATAGGAGCACAAAGGTTCTACTAGGCCCATCAGTTCCCCTCGTTCGGGAGCTATGGTATCATGGTCGAGTATAGAACGAAACATGGTAGAGGGAGACCGACGTACATGCTCAGTGGCTTGAACTATGCTGTGATTTATCTTCACCACCATTGGAAGGGAAATTCAGGGACAAATTACTTTAAGTGGAGAAGTTTATAAGAACCTGGATCTTCTTTTCGATTTACGAGCCTCTTCATTTTTCATTTCCTTACGGTTTTTTGAGAAAATAAGGAGAATGAGGAAAAATCCCAAATTTTGTGACTACACATCGTGTACTTTGGCCTTGTGGGATGAGTACACAGGACGTGTAGGCCTATCAGCATTGAAGGGTGTAAAAACTGACTACACGCCATGTATAGGGTATTTACACTCAGTGTATTCAGTCGGAATGAGAATAGTAAGGTGGTGGAGGTAGCCACCAGTGGAGTGATAGTACATGCTGTGTAATCAGGACTACACGTCATGTACTCATGTCGACAGATGAACACTGCCGCTGTGGAAAGAAGCCGCCAGAGGAACATTTAAAAAAATGAGAAGTACACACCGTGTAATTTAGAGTTCACGCTGTGTAGTTTTTTTTTACATAAAATGGGAAGTATCCTTCTCTGTTCACATGGGAAGTTTAGAATGCCAGAGGAGAGCAGGAGAGACAACCGGAGAATGGAGGATCTCTTGACCGCACACCCGGAACCCGATTCCTATGTCGTCGATCTCCTTGGAACCACATGGGTAAGCTCTTCCTCATCCTGGATTATTTATTACACATTCTTTCTCAAGGGAATGTTATTTGAGTTTGAACGAGATTATGTTCATCTCATATCTTCTCTGTTCTTGTTTGTTTCAGGAGGCATTATTCATCTATACCCATCATAGACGATCGATGTAGGTGACCTGTTGTTTATTTCCAACTATTAAGTTGAATTTGTGTACCATTGTGCTACGAAACTATGTTTGGGGTGTCGTATGGTTGTGGACCTTGCTGAAATTTATCTAGAATTTGATATATAAACTTTGAGGTGGTAAAACTATTGTTTGGGATCACTGCTTGGATCCAGGACCACCCCGGGGGTGCATTCCTCTGTTTAGCCACATGGCCAGGATACCCTTGGGTATGCCATGATTATATTCTGCATTGAATTTTATTGACAGAAAGTTTATCTGTGTTTTTGCTAATACATTGGTATCGTCCTGGTTCTATTATCCTGAGGGAAGTGTCCTATTAGCCTGACGGCAATGTTCTATTATCTTGAGGGCAGAGATCTATTAGCTTGAGGGTAGTGTTTGGTTAGCCTTAGGGTAACATTTGTTTATTCTTGAGGGCAGTGGTTTTTGTGCCTGAGGAAAATATCAAGTATGTCTGAGGGAAATGATCGTCATGGATGGGGGAAATCTCTTGCAGGTATTGATTCGATTACTTGAGGGTAAGGATAATATGTTAGAGGACACAACTATTTAGAATGATTTTATATATTGTACCTGCAAAGCCGGAGCACCAACTTGGAGGTGATAATGATAATTAAAATGACAATGAAACTAGTAGTGATAGTTACTTTTGAGTGCTTAATAGTTTACTTCATTTACTTTTCCACAATATTTTCGTACATTTTCACTTATAATTGGGCACGAGCCTTTGGTGGGTGTCTATTGGGATTTATTTCTCACACCTTGTTTGAGTCATGTATTTGGCCCAAAAAACTATATTTACATAGGTGTCGATAGGGGCATGGGTCCCTATATAGGAACATTATTGTAGCAGAGGAGTAGGAGAGCATGGGACCGAGCTTAGGCTAGCAATGTTGTTGTGTTCTGTTTACTCTGTTTGTTTTGTCTGGTTGTACCTTGTACTTTCAGTTGTATTGTATTGTATTTTATTTTACCATGTTCTAGATGATTCCATAGAATTAGTGACATTATTCATCTTTATATATATGACTGCTGGTTCTCTTTACATCAGTTGTCCATTTCAGTTGTATATGGTATAGTGCTTCTATTATTGTATGTTATTAATCATTTCTACTGTTCTACACTTTGAAAAATGACGTCATACTTTCCCCACTATCAGACCTGGGCCTTCGCTGTTAGTCGGCTGCCTCTGGCATTTGGGGAAATGAGCTTGAGGTCATGTGACCAACCGGGTTCAGGGCACCCGTTGTGTAGCTTCTAGATCTAGGAGGTTACATATATATAACTTTATTTATTATATAATTATAATTTTGGTAAGATAAAATAATTTTAATCTTTTTCTATAATGTGTTTGAAAAAATGGAATGTTCTGAAGAGTATGTATGACCTACTATCTCCATGATCATAAATTTTTATCATTTTTCTTAAACATATTTTGGGATTGGTTTTAAAAGTATAATTAATATATAAATATTATAATTAGTTAGTATTATTATTCAATTATTTATAAATAATGACCAATTTTACCATACCAAACCAACCTTTGTTGTTTTGGACACACAAGCTGATTTTGGTAGTAACATTTGACTTAATCCTAATTGATTATGTTCTTTTTTATATAATTTTATTATAAGTGAAATAAAATTAATAATAAACATGTAAAATTTTAAATTTAAATTATATAATTAACATTATTTTATTATTGAAGAATATAAAGAATAGTATTATTATATCAGAATCTAGGTACAGGGTTTTCATGCCTCACTTTTATTTCTATGAGAAATATTTTATATTAACATGTTGTTTTTTATGTGTGGTGTATATAATACTAATGATTACATTTTTGTAAACATTTTATTAAATTTATCTAGATTAAAATATACCACTAATAATACTTATTTCATGGAATTTAAAATTTCAATGTTATTAAAGTGGTTAGGGATTTTTTCCCCAGTTTTCCCACTTTGATATATATATTATGTCATATATCTATCTATTTTATGAGGTGTATATACTTACCCTTTGAAATATTATATAATGAATATCCATTTTTAGGATAATATATGTTTAATTTAATGATATTATTTAATGGGGATTTTGATTCAATGTAAACAATGTGTTAAGAGACTTTTATTAAAATCTCAACATTTATTAGGATAGTGTATGGTTAAGTCTGTAAAGATGAAATCATATAATTATCATGAGGAAAATTTTTCCATATTTATTATTTATATTTTCTAGTAGCTCAACCATTTATCCACTAGTTGGTACATAAATGTTTTGATATTGTGTTATTATGAAATTCCAACTTCATTTCTCTCTTTTGTCGGAAATGTGTATTAGTTCAAAACCATGTTTTATAAAAATGTTATTAAATTTTATTAAAAAGATTTATTCTAATAGGAATATAGTATTTTCAGAAATGAATATTTTAAATAAATTTTAAAATATTTTTTATATTGATTCACGTTTATTTTAAAATAACATGTTCTCAATAATGTGTTATGTTTTAAAAAATTGATTTTCAAAATTAAAATCGTTTTTTCATCAAAATGTTTGTAATGATTTTTTAAAGGTATTTCCATTAATAAAAATCAAAAACCATTATTGTTAATTATTATTAAAAAAAATATATTTTTTAATAATACAATCCTCATTACATGTCAAGATTGATTAATAATTTTACAAATCTATTGTTAAATAACCCATTTCTTGTCCATGCTTTAACTATTTTTACAATAGATTAGTATGAAAAAATTTTCTTTTCCATGATTTTACCATATTTTAATGAGATTTTTATAGAACCCATTTATCTTCCATAGTTTAATCATGATTAAATGATATTAATATGAAAACCATTTATTTTCCAGGGGTTGATGAGGCTATGAAGGAAAAATGATCATTCCAATGAGATTTATCTATAATTATTTTATTCACATGGAGGTTCTTGGAGATTATAAATGATGTGTTCAACCAAAAATTGTATGGTCATCTTGTTATATATTATAAAATGGGTGAACATATATTGTACACCTATTAATTAGGAAATTATTATCATATATGAGTAATTATATTGGATTTTGGCCTTATAGTAATTCCAATTTATTATAGTAATGTTAGAGATATCTAATAGTTTTATGAGATGTTTTATCATGATATGAAATTTTTTATCTATACATTCTATGGGTTTATTACTTTTCATTTTTCTAATATTGATATCACATGGCTCATTGTTTTTGAATCTCATGACTACTTCCATTTTAAAATCCTTATGTGTAGATTTAATGTTTTATGGTCTAGGTATTGTTGTGTATGAATATTATTTTTTTATACTCATGAACTTTTATAATGTAATAAAACCATAGTGATATTCCTAATCACACTTTTGAAATTAATTTGTTCATACATATGTTTTTCCTAAATGGGATTTGGATATCACCCTTCAAAAGTTCCCTTTCTCCCAAGTTGTAATGAATGATTTTGAACAGGTTATGTCTAGAAGAGATTCCATAAGTATTTTGGTGATGTACTAATGTGAAAAAAATCCATATTAATTGGAAAAAATGACTATTTAATATAATGTTAATTGTTTATGCATAATGTTTTCTTAATTATCCAAAAAATTAATCCTAAAATGTTCCTCGGTCATGTAAGTGAACAATTTTTACATTTTTTTTGTATATGTTGGATGGAAAAAATTGGGTCAGAATTGTTATTATTATAGATGGAAATGTTAAATTTTTAATTTCATCACATGCTATGGTAGGGAAGGTCTATGTATACTATAGTTGATATCATAGGCCCTGGTAATATAACTCTGGATATGACAATTTTTTCATGAGATGTTATCTCAAGATTTATGGATACCATCACAAGTCATTAAGATTATGGTGATTATAAATGAAATTCTTTATAATGGTCCGACCTTCAACATTTCATAACATAGTAAATCAAACTTGAAAATCCATTTGTACATTCTTGAACTTAATTTTAGCATAGATATTTAGTGAATTTGATCATAATATATTTATATATAAAAAAAATAAATCATATTTTATAGTGTATAAACATGTACTCAATATCCAACTTTTCAAAATATGATACATTTAAAAACAAATCATGATTTATTATTGTTTCAAAATGAATGTACTTAAACTTGAATTATTATATTTTTTCCATTATTAAACACTATATAAATTGTATACTTTTAGTGAGAATAAAAATCTATGTAAGGGACATAATAAATATGGAAATAAAACCATTATTAGATGAATAATTACAAAAAAAACATAAAGATAAACATCTCACCCTTAAAATTACCATATACATGCTTTATGAAAACTTGAGGTTTCCATAAAAAATATGAATAATAAAAATACCATTCTTGGTAACATGAGGAATCAATTTATTACCATAATAATTTATGATTGTAAAAACCATGTCTATCATTAGATTCATTACAATCATGATAACCTTACAATATAACCCTCGTAACGTTCTTATGATGTAACTATCGTAGTTACATGTGGAATTAACAATATGATAAACTTACAACATACCCAATTCATTGGAAGGATATCATGGTACCACCCATTTTTGGTTTATAACAAAACTACCAATAACCATAAAAAATTCCAAATAACATGAAAATAATTATAAAACAAGAATACTTTCATCATAAAAACATTTGTTGCGAAAAATGAAATTATTTTAAAAGAATATTGTGAACATACAATGGAATAATAATATTTGAAAATAAACCCAAAATATTTTAAAGGAGGATTAAAATTGTATGTTGTCATGTAAGTGTTATAATTTATCCATTCTATATATTTTTAAGAAACATTCTTTACGAATTTTTTAAAAAGAGACATTAAATAGGATTTCTAAAGGAAACTCTTTTACCTCTTGTTTGACTTCCATAAAACGTGTCAAAACCTCATGTTTAATGGTTTAATGTGAGATATTAATTTATTATAAAAATATATTCATATTTAAAATTCATTATATGATATTTTTGATAACATCTTTCCAAAAATATATTAATGATAGTCCGTTTTTTTCATTGCTTCAGGTGTGTTTATTTCAGGGTATCCATAGTTGGTTCATTAAGGATTTTATAATAAAATTGAATAAAAACACTATAATTTGAATGAAATTTTATTAATATGCTTTCAAAATTTAAATGATAAAATATGTCATTTTTTAGGATATTATGATTTTTTTAAATAAATCATTAATGAAAAAACATTGGTTTTTTTGGCCTCTTTAATCAACCATCACAAAGTAGATTATTTTAATATAATTTTATGCCTATAAATTAGTTCCAGAATATTAATCAAGTTATAATAAAATTATTTAAGTAATTTTTGACTATAATATTATTTTTCTGACTAACGTTGAAGGTGGTAAAGATAAATGAAAACTCGTACTCCAAGAAAGTGGTGAATCAACCTGTCACATATGATGTTGTCATTTTCTAGAATAAAAAGAGAAGATAAGGGGTTTTGATGATTGATATTAAAATTATAAAATAATATAACTAGATTTATCATATTACTTATGTTATTTTCTTTTATTATAGGGTAATAATGAATGAATTAAATAATGAAAAATTTAATTTAAAATAAAAAGGAGGATTTTACCTTTCAAGTGCTATCTCCTAGAGAACCTACTTATGGAAACAAATTTCAGTATATTGGTGATACAATAAGGTCTTGGTTGTGGAGAAGTGACATGGTATGGTAATTTGGAATAAATTAGAGAAGAAAAAAGTTTTTGGATTTTTTGGGACAAGGGGTTGTGAGGGATGGTAATGATCACAGGGGAGAGGTTTATTTTATGATTATTTTATTAATTAATTTATTATTTTAGATCTTGGCTATAAAAAGTTGTGTTTTTAAATATTAAATAACTTAAATAGAGTATGATAGTTTTAGATTATGGTTTTTTATATAAAAAATGATTACAACACACTAAACCCGCTAGACTAGAGTCGGTGCATTACTTATTATATTTTCATGGATTGAAAGATTGAAAATCCTGAAGGAACTTCCAGTTTTTTAGTCTTGAAGAATCTTGATGCATATATATTACTCAAATTACAGTTTAAAATGATAAAAAATAAAATACATAACAAAAAAGAAAAACAAAATCCACAAGAACTCAATAAATGATCTCATCATCATCACATGTTGAAAGTAAACAATTAAAGGGGTCACCTCAAATGATCAGTAAGGGTTAAAAATAATGGAGGAATGAATCAATAATAACTAAATTGTAAGCAATTTGACATAATCAATATGGCATGGTGAGTATATGAATAACATGCGCCATTAATAAACTGAGAATGAAACTGCATCAATAGATTTTGTTATACTGAAAACTTCAGGGATAGAAATAATTGATAATGAATATTGATAATAATTATTAATTAAAAATCATGTATCTTTCACATGATACCATTATACCATAAAAACATTTTAGTTTTGTGGGTAGAAACCCATCTGATTTTTTAAGAAAACTAAAAGGGTTTTTCGCCAGCTAATTTGTATCGTTAAACCTACCAATTCACTGAGGGGTTGTAGTGGGTGCCACCCTCTACTTCATGACCACATAATTATTTATAAATAGATTCAACACAACAGAAATATGACTCTAAACTATCTGTATAGAATAGAGGATACAGATTTATCAATATTTCCACACTCATAACAATATTCAAAATAAATACCATATGTAAATTGGTGTACGACTTAGACAATAATCATATCCATGATACGAGAATATGGAAATTTAAATGGAATATAATTTTAATTGAATAGTGATCTCAAATGGGAAGTAGGTACACCACACATGAAATAGTAGGTGCCCAATATTAAGCAAGTCACAATGAAGTGAAAATTGAGACAAAGCTCGCTACCATGTTGTAATCAATTGAGTTGTATGGAAAAAAGTTAATAGCCACCAAATTAATCATAGAATAATATGAATATAAAAAAAATCATTATCATATATATCAAATTCTAGTACACCAATACCACTGATACGAAATAAGAGGAGATCAATGGGAATCCCACAGAATTGAATGTGAGATAAGAAAACCCCTTTCATACATTTCAACATGGTATCAAGTGTTCTTTCAATGGAATAATGAGTGGTAAAGGGGTATCCCATTATTTATATATCATAATTTCAGTATGGGGAAGGTGAAAAAACATACCCCATCAATAGGTATTAAAAATAAAAGAGCACAACATAGGGGACATTCTTGAAAAAAAGTGAGAGGGAGGATCCCTTACAAAGAACGTATCATTAGATTGAGGACATATCAGTGACATTATTATGTATGAAATACATAAACCCACATAAAAAAAGTGGATACACAGAATAAAAAAATCATAGGTTATTTACATATATTCTGGGAATGTACAAAACTAATGGCATTGATGTTTAACTTAATGAATAAAAATTGAGTTCAGATATATTTTACCAAGATTTTATCATTAGAGTGGGGATATATTAATGAAATATTTATCTATAACAAATAAAAATCCACAATATATAACTAGATATAATTTAAAATACAATCAGAGGTCATTTAAAAATATTATTGAATAAATGTAACAAATGAAATCGAATTTTCACTCAAAGAATGAAAATTTAGTTCAGCAATCCCTTGCCTTATGCTCGAAGGCGTTCTTGATTGTTCTTAACAACATGAAAACCCAAATTTAGATTCATTAATTTATAAGTCCAAAACCGAATCTACATTTAATCAATATGTTATAACCTTAATAGGATCATTAATGTATTTCTTTATGGGTTTAAGAGATTTTATTTTATTCTTTTGGGTGAATTTTCTTCTATGGTTTTCAGGATCTCTTTACTTGTATTCATGAATGGATGTTTGTTTGAAATGTGGCTAAACATCCAAAATTTTTATTAAAAAATATTATTATCATTAAAAAATATAAATTTTCATATAATGATTCCCCTTATATACCACGAGGATGAATCATTTGATGAGTTAAAAATAAACATTTGGATTTGGATTTGTGGTTTTGTGCACACTAAAATTGTTTTGAATTATTATTCAATTTTATGTACATGTAAGGATTCCATAACATTATCCAAGATAAAATACATATATTGTGATTTGTTTAAACCATTCAAAATGTTTCATGATCATTATTGAAGATAGTACTGAAAATTATAACTCGTCTTCCTTGAGTGTGATAAATTAACACATCTCAGATGGTGTTTTCATTTATTGTTTAAAAAAGGGAAAAGAGAGATTATGATGAAATATTCCATTAGCATAATAAAAAAACTGTACATTTAAGCTACTAGAATTTTCATCTCATTTGGATGAGGTGATGTGAGGAGAGAGAAACAAAATAATAAAACTCCTGAAAAAATTTGAAGGAAAAGAGAAGAGAGGATCACCTGTTGAGTACTGCTCCATGAGAAACCCATTAAGACCTTTGTTTTTGGCCTCTTGGTGAGACAAGTAGGTCTTGTAAATGGGGAGAGGGATTGGGATGAGTATTTGGTAGAATATAGCCAATTCATACAGCTTGAGTGGCGTGGGAGGAAGAGGTGGTGGGGGTGGTTTATATAGTGGAGGGGAGAGGGGATTTCTCTATATTATATTAATTAATTTATTATTTCACTACAAGATAAGGAATAGTGAGTCTTATATTACCAAAAATAGTTATTGTATTATTTTAATCTGAATCAATTGGGCTTACATTAGCATAACATCATACATGACAATATAATTAGTGTATTTAGATTATTTTGTAAATTGTGGTATTTCATTATTAATAAAAAATTCTAGTATTTCAGAAAAATACCAAATATTCACCCTAAATATTTTTGGATGTTTATAATTCAAAAATGAATTCCAATTTTCAAAAATAATTTTCTTAATATGATTAAATAAATATATAAATAAAATTAGTATTTAATAGAAAAAATTAAACTCTTAAATTACTCATCTTCATTTTTAAGGTTCCTAAATTTATTTGTACCATCATGGGTGTGGATACCATTTATATGAGTCATAAAACTATTGATAAGGGTTTGTTTCTATTCCTTAGGGTTGGTTACTATTCATAATGGTATGTTACTATTCACTAAAAATAAGTTAATTCAATCTGACTCTAAATATCATCAATAACATAATTATGTTTGTAAGATTTTCCTAATTCAAAACACAAAAGTGTAAAATTTAAGTCCAACGGCTTGGCTATGACTATATTTTAAATAATCAAGTGTTGTATCCAAGAAACTCAGTGCTTTATGAAATATATGCAATGAATCGAATTATTTAACCTAATTATACCATAAAATTTTGGGGGTGCTACAATATTCCCTCCTTCAAAAATTTCGTCATTGAAATTTTACATTTATAAAGCCCAAAAAAAATGTTGGTGGTTCTTCTTCATTAAATCCTAGGGTTCCCATGCTGCTTCCTCTATAATCTAGTTTTCCCAAAAAACCTTTACTAGAAGAGTCATCTGATTTGTCAATACCTTCTCCCATGTGTCAAGAATCCTGATAGGCTCTTCACAGTATGACAAATCAGGTTCAACTTCTCTTCCATAATTGGTGAGTTCATGTATTGGGTCTGGCATGTATTTCATCAACAATGACACATGGAACACATCATGAACAATGTAGAGACTTGGAGTAATTTCTAAACTATAATCTATATCTCTGATTTTTTTACAGAATATCAAATGGTCTGATGTACCTGGGGCTCAGTTCCCCCTTCTTACCGAACTTTAAGGCACCCTTCCTTGGATATACTTTCAGAAAGACCTAATCTCCCAATTGGAATTCCAAATCGTTTTTATGGTTGTTAGCATAACTCTTCTGCCTACATTAAGATTCTTTAATATGGGATTGTAATTTATTCACCATTTTTATGGTATCTTCAATATTTTTTTGCCTATAAGTTTCCTCTCACCAAATTTGTCTCATCAAGTAAGAGTTTGACATCTCTTTCTATATAATTCTTCATATAGATCGATTCGAATTCTAGAATGGAAAAAATTATTGTAGAAAAACTTCACCAAAGAATGTATTGATCCCACATACCTTGGAATACAAGAGAGCATGATCTTAGTGTGACTTTTAGTTTTTTAATAGTCTTTTCAGATGGTCCGTCAGTATGGGGGTGATAAGGAGTACTCATACAATGCTTAGTATTCAATTCCTTCTAGAAAATTTTACAGAATTTTGATGTAAATAGGGGATCTCGATCGAACACAATCGATAGAGGTTCTTTATGAAGTCTTACAAAACCATTAATATAATGACTTTTCTGGCGCTGAAGTAGTAAATCATATCTTATAGGAAGGAAATTTGCTAATTTTGGGAGACGATCCACAGTAACCCATATTTCATCATTCTTCTAGGTGTCCTTAGTAGTCCAGTGACAAAATCCAATGTAATGTTATCCCACTTCATCATAGGAATAAGTAGATGTTGCATCACTCCTCTAGGATGTTATCTCTCTGTCATCACTTATTGAAAAACTAGACACCATGACACATAGATAGCAATTTCCGGCTTCATATTATCCCACAAAAAAATATTATTCTCAGATCTCTATACATCTTTGTTCTACCTATGTGTATAGAAAAATTTGAAGTATGAGAATCTTATAATAGTTCCCTTTTTTATTTCAGGTACGAATTGGATACATATCCACTTCCCAAACATCATAACTCCATCCTCATACATGTAGTCATTAAATCTTCCATCCTTAAGATTAATAATTTTCCTGTGAAGATTTTCATTATCAGATTGAGATATTTTTATCTTCTATAATAAAGATGGTTTAGAAATCATTTGAAAGGGGAAATATGTTTCCCCTTCCCTAAAAATTCCCATATACATCTTCATTAGTTCCATGAATTTAGGATCTATTTCAATACACATTTGGGTTAGGTGTCTGTGATCTTTGTTTCTTAATGCATCTGCTGCCTTATTTTACTTTCCAAGGAGGTAGTTTATTGAACAATCATATTCTTTGAGTAACTGGAGCCATCTACTTTTCCTCTTGTTTGGTTCTTTTTGTGTGAAAATTTATTTGTATCTCTTTTGATCCATATAAATATCACATCGTTCTCAGTAGAGATAATGTCTCCATATTTTAAGAGAAATGATTACAACTGAAAACTCAAGATCATGAGTGGGATAATTTTTCTCATTATCCATAAAAAATCTTGATGCATATGCAATATATTTATCATTTTTCATAAGTACACAACTGAGTCTATTAATTGATGCAACGTTTTATATTAAAAATCTATCACATCGAGTTGGAAGAGTTAAAATTGGATCATTGACCAACCTTCTTTTCAATTCTTCAAAGAATTATATACATTATTTTGTCCACACAAACTTAACACCTTAACATGTGTGCTTTTTTAAGCGGGTTAGCCAATCATGAGAAATTATGAATGAAATGCCGATAGTAACCTGCTAAGCCAATAAAACTACATACCTCAGTTATGTTTGTTTGTGTGGTCCAATATGGGATCGCCTTTGTCTTTATAGGATCAACTAGGATTCTTTCCTTATAGATAGTATGGTATAGAAAAGAAACTAATTGAAGCCAATATTTTCACTTTCTAAACTTCCCATATAATTCATTTATTTCAAGAGTTTTCATAATAATCTGCAAATGATCATCATAGTGTTCAAAGATTTTCGATTATATAGGATATAATCGATGAATACCACCACAATGTTTTCAAGATATTCAATAAAAATTATGTTCATTAAATACATGAAATTAGAGGGTGCATTTGTCAGTCCAAAAGGAATCACTGTATACTCATAATGCACATACATGGTTAGAAATGTAGTTTTAGGAATGTCTTCCTACCTCAGAAGAAGCTGATGATATCAGGACCAAAGATCAATCATTGAAAAGTATTGATCTCCACGAATTTGATCTAATAAATCATCAATATGAGGTAGGGGATACATATTATTTATTGTAATGGCATTGATTTCCCTATAATCAATGCATAGCCTCATGGATCCATCTTTTATCTTGACAAACTGGATTGGGGCTCCCCATGGAGAAACACTAGGTCGAATAAATACTTTTTCACTCAACTCTTATAGTTTTTTCTTTAGCTCAACTAACTCCATAGTGTCTATTCTATTGCGGGTCATTGATATAGGTCCTTCTCGATGAATTAATTCAATGGGAAATTCTATTTATTTCTCAGGAGGATGTCCAAGTATACCATTTGGAAATACCTTAATGTATTCTTAAAATATATGCACATCATCAATCTGAATATTTCATTCCCCACCCATAGATATTAGTTTTTCTTCCTTTCCTTGTATTGAATTGTGTAGAGCTACTGGGGGTGGATGATGATAAGAATCAGGTGTTAAGGATTCTTCTCTAAATATAAAAAATTCTATACCAGTTTGAAAATTTTTAACATCTTTTATCATTCAATAAATCATCGCATCATAATTTGACATCCAATTCATACTAAGAATTATATAAAATTCATTCATAGTAATGAATATAAGGTTAGAAACTAATGCATGTTTATGTGTCACGAGGGGGACCAGTATACATTCCTTGGATTCAATGAGGCATCCCCTAGATGTTTTGACTAATAACTCCTTTATTAAATCAAATTGGACATGGCTAATTTTCTTGGAAAACTTGGATGATATAAATGAAGGTGATGATTCAGAATCAAATAAAGTGCCAGCTATGTTTGAGAAAAAAAATTAAAGTTCCTTCCACCACATCATCAGGAACTTAAACATCCATGGTTGTAATCACATAAGATCCAAATTCATTTATTCTTTTATAAGAAGCCTCAATGAGGCAGCGTCACCTCCTTCTCCATATCTAGGGTTTCCCCACAATTTCAACCACTTCCATCCTTCAGTTGGGCTTGTTCGCTGGCACTGCTATATTCTCAGTCTCAGAAGCCTTGCCATCGGCTCATCAACATCCTGACGCGGTGTGTTTCCAGCTTAGTGGCGAGATGTGGAGTTGGGTGTCTCGATCTCAGATCGGCTCCAGATTTGATGTGGTTCCGGGGCGGTGGGTTCCTCAGTTCTTGCCTCGGCGTCGGATCCAGTGAGCATCAGTTTCCTAGCGGTAGCTCCGGTTGCTAGTTTTTGGTTCCAGAAATATTCCAGTGTCGGTTTGGTTTCTGGTTTCTGGTTCTCAGTTCTGCTTTGCGGTTGCTAGTCTCTCGGTTTGGGTTCCTCCATTCGGGTTCTGATTTCTGGATTCAGATGCTCCTCCTCCATTCTGGTTCTGGTGTGTTCTATCTTCCTTAGGTGGCATGACGTTGGACTTGGAGCGTCTCGAAGGGGGGAGGATTTGGTTCTTGGTCTCTTTTATGGTTTTTGTTGGTTTTTGTTTGGTTTTCATGGTTGTGTGACGGAAATCGTGCGACATCCTTTTCATCGGAGCTCCCCACCTCGTTGGCCCATTTCTCACATCTCGTGGTTTGGCCTTTGGGGAACCTGGGGAGGGTTCTTCAACTACCTTGAACTAATCAACCTCATGACCAGGGTGGTGCTGTTGGTTTTTCTCAACTCGGATCCTCCCAACCGCGACACTCCTTCGATGTGTGGTTTAGTCTTCCAGTCCTAGGTGAGGAAGACCTAACATCCCGTTCCTTGGCTCTTCATCCTCTTCGGTTTTCTTGGTTTGGTGGTGGAGATGCCTTTAGGTTGTGGCGGGGTTCTGTGATTTTGATTCCAGTATTGAGTTTCCCATTTTCAGGGTTGAATATGTTCTTGTCTCGAATGATTTTGGAACTCAGGATCAGAGATTCAACCAGAAGCGACCACATGGTTCAAGCCCTAAGAGGTTTCAGAGTGGGCGTTTATCTTATGAAGGCTTTACTGATTTGGAAGTTTGAGAGGGTATGGCGAAAACCATCGGATCAGGCTAGTAATTTGTCACTGGACAACTATTTTTCATACTATCCTTCATCGAGTGAGACCTTCTTTAGGATTCAATAGCTGGGGAGGGGCAGTTCTGTGTTTTTTGTCTAGTTTTTCTTTCTATGATCATTAGGTCACGTAATGTTTTATGTCAACAAGTCTGTTTGGTTTCCCCCTTCATCCATTAAATGGGGCTTATTTTAAAATAATAAAAAACATAAGGCCTTTGGGCCATTGGAAGAATAAGATCTCCGTTTCTCTCTTGGCCTTTTCTGAGGCATGTTTCTTAGGAACCGAGGACACTCATTTTTATAGTTTCCCATCTATCTACAATTGTAGAATTGAACATCATCAAATTTTTTTCTTCCCCTTTCATTATTTAGATAGATGACACTTTTCTCTACACATATAGAAGTATATCATGCATTTCAAGAATTTTATGAGATGACTCATTCCACAGTTCTCACATAATAAGAATTTCTATGTTCCCTTGTTCTTATTTGGTGCTTCACCTTTCCCTTGGTTATCGTTGTACTACTTTTTTCCTTGGTTTCCATTGACCAAATTTGATCAACCAAAGTCCTTCTCTATTTTGATGGAACTTGATTCAATTTCATCTTATGATGAAAATGTTTGAGAAGCAAGTTCCCTTCAATTAAATGGCTTAAGACCTTCAAAGAAACGATCAATCATGTCTTCCAAGTCACATATGTAATCTACAACATACCTGGATATCCTGGTGAACGTATCCTCATATTATGCAATACAGTCTTCTTCCATTTCCTTTAAGAAAAAAAATTCCTCTTCACTTCGTGTTGCTACTCATGAGGGACGTATATTTGGAAGAATATATCCTTAAAAGTCCTCCATTATATATCTCCTATTTTTTCTTCCTCCATGGTATTCTGAATCATGGACCACTATTCATTAGAATCTCCCTTGAGAAAATATATTAAAAGTACTACCTTTTTATTTTCATTGCATCTTAATTCCATGAATATCTTTTCAAGGGACATGATATATTTCTCAAAAACCACTATATTTGTAGTCCCACTGAAATATTATGTCTTTATCCGCATGAAACGATCCAACGCTGCTGTGGAATGTTTATTTGTTACATCCAGAGTATGTTGTCCCAATATAGTCATGATTTGATCTTCTCCAACATTGACTTTGTTGACTTTCTCAGTTGGGAGATCCCTATATTTCCCACGAGTATTGATTACCCTTCTCCCGTTAGTCTCCATTTCTAAAAAATGTCACAAACTATATTGGGGAATGAATCATAATGTATAATCTTAACTAAACAGAATACATAGCATAAATTGAGATACTGCACATGGCTAATCCCATAATCACAAAAATGGATTCATTGTGAAATAATTTACATTTCAATTATTTATAATGGCTTATAAAAAATTTATGATTTATCCCAAGCATATATCCTTGGAGTATCATAACCAAGAGTGCAGCAAGGCCCATTGTCATGTACTATGATACTGTATGTCAAGCTTGAAACTCCTTGTCATAACATTCACTCCTAGGTACATTTCTACCAGAGATACCTCCACCTGCTCATATCTAGATAGGAACATATTTCTTGAATGATACAAATAATCAATTCCTTAACAAAATACACGGTAGTTCTTGTATTTTTATCCTCAAAAACTATAATATGGAATCTTTCATAATCTATATCTTCCATATCTAGTTTCTAAGGTTCCTACTAAAATTCCTCTAATACCAACTGTAACACCCGACCCCTCTGGACTGGATCTAGTGAATTACTTGTTATATTGGCATGGTTAGATGGGATGAATATCCATAAGGAATGATCAATTTAGTAGTCTTGATTAATATAGATAAAAACATGTAACTCAAATTACATTGGAAAAAGATACAAAATATAATACATAAAAAAATATAAAAAACTGCATCCACAAGAACTCAACAAATAATCTCCTCTTCATCTCTTATTGAAAGTAAACAATGAAAAGGGTGAGCCAAAATTCTTAGTAAGGGTTAAAATTAGAGGAATCATGAATCAATAATAACGAAATTGTAAAAAAATTTACTTAATCAATATGGCATGTTGAATAAATGAAAAACTCGCTCCATTAATATATTGAGATTGAAACTACATCCATAGATTTTGAAGTTTTGAAAATCACACGGATAGTAATAAATTAAATGAATAACTAGAATGTTTAGTAATTGGACGTCATGTATCTAGCACATGATACCAGAATACCATAAAAATTGTTTAGTTCTGTTGGTAGAAACCCATCTGATTTTATGAAACAAACTCGAAGGGTTTGTCACTAACTGATTTTTCTCATGAGACCTATCAATGCATCAAGGGGATGTAGCGGGATCCACCCACCACATCATGTCCAAAGAATTATTTATACATTGATTCAACCCAAGATCAATATTCCTTTACATTCTCCATATAGAATAGAGGATATAGATTCATCAATATTTCCACAGTCAAAACATCATTCAAAATAAATACCGTTTGTAAAATGGTATATGACATAGAAAATAGTCATATCCATGAAATGAGAATACGTACATTTAAATGGAATATAATTTCAATTTTAAAGTGATCTCAAATAGGCAGTATTTACACCCTATAAGAAAGAGTAGGTGCACAATACTAAGCATGTCACAATGATGAGACAATTGAGACAAAGCTCGTTACCATGTTGTAATCAATTGAGTAAAATGACCAAAAGTTAATAACCACCAAATGAATCAAATACTTTCATGAATATAAAGACAATAATGATAATATATATCAATTTTCAGTACAAATATACCACATATAATAAATAAGAGGAAAATAATGGAAATCCCACAAAATTGATTGTGAGATGAGAAAACCCCTTACAAACATTTTGGCACGGTAATGAGTGTTCTTACAGGGGCTTAAATAAAGGTAAAGGGAAATCCCATTATTTATATATCATAAGTGAAGTATGGGATGGTGAAAAAATAAACCCCATAATTAGGTATTAAAAATAAAAGAGAACAACATAGGGGAGATTCTTGGACAAAAGAGAGAGTGAGGATCCCTTATAAAGAACCCATCGTGAGATTGAGGAAAAAAATGACATAATTATGTGTGACAACCATAAAACCACAAAATGAAAGTGGATATGTAGAATAAAGAAATCATATGTCATTCACACATATTCTCAGAAAATAAAAACCCAATTACATTGTTGTTTAACACAATGAATGGAAATTGAGTTAAGATATTACTTACAAAGATTGTATCATTAGAGTGGGGATATATTAATAAAATATTTATGTGTGAAAAAAAATCAACAAAATATATTTGGATATAAAGTATAAAAAATAAGTGGTTATTCACACATATTCAGCAAAAAAATTTACCAATAAAATAGGTGTTTAACACAGAGAATGAAAATTGATTTAAGTAATCCCTTACCTTATACTCTATGGTGTTCTTAATTGTTCTTAACGACCTGAATAATCAAATTTATCTTCATTAATTAATAATTCAAGAATCTATTCCACAAATAATTGATATTTTATAACCTTATTGGGTTCATTAATGTAGTTTTTTAGGACTTTTAGATATTCAATTTTAATGTTTTGATGGCATTTTCTTCTGTGGTTTTCATGATCTATTTACTTATATTCAGGAATGGATGTTTGTTTGAAATGTTTTTAAACAAAAAATTTTTAATATACATTATTAGTAACATTAAACAGATATATATGATCTTATAATGATTCTATTTAAATACCATGAGAATGAAAGATTTGATTAGTTAAAAATAAACACTTGGATTTTCTTGTTGGGTTTGTGCACAACCCACTTTTTTTTAATATTATTCCTTATTATGTATGTGTAAGGAATCCAGAATAATAAAAATGATAAAATACTTATATTATGATCTGGTTCATCCACTGAAAAGGATTCATGACAAGTAATGAAAATTGTAATGAAATTTTAAATCTCGTCTTCCTTAAGTGTGATGAATTAACACATCTCAGACAATATTTTCTTTTAATATTTAATAGTAGGGTAAAAGATATAATATGATGAAATATTACATAATCATAATGAAATTACATTAAATTTATGGTACTAGAATTATCATGGCATTTTTATGAGGTGAGGAGAGAAGATAGTAACAAAATAATAAATATGTAAAACAATTAGATTGAAAAGATAAGGGAGCTTCACCTCTTGAGTACTCCCCCTTGAGAAACTCCTTAAGACCATTGTTTTTGGCCTTTTGGGGAGACCATAAGGTCATGGAAGTGGGGATCAGTCTTATGATAGGTATTTAGTAGAATATAGGAAAATATTGAAGCTTGAGTGGTGTGGAAGGAAGAGGGGGTGAGGGGTGGTTTATATAGTGGAGGGGAGAGGGGATTTCTCTATATTATATTCAATAATTTATTATTTCCCCACAAGACAAATAATAATAAGTCTTACATGACCAAGAATAGTAATTTTATCATTTGAATCAGAATTAATTCTGATTACCTCAGCAGAACTTCATAAATGAATCTATAATGATTGTAATTAGCTTATTTTGTAAATTATGGTATTTCACTATTCATAAAAAATTCTAGTATTTCATAAAAATACCCAAAATTCACCCTAACCATTTTTTGATGTGTAGAATCCAAAAATGAATTCCATTTTTCAAAAATAATTTTACAAATCTGATTAAATAAATATTTAAATAAAATCATTATTTAAACAAAAAATATAAACACTTAAATTACTCCTCTTCATTTTTAAGGTTCCTAAAATTATTCATACCTTCATGGGTGTGGATACCATTCATAAGATTCATATTACTATTCATAAAGGTTTGTTACTTTTCATAAGGGTAGGTTACTATTCATAAGGGTATGTTACTTTTCACCAAAAATAGTTTAATTCTATGAGACTCTAAATATCATCCTTAACACAACTATGTATGTCAGATTTTCAAAATTCAAAACACACAATTAAAAAATTTAAGTTCAATGGCTAGGATATGACTATCTCCTAAATAACAAAGTGTTTTTTCAAATAAACTCAGTTTTTTATAAAATATAGGCTATGACATCAAGGCATTTAAGAGAAACATGCCTTAAAATATTTGAGGTGATAAATGACACAATAAATATTTTATTTAAGTTATAATGTTATATATCATAAATTACTATATTTCACTATTTACCAACAAATTAAATTATTTTTAAAAATACAAAAAATTCACCCTTACCATTTTCTAATGTGTATAATAAAAAAATAACACAATTTAATGAAAAATGTTTTATATATAGGATAAATTAAATATATAATTATTATCAACAATTTTCAAACAAAACTGATTTTAAAATTACAAATGATTTTATGACACTTTGAAAAATAAATTGAGGTCGCTAAAAATTATACTACAATTATAAGTCAAAAAAATACCAATTTATAAATCTATTGTATGAAGGTAAATTTTTTATTAAATAATTATATTAATTATAAAATAAAACATAAACTTTTATGTTTCAATAAAATACAAACACACAATTTATCAATTTCAAATCATTTATTTACTTATTCCATGATAACAATATATAATATTTTCAGTTATAATGTACATAAATTTTATTTATGATCTAATAAGATAGGTTACTACTCTATTAGTATAGATTCCTTAATTTATAAAAATAACACTTATTTCAATACAAATATATAATTAATTTAAATATTTAGTTTTTTAATGAAAAAATTATTTTATCTTTACCTAGGTTGTCACATTATACCCCTTCTGAAAATTGAATCCTCCCAATTTTTATTCACATATTAAATAGGTGATAATAAATTTTCCTTATATCATTTTCATATTTACTTTTTCTTTCATCAAACATGTTTTTTATCCTAAAAACATTGACATGGTGATTTAAATTATTCTATAATTCTTTATATGTATGGTCAAAAATATAAAAATGCATTTCCTCATATAAAAGATTATCATCTCACTAAAAAATCTCAGCGCTCAAAATATGAGATGATTCTAGAATATATATTCTTAGCATTGAAATAGGAAAAACATTATATATCTTGGAAAAATCATAGGAAAGGCCTCTCGGTAGGTAAATGGTCTGAATTTCCTAAGTATTTCCTCAGTTTTGATGAACTGTGGACCCGGCTTCCCCTTCATACCATAACACATCACTCTTTTCATTGGAGAAACATTGAAAAAAACCTGATCAACAACCATGAAATAAATATCCATCCGTTGGTTATCTACATGAATTTTAGGCCTTCTATGATCTATATTTATTTATTTTACGGTCATATAAACTTTCTCCGTGACATCCTATACTTATTGTTGTCCCATCAACCTCCATTCCCAAAATTTATCTAAATTTCTAGAGTTCGACACCGCTTTCCATATAATTCATCAAATGGTTCCATCTATATATTGGAATTAAACTTCTTATTTTAGGAACACTCAACTATATAATTTTGATGATACAAAGATCCCTATTAATCCGTTAAATAAGGATGTATCATCTTTTTTAAGGTCTGAATTATTTTCTCAGTCTATCCATAATATTAGGATTTAATGTTGTGATAAAATTAATTTTATTCTCTATTTACTTCTTGAAGGAATTTATAAAATTTAAATGGTTACCTTGGATTATATTCAAATACAATTCAGTGAGTAACTCCACGTAACTGAACTATCTTTTTGAGGTAAAGTCAAGAAAACTATTCTAAATACATGATATCTCGGATTGGAATAAAATGCATAGATTTATTCAGTCGATCAATAATAACCCAAATTACATTTCTACCCCCAAAATTCATTGGTATTCCCACCAAAAATTCCACTATTATATTTTCCTATTTCAACATTGGCATTGTAAAACACTTAAGTATCCCCTTTGTTAATTTTCACTCAATATTAATCTCTTGTAATGTACAACATTTCATTGTAAAATTTTTAAAATCTCTTTTTCTTTCTTTTTTCCAGTAAAACATCTGAAGGACACAATTCGTCATTGTGCTTACATGATGAACTAGAAAAGATGAACTATAATCATCAGTTAATAAATCTGACTTCAATTATGATTCAAAAAGCACACATAATCTCTTCCAAAGTCTCAAAACATGATCTTTATTGATGTTAACTTATAGAAACATACCATATTTAACAAATATTTCCTTTTTAAATAACTCATAGTCTTCCTTCAATGATTTAATGATTATTACTAATAGAGATGATTACACTAACACCTGAAAAAAAAATCGTACACCAACACCTTCCATCCTAATATTCATCAAATCATTAACCAAGTTGTCATGTTCCAAATGTATCATGATTAATGAAGCATGATGTTTTTGACTCAAGTGAACCAATGTTTTTTTTCTATAATGATAATTGATTCGAAAATCATAATCCTTTAGAGTGAATATATAATTCAAAATTTAATGGTAAATATATATATCATAATTGGATGAAAATTAATTATGTCTCAATTTTTTTTTAAAAAAACATAATGAGACTAAAAATCAAATGTGGGATAATTTAGATCATAGGGAATAAGTTTTCATTAGAATAAAGATTGACCTAATCATTATGAAAAATAAAATAACTAGGTATATTCAATGAAAAATCATTATAGATGAAAAATGAATATTTCATGAATGCATATCCAAAACTATGAGTCATAAATCATTAATTTAGTTGATTAAAACCCATTTTTTATAACATTCTAATCTAAAATAACTTTAAATCTCGGTTACATTGGTAGGATGTTTCCATTTTAATCTCATTTTTTGGTACGATCAACTATTATACAAAGCTCGTTTACAATATACCCATGAAAAAACTTTTGTGAAACAAAAAAAATCACATTTTCTTAATTTCCAATATACCATATTTGCATTATATTTTTGTAGAATATTACATAGATATTTTTTCATGATCATCATATCTTTTTTTTAAAACTCAAATATAATCAATTAAAAAAACAAAAAACATATCCAAATATTCAAAGAATAATCTTTCCATAAGATTCATTTATATTTCATGGAAATTTATCAAACCATGAGGCAAAACAAAAAACTCATAATTCCAATATTTGGTTAGATATCAATTTTCTAAATTTTTACCACTATCACCTTTAACTGATGGTATCCATATATGATATCAATCATCAATAAATGCTCATCTCCTAGGAGATAATTAAAAAATTCATCAATATGAGGAAATGAATGATTATTCATAATATAAATGTTATTCAAAGACCTATTATCAGTTAAAATTATCATGGAACCATATTTATTTCTAACAAAATAAAGTCCTAGGTTTAATGAAACCTTTATCAAGAAACACCTTCAACTAATTTTTCAATTCAAATTTTCCACTAGAGAAATTTCATGATAGTGTATCAAAATTTTATTATCATTACGAACTAACTCAATAGTAAATTCAATTTCCCAATTAGGTATAGATCTAGGATAATCATTATAAAAAAACATACAGATATTCATTTACCCCTATAACATTTTTATTCATATTAGTTCCCTTATTTTAACCAATATGTACAAGAAAACATTTCTTTAAATGTTTGAATAGTCTAACATTTTCATGCTCTGTTATTAGTGGAATGTGTTCATTCATGTATAAAAATAAAAATTATTTCTTGGAAACATAGTTTTCTTTATAATCAATCCTAAAATGATTGAAAAAAATCCAATCCATACCATGAATAATCTAGAAATATAATTATGGGAAAACAACTAGGTTATTAGGTAATTAATTTCCTTGTACAACAAAAATAATTTTCCTATAAATTATTTTTTCTTTAGTATCCCACCACGGTGTCATTTAAATAATTTATGGTATCATTTTTTGTGGTAAAAATAATAATTTATTAGAAATTTTCTCAAAAATAAAGGGATGTGTAGACAAATATCATAAAAGAAATTAGAAAAATTTGAGCAAAAAAACATTTAACCTAATACCTCCTCATTGGATGGCCCCACATATGTTAAATAGTCTCAAAGGATTTCACTACACATTTATTGTTATAGAATGGATATTTCCCATTTTTCACATCCTTATTTCGAAAGGTATAAGAATAATTCCCAATGTCACAAAAAATAAAACACTTCATAGTTTTCATATTAGAATTTAAAATACCAACACTAAGATAATTTTTATTAAAATAAAAGGACATATGATCAAATATCACTCATCAGAATAACTGACTGGATTTTTTATGGAATTATACATGGTGTTTTTTACCACACATTCCAAAAATTAGAAACTAGATTTTCTTACATTTGAATTTATTTGATTGATTATTGTCCATTGATTTCTATATGTACCTTTTCAACTTATTGATTTTAATCTACACTAGATCATCATAAAACTCAAATTTTACCGTCACAGAGCATCAAACACGTTTTAGTAGCATTTGAATTCTTCGAAAGCCAATTCCCTTCAATATCTAGGCATTAATTTTGAGAAAAACTAATTAAAATTTATATCCAGACCGAGAGTAAGATTTAGAGTATACATTAACAAGTTAATGATGTTTTATTTTTTTACATGGTTAGTGAATCTTATTTATTTAAAATACATGCTATTTCATTCAAATCTAAATTTTGATCTATATTATGGAAAATAATTAAGTACAAATTCATGAATTCATATCATTCAAAGGCAGTGATATCTTCTCTATCCCTAATATTATTGACCATTGACCACCAATAATTTGGATCACCATCGATTAAATAAATTAAATGACTAACCATATGATTATTGGAACATATAATGAGAAAAAATATATCTTAATTGGATTTAATCAACCCTTTATCTTCCACAACGTTATAAGAAAAACTAAAAGAAGGAGGGTGTGGCCTCATAAAATATTCCACTATCATCATGTATCTTTTTGGTACATCTCTCTATTCAATTGCAAGAATTCAAACAAAATTTGTAGCCAATTTCAAATGAACCATTACATACACAAATTGTTCAGTACCAATTCCCACCATTCCAGGTGGAGGATTTGAAAAGATATCATCCTCTATATTCTTTCATAACTCATTGACCATATTTCTCCTATGGAAACTCATTATAAAATGATATATATGTGGTAATGGAATACGGTAATATTTAAATTATTTTTCATTTATTGAAATAATATATGTAAAAATAATTTATATTATTCTATTTACATTATCATAACCCCTAATTTTATCTAAACCGTGCTCTAATAATAACCTATATGACATGACGATAAACATTATATAATATTTAAATTAAACATAAAAATAAATTTTAAATTCCCAATATTTGGTTTGGATTTATGTTTTAGATAATTATGAGGTAACATATACCTTTGAACTCATATATTGTGAAGTAAACACTTCAACATAATGCCTATTTTTTCAAAATATGAAACCGTAAAAATCAAAACATGTTTTCTTCCCATAACAAACTTCATGTCTATACACTTGAATTATTCATTTTCAATACACTTCTATAAACTATGTGAAAATATTTTAAACCTTTTATTTAGAATATAAATATCATTAAGGGACAAATTAATAAGGAAATAAAACCATAACTCCATGAGTATTTAAAAACACATGAAAGATAATCATATCACCCTTAAAAGTAACATATACTTATTTTTGAAAACGTGAGGTATATAAAATACATATAAAGAATAAATAAAATTTTAGGTATCTTGGGGAATCATTTTCAAAACATATTTACATATTATTTTAACCCACCTAGTTAGAATATGATTTTTAACACTCGTGGATACCATATAATGTGACCCTCGTAGAAACATTATGATGTAACTATCACAATTACACTCGAAATATCCAATATGGTTAACATCCATCATAACCAATACATTATAGGTATATCAAAGCAAGATATTTTGTTGGAAAATAAAATTTAAATATTTTATAATAGGCTATAAAAATCAAGGCAACATTAAAGCGGTAAAATCTTCTCATCCCTTATATGTTTTAAAAAATAAATTATGAATTTATTAAAATGAGATATTAAATATGTTTTCAAAAGGAAATTACAACAACTCAGGTTTGGATTCCATTAAACATGTTTAAAACTATTGTATAATGGTTTAAATTGTGTTATTAATTTATTAAATAAATATATTCATATTTATAATACCTTATATGATCCATTTAATACATATTTTCACCAATTTATTAATAATATTTTGTTTTTTTATTGTCTCAGGTACTTTTATTTTATGGATTCCATGGTTGTGTCATTGTGGATATTCGTTTCAAATGGGTGAAGAAATCTAGAATTTAAATGAAATGGTTTTAATATGTATCCATTATTTAAATGATATCTTATATCATTGTTTTATATATAATGATTATTCATTAGATAAAAAATTAATGATAATTTTTTTTTGCTTGTTTTCATAGAATCATAGACTACTTTCTTTTAATTTACATTAATTTATATATATTGTTTTTAATAATAATTCAAAAATTATAATATAAATAATAATTTTTTTTACCATAATAATTATCTTATGACCTTCCATGAAGTCACTAATGAAAAAGAAAAACTCACCAACCACAAAGGCGGTGAATCGACATGTCACTGGCGATGTTTTCATTTCATGGAATAAGAAGAAGAGAAGAGGGGTTTGATGATGGGTATTAAATTAAAATAATAATAATAATATGGTATTTTAATGTTACATTAGTAATCATGTCACTTGGATGAGGGGAGGTGAGGTGAGGATAATAAGTAACGACAGAAAATAATTATGAGAAAGGAGGATTTTCCCTCTTAAGTGTTTTCTCCATGAGAACCTCCTTACAGAAATTTAATTTACACTTTTTGTGAGACTAATTTTTATTATAAATGGATAAGAATCTTGGGAAGGTAATTTTAATTATATTATACATGGTACAAGGTTTTGGAGGTGTGAGGAGAAGAGGTGGTGAAGGGTGGTATTTATAGTGTAGGAGAGAGGTGTTTTTATTATATTATTCATTATTTTATTATTTTCGCTCCAGAAAATGATTTTATTTGATTCTAAAGAATTATTATCATAAATATGTAATATATTTAAATATGATGGTTCTTGGATTAGTATCTACTCAATAAATAGTGTATATAACATTTAATGTTGTTTATTGTAAATTGCCATATTTTACTACTAACTAAAAATTAATCTATTCTCGAAAAATCCCAAAAAATAACCCTAAAAATTTATTGATGTTGAGAAATTAAAAAATAATTTAATTTTATAAATATAATTTTATAAATATGATAAAAATTATTTTTATTTAAAATCATCATTTATTTGAAAAAATAATGATTTTAAAATTACAATGGATTTTATGTCACTATGAAAAATTAATAAAGGTCTCATAAAATTATCAAATAATGATAGAAAAGAAAATATTAATTTATGAATCTATTTTAAGAGGTTGAAATTTATTTTAAATCATTATCTTAATTATCATATTTCTAATAAACATTTATGTTTCACAAAAATAACAACACAAAATTATTTATTTTTAAAACATTTATTTTTTTATTTCATGATATAAAAATATCTTATTTTAACTTATGTGATACATAAATTTTATTATTAAAATAATATATGAGATTAATGTTCACATATTACAGATTAATTATGTCTTCTAAATACATCTTATTTAATTATACTATTCTAATTAATTTCTCTATTTAATTAAAAAATAAAAACAAATTACATTACAAGTACATAGGTTGTCAAATTCCTTGACACATTATTTGAGGTATTTATGTATTGAAAGAAAGCATTAAAATATTAAGGAATTTTTTTGATATTTTTTATTGGGATTGTTTATCTTTAACCCCTAGCATCAATGTGAAGTGTTATTCTAGGAGGAACTATTTTTCTGGTTTAAAGAAAAAAGAGAGGCATGAAGGTTGGGTGACAACCCGTTTCATCCAATATAGCATTGGCGATTGAACCAAAAAACTATGTGTGACAATGGTATAAGACCTACCACTGGCCTATGTGATTTCATAGTAAGAAAAAAAAATTACATGTAAGGAATATGTTTATTTTGGAAACATATGAGATTTTATTTTTAAGAATAAAAATTGAATTATATTGTTTGAAAATAATATAAAATAATATTACTATTTTTATTAAAAATATTTTCAACAAATGTTTGATGAATTTTAAGTGTAAATTTTTAAGTATTTTTTAAATATTATTTTATTTATTTCAGTTTGGATTTAAATAATAATGGATCTTATGATGGTTTTTTTAATTATCTTACCATGTCATAAAAATTTTGGTTTTTGAAAATATCGAATGACATGAAGAATTTCTTGATAATCCCTTTATGAATTTGTATTCATTAAAAATTAATTTTTTTTATTGTACAGAAGAATATTCATCTTAAATACCAATAATTTTGAGAATAGTATAAGATTTTTGTGGGAAATTATTATTGGATGAAAATATATCAATCAAATAATTATACGTCCATATTCTCTTTGTCTTGTTGGTAAGGGAATTACATATCTTTTGGAAAAGGATCATGAAAAAATGATACCCTAGTACATTCATCTCTAATGAACTGATGGTCTTTTTGACCATCATAGTTTTTTTTGGTTTTAT
The DNA here is from genome assembly GCA_963277665.1 of Viscum album. NCBI lineage: Eukaryota > Viridiplantae > Streptophyta > Magnoliopsida > Santalales > Viscaceae > Viscum > Viscum album. Next base: position 1,995,340,874 of record OY728136.1, read on the forward strand.
AAAATTTAACGTGATATTGGAAATAAAATTCTTGTTATCATTGACCTCAATCACTCTTTACAATTATTTACACTTTCTCTCCATTTTAAAATTTGTTATCCTACTTGGAAACGTAGTCATTGGTTATTCTACATGACCATTGTAATTCGCTTTATCTTTTATTATGTGGATGTTTTAGTAACCCTTTTTATATAATGGGATTACAATAAAATCATTTAAAATGTCCAACAATTAATTTTACAGATAAACTTCAAATTACAAGGATGAAATTTTTTAAGGGGGTGGGATGGCATGATTTTAAAAAATAAAATTTATATTTCAAATCAAAAAGGAAATGAATCATTAAGTTTATTTATTATAGTAATCATTTAATCATCTATTGCACATAACCATGTGATATTTTATATTCGATATCATATTCAATATGCAACAACATACTTAAACAACCCATGATATATATATATATATATATAAACATTATTACCTATGTATTTAATTGGAGTCTGTTAAAAGTTCTAACATAATTAATGAAATATGGTGTAAACATGAATATATAATTTATTATTTGGTGAATAATTATTTATAAAATAAAATAAAACCATTTTAAAAATAATAAAACTTTTTATGAAAAAAAAATTAAATGGAACAGAAGATTGTTTTAAAGCCACAAAAAAATAACCCCGGTTCTATTATATTAATTAAATTTATATATATTATATTTAACATAATGTTCTCAATCAACATATATGTTTAGAATACAATTGATAAAAATAAATCCAATTTTACGCTTAGATACCATATTTTTTTCATAAAATCACTTTTTTGATATTTATATGGTGCACCTTTTGAAAATAATGTATTTTAAAATTCTGAAATATTTATTAGAAAAAATAAAATTGATTTTTAAATTTTTTTTTTGAATTATCATAGAGTGAATTAATTTTATTTCTCTTATATGTTTAATTCAAAAATGTATAGTATAAAATACTAAATCTAAATTGAAAAGTATATTTTTGCTAAAAATATTTAAAAAGTTGTTTTTTTTAATTCCTATTAATGTAACAATTTTTCAATTATAGATATATTTATCTAATTTATTCAATATATGTAATTTTAATAGTGGAAATGATTAATTTTGATATAAAAACATTGCTGTGTTTTGAAATTTTCCACTTTGAAAACTGATTTTCACATCACATCATCGGGATAAATTTAATACTAAATGAGGCCAATGATTAAAAATTTTGTTCAAAAAATGATTTCCAAATTTGGAATCAGAATAGTTTATATTATCTAATATGTTCAACATAATTTTTATTCAAATAGATTAGTGACAAAATTATAATCAATTACAATGGTTAAGGAAAATGTGTTTAATTAGTGGTTAAACATATAATATAAGGTTTAAAAAGGACCCGATACTTTCCCAACCCCAATTTCATAGACTAATTTTCACCCTTATGAGTTTTTGTAGAACATTTTTGAGTTTTGAGATGCTTTTCCATGATATTGTCTCATTTATAATGTTACAAAAAGTAAAAGAAAAACTAAACCTTATTTATTATTAAATCTTATAGTGCTTTTGGGATTACGGAAAAAAATTTATGATCACTTATAATGGATATTTTTAAAAATAAAATCTATTTAATAATAATAATTTATATTTAATTTTGGGAGATTATATAATTAAATTAAATTCTTACAAGACACTAACACATTGATAATTTAAATAAAACTAAAATTTAATCAATAAAAATTAAATTTGAAAAGATAGTTTAAAAGAATGAATATTTTTTATCCATTAATTTTATCAGAGAAAAATATCACTGTAAAAATATTCAGAATTTAAATATTTTAATTCCATTATTTTGTTGAAATTTTTTAAGGTATAAATAAAAAATTAATCTCAAAATTGACTTTAATGTTATTGTATAATGAATGATATTTTGTTAAGTGATTTTTAAATTACTAAAAAAACATATATTCAATAAGGGTGTTTTAAAATGTTAAAAATTATAAAATCTAGTCTATTAATTTTTTAATTTATCTTTTATAATTAATGTATAAACCCCCAATATAGGAAAAATAACATTTGCACTATTAGTGTTAATGTAGTCTTTTTTCATGTTACATGTTCTTTTGTTGAATCTAGTTTCCAACACACATGGGAGTTATTATTTTATAATTTTTATTTTATATTTAAAAATAGTGGGGGATTATTACTTAATATGTTTCACATTAATTTAGTATTTATATATAAATTACATAGGCTAGAAAAGTAGTTACCTTAATAAAAACCTAAAACTAAAAAATATGGTACCATATGAGTTGAGGATAATTTTTTTTGAAATATATTTTATTTTTATATTGGATGTTTATCTGGAAAAATGATTTGATACGATTCTTTATTATTATATTATAGAGACATAATATTTTAGAGATTCCTGCTAATAGTAAATAATGTTCACTATTTACTAGAATATGACTCCTCCTCCACTATGAATAGTCACTCACTCTCCCAACATCATCACACCAATCAGGTATTTTTGATCTTCCAAAATCGTTCCAAATCACCTCTGAATTTTTCTACGATCAAATTATAAGCCTTTTTTGGGGCAGAAATAAAACCTTTCATGGTATTATTGAAAACCTAAAAAGAATACGTGAATATTTGGTAATGTTCTTCTAAAATCATTTTTTATATTAATTCCTTATCTGCCTATTAAATTATTCTTATAAAATGATTATATAATAACCACAGTGTCATAAATATACTTATATGTATTTATATTAAGGGTTAAACCTACAAAAATACACACTTCAATCAAATTGGTCACAAAATCATCATTCATGTGTATGGTGTACTACCGCCTTGCGAACCGATGACGTTTGTTTATTCATTACCACATTTCAAGGTAGTATATAATAATAAAAATAATATATTTATTATATATTTATTATATTTATAATTTAATACTACATATTTCTTCATTATATTAAAAAATCTCTTTTTAAATTATTTTATGTAAGGGATACGATAACATCACTCATGTATATGGTGGAGTACCGCCCCGTGATGTGATGTGAAGCTTTTTTCACTAACGTGTTGCATGAAAGATTATAATATTAATTATAATGAATATATATAATATAAATTAAATCATTATTATATTTCAGGAAATATTGTATATCAATAAATCAATTATATCATTTTATTAATACCATTTCACACACTGAAAAAGTTATAATTTCATTAATAGATCTGTGGACTACCACCTCCTCAAAGCGATGTGATTTTTTTACATCACATGAATGATATATATAATTATATATAATTAAATATAATTGTATTTATCATAAAATTATTATTATTTAAAGGTAATATATTACTTACATTCATTACAAAATGATCATTGAAAATTGGAAATATTACTCATGCGTACATACGACCTACTGTCTCTTTGATTTTAACAATGGTTTATTTTTCATAGAAATATTTGATTATTGGTTTTAAAAGTAAATTATATGTTTAAATACGATAATAATTTCTAGTTTTTTATTATTTATTTTTTTTAATTAATGACCTTTTTTACCATAATCATCCTACCTATGCTGTTTTGGACACACAACCTAAATAAACTCATGATAAAAAAATTTAAACTAACTAAAAATGTAAATATATATAATTTTTTTAAGTGGAAGAAATGAGTAATAAAATTCTAATAGGTTATAAATAATATAAATAATTGACCTATATTTATTATTCCAGAATATATAGAATAAGCATGACGAATCAGACACAAGGTAAGGGTTTTTTCTAATCTCATATTTATTAATGTGAGATACATGCCATATCCAAAAAGTATTTTTCTTATGATGACTATATACTACCCATGATTATATTTTATTATTAAAATAAAAAAATAATGGGTATTTTAAAATTCATTTTATTATCTATCTTTCATGGGTTTTATGGATTCAATATTATGAAATTGGTACGTTTTTTTCCAATTTCCCTTCTTGAGATGTTTCTTATGTTCATAACCTGTCTAATTTTGTGAGGTGTATATACTCACCCTTTGACTTGTTATATCATTAATCTCCATTTTAATGATATTATATGTCGAATTTACTAATATTATTTTAGGGGGATTGTGATGAAATATTTATAAAGATTAAAGAGTATTTTATTATAATATTTTCTTCTTGTGATTTTTTATGATCAAGTATCTGATGTTGAAATCATATAATTTTCACGAATTGTATTTTCATATAGTTATAAATGGTATTTAATGTAATTTTACCATATTCCACTCCATTATAATTACCATTTTTGATAATTTTTTTGTTAAAACTTTATTACATTTATCTATTACATAAAAAATATATATTACATTAAGACCCTATTTTCAAAAAAAAATTTAAAAAGTGGTCTTTCAATGATGAAAGGGTATTTTACATAGTAATTGTTTTAAATGATTTTTATAATATTATTTAAAAATATTTATGAATTATTTTAAAATATTTTTTTTTAAATGAGTTGTGTATTAAAAAATGATTTTCTAAATGGAAAAGGTATTTTAATTAAAATATTATTAATGTTATTTTAATTATATTTCCATTCGTCGACATAAAAAACAATATTATCAATTATTCTCTAATAGGAGTATTTTCTAATAATAACATCCTCATTCCTTCTCAAGATGGATTAAGATAGTTTCATTGAGTTTAATACAAAACCCATTTTTTTCATTGGTTAACTATTTTTCAATTGGATTGTTATGGAATGTGTTTTTTTCATATGTTAACCATTCTTCAAAGAGATTGTTATTATGACTATTATCTTATTTTATTTTCATTATATGGTGGATCATGGACATTATAAATTATGGGGGAACCCAAATAGTTTCATGTGATCCTAATATATCTTCTACTACAGGTGCACTATGATAGTGCGCCAATGCATTTGTTAATGATTATGTAATTTGGAAAATTATATTAGATGTTGGTCATTACAATCTGTTTGGGTTATATATGTATTATATGAGATTATTTATAAGATACTATTATGTTTTATTTAGGATTTCTATGAGTTTTTAGGTCTCATTTGATTAATATTAATTTTATACGGCTAATTATTTTTGACACTTATTACTATTTTCATTGTAAAATTCTTATGCCATGTTTTCTTGTTTGATGATCCAATATTAATGGGTATGAATATTAATTTTCTATAATCATGCACATTGATTATGTAATCACACGATTATTTTATTCTTATTCTCATTAATAAAATTTATTTATTAATTCATAATTTTTCCATTATTTGAAATTTGAAATCATGTTACATATTTTTAATTATTCCAAGGTTATAATGAATGTGGTTAATATGTTATGTCTATAAAATATTTTAATGGGATGATGAAGAAAAATGAAGGCTAAAATTATAATCTAGGTTTAGTGGGATAAATAATAATCTAATGCCTTGTGAATTGAACATGGAAGTGTTTTTACTAATTATACAAAACAATCAACCTTAAAGATCCTCTAATATATAAGTAATATATGTTTTAAATTCTATGTTTCAAGGTTTGGATGGCATAATTTCATTCATTATTATAAAAATCATAGATATGAATGTAAAGTTCAGGATTTCATAAAAGGTCATGAGAATGCAAGACCTAGGATGGTATAGTTAATGTCTCAGAGAAAAAAAAGAAGATGATTCATGAATGGAAAATGGTAAAAATCAATTAATTGATGTGGAAAACGATAATGATTATTAAATATAATTGATGGGAATATTTTTCACCCTATTATATCATTGATGGTTACATGTTTTAAATGCTAAAAGTATGGCCATTCTGAAAATTTTTGTCTAAAGGGGAAATTCCATGATGACAAACAACATGGTTGTAGAAGTAATGGTTTTCTACTGGAGATGTCCAGACGATGAATGTATAAGGAAAGAGAATAATTATAAATTAATAAGATAGATTATCCTATTAAAAAATTTTAAGTAGAATTTGGAGGATTGAAATATTTAATCATTGTAATTTATAAGTTATGAATTATATAATGATGTTTTAGTATATATATGTTTAATACAGATTTCAAAGAATATGTTGAATGATTTTGATGACATATAATAGAGATTTAATATAAAGGTGACATTAATTGAGAACACATTATTAAGGGAAATAAATCCCTTAGCATGTTCTAGATGTTAAAAAATTTGGAATTATTTTAGTTAATGGTATGGTTGATATAGATAATGTAAATTAAGTTGTACTAATTATCCATGAACTGATTAATGATTTCATAACAATGTAAATTATAATATCATTTATGGACTTTAAATCATTTTTGGATTTAATGAATATATTTAAAAAAATATTCAATTAATAATGAAGCATGTTTCTTTTCAAAAATATTTTATTGTAATTTAGGTTACTACAATGATTCAAGAGAATACAAGATAAATGTATTCACATGATTGATATATGAAAATTAATAGATAAATAATGATATATATAGATTAATGATAAGTTTCTTACGAGAAATTTATTTTCATTTTTAAAAAATTTTAAATTCTGAAGGTTCATAAGGAGAACCATTTATGTAATGGTTTTAGTTAATCATTGGATATGGATTTACATATTATTTTATTACTTCACCTTTTAAGATTTATGAATATTGGATTACTTTTTGTAACCATTATTTATGATTCAAAAAATAATAAAAAGAATAAATTATCATTATAGATATGGTAATTATGATCCATCAGTGATAAGGGATTTAAAAATCACATTCATTTCATACAGTAAAAAAGTAGTGGAAATTAATATAGGAACAACCAAAAGGATAGTTTGTTCTTCTGAAGTGTTATGAAATAATGTAAGTATATCATCTATGAATTTTTTTAAAATTTAGGAATTTTTTATTGAAATAAAATTTTATCATATTTTATGTATTTTTTATGATATGAATAACCTTTTTATTTCATATTGGGTCTTTGGTTTTGGGTTCGTTAACCTTCTTAAGATCACCAAGTATCATGTGATCAATGATCTATATCACCTTCGGTAATGATTAATTATTTTATTCCATGTCCAAAAATACATTTTTACATATATTATACTATGTAGAAACCTTTTTATTAGTTATATTAGGTAGAATTTCTTTTTCTAGTATTCTATATGTAGGGGAAGTGTTATAATTCATTTTTATGAGGTGGGTTTCAATGATCGAATTTTTAAATGTTAAAACATTGATAATAAAGATAAATTATAGTAGGTAAATTCAATTTAAGGTGGGTATATTGTAACACTCATAGATGTTATGAAATTGTTTTATAAATTAATTTAATATTTTTGATATTTTGTATCACACCCAATAGTAATCATAGCATTCTTTACACACAACATTGAGCTGAAATGAAACATGTGATATTTTAAAAAAATTATTATTTAATATCATTATTATCACATATCAATTGGGATTTAGGGTATGAATTATATTTACTAAGTTTTGAAAATTCATGGTTTACACATGTATTTAAAATTAAATGCTTGGTGAAAAAATAATTAAAAATGAAAATAATATAAATATTATTCTAAAAAGCTATTTCTATGAAAAAACATTTTTCCTCTACTAATTATTTAGAAAAAGTTTTGTAAAATATTTTTAATGAAATATATATTATATATTCAGTAAAAATTTAACATGAAACTTGTTTGTTTTATATATAATAGATAAGAATATGTCAGATTTTACTCTTCATGACTATATTTTTCTGAAAATCAATTTTTTTTCCTTTTGCAAACTTATTTCAAAAAAATAGAACATTTAAGAAATTTATTTTAGAAAAAAAATTTAATTTATAAATAATTATTTTAAAATTATATTTGGATTAATTTATAAGAATTTTAGAAAAATAATTTATTTTTGAAGAGTATTGAAAATATGTACTTTTAATTACGAACATTATATTCATATAAATTATTTATCACGATAAATCATATGTTAAAATATTTTTAAAGTAATATTAGATCGATTATATATATATTTTTATTTATTTATTTATATATTAATCCAATTTTGGTCAATGTAATAAATTTAATATTGATTTTTTATAAAAATATTGTAATCTTTTTAACATTCTTCATTGAAACCCCTCTTTCCCATCAGGCATATGGGATTAATTTTAAATTAATTTTTTTCCCATCTATTAATTGAATTTGAAAATATAGATTACATTCTGGTATCAAAATAATTTATATTGTATAATAATATAAAGTTAATTTTTGAAAAAAATGGGTACTAAAATCAGTAAAAATAAATTTTGTGATTAAGTTAAATATTTGTATATTGTGGGGTTAAACTAATCATTTAAGAGTTAAAATGACTTAACAAATTAAATGGCGTATTTCTTAAGGACATATATCAAAAAAATAAAATCTGATGTTTGAGAAAACACTATTTTTATCCCTATAGAATGAGAAAAAGTTATGTACACCTTTTTCATTTCAAAAAAATTTATAAGTCTACCACACACCTCACGTATAAAATATAACTCATCTCTTCCCTTTTTCACTCCTAATAAAATTTTTGTGTATAAAATACTGAAAAAAATAACTCCTTAAATTCCCTAATATAATTATATAGTCCTAATAAATTTCTTATAAATTAACTAAGATTAATTTTTCTATTAACCTATGGTGGGAACCTGAAAAAGAGGTAATAGTATTCGATGAGAATTTTTATTTTATGAATTCCTAAAAATCCATAAATTATTATGATCAAATTAGGACATAATTATATCTGCATCATAAATATATCTATACATTGTTATACTAATGTTATTTTCTTTATATATCTCTACTTATATTAAGTGGGTTCTGAAAGCATCATTCAGGTGTATATTGGAATACTCGCGAAAGGATTTCATTCATTTTTTCATTAAAACCTCTCATTGTTTGTTATGATAACATGCATAAATTATATAAATAAATTTAAAGTAAAATTAATAATATGAATTCATTATAACATATATATGTTTAATTTTCATTCCATAGAGGATATGATAATTTCACTCTTTTGTACGGCATAATACAACATCATGATGCAATGTGAATCGTTTACACAAACACTTCATGTGCTAGATTACAAGGGATAAATTTAATGAATATATGTTATAAAATAAATTATTTATGATATTAATAAAATATTTATCATTATTAAAATATTATATATCAATTTATTACTTTCAATTTCACTTACTAACATATTATAATAGCGTTCATGTTTGCGGGGACTACCTCCCTCACAATTAGATGTGACTCTTTTTTAATGACCACACCACATTTATGATATGTATATGAAATATTATTGTTTTAATAATATTTTAATCATTATATTATGATAATATGTAACTTTCCTCTCTACCATAACAATTTTCAAAAAATGATCACTTTATTTATGCGTACCTATGACCTAACATTACCATGATCATAACGTACTTTATTTCCCCAAACCATCATTCATGATTGATATTAAAAGTAGAAATCATGTATAATTGTGATATATATTAAATTATTATAATTCTAGAGATAATATAATCATGATTAAATAATTAGTAATGAAAATAAAAAATCAATGCATATACGAAAAACACAATGGTAATTACTTGAAATGTGATTGTAACATGAAATTGTGACTAACTAGGTAATAAGTGGTAACAACTAAATTTTATATAGTATTATATATATATTTATTATTTTTAATAGAATTATATAATTAAAATATATTTATTATTCAGTATTTTTTAATGTGTATGATTGAATTGGAGACATAAGGTAAAGTATTTTCATCAATCTTTTATTTTGTAGAAAAATTCTATATTCAATTTGTTTTTATTTTATAGTGTATACACATTAATATATTGTATGATTCATATTCTGAATCTTATGGTGATTTATACATCCAATTGTGAATCCAATTTCCATGAGGTTCATAGTTTTGATGTTATTAATATTGTAAGATATTTTTTCCATAATTTTTCGTCATTGAGACAAATGATTATGTTATGCACATATATTTTTTACAAGTATTGTATACTACCCCTTAGAAATGGTAAATCATTATTTTAATGACATTCTATGTTTCATTTAATCTTTTTATTTTATGGAGATTATGACTAAATGTTACCAAATTGATAAGGGTTTGAGGATAAAATCTCATATTTATTGAGAGAGTTTATGATTATGCATCCAATGATGGAATATTAGATATATCACTCATGAAACTAATGATTTTTTCTTATACAATAGTCATTTCATCATAATACATGGTTCCATTAATTTTACTCTCTTTATGTACACAATAGTTATAAGAAAGTGTTTGTTATGAAAAATTGGCATTATATCAATACTCCACCAAAATCTAGTTATTATCTTAAAAAGGTTTTTAGAAATGTTTTTTTAATACTAAAATAATTTATTAATAACAATTTTAACCATATTTTAAATTTTAAAATATATTGTTAATGGAATCCTAATTTTTTTTTTCAAATAATGCTTGTTTTTCTTTTACAAATATATTGTGAAAAGATAAATAATATTTATATATATGGAATGAATGGTATATTATTTCATCATGCCAATTATTTTTATTAGAGATTAATTTATATGATTTCTAGTTTATCTTCAATGGGAAGTATTTCCAATATATTTTTAGAATTTCTATTTTTAAAAAGTTATTTTGAATGAAAATATAATTTCTATAAGAAATGTTCAATGTGTCTTTTCAAAATCATTTTCCATCATAACAAGACATCTGTTGATGTGACATTATATTATAGGGAGGGTGTGATACAAGGATAACATTAATATTATTTACATTAATCGTTTTTTTTGTGATGAAAATATGTTTATGAAACCCATTTATCTTCCATGGGTTATATAATCATAAAATGCGTAAAAAACATCATTAATTTTCAAATGTAATGGAATGATTATAAAATTAAATAAATATAAAACCTATTTCATTTCCACATGATATTATATTCTAAAATATTTATTAATCCCATTTATTTACATGGTTTATAACCTGATGAATGTTTTTGTATCTTTTGGAAATCAAGTGATGACTCGAAATCTTATAAATTAAATTCCTTGTTTTTGATTGATTTAAATGTAATATTATGTATTATGATTATAGAAAACTCAATTAATTATTTGGATTAATTATATACTTTTTAAATGTTCATTAAAATATTTACCATGTATAGAAAAAACATTGAACATTTATAACATTATTATTATGAATATATGGGTTTAACAACTCCAATTAACAGATTAAAAAGAACAGGTGGCCTCAAGCAGTAGGATCCTACCCTATAAAGAACATTTATTGGAGATTTTATAGAATATATCATCTTTGGGGTTTCCTGTTGACCAGGGAAAAGGTGTGATCCAAACACATAAGCCTTAGAAAAACTCATTTATGGGAGAAGCCCATGCCCATCAAAATCACGAACCAAACCATGTTCACAGAACAACTACATGAAAGCCCACCCATCACACACCATACACATAGAATATTTTCTATTTTATTAAAAAAATATTTATCAAGACCCAGGAAATATGAATATGTAGATTATTTCTAAACAATATTTAATATATTTTTATCCTATTATTGTTAAATTACAAATGATTTTTATTTGGATCCAATAAAACACAATTAATATTTTTTCACAATTTTCAAATTCAATTTTAGAATTTTTTTGATGAAATAATGTATTTTTGACATAAATAATATTTAAATAAAATATTATTACAAAATACTTTTTATTAAATATAAATGATCAAATAATTTTTATGAATTCAAATTAAACTTTTATAAAGAATTAAAAAATGTTATTTTCTGAAAAACATAGTATTTCTTAATAAATGTGTGTTGTTATTTTGAAAGGGAAAATTAAAATATTTAGAAAAAAATTTAGATAAAATAAATATTATTTTTTGAATTATAATATATTAATTATTCAGTGTTAATTTTTTATTAATTTTCTAAGACTTCTAAAATTTTAGGTAAAAATTTTAGACTGTAGAAATTGATTTTATGTATTACGACTACATAATGTCATTAATTTTTTTTAATAAATTCAATAATGTGTATACAAGACAAAATATATGTTTTCCTTTTAATTTAATGAGATTTTAATCTTATTTTTTTTAATTTTATAAATCCTTTGTGAATCCTCCTAAACTATTAATATATTTTGAGGTTTCAAAATAATATATTTAAAAGTTTGACTCACTTGAACATATGAAAGGTAGTTATTTTTTTAATTTCGAACCATGGAACTATAAAATAAATACTTAACCCCATTTTTGAATAATCCATAGGAAAACCATGTGATGGTTTGTGGTTTTAGTTATTTTATTGTTAGAGTTACAAATCAATTTCTGAGAAATAATGGTGAATTCTATAATAATTTCCTATATGAACTCACAAATGATCCCATTTTTATTCAATAAAAATCCTTGGATCATGTTCATAATTCTCACTCCCGACATTTGAGTCCTCCCATGGTGCCACCAATCTCTCAAAAAAGATCCTCCAAAGAATTTTGTGTCACACACTCATGTAAAGGATACTTTTTCATCTCTTCATTAATTCAAGTTTTTTATTATCTTTTGTAAGAAATATAAAATTACAAATGATATGTTTTTTATTTTTTAGTCTCTAATACATTCCTTTTTACTTTTAAATGATGAGATACCTTTTATCTATCTTCCACATATTTTATGAATTTTAATGTGATGTTGTTATACTACTGAAAATCTACCGCTATTTTCCATTCCAAAACTAATGTGTAGTGAATACCATACCCATTTCATATCCACGGTGTTCATCTTTATAAACATATTCTTATTATAATTTCTACACATATGTATGTATTCAAAAATTATTTATCATAGAATAAATATTGTGATAAATGAATCCATTTTGTATGATATATGTGGCACACAAAAGAATGAGAATAAATAAAAGTGAAGGGTGCACCAAAAATTATATATATCTCCAGCGAAATGAGAAATGTATAGTCTGATGATACATCCTAAGGGGATAGAGAGTGAACATAATTCCTTTATTTGAGTTTTTTCATCCTGATTTCTTGTAATTTATCCTTAACATAAGATTGTGATGCTCTATTTTATGTTGGTTCCATATTTCCCATTTTCAATTGTCATTCATCGTGATATATCATGTCTCATTGGCCATGTTAATGATTCAGAAACATTTTATTCACAATTGATATGCCTACTGTATATCATTAATCACCATATGAAATTATTATTCCATTACTTGCCTTTATAGATCACCCATTTATTATGTATGTCCCCCTGCTATCATGTTTTGTTTTAAGTGACAAAATTTTAATGATGTTTTCAATAAAAATATTATTTTTATTATTTAAATTATTATATAATATACATAGTTCATAAAGAACTAGACTTATCGTTCTTCCATGTTGTATTAATTGCAATATTATGTAATAAGTCATCATTTAATGTTTAATAATGATTTGGGATTTTAGATAAATTATCAAAAAAATGTTTAGTTATTTTCAAATCAGGATTATATAACTATAATTAAAGACTTATAGATAATCCTAATTATAATAAAACATATCTAGTTTTTTTAAAATATATATTAAGTGGTTTAAAATGATATTACATAAATGTATGGATACTATAAGTGGATGTGGTTTTAATATAAATATACCTTAGGGTAACAACTCCGACAAGGTGAATTGTGCCTGGCACAGTGGAACCTACTACATGTAAATGGGATATACTATGAATCTCATTTGAAACTCCTAGGGGATATTCATTCAATGATCTATAATATCATTACTAAAAATTATTAAGGTAAAAAATTCCCATATGAATATATGTTATGAATCGATCATGGATATCATTGTTGAATTACTAGAAATTCTTATGTTATTACATAAATTTAATTTATAAGTTAACCCTTAAATTAAATAGGATTCCCCTACATTTTTATAATAGTTTAAAAATAACCATCCATAATTTTCCAGCTATTATATACAATTTTTTAAAATATGAGGAATCAGGTAAAAATCAATACGATAAGAAGTGTGATGTTTTTCCAAATGAGACTCCCAAAAAATTGGGGGTAGAAATAAAAAAATTGATAATAATTTCTTTGCTGACTAATGTTGAAAATAGAAATCTGGATAAAGAGGAGGAAAAAATATCTCTAATAAAGAGAACGATACAATTATGATATTTATGTGACAATGGATTCCAATGTTGAATGGATCATTAGATCTACTAATCTTGAAATAATGGATCAAATCCTTTGAGAAGATCTTATCCATATTTCATCATTATGAACAAGATAATGTTCCACTATCTATCTATCATGTGGAGGGATTAACTGATCAATGTCTTATATTGATCAATAATACCAATACTACGTATGAGAGTGAAGCGATTGTGGAGGAATAATTCCAAAAATCTTTTTTGGATAAAACTTTTCCTTGAACCCTTCATCTTAAAATAGAAGCGGATTTACTTTCCCACAATAATAATGTTGAAGGATATATCAGGTAGTATATGGAAAACATCATATGAAATTCAATATACATCTTCGATGTTTCATTACCCATCAATGTAAGTTTGATTGATTCATTGGTGGGGTGAATCCTAGTCTATGAAAATACCTATCAATCTGAGACATTCAATGCTATGAAGAAATAGTTGGATGTACCCCTTAAATCTTAATGGATATCAAAGTATCTCAAGGGTGTCATGAAGATAATAAGCGGAAAGTAGATTATAATCACGATGTTATGATGGAGAAATCAAATAGTACAATGAAATTTTAGAATCCCACTTGTCAATGAAGCATAAAGAAGCACCCAAGATGTTTTTTAAGGGGGAAGATGAATTGAATTAGATGTTTAATTTAAGGAAACAAAACTAGAAATTTTGGAATGTAGAAACTCACAAATGTGATGGAGGAATGGAATGATCCAGTAATCCGTCAACAAATTTTTAATTTCTAAAATTTCAAGGAACTAGATAAATATTCAAACGAACACACTAAGACAAGGGTTTTTAGAGACCACAAACAAAATCCAATGAAATAGGGGGGAAATTTCTATCACAACCAATTAAGTAGATCCTAAAAATGATTTGGGGAATGATACACTAGTTATTCATAAAAGGATAAAATACATATTTTTTTATTATAGTTCTACGAATTCCTTCATATTATGAATGTTTTGTAGAACTGTCCATACACTACCAAAAATCATTGATCTAGATTTAACAGTGAAACCTTCAAGTGGGAATATTATCGTATACCTTATATATAAATACTACCCTATCAAAATATTATGGCTATATTTCTTATAGAACCTTAAAATTCTCCCCTTGGTGATATTATTTCTAATTTTGGGTATGTATTTCCTTTCTGTATAAGATCCAACATTATTTTCTATGAGAAGAAAATTAATATTTGTATTGTGAATAATCTCATGACTGTATACAAGTAAAAAGAGAAGGTTGAATATTCTTTAAAACCAAAATATCATAAACGGATATTATTTCCCAATGAGAAAAATTATCTCTATCTCAAATGATTGATTCTATGTAAAATATTATTCTTGAATACATGCCTAGTGTAATGGAATATGTTGATGTGCTTCACGAGGAATTTCACAATATTCCTCATTGCTAAGATGATTAATTTCTAATTGATATTATTCTTTGGTAATTACCATTACCCAAGACACTATATAGAATAGGTGTTGTGGAACATGAGAAAATGAATAAAAAATTGATGGTGTATCTAGAAAAAGGGTTCATATTCACATCTGATTAACTATTCCACTTCAATTAGATGAATGTGTCAATGCACATTTTAATTGATTATCATGAGATCAAAATGATCTTGGTAAAGAAAAATATTATATTCTAAAGACTGATACATATTTTTTTCAACTATGTGGAGAATAATACTTCTCCAAGTTAGATCTTGTCACACACATGAAATATTTTAATGATGTTTTAATTTAAGTTATATTAATGCTTTGTTTTTGGGGTTTCCTAAGGTTTTATGGAGGAATAGGTTTGTTTTCATGAATTGATCCAAACCGTGAGCCCAATTATAGATTTAATAATAAATGTTTTTTTATAACATTTTCATTTGTTTATATTTTTTACACATTCAAATTCCTAAATGCTCTCCAATGACATATTAAAACCACAATTAATATATATATGCTTTAGAAATCCATAACCATGGTCTATTTTGGTTTTTATTTAAGGGATTGGGCCTTCCCAGAATCGTATATCTAGTTTTAAAAATGAATTTTATTTATTTAATAACATATTCAATATTAAGTCGTTGTCGGTGATTCCAAGTCTCACGTGACCCCATTTCAGCCGGCCGTTCTCCCAAACTCTTTCCCCCCTCTTTGGAGCACATAGAAATTGTGATTTAGGGATGAACATTCTTGGGTTTCTCAAATCATCCATATATGAAGAGGTAAGTTCATTCCATCATAAATATTTAAATTCTTACTTCTTTTCTCCCTTTTCCATGATGTTTCTTCTCATTTACAGGAAGTACCAAATTTCTAGAGGGTAGGGTGTCGATCCTAGGGTTTATCCTTGGGCATTTCTGGGACATTTCTTGTGGTTTTAGGATTGATCATTTTCCCTCTTGGTGCGACGATGGTGTGATTTGATTTTTGCACACATGATTCAAGGTTTTTACTAATTTGTTATGTGATTCCACTTATAATAAAATCCTTATGACTTACATACGGTGTTTATTATATTTTCATTTTTAAACCATTGTTTTGGTGCTGTAAAAAATTGTTTTAGTGGTGTTTGTAATGCAAGTTAATTTTAAGGGCCAATTTCATGTGAAATTTGGGTTTTTTTCATATAAATCGTTTATTGGATGATTAAGGGAAGGATTTTAATTATTTTTTTGACCATATTTAACAGTATAAGGGCTGAAAATAATGTTTTAAATGTTATTATTCTTTTTTTATTACTGCGAAATTGGTTTTGGGTGATGTTTGTTATGAAAATGGTTTTTGAGTAACAATTTGTTGTTGAATTGGGAGTTTTACTTGGGTATTCTATTATATGCTTATTGGGATTGTTTTATAACTCATGTAATGTGTTTAAATAAATTCTTAGGATGTTTTGGATTCTTATTTGATAAATATGAGTATGAGTATGGTTTTCAAGTGGGGTTTTCAATGAATTTTGGGTGCAAAACAATGAAATATTTGGAGTAGTTGTTTTATTGAAACTCAAAGTGTTTTGTTGTGTGTTTTAAATGGTATAAATTTTTTTTAGAAACTATACTGATTGTATGTGACCATTAGTAGTGTTTTATATAAAAATGGATTTATTTATCATTCGGAAATTGTTTGAGCACAAAGGGGGAAGCGATGGTGCCTAGGCGGGACGGATGTGTACTAGTACAACTAATGGACTACATGAGTTTTGTCCCTAATTCATCTAGAATTTAAATAATAGAAACTCTAACTAAAATATGTGGATTTTTATTGAGGACCAACAGTTTATGGGTATGTTCCCTACTAGTGGATCGTGCACGAGAATAGATTTTACTACGGTTACTTTACACTGAGGTATGTGGTATATGTGGCCCGAGACTATCTAGTGCGTAGGGGTGTTCACGATTGTGTTTCTCATTGTGTTTGTGGTATTTTACCATGTATTGGGGTTATTTGGAAGCACTATACAGTATCTAAAATGTCTATTTAAATGTGTGAAAATTTTGAAAACTTTAGCTTGAAAACTGTTTTCAATTGAAAGTTGCATTTCTTGGATTTTATTACTGCTTTTCTTTGCGTATTAAAACTGCATGCTTTTTCACACTGTATTTCATGCTATTTAGAGTCATTGGGAGGCATCCTATTGGGTTTAGTCTCACAACATACTTTCAACCCTTGGGTGTATGTAGATATGGTTATCTTCGACTCAGGAAAAGGAAAGGCTAAGGGTGATGGCGGTTCAGGGTGTTATTCCCCATCCATTGGGCAGAGTTGTAGAGATGACTTGGGGGTGATGACCCCTTGTCATTTGGAGTCCATGGGGATGTTTTTTTCTGTTTCATTAGGTCTGTAGACTTTTTGAATTTCATTTGAACTTATGTATTTAGTTCTAGATTTTTTTATTAACTTTGTTTGTATGATTTTGTAAAATCTTTTTATCAATTTTTTTTTTGTGTTTTATGTATACATATTTGGGTAAATTATTCCCAAACCAAGATAAATGATACCAGGGAACTTGTTCCTGCCTATGGAGATAGGTAACACCCTTTGAGCTTTGTCATGGGCTGGAATTGGTGCCAGTATTATTGGTAACCAGATTTGGTTCGTGACAAAATGGTATCAATGGGGGTTAATGTTTTTGGATTATATTTCTATTTTGGGATGAGCCAGGATATACAGGAGCTCTGACTGTCTGGGCTCGGGGTTTTGGTTTTTGAGTAGGGTTTATGGACTGCGCATCTCGTGGAAGATGTTGAGTCACCAGGGGATGTTGGAATTTCTGGATTGACTTCACTTCCAGGTGAGACGTGTGGGCTGCAGACCACATGTGGACATCTGGCAGAGGTGGAGTCGTTGTTTCTTTTATTACTGGAATGTGTCTATATTTTTTGTAAATCATTTATTTGATTAAAAATTTTCAGACTTATGGTATTGATTATTGTTTTGGGACTGTTTCATTTTGTAGCAACATGCCTCCCTGAAAAGATCCGACGCACCCACGGGCGAATGCTGGAGAGATTCCTCCCACACCAATTGATCAAAGGATAGTTGAGGTTGTGTTCCGGACTATCCAACCTCTTTGAAATTAACCAAATACTTCTCATATTCCTTATAGGCCAGAATAGATGGGTACTAGAAACGATAAAGATCAAGAGTTTCTGAAGAACAAGCCTCCTACATTCTGAGGCAGCTCAGAACCCCTGGAAGCAGAAGAATGGATCGAGAAGATCGTTGGTATGTTTGAGTTCCTGGAAACATCCGAGGAGCTCAGGGTGAGGTGTTCCTCCTTTCTATTGGAGGGTTCTAGCCACAAGGGCTGGGAGTCAGTGCTTGAGACTATGATGAATGAGAAGATGTGCTAGAGAGATTTCAGGGATGTCTTCAATGAACAGTATTTCCCTAAGGTGTTGGTTTATGTTAGGTCGAGAGAGTTCGTGGACCATGTTCAGTAGAATATATAATTGATGGATTACTCCAACTATTATGCTGAGTTGGTTCAGTATGCTCTATAAATTGTCTCCAATGAGTAGGCGAAGTCCTAGAGGTTCGAGATAGGCTTGCGACCAGACATATACTCCCATGTGTTCTTATTTAATCTGAGCACCTATGATAAGGTGGTTGATCGAGTGTGCATGGTAGAGATTAATTGTAAGTGTAGGGGTGGTTTCTCTAGTTCAATATCAGTAGTTGGCATTGACAACTCCTCATATAAGATAATGAAGCAGGAGGATCTTGTGAAGAAGGAGGTGTCGGTTCAGGCCACTCCTCCAAGCAGTTTTCGTATGCGGCTTTTGATGTGTGATTGGTCATGTTCCACCAATGTGGGATTCCTAGGAACATCAGACCAGAATGTCCAAATCCTCCAAATCCATGTTACTAGTGTGAAGGTATGGGGAATTTTCATCATATATGTGGTGTGGCACATCCACATCCGACATGCAGTGGACCAGGAATTAGCAGGATTAGAGTCGGGACCATCAACAGTTCGAGGTACCATTCTGATTGCATCTTCTATAACTACATACCTTTATGATATTGGTGCCTCTTTTTCATTTTTTTCTTCCCATTTTGTGGACATGGTGAATTTTTAAACTGAGTTGATGTCTTTCTCGATGGAGTTGGTGACACCGCTGGAAAAGAAGAAGGAGCAGGTTCTCAGGTGCCCGTCGTGTGCGCTTTCTGTGTCAGGGGTCGATTTGGAGTGGGGCCTCTTGGTCTTAGATATGGAACTTTTTGATGTTATACTTGGCATGGATTGGCTAGTACACTTCCAAGAACACATTAATTTCTATAGGCGACGACTGAGTATCACAACACGTGATGGGATTCGTCAGGTTTTTTGGGGAGAATGGGATCCTCGGTCAAGTTGCGCAGGATCTCCACTCCCATAGTAGAGAAGTATTAACATCCAGTTATCTTTTCTCATGCTAGATAAAGATGGTATTTCCCCTATAAATTCACTACCACATGTAGTGAATATGTTTTCATAGGTATTCCCGGATGGTTTATCAGGTTTTCCCCTGATGTGGGATGTGATGTTTTCCATTGATCTGTTGCTGAGAACACAACCAATATATCTTCCCTCTTATCGCATGGCCCCCACTGAGCTGGGGGAATTAAAGATATATTTGGATGACTTAGAATCCAAAGGATTCATTCACCCGAGCATCTCCCCTTGGGCCGCTCTTATGTTGTTCTTGAAAAAGGCTGACGGATCCCTCCGGTTTTTCATTGACTACCAGAAGCTATATAAGGTAACAATTAATAACAAATAATTTTTTTTAGAATAGATGATTTGTTTGATCAGTTGAATAGGGTTATGTGGTTCAAAAAAATAGTCACGTGTTTGGGTTATGATCAACTCCAAGTGAAAGAGTCAGATATCCCATAGACAGCCTTCCGAAGCAGGTACACCCACATTGATTATTTGTTCATTCCCTTCAGATTGACCAATGCTTCAGCGGTCTTTATGGAACTCATGAATATGGTGTTTTATCGGTGTCTCTATTACTTCATTGTGGTGTTCGTGGATTAAATTTTGGTATACTATGGATCTGAGGATGAACATGAACATCACTTGAGGATCATTTTGGGTACATTATGGGATCAACTCCTCTATACAAAGCTGTCAAGGTGCAATTTTTGGATCAGGGAAGGGATATTTCTGGGGCATGTGATCTTTGAGGATGGGGTTTCAGTGGACCCCAACAAGATTAGTGTGTTTATGTCATGGGATCAGCTGAAGAATGTGTTCGAGGTCAAGAATCTCCTTGGCCTATCTAGTTATTACATGCGTTTTGTTCGGGATTTCACTCAGATTTTTTCACCGATGACTGTGCTCACCCAAAAAGGAGTGATGTTTGTATGGGGTCCATAATTTAATGAAACGTTCGGGGAGATGAAGAGGCGGTTGAATATAACCCATGTGCTGATTTTTTCTGAGTCTGGGAAGGTGTATGTGATCTATTGTGACGCTTCAGGTATGGGTCTTGGGTGCGTTCTTATGCAGGATGATCACGTGGTGGCGTATGGATCTTTCCATCTCCGACCACATGAAAAGAATTACCCGGACCCTGACTTGGAGTTGGTAGTGGGGATACATGATTTGAATACATGGTGTCACTACCTTTTTGGGGAGGATTTTGTGGTCTACTCTGATCACAACAGCTTATCCTATATCTTCTCACAGAAGGACCTCATGTTGAGGCAGCGTTGCTGGATCGAGTACTTACAGGGGCTTGACTTTGACATTGTTTATACTCTAGGAAAGGGTAATTTGGTGGCTGATTATTTGGGAAGAAGATGTTTAGTGCATGCTTTATGGAAGTACAGTGATGAGTGGACATTGATGGTGCTCGTTTCTTAGATTCATGTGGAGACTAGAGAACACAATGGAGTGGAATTCATAGAGAGTGTCCAGTTGACTCCTTCTCTGTTGGAGTTGATTTAGTGGGAAGAAACCAGTGATGATCATTGTCAGTGGTCGAAGTAGTTTCTTCATAGTGGGGAGACATCCTATGATTGGGCGTCATCTCCCAAGGGAATCGTGTTCTTCAAGGGCCGTTCAGTAGTGATGTTATCTCTGTGGAAGGTGGTGATGTAGGGCAACCACTAGTATTAGTGGGTTGTCCATACGAGTTCCACTATGTTGTATTATGATCACCATTGGCATTTTTGGTGGCCTGGTATGGGACGGGACATATAAGACATTATGTCAAGATTCTACACATTCCAGCAGGTGAAATCAGAGCACCAAAGGCCCTCCGGTTTTCTCCAACCACTACCCATTCTTACCTATAAGTGGGATAAGGTCACCATGGACTTCATTTTTGGCTTACCCTGTACACCTCGGAGTAATAATGCCATTTGGATGGTGATGGATCTTCTGACCCAATCAACCCACTTAATTCCGATAAAAGATAAAACTAAAGTGGATGAGTTGGGACTTTTTTATCATTAGGAAGTGGTGAGATTCAATGGTGTAATGTAACATACCAGGTAAGTAATGAATAATATATATTATTATCTATGTATATATATGAATTAGATAGTGTTTTTGAGGCTTAAAATGAAAATTAATTCAATCTTAAGCATGGAATACACTAATATTTTCAAAAGATTGTATTACTACCTTTTGATGGCAAACCATTTTTAAATAAAACCTTTGACAATTTTATAAGACATATTTTTCAAAATAAACATATTACTTATGATTGGTACATTGAGATTTACATTGGATAAATTTTTTGTTTTTTCTGACAATGTTCATTTTTTAATGAATAGTGAAAAATACTGCATTTTACATCAAAACTGCTTTTTCATTTAATTTAATTATATGGTTAGATTATATTTTTAATTGGTATTAAAGTTTAATATGAATATATTTTTACAATTTAATCCAATGGTGTTTATTTGGATTAATTTCACTTTGTAATTGGGCATAAACTAATTCCAAACTTTTCATAGATATTGTTTCAAAAAAACCCTATTTTTGTTTTGAAAATGAGAATTATTTTCAAATTATTTATTTCAATTTCTGTGTTTGGAATTTGGTAAAATGGATTATATATTTGGAATCAGAATTTCCATATTATGTAATTAAGACTCTTTTGTTTTAGGACATTATCAATAGTAACGACAGTAATCATCTTTAATAATCCTGATTAATGAGTTATCAGGTAGTTAAGGATAATAAAATAATATCATAATAATATAAAATGACACCAACATGTGTCATAATGCTACTTATTGTCTCATTTCCGATCATGGGATTACTTGTGCCAAACTTGGGGACCCCATGGAATCATATTTGTGTGAAAGTGACTTTTTATCTATTTATTGTTAAAGAAAGTTAAATATAACAAAGAATGTATCACCTGAGTAAAACATTTTTAATTTTGTCAACATAAATGATATTTTGGACTATAAATATTCATTGGAAATCTAAAACTATTTCTTACATCATAGTAGTTTATTCATAATTTTTAGACTTTAAATAAATTAAATTATTTTTGACATCATGATGATGCAGCGATTACCTCATTATTTAATGATTTAAATAAAATAAAAAGATAATGTAACATCTAAGACCTACACTTGTCAAAGACCTATTTGATGAGTATATTTCTAACCCTTATCACCTTATCCTAGAAATATATCAATGTGGGACCTTTAAAATCCGAAACTCATTTGAAAATAATGTAACATTTTGTAACATTCCAAGAGTGCCCCTCCTATCCTCTTATAAAAGGCCCCCCTCTACCTCCATACCCACACCTCTCAAGCCTTTGGATCAGCCAAACCTTGCTCATTATGTCTCTCAACATCCATCATTTACTCTTAGAAGCCTCACTTTGGGAAGAAGTCTTCCCAAGGAAGACTTTGAGCTCAAATCAAAAAGAGTTACCCGATTTAAAGGTAGTGTCTTCTCTTGTGTTCTTTTGTTTTATTTTGCTTCTCCAACCCCCTAAAATATTTTTATTAATTTCTTTTGTAACAAATACAGTATCTTAAATATACTAGGATGTTGTTATAATATTGATTCTAGATACACTTACACACACCTACATCTAATGGTTAATGAACATACTGTTTTCGTGGATGGAGAATTTCTGCTTCACAAAATGATGATTGTTCAATATTCTTCAAACACCTTCAAAGGTGGCCATTAAGATGACACTATATTTATATATGATATATAATAAGTTTATGTTTTACTGAAGCTTCTGTATTTTTCATTTATGGAATACCATTATGGTTTCCATTATGGGTGAACACGATATCTTCATTTTAGGAAGTGCGGACTACCGCCCCCTCAAAGTGATTTCATTCGTTAATACCATATGTGGTACATATAAATGATAGATTTTATGATATAATATATGATACCATACTGGAATTATAAAACTATTATTTATTATTATGTTTTAATTCCATTAAATAAGAAATAGGAATGGAAGTAGCGTTCATGCGTACGTACGGCTTACCGTCTCCATGAACGGTGCATTTCATTTCATACCTCTAAATGTTATGTAATATCTAAATGCATGAATATAATGGATATATATTATATATATAATATCTACATCATGAATATATTTCTGGATATAATGGATATCTTACGACATGAACAAATTGTAATTATAAAGAGTTTATTTTTGACTCAAGTACCAATGATCGTTAAAATGGCCGTTATTAACTTAAATAATAACACAGTGTTCATGACATGGTAATAAGTGATATAGAAGGAATAATGAACATGAAAATGGTTATTAAGAAAGTAGAAATTAACTCAAGTTTATTCTTCAGGAGATTAAAGAACGATCAAGTCAAGTCATACCCAAGGTAAGGGAACTTCTTAACCCAATTTCCGTTCTTTGGGTTAATCTCCAACTTTCAAATTATGTCTTGATATTATTATGTCCTATCTTGTATTTTTAATTTCTTTATATTTAATTATAGTGGATACAAATAATAGATCTATTTTATTTAAAAAATGATCTTTGAAAGGACTTCCTCTCAATCTCCATTTATTGAGGCATATTTTTTTTATACACAAATTTCTTTTATATGGGGTATAAACCCCTTTGACTTTTATGATTATTCAAAAGGAATAATTTTTTATATGATGATTTTTACTAAAAGACAAAAGGAATGTTTTTTTGTCGTACGTATGCGGCGACAACGACTTTTCCACCCCTATGATCATTATTTGAGTTTCGGCTTCCTCTACAAGCCATACATTTTTTTTAAATGAAAAATAAATACCATGTTTTACTTTTCATTTATTTTGGTATTGAAAATGGTTTTCATAATGTTTTTTATATCAATGTGTTGTATTGATATCTTGTGATTGAAATGTGGAAATGTTATGTTTTCTTTATGCATGTATTATGTGATACGATTATGTTATGGTTCTTGGGCATTGTTATGAAGACGGGTGGTTTCGTGATATACTAAGGGCGGGTGAGCCCGATATAGCTCTCCAATGCATTGGGCAATGCGAAGGTGTTAAATATTAAGGTTTCTCCGAAGAGATTTAAGGAATATGCTGTGATGGGAATTCCAAACGTAACCAAGAGGGTTACTCGCTACGTAAGAATGTTATGAATTCCTCATGTTACCTTTATGTCTTATGAATTCTATAATATATTCATTATTTGATGAGGTGTGTTACAGTGACTTTGTTTTATGGGTAAAGTATGATTTCATTCTTATGTATATATGAACTCATGTTTCCTCTCCATATTATTATAACCCTTACTGAGCTTTTTTTGGTCATCCCAAGTTTTTGAAATGATTTTCATAGGTCAAGGGAAAGGTACAAGATGTGATGATAGTGTCAAGGAAGTGTCAAGAAAGAATTATTGTTTTATTTTAATTATGTTTCCATAGATGGGAAAATTTAATTCTATCTTTTATGTATCCACTTTGTTTAAATGTGGAATGTATTGCAAGTTTTATGATCTAATTCTCTAAAACTCTAAACATGATAAGATCATCAATGTGTCATCTTGTAATAACTCAATATTAAGTAAGGTTTAAGGCCGATGCCTTATTGTTGGTATCAAAGGAAGGTTTAGATAACTTTAGGAGTTAGAATTCTATTAAATGATTATCCAAATATATTTTTTTATGGTCAAATTGAAATGATATATCATATGAAGATTACCATGTTGCTTCATCTAAGACGTGTTTGTTCAGAATGGTTTTCCGAAAAGGAAAAAGGGAAGCATTGCTAGGAAGGAATACAGAAGGAAATGACCTTCCGAATCAGCATCTTGAGATGGTCGGAATTGAAACTGAACAGTTTTTTGCAGTAATGAAACAGTTGAATCAAGCGATAAATGGTGGTGGTATCCATGCATGAGATCAGCCAGATCAACCGCAGAGGAATATGTCAGTGGTGGAACATTTCATGAGGCAACATCCCCATTCATTCAGAGGATCATCTGACCATGTGCTAGATGATGGGTGGATTAAAGAACTAGATAAGATTTTTGATGTCATGGGGTGTTCAGACAATCAAAAGGTTAGTCTTTCTATTTACCATTTGGAGGGTGAAGCAGATTAGTGGTGGTCGATGGTTAAAAATATCAGGTATGCTAATGAGATTGATGCTCTCGACTGGGATGAATTCAAAGGTATGTTTCTTGAGAAGTATTTTCCTAAGGATGTTTGACTTAGGATGGAAAAACTATTCCTAAAATTGAGGCAAGATGAAGACTGAATGGCTCCATATGAAGAAAGGTTCACTCTATTGGCAAGGTATGCTCCAAATTTTAACCGAGACCTTGATAGTAAAATCAATCGATTTAACTCAGGATAAATTCCAAAATATCAAAGGGTATTATCTTATCGTGAGTTCAAAAGTTATGAAAAGCTTGTTCGATGTGCTGAGAAGGTGGAAATGGAGTTTTCCGATGATCAAGTGTTATATAAAAACCAACACAAGAAGAGACCGAGGTGGCAGGAGAAAGGAAATAATTCTTCAAAAAAGTTTGATGGTAAGAAAACTATGTTTGCATTTTGTGATAAATGTGGTAAAAGGAATGCTAGGGAATGTCTTCTGAATTCTGGAAAGTGCTACCGATGTGGTAACATGGGACATAAGGCTCGTGATTGCACTGAAAAAGTTCTGGGGGATGGTAAGAACAAATTTGATTTACAATTAGTGAAATTTTTTAAGTGCAATGAGATGGGTCACTATGCAAACGAGTGTCCAACAAAGAGCTTGAGTGATAGAAAGTAGTTAGACTACAAGAAGAAAGTGGTGGTGAAATACTTTGCAACTACTTCAGCAGATGTCAGGACATAAAATGAAGTTGTATCAGGTACTTTGTTTGTTTTTTAAGATTATGCTAGTGTGTTGTTTGATTCGGGGTCTACACATTCATTCATCTCTGAAACCTTTTCTAGTAAAATGGGAATACCATAAAAATAAATGACTACTGAAATTGTTGTAAAAACACCTGGGGGAAATGTTTAGGAAAAAAGAATTTATAAGAATCTTCCTATCCTTATCTGTGGAATGAACCTACTTGAAAACCTTATTGTTTTACCACTATTAGAGTTTGATGTTATCCTGGGTATGGATTGGATCTCTATTTACCATGCTAAGATTGACTGCAGAGCTAAAGAAGATTCTTTTCAGAAAGACATTCAATTTGTGTACAAGAATGAACCCTTACTGTTGATAACATATCAAGAGGCTGAGAAACTTGTAAAAGATGGAAATGAATGTTACCTTGCACACATCATTGAAAATAAAGGAACTGTTCAGATTAATGATGTACCAGTGGTAAATTATTAACCTGATGTTTTTCCTGATGAGTTTTATGGAATAATATCAGATCAGGAAGTTGAATTTACTGTTGACTTAGTTCCTGACGCTACGCCAATTTCAAAACCCCCTTATCGAATGGCTCAAACTGAACTTTTAGAGTTGAAGGATCAATTGAAATATTTATTAGAGAAAGGTTTCATTTGACCTAGCACATCACCATGGGGTGCCCCTATTTTATCTTTTAAAATGAAATATGGTTCTATGAGACTTTTCATTGATTATAGAGCCTTTAATAACATCACTATTAAGAACAAATATCCTTTTCCTCATGTCAATGATTTGTTTGATCAGCTCCAGGGAGCTCAGTATTTTTCAAATATTGACCTGAGATCGGGGAACCATCAGTTGAAGGTAAAGGAAGCAGATATTACGAAGACCGTGTTCCATACAAGATATAGCCATTATAAATTTGTAGTAATTCCTTTTGGGCTAACCAATGCAACTGCTGTATTCATGGATTTAATTAATATAATTTTCCATGAGTTCTTGGATAAGTTTTTGGTTGTTTTCATTGATGATATTTTGGTGTTTTCTAAAAGTAAAGAGGAGCATGAAAGACATTTAAGGGTTATTTTGAAAACCTTGAAAGAAAAGAAATTGTATGAGAAATTCAGCAAGTGTGAGTTTTGGTTGCAAAAAACTTCAT
This sequence comes from Viscum album, assembly GCA_963277665.1. Classification (NCBI taxonomy): domain Eukaryota; kingdom Viridiplantae; phylum Streptophyta; class Magnoliopsida; order Santalales; family Viscaceae; genus Viscum; species Viscum album. Next base: position 1,995,369,227 of record OY728136.1, read on the forward strand.
TCCTTGGTCATATTGTTTCTAAATATCGAATAACTGTTGATCCTACAAAAACAAAGGTTGTGGAAGAATGGTCAAGACCCAAAAATGTAACTTAGATTCTTAGCTTCCTTGGTTTGGCAGGCTATTACTGAAGGTTTGTTAGAAATTTTTCCCGGTTATCAAGTCCAATGGCTAAGATAACTCGGAAGGGTGTTAAGTTTATCTGGACAAAATAATGTGATGATTGTTTTTAGGAGTTGAAAAGAAGATTAGTGAATGCTCCAATTTTGGCAGTACCTTCCAGGAATGGGGAGTTTGTTATCTACAACATTGCTTCATTGAAAGGACATGGTTGTGACCTATTATAGAATGATCAGGTAATTGCTTATGCTTCACGTCAGTTGAAAACTCATGAGGTAAATTATCCTACACATGATTTGGAATTTTCTGCTGTTGTTTTCGCTTTAAAAATTTGGAGGCATCATTTATATTGAGTAAAGTGTGAAATATATACTGATCACAAAAGTTTAAAGTATATATTCACTCAGAAATAATTGAACATGAGATAGAGAAGATGGCTGGAATTAATCAAATTTTATGATTGTACAATTCATTACCATACGAAAAAAGCAAATAAAGTGGTTGATGCTTTGAGTTGAAAAATTATTGCTTCATTAACAATGTTGTGTTTGGAACGTGATCCTTTGGTTAAGGATTTGATGAAATTTGGCATAGATGTTGTTGGTGTAGGATGTCCTGTTTTGTTTCAGGTATCAGTGAATTCTTCTCTATCAGACAGAATCAAGCAAGCACAGAAGCAAGACACTGAGTTGCAGAAAAAGGTAGAGCTAGATTAGAAGGGTAAGTTTCCTGAATTTAACATTGTTAGTGATTTTGTTTTGAGATTTGGGAAGATATTGTGTTTGCCTTGTGATTCACAATTGAAGAGAGAGTTGTTATATGAAGCTCATAGTTCTCCGTTTTTAGTTCATCTTGGCAGTACTATGATGTATAGAGATCTGCGGGAGTATTACTGGTGGGATGGAATGAAAAGAGATATTGATGATTTTACTGTGAATTGTTTGACTTGTCAACAGGTTAATGCAGAGTGGCAGTTACCAAAAGGGACACTTCAGCCTTTACCAGTTCTAGAGTGGAAATGGGAGAATATATCCATGGACTTTTTTGTTGGATTACCGAAGACATCTAGAGGTAATAATGCAATCTGGGTTATTGTTGATCGCTTGACTAAATCTGCTCATTTCCTTGCTATACGAGATAATTTTTCCTAGATCAAATTTCCCATTTGTATGTTAAAGAGATATTCATGTTACATGGAGTTCATCTCTCCATTGTATCTGACCGTGATCCCAGGTTCACATCTAACTTTTGGAAAGGCCTTCAGAAGTCATTGGGTACTGAATTAAATATTATTACAGCTTTTTATCCTCAATCAGATGGGAAATCAGAATGAAAAGGTCAGAATTTGGAAGATATGCTATGTGCTTGTTCGATGGATTATCATGGATGTCGGGTCCAACATCTTTCTTTGGTTGAGTTTTCATATAATAACATTTTTCATTCCAGTATACAGATGGCTCCATTTGAGGCATTATATGGGAAGTGGTGTCGAACTCCAGCTTTCTGGGATGATGTGGGTGAAAGGAAGCTGATGGGACAAGAATTGGTAGAATAGATGGCAAAAAAAGTTAAGCTGATACAGAAACACATTATAACAGCTCAAAGTAGGCAGAAGAGTTATGCGGACAATAGGAGGAAGGATCTCTCTTTTGAGGTAGGTGATCATGTTTTTCTCAAAGTTTCACCATGGAAAAGTGTCATGCGATTTGGTAAGAAAGAAAAGCTATGTACAAGGTTCATTGGACCATATGAAATTCTGGAGAGAGATTGATCAGTTTCATAACGAATGGATTTACCTCCGAGTTTATCTAAGGTACACAATGTTTTTCATGTTTCAATGTTAAGGAAGTACATACCAGATCCATCTCATGTTTGGAGTCCAGAGGTAGTTCGGCTGGAAGAGAACCTATCTTATGAGGAAAAACTGGTCCAGATTCTTGACCACAAGTAGAAAGTGTTACGGAATAAGGTGATTCATCAGGTAATGATTTTTTTGAAAAAACCACATGATTGAAGAGGCAACATGGGAATCTGAAAATGCAATGAGGGATAAATACCCCCACTTATTCGATAAATAATTAAATTGAAGGGAAAAAATTTTCGTAAGGGGGGAATGATGTAACATCGCAGGTAAGTAATGAATAATAGATATTTTTATCTATGTCTATTTATTAATTAGATAGTGTTTTAGAGGCTTAAAATGAGAATAAATTCAATCTTAAGCATGAAATACACTAATATTTTTAAAAGATTATTTTACTACCTTTTGATGGAAAACCATTTTTAAATGAAAAATTTTACAATTTTATAAGCCCTATTTGTCAAAATAAAAATATTCTTTATGGTTGGGACATTGAAATTTACATTGGATAAATTTTTGGTATTTTTCTGAAAATGTTCATTTTATTAATGAATAGTGAAGAATACTGCATTTGACATCAAAACTCATTTTTCATATAATTTAATTATATGGTAAGATTATATTTTTAATTGGACTTTAAGTTTAATCTGAATATATTTTTACCATTTAATTTAATGGTGGTCATTTGGATTAATTTCAATTTGGAATTTGGCATAAACTAATGCCAAACTTTTCTTAGATATTATTTCAAAAAAAACCCGCTTTTTGTTTTGACAACGGGAATTATTTTTAAATTAATTATTTCAATTTATGTGTTTGGAATTTGGTAAAATGGTTTCCATATTTGGAATCAGAAGGTCCAAATTATGTAATTAATACTCTTTTGTTTTTGGACATTATGAATAGTAATGACGGTAATTATTTTTAATTATCTTGATTAATGAGTAATCGGGTAGTTAAGGATAATAAAATAATATCATAATAATAAAAAAAATGACTCCAAAATGTGTCCTAATGCTATTGGTTGTCTCATGGTAGACCATGGGATTCCTTGTTCCAAACTTGGGGACCCCATGGAATCACTTTTGTGTGAAAGTGACTTTGTATCTTATTATTGTTAAAGAAAGTTAAATATAACAATGAATGTATCACCTGAGTCAAACATTTTTAAATTTGTCTACATAAATGATATTTTGGACTATAAATATTCATTTTAAAGCTAAAAATATTTCATATATCATAGTATTTGTTTCATAATTTTTAGACATTAAACATATTAAATTATTTATGACATCATAATGATGCAGCGATTACATCATTATTAAAAGATTTAAATAAAATAAAAGGATAATGTAAAATCTAAGACCTACACTTGTCAATGACCTATTGGATGAGTATATTTCGAACCCTTATCACCTTATCCTCGAAATAAATCAATGTGGGACATTTAAAATTAGAAACTATTTGAAAATAATGTAACATTTTGTAACTTTCCAAAAGTACCCCTCTTATCCTCTTATAAAAGGCCCCCACCTCTACCTCCTTACACACATGTATCAAGACTTTGTCTCAGACAAACCCTACTCATTTTGTCTCTCCAAATCCCTATCTTACTCCTAGAATCCTCACTTTGGGCAGAAGCCTTTGAGCTCCAATCAAAAATAGTTACCCGATTTAAAGGTAGTGTATTCTCTTGTGTTCTTTTGTTTTATTTTTCTTCTGCAACCCTCTAAACTCGTTTTAATAATTTCTTTTCTAAAAAATAAAGTATCTTAAATATACTAGTATGCTGTTATAAGAAGTATTAGAGCTACACATACACACACCTACATCTAATGATAAAATTACATACTGTTTTCGTGGATGGCAAATTTCTGCTTCACGAAACGATGATTGTTCAATATTCATCAAACACCTTCAAATGTGGCCATTAAGATGTCACCATATTTATATATGATATATAATATGTTTAAGTTTTACTTAATCTTCTGTATTTTTCATTTATAGAATACCTTTATGGTTTCCATTATGGTTAAACACGATATCTTCATTTTATGAAGTGCGGACTACCGCCCCCTCAAAGTGATTTGATTCGTTAATACCATATGTGGTAGGTATAAATTATAGATTTAATGATATTATATATGATACCATATTGGAATTATAATACTATTATGTATTATTATGTTTTAATTCCATTAAATAATAAATAGAAATGGAAGTAGTGTTCATGCGTACGTATGGCTTATCGTCTCTATTAACTGTGCATTTCATTTCTTATCTCTAAATGTAATGTAATATTATAAATTCATGCATATACTGGATATATATGATATATATGATATCTAAATCATGAATATAATTCTGGATATAATGGATATCTTACCACATGAACAACTTGTAATTATGAAGAGTTTATTTTTGACTCAAGTACCAATGATCGTTAAAACGACCGTTATTAACTTAAATAATAACATAGTGTTCATGACATGGTAATAAGTGATATAAAAGTAATAATGAACTTGAAAAAGGTTCTTAAGAATTTATAAATTAACTCAAGTTTATTATTCATGAGATTAAATAACGATCGAGTCAAGTCCGACCCATGGTAAGAGAACTTATTAACCCAATTTCTGTTCTTTGGGTTAATCTCCATCTTTAAAATATTGTCATGATATTATTATGTCCTATATTTTATTTTTAATTTATTTATGTGTTAATATAGTGAATACACATAATAGATCTATTTTTTTTAAATGATCTTTGTAAGGACTTCTTCTCAATCTCCATTTATTGGGGCATATTTTGTTTTATACACAACTTTCTTTTATACGGTGTATAAACCCCTTTGAGTTTTATGCTTATTCAAAAGGAATATTTTTTTATATGAGGTGTTTTACTAAATGACAAAAGAAATGTTTTTTTGTCGTACGTATGCAGAGACAACGACTTCTCCACCACCGTGACCCTTATTTGAGTTTTGTCTTCCTCTACAATCCATAACTTTTTTAAAAATGAAAAATAAATACCATGTTTTACTTTTATTTTATTTTTCTATTGAAAATGGTTTTCATAGTGTTTTTTATATCAATGTGTTGTATTGATATCTTGTGATTAAAATGTGGAAATATTATGTTTCTTTTATGAATGTATTATGTGATACGATTATGTTATGGTTTTTGGGCATTGTTATGAAGACGGGTGGTTCCGTGATAAACTAAGGGCGGGTGAGCCCGATATATCTCTCCAATGCATTACGTAACATGAAGGAGTTAAACATTAAGGTTTCTCTGAAGAGATTTATGGAATATTCTATGATGGGTATTCCAAACGTAACCAAGAGGGTTACTCACTACGTAAGAATGTTATGAATGCCTCAAGTTACCTTTATGTCTTATGATTTCTAGGATTTATTCATGATTTGATGAGGTATGTTAATGTGCCTATGTTTTATGGGTAAAGTATGATTTCATTCTTATGTATATATGAACTCATGTTCTTTTCCATATTTTTATAACCCTTACTTAGCTTTTTATGCTCATCGCATGTTTTTGAAATGATTTTCACAGGTCAAGGGGAATGTAAATTATGTGATGATAGTGTCAATGAAGTGTCAAGAAAGAATCCATGTTTTATTTTAAATATGTTTCCATTGATGGAAAAAATGAATACTATATTTTATGTAACCACTTTGTTTAAATGTGGAATGTAATGCACGTTTTATGATCTAATTCTTTAAAACTCCAAACCTGAAAAGATCCTCAATGTGTTATCTTGTAATAACTCAAGATTAAGTAAGGTTTAAGGTTGGGGCCTTATAGTTGGTATCAAAGGCAGGTTTAGATAACTATAGGAGTTAGAATTCTACTAAATGATTATCCAAAAATACTTCTTTATGGTAAAATTGAAATGATATAGCATTTGAATATTACCATGTTGCTTCATCTAAGACATGTTTGTTCAGAATGGTTTTCTGTAGAGGAAATAGGGAAGCAGTGCTAGGAAGGCAAACAGAAGGAAATGACATTCCGAATCAGCATCCTGAGATGGTCGGAATTGGAACTGAAGAGTTTGTTTCAGTAATGGCACAGTTGACTCAAGCGATAAATAGTGGTGGTATCCATGCATGATATCATCCAGATCAACCGCAGAGGAACATGTCAGTGGTGGAACATTTCATGAGGCAACATCCCCCTTCATTCAGAGGATCATCTGACCCTGCTCTAGTTGAATGGTGGATTAATGCACTGGAATAGATTTTCGATGTCATGGGGTGTTCATACAATAAAAATGTTAGTCTTGCTATTTACTGTTTGGAGGGTGAAGAAGATCAGTGGTGGTCGATGGTTAAAAATATAAGGGACGCTGATGAGATTGATTCTCTCGACTAGGATAAATTCAGAGGTATGTTTAATGAGAAGTATTTTCCTAAGCCTATTTTACTTAGGATGGAAAAGCAAATCCTGGAATTGAGGCAAGAGGAACACTCAGTGGCTTCCTATGAAGAAAGGTTCACTCGATTGGCAAGGTATGCTCCAAATTTTATCCGAGACCGTGATAGTAAAATCAATCATTTTTACTCATGATTAAAGCCAAAATATTGAAGGGAATTAGTTTCTCGTGAGTTCAAAAGTTATGAAAAGCTTGTTCGATGTGCTGAGAAGGTGGAAATGGTGTTTGTCGATAATCAGGTGTTCTATAACAGCCAACAAAAGAAAAGAAGGAGGTGGCAGGAGATAGGAATGAATTCTTCAAAAAAGTCTGATGGTAAGAAAACTAAGTTTCCAGTTTGTGATAAATGTGGTAAAAGACATAATGGTTAATGTCTTCTGAATTCTGGAAAGTGATACCGATGTGGTAAGATGGGACATAAGGCTCGTGATTGCACTGAAACAGATCAGGGTGATGCTAAGACCATATTTCATTTACAGTTAGTGAAATGTTTTATGTTCAATGAGATGGGTCACTATGCAAACAAGTGTCCGTCAAAGAGCTTGAGTGATGGGAAGCAGTTAGAATACAAGTAGAAAGGGGTGGTGAAATCCTTTGCAACTACTTCAGCAGATGTCGGGCCATCAAATGAAGTTGTATCAGTTCTTTGTTTGTTTTTTCAGATTATGCCAGTGTGTTGTTTGATTTGGGGTCTACACATTCTTTCATCTCTGTAACCATTTCTAGTAAAATGGTAATACCATCTCAAGAATTGACTCCTAAACTTGTGGTAAAAACACATGGGGTAAATGTTGAGGCAAAAATAATTTATAAGAATCTTCCTATCCTTGTCTGTGGAAAGAACCTACTTGCAAACCTTATTGTTTTACCTCTAGTAGAGTTTGATGTTATCCTGGGTATGGATTGGCTCTCTATTTACCATGCCAAGATTGACTGTAGAGATAAAAAGTTTCTTTTCAGAAAGACTTTTAGTTTGTGTACATGAATGAACCCTTACTGTTGATAACATATCAAGATTATAAGAAACTTGTAAAAGATGGAAATGAATTTCACCTTGCACACATCGTTGAAAATAAAGGAACTGTTCAGATTAATGATGTGCGAGTGGTAAATGAGTATCCTGATGTTTTTCCTGATGAGTTTCCTGGAATAATACCAGATCGGAAAGTTGAATTTAGTGTTGACTTAGTTCCTAATGCAAATCCAATTTCAAAACCCCCTTATCGAATTTCTAAAACTGTACTTTTAGAGTTGAAGGAGCAATTGCATGATTTATTAGAGAAAGGATTCATTCGACCTAGAACATCACCATGGGGTTCTCTTGTTTTATTTGTTAAAAAGAACTATGGTTCTATGAGACTTTTCATTGATTATAGAGCCTTGAATAACATCGTTTTAAAGAAAAAATATTCGTTGGCTCATATCGATGATTTGTTTGATCTGATCTAGGGAGCTCAGTATTTTTCAAAGATTGACCTGAGATTGGGGTACCATAAGTTGAAGGTAAAGGAATCAGATATTCCAAAGACCGCGTTCGATACAAGATATGGCCATTATGAATTTTTAGTAATTCCTTTTGGGCTAACCAATGCACCTTCTGTATTCATGGACTTAATGAATAGAATTTTCCATGAGTACTTGGATAAGTTTATGGTTGTTTTCATTGATGATATTTTGGTGTTTTCTAAAAAAAGAGAAGCATGAAAGACATTTAAGGGTTATTTTTCAAACCATGAATGAAAATAAATTGTATGGGAAATTCATCAAGTGTGAGTTTTGGTTGCAACAAATTTCGTTCCTTGGTCATATTGTTTCTAAATATGGGATAACTATTGATCCTAAAAAAACAAAGGTTGTGGAAGAATGGCCAAGACCCACAAATGTAACTAAGATTCGTAGCTTCCTTGGATTGGCAGGCTATTACCGAATGTTTGCTAGAAATTTTTCCTGGTTATCTAGTCCAATGACTAAGCTAACTCGAAAGGGTGTTAAGTTTATCTAGACAAAAGAACGTGATGAATGTTTTCAGGATTTGAAAAGAAGATTGGTGAATGCTCCTGTTTTGGCACTAACTTCCAGGAATGGGGAGTTTGTTATCTACAATGATGCTTCATTGAAAGGACATGGTTGTGTCCTAATTCAGAATGTTCAGGTGATTGCTTATGCTTCACGTCAGTTGAAAACTCATGAGGTAAATTATCATACACATGATTTTTGAATTAGCTGCTATTGTTTTCTCTTTAAAAATTTGGAGGCATCGTTTTATATGGAGTAAAGTGTGAAATATATACTGATCACAATAGTTAAAAGTATATATTAACTCATAAATAATTGAACATGAGACAGAGGAGATTGCTGGAATTAATCAAGGATTATGATTGTACAATTTATTACCATCCAGGAAAAGCAAATAAAGTGGCTGATGCTTTGAGTCAAAAAAGTAATGCTTCATTAACAATGTTGCATTTGGAACATGCTCCTTTGGTTGAAGATTTGATGAACTTTGGCATATGAGTTGTTGGTGTCAGATGTCCTTCTATTTTGTTTTAGGTATCAGTGAAATATTATCTATTAGACAGAATCAATAAAGCACAGAATCATGACAGTGAGTTGCAGAAAAAGGTAGAGCTAGTTCAGAAGGGTAAGTTGCCTGAATTAAACATTGATAGTGATTTTTTTTTGAGATATGGGAAGAGATTGTGTTTGCCTTGTGATTCACATTTGAAGAGATAGTTGTTATGTGAAGCTCATAGTTCTCCATTTTCAGTTCATCCTGGATGTACTAATATGTACAGAGATCTGTGGGAGTATTACTGGCGGGATGGAATGAAAAGAGATATTGCTGATTTTACTATGAAGTGTTTGACTTGTCAACAGGTTAAAGTAGAGTGGTAGTTACTGAATGTGATGCTTCAGCCTTTACCAGTGCCAGAGTGTATATGGGAGAATATATCCATGGACTTTTCTGTGAGATTACCTAATAAATCTTGAGGTAATATTGAAATTTTGGTTATTGTTGATCGCTTGACTAAATCTACTCATTTCCTTCCTATACGAGATACTTTTTCCCTAGATGAACTTTCCCGTTTGTATCTTAATAAGATAGTCAGGTTACATGGATTTCCTCTCTCCATTGTATCTGACCATGACACCAGGTTCACTTCTAACTTTTGGAATGGCCTTCAGATGTCATTGGGTACTAAATTAAATTTTAGTACATATTTTCATACTCAATCAGATGGGAAATCAAAATGAACTATTCAGAATTTGGAAGATATACTATGTGCATGTTCAATGGATTATCAGGGATGTTGGGACCAACATCTTTCTTTAGTTGAGTTTTCATATAATAACAGTTTTATTCCAGTTTATAGATGGCTCCATTTGAGGCATTATATGGGAAGCGGTGTCGAACTCCAGCTTTCTGGGATGAAGTGTGTGAACGGAAGATGATGGGACAAGAATTGGTAGAAGAGATGGCAGAAAAAGTTCAGCTGATACAGAAAAACATGAGAACAGGTCAAAGCAGGTACAAGAGTTATGCGGACAACAGGAGGAAGGATCTCTTTTTTGAGGTAGGTGATCATGTTTTTCTCAAAGTTTACCATAGAAAAGTGTGATGTGATTTGGTAAGAAAGGAAAGCTAATTCTAAGGTTAATTGGACCATATGAAATTATGGAGAGAGTTGGATCAGTTGCATACCGAATGGATCTACCTCCGAGTTTATCTCAGGTACACAAGGTTTTTCATGTTTCAATTTTAAAGAAGTACATACCAGATCCATCTCATGTTTTGAGTCCAGAGGTAGTTTAGCTGGAAGAGAACCTAGCTTATGATGAACAACCGATCCAAATTCTTGACCACATGGAGCAAGTGTTACGGAATAAGGTGATTCATCATGTAATGGTTTTGTGGAAAAATTACATGATTGAAGAGGCAACATGGGAATCTGAAAATGCAATGAGGGATAAATACCCCCACGTATTCGATAAGTAAATAAATTACGGGGAAGTAATATTCTAAAGAGGGGAAGGATGTTGCATCCCATGTAAGTAATGAATAATAGATATTTTTATCTATGTCTATTTATGAATTAGATAGTGTTTTAGAGGCTTAAAATGAGAATAAATGCAATCTTAAGCATGGAATACACTAATATTTTTAAATGATTGTTTTACTACCTTTTGATGGAAAACCATTATTAAATAAAACTTTTGACAATTATATAAGACATTTTTGTCAAAATAAACATATTCTTTATGATTGGGACATTGAAATTTACATTGGATAAATTGTTGGTATTTTTCTGACAATGTTCATTTTATAATGAATAGTGAAAAATACTGCATTTTACATCAAAACTGCTTTTTCATCTAATTTAATTATATGGTTAGATTATATTGTTAATTGTTCTGAAATTGTAATCTTAATATATTTTTACCATTATTCCAATGGTTGTCATTTGTATTAATTTCACTTTGGAATTGGGCATAAACTAATGCCAAACTTTTCATAGATATTGTTTCAAAAAATCCCGCTTTTTGTTTTCACAACGAGAATTATTTTTAAATTAATTATTGCAATTTATGTGTTTGGATTTTGGTAAAATTGATTACATATTTTTAATCAGTAGGTCCAAATTATTTAATTATGACTCTTTTGTTTTTGAACATTATGAATAGTAACAACGGTAATTATCTTTAATCATGTTGATTAATGAGTAATCGGGTAGTTAAGGAAAATAAAATAACATCATAATATTTAAAAATTACACCAACATGTGTTATAATGCTACTTTTTGCCTCATGGCCGACCATTGGATTCCTTGTTCCAATCTTGGGGACCCCCTGGGACCACGTTTGTGTGAAAGTGACTTTTTATCTTTTTAATGTTAAAGAAAGTTAAATATAATAAAGAATGTATCACCTGAGTAAAACATTTTTAATTTTGTCTACATAAATGATATTTTGGACTATAAATATTATTTTGAAAGATAAAAATATTTCCTACATCATATTATTTTTTTATAATTTTTACACATTATATAAATTAAATTATTTATGACATCATGATGATGCAGCGATTACCTCATTATTTGAATATTTAAATAAAATAAAAAGATAATGTAAACTATAAGACCTAAATTTTTCAAAGACCTATTGTATGAGTATATTTCGAAACCTTATCACATTATCCTAGAAATAAATCAATTTTGGGACTTTAAAATCCGAAACTCATTTGAAAATAAACTAACATTTTGTAACTTTCCGAGACTGCCTCTCCTCTCCTCTTATAAAAGGCCCCCACCTCTACCTCCTTACCCACACCTCGCAAGCCTTTGGCTTGGCCAAAACCTGCTCATTTTGTCTCTCCACATCCCTCTCTTACCCATACAATCCTCACTTTGGGCAGAAGTCTTCCTAAGGAAGCCTTTGAGCTCCAATAAAAAAGATTTACCCGATTTAAAGGTAGTGTCTTCTCTTGTGTTCTTTTGTTTTACTTTTCTTATACAACCCCCTAAACTCTTTTTATTCATTTATTTTGTATCTAATCCAGTATCTTGAATATACTAGGATGTTTTCATAAGAATTATTCGAGCTACACTTACACACACCTACATCTAATGGTTAAAGAACATACTGTTTTCGTGGATGGCGAATTTCTGCTTCCCGAAATGATGATTGTTCAATATTCTTAAAAGACCTTGAAAGGTGGCCATTAATATTTCACCATATTTATATATGATATATAATAAGTTTATGTTTTACTTAAGATTCTGTATTTTTCATTTATTTCTTACCTTTATGGTTTCCATTATGGGTAAACACGATATCTTTATTTTAGGAAGTGCGGACTACCGCCTCCTCAAAGTGATTTGATTCATTAATACCATATGTGGTATGTATAAAAGATAGATTTAATGATATTATATATGATAATATACTGTAATTATAAAACTATTATGTATTATTATTTTTTAATTTCATTAAATAAGAAATAGAAATGGAAGTTGCGTTCATGCGTATGTACGGCTTACCGTCTCCATGAACGGTGCATTTCATTTTTTTACCTCTAAATGTTATGTAATATTATAAATTCATGCATATACTGGATATATATGATATATATGATATCTAAATTATGAATATAATTATGGATATAATGGATATCTTACCACATTAACAACTTGTAATTATAAATAGTTTCTTTTTGACTCAAGTACCAATGATCGTTAAAACGACTGTTATTAACATAAATAATAACGTAGTGTTCATGACATGGTAAAAAGTGATATAAAAGGAATAATGAACTTTAAAAAGGTTCTTAATCAAGTATAAATTAACTCAAGTTTATTATTCAGGAGATTAATGAAAGATCGAGTCAAATCAGACCCATGGTAAGGGAACTTCTTAACCCAATTTCCGTTCATTTGGTTAATCTCAAACTTTCAAATTAAGTCATGATATTATTATGTCATATCTTGTATTTTTAATTTCTTTATTTGAACTTATATTGAATATACATAATAGATATATTTTATTTAAAAAATGATCTTTGTGAGGACTTCGTATTAATCTCCATTTATTGAGGCATATTTTGTTTTATAAACAACTTTCTTTTATACGGTGTATAAACCACTTTGACATTTATTCTTATTCAAAAGGAATATTTTTTTATATGAGGCGTTTTACTAAATGACAAAAGGAATGTTTTTTTTGTCATACGTATGCGGCGACAACGACTTCTCTGCCGCCGTGACCATTATTTGAGTTTCAGCTTCCTCTACAAGCCATACCTTTTTTTTAAATGAAAAATAAATACCATGTTTTAAATTTCATTTATTTTTGTATTGAAAATGGTTTTCATAATGTTTTTTTATATCAATGTGTTTTATTGATATCTTGTGATTGAAATGTGTAAATGTTATGTTTTCTTTATGCATTTATTATGTGATACAATTATGTTATGGTTCTTGGGCATTGTTATGATGACGGGTGGTTCCGTGATAAACTAAGGGTGGGTGAGCCCGATATAGCTCTCCAATGCATTGGGTAACGCTAAATAGTTAAATGTTAAGGTTTCTCCGAAGAGATTTAGGGAATATGCTGTGATGGGAATTCCAAACATAACCAAGAGGGTTACAACCTACGTAAGAATGTTATGAATGCCTCAAGTTACCTTTATGTCTTATGATTTCTTTGATTTATTCATGATTTGATGGGGTATGTTAATGTGCCTGTGTTTTATGGGTAAATTATGATTTCATTCTTATGTATATATGAACTCATGTATCCTTTCCATGTTTTTATAACCCTTACTGAGCTTTTTATGCTCATCCCAAGTTTTTGAAATGATTTTCACAGGTCAAGGGAAATGTACATGATGTGATGATAGTGTCAAGGAAGTTTCAAGAAATAATCCATGTTTTATTTTAAATATGTTTCCATTGATGGGAAAAATTAGTACTATCTTTTATTTAACCAGTTTGTTTAAATGTGGAATATAATTCAAGTTTCGTGATCTAATTATCTAAAACTCTAAACCTGAAAAGATCCTCAATGTGTAATCATGTAATAACTCAAGATTATGTAAGGTTTAAGGCTGGGCCCTATACGTACCATCTGCATTTTTCTAAGATAGAGACCCCCACACCACTTATGGATTTTGGGAAGCACTTCAGAAGGCCTTGGTGTCTCAGATTAAGATGATAACGACATATCATCCTCAAACAGATGGTCAAATAGAGTGATAAAATTAGATTTTGGAGGATATGCTCTGTGAATGTGTCCTGGACTTTGGATGTTATTGGGATAGCCATTTGGGGATGGTTGAGTTTTCTTATAATAACAGTTACCAATCCTCCCTTCGAATGGCCACTTTTGAGGCACTCTATGGTAACCCTTGACGGTCCCCCCTGTGTTGAACTGAGGTAGGTGAGACCTCACTATTGGTCCTATGTATGGTGTAGGAGATGTCTAAGAAGGTCATGTTGATCATGAAACATTTATTAATATCTTAGAGTTTTAATAAATCATATGCTGACCAAAGGAATCAAGACCTAGAGTTTTTGTTGGTGATAAGGTATTCTTGAAAGTGGCCCCTCGTCTGGTCCTTCGTCGATTGGGGCAGCAAGGTAAGCTGATATCGTGGTGTTTTGGGCCTTTAAGATCACCGAGCGTTTTGGAAAGGTGGAATACTAGTTGGAATTTCCTTCTCAATTTACATCAAACAATTATGTCGTGCATGTCTCCCAGTTAAAAAAATATAACCCGGATCCATCCCATGTGCGGAGTTGGGGAGAACTGGATAAAGAGCCTCACTTGTCTGTTATTGAGTGGCCAATGCAAATAGTGGACTCCCAAGAGAAGGTTCTTCAAGGTATGTTCATTCCATTGGTCTGGATTCATTTGGAGAATGGTAATGATACACATGAGACATGGGAGTGGAAGTCAGGGGTTAAAGAAGAGTATTCGTTTCTGTTTTCTGATCAAGTTTGAGGTTGACTTTCTTGGATGAAAATATTTCATGGTGGGGAGAATTGTCACATATATGAAATTTTTTAAATGTATTTTTCATTTAATTCCCATTAATTATTTGTGGGGTTTCCCATGGTTTTATGGAGGAATATGTGAGTTTTCATGAATTGGGCCAAACTGTGCGCCCAATTCCAGATTTAATTATAAATTTTGTTTGTTTTATAAAGTTTTCAAATTTTTATATTTTTCACTCATTATAATTCCTAAATGTCATCCAAGGACATATTAACACCAAAATTAATATTTGGAATCTTTTTAAATCCATAAAAATGGTGTATTTTGGTTTTTATTTAAGGGATTAGGCCTTCCCGGAAGCCTATATCCAGCTTTTAAAATGAATTTTATTTATTTAATATCATATTAAATATTAATTATTTTTCAGTGATTCTAAGTCTCACATGATCCCATTAAACCCATCCGTGCTCCTATCCTCTTTTCCCCCTCTTTGGAGCTCATAGGAATCACGATTTGGGGACGAACTTCCTAGGGTTTCTCAAATCGGCCAGATTGGAGGAGGTTAGTTCTTTCCATCATAACTCTTTCAATTCTTACTTATTTTCACCTCATTACATGAAGTTTATTCTCATTATCAGGAAGTAACAAATGTACAAAGGGTAGGGTGTCAAACCAAGGGTTTATCCTTGGGTTTCATAGGATATTTCTTGTGGTTTTAGGATTGATCTCGATCCCTCTAGGTGTGGCGGTGGTGCGATTTGATTTTCACACAAAGTATTAAAGGTTTTTTCAAATTTAGTACTTGATTCCACTTTTTATGAAATACTTTCACCATAGATATTGTTCTTATTATATTTTCATGTTTAACCAAATTATTTGGTGCTACTAAAATTGGTTTTAGTGGTGTTTGTAATGCAAGTGAATTTTATGGGCCAATTTCATGTGAAATTTGTGTTTTTTCCATATAAATATTTTATTGGATGATTAAGGTCTTCCTTTTAATTTTTTAGTTGAACTTTTTGAACATTATTATGGCTGAAAATAATGTTTTAAATTTTATTATTCTTTGGTTGTTGTTGCAAAATTGGTTTTGGGTGACGTTTGTTACGAAAAAGGTTTTTGAGTACAATGTTGGTGTTAAATTGGGTGTTTTACATGGGTATTCTATGAGATGCTTATTGGGATTGTTTTATAACTCATGTAATGAGTTTAAAAAAAATTTAGGGTGATTTTTATGCTTTTTTGATCAATATTAGTATGCATAGGGTGTTCATGTGGGGTTTTCAAAGAATTTTGGGGGCAAAACAAGGAACGATTTGGAGTTTTTGTTTTATTGAAACTCAATGTGTTTTGTTATGTGTTTTAAATGTTGTAAAATGTGTGTAGATACTGTACTTAATGAATGTGACCATTAATGGTGTTTTATATGAAAATATATATATGTATCATTCTGGAATTTTTTGAACACAAAGGGGGATGCCCGAGTACCTAGTTGGGGCAGATTTGTAATAGTAGGGATTATGGATCAGATGGGTTTTCTCCCTATTTCACCTAGCATTTGGATAACAACAAATCTATCTAATATATGTGGATTATTATTAGGGACCACTAGGTTATGGGTATTTTCCCTACTAGTGGCTCATTCATGAGAACAAATTTAACTACGGTTACTTTACATCGAGTTATGAGGTACATGGGTCCCGGACTGTCTAGTGCCTAGGGGATTTCCCGATTTTTTGCAGTCATTGTGTTTGTGGAATTTTCCAATGTATTGAGTTGTTTTTGGAAGTAATTTATATTATCTAAAATGTCTATTTAAATGTGTGAAAATTATGAAAACATTATCTTTAAAAGTGTTTTCAACTGAAAGATGCATTTCTTGGTTTTTATCACTGCTTTTCTTTGAGTATTAAAACTACGTGGTTTTTCACTTTGTATTGCATTCTCATTGGAATCATTTGGTGGTATAATATTGGGATTAGGATCACATCCTACTTACAATTTTTGGGTGTATGTAGACTTTGTTATGTTTAACTTGGGAAAAGGAAAGGCATAGGGTGATGGCGGTTCAGGGTGTCTGTCCCCATCCTTGGGGCGGAGATGTAGAGACGGCCTGAGGGTGAGGACCTCTTGTCATGTGGAGTAAATGGGGATGTATTGTGGATGCTTAATTATTTCTTTTGACCTTTATTATTTCATTTTATCTTATGTATTCAGTTCTATATTTTTGTATAACCGTTGTTGGTATGAATTTTTAAATTCATTTTATCAAATAGTTTTGGTTTTTTATGTAAACATATTCTGGTAAGTCATTTCCAAAACCATGATAAATGAAACCCGAGGACTTGTGACAGCCAGTAAGGATAGGTAATTCCCTTCGGGCCTTGTCACGGGGTGGGTTTTGTGCCGGTATTGGTGGTGACCTGATTCGGTTCGTGACAGATCTCCAGTTTGGATATTACCATATTTGGGTGAAGAAGGAGGATATCAACAAATAGTTCTATTCATATAAGATATTGTCCCTATGAGTTCATAGTGATTCCATTCAGACTCACTAATTCTTCATAAATATTCGTGAACATGATTAATTGAGAGTTTAGACATTACCTTGATAAATATTTGGTAGTATTTGTAGAATATTTTCTAATATACTCCAAAACCATGGAGGATCAAGAAACGAATCTGATCATTGTTATAAAGACCTTGAAAATTTATAGTTTTTATGAATAGTACATATAATTTTAATTCTGGTTGATGGAAGTATCATTCATTGGGTATATTATCACAACTATAGGGATATTTATAGACCCTTCAAAGATATATGAAATTGAAAGATGGTGAATGACAACATCGATGATATATATTTGTTCTTTCGTTGGATTATCTAGGTACTATCATAAATTTTTTAGAAATTTATTATGATTTTCCAACCTTCTAATATAGATAACTCTAATTAGAGACAAGGTTTCTTATAATAACGAATTTTATGAGATATTAAAGGAGTTTAAAATGATTATTATCACTACACCATTTCTCAGACTACACATAAGTGAATAACATTTTTTTATTCATCGATTCTTCAAATATGGGATTAATGTGTGTATTAATTTAGAATGAAAAGTCCATAGCGTATGATTCATGGTAGTTTAATGGATGAAATTAGTCCTTCCCAAAAAATGAACTATCATTTTCTATAGTCATCTTCACTTTGAAAATATGTTAGAAATATTTTCTTTTGGGAGAATTGTGAAATATATATGAATAACAAAATCATGAATTACATATTCACATAGAAAGAGATGAATATATGCCAAAAAATATGGATAGAGATGATCACGAACAATGAATTCTCAATTCACTACCATCATTGTTAAGAAAATAATGTTTCAAATGATCTATTTTTGAAGGATACATAAATTATATAAATAATTAAAATTGGCAGGAATCCAATCTTCTTATATTTGAAAAATATGGACTTATGAATCATAAGTTAATTAACATCACCAATACATTCAAAAATGATTTCTCAACCATCAATTCATGAAAAGATTATGGATGATTAGATAAATAATTTTTTAATTTCAAGGAAAGTTTAGACAAAAATAAAATACAAAACCTCACGAATCAATGGTAATGAAGACAGAGTTGTGAGATTTCAGTCATCAATTTGTGTACCATCAAATCATGAGTTAAAGAAAGTACTATTGGGTGATTCACATAGATCAACCTTCTCTATCCACATAATAAACACAAATATTTATTGAGGTCAATGATAACACTATTATGGGGAAATATTATAAAGGATATCATGGAATATAAATCAAGATGTGTTCTATGATAGTAATTTATAGTAGAAAAGAAATAATCAAAGGGGATGATGAATCCATTACCCATACCTATATGGAAATGAAGAAAACACAAGAGAGATTTTCAATGGTCTTGTGATGAAATCAAGTGGAATAATAATATATGGGGTGCGGTTGATCATATCACAAAAATATTTCACTTCATTGTGATTCGAGATGATTTATCACTAGACGGAACATCATAGATATAGAATAGAGAAGCGCTGAGGTTTCCTGAAGTACCACTATCAATTTTATCCGATCAAGATCTAAGATTCACCTCCATGTTCTAGAATTGTCTTAAACACACATTAAATACATATTTGAACTTCATCATGAATTATCACCATTAAAAAAATGGAGAATCCGATTGGACTATCAAGATAATTGAGCACATGTTGAGAGAAAACTCAATTAACATCAAAGAATGATGAGATTAACATATTATTATGGGCGATATCCCTTACAATTTTTTTTTAACCTAGCATAAAAATGGCTCCCTATGAATCTCATAATGGGAAGATGTGTAGAACATGTGCATGTTGGTATGAATTTTGGGAATGAAATATGCTAGCTGTTTAAATGATCAATGAAATGGTGGAAATGTTTGAGAGCATTTTGAAGCACACTAAGGACACTTCATGTTGAAAGAAAATCTATACGTCCAATTTTTTTTGATTCCTAGGGTTTGATGTTGGAGACATGGTATTCCTTTAAATATCTCCAAGGAATAAATTAATCATATTTGGGATTATGAAAAATCTTATTCCTATTTACATCAACCCCATTGAGATCCTTAATCAAATTTGAGTGGTGGACTACCAGTTAGAATTAAAACCTAACCTATCACAATTACATGATGTATTCCATGTATCCCTATTGAGAATGTACATACCATAACCCTCACATGTACTCAATCCTTAGGTGGTACCATTATAGGATGACATCTAAAATGAATTGAAGTTGGTGAAGATCATGGATCATATAGACACTGTTATGTGAAATAAGAGAATTCACACGATCAATGTGATGTGAAAAAACAACAAGATTATAGATGATGTAAGATAAATAGAGGAATATTGGAATATAATTACCCTCATCAATATTATTATGGTAAAATATAATTTTTGGTGTGAAATTTCTGAATGGGGGATGATAGTAACAACCCAAAATGTTGTAAATAAAATTCCCCTGTTTGATTTATTTAAATGTACAATTATATATTATTGTTATATAAAAACAATTCACTTGTATGGTATTATTATATCCTATTAAAATGAGTGTAAGGGATATTTATCATTTATAAAACAGAATTTGATTGTTGATCACATGATTAGTATAAATATATGTTTTTTACAAGTCCAATTGAAATACCTAAAATATGTGGTGGCCTCTACTACTAGGATAATACCTTAAGAATTCAATTTATCTAATATTATGAGGGATATAGAATCTATGTTACATTAATTGAACAATCCTAATATTCAATGAAAATAAATTAATAATGATAGAAATATTTTATGGGAGAAGAAGAAGCTCATTGAGAATACAAACCAAGTAATGTTCCCTGAATAACCCGATGAAAGTCCCACGATTATAAACCACACCCTTAGGGATTTTCCTTGATTATTAATTGGATATGTATCAATAATCTATAAATATGAGTATATTAATTATTTTTATTATATAATGAATATATTTTCATTTTTTTATTACTTTATAAATGATTTTAAATTTGATTCAATAAAATAACCACATTATTTTTTGTTAACATTCAAATTCAATTATAGAATTAAATTTGTTGAATGAATGGATATATGAAATAATTAATTCATTAATAAAATATTATTATTAAATAATTTTTATCAAATATTAATTATCATATAATTTTTATGAAGTCAAATATAAATTTTAAAATGGTTTAAAAATATTATTGTGAAAACACCATCATTTTTCAATAAGAGATTATAATTATTTTAAAAGTGAAAATTATCATATTTATATAAATATTTATAGAAAAATAATATTATTTTTTGGAATTATAATATTGAAATTATCAGATGGTTATTTTTTCGTAATATTTTCAGACAATAAAATTTTCATTTAAAAATTAAATATCATGTAAATATAAATTGTGTATTATGACATTATAATTACCAAAAAGTGATGTAATTAAATCTTTAATTGGTATTAAATACCAATAATAAATCTTCCCATTAATTTAATTAAAATTTTTAATTATTATTTGTAATTTTTAATTCCTTTTCATTTCTTCCAAAACCATTAGAATATTTTAAGGCTTTAAAATGAATTATTTAAGTGTATGACTCACCTATACATGATAAAGGCTATTATTTTATTATTTTTCTCTATTTTACATATTAAATAATTATAACCACTCTATTTTGGAGAAAGAATTGAAAAAAAATCAATGTATGGATTTTTTTTCAGTTTATTATAGAGAGTCCAAAACCTCTGTTTGAAAAATAATAATTAATTCTCCAATATTATCATATATAAACCCACCAAGATCCCATTTATTTATACTAAAAATACGTTGATCATGTCTTAACTATACACTCTCCTCTGTAGATTCATCCCATGATTTCCAATAGCTCTTGAGAATCTACTCCTAAGTATTTGGAGTCCCACACTCAAATTAGGGATCTTTTTTCCTTCTCTACTTTAATTCTTGTTTCTTTATTATCTTTTGAATTTAATATCCAATTAATAATTTTGGGACTTATATTTTATTATCCCAATTACATCCCATTTTATTTTCCAATTATGAGAGTACCATTTCTATCTCATCAACTCATTTTACTTTCCTAGTTATGTCATTATGGTGTTAAAATTTCACCCCACATTTTCTATGCTAAAATTGTTTTGTTGCGAATACCATACCTAATTACTATAAATGGTCTTCAAAATAATACACTTATACATAATTTAATGGGGACTCATATATATTTATTCTACAAAAATTTATCATGTAATATTATATTTTGATGATGTAATCTAGGTTGCATGATCTATGTGGAGCACTTAATCAATATAATGAACTAAAAGTGATGGGTACTCCCATAATTATATAGCACTCCAATTAATTGAAATTTTTTAGTATATTGATACATTATTTTTGTATATGGAGTGAACTCCATTCTATTTTGTGACATTTTTTATCAACATGTATTTGATTTTTTCATTGGATTATGTTTTTTATGCAGCATTTTAAGTTGTTGCAATATTTTTTATATGGCCACTATGATTATCATGTTATATCATGTCTCATTCTTCATCTTTATGATTTTTAAACCTTTTATTATAAATTTATTATCTTATTTTATAACATTTTTCACCTTACTACATGATTATTCCATTAGTAGTATTTATAGCTCACATATTTTTTATGTATGTTACTAAGTTACACTGTGTAGTTTTAAGTGCTAGCTTGTTAAGGGAATTTTGAATAAGGATGTCCTTTTTACTTTATAAATTTTTATCTAATGAACTTAATTCCAATATAAAATATCAATATTTATATTTTATTTTGTATTGACTATAATTTTATCTAATAAATCTTGAGTTTATTTATAATAATGATCAGTTTTTTTATAACAAAAATGTGTTATTTTTATTGTGTTACACGGGTTACATTAAAAAAATGATTATTGATAAATTAAAACTAATAATAGTAGTAATATTATAAACAAGAATTTTGGAAACATTATAACCAAGGATTTTTCTTATGTTACAATCAAGTGTGGTGGTTACATTATAACCAAGGATAGTGGTTACGTTATAACAATGGACAATGGTTATGTTATAACAAAGGACTGTGGTTATATTATAAAAAACATTTGTGGGACCTATATCTCACCAAATTTAATGGGTAAATATTTACATCTCCAGAGATATATATAACTATAGGAAGGAGTGAACCCATTCCACAATGTTGGCCTTGGAAGTGAGCATTTAGTAATATGGAAATGATTCTCAATTTTTATGTGTATATGAAAAATCTATATTATGTTCCATGTTTATGCTCAAAGGGATCGTTTTATTTGATTTCCTTGTGATACTTTTCTTATGAACTACCAATATGTTTTACATGACTCAATATTATACAAATTGATGTACAAGGTATGGTATTTAATTAATATTTTATTGTTCTTATAAACTTATGTTCCTATTAGAATTATGTTTCTCCCATGTTTACTCTTACTGGGCATATGAGATCAACCTTTCTTATTTTAAATTTTTACAAATTATAATGATATTTGATAAGTAGGGTATGTATATTAATATTACATAATTGGAAGATATCTACTGGATACATTGATGATCTATTAAGAAATTAAAAAATTTTGTATCTAGTTTCAAAAGGAATTAATCTATTTTGATCATCATTTGTTTGTTTTTGTAATTTATTAAATATTAATATTAAAAGATGTGATATACATGTATTAAATGTAAAGGGTTACTATAGGATGTATTGTGAACTTCAAGTACTTAATGAATCCACTAGTAATTCTCCAAGAAAGTTGGAAACGATTATATCATTGGGCTTCATCAAGTTGATCATCATAATACATAAAATTTATTCTATAATACAATTCACTTAACACTATTACTATAATCATTCCATTATAACCTCATTTAGTTTTTTTGTTTTTTACATTAATCTGACAAGATTCCAACATAGATCATTTAATAAAATGCATATGAGAACAATAAAAAATTAAATAATTCTTGTGAATGTAAAAATATAATATGGTTAAAATTAAAACAATCTTTTATATATTGATGATAGAAAACAATTAAAAAATATTTGAATAAAATAATAATGTAACATGATAATAAATGAAATAATTTGTATTAAAAAAGTAAACATAAAAAAATGATATGTATCCCCTTTTTAATTAAATCAAATCTTATCCCAAAAATATGTATCTTGTCCCATGTATAATATTCTTATCTGTAACCTAAAACATAACATAAAACTGATCTAACATTTAAATTAATAAAATTTATTTTTATACAGGATAATTATTAAATATGACAAACAATAATCTAACACTATATTTAACAACATTAATGATCTTTCAATTGATTAAAATAAAAACCTTTAAAACTATTATAATAATAAAATTTAAAAATAAATATTTTTATTAAAGATCAAATTGGAAGTAAATTTTTTTCACTTCTATATAATGATGGAGAGATAAATAAAACATTTTATAATATATTCATAAAATATATCAATATTTAAAATTTCATTTTGGAAGAAAATTTATAATTTTTATCTTTTAGGATCATTTCAATATTAACAAGATTAGATCCCCATGAAATAATCCATATCAAAATATAAAGGTATAATATCTATAAAAAACCAAATAATGATTTTAAAAAAGTTATTTTAAAAATAAATCCATTTTACATGATTAAGAAATAGTTTTTTAGTAAACCATAGAACATTACCCAAGAATCTCAAACTAGGTGTGTAGGAAAGGGACACTAATTTTTCCCAAGATGATGATATTGTTAAAATCCGATAAACTAATTTTAGGATAAAATAAATAGTATCATATATGATAGAACCAAATCGTCTTATTAGTCTTTATAAAAAAATTAATACTTATTTGATAAAACTCAATTCACATTTCTAATTTTATAAAATTATTATATTCATTTTTAATTAATGGAGGAAAAAATTATATATTAAATTGTAATTTCAAATTTAAAAATAAATTTAAAAACTCTAAAGAATTCATAGTATAAGAGATAAGATTTACTAGTTAATCAGGACTAAAATTACTTTTATAAAATCAATGAGATCAAGAGAAATTTGTTTAATAAACATATAATTTTTTTGAATTTTATTAGAATAAATGTTGAGAACAATATCACACATTTCAAAATGATCTCGCCAGATTTTTATCCTCGATAAAGATCTATATTGAGAGATTTTTGGATAAGATTCATAGAAATACTAATCACAGTAGTGTAGTCACACTAAATAAGAACATGAGAATATTATAGAGCAATGTTTATGTGTGTATGTTTCATCCATCTGATTTGATTGAAACTTCACTAAAATTCAATTTATTTTTCATTACATGAAAAAAGAGTAATAGTGTTTTTTTCTTACTAATATGTTAGATGAGAAATTACCAAAGTAGATGGACATTTCATCTAGTAAATTTCTGTTATATATTTAATCCATTAAAATATTCATTAGATAAACTCTCTATTTAAAAATAGTTATCATTAGGATAAATAAATACAAGGATTTTAATTCCCTTAAATAAAAACTTTCCTAGGAATTTTAAATGAGATTCCTATGAATTTCATTAAAAATAATCACAATGGAGGAAAATAAACACAATTTTTTTCTAGGTTGTAGAAATTAACAATAAGATTCCCATTAAAATTATATAAATCATATTTTTAACAAACATTATATCTTATATCAAATGTTATCTTACAAGTTATACTCATTAGTTGTCCAATTTACTCATCATGATCAATGTTGAACTTCTAATAATGTTAACTACTATATTTATATTATTTTAAAAAACATATCATCCAAACTTTGAAAAATTTAAAAACCATGTAAGAATTTGATATCTCCTATAAAACACAATTTGAACTATTTACTAAAAATATAAATTCAGTTATTATAATGTGTTTTCATTATTAAGAAGAAAATAACATCATCGATATAAATTCATATTATTATTAAATCATTTGAAAAAAAATTCAGAAAAGGAGTGGAATCATAATCAATAATTTTGATATCATTTAATAAATTTAATTTATTTAACCACTCATAACAAGACATCTGGACTTGTTTTAAATCTTAATGTTATATGGATTTGGTTATATTTGTTTTGAAAAAAACTAGTTCTTGAGAAACAAAATGATTCTTGGAAATAAAACCATTTAAAAAATTATTTGGAATCTATTTAAGAATGTTAAAAAATAACATCAGTTGAAGATTTAAAAAATATTCTATTGGATTTAAAATGTGAAACTGGTGAAATTTTATCAAAATAGGTATTAAATTATTCTTTATTATAAAAATTTTCAACAATTTGAGTTTTTTATAGATCAAAATTATTATTTCATATTGTTTGTCCCGAAACATTAATCTAATTTCAATAATAGGTTGATTATCAGGTCGTTCCATGATACTTGAAACATTTTTCATTGAATTTTTTTCAACTCCTCATGCATGGTATGTATCGAATCCACTTTATTAATATAATTTTAAATATAATGTTATTATAGGTGAGTGAAAATGAATTTTGTTTAACCTCATTTATGACTAACATTCTATTATGTGATTTATATTGTAATTTACTGATAAAATTACAAATGGGGTAGTTTTGTACTAAACTCATGCCTTAAGAAATGGAGTGTAATAATTATCTTGAACATATTCAATTATGTTACAACATTTATGTTTTGGAATGGTCAAATTAGGATATTCATAAACATAATCATAAATATGAGGACGCAGTTAAGGAATATTTTCCTATTATTTGATGTAAATTGACTCTTATATAGTATTGGTCCACTTATTACAGACATAAATGGATTTACTTGTGTTTGGGTATCCAATAAGGATCATTTTATCGAAACTAGAGTCAATAATTATTTATTTATCATTGGTATTGTCGAAAAATCAATTATAACCAATGATTTAAGAAATCCCCCATTTTAGATTTTTTCCTATATAAATTATATAGAAACATTTTCCTATGACATTTTTTATGATAATACAGATAAGGATGACTGAAGTGGTATTGATAACATCATAAAAAATAATTCTGTGTGTATGAAATCATTTAATATATTCATAGACATATATTGTATGGTCCAATTTAATCTTTTGTTAGTATAATTTTTTTGATTAATTATTTGAGCAGAGATGTAGTGGTGTTAATCATGAGAATTACAAAACTCATAAATGTATTTGTTATCCAATTATCTACCATCATAACATTTGTTGAAAATTATCTATTTATACCTTTTCGTTTTCTATGTTCATTGAGTAGTTGATAGTGAAATTACCGTCCTCATTTTTAATAGATCTGTAAAAAACCCATGAAAATTTAATATAACTATTGATAACTACAATGGTTTGATTTTTACCTCTAATACTATAAAATTAATTTGTAGTCAAAATTTCAAGGTGGACTTGTTATAAGGATTAAAAAAAAGAAAACAAACATTGTATATATATAAATTCAAATTTGTTATTATTGAAGGGTTCAAAATATTTGACAATTAATTTTATCTTTTAATGAAAATTTCATTTAATCATGAAATAACTGGTTATGGTTGGTCTTGATAAGAGAGTGAATATTAAAATGTCAAATTCTAAAATGAGAAATCCATGATTAATTACTGTTTTAATGTAAATATATATCTTTACCTTCAACTCATTCTAAAAAATAAACCGATGAATTTTGAAAATGAGTTATTGAAAATAATAGAACTCATTAATAATTAAAAACATATCTAAATAGTTTTTAAAAAGAATTTAAAACTGCTGAAAAATAATTGAATAACACATGAAAAGTTATTCAGAAATATCTTTATAAATAAATCATATATTATTATGGTATATTTGGAAAAATATATTGTACCTATACTGGTTTTTTAACCATTCGAGTCATCCCCAAATGTGACAAGTCATTATCAAACTCTACATGATGTTTGATTTCAAAAGGATAAACACACATATAACTTGGGAATCCTATATCAATATACTAGGTATATTGTTGGGTTTTGATTATTAGTCCATATTACCAAAATATATTAGCATTATATTTCTTTTGGTACTCATATTTTGGGTCCACATTAGTTATCCAATAAAAACTTTGGAATAGAAACATGTTTGATATAAGTTTTTATATTTTAAAAGGATGAGTTGGATGAATTCCATTTATTATACCTTATCTATAGTTTTTATTATTTTATTAATAAGTATGATGAAAAATTTTCTTATCTTGATTATTATATTTATTTTTAAAATTTATTTTTACAAATGTATCCTTTTGATTGTCAGGGGAAAATAGATTTTTTGTAAAACCAATACAAGAATTACTTTTAACATGATTTTTAGATCTAAAACAATTATCCAATGTTCTATACCTTGGGTAGAATTAAAATTATTATTTTTGAGATCATTAATTTCAAATTCAATATTTTCAACATTTGGTTGTTCTTGTAAATTAAAAAGTAATAATTGTTTTTTTTAAGTTTATCTTTTAAAAAAAAACCCGATCTTATTTTTTATTGATATATAAAATATAAATTATGTTAAAAAAATATAAATAATGTTTATCTCTTTATTAAATAATATATTCTTATCTTAAAGAAGGTTTAAATTAATTACAATATTTATAAAAAACTAATAATAATTTACCCCACCACATACCTATATATTGGCCACGAGGCAGTTAGAATATTTATAAATTGATTCGTATGTTTAAATTGAGTCATCACATACACATTAAGTTGAAAATTTAATATATTTATTACATTACTTAAAAAAATTGATGTTAAATTCTATTATTATTTGTTAACTATTTTTGAAAATGAAGCATGTAATGTACATTTATTGATTCTGTTTTTTGAAGCATTGAGTATATGTTTTATTTTTTAGATAGTTTTTCTCCCTTTTAGAAGGATGACCAATCTCATATTCAATTTTGGTTGAGAAATTTTTGATATCACTATAAAAATAATTAATATTATTTGACCTTATTTTTCTCCATTTTATCCTGAATTTTTATTTTGATCTTATATCCCATCAGATAATCAATGAGATCCTCAACGACCCTATTTTTTATGTTTTTATAATCATGGATTTGGGTAACTATAGGATCCCAATATCTCTGTAAAGACCAATGTATCATCGTGACTAATTTATCTATAGAGAGAAATATAATTAATATCATTTCAACCATTACATATATCTGTATGTCAAGTGAAAATTTCCATAAAATATTCTATAGGATTTTTATAAAATTATTCAATGGAATTTATAACCATTTCTGAATTTTTATTTTTTAATTACTTTTCCATTTAAGAGTAAATTTTATGAGTTTCATGATTTCATGATATATTTTTTATGTCATAATTCAATTAAATTCATTCTAATCCTAACAAAAATTTGAGTAAGTTGTATAATTAAAATCTATTAGGTAATCATATATAAAATTATGGGTATATTTTTCTTCTTTTCCAATTATTAAAATATAATGATGAATTACTATTTTTTTCATACTAGATAACCAATAATTATATGAATGTTAGACTAGTTTGTTTCTAAATAAGAATATTTATTCACCAAAAAATGATTCACATCCCATATAGCATTTTTTAAGATCAGAAGAAGTGTTCGAAAAAGTAATTTTAAATAAATAATGTTTATTTATAATTAGGATAATTATTTAAAAAATTATATAATTTTTGTAAGGAATTTTAAATATATAAATAAAATAATTAATGACACGATTGATATATAATTCAGGTCAGATTAGGGTAAAATGGGAAGGGGTGAATTGACCAATTATAAATGGGAGGAAATAATAAAATAATTAAGCCTTAAAATCTCTTTTTGAATGGTTAAAAAGATTTGAATTGATAAAGAAAAAAATAAAATCAAATGTTCTACCATATACTAATTTGAGATAATATAATTGGTAGATATAATAATTATTTAATTGATAAAAAATATTAAACATTATATTTGGATTAATAAATTAATAAATTGAATGATTGATATAGATAAATTAATGAAAAATACAAAAAGTAAATCGGAAAAAATATTAGGAAAAGACGTTCGAATATATATCTAAAAGAGAACCTAATCATTCCACCCTAACATCTTGACTATTTGGGGTACTATTCCCTTAGAATAAATTTTATCCAAGATACCAAAACATCCATTCTTTTTACATTATAGATAAGAACCTTAATTAAAAAAGAAATTATATTTTTAATGGTTTTAACTAGAATCCATTTATAGAATATTCACATTCTATTTTATTGTGATGAAATGTAAAACCTAGTCTATCATATTAATGGTTATGAGAACCATGTATAGAAGAATGAATGGGAATCATGATGATTCTATAGAATCATTCACTATTTTTCTTATTCTCAATTCTATATGATGAATATATAAGAACCCTATAATGGAATTGAAAATGAAATAGGTTATATGATTTTACAATATTTACAATATATATATTATAATATAGAGGAATTATAAATTATATCACTTGGAGAACGTTTTTTTGATCATATCATGTATGTGTTGGAGAATAGACGAGAATGCATGTTTCCAGAGCCAAAATGGGGTTTATTTATTGAAATTTAATCCTTTATTGATGTTATTAAATTATCTAGGTTTCATGATTCTAATAAATTCACCCTTTAATAAATTTTTACCGCAAATTTTTTTGGTCATTTTATCATTTCCAGGAGTCCATTAGTTACTTGGTAACCCCCACCAGGTGGAATGTTGTCTACCTACTGATGTATAAATTTCATATAAATAGTCCTGATGGTTAGTGAGCTCACACATAAGGGTTATTAAGATACTTATCCATCCACTAGTAATAAAAAATACATTACTTGGTTAGTGATCCTTTCCTGACTGGTTGGTGTAGTTATTTTACTCGAGATAGCCAACAGTCATGCAACTAGTTGGTTGGTTGAAGTACATCAGTTGGTCGAGGTTGTATATATCAATGGGATTTGACATTTTTCTCATTAACTTAGTTAGAATTACTTATAATGATCTATGAACATCACTCCATGAATTTTACAAGTCCATTATTATCTATGTAATGGGATTTAAAGGGTTGTATAATAAACTAATAGGATTTCATCAAGGCATACAACAAAATTGTTAGAGGAAAATTTTAAAAACATTAAATTTTTTTTATATCATTAAAATAATAGGTTTTGAAAAGAAAAATACATTCATCCCTAACCCTCGATCCACCATTTCTGTAAGTTAATAGTTTCAGGAAATTATACCATGTACCCCAATATAGTTTTTTATTTCTAAAGTGGACACAGACAAAAATAGTACATATGTGAAACCATCTTTAGTGGTCTATGTTGTGGTGATGTTATAAATGTTTTTTAACCCTATCAGTTTTAGTATATGATTAATACTCAAACTTTTTATCAACAACCATGTCCATGGGAATCTAGAAAATTTATTCAACAAAAATAAGTGAGAGGATAAGAAAGATTTATCCCAACCAATAAATAAATATTCTAGAGAATAAATGATTTGGAGGATGATGTAAGAGGTGATGTGGAAGGGATACATGATATGATTTTTTTAATGGTGTAATCAGTTGAAGTGAGATTATATATAATTTATATTTCCATATATTTATATTTTATATTATTTTTGGTTTGATTTAAATTGAGGATTCACACTTCCTTTTTTCAAAGAATTAATTAATGTTATGTGGATTAGTATAGGAAAACATCCATTAGTAGTGGTTTTATCAATAATATTTAGATAATTATCTATTTTTATAGAGTTTTTTCAAGTGTGTGATATAAAAATATAGTGTTTTTAGTCGAAAATTGATTATTTCTCTGGATATAAAGATAGAGTTTCATCTTAGTCATGGATTTTTTTCAAACTATACAACAATTTAATGATGTTTATCAAAAAATTTGTAGATTTCGCTAACGTGGATAATGAATGTAAAATATTAATTTATTATAGTCATCTTCAGGTGACTTATAAATTTATACATCTTATTACACAATAATTTTAAAGGACATGGTTGAGTTTAGTGGGGGTGTAAGAGAAAGAGTTTCTATGCTATATAGAGGAGTTTAGAGGAAGTCGTACAATTTTTTCAATAGTAACATTTGATATAACATTGAGTTCAAGATATATTTATCTCCCTACATTCCTCATACTTCTACATATCATTATTGGATATCGCCTTTAAAAATGGGATGAATCATATAATGATTAATTATTTGTTATATGTGGATTTTATTTACCCCAGCATATCCCCTTGGGGAGATGTGGTGTTTATATCCAAGAATACATATTATTTTTAGAAAATATAAAGGTATTAGTGATTTTTAAAATTGGTTATGATGAAGAACTATCGTCTACTCAAACGGATTGATGAATTTTTTTATTATTTCAACTAATTTGTTTGCATCTTAATATTAAAATATATTATATATATTAAAATATGTAGATGAAGGATAATGTTACTCAGAATAAAAATTTATATATTTATATGTAAATGATAAATTGATGGAAATTACTTTTGGTATAAAAAATATCCCAAATGTTTTCAAGAGAATAATAAACCTAGTTTTCCATGATCTTTTCGATATGTTCTTGTTTTTTTCTTTCATATAAAACATAGTGTATTCAAGGAAATTGGTGAATCATGCCTATAATATTAAGACTCTCTAAGATATTATCATTTATAATCATGTATATGAGTATTTATATAATTAAATTTTCTGTTCATGTGAGTATATTTTTTATGGGAATGATATGTCCCATAATGGTATATATATATAAAAATTAAATATCTAGGTTGTTATTCCGTTGGAAGAACCAAATGATATTTTATATACATATTGTTTTGTTGGTTTGGTAGACTATTATATGGTGATTATAGTATATTTTTCTCAGACTATGACAAATTTTACTTCTTTGACTATGAATGGTCAGGATTCTATATATATTGAATTTTTTTTTTAAAAAGGGAATGTAATTACTGTTCTCTTCAATCAATTTCCATATAAAAAATTCATTCTTGGGGATTATTATGATGAATTCCAACATGGTATGGGTTATATACTAGTAAATTATTGAGTCTTTATTTTATTATGGGATAGTAAAGTTATACTAGGATGAAAAAAATTACACTCATGATCTTGAGCATTCGATAATGGAGTTTTTATTGAAGATGGGGAATCATTACCATGTATGAGAGTATTCATTAATCTTCATGCATTATAAGATTCTATGATATACTTTCCCTCAAAAGTATATAAATATTTATTGTCGGATATGGTTCAAGTTTTTTAGGATTATTATGGTGATATATATTACAATATATTGAAATATAATGTAGTAACTTACACGCCGAGTGGGAAATTTTTTTGATGTGAATAAAGATGCTTAAAATGTGTATAAAAAGATGGTAATAGTTGTTATTTTTCATTTAGGAATGGATAAGATTAGAATATGAGTAAACATGAATCAAATATAAGTGAACACTTTTTGGTTCTTACAGGTGGAAGGTTCTCAAACAGTAGATCCATATTTGGAGATTGAGAGAGATCATATCTATTATTGGAATGCCTTTGATCAATGGATAAAAGATAGTGTGAATCCGGTGTTGTTTCATGGTTTTAAATTTTATTCAGGGGATATGTGTGAATCAATTCTATATTAATTCCAAAATCACCTCTAATAGTGAATCCTCTTATTTCAATGATATATCATGTCTTATAGAAAAATATTAGGTTTTCTCGTAAGAATATTTTTGTGATAGAGTTTTTATATCAATTTCATATCTCCTAATTGTCAAAAGTATAATATAAAATTTTATATTCAATGTTTTAAAATATTGATGTTCATTATTATAAGTGAGGGGATTTATTATTGGATTTTTTAGGGTTTATCCTGGTGAGTTGGGAGGATATGATATCACCAAGGTTTTTTAGTTCGATTGATGATGTTGGATTTTTTCATAATTATTTTAAGGTCAAGTGAAAGGGATGTGTTATAGAGGTTTTATGAAAAATAAGTAATCATGATTCTGGTGTTTCAATAATTATTCTATCAAATTGATTTCCTCATTTTACCTGAGAAGTGTGAATGGGTTATAAATGTTATTTTGGCTCAGGATCATTATTTACAATGAGATTTAACAATATAATGATGCGAATGATGGGGTATATAGTCAATTAATTATGGGATATTTTGGGTCCATGTCTTCTTGGTTTTCAATATTTCAAAAATATGTACATTCCTTTATTTGTGTTTTCATAAAATAAAAGTAGTAAATCATCCATTATTATAGTACAATTTATGGTTTCCAATCGGTACTCATGTAGATCATCTTAATAATACACTATATTAAGAATTTTATAAACTATTATATCGAATGTAGTATAGAACCTAGATAAATGTTTTGGGTGAATCAATATTGGAATAAGAATCATCATGAATGTAAAAAATAGCTGACGATTTGTTCGATAAGACCATTAGTAATTATGGTCAGTGATTATGTGATTTCTCATGGTTTTTACTAGTCGTCTAATGTGAATGTATTGTATAGGAAATATTATTAATATTTATCTTGTTGTATCATTTTAGATGTTAGAGTTACTTATCAAGTTAGTACATTAGATAATGCTTCTACCACACAAGGATTGAGTTTATAGCATCTTTAAATTTATAATTTTTTGAATATATTATCCTGATGAAACTCATACAATATATTAATATGAGTTATAAACTAAGGAACCTGAAATGTTCATTTAGTGACTTATAGAAATCATACACCATTAGGATATTTTCATGTGAGGATGTTTAATTTAACTAGTGTGTTTCATAGAGAGGCATGGTGTTCAAGAAGAATATATTTGGGATTGAGAGTCATATATTTTAATTAAATAACTAGAGTATTATGAATAATTTATTATTTTAACGAATGTGGTATTTTATTTTTAGTTGAAGTGAATAATGTATTATTTTATAATCTTATAGTTATTTCAATTGATAGATTTTATTTTTTATAGGTATCTCACCTTGTATCTAATTTTATTGCTTTTTTGAGTTTATTTTTTAGTTATCAAGGATATAAATCATTTGATAGGAAACTAAAATAAGTAATGAAAATTAAATTCATGCCTTATTTGGGTTATTATAGATTTTGATGATAAGTACGAATGTTAGGAATATTTATAGTGGAGTTGGAGTTTCATTTTGGATGATCCGAAAATCACACTATAATTGTTTTCATTGATCTATAGTATTTTCTTAGGAGGGTGATTTTTTTCTATTTTTTATAACTATAGAAGGAATCAAATATATCCATTTTGACATGTATATTAAATTTTGGTTTAATTATTTCACGTGTGATACATTAAATTCTACAAATGTCTAATGGTGGTTATTTATTATTCTACAGTTTGGTATTTTGAGGTAGGTAGTCAGGTAATTATTTAAAGGAGAGGAATTCATTACATATTAGAATTTGTTTTGACATAATTATTTCTTATATATTTTTTGATCAATTAAATTGGATATTATGTTTAGATGTAAGATAAATTATATTCATAAAATTCAAAGGATTAAGGAATTATGGTGTTAAAATCATCATAACACTATAATTACGAATGATGATATTTAATTTAAATGGTTGGTGCATCGCATATAGGGGATGATTCTGGGGTCCATACCAGTGTTTTTCGGGATTTTAAACTAGCTTACCACCACATCATCATAATGAAATTCATGAAACTCTTATTTTAAATGTCCACTTTATACTATAACTAGATTTGGATTATCAAATTTTACACAATTTTTTTTCTAAAAACATTTGATTCCTTAGTGGAAATCATGGGGTCATAGAAAACACTTTTTGAAAGAAATGATTTCTATTTCATGAAATCCTAGATTCTCATGAATCACAGTAACTCATTATTGATTCTAATTTTTAATAAATTCATTAACAATTATCATATAATGATAGTTTTTTGATATGGTTTCTTAATGATGATGGATTGACTGGGGGGATGGATTATTGGTCTGTAAATGAATCTTTTTGGGATTTTAATGGATTGATTTATAGGTTTTATATTTCAGTAGATTGATGACCTGTAAAAATAATTGAGTTAGATTATTTAATTAAATATAAATATTTTAATGTGATTAATATAATTGTTATATGATGTTGATTTATGTTAATATATATTTTCTATTGTCCTAATTCTAAAACAAGAATTTAATATTGGATGTTGTGATGTTTTTTTCTATATATATAATATTATTGATACTAATTATTTTCAATTATATGTATTTATGTAGTAGTAAGAAGTGAAATATATATGTGATAATATGATATATGTAGTATCGTGAAAATTATAATGTGGTTTGAATTAATATTTATTGTTTTGAGGATTATGTTATGTGGATTTCAAATACTTCATTTTACATGGAATGCGATCAAATAAATTAATAAATGATTTTTGTGGAAGACTGGATGTTGATTATGTGATAGTTATTTTTTATTGAATTTATGTTTTAATAGTTGGATATATATAGTATAAAATGAATTGTTAATTATTTAATATAATTATAATATATGGGAAACTAATTTTGTGATAATTGATAAATTATAAATAAGTTGAAGTAGTTGGAACTATTTTCTTAACTAATATTTCAATTGTGTGCTTCCATTATTATGTGGATTGTGGTGGAAGTGATAGTTATATAGTGGTAAAAATTTTATGATTGTATATTGTTGAGATATATTAATTGTGAAAGCTCCTATTATTTAATATATTGTTATTATATATAATCTAATGTTTTAGTATTTATTATTCACCATCACCAAATTCAAATAACTAAATCAATTCCCATGTAAAGTATTATGAGTTGGGTGAACCCCTATAATCTAGTATATAGGAAAA
This sequence comes from Viscum album, assembly GCA_963277665.1. NCBI lineage: Eukaryota > Viridiplantae > Streptophyta > Magnoliopsida > Santalales > Viscaceae > Viscum > Viscum album. The sequence continues at coordinate 1,995,405,734 of OY728136.1, forward strand.
ATGGATTGTTTAATACTCCATGTCTCCCCCTAGGCATTAAAAATAATAATATAGTTTTATTTTAGTGTTCATGGTTGTTACATGTTGTGGTCATTTATATGGGTTAAGGTTTTTATTTGAGGGTTTTTTTGATGTTGTGGTATGTGTCTGAAATTTGTATTTGTGGTATGAGTCTATTAAATATGGATATGGTAAAGTATATGAAAAACCAGTTGTTTTCTCTTGGGATGTCAAGGAATATTGATTAGTGGATAAATTCTTATTGGGTACCTTATTTTATATATTTTTTAGGATTAATATTCCTATATTATATGTGGGTTTTATTAGTGATTCCACATATGAGACCCATGAATGGTTCATTATTTATTAACTAAAGATTCAATATGTATTTTAAACATTATTATGAGTGTTTTTATGAATTATTATAAAATGTAAACTTGTACATTTTCATATAATTCATCATAAATTTTTATCATATTTGTTGAATGGATATGAAGAATGGTTTAAACCTTAATATATTACATTATAGTTATTGATTTTTGTTGTAGAATTTATTTCCATCCGAAGAGATATTTTATTTAGTAATTAATTTAATAATTTCATTGGTTATATGAAAATAATATATAATTTTTTATTATTTTGTTATTTTGAATTTATCGCATTCATGTAGTTTGGTGTTATATTTTTTGTATTTTCTCTCTACTTTTAAAGGATTAAATAGGGTTATGCCTCCTATATTGACCATTATATACCATCGGTTCTAGTTTCCAAGACGGTTAATATGAGATATAAGAGTCAATGGTGACACCTAGATTTAATACCAACCATACAAGAATTCTAAGTGATATTATTCGTGAGTGGAATTATTATTTTATCTCCAGCCTGTGGAATGATAATGAAATATACTTACTATATCATACTGAAAATATGTTTTATTGGAGTCTATAATGTTGTCATATCTAATAATAAATATTTACACTATATCATATAATATATTAGGTAAAATATCTATAAATATAAAAATTATTTCAAGGTATTATTATGTTTAATGGATAATAGTGAATGTCCATTTCAGAAATAAAATTTCAATAAGAAATAATACCATTAAGGGGACAAGGATGACTCTATTCACATGTGGAATAAATTACTTACTCTGGTTAAAATATTTTATATAGTTGAAATAAATATGTACAGTCATCCTTGATTGTATATCTCTTCAATAGTTTTGAAAGGAGAAGAATAAAGCATTTATCTATAAAAGTGGTTAAAATTCATTAGTGGATTACAATGAAGGAGATAATAAGGGGGATATAACATTACACCAAAGAGAAGTGTGTATCAGAATAATATATTATATAATAACAAATATTTCGTTATTGAAAAATGAGAGTTGGAATCAAGGGATATTATTTATGATATTTTTGAACCCTCTCTCTTCACAACCGACCATTCCAAAGGTGGATGGCCATTAAATATGTGTTAATGATGCTTCTATATATATAAATTGAATACGAGAGGATATAAATTCAACTGATATCATGAGGGAGTAAAATGTTTAGTCTATCACACTCTTATATACATACTAATATATTCCGGAAATCCTAGAAAATAATATTAATAGTTGGTTTCAGATTTCGTAATTCCTCAATTGTATAAACACCTATGATAGAAGGTATTAATTAAATTTGATTCATTTTTAATGGTACTGTATTGAATATAATAACTCCTAGGCTCATGGAATGTGGAATTTCATGATCATTCAATGATATTGTGAATGTGTGATATTATTAATATTTTAATTCCATATTAGTATGAAATAAATTGTTACACACCGTCCTCTAAATATTATATATTATTCTTGAGGTTCCTGAAATAAGGGATGACTTATGGGGTTTATTATATGATTTAGGTTCTTTGAGGAGGACCTAAGGAAGTTATTTTATGATTAAAAGTCTCCCACGAATATGTAATGGTTATAGTGGATTTTTTGTTCATTAATAAAAGAAATAGTATTTCAATTATAGAATGATAACCTCTATGAAGTACATATTAATGATACGGTGGGATTTATTCTCTCTTAGGATAAGTTAAAGAAGTTACACTACATATTGTGGTCTCTCAAGAGAACAAAAGGGGTTCCCTTGTTTTATAAACCATCCAGAAATTCGTAATAGGTTTTAATGGTAGTTGAAAATATATTGAAGTTCATGTTTCACTCATGAGAGTGATTTATTATGTATCCATATAAAGGTAATCAATCCCAATATATTTTTAAGCCATTCCACATGGCATTCCTTACATCTAATGATCATGATATATGAAACATGGTTGGTTCATTAAAGGGGTTTCATCCATCAATAAATGGGTACATTTATCTTGTCTTCATATTACTAGTGGGTCTGTAGTTTATATCCATAAGAATGATTCCATTCGCAACTATTTTAAATTAATGTGGTTTATAATACATTATTAAAGTTAACTACTAATGGTTTGGTGTGGTACTTACACAATGGTGGGAATGAGTTTGATGCCTAGGGATAATCTTGTTGATCAGTAATTGGTAACCTCTATGGAAAACTAATAACTTGTATTAAATAAATTATTATTGAGGGAATTATGGGTTACAAGTATGTTTATAAAACCATTATGGAAAAAATAATTCATCATTGTGTGAATGTATGCCTCTATTGTACAGAGGGAAGACATCCCTATAGAAAATGGCCATGCACAAATTCATGATGTATTTTCTATATTATGTTGATATTATGACCTAATCACTTGGGAATCACTTCATATTGATTTAAAATTCCCATGGTTATCATGGATCATTGACACGTTAAAAGTGATCCGATTGTATTTTGGATAATTGGGTCTTGGGTGCTATACATAGAAATCGTACTCAGGTATAACCATTGTTTTAAATCATATATATATATATATATGGGATGATGTTTTTGATACATTCATTAAGTGATAATCCATTAAATTGTTCCATGATATGTTTTGATGCCAATCTCATAGTGATTCTTTTTCTAGGTACCAATCTCTACGGGATAGGCAGTAGAGTTTATCCTTAGTGATGAATTTGTCACCTATGGGATTTTTAATAATGTTTTGGGAACCCTGTGAGATAGATAAGGTTGAGGTACAAGGATTTATGATATGTGGGTTTTTATTAGATGTGTGATGTACTATGTTGTTGAGTCTTGATCTTAATGAGTATTGTCCCATTAGTTGGATGGATTATATTCATTGTTACCCTATATTGTTCGTCATTTGGAAAACATATATTAAATATGGTGGTTGGTACATTGATGTCCTGATGAAGGAATGAATTAAATCCCAAAAACCAGTCATAGCTTCCTTATTTGAGATAGATATGTGAATTTTTATGACATCTACCTATCATTTTGTGTGTTCTAGGTGATTGAAGTTGATAGTAAAATTAGATTTGACCATGGAAGAACAATTTTGAGAAGAACATATTGGGAAAATGATCCATGTGCATTTGATTTTGGTGGTTCATCATGTTAAATTATAAAAAAATTACATTAGGGTTGAATAAGTTTATTTAGCACCCTAGTAAGCTCAGTGCATGGGGTCATTAGTGTCACCAAATATTGGTATCTTTGTTAGATCAATATTCCATTAATCAAAAAATGGGAATAAACACATGCAGTTAGCTATTTGGGTTTACACAAAAATAGTGTTTCTCAAGGCCCAAATTTTTTTAGGAGGGCTCTAAAATTTTTTACTACCGTTTCAATACAAATTTATTTACTGTTAGATATATTCAACTTCTTACTCCTAAAAGATTGTTTTCACCACTTTATTTGATTTAGAAATCATTTTCAGGATATGCACCTCATTGAGGGTTAAAAATATTTTCTATTTAGGTTGATAAATATTATTATTTTTCAGTGGAGAAAGTTACTCCATCATATTTATATATCCCATAGAGAAATTGTATCATAGATTCTCAATAAAGTAAAAAAATTGTTTTCTAAAACTCACCCTCATGAAAATTATATTTATAAAAAATGAATTGGTAGATATTATTATGAAACAATAAATATAATATGTTATTTGTTTCTCATGTATGTTCCATGATTATACATTATTTGAGAAGGATTTCAAGGATGTGTGTTCGAAGCATGATGATTTTATTACGAGGAGAAGGATCTCAACTCAAAGTATTGTTTTCCATACATAGAATCTCATGTCAACTAATATGATACTAAGTATATTATATCAATTCAATATGTTTAATGATAAGAATAGGTTATCAACTCATGTAATTTCATACCACATTGAGGATCTCAACTAAAAGAATTAATTACAATAATAAGTTACTCAAATAATGGATTTGTTTCCTAGATGAGAGTCTCAACTCAAGAAAATTGTTACCATAATGAGAGACTTGACTCACGGAATTTTATAAAAAGAGTAAGATCCCACCTCTAGTATATTGATATCAAGAGGTAATTCTCAAATAAAATTTTTTTACCAATAAGAGACTCTCAAATAAAGTCATAATTGTTAAATAGGATTTTATTACTATGGGGAATCTATTAAAAATAGGAGGATCTTAAATCAAGGTTTTTTTCTTAATGATAATTTAATGCTCAGTATGAGGGAAATGAGTGAGGTATCATAATTTCACATTGATAAATTGGGTGATTCACAATATTGTAACATCAAAGGTATTTTAATTTACATGAACATTGGGGGATGACAGAAATGGTAAATTATAATATAATAAAATCTCATCCATGAGTGGGATATAATGATAAGTGGTAATTAGTTAACCACTAGTAATTGAAAGAACACCTCATCACCATTATAAAATACTTTATAGGATTCGGTATAAAATTATTTTTGATGATGAATATTATCATGGGTTTACATAGATGATAAATATAATTTATAATATTTAAAAAAATTGTGTGGAATGATCAGATCATTCAAAAAAAGTTAAAAATTACCTTAAAAGTGTTAACTAATAGAGTAATCTCAACATATGTCATGACCTAATCCATCGATGTGCGAATTTTGAGACCCCAATCCCACCATTAACAGGCTAGAGACTAGATACCCATGCTGAGTAGGAATATCAAACACATTGGAGGCCTTTTCATATGATACATACCTACACACATACATACATCTCCATTAAAAAGTGTAAAGAAAAAAGAAACTAAAATTATAAATTAATTCATACACATATCCCAAAAACTGAGTACAATGGAGGTAATGAGAATATAAATGGGAAAAAATACCAGGTAAAAAAATTATAATCATACAACCTTCTCATAATTAGGGGAACACTTCAAAATGATTTCATAGGGAATCTCCACAGTCATTATGGATTTTCTATGTTCTTCCGGTTCAGGGTAATCATAGGATTCCATTGAAAGTCCTTCCATATGAAAAATACAAAACATGTGTTGGAAAATTTTATACAATGATGTGTGTATAAATAACTAGTATGAACCCTAAAACCCAAAATAAATGTGAGAAACTGAACAGAAATATTATTTTTATCCAAAACCAAAGTGATCCTAGACAGGATAGATTCAAGAACACTATCTCAACAACATCCTGATTACACATTAAAAGTAATATTATATACATATAGTGTCAAAGAATATATGTGACTTCACCACATGGAATTATAGAATAAACCATGATATAAACATCTTAGACTCTATGTCTCATGATGTCCAGAACTCGCAACCTACCACAAGATTTTACTCAAGGATTTAACTTAAAACTCATCCAGGTGAAGACACTAAAAAATCTATTACATCCTAGATGACACTCAATAATGAGATATTCTCTATTGGGAAGTACTCTCAAGGTACAACTATAGTTTTCTGCAACATTGTTCCTATCACCATTGCCTCGCACACTACATAAGATTCTTCAAACTGAAGTGGAGAGTTCAACTCGTCACCACTACACATAGTTGAGGGATCACTACTACAAACCATGCAACACATTCGTTCTCTATAGAGAGAGAGAGTGGAAGAGAGATGGAAAACTCACCTCCCAATGACCCCAACATGATGAAATTATAACTACTAACCATCCCACGAAACCTCCATAGTACTCGTTTGGATATGCCACACCTCACCAAATCGAGGGAAAACTACCACCAAATAAGGTGTTGCACAAAAAAGTCTATAGGACCACTCTTCATAATTGTGATCCAAATTTGAGGGAGCTCCAAGTAAATTAGATTAATATCTCCACACCACTACCAGTGATGATGGAGTGCTACTCTATAGGGAGAAGACCCCTTCCATGTGCATAGGGGGGTTCTATCACTACCTGCATAATTGAAAAGGGGGACCATCACCATAAAATAATAGTGGAGTAGACAAACTATAATAGAGGACCGTTAACCTAGTATGACATGGGAGTACCAACTCTACCAGTACATCATGTATGGAGGATCCATTTTATAGTGTGATAGGGGAGTATTGACTCCATGGATACAGAACCCACACCCTAAAAATAAGGGATTACTGAGTATATCTCCATAATGAGTTGGGAGGGACCCCACCATGATAAAATCGTATATCTACAAATATATATATTCATCAATGACATGAGGGACCCACTCCCTTGTCCAACGTGGGAGTACCAATCCAGTGAAAAAAAATTCAGTGGGTAGAGGACTCACACCAACATGGGGGTAGTTCTATGACCATGAGTATGAGAGGTAAGTGAAACATGTTCCATAGAATTATAGGGAACTACAAGTCTGGTTATACCTCTATACTATACAAAATTTATCTCTAGTATTGTTAAAGTGTCAATGAAATAATAATAACACTCTTTATGCCTCGTTTTTCAACACATCCATGAGTAGGGGACCCCTGACCACTTTGGGGGAGTAATCTAACTACCAAAAGATTCTAGTGGACCCACATCCTGAGGAAACATTGAAGGGTACATTCCCTTACATATATCTAGTGATCCACCCTGATCACTACCCATAATCAATCACGAATAGTTCATCTTCATGCTTGAATAATACAATATCATAACTTATAAGACACTATGAAGGCTACCATCATGATCTATATGAATAACTACATAGGATAGCTTACACAGAAGAATGAATTCAAGTACTGAGGAAGGGTATATTATTGGTGGAAGATCCCATAAAAAATACAAGATGTGTGCTCAGGTCCACATAGAATGTATCCCTTCATAGACACATAAGAATTTCCTCTAAATCATTATATTGATTTCCATGTGATATTTTGTGGAATGAAAATGTTATATATATCTTGTCTTGCATCACCTAGGAACATGTTATGTTGTTCCACATACATCTTGTCCAGCCATGTCTCCCAAATGGCATGTACCCAAATTACATTGTGTGTTCTAGCTAACTAGACTCTTGGCCCTATCCTCAGCTTGTTCTCATGGTCGAAACCATTTTTAAATGTACTCTTACTGTGTACTCCCACATGGGCATTTCACATTGACATGACATGTCTGACCATGTCAATTAGGAACATTACCTTTCCATATACATAGCTTCTACTCTTGGTATAGAGAATATAGTCACCAAAATCAATAATCCACAAATGGTAGTTAAAGTATGTATGTTATCCTTCATTACATGTTTTGTGATCTATAATTATGAATGAAAATTTTTTATGAACCACCATAAACCATTATTTTCAGCAAAATACACTCGGATCGACCCTAAGGGGATCCAAACAATAAAAAAGGGCACTAAAACACAATAAATTTATATAATGTGGGATTGAGTTTATAATTTTAAATAGTTCTAACTCATAGATAAATAAAGAAGTTTTAGGTTCAAAATGACGCGTGTGAGATGTTGTAGCATGATATAGTGATAAACCAAATAAAAATTGAGGATCAATTATACCTCATTCCTTCTGTTCAACCTTAGATCATCCATCACTTAGGGGGATGTCCTTATCTCTCTGTTTTTTGCTAGAGAAAGGGATAGTGTAGGATATTTGTTCATTTTAATAAATTAATTTTATAAACTTTCACGCCAATAATCCCTAAAAAGAGCACACAAAATTAAAAATATTTATGTCACACATAGCGTAAACATCACGTTCTAAAATAAACCACAATTTTAGATTTTTTGTCTTAGTCTTCACTCGAGAGTTGTACTATATTAAGTCAAGATACACAAGTGTGAGGTAAGATATGTTTAATATTTTAATATCTTGGTAATGATCCTCTCTAGGCCCTATAATCCAATTCTGACTCAATTCTTGTCTTTAAGAATATTCCCAAAAATATTACAAATTATTAAATGAAAAAACCTGAGTTTTTAAACTCTACCCACCATAAGGATTTTTGTTCCTAAAATTTTAAATCATATAAAAAGGAGAAAAAATGGAACTCCCCATGGTGTTCAATTTTAGTGATCTCGTCAAGGGTTGTCATCCAACCAATAAGAACACGCTGAATGTATCCAAAAAGGAAAAACAACTAAAAACTTACAATTAAAATCATTTCATCATTCTGAGAAAAAGTGGGCACATGTATCATTAGTTTGCAGTTAGTGGAAATCACCATAAAACCTAACCATATGTGGTTATAGGGTCTAATGGAAAACCACCTCATTAACATGACCTATATACTAATGTAACGTAGTATATATCAATCTTCCCACAATGAACTACACCATTCCAACCACAAGAGTACCATATATAACTCTGATACTAATCACATGATGTTTCAAATGAATAGCATATGGTTGTCCATGCATACTGTTAGTTATTACCATTCCCTCAGTCCATAAACATTCAACTGAAACACCATATATAATGATCCATTTGAGTCACCCAATATGGTAACAAAAAATATCAGGGTAGTCCCTAAGTGAATGCCTATGAAGAAGACTATCTCTTAGTGGGGGAGGTAAAAGTAGTCCTTGGGTATACATCCTCATCTCTGCCACTATAAAAGTAAACAAAATTGAATTTAATTACTTATACATGGGTCATACAACAATATGATTCAAATCAGTTGTATCCTCCCACACATGAGCTCATTCAAATCATCATAGGATTACTTTTCAATGAAATAAAACTCATATAAACATGCTGATACACCTAAACAACCACTAATAGAAATTATATGATAATTGGTGGTTTGAAAGAAATCATCATTTTGGAAGAATAATGTGGCATCTCATTTCATGTAATAAAATATTCATTGAATGGAACACTCCTCATAGAGTAAAGTTAGAGTATTAATTGAAGTGTGTGTTCACTAATCCTCTATATATGAGACATCAGTATAACGGTAAACCTGATAGCCTCCACTGGAAGATAAAGGTCCCACATTGAAACTCTCTCATTAAACCACACCCAACATAGACAACTAAAATGAAATCATAAACAACACCTCGACACTATCCATATTATATGGTACTAAATTAACTTCACAATTTTATATCATATTATAAGAATGCATCTTGGGGGGGTGGAATCATCCATCTTCCAGGAACATGTAAAGATAAATTGAAGATCACCACCACAATTTTCAACAAACAACCCATGTCACCATAGAAATCCTCAAGAAAGATGTTCAAAAAACAGAGTACCTCACAAAAGTTTCATACAATACCACTGTAGAAGTGTTTCGGACATAGAGAATACCCTTATTCATCCATAGAGCCCTAGTTTATAGGTCCTTACAATATGATGTTTTCTTCTCCCTGTTCATTATATACCTATGCCTGGAATGGACCATTTGGGGGTGATAGTGGAAACATATCAAACTGTCTTCCATCTAATACAATTAACTCCACTCTTTATTTATGTTATCCATCCTATTTAACTCCATGTCTCTCAATGTTGTCACTTCTATGGTGTTCTATTGAACATATTTATCTCAATATAATGATGTTTCTGAATCTATCTTGCAATATTTCCAAGTATATCATAATTTCAACACTGCTTATCAAATGGATGATTTGATCCCATGTTCAACTCATGTTCCTCAAACCCATGTTTCAGAGTCTAGGAATTTGTGTTCCATTTATACAACGATCCAATCAAATTTCTCCAACTAGAAACTATGGATAAACCAACATTGTGTTCTCCATTTCTAGTCCAATATTCCCAAACCTCTTCTAGGATTCACTTTTTCTATAAAGTTCTCTCTATACACACCATTTAATATGTAAGGAACAAGGAAACAACACGTGCATAGATATCTCTTTGGAGTCCTTTCACAATGGTTTATTCACTAAAAATATATATTGAACCATATATAGGGTGTATCATCAAAGCTTAATGAATCTTACAAAATACCCTTCCAGAATCATGATATCCTATAAAAGATCTTGGATATGAACCAATCACAACAAGGATAGATAAAACTATCCCCTTAAGAGTACCTCAAACTACATCCTTGTGAGTTTTATCTCATTTTAGGAATGTGTCATCCGAATAAAAAATCATCTGGATGAACCCAACAATTGGATCGATGCTAAGATCACCATCTAATTGGGATGGTTCATTAGAAGGTAAAAAACATGTGTTCCTACCTCAAGATAATAATCACAGTATTAGGGGAATGGATAATACCAGCATATGGGATGACCCTACCATTAGAAATAAGGTAATTTTCTAAGCCTACACGCATCCATGAAAAAAACAGCCATCACAACCTGTTTCTCAAGGGGCAGTGGCTCAATTGGAAAACCATATGGAGGTATTTCCTCCTATATAGATTCTACCACTAAAGCCTCGTTATTAGGTGTATTTTCATCAAAACCCTTCTATGTATCCTTTTCTGGTTATCATCATGGTAGAATCATAAAATAATGTTGATACACACCATAGTGAAAGATTATATCTTGGGAAATGTCTCACGATGGACATGAAACCCAAAATTAAGTCATATATGATGCAAGTACAATTATTTCCCTCTAACAATTATTTAATATTTCATTTTGAAAATAAGGTTACCAGGGTCTTGGGGAATGGATATGTCACATGTTGCACTGAAACTAGGGTACCATTATTGATAATACTACTCAAAACACTATAAAACTGACATCACAAATATTAAACCAATATAACAAATAGAAAACCCATACAATGTTTCCCCAATGTGGAACTCTCATTGGACCCACTCTTTCACGACCAGATCCTCTGTGGAATGATCCATGGAAAACATTATCCCTCCATGAGTAGGCCAGAGGCACATGATTTCCACCAAGTAAGAATATTAATCAAATGGGAGGCCTTAACCTATGGTATAAGTATGAAATCATCCACACATATCTCCAGGAAAGAGTGAATAAAAAAATAATATAACACTACAAATGGATGAATACAACTATCCAACAAAAAGAGTACAAAATCGGTTCTAAAATCATAAAATAAAAAAATAAAATCCCACCAAAAACTCTAAAAGCATCAAAGTTCCTAGAATAAGGTGAATTAAATAAAAATAAATAATAATGAAACACCTTATTTTTTTTATATTACTATGCTCTACATGATTTACGTCTCCCTAGGAATCCATTGAATGGATTTTCATTTTCACAAGAAAAAACTTGTTTAGAAAAATCATATGCATGGGTGAGTATATCAATACCAACTTGTATCCCCAAAACCCCAAAATAAAATATATCTACTAAAAAGGAATAGTCTGATCGACCCTGGATAGAGGAAATTCACAAGAGAGAGATCAAAGAACACCATATTGATCTCTCATCAGCTACACAAGAATATTGATCACATATCCACATGGTGTTTCAAATATGATTTGTTACATCAACACAAGGAATTATCAAATAAACATAGATATACACATATTTGATTCAAAGTCTCATTAGGCCCCGACCACACATCCATTCATAAGATTCTGCCCAAGGATCAATGTAAACCCTCATCTGGAAGTGCACACTCCATGAGTCATTTCATCCCATATATTACTCATATGACAGATACAATCAATCATGAGCATCTATTTCAGTTCAAATCTAGTTCCAAACATGGAAGGTCATATCAGTGATTTCTTGTGCACCGCACATGCCCAGAGAAAAATGTGTAGATTCCTTCCCCTCGCCGTTCTACATAGTCAAAGAATAAATTTTATAGACCATTAAAAATGTTCATTAACTCTAAATAGAGATAATGGGGGGACCCAAACCTCACCATTCAACCACATATAAGAGAGTAACAATGCCTAATCACCTTACAATGACTTTGTAGAACCTAAATGGATAGGTTCACACATCACTACATCGATGTATAAATACCTCATAATGAGGTGTCTCACTAACAAGTGGATGGGTGTGATCTGAACAATTGGGATCCATAGCTTATGAATAACAAAATCTAATGGAGGTCATTATTATCACAACTACTCGAAGATGGGGGATTAATACTCTGTAGATAGGGGACTCAAATTATTTGTATAGGGAGTTCCATCTCTAACTCTATGATTATAATGGTGTACATGCACCTAGATATGATAGTGTGGTACTAACCCCAGAGTAGAGTACCCACATCTTGGAATGACAAGGGAGTACCAACTCTTCTAGTACATCTCTTTTTTAAGGCCCACACTATGGTGTCAAAAGGGAGTATAAGCTCCTTGTATAGAGGACAAATACATGTTCATGATAGTGGAATACCTACTATATCTGCATAACTTGTTTGGTGGGCTACCCCCTGATACAATTTTGGAGATCCATCTCCATCCAAATGATGATTCTTAGAACTCGTACTCTGATGTGATAGGGGAATACAACCCCAGTGAGAAGTACCCCATGGGTAGAGGACACAAGTTTTATGTGGGGTAGTTTCCTCTCCATTGGATCAATAGGTTAGGGAATCTCGTGCATTGGTACGATAGGTCAGCACCAGTATCAACATATATCTATAATAAAAGAAACAGATCTACACTGTTGATGAATGTTTAATGAAAGAAGCATCATGACTGGATTTCCCCAATTCGATATATCTCCACAAGTCAGAGACCCAAACCCAATGTGGGTGAGTTATACTCTACCATGTTAAGAGTCTTAGATACAAGACCCCTAGGTCAATATGGAAGGTTTCCAACCCTGAAATCTCTCTAGTGGTCCACCCTGATCGCTACCCATGGTAATGAATTTCTAGTGCATCTTCATGTTTGAATCCTAGAAAACGGTTTCTCTCAATACACTATGAAGGCTTGCATCACATTTTATTTGAAAAAATATCAGGATAAGTTACTCATATGACTGAATCCATGTCTTGAAGAATGAGATACAATTTTAGGAAGTTCCAAAGAATTGTATATGACTTGAACTAGGGTTTATAAAGTGTTTGACCATTATATTCACCTATACATGTGCTATGTTACCCAGATCCAATAGCCATGTGATCTTTCATGACATTTAGATGTTGTTCCTGACATGTCTCAACTCACTCAATCCTATACCATTTCCTTCCCCACATAGCTCGACCATCCATGTCTCTAAAATGGAATGTACCTCTAGTATATAGTGTTTCCTAGATAATAAGCATCTTCTCCATGCCCTCAGCATATCCCCGTGTATGAAACCCTATTTCTATGTTCTGTAGTCATTTAACACTAATTGGCCGTGTCCCACTGACATGAAAAGTATGTCCATGTCCCTTAGCCAGTTGATATTGGATCATATATTTTGTGTACTATAGGTACACAGTGTGTCATCCAAAAAAATATCATCCCCAAATAGAAAGAATAGATGGAATGTGATCCTATAAAATACAATGTGTGATCATTAATTTTAAAGGTATAGTCCCTATGAACTACCTGACACCCCTATTTTCCATGATTTCCTGAGGATCAATCACTAAGGGAACCATATTAGTTATAAAATGTCTCCATAAACCTGAAAAACAAATATAATAGAAAATAAAGATATTAAACTATAATACGCCCACCTTGTGGTAAAAAATGAATCATTAGGATCAAAATTATGCTCACATGTTTCTATAACATGATAAACTGATGATCCACATAAAAACGGATCAACAAATCCCTTTTACATAGGTTCAGCTTTAGATCGCCTGTCACTAATGGGGGAGGGGGATCCTCCTCTTCATTCTATTTATGTGAGAAGGGCTAATGGATATTGCATTATTTCAATAAACTAATTTTCTATGCACACCCTCCAATATGACCACAACCGAGAACATGGCATAGAATATTTATATGTCACACCTAAGGTAAAGACCTTGTTCTTAACTCAACTGTCGTCTCAAATTTCAAATCACAGTCTCTACTTAGGAGTTATCCCACATTAACTAAAATGATGTCCATGTGTGATACTGTATATTTATTTATTTATGTAATTGTAATGAGGCTCTAAGGGACCCTAAATACCATTCCAAATCTCTTCTTGGATTCAAAAATACTCATTGAAATATTCCAATGTCATATAATGTGAAACTAGAGATGCTATAACTCAAGGAATTGGTTTATGTTGAATAAAAAATCGAAGCAATGTAGTGGACTTGTGGGAAAATGGGAAACGTACAAAAGACTTAGATCACATTAAATATAACACCACATTGAATTGAACACATTATTATATTGAACTATTATAAGTGTGATTCTATTTGAGTCTGGTGAATCTCATCCTAAACATAGAATGATTGTAATTTATGTAATTTATATCACCATGGATGTTATTAAACCTAATGATGGATTTTGTATTCGGTTATTTGTAATAATTAATCATTGTGTCCATTGAGTGAAGAGGTGTTTCTCAATTATTTTATCAGGATGATATATAGAGAACTAAAAGAATTTTACCTTTTTCATTTCATATAACATATAATATTACGAAGGCCTATAATGATTTTTTCAGAGAAGGTTAAGAATCAACTAGTCATCTGGATTCCATTTGTGTTTTGTGACCTCATTATTATGTTATATTAATTTTTTTCAATTTATAGTCATTAAATTATAACTAATTTCATATATCTAGATTTTAAGGTTGTGCCTCTTAGACTAGAAGATTTCTAATATTTTAAGATCATTGAAAATAGAAAACATATTATTAATGCATTTGTTCAAATAGTTTCAACTATTAATGAGGTGATATAAATAATGAATAAGGAAATATTTAACATATATGAATGATATACCATACATTTTTATAGATAACGTTAGAGAAAAAGGGAATACATTTTAAGATAAAATTAATCAGATCATATTATAACACTTAGTTTAATGTTATATAGAAATAAACAAATTATAGAAAAAGTATAAGGATGGAAATATATGAAAATTTTATTTAATAAAACAAATTGTATTATTTTCCATTTAAAATTATATAATCCCTTGTAGTATCAATAATGATACAACACATGCATAGAATAATGTTTATTACATTCATCCTTGTGAAATACTATTAGGGAAAAACCGATGGGATGTAGTTAAAGAATAAACACCTTAATTAATTTAGGGATTGAAATTTATTGTTATTCCACTAATAGGATATCCAATAATTAGTACATATATTATATATGTTAGAAATATATTGAAATATTGTTTTGGGTTCATGTTCATGGTGTAAATATAAATCATGCACTAGAGAACAATTGTTTTTATATGGATGGACTAATGATAAGACCAATTTTATAACCCTATATGAATGGAAAGTGAATTAATGATTGTGTGAAATTGGGGAATTAGAATCTAAGCACAAAATCGGGGTTCTATGAATCACAATGTATCCTATGATAATTATATTCCAATAAATACAGTCTTGTGAAATGAGGAACATTTATACTAGTGGAGGTTTAATTACAAACCCCTATATGGATACAAAGTTCATAAAATAGGTTCAATGTTTTGGATTATATTCTCAAATATGAAAATTAGGTCATGTTATATAGTCCCATCTATGATATTCAAGGAATGATGTATGTTAGATGGAAATTAAATTATCAAAAATTGACTTTTGATATTCTAAATTATTACCATTGTACATTAGGTAACAAATTATAGGAATAATTGTTTTTTAATTATAGATATATTTTTGAGATAAAAGACCCTTATATAAGAGAGTGTAATAGTAAACCGATATGAACAAGAAAATGGATTCGAGTTGAAATGGAGTCCAATTAATATATGTATTAGAAACAGAGACCAATTAAAATATCATGCACCTAATTTCAAAAATTCATAAATAACTGTGAACATATAAAAGGTAATAATAAAGGAACCATGACTAATATCAATTTTAGTAAGACCTATAGAGTATATCTATCCATCATGAGGAATGTAGCCACATATAACTTTTGAAAGGGATATTTTTTTATTGAAGGACAAGTGGAACTAAAAATATGTTTAGTTGAGACTATATACTAACATGTTGATTGACACTCCAAAAAGATACTAACACATAGAACGATCTGAAATACATAAAAAGGTTGAAGGCCTAAAAATGGCTGTTTAAAATTTGGAAGGAGGTTTGTATATAGAATACACAAATGAATGTTTTTCAAAATGAAATAATATATCTATGAAGTATAATTAAAATTAGGGAATTTAGATAGAGAAATAAATGAGGAAGAAATCCTACAAGAATATCTTGAACCTTCGAGGAATATAAGTGTTTGTAGTATCAACATAGATATACTATGTGATAACATTATTTGTTTGTAAGGTATCGTAATTGGCGGAACTATAGAGATGCTAATTAAATCATGCATATAAAATTTTTAACTACAATCTCACTTAGTATATTTTAATCCCATTATAGATTTCCAGCAAAACCATTTTTATCATTTAGTCATTTCCCACATATATAGTGGATTTATAGAATAGGATTCAGACATAGTTGGGAGACATGGTCCCCAAGCTACTACACACCTCCCATACTGTCAAATATATCCTACCCAACCACGTCATCCTCATCATAAATCCGATTTTAGAAAAATTATTGTTTTATATTTCTTATAAATACCCTAAACAAAAATGTTTTGAAATGAGGATTTCAAATTTTATGACTCTGAGAATGGAAATTCTCAATAGTGAAGAACCACTTCCAACTTGGTTAAAATGTTTACCTCATGAGAAAATACTTCCATTCAATTTTTATAAATGGAACATTCATTAAAAATTAACCCATATATCCTTGATATTATTATTTAAGAGGAATATAAAGAAGGAAATAAATCCTATAAGGTCCCTTAACAAGGGATAGCCAGAAATCCTCTTTCTTGAGGTCTATCCAATGAGCTTCTTGGGAAAGGGAATCCTATGGTGTACCTTCAAGAGGTCCAGCCTAAGGGGTCCTTCCATGAGGCCTTTTCATGGGTTACCTTTATGAGGGATACCCTTGGATGACCCTTTATGTTCTTTAAAGTAATATATCTTCTATTAGTTCCCTCAATGATCCCCCTTTACAAGGGATCCTTCATATGGATCCATCATGATATTTCTATGTGAGGTCCCTCCATTAGGCATCCTATATGAGGATCCAATAAGTGAAACCTTTAACCAATGTACTATATGGTGTATTCCCTATTCGTGTATCAAATCAATTTTATTCAAAAAGGGAGACTCATAGTATGATCTTCTCCCTATTCAAAATAGTCCTTAAGATACATTTATTTGAACCAATGATGCTCACTCACCAAAACAAATTATATGTCCATTACTGATCTCCCATTGAATATTTTATTATTTCTTAGTTGTATACCTAATCTCGGATTATCAAAATAGACTTATTCCTTACTTTTACTATGTTCGAATCCCAAAATAAACTCAATTATAGTGATTACGCAACCATTTCCTCCTAAAATACATGATGAATCCATGAAAATCATTATTCACCCTTTCAATATTAAATTTCATTAATATATAGTCTCTCTCAAGTTTTTCTATTGAAACAATTTTAACCTTAGTGCACTCATGATTATATACTACATTGTTAATTATGTTTCTTATTTTTAGGATACTGATGGTACCACTCCCAGATCAATATGATAGTCTTAACGAGCCATGTTTTGAGCTATCATCCCTTTGGTCAACTTAGGATGTTAAGGATCCAATGATCTGGGTAAAATACTAAGATTTGATCCCTAACCTATCCTCAATGTATTTTTACTACATGTAATACCCAAAACCATCCTTACATTGATTCATTCACTAAGCTAATAACATGTGGAATGTATTCCAAATAATTGAATTAGATAATGAAGGAGTATCTTCCAACGAGCATGTACCCTAGTGTACATGCTCCTACTTGGCATCCAAAAGTCCCAAGATCAAATACGGGTATGGACTAATTTCTGAGGTACTGTAGCCGCACTGTAGAAGGGAACTATAGCAGTACTGTAGCAGTGGTGGAATTGGAGCAGCGGAGACACTGTAGCAGTGTAGGAACTACTGCAAGAACTGTAGCGGTGGCAGTATTGTAGTAGGTAATGTAGCAGCCCAGGTACTGTAGCAGTACTATTCACTGAGGGGCTCTTTGAGCCAAAAAATGGGCTTTCAAGCCTATTCTTCAGGACACATGGCCTTGGGACTTCATGCTATGTAATGGGTCTCTCTCTACCCATTCTAAAGAGGAATTTTCTTTAAATAATAAATCGAGGCTTCGACCCCAACCTTAAAAAAAGATAACGAAGTAGTATTAAATTAAATAAATATCTTCAAATATGAGTGATAAAATATAAAATTTAATTTTTAGAACTATGTTAATATGGGTTTATAATGACATCACCCACTTACACTTATTTATATCTTCATTAAGAAAACTCTAAAGATGAAATCACCGATGACGGTGCCATAAATACATTATGGGGATTTGAAACAAAAACATTTTAATGGTCTTTTAGCCTAGGGAATCCTTATTCATCTTACCATTTTTTTGAATGATTGCCCATTCCATGTTTTACCCCTCTTTCTTGATAATAATGAGGTAGAAATAGGAAAATTAATCCCTTTATCCACTTATATAATTTAGAAACTAATACTAACAGAAAGAGAAACATTGAGCATAATAAATGGAGATAAGAATTTATATTACTTCTTCCTATAAAGTCCATTTAATAACCACACATACCATAGATTTTTCTTCTTAATGACCCAAATATTTAATATCAAATAAATATATAAATTTCATTATTTATAATAAAAAATTTCATTCTCATGGTCTTAGTGATGGGCTTCCACATCCTTAAGTTAATTCTCATTTGAAATTCTATGGGGTGTATATTAGTTTCCAAACATTGTCAATGATTGTGGAATTACCTAGATAAAACCCCAATCATCCTAGGAAAGTAGTGTACTCCCCCTAGAATACTATTCAAAAAAACTCAAAAAGAATATATCCAAAAATATTTTAAAACTATAGGATGTATATAGACTCGTTTTCATTGAGAAGGGTGATAGAATGTTTTAGACATGAATATGAATTTCCTTCCAAACTTTCAAGGTTATTACCCCTATTAGATAATGTAACTATCAATCATAAAGTTTAGTTCACTCATCACAATTATTTCATATATCTATTTGATTCAAATCTACCAAGTGTGTCATCAATAGTTGCTTGATTTTGGTTTTGTATAGTGAAAATATGTAGTTGGGTTTTATCAAGCATGATTCCAATTTCATGAATTTGTAGTGTGTGTGGAATAATATAAGGGATGTTTTAGATATACTATTTTAATTGTGAATGTGTGATAAGATGGTATTTATAAATTTAAATACACTTATATGGGTAACGATCTAGCCTCACCAAACAAGAAAGGGTCTAATGAGCCAAAATAATCCATTCTCTATATAAATGTAGGAGACATACTATATTAGATTTTCCAAATTCAAAACCAGAAAGATTATATAATTTATAAATATAGATTATCATCCATAAAAAAATGTCTCAACCCTTATTATATTGTATTATTCTCTCATTGGAGTAGATATTTATTGATTTACATAACCATGAATGATGTTAGGAAAATCAAGGATTTTATTTGTGGGATAACCACCCAACCCTAGTTGATATACCACCCATTATACAACATAATATAATAATAACCAAGAATCCTATATGTATTATTCTTTTTGAGTCTGTATGATCAAATATTCTATTCCTCATTACTATTGGGAATGATGAAAATTTCATCCAACGTACCTAACAATTTTTCAATTCACGGGCCATACTATTCTTTTGTGTTGTTCCCTTCAATTATAAGTATCTACCTTATGATTGGGGGATTAATATCTATTATTCTATTTTTATTTTTGGATTATGAACATATCATACATGAACCTCATTATTTGAGTTCACCTAATCATTTTCACATCCTATAGACTTACTTCTAAAACTATATTAACAATATGAATGGTCTTTGTCTTCTTTCTGCACCTCTTGGTCATGTCTAAAATGAAAAATTGATTGCGATGGTAGAATTAATATGAGACCATGAAAACGTTTATACCCAAAATTATTTAATATATTTTTTGAAATCCAAATTTTTTCCCACCCTAAAGGGCCATCCCATGTATATAATGAACACTCCCTCATTATACTATTCCATCCCAAATTCCAAGACTAATATTTGATCTTCTGTTAACTTATTTCTGATATAACTCAAACTATGGACCTTTTTCACTTTCATATGTCACAATAAATTTATATTAATGAGATAATATCCTAGGACATACCTATTTGTGTGGTATTCTTCTTTAATGACACTCCTAGTTGAAAAAACATTTTCTCTGGGCAGTGGGTGATTTTATTTTATCCATGTGAAAAGTTGATTCATTAGTCATAGTACATGGATTGGAATGTCATATAGTATTAAAAACTAATACTTTTGTAGCCTCTATAATTGGAATAGTTTGAGAGACCCCCTCCTATGATATTTTAAAGAAACATATGTTTTAAGTAGACATGATTGTGCAGTCCTTCATTGAAACATTTGAAAATTTCATTCGACATCGTTTCTATAGATCATAAATTCTTATGTGATCATATATTCATTTTCTACGTTGAATTACAGATAGTGATTTTTTACATGGAAAATGTTGGATGAAACCATATAAAATGATAACATAATATTTCTCATACAACAAATATAATGAAACATAAGGGTGATGTCATCATAGGGGGGATGTATACTAAATTTGTGATGTACATTTGACAAAATACATGAAACTATACACATGAATCTATTCATGGGAAATCATATTTTCGTCCTCATACATTAGATTTAATAAATGGGAAATGGTTTTTGAGAACTCATATTCATTTAGTGGTTTTCATGTCAGATTCAGAGGATAAAAAAATAAGTGGGTCTTAGTTTGACATATATTAGGGGGATCCTGTCTTGAACCACATAAATCAAATGTGAGAATTATTATTCAATGGAATAAAATATTTTTCATTTAAATCCAACCTAATTCCGATTTGTGAATTTATATAGGCCACTATTGTGAATAATGTATTCCTAATGAGCATTAAATTGGAAAATTGAAAAGGGATATATTTTTATGAATCAATTTTAGATTCCTAAATAATTATATTGCGAAAATACTCTAATAATTCACATAAGTGAGGAAAAGAACCTAAATGACCTTTTGGTGACTTCACATCCTTTATGAATTTATGTAAGTGAGGTGGATCCCTTTTGTGATCATGTGATCATTCATGTGGTGTAGGTATTGGTGACAACAATATATTGTTAATTTTTGTTCGTATGATCTCTTCCTAGATGTGAGGTCCTCTTGTGGACATGCATTTCTTTATGGTGGATTGAAACACTTCTTCATGCATACCTGATTATTTCATGATCACATAGTAAAATAATTGAATAGGATTCATTCATGGTAGGGGGATGCAGTTCACACATGACTATACCCATTCCACATGTCCCCATACATCATATGTGTCCAAAGACACCTTATATGACCACCCATTTTTTGGATTTTATTATAGAATTTCACTAATGAATATATGAAACATTAATTTTTTGAAAATGGGACTCAAAATTTAATGGTTTAGATAGTGTAATTTCTAAATAGAGGAGAAATATTTCCCAATTTACATTGACATTTTCTACTTCGAGAAATGATTTTTTTCTCTATTTGGTGGTTGGACCATTCATGAATAAATCACAATATAATCCTAGAAACATTGGTAGAAAAGTAAATTAAATAAGGAAACTATTTCCATACAATATAATTTTTTGAAAAACCATAATGTGCCTCAATAATTTTATTTCAAATGGGAAAGCTTGTGAGCTTCCTTCACAAGGGCTAGATCCCAAGGTCTCTTTGTGAGGACCTACATGCGAAGAATCTCCATGAGTTATATCCATTAGGTTATTTCATGAGTACAATTCAAGAGTTCTGTACATGAGGGATCCTCCATGTGGTCCCTGTGAGTGTTTAATTTCTACAAGGCCCTCTATGCGGTCACTCCACTACCTCCCATTTTGAGGGATCCTATGAGAGGGCTCCTTCATGGATATCTTATGTATATTATATTCAACCCATGAACGTTGAGTTATCATCCCTTAATAACATATAATGTAAAACCTATATTATTTTGGGACTCGTATAATGAACCTTATTGATATTAAAATGGTCAGTGAGTTATAATTATGTAATACAATGCTATTAAATTCAAGAATATACTTAGATGTAGGTAAACAATTTTCCACAATAGCTTCTTCACTACCAATGATAAATACCCTTGCATAGTGCATCAAAATGACCTTCATAGATTCATTTATACTTTCTTAGAGCTTCAAAATATCATTCAAATGATATATCTTCTTTTAGATCCTAATGAACATGGTCAGGACATACACCCTGTCGTTCACCCTTCAATCAAGTATTCCTTGGATAAATGGTATCTCTTGAGTTTTCCTCTAAATCCAATAGGACCCTCACAGTATTAATAATCATAAACACCCTTGATAATGAGGATTTCTATAATTAAGATATTGATGATACCTCACAAAGATAAATAACCTTATCCTAACAACCCAAGGGTTGAGTTTTCCACACATTACTCTACTCAATGTCCCTAGGATCCAATAATATAGGCCTCCAATCATTTTTAATCCTAAATAAATATTCAAGGTAATTATACTATGTGAATGCCTTGAAAAACCAGCATCCCCAAAGTCATTGAACCACTTGAGAATATGTGGTATGTATCCATTCCTATTTTACCAGAGCACGTTTTGAGTGAATTATGTGTTATATCCAACCATTTCCTCAATGACTTATATCAATCATAAGTCTAGTAATCTTTCGATATTGAATCAAAAATCTATGGGAAGTAGGTACATACATAGGATTATTATTAATGTGTAATATATCATCATAACCTCATTAACGATCTTATCCCTATGATCCATTTGTTATCAACACCCACTTTGCAGTTCAGGGATGTTCCCTAACTCATGCTCATAGGTTTATATCCCTCATGAAACTCATATTAAATTATAATATTATATATAGAAAACAATCCTTAAATGGAAATATTTTCTCCTATCCCTCTTCATCATGGTTTCATATTCCCAGTTATTTTAAATTCTCAAATGGATATATTCCATACGAGTCTTTCTATGCCTTCTCCTATTAAGTTACTAAGAAATTGGATCATCCAAAAAGACTCAATTCTGTTTAATTCCTACTATTTAATTACAAGGCATATTTCTACATGTATTAATGCTCGTATGACTTTAAACTACATAGAAAATTTCAATAACATATAATATTAAATTGTCTTTTCCATTCCTATTACATGAAAATATGTAGTTAAAATTGAAGTATGTTGTATTTGATTCCCATCAAAAAGTATATATAGTATTACCCAATTAGGATCAATCTAAACACACCATTGGTCTATATTTTTTACCATAAAAAGAAATTCACATGGTCTTGGCGGTTTGAACATAAAAAATAATCACTTTGTCACTTTTCACCTAACCTCAAAACGTATTAAATTTACATCTATGTAGAAAAATATATTGACAGTTTTAATTCTATTCATATGGATATATATAAAGACCCTCTTTTGGGACTAACAGTAATATAGTGCAAACAATCTACCTCCCTATATGGCTATAACCATTATATCTTCCAACAATAAGGATATAAAATATAGAATCACTGATTGATAAAGAAATACCAGGATCCTATTATATATATAAATTGTTCCAATGATATATAGACATTGATATGTGTTGATGGTTACATCTATGTAGAATCTTTAATACACATATATTTTTCATTAATGCATGATTTCAATAGAATCGCTAGAATGGTGGTACGTTATAATGCATTGGAATTTAGGGAGGAATCAATATCATATCTTAAATTTATATAATAGTATTTTATTAGTTAATAATTCACCCCAAAATTGGAGATATGATCAGAAATTAATATCTTCTCAATCAACATACCTTAAAAACCATATTTAGTAATGATGTAGCGACAAAATGCATTTAGAAACCAGGTTTGCAACATCATGAAACATCAAGGGAGTAAAATTACATAAAAACAATGGTATATAGATTATGTTTATGTATAAATGAAATTGTTTCATGAATTTAATGAATATGTTATAAGGAATATTTTTCATTTAGTTTATGGATATAAGAAAAGGTCATCTATATTACTTAATTTTAAGGTCACAAATCATTGACTATGGAGTGATACAGCTTATGAAATTATTACGTGTTATAATTAAATATAGTTAATAATAATATGATGAGGATCATTAACCATGATGTTATTTTTAGTTAAAGGTGGTTAATTTAATTTCATCAGTGATCTTAAAATTATACCTTATATATCATCTTTTGATGAGGCTAGATTGAGGTCACCCTGGTCATTATGATTATATCAGTTTATTCTATAAATTCGTCCTAACCCAGTGAGATATTGAGATAAGTGAGAAATAATGTATCATTTATTAAGGTTTCCATTTGAGAATATTAGAACTGATAATTCTTCTATATCCATTATCACTCATAGAATTGAAATCAAATTCAGAGTTTAAATCCTGGAATTTAAGGTCATGTGATGTTGGCAATATAGTACTGGATAGTATATGGTGATGAATCAATGACTATATTATCATGAATTATATACTTTTGAGGTATAGTTTTATAAAATTTGATAGGTTATTCTAATGAAAACCAATTTGGATAACATAAAATGAATGAATGATGTAATAAATTCAGGTGTGAATTACATAAATACTGGAATTTTATAATGGTGTTCGGAGATGATAATGAAAAATGGGGTTTTTTGTGGATAATATTTGGATCACGGATCAAGGAATTGCAAAATATCCTTTGAGAAAATAAATTAAGATATACATATTTCAAGAATATGAAATATATGGGTAGGTATATGTCATTCATAATAGTTATTATAAGGCCATAGCCTTAAACCTTACTTAATCTTGAGTTATTACAAGATTACACATTTATGATCTTTTCAGGTTTAGAGTTTTGGAGAATTAGATTATAAAACATTCATTAAATTCCAAATTTAAACAAAGTGGTTACATAAAAGATAGTATTCATTTTTCCCAACAATGGAAACATATTTAAAATAAAACATGGATTATTTCTTGACACTTACTTGACACTATCCTCATATCATGTATCCTTCCCTTGACCTGTGAAAAACATTTCAGAAACATGGGATGAGCATAAAAAGCTCAGTAAGGGATATAAAAATATAGAAATGAAACATGAGTACATGTATACACAATAATCAATGAAATCATACTCTACTTATAAAACATAATCACTCTAACATACCTCATCAAATCATGAATAAATCATAGAAATCATAAGACATAAGGGTAACTTGAGGCATTCATAACATTGTTACGTAGGGAGTAACCCTCTAGGTTACGTTTGGAATACCCATCACAGTATATTCCCTAAATCTCATCAGAGAAACCATAACGTTTAACTTCTTCAGGTTACCCAATGCATTGGAGAGCTATATCAGGCTCACCTACCCTTAGTTTATCACGGAACCACCCGTCTTCATAATAATTCCCAATAACCACAACATAATCGTATCCCATAAAACATGCATAAAGGAAACATAACATTTCCACCCTTCAATCACAAGATATCAATACAACACATTGATATAAAAACAATATAAAAATCATTTTCAATACCAAAATAAAAGAAAAGTAAAACATGGTATTTATTTTTCTTTTAAAAAGATGGTATGGCTTGTATAGGAAGTCGAAACTCAAATAATGGTCATGGCGGCGGAGAAGTCGTTGTCACCGCATATGTACGACAAAAACATTCCCTTTTTCATTTAGTAAATGCTTCGTATAAAAAAGGTTCCTTTTGAATAAATGTAAAAGTCAAAGGGTTTTATAAACCGTATAAAAGAAGGTTGTGTATAAAACAAAATATGCCTCAATTAAAGGAGATTGAGACGAATTCCCATACCTCGGGTCCGACTTGACTCGATCGTTCTTTAACCTCCTGAATAATAAACTTGAGTTAATTTCTACTTGCTTAAGAACCTTTTTCAATTTAATTATTACTTTTATATCACTTATTACCATGTTATAAACATTTTTTAATCATTTAAGTTAATAATGTTTGTTTTGTCGATATTTGGTTCTTAAGTCGAAAGTGGACTTCTTACAATTACATGTTATTTGTGTGGTCAAAGGTTAATTATATCAAGAATGATATTCATGATTTGGATATCATATATATCTTATATATATCCAGCATATACATGTATTTTTAATATTACATAATCATTTAGAGACAAGAAATGAAATGCACCGTTCATTGAGACGGTAAGCCGTACGTACGCATGAACGCTACTTTAATTTCTATGTCATATTAATGGAATTAAAACTAAATGATAGATATGTATATTTTAATTACAGAATTATATTAATCATTTATATGTAACATAAATTATATATAATAACTTTAAATCCATCATTTATACGTCCCACATATGGACTTAATGAATCAAATCACTTGAGGGGGTGGTAGACTACACTTCCTAAAATGAAGATATCGCGTATACCCATAATTGAAACCAAAAAGGTATGCCATAAATGAAAAATACAGAATCTTAAGTAAAACAAAAACATATTATATATCATATATAAGTATAGTTACATCTTAATTTCCACCATTAGAGGTGTTATATGAGTGTTGAACAATCATCGTTTCGTGAGGTAGAAATTCTCTATCCACAGAAACAGTATGTTCTTTAACCATTAGATGTAGGTGTGTGTGAGTGTAGCATTAATACTTATTATAAAAGAATCCCATTATATTTAATATACTAGAGTTGTTACAAAAGAAATAAATAAAAATATTTTAGGGGGTTGGAGAAGCAAAATAAAACATCAGGACTCAAGTGAAGACATTACCTTAAAATCGGGTAACTCCCTTTGGTTTGAGCTCAAATGCTTCCTTGGGAAGACTTCTGCCCAAAGTAAGGCTTCTAAGAGATAGAGAGGGATGTGGAGGGACAAAATGGTCAGGGTTGGGCTGATCCAAAGGCTTTGGAAGTGTGGTTAAGGAGGTAGAGGTGGGGGCCTTTTATAAGAGGAGCAGAGGGGGACTCTTGGAATGAAAAGAAATGTTACATTATTTTAAATTGAGTTTCGGATTTAAAAGGTCCCAGATTGATATAATTCAAGGATAAGGTGATAAGGGTTCTAAATATACCCAAACAGTAGGTTTTGGACAAGTGTAGTCTTAGATTTTACATTATCTATTCATTTTATTTAAATCGTTAATTAATGAGGTAATCGATGCATCATCATGATGTCATAAATAATTTAATTTATTTAATGTCTAAAAATTATAAAAAAATACTATGATTTAGGAAGGATTTTTATCTTTCCAATGACTATTTATAGAAAAAAAATCTGACATTTAGAACCCCATGTAAAAATTGTTTTACTAAAATAACTCATGTTTGTGACATTTTTTACTTTAACATTAAATTAAAAGATATTAATGTCATTTTCCTTCCAATGTGGCTCCATGGGGTCCCCAAGTTGACCCATGGATTTTCTTGGTCGGCCATGACACATCCAATAAGGGTAGGACATATGTCTAGGTCATTTTATATTATTAAAACATTATTCTTACCTTAAATTACACTAATTACCTATAATCACGATTAAAAACATAAAAGTTACTATTCACCAAAAAATTATTTTAATCCCATTGAACCACATTTTTCTTCTTAATGACAAACATGTATGTCGGATTTTTGAAATTCAAAACATAGAGGTGGTAAAATTTCATTTAAACGAAAAATCAGTTATTTAAGTACCACTTAGTGGTTTCACTATTCATAAAAATTGATGTTTTTCAGAAAAATACCAAAAATTCACCCTAAGATATATTTTATATTCCGAATTCAAAAATGAGTTCTATTTTATGAAATTCAAAACATATAAGTTCCATTAATTAATTTAATAATTAATTCTTTTTGTCAGAGTAAATAGCGTGTTTTTATGAAACAATAAGTACCAAAAGATTGACACTAGTTTAAGTCCAATTTCGAAGTGAAATTAATTCCAACGACCACTATTGGATTAAATGGTAAAAATATATTCTAATTGAACATTAAACCCAATTCAAAAGATAATCTAACCATATAATTAAATTATATGAGAAATCAGGTTTGACGTAAAATGCAGTATCTTTCACTATTCATTAAAAAAATGAACATTGTCAGAAAAATACCAAAAAATTATCCAATGTAAATTTAAATGTCCCAATCATAAATAACAGGTTTATTTTGAAAAATAGAGCTTATAAAATTGTCAAAAGTATGATTAAAAAAATGGTTTTCTATCAAAAAGGCAGTAAAACAATCTTTTAAAAATATTAGTGTATTCCATGCTTAAGATTGGATTTATTCTCATTTTAAGCCCCTAAAACACTATCTAATTCATTAGTAGACATAGATAAAAATATATATTATTCATTATTTACTTGGGATGTTACATCCTTCCCCCCTTTAGAAAAGTTTGTCCCCGCAATTTATTTACCTATCGAATAAGTGTGGGTATTTAGCCCTCATTGCATTTTCAGATTTCCATGTTGCCTCTTCAATCATGTGGTTTTTTCACAAAACCATTACCTGATGAATCACCTTATTTCATAACACTTTCTCCCTGTAGTCAAGAATCTGGACATGTTGTTCCTCATAAGATAGGTTCTCTTCCAGCTGAACTACCTCTGGACTCAAAACATGAGATGGATCTAGCATATACTTTCTCAACATCGAAACAAGAAAAACATTGCGTACCTGAGATAAACTCGGAGGTAAAGCCACTCAGTATGCAACCGATCCAATTGTCACCAGAATTTCATATGGTCCAATGAACCATGGAATCAACTTTCTTTTCTTAGCAAACCGCATCACACTTTTCCATGGTGAGACTTTGAGAAAAACATGATCACCTACCTCAAAAGATAGTTCCTTCCTCTAGTTATCCGCATAACTCTTCTGCCTGCTCTGAGCTGTTCTCATGTGTTTCTGTATCAGCTAAACTTTTTCTGCCAACTCTTCTACCAATTCTGGTCCCATCATCTTCCTTTCACCCACTTCATCCCAAAAAGTAGGAGTTCGACACCGCTTCCCATATAACGCCTCAGGTGCCATCTGTATACTGGAATGAAAACTGTTATTATAAGAAAACTCAACCAAAGAAAGATGTTGGTCCCAACTTCCCTGATAATCCATCGAACAAGAACGTAGCATATCTTCCAAAGTCTGGATCCTTCGTTCTGATTGCCTATCTGATTGAGGATGAAAAGCTGTACAAAAATTTAATTCTATACCCAACGACTTATGAAGGCCTTTCAAAATGTTAGAAGTGAACCTGGGATCACGGTCAGATACAATGGAGAGAGGAACTCCATGTAACCTAAATATCTCGTTAAGATATAAATGGGAAAGTTGATCTAGGGAAAATTTATCTCGTATGGAAAGTAAATGAGCAGATTTAGTCAAGCGATCAACAATAACCCATATTGCATTATTACCTCGAGGTGTCTTCGGCAATCCCACAATGAGGTCCATGGATATATTCTCTCATTTCTACTCTGGCACTGGTAATGGGTGAAGAATCCCTTTCAGTAACTATCGCTCTGCTTTAACCTGATGACATGTCAAACACTTCATTGTAAAATCAACAATATCTCTTTTCATTCCATCCCACCAGTAATACTCTTGCAGATCTCTGTACATCTTAGTACTGCCAGGATGAACTGAAAATGGAGAACTATGAGCTTCACATAACAACTCCCTCTTCAACTGTGAATCACAAGGCTCACACAATCTCTTCCCAAATCTCAAAACTCAATCATTATCAATGTTGAATTAAGACAACTTACCTTTCTGAACCAGATCTACCTTTTTCTGCAACTCACTGTCTTACTTCTGTGCTTGCTTGATTCTGTCTGATAGAGAAGATTTCACTCATACCTGAAACAAAACAGAAGGACATCCTGCACCAACAACTTCTATTCCAAATTTCATCAAATCCTTCACCAAAGGATCACATTCCAAATGCAACATTGTTGATGAAGTATTACTTTCTCGACTCAAAGCATCAGCCACATTATTTTCTTTTCCCGAATGGTAATGAATTGTACAATCATAATCCTTGATTAATTCTAGCCATCTCCTCTGTCTCATTTATAATTCTTTTTGAGTGAATATATACTTTAAACTTTTTTGATCGGTATATATTTCACACTTTACTCCATACAAATGATGCCTCCAAAATTTTAAAGCAAAAACTACAACATCTAATTCTAAATCATGTGTAGGGTAATTTACCTCATGAGTATTCAACTATCGTGAAGAAAAAGCAATTACCTAATTATTTTGAATTAGGACACAACCATGTCCTTTCAATGAAGAATCACTGTAGATAAAAAACTCACCATTCCTGGAATGTTGTGCCAAAACTGGAGCATTCACCAATCTTCTATTTAATTCCTGAAAACAATCATCACACTCTTTTGTCCAGATAAACATAACACCCTTCCGAGTTAGCTTAGTCATTGGAATATATATCTGTGAAAAATTTCTAACAAACCTTCAGTAATAGTCTGCCTACCCAAAGAAGCTACAATTCTCAGTTACATTTGTGGGTCTTGGCTATTCTTCAACAACCTTTGTTTTTTCCGGATCAACAGTTATCCCATCTTTATAAACAATGTGACCAAGGAAAGAAATTTGTTGCAACCAAAACTCACACTTGCTTAATTTCCCATAAAATTTCTTATCTTTTATGGTTTGAAAAATAACCCTTAAATGTTTTTCATGCTCCTCTTTTCTTTTAGAAAACACCAAAATATCATCAATAAAAACCACCACAAACTTATCCAAAAACTCATGGAAAATTCTATTCATTACGTCCATGAATACAGCAGGTGCATTGGTTAGCCCAAAAGGCATTACTACAAATTCATAATGGCCATATCTTGTATGAAATCCAGTCTTCGGAACATCTGCATCCTTTACCTTCAGCTGATGGTACCCTGATCTCAGGTCAATCTTTGAAAAATACTGAGCTCCCTGGAGCTGATCAAACAAATCATTGATATGAGGCAAAGGATATTTGTTCTTAACAGTGATGTTATTCAAGGATCTATAATCAATACAAAGTCTCATTGAACCATATTTATTTTTAACAAATAAAACAGGAGCACCCCATAGTGATGTGCTAGGTCGAATGAAACCTTTCTCTAATAAATCATGCAATTGACCCTTCAACTCTAATAGTTCAATTCGAGCCATTAGATTAGGGGGTTTTGAAATTGGCTTAGAATTAGGAACTAAGTCAACAGTAAGCTCAACATCCTGATCTTGTATTATTCCAGGAAACTCATCAGGAAAAACATCAGGATACTCATTTACCACTGCCACATCATTAATCTGAACAGTTCCCTTGTTTTCAACAATATGTTCAAGGTAACATTCTTTTCCATATTTTACTAGTTTCTCGGCCTCTTGATACATTATCAACCATAAGGGTTCATTCTTTCACACAAACTGAAATTCATTCTGAAAAAAAATTCTTTATCTCTACAGTCAATCTTAGCATGGTAAATGGAGAGCCAATCCATACCCAGGATAACATCAAACTATACTAGAGGTAAAACAATAAGGTTTTCAAGTAGGTTCTTTCCACAGATAAGGATAGGAAGAATCATATAAATTATTTTCTCCTTAACATTTCCCCCAGGTGTTTTTACCACAAGTTCAGGAGTAATTTTTTGAGATGGAATTCCCATTTTAATGGAAAAGTTTTCAGAGATGAAAGAATGTGTAGACCCCTAATCAAATAACACACTGTCATAATCTGAAGAAACAAACAATGTACCTGATACAACTTCATTTGATGGCCCGACATCTACTAAAGTAGTTGCAAAGGATTTCACCAACCCTTTCTTCTTGTAGTCTAACTGCTTCCCATCACTCAAGATCTTTGTCGGAAAAGCGTTTTCATAGTGACCCATCTCATTGCACTTAAAACATTTCACTAACTGTAAATCAAATTTGGTCTTACCTTCACCTTGATCTTTTTCAGTACAATCCCGAACCTTATGTTCCATCTTACCACATCAGTAGCACTTTCCATAATTTAGAAGACATTCCCCAGTATGCCTTTTACCACATATATCACAAACTGGAAACTTCGTTTTCTTACCATCAGACTTTTTTGAATAATTCTTTCCTTTCTCATGCCACCTCGGTCTCTTCAACTGTTGGTTTCTATAGAACACTTGATCATCGGAAAACACCATTTCCACCTTCTCAGCACATCGAACAAGCTTTTCATAACTTTTGAACTCACAAGAAGCTAAAGGCCTTCGATATTTTGGATTTAATCCTGAGTAAAAATTATTGATTTTACTATCAAGGTCTCAGATAAAATTTGGAGTCTACCTTGACAATCGAGCGAACCTTTCATTATCTGCAGCCACTGAGCCTTCCTCTTGCCTCAATTTCATGAATTTATTTTCCATCCTAAGTCGAACAACCTTATAAAAATACTTCTCAAGAAACATACCTTTGAATTCATCCTAGTCAAGAGCATCAATCTCATCAGTGTCCCTGATATTTTTAACCATCGACCACCACTGATCTACCTCACCCATCAAACAGTAAATAGAAAGACTAACCTTTTGATTGTTTGAACACCCCATGACATCGAAAATATTCTCCAATGCTTTAATCCACCCTTTAGTTGGCACAGGGTCAGATGATCCTCTGAATGATGGGGTATGTTGCCTCATGAAATGTTCCACCATTGACATGTTCCTCTACGGTTGATCTGGATGATCTCGTTCATGGATACCACCACCATTAATCGCTTGAGACAACTGTGCCATTACTGCAGTAAACTCTTCAGTTCCAATTCCGACCATCTCAAGATGCTAATTCGTAAGGTTATTTCCTTCTACGTGCCTTCCTAGTACTTCTTCCATGTTTCCTCTGTGGAAAACAATTCTGAACAAACATGTCTTAGATGATGCAACATGGTAATCTTCATATGCTATACCATCTCAATTTGACCATAAAAAAATATTTTTGGATAATCATTTAATAAAATTCTAACTCCTAATGTTATCTAAACCGACCTCTGATACCAACTACAAGGCCCCAGCATTAAACCTTACTTAATCTTGAGTTATTAAAAGATTAAACATTGAGAATCTTATCAGGTTTAGAGTTTTAGATAATTAGATCATAAAACATGCATTACATTCCACATTTAATCAAAGTGGTTACATAAAAGATAGTATTCATTTTTTCCCATCAATAGAAACATATTTAAAATAAAACATGGATCCTTTCTTGACACATCCTTGAAACTATCATCATATCATGTACCCTTACCTTGACCTGTGAAAAACATTTCAAAAACATAGGATGAGCATAAAAATCACAGTAAAGGATATAAAAATATGGAAAGGAAACATGAGTACATGTATACACAAGAATCAATGAAATCATACTCTACTCATAAAACATAATCACTTTAACATACCTCATCAAATCCTGAATAAATCAAAGAAATCATAAGACATAAGGGTAACTTGAGGCATTTATAACATTCTTACGTAGGGAGTAACCCTCTTGGTTACGTTTGGAATACCCATCACAGTATATTCCCTAAATCTATTCAGAGAAACCTTAAAGTTTAACTCCTTCGTGTTACCCAAATCATTGGAGAGATATATCAGGCTCACCTGCCCTTATTTTATCACAGAACCACCCGTCTTCATAATAATGCCCAAGAACCACATCATAATCGTATCACATAAAACTTGCATAAAGGAAACATAACATTTCCTCCTTTCAATCACGAGATATCAGTACAACACATTGATATAAAAAAAAATTTGAAACCCATTTTCAATACCAAAATAAAATAAAAGTACAACATGGTATTTATTTTTCTTTTAAAAAGAAGTTATGGCTTGTAGAGGAAGCCGAAACTCAAATAATGGTCACGACGACGGAGAAGTCGATGTCGCCGCATACGTACGACAAAAACATTCCATTTTTCCATTTAGTTAAAGCTTCGTATAAAAAAGATTCCTTTGGAATAAACGTAAAATTAAAATTGTTTTATACACCATATAAAAGAAGTTTGTGTATAAAACAAAATATGCATCAATGAACGGATATTGAGACGAAGTCCCATACCTCTGGTCCGACTTGACTCGATCGTTCTTTAACCTCCTGAATAATAAACTTGAGTTAATTTATACTTGCTTAAGAACATTTTTCAATTTCATTACTTATTTTATATCACTTATTACCATGTTATAAACATTATTTAATCATTTAAGTTAATATTGTTTTTATTGTCGATATTTGGTTCTTAAGTCGAAAGTGGACTTCTTACAATTACATGTTGTTCGTGTGGTCAAAGGTTAATTATATCCAGAATGATATTCATGATTTGGATATAATATATATCATATATATCCAGAATATACATGTATATATAATATTACATAATCATTTAGAGGTAAGAAATGAAATGCACCGTTCATGGAGACGGTAAGCTGTACGTACACATGAACACTACTTTCATTTCTATGTCATATTAATGGAATTAAAACTAAATGATTGGTAAGTATATTTTAATTACATAATTATATTAATCATTTATATGTAACATAAAACATAAATAATAACTTTAAATCCATCATTTATACGTCCCACATATGGCATTAACGAATCAAATCACTTGAGGGGGCGGTAGTCGGCACATCCTAAAATGAAGATATCGCGTATACCCATAATGGAATACATAAAGGTATGACATAAATGAAAAATACAGATGAGTATGTAAAACATAAACATATTATATATCATGTATAATAATATTTACATCTTAATGGCCACCTTTAGAGGTGTTATATGAGTGTTGACCAATCATCGTTTCGTGAGGAAGAAATTTGCCATCCACAGAAACAGTATGTTCATTAACCATTAGATGTAGGTGTGTGTATGTGTAGATGGAAAACTTCATATAAAAACATTCTAGTATATTTAAGATACTGTATTTGTTACAAAATAAATTAATAAAAAGAGTTTAGGGGGTTGGAGAAGAAAAATAAAACAAAAGGACTCAAGTGAAGACATTACCTTAAAATCGGGTTACTCCCTTTGGTTTGAGCTCAGATGCTTCCTTGGGAAGACTTCTACCCAAAGTGAGGCTTCTAAGAGTTATATA
Source organism: Viscum album (assembly GCA_963277665.1). NCBI lineage: Eukaryota > Viridiplantae > Streptophyta > Magnoliopsida > Santalales > Viscaceae > Viscum > Viscum album. The sequence continues at coordinate 1,995,441,528 of OY728136.1, forward strand.
GGGATGTGTAGAGACAATATGGGCATAGGTTGGCCGATCCAAAGTCTTTGGAGGTGTGGGTATGGAGGTAGAGGTGGGGGCCTTTTATAAGAGGAGAGATGGGGCACTCTTGGAAAGTAATGAAATGTTACTTTATTTTAAAATGAGTATAGGATTTAAAAGGTCCCAAATTGATATAATTCGATTATAAGGTTATAAGGGTTATAAATACACCCAACAAATATGTTTTTTACAAGTTTAGGGCTTATATTTTACATTATCTTTTCATTTTATTTAAATCGTTAAATAATGAGGTAATCGATGCATCATCATGATGTAAAAAATATTTTAATTTATTTAATGTCTAAAAATTATAAAAAAATTACAATGATGTAGGAAATCATTTAATATTTCCAATTACTATTTATAGTCAAAAATATGACTTGTATAACCCCATGTAAAAATCGTTTTAGTAAAATAACTCATGTTTGTGACATTTTTACTTTAACATTAAATTAAAAGATATTAATGTCATTTTCCTTCCAAAGTGGCTCCATGGGGTCCCCAAGTTAACCCATGGATTTTCTTGGTCGCCCATGAGACATCAAATATGGGTAGGACATGTGTCTAGGTCATTTTAATTATGAAAACATTATTCTTACCTTAAATTACACTAATTACCTCTAATCGCGATTAAAAACTTAAAAGTTACTATTCACCAAAAAATTATTTTAATCCCATTGAACCAAATTTTTCTTCTTAATGACAACCATGTATCTCGTATTTTTGAAATTCAAAAAAAAGGTGGTAAAATTTCATTTAAATGAAAAATCAGTTTTTTAAGTACAACTTAGTGGTTTCACTATCATCAAAAATTGTTGTTTTTCAGAAAAATACCAAAACTTCACCTGAAGCTATATTTGATATTCCAAATTCAAAAATGATGTCTATTTTAAAAAATTCAAAACATATAAGTTTCATTAATTAATTTAATAATTAATTCCCGCTTTCAGAGCAAATAGCGTGTTTTTTATGAAACAATAAGTATCAAAAGATTGACACTAGTTTATGTCCAATTTCAAAGTGAAATTAATTCCAATGTCCACTATTGGATTAAATGGTAAAAATATATTCTAATTTAACTTTAAAACCAATTCAAACGATAATCTAACAATATAATTAAATTAGATGAAAAAGCAGTTTTGATGTAAAATGCAGTATTTGTCACTATTCATTAAAAAAAATGAACATTGTCAGAAAAATACCAAAAAATTATCCAATGTAAACTTCAATGTCCCAATCATAAATAATAAGTTTATTTTGATAAATAGAGCTTATAAAATTGTCAAAAGTTTCATTTAAAAAATGGGTTTCCATAAAAAAGGCAGTAAAACAATCTTTTAAAAATATTTGTGTATTCCATGCTTAAGATTGGATTTATTCTCATTTTAAGACTCTAAAACACTATAAAATTCATTAGTAGACATATATAAAATATATATTATTCATTACTTACTTGGTATGTTATAGTTATATAACATATCTTATGATTTTTAGGAAACTATATAAGAATAGTGAAACCATATATTAGGAAATATTATATATATTTAACAATTATGTAAATTGGACTCTCATAATCCATATTAACTTTTAATATAACACTCTAGAAAGTATAGAGTCAGGAGATATGGGATATATAAATTAAAATTTGGGGGTTATGTGGTGGAGACATTATACAATAAATTTCGAGTTCATTTGTAGGAGACCCTACTCTAAAAATATTACTATCATTTGGTAAGGATATACATCATGAATTTAATTTCATGTGAAAAGGGTTGCATGATGTGGTATATATTAATCATAAAGAGATGTAAAATATTGAAATGAGATTTTACTCTTGAAACAGTTAGTATTCACCAGAAAATATATAATGTGAATCCTAATAAGTGTTTGTTTATGAAAATTAATTATTCGTTTAGATTTTTTTAATTTTTTTAATAGTGAAAATTTTCTATATGATAAATAAAGGAAAATTTATCTTGAATCTAATTAAATGAACAAAATATTGAAGAGTTTTATCATTTAATGATATAATGAAAAAATGAAACAGAATGATGAATGAAGGGAATAGATCTACGATTTTTAATAGATACATCACCCCATATCCCTATTGTATATCTACAAGAATTTAACTAACTATCCTATAGTATCATGAAAATTCCCTCGGTTTTTCATATAAAATCATTACCTTCATCTATACCTATAGGTTCCATGAGAATTTGATTACGAGACCTCGATTAATATATATGGATAGTTTGTAGTGGTTTAAACATATGAGACATGAAGTTTGTTAAATAGGTGTTAAGAAGCACAAAAATTTTAAATTCAATGTAGTTATACTCTTATGTGTTGGATATACTATTCGAGAAAAAAATTTCTTGAGACATGGATTAATTTTTATGTTTCCATGTAAAAAATATCAAATCAATGATATTTTTACATAAATGAGGAGAATATCAACATATGGTTTTTTTCTATGAGAATAATAACTAATCTTGGACATTATTTAAATTTCATAGAGGATAATCTTTACCAATTTTTTTTCCATAGAGGATGTTTTAAAATAACAAATTTTCTGTATCCAATAAAAGGGTTAGCTGAGTATAGTCATAAATAAATTAGTGGTCATGTATACTTGGATATTTAAGATAATGGAATAAATTCATAATTTGTGGCTAGGAATGTGATATAAGATCTAATAAACACTAAATAACCAAATATAATTAGAATCAAGAAATATTTATTCCATTGATATTGGTTTTATATATAGATGTAGATAATCTATTAGGGGAAACAATAGGTTTTTTATCCTAATGTTTGGTCTCTCTTGGATACCTAGTGTGAATTGGTAAATCCATACAACATGAACTTTTATATATATATAGCCATTATAGAAGAATTTTATGTCATTTAAAATAGATATAAATTGATATTTTTTAGTTCTTTTAGGATATATTATATGTTAATTAGTTATATTTAAAGTTGAGAAAACCACAAGTTATTGTGAATTTGGGAAATCAGATGACGACCATTATATTGTACAATTTTAGTTTCATTTGATTGGGAAAAAATGAAATATAATCATGTTATATATTTTATTATCTTTAATTAATGAATTTTTATCATTCAGTTTTTATTTGTGTTAAGATTCACTAAATATGGGTAATATTTTTAGGTACATTGTTTTCTGGAGGTTAATGAGGCTATCACAATTTTTCACCCGAATCATTCGACACTCTATCATAATCTGGCCTTAATCTATCTACTGTTATAACTTATGTTTAATGAAATATAGTTCTTTGACAATATGACACCAAAATTGGTGGTAGGGGAAAATTGTTATGGTCTTTCAAAGAAACATCCACATGATTCCTAATCCCCTAAATCAGAAAAAAAAATTAATCATAGGATAACTTGAAATACATGAGAACATAATAAAGACTATTTAAATATTCCATTTTCTTATATCATATATGTATAAATCACTCTGGTTCATATATTTTCTATATAAATTATACAAAAGGAGTAGAAATAGAAAATTATGGGTCCTGGGTATCCATAAATCAATCGACCCATCTATCATGTACTTTTGATCATATCATTTGATGATAATTTTTTTGGGAATTCAATTACCTAAAAATTGATTTTTAAGGATAAAAATTTGGGTTATTATCAATAATATTATATTGAAATTTCATAATCTCATGAATCATAATAAATATATTCATTTAGAAAAGGTGGTGCACCTATGAACCTATTTTGGACAGAAGGAATATATCCCAGTTGATTTTGAAAAAACATAACTATAGTTACAATAAATGCACTATATTCTCTAACCAGAGTGTGTCCATTATAAAAAAAATGTATTATATGTGATTCTTGAGACTTGATAATTTTATGAGTAGAACATGAAATTATCTAAGTTTTTGAATTTGATTGGCTTAATAGGGGATCAATGAGAACAAATTATCCATTGGGATTGTGGTAAAAAACTATGTTATATGTTGACTAGAAATTCTGGATAGAGGGTTCATTTTATTTAAAAATTATTCTAAACCAAGTGTGTTAGAGAAATTAATCATAGAGAGGACTGATATAATTGTGTATTTTATCATATATAAGAACTAAATTTTGTGAGTAAAATAGTTCTTTAGGGGGGTCCCAATGTTTTACTTGGGATTCGCACTATTGAATAGATTGTGGTCTCTCGATTTTCAGTTCAATGGGTTGTAACATAAAAGGTTACTCTATTTTATCTAATCAAGACGATTTAACTTATATAGGTGAATCCCCAAGCTGAATTTCCACATCTTCATGTACGTTATTTTGTAAAAACTCCACATTAATCCACTAAAGATTTTGAATCTTAGGTTTTACATGAGAAATATTCTCACTGGTATGACAGTGCTTAGCATATTTGTCTATTCAATGGACTGATAATGTATATGAGACTTTTCATCAATGAAAAGTAATGAACCGTCAATAAAATGGTAATGGTTTACTGGGAGGTAGTCCCTAGGTATAGGCCTACTTCTAGTTTAATGTTCATGAACCATCTGTAGGTATATTAGAGTAACATTTTTTTACAAATATTGTTAATAATTACCTAGCTCCTCATCCACCCCATGCATTGTGATGTCATAAATTTCAATAGAAATAACATTTATTGATATGTATATAATTTTTTAAAATTAATCTATTGAATACATCATTTTGGAGGATTATTTTGATTTGGAATAATCATTAATTAATTTATATTTTTTAACTTTTGTGACCGGTATACTACTAGGGCTTATGATATAGTATCCCTTATTATGTTTTACCTAATCTTTTTTATGAACTCTTCATGATTAAGTAGGTGATTATTTTTTAATCTAGTATAGAAGGGAATCTAAATAAAAATTCACTAATTGTGGTTTAAAAGTGAAGACTCCAACATTGAACCTATGTGGGGATACCCCAAATGCCCTGAACACTAATTTCCTTTGCATTGGATCTAAAGAAATTTAATCACCTTTAAAATTGGTTGGTATTGTGGAAAATATAATTTTTTATAAAAGAAAACCTATCCAACTAGGATGGGGGATTGATTCATTTTGTATAAAAATGCCTCTATCTTGGTTCGTTAGGAATTTTCATGGGATATTGCTAATGAATATTTAAGTACATAGATTCTTTTCTATTAGAATCATACTGTGAAAAATGTTAAACATATATTGTATTTATGAATGGACTCATAGATAACTAAAATATCCTCTTATGGTATGATTACGCTCACAGGTCATGGCTCATGATCTAAAATGGATGAAATCATATCATAAATAATTACCCTTATAACATATCTGATTAGTGTATATATTGACTGATTAAAAAAATCTATTGATCATCATCTTGGGATAATCAATGCTAGTGGGTGACCCAATATCAGGGTACACCAGTATTTCTATGGGTATGGCTGACATGGTAGTTATTTTTTCCTTAAAGGCAACACTTATTTGGTTCATATTTTATATTAATTGATAATGATCTCCTATGAGACCACAGACGTGTTCCATATATGTAGTAGGGGCCTTCGACCCAAGTAAAATTGTATTCTACCCAATACACCTTTTTTTATTTGGAGATTATAGTGAATCCTCATTTACTATTTGATTATAAAAAATTTCATATGATAAAAAACATAATAATAATAATAATCAAGAATCATATGTATTAAAATACTATGATAATTAGGTTGATTCAACATATTAATATATAAAAAATTAAACATTATTTAATTGTATTAAGTAAAAAACCCTTGTATATTCTATGTTATCTTTATTATATGTATTCACATGAGCAAATAAACTAGATGAGGGGAATGATAAAATTTTAGTAATGGAACAAATAAATAACATGGTACATTAAAAAATATAGTTCATGGGTGAGAATAATCATCATAAATGTATCATAAAAAAGGAATCGTCATGAAAAAAATGATGAAATCATTTGAAAATATAATTTAATAAAGATTAGGTATTATAATGTGTGAACATAAAATTATTATCAAATGAAATTCATATGTTGGGAATAGTGCCAGTAGCATTTTAAATATTTCATTTGTGTAGAAATAATAATTGCATAAAAATGAAAAAAATGCTAGAATAATGTTCACATATTATAAATGTAATCTAATTATATGGGAATATAATTAATTTGAAATCCATCACATCATAATATGCTCAAAATAAATCATGCCACATGGAAAGGGAGAATATAACAACCTCATAGATGAAATATACCCTTGAAAAAAGAGTTAGTTACATAATAATGTTTTAAAAGAAATTTTAATGAAAAAATGGGTTTACAGAAATAAGCTAGTAAAATATAATTTTTAATATTATATTTTTTCATAAAAAAATTATTGGTAATTGTGAGAAGACAAGGATAATCCATAAGAATCATTGAGATCCTTTGTAATGTAATGTATTTCTAGAAAATAAATGTGGGTAGATTATAATCATAGAAGAATATATATCCACTAATGAAAAAATATATATAAGTGAAAATTTCCTTTGGAATTGATTTTTGGGAATCATATTAAAAACCATGAAAAACAGGCGATGATCCAAAATAAATAGAGGTTGATTCAAAATTTTCATTACCATTGATCTTATTTTATTTTATACACATTAGGACTCCAGTATGATAATATTATGTTCATCAATAACAAAATATTGAAATTAATTATATTCCTTTTTTCATTATTGGATAATTATAATCCTCAGAATTTATTTCCATCTATGTTGTTGGAAAATATAATGGATTGATTACATTTTTCCTATTAAATTATACCATTTTTTCGATTTCATTTATTTTAATTTTCTATTATATAAAATTATTTACCAAATATTTGGAAACGTAAAAATAAATTTATATCTCAAATTCATAACTAACCTTCTATATAAGCATTCTTAATTAAATCATTAATAATTTCTTCCTATATTGATGAATCCATCATTTATGAGGTTGTATCAGAAGAGTGGGAGAGATAGTATATAATATTAATCGAATGGAAAAGTACTACCAGCATCATAATAACATTTATTAATTAAATAAATATATATCAACTTTTTAATGATTGTATGAAATTGAAATTTATTTAGAGAGTAGAAAAGTAGAATATACAGAAAATAATGAATGATATTTAGGTTTTCCCATTCATTGATGATTTACTATATTAATAAAGCCTTAAACAATAAGGGTTGAGTACTTCTAAGAAACCCTATGGGTAATAATAAAATTAAGAGAGGGAAAATGGGCTGATTTTTAGAATTTATAAGTAAATCCAAAAATAAATTCCTTCTCGAAGTGATGGGGTTTTTATATTTGATGAGATAGATATTTGTGGGTAAAAATATTGATTATTTTACAATTTATGAAAAAGGATTTTCAGTTATAATTACTAACAAAAAAAATTTATGTCTAATTAATAAGGTGCATATTATTTAGAAATTAAAATAATATAAAACCCAATATCACCATCCAACATCTGAATTAATTGAAAGTGAAATAAATAGTTTTTTATCATTAAATATAATTTTCACTAAAAAATAAAAAATATAGTATTTTCAATACAATAAGAAAATTTATAATTTCATTATTTTACACAATTAATTTATTTAATTTTTGAGAAAATATTTTCATGATTTTTAGAGAATAATTATTTCACGATTACTTCATTAAATTTATGGTATTTATAAAAATTAATTTTTAAATATTCAATGAAAATCAAATTTTTAAACAAAATATGAAAACATAAAAATAACATAAATTATATATGATAATTCCAATATGGAAATTATTTATAAAAATATAATTATCTAAATATAGTAACATTTTTTTTAAATAAACCAATTTATATATAATTTTTTTTAATTTTTAGGGATCGATCAAACTCTATACCATTAGAATGTTTTTGTTCTAGTTCAAACATATTTTAATTTATATAAAAACATTGAAATCACTTTCCAAAAATAAAATTTCATTAAGTTGTTTTAAACTGATCATAAAATGTATTTTAATGAATAAAATATACGTGTTCATAAAAATGTAATTATACTTTCATTATGTAAATTCTATTTTGTCATTTTTAACATATTAAATTAATTATATTATAATTTATAATAAATATATTAAATTAATATATTTTTTCCATGTTTTTTATTTTTTTTAATTTAATATATTATACGATATTATTAGGTGTGACCTATGATTAATACAATAGAGAGACCCATATATAAATGTTTGGGTTGATACATTAATCCTAATTTTAGAAATTTTTCCTTTGAAATTTCACCTTGTGTCCTAAAATGATAACAAATGAGTGTAGTTATTTTTTATTTTATCATAAGGTTATCATGTTCCCTTTTAAAATTTATTTTTCTTCCAATGTAGTTTAATAAAGTGAGTTGTTTTTTTTTGTGTAGAAAATTGTCTCTACAACCCACGATTTTCACTAATTAAACCTCATAAAAGAGATAATTTATCAAATATAAAACCCTTCTTTTTAATTAATATTATAGATATTGTATAAAATTCATCAAGAGTGATATACATAACATGACATTACATTACATTGATTTGGATAAACTGCAGTCGATGGGCCTGAACTCCGTTGTTATCATGAATCCCAAATGGGCTAATAAATTTATATAAATGATTTCCCTTTTTTGAAAAGATAAATAATCTATATCATTGGATATATAAAGATTTAATTTATCTCAAAATTAAAATGTTATGCCTCAAAGATGTTAATCAACACATATTTTTTGTTGAATATGTGCTTCCCCATTTTGAAATTGAATATATATGAACATCTATAAGATTTATTTGACTTACTGAATACCATTATATGACATTATCTAACTTTATTCCAGTATTTTAAGGAACATAATTTCATTCTATAGTGGGATTCATAATATCCCATAAAAATTCTTTAGTGAAATATGTTATTGTTTGAGAACTATAACAAAACAATATGATGATACCAACCTTATTAATGAATATAGATCAAGATCTATGCATTTCCAAAACTATCTAGATGGTCCATTATGATTTGACATCAGTAAGAGGGTGATAATACCTATAAAAATTGGACTATGAGTTTGAGGAATGATTAATACATTTCTATATCATTAATTTAAACTATAGATCTCGAATATATATAATTAATAATGGTGTTTTATGCAGAGTCACCACTTCTTTGGGGTATATCCTTTAATGTTAATTGAGTGTAATGTCCTCTGGAATGAAGATAAAGCTAGAGTTGTTTTTATGATTATTCACTACATTCCATATATAATTATAACTTTTTGATGGATTGGCAAGGATAATAAAAAAATACATGGTCATTTTCTCCCATTTCCATATAGATACAGGTAATGATGTCTTGATCCCCTTGGATTTTGACCTTTATGATTTAAATTTTTGAGTTACCAAATCCTTTAATGAATATTAATAAATATAATTCTTAATATTTCCTCACTAGTAGTACTATTGGTGATCTCTTTACATATATTATATTCATGGATGGATAGATTATATTTATCTTTGATAATTAGTCAATACCTCTATTTTTTATCGTACTTTGTGATAATATGGATAATAATTTTCTAAATCATAAAAGTACTAAGTCATAATTGTAGAATTGTGATGCTTTCCACTTTCTTGTAGAATACATCTTCTTTTTTATCTCCGTGTATTCCCTATTAAATTTTTTTTATCCACACATCCATTTATGGTTGACCAATTATTTAAGAATATTAGGATGTTCTTACTTCATTTATGTTTCACATATTCATCCATCTCAAATATTAGAATATTACATAATTTTCAATTCTCACGATGGATAGAATTCCATGATTCATTCTGCATATATAAATCTTCCACTTCATTTATCTTACATGAACCAATCGTACTCCATTATTACCTCTTACTATCATTACTGGTTCATGTTCATCTCCAAGAGTGTGAATTTAAAATTCATAATATTATGATTAATAAATATTTCATTATTCTCTCCACAATGTTAGATACTCTAAATATTCAATGTAAAGATCACTAAAACCAACACTATATCATGATTTTGAAATTTATACCCACATATTTTATATTATTGAGAGTTATATGATATAAATTTATTATTTTTCATTAGTACACAAAACAATTATTTTTTGAATACTCGTTGAATATAACAAATACTTCCAATTTTTAATTAGTATGACAAAATATGCAATGTATAGCCTCCTATTTAACTCCTTTAATCTCTCTTCACATTAATCCGTCCAAAAGAACTTTACCAAGATTCATGTTATATTGGATACATTACTATATAATTCTGATATGTTTCAAAAAAAATCTAAATACTTATTTAATCTAAGAAAACAATGAATATTTAGGGACCATAAGATTAAGGTCCATTCCTCATTCACCTTTGATATTAAAGGGTCCATAAATATCCCCATTAATTTGATAACATGACCTACGAATGTGACATTCTATATATAAAAGTATCTTATTTAAAACATAGCATAAAACCTCTTTATCGTTATTATTTTCTTCAAAATTTGTAGATTCTTTTCAAGTTATTCATTTCTCATTGAGTCTATTAAAATATCATAAATAATCACCATAGTATTTTTTTCAAGGAACTATATAATAATAATATTTATCAAGAAAATTATGATTTTATATACTATACCAGAATATTTTAAAATAAATACAATTTGTAATAGAGTACACCTCACATAACACCGAGCTAAAACGAACCTGATATATTGTTTTTTAAATTTTTATGTTAAAAAGATTTTATTGAATCGAAATATATGAAGACAATTAAATTTATTATAAAATATATGTATAAATTGTTGAATAAATTTAATTTTTTTGATTAATTATTATGAAATAATCACTCAATCTTTTGTAGTATATTTTTCCATCGAATAATCATTTTCTTAAATAATTATTTTTTTTCAATTTGTTATAGTATATATAAAAAAATATTTTCCATTTTCATAATTTATATTTTATAAAAATTATAATTTTTTTGAAATTTGTATATCAAAATTGTATTCGTGTGAAATTTTTAGATTTTTCTAAAATAAAAGATTTTTAGTGAATAATGGGAATATATATTTATATATATAACTATTTTTATACTATATATTTATAGAATATCATTTTATGTGGAAATTGTATTGAAGTTTTTATATTATTTATATTATGTATAATATAATAATTTCATTGTAATTGTAATTATACCTCAATTAAATATATAATCATTTTTACACATAACATTTCATTTTTCATGAAAGTTTATTTTCATCACATTTGGTGGGATAATATAAAAAGTACATTTTTCAACAAGAGTAATTAAATTTGATAAAATGGATTAAATATTTTTAATCATATTTTAATAATTTGTTAAATAGTTCAGCATTATTTTGATCATAACAAAAAAATATCCTTGCTAAAAATATTGTTACAATGGTTTGGTGAAAACAAATAGAATAACGATAAAATTACATAATAAGACTTAAAAATAATCCATATAATTTATTATATTTCATTTTTGAGTGATTACTTACTAGGCCATTAATATATTCTAAAATATTAAATTTTTGTTTGATTAATTTTGATAATGACATTTATCTTTTTTTGTAATAGAAAATTAAAAAAAGTCTATTTTTTTATTTTAATATCTATAATTTTTTTTATTTGCATAAAAATAGGTATAAAAATTTATAAATTATTAGTTTGAAGATGAATAATTTTTTAATTATGGTTATTTATATCCAATTTTTATTGATGAAAATAATTACCATAAATTCTTACGCAATGTCGACACAATGCATCTAAATGGTGTAGAAAAATAATGTAAATTATCTTAATAACATTAAAATATATATATATTTGATAAATTATAATTTAAATTTATTATTTTAAATAATTATATAATATTATTAATGTTTTAAAAGTTTATATTAAAAATAAATACTTATATTTATATTTTTTAAATGTCAACTAATGTGATTAGTCCCAAAAAGAATGATGTTTATTCTTATTTATGTAAAAAAATAATTTCGTTGAATGGATTTAAAAACATATAAATCTTAACATTTTCCAATTAAATTAGATTCTTTATATAATATAATCCATTTTGTACTACTGGATCACTTTTCCCTTTATTTAATCATTCTTTACACATATTAAGTAAAGATCTTGGTTATCATGGTAATCTTTAAAATGGTTAATATAATATTAAAACAAAGAGATAAGGATTAAAACATATCCTAATATTCTATAAATAGTATTGGATTAAAATATTTAAAATTATATTTATCCTATATTATAAATATTTCAATTTTGTCCCATATAAACATGAAAATTAATTTATATTATTATTACACGTTAAGTAACTCCACGGGTTCCCATGTAATCTCTTAAATAATGACACAACCCTTTGTATCTTACGTGAACATTCAGAGACATATAGGTAGAAAAATATATACCTAAATAAATTAACAAAATTTATCCTCAATCTCTATATTTTTTGGCCTCACCATAATACCATCGTAGAAGAAATAATGTATATGCGAAAATAGATTCTTTAAAGAGAAGGTAACCCTCTTAACTGATCAATTTCATTTAAATTCATCTAATACTCCCTAAAATTATATCATCAATAATAAAATATTTTTTAACCATACAATTTGATTTTATTTTGTTAATGTGTAAACCTATAAATATATTTTTTCATCTAATTTAAAAAACCCTATTGTTCATGTATATTTACAGACTAACGCCTCACAAACTGATGTACTCTGTCTCTCAACATCACTGTTCATCAATGTTTATTATTATGGGTTTAATGTATAGAAAATATATCTATGACAGAATAATTATTTTATAAATAAAATATATAATCTATATTCTTTCAATTCATGTCATTAAAAATAGAATCATCACATGTGTATACATACGAACTATTGTATTCACATACTGATGTATTTATTTTTCAATACCAAATAACATGGACAGTCATTAAGATGTATTTAATTAAATTAGTTTTTGTTTATAGAATTATAATGATTCAATAAATATTTTATTTTATATTAAATATTTATTTTCTATCTAATGAAAAGTAAAAGCTTTTCTTGTGTGTACATTTAGACTACCTGATGCGTCGATGCCTATTTTCCTGAAATAACTTCAAGGTTTTATCTATAATTTTAATTTATAAAAACAATTATTATTATATCATTGATAAAATATGGGATATTATGTAATGATAACCTATTTTACCCCATATATATTATAAGATTCATTTTAATAAAATTTATCTAAATTCCCTAAAAACACCATATGTAAATATTTCCCATTAAAAAATTATATAATGTAATGTAATAAATGTGATATATTGTTTAATGATAAAAAGATAAAAATAGACGTTTTTTAAGTGGATAAAGTTATAATTTTTATTTATTTTTATATGAATTAAAGGTCATATATAGAGAGTTTGTAATTGATGTAAATGATTTCATATGTCTTTTTCCATTGATTAGGTTATACCTCTACTTTATTGACTATGTTCTGTCAATATTTTTTTGGTAAATGACTTAGTGTTTTATTATGATATATTTTAACTATTTGGGTTTTATTACTGTTACACATTATCACCTCATTGATTAATTACCATAACCATTTTATTATATTTTTAACTATTATATATTTCACTATTCTTTCTTTAAAATATATCTTTTATTATGCACCTAATTCATTTATAGGATTTGAATACATGATAATTATATATTATATGATGTATTAATCCTTGATAATGATATTTAATGTTCCATTTATGGTCAATATTTCATGAGATTTTGATTCAAGTGTTACAAATGTTACAACAATTTTCATTATCTCCAATTCAATTCATTGAGCCATTACTGATGTTATAAAAACGTTTTATTTTATATTGTGTATTGGTTTACCCGTTAATTTTTTTCACATATTTTAACAAGGAAATTATAAATTTCATATAATCATAGTAACTTCAATTATCCTATGTCTTTTTGATTCAATCATTTCCAAAATTTCATATTTTCCACATTTCAAATTTCTTTTCGTGATATATGTTTTAATTGATGCACTTATTTTAATTTATATGGTGTATATACTCACAATAGAAATAAAATATCATTAATATTTTTTATAGTTATGGTATTTTATTTTTCTTTTTATGTTTTTTTCATGGTATTTTTGGTTTTAAATTATTGTAAATGGTATTTCATTAAAAATGTTACATTAATTTTTTTAAATATGTTTATCGGAAATCATTGTTTATGTTATTCAATTTATTTCAACATATTCATTCTATAATGACAATTATTTTTTAAATCTTATTCCATATTTTTTTACCATATATTGTAGTTTTTATAGTAAAATTTCATAACTGATTCCATGTAGTCTCTTTAAACTCCTTTAATTTTTTTTTGAAAATAAGGTTTATTTTTATCATTTATAACATGACATTATTTTCACAATATAATTAGATTTCTTCTTTTAATATTACTTTACAAGTTTATATGACTATTTTCAAATAAATTAATTCTATAAATATTTTAGTAATTTTTTTATTCTAATTATACAGATATAAAGTGAAATTTTCATTATTTTCCATTAAATGTTTTAAATATTCCTTAAATAGAATTTTCATCTTTTTCATCATCATTTAAACAATATAATACTTAACTAGGGATATTATATTATGATACCATTCAATTCATTTAACTAAATGGTTTATGATTACAATTTAAATAAATTTTATAGGAATACACATCTTTTCTACTACGTAATCAATGAATAATTGAACGGTGGTAATTTTCATGGATGTTATATTGAAAAGTGAATGCTTTAAAAGGTTTTGTTCATTTTATATTACTTCGATATATTTATATAATATTTCTCTGTGGTTTCTTTATTAAACATAGATGAGTTATTATATTATAAACCATGGATCAGTGGTTCTATTAAATCCCTTCAACGCATTCGGTACGTCAACATAGATAACTATTGTGTATTACTCAGAAGATATAAAAAAGATAAATCTTGTATGATACTCATAAGAGATGACAACTTTTACTAATTATGAGTATCTCTTAAAAGATGATATAGTTAACTTCTTTATGTGATTCCTATTTTTTTTAAAATTATCCTCTTTTGATGATTTCATAAGGACTGTTACATATTGAAAATCAAGAAAACAGTTCTTTATACATAAAATAAGATATAATGATTCCTTAGATCAAATATTATTTTTATAAGACTCATTATTTTTTACTCTTATGTCTCCCATGTTCTCTTAATATTTATTCCATGCCTTAATTTTTATTTTTTAGGTTTTAATGGGTATGAATTATATTATGTTATATTCATGAACTTTTAATATCCTCTCATATCATTATAATCATCTTAGGTTGATCAAAGATATTATATTTTTAATGATTATGTTTACCCATATAGATGTTTTTAGATCACATTTATTATTTCTATTTTACACAGTTTATATAGAAAAAATTAATGTAATATATGTCTAAAAGGATTTCATGTGGGGGATGTTGATTATTTAATGTGGAATAATAAAATATAACTATAGTGGAGACAATTCTCACATAAATAAGTGTGTGTTTTTATGAAAGTGTTTTTCCAAATTCCATAAAACTATAATCATAAGTGGCTATCTCATATGAATGTCATCGAATATTTACATTTGATTTTGTACATTTTTAATGATTAAATTGATCCACATTTATAAATATCAAATCCCTAAATGAAAATGTTTTTTACTACATGATTTTGGTGTATGTGTTTCGAGTATTATAGTTTATATCACGGTAGTGTTTAGGTAAATTTTGAGAATATGATATTTTCATGTGATGTTATTCTAAGAGTTGTAGATTAGATCATGGGTATATATGTTAAAATATTATCATAAGATCATTGTAATAGAAAGACAATTATCGGGTTTTAGAGATGGGGTTTTAATTTGATTAATGAAAATTTGGGAGATTTTGTTGGTTGAGGTATATGTACACCTTATCAAAATCATATAGTATTATGTTTGAGGAAATTCATTACATCATTAGGAGTATAAGGTAAAAGATATGAGAAAAAAATTGAGGTTAAAAATTTCCTAATTTTTTTGTAATTGAGGTTGGTAGGGATATTGTGTTAATTATTTTTCAAATGATTCAATTTGAGATTTGGGTATTAAAATTGAATTTTGATGATTATTGTATTCCTTCACAACATGAATGTTTATTCATTTTGGGTATTATCTAATCCACTCGAGATAATTTTTTTAATAAATAATAAAAGAATTTATTTTCAATTTTTATAGATCTCATAGTATACTTGGTGGAAATTTTAATCAACACTCATAATAAATATTCATATTGGATATTTATTATTTGAATGATGGGGTCAGATTAAAGTAGAAATTATTTAAAACCTGAAACCCATTGAAAAAATTACATTAATTAATTTGAATAAATCATGTAATTATTTTTATCCTATTTTCGGTATTAATTATAAAATGTATCATTAAAATTAAAATTATGTCCTTTATTACAATAATTTCTATGGATTGTTTATATTTTTCACACCTTAATGGTTTTTGGTTTTATGGCCATTGAAATTATAATGATTAGTCAAATTCATGTCGTCAATGATATCCATCACTCTCCATAATTATTTTGACATTAAATTTTGACACCCATTTCTATATTTTAAATTCCCATATGTTGTTTGGAATTTAAAACCCATTTTTTGATATTCTTGATGTCCTTAAAATCTATCTTAATCTCTTCTAAAAAGGTCTTTTAATTAACCCTTTCTAAGATATGGGTTTTTTATGATTAAATTTTCAGATATTAAACCCCAAAATCATTTACATTAAGATAAATTGGATAGGATAAAATTTAAAAAATATGGGAGAATGTGGTGCGCCATGATTTTAAAAAGAATATTATATTCAATAGATTGTATAATAGAAAGCATCGATCTTAAACAACTGTGAGATGTTATTATTTAAATATAATAGTTATAATTTGCATTATATTTTTATATATGAATATAAATAATGGAATTATAAAATATGTTCATAAAATCCCTCTTCAATAATAATTAATTTATTAATTATTAGTAAATTAGAAATAGATTTTTGGTAGCCTTTTCATCAAGAATACAATTTATTTAAAAATTATTTTATTAGTTTTTATGGGTCAATATTACATTTAATTTATTCCAAATGTTTATCTTTTTTATTAATTTTGGTTTTAATTTTTGAAATCATCATATCATAAGTATCATAGGGTTAAATTTTAGAATTTTCTGAAACTATTGATTTTACAGTTGATTGTGAAAAATATATATATTTTTATAGAAAACTATCATTTTATTTAATGTATATATATAGTCATGTTTATTTTGTTTTTTTAAATTTCATCACTTAATTTTTATAAAAAATTAATACAATTAATTTCATTGTAATCAACATTAGTGTTTATTTTTATAGAAAAACATTTTATACTTCATAATTCATTTTATTGTGAATGTGTTTTTCTTCACATTTTGGGTGTTTTTTTTAAATTTAATTTCTACCATCTATATAAATTAAATTTTAAAACATGGATTATATATATTTAATCATAATTTATATATTTTATAAATAGATAAAAATTATTCCATATGACATTTTAACCATGGTAAAAATGTAGTCATAATTGGTTGGGTAAAATGTGCAAGTTTATGTTAAAACTATGGAATAATGATTAAACATCATATATATATAAGAATATATTTAATATTATGAGTTTAAATTTACCATACACCACCTATGTTTAAAAATATTAAATTTTTATTCTTGTTTTTGGTAATAATTACATCTTGATTATTTAGAGTAAAAAAATAAAAAATGACAATTTCTTCATTTTCATATTTATAATATTTTTTTATTCGGATAAAAATATGTCTCAAATTATTATAGAATGTTATTTATTATATTATTATAATTATTTAATCATTTTAATTTAATTTTAATTTTTATTGGTCAAATAGTTTAATTAAATTCTATAGTAAATCAAACATAGTTCTCTTTCATGAAGTTGAAAAATTAAATAAACGAATTTAAAAATATTAAATGAAATATTTCATAGTTAATTTATTTCACACCATGAATTTTTCAGATAAAAATAATATATTATTAATTTGATAAAATTTTATATTATAATTAAATTACTGTATTAATATCATGTTTATTGAATTTTTTGTGTATTCAAAAAATAAAATTAATAGTATTTTTAATTTAATAATATATTTTAACATTATTTACAGAAAATACGAAAACATATATTTGTAAAATTTAGTGGTATATAGTTCAGAATATTTTACATTTTCATTTTATTTATTAGTTAATTTATTGTACCATTCTTCACCCTTAATGTGAAAAAACATTGTTATCGTAGTAATCATTAAAAAGATTTATATGAGGTTAAAAAATCAAGAAATGGTTAATAAATCCATGAATGTTTTATTAATTTTTTTATACTATAGGATATCTACTTATATCCAACCTGTGTTCAAAATATTATATTTTTTTCTACGTGAATAAGATAAAATATTTTTATTAATTTAAAGCTTTAATAAATTCCAAGGGTGTCCCTTTACTCTATTATATAAATACTATACTTATCCTCTATTAATCAAAATTAATGATCCATATAGATAAACAAATATTAATCCAAAACACTTACCAAAACACTTTCCGACTTCCTAGATTTCATTTTTCACCATTATACCAAGTGTTATATCTTATATTGTATTTCAAAATAGGTTTTTCAAAGAAGTGGCAATCGTTTTAACCTAGTTTTTTCATTTTGCTTCTTCATGTAACTCTTTTAATTATATCCAAAACATTAATATACCATAAAATTAATATATAATAGAAATTAAAGGTCATTATGTTCATTTAATTACTTTATTCATCTCATTTTACATTAAAAGTGAATGGAAACAATCCTTCATCCGTATGTGCATGCTACCACCCCGTGAACTGATGTATTTTGATTCCAATCACTAACATTCCTAGATTGTTATTATGATGTATCTAATTTATTTATATGGTATTTCTAGAAAAAACTATGATTTTGAAAATATAATATATTATTTATTTTCATATCATGATTATCATTAAAAAAGGAATTATCATGCACACTTACATATGGACTACCGTCTCCATGTAGCGATGTAATTCATTATTCAATAATCAATCACATGTATTTATACTATAAATTAACATAATTATTTCATTTTATAATATAATATGATAATTATTATTTAAATATATAATTTTTATTAATTATTTTTTATCCAACTAAATATAAAAACATAAATCTTTGGTATTTACAGACTATTACTAATGAGACAATGTATTTTACTTTTTAGGATCATTCATCATGGGTGGATCTATAAATGTAATTTTTTATGAATATTATGTCTAATTCTTGTATAATATTTTCAATATTGTGTATTAATTTCATATTTAACTATAGTTGACATTCAACATTAATGTCTCTTTTATAAACAAAATGTCCTCTAAATTAAAAAAAATGCACTGAACTGATTATGTAATAAAATATGTTATTTTAATAAATGAACAAACTGCTTAATACTAAGAAAATAAAAATGTAAATTATTCTCAAACAAGAAAAATTATTATCTAAATTCACTGACTATTTCATTTAACTATTCTGTGTTATGTGGCATATTTTAAAATAATGTTATATTTATAATTATTTATTGTTTTATAATATGTATACATAATAACATCATTGATTAATTCTCACTTAAAAGTTATGATATTTTTAAGGATTATTCATCTCAATGTTGTTTCTTTAAGACACGTCTTGTATTATGAAACTACATCCATTTATATGATATATATATAATATATATTGAGATATTACATTGTTAATTGTGCATTTATCATGATATTTAATTCTCGATAAAATTTAAATCATTCATGGGATATTGATCTAAATCAAAATATAGATACATATATTATAATTATATGAATTTCAACACGATTGGACATAATTCATGTCATTAACCATATTTTATTTTATATGGTGTAATTAATACACCATAATTTTTTGTCATATATTAATTCATTAAAATTATTGGTCTTGCAAAATCATTCTTTATTACTTCATTCAATGGATTTTTTTTAAATCTTTACCCAAGCTGTAGGGGTTTCTAATCTGATGCATCCTTAATTGAAGCTTGTATCGATTTATGATCTTATTTTCAATTATATTGTGTAAATTATAACTATTGAAATATTATATCATGTATACTTTTATATAAAATTAATTTTAGAATATTTTTAAAGTTCATTCATTCAAATTGTTTTTAGTTTTTAAATAAAATAAATATATTTTTTTAAAAAGCATTGTTTTAATGGTTGTAAATACATTTATCCAAATACTTATTCCATTTTATTAATCTAATATAAAAATGTTATTTTCATACCATAAATAGTTTTCTAAAGTTTTCTACCTTCATATTTGACGTTCTCCAAAAAATTTGTAATTTTAATTTTCTTCAAATGTTCCATATAGGTCACTATTAACAATCATTATAAATGTTATTAAATATTTTTCATTTCTAATGTTTTCAATGTCAATATATTTTCCAAAAATAAAAAAAATTATTTGTTTTAAGATTAATTTTCATGTTTCTATTCTTATTTACAAATAATATAATTTTTTTTTATTTTGTATTTTTTTATATTATTTAATGAAAATTTTATTTTTTTAAAAACTTAAATGAAATGTTTTAAATGTTTTTATGGAATATTATATTTTTTATTATCATTTAGTGATTTAAATGCTTAATGATGGCTATTATGTCACCCTCTTAGTCTTATCTATATTTAATTTTGATCACGATTAGTATCTTTGCAGGTTCTAAAGAATTATATGTGTTAAGGGTAAAAAATTTTCTTTTTTGAGGGAAAAAATTGGCACATTATATAGGTGCATGATATTTATTAACTATGTGGAAAAAATGTGAAAGGTGTATATTGGAACCAATAGTGATTTTAGTGTTTAGTGTTGTTTTTTATAATAGTGTGAGTAAAAACTAAAATTGTTCAAGAGGATATGTTTGGTCTAGAGTATATCACATGATATGGACATAATTTCTCTGACATTTAATCTATTCCAAGAAAAATGCAGGACCTAATTATCAAGGGATTATGGCTACTACACTGTTAGAATGTGATGTGTATAACTAAGAAGAGAAACTATGTGACCTGCCCCAGATATTGGAAAACAAAAAAAATACCTTGATAACGTTTGTCTGGTTTAATTGTAATATTATATTAATAAATCCATATCTTCAACAAGCCTCTATATGAGACTCTAGAAAACACCTTTCTGGATTCAATGTTGACCCTCAATTTATTTGGGTGCATCCATTCAATTTATATTCATATTTCCCATCAATTTCTTAAATTTTATCATGATTTTCTCTCAATCTCAGATCCTTATGAGTTTTTGAAGCCCAAATGGGTATTGATATCAATATTTAGATGATTTTATTAGGTATTTATGGTTTCACTTAGATGTAGTATTATATGGATGCGATCTATTAATTTTTTAATAATGTATCTGATGTTGGTATCGTTCTCTCTAATGGTGATCTAGGTGTTTCTCTCCTATGGCCTATCCCATGATATAATTATTATATTGTTATGATATAATTTTATTTTTATTTATAAAATTGAATTTCTTATATTTATTCCATTTGTATTTGATCTTTGGTGTCCTTGTAAAGTGTTTTAAAAATATGTTTTCATTGAAAATTAGATTTTATAAACATGATGTTTTTTATCATATGTCTTAGATATGATTTTTTAAATAGAAAAAGTTTTTAAAGTATGAATTTTAAATCATTAAATAAAATATTTTATAAAATGTGTAATTTTTTTATTTGAACAAAATGATTTTATATAGAACATTATGAGACATTGTGGAGTGGAAACTATACATATATATAATCCGTAGTGGAGTAAGATATCACAAGGGTAGGTTCATGTGATTCCATGGGTTCCAGAGTGTATCCTTATTGAGAAAATAATGTTCTTGGACATTATGAGCCAATTATGCTGGCTAGTGTAACTTATCATGTCATAGTTTTTTGCACAATCATTTCATAATTTTCACATTGATTCATTATGGATAATGTACCTCCATGATAATTAGATAAATTTATTTTCCCTCATGATATAGATATTTATGGATGAATAACTTTTATTATTCATCTGGTTAAATAATATATGTTTATTTTATTTCGTAATGAATTTAATTTTAGAATATGGAAATATTTTTTAAAGAAACTAAATGGTTTATTTTATATTGAATATAATTTCTTTTAATATTTTCAGAATCTATTTTATATTTGGACAAAAGGATGCATGTAGATACAAAATATATACCTTATATTTTGGTATCACTATATTACTTTGTGATCACATTCTAGTTTTTACTTATTGTGTTTTTTACGTGGTTTTTATAGGATATAGGAAAAGGAAAGAGTGATTTTAGAAGAATAATATCTTAGTCCATATTTCCTTTTAGTGGATTGGGATATTGGTAGCATATGGTTATGAGGTGATGAACTCATGGGATTCTATAGGTTCTATGTTCATGGTATTTTATTTTTTTCATCTAGATCATGTTATCATATAATTGTATGTTACCCTTTTGGTTTTGTTGTTTAAATATATGATGTACTCTAAATATTATCTATGATTGTTTGATTATTTTTATCTTATCACATCTTTGTTGAGGGTGAATGTTTTCCCATGATTCATTATATGATAACATGGTGCATTTCTCTTTCTGGTGGATATTGGGAATGTGCTTTAGTCATTGTGGTAGACCAATTAATGTGACATTATGGGTTTAACAACATCCTTTTGTTAAAAATTGGTAACAAAGGGCCATGTCGTTATTAAATATTTCATGTATAATTATGTATCACCCTTTTATGTCTATAAATTCCTGATAGAATGGATATATGATCATAGAATCTATATAAGTATTGTTAGACTATGACTTTCTAGAGAAATTTTATGATACACTTTGAGTTAACATGAAATGTATTTGTTGTCTAGTATTATTGGACTATGCCTTTCTAGAAAAATATTTTGACAAAATTCAGGAAGAGTCTTGACTAATTTTAATTGTTCTAAGATAATATCATGTTATTTTTTGGAGATACTTGTTCATTATATTGATTCATTTAATAGTGTACATCTTTATACTGTGTTGAGTGGGTATCCAAAATATTTTTTGATGATTTATCTTTGTTTCCTCCTCATAGGGATGTTGATTTTGAAATATAATTTCTTTTGGGAATCTGGAC
Organism: Viscum album; assembly: GCA_963277665.1. NCBI lineage: Eukaryota > Viridiplantae > Streptophyta > Magnoliopsida > Santalales > Viscaceae > Viscum > Viscum album. Next base: position 1,995,465,096 of record OY728136.1, read on the forward strand.
CATGTAATATCCCTAACTTTTTGGGTGTATTTTCCTATTTATATCTTCATTTAAATAACTTAAAATTGATTAATAGAATTTCTATTAAATTTAAGAGGAGGTTCAGAGGTGTTCTGGGGTTCAGGACAACAATGGAAATGGAAAATGGTCATCATGTGAATGTTTCTGGGTTGGGGAATGGTTAGGTGTATCCAAGAACCCAAACTGTGATAACAAAGAAGAAGGTGCACAGTTAAGAAAACCAGGTAACTGGGAAGAAAAAACCATATTGGCTTGGAATGTTCCATTCCACATGGTTGTCACATTGTATTTTAACATGTGACTACTCCCTAGGTAATCATGCCACTGGTACCCCTCATGGAAAGAGGTTGGGGAACGGTTGGAGCATGGTTTGAAAAATTGTATGACCAAATAGTGTGCCATATTAAAAGTCTATTTTTACCATTTTAACACCTTATGATTTTAATAATTTCACCCAATTTTCTATATCATTCTTCCTCCTCTGGATCAATTTATGACCCAAAAAACCCAATACCTTCCAAGGATCAATCACCTTTGATTCTTGGCTGTTTTGAGTGCCTTTGGTAGTGTATTGACACATAGAGAGAGTATAAGCATCATATCCCATCTATTTTACAGATTATGGATTTTGGTTTTTTTCTTCTTCCCTGGAATCCACAATACACTCTTTTCCGAGTGGATCGTATATTGAGGCTTCTAGGGGCATTCAAATAAAAATCAAACGCTATGGTTGAGCAAGTGTTCATCTTCCGAAATGAGTTATGTATTAATATGATTTATTTCATAATCTTGAAGTTGATTTGGGAATGTGTGGTTGAGTGAATGGTTTTGTTGTGTTTTGAATTTTATTTCTTTAAATAGATTTTGTAAAATGTTTTCTAAAATTAATAACCAAACCTTTCATGATCCCTATGCGATTTATTTAGATTGATTGGACAATTTTAGGTCCCCCATGGGTTGTGCTGATTTTCTTGAACCTGAAAAATTGTAATGTTATGTATAGAAATGACTTGTGATAAAGAAAATCCAAAGAAGATCATGTTGACATGTTAATTTAGTTGAAAAGGGAACATTTATAGATGTTCTTATATATTCATATTTTCATTAGTGATTATTTGGATTAATATGAACTTATTTGGTTGAAATAATTGGATTATAATAAATGAAATATGAATTTTACTTGAAATTTATAAGTGGGTTAATGCATCTAAAAATGAGGAATATGTTAAATGGGTAAATGAATGTAAATTGATGAATGTGTTAAATGTGATAACATATGGGAATTGATGAATATTTTAAATAAAATAGGGTATGGGATTTGTTGATTATAATAATGGGATAATAAGAGAGAAAGGGAAAATTGTTAAATTGTATATACAATGCAATTAGTAAATGTGCTAATGGGTTAAGGATTGATGTTAATTTACATGTTGAATAGTGTTGAGATTTCAATGTTATATGTATTGATTCTTGAATGGTTTGTGATATGGTATAAGTGGTAAATGGATAAATAATAATTTTTTCATGGCTTCTCAGATGTGTGGAATTGGACATCTGGATCTACACCCATGGGCTGGGATAGACTGAGGCTATAAACATCACCCCTATATTTCATGGGTTATTGAAGGGGATAATGTATATGTTCCCCTAATGGTTGAATTTGATTAGACTACCTTGAATGAGGCTCTAAGGTATGTGTGTTGTAATTGTTCATGAAATGCTATCACTGGTGAGATAGGGAATGTGAATTATATAAATTTTCATAAAAATTGTCAAACTAAGGCCATATTTGTAAATGATATAAATTCCTAACCCATGAAACATGTGATGAAAATATATACAGTGATTAATTTTTTTAATGTTAATAAAATTAATGAATGGAATATGAGATTTCCTTTGAATTCCTATCATTAATTTAGTACTTTCAAGCACTAAATTTTTAGATTAGATGTTATTTAGACACCATTGGTTTTGGCCATCTATGTTATACTCACACCCTTCTTAGCCTGAAATTGGGTACCTGAGTTGATTTCATTATTCTTGGGTGTAAAAAGGGAAAAGTACCTATAATATTGAGTTTTTTGGGCTTTGTACTTTCATGTATAAGGATTTAAAATTGGTTTCTAGAAAAAATGTAGGTTATTTTTTTATTGTCTTTATTTTGGGCATCTTTCACTTTTGGGTATTATTAACATGATCAGGGAAAATTTTCATTTGTTTGTGTTTTGTACCCCATTTGGGAAATTGTTTGTAATGCATGATTGTTTTTTATTAATTAATGATACTTTTTAACATGTTATATATTGTGGCGTACTCTAGAAAATAGTTTATAGTCTTCTCACAAGATCATTAATACCCATTCCACTAGTAAAAAACCACTGATGTACATTGAGGAATGCTTGAGATCATTCATTGTCCTAGCTCAAGGAACCTGTTTAATAACATCTCGATCGGGGAAATTGTTATGTGGTATTAGATCTATTATTCTTTATTCCTTGTAATTTGGGGATGGTATAAGATACATTAGGATGTTTTGGGTCCTAGAAATGAGCTCGTTCTTTAGGGTATATAACCCATATATGTGGAAACACCGAAGTTTCTTGGGTAAAAGTTTTGTTTATTCAGGTATGTTTCTATAGTTTAATGATATTTCACTATTTAGTGATGCACTTACCATGTGATGTGACAAATTTATGATATTTATTTCTTGTCAGTAAGGGAATGAAGTTTTTAATTCATGCATCATTAAGGGACCTAGGTATATAAGTTGCATGCATCTTGGTAGGAACACACATAATGGGTGCGTGGGACATGAAGGATTTAATAAATTTCAGATTCCTTATAAAATAATGAAATTAATGTCTAATAATGTTGATGATATTGGATAAATGGAAATAATGTTAAATATTGGAAAAATAATTGTTCATAATGAGGGGTTTTAAATGTGTTAAAATTTTGGACTTAACATGATGTTAAATAGGAAACGTGCCAATGGGGAACGATTTATGGCCTGAGTGTAGAAATGGTTTTAAATGGGGAATTACGAAAAACATGTGACTATGTAGGTTAGTTTACCCCCTATTGTCCATGACCAATGTTATGGATGGTTGAGAGTAGTTTTCTAGGTGTGATGTTGGTTGTTGGAATAATTTTTGTGAAATGAATGGTTTATGGAAGTGGAGAGACTTTATTAATGTAAATTATTGAAGCTATATATTATGTGTTCTAAGACTCATGTTAATATTTATAGTGAAATACCACCACGAGGATGTGTTCTGATTGGGATAGAAGAGGATATCACTAAGAATGATCCACCATATGTGGGATAAGAAATTCTTGTGGTATAGGGTACCAAATAAGAAGAGAATTTCAATGATATAATTTCTTGTGTTATGAAGATAATGGAATGGAACCAAATTAAGGTACTTTATAGTATGTATGATCTAACTAGAGAGTTTCAGTTACAAAAACATATAAAATATTCCATATAGGATGGACTTGATCCTTTATAGTTAAGGATACAGTCCATCATGATGATTTGGGATCACATGGAGACTACTCTTCCAAATAGAGTCAAGATGAAAGAATATATGTTTTGGGGATCAGTGAAGAGCTGGTGGGATATTCTAGTATATACATAGTTGGATGAGGTTACAGAATAGATGGAATTTTAGGATATTATTCTAGAACACTTCTATATAGAGGACTTTTGATAAATGAATGATATAGACTTTATGTGGTTGAACCGGGGAACACTATCTATAATGGATTATTCTGGATGCTTTACACACATGGGATGCTTTATTCCAGAAATGATAAGGGACGAGGAATCTATTTTAATACATTTCAAGGATTCACAGATACATGACACTATGTATTGGGTTAATATATTTCACTGGAAGAGATTTATTGAGGTGGTGTATTAGGACCTAATTTCATAAGGGAACATAAGGGGGGATTTAAGAAGATGAATTGTGGTTGTAGTCGGATAGACTAGTGGTGTATATTCTGAGGGTAGGAAGGGTTATTTAAAGAATATTCATCCGGGTGGAAGTGTGATGATTAGATAGAAGAGTGGATTTTTCTCTCAAGGTTGTGATTAGGTGTTTTTCTAATAGTGAGGTAGGCAAGGGAACATTCATTGTCAGTGCACCTGACCACCAGCTCAGTGTTAAGCATGTCGCGTAATGGGGAATGTGCAACGGTTCTGTAAGAACTCTTGACAGTCAATATCTGATGGAGGATTAGGGATGATATAATGTTCAGGTAGGGGGTTATTCACCCCATACTAGGAAGGTAGTTGTTTTTCTACTGGTATAAATGTTAGAGGTGGTGGGTTTGGTACTCAGGTGTGAGAGCAGACATATCCTCAGGGTAGTATATCACTAAAAACTCAGACCAAATACTAGGTAGAGTGGAATGATCGCTTCCCATAATTTGGCTTGAACCTTGACATTGTGAGGATGGACCATCGATTGAATGAGTTATGATTCATGCATCTTCTAGTCTTGATCATATTTATTATTACTACCATAGGTAAATATTCACATTCTTATAGGGGGAAACATATGTACACTATGTGGAGTGGGAATCCAAGATGGCTTTATAGGTCCAGTATGTCAGTAGTTATGTGAAGACACATCCCAAGTGGTTGGTATTTTTCTTGATGATGGGGATATAAGGAATCTTGTATTCCCTCTAGTGGGGGATCAATTTCAGGATGTGATTATTATTGGATTCTAATATTTTCTACCCATTATAGAGGTTGAGTTCACGATAGAGATACTGTTAGGGTTAGAACCTGTTTTTATTCCACCGTATAGAATGGCTCTGGTTGAGCTCTAAGAACATAAAATTCATTTGGGGGAAATAGAGAGAAATGGGGTTTATCCACCAGAGTACATAACCTTGGGTATCTCTAGTGCTATTTTCTGAGAAGGATGATGGATCCAGGTGGTTTTGTGTTTATTATTAGAGGCATAATCATATGACTATTGTGAATTGATACATGCATCTATGAATTGATGATCATTTCTACAAATTGTGTGTTGATTCATTATTTTCAAAACAATTATATAGGGTTAGGATATCATCATCTAATTGTGAGACCTTATGATATTCCATGAAAATCCTTCAATAGAAGTTATGGGATATATGAGTTTGTTGTTATGTATTTAGGGTTGAACAATACACTGACAATGTTTGTATTCCAAATAAATATAATCTTTCACCCATACCAGAATCATTTTTTGGTTTTATTTTTTGAGGACATCTTGGTTTACTCCAATACTAAGGATTACTATGAAAACAAATCATTAAATAACCCTATGTAAACTCATAGAGAAATCTCTATATGGAAAGCTATCCAAATTCCAATTCTGGATTAATAGGGTTCTTTCCTTGGTTTATGTCATCTCTGAGAAAGGTATGTCAATGGATGTTGAGAGGGTGAAACATGTTGTATCTTGGGAAAGAATGTTTGTGATATATGTATTTTCCTTGGTTGAGCAAGATATTACTAAAGGATCATAACATAATTCTTTCATATGGATGCCCCACATTATAGATCAATCCAGAAAGAAATCAAGTTTGAATGTTATGTGCCCTGTGATAATTCCTTACACTAGTCAAATAGATGGATAGATACTGAACCAGGTTTGATTTTTCCAAATGCAATTATAGAGTATAAAACGTTTTTTTATGAATCCTGTGTTGGTATTGGGGACGTGTTTATGAAGAAATAACTAGTTATGGAATAAGGATCTCTATAGATGGAGCATCATGAATGTAATTACTCCCACACATGATCTTGAGTTGGCCATGGTGGTATCCACCTTGATGTGGTAGTGACATTACTTTTGGGGAGAGTGGTTTAATTTTTATAGGGACAATAAAAGTCTTAATTAAAATTTCTATCGTAATTATTTGTAATAACTGACAATAAAGATGGGTCGAATTCATATATTACATTGATTTTGAGCAGATGAACATGCTAGGAAATGGGACTAGTGTTACTAATGCATTGAGATAGAAGACTCAAAACAAGGTTGTTCAATAATCTAGTTCTCAGTGGTCATGATGGAATTTCTTTTAGAAATGTATCAAGAGGTGTTGGGTTGAAAAGGTTACATAACCCTTTCATCCTTGGTGGTTGATTCCACCCTTCTTATAAAGATCAAAGAGATGAATTATGAGGATGTTGAATGTTTTAGTTTTTTGGAAAGTCATAACAGTGGGGAGAAAACTTTTTGTTGGATGGTCTGTAATGATGATATCATGAATCTCTATGGTCTGGTTTTTATGCCTACATGTATTCAAGATGATTTCATTCTTGATTTACATTCATAAAAGTGGGTAGTTCATCCTTGTTTGAAAAAAATGTATAGTGGTCTTTGAAGGCAGTTTTGGCGACAAGGGATGATAAAATGGGTTACTGGTTTTGTGGTGCTATACCTTACCTGTTATCAGGTGATGGCTACTCATCAGTGACGATGTGACATGTTACATAATTTTCCCATTTATGAATGGTAATGGGATGAGGTGCAATTGATTTTTTTATGGATCTCTTGAGGATTCCATAAATATTGTGTTACTTTGGTAATAGTGGATTAGTTGACCAAGGGAGCACATTTCCTACTGATTCGAGAGACCTTCAGAGTTGATTATTTGGGAGAGTTGTATGTTAGAGAGATAGTATTGTTGCACAGGGATCCAAGAATAAATGTTTCATATCCTAATAAATGATTCAACTAACTCTTTTGGAAGGTTCTAAGAAGGCACTTTTTGTCTATGAGTTTTTTAGTACCCCTTTCTACCCACAAACAAACGGACTATTAGAGTGTACAATTAGTGTGTTAGAGGACAGGTTGAGTGAGTTTTTCATTGATTTTTTTTATAAATATGGAGAATAATTTTTACTTGGTTTAGTTTTCCTATAAAAATAGTTATCAGGTGATGATTTAGATTGAATTATATGGGGTTCTCTATTGTAAACCCTAAAAATCATACTTGTGTTGGAAGTATGTTGGGGATTCAGAGTAGTTGGGAATGAATATCATGTAGAAGACATCGTAGTTAGTGAATTTATTTTAGAAACTTCTCGAATCAACATAGGGAAGGAATAAGTATTATGTGGATCAACAATGTAGATGTATTAATTTTAAGGTGTGTGATTGGGTGTTTCTTCAGGTATAGACATGGTTGGGCCACCATGGGATTTGAATATAGGGTAAGTTTGATCCTAGGATTGTTGGACTATTTGAGATTATGGAGAGGATCAGATCTATGGCCTACCAAATTTATGTTCCAAATCTGTAAAGATATTGGAACGATGTTTCTCTTTCTTTGTAGCTTCATTATTATCACCATTCCCTATATCATTAGATTGATGGTGATGAAGTGGAGGTTAGGGAAAATTATTCTTTTAATTATAATCTAGTTTGTATAGTCAATTGCAATGAAAATAGTCATGTAAGTAAGGAAAATATACTTGGTTCATGTTTTGTGTATGTATGATAGTTTTCAAGAAGTAAACTTCGATAGGGAGACATATATGACTTCCAAGTGGCATGATCACTCTTCTTTAGAATTTTAGTGATTCTTTGGAGGAAAACATTGAGGAAGATTCGTTATAAGGTGGGGGATTTTTTAAGATCCCAGAATTCATTTTTGTATGTCCTTATTTAAAATTTGGACTAAATATCTTATATTTGGTTAATGAAATGTTTATTAAATGTATGAAGTGTCTCAAGGGAGTTCCAGGGGGTTTGATGCATGAATGAAAAGGAAACAAATGGACATCAAATGTATGTAGCATGACTTATTCATATTTAGGCGCAACTGTGCACCCAAACCATGATATTCAAGATGAAGGGTACACATTTTTGATAACCATGCAATGGGGAAGGAAAAACAATGTAGGGATGGGTATAACCATTCCATACATTTGAATAATTATTTTCAAACTATTCAGGTTCCCTAGGTTATTGTGTGACTTGGAACCCTCTTGGTTAGATTCTAGAGCATGGTTGGAACATGGTTTTTCAATGTGGGACCAAACCATACTCCCCATTAAAATATTGATTTTTCCATTTCCCCCTTAGTATATTAAGTGTTCTGCCAGATTGTATTTCTCATTCATCCTTCTATATCCCTAGTGAGAATCCAAAATTCCCAATACCCTGCAAGGATAATTCTCTTTAGATTCTAGTATCATTGGAGTGTTGTTGGATATGGATCAAAGCACTGGGTGAGTCTAATCTTCCTCCCTCTAGTCATTTTTGAATTAAATTTTTTTGTTTTGTTATCCTACTTATGAATCTGTAAAACCCAATTTTTCTAGTATATCGTATGTTCATGGATCAATGGGTTTTTGTATTTTAATCAAAGGATATGGTTGAGGATGTGTTCATCATTGGAATCAAGGTCGGTGCCCATCAAGATATATATTATAGACTTGATGTTGATTTTTGAATGGTTTTTTGAGTTAATGGTTCCATCTAATTTATAATTTGATTCCATTAAATGGATTTGGTAAATTGGTTGGCTAAATGAAGAGTTGAAAATCTCATGGTCCCCATAGGATGCCTTGGGATGGATTAGACCAGTTAAGGTCCACCCAAGGGGTGTGCCAATATTCTTGAACATGGAAAATTGTAATGTTTACAATAGAATTGACTTTTGCTAATTTGGATCCCATGAAGAATATGTTGACTTTTAAATTTTGTTGAAATGGTAACATTGATATTTTTTTCTAGAATATGCTAATATATTTAGGGTTTATTTTTCTTAACATAAAACGAGTTGTATGAAATAACGAGACTATTATAAAATATATATAATTTATACATGAAATGAATATGTGGGTCAATGCATGTAAAAATGAGGAATATGTTTAATAGGTAAATTCATGTGAACTGATGAATGTATTAAATGGGTCAACAATTTGGAATTAATGAATATTATAAATGGGACATGATATAGAATTTTATCATTATAATAATTGGTTAAGAAATGAGAAAGGGGGATGGGTTAAATGGGATAAGAAATGTAATTGTTAAATGTGATAACGGTTCAATGATTGATGTTAATAAACATGATGAATAATTATGAAATGTGAATGTTATTTGTAATTATTTATGTATGTTTTTCAACATGGTATATGTGACAAATGGATAAAAAATTATGAGCTCATGGCTTGTTAGTTTTAAGTTATTGGATTTGAGGTTTTATAACCACATGTTGAGTTTGACTGAGGACCTAATCCCACCCATATAATCCATGAGCCAAGGAAGGATATTAAGGCTCTATAACCATAATGGTTTCTTTTTATGAGACTACCTAGTTAGAGGCTTTGTGGTTTTTGTTATGTAAAATTTCATGAAATGTTTTTCCCAAGTGAGATAGGAATCTTGACATATGTTCATATGAATATAAATTGACTGGGTAATTCCATTGTGTAAATGATGTAAATTTCTAACATAATTAATATCCGATGAAAATGGTTTATCTGATTAAAATGGTTAAATTTAATATGACTAAATAATGAAACTCTATCTTCCTATTTTTGAAAATATCATTTATTTTTTACTTGAAATAACTATCAGTATTTACTGAATATTTTCTAGACATCATTGGTGGTGTCCTACTAAGATATACTCACACCCTACTCAGGTTACCATTTGGTACCCAAGCAGATTTCTTGGTTGTAGAGTAGGAAAAGGAAAATTCCCTAGGATATGACATTGAGTTGGGCTTGGAATTTGAATGGATGAGGTTCCAGACATGCAATCGACACCTCTTTTTTTGAATTTCATTTTTATCTTTATTTTAAGTTTCAATCACTTTTGAAAAATGGTGGCATGACATGGAATAATTATCATTTTGTTTATTTTTTCACATGTTTTGGAAATGGATGGAAATGCATGTTTCTAGTTTATTGATTTGTTTTCCCGTTATTTCACATGTTATCTATTGTGCATTACTAAGTAGTTATTTTCTCCCCATTTGATCTTTTTCACACCTTCCTCTAGTTGGTAACCTATGGAATATGGGGAGGTCCTTTTGAGGTCTTGTGGTGCACCAACTCTAGGCACCGGTTTTGTAGCATCTCCGTCAGCGTTTTTATAGATGATTTCTTTTACGTTTTACGTTTTGGTGCCTTAGGAGTCGAAATAATTATAGTTTCAGTTTTGGGATCTTAAGTATAAGATATGTATTCATTCTTGAGTTTCTCCAAGAGAATCATTATTAATATTTTAAAATAATGAATATTGAATTCAATGAAATCATATAGAATTTAGAAAACCCAAGTATGGGAAAATTAAGAACAAATTTCCCTTTCCAAGGATTGATGATATTTTCAGTTATCCTAAGAGATCCCAAAGGTATATAATAATTGATTTGATATCAAGGTCTAATCACCTGAGTGTCTGTGATGAATATATTATTAAGATAACCTTTTGGAGAACCTCTGGGAATGATGAGTTTCCAGCATGTTTGTTGAATAAATAACAATTTTATATTGTCATTTTCATTAATGAATTAAATATATCATCCATTGTTTAATTAATATTTAGTTAATTTTGTGGATTGTATAATTTTTAATTTATATTAAGGAAGGATCAATTTGATAATTTCAATATGGTACTTCGAATCATGAAATAGCATCATATGTATAGGTATCGATCCAAATTTTAGTTCTAGATATTAGTGATAAAGATTCTATGATATGTTACTTCTATGAAGAATTACTTAGAGGGCCTTAAAAGGATTCTGGGGCTGATGCATTGGGATTATCCTAGAAATGTGTTTGAGATCAATACTTTCATGGGATTATCTAATTAATACATGATCTTAGTTTGGATCATATTCTAATGTGTATCCCTTATGATAGAGTTAACCCATAATAGTGTGATGTTTTTTTAGAGTGATCAGTTCCATAGATATTTTGAGAAGTTAAATTAGATAATTACACCATCTCCATTCTTGGCCACTCCAAGCGGGTTTTGGTACATGATGTCTATTTTGATTCATTGCAATTTAGTTTGGATTGTGTTTTAATATAGGTAATGGTGGTATAATATTTTTGATCTCTTCAATTGCACCCTCATGAATAGACTATTATTGATCTTGAGTTGTCGACTGTAATGCACACTCATTAGACATGGAACCACAACCTCTTAGGGGATTGGTTTACAGATTTCTCAGAATAAAAGAATCTGAAGTACAACTTGATGCGAAGTTATTTGAACATAAGATAGAGACAATACAAAGAAATTATTTATTCCTTTTATTTGGAGGTCTAATACACCCTTGGAAAGTCTTTATTATTTTAGAATAAATGTACCGACATTTGGAGTGAAGGAATTAGTGGATGGGTGGTTCTTGATAGTCTTTATTAGTATAATGCACTTGATGAAGGGATAGATGATGGACATGTATTCTGAGTTCATGATTATGGTGGATCATGAATGGATGATCATATTAAACATATATAGGATAGGTATATGGGGTCTCACTCCATTATCAGGATAATTTATGGTTGATTGATATTGGGTGGAAGGAATATCTCTTCCGAGGAGGTGATACACTAATGTGGAATAATGGTTGTTCTGATCAATTAGATATAAGAAATGATGGATACTGGAAACTTATCTAATTGGATTATGTACCATAGAGCTAAAAATATGTATCATGATTTCATATATCACTACTAGTTTCAAGGAACGAGGAGATAAATTGTTGAATCTCTATCTCAATGCCTTTGGTGTTTGAGATTTATGGATAAACCTTAGAAGCCAACCAGTTTCTTATAACCATTAACCATTCCAGTATAAAGATGGTATGAGATAACCATGGAATTCATGGTAGATATTCCATTGTTTTTTATTAATAATGATTTGATATGGATGACTATTGAACAACTCATACAGTCAATATATTTCTTAGCTGTCAAGGATTCATCAAAGTTAGAAGATTATGGGAATGTTTATATACATAAGATTTTTATAATACTAGTGTTCTATCAATTATAATTTCATATAGGGACCCTGATTTTATTTCGCAATATTACGTATAATTTGATCATGATATATCATACTTATATGAAGGGATATACTGATCAACCCATCTTGATTATTAAATACATTATTTTGGCATGTGTGCCTAAATTTAGGAGAACTTGATAGAAAAATTTACCCTAATGGAATTTTTTATATCAAATTTTTATTAGGATTTGATTATGTATTCTATATTAGAGTATTTTTATGTGACTTCTTGCAAATCATCTCTTTTTTGTATGATAATTGATAACATTCATTGGTTGAAATGTTAATCATCTAGAAAATGATAGATACTATAAAATTCTTCAGGAAATTATTAGTGATAGCTCATATTCACCAGAAGACATATGAAGATCAGTATCATTATTTTATATAATTCTATATTGTTGATTGGTGTTTCCTTGGTGATTCAATTTATTTTGGACATAGATATTTGGGAGGGTTGGGTAAGTTCACACTCTGGGTTTTTTGGAACTTTTTGGATTGTGGGCTGAACTAGAGATGTGGATTATCAATTAGACTTACCTAAACGTTTAAATAATAACAATTATCTATTTTATGATTTGATTATAAATAAGTGTCAACTAGATCAACCCATAATACTGATTGTGAGGATGTTAATGTTGATCTCAATACCATATAGATTTAATGATATCTTCCAATAGTAGACTAATTAGATAATTTATTGTCTATGATGCTGATCACATTAGTACGAATGAGAAGTTAGTATAGTAGGTATTAATATAAGACATAAATGCGCATAGAATTCATGAAAAAATATGGCCTTTATTATATTGGGTATTTGTAAACCTAGGATTTTCTTGTGATGAAAAGAGTCATGTTAAGGAGAATTTTGATTTCATTTGGGTCACACGTATATTTTATTTTGGGAATAATTTATCTCTTTTGATGTTATATTGGTATTAAATAGGTGATGGTTAAAATTTTGGATTTATAACGGAATCATGATAAAACATGGTATAAGAGCACTTTTTTTAGTAACAATGTGATAACCATGTTATATGGTTTTATTTGTTCTATTAGAGAATTATGTGGTTAGAGAATAGATTCTCTAACCATAACTGTCACCATAAATAATATATTAGGGGATGGTAATGGTACAAAGGCTATCACAATACTTGAATATGGTTTGTCTAAATTTTATGTTATTCCATGGAATCCATGGTACTTAGCTTTCAAGAGACAGTGTATGCCAAATGTTGAGCACATAGTTTTTCAGATCAAGTGGAATAATTATGTGACTAGAAAAGAACATTTTAAAATGAATAATTACAAATATTCTCAATCTTATTTAAAAATCTAATATTCTCATATACATTTATTATCATGAACCATGATCTTCATGATGTTATAGATGATTACCGACTTGATTTGTTTTCTACCATCAATCTATTATGGGAGACCCCTTCAAGGTATGATCAGTTTTCATATCATGTTCTTCTATATTCTCTAGATCTTCAATTGATCCCCCTTTTTATCATGTCAAAAATCTAATGGTATGTGTTATCTTGGCCTAGTGTATATTATGGATAACATTAATTATTTAAATTTGATATATTCATGTGAATAACCAATCTATTCATTTACCATCATGGTATTTGACGGTGGTATCATTATCTTCATTTTCATTTTTTGGTGTCTCTATCTTAAGGTATATCACTTGGAATTATAGTCTTCTTGAATTTTGAAATTTAATATTTGATATTCATGAGTTATGGAATTGATCTTTATTTAATTTGGAATGTATTTTCAATATGGACATTGTAGAGACCCGAAGTTTGACGTACATTGACATTACATTACTTTTGCGGAATACTTAGTACATAACAACAACACACACACAAGGATCGTAATAGTTTAGTGTATTTGGAAACTCGGAATATAATCTTCTAATCCTGGTGAAAGATCTCCAACATCTCCCATAAAGATATTCCTTTTTTTATACCTAAAACTTTTATTTATATCCTGGGGAAAAGAAAACATAAAATGGTGATCTCAAATTCTCATTAAGTGTAAACAAAAGAAATATCAATCACATCATATACATAAGAACATAACTTTTGGAAATCATAACCTGCAAAAGAGATCATAATTTCATAACATGGGATAAATCATGGCAGTGAAATGTAATCACAATAATCATAACTTAAAACATGAAACTTTGTGGAATACACACATAATCATAGAGAATCATTTCTTGTTAGTCAAGACTCATTTCCAAGACTATCTTAGTGGACAAAGTCCCTTTCTGAACCGAGTCACCCTCGTTTTAGTCATGTTTCACTGAACCGGTATAACCTACCATTCCAGCCATGTCTATCTCATGAGATATAAAATATTTACCCAATGCATTGGAGGGAGATATAGGTCCCACCCATCTCATAATGATACCATTCTTATGTGTTCCACAAAATCATAAATCATACATCATTGCATAACCCATGTAATACAAATGGAAATCTTAAACATCATGACATCATAAAACAATTCGTATAAGATAAAGGAATTCATAAAAATATAATTCCATCTCAATATAATCAAATCAATGTAATAATCGGGATAAAAACAGAACCCTTAATTATCTTATATGGAAAATAATCTTGATAAAACACTTGAACTCCATTTTTGAGGAAAATATCCTTTCTACTTCAAAAACATTTTCATTTCTTAACATGTCATAGAATTTTAAACTAAAAGAAGTTGATTAAAAATAAACTTGAAAAATTGTAAAGGAAGATTCTTGGAAATAATGTTTTAAAAATCCATTCATTCCGTATAAGTTAAAGAAACAATCTTCTCGTACTTTTTTCGTAAAAGTCAAAAAGTACCTCGTACGAAAAATGGCAAAAGATTCCTTTCATATCTTTTATTAAAAACTCACCGAAGGGTAAAATTGGATTTAAACAGTTGTAGGTGGATGGAAATAATATTACATATTTAGGAAACATGGATGTGGATGATAAAATACACCCCAGTAAATACCAAAGTATAAACAATCTCGGATAAAGGTGAGATAGTGATATTTCCCTTACCTTAGGTCCGATTTGCTTCGTAAGTGTCCGAACCTCCTCTTCTTTGAAGAGCCTCTTTGAGACCTCCTCATAGGGAACTAAAATTGGTCTATGAGGAAGACCAGAACCTCTAGGATGTTTCTAGGGAAGTCGAGAGGAGAATTTGGCAGGGTTTGGCCGAGCTTGAAGGCTCAAAGTGGTGTGAGGAAGAGAGGGAGGATGTTCCCTTTTATAAGGGAGGAGAGGGGTACCTTTTGAATAACTAAAAATATTATTCTATTATAAAGTAAAGTTCGGTTTTAAATAGCTCCAAATTGATTTATTTCTAGGCTAAGGTGGGGACAAGTCGCAATCCTATCATCCAATAGAATTTAGACAAGTTTAGGTTCCTATTTTAACCTTATCATTTAGATTTAACATTAAGTTAAATAATTTTACTTTTACCATGTCTTCTTGTATTCTTACACTATAAGGTTAATAAAATAACTATAAGTATCCAAACGAACCCCATGTTGTTTATTATTAATATATATAACCTTATCTAAGTCATTTGGCCGAACCTTAGATTTTTAGGAATAAAATAACAATTAATAATATAATATTTGTTTTAAAAACTATTTTATGTCAATTTTGACACTATTTTGTAATTGATTTTTGTGAAAATAATAACAGAATGATAAGTTCTTAAAAAGTTAATTAAATCAATACTAACATGTCATATTAACCTATAAAATTAGTGGAATTCATAAAAAATATGAAATTATATTTATTTGGGTATTTATAACATCAATTTTGTCAATATTTCATTAATACGATAATTACTGCATCATCGTTGTTTCATAAATAAATTAAATTATTTAATGTCTAAAAATTTACAAATAAAATACCATTATGTAGGAAATATTTTTATCTTTCTAATGAATATTTATAGTCGAATTTATCTTATGTATAACCCCATATTAAAAATGGTTTAGTAAATAAACTTTGATATTAACTCTTTTAACCCTTCTTTAAATAAATTAATAATAAATGTCCTAATCTAATCCAAGTGGGCCTAAATGGTCATATTTTATTCCTAAGATTTTTTTTGGTCGAATTACACTTGTCCAATAAAATTAGGACATGTGTTAGGGTAATAATAATATCATTTCTACCCTTAATTACCCTATTTACTTTTAACCGTGGTAAAAAAAAGTAAAAAGTTACTATTCATCAAAAAAATTATTTTCATGTCATTGAACCACATTTTACTTACTGACATCAACCGCGTCTCTCGGATTTTTGAAATTCCACTCACAGAAGCGGTAAAATTAAGTTTTATGAACAATTCAGTTTTTTTAACTACCACTTAGTGGTTTCACTATTCATCAAAAATCGAAAGTTTTCAGAAAAATACCAAAAATTAGGCCTAATCTATATTTGATATTATGAACTCAAAAATGATGCCTATTTTACCAAATTCAAAACATATCAGTTGCATTAACTAATTTAAAAATTCATTCCCATCGTCAAAACAAATAGCGTGTTTTTAAAAGATAATAACTATCAAAAGATTGAAACTTGTTTATAACTGGTTTAAATATGAAATTACATCTAATGACCATCATTGTATTAAATTGTAAAAATATATTCTAAATATAATTTAAAACCAATCAAATTAATAATTTATCCCTATTAATTATTTTGATTAAAAAAGTTGTTTTTAATTAAAATTTAGTAATTTTCACTATTCATCAGAATATAAAAGTTATCCGAAAAGTACCAAAATTTCACCCTAAGCTAATTTCGATATTCCGAATCCAAAAATGAATTCCATTTGGAAAAATAAAATTTACAAAAATTTCAAAAAGTAGTTATTACTATTCATAACGGCTAGTTTTAATAATATTTTAATAGCTTATCGTTGTTTAGTGAAACTCAGAATTGCGTACTACACATGCTATCAAGGAAGGTCGTGATTGCGTGTAATGAAAGGTAAGACAAGGATGCATGTTGTGTAAGCTCCTTTTGGTGTAGCATACAACACAAGACATTAATGAAATTAAAAAGAATATTTTTCATAAAATCTTGGGGTGTTACATTCTACCCCCCTTAAAATGAATTTCTCCCTTGAAATTCATCGGGGTTATAAATGGTTTACAATTAGAAAGTTTCTTTAATCAAAACCCACATCGTAAAAAGGAATACCAAAACCAATCTTTAAAAACAAAAGTATGAAACGTAACAGTTACCCAAATAAACTAATCACTGGGTTTCCACCTAGGTAAAAATATGGATATAGAAGAGAAATCTAACCATCATGTTCTGATGGAGAGTGGTAGAGAACATGGCTATGGAAAAGCTAGCAATCACAAATCCATAAATTTGTGACGATCTAATGTACCATCTAATTAATCAGATATAAGAGCACTAGGAAAACATTTTTGGTTTTCAAGATCGTTTCCTTAAAGATGAAGAATTTGAATTAGAATAAATACTTACTTTATTTTGTACAATCTCACTATTGTTCATGCCTTGAACAATTTCCACTTCATCTCTTAAATAAATGAAGTTGAATTTTTTATTCATGAAGTGTTAGCAGATCATGTGATAGAATGGCAGGTCATTCCATCTGTCTCAAACAAAAGGTTTGCAAAAGTTATTAAATATACATAATTCATTCTATAGTGAGATTAATCATATATGGTTCCTAAAATGGACTTATACTTCATATATCATACTTCTTATTATAATAAAACTAGTTTCTACTAAACAGGGACTTCCTGTAGGCCAGTGGTAGGCGATAAAGGCCAGTCGCACTTCGGTTGTGGGTTTGATTCCCACAGCCTTGTCCGACGTGATGGGCTATCGCCCATCCTGCAGGTTGTCCTTTTACTAAAGCTATATTACTATAACATCTCATCAATAATATCGGAAAACATTTTATCCTAACTTATGTCCAACATAATCCATTATATTCTTTAGGCTTATCTAAAATACTTCGGTCCAAGCTCATAGTATAAAGAAAATGATTACTTGAAATGTCACAGAACAATCACGTGAATGCCATCATTTATCCCCCATATATCATAAGATATATCTTGTTGGTCAAATTAAAAACATTTGAATACCTTAATCATGTATTCTCTTGAAGAATTAATACCCATTGAACCTTAGTGAAAACATGAATGCAGTCAAAAGTTAACTCTTTCCATATGCCAAAATCCAAAAATTCTATATACTCAAACCATGATATAACCTTATCCTCATATCAGTCATGAGCTCATGAATACTATCAAACATTTAATTTTCTCCTTATCCCTTCATTATGCGCATATCATCTACATTCCAAAAATACCTGAATAACCTTTCATGGATACTGGTACCATTAATCATATACTTTCAAAACTCAAAGAAAGACAACAGTGTAAAAATCCTTAGATGTCTCTTTATTCCATAGTACCATGAGATTACTTATACAACATTACACATGATAAACATGTAATCATTCCACTACATTCTTAAACCATTGACGGATCTTCAACAATTCTTTCATCTCACATATCATTTGTAGTCTCATCATCATCATCAACATAAATACTACCCATACGACCATTCTGATTCTATTCATGAGGCTTTCCTTTAGGGAATTGGTTTGCATAATGCCCGTACATTCCACATTTAAAACATTTTACCATTGTTGATGTCGTAGAAATACCATTATCCTCATCCCTGGTATTAACTGAACCTTTTCCTTTGCACTTACTTGCTTTGTGTCCTTCTTTTCCACACCCAAAGAATCTTCTAGTTCCATTGAAACATTCTCCTTGATGCCTCTTCCCACATGATTTACATAGGGGAAATTGAACTTTCTTTCCTCTATGATCATCATGAAACTCCATCTTTCTCTTATTAACCGAGTCAAGAAACTTACCAAATTTTACTTTATTGATCATATTATGAGATTGCTGATTCGGCATAATAATGATGTTCGGACTTCCAAATCCCATTTCATTTGGTTGCTCATGATGAATATCATTCCATTGTCCATCATATCCTCCATTATCGTGAATCATCTTGTTTCCAACCATTTTCTAAAACGCAAAAAGAATAGTGTGAGAGGCAAAAATCATGCTAGGGAAAACAACATAATAAAGGGGGAGTACCCTCAATATCTAACATCTTAGGTTAAATTCTAAGATCGTTAGTGCAATTCTAGGACTATAACCTATACGTATACTTAACCTTAGAGACATCCCTAGACATACCTTAGAAATATCTCTAGGAATCTCACTAAAGTTCTCGTATCCTAGTTTCCAAAGGTTTACTAAACCATTCCTCTGATACCAACTGTAGAGACCCAAAGTTTGATGTACATTGACATTACATTACTTTTTCGGAATACATAGTACATAAAAACAACACACACACAAGGATCGTAATAGTTTAGTGCCTTTGGAAACTTGGAATATAATCTTCTAATCCTGGTGAAAGATCTTGAACATCTCCCATAAAGATCTTTCTTTTTTTATACCTAAAATCTTTCTTTATATCCTGGGGAAAAGAAAACAAAAAAGGGTGAGGTCAAAAGCTCAGTAAAGGTAAAAAAAAGAAATATCAATCACATCATATACATAAGAACATAACATTTGGAAATCTTAACCTGCAAAAGAGATCGTAATTTCATAACATGGGACAAATCATGGCAGTGAAATGTAATCACAATAATCATAACTTAAAACATGAAACTTTTTGGCATACACACATAATCATAGAGAATAATTTCTTTTTATTCACGAATCATTGCCAAGACTATCTTAGTGGACAAATTCCCTTTCGGAACTGAGTCACCCTCGTTTCAGTCCTGTTTCACTGAACCGGTATAACCTACCATTCCAGCCATGTCTATCTCATGAGATATAAAATCTTTACCCAATGCATTGGAGGGATATATAGGTCCCACCCATCTCATAATTATACCATTCTTATGTGTGCCACAAAATCATAAATCATACATCACTGCATAACCCATGTAATACAAATGGGAATCTTAAACATCATCACATCATAAAACAATTCATATAAGATAAAGGAATTCATAAAAATATAATTCCATCACAACATAATCAAATCAATGTAATAATAGGGATAAAAATAGAACCCTTTATTATCTTTTATGGAAAATAATTTTGATAAAACACTTGAACTCCATTCTTGAGGAAAATATCCTTTCTACTTCAAAAACATTTTCATTTCTTAACATGTCTTAGAATTTTAAACTAAAAGTAGTTGATTAAAAATAAACTTGAAAACTTGAAAAGGAAGCTTCTTGGAAATAAATATTTAAAAATCCATTCATGCCGTATAAGTTAAAAAAACATTCTTCTCGTACTTTTTTCGGAAAAGGAAAAAAGTACCTCGTACGAAAAATGACAAAAGATTCCTTTCATATCTTTTACTAAAAACTCACCGAAGGGTAAAATTGAATTTAAACAATTGTAGGTGGATGGAAATAATATTAACAATTCAGGAAACATGGATGTGGATGATAAAATACACCCCAGTAAATACCAAAGTATAAAAAATATCGGATAAAGATGAGATTGTGATATTTCCCTTACCTTAGGTCCGATTTGCTTCATAAGTGTCCGAACCTCCTCTTCTTTGAAGCGCCTCTTTGAGACCTCCTCTTAGGGCACTAAAATTGGTCTTTGAGGAAGACCAGAACCTCTTGGATGTTTCTAGGGAATTGGAGAGGAGAATTTTTCAGGGGTTGGCCGAGCATGAAGGCTCAAAGTGGTGTGAGGAAGAGAGGGAGGAGGTGCCCTTTTATAAGGGAGGAGAGGGGCACCTTTGAAATAACTAAAAATATTATTTTATTATAAAGTCAAGTTCGGTTTTAAATATCTCCAAATTGATTTATTTCCAAGCTAAGGTGGGGATGAGTAGAAATAATCTCATCCAATAGAATTTAGACAAGGTTAGGTTCCTATTTTAACCTTATCATTTAGATTTAACATTAAGTTAAATAATTTTACTTTTACCGTGTCTTCTTGTATTCTTACACTATTAGGTTAATAAACTTACTATAAGAAGCCAAACGAACCCCAAGTTGTTTATTATTAATATATATAACCTTATCTAAGTCATTTGGCCGAACCTTATATTTTTAGGAATAAAATAAGTATTAATAATATAATATTTGTTTTAAAAACTATTTTATGTCAATTTTGACACTATTTAGTAATTGATTTTTGTGAAAATAATAACAGAATGATAAGTTCGAAAAAAGTCAATTAAATAAATACTAACAAGTCATATTAACCTAGAAAATTAGTGGAATTTATAAAAAATCTCAGATTTTATTTATTTGGGTATTTATAACATCAATTATGTCAATATTTCATTAATAAGATAATTACTACATCGTCGTTGTGTCATATATAAATTAAATTATTTAATGTCTAAAAAATTACAAATAAAATACCATTATGTAGGAAATCTTTTTATCGTTCTAATTAATATTTATAGTCGAATTTATCTTATGTATAACCCCATATTAAAAATGTTTTAGTAAATAAACTTTGATTTTAACTCTTTTAACCATTCTTTAAATAAATTAATAATAAATGTCCTAATCTAATCCAAGTGGGCCTAAATGGTCATATTTTATTCCTAAGTTTGTTTTTGGTCGAATTACACTTGTCCAATAGAATTAATACATGTATTAGGGTAATAATAATATCATTTCTACCCTTAATTACCCTATTTACTTTTAACCATGGTAAAAAAAAGTAAAAAGTTACTATTCACCAAAAAATTATTTTCATCTCATTGAACCACATTTTACTTACTGACATCAACCGTGTCTCTCGGATTTTTGAAATTCCACTCACAGAAGCGGTAAAATTAAGTTTTATGAACAATTCAGTTTTTTTAACTACCACTTAGTGGTTTCACTATTCATCAAAAATCGAAAGATTTCAGAAAAATACCAAAAATTAGGCCTAAGCTATATTTGATATTATGAACTCAAAAATGATGCCTATTTTACCAAATTCAAAACATATCAGTTGCATTAACTAATTTAAAAATTAATTCCCGTCGTCAAAACAAATAGCGTGTTTTTAAGAGATAATAACTATCAAAAGATTGAAACTTGCTTACAACTGGTTTAAATGTGAAATTACATCGAATGACCATCATTGAATTAAATTGTAAAAATATATTCTAAATATACTTTAAAACCGATAAAATTAATAATTTATCACTATTAATTATTTTGATTAAAAAAGTTGTTTTTAATTAAAATTTAGTAATTTTCACTATTCATCAGAATATGAAAGTTATCCGAAAAGTACCAAAATTTCACCCTAAGCTACTTTCGTTATTCTGAATCCAAAAATGAAGTCCATTTTGAAAAATAAAATTTACAAAATTTCAAAAATTTGTTAATACTATTCATAACGGCTAGTTTTAATAATATTTTAATAGCATATCGTTGTTTAGTGAAACTTGGTATTGCGTACTACACACGCTATCAAGGAAGGTCGCGATTGTGTGTAATGAAAGGAAAGTCAAGGATGCGTGTTGTGCAAGCTCCTTTTGGTGTAGCGTACAACACAAGACATTAATTAAATTAAAAAGAATATTTTTCATAAAATCCCGGGGTGTTACAGACATTCATTGAAAAAAAAAATTATACATATGATCTTTTTGATAAAATGTACCAATGGGATATTAAAAATAAATATGGTTTTCAATCATGGATATGGATTGGAAGAAGTATAGAAAATTTTTTATTAAATGTGTGATTGTTTTTTATGAAATAGAATGATAAAATTTATCACATTGAAATACGATAGAATATGGGAAAAAATTTAAATCTACCTTACTGGTGGATGTAATCAATTGGGTACGTGATTATGATATTATGGTTACTTGTGGGAAGCCTTATCAAGGAACCATGTTTCCTGTACATTTGGATTTACTTTTTTTTATTATTCTTCCATTGGGTTTCATAGTTGAATACATCCTCATGTTTTTTATTTCCATTTTTTTATTTATGGATACATTTACTTCATTTTTATTTTATATGATTATTTTCCCACATGATGAATATTTTTAGTAATGAAAACATTATTTAGTCACCTATTTCTACCTCATATATATATGTTACATCATATTTCATTGATGATTGGAATTTTGATTTTTTTTTAATAGAAAAAAATCATACTAAATAGTGGAAAATTAATTTTTAAAAATTTATTTAAAATTGTGTTATATATAATATCTAAAAGATTCATTGGGATTGAAATTTTACAAATTCAACATTTGTATAATACAAAAAATTAGTTCTCACAGCATAATTCATCGTTTTGGTGTTTTCATACATGTTTCAATAGGGTAATAGTAAAGGGACTTGTTAGACATAGTTGATGGTTCTCATAGTTAATGTAGAATTATGATGGATTTGTTGATGGTGATAAATAGACATGAGGATATGGAAACATGGGTTGTCTTCAGTTTCATTTGGGTGGCCTTTTAATTTATTTATCTATAAAGAGTTGTTCAATTTTTGGATGTTACCCTTATGTTTTAGTTTTTGTGACATGTGATGTACTCTAGATCTTCTTTATAATACTCCGGTATTCATATATTATCTGCTTTCAATTTTTTGTTAAATCAATCCGATGTTAAATTCGATGATACCCCAATGATTTTCTCTAGCCCGTAGCAATCAATAATTATCTCTATCCATAATGTTGGAATAATAAAGTTGACATTTTGGGTTGACCCAAGTTATTCTATTATAGATGTGATCTTATGATACCATTCAATTCAATTCTCTAAATGATTTTCTTATGTTTTATAGATATTTTCATGGAATATATTTATTTTTTATGTTTTATCTAACTAAAAAGAAATAATGGTTATTTTTAATGGTTTTAGGATGAATAGTAAATTATTTATCGGGCTTTTCACACTCTATATTACATTAACATATGCATGGATTATTAATGGTTGGTTTTGTAATAATCCATAGATGTGTAGTACAATTATAAACCAAGGTAGCATGAGATATTTAAATCTCTACAAATAATTGTGTAAATACATGGATTTAACTATTGTATGTTACTCCCATGAGATAATAGAGTTAACTATTTTATATTACTCTTAAGAGAAAATATGGTTTACTAAATATTTCTACCTATAAAGAGAATATAGTGTTAACTATTGTAGGATACTCCCTCTAGAGTCTGGGGGTTTTACTATTTAGGTGATTCCATTATGAATGTTTGATGTTCCATGTTACCGTCATTGTTTCCTTATGAATTCAATAATTCATAATTATTCCTTTTGTCAAGGATTATTTTATCATGGATCAAGATTATTATCTCTTATTTCTATTGAATTTTTTTAAAGCACTATTTCATGTCTCATTTATTTTGTTCAATGTATTTATTTTTATGAATTATCTTATTATATACCAGAGTACAATGAAAATATTATTTTATCCTTATACTCTTCTAATGTTCATTGAAGATATTTAAATGTTATACCTATGTTTACCCTTACTAAAAAAATGATCTCAAACTTTTTATGATTCTTTTTTCCATGATATTAAAAATATGTCAGGTGTGATATGTATAGAAGGATTTCATGTGGGTGATGATAAATACATAATGTGGAATAAGAAATTATAATTATATTAGAGAAAATTGTCACAAAATGACATGAGATTTATAATATACCTATTATTTCTAATTTTTTAAAATTCAAAACCTAAAAGGTTAGTAAAAATTCAAGTGATGTAATATTTATATTTTCTTATTTATTTTTTGCAAGGTTAAAATTGGGCCATTTTTTTGTGAGAAATGATATAAATTTAAATATTATGTTTTTAGAACGACATCTATGAGGGAAGCTTCAGGGATGTTTTCACAGTAGAACCTCTCAGTCTAAATTTCATCACCATAAAAATAGTGTTCATATTAGGTATATAAGGACATAATTTATATATCATCTCTCTCTATCATTAGCTGATAATTTAATTATTAAATGTGTATATTTTAGAATTACTAAGATCCTATAATTTGGTTTAAAAATACAAAAATACTTCATACTAGATACATATTATTTATGGATATATTATTGAGATCCTGGTATTCAATGAATAGCCACATTGTTGTATCTATATTATTGAAAAAGAGAACTAATGCACAACTTGCTGATTCATTATGGATTTTGAATCCTTTATCCTTGTTCTCTTTTAGTATCTTATTTAACTCATCCAATTATAACAAGGATATCCTTTAGGGGATCATGGATATTGGGTTGGTTTTGGGTATAAGTTCAACTAAGAACTATACCTCTAAATATAGGTTATTTCCAAAAGATAATAATTAAATAGATCAATAATCTACATCTGAATTGTAATGACTTTTTGGTTGATAATTTCCATATAATTAACAATCTATCCATGATATGCTTCTTCATCAGGTATCAAGACCTCAATTATTGATGGATTTCCTAAAAGAGATTCATAGTCATCTTTCAATGCATACAAGATCCTATAATGATTTTTAATATTTAATGATATTTCCATTACCCAAAAGTTGATGTGATAACAATATAATATAGGATGATATTTCCATCACATAGTTTATTGTTTTATTTTCTCTCTTTTTCAAGACTTTTCAAAAATATAAAAGGGTAGATCAAAACATTAATCATTAAGTAAATGGTAATTAATATATTCACATGTGAAAATAAATTCTAGTGTATTGTCCTTTAGGAAAACTATATTTATCCCATGTCATCTTTTACTATTCTACTTCACAAATTAACTAATGTCCTTTTATGTAGTCACATACTTTATTATTTTCTAGTTTTTTTTAAAGTTGTAATAAATTAGCTATTAATTTTTTATCATGTTTCCAAAATATTGTGTGATTTACCAATTTATATCCCTTGCAGTTTCAAATTGAGTGTACAGTTTATCCTGCATATTTTGTGCCAAGTAAAATTAAATTTAATACTCGGCTAACCTTTTTTAGGGTTATTACATATTAAGTCAAATGATGCACATCCAATATCAAATTTTTTATATCTATATTGGTACATCATTTCAATAAATCTATATAGTAAATATTTTACCAAAATATTATGATGTTATTATATATTTATAATTCTCTCTATGGGTTTCACAAATTTTTTATATTCATAATTTAGTAAAATAACTCAACCATTTTTTGATTCCAATTCTTACTACATGCCATTTTTATACATGATTATTAATCTTTTTTAAGAATAGAAAAATAATCATTTTAATCTTCAATCTAATATTTTACTACCAATGGAACATTATTTTCTGCCAAATTTATTTTTCATAAATCAATTAGTTATATCATTTAAAAAAATCAACATAATATTATTAATGTTATATTTATTACTTATATTCACTAGCATATATACATAAAACAAAAGGAGAGATAAATAAATGTAATGGGAGGAATACTAGGTTAGAAACATGAGACCTGACACAATTTTGTACATGGATGACTATAATCATCATTATAATTTCCTTTGAGATAAGTAAAATTCAATATAATGTCATAATAATTTGAAAATAGCACAGAATATATCATTATTTCATCGATAAAGGACATGAGTTTTGGGAACCTTCATGATAGGAAATTATAGTCTAACAATAAATGGGAAATCAGTCCATTTAATCCTATTAAGGAAATGTCATGATTAAATTTGTCATTTTCATGTTTTTTGATTTTGTTTTTTAGGAATGACACTACTATGTTGCATTTGGTTTGGTTGTATGGTTTATTGGTGGAGGTTAAATGTCGTGAACAATAATTCATGTAGGGTTTTCTATTATTATTCTTAATGGTATCTCTTAATGGTTCCCATGCTTATTATTGTGTCCATACCATCCTTCTATATAATGTTTCTTATTTTGTTCTTCATGTCCAATGATAGTTATGGAATTACATTTGTTGAGAGGATGGGATGTTGGTCTCATCATACCATTTTGGGTGAATTATTACCAACTCTATGAATCTCTTATATATTTAACATATGTTCATGAATCACTTTCTAATCCCAATAAATAAATGGTTACCCTCAAATAATGATCATATAATAAAACATTTTAACATATTAATGGGTTATTTTGGTTAGTCCATCTGTATTATATGTGGTTATTCATCCATTTAGAATAATTATTAGACTCATATATGTTGAATTCATATCTTATGGAAGTTTGGAATATGTTTCCATTAAATAGGATGATTAAAATGTCGAGGATGGGATTGAACCATTATGAGTCATCCTTTGAATCCTTCAATATAGAAGGATGAAAAATCATGTAGTCTGTTAAAATCAGGAAGTTCAACATTATTTGGAAAGGATGTAGATGTGAGGGAACTTAAGAACAAATTATTTGAGATTGAGCCTCGAGGAGATGTCCTACATATCGTAATCATAGAATGAATCATATTAATCATCCTTATGTCATTCCCACATTGTGGCCCTATGGTAGTTGTCCTTATATGTGGGAACTTGTATCATTACCATCATTAGGGATTTCATATGGATGTTTCCCTAGATGCTGAATATTTGTGATGCAAATGATATGACCATTGAAACTCATTTTTCCCACATGATCCATTATCAGTGATAGAATAAAGGTATAAGGAGTAATTAGACTCAATGTATATGGATGTGGTACTTATATACATTGATATAAAACAATATATGGTTAATATGGAGTTCAGTCCTTAGGATGGTGTCTTATGTATCTTTGTTTTGGAATGAATCAGAGTCCATACAGTTTTGTTAACTACATTTTGCTATAAGGGTTGTGGTATAATGATCAAACCACGAGAATGATCAGGTCTTTTGGGTTTAAATATCGGATAATGTGGGACTTATACCGATGTTGATTCCACTTTGAGCATAATTATTAGGATGGTTTCCTACATATCATGGTTTGTATAGGAATCTATGTTCTCATAGTTCAATAGATTGGGGATGACACATTGATATTTCCCATGCCTGTAGGCTAGCTAAGGTTACCTATCTTTTGATGCATTCCTCACGTGACATGGATGTCTACCTGACCTTCTCCATTTCCCAATGGTCATTCCTATATTTTCTCACTGGCATATAAGAACATGTTTAGACATGTACGGTTATATTGGGAACATTTCCAATGATAATCACAAGTCAAATATGACTTTCCCAAAGTACATTCCATAATTTGAATGACATATCTGAATTCCATACAATGATCAAAGATAACATGTCTGAAGGAAATATTAAGACCGTAAAGACTGGTCCTAGAGGCCTGGACACATCCAGAGATAAAATACATGGATACTGTCATGATATATAAATGAAATGTCTAGAATAAATTAAAATACATGTGGAACGTTTTTTTTAGTACATTGTATGATCTAGATTAAATTATTTTATGGGATCACATTATCAAAATGACACACTTGGATGGTGTCACATGAGTGGGATAACATGCTTGGAGAGTTCCACGTGATCTAGTTTTCTTTTCTGAAAGACATTACGATACCCAAATTACATGAACTTGTTTCTCCATATGTTTTGGGATTAATTCCTAGTGAAATTTTAAACATATGGATAGCTATCCCATATGGCTTCATGAGGATTAGGATTCATGCCCGT
Organism: Viscum album; assembly: GCA_963277665.1. NCBI lineage: Eukaryota > Viridiplantae > Streptophyta > Magnoliopsida > Santalales > Viscaceae > Viscum > Viscum album. The sequence continues at coordinate 1,995,493,906 of OY728136.1, forward strand.
GGGAACCATGTGATTTTCTCTAACATTATCCAGGGGTGTCACATGATCTTAATAGTGTTCCAAGGGATTGTCACATTATTTAAGAGACATGTGCTGTTGTTTCATCATGATTAGATGAGTCATGTGAAGTGAATTAGGATCAACTTATATATTATTCACATGTGTATCCCATAGTTTATTCTTTTATTAATGATTTTTATCACATTTCCCATATATTTTTTATGTTTTTTTATGTCTTGTGTGAATTACTAGATATGTGAGATCCCATTTGCATAATCCACTATAAGACCATAGTGTGATCTCGAGTTGCGTAATGGAATTCATATTCATGCCTCATTATCCCATAGGTCACTTTCCATGACATTACTTGGTCTAAAACCTTATGACTGTGATATTTTACACTCTAAGAAGTATATTTTGATGCATGGGTGTGATAGGTTTTGGATCAAAAGATGCATTTTTTCCAAAGAGGGTGATGAATTTGATGTTCTGTCCAACCTAGTTATACACTTCCTTGATTGGAATGTATCTCACATATCTAGGATAGAGTCAATTGAGGGATTTAACAAGCATCGTGTGACCAAGGTGTGAGTTTGCATGGGGAACCACATGATTTCCTATGACCTCAAGACCATCTCTTCAACAACCAATTTATTGTATTTTTTCCAATTTAACTGATCATACCAAATCATGTCAAAATTTAAAGTGAATTATATAATGATAGTCCAATATGTCCAATGTATATAACAATATCTGGATACCTATTGAAAGTATATAATTTGATATAGGATGCTATGTTCAGGACCTTCTTTGAGACAATGGTGGATTATCTGGGGGTATTCATGATGTAAATCACACACATCAATAAGTCTTCTGTGGTACCATTCTAATTAGTTGATGGGCCGTTTTTATGAATAATGGGTATCTCTTAGAGTGCATAATAAATTTCGCATGATATCCATGTATCCTCCCCTTATAATAAGATCCTCTCATCTACAATTTATTTACATTTTTATTTCACAAGGGATAGGGGTCTAATGAAATTGAATGACTATTTTTTAAGAAAATAACACTCCTCATAAGTGATACGTCACATGAAAAATAAAGGTACATGTGGTGATGCAAGATAATTTATCATAGATAGCCCTTTTGTTTTCCCATGGATCCATAGGGAGAGTGTAGGAACACATGGACTGGTCATAAACCCTTCACATGATTAGGGTGAAATACTTGAAGTCTCTTTCAAGAAAAGATATACATGTTTCCATGGATTATAAAATGTCTTTTGTACCTCATGATAATTTGAAATAGTTATTACGACCATGAAAAGCCTCCCCATTTTAAAAAATTTTCTCTTTATTTTACAATGATGTATTGGATTGTTTGATAGGAACCCACCAACTAAAACGGTACGTGATCCATATGAACTCATCTAGTATCCTCAATTTGATTACATAATGTGATATATTCCATCATCAAAGAAGAAGGGCTTGTCAAAAAGGATCCATAAGATCTAAAAAATGGTCATTCTCTATGACTCACACATTTTCATTACATTCTGTAGATCATGCGCTCACATGTTCATTGGAGTTTTCTATGGACCGTGAGGTTTTCACACCCTCTTCATCACTTTATATTTGGAGAAAATAATACCCATATTTTGGTATTTCTTATATTATATATTGTTTGATTCCCAATTCTCATATTTCAACAGAATCTACCTTCATGTGTGGTTTCTATTGGGAAAAGGGCTTGGTTATGAGGATTGTAATTACCCTTCTAAGCCTTTCAATGTGTTTCCAGTTGGTGTCTTGGGAGAAAAATGGTCTTCTGGGTGATGTTTGGTATTCCAAAGAGTAACCTAAAAATAGGAAAATATAATTGGATCATTCACCATCTACCTTATTCTCACAGCTCATGATATATTTATCTAACCCATGAAATCATCATAATATCATCCTCCCGAACTAATCACGAGTCCTGTTTGAATGACCCCTTCGTGAGAACCGATCAAAAGATCAATTTCACAATTTAATTTTTTTTGAATAAAATATGAATCTATCTTTGGAAAATCATGAACACTATTTATGTAGTTGTATGATCTTCATTATTGTTTTACGAGACCAACTAGCTCTATTGGATGAAAAAATGACTATTTTACTGATCTTGTGGCCATATTGAGGTCATGTGATCATAAATTTCATGATATATCATGCAGAAACTTGAATTTATATGGGTTTATACATACCATGAATTCATACCATTACATGTATTTTTTATGCCTTAAAAGATATTTTGAATCTATTCATGGTCTATGCGAGGCACATGCGGTTGTTAGACTTATGGAATTTGTTAAATAGGATTTTCATTTATCTAAGATATTCATCATTATTTTGTAAAGATAGATTAAAATTATCATCATATTACCATAATGACTTCAAAAAAGAGTATATAAAGTAGATATGTCCCTCTAGGATGCTTTTGTTTCATGTGTCAATACCACTATCATCCCTGTTTTGGGTCATTTCAGATGAGTCTGACAAACATGTTGGGAAGAATTAAAGAATATCCTCATTGAGACTTTATTTCCCTTAATTGTTTTTTTCATACCAATGAAAATCCAATTCCATCATCATAGTCATCAATAATACATCATTATTGGATCCTAAATAACCAAAACATATTTTTTTGTGAGCAACTCCTATGTGGGAAACGTCATTTACATGGTCGATCCAACATACAGATATATACTGAAATTCATTCCCATGAACATTTATTTGGAAAATCATGAACCCGATTAAGATATCCATATGTATTTTTTTGTATTGTAGAGTCTTCCAAGAGACAAAATATATGGATGGTTCCCAACTGGGACATTTAATTTGGGAGATGCCGTGGGATGGATTATGACTGGCTCCTCATGGTTCAATATATTACCTTTGAGTTTTCCATAGAGATGAAGAAGACCAGGATGTATAAGGATATCTAGATTAGGAAAAATTGTACATGCTATATAAGAGGATTGATATAATTCCTACTCAATCATTGGTGTCCAAACGCAAACCTATTCAACCTAATTCTTGGTGAGGTGGGTATTACTATTTGGTAATTTGATAATATTTTCAGTGCACCTATACTAAAATAAATGTATGATGAGTTCTTCCCCCTAATATCCATGTGGGATAACCTAGAGAGGACTCCTCCTATTTCTGGATAGTTGATCTGGTCATCCAAAAATTCTATCTTGAAGTATCCACTTCCTGGGGTAGATATCTTGTTCAAGATGTGGTTGGGAAACACCATCAAGAAGGCATGTTATGCGAAAAAGGTCATGAAGCAAAAGGCCTATTCTATAAAGGAATCTCGAATCATAGAGGGAACATACAAGCCCACAATTGATGATTTTAAATCTATTGATTTAGGAAGGTCATTCATCTCTATTGTTGACAAGACTATTTTACTGGATGGTCTCCTTACCTAAACTAGGTACTTCCTCATAATTAAAGAAAATGGGGTAGTTCAAGTCTTTACATTAATATCAAATACTTCCATGGTAAGCGGGAATCATATCAAGTTATTTATCCTTAGGTTGGCTAAAAATTATCACATTCTTTTCTATATAAATATAGGAATGTTCCCTCATAGAATCACCACTTTATTTCTAGTGTTATAGGTTCATATGGGGGCTCATTTAAGGGATTATGAGCTCCATACATCCAAAACAACCCCAACATTAATTTTAAACAATTTTAGAGTGTATCAATATTGTAATGATTATTATACAAAAGGACATGGTGGTTAGGTCTTTCATGAGTATCCATGATTTCTTCTATTTGATAACATATAAGTCATTTATAACTAGTACCATGGTTAATATGTAAGATCCAACCTTGATGGGCGGTCCTCTAGGAGGTCACATTGTGTGGGAATAATTTATGTTTCATTAATAGGGATCTCCTATGTGATTGGTATTTCCCATTCCATTTTAGTATCGAGTTATTATTTTTCAATTTGAGATGACCACCCCCCATTCATGTTTGGTATATGGAGAATATGATGGTGGATCTCTAGTTTTGGGTAATGATTACCGGGGATGAGTTTAAGGTAGAGATAAACCTACCTATCTATGGTAAATATATTAGTTTTTGGGGGTCATTCTGATATTTGGATCCACTCATAAAACAATGGGAAAATATTCACATTGTTTTTTGAGGGTTCTTAATTACTCGTAGCTAATGAGGATAATTAGATGTTTGGGGAATATCTTGTTTTTAAAGTACTCACATCCCTTGAATCACCACATAATTATGTATGTTATTTATCATTAACCTTAATGTAGGTAAAATTTCCAACAAATGTGGGAACAAAGAGTGTGGTACCAATGTTTGAAGCTACATCAACATTACTATTTCATGTCAAATCATGAAAGTAGACATATTAATAAGACATTGGATTCATATGATGAGCTCTAGGGAATACTCTCTTAGGAAGAACTACCATTGGAAGGTTTTATCAATGTCACCACCCCCATGAATTTACCATCAAATAACAACTTGATGATGAAAGGGTATTCATATGATTCCTTGAGAAAATGTTGGATTGTGTCAAGGGTCTGGTTTTATCTTTACCTATGGTTCACCAAATTCCTATTTCAGGAACATTGAAAATGGTTGTGGATTATCAGGGAAATATCATTGTTGAGATAGTTGTGAGGTTGAAATTACTGTTGTGTTTTAATTGAAATCAATACCATTATAACCGTACTGACATCCTTTGTGTTTTTGTTGATATATTGGGATGCAATTAAATTTTGGAATATTATTCCACTCCCCCACCCAAATATTCTCCCTATGGTACAACTATTTGATATGGATTTGGCAGTGACTGGGGGACCAACGATGAGGGAACCCTATGTCAATTGGGCCAGATGAGGGTGGTGGTTTCCATTTCAAAATTAATTATCATGGATTCTATTTCCTCTAGGGGGACTTCCCTAGAAGTGAATTTAAAATTGAAGTGAACAAAACTATAATATCCTGCACCTCAAAAACCCTAAAGTATGTGTATAATTTTACTCTTCTCATTTTTTGAATTACACTAGTGCTAAATCTTGATTTTCTAAAAAAACATACAGTACCACACTGATGACATATATAGGAGAATTTATATGTTACTAAGGATGAAAGATATAATTTAGTTTTATTATAAGAACCATCATTCTTGGGACCAACCCATAAAATAGGGATGATGGATAAAGTGAAAAATTAGTCGTGCATGTCTCATACTATAGATGTACCACTGTATGTGACACTTATCTAGTGTGGGAAAATGTGTTTTTGTAGAGACTGCTAAGAGTTTCTATTATAATACTATGTCAGCCTCAATGGATTTTTGTTTTTGAAATGGTGGATATTTGTATATACATGACAACATTTTCACCATGTTTCTTATATCATAACACTATATATGGCTCTTGTATCCCACCAAGGGTAGAAAAAAAGCATGTATTCAAGAAAATAATATAAGGCTGCACAAAGGCACTTGTCGAAAAAGGGTGTTTCCTCTTCACCATGGGTTGTGGTTGAGGAAACAGACACTACTAGTGATACAATTGACATTGGTAAGTTACTATGATTGGTCATATACATTGTTTACCAGTTGATATCATACCATTTATCCTTTTAAGGTTAATCCCATGCATCCCTTGTTGTAGTGACTTTATATCTAATGTTTGAAAATCCCAATCTCTACTCCCTTTGGTATTATTTTGAATGTGTCGACCAATGTAGATTCCAGATCCATTAATTTTTCATTTAAGACCATAGCATAACTCCTTATCATTGATATCTAGTCTTGGAAGAGATTAATGTTTCTAGTATGGTCATAGATCAAGGGCTGGGGTTTGATACATTTTATCAGTCAAGGTGCTAACATATATGTTGGTAGATATGGTCATTAGTTTTGGATACCCCCTTGGAATGGATGAAGGAAAAGTTAGGTCACCTATTCTTTTGGTTGACCGCTATTGGTTATGAGGTTTTTGACTATACTATCATTCATATCAGATTGAAGGAGGTGGTCTATTTGAGAGAGTAGAATAGGGCCTTTAAACTATGGGTGGTAGCCACTGAGGAATACTATTCATTGAAGAAAAACATGGATGACCCCTTAAATAAGATTCCCAATGTGTGGTGGGGACAGAGAAACTATAAGACGTGGATGGTGCTGGGAAGATTGAAATCGACCGAGTCCAATATGTAATTATTCATCTCTAAGAAGAAGTATTCTCAGTTTAGCATGCACTTTAGATATGAGAGATGAATGTGTTAGATAAATAAGGACTCATTAACATGCGAAGAAGGATAGGATTGCCATCATCCCTTGGAAAGAGTAGTTGTAATGGATTAAAAATGCGTAGATTGAATCCATTTTTTAATTATCTAAATCAATCAGATAAATGTGTCATAGTCTTGTAGAGCTCAAGGACACCCCCAAACACAGGATGTTATGAAATATTAATTTTTTATAATTTCATTGGCTCATACATTCATGGGAGATACTCAAATTTGTGTAGATTAATCCTCTCATATGATATAAATGAATGGATGTAGATAACAATATATGATTTTTTATAGTATACATTAATTCATGATGTGCATGACAATTCACTAATCTGATGTATCATGAACAACCTTATATTTTCATTATTTTCATAACATTAAGTAATCCATAATTCTTGGATATGAATATTTAATTAATAATAAATACTTCTTGAGAAATTATTTTGGATTCCCACCTAAATTTGATTTATTTATTACTCATTTTATCCATCTATCTTGAGCTGATACGATTCACAATAGAATATTTTTCTAAGGATGTATATTTCAGAGGGAGGGTACGTTATCTTTATTGTAGGTCAATAGAAATTGTTATCATTGTTTAATTTTTTTTCTAAGGAAATATATTGGGAATCAGAATCATTATATATTTTTATACATATTTTCCCAATTTTTCTAAATCATCATATGGGTTAAGAATTAGCAGGATCGAATTGAAATTTTATTTGCTGGCCTTTTATGGTTTTTTGACCTAACAATAATTTCACAATCTCTACTCATACACATTGAACAACTAATGTGAGGAAGTTTTGAGTATCCTTTCATGGGCCTTCAATCACAAGTAGTTCTATGTATTTAGCTTGGAATTTATATTTTTTGGGGAATTTTTATGGGATCTTCTTTTACATTAAATTAGATAAATTTAGCTCATACCCTCTATTTCATTAGTTTATGGTGTTTTAGATTTGACATTTTGATTTTATGTGGTCTAATGTATTTTTTTCTAGGACTGAATATTAAATTTTGGGTAGAAAACTAGGGATAACCCAAGACACATTAGGGTGAGGAATTATGCATGGTGTTATCAGGAATCACAAGGATTATTCTTTCTTTAATTAAAAGAGAATATACATTGATGGGTTGTTAAAATCCTATATGCATCAGTATAATTATCATACCAATGTGTCTCCACTAATTTCCAATGGCCATTAAAGATTTAATGGTGAATTATTAGTCAAGAGAGAAATACAAGTGTATCTAAGTACACCTAGATATCTGGAATGTGGTGATGTAATTAATAACCAAAATTATTGATTCGATGAATATGGGATAGGGAAGACATGTCCAGGATGAAGCATAATATTATGAGGTTTTTGGTTCCTCCTTAGCGTTACTAGGGCTCACATGGATTGGGGTTCATTTTCTACATGGAGGAGATGCCTCTATATGGTAGTTAAAATCCATTTTGTATTAGTATAAAGGTAAAATTGAGGTGCACCCTCCCTTTTCCAATAGTAATGAATGAATTTTATAGGCTCAACCCCCTGAATAATAAATTTTTTTATGGAGTTAATCCATCCACAATGGTTTATTGAACCCTATGACAGTTTAGATCTTTAATTGTGAAGATCTTCCCCTACGCCATGTGATTTTGAGTCATGAGGTGTGGACCATAAAAAGTATTGGGAAAGGGGTACTAGATCCCTACATTGATAAAGGGTATAAAACAATGTGGCATAATGTTGAGGTTGTTGAATCCACTTGAAAATTATCATTACATGGAATAAAAATCACATTCTAAAGTGATTAGGTCATTAGGGTGGTATGGGAAAATCATGTCATTGATGGACCATAAAAAATTTTTGTGTTCAGTTCCATAATATTAATGTTTGGCTCCCAATAGTCATAATTAATTTTATATAGGGACAATATGTGTCTAGTTTGTTGGTTTGGGACCTTTTGTGTCATTATCACGCTCAAATAGAGAGAACCCTTTTCCTTTCAATGGGAAATGGAAGGTTTATAATGGCCAACAATTCTCACATCATGTAGTGATATTTTTGTGAAATGTAATATTCAATAAAGTCTATAGAACCCAAAATGTTTCCTATCATCCTAGTGAAAATTTTATCACGGTGGGAAGATTTAAAAAAACAATAATCTACAAATTTCTTGGAAAATGGGGCCCAACATGAATAACTCATATTTCAATAGGGAAAAAAGTGTACCCACTCATCTTTATGTGTCATTTATTTATGCCTTATTTTTTCCCTAAGCATAGAAGATAATGATTTTTGTGAGAAAAAAAATTACTATCTATCATTTCACACATTATGAGTTTTCAACCTGATGATTTTTGTGTCAAATTCATAAGTAATTTAAGGGCATTAAATTTGTACCATAAAAGGCTATTGTAACGCCCCGACCCCAGCTACCCAGAGTCGGTGCATTACTTCGTAACATTGGCATGATCACAAGAAAGATCAAATCTCGAAAGACCGATTGGTTTAGTAGCCTTGGAAACACTAGATATATTCATAAGTTTTATATTACATCATAAAATGAAAAACTACTACAACAACTTAATGTTTCCACAGTCCACACTATAATCCCCTCATAATATCCCTGTAGGTCATTCATAACTTACATCTTCACTTCCTGGGAAAAATAAAACATAGAAAAGGGGTGAGCTCAAATGCCCAGTAAGGATAACAATATAGCGGAAACTTTCATCAATAAGAATAAACATTTAAGGCAATTTATAACTAAAACAAAAGCCTTTTAAACATGAACTTTCAACATGGTATGGCATAAATAAAATTAAATAATGCCATTTACTTATTCACATGGATATTCTACTAATCGAATATTCACATGCAAAAATCAATAACCACTTTCATAATGTTGGAATGCATAATGCCAGACTATCATAACCACATAGCCAAGGCCTCGTGCCACGACTACAAATAAGATTTTGTCAAGGCCTTGTGCCAAGACACTAGTTTGTCTCATGAGACCTACCGATGCATCGAGGAGCTATAGCGGGCTCCACCCGTCACTTATTAAGTCCAATGCATTCCCATATGAAAAGGTTTAAACATAACATAAACATTCGTATTAAAACTAGCATACGAAATGTCAATAATTTCACCATAAACTATGAATGGTATAAAAATAGCACATCCACAGTCAAACATATCACAAAACCTTCAATACAATATAGAAGTTTTGTATCATAATAAATCAACTTCAAATAATCTTAAAATCCATCAAAGGATGTTGACATAGATGAAATCAAAATTCTTTTTAAAGAAGTATCTCCTTTTATTTTGAAATCATTTAAGGTCCATATAAAATAAAACATTTTCTTTGAAAATATTCTTATAAGCTTGTATGGAAAGCTTCGACGATTTTATAACGGCGGAAAATAACCGCACCCGTCGTATAAGTTAAAAAAAACATTCTTACCTCAATTCTGTCGAAAAGGTTAAAAAGGACCTTGTTTTGAAAATGACGGAAAGTTTCCTTTATAAACCTCTTATAAAAAGTCAAACAAGGGTATAAATGACTTTAACCCATATTCTTGTAAATAGTAAAAATGTTTTTAAATACATTTCGAAAAAACATGGATGTGGATGATAAAGAGATCCCAGTAGATTATTACGTACAATACAACCTCGGATAATGAAGAGATTGTGAAATAACCCTTACCTTGTACTTTTCCTTGGTTGGGGTCGGTTAACCTCCTGTATAATGGTGAAATAATTGTTATTAAATTATACAAGAATCATATACATTAATATGATATCATATATGATCTTTTAACATTGATTTGATAATAATATCTTAGTATTATCGCCGTTTTGGGTGTTAACTTACTCATTTTCTTTTATATGTTTTGTTACATAAGTCATGTTTGTTGTATCTTATTCATATCCAGAATGATATCAAGTCCTTAAAAATCATTTTTAAATCATTAAATGATAATTATACTTGAATGGATACGATGGAGAATGAATCTCATTGCGTTCGTGGAGACGGTAGTCCGTACGTACGCACGAACGCTACTTCCATTTAATTTTTATTTTAAAAGAATCGAATCCAAATGATACATAGGTATATTACTATTCTAGTATAATATAATATTTTATATATGTTACTTAAGTTCATTAACACCATCCTTTATACGTTCCATGTGTGGTATGAACGAGTCATATCATTTTAAGGGGGCGGTAGTACGCACTTCCTCAAATGAAATTATCGTATGTATATACAACATGAAACGAATAATGGTATGAAATAAAATGGAATTACAGAAGCTTATATATAAAATATATATCATTAATATCATATTTAATTACAGTTCCATCATAATGGCCACCATGAGAGGTGGTAAGATGTATTTGAACAATCATCGTTTCGTGAGGCGTTAGTTTGCCATCCACAGAAACATTATGTTCATCATCCATTAGATAGAGTTGTGTGTATGTGTAGTTTGAATCCTTCTTATAACAACATCCTAGTATATTGAGGATACTGGTGTTGTTACAAAAGAAAGTAAATAAAAAGAGTTTGGGGGTTGGAGAAGCAAAATAAATGAAAATAATTTAAGAGAAACCGTTACCTTTAATTTAGGTAACTCACTTTGGTTGGAACCAAAGGACTTCTTGAAATGCTTTCTGCCTAAGAATAAGCTTAAAGGAGGAGGAGAGGGATGTGGGGAGCTTAGTTGGGCAGAGTTTGGACGAGCCATGTGGCTTGAGAGGTGTGAGGAATGAGTAGAAGTGGTCTCCTTTTATAAGGGAGAGGAGGGGCTCTTTAGGAAAGTGTGAAAGTATTACTTTATAATATATTTGTATTCGGTTTATAATGGTCCAAAAATCATTGAGGTCGACGATACGATGACTCATATTCTAAATAACATCAACCAATAATAATTGGACAGGTTTTAGATAATATTTTAATCATTATAATCTTATTTATTTAAATGATTTATTAATGAGGTAAACATTGCATCATTATTGTGTCATTAATAATTTAAATTATTTGATGTCTAAAAATTATAAATAAAATATCATTATGTAGGAAATCTTTTTATATTTCTAATGAATATTTATAATCGAAAATCCAACATGTATATCCCTATGTAAAAATTGTTCTTCTAAAAGATGTAAGCTTATGCCATTTTTATTTTTATTTTAACTTTATTAATATAATGTGTCATTATCACTTACAAGTGGATCCATGGGGTCCCAAAACAGACCCAAAGATGCCCATGGTCGACCATGTATCAACCAATAGGGTTAAGACACGTTTTAGGGTAATTTAGTATTATTATAATATTATTTTTTAACCCTTATTTACCGGATTTTCCCTTAACCATGGTAATTAAAATATTTACCGTAGTAATTATTCAAAATGTCTAAAAATAAAAGTTACTTATTTACACAATTTGAACATCCTGATTCCAAATATGGAATCCATTTTTCTAAATTAAAAACACATAAGTGGCAGAAATTAATTTAAAATTAATTCCCGCTGTCAAAACAAAAAGCGTGTTTTTTAGAGATAATAACTATCAAAAGATTGACACTTGTTTATGTTCGGTTTAATTGTAAAATTATGTCTAATGACCAACATTATATTAAATTGTAAAAATATATTCTAAATATACTTTAAAACCACTCAAATTCACAATTTATCACTATTAATTATTTTGATTAAAAAAGTTGTTTTTAATTAAAATTTAGTAATTTTCACTATTCATCAAAATATAAAAGTTATCCGAAAAGTACCAAAATTTCACCCTAGGCTAATTTCGATATTCCGAATCTAAAAATGAAGTCCATTTTGAAATATTGAATATATATGATTTCAAAAAGTAGGTATTACTATTCACAATGGCTAGTTTAATTAGTTGTGGTGTGTGTTAGAACTCGAGGTTGCGTACAACACACGCTATCGCATTATTCGAAGGGAAACGTACCATAGAAGCTTGGGGTGTTATATTCTCCCCTCCTTCAAATAATTGCGTCCTCGCAATTTCTAGGGTATTACTGCATAAAAAGACTCGGGTGGTTCTTCATCATAAGTTCCTCGGGTTCCCACGTTGCCTCTTCCATCTTATGGTTTCTCCACAAAACTTTTACCAGACGTGTCGTCCGGTTTCTCAGTACTTGTTCTCTTGTATCAAGAATCCTGACGGGCTCTTCACAATAAGACAGATCGGGTTCCAGTTCTAATTCCTCATAGGTGAGTACATGTGTTGGGTCAGGCATGTATTTTCTCAACAGAGATACGTGGAACACATCGTGAACTTTGGAGAGACATGGCGGCATTGCCAATCGGTAAGCTACAGCCCCAATTCGTTCTAGAATTTCGAAAGGTCCGATGTAGCTGGGACTCAATTTACCTTTCTTACCAAAACGTATGACTCCCTTCCACAGAGATACCTTCAGGAAAACATGATCACTGACTTGAAATTCCAAATCCTTTCTTCGATTATCGGCATAGCTCTTCTGCCTACTTTGAGCTGCTTTGATGTGATTTTGGATTACTTTCACCTTTTCCACCATTTCCTCCACCAGTTCTGGGCCTACAAGTTTTCTTTCACCAACTTCATCCCAACAGGTTGGTGTACGACATATCTTTCCGTATAACGCTTCATATGGTGCCATCTGAATACTCGATTGGAAGCTATTGTTATAGGAAAATTCTACCAAAGGTAAATATTGATCCCACATACCCTGAAAGTCATGTGAGCAAGATATCAACATGTCATCTAAGGTTTGAATACTCCATTCTGATTGTCCTTCTGTCTGAGTGTGGTAAGCAGTGCTCAAATGAAGTTCAGTATCCAGGGATTTCTGAAGACTTTTCCAAAATCTTGAAGTAAAACGGGGATCACGATCAGAAACAATCGATAGGGGTACTCCATGAAGTCTCACAACTTCATTAATGTATAGTCTTGCTAGACGTTCCAGGGGTAGATCTTCTCTTATAGCAAGAAAATGTGCTGACTTGGTAAGACGATCAACAATAACCCATATTGCATCGTTCCTTCTAGGAGTCTTCGGTAGCCCCATGACAAAGTCCATCGTAACATTGTCCCATTTCCACTCCGGTATGGGAAGAGGTTGCATGACTCCTCCAGGCTGTTGCCTTCCAGCTTTCACTTGTTGACAAACCATACATCTTGACACAAAATCAGCAATCTCCCTCTTCATGTTGTCCCACCAAAAATGTTCCTTCACATCTCTATACATTTTGGTGCTCCCAGGGTGTATAGAGAAATTGGAACTATGAGCATCATCCAGCAATTCCCTTTTTAGATCAGGTATATTGGGAACACAAAGTCTCTTCCCGAATTTCAAAATTCCATCTCTATACACAAAGTCTCTCAATCTCCCATCATTCACAGCTTTAATCTTCTTTTGGAATTCTTCATCATCGGTCTGGGAACTCTTAATCCTTTCTAGTAAAGATGGTTTGGAAACCATTTGAAAAAGCATTGATGTTTCACCTTCCCTGGTTATTCCCATGTCCATCTTCTCTAGATCCATGAAAATTGGATCCCTTTCAATTCTCATCATGTTCAGAACTCCATGGTCTTTTCTGCTCAAAGCATCTGCTACTTTGTTTGCTTTCCCCGGGTGGTAGTGTATCGTGTAATCATAATCCTTGAGTAATTCAAGCCATCTCCTTTGCCTCATGTTGAGTTCTTTTTGTGAGAAAATATACTTCAAACTCTTGTGATCAGTATAAATCTCACATTATTCACCATAGAGGTAGTGCCTCCATATCTTCAAAGAAAAGATCACAGCTGCTAACTCAAGATCATGAGTAGGATAGTTTTGTTCATGAATTTTCAACTGTCGTGATGCATAGGCAATAACTCTATCATTCTGCATAAGGACACAACCAAGTCCTTTCTTTGATGCATCACTATAAATAACGAACCCATCATTCCCCGATGGTAGAGTCAATATAGGAGAATTGACTAATCTTTTCTTCAATTCTTCGAAACATTCTTCACACTCTTTTGTCCAAACAAATTTAACCCCTTTACGTGTGAGCTTCGTTAATGGGTTAGCCAATCGGGCAAAATTCTGGACGAAACGTCGATAATAACCTGCCAAGCCAATAAAACTACGTACCTCAGTTATACTCGTAGGTGCTAGCCATTCTTGGATTGCCTTGGTCTTAGAAGGATCAACAGAGATTCCATCTTTAGAGACAATATGGCCAAGAAAAGAAATCTCCTGAAGCCAGAATTCACACTTGCTAAACTTCCCATATAATTCATGCCTCCTCAGAGTCATCAAGATAATGCAAAAGTGATTTTCATGATTTTCGTAGGTTTTGGAGTATACCAAGATATCATCAATAAATACCACCACAAATTCATCAAGATACTCCTTTAAAACTCTATTCATTAGATCCATGAATACAGAGGGTGCATTAGTCAATCCAAACGGCATTACAGTAAACTCATAATGCCCGTACCTGGTTCGAAATGCTGTTTTCGGAATGTCTTCCTTCTTCACACACAACTGATGGTATCCAGATCGAAGGTCAATCTTTGAAAAGTATTGATCTCCATGCAGTTGGTCAAATAAATCATCAATACGAGGTAGGGGATACTTGTTCTTTATCGTTATAGCATTGATCTCTCTGTAGTCGATACATAACCTCATAGATCCATCTTTCTTTTTAACAAAAAGAACAGGGGATCCCCATGGAGAAACACTAGGGCGAATAAATCCCTTATTACTCAATTCCTCTAGTTGTTTCTTTAGTTCGACTAACTATACAGTGGCCATTCTATAAGGGGTCTTCGATATAGGCCTTGATCCAGGAATCAAATCAATGGAAAACTCAACTTCTCGTTCTGGAGGATGTCCAGGTAAATCTTCTGGAAATACATCTACAAATTCTTTCACAATAGGTACATCCTCTATTTGAACATTCCATTCCTCACCCGCAGTTATTTCATTCTCTTCCTCCCCAATAATTGAATTTAGTTGAGCTATTGAGGGTGGATCTAAATAAGAATTAGGTGGTGATGATTCTGGTCTAAAAATAAGGTGTTCCTTATCATTATCATCAAGAATCATAACCTCTTTCTTCTTACAATAAATCTTCGCATCATAGTTCGAAATCCAGTCCATACCGAGGATTATATCAAACTCAATCATAGGTATGACGATGAGATCAGCAGATAAAAAAAAATTATGTGCTCTAATGGGGACTGATTCACAAAACATTGTTGCAACGATACTTCCCTTAGGAGTTTTAACTGACAACTCCCTTATTAAATCAAATTGGAAATATCTAATTTTCTTAGCAACCTGGGAAGATATGAAACAATGCGATGATCCAGAATCAAATAATGCATTTGCTAAACTTGAGGAAACCATTAAATTACCTGCCACCACATCTTTCGGAGCTTCTACCTCAGCAGTAGTGATAGCATAAGCCTGGCCTTGATCCCTTGGCCTTTTCTGAGGTAAGTTCTGCTGACGCTTAGGGCATGCATTTGCATAATGCCCCATCTCCCTGCAATTGTAGCACTGAACGTTGGTAGCTTCCTTCTTCCCCTTGCAATCATGAGCTTGGTGGCCTTTTTCACCACACTTGTAACAGACTCCCATTCCCTTCAAGCAAGTACCAGGATGTTTCTTCCCGCATTTACCACAAGATGTATATTCAACCTTTCCCTTCTTCCCCTTATTTCCATTCCCAGATTGATCAGCAGGTCTCTTCTTCTCTTGCTTTGCTTTAAAGTCATAAGGCTTAGAGAATTCCTTTTCGGTCTTGATAGCACATGAGACAATGTCTTCGTACGATGAAAAGGATTGTGAGACTAACGCTCGACGGAGAAATGGTTTTAACCCATCAAAGAAACGATCAATCTTACTTCTTGGGTTACGAATATAATCACCAGCGTACCTCGCTAACCTTGTAAAGTTAGCCTCATACTTTGTGACATTCTCATCCTCCTTTTGTCTTAGACTCAGAAATTGCCTTTCCATATCTGCTCGATGGTCGCGAGGGAAGTATTTTTCTAAAAACAGCTCTTTGAACTCCCTCCATTCCATATTTGATACTTCATCATCTTCCTTCGTATTTTGAATCAATGACCACCATTGATCAGCATCTCTAGTGAGGCGGTAAACTGTCATGATAACTTTTTCCCTTTCACTGCTCCCCAAAGCCTGAAATATTTTCTCTAGGGAAAATATCCATTGCTCAGCTACTAAGGTATTTGTATTCCCATTGAACGTTGGTGGTTGTTGTCTCATGAATCTATCTAACATTGATCCTCCACGCTGCGGATCAGGGTGCTCCATACGGGTAAGGTTATTATTCATAACCTGAGTAAGTTGTCCCAGTATGGTGATTAGCTGATCAGCACCAGTTGCATCACCAGCCCCACTATAATTATCTTGAGCAGGAGGGCAATCCCTACATGGAGTGCGTGCATTGATACGGTTTCCATTTCTTCCACTAGGCTCCATTTCTAAACAATGGCATTAACTAGATCAGTTTATGAATCAAAATACATAATCCCATACTTATAAAACACTTAACATAAATTGAACTATTTATGGATATAATCCATAATCATAAAAATGTTTTCTTTTAGGAAGTATATACTCATAAACCCTTCATAATGATTTGTAAAGATAGTGAGAGTTATCCTAAGCATATCCCCCAGGAGTGTCGTAACCAAGAGTGCAGCAAGGCCCGTTGTCGTGCACCAGTTCCCGTTCGAGTCTAGCTCAAAGCGGTGTTTTCGGGTTTTACCCCTAAGTACATCTGTGCCAGAGCCGCCTCTACCTGCTCATATCCAGACAGGGATGTATTTCTCGGAAAACTCAAAAAATCTCTACAATACCAAAATTCTAGGAAGTTCTTCTATACTAATCCTCAAAGTTCATCTTAGGTCTACGTGCTCTAATCAGAGTTTATCTAGATCTAGTTTCCAAGGTTTGTACTAAACTTCCTCTGATACCAACTGTAACGCCCCGACCCCAGCTACCCAGAGTCGGTGCATTACTTCGTAACATTGGCATGATCACAAGAAATATCAAATCTCGAAAGACCGATTGGTTTAGTAGCCTTGGAAACACTAGATATATTCATAAGTTTTACATTACATCATAAAATGAAAAACTACTACAACAACATAATGTTTCCACAGTCCACACTAGAATCCCCTCATAATATCCCTGCAGGTCATTCATAACTTACATCTTCACTTCCTAGGAAAAATAAAACATAGAAAAGGGGTGAGCTCAAATGCCCAGTAAGGATAACAATATAGCGGAAACTTTCATCAATAAGAATAAACATTTAAGGCAATGTATAACTAAAACAAAAGCCTTTTAAACATGAACTTTCAACATGGTATGGCATAAATAAAATGAAATAATGCCATTTACTTATTCACATGGATATTCTACTAATCGAATAATCACATGCAAAAATCAATAACCACTTTCATAATGTTGGAATGCATAATGCCAGACTATCATAACCACATAGCCAAGGCCTCGTGCCAAGACTATAAATAAGATTTTGTCAAGGCCTTGTGCCAAGACACTAGTTTGTCTCATGAGACCTACCGATGCATCGAGGAGCTATAGCGGGCTCCACCCGTCACTTATTAAGTCCAATGCATTCCCATATGAAAAGGTTTAAACATAACATAAACATTCGTATTAAAACTAGCATACGAAATGTCAATAATTTCACCATAAACTATGAATGGTATAAAAATAGCACATCCACAGTCAAACATATCACAAAACCTTCAATACAATATAGAAGTTTTGTATCATAATAAATCAACTTCAAATAATCTTAAAATCCATTAAAGGATGTTGACATAGAAGAAATCAAAATTCTTTTTAAAGAAGTGTCTCCTTTTATTTTGAAATCATTTAAGGTCCATATAAAATAAAACATTTTCTTTGAAAATATTCTTATAAGCTTGTATGGAAAGCTTCGACGATTTTATAACGGCGGAAAATAACCGCACCCGTCGTATAAGTTAAAAAAACATTCTTACCTCAATTCTGTCGAAAAGGTTAAAAAGGACCTTGTTTTGAAAACGACGGAAAGATTCCTTTATAACCCTCTTATAAAAAGTCAAACAAGGGTATAAATGACTTTAACCCATATTCTTGTAAATAGTAAAAATGTTTTGAAATACATTTCGAAGAAACATGGATGTGGAGGATAAAGAGATCCCAGTAGATTATTACGTATAATACAACCTCGGATAATGAAGAGATTGTGAAATAACCCTTACCTTGTACTTTTCCTTGTTTGGGGTCGGTTAACCTCCTGTATAATGGTGAAATAATTGTTATTAAATTATACAAGAATCATATACATTAATATGATATCATATATGATCTTTTAACATTGATTTGATAATAATATCTTAGTATTATCGCTGTTTCGGGTGTTAACTTACTCATTTTCTTTTATATGTTTTGTTACATAAGTCATGTTTGTTGTATCTTATTCATATCCAGAATGATATCAAGTCCTTAAACATAATTTTTAAATCATTAAATGATAATTATACTTGAATGGATACGATGGAGAATAAATATCATTGCGTTCGTGGAGACGGTAGTCCGTACGTACGCACGAACGCTACTTCCATTTAATTTTTATTTTAAAAGAATCGTATCCAAATGATACATAGGTATATTACTATTCCAGTATAATATAATATTTTATATATGTTACTTAAGTTCATTAACACCATCCTTTATACGTTCCATGTGTGGTATGAACGAGTCATATCATTTTAAGGGGGCGGTAGTCCGCACTTCCTCAAATGAAATTATCGTATGTATATACAACATGAAACGAATAATGGTATGAAATAAAATGGAATTACAGAAGCTTATATATAAAATATATATCATTAATATCATATTTAATTACAGTTCCATCATAATGGTCACCATGAGAGGTGGTAAGATGTATTTGAACAATCATCGTTTCGTGAGGCGTTAGTTTGCCATCCACAGAAACATTATGTTCATCATCCATTAGATGGAGTTGTGTGTATGTGTAGTTTGAATCCTTCTTATAACAACATCCTAGTATATTGAGGATACTGGTGTTGTTACAAAAGAAAGGAAATAAAAAGAGTTTGGGGGTTGGAGAAGCAAAATAAATGAAAATAATTTAAGAGAAATCGTTACCTTTAATTTAGGTAACTCACTTTGGTTGGAACCAAAGGACTTCTTGAAATGCTTTCTGCCTAAGAATAAGCTTCAAGGAGGAGGAGAGGGATGTGGGGAGCTTAGTTGGGCAGAGTTTGGACGAGCCAAGTGGCTTGAGAGGTGTGAGGAATGAGTAGAAGTGGTCTCCTTTTATAAGGGAGAGGAGGGGCTCTTTAGGAAAGTGTGAAAGTATTACTTTATAATATATTTGTATTCGGTTTATAATGGTCCAAAAATCATTTAGGTCTAAGATACGATGACTCATATTGTAAATAATATCAACCAATAAGAATTGGACAGGTTTTAGATAATATTTTAATCATTATAATCTTATTTATTTAAATGATTTATTAATGAGGTAAACATTGCATCATAATTGTGTCATTAATAATTTAAATTATTTGATGTCTAAAAATTATAAATAAAATATCATTATGTAGGAAATCTTTTTATCTTTCTAATGAATATTTATAATCGAAAATCCAACATGTATAACCCTATGTAAAAATTGGTCTTCTAAAAGATGTAAGCTTATGCCATTTTTATTTTTATTTTAACTTTATTAATATAATGTGTCATTATCACTTACAAGTGGATCCATGGGGTCCCAAAACAGACCCAAAGATGCCCATGGTCGACCATGTATCAACCAATAGGGTTAAGACACGTTTTAGGATAATTTAGTATTATTATAATATTATTTTTTAACCCTTATTTACAGGATTTACCCTTAACCATGGTAAATAAAATATTTACCGTAGTAATTATTCAAAATGTCTAAAAATAAAAGTTACCTATTTACACAATTTTAACATCCTGATTCCAAATATGGAATCCATTTTTCTAAATTCAAAACACAGAAGTGGCAGAAATTAATTTAAAATTAATTCCCGCTGTCAAAACAAAAAACGTGTTTTTAAGAGATAATAACTATCAAAAGATTGACACTTGTTTATGTTCGGTTTAATTGTAAAATTATGTCTAATGACCAACATTATATTAAATTGTAAAAATATATTCTAAATATACTTTAAAACCACTCAAATTCACAATTTATCACTATTAATTATTTTTATTAAAAAAGTTGTTTTTAATTAAAATTTAGTAATTTTCACTATTCATCAAAATATAAAAGTTATCCGAAAAGTACCAAAATTTCACCCTAGGCTAATTTTAATATTCCGAATCTAAAAATGAAGTCCATTTTGAAATATTGAATATATATGATTTCAAAAAGTAGGTATTACTATTCACAACGGCTAGTTTAATTAGTTGTGGTGTGTGTTAGAACTCGAGGTTGCGTACAACACACACTATCACATTATTCGAAGGGAAACGTACCATAGAAGCCTGGGGTGTTATAGCTATAGTTTGGGGCCATGTATCATTGACCAATAGGGAAAGAATTATTATTTATTGATGTAGATTAACCTACTATGAGGATAATTTGACCCAAGATCCTAATTCAGATACTTGGTGTCAATAGTATCCAAATATCATTTTGGAATGGAGATGGAAATTTTATAAGTAACAACTTCTTGTTCTCATGTCATGAGTAATGATATAGGATAGTCATACTAACGAAGGACCAGAACTTCCATGGGGTCTGGGTTCTGCCATGGTGATGTTAGGCTCACTTGGGTATGAAATATCTTTATATAGGCCGAATATGTCATTGGACTGTATGTCCAAGACCTTATGAATTTATAGAACAATAAACATAGAGATATATAATCATTTAAAAGGGCAGTGTAAGGGTTTGTGGTGACCCAAGGGGCTCATGACCTATAGTGTGGTTCATGAATTAAGGTGCATAATAGACTATGGAAGCACCTCAAACCGCATATGACTTGCGTAAGCCCCTTATTTTCCTTTCGTAAGGGATGATAATGGTATATTTCATGTACAATATAATGTAATGTAGTAGGGATGTATTTTTTGTGTAGTTTTAATGTCTTGGGGGAAGGAAATTTTCCATGTATTTTATCATCATGCGGCGAGTGTATAATTGATTCCTTGTAGTTTAATTTCATTATGTGAGGACATGGATAAAAATGATAAATGTTATGAAATGTTTATCACATTCCGAAGAAAAATGTATACAATATCCAAATCGTATCTAGGGACGATTGGGCTGTGTCACTCAACCCTTATATAGCTGGGGGGGTTCATTTTATTCATTAGTTGTAGAATATGAACCCTGTATATGAGATCTAGGCATCACTACATAATTTATGTTGTGAGGAATCATACCACACATTTTTCTTATAGATTAGGTTAATAAGAAGGTCCTTCCTATGAAAAATAATTTGGGGGATATTTTGAATTATCATAGTTTGAAAAAACACTATGATATGAGAGAATATCTCTGTATCCTAACAGGATAAGAATTAATACACACATAGTTATTGGATAGAAAAACTGTACGCATGTATGGTAAATACACATTTGTGAGAATCATGAATGTGTATTGTTGTAGCCAATCAAAAGTCACAACAGATCATGTGATAATGGGAATCAATCCACCCATATTTCTTGAAATATCATATATATTATCATTATGCAATAAGTATATAGGATACATCATATTAAAAGTGAAATTGATTTTTGGTGATAGAAATACTGGTATGTGTATCACTACATATCTTGTGATGTCAGTAATTAGGTCACACATAGTTATAGGATGAAATCTTCATGTAATGTTCTAATCCAATTACAGGGGTGGAGGGAGTGTTTTGTTTAATATTATGTGGCTAGGCCTAGGATTTTTTATCATCGTTTCACTACATGTCATGTGATAAAAAGAATAAAACCACATATAGTTAGGAAATGGATGAGTAGTGGGAGACGCACAATGAGGGTAGTGGTCCTCTCGGGAATAGTCCACATTAATGTTCAGTTTTATATCATGCAAGGGACATCGATAGTATTGTTTTAACGTTATAGGATGAAGGAATAATATCTATATATTAGCTTTATGTAGTGATGGAATAAGTTAATCATTGTGAAAGAAAATGAATTTTTTATCTAAGCCGATGAATAGAGCTTCAGACATCACTATGTATCCTATGATGGTAGGAATCAATAAACATGTAGTTCTGGAAACTGTGTAGTTTAGTGTCACACAGTGTGTTCATCAGTCATGTAGTTTAATGTATTGTAGTAAGGATGTGGTTCACCCTATGTGGAAAAAATCACATTTGGGGATGGGACTGAGAATATAGGTTTTGGTGGCACTACATATCATGTGACGACAAGAATCAAGTCTCATGTAGTTCATGGATAAAGAGTTTTCTTATGTGGATCCTATTCTCCCATGGAGAAAATGTCATGTCGTGATTATTTCTCATAGATATATATTGTGTGTATAGATCATATGTGAAATGAGTACTCATGTTATTTTTAAATCCATGCGATGAATAAATATTCCGTTTAGTTTTAATTTCATTTCCAAAGACACATCTTTTGTGTACTTTTAATGCCATGTAGTGAGGAAATATTCCACTTATATTTAATATTGTATAGTAAGGATACATTTCGGTAGTTTAGTTTCATTTAATTAAGATTATAGTTATTTTATAGTTTAATGTGTTTCTTTCAGTACATGTTTCATATAGTTTAACATCGTGTACATAGAATGTGTTCCATACTGATTAACATCTTGAGATTTGAATGATTTATGTTGTGATGTTTAACATATATATTATAGGATGAGAGACAACATATAGTTTAATGTCTTATGTCATGAAGGATATGGGATTTGGGGAATCTATACAATGTCCTTTATAGTGAACCTTACATTTCTAGGGGTGTAACTGGCTCTATGTCCATTGTATCTAGTGTGTAAGAATCATTGTAAAAGACCTTATGTATGATTTAATGATCTTACCATTTGGGATCCAACGTCAAAATTATCTTACCTTGTTTTTTTTCGGTTTTGGGATCCAACACTAGTTCTTATTTGAAGAACAAATGAAGGATTGTCTTTTTATTAAAGACTCATGCAATCTTATTCTCATGGGCTTCGATGTTCTGCAATGTGCACAACTTTTTCTCGTTGAGCCTCTCCACTTAGTCCAACCACCATTGTGATTTATAATCATATGATATTATTCTGTAAATAGATATTCAATGTGAGGTTAGCTGGAAATATAAGGGTAACTCTCGGTACCATGAACCAATGAATACACAGTTTCTTGTGTAACTGTATTCACGGTTAAATGGTAGGGACCTAAAACATGGAGGATTGTGTTTGGAAAGGACCTATTGTCTTTAATCACTGTATTGTAGAATATATTTCAATGTTTCTTATCAAATCCCTCTATCTATCATTATTAAATTATTTATAGATGGATGATTGATTAAATTCTATGTCGTATTCCAAGAACGATTTCTTCAACTCCATGGAACAGAATTTGGTGATGTTTTTCGTCAATATCATGTGAGGGAAATCGAACCTTGAGATGATTTGTGACGTTATAATGTTGATGATATTTATCAACCTAATTTCATTTAGGGGTATTTAGTCATCCCATTTGGATATTAATTCATTATCAGTAATGATGTACTTCAATTGTATAGTAGTGGGTGGGGGATATGGCCCAAAAAACATCCATTAACCATATGAAAAACATCCAATAAAGTTTTCTTATATGTTGTAAAATAGGAGTATTATGTTTGAATTTTTCATTAATCTTACATGCATGAATTTTACTATTCAATCCCAATTATTCTTATTTCGTGCACTTCAATTAGTATCCTAGACTCCTAATTTTGTGGGGGAGCTTTGTAAAACCTTGATATTTTATTAGATATATTATTTTTAATTTCATTGATGTCTTCTATTATATTCTACACCAAGATTAGGTTGCGCTATACGCAACAACGTATTAGTTGGCAGTATACACAACCATATATTTGGCTCGTGTTTCACACAATTTCCAGTTTTTTTGGTAAAAATTATTCTACGCAACATTGAGAATATATTTTTTTAAATTTATAAGTGATGTAAGTTTGTATTATGTTATACACAAAACCAAAGGAAGCTTTCACTACATGCAACACTGACATGGCTTATGTTACATGCAAAATCAGCTTTTCTCGATAGCTTGCATTGTACGCAAATAGAGTTTCACTAATCAATGATATGATATTATAATATTATAATGAATAGGCTGTTATGAATAGTATTAACCGAATTTTTAATTTTATAAAAGTATCATTCAACATAAACATTTTCTAGGTCATGGTATGGGAACAATATAAATTTTTCGGATATAAGAGTTATTTTTCCAAAAATGATGTTTTTCCGCCGTTTGATGGCACACCAATTTTAAATATAATTTTTGACAAGCTCATTAGTTTAATTTGAAAAAATAAACAAATTATTTTTAATTAGGATATAAAAATTTACTTTGGATAAATTTTTCATACTTATTTGATAACTTTCATATTTGGATGAATAGTAACAATATGTTATATTTTAGTTTAAAAAAAACTTTTTTCTTCGAGATAATTTATATGGATAAATTATGATTTTGAATGGTATTAAATTATAAATAGAATATATTTTTACCATTATTATAATTTATTTAAATATCATTAACTTTACATTTAATTCATATGCAAAAACATTTCAATCTTTTGCAATGTTTAAAACAAAAACTCATTTTTTCTACAATGGGATTATTTTTAAATCAATAACTTCGGCTTCATTGTCTAGAACATGGAAAAATAGATTCAATTTTTTTAAATCAGTAGGTCAAAATTATGGTAATATTTTTCTTTTATTTTTTGGGCTTTATGAATAATAACTATGGTAGATTTTATTTACCATAGTTAAAGGTAAATCAGGTAATTAAGGGTAAAAATAATATTATAAAATTACCCTAATTATTCTCATAATATAATTGGATGATTTTATTTCATCCTAAAATATAATTTTATGGAAATATTTTCTATTGAAACCCTCTTGGATGAGATTGAGATAATTAATTAATATTATTTAAAGGAAAGTGAAATATGTCTCACTCAAACATTAATAATTAAATTATTTTTAATATAATGTCATAAAGAATAAAAATTTGATTATAAAAAATCATTTAAAAGCTAAATGATTTTACTTATGATGGTAATTTATTTTTAATGTGAATGAAATATATAATTACCTTAATATAATAAACATTAAATATGTAAGAATTATTTATTTACTAAAAAATCAAAAATATAATTTTTATTAAAATAATATTACCCATCAAAAAACCCAAAAACCTGACCAAAAAATATTGGTAATTTATATATAAACCATAATAATCTAATGGTATACTTTTTGACAATTTGGAGCCTTATAAAAAGATGTAATGTCACTTATATTATTTTATTTTTTATTATGTCATTGTTGTCACCTTCATAAGTTAAAAAATATAAATTTTTAAATGTTGTTTTCATTAGAAGGTAAATTTGGAAAAAAAGTATTATTATGAAATATATAAAATATATGTTCATATTAGTATTTTAGTTTTATTTTTTATGAAACAAATAAGTATATTAAATAATTATACAGTAATGTTGTAGTAATTCTTTATTTAGAGAAATATCAAATAAATGGTTTAAAAATTTTAAAATAAATATTATATTAACATATTAATGTGCTACACGAATATTATTGATACACATGACATGTTAGGAATATATAAAATATTTTTTTTCTAATATATCATTGGTATGGATTTTATTTAAATTCAAATAAATAAATAGAGTCAAAATTTACACTACTGATTTTTTATACAAATAACATATTATTAATTTTTTTTTAAATTCCCGAAAATATTTGAAAATTATAAATTGAAAATTATATGGTCTAACAGGTAATTAGGTATCATATTATGGAAAATAAATAACACATATGTATGTATATATAATAATTTAAATTTTATAATATTATTACAACAAATAAAATTAAATAGATTAATTAAGGATAAATCAAAATGATAAGGTTTAAAATAAAATCTAAACACGTCTAAATATTATTGGTTGAAAATATTACAACCCTATATCATCTCATATTTTATGTTGAGTCTCTTTTGATGTTTTTTTGTGGGGGTTTATTTTATTATAAATTAATATTTTTGAGGGTTCCAAAAGTGCCCCACTCCTCCCTTAAAAAATAGAACCTCTTTTCTCTCCCCCTTCACTCTATTTGGTTCTTTTAAACTCTTCCAAACCCTAACATTCTCCATTATCAATATCCATATAAACATACTAGAGGTGGTGGTCTTCTTTAAATATCGACTATAGTGCCCTAAGAGGAGGTTTTGAGGAGGCGCGCAAAAGAAGAGGTAATATCCTTTACCAATTTTTTCAAACTTCATTCTTCTTCTACATTTTGTATATGAGATGTTTCATTATTAAGTAATAACTCTGTTATCAATTGTATACTTATATGTTATTATTAATATGAAACAACCATATTCCATAATCTATCCATCCTTTGAAAAATTAAATCACCACGCGTGCGTACTTATGGCATACCGTCTCCACGTCGTGTTGTAATATGTTTTTCATCACCAAAATATTTGTATGGGTATAATTGTGGAATAAATAACTATATATGATTATTGTAAAGTGATTTTTATTATGAGATATTATACACCATACATATCAATACAATTCCACAATCATGGGAATGATATCGTCGCTCGTGCGTACGTAGGACCTACCATCTCCACGATGTGATGTGATCTGTTATACATGATCTTCATTGAAGAATGATTATATAAATGAATTTAATGAATAAAAATGATATATATTATACTAATAACATTATTTAAATGATATAACTATAACCAAAAATAGGTATAAGAATTTATTAGACAAAACATGCATTTGAACATAAAGCAGTTAACACCTGAATAACGAGAAATAAAGATATGCTAGTAAAAAACAGATAATAATAGGACCATATATGATATCATAACAATGAATATGTTTATTTAATAAGTAAATGAAATTATTTAAATAATTATATATGAGTTTCATATACGTAAAAATCATATCGTACCTAAAGTAAGGGAAAATCTCCCAATCTCATTTTTATATGAGATTGTTTATACTTTAATATTTACTAGGGAATATTTATCATCCATGTACATGTTTAATAAATATGTAATATTATTTATATCCTTATATAATTTTTTAAATAAATTTTACTCATTTATTAATTTTTAGTAATATCTATGAAAGTAAACTTTTGTCATTTTCAGTGCGACATACTTTTTGAATTTTCCAGACAAAGTATGAGAAGAGTATTTTTTAACATATACGGCACAAACGGGTTTTTATGCTTTCATATATAATTATTTCCAAGATGAATTATTTACATGTTTTAATTTTTATTTTCAATTAAATTTATTTATTTTAAATTTCAAGAAATATTTATAAAATAAAATGTTTTCAAGATTGAATGGATATTTTCCTCAAGAACTAAGTTCTAGTGTTTTATCAAAATTATATTCCATCTAAGATGATATTGGGTTATGTTTATATCCCTATTATTACTTTTATTTGATTATGTTATTATGGAATTATATTCATGATGTCCTTTTATTAGATATAGATTATTTTATGATGACATGATGTTTAAGAATACCATTTTATTACAGGTGTTATGTTATAATGTATGATTTATGATTTG
Source organism: Viscum album (assembly GCA_963277665.1). Taxonomy (NCBI): domain Eukaryota; kingdom Viridiplantae; phylum Streptophyta; class Magnoliopsida; order Santalales; family Viscaceae; genus Viscum; species Viscum album. The sequence goes on from OY728136.1 coordinate 1,995,522,189, forward strand.
TGGCACACATAAGAATGGTTTCATTATGAGGTGGGTGGGACTTATATCTCCCTCAATTGAATTGGGTAAATATTTATATCTTATGAGATAAACTTGGCTAGAATGGCATGTAAACCTAGTTCAGTAATACAGGGATGGAACGGCAAGTAAACCCGGTTCGGTAATGGACTTCGTCCACTATGATGGTCGTGGTAGAATAGCCATGGATAATATGGAAATATTAATATGTTATTATTAGTTTGACACAATTACATGTTGTATTAAAATGAAATTTTTTCATTTTTAATGTTCCTTTATGATCCATGCCTTACGTACTGCCATCTTTTATGTCATTGCTCAATATTTTGATGTTTTAAATTTAAGATCATGGTTTTATGTTCGAATATTTATGGGTTGTTTTATGTTCTCCATGTTTACCCTTACTGAGCATTTGATCTCACCCTTTATATGTTTTAAGTTTTTCCCATGGATATACAAAAATGTTTTAGGTATGAAAAAAGGGGAATATCTTTATGGGAGATGTTGAAGATCATTCACTGTGATTGTAATATTATGTTCTAAGATTCCAAAGACATTAAACTATTATGGTCCTTAGGTGTCTATTTTTGTTTTGTATTTTGTATTCTACAAAAGTAATGTAATATCCAGGTACCTCAAGCTTGGGTCTCTACAGTTGGTATCAGATGAAAGGTTTAGTTAACACTAAACTATTACGGTCCGTAGGTGTCTATTTTCCCATAGATGTCAATTTTTTGTTATGTATTTCCCTATTTTGATTTTTTCCTCTCACACTATTCTTTTTGGGTTTTAGAAAATGGTTGGAAACCGGAAGATTTATGTTAATGGCGAATATGATAGACAATAGAATTATATTCATCATGGAAGCCAAATGAAACAGGATTTTGAAGGCAAAACATCATTGTTATGCCTAATCGGAAATCTTGTAATATGATCAATAATCTCAACTTTGGTATGTTTCTCGAATCATCTACTAAGAGATATATGGAGTTTCATGATGATCATAGAGGAAAGAATGTTCAATTTCCCTCATGTAAATCATGTTGGAAGAGGCATCAAGGAGAATGTTTCAAACGAACCGAAAGATGATTTGTGTGTGGAAAAGAAAAGAACAAATCCAGTAAATGAAAAATAAAAGGATCAATTAACACAATAGACAAGGATGATGGTATTTCTAAGACATAAAAAATGGTCAAATGTTTTAAATGTGGAATGTATGGGCATTATGCAAACAAATTCCCTAAGAAAAAATCTCATAAAGGGAATCAGCATGGTCCAATGGGTATTATTTATGTTGACGATTATGAAGAGACTAAAAATGATATATGAGATGAATGATGTGTTGAGGAATAAAATGGTGTAGCTCGGTCAATGGATTAAGAAGGTAGTGGAATGAATGCATGATTATCAAGAGTAATGTTGTATAAAAAATTTCATGGTACTATGGAATAATGAAACATCTACAGATTGTTACACTATTTTAAAATATATGTTTAATGGTACCGGTAATTGTGAAAGTAATTTATATATTTTTTGAAAGAAAATGATATATAATATTAAAGATCTCATGATTGATAAAAGGAAAAAGTGATATCAGGGTTTGAGTATCTAGATATTTTTGGATTTTGGTATGTGGAAAGGGTTAACTTTTGATAGAATTCATGTTTTCACTAAGATTATATGGTAATTGGGTTCGGCATAGTGGTAAGAATCCCGTAATACTACATGGAAAATGGGGGTTCGAAACTCATGGGGCGCAGGTTAATGTAGCAGTACAGTAGCGGTACTATAGCAGCAGCGGAACTGTTCATCAGCGGGTACTGTAGCGGCGATACTATGCGGTACTGTAGTAGTAGGTTACTATTCACAGAATGTGAATTGGCCTTAGAATTTGGGTCTACGGGCTATGTAATGGGCTACAAGCCCACTGGGCCTTCGGGCTATGTAATGGGTTTCCCTCTACCCAGTTAAAAGAGGTCTTTGCTTTGATTTAATAATAAAAATGAGGCTTCAGCGCCAACCTTTAAAAAAACTAAGATTATATTGTAATTCATGTTTCAAGAGAATACATGATTAATTTATTCACATGCTTGGAATGTGACCAACATGATATATCTTACGATATATGTGGGTAAATGAGGGTATTCACATGCTTGGTAGATGAACTTTCTAGTAATCATTTTCTTTATACTATGAGATTGGATAGCATTATTTTAGATAAGACTAATGGTTGGAATGGAATAAGTTGGACATCAGATAGTATTGTTCAAGGCTATAACATTTATTCGATTTTATTTTTGGAATATTATAAGAGAGTGTTTTTAGAAAAAGGACAACCTGCCAGAGGGGCGACAACCTGTCGCGTCAGATAAGGCTGCGAGGATTGAACCCACATCCAAATTGTTACAGGCCTTTATCACCTACCACTAGAATATAAGAAGTCCTTGGTTAGTAAAAATTAGTATTATTTTATTACGTGGTACGATAGATGAAGTATAAGTCCATTTTTGGAACCATATATGACTAATCTCACCATATATGGACTTATGTATATTTAAAAACTTGTGCTAACCTTTTTTAGATATAGAAAAATGGAATGACCTATCATTCTATCACAAGATCAGCTAACACTTCAAGAATGAAAAATTCAACATCATTTCATTAAATAAGATATAAAGTGGAAATTGTTCATAGAATGACCAATGATGATATTAAACTAAAATCAAGTAAGTATTTATCCTTTTAAAAAAATTCATCAAATTTAGGGAAATGATCCTAAAAACCAAAAACGATATCTCAGTACCTTCATATCAGATGAATGACTTGGTTCCATAGATCATCACATATTTATGGGATTGTGATTGTTCGATTTTTCATAGCCACATTCTCTACCACTCTTCATCATAACTTGATGGGTATATATCTCTTCTATATTCATGTTTTCACCAATGTTATCCTATGTGGAAACTCAGGGATGAGTAACATTGGGTAACCATTATATTTCTAACATTATTTTTGAAAATTAAGTTTTACTATTCCTTTTTTATGATGTGAGATTCTATGAAAGAAACTTTCTTGTAGAAAAAAAATTATAAACTAGATGAATTTAAAGGGAGAAATTAATTTTAAAGGGATTATAATGTAACACCCTGGGATTTTATTAGATATATTAATTTTAATTTCATTGATGTCTTCTATTTTATTCAACACCAAGATTACTTTGTTCTATATGCAGTGCCATATTGGCTTGTAGAATATGAAACCATATACATGGCTCGTGTTTCACACAATTTCAAATTCATTTGGTAGAAATTATTCCAAAAAACATTGAGTATAGATTTAGTTAAATTTATATATGAACTAAGTTTGAATAATGTTATACACAAACCAATGGATGCTTTCACTACACGCAACACTGACTTGGATTGTGTTACACGCAAGAGTGGATTTTCTCGATAGCTTATTTTGAATGAAATAACGAGTTCCACTAAACCATGACATATTATTATAATATTATAATGAACTATCCATTATTAATATTATTAACTGATTTTTTTATTTAATAACATTATCATTCATCTTACACATTTTCTAGATCAAGGTATGAGAACAAAATCAATTTATGGAATAAAAGATTTATCTTTCATAAAATGCATTTTTTCGGGCTTTTGATGTCACACCAATTATTAATCTAATTTTGAAAAGTTTATTTTTAATTTTAGAAAATAAACTAATTATCTTGAATCATGATAGAAAAATTTACTTTTGATAAATTTTTCATACTTTTCAGAAAACATTCATATTTTGATGAATGGTGAAAATAAGCTACGTTTTACTTAAAAACAAAGTTAATCATTGAGATAGTATATATTGTTAAATTATAACCTTGAAAAGTTTTAAATTATAAAGATAATATATTTTTTAAATTTTATATAATTTATGTCATTATCAGTAATTTTCTATTGAATTCACAGGAAAAATGATGTCAATCTTTTGCAATGTTTTAAACACAAACTAATTTTTTCTAGACAATGGGATTAATTTTAAATAAATTAAATCAACTTTTGTGTCATGAATTTGGAAAAATGGATTCAATATTTGGAATAATTTGGTCAAAATTATGTTAATAGGCTTTATTTATTTTTTGGTCATTATGAGTAATAACTACGATAAATTTTATTTACAATAGTTAAAGGTAAATCTGGTAATTATGGGTAAAAATAGTATTATAAAATTACCCTAATGCTTGTAATAAAAAAATTATATGATTATATTTCCTTTTAAAATATACATGGGTCTAAATGGTATCTATTGGAACCCACATGGTTTAGATTGGGACATTTAATTTAATTTATTTAATGGAAAGTGAAATATGTCTCAATCAAACATTATTAATTAAATTATTTTTAATATAAAGTTATATAGAATATAAATTCGATTATATATACTCATTTGAAATATAAAATTGTTTTCTTTAACAGGTTAATTTATTTTCAATTTTTTAAAATATATATTATTACCTTAATAGCTTATACATTAATGATGCAGAAATGTTTTATTTAGTAAAAAATAAGTAATATTGTTTTCATTAAAATTATAATTCCCATAAAAAGACCCAAAAACCTGACCAAAACTAATTGGCTATGTATATATAAACCATAAGAATCCAATTGTATACTTGTTGACAAATTAGAGCATTATAAAAGTGATTATGACACTTATGATATTTTATTTTAAATTATATCAAAGTTGTCATATTTATAATTTAATAAATACAGCATTTTAAATGTTAGGTGTGTTAGAAGATAATTTAAACTAAAAGTCTTATTATAAAAGTTATTATATTTATCTTTATCTTAGTATTTTATTTTTATTTTTTTCCAACATATAAGTATATTAAATCATAATACAAAAATGTAGTAGTGATTATTTTATTAAGAGAAATATCTAATAAATGGTTTTAACCCTATTAAATTACATATTATATAAACTTATTTATTTTATCCAGGAATATTATAGATGAATATGACATGTTTGGAATCTATTAAATACTTGTTTCTAATCTTTCTTTTGTGTGGATTTTATTTAAATTCAAATAAAGGAATAAGGTAAAAATTGAAACTATTGATATTTTATATAAATAACATATTATTAATTTAGTTTAGTAATCTAAAAAATATTTACAAATTACAAATTGAAATTTATAAGGTCACAATGTCATAAATTTTACAATTATGGACAATTCACAATGCATATTTATGTATTTATAACTATTTAAAATTTAGAATATTATTACAAAAAATATATTTAAATAGATTAAATAAGGATAAATCAAAATGATAAGGTTTAAAACAAAACCAAAACATGTCTAAATTATATTGTTTTAGGAGATTACAACCTTATATCATATCATTTATAAATTTTAGTTATTTTTAAGGTTTTTACGTGGGGTGTTCTATTATTATAAATTAATATTTTTGAGGCTTCCAAAAGTGCCCCTCTTCTCTCTTAAAAAAGGACACCTCCTCCCCCTCCCCCTTCACACCATTTTGAGATTTCAAACACATCCATACCCTTCCCCATTACATTTTAACATCCCAATGAATATAATAGTGGTCTTGGTCTTATTCAAAGACTAACTATTGTGCCATAAGTGGAGGTTTAGAAGAGGCACGTCGAAGAAGAGGTAATATCCTTAACCGATTATTTCAAACATATTTCATCTTCCACTTAATATGTATGTGTTGTTTAATTATTAAGTATTAACTCCATTATCACTTTCATACTGATATTTTATTATTAATATGAAACAACGATATTCCATCTCCTATCCATCCTATGAAAAATTAAATCACCACGTGTGCGTACGTATGACCTACCGTCACCACACCATTGTGTAATATGTTTTTCATCACCAACATAAATGGATGGGAATAATGATAGAAGAAATAAAAACATATGATTATTGTAAATATATATTTATTCCGAAATATTATACACCATACACATCAATACAGTTTCACAATAATGGGAATGATATCGTTCCTCGTGCGTACGTACGACCTAACGTCTCCACGATGTGATGTGATTCGTTCTACATGATCTTTATTAAAGAATGATTATATAAATTAATTGTATGAATAAATATGATATATAATATTCTAATACCATTATTTAACATATCTAACTATAACCTAAAAGATTAATTACAATTTATTCGATAAAACATGCATAAGAACATAAAGTAGTTAACCCCTGAATAATGAGTAATAATGAAATGTTAGTAATAAATTGATATAAATGGGACCATATATGACATCAAAACAATGAATATGATTATGTAATAAGTCAATTAATTTAATTAAATCATTATACAGGAGGTTCATATAAATATAAATCATGTCGGACCTAAGGTACGAGAATATCTCACAATCTAATTTTTATCTGAGATTGTTTATACTTCAGTTCTTAATGGGGAATATTTATCATACACATCCATGTTTCATAAATATGTAATATTATTTATATACTTATATAATTTTTTAATCATAATTTTACCTATTGGTTAATTTTTAGTAAATTATATGAAATGAATATTTTTTGGTTTTCAGTACGAGATTCTTTTTGACTTTTCTGGCCAAAGTATGAGAAGAATGTTCTTTAAGATATAAGGCATGAAAGGATTTTTATTAATTCATAGATAATTATTTAAATGAATAATACTTTACATGTATTCAAGTTTATTTTCAATTAAATTCTTTTATTTTGAAATTTCATGACATAATGAGAAAAGAAAATTTTTTCAAAAAAGAAAGCATATTTTTCTCAGGTACTAAGTTCAAGTGTTTTATCAAAATTATTTTCCATCTAAGATGATATAGGGTTATATTTATATCCATAGTATTATTTTAATTCGATTGTGTTATTATGGAATTATATTCATTTTGTCATTTTATTTATATAGATTATGTTATGAGGGCATAGTGTTTAAGAATACCATTTTATTATATGGGTTATTCTATGAGGTGTGATTTATGATATTGTAGCACACATAAGAATGGTTTCATTATGGGATGATTGGGACCAATATCTCCCTCCAATGAATTGGGTAATCATTTATATCTCATGAAATAAACTAGGATGGAATGGAATGTAAATCCGGGTTAGTAATACAGGGCTGGAATGGCATCTAAGCCCGATTCAGTAATGGACTTCGCCCACTATGATGGTCTTGGAAGAAATGCCTAGTCTACTATGGAAATCATAAAATCTGATTATGAGTTTTCCACAATTACATGTTTTGTTCTGATGATATTCTTTCATGGTTAATGTTTCTTTATAATCCATCCCTTACGTACTTCCATGTTTTATTTCATTTCTCATGATTTTGATGTTTAAATTTTATGTTCATGTTTTTACGTTGAAATGTTTAGGAATTTTTTTATGTTCTCCACGTTTACACTTACTGAGAATTCGATCCCAACATTTATATGTTTTATTTTTTCCTTTCCCTAGGATATAAAAAAGGTTTTCGGTAAGAATGAAATGTGGAAGATCTTAATGGTAGATGTTGAAGATCTTTCACCATGATTATAGGATTATAGTTTTGAGTTTCCAAAGACACTAAACTATTACAGTCCTTGGGAGTCTATTTTTTTATGTATCAAGTTTTCTAAAAATGTAATTTAATGTCCATGTAAATTAATCTTGGGGATCTACAAGCCCGTTACTTAATTGTTGAGCAACATAGGACCCTACATTAACCTCTTATATAAAGATGGTAATGTCTTCCTATTATATAAAAATAAAGAGGATTCTTCCAAATCCTCACTTGTAGAGGGTATTATCCTGATTTTGACCATCTCATAGAGTAATGTTCTCCACCCAATGTAGAATATGTTCCCTTATGTCCTTTTCTATTGAGAGGATTCCATTTTAGAGATAATAAATCATTTTCTCCATCCCTCTAGTGGTGGATATTGGTTCATCCTTCTCTAGTGTAGTGTGGACCTATTTTATTTCCCTTATATCATATATTTTGATCAATGAGACTATCCTATGGTGTGTGATTTAGATGACTGATTCCTCCTATATAGGGTTTCTAAGACTATTACTGCAATATTCAATTCTCTAACGCGAGCATTATGTGATCGGGGGAAATGTTTCAATCTGGGATAGAAAGGTAACTTTTCTATTAGTCCCTTAATATAGCCATTGAGTAGGGCCAGTTCTTCCTTTTTGATGGAATACTTACCCTTGATCTTCTTTATCACTATCATTTAATCCACTTTGATGTTCTGGTATGCTATTTTTAGCTTTATGGAATGTTCCAGGACTATGATGAGGGAATGGTACTCAACCTCGTTATTCATTTATGTAGTAGATAATGAGAAATTGTAGGGAAAAACTTATTTGTTCATATAATCATATAGAACCTCTAGGCTAAACCAATTGAATCTCAGGTTTTCTAACTTCATGTCAATAAGACTTTAGGAGGTTCCATCAAAATAAATCTCCCATGTCTAAGAATTTTCATGTAATTTTAAAACCTCCCCATCCATAAGCTCATTATCTACTCGTGTAATTTCCATGGCGGGATAATCCACATAGAAATTTTCAAGGGAAATCCCTATCACTAAATTTGGTGGTATGAGTAGGATATCGTATTGATATAGAATGATCACCCATTGGAAAATCTCCCAGTCAATATTGGAAAATAATTGAAGTATTTTTGCATATTTACATGAGAGACTTGGTGGATTCAGGGTGTTTCATGTAATTACAAAGAATTTGCACCAAAATATGGGTGATAGGAAATTATTTTCGACATCCAAGCATCAGGTATTAGTATCTAGTGTCATTTGGATGTGGTTGTATAGACTGTTATCATTCCACACATCATAATTGTTTACGAGCAGACACCATGAAATCATTCCCCAAAGAACATATGTAAGATGAATGGATTTCATTACAGTAGCTGTATTTGAACCACTGGGTGTAGAATATAATGATTGTGATCTTGAAAGTCTTATTTTCTGTTATGATCAAATTGACAGGTGACCCCCTTATTTATCATCTGGTAAAAGGGATAGACTTTCCTGAAAAGATAGCTATGTAACGTTGAATGTAGGTGAGGTTCCCTTAGAGATTTCTAAGTTCATTGAGATTTTTTGGTGTTGAAGGTTCAAAATAGTATTGGTCTTTTATAGGTATTCCTTAATACCATGGTTCCATATAAAAAATCCAAGGAACATCACTGATGTTACCCAAAATTCATTTTAATAGATTCGCCTTATGACCGAGAAACCACTTCTTGTCGATGAATGTTTCAAGATCAATTAAGTGATAACATCACTATCCAGAGCTTCCACCAGGTATTTGACACAACTCATGTCTATTTGTACATGAATTTCTTGAGGATATGATACATGGGAAGTTGATAAGTAGTTACAGTATTTTTGAAGACAAATAGTTTGGATTAATAGAAAATTATCAAATGGGGTTCTCTGAATGTAGTGAATTTGTCATCCGAAGGGACCATTGTTATTTTAGTATACCTTTAATACCCATCCATAATGGAATGTTATTATATGTAATGAGTTTCATCAATCAAGATTTCTATGACATGTAATTGGATGTCTCTATTTGGGAAATGTCTTTTATGTTCCATTAAATCGAGGAACACCCTAATATTCCCATTCTTTTTCTTGATAGGTATTATTTTGGTGATCCTTCTCAATTTTCCCACATCTTGTGAAAATTTGATTTCCTACATTTCATTACAACCACCTATACATTATTATCCTAATAAGGGTTAATCCTATAGGATAGATTCTTTATGCCTCGATGGTCGTCAGGTAAGCCAAGATAGTGTGTAGACATGTTTGAATTTAGTCTAGGAATTTTTATGTGTTTACAAGGGAATAATATTGGTGTTTCCACTGAAATGGGATTTAAATATATTGTTCTTTTGTATTCCTAGTGGAACTATCAGTTTGGGTCATGGGTCTTCTTTTTTTCCAAGATTTATCTAGATAATATCATCAATGGTTTTGGAGATGAATTCCTTGGTTGAGGGAGGGGTTCCCATGAGATAATCCTAATATTATTTCTCCTATATTTATATATATACCTTTTTATATGAGTATAGAGATCTGAGGTCCTATTCATCAATATCTGGGAAAGAAAGGCCTTGAGAAAATAAATTTTACCATCTATATCCAATGTCATTGTACTGAGATTTTGGAGAAGATTTTATTTAATAGTGTCTATGTGTATGGGGGGTTTGGACATATGAGATCTTTTCTATTTCATCAACTAGATTTATTGTGAGCACATATTCACTTTGAATCATAATCCCTGGATTTTTAGTGGAGTTCCCAAAATATTTCGGCTATAACCAATATATCATCATCCATTGTTTTTTTTCCATTAACTTTTGTAAAAACATACTTAATCATATGTTTCTTCGAAATCCATGGAGGGGGATCTACCACCATGTAATATTTCATCCTTTACACTGATGAGGTTTTTCAAACATTGATGAAATTTTGAAGGTATTGGTACATGGCTGTGGAGCAATGTAATTTTGATTAAAAAATTGTAATTACCATCTTCCTAGACAAAAATATTTTCAATAATTGATACAGGGTCCCCAAAATAATCATTGAGCATTATCATACCAATACGACTTTTATCACACTTATCGTACATTTTAATGGTTATAAATGTTAGATATTGGTTCCCTTATCTATATTACAAAAATTAAAGTGTTCAAATAAGAATTTGATAATATCATATAACTATTTTCAAATAGATCCATTCAGACATCTCCATTATTAAGTATCCATGAAACATATAGTTTCCTAGAAAGTCCCTGGATAACATCTTCAAGATCCTGGTCTGTGAATGAAATTGAGATGAGGAATTATATTTTAATGGGATCCACTTAATAAACCTTTGATAATATGACTTCCTTTTAAATGCCCCGTGAGATTTGGAAGGATTCAATGAGTTTTTCCTTTTCTTATACTTAAAGATGGTTTACTTACAAGATTGAACATTTGGATGGGAAATTGCCATCAATTTCACACTTTTGTACTTTTGTGCTAGAGGTAGGTGCTTATAGAGGTTATATTTATCCTTATTATATAGCTCATGGGATGAGGTATATGTAGTATATGAGCTTGGTTCTTTGGTAAAGTTCATGGGATAATCTATTGCCTACAGTGCAGTTCGAATGATCGTCCCCATTTTAGGTGTTGATCAAATAATCGCACCCCCTCTTGGTTATCATAGACGGTGAACATGCCTGGATGTCTAATAAACGGTTTTGAGACCCCAAAATCTCTCTTTAAGACTTTTTGTAGTTCATTCAAAATGTTATGATCTCCATATATGTCATATGTGGGAATGTGGTAGAAATATTGTGTCTTACCACACTGGTGGTATCCCTTGAATCATTAGTTCTTATGCATGTGGCCTCCTATTTCTCAGTTTTACGTGAGGAAATCATACATACTAAAATATTCATTATAAAATAGTAGTTCACCCATGTGTATCATGTTAATATAAGTATATATGATATCTTTATATAATGGGAGTTCTACTTGGTGGGGTAGTTCCACTTCTTCAAATATTGGAGGGAAGAAATCAGCAAGACTCAAAACATGCGTCAGATATGAAATTGAATCGTCCTCTTCATTATCATCCATTGTTTGATAGTCACGTTCACCTAGGGTTGGAATATTTGATGTCCCCTCCCTAGGTTATGTGGATGTTATGGGTTAGCTAAGGTATGCTCTTAGGGTATCATAAGGTAGGTCATCTATATTTCAAAAAATCTAACTGTTTAATTCCTTCCACACCTAACTAGAACATTTTCCAATCACCATATTATTCTAACATTGAAATGGTTATGTAGGAAACATGCTCTATGGATTTATCCAACATCACTATTTTGGAATCAATCATGCCTTCGAAGATGTATTTTAACACTATGAAATATTGGATTTTGTGACATAGACTTCTATACAAAGGGATATAGTCTTGATGATCGGTGATGGTGAACTCATTGGGATTACTATGCTATTTAAGGTAGATCATATTATTTCCCATGTGAGAAAGTAAATAACCAATGAATTTGTCATTTCAGAGGGAGTATGTTTTATTCAACAATTCCTCGACTCCTTAGTGACCCTAATCTCTATTTACATCCCACAAAGGGTGATGCATTTGTTTCTACCACTCATTAGGAGGTGTTGGGTGGTTCTATACCATCCTAGGATATTGAATATGAAATGATTCTAATTTCAGGGTAAATGAGGAAATTTTTTAATTTTTGAGGTTTTTTTATATGCTGAGGGAAGGATTTGAGACTTAGTTTAGGTCTTTTGAATGATGTCTAGAAGACATTGTGTGGATTCATTAAACTCAATGAATGTGCATGAATATCTCATTATGATTAAAGGCATATGAAACCCATCTTAGCATGAAGATCCATACATTATTCCTATGAGAGATGGATGATGATTGAATAGGTTAAAATATTCCATCTGGATAGAAATTCTAAAACACCCTCATTCTCATGCTTATTTTGGTTAATAGTTCAAAAAAAGTCTATATTCCTCTACATAAACATGAACTGGTAAATTAATTAATAATAAAACATCTTCCCATCCTACAATAGATCCTTCTAGAAGGTTGTTGTACAAAACGAAGTATGTACCTACCAAATTCTGTGCAAAATACTCATATTGGTCACCTCTGGTTTATATCGAGGTCCCATTATTAGACAATATTGGGACTCAATGTGTCTTTGATGCATTTCTAAGTCTCCTACACTACCAATGTAAGAGAATGATGGTTTATGAAGCTGGTTGGGGGAAATGTTTCATCCACCCATTATGTATGTAGATTTATATCAGGATTCATAGGTTTACACCACCCATCCAGGGATTCAATTCGACTGGAATGTTACTCGATGATGTTGAGTAGTTATTGAGGTATTTATTTTTCATCCACCTCCCATCTATAGGTAGAAATAATGTTTTGGTGATGTGGTCCTATTTTTGTATCCCACTAATTCATGATCTATCCTAAGAATTAATGATCACCATTTATATGGAGAGGATATCACTGAAATGGAAGTATGCAATGATCATTTTTGAATTCCCCATTTATATAGATTATATTCCAAGATACAGAGCCAAATCGACACTCATATTCCCCTATTTCATACAAATCTACTATGGGATAATAAATAGACATCTCTTCCTGAGGAAAATTTCCAATTTTAATGTTTCCCCCAAGTTCCTCCTCATTGAGTTATCAAATATTTTTATCTCACAACCATATCATGATAATTTTTCTTCTATATATGTATTTTTCATCCTTATGGGAGATTATTGGTATGTATCTTCACCTTTACCTTTATCATTATCACTATTTTTTCATATAGTTGGATGGTTGATATTCAAGGGTTCTAAATTTTGGTTCCTCCTATTGTTCTGGGTGCATGTAGACTCTGTGTGTGAATACAAATCCTCTTATCGGGTTAAATATTCCATATTGTGGACCTCATCATTTACATCTTCATCCACATTTTATGTCATGTTGAAAGTCATGACATTTTTATATGTGTATCATGAAATGGTGGTTTTCCTATAACATTCAACTCAATAAGACATTTCAATAATACATACATTAGTGTCATTTATCGAACCCATGCCCATGTTAGGTTGTTTTTCTTATGACCTTAGTGGGGTGTGATTGCATTCACTGTAAATTATTCATGTCTTGGTCTATGAAAAGTTATCTTACATTTTCCAAACAGACCCTGAATATTACAGGTTCATCTAATATTGGGTGTAAGGGATTGAATTTCAATTGGTGATATTTCCCCCCAACGTAGAGAAGATTGTTTCTCTATACTATGATGATGATGATCAAAATGACTCCATCCTTATTGGTTGGGGCCTATTCTAGTCCACAAATTGAACTTTTTGATTCTATTTCCAAGGATTTAATGATTCCATTCATGGATTTCATGAATCCCAATATACACATTGAGATATAAATTCCCCCAGTCCAGTGGGTTGGGGTTTAACTAGAACTGTAATTTATTTCACTAGGACCCTTTTGGGGGATGATGAATATGGTGATGGAAATTGAGATAAAAAAATCCCCTTGCCCTGTGTGATGAGGTTTTGGTGTATCTACATTAGACATGTCCTGAATATTCATTGAAATTGACGATATGAGTGATGAAGGTGGTGGTAGATATTACCCGGCCCAATGGGATGAGTTCAATGCTTGATAGATGCTATGTTAGCTACTATCACATCTTATGATAAATTGTATAGTTTTTCTTTTGAAGTAATGTTGTGTAATAGCAGAATATAATGTGAGTAATTAATTATAGGAAGTTTTCTAGTTTACTACTACTTTGGATTCCTTGTATTAAATTAATTCCCACCGCTTTGAGGGGCCCAGTCTTAATAACTATTATCTATAATCATCATCCATTCATGATGACCAGGCATCATTGATGTTGGGTAATTATTGTGTAGTGACAAATTAGAGCACTCGTTACCTTATCCCTTGATTTCATTGAAGACTATTACATTACATGATGTCATATTTGAGGGTATCTAATTTTTTGGGGGTATAGTAAAGTGCAATGATCCATACATTCCCCATCCTATTATATGAATTTATGACATGGATTCAAATATTATCTATTGAAGAGTTTTTTTTTAATCGAAGAATGTGTGTTTTAGATTTAAAATTGGATTTTCTAGATTTAGGTCATGGTCTATGGAGAGTGAAGCTGGGTCTAGCTGGAAATAGAGTATCTTAATGGTCTAAAGGTGACCCTCATATCCTGGAAAAGGGAGGTTTCAATCCATTAATCATGGATGAGTGGATCATATATTTTTTTATAGATAAGGCATTCAATTCTTTTCAAGATAATTTGGGATCTCATATTTAAAAGTTGAAAGGTTGCAGAACATGATGGGGAGGTTTTTTATAGCTAAATCAGTATATATTTCAATGCCATCCTCCGCATCAAAAAACATTAATTCCACTATCTAGTCAGACCATAAATTGTGCCTCATGTGGTCACTTTATGACCAAATTGGATTGTTTATGGGAGTTAATGGGGACTATATGTGACTGAACTATATGATTCAAGTAACTATATATATGAAGGAATCTTCATTTTAAGACCCTATTTGTATTGTGGTGTCTAGTAAAGGGGATGATTTCCTTATTCATCTGTGATATCCCCTTGGTGAGGTTGACCATGAAGGAGGTTATGAGTTGAGTCCCTATGATCCATATCAACAACACCACACGGAGGACTATCACACTAATGATCACATTCTATGATAGTTGAAGATTATGCCGACCTAAGGGGTGGTGATACTGGATGTTGAACAATGTCATTGAAACTAGTATTGAGCTAGTTTTGGATGTGATCTTCTTTTTTTATCAGGATCATAATATGCCAACCGTCCTTTTAAACTATGAAAAAATATAAAACTACTATATGATGGAAGTTACAATATGTTTATACCCATCTTGTGCCTCTGGAAAATGAGCATGTTGTAGATAATATAATAGAATATAATGATGTTATTATTTATTATTAGGAGTAATATAAACCTTCCATGAGGAATTTTCCTCTCTTACTTGTTAAATAATGGTTAGAAGGGTGTATGAGAATGATCCCTAGCCTCTAGAGTATATCTCGGCTGATTCATGGAAAGAATATGAGCATGTCCCACTCTCACATAGTGAGTCCTGGCTAGAAATTGAATATGACCCAAGTCCAAATATGCATTCTCTATTAGAATATTCTAATGGACCTCTAGAATGGGTGAATGGATATGTGCCTCCTCATGTATGGAATCATATTTCTGATGATGTCTTCATTCATCTATCGTAGTGGGAAAATTAGTAGGGATTCCATGATTTTCTAAAATATGTCCAGTATATTCAATGATATGAATATGTGACTACCCCTAGGCATGTGAAATTATCACATAGTGACACCTGGATACAACAAGGACATAATAATGATCCTAGTACTTTAAAGAATTCCATTGATCTTTTTTTATTTGAATATGAGCCTACCCTGAGGCATGATAAGATCTTATTGGTGACCCCTGACTAGAATGAGGATATGAGCTAGATCCTAATCCATTATAATATTTCACTAGACATATTTGATATGAACATTCCCCTATAATAATGCATGTGGAACTCTCACATGGTGATTACAATATAGGAAAGGGAATATGATCCTAGTATGTTGCCTCCCCTTCTATCATAAAATATAAATAATCCTCCTAGATGGGAGAAAGAATGATTTATTTCATAAGAAAACACTTTTTCATTTTTACCAGACTGTTGTTTTTTAGATGTAGGGATAGGAATATGATAATATCCTTGTATTTTTAAAAAGGTAAAAATATTCCTATGGAGTTCATTAGTTATTTCAAAGATCTAATGAAACATTAGAAAAGTGTTTGAAAGAAATTAGGCTTTCAAATTTTATATATCTATTATATACTAGAAGAAATCTTCAAGTGATGTCATAATATGATCCATCCTCTATACCCCTTGTTCCACTAAAATATTCTAATAGACTTCAGGAATGAGGGTACAGATATATGCCTCCCCATTCTAAATTAATGAATAATCCAATATAATTATTCTAACTGATCTGTCTTATGAACCTCCTCATTGGTCACTACCTAAATATGATGGTTGAAATCCTCATTGATAGTGTGGATATGAGTCAACTCATGATTATACATAACATTCAATTCCCAAAGCATATTTATTATTTTCCATGAATTGGTATTTGAGGTAGTAGTGTGTTGGGTGGTACCATCATCATATGACTAAATTGTACATGATGGATGGAAATTGTGATAGTGGTTGAATGGATCCCTCCTCATCATACCTTGAACCAGAAGGGATCCATAGATGATTCCTTTGTACATTATTATCACATACTGAATGTGTTGATTTTCATGATTCAGGGATAATCTTGATATGAAGTGATGAGTTCCACTAGATTTACTGCTTCTTCCTTTAAACCATGAAGACTCTTTATCTTTAGCATGTAGAGACCCTCAAAGGTGTACCATGGTTGGGGAATTTACCATGTAGGTGGTATTCTCGGACCATTTCATTTCCCCCCTTATGATGAAGATGTTATGTAGGTGAGGTCATTCTGATGATTTTTGTGGTTACATCCCTAGCTAATTTTTTAGAACAGTTGATGGATGATGACACGTCAAAATAGGGTGTTGTTTTACGATATCTAAATATATAGTCAAAATGATAAAAAGGAACAAGGAAATCAATAATTTTATCATTCTTGGAAGGATATTTTTTCAATCATATATTCAATTATAACAAAATTTTCATTTATTATCACTGGTCTTACCATTTTACTTTCATGGACTGGTAAGTGTGGGGATGGACCAATTTCATAGGAACACCAGATATAAAGATCTAGCTGTAAGATTAATTATAGTTTTGAAATGATCATGTGGGATGTGGAATAACGATTTCATGACATGTGGACAACTAGCCATTCTATTATATGATCGATTCACGATGGGTCAAACATTTTTTTCATAGGATATGAAAAAATTTCCTGACACATGGTCAAATGATCATTTTTTTGTTTTACAGATTCACGTAAGATTCACGATTTTTGTTTCATTAGAAAAGGGAATGATTGTGGGTAACCATCATGATAAAAAAAAATTCCTGAAAGTAATTGTTCATACAATTTTTTTATCCTTGATGTTTATTCCATGTTAATGTGAGTTCTTTTTAGGTTCATCATTTTTGCTTCATCGGGAAAGATACAACAGATGTGTATTCAATTTGGATTAACGGTTGATTTTGGGTGGGTTCAGTGGATTACACTATCATTGAAATCAAGTTTACTATTATTATTCCTAAGAGGAACATCCAATGGTTCCCACATTAATAACTAGGTATAGACATTCTCTCCAAATCCAGGCTTCTATTTAGGGTTTTAGACGTAGTAAAAATTAGAAAATAACATTGGTCGAGAGGATCATATGTTGGGATCATGAAAACCTTTCGGAGGGAATTTTTGACTACTATAATACAATATTATAGATTTTAGATATTATCATGAATCTCATCCTAGTCCTAATAAAGAACTAGTTAACCTAGTAGAATGGTCATTAGTTAAACACTTCTAACATTTAATGGGGTGTATTTTCATAATTCCATGTGTTTGTACCTTAGATTCACCATCCATTTCCCGTAATGGTTACCAACATATATATTTA
The DNA here is from genome assembly GCA_963277665.1 of Viscum album. Lineage (NCBI taxonomy): Eukaryota > Viridiplantae > Streptophyta > Magnoliopsida > Santalales > Viscaceae > Viscum > Viscum album. The sequence goes on from OY728136.1 coordinate 1,995,540,557, forward strand.
TACCTTACCTTCAAGGAATTGGGAATATGATTCCATGCATTGATCTAATTAATATGTCGAGGATGGGATTAGTCTATTATGAGGCATCCTATGCATCCAACTTTATAGGAGGAATATAAATCCACATAGTTCAATAAAACCATGTATTTTAACATCACGTGGAATATATATATAAATATATATATATTGGAGGAAACATTGGCACTAGGTATTTGAGCCCGATCCTCTAGGAGAAATCACATATATATTTGAAGTAGAAGGAATCAAAGTCATCATAGTTGATTCATGCCTTTTGGGATTGACCTTTGAAAGATTAAATTATATGGTGGAAGTTATATCATTCCACTCTTAAATGAATATATAATAAGGATTACCTTGTCGATGATGATTCATGATGTGAAATATATGACTATTGTAACTTCTGAAGCCAATATGATTCATGAACGGTGTGAGAAACAAGGGATAAAACGTAACCATTCTCACTATGTATTATTGTAGGGAATATGTAATGGGAAAGCCCATAAGATGCTTAGTATGGAGATCGGTCATGGGGAAGGAATTATATGTATCCTGTATAAGGAATGAGGCATTGTTCGTGTAGTTCAGTTAACACCTCCATCCACTAATGGAAGATGAAAAATGATCATGTCATGGGATGGATTGGGTCCCGATGGTTGACATGTTGGATACATTGGGGACTCAACTAGATGTGGATTCCCATTTGATCTTGAGCTTTACGAATGTATCAGATGTGTCATGGTTTTTTTATGAATAATAGTTCTCATAGTGAAATTAATTGAGACTTACACGTTGATTTTGTTATGTATTGAATGATTTATATGGTTTTCATATCATTGTATGCCTAAATAACCTAGCTTGGTTTCCTACCTGACCTGGTAGGTTGTCGTTCTGACATTCCATGATTGTATGAATGGAATATAAGAACATGTATGTACATGTATAGCTATATTTTGGTCATGTAAAATTATAATTACATGACCTCATTAAATTTCTCTAAAAATGTTGCAAAAATATGAATGACCTAATAGAACACCATCACATGGTAAATGATTACATTTCCACAGTAAATCACAAGATGTGGCCAAATTCTAACAGAGTCAGTCGCATGATCCATGGTGAAATTTTGTGAGTGTTTGGTGAGATCTGGATGAGATTTTAAGAGGACATCAAAAGTAATGGACGACTTCTCTTGTAGGGAATCACATGATCTAGATGACATTCTTGGAGGGAATCACATGAGATAGATAACATACATAGAGAATGTCTCATGGGACGGATCAGGCTTCTAGGGTTCTACAAGAGATGGATATCTTATCTGAAGGACATCACAAGAACCATCTCATATGAAATAGTTTCCATATATGATTTTAGTGAAATTTCAAGAGGGGATCCTATAATTAGTATGGTTATCCCGAATTAATTTATAATGTTCATGTAACATACTTTAGGTGGGGAGCACAATTTTACTTTCTCTAACATGCCCGAGGGGAATCTCATGATCCAAGTATTATTTAAAGCGATCATCACATGATTTATGTTAAATATCAAGGTGATGTCACATGATATGGATGAGTCACGTGATAAAAATGAGGATCAACATATTTTTTTTCATAATTCTCCCATATATTAGTCTTTTATTGAACATTTTATTTCATATGTTCCTTATATTTGTTCATTTATTCCTTTTTTATGTTTTTATATGATTCAATAGATATGTGGGATGCCCTCCACATATTCTCGTAGATGTCATTCAAATGATTTCAAGTGATTAGGCCATGTTAATTTTCTTTCCTCATGATCCCATAGGTCTCTCCTTAGATATTTACCTAGGAGAAGACCTTTTGACCGTGCAATTGGCTTCCCTTATAAGTAAACTCTGATGCCTATGTGTTAAAGTGCATGTATCAATAGATTTATTTTTTTGTGTTTAGTGGGAGGAATTTATAAACCTCTACACCAAAATTATATATATCAGTGTGTGGTGCATATATTGAAGATTCAGACATGTGCCGGTGGAGGCAATTAACACACTTAATGTGGCCTGGCACCAGGTTTAGTAGGGGAACAACATGATTTCTAGTGACTAAAATAAAACCTATTTAGTGCCAATTTTTTTGGATTTTTTAATATTAAATAGATATTTTCTAATCATTTGTACATTTAATTTGACTTATATAAGGCTTGGCTGATATATATAATGGCCATGATGAGATCTGGATGACTGTTTTAAGTTATTCATGTCATCTGAGATTCTTTGTCTGGGAACATTCATGAGATAAAGGTGGATTATCTAGGGGTGTTTTCATGATCAGGCTCATATCCCAAGAGGGATTCCACATGATCGTGATAACTTGTTGAGGGGGAATATTTTGGATCAATGATGATCTCCTAGGGTGAAATCCCCTTATTTGGTATCCATGTATATTTCCCTCATAATAATCTCATGTCATTTTACTTTTATATTTATTATATAATTTCACAAATGATAGGGGTCTTATGAATTTGTAATAGTGTTTTTGAAGACAATCACTCTCCCATAAGTGATGTGTCATGTGACCAAAATAGGGTCTTGTCGTGATGCATGAGAATTTATTAGGGACAACCTGTCAATTTTACCAATGGAGACATAATGGGAGTGTGAGATCATCTATGAATGTATGAAACCCTTTGATGATGAGGGTGGAAAGACATCGGGATCGTATACCACCAAAAGGGCATGTTTTAAGGGTATTATCAAATTTCTGGTGAACAACATGGGAATTTCACATGAATATTATGACCATGGATGGTATCCTCCTTTTGAAAATTTTTATCCTAGTTTTAGATGTATTTTTTGGATGGTTTTTCAGGTTTCCACTGACAGGAATGTCATATGATTCGAAGGAACTCATCAAGTATCCACGGTGTGATATAAAATAATATGAAATGCCTTCGTGATGGAAGAATGCCTTGTCAAAGGGGTGATGTGAGATCTAAAATAGTTCATGCACTATGCATGGATCATTTGAATGACCCTCAAAATGTCATTTGACTTCATGGTCTTCAGAGGATCACATGATCCGTGAGATTTTTCCACCATTTTATTCCTTTAATATTGATTGAAAATAATTACCATATTCTTTTATTTAATCCCTTTTGTATTTTTTCTCATTTGTTAGGTGTAAACAGTCATATTCATAATAATTTTACAACCTCACTTTGTTGTGAAATCCCACTAGTAATTTATCAAAGAAAATATAAGATCATGGTCCTGAACTAACTTGTCTACCAATAATCATTTAATCAAATTTTAACAAAGATAAATCCATTTTATACTTAAAACTCATATTCTAAAGAGATATATCAACTACCCAAATTCATTATAGGGATATATAATTCCTTTTCCACTTTAACATCTTAAATTTATCATATTCATACATTCAATTAACAATGGAAACATATGACTATCATACACATGAAAATAACATGAAAAAAAGGTTCTTCATATAGATGTTGTAGAGATTGTTTCAATGAATAATATTGGCGTTCACAAAATAATAGTGGATAACTGAAATTTTGACATTAAAAGTTGTCTTAAATATATTTTTGGTCATAGTGGTAATAGAAAAAAACTCAAAAGTAATCATTGAGATCCTTTGGAATATAATGTCTTTTTTTAAAACAGAATTTTTATCTTCGAAATCATAGAGACATTAATATACAATGAATATAAAAGGGAAATATGTGAAATGGTAATTTAGAATTTATTTTGAACTATCATGTTAAAAACCAATAAATAACATGATAGGATGAAACAGAAATTGTTGGTTTAGAGGATCCCCTTAACATAGATCAAGTTTTCTTTTATTATATTTACGCATGAATTATAATAATAATCTATTTTTGAATTCATGAATCCATAAATGAATGAAATTACTTTTTTATTCTTAATCAGTATTAGACAGTGGAAATTATTTAATATTTTTTTCTAAAAGGGGAATAGCTTGAAGAGAAGATTACTTTTAAATTATCACATTTTGTTTTGATTCCTTTATATTTATTATTTTTATTTTATCATATTTTAAAATTATTTAAAAAAGAGTAGAATAAATTAAAATAACATTATATTACATAATATACCCTAATCATCCATGTATGGAATTATAAGTAATGCATTTACCACATCATCATGTGTGGATGAATCCAACCATTATCGGAACATTTCAAAAGAGAGGGGGAAAGTGTATATGTTATATATTGAATAAAATAGTTACAATAGTATCATCGTAAGATTAATATGTTATATATATATATATATAATTTTTTATAAAGGTAAAAAAGGGATATTTGATGATATTGAATAAAGAAGAAGAGAAAGGAAATAGTCAGAATAAAGGATACCCCTTATAAATGATTTACTCTTTTTTAAGCATCGTATAAATGGGGATGTGTATCTATGGAACATAAATAAGGTTACTAAGTGACTTGGTAGAGGGGAAATGACATTGTTTTGGTTTTGAGAAGTCAATGATATGTGATTTCACAATGGAAACAAGATGGGTAATTTATACTTGTGGAGAGGGGAATTTCTAGGTTTAAACATTGATTATTCTATCATTTACGAAAATGAATTTTGATTTGTAATAGATTTCATGAAATTGATAGTTCTGTTATTAAAAAACACAGGTTAATTTGTGATTTAAATAATGAAAAACTTTGATTAAACCATCCAACAAATTAAATAAATACAAAAAATAAAAAATAGTTTTTCCATTATTATAGAATGTCATTTATGTTCTAAAATGTCAAAATATAAACATGTAAATTCAAAATGATTTTTTTAAATTATTTATTTTTCTTATTAAATAAATTTTCAGTTTATAAAAATACTTAATATATTTTTATGTTATAATTATATTATGATTATTTCATAAAAGTTGTGGTATTATATAAAAATTATTTTAATACTATTCACTAAAAAACTAAATCTTTTATGAAAAATACCTAGAATTCACCCTATGATAAATTTTACATGATTAATAAAATGATTAAATTCATTTAATAAAAATAAAATTTTAATTATGATAAATGTTTTTTAAAAATAAAAATCATTTTTTTCGAATATTTTTAATTTTTTTGAATAGATATTATTTTTAATCCACTGAAAAATTACTTACGATTACAAAAAATTATATTACAATTTAAATAATGTTATCTAAAAAATAGTTTATTAAAATAAAATTAATTAAATGAAAAAAATATAAATAAATTTATTTTGATAAACATAAAACATATATGTTTTTAAATAGATGATTTTTTCTAACATTGGTTTTATTCTCTAGAACATTAGTTCAATTTAATTATGATCTAAATACCTTATATTAAATAAACATATTAATTATATATTTTTATTACATTTATTATTTGTTTTTATTATAGTAAATTACTAAGTGTGATTCATTATTCATTAGAAAGATAATTACTTATAAAAAATTCATGGTTATTAAGTTGATGAACATAGCAAAAAAAAGTAAATATTTACGGGATTGATATTACCTAAGATTGTAGAGATGTACATTTCTTTGAGGGACCTTATTTTAGATTATCATCCCTATTTTGTTTTAGAGATGTTTTCTTCTGCAACCCCTAGGGAAGTTGGGGCCACATGATGTTGTTAGTAGATGTGTTTGATGGGAACCATATTAGGAATATCCTAGGCATGAATGTGGATACTATAAATGTTTTGGGTTTTATCTCTTAATTAATTAAGGATTGTGTTGTCTCAATAAATTTAATGGATCCTAAAAAGGTTTGATATGCAATTGGGGTAAAAATTTGGTTATTTATCTTCTGGAAGTAAACTATTTTTCTTAGTTTCATGCTTTCAAGGCTCCCCTATAGATTTGGACACATTGTGATCACAACATCTTATATATACTCTAGTAATAGATATGTCTCATCTGAAGTATGTTGAACTAGGTAAGGGAGGGTAGGAATCAATTCCTTGTGAAATGTTATATATTGAGGGTTTTGTTTTTAGATGGGAATGGAAGCATGGTAATCTTATGTCACAAATGAACCAGTACCCATAAAGAATAAGACACACTAATTTGAATTCATATTTGATCAATGCCAATAAGATGAACCCATTTTTTCAATATTACAGATTCCTAAAAATATTAAACATTGAATCATTATGAGAAATAAATATTCAATTCCAATCTAACACTTTTACTCGTAATAGATTTCATGGATGGTTTTTGAATTTCTGTTTTTTATCATTTTTTTACATCTTCATTCATCATGGGATAAGATTATAAATTCATCCATTCATTGAATTTTTTTCAATAAATATTTTAATATTAAATATAATTATTAAGAGGATGTTAGGTTCAACTATATAATGGTGGAGTTTATTTTCAATTCAGAGACTCTATTATAGACATAGTCATGTATTCATGAAATCCTTCCCCAAAACAATATATGTTTTTTGAAAAATATTACATCCTCAATTGAGTTAAGATAAATGATGAAAGATATTAATTAAATTCAATATATTTCAAAGGGTTTGAATTGAATTTAAATATTCATATTCTAAAGGAATAGAGAATAATATTAATATTTCTTTAGGATATATATGTTTTTATTTGTGTGCATGTGTGGGTTTGGTTTTTTAAGGTTTAATGAAAAATAAATAGTGACTCTAGAATTTAACACCATATAGGAATTCAAAAAAGGTATACAATATTTTCATGCCTCCAAGGGTGTCATAAGTGGTTATATATAGGATCTAAGTTCTCTTAAGATGTCATAAAATGGTAACATAAGGATTTATAGTGCCTTTGAATGAATTAAGGGGTGTATTAGAGTTCTAGTACATCTAGTTATGTTTGAGGGGTTGAAACATTTATTTATGGTAAAAAATTAATATTTAATGATTTTATTCCTTAGTTTATTTTTTGTCCATGAAAGGAAATGTCGGTATTCAATAGAGGACTTAAGTCGTTATTTGGTGTTTTAATCCATCCATGAAGGCAATTCAGGTTTCTATGGGCGTGTAAAGTGTTATGTAGTTGAGAATATGGCCATAATATTTGATTCCTTTGTATCCTTGTAAATTTAACTAAATTACACATATTTTGGTCCTATTTGATGAGGCACGACATAAATTTTAATATCATGTGATAATTATGATTGTATTTTTTTCAATGTTCATGAATTCATGAACAATGTTATCCATTTGAAGGACATAATCAATGGATTAGTGTTATATATATAATTTCATATAACTAGGATAATTTCAAAAATAATTTAAAGTCGTAAGTATTGGGTCACTTGGTTAAAGGTACTAAACAATTGTTAAGTGTGGGAATTATGCCTAGGTCACCCAGTGCTTGGGGATTTTTTTTCAAAAGTGGGAAAAAGTATGTAATTGCCCATATAGTGAGAAAAAAATACTCCTTAGTATATAGGTGATGGAGAAGGAATGTATGGATTACTAGGAAAGGACGATAACCCTTTTAAATAGGGCTACACATGATTGTGTGAATGTTTTGGTCCTTAGTATAGTGGGGTGAAATCTTCCAAGTAAAGGGTATTGAAAAATATTTACAATGGATGAATTAATGGTATGTAAATTTGACATCTCTTTGGTAAAAGAGAATATATCAGCGTGAAAAAGGTTGACTCCATAGTATATAGAATTAAAACTAATTTTACATTGGGTTGTGCATGAATTTAAAAATTGATGTATCATTGTTATGATGGGGATTCATCACATTAGTAATGATCAATTCAAAAAATTTCTAATGATTGCATTTTTTACATAAGTTTGATCATACCATCTTGGGAATACCACCATATTAAATAGTAATGCACATAATCCACATGAATGATATTTACGTTTTTCATGATTCAATGTAATTCCTTAGAATAAGGTCTTGAGCATCATGTTTCCAGAGCATGATACAACACAGAAATTATTATAATCTGTATGTGTTAGAAATGGGTCTTGTTGGAGGAATCAAATGAAGTTCCACTAATTAGGGTTAAAATACGCTTCAATCACTAATCACATAGAAAGGTTTTTGCTCATCCCCAAGTACTATATACTAGGAACTAGAGTGTATACCTCTTTATAAGGTAGAAACTTGATGTATTTATATTGAATTGTAATGTTAACTAGTTTATGGGTCACATTAAGGTACATGGGATATTGATGATTGGGATTATCTTAATTATGGGGTGAACTAAAATTTTATGTCTAACTCATATAGAACATTTACAATTTATATAGGTGCCAAATTTTCGACATATCATTATATTATGAGTCTTTTATGGGTAATTTATAATTAATTTTCATGTTTTTGTTCTTGGTTTGGAATTTAGGAACCGTAGTCATCAGACTGGAAACAAAAAACTCTTTATCTTTAAAATAATTTGGTAATCTCGGAGGCCAGTAGTCCATCATTTATGGTAAAAAATGTGATCTATTTTAATGTATAAATTTATATTTTATGTTGGAACCTCATTTAATATGTTCTCACTGGGACCGTGTGTCTACAATTAGTGAATTTGACATCACCTCAAGTACATGGGCACATAGTGACATTACAACTATTTAAATTAAAACAATTATTGAGATATGTCACAACCTAGGGAAATTAGGGGTACTTTAAATAAAATTTCATTACTCCACTACATCTATAATTCCTATATAATATTTTAGAAACTTCATATAGTAATATATATTTATTGTTTTGTTCATTTTAGCTATATAATTCAACAAATAGACTCTTGGAATGTGAAATCCACCCCTGATAACAAGGTTTAAGGATATATTGTGTTTTGAAGAGGAAAAAGACGAAAATGGATCAAAAACCCCTCTTTAAATTTTTTGACAACTATTTATTAAATAATAGAACAACTCCATGGAAAATTCCTTGAAGGATATTCTCACCAACACATTATTGGACCTTGAAACATTTTTTTGAGATAAAAAACCCTCAGTTATTAATAAATAATAAAGTACTCGGATAATTCATTTATTTCTTATTTGAGAACAATTTTCTCCTTCAACATCATTTCTACCATTAAGTTATTTAATTATTATCTTTGTGGAAATGTTTAAAATATTATTTAAAATGGATATAACATATGATTTCATAAATATGAATAAAAATATTATTTGGGGAAAGAATTGATCAAAATAAATAAATAATAGGTAAATGCTTATAAAAGTATGGCCAATGATATTTACTCATTTTAAGGCCTTTATGAAGGAGTGTTGTCATCAAAATTTGAATCCCAAGGTGAAATCATAGTTCAGACATGAAATAGAATCACTTATTTCATAATGAGTTGGTTGGGGAAATGAAACATTTATCCCCATTGAAGTATTTATAAATACATATAGTCACATTAAATTTAAAAAAATCAGTTATTTCATATATTTATTAGAATAATTTATGTATCATAAAAAATTATATTTTAATATATGTAAGTAATACCCCATTCCGAAGAAATTATTGATTATTTACTAATAGTATATTGAAGGTATATTGTAGTATGTATTGAATGAATTCCATATGTGAGTAATAAATATATTTAAATTATTGTAGAGGTAAATAAATTTATACATTATTACATGTAAAAACATTAATAAGTATAAAATAATTCCACCATTTATTATCAACTACATAAATGGATAACGTTGTTTTAAATATATTACTTTTCAATGTGAGAAACTATTTAATATAATTATGTAACTTTTAATTTATATAGATTTCTAAATAATATGTATGAATATTCTCTTAGTATGACCTAAAATATATATGGTCATATGATCCAATATAATAAATTTAGAGGATACAAATGATTAGGGTTTATCATGGTACTTTTATTAGAATGAATGGATTCCCAATAATCATTTGAGTGGTACTAGAATTATATAATTAATTATAAATTTTCATTATGAGGAAGATAATATTACATACATATTTAAAACAAAAAACAATAATATAATCTTCTTTAATCAGTAATAAGACTCCATGAAAGTTAAATATTTTCATTTTTCATAAATATGGATGTATTTTGTCACCATTTTCAGTGAATTTCTTTTTTTATCCCTTGTTTACTCATAATGGTGACCCCTTCATATTTATCATTGAAAATTTTTTATCCAAAAAAATATAATGGAATTTTATATCACCAAAAAGGATAATAATATTTAAATACTTTTTAAATAACTTTTATTGGATTAATATCTTACTTCAATAATTATTATCCTTAGTTTGACTAATTAAAATGAAACATGATGTATAAAAACACATTGAATTGTTTTTATTCATATTTTATTGGATAAATTAGAATCTTATTTATCTTTTTGGTATTTGAAATTATTAACCATCAGTAACAACTAATGTAACTTCATTTAGTCACATTAATGTTAAATTATAAATTAAAAAAGTACCAACTTACACAACATCAATAAAATTATACTCCAATATAAACCATTGAATGAATAAAATAGTAATTTATTGATTTGTTTTAATATATTAGATTTTATTCTTCAATAATTATTCACCTTATAAGGAATATTTCTACTCGCATATTGTTTCATCATAAAAACATTAAGAATCACCCAAAACTCCCTAAAATTACTAGTTACCTATTAAAATCCATTAAGTTCCATAAGTATAGAAACTAAAAAAAAGATCTCTTTTGAAACTGATAAAAATATGATGGGAGTTAGAAATAATTAATATTCATCCACCTAATGTTTTCTCCACTGTCATATATGATGAGAAATTTATACAAATCCTCTAGATATATTCAACACAAATGACTAGTAATCCCATTTTCTGCTTCTAAAAAAATATATAATAATATATAAATTCTTGAAATATATTTTAAAATTTATTTAAAATTTAATACGGGTTTAATTAAATTTTATAATATTATTAATTGTGTGTATTAAAAAATATATCCTAAATAAAACCTATATACATTTTTAGAAAAACCTTAATAAATATTAATTAGCGACAACTGAAATATCATACTATTTTTAATATCATACCTCACTAATTATTATTAATTTTTATAATTATTTATAAATCACTCCACAATATAAAAATTCACATAATATATTATCTATCCCATATTCATAAAAAAGCATAATATTCTCTGATTGTTTATTTTGTTAGAAACATTCTTATAAATGTCTATATCATGTATTTTTCATTATTTGTAGTTGGACCCTTCATTTAAAACCAACCAGGACCAATTAATTAAATAATCAATTATCAAATTTTTAAAACATACCAATGAAACCATAATTGATCATCTCTATGCCTAAATAATAAATTCTACGTGTAGAAAATAAGATTGATTGGTTTATCTCTTATATTATCCATCAGAATAATAAAATTATTCAAATAATATTTTACTAAAATCCTATTAAATGTAATTAATATAATATATTACACCATTATATACATTTAAAATATTTATTTCATATTTTATCATAATCATATCATTAAAATTTAACATGTCATGTTTAATTAAAAACATTTTTCAATTTATTTTTGTCTCAACTATTAAATAATAAATATGCTTCATATTTATATCATAATACCATTTTTGAAAAATATAATTAATAGGGAATAGGGTATGGATATACAAACCAATACTTGAGATTAAAAGGATAAAATCTCATCATCAACCTCCCCTTTTTGAAATCATTCATGGTATGGATTTTTTAAATAGATATAAAACATATTTTTTAATGATAAAACTATGACATTAATAACCATGTATCAAATATATCATTAATTAATTTATACTTAATATCGATGTTCTATGATCAGTAATATTGAACCATATCATTCAAAATAATAATATAAAATTTTTTAATACATCCCATGAGTAATAGAAACCTCACCTTAACCAAAGGATATACATTGGTCTCGTTATACACATACTATATATTATGGATTTTGTAATAGAAACATGTTCATCCAGAACAAATTACTCAACATCACGAAATTATAATTTATTTTTTTCTAAATTATACATACCACTCAAGAAGAAATCCACACTTCAGGATTCCTTCTGTTCAGTTATATATATATCCCAACATTAATAGACATACATGTAAATTTAATATTATTATTTCGATTAAAATAATTTAAGATCATTATTATATTTTACATACCATGTAACCCAAATGAAAATTAAAATATTCCATTATATAAGATCAATTTTAAATATTCACTTCATTTGATAACACGCACTATGTTTTCCCAAAGAACTATACAATATATATTACTTCCAAAATGTCTTCTAAATTTTGATTGATTAACCTATTTATCTCTAATATAATAATAATGACTTTTACACTATAATTAATGTATAAATATTAGTTTAATACTATATAAGAATCTTATTTAATACCTAATTATCATAATAATTAAATAAAAAAACTCATATCCATCTCCTAGGGTATTCTGAATTCCTTTTATTTTTTCCTTTTATAAGAATATTATTTTGAAATAATGGTATCATGTGTGTTTGGAAAAAAATTCAAATATTTCTCCCCTTAACAACTAAAATGATGTCATCTACATAGCCAATAAAAATTAGTGAAAATGTGTGAATTTTATTGATGTATTAGTTTTTCTTTCACTCATTGTATTATTAAATTGATACTCTAAAAAATGTTTCTGATTAGTATATCATTATTTAGTATCTTATTTATAAATTGATTAATAAATTTTGACAACCCTTAATTCATCTTCACCCAGAAATAATCAATCATACTATTCTATAAACACATCATCTTCAAGATCATTATGAATAAATAAACACATAATAACATTTTTACATACTCTATACATCCCTTTAGATTCTATTTCTAGAAAAATTTATTTTTTTCTAACAAAGATACCAGTAAAAATAACTCATAAAATAAATTCCTCCCACATGTGAAAAAATTTTACAAACATTAAACATTTTTTATGTGTATATATATATAATAATTATAGTGCCAAAAATATTCATGATAAATAATTAATGAATATTTTAATCATGAAAATTAATATTGATTTTAATTGATGTTTTTAAGAAACTTCAAATTATTTAAATACAATAAATTAAAACCATGTTATAGCTTTCCACAGACCATGTTAATTATTTTTAGGGAAAAAAGATGTTTAATTATCCTAAAAACATTTCTAATATATAGTTACCAATGTATTTTCATAGATTCTATGGTGATGAATATTTAAAATAATGATAGACCATCTAGATTATGAAAATATCCTGAACACATCTTTAGTACATTAGATAAAATTTACCTGATTCTCTTAACACTTCATGTTATGTTCCATTCTTGTTCTTGATGACATTAAATCATGATAATAAACTATTTATATTTATTATTAGAGTAATATAAGTTATTTTCTTATATAAATATAGTCACCTCATTGTGGTGAATATTTCTATACAACTATTTTATGATGTATAAAAACCCAGTTTCTTTTTTAATTTAATGGGGATTTTTAAATTATCATTTTTATTATTTTTCTTCTTCTTATAAAAATAAAATTTTTAAGTCACTTTTAGGGGAATTTAAATAATATTTTATTTTTGTTGTGTATGTTATTTTTCCCTTATAATACATTATCTATATATATTTTTCTAATTTTTATTTTATGTTTATTAATAATGAATGTATAATTCTATTAATTGTATGGGTTGAGGGACCAAAAACATGTACATAATTTATAATTTCAAAATTGCATATCATTGCTTTTTTAATTAATATTACCATCAAACAAAATATTTTACGATATTACATATTAATTTAGTGACAATAATTTTATATATGGGATAAAATATAATATAATCGATTGAATTAAAATATTCACAAGAATTTTTTTTTCTTCGAAAAAAATTTAATCATTGATATTTTTTTGTCTCTGTGGTTATTGGGTAAATTAAATTAAATTATTAAAGTAGTACTAGTGTAATTAACCATATTAAAGCTAATAATTACTATAATCAATTGATAATTAGTTAAATTTAATTTATATGTTAATTATATTTACATTTCATTAGAAAAATCATAATTTAAAATTGGAATTTAACTTATTTAAATTCATAATTATATAATAATTTTTTTTATATTTTTATATTTATTAAATAATTCACTTTTCAATGTTAAGATTAGTATAAAAATTATTTTACAATATGTCTATATAATTATTTTATTCACAATCCATGGATCATAATTGACTCGCCTTAATAAAATCTAATTTCAAAAGTGTTATGGAGATTAACTAAAAATTTATAAGCATGAAACACATTTTTTCGATTAACGATGCATTTATGTCATGCTTATTCATTAATTTCATAGAAAGACAATTGAAAATAACAATATAAAATTCACAATGTGATAGAATAAATTCTATTTTAACTTATTTAATTATCTTTTATTATATCAAACTTATTTTCTTACCATATAATAAATAATGAAAAAAATTATCAATAATATTTAGTTAGACATATTGATTGTCTCTTAATTTTATGAAATAAGCCTTGATTAATTCATTACACATGCATCCATCTTCCTTAATCATTTACACTTTACTTACAGACTCATATATATATATATATAACGAATTATTAAAAATTGTATGGTCAGTACCACAGACTCATTATAAAACAAAAAAATTGAAATCTATTGAGATCATACCTATATTAGAATCTATATTATTTTTCTTAAACTGCATCATGTATTATTGGAAATTGCATTACCACAGTCTACCTATTTTACTATGTAAATATTTTTCTTTTAGTTATATGTAATTTTGGTTTAAAAGTAGTAATTATAGGCTCTTTATGTCATTAATTCTTCTTCAAATCACAAAAAAAATTATAATTTCATTTTGTTCCAATTACATTAAAAATCAACATGAGCATCTTATATCCTTCTAAAACACCTATGATATATTATGTTGGTCATAAAAATAATTTTTGAACTCATTAACGATAGAATGAATAAATAATTAATGAAATTCATCTAGTATTTATTAGAGGGTAAAATATTTATTAAGATCTATCCTTGTAGTGACCTCAGTCTCACTATGTACTTTTCACACCCAATCATATTGAGTTCGTTAGAGGAAATAAACATATCCTTGACCAATTTACACATAAATAATTCCATAAAAACAATTTATGACTTATGTATTTCTAATTATTGAATTTTTTTTTCATATTTTATATCAAAATATGTTAATATAAATTATCACATTGATTAAAAAACATAGGTTCCCTGGAAATGAGAGTAAATTTAAATATTCTAGGATAACCTTTATTTTGATAACTATAAGTGTTCTTTTCGACTTTACTAGAATAATTAATATGCACCACAAAAATTTGTTCCTATAAAAGAAAAACATTTTCTTTTGTTATATATTTTTCCTAAAGTTTTATACCAGTTGATGAAGATTATACCAGTAATGTTTTACAGAACCAAAATTTTCTCAAGGATAATGTTTATTATATATACTGAATTATATTTTAAATAAAATAAAAGAATTTATTATATTAGTATCATATTTTATTAATATTTAATAACAAAAATGTTTAAATTTATTTACTCTAAAATATTAAAATCATTTTATATAATATCTATTCATGGGAAGGGATTCATATTTCAGTATTTTTATATTTATCTTCAGTTATTCACTCTCATAAATATAAATATTAATACTATATTTTTTAATATATCATATATAGATATTTCATTATTTATAAGAAAACATTATATCTATAATCATATAATCAATTACCATAACTCCATTCCGTTACACCTAATTTCAAAGGATATCAATCAATGTATAACACAAATATCACATTATATATAGGTATATAATGGTTAGGCTCAACCATATTATACTTTTTTTGATAAGTATAATACATGGGTACATGGAATCATATTTAACCACTAAATTGGATGATTAGGTCCTTAGAAAGTGTTTAATTTAGAATAAATATTTTAACATGGTATCCTGATAGTGTTTTTATAATATGACCTCCAAACATTATATACATTTCATATATATTGTTGCTTTGTGAGAAATTTGGGGATAGTTTTTTCTGAACAATTGGTTGTGGGGGTAGGGTTGGGATTAATGGATTATATAACACTTTATGTCAATTTTTACCATGGTTTCATTTAAAATAAACTCCAAACAGTTCCTATATCCATTACTGATTATGGACCTACATTTCAAAGGAAGGTGGTCCTTTGGGTTATCAGACTTGATAATGATTAAAAACTCATACTAGTCGAGTTGATGATAGGTTAGGCACATCACATTCTTTTTGGGGAAATTGTTTCTTACATTGGGAACCTAAAATATATTTATGATATGTTCTTTAATCATTTCTTAATTGGTATATGGAACCAGTTACCCACACAAAATGACCATAGGTTAAATCTATTTTATGTGTATAGGTGGAAATTTTAAGACAGTTTTTCTATATGAATTTTAGTTTCATCGTTCACATCCCATATTGAATAGATGGTTATATATTAAATATTTATCTCTAGGTTGATAGGAATATGTTTCCATGTGGGGAGGTAGTTATCATGTTTAGGATGGGATTGGGCCATTATGAGGTGTCTTGTGTATCTTGTTTATAGTAGGATTCAAAACCGAATTATTAGTTTAACCCATGAACCCTAATATCATCTATAAAGGAAAACAATTTGAGGTCTCATAGGCATCACATACATGATGACAATCCTTAGTGAGTAGAGATATGAATACTCGTTATTGGAGAAATCAAAGTCATCATAGTATAATCATTCTATTAGGACTAGCCCTAAGGTAAATTCCCTTATATGGTGTAATATATATAATTCCACTCATTAGGGATTATAAACTAAGGATAACATGGATTGAGTAGATTCTTGATGTGAATGATATGAACTTTTCATCACCCTAGGCCCATGTTATCCTTTTTGGTGTGAGGAGCAAGTAATAACACATAATCATTACCAATTTATATGGATATGTGGATTATATATTGGGATATATCTTTGGATGTTTAATATAGAGCTCATTATTTAGGAAGGATTCCTATGTATCCTAGTTATTTTAAGATTTATATTTCATATAGTTCAGCTAAATCCTCAATCTGGTGATGGATGAGGTGGAATGATTGGGTCTATATAATTGAAATATCGAATAAATAGGGGGACTTACCATAATTGGATTGAAATTTGAGCATGGGCCTTTGAAATTTATCCTACATATCATTGATATTGAAATAATTAGATTCATAATAGTTTTATAGATCTGGGATTAAAAAATGAGGCGACACTTCTATATTAGACGTATCATCTTATGTAATTTTTCCGAGATTACACACTATGGGTTCGTTGTTAGAGTTTTATGATCATTGAAACTCCCTAAGCTCATATGATCTATGATAATTATGAGAATTAAGGGATAGAATGTAAGAAGTATGAATATTTATGGGTGTCATAAATATTAGTAGGGAAGGACTTGGGATTTATTAATATGGATCTAATGCCTCAGGAAGGAATCCTACATATCCTAGTTATAGTAGTAATTATATTTTATCTTAGTTCAGTTTGATTGGGGCTTACACACTATGTATTCCTTTATATATGGTGGAAGTAGACAACGTTATCATGTCTTGGGACACCTACTTGACCCACCCTCATTTCCTTCCTTTAACTACTTGATTGAATTATTGATATGTCTTGATTTTCAAGATGTAATGGTGATGGATATCTTGGAAATTACTGGTAATATTACTTCTATTTTCAAATATGATCGCTTGATTTAATCATCTTTTCTATGGGACATCACATAATATAAATCAATTATAGATGATAATTACGTGATCGTAGATGGATTTTTAAAAGGACATCTCAATACCTAGATGACTCTCTCGTAGGACTTCACATAATCTTAGAAGACATTTTTGGAGGGCATCGCTTGATCTAACTCACTTTCCCAGTTTTCATCACAATAGCTGGAGGACACAGTTTGAGTGTGTCATGAGAGTATGGTGAACATGATTAGCGGGTGTTGCATGTCCTTGTAGGATTGTCTAGAGGGAAATATATTATTTTTAGGAATTTTCTTGAAAACATTTCAAAATCTAGTAGACATTATATGGTACAATCATGAGACCATACTAATATACACAAGGGCCACATTTCTATTTGGGATATTTTTCAATAGGACATCGCAAGGTCTATATGGTAGAAATGATGTTTTTTACAGGATTCTAGTGTCATTATTTGGGGTGTCATGTTACTTTCTATGACATGTATTGTGGAATTCACATTATTGATTGGTTTACCAGAGGAGTATCGTATGATATGGGAGACCAGTCCTGATAATTTCTCCTGACATTAATGGTCGATATGAATCACAGGAGGATCAAAATATATGGTATTCATATAATTATCCAAATTCTTAGTCATTTCTATATCATTATTTCATATATTACTGATATTTGTTCATTATTAGCTTATTTTAGCCTCACTTGATTTAGAAGATATACAAGATGTCCTTCGCATAACCTTATATAATTCCACCACATAATATATGGGTGATTACTTGATGTTCATATGGTTACCACATGATATCTTATGTTGTTCCCCGTACTTTTAAATAATGTAAAATCATTATGATCACAATCTTTTCAATGACGAGACATATTCTCTGATGATTATGTGCTCTATTATGAGGATCAAAATATGATTATTTGTCATGCTGGGGTGGGGGATTAATAAGCCTCTCCAACCTAGTATTAAACAGAATAATATGACATTTATTGAAAAAATACAAGACAGAATTGATGGATGGATTTTATGTGATGTGTTTTTGTGAGATACTATTGTAGGTCATTCTGGGGGCTTCGAATGATTTTTAGGGACCATGAGACTATACTTTCAATTCCCCATTTATTATATTATATCTAATTAGTGGCGTATTTTCTATCCATGAAGATATGTTATGGGTGTTTTATATGGTCATCCTGACATGACTTGGGACCTTCATGAGATTAGGATATCAGTTCAAATGATTTTGTGTGATCTTAGATTATTTTTTTGGGACCTTCCATGGGAAAATGATAGATTTTTGAATGATTTTTCAAAATGAATATGACATGATAAGAGGAATTCCATGGGATCATGATGACCTACCAAGGGGAATTTTTTATTATCAATAGTGATTATTCGAGATGGACAACCCCTTTCACATTATATTAATGTATCTTCCCTTTACAATAATATCCCATTATTTCCCATTTTTATTTCATTTGTTTATTATAAAATGGTTAGGGATCTTATAAGGTTGTACATGTTTGATGGATGGAAGTCACTCTACAAATTGGTGATGCATTGCATGACAAATATACGGTCTTATGTTGATTCACAGGCATTAACATAGACACACCCTTCTATTTGTCTTTGGAGATGGAGGGAGATTTCATGATTACATGTACATGTGTAAAACCCTTTTCTATGAAGAGGGATACAAGCTATAAGGCTCTTTAAAGAGAAAGAAAACATGCCTCTAGGGTTTCTATGGTGTCTTGTTGATAGTATTGGTACGTCACATGAATGTTACGACAACAAAGGCTTCAGAATTTTAAATATTGTAATCCTTTATTTTAATATGGGGGTTTTTACCTTTTACTCATTTATTATTATTGAGCACACCACATGATAAATGTGGGATCTCATGATGGAATGTATGACTTGACCTATTCAGTGGCACTTCCTGCCTATAGTGGATCATATGATCAGTGCTGGATCTTGTTATAGCATGTAGAAATTATCAAGGATGATTTATCTATATTCTATTGTTGTGGATCTTGTTCATGGATGTTTCATTCTATAGATTGGTTGTGGGTGTCTTCATGTAAATTATAAATGAAAAGGGTGAAATGATAGTGTTTCGTGATGTCACGTGAATTTCTTATAATCCAATCCCATGACCAATTTTCAATGAATATTTATGAATATATCAAATGTGACATTGTGCTTCTCATCGAACAATTAATATTTTAGTTTTTTAGTATGGACTTCACTTTGAACAATATGGTGAAGGACCCCGGGACACCCTGAGAGGGGAGGGGTGAATCAGGGTGAAATTTTTTTCTTTTAATGTGATGGATCTTGTTTCCACGTTGGTAGGACTTGTTGAACCTGTATGATGAATATGATCAGAATGTAAACATTCAAATGCATAGAGAAGACACAACACTTTTTACTTGGTTCACCACTAAGGGCTACGTCCAAGGAGCATACGCCGAAAAGTTTCCGGTGGTAGAAAATTCAACTAATCATCACTAGATTTGGATTACAATGGTTTGGGTATAGTCACTTTGTCCCAGGCTCACTGCCTTTAAAAAGGTTCAAGGATAGCTCACTGCTTCCCTCAGGTCACTCCCGTTAACTCCCCCTGGCTCACTGCCCTTGGTGAAGTAACACTCAGTTTATAGACGTGAAGGTATCTTCTTCATTGGATAAGAATTCATCCTATGTTGTATGTAGATGCTCTATTTATGTCCAGTTATCACCAGAAGATGAATCTCGCTTTGCACTGAGGGTACCGGGAAATCATCCAGCATTCATGCAGCTTCAAAATGACAAATGTACTTCAACAACCCTGGCGCGCTTCTCCAAGCCCAGCGCACAAGTTTCAATCCCGGCACGCAAGTAACATGCGCCGTAAAAATTTGGGGCACATGTGACACCAACCCACTTGCGCGACACTTCCTCCTTCAACTCTTAACTTGCACGACATTGTGCCTTTAACTCCCCAACTTCCTTGGTCGCGCAACCAACAACTGGTGCACAACCTCTACTCATGCGACCAAACAACCACTTGCGGGACTCAACCACTTTCGTGACGAGAGATTGAAAATTCTCTAAGTCTTGAACTTCATTCCAAATGAAGAGGGGTGGTCCTCTATTTATAGACAAACTGGACCCCCTGCGCGGTGGCGTGCAAGTCTTCCCTCGTCGAGTAGGTTCCGGCGCGCAGCTCTTCCTCCCAAACCTCTATCGCGCTACTCACTTGTGGGACTACACCAATAATTGCGCGACCTTATTTCATTTTCCATATTTGGATGTTATGATCTTGAAAAAAATAGGCACACAAGTTTCCAAACCTCCTAGGCAATGGCGTGCAAGTCTCTTCACGGTGTGCAGGTCACTTGCGCGACTAGCCCAAAACTTGTGCGGCCTTTCTCACTTTACCATTTTTTTATGTTCTGATCTTGAAAAACATATGGCACACAGGTTTCCTCTCCTTCAAGTACACGTCGCTTTAGTCTCTTTGCCGAAAAAACTTTTCTCCATTTGTCAATTTTCAGTCCCAAAAATTTGGCCAACACTGGGAAACAATGCCACCTTCAATACTATTGTCTGCTTGAACTGTATGATCTCTATGCTGGTACACATTTTTAACTTCCACTAAATATTGACAAAAAGAACAAACCATACTCTAAATCATTAATAAAATACCATTTTTCTAAGATATGGTTCATTGAGTCTTTAATTTTATAAATTATTGAATTCCATTATGAATCAAATAAATTCATTAGCGATTGATCATAGTAAAATGTTAGGCTAGTGTCTATAACTTCTCCCATAATAATGTGTTTGGTAATTAAATATTCATCTATATACAGTAATTTTCATGATATGCACTCTCTTTCATTCATACTTAGAGGTATATATACAAATTGTTCATGAACACTTTGGATGATATTATATGTGGTGCCACATCATTTTACAAGATAGGTTGTGAGGATCCTACTAGTTACATGATTCCTCATTATTTAA
The DNA here is from genome assembly GCA_963277665.1 of Viscum album. Lineage (NCBI taxonomy): Eukaryota > Viridiplantae > Streptophyta > Magnoliopsida > Santalales > Viscaceae > Viscum > Viscum album. The sequence goes on from OY728136.1 coordinate 1,995,562,470, forward strand.
AATTAATTATTATGTTACGGGAGATCATGGGGTCTCACCTCTATGAGAGAATGATTATGTGATGTATTTCTCACAAAATATCCATTGTGTGACCTTTTAATAGGCTTTCCATACCCTATTTTTTTATGAAAATGATATATTTACATCCCGAGTGAAGGACGACCTGAATTTTCATTATTTAATCAGTCTTTTTAGAGAGGGTATTATACTTCATATTCTCATCCGTGAATCGTGGAGTTCCCTGTAAACATTTCCTTCTATCAATCACACCAATTGACTTATATCTGGGGATATTAGTGCATCAGACGACACAAAATTTCATGTTCAAAAATTATCCACAATTTTCATATCATCATTCTTAATAAGTTGGAGATCATAATGATTTTGAGCTAGAAAAGGGGGATCTTTATCAGTACTAGTGGGATTCCAGATGAAGTCGAGTGAGAGAAATTCTTAATGATTTTTGAGGTGTTATATTTGATGAGTTTGATTCCATATATTATCCACTAGAATATAAATGTTATCAAGTAATACATTATACACATTCATGATTTATGTGTTGTTAACATACTTGTTTTGTACAAATGGAGTTAATGAAATTTTCCTACCCCAGAAGATTGGTTATGTGAGAGGACATGGTTTAGTGTGTGGTTTGGTCTTCCTATGATGGTAATTAATATGGACTTATGAACATGTAGATTTATGATACATGCAATATGGACTATTCGAGATGATTCACATTTTCCATTCCAATCGCAATTATATAACTGAAACCCTATCACCACAAGGTTGAAGAGCACACTGTGCGGCATTGTTTATCTAACACATGATTTTTTCCATTTTTATGAATGTAATAAATTCCCATTTTATTATTTTTATTTTATTCATTATCATTTTTATTATTTGTAACACATAATAATAATAATAATAACACTTAATAAATTGTGTAAAAAATTTTCACACCCCAAGCATCATTATCACATGTGTATACATTATGATAAGCTAATCACTCCTCACATGTGTCCATCCATGGAACCTTCATGGAAAAAATTTATCGGTGTAATTAGAATACCACCAAATTAAATTTGGATTCATTTGTAATGAAAATAATTGAATTCCATAGAAAATAATCGACACTTTATCATAAATTTGAATGATTACATATTCATCATTTGTGTGGCTCAATGATAATGGGTGCCCTAATTTATGTTTAGACTAGTGGGCCAAGCGTTATATCATTATTTCTTCTAGGACCCTATGGTGGGCCACAACAGCTTTATATATTCTTATTCATATTGACTTAATTTTTCATAATATTCATATAAGTGACGACTTAGAATGCATGAACCTTGTTTTTTACATGGTGGAACTCTTATTGGGGTTTCACCTAATAAGATCTACACCTTACCATATCATTCAAACTGAATTGTTGTGTAATTGTATAAGGGTGTATAGATTGGACCATCAATCACTGATATTTTTTTGGTATTTAGCTCAATAATTCATCTTTTTTAGTTCCTTTATAGATTTATCCTTCTCTCAATATAGTATAGATTCTTTTAGTTGCAACCTTATACTGCTATAGTTTAGGGTCTTTTAGCTCATACATTCTATTTCAATAGATTAGGATCTTATATATGAAAGCATATATCTCATTATTTTAGTGTAATTTATCTATTATATTCATATTATATGAGATTTAAAGTCATTCCACCCTGAAATTAATATGTAATATGGGACAGACATGCCTTGGATAACCCAAACCACACTGGTGTGATGTGTTCTGTTGTGGTGTTATCAGGCATCCAAATGATTTGAATTTTGTTCTTATAATGAGGATATGTATATGATTTTTATTTCAAATCACTATTAATCATAATAATGGTAACTAAGTGGAAAATATACTGTCCTCCATGGTTCATGGATGATTTATGGGGGTAATATCTATTGAGGAAAAAATCCTCAGGCAGTTCAGCCTATCTGGATAGTTTGAATGTGGGTGATGTAAGTAAATGTAAAAAAGATTTAGTTGATGATTATGATATGGGGTAGATGTGTCAATGATGACCCATAACCCCCAAATGTGTTGAGTTTTACCCTGCTATTTCGGGTCTCACAATGATTAGGGTTCCTTTCTTATACTGAGTAGATTCTTCTGTTTGGTTTCTCAAATCCATTACATGTTAGTAGCATGGACAAGAAGAGGTTCCCTTAACCATTTCCAATGATATTTATATATTTTGTTAATACTTAAATATCAGAATTAAGATGTTGGGTATGGATTGAAATCCATCCCAAAAGGGTTCATTAACCCTATAGAAGGTTTTCACTTGATTTTGTAGCCTAGACAATAAGTCCTTAGATATTTAGTCATGAGATGTGGTCTATAAATGGTTCGGGAATGGAGTGTCGCATTATTTATTTTAGAATGGGTATAAAACAATAAAGTTATATTTAGGATGCCAAATCCACTTGAATAGTCTAGTCACTGGGATTTTGAATCAAGGTACAAAGAACTCTAGGCATGACGATTGTATTAGTCAATAATGTCATAAATATCCCAGAACCCCCTCTTGTGATGGGATCTGTCGTCGGGATTGTAGGCTCATAAGAAAAAAAAAATTTCTTTATATATGATTAATATGTCTCTATTTGGTAATTATGAGCATTTATACATCGATAAACCGTTCAAACATATATATCTATTTTCCATTCCCAGGTCTAGGGAAGATTTACGACAACCAAGGATACAAAATTCATTAAGTGTGATTTTTCAAAATTTTGATATTCAAGAAGGGTTATAGAACACTACAAGTTGTTTCATAGACTAGTGAACATATTATCATGGTGATGGAATGTGATAAACCATTACTATAAAATTTTCTTGGATCATAGGGTCCAAGGATCATAAATTGACTTTTACTAGGGCCATAAAGTGGACCAAATGAGCTTTATTCTTAATTTATTTACACCGTAATTTTTCTTAAACAATTTATATGAATATTTTAGTGATTTAAGAATGGAATTATTCTATGTTCTTCCTTTGTATGTTTTCAACGAAAAATGGTCGGCTCCCTCATTCACTAGAATTTTAGGGTATTACAATTTTTACCATTAATGGATATAGTTTATGGTCATACATCTTTGAATAATGTGAATATAGGTTAAGGTCATGATACACATGGACCTATCATGAGGGGATTGTTACATAATAGACTCATTATGATTCATAGGGTCATGTGTATTCCAACAACATTTTGAGAAAGACATGAAAATGTTCTCAATCAAAGATAAATGCCATTTGGTCATGAGTAATGATATTGAACCATCCTTCCAGTGATAGACAAGAACACCCTCTTGTGATGGGATCTTCCAAAATGATTTCATAATCATAGGAATCAAAATTATATTTATATAGGACCAATATGTATCTGGTTGATCTGCTTGAGCCATTATGCATCAATATCATGGTCAGAAATATTTATCTATTTTCCACTCCAAGGATCATGGATGGTTTTTAGTAACCTGATGTGCTAAATAAATGATGTGTGATTTATGAATTGAGGTTATTGATGATGTTGAATGTTCCATGACTCTAGTAAGGTATGGAAAGGCTATAGTGGTACTTCGATAATGGATGATAATTGTTGGTGGCCTTGAAATTTTACAATCATGTAGTGGGAATATATCTATCATGTAGTTTTAATGTCAAGAGTCCACGAAATTTCTCTATATTTTAGAATAATAAAATGATGAAATATTTGTTCCCTTGTAGTTTTAAGTCATGTAGTAAAGAAGTGGGGACTAGTGTGAAAAATTATGCACGGTGCATCATGTGAAAAAGGAACCCATTCAATGAATTGAATCATAGGTAAGAAAAGGGAAATTATATGATTTGGCTACTATACAGTTTGTGTATATTCTATTAATAGGTATGACATGTACAATAGGATTGGGGATATTTTGTATTTTCATGGATGGACCCATGGATTAGAGATCCGAGCATAAATATATTTCATGTGAGGATTGGAATGATTCCGAATGTTGTAACTGAATGGGAAACACACTACAAAGTTCTTAACCATACATAGTGGGTGGAATTATTCCCATTGATTATTGTATATGGATTCAGTTTTTAAGATATGGGAATCAATATGTATCTTTTTATTATAATATTAGAACCACATTTAGTTCAAGAAGAACCATTATGTTTTTTTCCCGTTTCAAGGAAGTATGATACCAATCGTGGAGTGAGAATATTTCTTCTAGACCAAGGATTTGGGATATGGGGATCAATGTGTATCTTATAATGATAGTAATAATCTCACAAGTAGTTGCAGATAAAGATATCCTTTATTAGGTCTAGCCCATTTACAAAGATCGAGTAGTTTTTCATTTATTTATTACCTATGGGACCATAATTGGAGGTCTTGACATCAATACATATCCTCTGATGATGGAAATCAATCTACATGTTTTTCTGGAAACTCCTCATGTTTAGAGATGTATGAAAAAGACATCAGTTGTGCATTTTAACATTATGTCATGAGGAATCATGTTATTACTATTAAGGCCCTATATTTAGGATCAAGGCCACCCTCTTTTCAATTGACATGTCTTAGTTATGTCGAGAGAGCCCATTAAAGAATTTATTTGATCTTGGGAGCTATGTTATGTGAGAGAAACTATAAGGGGAAAACATTCCTCATAACATATAAGAAATTGGAGGATAGACATGACTATTTTTTACCATGTGGTGGATGGAACTAGATATAAGATCCATGAATATCTTTGTATCATATTAGAGTAAGAATCATGATCTATATCGTTTTATAAACTAGGTTAGTTTAGTTTCATGCTTCAAGGACATCAACTACATAGTTTAACAACATCCGATAATGAAATGTGTGACTCATTGTTGGAGAATGTGAATATTGTGACTATGAAAAAGAATATCGTTCCATTGATCATTGTATATCTAATGATAGTAGGAATAGAGAGACACAAATATATTATAAATAGTACATTTTAGTGTCATGTGCTGAGGAAAACGACAGTGATGTTTAATGAGTAATAGTAAAAACGTTGGTCACCCAATGTGGAAGAAGAAAAATATTATTGTTGAGACCATGAATGGAGTTCTAGGAATTAATATATATCATGTGATGGAAGGAATAAAGTCACAAATTGTTTTTTAATGAAGTGGTTATGTATGTGGATCTACCTCCCAAACATAGATAGGGGTATTTCATATTTCATTCTAAAATATCTATCTCATGTTTTGAGATTCGTCGGACATATTATTATTCATGTGTAATTTAACACAATTCCCTAAGGACATATCCCATGCCGTATTAACATCATGTGTTCATGAGGATAGATGTTGTGTAGTTTTAAGTCTTAAAATTATTAATGGATCTATAAAATTTAATTTTTCCTCATCAAGATGAATTTGTGTTGTTTAGCATTATGAAACTAGTATGCGATAAATGTGATGGAAGAAATGCAATGCATTTCATAAGAAAACTCCCATTTTTGTGGTCATGACATGCACCCCTTTCATTTTTGTAAGTCCCTTAACATTTATATGATGTATCAACTTTATTACAAGGTACACCCTTTCCATTGTGTTAATTACATCATATTTTTATTATAACATGATGAGTTCTTTGACTTTGATTTTGAAAATATTAATGGAAAAAAGGCAGTTCTTGGTTGGTGAATTTATTTAATCAACTGTGCAACCTAGCCTAGAAGACCAAAAACCCTATAGAAATGGAAATTTCATATTTGATGTAGATTATATCCCAAAAATATCCATATTAGGTGTGACCATGCACACCTATAATATAGGCACACTTTTTAAGAACACGGTTAGGGAAAACTATGCAGCCCTTCCCAGTAAATTGTGCTATATATTTTATCTCACCTAAAAATTAGTTATAAATTTACCATAACCCCCAACAGTCAACCAAAACGAACCTAATTCAACCCCTAACGTTTATTCGTGATTCTACAGGCTCATTAATGAATTTCAATCCCTCACAAACTCCATTCTTGGTGATTCTAAGCCCATATCCAATATTTTCACCCCTCCCAGTAAGAGGATATAATTCCCCGTGGATTTTGATTCCACTTCCTTTCATCTCCCATTCTAGAAATTATCCACCTTACTCTACGAAACTGAATCATCTTTTTTAAAAATGTCTTTCTTTTCTGGTCGTTTTCTAGGAAAAGAGGAATTTCTAGAAATTTGTGAAGTAAACTTTATGTAGTTTATGAGTACATGCCATATACTCGGTTACTGCAGGTAGCTATGTGTTTTCCGTGTAATGGCCACACACATGGCTGTTTGTGGTGACCTAGAGACCACCTAAAGTGATGTATGGAAATGAAAAGTACATGCCATGAACTTCTAAAGTACATGCTGTGTATTTTATTTTTTTCATTAAATGTACCGGAGTCGCGTCTAATCTCCAGAAACATCTTCTTCTTGGTCTGGTTCGTCCGAGAGCATATGCATGCCAACGAATATTTTTTGAGCCACCAAGTTGTCTTCTATTCTCCAAATTTATCATCGTTGATTGCGTTGTAATTGCCTCGGTAAGATCTTCCTACTTTTATTTCTTCTTTTCCTAATTCTTCATCTTTCTCATGTTATCATCAGTTGATCATTTTAGACATTTTTGTACATCTATGGTGTTATTGGGAGATTCAAGGATGGAGGATCACATATACTGATCTCCCAACACTGAGGTAGGTGCTTTGTGCCATTTCATTGAATTTCCTAGAGTAATATGTGCCATTTTTTCCAACACCCTTGAACGGGGTATTGCGTGTTTAATATTTAAAAGCTGTTAATTACCTGGTATAATGGAATGCATGAGTAGAGGTTAATTGGATTGGAATAGGGTTGATTGGTATGTTTTGGATTTGTTTTCCATGGATGTTCTGTTTACGGCCATTCGGTCCTTTTTAGACCATAAGGCTTCCTTGATGTTTTTTCATGCCTAGTACTATTGGATGGAGTGATTAATTTATCTGACATGATTGATATGTTATAGAATGTTTAGACAAGTTGTTCTTGGGGTTTATGGTGTCCATGTTTCATTTCAATGCACGTTTGACTTACAAAGGGTCGTGAGAACCTGGTGTGGTATACTATAAGGGGAACTGACCATGTGACATTCCTCAAAGAGTCTTTAACCACTTTTGACTATAAGGGGAATTGACCGTGGGAGTTTCCTCAGAGTCTTTAATCACTTTTGACTACAAGGGGAATTGACCATGTCTGTATCCTCGTAGATTCATTGTTATATACTTATAAGAGAACCAAAGGGGATATGTTGTTTGTACTTCCTAGATGGTTACCTTCTTGGATTATCTTCTTTCATGATATGTGAAATTGAATTCTTGAAACTGTGGAATTGTTAAATGCTGAGTACTTCCTTGTTTACTGCTCTTTTACATATTTCCTGCAATATATATATTCATCGACTGGTAGGCATAGATCTTTGGGTGGTTGCCTACTGGGGTTAGTCTCACACCTTGTTTGGGTCATGATTTTGGGACTAAACAGATTATATTGCTACAGGTATAGATAAAGGAAATTGCCCTTCTACATCAGGTACCATATTTCTATGGAGCATGAGAGCATAGAACCAAGCTATAGCTTGCGATGCTGAGGAGTTATTTACCTTTATTTCTTTTGTACGTTGGTTTTGATACATTGTGTTCCATCATTGGGATTTGTTTGGCTGTTTTCCTAAACACATGTATCATGCGTCATTCATATATATATGTGTGTGCTTCATTTTATTATTTCTAGTTTTCTACAGTTTACTTTTTTAATGATTATTATTTCTTCCGATATTGTATATTTTCTTTACATCCATAGTGTTACTCATCCATTGAGAGCATTGTTTTCCCACTATTACACCCATGGCCCTCGCTGCTAGTCGGCAGCCTCTGGAATTTGGGGAAACATGCTTGAGGCCATGTGACTAACCAGGTACGGGGTAGTTTTGGGTGGATTTCGGAACTGGGATATTACAATGTGTTATCAGTGGGATTCTATTCTTCTTGACATACTGTTTTGAGGCTATTGTTTGGGATAGTATAGAATAGGTACTTGGTAATAAGATGCGCTTAGGAGTAACTAACACGTATAAAGGTAAAAGCCAATCTACCTCCTTTTATTTCAATTTTTCGGGTTTTTCAATTTTACAGTTGAGTTTATTTCACCGTTGGGTGACTCTCATGTATTGTTTTATTATTTTTGATGATTTTGAGGATCTATTTCTATTGCAACCCGATGAGATGAGGATATTCCATCTCACGTATCATACAAGCACTTGTTAAAAATCACATGTCATTATTTCGTGCCATTCCATTTAGGGTGCATTAGTGATTTCATGTTGTTGTGACAGGTGTTGTGCTGGGTATGCAGGTTGCTGTGAAACTTGACTTGATAGTATACATGCTGTTTGATAGAGTATTAAATTGTGTATGGTATTGTTTCAACAAAATTCCAAACTCTTTTTCTTAAGGTGTTATGGGCCCTCATGGACCGGAATTTGGTGGACCTGTGCACTGTTATGCTTGTTTATAATAAGTATCAGATGAAAATATTTGATTCGGGGGAGTATAATCTATCTTTGATCAAATTTTGGCACTTAAGGGACTGTTTCGGTGTTTATCTGGGTTCCAGAGTAGTTTTTGAGGCTTACTGTCTGGAAAACCCCATAAAATAGTTTGTGTAGTTTTGACTAAACACCATGTGTACATCTGTTCAGGAAGAAACGGTTTTTCTTAAGTTCACACTGTGTACCATATGTACACACCATGTAGTCTCTAACCGTGTCATAGGACGTTTGGGAAGAGACATCAGATAGGGAAATTCTTGGGTTAACCTGCCGTGTAATTTTTGTATACCCCATGTTGTGTTGAAACTATTTCTGCCTATGTGACTAATGACATGGTCAGATAAAAACTTAAGCTATACACGCCGTGTCAGTTTTGAACATGTCGCATTGTGTTATGCTAAACTCCAACCATGTAACTAATAACCCGGGTTGGTGAAATCCTCCATGTGCATGCCATGTCTGTTTGGAACACATTCTATATAGTTATCCATGTAACCGGCCATGTATATGACAACACGGGTTGGTGATGTCTGCCTAGTACACGTTGTTTCTATCACTAACACACAATGTATCTTTTTTCTAAGGATAACGGTGTGTCTTATCCATTAAAGAGAACTTGGGCAGGGGAAGGGAGTTCATGTACATGCCGTGTAGTGGACATACATGCCCTGTATATGTGTTTTTTAAAACATGAAATATTTCTATCTTATGATCCCTTGTTATGATTCTATCATTTAGTCCTTGATAATATTGATCTAAGGTGTTCACTTGAACATTCAGAGTCATGCCACCAAGACGTCCTCCATTTGCTCGCAGTTATAAGGAAATAATCTGACATCGAACATGGTTGATCATGGACTTCTAGAAGATCCTCCATCAGTCCCAGTCTTGGTCCTAGTAGTTATACTTGACACAGGTGCCGATACAAAATTCAAGGAGGGATTTCTGAGGAGGATGAAAAACATCCAGGGAGCTCTGCCTCTTGTGACGTCGATGGAAAAATAAATGAGTGTCTTTTAGCAATATCGTCCTCCCACATTCTCATGAGTCTGGGGATCCCAGGCTAAAAATTCATGGCTATAATCCATGTTGACAATCTTCGAGAATCCGAAGATGCGTCATGAGTGGTGGGTCAAGAACACTACCCACATGATTCAAGACTCCGCCAAGAGGTTGTGGGATGTGATCTCATAGATGGGATTCCATTATATTATGTCTTGGGAGGAGTTTCAATGCACCTTCTACGATAACATTAATATAGATACCTTGATGGTAGATCAAGCCCGAGAGTTCATGAGTATAGAGTAGGGGTAACCATTTAGTTATGGAGTATTCTTCTCGCTTTACCAATCTGTAGTGCTTGACACCCGTTCTAGGGGAAGATGAGTTGTTACTTTCACGGATGTTTAATGATGGTCTCAGGCAGGAAATCTGATCCCAGGTGAACATATTTAGGTTGACTTCGATATCCTCTATAGTCAACTAGGCACTGATAAGAGTATAATCTGAGGGATTCTGGAGCTGTGGGAAATGTAGTTTCATCATACAGGGTTAGTGAATCTCCTGTCGATAGTAGGAACTGCCACCAGGAGACATCATGTGGAGATCAGAGTAGGTAGGAAGCATCTTTTGGTAGACATGAGGTATGATACCAATGCGGGAAGAGTGGGAATACGAGGACACATTTCCCGAGAGACCCAGTAGATTGTCGATCATGCAGCAAGATCGGTCATTTTTAGTGATTATGTCAGATCTTCTCACCAGTAGAAGGTGAAAAGGATTCTTTTATGACTCCACGTTTAGGGGAAGCACCATCAGTTACTCCTCATTCATTGAACTAGAGTTATTTCGACCGTTCGGGTTGTGGTAGAGGTCACGGTCGTGGTAGTCAGTCACCAGGATTTTAGAGACAACATGGTGGATTAGCTCAGAGTGGTTAGGCAGAGTCACAGGGTTGCAGTGCAGGTCAGACTTTTGTAGTAGAGAAGACCCAATAGGATCTGGATCTTGGAGACTCTACAGTTTGAGTTATGATCCTAGTTGCCTTAGTTTTATATTATGCTCTTTTCGATACATGGGCTTCTCATAGCATTATATTTGATGCTTTGGTGGAGATATTTGGGCTCTGTATATTTACTTTTGTTGATGACTTGACGTTGGGCACACCGTTGGGGATAGGAACTACTAGTGTACGTTAGTGCAAGGAGTTCCCTCTTGAGGTTGGTGGGTGTCACTTTTTATGGGACCATTATTTTAATTAGATGACAGGCTATGATTTCATTCATAGAATGGACTAGTCAGTTACCTTCTAGGAAATTGTTGATTTCTATTGACGTAGGGTGAGTTTCACATCACCAGTTGGTGGATCGTTTCTTTATAAGGGAGAATGGGATGTCATGACGAGCCGAGCGGGACCTGAACATCATGGGTTATGAGGAGTTGCAGCCCAGATTTCTAGTCTATATCTGGATGACCAGGGTACGTAATAGTTAGACTTTCCCCTAGTGGTGGATAATTTCAGGGATTCCTTCCCAAAAGACTTTTTAGGTTTTCCTCTTGATAGAGATGTAGAATTTTATATCGATCTTGTTCCAGGAGCGACACTAGTGTCCATTCCTCCTTATAGGATGGCTATGCCAGAGTTTTAGGAGCTCAAGACTAAGTTGGAGGAGTTTCACGCAAAGGGTTTCATCCGAACCATTGCTTATCTATGGGATTCACCTATCATGTTTTTGAAAAAGGCAGATGATACCCTTAGGCTTTGTGTGGATTTTCAGAAGATGAACCAGTTGACATTCAATAACCAATATCCCTTTCCAAGGATTTATGATCTCTTCGATCAGCATAGAGGATCCTAGGTGTTCTCTATGATTGACATGAGGTTCGGTTACTATCAGTTTCATGTTAGACCATCTCATATACCTCTTACATCTTTCCACAGAAGGTATGTCCTATAAGAATATTTGGTTATTTTGTTTGGTCTCACGAACGTGCATGTAGTCTTCATGGGACTGATGAATAGAGAGTTCCATCCATACATGGATTTGTTCATGGTATTCTTTATGGATGATATCTTGGTGTACTATCACACTCAACACGACCATGCTACAAATCTTGAGATCATTCTGATTGCACTGTGAGAGCATCAGTTATATGCTATGGTCCCAAAATTCCAATTTTGGATGGACCAGATTCACTTATTTGGACAAGTTATCTTAGAGACAAGAGTATCAGTAGATATAGAGGAAATTAGAGGTGTATTTTCATGGGAGCAATAGAAGAACGTATTTAAGGTTCATAGTTTTATAGGTCTAGCTGGATACTACAGACATTTCATATCGTACTTTTCACTCTTAGCAGCACCACTGACGAGTCTGGCTAAGAATGGTGTGAAGTTCTTGTGGTCAGATTCTTGTGAGTCAGCCTTTCTAGAGTTAAAATGGAGGTTGACTTCAGAACCCATTCTAGTTTTTCTAGAGTCGAGAAAGATCTACACGGTGTATTGTAATTCATTAGTTATTGGGCTGGGATTAGTTCTTATGCAGGGAGAAGGAGTCATTGCATACGGGTCTCAGCAATTGAGGACACATGAGAGAAATTACCTAATGCATGATCTTAAGTTGGCTACTATTGTTCATGCATTACACTGTTGGAGGCATTATCTTCTGGGAAAGAATTATTTGGTTTTCACAAACCACATTATTCTCAATTATATTTTCACTCAGAATTACTTGAATTTGAGACACAAAAGGTGGGATGTGTACCTTTAGACATTGGACTATGAACTTCCCTATATGACTGGGAAAGGAAATGTACTGGTTGATGCATTGAGTAGGAGGAATCAGATACAGGAAGTTCAGGAGGCTAGTAGTGAGTGGAAACTTATGGCTTTGTTCTATGAGATGCATTTGGAGGTGCATGACAGGAAGGGGCAGATGTTTCATTCTTCTATAGCTATTACTTCTACTCTTATTGATCATGTGCGAATGAGGCTCCTTTCAGATTCTAAAGGCGTAGTCCTACGAGAATGTGTTTCAAGAGAGTACCCTATTCTTGAGTGGAACATTGGTGAGGATGATATCTTGCATTTTCATGGGTGCGTGTCGGTGTCAGCAGACATACGCGAGGAGCTTAAGTGGGACTTTCACTCCTAAGTTTGGGCAGTTTATCCTGGTGTCACCAAGATGTATCATGATCTACACCATTAGTATTCGTGGCCATGTATGAAGAGAGATGTTCCTAGATTTTTTAGGAGGTGTTCCACCTATCAGTTGGTGAAGGTGGAGCATCAGTGACTAGTATGGACTTTGTAGTAGTTACCTATTCCAATGTAGAAGTGGAATGATGTCGTGATTGATTTCATGACATGTTTGTCGAGGTCACCTTGAGGGAATGATTATATTTGGGTTGTCATGTACAGACGCACAAAGGTTTCTCACTTTGTGTTTATGAAGGATACCATCAGTGTGGATAAATTGGGAATGTTGTACATCTGAGAGATTGTATGTTTTCATGGAGTTCCACACTCCACTGATTTAGATAGGGACACACATTTTACTTCTCGGATCTGGAAGGGGCTTTAGAAGGGTTTCAGTATACATGTAATTTTGAGTATATATTACCACCCCCAGAATGATTTCCAGTCTTAGGATACAATTCAAGTGCTTGAGGACATGATTCGCACATGCATCCTATATTTTGGAGGTTCTTGGGAGAAGCACATAACTCTTGTGGAGTTTTCAACAACAACAATAGTTTTCAAGAAACAATTCAGATGCAACCTTATGGGGCTTTGTTTGGTAGGCCATGCCGATCACCCATATTTTGGCTGGAGATAGGAGATACAACTATGCTGGAGACCTCGTCTTTTCAAGGAGACCATAAAGAAAATCGAGTTGATTCGGAAGAGGATGGATACTACATAGTCTCAAGAAACTTTTTATGCTGATCAATGGAGATGACCTATGTAGTTCAACGTCAGGGATTAGGTTTTCCTGCATGTCACACTGAGGTTGGGAAATAGAAGGATTAAGAGATAGGGTAAGCTTTCACCAAGTTATGTCGGCCAATTTGAGTTTTTGGAGAGAGTTAGGCTGGTGGCCTATCGGATGTAGTTACCTTAGATGTACCTGGATATGCACGAGGTCTTTTATGATTCCCTACTTCAACGTTACTTCTCAGACTCATCTCTTGTCTTCCAACCTGAGGAGGTTGAGTTGGAAGTGGATTCATCATTCGAGGAGCATCCTATACGGATTTTCAATCAAAGTACAAAGGTTACCTATTGCCAGTATGTTTCTCTAGTAGGAGTTATATGGTAGCATAGGTGGGCAGAGGATGATCCCATGGAGAGGGAGACCGATGCAAAATCATAATGGCCAAATTTGTTCGCAAGTTCTTCTTCTACGCCGCCATGCTAGGGAAATTCAGGGATAAATTTCATTAAGGGGGGAGTTTGTAAGAACCTGAATCTTCTTTTTTGGTTATTCCTTTCTTTTCTGGTCGTTTTTTAGGAATAGTGGAATATCAGGGATTATTTGAAGTACACACCATGTACTTTATTAATATAGGTCATGTACTCGGTTGCTGCAGGTAACCGTGTGGTGGTCAGGTAACGGCCACACAGACGGCCGTGTGTGGTGACCTGGAGACCGCAAAAATAAGAGTACGGAAATAGAAAGTACATGTTGTGTACTTCTAATTTACACTCTGTGTATTTTCTTTTTTTTCAATAATCATATTGGGGTCATATCTAGTCATCAGAAACACCATCTTTTAAGTCTGGTTCATATGAGAGCATCCGTACGCAGATGAATCTTCTTTGAGCCGCCAATTCACGGTCTATTCTATGAATTGATCATCATTGATTGCATTGGGATTGCCTTGGTATGATATTCCTTCTTCTAGAGCATCATTTCCAGATTCGTTGTCTACCTCAATTTATCCTCATTTGAACATTTTAGATGTTTCTGTTGATCTAAGGTGTTCTAGGGCGATTCAGGGCTTGAGGTTCATGTATAACGATCTCCCAACACTGAGTTAGGTGTTTTGTGCCATTCCGTTGAATTCCTTTGAGTAATGTGTGAAATTTTTTCCAATACCCTTGAACGAGGTATTACATGATTACCATTTAAACCATGTTAATTTCCTGAAATGATGGTATGGATGAGTATAGGATAATTGGATGTGAATAGGGTTGATTTCTAGGTTTTGGATGTATTTTCCATGCATGTTCTTTTTAAGGCTGTTTGGTCCTATTTATCCCGTAAGGATTCCTTGATGTTTTCCAATGCCTAGTAGTGTAATATTGAGTGATTATTTTATCTAACATACTTGATCAATTTTAGACTATTTAGTGATGTAGTTCATGAGGTTTACTTTCCCCCTGTTGTATTTCCATTCTTTTTTGACTTACACTGAACCGTGAGAACCTGGTTTTGTAGACTATAAGGGGAATTGACCACGTGAGCTTTTTCAGAGGGTCTTTA
Organism: Viscum album; assembly: GCA_963277665.1. Lineage (NCBI taxonomy): Eukaryota > Viridiplantae > Streptophyta > Magnoliopsida > Santalales > Viscaceae > Viscum > Viscum album. The sequence goes on from OY728136.1 coordinate 1,995,577,603, forward strand.
ACCACTTTTGAATATAATTGGAATTGACCGTGTGAGTTTCCTTAGAGATTATTTAACAACTTTTGACTATAAAGGTATTTAATCGTGTGAGCGTCCTTAGAGAATATTTAATCACTTTTGACTATAAGGGAAATTGATTGTGGGTTTGTCCTTAGAGAGTCTATGTTATATCCTTATAACCGAACCAGAGGGGATTTGATGTGTGTACTTCCTAGAGGGATACCTTCTTTCATTAACTGCTTTATTGATACATGAAATTGAATGCTTTGAAACTGTGGAATTTTTAACTACTGATTACTTCCTTGTTTACTGCTCTTTTATTTATTTCCTGCCAAATACATTCACTTACTGTTAGGCACAAATCTTTTGGTTGTTGCCTACTAAGGTTAGTCTCACACTCGGTTTGGGTCATGCTTTTGGGCCCAAACAGATTATATTGTTACAGGTATAGACAAGGAAAATCATCCTTCATCTTCAGTTACCTGATTGTTGTGGAGCAGGAGAGCATGGGACCAAGCTATGGCTTGTGATGCTGAGGAGTTATTTACCTTGATTTATTTTGTAATTTGGTTCAGTACCATTGTATACAAGTATTGTGATTTTTTTGTGTGTTTTCCTAGACATATGTATCACGCATCATTCATATATATATGTGTGTGCTCAAATTTATTATTTTCAGTCTCCTGCTATTTAATTTTTTATGTATTATTACTACTATTACTATTTTATATTTTCTTTACTTCTATTGTGTTACTGTGCCAATGAGGGCAGATTTTTCCCACTATCATACCCAAGGCACTCACTACTAGTCGACAGCCTCTAGCATTTGTGGAAACGCACTTGAGGCAATGTGACCAACTAGGTACGGGGTGACTTTTGAGTGGCTACCGGAACCAGGATGTTACACTTAATGTTTTTATTATATCTATATCTAGAATTTTGGATCTATATATTTTTTAGGATACTGATTTTTTCCGATCTTGGATTAGGTTTTTATATTCAGATGGTATTCTATCTCATTTTGCGGCTCAAATTTTTTAGATTTCCATTGGGTGATAAGTCATCAATAAATTAAGGTAGGTGGTATATAATTAAAATTCCAAATTATTCATTACGATTTTGTGTATGTAATTCTATAATTTCTATTTGATGTATATAAATTGAGTTATTGATTGAATTAATTTGTTTTGAAAATTACATTTTTATGGAAAATGTGAAGTTGTGTTAATTAGATTCTAGATCAATAATAATTAATTGAAAGATAAATTATGAGATTTTGCGATAGTTAATTTGAGTTAATTAATTGATGTATTAATAATGAGATATTGATTTAGTTAGATGAGATAATAATCTAATTATTTAATTATATGATATTGAGATTTCTTGTTGAAATAATTAATTGATGTATTAATTATAAGATATTGAGATTTTCAATTGAGAAAATTATATTTTAAATAAATTATGGGCTGTGACTAATTATTTATCAAATTAATTCATATTATTTTCATGAATTGTTAATTTTCGAATTAACTATAGGAATTTATGAGAATTATTAATTTTTCAATTAATTGTTGTTATCGATGTGATTAGTTTATTTTTGAATTAACTAGAAGAATTGATGTGATTAATTAATTATTTAATAAATCAAAATTATTTATGTGATTTGTTAAATGATGAATTAACAATAGTATTTTATGAGAGTAATTAGTTATTTAATTAATTAATATTATTGATGTAATTATTTAATTGTTTAATTAACTGGAGGAATTTATGTGATTAATTAATTATTTACTTAATTAATTTTATTAATGTGATCAATTAATTGAATAATTAACTAATGGAATTTTTGTTTTAACTAATTTTTGAATTAGTAAATAATTTTTTTTGGATAATTAATTCTTTAATTAAATATGCATTTTTGAATAGTAACAAGGTAATTTGACTGTGTTGTTATGAAAGGGGACATGGTCCACTTGTTGTAAAATAATATATGGGAACATGGCCATTCAATTGTGTTAATTATCGAATAGTAACATGAGAATTAATGTTTGAATTAATCAATGAGAACATGGTTATTAAATTTTCTGAATTAAAGAATGGTAAGAATTGAATTCTATGATATTACATCTTTTTGGATGAATTTGGGCTCTGATATAATCTGAAGCAGGTATTAAGGTACTATTGTTTAGGGGAAAATGGGTGTTTTTGGTGTTAAATAAATAGTAGTTGACAATGTGATAACTGTTTAATTGTTAATTGTGTTTTATTCATTAAACATTTGTATAGAATTTTGTTTGACTGGATGTTATTTTAGACACTTTTGGTTTTGTTCTACTGAGTTGTAGTCAAACCCTACATGGGAAACCTGATTGGTGCTCAAATATATTTTAGGGTTATAGGACAAAGAAAGGGAAAAAACTCTGTGTTAGGTGGCTGATTCTGGATATATCATGGATGTGGAACCAGATGTGGTTCAAGACCCTCTTTAGTTTTCAGTTACATTACTTCTTGAGTTTCTATAATGAAACTAGGAACGTACATTAGCATGAAATATTTCATGTTATGTTTGATATTATATATCCATTTTTTGGTTATCATCTGACATTTACATGTTTGTGGTTATGGATAGATATCTGATTATTTATTAGTCATTTTACACAAGTGATTTACTCAAAAAAAAGGTTATAGTCTCCCGATGATTAATATTAGACCCTCGTTTTAGTTCAACATCCTTTGGAATATGGGGAGGCATGCTTGAGGTCCTGTAACTGATTGGTTTTAGAAACAATTGTGTGGCTCTCAGGACGAGGTTTTTCAAAGTGGTATTAGACGAGTTTTCTTTTCTTTTTATTTTATCTTAGTATTTGGTAATTTTATATAGGAGACGAAGAAGAGTCAGGGCATTGTTATGAGATCGATAGTGGAAGTTTCTTACCAATGAATGAGGGATAACCTTTGTACCAAGGGTAAGATTGTTGTTTTTAATATTTTCATTTATAGTTGAATATTTTTTCACCTTCGGTGGTTCAGTTATTGTGTGATGGGATTATTGTTTTTTAGATTTGTTGATTATTGACTCATTTCCCAATACATCATGAGAGACCAGTATGTATGTATCATTCAAGGAACTCGGGATTATTTTTTAACATGTATCATCTTTAGTAACGAACATGAAAACATGTTATGGATAAGTTGTTGATCATTATCTATTATTCAATGATGTAAAATTGAAATTAAAATGGGCCTAACATGGAATTTATAAGGATTGTAACATGATTAATGATGATAATTATTGGGTGTCTAAATGAGAGTCTTGAATAATGATAATGAGTTTCCCTTTTTGAACCATGACCTAGATGTAGGATGGTTAATGGTAGTGATAGTGCCTCAGTTATGACCGTGTGGAGGGGTGTGGGGAAATGACTGGTTGTAGAATATTTTTTATTGAAAATATGTTATTATTTTGAAATATTTCTAAAGGGTAATGTTTGTAATTGTTAAAGATATACCTTAATTATGATTCTTATTTGGGGGATGACTGGAAGACATGATTTGAGATGACATACTATTTCCTTCTGGAATGGGGGATGACCTCATTGATTGATGGTTTAAACATTCCAATCGGTTTCTAACAGGTTTATTTGTAGAACCAAAAACATCCAATGATTCCATATCCATTTGGACCTACTTTCCAAAGGTAGGCTCTCATTAGTTGTGGACTGATGAGGCTAATGAATTTGCATTGGTCGAGAGGATGGGGGTCAGACTCATCAAACATTTTTTAGGAGAAATATTGTCTACTCAAGGACTCTCTTTATATATTTAAGTTATGTTCGTGAATCCTTATTACATTACCAAGTATAAACTGATCTTTCCTTTAGATATGATAATCAATGATTTATATGTAGGAAATTTAGAGAATCTTCTATATGTATTTGAGGTTTTTCATTGATAGAGAATCATCTGTATTTGTTTAGAAATTCTTATCCAATGGTATCCTTCAATACATAAAATTCTCTTGGTCATTATGAGTACCATACTGGTTTTAAATCCACTCAGTGGGGAACTTTATTTTTATTGTCATTTAGGAGGACATGGATTATTTTAGAGTTGGGATCGTTCCCGCTGATGGGCTACATATGTATCCTTTGTCTTAGAAAAGGAATCATAACCCACGTTGATCGAGTAAGGGAGTATGGTTTTATGCATGATTGATGGCTCATGAAATATGTCATGATTACATTTACACTCTAAACTCACATGAGGCATGCTCGGTGTGAGAAACAAGAGGTATAAGTGAAACCAGACATTTTTTGCCTTGAAAGATGTAATGATGTGGGTCTTATGTGTGTATGAATACCCAAAATAAATGAGGATTATGATTTACTTTAGGGGGGAAATCCATGAACAGGGTCCATAAAGGTATATATGCTTCATGGAGATTTGGATACTCTACTCTTGGGGCTTACTCCAAAGGAAGATTCCCAAGTTAGGAGGGGACTTATGATTGGGTTTTACTCTTGAGAAGGAAGCCTAGATCAAAAGGAATTATGACTGGTTAAGAGAAATTAAGACTGGGGCATATTCCTAAGGAGGAGGCCTATGTTATAGGGATTTGAAAATGATGGGACTTGGGGATTTCTCCTGAGGAGTATGCCCATAATTTTGGGAATTATGAATTGGGATTACTTCTGAAAAGGATGCCCAGGTTAAGAGAATTATGGTTGGGGCTTACTCCTGAGGAGGATGACCATATTTGAGACTGGGGCTTACTCCTGAAAAGGAGGCCCAGGTTAAGTGAATTATGGTTGGGGCATACTCTTGAAGAGGATGCCCACATTTGAGACTGGGGCTTACTCCTGAAAAAGAGGACCAGCTTAAGAGAATTATGGTTGGGGCTTACCCGTGAGTAGGATGCCCATATTTGAGACTGGGGCTTACTCTTGAAAAGGAGGCCCAGGTTAAGAGAATTATGGTTGGGGATTACTCCTGAGGAGGATTCCCATATTTGAGGCTGGGGCCTACTCCTAAAAAGGAGGCCCACGTTAAGTGAATTATGGTTGTGGCTTACTCCTGAAGAGGATGCCCATATTTGAGACTGGGGCTTACTCTTGATGATGATTCCCATATTTGAGACTGGGTATTACTCCTTAAAAGGTGGCCCTGGTTAAGAGAATTATGGTTGGGGCTTACTTCTGAGGAGGATGCCCATATTTAAGACTGTGGCACACTCTTGAAATGGAGGCCTAGGTTAATCGAATTATGGTTGGGGCTTACTCTTGAGGAGGATGCCCATATTTGAGACTGGGGCTTACTCATGAAAAGGAGGCCCAGGTTAAGGATTCTCTCATCTTAAAGGATAAGGTTCATTGAATGAAATATCAATCTTTAGTGACATAAAGATGTGTAAATCACTAGATTTTGAGAGATATTCGACATAATTCCTTTCAGATAAGGAAGTTAATCAAGAAAACATGCCATAAAGGGCTTTGAAGGATGTCTTGAAGACTGAATCTTGAATAGGAGAGGTGGAATGATATAAGAGGTGTTAAAATGGGCAGAAAAGGCACCCAAAAAGGTTGGGGCGCGCTAGTCCTAGCAGGCACATAGGTACTGCATGGGCACGCAATTCCTAGTCGCACAGGTATACCAACGCGACACATGGGTACTTGCATTATTTTCATCCCTTAGGGTAATACTTGGGTGAGACTTGGCTCAAACACTTGGTATTATCCCTATAGGTTTTCCAGAAGATAGTGTGTAAGTTCTAGTGAAGAAGTAGGGCGGCGCACAAGTGTGTTCATTTCCCTTAAGGGAAAAACCACTTTGGCATGCAAGTGTGGCTTAATTGTAACACTAAGACCTTACTCTTCTTGTTTATACCTTCCATTCTCGGTAAATAATCACCTTAGAAGTGTTCGGAAGACCTGAATAAGAGACTTGGGAGTTCAGTGCTCTATGTGTGAATTCTGGAAAAATTCCTCTAAAAAATTGGGGGCCCACCGAGGGTATTTATAGGCTGGAGAAGACCCCGAGCGGTTATCCTTTAGGGCGCACAACTCACTTGCGTGACCATTTTGTGGCGCGCAAGTATACATGCGCGACAATGAGGGAACTTGCGTGACCCTTGTGCTTTTGAAGCCTTGTTCATGCCTTTTACTATTTTTGATGATTTCATCAAAGGATGAATCAATTTATGCTAACTCATTTCCATTTCCATTTTTTAGACAATGTGACAAAAAGGAGGGCCAACAAAGGACCCCCTCAGAGTTGGATCCGAAAGAAATGAGGATGTGACTCTGAGGAAAAGAAGAAAACTAAAGGAAAGGTAGCGCACAAGTGTTCAGTGTGAAACACATGGCACGAAGGTTCAAGTCCCGCAGGGCTGGAGCATGCTGGATGGAGCACGATGGGTGTAGGAGCGCAGGTGGGCCGCCTGGCCTATAAATATGCCGCCATTTTCCGTGCATAGCATCTGATTTCCGGATTTTCGATCTCTCGCTGTGCAGGTCCCCTTCGCTGCGCAAGTCACTCATTTTCCACTGTTTCATCGCTTTTGCACTGTTGTTAAGGACATAGGACTTTCATGGTGATACTTGCGCGCAAAAAACTTGTGCGGCACATTAACACTTTCCTGACACATCCATACTTGTGTGCCAAGTTTAGACTTGAAGGCCTTAATACCTTTTCCATTTTTCTGAAATTCCTTCACAAATTTAATGAAAAATCAACTTACATAAAAGTAAATTTATTCAAATTTTGTGCAGAAACAATGGCTCTTAGAACAGGAATAGCTGATGAACTGGATATTAAGTGGATTGATGATATGATGAACATCATTGGCCATGATCATTATACTGACAAAAGTAGCACTCTTCCGGATTTGGCTAAGTATCTGAAGAAATATCATCGTGACTTCCACCAAAGCATTTATTTTCCTTTGTATTGCTATGGTCATCTGCGAGAAGTTACTATTCCAGAAGCAAAAAACTGTCTCCCATTTTCGTGGTTTCAGAATAATACCAACTTTGCATCAACAAATATTTCATGTGGAGGAGTATTTATAAGTGCTGGAACAGTGGAGAAGGCACACATGATGCATTATAGCCCTTGTACCCAAGATCTGAAACCTCATACTCATGAGCTGCGACCACATTGTTATCCTTCAATCTTCCGAAATGCCAAGATGGATCAATCCAAAGGTTAGAAGAAAAGTTCGGACTTCTATCCTGGGGGAGGGGTGAAGCCAACTTGGATGTGGGCATATTGGGTGTGACAAACCTGTGCAGAGTTTGTCGAGGAACTGAAAGGAGTTGCAATATAAAAAGCTGTTTGTGTTGGGAAAATGTATGTTTACAGACATGATAACTTCGTGCCGGAGATACTCAGCAACTAGAGCCCATAAACTAATTATTTCCATATGACTCATGGAGAAGTAGGTATCTATATGTGGGATGTCCACAAGATCTCAGGGGCTCCAATTTTGGGTGATATGTATGATGCATTAATTACTCCCAAGGTGACTTGGAATGATTCAGAGAAGACTCCAGCTTTAGCTCGAGAATTATTTAAGATCTTCCACAGGCATAAGAGTTCAGAGACCTCGTTATCTCATTCTAGAAAGTATATTCATCTGGAGGAGTGGATGAATATATTTCTTAAATAGAAGGATCCAAAGGAGAAGGAGCCAAATGGGAAAGGATCCACGAAAAAGAAATCCATGGATAAGAGGCCCAAATTTCCTACCACCTGCCCAAAACCTGAGAAGAGGGGTGCTCCTGGAACATTATGGACAACTCTAGAAACAGGAGATTTTGAGAAATGGGGATATGAGGTGAATCAAAGGATCCCGAAGAAGACTCACCTAGTGGGATTCTTGGCTTTGTGGATCAGCGTTTATCTCTTTCCAGTCAGGGATTCAAAGGGAGGCTTCAGGCCAGGGACATTCGTCATTGCGGCAAATTTGGATGAGGGAAAAATTGTTGGGATGGCTACCCCCATTTTAGCAAAGATTCACAGGAGTTTACTTCATGTCTTTATGGGTAAATCTCCTTTATGAATAGTGGGACCATTCCATGTTTTATGGGGATGGATTGCCACTCACTTCAGGACTTACAATGTAAATAATGGATTAAAAATTCCTGGATGTTCTTTCAGGCTGTCAGTGCAAGAATTATCTGGAGTTGCTCCATTTGAGGTTAATGCATTTGAAAAGAAAGTGAGGCTGAGCATGTTTATGGAATTCAACTTCATTCCCTATGGAAATCTGCCAACCGGGCAGTTTGTTGATGATGGAACAGCCCATTTGGATTTGAGGGAATACATGCTAGCTTGTAGAGATGGTGTACTAGTTTCCAGGATTGACGGAGATATTATATGCAAGTCCTATGCTCCATATAGATTTTCACGTCAATTCAAGTGTCGGAAACAGACTGATATATCTCCCCCAGTACATGTCAGGTTAGAGAAACATCTGATGGTTGCACGAAAACTGTGGTTTCTGATGTCAAGGGAGAAGACTAGGGTGGTATTTGATCTACCAGTTGAAAAAGCGTCACATAACATGGCTACATATTATGCCGAGCACTAGATATCATCATACCCAAAAGGGGTATTGAATCACCTAGTTTATTAGGTGGGAAAAAGGAAGAGAATTGTAGAGAAAGAAATCGTTCCTCATGGAGGTGATGCTTCCCAACCTGAAGCTAATTTTCAAGACTCCTCATCTAGGACTAATTCACTAGATTCCCATGATGGGGATGATGAGGCACAACAAGTGGCAAAGAAGCCTCGTGCCTGATATAATCCTCCGGTTAGAATCAAGATACCTACTCCATCAACTCCTGGTGAGTTACTTCAGTGTGGTAATTTAATCACTGCTACATTATAATGCAATAGGTCTTATTTTCTTATTCTCTATCTGCAGTTGCAGGAGATGGGAAGAAATTGAAGTCAAAGATTGTAGGGCCTTCCTCGCAACCTTCATATCTAAGACCATAGGATGTCCAGTTATGGCAGTGTTTATACTGTGGTACTAAGACCTCCTGGCTGGATTTGTGTGAGGGCCTACAACTTCCTGAAATAGGGAATCTTCTAGATTCTACAGATATCCAATACGAGGATAACCCCAATGAAGTGCGGGCTTACATCAGAGAGCTATAAATTATCATATATTACACTGAAGAGTCTGTTCCTGTCACCAGGACGGTGAAGGAAATGATTGATCGCGGCGCCACTGAGGGAGATGGTGGTTCTGGAGATGAGGAGTGGCATGATTATGTGGCTCCTGAAGATGTAATTTTTCTTTCCTTATTTTCTTTGCAAAATGATTCCAGTCGATTCTTTGTTACATAAGGAAGTTATTTTCATTATCTCACAGCTTTCAAAGAAAGGAACCGAGGTTCCTTCGCCACAGTATAGCCCTTGTGGTACTGCCATCGGGACTGCTGGTGATTCTCCTCGCGAACCGGGAAAGATATCTCCAGGCTAGTAGGCTGTGAATGAGGCGTTGGAAATAGATTTTCATTCTCCAATCTAGGTTCCAATAAGGGAGACATCCGATTCTCCCAAAAAACCAAAGAAGAAAAGGCAACGATGGAGGAAGTCCATGGCTAAATTCTTCATTAGAAGCTGTAAGTCCTTTGTGTAATCATGAGTCTATACCCATGAAAAGGCTTCTCATATTTCTGAGGATTGAAGGGGCTCCTTTAATTTCCCATATTAGGGAAAGGGCTGATCCTCCCTTAAGGACGACGGAGGGTGCTGGGGAACAAACACAAATTCATGATGACTTGGATGCTTCTGAAAAAGGGCCAACATCTATTCCCAGTACTGCTCTGGTTGCTGCTATTAGTAGAGAAGAACCTGCACCAGAATCATTGGTGGCTACAGCAACGGAATCTGCCATCCTTCCTGAAGAATCTATCCAGGGTCAGGGGTCACAGAATGAGGGTCACCAAGAGGAATCATCAAATGCTCCACCGGTGAGACTAAAAAAGATTCTGAAATATCATTGAATGAAATGATGAATCATGGAATGTATTTCTAAGTATTTTATGATCATGCTAGATTATCATGTGATTTAAAATACCTTGTGCGTGAGTGTTATCCTTCACCCAGTAAATTTTTCTATAATTTACACTTATAATCATTACTGAAAATAATATGCAGTTCCATCAATAGAAGCTGCTGAACTGCCAATGCCTAAATAGGGTGTGAACATTGATGTCAACCCTAACATTGTAGAAACATTAGATCAAGTGGAGCTAAACCCAGTAAACCCTCATGAGGCCCATCTTGATGATCCTGTTAAAACTAGGAAATATGGGGAGGAGTCTTCTCAAGCTGCTGATCTACTGTTAGGTAACGATTGGACTGAGTTTTCAAGATAGACATCCAGCTTCCATTATTCTATGAAACTAGCCGTACTTTTAATTGATCAAATAGGGTTATCAAATTCAATTGTTAGAACTAGTGGTGAGGTATCAACTTCCATCCAAACAACAGTATAAGGTGAAGAAACCAGGGTCAGGGGGGAGAAGTAGAATAGGGCACTTCCTTAAGTGCATTAATCCCAGATTACATGCCCCCCTGTGATGATGATGTTGATTTAGACCCAGAGGTGCTTAAGGCACTCAGCTTCTTCAAGACGCAAGGCATGGAACAACATATGGAAAATCATATTAGAGGTGCCTTTTGAAGAGCTGTTATCAACGATTTCCCAGTTTTCATCCATGTTTATCATGCTAGGACTTGGCATTTTTGGATACTAAGAGATCCATACCGCGGTGAAATAAGTCATCTTTAAGATGGATAAAGAGAAAAAGTGTCGCGAATATCTGACCAGGGTGAAACTGTCAGTCAACATTGGTGAATTTGAGGCTGCGGTATCCTGAGCTGAGGCTGACTATGCATCCAAGATGAAGGAGCTGGAGCATAAGATCAAAGAAAAAGTCATCCAAAAGATGCACCTTCAGCAACAGTTAGATGTTGTTACTGGGGAACTTGACCAACTCAATAATTCACTGGAGGGAGTTCAAACAAATGGTATGAAGACCATTTAGGATTCCAGGAAAGCACTCCATCAGGCTGGAATGAGTGAAGCTGGTCGGGTTCTTGAGCTTCAAGTAGCTGCTGATGAAGCTTGGGATGTGGTTCATCAATTGAAGACTTATGTCGACATCCTTTTGTAATTTCCTGGAAAAGAGAAGAGACTCCAATCTGTGGATGTCCTTCTAATTCTTGTGCATTAAATGAAGAACTTTTTCACCTCTAATCATTTGTGAACCTATTTTCCTGCTACATGCTTTAAATTTTACCGAAGCCAATGGGCCTAGTAAACATAGTTTTATTTTTACTAGGATTAATGTAAATAACCCTACAAACTTGGAATCTTTTAATTGATCAATATTACCTAAATCATAAAAAATGTATGTTTAGTGAGCTGGGACTTTACTTTTATTCAGAGTTCCTTTGTATTTTGAGTGAAGTTTAAAGTCATGCACGTCAGACATACAGAAGCTAATGATTAGGGTCGAATTATCTTTGACCGAATGAATTATAATTGACTCAATTACTAGAAAATTTATCTGAAAAAACCTAACCACACTCATGTATGAGGGGAAATATGTAAAATATGGCTTTGGAATATTTAAATTTGAGGAATGATATGAAAAAGAGCTAAAAGTCATTAGAAGAAGTAGTTTCCAAGAATGAAGTTACTATTATTTAACAAACCCGTTAGGGGGTTGAATTATGCAGGCCCACATAAGGGCATTGACTGCATAGTCAAATAAATAGCATCTTTTGGCTAACAAGTCTGTTACGTAGACTGTTTATGCAAGGCCACCTAAGGGAACGTGCAACATTGTCAGGAAAAAGAACACTCAGAAATTTACTTTCCTAGTGCTAAAAATCCAGTGAATGTTTATGGAGATTCAAATTTTCCAAAGTATAGAGTTTGTTATATGGAAATAGGTACTTGAATATAGAGAAGATATTTCTAAACCAGATTATCAATGAACTGGATGGATATCAATCCTACAAATTTCTGACCCAAACTTAGGTAAGGAGAATATAAACCATATATTCGAATACTTTCAGATCATGAAAAAGGATATGGGACAAATATTTTTAGGATGACTATTTTTGCGGATCCCTACATACTGTCATTTAAGACCAATAAATACAAAATAGGGTTTCTTCCCAATAATGAAGATATCAGTATCCGAAAAACTCATTAGGGGTTGAATTACGCAGGGCCACCGAAGGGCATTGGCTGCATTTTCAGATAATAGTATCTTTTGGTGGACAAATATGTTTTGGAGACTTTTTATGCAAGGCCGCCCAAGGGCATGTACTGCATAGTCGGGTAAAAGAACTCTCAGAAATTTGACATTTTTTTGATTAAAACTCAAGAAAAGGGTTATGAAGATATGAAAATATTTATTGTTAGTATTATGACACATAAAGGTGGGTATTTTCTAGTGTATATAGAGATACACAGTTCAATGCTAACAATAATCTTGTTGTGGATGGGTCCTAAATTGAAATGATGGACATCACTAGGTATCCCATAAGGATGGGAATCAATCCATACATAGTTCTTGAATTACAGTTTAATGTTGTGTGGGGAAAAAGGGATTGAATATCTTAGTTTAAGTTCATAGAGCTTGGACCATTATAAGAAATATACAGTGTGTGTTTTTCTATGGGGACTTTTCAGCTAGGGGGCTGAAAGAGGAATTTGGGGTTAGGACCAAAAGCCATGGGGCTAGATTCAAGGGACACTAGAACGTTCCTACATATCCCATAAGGATGGGAATCAAGCCCAAATAGTTCTAGAAATACCCTCTGTACAAATTTGGTTCGTACATGTGAAGGGTGAAAGGGGACTTTAGTGCAATGTTGGTTTAACCCCAGATAAAAGGTTCGAGCATTGCCAGGTATGCACGTAGCCTTTGGAATGATACATGATTGAAAAATCAATGTAAATAATGGTTCCCTCTCCGGTGAGGGTATCAAAGAATATTTTAGTTTATTGTCATACTGGAAAAAAGTGTTGTATAGTTTAACGTCATATATCAAGGACTAAATTGAACCAATGTAAAGGTATTGATTCTAGGGGCGGTTTCACGAATCAACATTGTATGAGATGGAGTTGAACTGATGTGAAGAAATTTATTTTTGGCTTGAACCTTGGGAGGTTGCCTACGTACCCAGCCTGGAAAGCAAGGATCAAAGTCCGCGTAGTTCAATTAAAGAATGAATTAATGATCAAGTTTTTCTTGGGGATAACGAACTAAAACAATGTTGTTGTTTGGACTTACACATGGTTAGTATCCAGAGAGATTGTTATGGTTGAGGTTTTCTCTAAGCTAATGTGAGCCATACTCGGTGTGAGAATCAAGAGGTAACACCAACCTAAACAATGCATAGTTTAATTTCATGTAGGACATATAAAGGGACTATGAAGTTTAATGTATTGCAGTTAGGACTATTAGTGTTGCACAGTTTAGTGTCATGTAGCAGGGAAAAAGTACATTTTAATGTCTTGTAGGATGTATCAAGGACTTTATGTACAGTTTAGCATCACGTAGTTAGGATAATGGGGACAATATAGTCTAACGTCATGTTGGAAGAAAGGGGGACTGTGCAGTTCAATGTCATGCAGTGAGGACAAAAGAGTACACCATTTAACGTCATGTTGGATGAATTAGGGAACTTTTTCATAGTTTATCATCACGTTGGATGAAAGTGCAGATAGTTAAAGGTCATATATATGGACCATTGACGATGCAGTTCAACATCTCGCTAGATGTAAGGGACTTTTGTACAGTTTAGCGTCATGTAGTTAGGACGTCACAGTTTAACGTCATGTGAGACGAAAGGAATACAAATAGTGTAAGGTCATATGTATGGACCGTTTCTTTATAGTTTAACGTCATTTAGAAAGAATGATGAAGGGGGCACAATTTAACGTCATGTTGGAAGTATGTGAAAATAGTTTAGGGTCATATGCATGGAACGTTGGTTATGCAGTTTAACGTCTTATAGGACGGTGGCGCATTTTAAAGTCATACATGACCAATGATGATATATTTTGTGTTTATACAAAATACTTCTTTAAAAATCTGGCACTGGTTGGAGTAGTGATGGGTTCTCCATCAATCGAAATTAATAAATAAGAACCATTGGAGTAGACCCTATGTATTGAGTAAGATCCTTCCCATTTTGGCTCATGCTTGGGAGGTTTATTTCCTAGTATAATTGGAGTTATGAGAACTAACACAAATTCTCCCTGATTGAATGAACGAAGACGAACTTTTTTTGTTAAAAGATCATGCTATTCGATTCTGATAGACTTCCAAGTGGTGCAACGTGCACAATATTTTCTCATATAACCATTCCAATTCCTTCGATCTCTTTTGAGATTTCTCATCTGTAGATGACTGGTCACAAATGGATACTCTGAGCGAGTGTAATTGAACTTCAATGGGATAGATGGCTTCTGTTCCATATACCAGTGAATATGGAGTTGATCGCATTGCAGTGCGGATGGTAGTTTGATAAGCCCATAAAGAATGGAAGAGTTTATCAGGCCATGATTTATAATCTTTATCCACCATCTTTTGTAGTATGTTTGACAGAGTCTTTTTGAAGGATTCTATTTGGACATTGGCTGCTGCATGATACCGAGATGAATGATTGAATTTGATGTTGTATTCCTGATACAACTTCTTCACTTCAGATGAACAGAATTTGATGCCATTTTCCATCAATATGGTATGAGGGACACCAAATTTGGTAATGATGTTAGACTTTATGAAGCTAACAATACATTTATAACTGACTTCCTTGGGAGGTATTGCCTCTGCCCATTAGGAAAAGAAATCAGTAGCAGTATGAATATACTTAAACTTCTTGGTCGTAGCTGATCGGTAAGGTCCCACCACATCCATTCCCCATGTGGAAAATGGCCACGAGTATTTAGCTGTATGAAGCAAATTTGGTGGTTGATGAATGAAGTTGGAATGTACTTGACATGAATGAAACTTCTTTGTGAAATAAAAACAATCTTGTATCATTGAAGGCCAAATGTATCCAAGCCTTCGAATCTGATCAGACAGTCTATGTCCAGACTGGTGGGCACCACAGACTCCTACATGCACTTCTTTCATGATAGCCATTGACTCTTCACCATCAATGCATCTGAAGAGAACTCCATCAAAACCAAACTTGTAGAGAATTTTCTCTATGTAATATGGGAATTCATAAAGAGTAAAATTGACCACATTTCACCGGATTTTTTCTTTCTCGGCTCTATTAGGTGGAAGTGTTCTATTGTAAAGGTATTCCCTGATAGGTGACATCTATCTTGTAGTATGACCATACGGTTCAGGAAAGGGACTAATGTCATTAATTTCCTCTGTTCTGATTCGAACATAAGGTGAAATTGCATGACGGTGGGCAAAATTGATGGTTTTCTCGTCCGGATTTGGATCTACCGGAGTTGTGGCTATATTAGCCAGTGCATCATCTTGCGCATTTTTTGATCGCGGGACATAAGAAAATGTCAGTTCCGAAGGGAATTACGCCTTTAACTCTCTGAAATAATCATACAAAGGGATTAGGTCTTCTTTTCTGATGGCATAATCGACATTGACTTGTTTGATTACCAGGTCTGAATTACCTTTCACCTTTAAGAGATTCACTTGTTCTTGAAGTTCCAATTACACGCTTGCGATGAGAACTTGGTATTCTGCATCATTATTGGTACCACCTTCCCACAATAAGAAGGAATAAGGTAACACTGCCTTTTCTAGAGAAATGAGCACAATTCCTAAGCCAACTTTGTTGAATTTAGGATTTTCCATTTTCCTCCATGTTGGACTTCTGGAAGCACCATCAAAATACATTTCCCATGCCTTCGGACTTTCTTGAAAAGGGAAGACATCCTCATCATGGAGTTCAACATCTGAAGACATGTCTTCCACTGAAAGGTGTTCAGACAGGAAATCAGCCAGAGCATGGCCCTTTATTGCCTTTTGAGACACATACTGAATATCGAATTGCTGCAAAATAACTGCCCACCTTTCCAGACATCCTGTAAGCATTGGATGACTAAGGATGAATTTGAGCGGGTTATTGCGAGATACCAATTGGACCTCGTGATGTTGCAGGTAGTGTATCAACTTCTGAAATTCAAAGATTAATGCCAAGCCGCTCTTTTCAATACTTGAATTCTGGGTTTCTGCATCAAGCATAGTCCGACTGAGGTAGTAGAGGCTGTTTTCATTCCCCACATCATTCTTCTGGGAAAGGAAGGAACCCAATGATCGCTCTAAAGTTGTCACGTAGAGGATAAGTGGTCTTCCTTCAACAGGTTGAATGAGTACCGTTGGACTCAAGTGGTATTTCTGGGGAATATAGAATGCTTCTTGACATTCTTCAGTCCACTAGTAAGTGACTCCATTCTTCAGGAATTTGTTAAAGGGTAAACTTTTGCCTTCCAAATTGGCGATGAAACGCCAAACATAGTCTAAGTATCCTTGAAGTCCTCTTAATGCTTTCATGTTTCGAGGAGGTGACATACCATGGATTTACTTTGTCTTCTCAGGATCGACTTCAATACCACAATGGTGTACAACAAAGCTGAGAAAATTTTCCTGAGGTTACCCCAAAAGCACATTTGAAGGGGTTCATCTTCAAATTATGTTGTCGATTATTACAGAATATGGCTTCCAAATCTTCCAAGTGATTAGAACATTTTTTGGATTTAACCCCCAAATCATCTACCAATCATTCATCAAACTTCCCTAAAAAGGTTTTGAAGATACGATGCCTGGCATACTGATATGTTGCAAATACGTAATTTAAGCCAAAGGGCATTACCAGGTAGCAAAAAACACCCTGAGGGGCTTTGAAGGCTATGGATTCCTCATCTTTTGGGGCCATTCGGATTTGATTATATCAAGAATATCTATCCATGAAGGAAAGTGCTTCATATCCAGTTGTTTCATCAATTAAATGTTCTATAATCAGAACTAGGAAATCATCCTTAGGACAATGCCGATTAAGATCTCTAAAATCGATGCAAACTCTTATTTGTCTGTTCATCTTCTTTACAGGGACAATATTAGCAAACAACTTGGGATATTGAACTTCTATGATGAAGATAGATTTGATAAGCTTATCCAATTTAGCTTCAATTTTGGAATCATAAATTGGGTGTGTTCTTCTTGCGGCTTGCTTAAATCCTCGATGTTCTTCTGGTAAACCCGAATGATTAGTAGCAACATCAGGATAAAGACCAGGCATCACTGTATAGTTCCAAGAAAATACGTCTCGATTTTTCTTTAAAAATGAAATATACATCTCTTGTATTTCAAGAGTCATGTCTGCACTGATTAAAGTGGGGTATGGATCTTCTTTTGTACCCAGATTTATTTCAATGAGTTCATCCACTGTGGTAGAGATACCGTCTTCAAATTTTAAAGGAGCATCTTTGAGATCCTCCTCTTCTTCTTCAACATGTGTTATTTCTTCCATTTCTACATGCATATTAGATGATGAAGTAGGATTTTCATGATCAGAAGAGATTTTAAAATTTTCACATCTTGAAGAAGAAGCTTCCATTTCCGACCTGATTGATGATGAAGGGTCTTCCATGGGAAATAAAGAGGAGATGATGGATTGATAATCGACATCATTGTTCACCTCCAATGCTGCTATAACTTCTTCTTACCTGATTGGGGAAGTATAGAATTGTTGGATTTCGCAGAAGAAATGAAGAAGTCACCATTTGGGCTTTCATCACTGCTTGGAGGATCACCAATTTCTCCCATGTTGTCTGGCTCGATTTCCGTAATTGACATTGTGGATCTTTACATAAGAGTATTTTGATTTGGGTCTGTCTTGTCAATTTGACTGATAGGCAATACATAATATGTACTCACATGCGTAAATGGATTTACTGGAATCGTCTCTAAACCATATGGAGCATTAACTATGGTGATCTCCTTTGTTGTGGATTTCTCCTTTCCCTTCATGTGATAGAATTCTGCCTCAATGTATTGAGACTCACATGTCTTGAATGGGGCTTTATCACCATATAATGTCCCAACTTGACCATCAAACCAATATTTGAGACATTGATGGTATGATTAAGGGATAGCCGCATGTTGATGTTGCCAGGGTCTCCCAAGAATGACATTGAATGCTGAGTTTTGATCAACAACCATGAAATCTGAATTGGATACAAGATCTCCAAACTGAGTTCTAAGTGTAACTTTGCCCAGTGGTTCTTGTTCATTTTTTTCATATTCTTGTAACATCATGGTAGAAGGAGATAAATTAGACTCTGTGAGGCCCAATCGACGAAGTGTACGAATGGGCATGAGGTTGACTCCTGAACCATTGTCAATGAAAGATCTTTGGACTGATACGCCATTGAACTTGCCAGATATGTACAAAGCTCTAATATTCCCATGCACGAAATAATCTTCATCTTCATCAGTAAAAGATATTATTGCATGGCATTCTGCAGGATTATTCTCTATGTGATAGACTTCAGCTGAATCAATTTCAGTTTCAAACTCCCGAGGACTTGAAAATCCTCAATGAGTGCCTCTCGAAGATCCTTTGATAGATTCAAAGCATCCAGAATTGATAACATGGCCGGTAATTGGGCAAAGTGTTTTAGTACATCATACTTTTGATCTCGAGGTATGTGTTTCCCATCAAGAACATGTAGTTTAGTAGGTTCCTTGGAAGTAGATGCTTTGAAGTTGACACATCTTGTATTGGGATATGAGTTGTCAATATTCCTCGTTTTGGAAGATTAGACTGATTAGATCCATTCACTTGCGGAGAGGACAAAGATGGAACCTTCAACCTGTCTTCCAGAATAACTGTACTAGGACTGAATTTTCTATTGGTAGAAGAACTTTCTTATTCTTAATGAGTTTGATTAAGGGCTCTACCACGAGTTTCTATTGCGTACACAGTTCTAGAAGGGGTAGAATTTGAATAGTAGATTTTTAAAGATCAACGTCTTCCCATGTATCCTGAGCCTCTAGAACTTCCTCTTATTCCTCTGTTTGATACAAGGAATTTAGGCTCACAAAAATTGAAACTATGACTGGAATATGGATCTATTAATTGAATCATATTAATAGAACCGAAAATCATCTTTTTATCCAATGAAGACTCTGCCTGACTAGCCAATTTAGGCTATGCCGTTTGGTAGGGCGGTGCCCGTTGCTTCAATTTATATGGCATGAAGTCTGCCAGATTCAAAGACAAATTAGGCTTTGACACATACTCAACTTCTTCTGATTCTTTCTCTTTATTCGAAATATGCCGCCCTTTTGAGTATTTTCCCTCTGAAGATGATTTTTCTACGGTATTCATGGAAGATGTTACAATTGGTTTCTTTATTTGTGTTTGAAAAATATAATGAGTTCGGTTGATCATCTTTATGACCATCCAATCATCACATTTATGTGAATTTTTGCATTTGTCTTCTTGCCACTCGCTTTCCTCCTCTAGAACTGTAGTAGTAACACATGCTACCTGGGCCGAAGAGCCTTTCAATTTGACTTGTCAGGAGTCAACCATCTTTTACATGATTTCCTTAAAGAAAAAACACTCCTAGATGTGATGTCCTAACATTTGATAGAAGGGGAAATAATTGGGATGGTCTTCATATCCTTCCTTGTTTGAACTCTTGGGCCTTGGAAGCTGATCCAAATTATTCTCCAAAGCCTAAATGAAGTAACCAGGAACTTGTTCATTTCGGAAAGAGTATGTTTTGCTCTTCAGATCCTAAAATTGTTTCTGTCTTTAATATCTCTTATCATATTGAAGATACATCCTTTGTTGTTGACTCTCAAGAGGTGGAGCCCTTCGAGAAGATGAAGGTTTTGAGGTACAAGAAGGTACAGGTTCTTGTTTAAGCATAACTATTACAGTTTCTCCTTTACTCATTCTCCTTCCTAGAGATAATGTAATTACAAAAGATTTGTCCTTAGTCTGTGTAAGATAATCATCAATCTATTGAGCGATTGAAGGAAGGTCTCAAAACCCTCATGTGTATTTCAAAGGGATCAGCTGCGTGCGTAATTCATCACAAAAATTTTCCACACTGATTGGCAACAGTTCCTCCTGAGGGAGTTCTAAGCTTAGGGAATATGTTAATCTCTTCTAGTGAGCAATAAAATCAGATACTCTCTCATTATCCCTTTTCATATAGTTTTTATGATCGAAAACTATTGTCTTTGGAAAAGTTGAGCTGAATTGTAGAAGAAATTGTTGACGGAGATCTTCCCATCCTGTAATTGAAAGGGATTTCAAGCTTGTATACCAGAAAAAATCTGGTCCTTGTAAGGTTCGCACAAAGAATCTATGTTTCACTGTTTCTTTCTGCTTCGGAGTTCCTATCATAGGATCACAAAAAGACACATAATGCACCAAATGCTGTTCAGGATCGCCTGATCCATTGAAAATAGGGAATACAGGATTCCAAAAATTTGATGGGGGAGAGATTGAATCTACCCATTCAGGGTAATCTTTCTTTTCTGGTTGAACCTGTGCACGCTTTACCTCTATAGTCTCTAACCGAGCTGTTAATGACCCAATGGTAGTTATTAACTTTTGATAAACATCCGGTTGAACATGGACTTGGGCAGGTACAATGACTGGAGTTTGGACAGGTATGGCAGCTGGTACTACAACCGATGGCAATACTGCCAATTGTTGTAGCACTTTACCTGTAGGATTAGACCTGTGAGGGTGTACCCATAAATGAGGATATTCTTGATCAATCTCAGTAGCTAAAACAAACTCCCTTGGGTGACTGACTCCAGCACGCTTAGGAGGAGGACTAACTTGAAGTAGTTTTGCGTTCAACCTCCTAAATTATTTCATTTCTTCTTCTTGTTGCACAAATCTTTTCTCTAGTGAGAGCGATTGTCCTTCTCCAGAGGAAGGATATGTAACCTGATTCTTCCCCTTCCCCTTTTTTGATCACTTTTGGAGAGTGATAAGTGGTTTATTTGAAGTAACACCTAGATTTTGGGTAAACCATTGATTTCATGTATGTACACCTTCTTTATTTGTGTCCGTTAGTAAAACTTCTTGAACATGAACCTCTTAATCTGATACCTCTGAATGAGTTTCATCTGGTGAGACAGCCACAATGGAATTGATGACATTGATTGATTCATAATGCATAACATCCCTTCTATCAGCATTTCGGTGATATTGTCTTCCTCCATGTCTTTAATGAGACATTTCCTTTTGTTGATTAAATCCCTCAGGAACTTCTTGGTGAACCGTAATTTGGAGAGAATCTCCAAATTAATTTGGCTCTTTGTTCCTCTTGAGGCTTATTCCCCAATCGATAAAAGACTGACTTTCTCTGATGAGGGGATTGATGATTTGAAAAATTCCCCAGTCTGGTGGGTTGGGGCTGTTCCTGCTGTCTTTGCTCAACTCCTCGAATCATATTTGTTGATTCTGAGGGTTGTGTTAAAAGAGTCCCCGGTCTGGCAAGCTAGGGTGGCTCTTGAAATTATATGTCTGAGACATTCATAAAATCTCTCCTGATCTTACGGACCTTAGTCCAGAAATTAGCTGGATGCATCAACCTGTATACACTTTTATCACCCAGTTCAAAAGACCGTTGGATGATTTCTAACACTTCCGTCACTTGATTATGTGCTTGCTCTATTTGAAAGTCCAGTTCAATATTCTCGTTTTCATGATGCAGGAGTAATTCAACAACTTGTTCTCTGTATTATTGGTTTTGAGAGGAACTAGTTGAGGCCTATTCTTGGGAAATCTTTTTATTACAAAAAAACCCATTGAATGTTGCCGGCCATAGGCAATAACATTGCATGAGACCATTTTCAGCAGGCTTTTCTGACTGAAGAGCACAGTGAAATGTAGTGCTCCATGAACACCTCATCCTCTAACATGAATACCAGATGGCGAATTGGAAATTAACTGGTGCAATCTTCTTAGTGCTCCAAGGCATGAACACTGAAGGGCTCTCTTCTTATTCTCAGCCTTCATATATCGAGAGACTGATAGAGATGCCAAGTCAATTTGACGTTGTAACCCTTCTATTATCTTAACATGATTTTCATATTAATCATAAGATAACAATTTCTTTTTCAACTTACAAAGAGTTTTCCATATGTTGAGAAAAAAAATTGAATCCCATCTTCCGTCAACATCTCTGGAATGTCATACTGAGAGTCAGCCAGAGGCCAAAACATGACTGGCACTTCACCGTTCACCAGTTGTTTTCTCATGTTCAGCATTTCGTCGTTATCTTTCAATGTAGATTCTTCTACCTGATTTGACCAGATCTGGTGCTTCCTTGTTGCTTCAATGGATTCCAAAATATTGGTGGAGAAATCACTGATCAAACTAGACGATGCATGACATAGGGGGGGTTCGGAGAATGACCTACACCCTGGGCTATCTTCTGATTGAGAAAGTATTTCACCTTCTAGCGATGACGCATCAGACATGACTGGTTTCGTATTTGAATGTTCCTCAAGATAAGAGGGCTTTATCGGCACTACATTTTCCACCAGAGCATTTTCCGGGCAATGTTCATCACTACTGCAGAGAGGACTTTCGCAGTGAAATTCATCATCATGGGGAGGACCACCATAATGGGTTATAGAAAAAGATGATATCTCTTGATCCTTGGTCTTCTGACCACACAAAGGGTTCCTGTGGCTCTCATCTGAATATGAAACTTCATGATCGACCGAATTGTCGTGAAGCAAGCCTTCCTGAGGAATTTTCTATTGAAGACCTTCAGAATTAATCTTCCCACTATTGGGAATTGAGGGAGTAGAATCTTGAATTCCAACAGATAATTGTCTGAGTGCTTCAAGAAATCCAGCATCGAGAAAGACCTTGTTACATATTGGCTCTTTGTCTCCTGACTGTGTTGGGCGGGTCTTCTTCTTAGATGCCTTATTACTCACCTTGGAAACCACTTTTTGGTGAAAGTGGATGCTCTCAGCATGTGTATGTGCCTGATCAGAAGAGATGGATAGGTTAGGCTGATGATCTCTTCTCAAATCAGGTGTATGTTCCTAACTTGGTTGTCCGTATGATATGGGGAGTATGCCCCACAACCCTCTTGGACTGTAACAAATGTGTATGTCTGTTTCGGAGTGAACTGTTGATGTGTCACTCCACTAGTAGGGATAGATTTATGTGTATTTCCCTGAGATGATGCTGAAGATGTTATAATATCCTGGCAAGAAAGTAGAATATGGTCATGGATTTGCTTCTTCTCTTTCACCACTAATAAAAAATGCTTGGTGACTTCAGCTGCCGGAACGGGGATATACGTCCATTCCGTGCTTGGAGTAAGTGTTTGTGTTGGCTCCTATCCTCCTTTTTCAGTTAGTGAATCCTGACAGTACTTGAGTGTGGGGGTAGAGAGTTGAGTCTACCTCCTGTTTATCATCGGAGCTTTCCGACTAACTTCTCTGTGTGCTACCAAGCAAGATTGTTGGTAGGCTTGATTAATACTAGCAGGTGTATGTGCCTGCTGATTTCACTTCACCAGAAGTGGTTGATGAGCTACATCATATGTAGTCAGACGTGTCTGCTGACTAGCTGATGATGTATAAATAGGTGTTTCTTCCTACCTATAATACTCCACCGGAATTTCCTAGCGGGATTTACGTCATGCTTCCAGACGAGTCTGCTGGACAGTGAAATTAAAATGGGTAGGTGTGTGTTCCCGCTCGTTGCTTGCCACCAAGTTAGTTTGGTGGACTTATCAGGAAATGGCAGATATGAGAACCTGCTCACTGTTAACCGATTTTTGCCTCTGACGATTCGTCTTTCCTTCTCGGGTTCGAGGAACTTGATCCGAACGCATGGAGTCGGTACCCTCATCATCTTGAGGGCGCACTGTCATATGAGTCTGGTGGCGATTGTTCATAGAATCCCTCAGGAAGGACTCCTACTTCTTTGAATTATGGCCCTGAGGGAACTACTCATTCATCTCCCCAGAATATGGGAGTGAATGATGATTGTGTTCCGGGGATAACGACCCGAAATTGTTGGAGATGGTAGTTAGCACCACCTGCTTCTTGATCACTGGTCATCGCTATCTGTATGACACGGGTGAATTGTTCACATGGAGGGCTTGTCGAGTAGCCTCCAGAGTTGTAATAGTACCGTGTTGACAGTACTCTTTAACCAGCGCATTTGATACCGGGCATTGAAGACGCTGATTAGGTGATGTCATCCTCAGAGCGGATGACGATCTAGCAGGAGTAGTAGCAGTGTTATTTGCTGTTATGGCATTCACAGGTGTGAGCTTGAGAGCCACCATTCTATAAATTTAGAAGATCTTGGAAAAGAGTGCCATTTTTATAACAAACTTAATCAAGATAAATTCAGCCACTACATCATTTGGATGATCACATATATCAATGATTTTTTTTGATATCCCTCTCATTGAGTTTTAAATAGGGACCTAACAAATAGGTAAAACATCATTTTAACATGGTTAAGGATTCACGTCGGGTTCACCATTTTATGTATCCCTCCAGAATGGGGGATGACCTCGTTGATTGAAAGTTCAAACATTCCAATCAGTTTCTAACGGGTTTATTTGTAGAACCGGAAACATCCAATGATTCCATATACATTTGGACCTACGTTCCAAAGGTATGTACTCATTAGTTGTGGACTGATGAGGCTTAGGAATTTGCATTGGTCAAGAGAATGGGAGGTCAGACTCATCACAACTTTTTGAGGGGAATTATTGTCTACTGTGGGACTCTCTTTATGGATTTAAGTTATGTTCATGAATCCTTATTATATTACCAAGTATAAAATGAGCATTCCTTTATAACTGACAATCAATGATTTTTGTAGGAAATTTAGAGAATCTTTTATATGTATTCAAGGTTCTTCGTCGATAGAGAATCATCTGTATTTGTTTAGAAATTCTTTGCCAATGGTATCCTTCAATACATAAAAGTCTCTTGGTCGTTATGATGAACATACTGGTTTTAAAGCCACTCAGCGGGGAATATGAAGTTTTTTGTCATTCAGGAGGACATGGATTATTTCAGAGTTGGGATTGTACCCGCTGATGGGCTACCTACGTATCCATTGTTTTAGAAAAGGAATCAGAACCCACATAGTTTGAGTAAGAGAGTATGATGTTTATGCATGATTTATGGATCATGAAAGATTTCATGAATAATTTACACTCTAAGATCACATGAGTCATGATCGGTGTGAGAAACAAGATGTACAATTGAAACCAGACAAATTGTGCCACAAAAGTTGTAATGGTGTGGGGCTTATGTGTGTATGACTGACCAAAATATATGAGGATTAATATTTACATCAGGGAGGAAATATATGAACAGGGTCCGTAAAGGTATATGTGCTTCATGGAGATTTGGATACTCTACTCTTGGGGCTTAATCCTAGGAAGATTCCCAAGTTAGGAGGGGACTTATGATTGGGTTTTACTCCTAAGAAGGTAGCCCAGATCAAAAGGAATTATGACTGGTTAAGAGAAATTAAGACTGGGGCTTATTCCTAAGTAGGAGGCCCAGGTTAAAGGGATTTGAAAATTAAGGGACTTGGGGATTACTCCTGAGGAGGATGCCCATAATTTATGGAATTATGACTTGGGATTACTCCTGAAAAGGAGGCCCAATTTAAGTGAATTATGGTTGGGGCTTACTCCTGAGGAGGATGCCCATATTTAAGACTGGGGATTACTCCTGAAAAGGAGGCCCAGATTAAGAGAATTATGGTTGGGGATTACTCCTAAGGAGGATGCCCATATTTGAGACTGGGGCTTACTCTAGAAAACGAGGCCCGGGTTAAGAGAATTATGGTTGGGGCTTACTCCTGAGGAGGATGCCCATATTTGAGACTGAGGCTTACACCTGAAAAGGAGGCCCATGTTAAGAGAATTATGGTTGTGGATTACTCCTGAGGAGGATACCCATATTTGAGATGGGGGTTACACCCGAAAAGGAGGCCCAGGTTAAGAGAATTATGGTTGGGGATTACTCCTGAGGAGGATGCCCATATTTGAGATCGGGGCTTACTCCTTAAGAGGATGCCCATATTTGAGACCGGGGCTTACTCATGAAAAGGAGGTCCCTGTTAAGAGAATTATGGTTGGGGATTACTCCTGAGGAGGATTCCCAAATTTGAAACTGGGGCTTACTCCTAAAAAGGAGGCCCAGGTTAAGAGAATTATTGTTGGGGCTTACTCCAGAGGAGGATGCCCATATTTGAGACTGGGGATTACTCCTGAAAAGGAGGCCCAGTATAAGGATTCTCTCATCTTAAAGGATGAGGTTGAATAAATTAAACATCAATATTTAGTGTCATAATGATCTGTAAATCACTATATTTTGATAGATATTCCCCAAAATTCATTTCAGATAAGGATGTTAATCAAGAAAAACTGCCATAAATGGCTTTGAAGGATCTCTTGAAGACTTAATCTTGAGTAGGAGAGGTGGAATGATATAAGAGGGGTTAAAAGGGGAAGAAAAGGCAGCCAAAAATGTAGGGGCGCGCAAGTCCGGGCAGGCGCGCAGGTACTGCGTGGGCGCGCATGTCCTGGTCGCAGAGGTATACCTGCGCGACACATGGGTAATTGCGCGATTTTCATCTCTTAGGGTAATACTTGGGTGAGACATGGCTCAAACCCTTGGTATTATCCCTAGAGGGTTTCCAGAAGATGGCACACAAGTTA
This sequence comes from Viscum album, assembly GCA_963277665.1. Taxonomy (NCBI): domain Eukaryota; kingdom Viridiplantae; phylum Streptophyta; class Magnoliopsida; order Santalales; family Viscaceae; genus Viscum; species Viscum album. The sequence continues at coordinate 1,995,604,388 of OY728136.1, forward strand.
TGGTGAAGATGTAGGGCGGCGCGCAAGTGTGTTCATTTCCTATAAGGGTAAAACCACTTAGGCGCGCTAGTGTTAGTGAATTATGACACTTAGACATTAATCCTCTTTTTTAGAACTTCCATTCTAGGTAAAGAATCACCTTATAAGTGTTTTGAATACCTGAATAAGAGACTTGGGCGTTCAGAGCTCTATCTGTGAATTTTGGAAAAATTTATCTCAAAAATGGGGGGCCCACCGGGGGTATTTATAGGCTGGAGAAGACCCCAAGCGGTTATACTTCAGGGCGCGCAAGTCACTTGTGTGATCATTAGGTGGCGCACAAGTATACTTGCACAAAAATGAGGGATCTTGCATGACCATTGTTCTTTTCAAGCCTTGTTCATGCCTTTGTCGATTTTTAATTATTTCTTCAAAGGGTGAATCAATTTGTGCTAAGTCATTTCCCTTTCAATTTTTTTAGAAAATGTGATGAAAAGGAGTGTCAACACCTACCTATAATGAGACCTAAAGTAACGATTGTGAGGTGTGAGGAAGTCAGGATGAGTTCCAAGATAACATTCCCTACTTTAAGTAATTTATGGGAATAGACCTAGAGATGTTTGTGTTCAGTATATCTGATCCGAAGAGGGAGTTATAGTTACAACACCCTCTGACTATTAATATAGTGGGTAGAGATATGTGAGATGAGTTTTGGGATGGGTCCATTGAAATGATACATGACCATTTAGATACACTTTCATAGAGGAGGGTATATTTGTATTCTTTTATTCTATGAGGATTAGTGAAGAACTAGTTGGACATTCAGGGAGAGACTGTAAATGCTAATGGTGTGTTGTGGATGGAAATCCAGGATAATATGATGGATAATTTCTATAAAGTTATATTGAATAAGGAGATTGAATATGAGTTTATGTGGATGATTTAGGGGATAATTTTTATGATGGAATATGCAGGATGATTTACATACATTTAGTTATGTGATCAAATGTTTGTAGGGGATGAGATAACTACATAGGGTCATTTTCTGGATGAGCATGAATGTGTTATTAATTCCAAGGATAAATTTTCTCTGTTATATATGTTTACGTAGGTGGTGGATCTAGATACCTTATATATGTGAAACCTGAAGGAGGACTATAGTGCAGGGAATAATGTTGTATCTAGATGATCAAGATGTATGATATCTGAGAGTAGGAATAGTCAATACGACATTGTCATCTAGGGTAGTGGGAAATGAAGTAACCAGATAGTAACTGGATAAAGGGACCAGTTGTATTGGACACTGCCCATGTGATCTTTAACAAGTGTGGTATGTTGGGACAATTCCAGAGATAGTTCCCACAAATATTAGTAGAGTGATGGACTTGCGGAGATACTGTACATATAAAGAAGTTCTGTAGGACCCATTGATAGATGGGTAGTGAGGGTACAACTAGGTGAAGTATAAGTGTATGAGGTAGATATTATGAAACATATCAAGAAAAAATATAGAGTTTTATTTCCTAATGAGTTAGTGGTAGAAGAGGTGGCGCATCAGGTAAAGAGTTCCAATATCATCGGAGTGGTGCAACTCAGTAGAACTATAATGCATCACACGAATGAGGTGTATGACAGTTACATACCATTTAGCCTAAACGTGTAGAGAGTGAGAGAAGAAAATCAATTGTGGGATATACAATTCTCATCTAATATATGCTATCTAGTGATTTATTTAACTATAATTCTTCTCATTCCATAATTTATACCCAACATGTGATGGTTTGGAGAATGTCTATAGAGTAAATGAGTATGGTTGTGATGAAAGACAAACCTCTAGGATTACGGTCAAAAGAGGTTTTCTTATTCAAGGGTTTTTATCTTGAGTAAAGGGGTACTTTTTCTATGGGAACATTACATTCATCACATGTCAAGATTTGACCTCATTATCAATATAGAGTTTCTTGTAGCATACAAATCCCACATAGACTGTTATCAAATGAAACTGATTTTTACGTCTACTAAGGGTGAAATTTTTGTTCACCGTGAAGAGTGGGATTTATAGTCAGGCCAAGAATGGCCAATTAATCAACAATTAGGAGAGATCACATTCCATTATCCTATTATATAAATAGATGATGGAGTTGTATAATAGGAAGTCCTTACACCTATAGAAAACTAGTTTCATTACGTATTTCCTAAATAATTATTAGGGATTTCACATGAGGGGGGATATGGAATACACCATTATGATTGTGAGAGGGGATGATCCATTTTCTATTCCACATTATAAAATGGAAGTGACAGAGCTTCAAGAGCTCAAGACTCATCTAGAAGATTTTTATGATAAGGTGTTCATCTATCTAAGCATCTTGCCTTGTAGTTCACCAGTTTTGTTTGAAAATAAGGCTTTTGGGACACTGTTCTCATTCATTGATTGCCAAAATTTTAACTGAATGATTGTAAAAAAACATTATCCTCTTTCACGTATCAATGATATGTTTAACTAGTTGAGAAGAGCTTGTTCATTTTCCATGATATACATGAGATCAAGGTATAATCTGATCAGATTTGGGACTTCTGATATACCGAGGACTACTTTTCGAAGTTGGTATTTCCAATAAGAGTTAATAATAATATTTTTGGGTTGATAAATCCACAAATAGTGATTATATCCTTGATGAATAGTATTTTCAATCTAAACAAGGATTTTTTTTTTCGAATGAAATCTAGGTGTACTCAAAGTCCCATTACGATAAAGCCCAAAATCATGACATCTTCTTGAGTTTTATGAGAGAGAATTAACTGTAATATTTTATATATTACTGTTAGTTTTTTATTGATTAGGTACATGTATTGTGTCATATCATCTTGGAGTAAGGTGTGTTTGTAGACCTAGAAAATTTTCTAGTAGTGGTTTATTAGGAGCAGTGTATGATGGTTTTCTATATCTATTTATTCATGGGTTGAATATACATTATCTGACATTCATCTAGCTCTTTTTCCAATTTTTAGTTCTACTTACAGCTTAACTAATAAGGGAATAAGGTTTTATTGCTATCAAAAATGTGAGAATACCTTCCAAGAGCCAAATAAGAGATTTAAATTATAACTTATCTTGATCCAACCAAAACCATGTGATGAGTATATGATGTATTGTGAAGATTCTGATATTGGACCTAGATCTTGGTTGGTGTAATGATATCGAGTTGTGATGTGTGGATCTTAGTAGTTCATTCCTCATGAATAGAACTGCATAAAACATGAACTCGAGTTGGGTATTGTGGTTTTTTATTTAATGTTTTGTGGTGATATCTATTGTGATAAAAGATTAATATGTATACTAATCAAAAGATAATAAAGTATATCATTTCATAATGAGACATGAATCTTCAATAGTGGAGATTGGTTGATTATATTTAGTCTTTCAATTTTGATCTGGAATATACAACTAGAAAGGGGAATAGTGATTATAATACTCTAAGTGTGAAAACTGAGACTCAAGTAGTTTACGAATCTATAGCTGAGTATAATTTTATTGATTTAATTTTTTAGATTCATATTGGAATTTAGGAACGTTTATAGTATATTATTTTAGTATATGATTCTCTAGTGTCTACCATTTTTAGATAGATCGTATATAGACATTATAAGGATTAAGAGTGTTTTTCCTTAAGGGAAATCCATGAAAGGGTGAGTTACTATCTGATTGGATAATATATGAGGATGATATCATATATATAAGGAATTAGGATTTTGTGCCTATGACTAAGAAAGAGGAGCTAAAGAATGGGTTTCGTGCCATTATGTGGGTGGTATATCCAGGTGTGACCAAAATGTACAATGACCTACGATGACTGTTTTGGTGGCCATGCATTAGAATTGAGATAGTAGGGTTTGTAACATGACACTACACATGTCACCAAGTGATGGTTGAGAATTAGTGACTTTATAGATTGCTACAACTATTTCCCATTATAAAATTGTAGTAGTATGATGTAACCATGTATTTTGTGGTGGGTCTCTAAAGTAATCCCGAGAAGAATGATGATATTTTGGTGATTATAGACCATTTGAAAAAGGTAGAAGATTTCAATCCAATATTGAATATTTTCTTTGTAGAGAATTTATGAGAACTATATATAGTGGAGATACTATGTTTGGATTGGGTGGCATGAAATATTTTTTCATACTATGAAAATCATTTTACCTCGTCCATCTAGATAGGATTACAAAAGGTGCTTGGTACATAGTCTTTATTTACTATGACATTACGCCCACATATAGTTGGGAAGTCGGAGCGTACTATAAAATTACTTATTGATATGATATTAGAATGTGTTCTAGAATTTGGAGGGTCATGGGTGAAGTACCTAGAAATACTATAGTTATCCTATAACAAAAACTATTGGGAAACTATACACATAACACTATAAAAGAATCCTTATGACATGCTATGAAGATTACTTCTATGCTAGATGGATGTAGTTGAGTCTATGATTTTTGGATTGAGTCTCAAGCATTCTACATTAGAGTAGTAACAAGTTATTCAGAAATGCATGGTGATGAAATAGATTATAGAGAAGTGAATTGGTGAAATAAATCAACTAACCCTAGAGTTTATATATAGATATTGTGTATTTTTTCAGTTGTCTCCTATGTTGGGTCATTATAGGATATAGAGATAAGGAATGTTGGCACCCAGGTTTGTTGCACCATTTGATACTGTGGAGAGAATGGGTCCAGGGCCATACCAATTAGATATTGCATATATATAAAGTTATATTCATGAATTTTTCCTTGTTTCCCAATATTAGATGTATCATCCCAACCATAATCTTCTGATTGATGGGGATTATTTTGAACATGGGATAGATTCTTCATTTGACGGGAATCTGATAAGTGTATTAAATCATAGTCAGAATGTATTCTGGGTAATGATTGTGCCAATTTTTTAAGTACTATAGATACATAGGAATGTGTACTAAGAAACAAGGGAAAGATATGTGGATGTGAGGCCTCATAGGAATAATCATTTTTGTCTTAGAATCTTAAGGATACATGGTAGTGAAGCTAGAGGATGAGTTATTATATAGTGGGGGACTATATGATCCTGATTTTTTCAATAGAGGTCTTGGGTTAATTGGTAGGTACACATTTTGCATTTTGTAACAAATTTTTTTTATATAACTTTATGTGGGGTTTGGTTATATTTTAGAAAAATTGAATGGAGAAGTGTAGTGCACAGTTGGCATATGGTTTTCCATAACTTTTTACCCCTGCCCAGCACACCATGCATCCATGGACAGAGGGTAATTCCATGAATGGTGCTTGGTATTTAAAACCATGTTTCCACATAGGAGTAACGACACCACCCTATAATAATGGTCAATAGTTTATGTTCATGGTTAGAGAAAACTATGCACTTTTATTTAGAAAACATTGTGCAGCATTTTATGTCACCTTGAAAGTAGTTTTAAATTTACCCAAACACATAAAACTCTCCCAAATTAAAACCCATTTTACCATAAATTTCTTTACATAATTTTTGAGCCTCATGAATTAATTACAAGCCTACATGAACTCTGTTTTTATGATTAGAATCCCAGATTGAAATCAGTTCCTCTTTGAGTAAGAGAATGACATCCTGCTTCGTTTTCCATTCCTCTTCCATTGTACTCGCATTCCAAAAAGTGGTTTCCCTTAATTTATTTTATTAGATCTAGATGTATATTTGAATTATTTTTATTTTTTAAATCTTGATTTAGGATTTTATATTTAGATCATATTCTTTTTCATTAGGCTGCTAAAATTTTGGGTATTTCCATTTGGTGATCGCTCAACAAAGTATCGATGTAGTTGGACAATAATTCAAGTCATATATGTATGATTGTGATTATGTGCATGAAATTATATAAATTCTATTTGAGGTCTATAAATTGTGTTCTTGATTTATTTAATTAATTCTGAGAATTAATTAATTATGGTAAATGTGAAGTTGGGATAATAGGATTTTAAATCATGAAGAATCAATTGATATATTAGTTATGTGTTTTTGAGATAGCTTATTTGAGATAATTAGTTAATTAATTAGTTATTATATGTTGAGATAGTTTGTTGAGATAATTAATTCATGAATTAATTATAATATATAGATATAGTTGGTTGATAAAATTAATTGATTAATTAATTATGAGATGTTTAGACTGTGAATAGTAAAAAATAATTTTTAAATTAATTATAGCTTGTGAATTATTAATTTTTGAATTATTTAATATTAATTTAATGGTTATTAATTTTGCAATTAAATAAATTAATTAATATATCTAATTAAATGATCAATTAATTATTATTATTGATGTGATAAGTTAATTTTTTAAATAACTAGAATAATTGGTGAGATTAATTAATTATTGAATTAATTAATATTATTGATGTGATTAGTTAATTCATAAATTAATAAAAAGATATGATGTAACTAATTAATTATTTCATTAATTAATATTATTGATGTGAATTTTTAATTTTTGAATTGACTAGAGGAATTATTGTTAATAATTTATTATTGATCTAATTAATTCTATTGATGTGATTAATTAATTACTGAATTAACTAATGAAATTGTTGTGTATAAAAAATTATTGAATTAGTAATAAAATATATGTGGATAAATAATTTTTGAATTAATAATATGTTGATTAATGGTAACATGGTCATTCGATTGTGAATTTTTAATGGTACATGATCATTTAGTAGTTAAATAAATAAAAGGAACATGGTCATTGAAATGTGTGAATTAAAAATGGTAACATGGGAATTCATGATGAATTGAAGTATGGGAACATGGTCATTAAATTTTATAAATTAAATAATTGTAATAATGGAATTATGATATATTACATCATTTGGAAATACTTTGTGCTCTAACATGATCTAATGAAGGTTTTGACATATCAGTGTCTATGAGAAACCATGTGTTAATGTGGTTAAATAAATAATATTTAATAATGTTATAACTATAAAATTATGCATTTTGATTTATTAATTATTCATCTACATACAATAATATTTGATTGGATGTGGTTTTATATTACATTGGTTGTGGCCTACTAAGTTGTACTCACACCCTTCTCAGTAACCCTTCTCAGTACCATAATTTATTTCATGGCTGTTGGATAGGATAATGGAAAAGGCACTATGTTGGGTGGATGAGTTGTGGGGGATCATGGATGAGGGAACCTGAAGTTCATTGAAACCCTCTTGGGATTCATTATTTTAATTAATTTTTAGTTTTAAAATTGACACAAGGAATATACATTAGCATGATTTTTTTGATTTGTTTAATTGTGGTGTTTTACTTTGACACAAAAGAAATATTACCGTTCACTGATATTAAACCATATCATCATGTTGGAAACCTCTGGTGTAGTTGGAGGTGTGCCTGAGGTCATGTGATATGTAAGTTTGGGGAACCAGTGTGTGGAACCCAAGTAGGTACATTACAATTGTGGTAAGCGAGAAATATCCACTGTGATGGAACATATTTATGAGATAAGGTCCTTTCCACTTGGGATCCACCTTCAAATTTTTCTTTCCTAATATCATTGTGGTTCTCATATTGAACACCAATTATCTTTAGAAGAAACCATATGGGTGAATATTTTTATTAAAGTCTTGTTCAATATGATTATGATGATCTTAAGGGTTGTGAAGTGTGCATTACCTGATCTTAACATTCTTATCCAATTCCTCTAGCAACAATTTCAATTTATCATCATCTGAGAGTTTTTGGTGAATGGTTGTTCAGAGTGATGGAAAATGGAATTTTATGGGTAATGATGCATGTGTTCCATTCACTAAAAATCATGGTGTTTCAACAATAGTAGTGTGGGTGGTGGTGTGATAGGCTCATAATGATAGATGCATATTTTCCACCCATGAATTCATATCATTATACATCATTTTATAGAGTATATTTTGCAGAGTCTTATTGAAGGACTATATAATTTTATTTTCTACTAAATGATAGTGGGTTGAATTATTAAACTATATGATGTACTCCTTTAATATTTTATTGAACTCTATAGCACCAAATTTGGTTATGTTGTCTATAAATATTATGTGATTCACTCCAAACCTAGATATGATGTGTTGTTTTATGTAGTTGATGAAGTTTATTATCCCTAAATACTTCATTGGTATTTAATCATCCTATTTGGATAGGAAGTCAGTAGATGTATGGATTCACATGATCTATTTGGTAGTGTATGGGGGGTTTGAATTCACAACATCCGTTCCCCATATGAAAAAGTCAATTAATATTTATTTGTATGTATAAATTCCATGGGATAATGAATAAAGATTGTATGGATTTTAAATTCATGAATATTCCCCATGTATTCTACATAGTCATGTATCATGGTTTTCCAGTTGTAACCCAACCTCCTAATTTAGTGGGAAAGTGTGTTCCTAGACTAATGAGTGCCATAGAAGCCTAAATATACCTCTTCTACGGTAATATAAATTCCTCCCTATATGATACATCTAAGGAATATTCCTTCAAATCCTTTCTTACATATGTATTTTGTCTAATTTCAACTGTCCCATAGGGTAAATTTAAATACTCGTTGTTGAATCTATTCCCTTTTGTCTCGTTCTATCAAGAGGATTCCAATTTGTAGATAACCAATAATGGTATCCATCCATTTTAAGGAAGATATTGGATCTTCATGCTATAGGGATATGATATCCTGGTTTATTTCTCCCATATTACTGAGCATGATCGATGAGACGATACTTCAGTGGATGATGTTGAATATTCTATCCTCCTAGTCAGGGGTTGACCTATACTATGGATACATTATCTAATTCATCCACATTAACATTAAATGATAAGGTAACAAGATCAAATGTGGTCTCAAAAGTAAAATATTATATTAAATTTTTGATATAGCCAGTGATAGGGGCTATATTTTTCTCTATAGTGGAATATTCTCATTCGATCTTCTTTATAACTAGCTCTGAATCAACATTGATGTTGAGGAAGGATTTTTGATGTTGTAAGGATGGTTATAGACTAGTTCTGAGGTCCTGATAGTCATCCTAATTATTCTCAAAGACCTAATATGGTATGAAAAAGTAGGAATAACTTATTTTTTTACAAAAATAAAACAAATCGCTAAAAAACCTGACTGGTTGTTTGATTTTATAGTATCCATGTAAGATGAATCCTGGTGGGGCCATCAAAATAAATCTCCCATGTATAGAGAGTTACAGGGCAATATAAAACCACTGCATCATGAATTATTGTATATATTTGTGTACATTCCAGTATGGGATTCCCCGCCAAAAAATCATCCAGTGATTTCCCTTTCACTCGAATCGGTGATACACCCCAAAAATCATATTGTTGCAGAATGTGTTCTTGTTGGGCCAAGAGACCAGTCATAATAATATGACCAAGGATTTATTGAAGTGTTTAATAGGAGATAACAGGTGGAAATCATGGGCCTAGATGTAATTCCTCATATTCTGTGCTATAAAGATGAATATGATGTAGTTTTTATGACATCCAATTACCAAGTATCAATAACTAGAAACATTTGGCTAAACCAATAGAGACTATTCTCACATCCCATATCATTCTTATTTTTTAAGAGGGTTCCTAGTCAGAATTCCATAGTTTCCAAGTATAATATGATTTTCATTCCTTCCTCTTGTGGAATTAGGGTCAGTGGGTGTATTTGGTACTACTTGAGACCTTTAAGGGATTCTTGGTTGGCCTTCTCCCGTTGTTAGGTGACCCTAATATTCATCAGTTGGGGATTGGGGGAGATTTTCTTGCCATGTTGTCTATGAAACGTAAAATTTAGGCTAGGTTCCACTTGATCCCCCACAGATAATTGAGATTCATATGGGTGGTATTTATATCATAGATCTAATCGTTTCAAAGTCATCCTTAATGCCACAGTGGAATTTCACAATGATAAGGAGCATCCTCAATGTTACCCCAAAATTACATTTCAATGGATTTATTTTCAAACAATACTGTTGTATCTTGTGGAAAAATATTAGAATAACATTGATATGATAACATAAATGTTAGGATTTGACAACCAGGTTATTAAAATTATATTAATATAACCTTCAAAAATATGTTATTTATGATTTGATTTATGGAATACTGAGAGCTGGAACATATGTTTCTTAAGAGAAAGGGAATGTCCAGATAGTAGCATATCCCCTAGGCTTCTTTGATGGTTGGTGATTACTCATAATCAATGGAAATATTTATCTATTTTTTCCATGAATACTCCTCCATGAATGAGAAGGATTGTTATAAAATGGTTTAATAGATTAAGCATTTTGCGATCAAGAATGGGAGATCATCCTTTGGATTTTGTTGATTATAGTCTCTATAATCGATGCAGATCATAAATTGTCTTACCTACTTCTTGAAATAGATGATTTTGGAGCACCCTACTGGGTATATAACTTCTATTAAATAGTTTTAATTGATCAATCATTCAACTGCTACCTCATCATTGGTATAATTAGAGTGTTTCGTCCTTATGGTTTCCTCCTTGAATCCTCGACGATCATTCGGTAAATGGAGATGTTGCATAGCCACATCTAAATTTAGTATAATAATTTATGTATAATTACGAGGAAAAAAACATCAATGTTTCTTTAGAAATGAAATTAAAATATCTTTAACTTAGAGAGGCATGGAAACACTAATTATTTTAGTTTGTGTGTCTTCTCCAATTCCCATATTTTATTGCTCAAGGTTATTGATTGTGGTGGAGCTTCCTTCATCAAATATGGGAGGTTTGTTCCTAATGCCACCCTTATCTTCACCCACATATGATATTACACATGGATATTCTAACAATCATAGATGTCTGAGGTCATCTCTATCACAGTAAATGTAATAGAGGCCATAAGAATTAAAATTATCTTCCCTTAATAAAAATTTATTGTAGAGTAATTCTGGAGATGATTTTTTTTACAATGACACTATAGGAAAATGGGGCTTCAACATCAATGATCATACTTATTTCTTCACGTAGATTTATGCAGAGATGATAAGCTATGTCAACAATACTCCATGGATTACTATGGATTTCCTCTAAGATGTTAGTGTCTATAACCTATGTATCATCATCCACCAATGGTTGTATGATTCTACTTTTATAGAAACCTATCTTTGCATACGTTTTTTTGAATGTTTTGAAGAGGGACTTTTCACAATGTTGTATGACACACTTTCCATCAAAGGGGTATTTAAAAAAAATAATGTAATGTTGAGGTTACCTCTATGTGGGTATGGAAATAGGGCCTTCTGGGATGAACATTATATGTGGTGACATGAGGGATAATAATAAAAATAGTGTTATATGTGAGATCCCAAAATTGACCATTTATATTGATATTCTTGATTTCAATTTTTTCATGTTTATCATACCCTAGACTAGTCATCCTTAATGGCGAAAAATACCCTTCTCTATAACAAAAATTTTCATGTTTTTATTTGAATAAGGTTTATACTAAAACTATTTTCAATCAGAGCCCTTATTAAATCAACATTATTGAGTCTTCATAAAACACAATGGGTCCTGATGTGTCCCTTTATTTCCTATATCATATCCTTCTCTATGAATGAGATGGAAACATGGAATTATTCAAGAATAGACTCCACTCAAAAGACATCAACTGCATCGAATTCTATCATTAACTTATATGTGTTCTAGACGGATTTAAAAAGAATATCCCTGAGTTATTTTTTCTATTGGATCTCATATTGGATTTGGAGATTGGATTGGAAACCCACAAGATATTTTAGAATGTCGAACATTAGGACTAGAGGTCATCTCTTCCCATGGAAGGGTTTCACTTTATTATATATCTTAGTGGATAAGGTATTTGAGGAATTTATGTAGGGTGATTGTATTAATAACTATGGATCATATTAATTAATTAGAATAGGTAATTTCACAATTTTTTTTGTCCAGGATGATCAGATAATCGTACCCCTTCTAGGTTGTCATGAAAGATAACATGGCATGGATAACAAATGGAGGGTTCTAAGATTCCTACATGTGTGCATTGGGCATACTATAGTGCTCTCCCCTGGTTCTTATCTATATATATTTTCCTTTTTGAGGACCGGACAAAAATATTGCTTCTTTCCACACCCATGTTGTCTAATGTATCCTTGGTTCCTACACATATGCCTCCATATTCCGTGACTAGGGGAGAAGAACTCATATTTAGGGGTATATTCATTATTAAATAAGGAGTATAAAATTTTATCACATTATAAAAATTCAAATATGATATCTTCATTTGGTAAGGTTTATTTGGTTGGGTGGTTCCACTACATCAGATGTTATAGGATAGAAATATGCAAGAGTTGGATCCTAAAGTGGACCAAAAAAGGACTCTTCATATTTGGTTTATTCATGCGTATGATGGAAATGTTAATATCTAGGAGGAATATCTAATGTCACACCCTAGGTGATAAATCATTTGTGGGTTTACAAAATTGTGATCTCAAGGTGGGATGAGATAGTTCTTATATATTTCAAGTCGTCCGGTTGTTTTGCATCTATCCACACCATACCTGACCATTTTCCCAATCCCCTTCTTCTCCTAATAAAGATGTGGTTATAAATTCCACCTTCTTTTTTGAGATATATAATATCACATTTTAAGAATAAAACATTTCTTTAAGGATTTAATTGACTATGAAGCAATCTTTGATGTTGTGGCCCAGGCTTTTTTGGAAAGGTATGTTGTTTGAATTATCTATGATGTTGGCCTCATTGGCCATCATGGGTTGTTGAAACATTAGTGGGATATTATCTATGGATTCCAAAAAATAACTAGAGGATTTATCATTTTTTAAGGATAATGATTTATTAATTTGTTTATTAAAAATTAGGTGACCTTGATCTCTTCTATATTTTTTCCTGGAGTGATTTTGTGGTTACTCTCTCTCAATAAGAGACACCATGCGGTTTGAGACCTTCCAAATTTATTTAATGGGAACTAGTGATATATTGATGGTAACGTTAGTAGTTTCTTCATTTCCTAGACTTTTTACCTTCTCTGAGGGTATGTGTCTATATTTAACTTATGTTTTCTAAATGGTGTATTCCAGACATTTCACCAATTCATTAAACTCACATAACCGTCCTGGATAGTCCATTGATAACATTGTTGTATAATACTCATCCCAATAGTTTCTAGAATAATTTTCCTAAAATTTATACTACAAGAGAGGGATATTAATTAAATATTTTAAACTTTTCTATCGAGACACGATATCATAAACCTTCTCATTTTCTTTTTACTTGGATTTCTCCTAGTAAAAAATTTTCATTTTCATCGGTGAGGAGATAGAATGGTAAAAGAAATCTGATAAATGTCTTCCCATCCTACATCGAATCATACTAGAAGGATACTATAGAAAATTATGGACGGACATACTGTAGTCTGAACAAAACGTCTCATATTTTTCACAAATTATTGACCATGAGGTCACATCATCAGACCATATTGGGATATGAAGTGAGTTATAGTCAATTTGGAGTCTCATTTACCATTGATGTTAGAGAATGTAGGATTTAAAAAATTATTTGGGGGAAAAGTTTCATCCACCGATATGAGATAAGGATTTTTCTTTGGGTACATTGGTGTGTTTCACCCAACCATGGTTTCCATTTGAGTAGACAGGGACTCAATGGTGTGTATAAGTTTCAGTAGTACTATTGTTTGACCCTACTCCCACCTATATAAGTTGGGTGTGGTCTGCTGATGTGGAAATATTTTAATTTCCCCTAGATTATACATTAGTGTGAAGACTAAATGATCTCCCTAGAGAGAGATATTCCATCACTATAATAGAGGGAAGTCATGAACATTTTTACTTCCTCATTTGTATATATGGGATGCTAGTATATAGAGATAGTCAAACTATCATATGTCACACTATAGGAGGATCATATCTAGGAGTGAGAATATTCATCACAGACTAAAGATGATACCTAGTGGGAATTTAGTATCTCCTATTTGGGTTTTCTAATAGTTTTTATCTCACTCTCATATCATGAAAACAATTCCTCCTTGGAAGGATTTCATTTTTTTATGGGTGCTGATTTGGATATAGCCACACCATTCCCATTATTTTTTCTTGTGTTTCACACTAGATATTACAACTTGATATTTAATGGTTCCCTATATTGGAACCCCATTTGGATACTGGTTCATAGAACTTCGTTTGGTGCATCTTAATTCTCATATTGGGGTAAATTTCTTATATTGTGAATCTCATTATTTGTGTCTTTGTCCACAACATTTTATGTATTGATAATGAAGAAATTTATAGAATTTTATTGAGAAATAGTGGTATTTCAATTACATTCAACGAAACAGGATGATTCTCTACTATCTTAATTAGGGTCATTTCATGAACCCCAAGCCATATTGGGTTGTTTTTTATTTCAACCACATTAAGGATTTATTTCCTTCCCCATACGCTCCTCATATCTCTGTATATGAACAATGAACATGAGGGAGCTTCTTGTCATGTTTTCCAAAAGGGCCTCAAATACCATAGGTTTCCCTTGTGGATGGAATAACAAATGTGATGCTGACTATCAATATTTACCTCCCAACCATGAAAAAAAATTCCCTATATGGTCATGAATATGATGATTAAAATTTCCCCATCTATATGGAATGGGGCCTCTACAGGGCCACAATTTTTATTCATCGTTAGCATCCCTAAGGATCCAAATATTTCAGTAGAGGATTTAATGATTTCTGGAATGGACAATATGATATAAATGTTCCCATGACTTGTGGGATAAGTTAATATGTAACCTTTATTTATTTCCCTCATACCCTAACAGGGGATGATGAATCTAGTAACTGTGAATGAGATAAAAATCCCCCCAACCGAGTGGGATGTGGTTTGATTGTACCTACTACCAAAATGTCCTTAATCCTATCATGAATTAAAAATATGAGGGGTCGAGGTGGTGGTTGATATACCCCAAGCCCGGTGGTCTAGTTTCACTCTAGGATGACTACAATGGAAGCTACTACGAGCTATGTGATAAGAAGCAGTTATGCCCATAAATGCGTTTTTTTAATGAAATCCCTTGATGTGAGTCATTATTTATGGGATATTTCCTTGATGACTAATAATTAAGATTCTATATATCAAATGTGATCTCATTTTTTTGAGGGTCCCAGTTAAATGATTTTTGGATAACATCTTCCTCTAATCAGGTTGTATTGGGATCCTTGAAGTAGGTGCATTATGATGTCAAGGGATTCTAGATCACATGTTACTCAATTACCTGATTTCTATGGATGATATGACCTTACATGATTTCTTATACGATGGGTTATACTATTCCCGGGGTGTTTTGAATTTTAGTGCTCAATAATTTCATCATCCTTGTTTATTGATGCATGATGTGGGTTCAGAGATTAATTTGCTAATATTTTTTTTAATTCTAGAAATCATACTATATATGTAGAGAGACGTTACAGTTTTGGGTCCTAGTCAATGAATATAGAATCCTGGACTAGCTAACAATATTGTATATTGATGTTAAATAGGTGACCTTTGTATCATGGATATGGTAGGTGTATAGTATTCAATCGCTGATGATTAACCCACATATTTTGACTTATTTAATAAATTCACCCATTTTCTAGATTAGCAGGGGTACGATAGTTTGAATTGGTGGAGGTGTAGAACATGTTGGGTAGATTTTTCTAACTATTTATCCCCATATGGAATGTTTGGCCTCTTCCTCATAAGAAAAACATGCCTCCATCTGATAAGAGCACATATGTTCCATATTGGGGTTTCCTCCTAACTGGGGTGGAGTGTTTATAGATGTTGACGGGGAACTATATTCAGTAGACACCATATTTCATGAACCCTTGTATACATTGGTGTATGAGTTTGGAGCCCATATATATATTAATGTTCCTACAAAAGGGGTTGATTTTCATAACCATGGAAAATATCACCATGAAAATGTTGACCATTGTGGATGTTAGGAGTAGAGTCACATTAATTCACCTCCACATTACCATGAAGAGTACTATCATGTTAATTATTTCCATCAACATCGGTTGAAGAGCCAACAGATCCAACAGTTGTGGATAACGTTTCTCAAATAACCTCACGGAATAAAAAATTGAGAATATAAGGGATGTGATCATCATTTTTAATCGTAGTTAGAATATGGTGACCGTCCATTTGGAAATGTGCAATGAAATGAGCCTTCAAATGAAATCTTTAAGAAATTATTGATAACCATCTGATGATGTGTGAATATTATACCACCATTTAGAAGATACAAGAATATACCACTGAGAATCATCATTGATTGGTGTAATATGTTCCTATACTGAGGCTTGTCCATCTCTCACTTGGTGTGCCTCAGTCTGAATGGGGATATGAGACTGATCCTATGACTTTGGGGTAGGCCTATTGTCATTCATGACATGATTATGAACCTGTCTGAATGAATATTCCAATCTAAGTGTGTGAGAACCAATTGCAGTGATAATATGATCCATGTCCTAATTTTTATTTCTTATCAAAATATGTTGATATTCCTTACTAAAGGAAAAAGGGATATGATCCTCCTTCCATAAAACCTCGTAATGATGTTGATTTTTTCATATATTTTCAAAAGTATGGGAATAAATTAAAACTTCTGTGATCTACTATAATATATTTAGAATATTTAATAAAAATAATATGAGAATGTATGAAGATGTGTGACACAATCAGTTAGTGAGAATCATCTAGAATGGGAATATGATCCTGATCATGGGACTTTAGAGTATGATGGTGGTCTTCTTCAATAAGAATATGAGCATGTCCTAAGAAATTTTCCTCTATCACATAGTGATCCCAAGCCAGAATGGGTATATGAGCCTGATCATGGTCCTTTTGAATATGTTGTCAAATTTTTTGATAGAACTTTTCCCCTTTCCCATGGCATGTGCAGGTCGTACATGGTGGGACCCAATTGGAATTCGAATATGATCAGGATATGGTGGCTCTTATTTCTCTAGAATATACTGATAATCATCCTATTCAGGAGCAATATTGTGTTATATATTTTGATAAACCACATGTTATTACTATTAAATGTGTTATTTTTTCCTCTAAAATGCGATCGGAATATAGTCTTGTCCCTATATCTATACTAGTAATAGAATGTACAAGATGATTTCATTATTTGTTTCTATAATGTAATGACACATTAGCAACGTGTGTATATGAATGTAAGTGTAGAAATTTTCTATCTCCACTATAAACTTGAAGATATCTTCATTCTATGTATGAATATGGTCCAACATATATCCTAATTATTCTACAAAAATATGTTGACGAACTTGATATATGGGGGTTAGTTTATAAACATCCCCTTGAAAGCTATAGGAATATGCCTGCACATGTTTTTCGAGTGAGTGGGGATATGGTCTGGCTCCCTTGTTATAGTCTATATATGCTATTAGAAATCATAAGTGGGAGTGGGGATATGATCCCATTGATGATTATCCAGATCCTTCCTCACCCATTATCACTTCCTTGTTTCCCAATCATGGTTATCAGTGGTGGATTTTTGTCATGTGGTACACTTTGTAGGTGACTAAAGGGTACCAATGATATGTTTATGGAACCAAAAGTTGACAAGATCCATCCTTGGTGGGCATTGAGGAATATGGGAACCATAGTTTACTTCGTGGTCCATCTTCATCTCATACTGAATTCAGTGATTTTTGTGCCCCAGGGATATGATCCTCATGTGGTTGGTGGTGGATATGAGTGTCATGGGTTTGAATTCATCTTTAATTGGATTATTCTAACTCATTGGTTTCATCATCTTAGGACCCTCAAAGGCATCCTTAAGTATTTAGATCATACCATGTCACTCATTTTCTAAAACCATTAAATTCACTACCCTACGCTAAAGATTTTGGGTTTTTGTGCTCATTCTTAGGCTTGTATGTGTTAATGTGGCCCCTGATATTCAGGAATTTTTTTATGAAGACATGTCATATCAGGATTTGGAATGCGAGATATGAATTTTTATTCAGGAATAATTCAAGGAAAAATGTTTCCTATTAGTTCATTATTTTGGTAATGATGTGTGGTCAATCATATATGCATTGGATACATTATTTTTCTTTTAGTATTGATCAATCAATTCCAAACATGTGGATTTGTTAAAGTGGTAATGGACTTCATTCATAAAAATCCTAGTTAGAGGATCATCTATAAGAATCATAAAATAATTTCCATGTTTTCAAAATATATGAAAACAAATCATCTTTACATATGGTAATTTAACCACCCTACTATTTGAGAGATTCACATTGGTTCCACCATTTGTGTTTGCATAGGTATGTACAAAAAATGTCATGAAATATAGAGAGTCAATCATTTTGTTAAATGATATATTAGTGTGAGGTTCACCATTTTTATCGATGAATATGTTTATAGTATATAGCCTAGATCTTGGTTGGGATAGGGGGTGAATGTGCTACACAACTCATTATTTCTAGTTTTACCATTTTTTCATTTAACGGAAAATGTAAATAGTTCCCACATCCTAATTGAGTATGGACCTACTTTGCAACTAAAGTTGGTGCATTGGGTTTTCTGACACAACGATGATTAAGAACTCACATTGTAATAGTGGATGGATGTTCAGGATCATCAAACACTTTTAGGGAACTTCCATTTATGTGAAAATGTCTTCCCAATCGAGGACTCTCTTATAGATTTATTATATGTTTATTAATATCTTCCTAATACCAATACGAAACCATCTACCCTATCAAAATGATAATAGGATAAATATTTTTTATGTGTGAAGGGGAACCATTTTAGTGAGTTTATTTGTATTTATATGGGGTTCTTCATCTATTTTCCATAGTGTTTAGATTCTTATATATTAAATTCATATAACCAGAAACATTAAAAAATGCTAAAATGAGGGGAGGCAATTAACATGATAGGGATTGGATTGAGAAATTATAAGGATTCCTACATATCATGTTTATAGAAGGAATCTAAATCAATGTTGTTCGTTAATACTGGTATTCTTAACATACTGTATATTGGAAACATATATTTGGGAACTTTGGCATTAGGTACCTGATCTTGAGGCTTAGGGAGGAATCCAAAATTTCTTAGTTAGGAAAAGAAATTGATGTCATCATAATCCAATCACTCCCTTGGTTCTAGCCCCATGGATGATTAACTTATATCTGGGAAACCATATCATTCAACTCATTAAGGAATACACAATGAGGATTCCTAATAGGGTGTAGATTCATGATATGAATCATATGACCATTTTATTTCCCTAATTTCATGTGATTCATACATCATGTGAGAAATAATGGATAACATGTAATCATTCTCACTAAATGTGTATATGTGGATTATATATAGTGATAGACCTTTGGAATATTAATATGGATCTCAGGCCTTAGGAAGGCATTCTTCATATTTGATTTATTAGATGATTTTTTGTTCTTATAGTTTTTTTTCCTCGATCTATTGGGATGATTTAGGATGATCAAACCATGGGAATGATTGGATCATGATGGTCGAAATATCGGAGACACGAGAGGGGGGGGGGGGGTCAAAGACCGATGTGGGTTCCAATTTGAGGCCAGGGCATAGGAAGGAATACTACAAACCCTGGTTGTAGGTGGAATTAATTTTCATTTAGTTAGATTGATCAAGGTATAAAATAGAGGATGTCATAGTATATTTTACAACTAATATTATTTTTTTGATCGGGGGTTACACACTGAGGTTGCCCAATGTGAATGATATGATCATGGAAAATCCATATTCCCACATAATCTATTATCATTATGAAAAATAGGTGACACTATGTAATTAGTAAAATTACATATAGGTTTAGGAGTTACATAATGGGACACCCCTATAGATTTTGTTAATAAAGAGCTCGATCCTTAGGATGGAATCCTATATATCCTTCTTATCATAAAAATCTGAGTCATCATAGTTTAGTTCAATCAGGGCATACACACTTCGAATTCACTTATATGTGGTGGTTGTGGACACAAATATGACGTACTCGAATGCCTACTTGACCGAGAAGGGTTCTGTTCCTTGAAAAACATTATTGTTTGCTTGAAATTTTATAATTGTCTTGTTGACACACCGAAGGATGTCATGGACAAGCCTGGTTATACATCGAACATGTGCAAATATGATCATAATTACAGGTTTTAATATCCAAAGGATGTCATATAATATTAACGGAATGTATAAATTTCATCAAATTTTTAAAACATTCTTTTATAGAGGACATCACAAGACTGTGATAGCTTGTCCAGGAGGCTACCACCTGATCTCTGTAGAAATGTTTGGAGGGTGTCACATAATTGAGTTAAATTGCCTTGGTGATGTCATAAAATCTTGATGAATCACTTTGATGGTGAATGTAACAGTCAGTTTGACATGTCTGTAGGCTTCTTCATGTTATGGTGAGCTTATCTAGAGGACATCACATGATTTGGCTGACTTGTCTAGTGGATGTGGAGAAAGCTAGTTAACATGATCTGGTTTCAATGGGAGACCAAATTGATATACACTAGATCCATCATAGGATTTGGGATATAGGTCCAGAAGATATCAGAAGGTCTGTATGGTGTGATCGGATGGATATTTGGTGTTCTGGTTTCATGTTCAGGGGACCCATGTGACTATCTCTGACATGTCCATGGGAATTGGCATGATCCAAATAGTATACCAATAGAGTGTGGCGTGATCTTGGAGCCATGTCCCAGTGCTATCAAATGACTTTTTTGGTTCAATGAATGTGTATTGGGATCAGCATATATGTTCTTCCCATTAGTTTCCCTTCCTCTTAGTCAATATTCAATTTTTTATTAGATACATGCCTTAAATTTGATCAGTGATTTCTTGTTTATGTCTTGTATGATTATGTCTATATGAAAGATATACCTTTAATAAAATGAATTAAGTCAACAATGTTATAATTTATTGGTTATGAGAAGATAATATGCATATTTCATGATCACTTCATTTGTTCCCCATGACTTTTAGATGATGGAAAACCATTTCGATTAAGAGTTCTTCTACAGTGAGAAAATCCATTTGATTCATGGGTGCATCATTGAGAGGACCAAAAGATGATTTTTTTTATTATAGGGATGAGGATTTGGATACTTCACCCCCTTTTCATATGCCTCATTGTTTATATTTCATTACAAAAAACCAATCTAGTGTCAATGGAGGGATTTGATATTATGTGTTTTAATGGATATGTTCGTAGGTCATTCTGAGGGCATCACATGATTTTCAAAAATGACCAAACCATCTATTCAAACAACCTTTTATTAGATTATCTCCTATTAATGGGGAATTTACTGAACATGTGGATATTTTAGGAGGATTTTTTATGTATATGCTGAAATGTATAGGGACCTTTAGGAGGTTGGGATAACTACTAAAAGGCATTCACGTGATCTAAGATGCATTATATGGGACCTTCAGTGAGAAAATTGTTTCCTGTCCATGGTAATTTGTGATATCAAGATGACATGTCAGGAGGGATTCCATAGAATCATTCAGATATGTGGAGAGGGGTTCTATGAGATCAATGGTGATCATCTAGGATGTGTAAACCATTTAATGTGATATCAACATATCTTATCATACCTAGAAGATCCCACCGTTCTCCCTTTTATTATATTTTTTTTACTCTACAAATGTTGGGGGTATCGTGAATTAGTATTAGTCATTTCAAATACAATAACCCTACCCATCAATGATGCATCATATGGACATTATAGGGTATTTTGATGATGTCCATCCATTAACATGGACAAATCCTTAGGTTTGTCTTTGGAGTTGGGAGGAGAGCACAAGACCACCTGGTCATTTTCAATACACATTACGCGATGTGAGAGAAATTCTAGTAGGATATTGCATGATTAGGTGAACAAGTCCTTAGGGATTCTATGGTTTATTATGATCCTCATGAAACGATCATGTGAAATCTATGACAGAGAAAGGATTCTATGATTTGGATATCTTTTCATTTATTTTAAAAGTGGTTTTGTTGTTTTCACACACTTATTGTCCATGAGGGTACGACATGATCAATAAGAGATATTGTGATGGAGTGTGTGACATGTCCAAGTTAATCACCCTACTTCACTAGGGGAATTATATAATCAATTCTAGATATCTCTACAAAATGAGGACATTGTTAGGAACATTTTATCTGATTTCATTTTATAGTGTCATGTTGGAATGGCTGTATGATTTTATAATAAGGGAGATGTCATTTTCATGTCAATGTCATATGCCAAAGGGTGAATGGATGGTGATAGAATCCACCACTTGAATTTCACATAGTATAATCCCATGAAACATGTACATGGAATATTTATGATGATATCAAATGTTTCATAAAGCTTCTCATGTGAAATTGAATATTTCATGTGTGCAGCATAGACAATCATCGGGCTGGTAGAGTGATTTGAGTCTATGATATTAATCATGTCTCGCTTACATGATGTATCAAATAAATAATTCTGGGCTTGATCATATTCATATGTTAGGATGGTGTCTATGATTTCATGAAAAACAGGGTATGTGGTAATTCAAAGTCATTATGGGCAAGGTTAGGACTGTGATCTTCTATTGATTTCATGAATTCATGATGGAGTATATAGACAAAGTGCATAAAATCTATTAATTATATAATATGCAGTGCAACATCCTATGATAATATAGGTAAATCGTTCCTGGCAGGTCATGTGATCCCTCAACCTTTTGAATTAATTATTATGAAAAGGGAGTTATTTGGTATCACCTCTATTAGAGAATGATTATGTGATGGATTTCTCAAATATTCGTGTTAAGATAACCCTTATGCACGCTCTTCATACCCTCATTCTCATGGAAAACAAGGGGGTTCCTTCAAGAATAGACACTTTCATGAAATGTTAGTCTTCCTTCAGTATTTATTGGTGGGGTATCGTACATCATATTCTCATTTGAGATAGGTTGTGTGTTCTATAAGCAATCTCTATCACCCAATGAAATAATTTACTCAGATGTGGGAATACTGGTGCTTCACGTGACAAAGTGTTGTGATTTAAAAAACTATCCACTATTCACATATCTTCCTCACAATGTTGTATGTGATAGTAATGATTCTAAGAAAAATTGTGTGATCTTTATTAGTACCAGTGGGATTATGGATGAATTTGAGGTAGCCGAAAGCTTGAGGAGTAGTGAGTGGTTATATGCAAGGTGGAATATTCCCTAGATATTCCGTAGTATAAGAATGTGAGGTATTAGTGATTTATACTATTTCATGGTTTATTTTTTATGTATATTTATCGTCTACACAAATGGTATCAATGGAATTTATGTTCTCCTCAAGATAAATCACGATTGATGAGATGATTTAGTGTATGGTTTAGTATTCCTGGGATGGAAGTTATTTTTTAGGCATAGGAATGAGGTTTTCTCTTACATGAATGTTCACCAACTTAATATGTTGTTTGATATCTATTCAAGACATAATAAAAAAACCAAAAACCCAAGAATTACATTGTCGGAGAAGACCATGAGAATCATTATTTATCCATCATGTGATATGCTGATGTGCAATGAAAATAAAAATAAATTTTTTATTCATTTTAGTTTATTCACTATCCTTAATATTATTTTTAAGATATAATAATAATAATAACAATTCTCCTTAAATTATTTGGACAATGTGAACACCCCAAGCATATTTATCACATGTGTATGCATTTTGATAAGTTAATCAATCATCACATGTTTCCATCCAGGGAAAAGTGTGTGGCAGACATTTATTAGTGTCAAAAATTGTATCATAAGATTTATCTATATGTATGCATGCTTACAAATGATTTAAAGTCTATATTATAATTTTAAAAATTAAATTAATATGTTTGAATCATGTTGATGTATAACTCCTTATATGATCAACGATTTCTGTTATGATTCCAAAAAAATTAAATTCTAATATATGAAATAAATCCATATGCATCACAAGAAAATGTACCCTGAAACCCTTTCTTCAGAAGGATTATTAAACTAATAAATTTTAGTCATACTCAAGAGAGAATATTGTCTGATTGGTATCCAAAAAAACTCTTTTATATTGAACCATGACCACTATTCCAAGGTAAATCCTACCTAAAGACCCATATTACATAGATTAATAATTTATAGTGACTCATAGTTTTTACATGATTTTACATCAAAATATATATGAATAATAAAATTAAATATTCCAATTGATATTATATACAACACATCTCTAAAATTGGTTAAAAAAATTAAATATTATCTTATTACTTATTATAAAGATCAAAAAAATCATGGTACTATATCCTATAGAAATTGTATGAATAATTTTTAAATAATGTACACTGATTCATAATATTAAAAAAAAGTAATTAAATAATTAAATAATTAAAAAATTAAAAATTAGGATTTGTGATATAGTAAACAATTCATTATGTTTGAATTATATAAATTATAATTCATTAATGGCGAATATATATATTTCATATCATAAACATAGAAACATTATATTTACATCTATATTGTGAACACCTCATATTTATCATATATATGGTATAAATGTGAAATCCTTTGAATTTAAAAAACACCGTTATTTAAAACAAGAAAATTTTATATTTTCAATCTATATAGAGATTTAATAAAAATATTGTTAAAATTTACACTATTTAAATTTCATGAATATGTAAACCTTGATCTGAAATCATATATCATCATAGAGTTTTTAAAATTGTTCTCTTATAGTAGGCTTTCAATATAACAATTTCATATTATAATTTATGAACATTTCATAAAACCAATAAAATCACATGGTATTTTAATATTTTATTACTTATAAATGGTTTTTATCATGTTTTATAAAATCATTATTATAAATTTATAGTAAAATCATTATAATTTCCCATTTTCGATCAAGAAATTTAAAAATAAATATATTTTTATTAAACAGATTATAAATATCAAATAATTAATTATGAAAAATTGATAATTAAACAAAATTCATAAAAACTTCATAAATTTAAATAAATATTATTTTATAAAATTATAAAATATGAATTATAAATTCATTTCACAGAATAATATAAAATAAAATATTCAAAATATAAATATATTATATGTTGAAATATATATTTATTTATTGTTATATTATTGAAAAAATGACATCCCTTGGGAATCGGAAGATGAAATTACCCTTTATCACTAACCTTAATATTGAATATGATATTTCATATCACATATAACCTAGTATCCCTCTTGAACTCATAAAATGTGAGGGTTAATTAGAGTGTCATGAAATATATTTTTTGTAAAATATATTACATTTTGTATTCCAGTTAGAAAATAAAATTTGAAAAGATTTCATAAACCCAACTACATGAAAAATAGTAAAGTTCAAGAAATATTATTTTTACTTAGATCCACCATTGAAGGTCACATCCAGTTATCAAATATCAATTATGTTTTGATAATTAAATTAACCATTGTATCACTAGTATGGGATTACAATCTCTAGGAAGAGGTAATTTATCAAAAAAATCTACAAATTCTTCTTTTATTCATTACACTTCATTCAGGGGAGATTAAATTATAATTCAAAACAGTAGGAAAATTACATAAATAAATTTAAAATTATATATAGAAATAATTATTTTTTACATGTAGTTATATTGGGAAACTATGTGAGAATAGTGGGATTGAGATATATTTCCTTTAATAATAATAGAGAATAATGCCCACTAAATTTGGTCATCACTGATATGTGTTTTCCAATTGGTGATTTTGGAATATATATTGAGTGATATTTCATTTAATTTTTATTGAATATATCATAATGGGGTTTTTAAATTTATGAAATGAAAAGAAAATGTTTTGGATTTCACTAAAAGACTATAGAGAGAATAGAAGAAGATCAAATAGAAATATCTATAAACATTATGATATTAGATAATATAACAATATGGTAATATTATAAGGTATATATGTACATAAGAAATTATGGTATTAAACTTCTAGTGTTTTCCATGGGAAACTTCTAATAAAATGAATTTTTCGGAAGATGAAACTATAAAGTAAATAATATAACAACGACGTTGTTGATAGATAGATGAATCAAACCACACTACCCTAAAGAAGAATATTGAGTGCCTTTATATACTCATAAAGAATCTATAACTTTTACTAATCAATAAAAGTAAAAAAATCAACTAAACTACAAGTTACACAATTCATTGTTGTGTTCCATGACCAGGAATATATATAGTCATATCCATTCTTATGAAGCTGCAAATTTCATTTGGAAGAAATTAGAGGTTACCCATTTTGGTACATCCAAGGTTATAGAAACTATAAGAGCCATGCTCAGAGCTGAATATAATGGTTTCTTATTTCCTTATGGAGACCCCATATGTAAGGTACATCAATGATTAATAACCATTGTCAAATGTTTACAGTATATGGGTGGGAATTTTTTGGATGATGAAGCTCTTATAGATAAGATTATAAACATCATACCTAACTAATGGGAATCCAATAGGACAACTGTAAATACAAATATAGATGTTTTCTAGATTACTATTGATGAGTTGTTTGGAACCCATCATCAACATGAAACTGGGATAAAGAGAGATGCTAATAATATTTAGAAGAAGAATAGAAGTTGAAGTGTATCCTTTACTACTACAAAATTGAATACTCTTGAGAGAGTTACAATATCTAAATATAAGAAGGTTGTTATTCAATATTAATCAAGTGAATGTGACCATTCTTATAATGATCTAGCTATTCTAGCTCGAAGGATGATCATGATAGTTGGGAATAAATACGATTGGTATAGATATAAGAATAAAGAGTTAAAGTAAAATAAATACTCTTAATTCAGTTGTTATCAATGAAAAAGAGCAAGGAATATAAGGCCGGATTCTCTTATGGTTAAGAGAATGACTTGAAAGGAAAATAATTCTGAGAAGAATATAAATAAGTACTATAAATCTAAATCTAAGAAGGTTTTGAAAGATAATGACACCTGGAGTACCAGTGGTGGAGTCTCTTATGATAAATCCTCAATGTATGAATCTTTTGGTTAGAAGAATCATGGTTTACATTCCAAGTTACCTATTTAAAATCATTATTTAATGGACAAGATACACAATGATTAATCCATAACCAATGTATCGTTGAATGGTAATTATAGTGATTGTAAATATTATGAATGATTAGATGAAGAATATTCTTCTGATTAAGATAATACTTTACATACTTGTGAATAATATTCTGCGTTTTCTAAGCTACTTTAGAATGAAAATTCTATAGTCAAGAAAAACAATGACACAAGAAATTCTAGAATTTATATTCTTTCTAAATAAGTATCATATATTTCTAATGATCATGATAAGAAAATTTGTAATTTTTAAATTATTTAAAAAACCTTTATGGATGTTAATTTCGAGAAGGTTAAACTTTTTTAGGATCTAGAAAAGGTAATTTCTATTAAAAATGTTTTAGAGACTTACTCTAGTGCTAAAAATAATGTTTTTGAGGATAAAAACCTAGTAATTAGACTGAGGTCAGAAATATTTTCCATGAGGAAGTTTTTTTCAAACATTACTTTGGGTAAGGAAAACATTGAGAAGATGTATTACCAAATTCGACCTCTAAGGAATAACACTATATTTGGTTATACTCATTAAAACCCATTCTTTAGTATTAATTATTTTATTCCTAAAAGTCCTATATTCTACACAAAGTGTCATTGTGGTAGGAAAAGTGAAAAAAAATCTTCCTTAAACAAATCTCAATCTTAATATTTTCATAATGCTTATTTTTAAATAAAAATGTGGATTTTAAGATATTTCATTATGATGATTCCAGATCCTAGAAAGCATGGGTTCCGAAATTCTAACACTCTTATTTTTAGAAAATTAATGATAATAACAATAGCAATATATGGTTCATGGATAATTGATGTTCCCAGAACATGACTGGTAAAAAAAACTTCTTTCAAAATATTATCAAGATGAAAGAAGTAAAAGTAACCTTTGAAGATAATGATATGGAAGAAATTGTTAGTATAGGTAATATTGTTCTTCATGTAAAAACATTGATCTCAAATGTTTTTTTGTTAAGGGTATGAAACACAATTTTATTAGTATAAGTCATTTATGTTATGAATGTTGCCTTGTAAATTTTAGGAATGACATGTTCTTAGTACACAATTCCAAGGAATAGTATGTTCTTTATTCCCACTGGCAAGAGAATGAATACTAACTAAACTTAGAACTCCTTTGAAACCAATAACTACCTTGACTTAGGGAAATGTAAGATCATTCATGGTTAATCAATAGAAGGTTAGGACACTGTAACCTTAGGAACCTATGAAAACTCTCTAAGAAAATACTAGTTAAGTGTCTAGTAGAGCTTAGATTCGATACATTAATATTATGAGATTCTTGCCAATTTGGAAATAAAAATAAATCATGTTTTAAATAAATCGGTGACATATCAACCACTGATGCATTATGGTGGGTGAATATGGATCTTCATGGTCCAATACAACCTAGAAGCATTAGAGGAAAATATTTTGTATTTTTTTAGTTGATGTTTACACTAGATTTACATGGGTCTATTTTCTAGCAAAAAAACTGAAGCTTTCTCTTATTTCAAATGTCTTAGACCCTAAGCTAAAAATGATAAAAATATTCCTTTGATAACTATTCATAGTGATAATGGCAGAGAATTTCATATATCTTATTTTGAAACTTTTTGTAGTATAAAATTCATTAATCATAACTTCTTATCACCAAGAACTCCTCCACAAAATGGTGTTGTTGAAATAAAAAACAAAATTCTTTAAGAGATAACAAGAACCATGTTGATTGGTTATTTGATATCCAAACATTTTTAGGCTGAAGCTATAAGTACTTCTTGTTATTCTATAAATCAAGTTTTGATTAGACCTTTTCATAATAAAACTCTTTATGATATAAGGAATGGTAGAAAACCTAGACTTTACTACTTCAAGGTTTTTGGTTTCAAAGAATTCGTTCTGAATACAATAGAAAATTCATATAAATTCACACCCAAATATGATGAAGGAATCTTCAAAAGCTACTCCACAACATTTAAGGCATATAGACTTTTTAATAAAATTATATGTACTGTTAAATAAATAGTACACGTTAAATTTGATGAAACCAATCCAGTTGTTTTTAAAAATAATCAATCTACATCTTCGGTTTTGTTTTTGAAAACGGATTATCAACCCTTGATAGAAGATCCTCATGATAAGGAAAATGTTACAGAAGATATTTCTGAAGCATTTACCTGATGATATTTGCTACCATATGTTGAGGAATAGGTTTTACAAAACCCAAATCAGTTGTTTCTTAAGAATCATCATAGTGATAGTATCATTTGTGATGTAAATCAACATGTGAGGACCATAAGTTCCTTAAGAAATGATTTAGAAAATCTATCATTCATTTCTCAATTAGATCCAAAGTCACTGATGATTCTTTAGGTGATGATGATTGAATTAAATCTACGAAATACTTGCTAAAATAATTCCAAATGAATAATGTTTGGGACTTGGTTTAAAGACCTAAGGAAACATCTTTTATAAGAGTAAAATAGGTCTTCAAAAATAAGTGTGATGAAAATGGAATCATAGTAAGAAATAATGTTAGATTAGTTGTTAAAGGTTATAATCAAAAAGAAGGTATGGACCATGAAGAATCCAATTCTTTAGTAGCTAGACATGAATCTAATCGTATTCTACTTTCCTTTAAAGCATTCTATAACTTTAATCATTTTAAATTTGATGTTAAATTTATTTCTTTAATGGTTATGTTCAAGAGGAAGTTTCTTGTTGAACAACCTCCTAGTTTTGAAGAAAAAAACATCATGAACATGTTTTCAAACTTACGAAATTTTTATATGGTCTTAAACAATCCCCTAGAGCTTGGTATGATTTCATTACAAGTTTTTTGTTACAAAAAAATTACATTAAGGGAAATGATGATCCTAGACTTGTTATAATGAAAGATAAGAAGAATGGTTTTATTTTTCACATTTATGTCGATAAAATTATACTTGGTTCAAATTAGATGTCTTTAAATGATTCCAATGCGGATCTAATAAATACTGAGTTTGAAATGAGTATGAAGGGTTAGTTAAAATTTTTACTTGGTTTTCAAATTTCTCAAAAACCAAAATGAATCTATATATGCCAACATAATTATATAAAATATCTTCTTAAAATTCATGGATATGACAACACTAAGAGTATAAGTACTCCAATTGGTACCTGAAATTCACTTGATCTTGATGAAGCTGGGAAACTAGTAGATCAAGAACGATTTAGAACTATGATAGGAAGTATAATTTACATAATAGATATTCGTCCATAAATTATGTTTTCAGTATGATCATGTGCAAGATATCAATCCAATCCTAAGGAATCTCATTTAAAGGTAGTGAAAAAGATTATTCACTACTTAAAAGGAACCCTGGATTTAGGACTCTTTTATTCTTCTAGAAATGATTTTTTTCTAAAAATTTTCTGGATGCTATCATTAGTGGATGTAGAAAGGATAATAAAAGTACATATGAAACTTGTAATTTATTTAGTTATTCATTAGTTTCTTGGTCATGAAAAAATTAAACTCTTAGTATCACTTTCCACTGCTGAAGCTGAATATGTAGCAGTTGGAAGTTGTTGTGCTTAGGTATTATGGATACAACACACACTCACAGAATATGGTATGTGTTTAAACATAACACAAATATTGTGTGATAATACTAGTTCCATTTACTTAAGTAAAAACCATGCACATCACTCTCATGAAAATCACATAGATATTAGGCATCATTTTCTCAGGGATCACACACAAAAAGGGGTTATCATTATTCAATTTATCAGAACGTGAGATCAACATGCTTATATTTTCACAAAATCATTACCCTCCAATAGATTTGAATATATTAAATAGAATATAGGAATGATAACTATAAGGTAATATTACATATTAAATTCTTGTTAAAACCCATCTCTTTACAGTAAAAAACTCCTTTTCATAGGGGGGTTACATTTTCTTATCAGTAAAATTTTTGTACTCAAATCTTTCCTAGTGAAATTTTTCATAGTCAAAATTTTCAAAGTGAAAATTTTCATACTCAAAATTTTCATAGTAAATTTCTTTTCATAGTCAAAATATTTCAGAATCCTAAACTCTTCAACAAGATTATTTTTCCTCATTATGAATAATCTTCTTATAATTCCAAAAGGTATATTTTCTTTTCTAAATTTTTGTAATCGTCATTTACTTATTGGTATTTTTTTTGGATTCATTTCTTTTTCTTAAATTCTAATGTTTTATTAAAAAATCAATATATTAGAACCTATCAAATTCATTCTTTGATTATCATCTCAACCGTCATATTTGATAAGAAGTTTTACAACCTTTGGATCAACCATGGAAGTTGTACTGTCGCATAAATCGCTTATATAAATCAACTTAATGGTTTTCCCACATCGGTTCTTCATGCTTTTTCGTGCTGAAGCTTTGCATCAATTTTTATGCCCGTTCTAGAGCCTCAATATTTCCTCAGTTCCAGATGCCTGCTGAGGATTATCCTCAGAATGAAATTTCAACTATTAGAGAAATATCTGAGTGGAAGATATACCGAGAGAGGCTAGTTGGTTATAGATTTCACTGGAATTATGTTTCTACTCTTTTAAAAAATATTAAGCTGAATGGATGGTAGAGCCTTTGTATTTAGAAGATGAAAACACAATATATGGTGTATCCTGAGTTGATGGTGGAGTTTTATGAAATAGTTAGCTTTTTCAATGAAGAATGGAAAGATAAATTCTCTTTCAAGTATTATGGAGAGACCTAATATCTTTCATACAGTAAGGAAGTGAGTCTGATTTGTATTCTTTAAGAATGGTAAGAAGAGTTATGTACTAAAAAATTACCTAATTAATCATGATCTTTTATTTAGGAGAAGGTAATTGATTTTCTTGGCTTGAAAGGAGTGATGACTCCAAAGATCATTCAACTCTCTACGAATTTGAGGATTCTTGAATTGTGGGTTCAAGGAATTGTAATTCCTAGGATAGGTGATAAGGATACTCTGAAGAAGAGTGACATCTATATTTTGGATTTCATGGGGAATCTCAGAGAGATAAACATGGTCAAGTATATCTCGGTAATGATTTATAATATCAAGAATGGAAATATGAAGTCTTGTATTATTATGTATCCTGCTATTCATTCAAAGATTATTGTTCTTTGCCTTCATTCATTCAAAATCCAATGTAGTTCCAAGCTGAGAAATTACAAAGTTATTTTACTGAGTGATGACACTTTAAATAGAATGAAAATTGGATTCTTTCAGTGAGTCCGGACAATTCAATGATCTTTTTGAAGATGAATTAGAAGATTTTTCAAAGAATCCAGAAGTGGCTGAATCCTCTAAGAAAGGAGGAAGGAAGAAAAAGTCCAAGGATCTATAATAGAAATCAACAACTCAATTGGCTGAGAAAACTCAGTCACCACCTCCATCACTAATGAAGTAAATGTGTATCTTGATAAAGTAGTGGCTAAGTTGAGAGAATATGTGAAGAACAAGAAGGTATGGGAGCCTATGTTTGGCTTGGACTCTACTGGAGAAAAAACAATGAAGGAAAATGCTATTGAGAATCATGAAGAGGATGAAAAAGAAAAGAAGAATTTGAAGAAATTGTTGGAAGCTGAAGTCATTCAATATCTTCTCCAAGCAACTGAAAGAGACTCTGAGAAAATTTCAATACCAAAATCCTTTTTTATAGAACCAATACTAGAGAATCTAGGAAATAAATTGGGGTTTCTGTAATTGCATCAAGAATAATACATTGCCCAGGAACTAGAAGAGGAAATAAAAGAGGAATAAAATGAGGAAGAAGAAGATGGCAATGAAACTGATGATATTATAAAGCAAGATGAAGAATAAAATGGGAATGAATGTCCATCTGTGAAATTATCAATCCAGACTTCCCAATCCGAATCCTCAAAAATTTCTACACCATAAAAATATGAGAATGGTGAAGAATAAGTGAATAAGCCAACAAATGATGAATGTAGTATTCATGGTTTTTTTATCTGGATGATCTACTGGTTGATGCAGAGAAAGAATAAGTTTATGAAGATAGGATTGTTTAGCTATCTGATAGTGAGAAAGAATCTTCTAATGAGAAATACATCATTCCGATACAATATAAGGGAAAGAAGTTGTTTATAGATACACCTAGTAAATCTGTGGTGAAGAAGAATGATGTTAGTGATTCTTCAAATAGGAAAGCTAAGGATATAAATAAATAATCCTCACCAACCAAACATTTGGATTAAGAATCATCTACCCATGGACATGATTTTGTTGTCTAGCCATTGAAGATGTGGGTTGGTATTATTACCTTATTTCCAAGCCTAGATCCAAGATGCCAAATGCTTCAGCATACCATAAATCTGAAGTCAGATTCAGTTTCCATGGTGATGGAAAAATGTGTCGCACTAGAGGCGGATTTGAAGACATTCCTCATTGGTTATGAGGCTCGTAGAAGATCATGCAAGAAGATGACAAGCTTTTAAAAGATGACGATTGATGAAATGAGATTCTGTTATGAATTACATCATAATTTTAAGGATGCATTTGATACCGAAGATGCAAATATCAAAGAACATAAAAATATTTTTGAGAAAAAGTTATGTCTTGAAAAGACTACTCGGAAGCAGAATGTTAAGGATTTGAATCACATGATTAACTCTGTGGACATGAATTCGAAGAGGTAAATAGATCATGGAATGAATATTGATGAGAATAATGTTATGCAAGAATAACTATTGAAAGATTAGGTAGACATTCTTAAGGATTAGAAGGAGAAAATTAAAGCCTTAGAGAAAAATGTGAAGACAAGGATCGGTTACTTAAGCGAGTATAAGAGGATCACAATGAGATCATGAAGCTAAAAACTATTGTCAAGTATCTCATTCTGAAGGAGAAATATGGATAATCTTTTTCCATTCTGATATTTTATTGTATTGTAGAAATTCATTCAATCATTAATAAAATTTTGGCTTTCCTTTATATATTTGGTTTGTTGTTATTTAGTAATAATTCTTCTGGTACCATATTTTTTTCATTCCATTTATTTCTTTTGGAAAATAACAAAGGGGGAGAAGGAAATGATAAAAAGAATAAAAAGTAAAGAAGATATTTCCCTAAGTAAGCGGGAGTTCATCTAGATGAATGTTCTTATCAATGATGAATTTTTGTATTCAATAGAATGAAAAATCTCATTCAAGAAATCAATAATATGATCCTTATTGATTCCAAAGCCTAGGGGGGGGGTTATTCGTATTCACTATGATCCATATGTAATGGGATCTATGTTTATCTCAATCCTTAGATTCATTTTAGTAAGGATTTTTGGGATTTCCAAAAAGGGGGAGATTGTTGAGTCAATAAGTTTTACTTATAATTTTCCATTCCTTTATGTTTTGAAAATCACAAACACTCTATCTCTAGGAAAATGTTATTTCCCTGATTATTTTTCATAATAAGGATAATTTTCCATGCCCAAGAAAATTTTATCTTATCTTTTTTTCATTGTTCATGATTTTGTTTCACTAAATTTATCACTTTTTATTTCAATTTGTAAAATTCAGTCTCACTTCTATAACCTCGGCATCCTATAAATACAAAGATACAATGTATTCAGTTTTCAGGTTATGAATTTAGATCCTGAATTCTTTAAAATTCAGACTCTGAATTCTCATAAATTCAGATTCTGAATTCTATGAAATTCAGATTATGAATTCTCTGAAATTCAGATTACAAATTCTCTAAAATTCGGATTCCTAATACTCTAATATTTAGATTTTGAATTCATTGAAATTTAGATTTCTAATTATATGAAATTAAGATTTCTAATTCCTTATAATTTAGACTCCAAATTCTTTAGAATTCTGGTTTTGAATTCCTTATAATTCAAACTCTGAATTCTAGAAAATTTCGATTCCGAATTCCAAAGAATTCAGATTCTAAATTCCATAGAATTCAGACTCTAATGTATATATATTTATGATTACTAATTCCATGAAAATTATAATCTTAATATCCTTGTAATGTAGACTCTAAATGCTTATTTTCTCATACTCCGAATTTTATTTTTCCTTGGACTATGAAAAATAGATTTGGTTGAGCATCCATATTTACATAACCTTTTTATAGTTATAAAACTATTTCATGCATTCTGTTTCTAACTAACTGTTTTTAACTGAAACCTATATAGGTCCCTCTAAAAATCAATGAAAAATATGACCATTTGAGGAGGGAGCTAACCATTGAAGAAATGCCTATAAAGAAGAGTTCACTTGAAAGAGTTCAATACTATTCTAAAACTCTAGAGATTACATGCTATTGAAGTTATTTGTAGAGAGAAAGACTCTCATGATTTGTGTGTACCAAAAAAACTTTTTTCAGATTTCTTCGTGAGACTCCGATTATTGTTGTGTACAATCGAGGGCTTCCGTGGATATGAAGATAGAGGGTATGACTACCTTAAAGTTCGAGGAAATACTTGATAAGAAAGTTAGAGGTTCTGACTACCTTGAAGATCATGGGATTGGGATGATAGCAAGATAGATTCTGATTTTCATATTGAGGGATTACCCTAGTGTGGGTAAGGCAGACTTTCTTGAATGTATAAATCAAGGGACCATTATCCAAGGATGTTGGATACCCTACACTTTGGGTTAAGCGATTTTACTTGTATCTTGTGTCATTTCATGTTTATTTTCTGCAGCATTTTGATTAATAAATAACGTATAACTATCTTATACTTTCATGTATTGGTACTCTGATTAGTAAGATTTTATATTCTTTAAGGTAGAATATTTTTTCCTGTAAACTTTTTTTAAGTTTCATTTCTGAAACCCTATTTTCGGAATCTAGCATGTTAATAGAACTAAGAGGCAATGTGAAATTACCTTGTTTAACTCAGTTAAAAAATTTAATGTTTTATATCAACATTAATATTTCCAAAGGAATTTTTAAAGGATACAATTCACAACTCACCTCTTGTATTTTGAGTATCTATATCATTATTTCGATTAAAAATACAATATGATAATATTATAAATATGCATTAAACAACCTTATAATTATTATGAAAAATTATTCATATGCAGATTCAAATCAGATTTAGAAAATGGTCTCACTATTTTGGGTACTGGTATCATAAAATTATTATGACATATGAATAAGTAAAATATAATGAAAAATTTATAAGTTAAATGGAATGAAAAATTTGTAAGTAAAACATAATGAAAAATCTGTAAGTAAAACAGAATGAAATATTTGTAAGTAAAATGGAATGAGAAATCTGTATATAAAACAGAATGTCAAATTTGTAAGTAAAATGGAACAAATGTTTTGTAAGTAAAATGGAATGATAAATCTGCAAGTAAAATGAATCATAATGAAATGTGTTTGTGATTTTTAAAACATGAAACCATAAAAAATGGATAAGTCATATGAGAACCTTATGAAATCAAAAATATCCCAATTTTTGGAAAGCACAAACAACTTTACTATGGATTAATATATTTAATTTTATAAACATGTAAGGAAAAACTTATCTCCCCCTTTGAATGAGATTTAGGATGAATACGACTAACTCCTACTTCGGTTATGTTTTCAAAAGATCGTATTCTTGATCATTAGTTTCCAGTTTTCTTTCTTATGAAATAATCTCCCCCTTATATAAACATTTTTTCTTAAAATAAAATCCCCCTTTAATAAGAATTATTCCTTCTTACCATACTACCCTTTAATAGATTCTCCTCCATTGAATTCTTAGTTAAATTCATCCTTATAATAAATTCCTCCCTTTTGTGATTTAGAAAAATGAAAGGAGAAGTATATGATAAACTTTTATGGTTAGGAAACATACATGGGAAAAAAAAATACATATATGCATGAGAATTCTTAAGGAATTTTTCTAAATGAATTTTAGATTACAACAAAACAAAAAAAATGTAAAAATATCATCCATCCTTCTTCGACTCAGACATCATTTTTTTATTAATTATTTATGTTTCTTAAATTCCTTATGATCTTGTTGAAGATTCTTCAACAAAATCTACTGATCTAGGTTCTTATTTTATAAGGAAGATATCCTTTCTTTTTTATCTTTGATTCTATTATCATGATTTTAAATGAACTCCTCTTCAAAACCACCTTTTTCAATAATTTAGCTCTGACTCCTTTTTCACATCTTACAAACCGAGAAACGGATTAATGTTGACTTACTTAGTATGAAATTGAAGCTAGGAATTTTTTGAACTCAGATTCACAAGTATTGAATGTTGTTTCTATTGAATCTGTGAAGTTATTAAACTATCAAATATCTTCATTAATGGATTTGGTGTGGCTAAAGAAATTCTTTCAAGTCACATTATGATCTTTATAATCGATCAAAACATTGTTAAAATATGATTCTAGCTTAACCACAATGTACAACAACAAGTTAGTAGATTCTGGAATTTAACTAATGGTATCTTGCATCATTTGACAATGGGCATCTGTATTTGGAAAAACCAGAAGAGTGAGGACCAACTTCCTCAAATACAGATTGACAATGTCATGCTCAACTGAATATTAGTATTTGGAGTCAGAATAATCTTTTACATTCGTAGCTCCTCCTGGAGTTACGTAATCCAGTTACTCTACTCATTGGGAGGACTTCTGGGGCATATCATTATCAGATGTGGAAACCAAAACACTCTTTCCTTTTTCAAATTTTGGAACTGGGGTTTGTTTATCAGATACATTGATAACATTTAGATCTCCCTATTCATATTCTTCCTCTTCAAGATCTTCTTTTTGAGTTATTTCTTATGATTCGTATTCCTGGATCTCTTCCCCTTTATCATCTTCTTGTTCAACTTCTTATTCCTCTTTTTATTCCACTTCCACTTCTACTTCTTCTTAAATCACTTCTACAATATCTTGTTCTTCAGAAATGTTATTAGAAATTTATATGTGAGGTGTTCCATTATATTCTTCCACATCCCATAGAATATCATTTATATCTTCGTGAAGGTTATGATCATCCATTTATTGAACATGTCCTAATATTGTTAAGAGTTTCCTCACTTTATTAATTTTTTGAGTGACAACTAGTTTCTTATTAATAACTTGAGATTCCGATACTTCTAGAGATTTCGTCTATATATCTTTCAGAATGGACTAACATACTTGACCCTCCAAGGATTTCTTCTTTACCAACTTCTCCTTATATTAATTTTCAATATTTTCATCTTTTAAATGTTTAAGGCCTTAGCCTCTGCAAGATTTAAGCCAATGGAAGGATCACCATCCATTCTAGTAGCTTCCATCTCTATCCACGTTGCAAACGTTGCACCAGAATTGACTTTTTTCTTCTTTGTAGGAGGAGGTGCGAATACTGGGTCAATAAGAACCATTCCTAGTAATCTTGGTTCTTCACTATTTCCTTTTTTATGTACCGATTTTGATGATTTCGGAACATCAATATTGTTCTAGAAAACAATTTCCTATTAAAATTGGATTCTAGTAAGAACTCTACCTTCATTCGCATAAGAGTATCATCATTGTGCAACAAAATCGTGAACGGATTAGAAATTGATCGACAAGGTACATTTAGCTCTTGAAGACATATTACGATTATCCTAGAGATAGTTTCTAGATATATAAGTATCTGAGATATGATGGTTCTGCATTCTACTACATGGATGGTGATAAAAATTTACTTAATCAAGTTGATCCTCCTTATATTGAATAGAAAGTCTTATAATAAGATATCAAATATCATTAGAGAGTTCGTATCTACATTACTTGGAATAAGAAATCCTTGCTTTCAGAGTGCTACCTGCTTGTGATTTGTTGTAAGATTAGAAATCTTTAGATTCTTAATATTCTTGAGACCAAGGTAATCCAGAGCATTGTCTTTTTCGGAATAAACTTCCTTCGAAAGAAGTCTTTGAGAGCATATAATATATTCTCTTTTATAAGGTATATTGAGAACATTTTTCATCTTATTGTATGGAACTGAATAAGTTTTATCATAACATTTAAACATAAACAAATCCTTTACATCCTTTTTGAAGAAAATAATAGATTCATATAATTGAATTATGAGGTCAGGTTAAACCAGATACTAACATTTCTCCTTAGCCACACGTACACTTTCCCATCCTTTATTTCTTATGACCTTAGAGATGATGGAGTAATACTTGATGATGTAAATAGGACATATAAATATATTTCTAAATATTGACCAATCATTTATTTCCTTTCTATTTGGCATCTGATCTGCTGAGGACTCAAGAGTCATTCGAAGTGTATGAAACTGAAGAATCAGAATGTAGACATTGAAGGCGACATTACATCGGCACAAATATCAGAGAAGATACTATGGTGCTCATAAACAAAGAACTCCTTATATAGGAAAATAAATGACCCGTCATATTTCATAAAATAACTAAATAGATGAATATAACATGATATAATCTGATGGTTGAGGATGATTGTAGAAAATATGAATTTTGATCATTTGAGTTAAGGTAAAAAATGAATTGATAATCATGAAATACAAAAAATTAAATCATAATATTAGAAAATAAAGAGTAAGAAAGTATACAGTTTAGGATACTATAAATAATTTAAATTTATTATAAGAATACTATTTGAAGTTATATATTTCGTGAAATTCCATTCTTAGAATTTCCATTCTGAAAATCACTATTCTGAGAATTTCCATTCCGAGAATTTCTATATAGAGAATGTCTATTATGAGAATTTCCATTCAGAGAATTTCCATTCAGATAATTTCTTAAAACAATTCTCATATATTGGTTTATTTTATAAAGAAATATAATTTTTTCTTATATAAATAGAAAGAGAGAAAAGAAAAAAAGCATATGTACACACCAAAAAATAAGGAGAAGTTTAATGTTATGATATGATTTAAACAACATGTAGATATGGAAGATTACCTTACAGTGATCAGTCCGTGATTCTATTTAATATACTAAAATCTATCGGAAGGTAAATGTTTTGTAAAAATATCATCATGTTGTTCTTTCAATCCGAGAAATTGAAGAATAATATATCCTGTAAGTGTGTGATCCCTAAGAAAGTGATGTATAATATCTATGTGCCTTGCAATGAAGTGATGTGAATGGTTTTTACATAGGTAAATGGACCTTCCACGATCAAAAATTATTGGAGTTTTAGTAAAACTCATACCATAGTTTTTGAGTGTGTGTTGCATCCACAACACTTGCGCACAACAACTCCTACATGTTACATATTCAACACCAGTAGTGGAAAGTGATATAGAATGTTGTTTCATGGAAGACCAATAATCTAAGGAATGTCATAAGAAATGAAAAGTATTGGATGTAATCTTCATATCCATTTTACAACTAAGAATGTCAATATCTGAAAAACATTTACATTCAATATAATTTCAAGATGAATAAAGTAGTCACTATAAAAAACCGGCTATTAGCGGTGGGTTTTTATCATATAGTGGTGGTTGAAACCACCACTATATGGTTTGGCGGAGGTGTACAGAAATCGCCGCTAAACTGTGCATCAGCAATCTATTAGAGGCGGTTTTATCCATTTCATGGTGGTTTTCGTGACATTAGAAGTGGTTTGATGGGTGTCAGATATTTTTTTATTCGTGGTGGTTTTAACCACCGCGATATTCAGGCGTTTGATGTGTCTCTATCATGGAGGGGAAGACCACAGCTAAATATAAACCGATTGAATTTTGTAGTGGTTATAACCGTCATGAAATGATGACCAGTAAAGCATTAGTGGTGGTTAAAACTACCATGAAATTCTGACTAGAAAAAAATTGCAATTTTGCTACTAATACCCCACTGCCCTGAAAAACAAATCAAACCAGAAAATGGAACATGATACATCATACAAACAAATAAAATTTTATTTCTAACTTGGTATCCCCAACATGATGAAACAGGATATAAGAGGACCTTCATAGCTACTAGCAGCAAAGTAGATAAGGAGACCTTTGCAAATGAAACTAGTTTTTTGTAATTTGGTAACAAAGGGGTAGGATCTTCATCATCCACAGATAAACATATGAGGGTTCAAGAACACCAATATGATGTAGATCAATATCATAGACCATATATTCATTTTCCAATCACCTTTGGTTTTGCTTCTTTTTGGATGATCTCTTGTGGGTGATTTTGGTTTCTTTCTATGGATATCATCTTACATATACTTAATCTTGTTTGATTATCTCTCATGTCACTATGATAATTTTATTATAGATCTATAGAATTTAGGTTGGGATATGATCATACCCTATAGTTCCCACCGGGGTAGACCAATGACGTTTAATTGGAATAGGGGTATGGTCCCGATCTGGTTGTCCAAATAATATGGGACTTGGGCCATGAGCCTCTTGAATGGGAGAAATGATGTGTATCTTCTCTAAATCTCTTCATGTTGTGTTAATGAGTCACCCAAATTATGGTAGAAAAGTTTTGTGTCTTCCATTTAACCATATTTAGAATATTCTAAGTGACATCAGTGACTAGAACATGCATATTTTCTTATTCTATTGTTGGAGAATGTGTATGAGCCTGATCTTTTCCTCCATTTCATATAGGTATACACCGATGTTAATCTGGTATGTGGGAAATGATATGGGTATTCACTATATTTTTTTCCAAAATTTTCTTAGTGACTTGTTTGAGTAGTACTAGATTATACCGACAAGATTAGTAAATGTGGGAAAATGTGTCCTCTTCCTCAATGTTTGCCACCATATTTAGTTAGTGGGATTCTTTTGAGGGTATAGATTTAGGTCCATGTTCATGGTTGATTTTTCACTACCCACAGTGGGTTTTCCTAACTACCTAGGTTTGGGATACTTAGGTCAGACACCGGAGGTAAACACACAAATCATATAGAGGTTTCATTACTTTTTAGCATTGGTGATAGTGAATGCTAGTGGGAGCCCTTTAGAGGGTCCCTTTTTCTATCTA
The DNA here is from genome assembly GCA_963277665.1 of Viscum album. Lineage (NCBI taxonomy): Eukaryota > Viridiplantae > Streptophyta > Magnoliopsida > Santalales > Viscaceae > Viscum > Viscum album. The sequence goes on from OY728136.1 coordinate 1,995,646,661, forward strand.
GATGAGTCCATCAGTGACCTCTTGATCAAGCTCCATATATTAGGGAGGAATATGTTATTTCCTTCCATGTATATGACTATGAAATGGTTTGAGATGGAAACTATTTACATAAAATTATGATCCACTAGTCATTGTCGAGTAGACATCTAGTAGGGATTTTTGAGGTGAATGGATTTTTTATCTTCCTATGAAGATGGAAAGGTACCATTTAGGTGTGACTCCCAAAACAATGAATTTGAGACCCAATGATGAGGGTGGAAGGTTGATAATAGATCCCTAGTTTTAAATGTGGACCCAACTTGTGCATTAGTCGAAGAATATGTGTTTTTAAAGTAGTAAATTGTCATTTGGATCAAAGGGGGTTCTATTTGAAAGAGGTATAATACATATGAGAATCATTTACAAGAAATCCTCATGAAATCATCATATCAATAAATAAACACATGTATAATCAATTGTATCAGATCCATGTTAGTCAACATTTCATATTTTGAGAGAGAAAAAGCAGACTAACATGTGGGCGACACATGCATTTTGTTTAAGGTTCCATGTTAGGTTCAACATTTTTGTTTCCAACTACTTTTATTGGTGAGTATATTATTTTTATCACATGATTAGGCTAAACCACATTCCCATCATCACCTTATGTTAGGTCTCTATACTGCCTACTAGGTATCAATTTATATAACCAGAACAAAATAATGAAAGGATCACTCTTTAGTCATCCAAAATCTCAACTACCAATTCAATCACAGGCCTAAATGGAATGATGTATACCACACTCTAGAAATCAAGACATAAAATGAAACATCATAAATAAAAAAATTCATATATAAAAACATGAGAAATAAAGAAAATGTTAGGACATGGAAATTTTTGGTGGAAACTATCTGCCATACAAGTTACATATACAAACCAACCGTAATCATAATTGTTCAACACCTCAACAATACTACTACTCATGGTATGATGATGCATCGTCACCCTCTCCACAACCATCTCCACTACATGTTTCCACCTGTACGAACATTATATTGAAAATTGAATATTGTTGCATATTTATAATTAATCATAAAACCAATAAAAGTTTGAAAACTAAATGATTTTGATTTTTTGTGATTTACCCGCTCACCACTACTCGATGCACCACCACCGGGGGAATATCTGCCCATCTGCTGATATATATCAGTCAATGCTTTCGACATAGTGGATATCTGATCCCCCTGGTCTTGAACTGTGGATGGTAGAGATGACATCTACCTCTGATCATCTTTATCAATGAAATGACTATAACCAGGAGTAGATGCAGCTGGAATCCCTGGTGGCCTGCGAAAGACCTCAGATAGTACTGGTCCCAAACCCACCCCGCGCACTCTACTGGGATTCTCTTTCCCAAGGACTTTAGCAAACTAGGTCATCCTAGGAGACTGGATAGGACTGCCCCGGATTTGCATCCCATATTTCTTTAATTATAACCTATAAATCAAATATCAATATATATTAACACAGTAAAAACTGATAATAAGTTATTATAATAAAAAATTGACTTCATAACAAAACTTCTTTGGTATTCTCATTAAAAAAATATCCATCTGTTTTTTTTGTGAACATCCAGCAACAGTTCAGTTCGGGATGCGTCATGACCTAAACTCTGTGACTGCATTAAACACAGATAAATAAAAAATACAATATGTTAAATAGATTATATTTTTTTATAAATATTTAAACTAATTAAAATATTTCCAATGAAATTCGGCTTCTAGAAATTCTTTTTGAGCCAGCAGTGTGTGGGATTTATAGCTTTTCCCGGTTTGATTCATTCTATCTTGAGAGATCCTGAAATAAATAAAATTCAATTTAATAGTAATGTATTCAATGTAATATCCTCTTCATGTACATGTATAAATGTAAAATAAGAATAATATAATAATATATATTTCCATACCATCCTATTCTCATCACAATATATATAAACAAAAACATTCCACTGTTCTTTCGACACCCCATTGGGTAGCTTCTCATACATTTTTTGCACAGTCAATGAAGTATCGTTGACAACGCATCACAACCTCTATTTGAAATATTTCCATTTTTTACAAAGATTTTTTCAATGTCCACTTCCGTGCTATCACATCAGTAATGATAAAGTGGAAGAACATCGGTATACAGAAATTCATTTTCAACATATTAGTAACAGAAAATTCAATTAAACCATAAAGTAATAACATTACCTTTTTCTGAGAATCAAAAACATCATTTTCCCCGTTTGGAGGCATATTCCTCCAATTATCATATAAAATAGGTAGGAAAATAGGCTCTGCTGCCAGATGACCTATAATCTGGCCATGTAACCTTGTGGCATCATCCGTCGGGACCCCATAAGAATCAAATGGCACAACTATCTTCTCGCCATTCATGTTCCAAACATCTGAACTTTTTAGGTGTTCTTCCACGGTTTAATTTTTTTCATCTGTAATGATCAAACAATTAGTATAAATAAAATGCAATAAATTTATTTAATTAAAATTTGTACCTATGACTGTGACCCTCCAGAATGTCCGTGATGAACTGGAAGGGGCGTGTCGCCACCCCACTGCTGAGGGTCCTATAGGGGAGTCGGTGACTCATCCTCTAATGAGACATCCACAAATGGTGTCAAAGATGGTGCAGGGGTGTAGGCAGTTGGTGCCTCAGAGGCCGTGGGGACAGACGGATCATCATCTGTCGAAGAACTAGATGAAATAGTGTACCACATCCTCCTTGGCATTCCTGTCATTTAATCAAATAAAATTATATTCAGAATATATATTTGAAAACATTTATGTAGAAAAAAATTAGAAATGATAATAGATGCCCAGTACTAACAAACAAAATATATATAACAATGATAATGAATTACTATATAAATGAAACAAGTGGTTGCTAAATGAATAAATAATTGTACATGAAATCATTTTCCACTTCAATCATGTCGGTTTTCTGCTCTATTGCATCATCCACTTCATTCATCATTACAAGACTACTATTTTCAATATCATGATGGAAAAATAATTCTTCTTCCTAGTGTTGATGAAATTCAATTGCAGTTGTCAAATCTTCCACTTCATCACCCATATCATACAAATCTCTTTGTATTACTTGATTAACTACACTCCACCCTTCATCCAATACATCATTCACATAATATACCATTTTTTCTTGCGATTCTAAGATATATGGATCATGTAGTTCACGATCACCAACATCCATCAAGAGAGAGACGTTTACAGAAGTAAATTGCAAGGAATTTCTGTTAACACCTCTGATAATATCAACCCATTTGCATTTGAATAAAACAACAGAAAAAATAATGTGGTAGTTTAATTAAATAATATCATGCAACATTCTATAGTATCCCACTTCAGTAAATGTAAATATACCATAATTCGGTGTTTCAAACCCACTTCTCGATCGACTGTACGAAATCTAAATCCCTTCACATTATAAGCATTGAACTTTATATCTTGTTTTATAGGACCTCTAGCAAGAAACATCAAATCTTCTAAAAAGTCTGCTCGAGTATCAGTATTCATGAACTAAAAAAATAAATATAATTTAATAGATTTATAAATTGTATGTGTCAAACTAATATTCGTATTTATTGCAATATTAATAAACATACACGTCATGCAAACCATTCTACCAGCTCTTTATTAATATATTTCATTATATCTTTTTCATTTCGTGTTCAGACTCTCATTCATCTCTTTGTTTGTATCCTCAACTCTTCAATAAATGGATCCACAATTTCACTATTCAACAACACATATCTATGTGCCTGTAATAATTCCAATTCTATCAGTGTCACATATGAGGTCCTCCCAATTGATTTGCCAATAGCAGGATATATTATTGATTTCAAATGCATTGGAGATTGAGTTTATGTGTCTTCAACACATCCAACTTGATTAAATCTTGTCTAAATATCATCCAAATATCTGGAACAAAAGGTGAGAAACTCCTCGGCCCAATAGAGTTCAGCAATAGAGCCTTCTGGTTGAGCTTTATTTCTCACGTATGCTTTCAAATGCCAAATATATCTGTGAAATAAAATAATAATATTATGCATTTATTTAAATTCCAAAAATTGTATACTTAACTGGAAACATATAAATAAAAAACCTCTCAATTGGATACGTCCATCGATAATGAACGGAGCCTCCTAATTTAGCTTCTTCAACCAAATGCACAGTTAAATGCATCATGACATAAAAAACGATGGAGGAAAGATCATCTCCATTGGAAAAAGAGTAAATAAAAACCACTCCTAGAGGTTGTCAAGATGAAATGGATGTAGAGATTTCTCACATAATTTCTTGAAAAATGTGTAAAATTTGAGTACAACGGAAGTAACATTTTCAGGTAATAATGTATGCAACGCCAATGGTAGTAACTGTTGTAACAAAATATGTGAATCGTGACATTTAAATCCATATAACTTATGATTCTTTAAGTCAACACACCTCAAGATGTTACTAGAATACCCATCAGATACCTTCACATTCTTTAAAATTCGAAGGAATGTATCTTTATCCCGATTTTTCATTGCAAAAATGGTCGGAGAATACTTTTCATTCTCATATGGCTAGAGATCACGTTTTATGTTCATTACTTGTAAGTCTTTGTGAGCATTGAGATGATCCTTCAACTTTCCATGCCCATTAATTAATGTGAAAATCAAATTATCACATACATTCTTCTCAATATGCATCACATCAAGATTGTGGTGCAACAAATTAAATTTCCAATACGGAAGTTTGAAGAATATACTTTTTTTCTTCCATTGTTGCGTTCTAATTTCACATGACGATGCACTTCAGACTCGTTTTTCGCTATCATTCAAATGATTTACCTTCCCAAATTTTGTTTCAACATTTTCAAGCTATGTCAGTTTTTCAGATCCGGTTAACAACTTTGGAGGTGTTCTATGATCAATGGAACCATTAAATTTTTATTTGTTCAGCCGAAATCTATGAGATTCAACAAGAAATCTTCAATGGGACAAGAAGAACCATTTTTTACTGTGAGGTAGCCGTACAAACCTGTAAAAGTGTTCCTACCAGAAAAATTCACAATCCCAGGGAAGTCGCTAATGGTTCACATTAAATAATCATGAATTTTAAATATTGCTTTAGAAGAAACAAAAAATGTCTCAACACCGTTGCTCCACAACTACTACAATTCTTCAATCAAAGGCTGAAGGTATACATGAATATCATTTCCAAGAATTTTTTTTCCAATAATAATCATCGAAATGATAAAAGATGTTTATTTAATACACATCCACGAAGGATGATTATAAGGGATCAAAACAACTGGACAAATGCTATAACTGGTACTCAATGACCCAAATGGTTTGAATCCATCGGCATCCAATCCCAATTGAACATTCCTAGGATCTGTTGAGAAATCTGGATATAATGAATCAAATTTATTCTACGATTGAGAATCACATGGATGTCTAATTACCCCATCATTGTTATTATCTACAGATTCCACTTCATGTGTTTGGCGGTTTTTGATGACATGAATAATCTTTTCAATCGAGGCTTCAAAGGTAAGTAAGGAAAAACATTTGCAGGTGTGTTCCTTTTCTTCTTCTCCGTGAAATTATATTCATTCAGACTTCAAACATCACCCTTTGGCTACCATCTAGAAGAAGAACATTTCTTACAATTCTATCTACTTGATTCATCTCCTCAATAAGGCATACAATCATTGGGATAGACATGTATTTTTGTATAATTCTGACCAAGTTTGTAAACAACTTTTTTCATATCATAAAAATATTGTAGGATTTTTGCTTTAGGAAATGCATCACGAATTAATTCCAAATACATAGAAATTTCCTTATTTTTAATTCCACATAGACATTTGATATGGTACAACTTTATCATAAATCAATGCTTTGAATATTTCAAACACCCACTATACAACTCTTGATTTCCATCGTCAACTAAATCATGAAACTCATTTTCCTCACTGATGTATTCCCTTACATTTGGATCCACATAATCAAGAGGAGGATCCAATGATATGTTACAATCATTATCTTCTTGAGTTACAGTCTCAAAAACATCACTTGTCACGTTCCAATTTCTATCACCCTCTTCTAGTTGTTCTGATATGTTTTGATGCTCATAGGGGTGTCCTACAGTGCCGAATACATCATTTATGAGGTTTTGCATTTCATTTTCCGTTTTGGATGAACTTGAGACCTCATTCTGTGGATTAACACCAGTTCCCAAACTTTATGTATTGTTCGATTCTCCATGACAATTCCAACACAAATATTGACCAGGGAATTTATTCAGTATTAAATGTTCATAAAATTCATCTCTCTTAAACCATGTTTTAAATTTACATTTAGGACATGGAAATCTTATTCTCCCTTCAACGGATCGATTATAAATTTATAAACCTAAAAAATCATTCAAACCCTTAACTTATTTAGGTGTGTTCCTCGGTAATGTGATCCAGCTTTTATCCATTTATATCACAATGTGCCTACACAATAATAGAAAAATTAAATCACATAGTTACTACTAAATAGAGAAAGTGATTCATTGTCAATGATTTTGAATTCCCCTAGTTTTAGTTGATTATGAATTCATATTTTTCATTTATTCTAACTATATCCCTTATGCTATGCTTATTTTTTGAAAAAATCCAATGTGTGCTAAATGTTAATAAGAATCTGAGATCAAATTTACCTTTTTTCCATTCCCCATTATATCTACGGGTGAACAATATATAATTTTAAATAATATAAAGTAAGATATAATAATTTTATTCAAATGTGTTAATTTTTTATGTTACATTTGAAAATTTCATTAATGTATTTATCTAATCTTCCAAGACAACTAACAAGTTTGATCTATGTTTCTAGAGCTTGTGATAATATAGAATTAAAATTTTAGGTTACAATCAATATCACAAACCTCTCTTAACAGATAAATTAATTTAAAAGAGCCTCTTAATAATTGATTGAATTACATTGAATGCATAAACCTTTACTTAAGAAAACAAGAACTAATAAAAGAAATATTTATACCCATGAGCTCATGCATAAATGTACATTTATATTTGAACATAAAACAACCATTACACCCTTTACTTGAGAAACCGAATTTGAAATGCATACGAATTTAGGTAAATTGATAATAAAAAAGGGTTTACGTTCACTTAGAGTGTGTCTGTTTGGGTTCTGCACACCCCAAAACACCGTTTTAATAAATTCTTCCAATCGTGGCATGACATAAAATAAGAAATGGTTTAATAAAAACCTAATTATATCATGTTTATATATCCAGACATACATGATTTATGAATAAGGGTATACAAAATCATGAGGGACTAGACCCCTTGCATGAAGATTATGATTTGAAAACAATACTCAAAAACCAAAGATCACCCTTCAAAGATCATATCCCAAAATGCGTTGTTGTATACACACACACATATATATGTATATATGAACATATATATTCTTAATTTGAAATTCCAAAATAGACATAAGGAGAAATTATATACATATATGTATATATATAAGGAAAAGAAATTAGTGGAGAAGGGTTCACATGTAATATTGAAAGCACAAACCCTCTTGTATATATTGCATAATTAAACAGAAAACTCAACATTAGTTTTGTTTTAAAAGTGATATGAAACAGTATATATATATATATATATAAACTTATGAACCTATATATACATAAAGGAAAAAGTGTTTTAAGAAAAGGATGAAAAATAAACAGGTTGATCCCTTACATGTCTTCGGATATGCAAGGAGGATGGACAGGAACAGTTTTGACATCATGAAAAGGGAAACTAGTGGTTTCGTGTGTTAGAAAACTGGGTTTATATATGCAATATTTCATATACTTCAAATCATAAGTATAATATAAACAAAGGGTTGACCGAAATAAAATAAACCAGCAGGTTTCTTATGAGATAATACAAAGAAGAAAACCGGTGAATATAATACATATATATATATATATAAATCATGGAAAACTATACACAAAAAAATGAAAGTAAACTAAATAAAATAAATAAAATGAAACCCAAGAGATCAGGAAAGATATAATGGGTAGAATTCAAGGTCACGGGGCCGAAAAAATGAAGACAGCAAGATGGAAGAGAATATAAAAGAGGAGAATAAAGAAAACAAGTGGTGTCCGCTGGTTTGAGCGTGATGGGGAAGGCGACACGGAGAGAAAACTGGGGAGAGAAACAGGTGGTCAAGATTATTTGGATCTTGATCGGATGGCTGGGAAATGAACGGGACATAAGATTCGAGTGGACAAGTTCGATTATTTTCAAGTGAATCTAACGGTTGATGAAGGGGTAACTGTAACTCTTTGGGGTTATGTGGAAAAGAGGATAGATTAGATCAATGGGAAGGACCATGTGCGACGCGATCCAATAGTCCAGATTGCGTTTCGCCCGAATTTTTAGTTCCACATCGAAGCAGGAAGACACACGAGGCTTCTTTATAAGCATGAGGCTCCCCCATAGAGCTCAGAAATCAAAACACACCCAAATGGGGGCCTTATACATGGGCTCTCGCTCCCCTCTCACACCCTCGCAGGCCTCGGCCTACCTGCGCTCTTCCGCGGCATCACACCTGCGGTGGCACGTGCTCCTATTATCCCATGTTGCGCCCTTTAGGGAACCCATGCTTGGCCTGCCATAGCATGGGCTGGGGTCTAGGGTCGTCCACTCTGTGTGTGTCTCCTCCCTCAGCCTAGCTTGTAAGGGCTGGTAAAAATGGGTTAATTTTTTCTTAACCCAAAACTTCCAAAACAAACTAAAAAAACAGAATATTTTACTTCCATAAAATCTTAATTTATTTTTTTCTTTTCATATACCAAAACACATAACATTTAATTAGTAAACAACAAGTTTACAAAATTATTAAAACCAAACTATATAAATTCGACTTATCAAAGGTAAAAATGTTTTCAAAATTAAAAAAATTATATATACTTTTTTTTTTGATAAAATGATTCCAAATATACCAAAACTTTTTGATTTTCAAATGCCTTGTCCTCAAAAGATTAGTTCAATTTAAACATTTTCAATAATAGGATTTTAAAGAAGTCAATTACTTGATAAATCTCAAGGTGATTTTACATATAGAGGAAACATTTCATATTATGTTCAAAATAAGGAAATTTTTATAATTCGTTATACAAGTGATCAACTTACAAAATCATAATGTCTACATCTTTTTGAAACATTTAAGAAAAGTTCTTGAATTAAATTTTGAAACCATAAAATATAAATAATAGTTAATGACATAAATTATACGAGTAATACTTCAAAATCTTAAATATCCATAGTCAATTTATTCACAATACCCGATGGATATAAATATTGCTGTTGCAAACTCAACGGTTACTTAAATGGAAGTGGTAGAATTTTAGGCCATATAAAACACGATTAGAGTATTCTAACTCTAATCCTCAAGACACAGAAGATGGTTCTCTTTATACCCTTGGCTCTTAGCATGGTTTTTGTGGTTCTGGTCACGGTGTTCTTGGTTGTGAGAGATCCGAAATAAATCCACTACTTCCTTGGCATGTTGGTGGTGATTCGGGGTGTACCAGTGGTTGTGATTGGCCTTCTTGTGGGAATGTTATGTTAGTTATGGTCCTTAGACCCTTGTTTCTATGTATCCATTTCTCATGTTTTGAATAAATTATAAGTTTTGTGCTCTTAATTTGCAGGCATTTAATAATGAGAGGAAATTAAGTCAAGAGTAATAATTAAAAACATTATTATTATTATAGAAATTAAGTTCAAGGCATTGCAAGGGATGTGTAAGGAACATAAAAATCTTTTAATTCAAGGAGGGTTGAAACTTGGATATGCACAAAAATTTAAAAAGATAGGGAGATAGTTCACAAAATGATACTTAGGTGACAATGTGAACCATGATTATGCTACACCACTATGCTATGTGACTCCCCTTTCACAACATAAACAACAATACAAGTGAATTCAAAAAGAATCAATCAATTCAAGTTACTACTTCCGAAAATAAACACCAAAATCGAAACCACTCACTAGCGGCATGGGCAGGGAGCCGAAACTAGGGTTTTGGCTCACCGGAGTCTGGGGTAGAAGATGGGGTCACGGGGGTTGGGGGAGAAGCTAGGGTCACAGGGGAAGAACCTCGAGTTGCCGTGAGATGGGGTCATCGGGAGAAGGGGGTCGGGGGATGCTGGGGTCATGCGTCACGGGGTTTCCGGTCACGAGGTCTTCTGGAGACACAGGTCACGGGGTCTCCGGAGATGCTGGTCACGGGGTCGCTGGGGTTTTGGGGTAGAAGGGAGGGGTGCGGGGTCGCGGGGGGGGGGGGGGGGGGGGGGGGTTGGGGGTAGAACGGGGGTCGGGGTAGGGAATGGTATGGAGTTTAAAAAAAAGATGGGTTTCACACCGGTTTATTAAAAACCACCACGAAACCATTTTAGAAAACTGATTAGCGGAGGTTTTGTGAACCGCCACCACAAAACTGCCGCTAAATGCAGTTTATGTTGTAGTGAGTCCCAAATCTAATGTTCCATTTAAATATCAAAAAAAATCACAGCTTTTAAATTGGAATATTTAGGATTTTCATGATATCTTGAATATAATCATAGTGAAAACATTAAATCATGTCTACTAGCTGTTATGTAAAATAAACTTTCTATCATTCCACTATTATATATTAGATCCACTGGTTTCCCTACTTTATCAATATAATGAGTATTAGAGGTTCTAGTAAGAGTATTTATACTCTTATTTTTGTCATACCCTAATTTCATAAGATGATATTTGGTATACATATGTTGGGATATGTATGTTCCTTCTGGGTTTTAAGACATTTTAAAACCAGGGAAAAAAAGATAACTCACCCATCATACTCATCTCGAACTAATATTTCTTAATATTCGCAAAGGAATCAGATAACGATTTCTGAGTTGATCTGAAGGTGATGTCATCATCATAAATTTGAAAAATCAAAAAATCTTTATTAACATTCATAATGGAATGGTTTGGATGAGTGGTTCCCTTTAACCTTGTTATTTTGAAGCCGACATCTTGTAAGTTTATCATACCATGCTCCAGGGGTTTGTTTTAGTTCATATGAATCTTTAGTATGTTTGTAAAAATTATCTGTATTTTCTGTATCTTTAAAACCAAGGGGATGATCTACATAGATGTCTTCTCATACATAAATATTTAGAAATTCACACTTCATATCCATTTGACAAAGAATCAAATTAAATAATGATGAGAAGGATAAAAGAGTACGAATAGATTCATGTCTTGCTACAGGAGAATATGTTTCTTCATAGTCCAAGCCTTCTTGTTGGTTACAGCCATTAGCAACTAATCTTTCCTTATTTCAAACAATAATTCCATTATATATTCATTTATTTAAAAAAAACAATTTTAATCCAACAATAGAAGCTTCCTTAGGTTTTTCGACAATGTTACAAACCTGATTCCATACGAATTCAATGAGTTCATCTTGCATATAATTTGTCGAATCTTTATCACCCAAGGCTTCATCAGGAGTCTGGTTCAAATTGGTGATGAAAATACACATCTTAAACCTCATTCTTTAAGGAAATTCTAGTTATTATCGGTTGATTAACATTACCAATGATATTATTAGTGGTAGGATTCCTATGTGACGGGTTACTTGGGTTTTTTAAAACATGTTCATCAACATAAGGTAGAAAATCTTCCAGAATAAATGTCTGAGAAATATTTTCGTGGAAATTTTCATTAACTGAAGGATATTATATAAAATTGTGGTGATCATTTTTTGAAAATATATCATAAACAAGTTCATGTTATTTGAAAAAAAGGATTAGATTTATCTAATTTAACATGTATTTCATCTTCCATAGTACAAGTGCTTTTATAAAAAACTCTATATGCATTAGAGATAGTAGAGTAACCAAAGAAAATTACTTCATCATATTTGGGTGAAAAATTATGTATGTTATATTTACTGTTAAATATGAATACTTTTCATGAAAAAACATTGAAGTAAGAAACTTTTGGTTTTTGACCATTCTATAATTTTTAAGGTTTTTTATTAAGAAAATGATTTATTAAAACTCGATTTGTAGTATATCAGGTAGTACTTATAGCTTCAGCCCAAAAGATTTTATCTATAGAATATTCACTCAACATGGTTCTAGTCATCTATTGAAGAATACTATTTCTTCTTTTGACAACACCATTTTGTTTTGGAGTTCATGGAGCTGAAACATTGTGAGTAATAGATTTCTTAATAAAAATGATCCAAAGACTTAATTTTAAAAAATTTCACCACGTTCACTATGTATATTTATTAAAGGTAGGTTTTTATCATTTTTAACATGAGCTATAATGTTTTTGAAAAGATAAAAAGCATCTGATTTTTTTGCAAGAAAATTGACCCAAGTAAATCTAGTGTAGTCCTCAACTAAGGAAAATACATAGTATTATCCTCTAATACTTCTAGTTTGTGTGGGACCAAATAAGTCCATGTGCACCAAATATAAGGAATTAGAATTTGAAACTTCACTTATAGATTTAATGATATATTTGAGTTTTTTTCAATATTGACAAGTATCAAGGACTTTAAAAGTATCAAACCTATGATCTGGTAATCTTTTAACGTGTCCTTTCCTAGAAATATTACTAATATTCAAAAAAGTTATAGTGTCCTAGTCTTCTATTCCAAATAAATGATTGATCTTCAATGGCACTAAGACTAGGTATATCTTCAAATATATGGTCTTAAAGGTTTAAGGTGTACACATTATCATGCCAAAGGGCATAAAAATAAACATTTCCTTGGAATTGTGAGCTAAGAATTTGTCATTTCAAAAATTCAAAAGGTAACCATCATCACATGATTGTATTATGATAATGAGGTTGTGCTTATGGACTTTTACAAAAAGATCATTTGAAATAATATCTTTTACCAAGAAGAATAATTTTACATATACCAACAATTTATCCTTGAGAGTTATCTCCAATGGTTACTTTTCCACCTTTAGTCAATTTTTTTAAAAATAGACTTTTTTAATAGTCATGTGCCTGGAACATCTACTATCCAAATACCAGATGTTTTTACTACTTCCTTTATTATGTGGAAAATGAAAGAGTTGGGCTTTTGGAATTCGAACTTTATTATATCTGTAATTATTAGATAATAATATAATGGGTAATCACATTTTTTAGAAAAGTAATCTTTTTGATACCCAAGGTATTGAACTTTATTTAAAGAACTGTTCTTCTAATGCCCACCACATTGAATTATAGTGAAAAAGGGAGATCCTAATGGAACAAAATAATTGTTTTTAAAAATTGTTTTTTCAATAGAATATCCTAATCATTGATTATTACCATGAGGTCAGATATGAAAATACATCTTGTCAAAATTTTCCTCACCAGAATTAAAATTTTCAAAATGTTTTTTCAAGGAAAAAATTTCAGACTTTATTCTCAAGAAAAAAATTTTATCTTCTAGAATAATAGATTTATAGTTATGTTTATCCTCAAAAGCATCTTTTTCAAAAATCAATTTTTTAAGCTCCTTAGAAATTTTGTCCTTCTCATAATTAACTTCTTCAAGTTACTTAGATAGATTTTCTAAACAATCATTTTTCTTATCAATAATTTTGGTTATGATTGAAATTTATATTGATAAAATAAATTATTTAGAATTTTATTTTTCAAATTTCATAGAATCATTACAATTTTTCATTACATGTATCTTTGAAAATATTGAATCTTCCTCATAGGAAGGTAAATAATAATTATTTTCTGATGAAAAGGCCTATTCATCCGATGAAAAACCTTTATTAGGAAAATTTTCCCTTAAGGACATATTTTTTGAGGATTCAACAGTTCATACCATAGCCCTAATATAATGATTTTGAAATTGAATTTTGGAAAATAGACCAATATTCTTTTTCATAAATATTCATAATATGAAGCTTCATCAGAAGAGTCTCCACCACTATCACTCCAAGTGACATTGGATTTCAATACATTCTTATGCTTTGATCTGTAGAACATCTTCGTGTTCCTCTCAGAATTTCTGTCTTTCTTGTCTCTTTTCTTAAGTACGGGATAATCAGGTCTAACATGACTTGTTCTTCTGAATTAGTAACATGTCACTTTTTCATCTTTATTTACATATCTATCTTTATACATGTATCAATATTTAATGCTCTTTTTCCCAACAATCGTGTTCATCCTCTCAGAAAGATTGGTAATATCATTTTCCAAATCTTCACATTCACAAGATTCATATTGAATAACAACATTCATATATTTAGACATTGTAACTCTCTTAGGGGTCTTGGAATTCATATCGTTTGAAGTAGTTATAAAAGCAACACCTCAATTTCCATTTTTATATTAATATTATCATCATCTCTATTCATTCAGTTTTCATGTTGGATAAGACTTCCAAATAACTTATCAAGATAAATCTAAGTAACATTTCTTTACTCGTCTATAGTTTTCCTCTTGGATTCCCATTAGTTAGGTATGATGAATATAATTTCGTCTACAAGAATCTCATTATCTAAACCATTCTCACCGATTGATTGTTAGATATTAATGGTAGCCATGAATATTTGGTTTACCTTAAATATGGGTTCTCTATAAGATAAACAAAAACCATGATACTCAGATCTAAGCATGGATCTTCTAGTTTCAATAACATATGAAGTTCCAATGTGAGTTACTTAATGCTTCTTCAAAATTATATTTTCAGTATCACAATATGATATTTGGATATATATATTTCTAGTCATGGAACAAAAAAATGTATTTTTTACCTTAATATTCAACTGGTATTCATATTTTTCTAGATTAGTAATGGTTTTATGATCTTTATCAAGAATCTTATAATCTCTTGTTAACATAATGTATCTGTCTTCACCTGTTTTTTTCCAAAGTCCTTCATTCTATCTCTCTAGTACACATAATCATTTCCATCTATGATCGGCGGTCTAGTAGGATTGATATTGTCCAGTGATTCAACATGAATGTCTACCATACTAAAAAAATCATCCCACAAACCTTATTTGCAGTAAAAGTTTGTAAACAAGGATTAAAAAATATGAATGAATTATGAACAAAGAAATCTTGAACAAGATAAAATATATTTGAATATATGTTTTTTCAGACACCTACTCTGATACCAATTGTAGGATCAAATAATATAATGATATTCTCAAATAAACGAGGTGGGTGAATTGAATACTTTCAAAATTACTTTGGAACCTTTAATGTTGATATAGAACATTCTTAAGGAATGTTTCATAACAATAAGGGAATATATTTCTTAATTTTAGATTTTAACTTTACGGAAATTTATTTTAACAAAGTTAAACAAAAATTCACAAAACCTCTTAGAGAAACCATTTCTAAACCTTTATATCCTTAAGATAAAAACATAAGGAAAATTTTCATAAAACACAGATTATATAATAAAGAATATAGAATCTTTTATATAATTAGAGTAACAGATTTTGAATGTATTAGAAAGTTAGACATTATAACTTTAAAAATGTTAAAATTGCAGTGGAATAAAAACAACTTGAAATCGAAAACAAGTGACAATAACATTATTTTAACCCAAAGAGAGGGGTATCCAAAAACCTTGGATAAATTTTATTTGATTTATACATTCATGAAATTATGTCTTACCCAATCCCATGTAATCCTTCAATCCAAAGATCAGTATCTTTCTTTGTATCCCTAAAACCCCTCAATTTAAATGGAAATCACAAACTTTGTCAACCTAACCCAGACTCCCATGATCTACATGATCAGAGTTAGGACAAATAATGTCTAAAAAACATGTTCATATCTTGATATTTTGTTCATTACATATGCAAGAAGTACAGAGATGTGTTAGATCCTCCCTCTCTCTATAAATCACATCGAAAACTTTGATCTCTGTTCTATTTACTATGTATCATTTCTCATTCAAATGACATCTTATTTGTTGGAAACAAATTAAATGGATGGCTCCACTCCAACAGTCATATTTTCCTTAAATTTTAGAGGGACCTGGACACGTGTCAAACAGACAATGGTTAGTTTATAACAAATTGTATGACATCATTTCATGTATTTGAAATGATGTTAAGATTAAGATAAATGTTAAGTATAAGAAAAAATAAAATCCTATAACATTGGAATGATACATTAAAAAACTCTAAAATTATCATGAATACGGATTCTTAAGAAAATTTAAGTCGCATTGAGAAACTGGTATCACTATTTTGGGTGCCTGTATCATAAAATCGATATGACATAGGTTTATGTAAAATGGAATGACAAATTTGAAAGTAAAACATAATGAAAAATATGTAAGAAAAATATAAAGACAAATATGTATGTATAATGGAATGGAAATTTTTTAAGTAAAATGGAAGGACAAATCAATAAGTAAAATAGAATGAAAAATTAGTAAATAATATGGAATGAAAAATTTGTACGTAAAATGGAATGAAAAATCTATATGTAAAACAGATCTTAAGGAAAATTGATTGTTATTGTCAAAACATAAAAGTACAAGGAACGAAAAAGTCATAATAGAACCCTGTCGATTGAACATCGATTTCATCTTAAATATTTCCACATATTTTGAATATAAAATATACATAGAATGTTCCATAATCATCATAATATTTAGAATATTTTGTAATTACATTTATAAAAATAGATTTCATTCAACATATTTCTTAAGAACTTAATCATACATTATAGTATTATTCATTGACATGAAATATGTCCTTATTATTCTACAAATTAATCTCAACCATTACTCGTACTTATTACCTAATAAAATAATACATACCATAAATTCATAGATTAGTGTATTCAATTATGTTATTAATTTCCCTTTTATTTTATATCATGATGTCCACATATTCAGAAAAGAAATATTCAAGTCCATATTTGAATTTAACTTATTTAATGAGATATATTGGTTGATATTATGAAATAATATATAATAAATACCATTATCTATATAAATTTTGGAGAAATGAAATGGCATTTGATATATCAAATAGTTTATTATAGGTGAATTTTATGTTCAAAAATATTTCAAAACATTTTGAGTAAGATTTTCAATGATTGTGAGGATTAAATCATCTGAAAAGGATAAAAAAATTTGGCGAGATCAACTTCTTTTAGCTTAATAATTGATATTTTATTTGTATAAAATAGCCCTATTTGGAGATTAAATGAATTATTTAATTTTTAAATAAAATATTCCTTGTAAATAAAATACCCATATAAATTTTAAAATATATTACCTAATAAATCATAAAAAAACATTAAAAAATTTATCATTAAATAATATTTTATTATCAAAGGGTATATCAATAATTTTTCCTATATAAAAAAATGTATGAATATTAATCAAAATTAATCATTCCCATTAAACATAATGGTTATATAAACCTCAACCCAATAAAATTTCTATCAAAATCTAATTAATCTCTATAAGATTTCATATCATAAAAAATTGAATGGTGTGCATAATATTTAGATGTATTGAGAATAATTCATCTTATAAACCTATGATGGTATCTGTAAACGTTATAATCATCTCACATAAAAAATAGTAATCTTCAATGTAAACTAATCTTATTTTGATCCTAACTATTAGGACCACATTTTAAAAATTTCATAATCAACTGTCTATAATATAGATGTAATTTTATTTCATTCATAAATATATTTTAGGTTTATACTTTTCTAGAATTAGGTTATACCGTACATTAAAATCTTATATATTACGAAATGTACACTTCTACTCAGTATGAATTTATCAAAAATGTGAATATTTTATGATTAAAAAGAGTTATATTCCTGTAAAATCTTAAACAATTTCATCAAAACATCTTACTTTTCCTTAAAATTTTTTATAATGAGTAAAAAACATATCAAAAACATGGGATGGTCTCAAAAATCTCAGAAAGGGAAATAAAAATGATGAAATAAAGAAACCCATTAGTCTATGAAACATAAAAAATGTCCATTTCACAGTAAAATTTATGGTTAAAAATAATAATTATCATACACTAGAAATAAAATTTTCTACTGAATAAAACTAATATCGAATTTCATAAGAAATATTAATGTAAAAATAAATCTCATAATGTTTCATTTGAAGTATTTATGTTCTTATAAAAACTATTTCACAAACATATACAATTCACAGTTAAAATTAGAATATACTTTTATTTACACCAAAGATCATTATCTTAACTTGGGAAATCATATGATTTATGTAAAAACCATTAAAATCATTGATAAAGATATTGATAAATTGGAATATAATTTCCCATATCACTATTAAAAATTTAATTTCTATATGGTAAAGTTTTTTACCCTATGTATTGGAGGGAGATCACTGTCCCACATTTCATTATTTTATAATAGAACCACAATACATGGTTATTAACATAACCATCCATACATGGTTTGTAATGGAACCACCAATTCTTGTTTTTAAATGAATAATCAATTAATAATAATCATTTCCAAATAACCATTCCATAATATTAAAACATGAGGAATTCATTTTCATTATCACAATAATATAATATTCATTACACCCATAAAAACAGTAATGGATATTGAAATACCCAATCCATTTTAATCCCATTTTTGAAAATAAAAAAAAACATTGGGAAATTATTTTTCATTAAATTAAACATGAAATATTTTATATAGTTTCATATTTTAAATATTGTTTATAATAGTTAGAAAAATAATTCTCAATGAATATATTATAATATGACATAAATTTTATATTTTATAAAGTAATTCAAAATATTCAATAAAATATTATTTTTGAAAATATCTAAAAATTTTAAAATGTAATATAAAATATCATTTTTAGTTATTTTTTCCCATAAAAACAAATTAATAAAGAATCTTATTAAAAGATGGACAAAGAAGAAAATTTCTCCGGAGGGAAACATTAAAATATGTTTTTTAAGAATGTGCCTTACTATGAGTCTGAAACACCAACTTCTTTCTTTATCTTACTGAATAATAAAATTATGTTGATCATTTACATTATTAATAACCTTAATAAAGATAGTTATCACTTTTATATAAATTAATTCCATGTTATATATGATTACTAAATAATTGATTTTCATATCATATGTTTTGATGGTATTCGGATCACATGTTTAAAATGAATTTATGGGTTGAATATGATAAAAGCGTTACTTATTTCATTATATAGAGAATAATTATAATGAAAAATTATACTTTTTCTAATTTTATTATACTTTTAAAACAAATGGTTAATTATGTTAAAAAAAATAAATTATGTCACAATCACAGAGATGGTAGGCCATACATATAAATGCCTAATGATTCTATTTTTTAATGATCATTATAGAAATAATGGAAGAAATATTTTATCCTAAAACAGTTAATATAATATAATAAATTCCATATTATTTTATAAAATACAATTATATATTTCATCTATCTGATTAGGCGATGAAAAATAAATCACATCACTTTATAGAAGTACTAGTCCACATGTACACACGAATGACATTATAATTCATCAGTGAATGAAAATTTTAGATGATATATTTCATTATATCTTCATAGAATGATTCATATTCACTGAATATGTAAAATATATATATTTTTTTACATACATAATTATAACCATTTTTGGGATGTCATGACCGATAAAAATACATTGGTTCATGATGCGATTGTATGTTGTACAAATGAATGATGGATTATATTCCCATTTTATAGAGGTTGGAGATGTATATAGGTTATGATATTAATATATAAGTACAATTAGACTATAAATATAACATTTTTACCAATTTAAATCATATCCCGAATATTTTGGGGGACATTGTATTTATGGTGTTTTAAAACATTTAATAATATAATATTTTATATTAAATAACAAAAAAGTCAATTTAGAAAATATTTTTTAATTTGAAATATAAATATAAAATATATACATTAAAAATTCTAAAATATTTCATTTTTATCTTTCAAAATAATATAACATAAAAATCGGCTCATATAAAAATATTTTATTGATTTTTTAATATCATTTGATTGTTTTTATACTTTTTTATTGTGATGTATCAATGTTTCATAATAATTGAATGTAATTATTTCATTAAAATAATTTAAAAATTAAATTAAAAGGAAAAAACAAATTTATCTTTCAAGAAATTATTTATAATAATACATATCCTTTATTTTTACTATTCTCAAAATTTTAGAGTTAATACAATAAAGAGAATGGCATTTTTGGATTTTCTTGATGTAAAAAAATATAAAGGTATAAATCATTGTAAAATGGTAAAAACTATAATATATTATATTTTTGTAGGATTAAATATAATACATACTCTTCTATAAAACTTTATACAGGTGTTTTTTTATTTTATTTTGTTTAAATAATTTTATTTTTAACCTTAGTAACTCGATTCATCCTTACTTGTGGTAAAAAACATACAATGAATTGTTTTCATTTTGTCTATAAATATAAAAATTTAAAAATATAAAATCCTATTATTCAATATATGGGATCCATTTTTAAAAATAATATCCACCAATGTTATAGGATTTAATTTAAAATTAATCCTACAAAATATATGAAAAGACTATTGTTTTAAAAAAATGCTTTGTTTATATAAAAATAATTTTCTACCAAATTAATGTATATAATTATGTATAAATACAAAAAATTGTATTATTATAAATTAAAATGAAATATTTAAATTTTAAATGTAATTCTAAATAATTTTATACTTTGAATGTATATTAAAAGAAAATACAATTTTAAATTAAATCAGAATCTTTCACCATGTATTTAGAAATAAAACCAATTAGAAAAATTCCATCTTTTCAACAGAAGATCATTTTTATATGATAATTTTATAAATTATACTATATTATTCAAAAAAATCTATGGGAATTATAAATTAATTATAAAATTATATCATAATAAAATTATATCGGTTTGACGAAAACTTATTTCTTAAGATTAATATTACTTTACTAAAACTAGTGTTATTATTTCCAAAAAAATAAATAATTTTTTCATTAATTAGGGTATTTATATATATTTTATTATTTCTTCTATTCTATTCACAACCACCAATCTAATATCTGGGTTATAATAATCATATTAAAATAGGAATTTTTCATGGTTTGTTTAGGATTACTGTTATGTTCTGTATATTCTATCAACTATAGTTTTATTAAATTTCAAGGTGTTAATTACGTCCTTAAATATAATATTTTTTACTTATATGAAAAAATATTCTTCTTATTTTTGTATAATATACTATTTTATATTAGAAGTATGAATAAATAAAACAATAATCATAGAAATAAATTCTTCCTAGATATAATAATAATGTTACAAATATTTTTTTATATATTTTAGTATATTATCTAATATGATAGCTTTATTATTCACATAAATAAGATATAGTGAGGTCAATTAATGGTAAAAAATAAATACATTATCAAAATACGTAACATATTTCCATCAACTCTCTATATATCTCTATATTTGAATGACCCCTTGTTTATTGATATATTCATGATGGTTAAAAACATTTTAACATTATATTATTCATTATGATATTCAAATTTGATTATTTATTTATATTATCCTCAAAACAATTCTTAGTTTCCCATACCATTTATCCTTTGATCACTGATCATTTCCAAAATGGGTTTGTTTTCCTTTTCACTTTCTTTCAGAGTTCAATTGCATAACATCCCTTATTGATTCTCTTTCATTAATCCATATGATTTTAATTTTTTTTCATGGTTTTTTAATGAATAAAGGAATTCTTCTTCAAGTAAATCTATATTTTTGACTTTCCCCCTAATAGAAATAGAAATAACATCATTGATCTTGGTATGTTATTCAAAATATAATCAATAATTCAAAACATATTCACATTTAATATGATATTCCTCTATTTATTCAAAAAAAATTCTCAGGATGTTTAAATTTTTATTAATGTTCATCAAGGTAGCTTTAGGACTATTTCAAAAAGAACTTCCAATTTTTTTATTTTTCTTATTTTTTAATTCAATCTCCTCAAGTGGTCCTTCTATTTAACCTTAAAGATAAATAACTCTTTCTAAATATTAATTATAATATAATTTAATTTTATACTTATGTATAAATCCAACATTATATATTCATTTTATAGGATATATTGAGTTTAAATTATTTCCAACATTTCTTTCTATGTATCATCATCTTTTTTTCTGACTAATGCTTTCCACTGAATTTTTTTCCAAATTAATGTTCTAAATTGAAATTACCCCTATGATTATGTGTCCTCTTATGTTTTCGTGATAATTAAAAGTCACAACATTCTTTAGAGTATTACTTTGGAAATCTAGAAATTATGTGTCTAACATCCCAAGAATATAACCAGATAAAATGTACCTTAAATTTAATTATTATTGTTTTATTTTTAATATTTATTATAATAAATGATTTTCAATTATCAATAAAATCATCACAAACTAATTTCTATTAAAATTAATTTTTTTAGTAATATATAAATTATAATATTTAGAAAAATTATTTTAAGAGTTCTCTAGATTCACCCTCATCTCATACACAACCAACGTGTTCTGTATGCCATAAAGAGATACCTCCCCAAGAATCATTTCTTTATGTAATGACACAATAATGATTCCAATTGGAGGTCACCTTCACATTATTTTATTCATAATATCATTATCCTCTTTCGTATGACCAATTCCATATATATAACCAATAACTTCAGTAATACTGTTGGAGAAATCATCCACATTATCTCTAAAATTCATTTTGAAATCCTCAAACCTGTTTTACAATACTTATAATTTTTCCTCATTCACTTTTATTTTAACATCATATATGTCATAAAATTTATCCCAAACTCTTTTTGGTTATGTTAAAATTTATTTCAATAATATAAAATTGATTAGATAACACACCATATAAGTCATTGTGAGCCTTAACATCATCTTTCAAAAATTTGATAATTAGATTCCAATTTTAATTTTTCTGGGCTCACTTACTTATATCTCATACATTTCCACATAGTATAACTAATTTTCATGATATCCAAGACGTGATCTATTTTTTCATTAATATTTGATAATTTTATCCACAAAATAAGAGTACACTTTTTTTATTTATGTTATTCCCTATGAAAAATTATTTCTTTAAACAAATTCATGAAATTAGTACTTACACCTTAGAAATCTTTTTGAACACCCTATGATGTTGGAGGGGTGAATTAATGTGACTTTAAATTTATTAATTTTTTAAAAAAATTAGGTCTTCTATTCTTGTACGAAAAAAAATGAATTAGTTTCATAAACACAACCAATTGTAAAACAATAAAGTGAATAAACACATGATTTTTACAAGGTTCTCTTGTAAAAGGTTGCATAAAAGAAGAATATATCAGTATGAAATAATATGTTAATTAAATTCAGATTAAATAATATGTTTTAATAAACCTATTGAATATATCACTTCTCAATCAAGGTATACAACATCTTCCTCTCATCCACACATTGCTTCTATGAGTGATTCAAAGATATGGTCGACATTAAAGTTGATATATAAAATATAAAAATGAAATTAACATCAAAACAATGACGGTGTTCTACATTATGATCCAATAATAAAATGTAAATCCATATTGAAATTCACAACACATTCTGTTTTCACGCATGGTCATCATTTTAATAAAAACTCAAAAACATCAATTCTAAAATCCATATATTCATTAAGCTTAATATATTTTATGCAATGTTCCTAAAAATATTTTTGTATGTTTCTCTCTTTTTTGCTAATGAAATTTTCTGTACATACTGACTTTTTCTATATCATGATAATATTTGAAATTCATATTTTATATTTAAACATAAAATAACATTTACATAAAATCTATCACTCTAATTGATTCCTTTTCGATCTCATTCATAAAAATTGAAGAGATTTGTTTCAAAATATTTAAATAAAAATAGAAATAAAACTAACACATGATAACAATTATTCAAATTATATATATAACTAGAATCACGGTGTCACCAAATTATTCATGGAATGATTTTAAAATTTATCTATAATATCTATAAACATCTGAACATGTTATAACATGACATATCTCTTCATATAAATATTCATTCAAATACAAAAAACACATTAAATATGTTAATTATCATTGTGGTGATTTATTAACTTTGTAACTCCACAAATTCATAGAAATAGTTTTCAAATATACCCAAATATCCTTCATGTAATGATATTATGTATCACGGAGGAAACCAGAATACTAAAAATATATAAATTCCAAACATTACATGACAAAATATCATATTATAAAAATTCATGTATGCTGTGATGAGTGTTTTCACAACACGTATCATTCATATGAATCTCCCCAGCAACTCCCCTAAAGTAAGTTCATTGTATGATTTATTCCTCTATGATGAGGATATATCTAACAATACCATCTCTTATTCTCATCAATGGTATCCGATATATCATAAAATTTTAAAATATTACAATTTTTTAAATCATCACTTCCTTCATAGTGTGGCACATAATTTTGTTGTGTGAAAAAACCATTTTCCCGTTAAATTCTGATTTACATCCATATTCTAAAAAATCATTCAAAAAACATCTATAAAATTTCTATTTTAAAAAATACTTTCACTAATAATATAGACACAAAAACCAATGGTGGTAACAATATCTCCTACTATAACACATCTGATGGGAAATACAATGTGGCTATCATTATCAATATTTTATATTACATTCAATGACATATATATATATATATATGAATTTTAATGAATAAATTTATTTTTTAACTAAACCATTGAATTTGGTATTACATATTAATCAATTAATAAAACACTCATTTGATCTATATATAGGAATATGAGTTATAATATAAAATGATATTCTATATTACAATGTCTGATATTGTGATCAATGAGAATAATTTTTACATGACTTCCCTTTTAGATATAATTTAAAATGATATCAATATATCATTCTCTTTGATATCAGTTTCCATCAAATATAATGTACTTTTTCAAAATTCAAATTATTGTTCTTAATTTTATGGAATCTTTATTTCACTGCTAAAATATTTTTAAGGACATACCCATAACCATAAATATTGTATTATAGAAAAAGATAATTATAAAAGATAATTCTATTAAATATCAAGTAATAATAACAAATAAATAGTATAACATACCATTATAATTAATTTCATCCTTGAAATAGATGTTTAGATAAATTTTAAAAAGGGATAAAGAATGGATTCTAACTTAAATATTAATCCACATATTATGTGATACCCCAAGTAAATTTTGGGGTAGGATTTCCCACATTATATATTGTTTGGTAGAACCATATTATAAAAATCATAGATGATAAGTAAGATCTAATTGATATTGGATTTCGGTGAATGAATTTCATTACCTAAGGTTTCTCCTTTATTTTATTGGATTCTCTTGGAAAATCCTAGGAAAGGATGAATTATCAATGAATTTTAGAATGTATTTATATATTACTATAATTGAACCAAAAAATATTAAATTAATATAAAACATATATAAATATTTAATGTTTTAATATTTATTGTGAATCATTTAAAATAACATTAATGTCATCCAATGTAATTAAGACTTATATTTGATATCTTAATATATAATATATGATGTTTTGTTATGTGAAATTTCAAATGACTTTAATATTACCCATGTGATATTTTACTATCACAACCATTGATAGAAAAAATGTAATTATATCACACCATGTGGTATTATTATATTATATTCATCACCAATATATCACATGTAATAATATAATCATAGTGTTATTTTTTATATATCCTTATTGAACAAAATAAATTCCAAAAAATTAGATCAGGTTCTTAAATTAATGATTTTATATATTGAAATATACAACAAAAATACTAAGAGAGTATATCATTTCTCAACATATTTTTCTTAAGATGATATTTAATCCAAATAATATATATAGTTTTAATGATTTACTGAATCCTTTATAAATTTGGAACATTCATCTATAATCATGATGTATCATATATACATAATATTTATCTAATTTAATGATGATTGATCATTCATGGTTAAAATTTATTGTTTATGATAACTATTAATATGATTAAATTAATATTAAAATAATTCACCAATGATTACAATATATTCAGTCATGGAAGTTATTTATTAACCAAAACTAATAATACTGAAAAAAAATTGTATTACTGACCATAATAAATGGTTTTAGCCCTTATTTGATTTTATTTTATTTGATTTTATTAGGATTGACCAAATTTAGTTTAGAATACCTAATTTAAAAAATGGTGAGACTTGAAAATCCATTTTGATATCATGTTATTTCAATAGATCATGTGGAAGATTCATGGGAAAAGAATAATGGGTTTAAGATCAAGGATGGACCTAGAGGTCAGTTCTATCATTCATTTTTGTAATATATGAATGAAAACATGATTGATGATTCATAAGAATAAATAATTGGTTAATTTTATGCACATTAATCTATATATACCCTAGTTAATTTTTGAGATGATAATAATTAATTTATAGTTAAATTATATTATTTTTTTATTATATAGATAGTTTTTTTAAATTCCACAATGATTCAATTAATATAAAGATGTGAATCCTCTGTGTTCTAAAAATCTATTCATAAAATGATAATTTTTGGTCATGGGTGTCATGATTCTCTATGTGGATTCTGTTATGGATTTGTAATCAATTAAGAAATGTGATATTGATATAAAGTTTATTTTTTATCCCCCTAATGCCTCATTTTGTGGTCATTGATCAAATAAAAAATCTATATTGTTTCTATTATTTCATAAGATGTCTCAATACATATGTAAAATTTATAATCATGTTGGGATACTTTGAGACCTTTTCAAATTTGAAAAATTGTATCTCTTAATTACAATTGGTCTAGGACCAATACATCCTTGTATTGTATTTAAAATTATCCTTCGAATGGGGTATTAATGTAATGTTGGGATTAAAGTAATAATGGAATTCATTATGATATTGTAATTAGTGGGATTATGAGATTCACTTTTTAGAGATATAAATATGACATTATTGTACTATTTTTTGATTTTACATCTTAAAAACCATGGGAAAATTAGTCATAAAATGATCATAACAGTTAGATAATAGAATATTCATTGGTCTTTGTTATTGTGATCTTATATGAGATAGTTTTTTCCTTTTTAATTTACTCTGATCGAAAATTGTTGATGTCAAAGTTTCTTATCAATTTTGATTACTAACTATTAGGTGAAAAATATGGTCTCCATGTGGAACTTATGTTTTGATATTTTTCTTTTATCAAATAGACCAATCTAATCAAGGTAATATTGATAGAGGAGGAATATAATATTCCTAGTGGAGTGATTTGTTGACACATAAATATATGATTAAATAATTAGAAACATCAACATATATGATTTTCCCTATGTTAGAAAAAATTTCACATTAAATTATTAGATTAGACAAAAAATATAAAAGAGATATTCCCTCAGACATATTACATTGGATGTATAATTATTCTTATCATATAGTTTGATATTGGTGTATTCTAAAGCATGGTATATGATACCATGTCACATACTATCAGTCATATTGAACCAGTTTATATATCATAATATATTATAAATTATATTGTTTAAAACATATAACATATTATGATTAATCCTTTTAGATAAATTTTTAAGATTTAAAATTCATATCAATCACTTGACAACTATAATTATTAATAATATCATATGAGGAAACACATAAAACGATCACTTATGTACTAATAATATGAAAACATGAATGAATAAATCATTAACTCATAATTTATATAACGTATGAGAAAATAAATTATCAATTTAGTAGAATACTCAATTACAATATAATTAGGTGGTCAATAAGAGATAATTATTTTCAAATCCTTTTTTTCATCCAAATAATTATCCCTTATTGAGTTATATTTCTCTTTCTCCCATTACTATGAAACGTATGTGAATACCTTGGGTGAAGGAGATTTTTTCCTAGGTTTGGGTTTCCTAGTTCAACTCATTAATACACCACAGATAAGGGGGTATAGTGTCTACCTATAAGGGATATTCCACCATAATATTGATCAATGTAATTAGTAGAGACATCTATGATGTAATGTATGGACACAATTCATTGTTATGGTTTATACATGGTAGATCTTGGAAATGGTGTTTAGTTTTGTTTTCACAGGATCTATAGAGTGTCAAAAAATTATTAGAAACCAATCAGTGGTATTAGGGCGTCATCATGTGTTTCAATTCACTAAATAATGTTTACAATTTTAATATAATTGATGTCTTATTTATATCAATTTTTCTATTGTAGTTGGAATGATATTTTGATCTAAAGATAGCTATATAACATGAGGTATTGTAGGGAACTTGACAATCTATAACATGAGATATTATATCCAATTGGTAGATCTATCCAATTGATTTTCATCATATAGTAGTGCATGATATATCCAATAATATTGTATGATCATGTTGAAGGAATTATAGAAATGACAACTTGTATTCCTTAGGTGATATCATTACATATTATATGATACGATAGCTATGATATTT
Organism: Viscum album; assembly: GCA_963277665.1. Lineage (NCBI taxonomy): Eukaryota > Viridiplantae > Streptophyta > Magnoliopsida > Santalales > Viscaceae > Viscum > Viscum album. Next base: position 1,995,675,478 of record OY728136.1, read on the forward strand.
GAGTTAATCATACAAAATATCTATCAAAAAACCATTTATGTCCAGTGAAATCCTATGTGTCACTAGTTTATCCTATGCAACACAATAAGAATTTTTTTATCATACATAAGAAACCATTTTTTATCATATTCTACATTAAAATTTATATGGTATGATTAATAGTGTCATAAATGGTTTAGAGTGTCATGACTTATAAATCATCATTTACATTATAGTTGATCTCATAGGATTTAATATATAAATAAAGAATAATTTTTCAAAATTTTATATTTATAATTGAAATTTATAATTTATATATTTCTAATAAATTATCAGAAATTTGCATTTTAGAATATTTATTTAATTTATAAATAACCATATAAATTAATTAAATATAATTTTTATAATTATTTGATTAATGTTTTATAAAAAAACTTATTAAATAAATATTTTATAAATAATAATATTTTAATTTGAAGTATATTTTTAAAATAATATAAGATAACATATAATTTATATGTAAAATGGTCATATAGAAATTAATTGTGGAACTTATGAAATGTTTATAAATTTAATAATATTTAAAAAATATAAGAGTATATACATAATAATATAAATGGTTCATAACATTTAATTATATTAATTAAAATTAAAATGGAATCTTATTTGTCCAATTAAATAAATAATGTCAAAATGATAACTGATAATTGATAGGATCGATTTTTAGAGTTAAATTTGTGATATTTAGATTATGTAAATTGTATAGATGATAAAATTTTAATTTTAATTATTCACACTTCATTTTATAACATATTTTAGTGTAATTATCATATAGAGGTTAATATGAAAGAGTAAATATTGGAGATAGATATATAAATAGTATATTTATTTAATTATGGAAAGTTTATAATATATAACTTTGTTATAAATTATTTTAAATTTCTGAAATTTATATATTCTTTGTAAATTATTTATCTCATGTTTAAATTTTTAAATGGTTAATTTATATTGATTACTCAATTATTTATTCATGAATATAATTTCTATTTTGTGTTTTAATGTGATAATTAGTTTAAAGTGTTTAACTACTTTGACAAATTCTCCCACATGCATCTAAAAAGATAAATGTCATGTATGATAATTGATTTAGTAGTCTTGTGATGTGACACCACCTTTTATTGCTTTATGAGATTATGTTAAAAATTTATTATAGTTTCTATATATTAGTTGAATGAATTTTGATGGGAAATAAATATTTCTTGAGTAATGTACCCTTATGTATGGGGAATTTGGGTTGGACTACTCACTCACCTAGAGGCTTATGCCTTTCAATGAAAAGAGATATTGTCTATCTCTCTCTTTAAGACTACTCTTATAGAGATTGAAAATTTTATATTATTCTAAGAATTTAAATGAAATATTACCAAGTACCTTATTCATGTGGTGAATTTTGATATTTATTAATATACTTGGATTTTAATTTGGGTTAGTGACACAAGGTATACATTATAAAAAGACATACACGTCAATATGGTTTAAAAATGTGAATTTTGTTGAGGGAATAGAATAAAAAAATAAATCACTAGAATCATAAATAAAATTATCAGGGAATAAAATGTGATAATAATGTCAGTTTAATTACTATTTTAAAAAATATATTTAGATTACATCTATTGAAAAACTAATGAAGACCTCGATCATCCAACTAGGTATGTCATCCCAATGTCGTTGTCTATGGACTATCTTGTGAAAATAATAAAAATAATTAGTGAACCTAATAGGATTAAATTTATAATAAAGGTATTTTTTGGGTTTAAATTCATTGAAAAATCCAAATATTATTAGGTTATTAGGGAATTGATTTTAGTTGATCTATATGATTTGTTATAGAAAAGTATTTTCCGCTCAACCATCAAATATTCTTATATGATATGATTGGAATGCATCCCTACATAAATAAATATGTGTTGAGATAAATTAAAAATCAAAATCATTTCATAGTGAAATACAAATGTTGAACCACAAATTGATATGAATTATTCAAAAAGGGGTCAACAATTAAGTGGGATCACATTTAATAAAATTATTGAATAAATGATAGTAAAACATCATACTAATTTAAAAAATGTATTGATTATAGAATACCTAGAAACTAAATATCAAGCATTAGATTAATATCAGTCCTAGTAAAATAATAATTTAAATTAAATAAACATCTTAAAATAGTAAAAATGTGATAACTGTTCATAAGATATAACGAAATTATATGTTTTTGAGCAACCCTTACAATATTAACAAATGATGAAATTTCTCATAAAATGAATCTATTTTTTTTGATAAGAGTAGAATAATTATGTTAAGGGTGTAAAGGAATTATTTTCAAGAGAAAAATTGGAATTCTCATATCCATTCATATAATAAATATGATTGGGTATGTTAATGACATGCTGAGACTAGATGACTCTTTAAATCATGTTCTAAAAATGAAATTGATTTTATTTTCAATAGAAGAGATACTGTAACAATCTGAATGATATAAATAAATGATAAACCAAATTTCAAATTTTTTTTATGATATATTATTTAGGAATACGGTGTGAAGGATCAACTTTCATATTTCCAATAAAATTATGTAAGGGTTCAAACCAGAAGAAGAAAAGATAATTAAAAATTTTAAAAAATGTTTCATAGAGGTTCCATCCAAGGTTATTGAATCCTAAAGAATTTTTTAAGATTTAGGAATAATTAATTCCTATTATGTAACTATTAAAAATACCTAATGGATTTTTAGAAATACCCTGGAAATTCATGTGCACTATGAAATTTTAAAAAATAATATCTATGAATCTGAAAGATATACAATAATAAAAATAAAAATTACAAATGTTGTAAACATATATGTGTTTAAAAACAAATAAATAATTTTTAAATATTGTATTTATACTTAAAATGTAAAAAAATGGTGTATTCTATCATATATTGTAATTTATAGCTATATATCTGTCCCACATTGATTTATGTATAGTATGGTTATCTCCAACCCATTTATCTAACCTGAATGGCCTGAATGCTGTCTATTTTTTATTGATGCTAGATAACCCCCTTTGATGGGATAATGGGTAACCCTTTCAAGGCCCATGGGCTTATAAATTATATGACACATAGGTCCTAGGAAATATACAAACAATAACTACATGGAACTGCTCCTCCCCAGCTTCTTCATTTTTATGTCTTCTCTCCACCTCCGAATGGATTATTCAGATAGGATTATTGAAATTCATAGGCTACTCCCTATGTAAATTACATACCATAACTTTATAAAAAATCCTCCATCTTTTTCTCTAGTGAATGCACCTACTCTGAATTCACATCTGGAGCCTGCTCTTGGTAGTGTTTTTGATCATTGAGCACAATTTTAGGTTGCCCGAAACCTTAATGTGGCCGAATGGATTTGAGGAGGTTCAAAACCCCTAAAAACACAAAGGTTTGGGTGGCCTAAAAGCATTTCTTAGCCCAAGGCCTAAACCGATGGACTGAAAGCCCAAATGTATGAGTAGTTCTAGCTGCTATAGTTCCAAACAGTGCTACTATGGTTCATAATACAATACTACTACAGTACCCCCATAAATTATGTCTCCTCCTATTTTTGAACTCGGGTCTCTTAGATGCAATTTCCGAGTCCTCAACAAATGATATAAATATGTTTATGAATATATGTTTTAAATTATGAAGGATAAGGTCCCACAACTCCTAATTGGAATATTTTAAAATATAAAATAACCTTTTCTGGAATAAATATCCAAACACATTATACATTATATGATATATTTATATATGGGTTTATTTTTAAAATATTTTCTTTTAATTAAATATGTGATATTTCCCTACAGAAAGGATATTGTGTATCTTAACATGACATTCGATAAATAATATAATGTAAAAGAGGATTATATGAGTATATTTGAAATATTTAATTTAAAAGTTAACAAATAAAACATTATTCTAGTCTAAATTCAATGTTAATATAGCTTGTTAGAAAAAAATTTTGTGGTAATATAACTAAATAGGAATATAAACATATACCTATAGTTACCATAAGAAAGTGAATATTACATTATATCTTAAATGTGTTAATGATGTGTTGGAAATTAAAAATGTAATGAAAAATGTCTTGTTTCCAAAAACATCTAAATGAAAAATAATTATTTAAAAGTATCATATAAAGGTGATGAATATAAATGTAGAAAAAATATAATCTAGATATCATATGTTATTGACATAATAAAATTGGATTTCCTGATGTTTTGGAGTTTTGAAACTATGTTCAATGATTTGAAAATTTGAAATTTTATTCCTATGCCTCATAGTTATTAAAACATGATATTTTTCAAAATATATTACTCAAATAATTGTATAGTGGGAGGGTTTTATTATGTGGTGAGATGGAGAAGAGGAATGAATTACCTAACGATGAAATGAGTTTTAAAACCCCGATGAATAGATCAAATTTAAGGTTTTTCTAGGGATATATCTTATAATATTTAATGATATATTTTCTTATGTGAGGTTTTTTAAATTTTTCTAATAGATATTATTGATATAATTTTTATCATATTAATAGAATATGAAATTTAAAAGCTAAAAATGGGTGAATATATTACATTAATTTACCTATCAAAGTTCTACTTAATGTAATACCTATCTATTTCCATCATGATATTTTGTAGGTTTTAATGAAATGGTAAGGTTGGAATGAGTTGTATATTCTACAGAGATAAATACAATATTCCCATATATATAAAACAGTTTTCTACATTAGATACAACACTATGTATTCCACATAGACTGTCAATTAGTATAAATTGTATAATATCGGTGATCATGATTGATATTTTTATTTATGCCCACCCAAGGGTGGTGAGACACATAGGATGGGTAACATCATACATTGAAACCTTTCGTAATTTTTTTGATGATTTTCCAATTAGGGGTGGTTAAGTACGATGATGGTCTTTTCATTAGTTTGTACTTATCCAAGATGAGAAATATCATCTCTTATGATGAGTAAGGAATCTAGGCCCTCTATTGGGATATAATGGATGAGTGTATTACTATACCAAGATAAGTAATAATATTTGATTATTTATTTATATTATTGACCTACTATTTTTTCATATGGCTTGAGAAATTACGTGTGATGTATTTATGAACCAGGCTAGTATATACTTAGAGAAAAAATATTTTATGAGTATCTACAACGTATTGATATACTGAATTTCGTATATTTTCTCAATGTATTAAACAATGGGATCCTATAAAAATTTATTCATTCATATGATGTTGTTGGTGAACACGAGTATAGGGATACATGTGTCCGATGATGATTTATTTATATCCACTTGTATATTATTTAGTAATAATTATTTTTTGAGGCATCACTTGGGTAAAATTTTTCAATTTGATAATTTAGATATGTCATCAATAGTAAAAGGTGTTATGGTGTCATAGTTTTTTTATAAAATGGTGTTTGAGTTTTACAATATTCCATAAAAAATATAGAGTCTCCTGAAAAATATTCATCGATGGGTTATCAAAATATCTTTTATATGATGTAATATAAAGTAACTCTAACAATATCATTCAAATATAGTTTTGGAAGATTTCAAAAAAAAATTGTATTTGGTTTCACAATTTATTGATTATGATAAATTATAATATATTATGACAAAAATTCTAGGATTTTTTTTTCACAAGTGAGGGTTTAAAGGAGATAAACCCAAAAGGCATAAATTATATGTAACATATGATATATTTTATGGTTGGATGTTGTTGTATTATAATTAAATGTATAATATACCAGGAAAATCCCGATCAATCATATATTAAAACATGATATTTCATAAGTCCTGTTAAATATTAATGAAACATATATATATATATATATATATTGTGTCTTCTGATTGAGCTTTGGTACTTGAATAATATTGAGTTAAAACTTAGATTCCCCACATTACTGTTTTTATTAATAAATGATTCATATGATGAAATTCATTGGAGGATTATCAATGATTTCATATGATAAATGTATGAGTATTTGATCATTATCCCAAATGTTATGTTACCTATATGTTAATTCATTATCACTTGAGGATAATCATTAATTGATATATGAGGAGGTCACCACCATGGTATTGTTCTAGGTAGGGCCTTGTTCATTGTTTATTCAAATTATCCCTTCTTGATGTGTTCGTACATTTTCTCCCTTTTAAAGGTGAGGTACAAGAAAACCATTATTGAAGGGGTGTTCTACCTAAAAATAAGGTTATTTGGTTCAACCAATGAATATATCATAGATGGAGGTGTGTGATGGTTACACATAATATATATTTATCATGAATATCTTTTACATTAAATATTTGAAGCATCTATGTTTAATGGTAACATAGTTTTATTCATTTTGGTTAATACATGGTTTTATTTTCATACATGGTAGATCAATAGAATGAATATTTGTGTAGTTTATTTTCATTTATTGAGTGTTAATATATCCATAGAAACCAAAATAAATACAAAAAAAATTATTATGAGACTATAATGATTAAATCTAACCATTAATTTGGGAACTTTACATTAATAAACTCACATAATTTATTATATATATGAGTGATTACTTATGATTAAGTACAAGGTACTAGACATTGAAGTATACGTGGTTATATGCATTAGGTTTCTATTGGATAATTTTGTATATATCTAATTTGTTTAACATACATAGGATTTGGAATGAAATTTTTATTTTTCTGGGTTGGACTATGATGAATATAGAATAAATTTGTTTCCATGATGATTTATTAGAATATAATTTCATGGGATTGTATAGTTGTGCACCATTAACTAACTCATTGAAAGGCACACATGAATATCATTATATTATATTATTTTAGACGATCTTTATTGGTGGTTAGTATTGTGGAAGGTTTAGGTAATGTCTCTAGAAGCCTTGTGGGAGAATATTTTGGATACCGTTTTTTAGGATTTATGAAATACCATTTCATAAATCCTATTTGTTTTATGTCATGGATTTCACTGAGGTAGCTGTTATTTTAATTTTTCATATTATGAATTAATTTTATTTGTTATATTTTTGACATTTTTTTATATCATTCTAATGAATTTAATGAGGTTTTAATGGGGTAAAACACTTTCCTGACCATAATATAATTAACCAGTAAAAACATTTCTTCAAGATATAATAAAATTTTATTTTCATTTAATGGAATAAATTAATAATATGACTGTATTCATAAGATAAAACAAGATCTATTTATTCACACATGGATAATAGAGGTTCTATAGAAGTATCCAAATTACACATTCTTCTTAAGAATTCAAATGTATTATATAAACAACCAAGAAAAATTATTTGTAACATTTCTTTTTTTCTCATGTCATACATAAACATTAGAGTCAATGAAATTGGAAAAAATAGAATATTGTTATTTTTTTCCCCACATTTTCCAAATATATCCTCATAAAACCATAGCATATGTATTTTAACTCTTATTTCTATATGGAAAGCTTATTCTCAATTTCCAAATATTTCATATACATGCATCAATAATTTTAAAATATCTTATAAATTTTTCATAATGTTATAAATACTTATAGTAATTTTTAAATACATTAAAACAATATTTAGGATTTACACAATTCATATATATATTTGTTTGAAACCCCTTAATTTTTTTATTTAATGATGAAAACTAAATTTATGATAGTCTATATTGGATAATTATATTTAGTTTTTCATTATCACCTAACACTTCAGTTTCATACTCTAAAACATACTGCAATAAGCCCTACAAAAAAACAGTTTAATTAATCATAATCCATGATATAGTGAAAATAATCATTTCATTATTTTTATTTAGTGTATATAAAAATGATACCCCCACTTCCACTAAGGCCTCATAGATATAGTGATCTTTTACCACATGTAAAATCCTATGTTACAGATATTGATACCCAATACTAAATTCATTTTTTTATATCCATAAAAACTTATTTTAGAGAATACCTCATTATTCTCCTAACGGTGCAAATGAAAATTTTCTAAAAAAATACGAATCCTCATTTACAAAACCACTATGCAGGTCCCCAAATGTCTTTATTGGAAACCTATAATTATAAAACATATAATTAATTATTATACCCAAGTATTGTGATAAAGAAATAATTTAGTTAATTTTAAATTATAGATTTTTTTAGAGTGATCTCTATCAAACACATGTATTAGCATATCCATGTCTATACGGTAAATCCAACGGATAATTCATAACAATATACACCATTTTATTAAGACATCAAGTTACTATGAGACATGAAATATGTCAATATCATATAGGAATATCAATACATCCCTGATTTTTTTAGTACATGTTGAATAATACATTTGAAAACATATATTAAAATTCATACAAGTAGATTTTTGCATCATATTCCACTAACATAAATAGATATGCATAACACATGTCACACATCGCATTATATCAATAGACATCTTCAACCATTCTAAATCAATTTCCCAAATATCATTTCTATCCAACATTTGAACAAATTACATCTAGATTGACAAAATATTTGTGTTAGTATTGAAAGAATACCTAACCAACCCCTAATTTTCATAGCCTCAAGAATCATATATTTATGGAATCAATGTATGAAAATTTTAATAAGAGATTAATTATAAACATCAGGTAATGGGGATTAATATGAAACATGAATCTCATATTTACTGAAAACATAATGTATGACATTCTATAGTGTATATAGTGGTTCATACTCAATACAAAACTTGTTTTGGAACACATGATAAAAACTCAATATCATTATAAGAGAACTGACTCACCCTAGAAATCACATACCATTAAAACCTTTAAATATCCATGATGATCATTGATTGAGGATAATATAATCTTTTAATTTCAAGGATTAATGTTCATTTTATTACCTGGAATATAATGTGTATATGAATGATTTTTAAATAAATGTTTTGTTTTGTGTAACATGAATATTTTTATATTCTTAACATCTTTTATTAATACTAAACAAACCATTTATATAAGTAAATCATCATTACATCTAAAAAAAATTAAAGACTCATATATTCAACATGAGGGTCAAAATTTTAAGAAATTAGTTGATAATATGTTATTGGGTAAAACTAATGAATTTATGGAACCCTATCATGGGGTTATATACAGGGATAAAGATATATAAGAAAACCCTATACTACGAGATCCAATGGATTTGGGATGTAAAGTAGTCAATGATTTCATGGAATGTTAGGACCAAGGGAGATTCACATACCACTAACACTTCTTCGAAATGATTGAATTCACATATGATAATTATGAAAACGAATCAATCGTAGAATGAAACAAGTATAATCACATCAATATTTAGTTTCCCCCATGAATGTAGATAAAATGATGAGGGATAGATTACACTAGGAACTACATGATTAACATAAAAAAACTCACATGCAAATAGAATTTTTATTTATGGAATAGAATGTTGATATATTTTCCTATGAATAATATCTTTTGGTTTTGGAATTCATATTCTATAAAATATAAGACATCCTCTGGATCTTTATAGATGATAATATCATGAAACTAAATTGGAATTACCTATATGATTCTATTATCTATATAAATGAAAATTATTTATGGTTATTCAGGTTTTTTGTTGGTTGGTTTTTATTTATTAAGTAATATGACATTTTTTAAGGGTTTTAATCAACCCATTTTATTCAAATTTAAAAAATCCAAAAAAATTAAGAGAAATATAAAAAATTAAAAAACTGTTGATTAATATTTTTTAGTATGGTTAAACATGTTTTACCAATGAGTAGAATCTATTCTAATACAATGTAACAAATCCTAAATCAGTATGTGTCCATCTAAAAACCATTCTTAAAAAATTTACATTAAGAATATTTCATTAATAAAGATATATGGTTTGAATAGTAGTGAGATTACAATTTACAATTTTTATAATCACACATTAAAATTATATCCAACATCTTTTACTTATAAAATAAAATTTTCTATGTTAATAACCTCATTGTTTACTCTATGTATAACTCTTTGAGGATTTATAGTATCATAACTTGAAACCTTTCCATTCCAAATTTAATTATAGATCTTCTTAGTAAAAAAATAAAATGTATCTTAACATATTAAAAATTTTATTTTAAAAAATATATAGAAAATGTTTACGATACAATGAGATATTCACATTTTATTTTAATGATATAAATATTTATTATATTTTAAAATTTTCTATGTTTAAATATACCAATATTGGAATATTAGAAATTGTAATTCACTATAATATAATTTTGTGATATTCATACACTTTTTATAAATTAACTAAGACTCAATTTTAATATGTCAATATTTAATCATAATATATCTATATTATATGAAAATTTATGTTCGTGTAGAAATATCGATGAAAATAAAATCATTGTTTATTAAAATAAATGAAAATTGGGTGTGTGTACTATTTATTATAAATATTAGAAATGAAATTAGATATAAAAAGTATTATATTAGATACAATTCATTGTATAATGTTATTTTATAACTTATTGATATAATATATATATATAATAAACTAAGTGTAAAAAATACAACATCACAATTATTTATATTAATAATTGTATTAAAATTCAATCCTCTAATCATATAAATGAAATTGAGTTGATAAAATAAATATAATTTTATATTTTTTAAATACATCGAGTATGAAGTAATCTTTTTCATTCCATATACCTATAACATAAAATTTTTATAAATTATTTAGGAAAAAATAATTCTTTATTTTTTAATTATTTGAATATTATAATCCCAAAAAAAATTAAGAAATATTACCAATGAATAATTATTACCATATACCATTTTAAATTGTTGAATAAAATAAAATAAAATAAATATCTTTTTTGGTATCTTATGGTCATTTGTTAATGACTATGATTTCCATAATGTAATTTTTTTCTTTCCTTTATGATATCACGTTTAGGTTTTAATGAATTAAAATGGATATTTGAACTTCCAATAAATTTATTTTTCATTTATATAAAAAAGTTAACCTTCAATGTTATCATTATTTCACTAAATCCCAGAACATCCATGTCTTGATCAATAATCATTAACATATTAATGCGTCATGAATATTTTAAACTAATTATTATTTTAGTTCACAAAAAAAAATTATCATTTGAAATAATAAATATATAATAAATTATTTATTAAGATCTAGTTTAAAATAAGATTCATTGTAAAGACCAGGAATTTCCATGGAAATTTTTTTCTTAAATACATGGGAATTATATGGGTCCTTGAAAACTGACGGTGCATGATTTCGTGGCCCAGTGTTCCCGGACTCAATTAATTATGTTTTGTCCGGGTACGTTAAGTAAACATACGAGGGGGATTTTATAACTTTTGAACCGGTGCTCGGAATTGAAATCTGAGGGTATCGTTGAACTCACAGCGCCGATATTTTCTTATGAAGACTTTCAACTCGATGACAGTTGGTCGAGAATAAAAGTTAGTTTTTGGGGTTTACGTGGGAATAATAATATAATTTAAGTGAATGTCTTAATTTATTTTATTTTTTATATCCACCATGTGGAAGTTGGAGGTGGGGACCGCCACACCTTAACCTCCCATGAGAGGTTATAGTGGTGGGGCCCACCCTCACTCAACCTCCCACGTGATGATTAATTTGATGGGAACCACCCGTGGTTATAACCTCTTGAACACCCCATTAAGTTGGGAGAAATATAATGAGCTCCACACTTAATGGTGCCGCCACCCCTCACATTAATTGTGCAAACCAAGTGTTAGGAATTCATTTTGAAATTCTTTCCAATGAAATAATAGATATTATAATATGTTATTTGGCATGCCTATTCACTTTGGTGATTTGAGTGGAGGATTTTTGGGAGAAATATCCCAGTGAAGAATGATCCTCACAATGATGATCGACCATGGAAGAACAAAGAACACTTCATCTGCCGATGACAATCAACATCTTCTTTGATCTCAACCAGAACAAGAGAGGAAACACCATCCTAGAAGAATTTCAACGATGTCGTACTTGAAATCTTCATATTCTTTTCCAATGACAAAGAATCTGAGGTATGGGTTCAATATTTGTTAAATTGTTGTGTGTACTTTGTTTTCCGTCATGGTTTAGAATTAGAAGCTTCTTGATATCACCCTAACGTGGAGGGAGTAGGCCAAAAAAACACGGCCTAACCCTTCTTCCTTTCTTATATATTTTCACGCCCAACTTGGGACGAGTCTGGGTTTAGAGTTTCTCATCAATATCAGTTGCAGATTGAATGCAACGTCATGAAGAGAGTGTGACTTCTTCCGGAACATGAAACGAGCCACCAGAACTCGTTTGGTGACTTGCAAAAGATTCGTTGGTAGTCAGAACCAGCGAACGTCACTGACAACGAAGAGAAGGGTAGCTGACACTCTGGTCGGCCACATGTACAGCAGTGGGAAACCGCACCGCTGAAGGAGAAGGCTGCGGTTGACGGGACGCGGTTGTGCAACAGTAGTCATTGCATGGCCAGTTGTGAAAGAATCTGGCAGCCCAAGCCATCAGGTCACTGGAGAAGGCATGGTGCAACCGCGCTGCGTGGTAGAGAAGAAGGCGGCGTGACCCCTAGTCGCGGCAGTGCAACTGCGGCCCGCGCAAGTTCGGCCGCAAGGAAGACAGGTGGCCCGAGCCGCCAGGTCACCGGAGGTGGCGCGGCGCAATGGCACCGCACGGAAGTCGGCTGGCCACTCAGCCAGCCTGGAGGAGTGGGACCCAACGCTGGATCCCACGAGATGTGGACCGGTGCCATGTGGCGCTGGTTGTCTCCCACCAAAACGGCTTTGCTATTTGGGAACCCCAGGGGGCACGACCTCCCCCTAGACGTGGCTAGGGTGGAACCCACGGGCCGTCGGGCCGCCAGCCACGTGGGCCACCCAGTGAGGGTCGGGCAACCCCCATGAGTAGGGACGCCCTCACTGGCAAGGCTGCCCCCATAGACTGGGTTGGACCCGCAGACCGGGTCAGACCCCTTTCCGAACCCGGGTCGGGTCGGCTCTATCCGACTTGGCCGAACCAAACCTGGGCACTTTTTGGCCGGTTTCCACTCTTTTTCCCATAACATGAGCTACGGGCGTCTGATTGACAACTGTTCTAGGATCCTATGTGGGTTCAACAACACTAACAACTATTCCATGATCATGTGTGGGTTCGACGGGACTAATGACAGTTCCTGGATCGTATGTGGGTTCGACAGCACTGACGACTGTTCCTGGATCCCGTACGGATTTGAAATCTCTGAATACTGTTCTGGGATCCTGTGTGGGTTCAACAGTTCTGACATCTATCTCTAGATCCTATGTTTTTTCGACAGTATAACTGTTCCTAGATCCTGTGTGGGATCGACAGTTCTGATTTGTGTTCCTGGATCCTATGAGGGTTCGACAGAATAGATGATTCTGGGGCAACATCTGATCATCTCTATCTCTCTACAAAAGTTGTATACACCTGTGATCTGAGTCAGTAACGTCGTGTTTTCCTCATGATTGAGATAGATCACTTGATATCTTAGGTATATGTATGGGCATATACCTAATTAGGGTTACCTATTGATTGTATACCTTGTGGTTTATCCTTGTTTTATTTTGTGATACCTTGAGGGCCTTGAGGTCCCTACACAGTATCGTTATACTCACCCTTGCACATGCTATGTCGGCACCTTGTTGTGTTGGATTAAGACGACGGACAACGCTTACTCAGGATCAGAGTAGCTAGACTGGATGGTACCTGGAGGTGGACCTCACGAGGAGTCGATACATAAAGATGACTATTGGACATGGAGTGATGACGAGGCTACATATACCTACCCTTCAGGTAAAAATCCCTAGAGGAAGACCCAGTTGCTGTATTACCCCTTTTTTCAGTAGTACTTGTTTTCAGTTGTTCTTGTACTTTCCTGTTGGGATTGTATTTCCGGTCCCTTTTTCTTTTCATCACTCTTTTGTTATACAGTTTTAATTAGTGTTTTACTTCAAGAAAGTACTCTGTTTTGTGTGTTTTTAGGATATAAAGACAATTCATTCCTTGTTTTATAGATTTATGCCTTTGGTGATAGTTTCCAGCCCCTGGACTTTGAACGGAGGGCTTGGGGTAGTAACGATACGAGCCTCGGGGGATGGGTCGTGAAAAATTAGAGGAGTCGGTTCAACAACAGAACTTTGGACTCTAATATTTTCTGTGAAAAAACAAAGTTAAAGGTACTAAGTGTGGTTTTCAGTTCAGGGAGCCCAGTGTTGGTGTGGTGGCTAACGTATCCATACACCAGGACCCTGACTTCTGATTTCTGATTTAGTGCAAGAAAACACTTATTGTTTGTGTATTTCCAGAGTTTTCATAGTGATCTATTTGAGCCAGCTCACCAGCTATAACTTATTGACCATGGCACACCTGTTTCTTTTTAGGATGGCCCCATCAAGCTACCCACCTAGGGTTCCAGGCCTTGTATGAGAGGGCAGCCCACCGAGTGACGAGGCCTCGATGCAGGGTCCTATTACAGTGGTGGTCCAACAATACCACTACATGTTGTGCCACTGATGCCATCATCCATATCATAAGTGAGTACACGTCGCCTGAGTGCGTTGCACACTTTCCAACGCAAGAGGCCACATAGTTACAGAGGCGAGACGGACCCGAAGGCAGCTGGGGATTGGCTGGAGGCAGTGGTGAGATTATTCAGACTGGTTGGGACACCAGCAGACCTTATGGTGATCCTTGTCGCGAGTCTCTTACAAGCATCAATAGGTAGATAGTGGAGCCTGCTGCTTCAGGTGCATGAAGAGGTGACACTTCATTGAGTAGACTTCGAGAACCTGTTTTGGGAAGTGATTGTCCCAGCCACCCAACATTCAGTGCGGATACCGTAACTACTGCATCTACAGAAGGGTAGCATGTTGGTAGCTCAGAACTCAGTGAGGTTCACCGACCTCTCGTGTTACTCCATAGATATGGTGCGGGACCCATTCTTCAAGGCTTGGACCTTATAGTAGGGGCTTAGGCGAGAGATCATGGCTTCAATGATCTCCTGCACCATCCCTACGTAGGTGGGGGTGTTCGAGCTAGCCCTCTTAGTACAGATTTTTTTTTTGCTGAGCAGGAACTAGTAGCGAGACTCACCACCAGGCGTCACGAAGAAGACTCTTCTGCATAAGGCAGCATACAGATGTTGTAGAGGTCCAACTGGATCAGACCATCTGGTGAATGACCTCAAGACATGTTTTCGGTTCTGCGAGGCACATGAGACAGATCGAGACATTCGAGGATCATATAGTGTTTCACACGTGGCAGGAAAGGTCACATGGATCATGACTATCTGAGCCGCCATTCGGATGATCAACAGACAGTTTAGAGACCTCCCAGTCAATGGAAGTTGTTCAATCAAGGAGATCTGCATGGTGTAGGTGGACGTAGAAGAGGATATGGTCATGCAACTGGGAGTAGTAAACGTTTCGAGGTGATACCACCACCACCACCAAAAGGTCGACCGCAACCACATGGAGCAGGTGGACAGGTGAGATATTAGCTCCGAGCAGTTGAGGTTTATTATCATGACACTCCCAGGATGATTGGAGGTATGGTCTATGTCTACATCACCTCAAGTTTATTTTCTATAGACACGGCTTCCATCCACTCTTTCATTGCCACTGACCTCATTTAGAGCTCAGAGATTCTGACAGAGACATTGGATGGATCCTTACAGCTAAATATTTTTACATGAGTACACTCGACAATTATGCACAGGTTCCATTAGTGTGATCTTACTCTAGGAGGTGAGAGCTTCGTCTAGGATCTCCTCATAGCAGCGTCGAGCCCTTACGACGTGATCTTTGGTATGGACTGGTTATCTACAGTCAATGATCAGATCGACTGTATTAGGCGCAATGTGTGGTGTGTCCGCACAGATGGTACCATGTTCACCATCACCGGTGAGAAGGGTGCCTTTGCAGCATAGGACAGACTTACTCAGAGGAGGGTGATGTCGATCACTCATCAGTTGGCCTTCCATACCCTCGGAACAATATATATGGAGATTCAGAGATATCCTGTAGTCGTGGACCAGTACACAAATGTTTTCCCGGACGATTTTCCAGGACTACCTCCTCGCAGAGAGGAGGAATTCTACATTGACCTATACCCCAGGACATCGCTGATATCCACACTGGCATATCATATGGCTCCCTCGGAGCTTCGTGAGTTGAGGGTACAGCTAGAGGACTTTCAGGGGAATGGATTCATCTGACCTAGTGTTTCTCCCTGGGCAACCCCGATTTCGTTAGCTAAGAAGGAGAATTGGAGCCTTAGGACTTTTGATGACTATTTTTGCCTATACCAAGTGACTGTGAAGAACAAGTATCCCCTCACGAGGATTGAAGTCTTTTTTGATCAGCTGAAGGGAGCACGATAGTTCTCGAAGATAGACCTTAGATCAGGCTCTCACCAGCTCAGAGTTCGAGATGAGGATGTGCAGAAGACGGAATTCATATTTTGGTACAACCACTATGTGTTCTTGGTTATGATTTTCAGAATAACCAATGCTCCAGTAGTGTTCATGGGACAAATAAAAAGAATCTTCTATCTATACCTCGATCGTGTTGTCGTAGTCTTCATCGATGAAATTTTGATATACTCGACTACCAAGGAGGAGCATGCCTACTATTTACAGGTAGTACTGGACACACTCTGAGATCACCACCTTTATAGTAAGCGCTCGAAGTGCCATTTTTGGATCCGATAGGTTCCCTTATTGAAACATGTTATCTCGAAGGCTGGAGTTGCAGTGGATCCAGCGAAGATTATGCCCATACTTGCTTGGGAGCCACCCAAGAGTGTGTCAAAGGTTTGGAGTTTCCTAGGTTTGGCTGGTTATTATCGGAGATTCGTAGAAGGCTTCTCCAATGTTTCAGCACCAATACCATCCTTTACAAAGAATGGGAAACCATTCGTGTGTATAGAGAGATTCCAATCGAGCTTTCAGGAGCTGAGGCAATGGCTGACTAGTCCCCCCATCTTGAGGCTTCTAGAAGAGGGTGTAGGGTATGTAGTATACTGTGACACATCAGGCACAGAACATAGGTGTGTGCTGATGTAGGAGTGAGTAGTGATCACTTATGGTTCTCATCAGCTGAGACAACATGATCAAAACTACGCCACCCATGACCTGGAGTTAGCAGCAGTGGTCTTCACCTGAAGATGTGGCATCACTATCTGTTGGGAGAATGTTTTACTGTGTACTCTCACCATAAGAGTCATAAGTATATCTTCTCTCAGAAGGACCTGACCCTAAGATAGCGGTGATGGATTGAGTTCCTCTAGGACTATGAATTCGAGATAGTCTTTACCCGTGGAAAGGGGAATGTTGTAACAGATGAACTCAACAAGAGATCTGGTATACACCTGCTAGATGAGGCGACAGACCAAATATCCGCTTTGTAGATATCCTTTTTGGATAGAGATGGAGAAAATTTCCTTCAGACTCTTACAGTCACTCCCCCACTTCTTCAGCGAGTCAGGATGGCATAGTGCGGAGATGCTGACTGCGAGACACGAAGTGCTCACATATTGACAGGGCAGGCTCCTGATGAATTTTCTGAAGGTGGGGAGCATGTTATCCTCTTCAGAGGACGTACAATGGTTCCAGTTTCACATCAGTAGGATGTGATGAGGGAGATCCACACATCCTCTCTAGCGTTACTTCCATTAGTGGAAAATATATACCAGGACCGTTGACGACAGCATTGGTGGATGGGTATGAAGAAAGTAATTGCAGAATTTGTCTCTCGATACCTCAGTTATCAGCAAGTGAAAGTGGATCACCAGGTACTAGTAGGCATGGTTCAGCCTTTAGAAGTCTTAGAGTGGAATTGGGATGGTATATCCATGGACTTCGTGACGGTTATTCCACGTGCATCCTGGGGTCATGACTCAAATTGGGTAATTGTTGACCAACTCACCAAGTCGGCCTACTTCCTACTAATTAGAGATCAGGGTTCAATAGAGATCATGAGATGCCTCTATGTGGAGAATATTGTGCGGCTACATGGAGTACCTTCTTCTATTGTCTCTAACCATGACGCATGGTTTACATACCGTTTATAGAAAGGGTTGCAGGAGGCTTTTGTGATGCAGTTTCGTCTGAGCACCGCCTTCCATCCTAAGGCAGATGGACAGACTGAGTGGACCATTCAAACCCTCGAGGACATGTTGTGTTCTTGTGTCCTCGACTTCGGTCGCACCTGATAGGATCAACTAAATTTGATGGAGTTTTCCTATAACAACATCTATCACCCCACTATTGGGATGACACCTTTTGAGGCATTATACAGGAGACTTTGCAGATCACTCTTATGTTGGAGTGACCCTGGCGAGTCAGCACTAGTGGGACAAGATTGGAACGATCTACCACCGAGAAGATGCAGATTATCCTGGAAAGGAAGAAGACTACACAAAGCAGGATGAAGTCTTATAGTGATAGGAGACAGAGACCTCTAAATCTCGAGGATGGTGACCACATCTTCCTACAGGTCTCACCTCGATGAGGTCTATGAAGATTTTGCCGAGATGACAAGTTTTCTCCACGATTCATCGGACCTTTCCAGGTATTCAATAGAGTAGGAAAGGTGTCTTACCATCTGTCTCTTCCACCTCAGTTGCCTAGGGTGCACGACATCTTCCATGTATCCCAGCTGAGGAGATACGTGAATGACCCTTCTCACATCATCGACCATGGGGAGATGGACGTTGATGATGGGGAAATGTTTACAAAGGTTCTATTAGAGATTAAAGATCGACAAGAGCGGGTCCTTTGTGGATGGTCGATACCTCCGGTGCACATTTGTTGGTAGCACAGGAACCTCCAGCAGAGCACATCAGGGAGGGAGGCTCAGATACGTGCTCAGTACCCCCATTTATTCCCTTAGTTCATGTTGTAGCTTACGAGGACATAAATCCCATGCGTCGTGGGAATTCAATGACCCAGAATTTCGGTGGAATTTTTTTTATAAATACATGGGAATTTTATGGGTCCGCGAAAACTGACGTCGCATAATTCTGAGGCCTGGTGTGCCCGTAATCAATTTTTGAATTTTTGTTCAGGTATGTTCAGTAAACGTACGAGCTGGATTTTATAACATTTTAACTAATCCTCATAATTGAAATATGAGGGCACCGTTGAACTCGTAGCGCCGATATTCACTTAAGAAGACATTAACCTAGATAGAAGTTGGTCGAGAAAGAAATTTTGTTTTTGGGTTTTATGTGGGAATAAAAAAATTATTTAAGTGCATGTCTCAATTTATTTTATTTTTTATATCCACCATGTGGAAGTTGGAGGTGGGGAACGCCACCCCTTAACCTCCCATGAAAGGTTATGGTGGTGCATCCAACCCGAACTCAACCTACCATATATGGATTAATTTTATTGGGACCAGCCAAGGTTATAACCTCTTGAACTCCCCATTATGTGGGAGGAAACCTCTTGAGCTCCCCACTTAATGGTGCCAGCACCCTTCACATTAATTGTGCCAACCATGTGTTAGGAATTCTTTTTGAATTTCTTACCAATAAAATAATAGATATCATAATCTATTATTTTTCATGTCTATTCACTTTAGTTATTTGAGTGGAGGATTATTGAGAGAATGCTCCCAAGGAAAAACACTCCTCCCAGTAATGATCGACCATTGAAGAATGAAGAACACTTCATCCACCGAAGACAGACAAATGCTTCTTTGATCCCAACCAGAATAAGGGAGGAGGTGTCATCCTTGAAGAATACTGACGACGTCATCCTCAACTTCTTCATCATCTTTTCCAATGATAATGAATCCTAGGTAGGTTTTCATGCTTTGTTAAATTATTTCATGTACTTCTCTTTCGGTTGTGGTTTTGAATTTGAAGCCACTTGATATCACCCTAATGCGGAGGGCACTGGACGAACACACATGGTCGGACCCCTCCACCTTTCTTATGGATTTTGACGCCCAATGCGGCATGAGTCCATGTTGAGTGTTTATCATCAACATCAGTTTCATATCGAAGGCGACGTCCTGAGGAGAGTGCGACTTCTTCCAGAACGGGAAACAAGACACCAGAACTCGTTCGGTCACCCGCGAAAGATTCGCCAGTGGTAGGACCTGGTGAACGTCACCGACGACAAAGAGAAGTTCGGCTCGCACTCTGGCCGGCCTCATGACATTAGCTGTGCAACCATGCCATTAGAGGAGAGGGCCGCAGTGGTGCAGTGGTGGCCAGCATAAGGCCAGCCACGAAGGAAGCTGACGGCCCGAGCCCAGGGTCGCCAGAAAAGGCGCGGTGCAACCACGCCGCGCGGTGAAGAAGAAGGGGCCACATCCCCTGGCCGTGGTGGTGCAACGGCGACTGACACAACTCTGGCTGTGAGGAAGACATGAGTCCAGAGCTGTTGGGTTGTCGGAAGTGATTCGGCACAATGGCACCATGTGGGAGTCGACTGGCCACTCGGCCAGCTGGGAGGAGCGGGACCCACCGCTGGGTCCTACGTGATGAAGACCGGCTCCACGTGGCAGCGATTTTCTCCCACCCGAATGACTTATCCATACTGGGACCCCAGGGGGTGAGGCCTCCCCCTAGACACGGCTAGGGCAGACCCTATAACACCCAGAGATTTTATAAGAAATATTATTTTTAATTTCATTGATATCTTGTGTTGTACGCTACAGTAAGATTTCTTGTGCTATATGAAACACTATATTAGCTTGTAGTATATAGAACACTATTATTTTCTTGTCTTTCATGCAAGAGGAACCTTTCTTGATAGCTTGCATTGTACGCAATACCGAGTTTTACTAATCCACGATATGTTATTAAAATACTACATAAAATAGTCATTACGAATCGTAATGCCCATTTTTTTAAATTTTATAAATTTTATATCTCAAAATGGACTTCATTTTTGGATTCAGAATATCAAAATTAACCTAGGGTGAATTTTTCGTGTTTTTCTGAAAACTTTCAATTTTTGATGAATAGTTTTAAAAAACAATGTTATAGTTTAAAACCGAATTTTTATTAAAATAATTATTTATTTTATTTAAATTTATTTTTGGTCAAAATATATACATAATACCTATATATGTTCAATTTAATACATTGGAGTCATTTTATAATAATTTTAGTTATATAAAAAATTTATTGAACTATTCACCGTCTTTTACCCACCTCTTAAGAGAATTTGTAAATTTACATACAACATAATTTTATCGCTTCTGTGAGTTGAATTTCAATAATATGAGTGACGCAGTAGATATTATTAAGTAAAATTTTGTGGAATGGGAAGAAAATAATATTTGGTCAATAGAAACTTTTTTACTTTTATTTACCACGGTTAAAAGTAAATAGGGTAATTAAGGGTAAAAAAGATATTATTATCACTCTAGCATGTGTCCTAATTCTATTGGATAAGTGTAATTCAACCAAAAACAACCTTAGGAATACAATATTACCCTTTAGGTCCACTTGGATTAGATTAGTACATTTATTATTATTTTATTTAAAGAAGAGTTAAAATAGTTAAATCAATGTTTAATAACTAAAACATCTTTAATATAGGGTTATACATAAAATAAATTTGACTATAAATATTAATTTGAAATATAATAAGACTTCCTTTATAATGGTATTTTATATATTTATTTTATAAATTAAATAAATTAATTAATTTATGAAACAATGATGATGCAGTAATTACCTTATTTATGAAATATTAACATAATTTATATTATAAATACCCAAATAAATGTAATTTGAGACTTTTTATTAATTAAACTAATTTTCTAGGTTAATAAAACATTTTAGGGTTATTGAGATAAATTCTTTTTGAAGTAATAATTCTGTTATAAATTTAGAAAAAACAAAATACCAAATATTGTCAAAATTGACATAAAAAAGTTTTTAAAACAAATATTATATTATTAATTGATATAATGGTACTAAAAATCTAAGAATCAGCCAAAAGACATATATAATAATATATATGAAATTATTTAACCAATTGGGGTTCTATTTGAAGTTTATCGTAAGTTTATTAACCATATAGTGTAAGAATACAAGATGACATGGTAAAAGTTAAATTATTTAACTTAGAGTTAAATCTAAATGATAAGGTTAAAATGCTAACCTAAATTTGTCTAAAACATATTTTTTGAGATTATTTCGACCCATACCCACCCTAGACTCTAAATAAGTCACTTTAGGGCCATTATAAACATAATATGAATTTATTATAAAATATTATTTTAAGTTATTCCTAATGTTCCCCTCACCCCTCTTATAAAAGGGAACTTCCCCTTCTCTATAATTCACACCTACAAAGCCATTTGGCTCATCCAAACCCTGCCCAAATAATCTCTCAACTATCCTCCCTTCATCATAGAGGCCTTACATTGGTCATAAATCCAACCTAAGGAGCCATTTTGATCAAATCAAAAGGAATATCCTAAAGAAGAGGAGTCTCGAACACATACGGAAGAAATTGGACATAGGTTAAGGGATAATTTTGAAAATATCATTTTTATTCGAGATTTCTTATACTTAAGTATTTAAAGGGGTTATATTTTTCATCCATGTCCATAAAAATGTTTTTTAATAACGTTTGTAATACTCTTCAATGTATTATTCAAGTCATGTTTACCCCTCTTTGACTTTTACTTTATGTTATGGAAGGAATCTTTCTTTTGTTTACCAAACGAGGTACTTTTTTACTTTTCTGGTAAAAGTAAAAGGAGAATGCTTTTTTTTACTTTTATGAAATGAATGGATTATTACTTTTTTATAACGTCTTATTTTCCTGAAGCTTTCTGTAAAATATTTCAGGATTATTTTCAAAAAAATCGTTTCTTTTAAAATTTCATCGCATTTTGAGAAAAGAAAATGATTTTGAAAAAGAAATGATATTTTACTCAAGAATCTGTTTCAAAATTTTTTTCAAAAATATTTTCCAAATAATATGACATTATTTAGTATGATTATGTTTCAATTATAATATCTCTATTATTTACATGGTTTGATTCTTCTTATGATGAAATGATATCCATTTGTTTTATATGCATTACGTTATGATGGAATGATTTTTCTGAAACCCATTTTATTCCTTGGGTTATGATGAATGATTTTTTTTTATTTTGTGGCAAAAGTAAGAATTATTTATCATGCAATGGGTGGGACCAATATCTTCATCAAATGCATAGGTTAAGGATTTATATCTCATGAGATAGACATGGCTGGAACGACATGTGAATCCGGCTCAATAAGACAGGGCTGGAATGACATATAAACATGCTTCCATAATGGACATTATCCACTATAATGGTCTTGACAGCAATGCCTTGGATAATATGGAAATCATAACATGTTCTTAATGGTTTCCACAATTACATGTTTTATTCACATTCTCTTTTGTCATGTTTAATGATCCTTCATGATCTATGCCTTATGAACTTCCAAGATTTATGTCATTAATCATGATTTTGATGTTTTATGTTCATGTTCATACGTTCAAATGTTTACAGATTGTTTTATGTTCTCCATGTTTACCCTTACTGAGAATTTGAGCTCTCCCTTTTTAGGTTTTATTTTCCCTAGGATCTAAAGATAGGTTTTAGGTAAGTAAACTATAGGGGAAGATCTTTATGGGAGATTTTGATGATCTTTCAGCATGATTATAAGATTTTGTTCTATGTTTCCAAAGTCAGTAAACTAATACGTTCTTTGGAAATATGTATTTTTTAATGTATTACGTATTAGGCAAAAGTAATTTGATGTATATGTATGTCAATTGTAGGTCTCTATGGTTGATATTAGATAAAAGGTTTAGTTAACCTTTGAAAACGTGGATGTGAAATATTTAGTGAGATCTCTAGATAAATTTATTTGGGTTGTCTAGGGATGTACCTAAGGTTTAGTATAACTATATGTTACAGTCCTAGAATAATGTTTATGATCATGAATAAACCAGGGTGAACCTAAGGTGTCATGGATTAAAGAATTTGTGATAAGTTATACAACCCTTAAGTGACTTTTAATGATTATGTGGTACCTCGTTATTTTAGCTGTTTCTAACACTATGGTTTCTGGTTTTGGTCAATGGTGGGAACGAGAAGGAATTCAGTTAACATTGATTCCGATGGGCAAATTGGTGACTGTGATCAACAAAATTTTGTAATTCCTAGAGATAAATATAATGTGATTATTTCGAATCAGTCATTACGATATATGATAAGCAAGGCGAACATTGGATGTGTTCCTAAGTCATCAAATAAGAGGAAGATGAACTTTTATGCATGTTCTTATTGAGAGGAACATAGAGGAATGAGGATGAAACTTTCTATATATCAATAATAATGGGAGAAGAACCATGAGAAATACCTCAAATATAAGGGAAGATTTCATCTATGTGAAGAAAAGGATCATAGAGTGATAAACTGTTATAGAGTTCAATGTCTTATCTATGGAGAACATGGGCATTACCCAACTAAATCCCATGACTTAAGCGGTTACTTATAAATAGAGGAAGGAAATATTTCATTCCAATCATCAATGATGATGGATTGAAGGGATAATGTATTGAAATTCTAGAATAATGTTGTTGAGGTACTTTTATGGTATATTGAAATATCTATGTATTGGTCTATTGTGGTTTTCCATAAGAATATGGTATCGGTATCCTTGAAAAGTGATTGAAATATTTTTGGAAAGAAGATGATATGTGCATAATGAAGGGATTTGGAGAAATTAATTTGTTAGATAGTATTAATGAGGTCATGACTGATATAAGGACAAATTGATATCATGGTTTGAGTATATAAGATTTTTGGAATTTTCGGTATGTGGAAAGAGTTAACTTTTGACAGTATTCATGTTTTCACAAAATTTTAATGGGTATTAATTTTTCAAAAGAATAAATGATTATGGTATTCACATGTTTGGAATGTGACCAAAAATAAGATATATATTATGATATAATTTAAATAAATGATGGTATTTACATTCTTGGTAGATGACCTATCTAGTAATCTTTTTCTTTATTCTATGATATTGGACAGAAGTATTTTGGATAATCCTAAAGATTGGAATTGATTAAGATAGATATAAGATAGTATTGTTTATGGGTATAAATTTTTGATATTATTTCTATAATGTTGTAATAGTATAGTTTTAGAAAAAAAAGACAACTCGTAGGATGGGCGACAACCCGTCGCATTTGACAAGGTTGCGGGAATCGAACCCTCAACTGAAGTATGACATGCCTTTATCACCTACCACCGTTTTATATGAAGTCCCTGGTTTGTAGAAATTGGTTTTATTTTATTAAGTGGTATGATAGATGATGTATAAGTCCATTTTAGGAACCATATACGATTAATATGACCATATATGGACTTATGTATATATAATAACTTTTGCAGACCATTTGTTTGAGACAGATGGAATCACCTATCATTCTATCGCATGATCTTCTATCAATTCATGAATGACAAATTCAACTTCATTTCTTTAAGAGATAAAGTGGAAATTGTTCAAGGAGTGACCAACGGTGAGATTGTAACAAAATCAATTATGTACTTCTTCTAATTCCATTTTTTTCAACTTCAGGGAAATGATCATGAAAAAAAATAACTTTGTCCTAGATGTTACCTTATATCATCACAAATTTATGGCTTTGTGATTGATGGAATTTTTATAGCCATGTTCTCTACCACTCTCCATCAGAACATGAGGGTTAGATTTCTCTTCCATATCAATATTTTCACCTATGTTCTCTTATGTAGAAACCAAGTGATTAGTTCATTTTGGTAAATGTTACGTTCCAAACATTATTTTTTAATGTTATGGTATGGTATTCCTTATTACAATGTGGGATTATATGAATGAAAAATTCAAGAAATAAACCATTTATAACCCCGATTAATTTCAATGGATAAATTCATTTTAAGGGGGGTATAATGTAACACCCCGAGATTTTATGAGAAATATTATTTTTAATTTCTTTGATGTCATGTGTTGTACGCTACACAAAAATTATCTTGCACTATACGCAACACCGTATTAGCTTGTAGTATATGCAAAACTATTCTTGGCTTGTGTTGCATGAAAGAGCATCCATCCTCGATAGCTGGTGTTGTATGCAGTACTAAGTTTTGTTAAACAACGATATGTTATTAAAATATTTTATAAACTAGCCATTATGAATAGTAATACCCACATTTTGAAATTTTATAAATTTTACCTTTCAAAATGGACTTCATTTTTTGATTCGAAATATCGAATTTATCTTAGGGTAATGTTTTGGTATTTTTCTGAAACTATTCAATTTTTGATGAATACTGGAAAAACACTAAGTTATAGTTTAAAACAGAATTTTAATTTCAATAATTATTTATTTAATGTAAATTTATTTTATGTAAAAATACATATATAATACCTATATATGTTAAATTTAATTCATTGGAGTCATTTTATAATAATTCTAGATATATAAAAAATTTATTGAATTTTTCACCGTCTTTTACCCACCTCGTAGTAGCATTTGCAAATTTACATAAAGCATAATTTTACCATGTCTATGAGTTGAATTTTAAAAATCCAAGAGTCACGGTTGATATTAGTAAGTAAAAATGTGGTTGAATGAGATGAAAATAATTTTTGGTGAATAGTTACTTTTAATATTTTTTTAACATAGTTAAAAGTAAATAGATTATTTAAGTGTAAAAATGATATTATTATTACCATAACACATGTCCTAATTATATTGGATAAGTGTAATTAGACCAAAAACAACCTTAGGAATAATATTTTACCCTTTAGGTCCACATGTATTGGATTAGGACATTTATTATTTTTTTATTTAAAGAAGATTTAAAATAGTTAAAATCAAAGTTTAATAACTAAAACATTTTTAATATATGGTTATAGATAAGATAAATTCCACTATAAATATTAATTAGAAATATTAATATATTTCTACCATATTTTTATTTTATTTATATTTTTATACATTAAATAAGTTAATTTATTTATGACACACTGATGATGCAGTAATTACCTTATTAATGAAATATTAACATAATTGATATTATAAATACCCAAATAAATGTAATTTGAAACTTTTTATGAAATACACTAATTTTATAGATTAATATATCATATTATGGTTAGTTAGATGAATTTTCTTCAAAGTAATAATGTTGTTATAAATTAAGAAAAGAAATACCAGATAATGCCAGAATTTACATAAATGATTTTTTAAAACAAATATTATATTTTTAATTTATATAATGGTCCTAAAAATCTAGTGTTCGGCCAAAAGACTTATATAATAATATATATGAAATTAGTAAACCAATTGGGAATCTATTGGTAGATTATAGTAAGTTTATTAACCATATAGTGTAAGAATACACGAGGACATAGTAAAAGTTAAATTATTTAATGTTGAGTTAAAGCTAAATGATAAGGTTAATATGGTGACCTAAACTTTACAAAAAACATATTGGTTGATGGGATTTGGACCCATCCCCACCCTAGCCTAGAAATAATTTACTTTGGAGCCACTATAAACCGAATATTAATTTATTATAAAACAATATTTTTACTTTTTTCTAAGGTTCCCCTCACCCTTCTTATAAGAGGGCACTCCCCCTTCTCTCTAATTCACACCTCCAAAGCCATTTGGCTCGGCCAACCCTTACCCAAATACCCCATCAACTGTCATCCCTTCATCCTAGAGGCCTTCCATTAGTCAGAAATCCATCCTATGGAGCCCTTTTGATCAAATCAAAAGGAAGAACCTGAAGAAGAGGAGTCTCAGACACATACGGAAGAAATTGGACATAAGGTAAGTGATTGTTTTGAAAATCTCATTTTTATCCAAGATAGATTATACTTAAGTAATTACTGGGGTTATATTTTTCATCCATGTCCATAAAAAAGATTTTCATAATGTGTTTAATATTCTTCGATATATGTTTAAAGTCATGTTTACCCCACTTTGACTTTTACTTTGTGTTTTGGAAGGAATATTACTTTTGTCTATAATAGGTGGTACTTTTTTAATTTTCCATTAAAAGTATGAGGAGAATTTTTTTAAAACTTATATGACATGAGCAGATTTTTACTGTTTCATGAAGTCTTATTTTCATGAAGCATAATTTATAATATTTTATGATTATTTTAAAAATAATCTTTTCTTTTAAAATTGCCTGGAATTTTGAGAAATGAAAATGATTTGGAAGAAGAAAGGATATTTTCCTCAAAAATTCTTCTCAAGTGTTTTTTCAAAACAATTTTCCATCTATGATGACATTATTCAGTATGATTATGTTTCAAGTATAATGTCTATTAATTACAAGGTTTCATTATTCTTATGATGAAATGATATCCATTTGTTTTATATGGATTACGTAATGATGGGATGATGTTTTTGAAACCCATTTTATTCTTTATGTTATGACGAATGATTTATGTTTATTTTGTGGAACAAGTATGAATTATTTCATTATGATATGGGTGGGAGCTATATCTCTCTAAAATGCATTGGGTAAAGATTTATATCACATGAGATAGGAATGGATGGAACGACAAGTCAATCCGGTTCAGCAAATACAGGGCTAGAACAGCAAGTAAACCCAGTTTAGTAATGGACTTTGTCCACTATGATGATCTTCGCAGCAATGCCTTGGCTAATATAGAAATCATAACATGTACTTAATGGTTTCCACAATTACATGTTTTATTCCCATGCTATTTTATCATGGTTAGTGTTCCTTTATGTTCTATTCCTTATGAATTGCCAATTTATATGTAATTACTCATGATTTTGAAGTTTTATGTTCATGTTATTACGTTCAAATGTTAATGGATTGTTTTATGTTCTCCATGTTTATGCTTACTGAGCATTTTAGCTCACCATTTTTATGTTTTCTTTTCCCCAGGATATAAAGAAATGTTTTAGGTAAGAAAACCAAAGTGGATGATCATTATGGGAGATGTTGAAGATATTTCACCATTATTAGAAGATTATATTGAATGTTTCCAAAGACACTAAAATAATATGGTCTTTGGGCATCTGTTTTTGTCAGGTATTAAGTATTCTGCAAAAGTAATGTAATGTCTATGTACATCAAAGTGTGGGTCTCTATAGACCCAAAGGGCCACTGGGCCGCCCACCACATGGGACACCGGGCATAACCACGCACGGGTCGTCCTGTAGATACCCGAAGCCTGACGTACATGAACATTACATTACTTTTGCGGAATACTTAGTACATTACAAAAACACACACATAAGGACCGCAATAGTTTAGTGTCTTTGGAAACTCGGAATGTAATCTTCTAATCGTGGTGAAAGATCTTCAACATCTCCCATAAAGATCTTCCTTTTTTACCTAAAACCTTCCTTTATATCCTGGGGAAAAGAAAACAAAAAAGGGTGAGCTCAAATGCTCAGAAAGGGTAAACAAAAGAAATATCAATCACATAATATACAAAAGCACATAACTTTTGGAAATCTTAACCTGCAAAAGAGATCATAATTTCATAACATGGGATAAATCATGGTAGTGAAATGTAATCACAATAATAATAACTTAAAACATGAAACTTTTTCTCATACACACATAATCATTGAGAATCATTTCTTGTTAGTTAAGACTCATTGCGAAGACTATCTTAGTGGACAAAGTCCCTTTCTGAACCGAGTCACCCTCGTTTCAGTCCTGTTTCACTGAACCGGTATAACCTACCGTTCCAGCCATGTCTATCTCATGAGATATAAAATCATTACCCAATGCATTGGAGAGAGATATAGGTCCCACCCATCTCATAATGATACCATTCTTATGTGTGCCACAAAATCATAAACCATACATCAATGCATAACCCATGTAATAAAAATGGGAATCTTAAACATCATGACATCATAAAACAATTCATATACGATAAAGGAATTCATAAAAATAATTCCATCACAACATAATCAAATCAATGTAATAATAGTGATAAAAACAGATCCCTTTATTATCTTAGATGGAAAATAATTTTGATAAAACACTTGAACTTCATTTTTGAGGAAAATATCCTTTCTACTTCAAAAACATTTTTCCTTTCATAACATGTCATACAACATTAAACTAAAAGAAGTTGATTAAAGATAAACTTGAAAACTTGTAAAGGATGCTTCTTGGAAATAATGTTTTAAAAATCCATTCATGTCGTATAAGTTAAAAGAACATTCTTCTCGTACTTTTGTAAGAAAATTCAAAAAGTACCTCGTACGAAAAACGACAAAAGATTCCTTTCATATCTTTTACTAAAAACTCACCGAAGGGTAAAATTGGATTTAAAAAATTGTAGGTGGATGGAAATAATATTACATATTTAGGAAACATTGATGTGGATGATAAAATACACTCTAGTAAATTCCAAAGTATAAACAATCTCGGAGAAAAATGAGATTGTAATATTTCCCTTACCTTAGGTCCGATTTGCTTCGTAAGTGTCCGAACCTCCTGTATAATGATTTAAATAATGTCATTGAATTATTAAAGAATCATATTCATTGTTATTATATCATATATGGTTCACTTATGACTTTATATTACCCGTTCTTTTGTAAATTCATGTTAAAGTAGCGTTTTGGGTAAAATCGTCTCATTTGTCGTTCGTGTTTTAACTTGTAATTATTCATATGATTACATAGATCATTATTAATTAATTATAGAATATAAAACATGATTTATATATAATATATATTCAGAATATACATATATATAATGGATCGATAAAGGGAAAGAAATACACCGTTCATGGAGACGGTAGGCCGTACGTACACATGAACGATGTTTTCTTTTCGTTATTGAGTTGAGTGGAATTAAGTAGATGACATACATATATATACACATAAATACATTATCTTTATAATGTCATTTATTTCATTATTATTTCTTATATATACTTTATAATCATTCTTAAATGGTTAACATGGAGAATGAATCTCATCGTGTCGTGGAGACGGTAGTCCGTACGTATGTACGAGCGATGATATCATTTCCATAATTATTGAATTGAATTGGAGTGGATGATAAAATATATCAGAATCAATATGATGTTCTAATAACTATGTATAGTTATTCTTTACACCATTATACCCATCCATTTAAGGGGGTGGTGGAAAATAGATTACACCACGGCATGGAGACGGTATTCCGTACGTACGCACACGCGGTGATTTCTTTTTCCGTAGGATGGATAGATGGTGAAATAGGGTTGTTTCATACTTATAATAAAATATCAGTATATGAGTGATACTGATGTTATTACTTCATAATGAAACAACCTAAGAAGAAGAAGTGGAAGAAGAAATAAAGATGAAAGAATCGGTAACGGACATTACCTCTTCTTTGAAGTGCTTCTTTGAGACCTCCTTTTAGGGCACTAAAATGGGTCTTTGAAGAAGATCAGAACCTCTAGGATTTTTCTAGGGATGTGGAGAAGAGAATTTGGTAGGGGTTGGCCGAGCATGAAGGCTCAAGGTTCTGTGAGGAAGAGAGGGAGGAGGTGCCCTTTTATAAGGGAGGAGAGGGGCACCTTTGGAATAACTAAAAATATTATTTTATTATAAAGTAAAGTTCGGTTTTAAATAGATCCAAATTGATTTATTTAGAGGATAAGGTGGTTATGGGTCGAAATCCTCTCATCCAATAGAATTTAGACAAGTTTAGGTTCCTATTTTAACCTTATCATTTAGATTTAACATTAAGTTAAATAATTTTAATTTTACCGTGTCTTCTTCTGTTCTTACACTATAAGGATAATAAACTTACTATAAGAAGCCAAACGAACCACAAGTTGTTTATTATTAATATATATAACCTTATATAAGTCATTTGGCCGAACCTTAGATTTTTAGGAATAAAATAACAATTAATAATATAATATTTGTTTTAAAACCTATTTTATGTCAATTTTGACACTATTTAGTAATTGTTTTTTGTGAAAATCATACCAGAATGATAAGTTCGAAAAAAGTTAATTAAATCAAAACTAACATGTCATATTAACCTAGAAAATTATTAGAATTCATAAAAAGTCTCAAATTATATTTATTTGGGTATTTATAACATCAATTGTGTCAATATTTCATTAATAAGATAATTACTGCATCATTGTTGTGTCATAAATAAATTAAATTATTTAATGTCTAAAAATTACAAATAAAATACAATTATGTAGGAAATATTTTTATCTTTCTAATGAATATTTATAGTCGAATTTATCTTATGTATAACTATATATTAAAAATGTTTTAGTAAATAAACTTTGATTTTAACTCTTTTAACCCTTCTTTAAATAAATTAATAATAAATGTACTAATCTAATCCATGTGGGCCTAAATTGTCATATTTTATTCCTAAGCTTGTTTTTGGTCGAATTACACTAATCCAATAGAATTTGGACATGTGTTAGAGTAATAATAATATCATTTTTACCCTTAATTACCCTATTTACTTTTAACCGTGGTAAATAAAAGTGAAAAGTTACTATTCACCAAAAAATTATTTTCATCTCATTGAACCACATTTTACTTACTGACATCAACCATGTCTCTCGGATTTTTGAAATTCCACTCACATATGCGGTAAAACTAAGTTTTATGAAAAATTCAGTTTTTTTAACTACCACTTAGGGGTTTCACTATTCATCAAAAATTGAAAGTTTTCAGAAAAATGCCAAAAATTAGGCCTAAGCTATATTTGATATTATGAACTCAAAAATGATTTCTATTTTACCAAATTCAAAACATATCAGTTGCATTAATTAATTTAAAAATTAATTCCCATCGTCAAAACAAAAGGCGTGTTTTTAAGAGATAATAATTATCAAAAGATTGACACTTGTTTATAACTGGTTTAAATGTGAAATTACATCCAATGACCAACATTGTATTAAATTGTAAAAATATATTCTAAATATACTGTAAAACCACTCAAATTAATAATTTATCACTATTAATTATTTCGATTGAAAAAGTTGTTTTTAATTAAAATTTATTAATTTTCACTATTCATCAAAATATGAAAGTTATCCGAAAATCACCAAAATTTCACCCTAAGCTAATTTCGATATTTCGAATCCAAAAATGAAGTCCATTTTGAAAAATAGAATTTAAAAAATTTCAAAAAGTGGTTATTACTATTCATAACGTCTATTTTTAATAATATTTTAATAGCATATCGTTGTTTAGAGAAACTTGGTGTTGCGTACAACACACACTATTGTGGAAGGTCGCGATTGCATGTAATTCATGCCACGTCAGAGATGTGTGTTGTGAAAGATCCTTTTGGTGTAGCGCATAACACAATACATTAATGAAATTAAAAAGAATATTTTTCATAAAATCTCGGGGTGTTACATTCTACCCCCCTTAAAATGAATTTCGCTCTCGAAATTTGTC
Organism: Viscum album; assembly: GCA_963277665.1. Lineage (NCBI taxonomy): Eukaryota > Viridiplantae > Streptophyta > Magnoliopsida > Santalales > Viscaceae > Viscum > Viscum album. Next base: position 1,995,709,118 of record OY728136.1, read on the forward strand.
GGGGTTATAAATGGTTTACTACTCGAAAGTTTCATTAAAAGAAACCCACATCATAAAAAGGAATACCAAAACCAATCTTTAAAAAAAGTATGAAACGTAACGGTTACCCAAATAAACTAATCATTGGGTTTCCACATAGGTGAAAATATGGAAATGGAAGAAAAATCTAACCATCATGTTCTGATGGAGAGTGGTATAGAACATGGCTATGGAAAATCCAACAATCACAAATCCATAAATTTGTGATGATGTAAGGTACCATCAGATTAATCAGATATAAGAGCACTATGACAACATTTTTGGTTTTCAAGATCGTTTCCCTAAAGTTGAAGAATTTGAATTAGAATAAATACTTACTTTATTTTGGTACAATATCACTGTTGTTTGTGCCTTGAACAATTTCCACTTCATCTCTTAAATAAATGAATTTGAATTTGTTATTCATGAAGTGTTAGCAGATCATGTGATAGAATGACGGGTCATTCCATCTGTCTCAAACAAAAGGTTAGCAAAAATTATTAAATATACATAAGTCATTCTATAGTGAGATTAATCATATATGGTTCCTAAAATGGACTTATACTTCATATATCATACTGCTTAATATAATAAAACTAGTTTCTACTAACCAGGGACTTCCTGTAGGCCAGTGGTAGGCGATAAAGGCCAGTCCCACTTCGGTTGTGGGTTCGATTCCCACAGCCTTGTCCGACGCGATGGGTTGTCACCCGTCCTGCAGGTTGTCCTTTTTCTAAAGCTATATTACTATAACATCCCATCAATAATATCTAAAAACGTTTTATCCTAACTTATGTCCAACATAATCCATTCTAATATTTAGGCTTATCTAAAATACTTCGGTCCAAGCTCATAGTATAAATAAAATGACTACTTGAAATGTCACAGAACAATCACGTGAATGCCATCATTTATCCCCCATATATCATAAGATATATCTTGTTGGTCAAATTACAAACATGTGAATACCTTAATCATGTATTCTCTTGAAGAATGAATACCCATTGAACCTTAGTGAAAACATGAATGCAGTTATAAGTTAACACTTTCCACATACCAAAATCCTCAAAATTCTATATACTCAAACCATGATATCACTTAGTCCTTATATCAATCATGAGCTCATGAATACTGTCAAATATTTCATTTTCTCGTTTTCCCTTCATTATATGCATATCTTCCTTTTTTTTCCAAAAAAAATATCTCAATCACTTTCCATGGTTACCGGTACCATAAAATTATTGAAAACCACAATAGACCAATACATAAATATTCCAATATTCCACAATACTATATACAACACTATTTTGGAATCCCATTACATAAACACTTAATCATTCCACCACATCGTTGTCATATTCAACATCGCCAATAGTGATCGCTGTGACTTCCCTTTGTCCTTTTCCTTAAGTGGTTTCTCATTTTGATCATCACTAACCCTTGGATTAGAGAATTTATTAGCATAATGCCCCATTTCCTTGCACTTCAAGCATTGAAGTGTTGGTGGTGCATTCTCTGCAGTCTTTTCTTTATTCACATCATTAGAAACCCCTTTTCCATTACTTCGACACTCAGCTGCTCGATGACCTTCTTTTCCACACTTAAAACATTTTCTAGTCCCTTTAAGACAATCTCCACCATGCTTCTTTCCACACTTTGTGCATAAGGAATCATTCATCTTCTTTTCACCATTATTTTGAGATTTCTCCTTGAACTCCATCTTTTGTTTCTTGTCAAAACTATGAGATGGATAAGTAACACCAACTTCCATTTCTACCTTGATAGCACAACGCACAATTTCTTCATAGCTACTGAAGTCTCTTATAGCTGATGCCCTTCGAAGACTTGGTTTTAAGCCACTGAAAAATCGATCAACTTTACTTTCAGGTTGGATGATAATGCCAGATGCATACCTTGAAAGTCTTGTAAAATTCGATTCGTATATACCAACAGATTCATCATCCTTTTGATTTAGTTCAAGAAACTCCTTCTCCATCTTTGTTCGAAGAATACGAGGGAAGTACTTATTGAAAAATAATTTCTTGAACTCGTCCCATTCCGTGGACTCAATTTCATCTCTTGGACTCGTATTCTTGATAAGATTCCACCATTGATCAGCTTCACCTTCCAAACGATATACTGCTAAGATGACTTTATCATGTTCAGAACATTGAAGAACTGAAAATATCTTTTCAGTGGTACTGATCCATTGTTAAGCAACAAGTGGATCGGAAGTCCCACTGAAAGAAGGTGGACGTTGCCTCATGTAGGACTCAATAGAATATTGTTCCCTTCTCTGCTCATTTGGAAGTCCAGAATGATTCATAGCTTGTGTAAGTATAGCAATAAGATTTTTCACTCCATCTCCCATAACATTTGTTTGTTCAGGAGGACAATCATTGCATTGTCCATTGCATTGATCAACACGGTTCCTTCGGGTTCCAGCCATCGTCTAAAACCCAAAAAGAATAGTGTGAGAGGCAAAAATCATGTTAGGGAAAATACTTAGTAAACGGGGAGTACCTTCAATATCTAACATCTTAGGTTTAATTCTAAGATCATTAGCGCAATTCTAGGACTATAACCTATAATTATACTTATCCTTAGGGACATCCCTAGACATACCTTAGAAATATCTCTAGAGATCTCACTAACGTTTTGGCATCCTAGTTTCCAATGGTTGACTAAACCTTTCCTATGATACCAACTGTAGAGAACCTAAGCCTGACGTACATGAACATTACATTACTTTTGCGGAATACTTAGTACATTACAAAAACACACACACAAGGACCGCAATAGTTTAGTGTCTTTGGAAACTCGGAATGTAATCTTCTAATCGTGGTGAAAGATCTTCAACATCTCCCATAAAGATCTTCCTTTTTTTACCTAAAACCTTTCTTTATATCCTGGGGAAATGAAAACATAAAAGGGTGAGCTCAAATGCTCAGTAAGGGTAAAAAAAAGAAATATCAATCACATCATATACAAAAGCACATAACTTTTGGAAATCTTAACCTGCAAAAGAGATCATAATTTCATAACATGGGATAAATCATGGTAGTGAAATGTAATCAAAATAATCATAACTTAAAACATTAAACTTTTTGGCATACGCACATAATCATTGAGAATCATTTCTTGTTAGTCAAGACTCATTCCCAAGACTATCTTAGTGGACAAAGTCCCTTTCTGAACCGAGTCACCCACGTTTCAGTCCTGTTTCACTGAACCGGTATAACATACCGTTCCAGCCATGTCTATCTCATGAGATATAAAATCTTTACCCAATGAATTGGATGGATATATAGGTCCCACCCATCTCATAATGATACCATTCTTATGTGTGCCACAAAATCATAAACCATACATCATTTCATAACCCACGTAATAAAAACGGGAATCTTAAACATCATGACATCATAAAACAATTCATATACGATAAAGGAATTCATAAAAATAATTCCATCACAACATAATCAAATCAATGTAATAATAGGGATAAAAACAGAACCCATTATTATCTTAGATGGAAAATAATTTTGGTAAAACACTTGAACTTCATTTTTGAGGAAAATATCCTTTCTACTTCAAAAACATTTTCCTTTCTTAACATGTCATACAACTTTAAACTGAAAGAAGTTGATTAAAAATAAACTTGAAAACTTGTAAATTAATCTTCTTGGAAATAATGTTTTAAAAATCCATTCATGTCGTATAAGTTAAAAGAACATTCTTCTCGTACTTTTGTCGGAAAATTCAAAAAGTACCTCGTACGAAAAACGACAAAAGATTCCTTTCATATCTTTTACTAAAAACATACCGAAGGGTAAAATTGGATTTAAACAATTGTATGTGGATGGAAATAATATTATATATTTAGGAAACATATATGTGGATGATAAAATACACCCTAGTAAATTCCAAAGTATAAACAATCTCAGAGAAAAATGAGATTGTGATATTTCCCTTACCTTAGGTCCGATTTGCTTTGTAAGTGTCCGAACCTCTTGTATAATGATTTAAATAATGTCATTTACTTATTAAAGAATCATATTCATTTTTATTATATCATATATGGTTCACTTATGACTTTATATTACCCGTTCTTTTGTAAATTCATGTTAAAGTAGCGTTTTGGGTAAAATTGTCTCATTTGTCGTTCGTGTTTTAACTTGTAATTATTCATATGGTTACATAGATCATTATTACTTAATTATATAATATAAAACATGATTTATATATAATATATATTCATAATATACATATATATAATGGATCGATAAATGGAAAGAAATACACCGTTCATGGAGACGGTAGGTCGTACGTACACATGAACGCTGTTTTCTTTTAGTTATTGAATTGAGTGGAATTAAGTAGATGACATACATATATATAAACATAAATCAAGTAGCTTTATAATGTCATTTATTTCATTATTATTTCTTATATATAATTTATAATCATTCTTAAATGGTTAACATGGAGAATGAATCTCATCGCGTCGTGGAGACGGTAGTCCGTACGTATGTACGAGCGATGATATCATTTCCATAATTATTGAATTGAATTTGAGTGGATGATACAATATATAAGACTCAATATGATGTTATAATAACTATGTATATTTATTCTTTACACCATTATACCCATCCATGTAAGGTGGTGGTGGAAAATAGATTATACCACGGCATGGAGACGGTATTCCGTACGTACGCACGCGGGGTGATTTCTTTTTCCGTAGGATGGATAGATGGGGAAATAGGTTTGTTTCATACTTATATTAACATATCAGTAAATGAGTGGTACTGATGTTATTACTTCATAATGAAACAACCAAAGAAGAAGAAGTGGAAGAAGAAATAAAGATGAAAGAATCAGTAACGGACATTACCTCTTCTTTGAAGTGCTTCTTTGAGACCTCCTTTTAGGGCACTAAAATGGGTCATTGAAGAAGACCAGAACCTCTAGGATGTTTTTAGGGAAGTGGATAAGAGAATTTGGAATGGGTTGGCCGAGCTTGAAGGCTCAAAGTTGTGTGAGGAAGAGAAGGAGGAGGTTCCCTTTTATAAGGGAGGAGAGGGGCACCTTTGGAATAACAAAAAATATTATTTTATTATAAATTCATGTTCGGTTTTAAATAGCTCCAAATTGACTTATTTCGAGGATAAGGTGGGTATGGGTCGAAATCCTCTCATCCAATAGAATTTAGACAAGTTTAGGTTCCTATTTTAACCTTATCATTTAGATTTAACATTAAGTTAAATAATTTTACTTTTACCGTTTCTTCTTGTGTTCTTACACTATAAGGTTAATAAACTTACTATAAGAATCCAAACGAACCCCAAGTAGTTTATTATTAATATATATAACCTTATATAAGTCATTTGGCCGAACCTTAGATTTTTAGGAATAAAATAACAATTAATAATATAATAGTTGTTTTAAAACCTATTTTATGTCAATTTTGACCCTATTTAGTAATTGATTTTTGTGAAAATCATAAAAGAATGATAAGTTCGAACAAAGTTAATTAAATCAATACTAACATGTCATATTAACCTATAAAAATTAGTGTAATTCATAAAAAGTCTAAAATTATATTTATTTGGGTATTTATAACATCAATTATGTCAATGTTTCATTAATAAGATATTTACTGCATCATCGTTGTGTCATATATAAATTAAATTATTTAATGTATAAAAATTACAAATAAAATACAATTATGTAGGAAATAATTTTATCTTTCTACTGAATATTTATAGTCGAATTTATCTTATGTATAACCTCATATTAAAAATGTTTTAGTAAATAAACTTTGATTTTAACTCTTTTAACCATTCTTTAAATAAATTAATAATAAATGTCATAATCTAATCCATGTGGGTCTAAATGGTCATATTTTATTCCTAAGCTTGTTTTTGGTCTAATTACACTTATCCAATATAATTTGGACATTTTTTAGAGTAATAATAATATCATTTTTACCCTTAATTACCCTATTTACTTTTAACCGTGGTAAATAAAAGTAAAAAGTTACTATTCACCAAAAATTATTTTCATCTCATTGAACCACATTTTACTTACTGACATCAATCGTGTATCTCGGATTTTTGAAATTCCACTCACATAAGCGGTAAAATTAAGTTTTATGAAAAATTCAGTTTTTTTTAACTACCACTTAGTGGTTTCACTATTCATCAAAAATTGAAAGTTTTCAGAAAAATACCAAAAATTAGGCCTAAGAAATATTTGATATTATGAACTCAAAAATGATTTCTATTTTACCAAATTCAAAACATATCAGTTGCATTAATTAATTTAAAAATTAATTCCCGTCGTCAAAACAAAAGGCGTGTTTTTAAGAGATAATAACTATCAAAAGATTGACACTTGTTTATAACTGGTTTAAATGTGAAATTACATCCAATGACCAACATTGTATTAAATTGTAAAAATATATTCTCAATATACTTTAAAACCACTCAAATTAATAATTTATCACTATTAATTATTTCGATTGAAAAAGTTGTTTTTAATTTAAATTTAGTAATTTTCACTATTCATCAAAATATGAAAGTTATCCGAAAATCACCAAAATTTCACCCTAAGATAATTTTGATATTCTAAATCCAAAAATGAAGTCCATTTTGAAAAATAGAATTTACAAAATTACAAAAATTGGTTATTACTATTCATAATGTCTATTTTTAATAATATTTTAATAGCATATAGTTGTTTAGCGAAACTTGGTGTTGCGTACAACACACGCTATCGTGGAAGGTCGTGATTGCGTGTAATTCAAGCCACGTCAGAGATGTGTGTTGTGAAAGCTCCTTTGGGTTTAGCGTATAACACAAGACATTAATGAAATTAAAAAAATATTTTTCATAAAATCTCGGGGTGTTACACGTCCTGCCCCGCTGGGGCGGGCAGCCCCCGCGGACCGAGTGCGACCCAGTCCGGACATATTTTGGTCATTTTCCACTATTTTGAACAAAACATGAGCTACGATTGTCTGATTGGAGAACTGTCTACTATGATAGGATCCTTGAAAGGAGACATTTCATTTGGTATACCCCACTTGAGGTTCTGACATAGCTGGTGCACAGCCGGGTTGGATCGAACATAAATCCAATTGGGCCCTCAGAATAGAAATTCTAATGACTCTCAGACCAAATGTATGATTGGTGCACCATTTATCGCGTTGAGTTTCTTATGGCGAGACGGATATTTTGGATACATCAACTAGGGTCTTCGTTTCAGTTGATATATTCGCACTTGGATTGAGGATCAAACCCTCCTAAAATCTAGCATGCTTCATGCGGAACCCTGTGGCTGGTTGTGCACTGATGACTGTTCCTGGATCTTGTGTGGGTTCGATGGCACTGGAGAGTATTCCTTTATCATGTGTGGGTTAAAAAACACTGAATATAGTTCCTAGATCCTGTGTGGGTTCAATAGCACTGACGACTGTTCCTAGATCCTGTATGGATTCGATAGCTCTGACTACAGGTCCTCATTCCTGTGTGGGTTCGACAGTTCTGACTTCTGTTCCAAGATATTGTGTGGGTTTGATAGAATAATTGTTCCTGGATCCTATGTGGGTTTGACTATTCTAATTACTTTTCTTGGATCCTTTGTGGGTTTTACAGAATATGATGATTCAGTGTCTATATCTGATCATCTCAATCTCTCTTCAACAGTTGTATACCTGTTTGAGATGAGTCAGTAACGTTGTGTTTTCCTTATGATTGAGATGTATCACTTGATAACATAGGTATTTTTATGTTCATATACCTATGTAGGGTTATCTATTGATTTCATACCTTATGGATTATTCTTGTTACATTTTTTGTGACCATGAGGGTCTCGGGGTCCCTACTGAGTATCGTTATACTCACCAATGCACGAGCTATGCCCACACCTTGTTGTGTTGGATGCAGATGATGCACAATGGTTATTGTGGATTATAGTAGCAGGACTGGACAGTACCCGGAGGTGGACCTCACAACGATTCGGTATATGGAAGTGACTGACGAACGTGGAATGCTGAGGAGGCTATTTGTACCTACCCTTCATGAATGAATCCCAAGAGGACGACCCAATAGCTACTTTACCCCTTTTTTTAGTTGTACATGTTTTTCAGTTGTACTTGTACCTTCCTATTGCCCTTGTATTTCTGGCCCCTTTTACTTTTCAGCACTCTTTTGTTATATAGTTTTACTTAGTGTTTTGCTTCCAGCTTGTACTCTTATGTGTGCGTTTTCAGGATATAAAGGCAATGCCTTCCTAGTTTTAGGGATTTATTCCTATCGTGATAATCTATGGCCCCCAGACTATTGAAGGCGGGCTTGGGGTAGTCATGGTATGATCCCTGGGGGATGGGTCGTGACATTCATTACTCTCCATGTCATTGACAAACCTAATCTTTTTTACATTTTTTAATCCTAATTTCCATTATAATTTTTTATAAAAGAAATTTATTTAAAACATGTTATCTTTAATTCCATGTTTTTTCATGATTTTTCTACATCATCTTATCTATTATCTTGAACATATTCATATTCACATGAATATTTTATAATGTTGGATCCATGGATACTTAGATTTTAGTAGATATATCAAGTGAGATATTTTTATTCTTTATGAAATCATCTAAGTCATCTTTTTTGATATATTTACATTGATATTTAATAGAAAAGTGGTCCTATAACATATAAATCATTTAATATTACCTATAAACGGATTTTTTGAATGAGATTATGTTTTTCATTGATGTATTTTGGGTTCGTGTACTCTTTTGTTATGAAAACATATTAACATTTATAAACATATTAAAGAATTATTTTTAGATAGGTTGGAATTCATTTAGAGTGATACATTATGATGAATTATGGATAAAGGTAAATTTGGATATTTGAATCTACTTAGACTAAAACTTAATTTCAAATGTTTTCGTTTTAAAAAAATAATTCAATATTGTAAGGTTCAATAAATTTTTGGCTGCTATTTGTTGAAAAATGAGCATTTTTTTATCATGTTTTTTATAAAAATTATTTATTCCATAAGAAATTAAACCCTTTAGTGGGTTTTTTGTTATATAACATGGTATATAGAGATAATATTTAGATATTTAGGAAACAAACAACATGTTTTTTCTCAATGTTTATGGAAAATGGTCGTTGTTCGTGCATTAATGAAAATGATGAAAAATATTTACGTTAGAATTGTGGAGTTTTGTTTCTCATTATAGGGTACTTAAGAAGAGTTAATGGACTATTAGAAAAAGGTTAATGTTTTTTTCATTGATCATGTGATGAAGAGAAGAATGAAAAATAAAAACTCCCCATTGTATTTTGGTAAACTATAGTTTATATATTTGATATGAAAAATGAAAAACTATTTAACCGGGTAAGATTATTTAATGGGAAGACATGCCATAAATATTTCACAATGACATGTTTTGGTTGAGATTGACTATTATGTTGATAATCCACCATAAATAGAAGAAGGAAAAATTTTATGTTGGTCGTATAAATTATATAGGATATTTAGAGCGTAGTGAATCAATTAAATTATAATATATATGGGGGAAAAGAGAGATAAGTGTACAAGCCATGTTGTTTTTTAAATAGGTAATCATCAAAATATTGATCTGTGATTAAAGAGATTGTGGTTTTAGTATAATTATGTGAATAATACATATTTCACTATTGAATGTTGTTATGTGATATATTACCATAACACAAGTTCAATGGTAAACTCTATTCATTTTATCAAGTATAAATTTTTTAGTTGATCATGTGATCCTCATTTTTCTAGATCATTCAAACAATATTGAAATTAGTTTGGAATGGTGATACTTATAAATAATATGTTCATTCATTGATTTTATTATTGATGTGTGAGTAAAATTAAAGGGCGGTTGATCACTCTATAAAGTACTAGATGTTAATTTAGAAGAACCAATAAATGTGAGAGTTTATTTTTCTTTAATTGAATATATCCTCCCCAGTAACCCCATAACTTATTTACCCTATTATAGTAGCTCATATCTCTCATACAATTTATTTTAATATATAAAAACTATATTTTATTTGTTGATACTTATAGTTAAATTTTTTTTTGAATAATTTTGACATTTTTGGGTTCTCTATATATCATTACTATTATTTTGACTATTACATTTTCTTGTTTATGTAGTTATACAAGTATAGGATATAACCTAATATTAAAATTAAGTAAATTTATTACTCATAATGAACAATGAAAATTTTCAAAATTTTAATTTCTTACGCATCTCGAGGAAGTATTATAGATATTTAAAAATATTAATTTTTATAATTTCACTAATTATAATTTATTATATAAGAATTTTAAATCTATTGCATAATGAAATTTCATAATTTATGACTTCTTACATATTTTTTTCAACAATTATTTATTATGTACTATGTTTTTTTTAAATTAATTACAATACATGACTTTTGGAAGAGTGATGTATGTTCCATATTCTATAAAGTATTTTAAATGTATTATGTTTTAATTATTTTATTATTTATTTATTTATTACGTATTCTCATTGTTCTACTTTGACTTTGACATTTAATAAAATTTTAAAGTGAATCTTACTATATATATGTATGATGGATTTCGGTCTCAAATTTTTAGGAATTAATAATTCCATATACATAATTACTCTTACAATATATAATATGAACCTTAAAAATCCTATATAATAAATTTTCATAAATGTAATAAAACTGTTGTTTATTGGGAGTAGAATTAATAACCCAAAAAAAATTATATTGAAAAATTTTCTCTGGTGTTTTTTGAAAAGGGATGTCCCTAACGAATATATATTTTACTCTTACCTTTTTTCACATAGTTACAAGGATTTAATCAAATTATATGATTAAAAATAGTACTCAATGACTTATAATTTTTGAATCATTATTTAAAATTCAAAAGATGTTAAATTTAGATTGAATATTTTTGAAATTTTTGTTTTGATCATATAATCCAAGAATGTATATTATCATGGTTTTGAATAATGTTTTGGAATTTGAATAATATAGAAATTTTTATAAATTATTGAAATATTTAATATTTAATCAAATAGAATATTAATGGTTAATAAATAAAGCTATGAATCATGATTTTTGAACCAAAATAGAAATAATCGAATAGAGAATATTCTTTACAACATTGAATATGCTTGTAGTGAATTAAGAATATACATTCAAAACTAGTTTCATTTTAATAATGTGTTGAGACATTTTAAAATCAAATTTTTTATATTTATTTATTAAAATTCCCAACCTGAACTATTCTATATCTATTATAATGGGATGGAAAATTACTAATTATATAGTAATAACTAAACCTATATCCATTCGTTTCCCATTCTATTTTAATATTTCATTGAGTTGAATTTTCAATGTACTATAATGTTCATTTGATTCTTAATAATTAAAATTGTACATGGTTATACCAAAATAAATGGAACATCTTAATTATGATAACCTAACCAAAAAAACATTATCACTTGTTAGGCCTTATTTCTAGTTTATGTGTGTGGTTTCTTATTGTTCATTGGTCTATGTAAATGCATGTTGGTTATTCATCAACTATAAATGTATTTTTTTTGTTTGGAACCTCAATGAGTAAAATATGTGGGTTTTGGGTTGTGTGTATATGGTCAAAATAGTAATATTGTAAAGATTTATCACTACCCTATATAAGTAATTTTATTATAGTTTATTACATATCTATCACTATGTAGAGTGTTTTGAAGAGTATATATTGAATCAATGTAATCTAAAAACTATAAATATCCTCATTCCTTCTATTTAACTTTATTTATGTATAAAATCTACACAACCCACTAAAATATACTCTATTAGTTAAAGTATTTATTTTATTTATCCACCTAATTAAATATTTTGGTTTAAATCTCTGTTTCAGTCAATTCTCCCTCCACTAGACTCACATTCATATCATATAGGGGCCTTAAAATTGAAATTTTACGTTTACCCTTCCATAGTAATTCTCAATTTATTGTATCTAAATACCTATAAAAGAAATGTCAATGCATTAGATCTCCATGTTATATATTTTTTTGATTCCCATTTCATAGAATTAATAGTCTAAGGGTAAGAACTTTTAAATATGATGGGTAATGGATTAAATGATGGATTAATTATGATGATTCAACCATTAATTTGTGGGAATTGCTATAGATATTGAATATATAGAGTTTAATACTATCATAAGTAGTATAACATTGAACATTGGAATATAATTTCATATCCTTATAAATACAATAATATTTACACAGATTCTATTATATGAAATGATATATCTATTTATGTATAAAATTATAAATTCATGAATATTTTTTGTTGTGAAATTAAATGAATTTTTATTTATCCATCAATCAACACGTCATGTTTCTCATTGAATCAGGATAAAATTTAAAGTTACACATTATAAAATAACCAAGTTAAAGAGTACTAATTTTGGATTGATATGACCTAAACCCGATGAATTGATGATTTGAGATGAATATTATGTTAACAATATTTTATATATATTCACATGAATATTTAAAATTATCATACAACTTGAATATATATTCAACAATTAAACAATTTTTCAATGCATTTTGAGATAACTACCCAAAAATTGGAATGAAAATACATTTAAAATTGATAAATGAAATAATATCAAGGATTTTGGTTTTGATAACATAGTCATTAAACTTCTTCAGTATGATCAAGACTTAAAAAACATAGAAAATATAGTTGAAGTAAATAATAAATCTATTTATTTTAAAACTTTCATTATTTCTTCTTTTTTCCTTTAAGGGTTATTCAGAAATATAAACTAATGTAAACTTTTATATAACTAATGTTGTAGATATTATTTATAAAGGTATCATTAAGAATTTGAATAATAGATTTTGAAATATGTTCAAAAAATCTTTAAATAATGGTTTTTGAAATGTAAACATAGATATAAAATATTATGTGTGTTAGAATATTTGAAATAGAATACATATATTCGCGAGACAAAAGAATATAGATGATGATTAGGATGAACTAAAATAATTATATGTAGTTATATTTTTATACAAAAAATGAGATTCATGTGATGAATCAAGAAACACAATAATAATTTTTATCCTTTATTTTATATCTAAATTTGATAAGATTTTATTTTCAAATTAAAAATAATTTTCTTCATTTAATTTTGATGAATCTACAAGTAAATAAAGTGAATTTATGCTTTATAAATAAAATTGACGAATTATGTAATTTCAATACCAATATTGATTCTAATATAAATTCTTTTAATAATAATCGTCATTTAAAAGAGTTAAAAAATAATACTAATGAATTTGAAGATATTATTTTCAATACTAGAGATTCCATAATTCATGTCAATAAAATAAAAAAGGTTTGATAATGGAGAATATAAATATTCAGTTTTATATTTTAAAATACAGAGAATAATAATTTCAACATATAGAAGAGCATATCAAATCAAGAAAAAAACATCCATTTTAAATGAAAAATAATAGGATGATTATAGTTTTTCAAAATGAAAATTTATATATAGAGATCTAAAATATGAAGCCTAAAGAAGTTTTTTTCAAAATTAATTATGGGAAGGTAATGTTTGGATAAATTTATTTGAATTAAAAGAATAAATAGAACTACCCAAAAAAATATGGTCCTAGATATGAGGGAATGCAACGTCAAATATACCAAAATGAAATTATTAAATGTAAAAAAGTATTGTATTTATTATTTTATTTATTTTAAATTTTTTGGTCTTAGTTTTTTTTAATCTGGCTTCCCATTGTGACTTATTTAATCTTTTTATTTCAAAAAATCAATTCACTGTATTTTTTTAAGGTTAACCAATCTAAAAATTTTACAACCCGGGTACCTAAAGGGTATAATTAAAATTTTGTTGGTCTCATAGTGATTAATATTCATAAGAAATTTATTTCAAATTTTTATCATACATGTCATGTTGAATTTTTATTATATTAAATTAAAATTTGAGTTATACTATTTGTTTTAAATTTTTTACTATGACAATTTCTAATCAAGTTTATTATACGTTTACTGGCATCATACAAAATTTTTTATTTATCACTTCTAATGTTTTTATAATTTTATAATATTAGTAACATGTTTTTATATCTCTTGTTTTTATTTTTAATATTTACAAAATGATTTTTCACTATTTTATGTTGGAGTACAACTCGATGTGCATTCACTTTTTAATCATTTCAAAATAAAGTTGTTTGGAATTATGGGGGGAATTCAATATATTATTTATCCCATAATAACTTTATTTATATTTTAAATTCATAGGTTTAGTGTTATTTAAAATCATTAAGCATGATATTTATATTATTTTGAACTATTTACCCTTGTCTTTTTTTATTATGATTTTTTAATACCAGGGAAAATGCTTTTCACTGTTATTTAATATTATATCATGCTTTTATTTTGATTTTAAATTATTTTCAAATCTATATTATTATTATCTTTATAATAATGGTGATATTTTTCATAGATAACTATTTTTATAATCATCAAAATTGGATTTAATATTTTATTGGCTCCTTACCCCTTACTTTTATTAGGATAATTAAAAAAACTCTATTTTGTATGGATATAATTTTTTTACAATTAAATTTTTTAATTGATTTTTAATTTTATGAGTTCTGTTTTTTCATTATTATTAAATTATTTTGTATATTAACATGTCAAGTATTAATTCTTGTATAATACCAAACATATAACTACCTATAATTCTACATATATAATATTTCATTCAATAGCATGTATGTCACAAAACACTAAAAGTATAAGGGCACATAACATCCTGTGACATTAAAATATATTTATTAAATTGAATAAATTAAATGAATTATATAGCGTGCAATTGATGTAACACATGGTTAGATTGGATTACATGTAACAATGGGTTTCATTAATAGAATTACTTAGATGCATGACCTAGTTTTGGTGAATACTATTATTATTATTCTATAAAATGAACATAATATCTTATTTGTTAAATTATTTTTTAAGAATAGAATTATATAACTTATTATAATATATGGCTGAATTCTTTGGTAATAATTTGGTAAGAAATGATAAAAAATATTACGATATTTTTTTTATTTAAACACATTGTGCCAAAGTCATTTTATCATAAAAAAATAAAAAAATTTACTATTAGTTAATTATATTAATGAAATTAATATATTATATATTTAATAATATTTATTTACATTATTACAATATATATGATAGGCATATAATAAGAAACAAAATCCAATTTTACACATCAAAAGGAATTTTCATCCAATGATGGTTTTGCTACCTTGTAAGGGAGAACATGTTTTGAAACTAAATGTAGGATATGTTAAAATGTTTATTTGACAGAATATAAAAAATTAAATTAAATTCAAAAATTTATATTATGGTGAATTTTTATTTTTTCAGAGAAATTTAATTCTTCGATAATTAGGGGCATTTACTAAATTTAAATTGAAAACATCATTTTGGTCTAAATAATTTATAATGTTAATCTTTTAAAATGTTTTATTGGAAAATAGTTACATTTAAAATAAATAAATCTAATTTAGGTTATTAAAAAAATTATATTATATTTATATATAAGAAATTAGTAAGCTTTGGAACATTCTTCACTTCAAAAATCCACTTTCTCGTTCAGTTTGTAATTTTAATTTTAAATTTTATTTTCACAAAATATGTGAATATAATTGGAAAAAAATAGATTAAAAAGGTGGAATTAAAATTATTTTTAATGAATAATAAGTTTAATTTAATTTTTCAGAAAAAAACCATGAAAATATTTCAATTAATTATAGTGATTAATGTAAAAATCAGTTTACTTAGTTGTTAAACATAGAATATACTGTGTAATATGGCCAAAACACAAGTCCAAAATTAATTTTATCGACACAATTAGAAACATACCACCATATGATTTATTTATTTGATTTAATTGGATAATATTTAATGACTGTCAATTGTAGTTGGTGTTTGTCTTAGTGGTAAGCACCTCGTAATACTACATGAAAAATTGGGGTTCCAAACACATTGGGCGCAGGTACTATAGCAGTACTGTAGCAGTACTATAGCGGGTACTGTAGAAGTGGTGGTACTATTGATCGACATGCACTGTAGCGGCGGTAGGGCACTGTAGTGGCGGCGATACTGTGTGGTACTGTAGTAGTTGGGTTACTATTCACAGAATATGAATTTCGCCAAAAATTTGGGCCTACGGGCTATGTAATGGGTTAGAAGCCCACTGGGCCTTCGGTCTATGTAATGGGTCTCCCTCTGCCCAGTTAAAAGAGGTCTTTGCTTTGCTTTATTAATTAAAACGAGGCTTCGGCCCCACCCTTTAAAAGCAATTTAATGAATTTGAACAATATAATATGTTAAGTATGAAAAAAATTCAAAAAAGTGACCTTCATAGCCTTCAATATTTTAAAATCATTGAGATTGGGATAATACTAACATGGTTGTGGTAATACCTATTATTTTGAAATATATGTTAATTTTTTAGATCATAATTGTTTATATTTAATTCTTATATTTTAATTATTTACATAAATTTAATAAAAAAAACACCCCCATAGTAATTATTTAATTAATAATTAACAAAAAAAATGAAAATAAAAATATTACAAATGACGTAAATTGAATGAATTATTTTCTTCTATTGATTAATAGATTTTCATACACATTATTAAAATTTATATATTAAAATTGTCACTTTTTCTTGATAATATTATTCTTATATTATATATATAATTTCAAAATTGAAAATAATGTTATTTTATTATGAATAAATTTTAATTGAACATTTTAAAATTAATAAACATTATTTGTTCTATCGAGTGGTTTTGAAATGTTATTAAATATAAAATAGGTTCCATTAATGGGCCAATTAATGTTTTTTTATTAAAATATGCGCCCCAAAGTAGTAATAACTTTTTATTAGATGTTCGGGTTAAAGCTGTGTTTCTGTGCATTACATGTGCTTCTATTAAAATTAATTTCCAACACAAATCATATTTTTACTATATAAATTATATTTAATATATATAATAAATAGGTAAAAATTATCTAAAAATTATAGCATTAATATAGTCATAAATTAATTATTACATATTTTAGAAAACTATTTTTCATAATAAAAATCCCAAATGTTAAAATTAAAAACCATAGAAGATAAGGATGATACACATAAAAAATAATTTATTTTTGTGTTTTGGAGGTTTTTATAGACCACATGAACCATCACCTATATTATTATGAAATTTTGTAGCCACATGAGGTAGGGTCACCTCCCAATAGTGAATACCATTGACTATTTAAACGAATACCACTCCTCAACTATAAAAGGGAACTCATTATCCCCCCTTCTTCACACCTATGAAGCTACTTTTATCATAAAAACCCTGAATATTAACTTAAAAAATCCCTCATATCATCCTAGAATCCATATTATGGGAAAAAAATTCATATTATGAAGGAATTAGTTCAAACATAAAGAGGATACCTAGATAAGAGACAATGTTTTTCAAAAAGATTTTTTATTTTTTTTCCTTCTCAACATCATTGAATTGTAATTATTTGATGATTATATAAAAAAAATATATCTTCTGCATAATGTTGTTTTTTAAGTGTATACCCTACAACCTCACACACATCAATCAAAATGGGTTACACAATCATGATTTGTGTGCACGGAAGACTATGTCCTTGCAAACCAATGTCATTCATTCTTCAATTACCACCATTCAAGGATGGGAATAATGATTACATTATATAATAAATATGATAATATTTTATTTATGATGTTATAAATCTTATATAATTTTTATATCACACATACTATTGTACATTATATTTCTTAAAAATATGATAACATCATTTGTGTGTAAATATGACTTCCACTTCAAGAAGGGATGTGATTCATTCATACATTAAAAGGAATGTATTAAGGATAATATTAATTAAAACATGCGATATATATGAAATGAATTTTTTATTTGAATAATATTATAAAAATATATAATTTACCTTTCTTTTGTCAATACGTGAATAAAATAGATGCAATGTTTATCTACATGTAAGGCATACTGTCTCCATGAATAGTGAAATTAATTTCTTATCAATAAATTTTATTAATTAGTATAAATACATATATAGTAAATTTTTACAATATTATAATCATGACTTCCATTCTTGAGATTATAAAGTCACCAAAAACATAATAATAAAATATAAAAAATGTAAGCATAATCAAAGAACAAGGCAATTAACAGTTGAAAAATTCAAAATAATGAAATATTATTATCAAATTGGTGATAAGATGATATAAAGAGTTAAATATGATATAAAAAATATTAACATGATTCTGGTATAAGTTAATAACATGTTTTAAACATTTATACATTCTTTTAAATAAATTATTACCAAATGTAAATCCTGAGGTAAGGGATTTAATCTGAAATTACGTTCTATTGAGACCTATTTTTTATTTTTCACAATTTCAGGTTTATGGGATTTATATACTACACTAAAGACATTTTATTTCATAATTAATTCATTGTTCATGTTATTTCCTATTTCAATTTTTATTATTTCATTCAAGGGACACTTCTTGAAAATTACTATATTGTAAAATTTATATTACAACTCTCACTTTCCATTATGATTGAAAACATCTCATAGAACAAAAAATTTATTATATCCATTATTCATTGGAATATAAATTTTTATTTAATATCCAAATTCTAATGTAATGGATATTATTGTTTTCTCAACAATATACTATTTTTAAATATGGTATTTACATTGAAATACCTTTGATTAACTATAGAAATAATGATTAATTTATATCCTTTACCCAATAAGGATATTTGACAGGGAATATTATTTATTAATTAGATTAATAATAATATATATAGAATGGTTTGGACTTGTTAATCATGAGTTGGGGAATATTTAATGTAATCCCAACGTGGAATCAGTAGACTCATGTGACAAATTAGTTGGTCAAAATAAATTGATTTCTGCCAAGTATGTTTAAAACTGTCTTATAAAAGGTCTTGATGGTAAAGTTATCATGTACCTAAGAAAAATGGAATCTAATAATTAATAAATTACTTCACTAAGACATAAATAATTATTTGTATCTATAATATTTTTTCCTTGAAATTATATATGGATACATTTTCATTATTAGTTAATTGATTAAATGGAATTTGTGTTAGTTAGTTACCATTTCATATTGAATATACCTTTTGGATATTTTTTTACAATGTGTATTTATTTATCTAACATTCTATGTTGATTATTATTTTTGGATTGTGATATATTACTTTATATATATATCTTTCAAGTCCATTGATCTCTCTCTTGTTTTGTTTCATTTCCCCAGGTTATGACAAATAGATACTTAAATAAAATTTCAAGGATATAGTTTATTATATTTGTTATGTATTATGTTTTATTTTATAGTAGATACCTTGTAAAATATAGTAATAAAAACCTATATTATAGAAAAAATTGTACTATAGACTTCAGGATATGTATATAATAACATCCTGACATTTTGGTAAGGATAAAATTATGCAGGTATTCCTTGAAATATTTATTTTTTTCGATATATCAACTAGATGTGGCTCTGGAACAGATGTACCTACGGGTAATGACTCAAAAACATGATCATAAAGATTTACATAAGTGTTATATGGTACATGAATATAGGCCTTACTGTGCACATTTTTTGACTCTCATGGGTGATATATTATGGGTAATTCACAATTTTTTTACAAACCATTGTTAAGAGATTGAATGTAAGGATATCCCTAATGAAAAAGGTTTAAAATTCTTAGATTAATTATGGATTAGTTTTTAAATTTAAGAAAACTATTTCATTAGAATTATCCTTAATCATTACGATACATTATTTTATGTTCTAATCAATGAAAATATGGTTGTTATTAATAGATCCATGAAGGAAGAAGGGTATCAAATTTTTTGGAAAATATAGATGCTTCACTAGTGAGGAAGATGATATAGATGTTATTGGAACTATAAAAGTTACAGATATATTAGAGAATCTAATTAAATGTATGAAAAATAAAATTTCCTATAAAGATATCATTAATCCAAAATGAAATTCTCCAATGATTTCTCACTTTATGTGATAGAGGCCCCCATTATTTATTGGGAATACTAATCCAATTGTAGCTGCTAAATGAATTATGTATTTAATGATGATATCTATGTAATTGGGATATTCTGAAAAAAAAAATATGATACACTATAATTTTATTGCCTAAATGGTGATGATTCTCAATGGAGTTCACTAGTCAATAATACCATGGAGGAAGAGGAAATAGAACTCATGTAATTGAATGATTTTGAAGAAATATTCTTTGAAAAGTATTTCCATAATGAGAAAAAAATTGAGAGGACTAGAAATTTCTTTAGTTTAAAGAAAATGGTGGAAAAACATGTTGTGGAATATGAAGATACATTTAAAAGGATATAAAGGTATGTTACAGATTTATTTTGTAACAAGAATCCAGGATTGACTATTTTTCAAAGGTCTTATGTGAAGTCCTTAAAGGGAACTATAACGACCCATACATTACGCACATTGTTATTACTTTAGAATTGAAGAATATTTAATACAACATATAACATAAACATGATATGACCATATAGAAATATTGTATTTCGAAACTGGGCATCCTAAACAACTGGCCCATAAATCATCTACATTATATCTCATTAATTTCATCATATCTGGAGTCACATTTGGAATATCCTACATAATACAATTCTCCCTGACCAGTGGAAAAGAAAACATATAAAGGGTGAGCTCAAATTCTCAGTAATTTAAAAAAAAGGAAATATCAATCATATAATATTAATAAGAATATAACATTTTGAAAATCTTGTCATGCAAAAGAGATCATAATAGAATGACACGAGATAAGTCATAGTTGTGAAATGAAATCCCAATAATCATAAAGTATGACACAGAACTTTGTGTCATACACACATAATCATAGAAAATAATTTCATATAAGTCAAGAACCATTGTCAAGACCATCATAGCAGACAAAGTCCATTACTGAACCGAGTTCACTCCTCGTTCCAGTCCTGTATCACTAAACCAGATTAACTTTCCATTCCAGCCTTGTCTATATCATGAGATATAAATATTTACCCAATTAATTGGAGGGAGATATAGGTCCCACCCATCTCATAATGAAACCATTCTTATGTGTTCCACAAAATCATAAATCATACATCGTAGCATAACCCATGTAATAAAAATGGGATTCTTAAACATTATGAAATCATAACCTAATCCATATAAGATAAATGACATCATAAAAATAATTTCATCATAACATTATCAAATCATTGTAATAATAGGGATATAACCTTTACTCTATATCATCTTAGATAGAAAATAATTTTGATAAAACACCTGAACATAGTTCTTGAGGAAAATATCCTTTATTCTTCGAAATCATTTTCTTTTCTCAAAATGACATAAAATTTTAAAAGAAATAAATTTTTTCTGAAAGAATAATGAAATATTTCATAGGAAGCTTCATGTAAATAAGGGATTATGAAACCGTAAAAATATATTCAGGTGGTATAATTTAAAATAACATTATCCCCGTACTTTTTCTAGAAAAGTCAAAAAGTACCTCGTATGGTAATAAAAAGAAATATTCCTTACATACCATGTAGTGAAAGTAAAAAATTGGTAAAAAGGACATTAAACATATAAGGAAAAAAATTTATAAAACATGGACATAGATGATAAATATAACCCCAGTAAATACTTACAAATAAACAATCTCGGTTAAGAATGAGATTGGAATAATTATCCCTTACATTAGGTCTGATATGTTTCGTGTGTATCTGAACATTTTTTATAATGATTTAAATAATGTTATGGATATATTAAAGAGTAATAATTATTTTTATGATAACATTTATGATCATATTTTCATCTGTTTGTTAGTAACATTTCATTGTTACTCATTGTTTGGGTATTAACTACATTATTTTCATACATATGTTCAGTCGAATAAGTTCATATTCTTATTTTTAGTTCATATTTATATCATTTACAAGAATTTTATTAGTATAATATATATCATATCTATTAATTCAATTCGTTTATATAATCATTGTTTAATGAAGATCAATTAGAACGAATCTCATCGCATCGTGGAGATGGTAAGCCGTACGTACGCACGATCGACAATATCATTCCCATAATTGTTGACTGTTATTGAAGAGGATGACAGAATATCTTATAATTATTATCATGTTATGATAACCATATATATTTATTATTTTGACCATTATACCCATCTATGTAAGGTGGTCGTGAAAAAATAGACTACATCACGACGTAGAGACGATATTCTGTACGTACGCATGCGCGATGATTTTGTTTTCAGTAGGATCGGTAGAAGGTGAAATGGGGTTGTTTCATATTTATAATAACATATCATTATATTAGTGATACTGATGTTATTACTTTATAATGAAACAAATAATTAAGAGTATGTAGAAGAAGATATACATTTCAAAGAATCAGTAAAGGGTGTTACCTCTTCTTTCACACACCTCTTCTAAACATCTTCTTAGCACACTAAAGTTGGTCTTTGAAGAAGACCAGGGCCTATAGTATGTTTTTATGAAAGTGGAGAAGATAAATGGATAGAATTTGGCTGAGATTTTAGGCTCAAAATTTTGTGAGAGGAGAGGGAGGAGGTTCCCTTTTATAAGATCGGAGAGGGGCACTTTTGGAAACCTCTAAAATATTAATTTATAATAAACCCAAATCCCACATAAAAACATCCAAAATGACTCAAATTCGAAATTGACATGATATAGGGTTGTACTCTAATCATACAATAAAATTTATACTTGTTTGGAATTTATTATAGACATTATCAACTTGATTTATCCTCATTTTAATATATTTAATTTTATTTGTTGTAATAATATTCTTAATTTTAAATTATTATAAATAATTACTTATTTGTAGGGAAGTGTTCATAATTGGATACTTTATGAAATTATATACAATATAAATATAAATTTATAATTTTTAAATATTATTGTGATTTTTAAACAATTTAATAATATGTTATTTTTATAAAATAACAATAGTGTAAATTTGGACAATATTCATTTATTTGAATTTAAATAAAATCCACACATAAGATATAAAAAAATATTTAATAGATTCAAAACATGTCATATTTATCTAGAAAATTATTTGAACACATTAAAGAGTTCATATAATATTTATTTCAATATTCTTAAAACCATTTTTTTGATATTTCAATCAACAAAATTATTTCTACATAATTATTCTATCGTAATTAATGATAATTATTTATCCCTAAAAATTATGAATAAATTCATATGATATAGATAATTATATTAGATTTTTGGAGAATACTTTTTCGATGTTTTATGTAGTTTATCACAAAATTAAAATTATTACACTTATAAAATATAAGAGAGTGACATGTTGTCACTCTCTTTGGTTTTAATAATAATTACATCATTTTCATGGTCAAAAGCCAATGAAATGAATCTATTCCGACCCTTATGTGATATGTGGTGACTTCTATTCATCCAATATAATTTTGGGAGGTGTTAGGATAATTTTATAATATTATTTTTACCCTTAATTCCCTGATTTACCTTTATCTATGGTAAATAAAATTTACTGTAGTTATCTTTATGATACCCAAAAATAAAAAAGTAGCCTATTAAAATAATTTGACTTACTGATTCCAAATATTGAATACATTTTTTAAAACTAAATACACAAAAGTTTTAGAAATTAAATTAAAAATTCATCCCGTTGTTGAGAAAACGAGTTTAAAAATTTAAAACATTGCAAAAGATTGAAATAATTATACATATGAATTCAATGTATAATTAATGATAATGTCATAAATTATATTAAATGGTAAAAAGAAATTCTATTTATACTTTAAAAACATTTAATTTTATAATTTAACCATATAAATTATCTTGATGAAAAAAGGTTTTATTAAGAAAAAATTAGCATATTTTTACTAATCTTCAAAATATAAAAGTTATCAAAAAAGTATCAAAAATATATACAACGTGAATTTTTATATCCTGCTTCCAGAGAAGAATTTTATTTTTTCAAATTTATCTCAAAAAAATTTCAAAAATTATATTTAAAATGGGTGCTCCATCAAAAGGCAGAAAAATTGCATTTTTGAAAAAAAATAATTCTTTTATCTGACAAATTGATTTTTTTCTCATATCATATATAAGATGAATTCTAATGTTATATAAAATTCAAAATTTGGTTAATAAAATTTATAACATCTAGTTTATATAATATTTTACTAAAATTTCATAGTTTAGTGAAACTCGGTATTTCATACAACACAAGCTATCGAGGATGGTTGCTCTTGCGTATAACTCAAGCCAAGCCAGGGTTTCATGTAGTGAAATCTTTCTTTGTTGTTGAGTATAACATATGACATAAAAAACTTTTTTCTCATTAAATCATTGTGTTTTACATTCTACCCCATTAAAATAAACGTTTCCCACGAAATTCATCACTTTGTAACAAATAGACGAGGATACCTCTCCCTTATAATATCCACAAGTTCCAATGTAGCTTATTCTAATTGTTGGTTACTCCATAAAAATTTAACCAAGAATGTGGTCTTGTTTCATATAACTTTTTCAATACAATCCAAAATCTCTATTGGACGTTTGTCATAATAAAGATCTTCAACCGGTGGTACAACTTCTGAGCATAGTAGATGTGAAATATCAGGTATGTAATTTCTCAGGAGAGATACATGGAACACATCATGAACTTTAGAGAGATATGGTGGAAGTGACAATCGATAAGCTACCTTCCCAACATGATCTAGTATTTCGAAAGGACTGATATACATGGGGATCAGCTTTCCCTTCTTTCCAAATCTCATTACTCTCTTCCAAGGAGATATTCGTAAGAACACTTTATCACCCACTTCAAACTCTAGGTCTTTTCTTTCGTTCTCAGCATAACTTTTTTGTCGACTCTGAGCTGCTTTTATGTGGTGTTGAATAGATATGACCTTTTATGCCATCTCATCAACAGGATTTGGTCCTAATAGCTTTCTTTCCAGAACATCATCCTAACAAGTTAGAGTTCTTCATTTCGTTCCCTAGAGATCTTAAAAATAATTTATATTAATTTTGGAGTGAAAGCTATTATTATAAGAAAATTACACCAAAGGTAGGTGTTGATCTCAACCACCATTAAAATCCATAGAGCAATCTCTCAACATGTATTCCAAACTTTGAATTGTCCTCTCGGACTGACCGTCTGTCTGAGATTGATAGGCCTTGCTAAAACATAACTCTATATCCAGAGCATGCTGATCACTTCGCCTAAACTTCGATGTAAACCATGGATCCCGATCAGATATAATGGAAAGTGGTGATCCATGAAATATTAACACTTCCATTACATATATCCTGGAAAGTTGATCAAGAGATAAATCTTCTTTAATAGCAATGAAGTGTACCTCCTTCATAAGACAATCAACTATAACCCTGATAGCATTATTGCCTTTGGATGTTTTGGAATGTTCGATGACAAATTCCATAGTGATGTTTTTCAATTTCTATTCCGGTACGGGTAATGGTTGTAACATCCCATTCGACATCTTTCTCTCATCCTTAACTTGCTGACAAACCAAGCATCGAGAGACATATTCGGCTATATCTCTTTTCATGCCATCCCACCTAAAGTACTCATTTAGGCCCATGTACATCTTTGTACTTCCAGGATGAATAGAGAATGAAGAAATATGAGCCTCATCCAGTAGATCCTTCTTTAATTTTTGTATAGGAGGAATACAGACACAGTTCTTGAACTATATTATCCCATCACAATCAAGGTTGAATCCAGGAACATTTCTCACCTTCTTTTATAGCCCAACATCCTCTTTTTGGGACTCTTTAATATTCACTTGTATAGATGGTTGAACAATCATTTGAGAAAGATAAGATATCTCCCCATTCATTAAAATTCCAAGATCCATCCTTTTTAAATCCATTAATATTGGATCTTTTGTGATCCTCATCATTGATATTCTAGCATGGTCTTGTCGAATTAATGTGTATGCCACCTTATTTGCATTCCCAGGTTGGTAACGAATTGAGCAGTCATAATCCTTAATCAGCTCCTACCATATTCATTGGTGCATATTAAACTCCTTTTGTGTGAAAATATACCTTAATCTTTTATGGTTAGTATAAATATCACACCTGCCTCCATAAAGATAATGCCTCTTAATCATTAATTCAAAGATTACCACATCTAACTCCAAATCAAGAGTAGGGTAATTTTTCTCATGAATTTTCAACTGTCATGAGGCATAAGCTATCACCATATATTTTTTTCATGATAATACACCCCAACCCCTTCTTGGATTCATCACTGTAGATCACAAATATTTCTCCACTACATGGCAGTGTGTGAACAGGTGCAGTGGCTAACCATCTTTTTAGCTCTTTAAGTTATTTTCACATTCCTCCATCCAAAAAAAACTTAACTCCTTTCCGAGTTAATTTGGTGTGTGGGTTATATAATCATGAAATATCTTTCACAAAACATCGATAATACCCATCTAAACCAAGAAAATATAGGATTTCAGTTACTGTTGTTGGTCTCAACCATCTTTCAATAACCTCCATTTTTTCTGTATCCACATATATCCCTTCTTTTGAGATTATGTGACCCAAAAATAAATCTTTTTGAAGACATAATTCACACATGGTAAATTTGGCATAAAGATTCTCCTTTCTCAGGGTCCTCAATAAAATTCTCAAGTGATCTTTATGTTCTTCCTTGATCTTTGAATATAGAAGAATATCATCTATAAAGACTATCACAAAATGATCAAGATAGTCTCTAAAGACTCTATTAATTAGATCCATGAAGATAGAAGGGGAATTAGTAAGACCAAAAGGCATCACTATAAATTCCAAGTTTCCATACCTTGTAAGAAATTATGTCTTTTGTATATCCTCCTTTTTGACCCTTAGTTGATTGTATCATGGACGATGATCAATATTGGAAAAGAATTGAGCACCACATAGGTTGTCAAATAAGTCATCAATGCGTGGGAGATGGTATTTTTTCTTGATAGTGATCTTGTTAAGTTCTCGATAATCAATGAAAAGTCTCATTGATCCATATTTCTTCTTAACAAATAGAACAGGTGCTCCCCAAGGTGATGCACTAGGGCGTACAAATCCCTTATCAAGATTCTATTATAGTTTCTTCTTTAATTCTAGAAACTAAATTGGGGTCATTTTATAAGGTGTCTTTGAAATTGTCATAGCACCCACTACGAGTTCTATTGAAAACTCAACTTCACGATTTTGTGGAACAACTGCCAATTCCTCTATAATGATATCATCAAACTCCCATACAATGGGAATATTCTTAATCAGAAGTTTCTCTCCAACAAATTGAGATAAATAACCTTTATTTATTGGAATCAAGACCCATAAGATGGAAGAAATTCACACTAAAAGGTTATATTCATCCTTTCATCGATAAATGATCATAGATTGATCAAGAATATGAAATGTGACTTACCTTATTTGGAAATTTATATGAGCTCCATGTAAAGAAATCCAATCCATGCCAAGAATGACATCAAATTCCACTATAGGAAGGATCACAAGGTTTGTAGGAAGAACATTCCCACAACCTTCAATCAGAGAAGAATTGTAAACTTTTGATGTGACTGTTGTGTCATTAGGAGTTGTCACTATAAACTCATTATCTAATTTCTGAGGTAATATGGTGATAACCTTAGAAAATTCTTCAAAATCAAAAGATTGTGTGGATCCAGAATAAAATAAAACATTTTATAATTTATATTGGATAGTAAGTATACCTTTCATGACTTCATTATCATACTCCAAATCGCCGATGGTAATTTCATGTGACATTCTATTTTCTTTGGCCTTAAGAGTTTGTTGACGTCGATCATCATCAATAACCCTTGGATTAGGGAATTGATTTTCATAATGCACCATTTCCTTGCACTTGAAACATTAAAGTGGAGGAGGTGAAATCTCTGTATCCCTTTATTTGTTCACATCATTTTACATCTTCTTCCCATTACTTCGAAATTAAATTTCTCTATTACCTTCTTTTACACACATAAAACATTTACATGTCCCTTTAAGAAAATTCCATCCATGTTTCTTTACACACATTGAGAATAAAGGAAAACTCATCTTCTTTTCAGTGTGGTATTTATATTTTCCTTTGAATTCTATTTTACACTTATTATTAATCCCATATAACTGATGGGATGCTCCAATCTCCATCTCAACCTTGAGAGAACCTCGAACAATTTCCTCGTAGATATTGAAGTCCCTTATGGCTAATTCCCTTCGGTGACATTATTATAAGCCACAAAAGAATTGATCGATCTTACTCTCAGGTTGGATAATAATCCCAGAAGCATACCTTGAAAACCTAGTATAATTTTCCTCATAAGTACCAACAGATTAATCATCCATTTTCTTCAATTTAATAATCTTTTTATCCATATTAGTTTGAATAATACAAGGGAAGTACTTATTTGAAAATTAGTACTCGAACTCGTCTTATTCCATTGACTCAATTTTATCCCTTTGCCTTGTAGTCTTGACAATATTCCACCATTGAACCGCTTCACCTTCCAAAAAATATACTACTAAGATGAATTTATCATGTTCAGAACATTGCAGGACTGAAAATCTCTTTTCAGTGGTACTAATCCATTTTTAGCCACTAATGGATCAGAAGAACCACTGAATGAAGGGGGATGCTGCCTCATGAAGGATTCAATAGAATTTTTCTCTTTCCTTTTCTCATTTGGATGGCCTTCCTGATTCATATCTTGAGAATTTTGTGTGATCATGGATAAAATATTATTCATTCATACTCCCATAACGTTTGGTTGCTCAAGGGGAAAATCATTGCATTTCCTGTCACATTCAGAATTAACACTGTTACTTCGGGTTTTATACATTGACTTAAACCAATAATCATAGCCTGAGAAAGACTCATCATAACAGGAAAACCACATAATCAAGCAAAAAATTTCACACTTTAGGTCTTATCATAAGTTATTCATGGCCATTTCTAAAACACTAAGATTGTTTCCTATGTATAGACATATATTTAGGGTTCTTACTAAGGCTTTTAAATCCGAGTTTACAAAGGATGACTATACATTTCCTCTAATAACAACTATAACGACCCATAATTTACCTACATTATTATTACTTCAGAAATGAATCATATTTATTACATAATATAACAGAACCATGATAGGACCGTATAGGTATAGTGACTTTAGAAACTGAAAAACATAAACAACTGGTTCATAAATCTTGTTCACTGTCTCTCATTTATTTCATTCTATCTAGAGTCCCTTTTGGAATATCCTACGTAATACCCTTCTTCCTAGACTAGGGAAGAGAAAACATATAATGGGTGAGCTCATATTCTCAGTAAGGGGAAACAAAATAAATATCAGTCATATCATATGCATAAGAACATAACATTTTGAAAATATTATCCTACAAAAGAGATCATAATATCATGACATGGGATAAGTCATTGTTGTGAAATGTAATCCCAATGATCATAACATAATACATGAAACATTTTGGCATACACACGTAATCATATAAAATCCTTTCATATTAGTCATGACTCATTTCCAAGACCATCATAGTTGACAAAGTCCATTACTAAACTGAGTTTACTCCTCATTCCAGTCCTGTATCACTGAACCAGATTAACTTGACGTTCCATCCATGTCTATCTCCTGGGATATAAAACATTACCCATTAAATTTGAGGGAGATATAAGTCTCACCCATATCATTATTAAATAATTCTTATTGTTCCACAAAATCATAAATAATATATCATAGCATAACCCATGTAATAAAAATCGGATTCTTAAACATCATGCCATGATAACCTAATCTATATAAGATAAAGGACTTCATAAAAATAATTCCATCGTACCAAAATCAAATCAATTTAATAATATGGATATAATTATAACCACATATCATCTTAGATGGAAAATAATTTTGATAAAACACTTGAACATTGTTCTTGAGAAAAATATCCTTGCTTCTTCAAAATCATTTTCTTCTATCAAAATGACATAAAATTTTAAAAGAAATAAATTTTTTTTAAAATAATAATGAAATATTTCATAGTAAGCTTCATGGAAATAAGGCTTTATGAAACTGTAAAAATCCATTTGTGCCATATAAGGTAAAAAACATTTTCCTCGTACTTTTGCTGAAAAAGTCAAAAAGTACATCGTATGGTAAACAAAAGAATGATTACGTACATACCATTTAGTGAAAGAAAAAAATTGGTAAAAATAAACATAAACATACATGAAAACATTTTTAAAAAACATGTACATCGATGATAAATATAAAACCAATAAATACTTACGAATAAACAATCTCGGTTAAGAATGAGATTGCATAATTATCCCTTACCTTAGGTCTGATATGCTTCTTGTGAATCTGGACCTCCTGTATAATTATTTTTATAATGTTACGGATCTATTAAATAATCATAATTAATTTTATGATAACATTTATAATCATATTTTTATCCGTTTGTTTGTAACATTTCATTGCTACTCTTTGTTTGGGTATTAAATGCTTTATTTTCATACGTATGTTTAGTCGGATATGTTCATATTACTCTTTTTAAGATATAGTTATATCCTTTATTGAATGGTATTAGTATAATATATATTGTATTTATTCATTCAATTCTTTTATATAATCATGGTTTAATGAAGATCATGTGGAACGAATCTCATCGCACCGTGGAGACGGTAAGCCGTACATATGCACGAGCGACAACATCATTCCCAAAATTATTGAATGGTATTGGAGTGGATGACAGAATATTTAAATAATAGTATCATGTTATAATAACCATAGATAGTTATTCTTTACACCATTATACCCATCCATTTATGTTGGTGGTGAAAAAATAGAGTACATCACGACATAGAGACGATATTCTGTTCGTACGCATGCCCGCTGATTTCATTTTCCATAGGATGGATAGAAGGTGAAATGGGGTTGTTTCATATTTATAATAAACTATCAGTATATTAGTGATACTTATGTTATTACATTATAATGAAAAAAATATTGAACAGGAAGTAGAAGAATAAATAAATTTGAAAGAATCAGAAAAGGATATTACAGATTCTTTATCGTGACTCTTCTAAACCTCTACTTAGGGCACTAAAGATGGTCTTTGAAGAAGACCAGGACCTATAATATGATTCTAGGGAAGTGGAGAAGAGAAATGGATAGAGTTTTTCAGTGCATTAAGGCTAAAAATGTTGTTAAGCGGAGAGGGAGGAGGTGCCCTTTTATAAGAGAGGAGAGAGGCACTTTTGGAATCCTCTAAAATATTAATTTATAATAAACTCAAACACCACTTAAAAACTTCCATAATGACTCGAATTTGAATTTGAAATGATATAGGGTTGTAATATATTCAGAAAATAACATTTAGACATGTTGGGAATTTATTTTAAACCTTATCAACTTGATTTATACATATTCAATCAATTTAATTTTATTTGTGGTAATAATATTCTAAATTTTAAATTGTTATAAATAATTACTTATGTGTTTTGAATTGTTAATAATTGGATACATTATGACAATTGTGACCATATAAATTTCAATTTAACGTTTTTATATATTTTTGAGGTTTTTAATCAATTTAATAATATACTTTTTTATAAAATAACCATAGTGTCAATTTTGACACTATTCATTTATTTGAATTTAAATAAAATCAAAAAAGAGGGTATATTAGAAAAAATATATTTAATAGATTAATAACATGTCATATTTATCTTGAAAATTCGTGTAGAACATTAAATAGTTTATATAATATTTATTTTAATATTTTTAAAACCATTTATTTGATATTTCAATCAATAAAATAATTTATATATCACTATTGTCTCATCATTAATGAAAATTATTTAATCCCTAAATAATATAAATAAATTCATATTATGTAGATAATTTTATTGGATTTCTGTAGACTATTTATGTTTTATGTTTTAGGAAGATTATCACCAAATTAAAATTATAACACTTATAAGATATAAGAGAGTGACATGTTGTAAATTTCGTTGGATTTAATAACAATTACATCATTTTCATGGTCAAAAGCCCATGAAATGAATATATTAAGTCCATTAGGTGATATGGGACTACTTATATTCATCCAGTAGTGTTTTTTCAGGTGTTAGGATAATTTTATAATATTATTTTTATCCTTAATTTCCTGATTTACCATTAACTGTGGTAAATAAAATTTACCGTGGTTACAATTTATAATTCCCAAAAATAAAAAATAGCCTATTAACATAATTTGGACCTAATGATTCCAAATATTGAATATATTTTTCAAAATTCAATACACAAATGTTGTAGAAATTAATTTAAAAAACAATCCCATTGTTGAGAAAACGAGTTTTAAAATTTAAAACATTGCAAAAGATTGAAATGTTTATACCTATGAATTCAATGTAAAATTAATTCTAATGAAATAAATTCTATTAAATGATAAATATATATTCTATTTATACTTTAAAATAATTAAATTTTATAATTTAACCATATATAATTATGTTTAAGAAAAAAAGTTATTTTAAAAAAAATTAACATATTTTTACAATTCATCAAAATATGAAAGTTATCAGAAAAGTATCAAAAATTTATCCAATGTAAATTTTTATATCCTGATTCAAAATAAGAAGTATATTTATTCAAATTTAACTCATAAACTATTAAAAAATTAGATTTAAAATGGATGCGCCATCAAAAGGCAGAAAAACAGCATTTTTGAAAAAAATAATTCTTTTGTCCGAAAAATTGATTTTTTTCTCATATCATATGTAAGATGAATTATAATGTTATATAAAATTTAAAATGTGGTTAATACTCTCTATAAAGGATAGATTATATAATATTTTAATAACATATCATTGTTTAGTGAAACTCGGTATTGCGTACAATGCAAGCTATCGAAAAAGGTTGCTCTTATGTGTAACGCAAGACAAGCCAGTGCTTAATATTGTGAAAGATTTCATTGGTGTTGCATATAACGTAAGATATAAAAAAACATATTTATCATAAAATCATAGGGTGTTACTTGAACTATTTTCTCAAAATATTTATTCATACAATGAAATAGATTTATTTTTTCTAAAGACATATAAATATTTTCCCAAGACTTATAGATTCAAAGAGAAGTTATATATGTAGAGGATGGTACATAAAATAACGGATAATGGGTATAAGGGAAAGACATATTTTTTCACATGTGATAATTGTGGAATTAATCACCCAAGGAAACACTAATATGTATTGGGAGTTTGTTATAAGTGTATAAGACACCAGAAAAAATAATGTTAGTCAAAGAAATATAAGGCTTTTATAAATTTATTATACTATATGGTGATGGGAATCTATTAAAATAAATTTTCCAAAAATCCATGTAATATACATAATAATAATCATATGGATCATGTTAATTATTTGGCTATCAAATACAACCAAGTAATAATGTTTAACATTCACGTGTATTTGGAGACATGAAATATGTTTTAAAATTACTTCATTGATGATATTTTCATTAGAATAATTATGATATATATATATATGTATTATTATCGAGTAATATTTAATAAATGATTTTAGAGTATATGTTTAGTGGTGACAAGAAAATTGATTCACTAGAAATTTAATATTTTTGGAAAACACATGGTTGAGGGAAATCTGACCCATAAGTTTTCACTGGTGTAGAGATGATGATGTTAGGATAATGAAATGATTGATATGGTTAAGAAAATTGGATTATAAAAACTACATTGTAGTTGATAAAAATGGTTGGAATCATAATATTTGAGAACTTCATAAATTAATCCATTTATGAAATTGATTATTTTGATCGTCAGACGTGGTTGTAGAGATTAATGTACTATATAACCATATAAGGAAACCTCTACTAAGAGATTATGTAGAAATAGTTCAAGGAACAACCAAAGGAGAAGAATATTATAAGAAAATATAAAGGTTTCAAGTATGTATATTTCCATATAATGTTTGAGAGTGTAATAATTTTTTAATTATAGGAGAATTGTGTAATTTTTCTTCTAAATTCATCATTTTTTATGATATCTATGAAATTTTTCACACCTCGAATTTATGAAATTGTTTTCACTAATAGTCTATTAATCATGTTCTCTATAACTCTCCAAAAATATTCAATGTTATTTTTCTCTTCCATGTCCATGTTTTCATTTCCCAACTATGTTTTCCTATTGTGAATCCTAGTTATGATGTTATTCTAGACGAAGTTTATTCTTCCATTTCACTCATCTTAAAAGGATTATTTTATTATACCTTTTAGTATGTGTTATTTTACCACAAACTAATTTCCAAATTTCAACCCTTGAATTTGAAATATCGTTTTTAAATTATGAGGAACAAATTTATTTAAGTGGGGGAGAATGTTACACCAATAAATTCTAAAGGAATAACATTTTATTGAATATTGTGAACTACACGCATCACCAAGAGCATATGATCCTATAATAATATGATAATTAAAAATATATTCAATATTTGAAAAAAAATATTATATAACATATATTTCAATGCATGAAATATTATGTTATCCAGCATTACACGCAATAATGACTTTCTTTGACATCTTGGGTTACAAACATGACTTAGTTTTAACGAATACTTTAAATACTTTTATATACATTGAAAATAATATCATATAATTTAAATTTTTTATTATGAATTAAATTAACTAACCTATTAAAATATATGTTTTCATTAATTGGTTAACAATTAAATATAAATGAAAATGAAAACCAAATGAATATAAAAGAGATATTTTTATAAAAAACATTTTATATGATCAAAATGATTTTAACCTAATAAATTAAATTATATATTATTACTAATTCATATTAATGAACGTTTTATATTATAAATTCAATAATATTTTTTTTCATTCATAAAATATATTTTAGTGCCATAAGACAAAAATAAGTCCAATTTTACGCATAAAAAGTTGTATATTGTATAGGAACTTTTGTAGCCTTTTAATGAATAAGTTGTTTTTAAACGAAAATTAAACACTTTTTAAAATTTAATTTAACAAAACAATATTCATTTTTGAAAGATTAATTTTAATATCATCTTACAGTTAATTTTTGATATTTTTTTAATAATTTTATTATTTTATGAAAAGTAAAAAATTATAGATTTCAATTATAAACTACGATTTTTTTAAATAAATTATAATGATAAATAATTTTTTGAATAAATTTAAATGTAATAATAGATAATTTAAAAATATATTTAAAAAATCACACTGGATTAATTTTTTATACTAAATTAATATATAATAACATAATAATCCTTTGATCATATTCACTTTAAATTCCCACTTCATCGTTCCCTATACATGATTAATTTTAAATTAATTTTTTACAATTCATTTAATTGAATGTGAAAAAATTGATTCTATGTACCTAATAATAATAATTTATTGTTTCTAATATGGTTAACATAATTTATTACGAAACTGATTAGTGAAAAGAGCAAAAATATATTATAGTGATTAAGGGAAAAATTTCGTAGTGGTTAAACATAGAATATAAGGTGTAAAATGACCTAACAAATTTTCTAAATTACACGTACCAAGCTCACCACTACATAACCCATAGTCTACTGACTAGAATTGTGAGTCTAATATTGATTGGTGGGTATATTATACCTACATATTTGAGTCATATTAGAAATTAAATTAATGTGAATAATAAACAAACTAGATATAATCACAAATAATCCTTGGAAAGTTCCCAAATAACTATAATATTAGGATATAATAAAAATGAATAATTCCATGTATTCTTTAATTGATCCCCAAGATGTGTATTACAAACATTCATACCATAGTAAAATAAAAAGTATAATAACTCATCCTTATCCCTATATAATATTTTTGTCAACCTCTAGGTCCATTCTCCATGAATTTCATTCCAAAACCATGAAATGAACACATAATTCACATTCCCAAACATATCCATTTTATGAAATTGTATTCAACTTAGATACCCATGTGTCATGGAGGTCTGAATAGGGTGTTAGTAAAACTCAGTAGACTAACTCCCATGGTGTTCCTATAATAACCTACCCATAAATGTGTGCATTCATGAGTTTTATAAATAAATATTAATACTATTTTGAAAATTAATAATTTAACCATTTAACCAATATATAATAATAGAACTAACTGAATATTTTAAAGAAATCATCAATGTCAAGGATCCTTGGTGACACCATATAATGGTATATATCCTCTTGTTCCATTTTTGTTAAGTATCTGATCATTGTTTCATCTATGTCTTAACTAAATCACAAATATACAACTTTGGGAACTATTTTTACACATCTCAAGGGAACCCACATGGTTCCCCTGAAAATTCCTTCTAAAAATACTATTGGTAATCCATTTCTTCGTTGAACCCATGAATTAATCCAATCTAAATTCCACTATGAACCCACCAAAACATCCATTCAGTTTGGAAGTGCAACCTAAAATATATCCATAACATACAGAAAATTAATTCTACTCGATATATCTATGATGAATATAGGGATATCCTAAAATTAAGACCATCATAGTTCCTCACAAGAATCCATGAAATTAATATATGAAATTTTAATAATATAATCATTATCTAAATCTAAGGGGTATTTCCCCCAAAAAAATTAACAATGAATGTAGAAGAGTCCAATGGATTGCTAAAGGAATTCAAGACTATAATACCAATTTAAATCTTTGGGATTCATCACACTATGAAATTAATACATGTCCCTTAGTGGAGTCCAAGGATTTATTATATCATCCCAAAACATGTCTTGCCTATATATACTCTATGTAATATCACTAGAACATTCTACCCAA
Source organism: Viscum album (assembly GCA_963277665.1). Classification (NCBI taxonomy): domain Eukaryota; kingdom Viridiplantae; phylum Streptophyta; class Magnoliopsida; order Santalales; family Viscaceae; genus Viscum; species Viscum album. The sequence goes on from OY728136.1 coordinate 1,995,746,401, forward strand.
CAATAATAAAAATTTAAATAAATTATAAATAATTACAAAGTGATTATTTTCTAATCATTCATTCTTTTATCGAGAAACACCATTACTAAAACTATTTAATCTCAAAATTCATTCAATAAGATCAATATATTATCCCCAATTATTGGTTAAAATTTTTTCTATTCAAAATGTTTAAAATAAAATTCCTTTTATGATTATTAATATCTTATTATATAACCATTACCATCATTTTGAAATTAATTTCAAGGGTACTGTTAATTTAACCATTTCAAATCCTAATTAAACTAAAATTTTTATCAATTACCAATTCTACACACCCATCACATTTTGTCATAAATATTTCATATACCATTTCCCAATATATGATTTCCAATAAAAACCCAATTCAGTAAGATGATTACCAAGTACACATTTTTACAAATGAATAACATTATGAAATTCCTCTAAAAAAAACTCATGAAATTTCAAATAGTGTTACATTTTGAAAATTTAGAATTAAATTTATTTATTAATTTCCAACATCATTGCTTATAAACAATGAGTATTCCATCACATTCAATAATTTGGTAAAAACATTGCGGGTGAATTTATGTACCACCTAATACAAATCAATTCATTTCTATTTATCATTCCAATGGTCTATAGCTATTACAATAGACTACCCTAGGTTAATAAATAACATGAGTACCTATATCAACCACACACAAGGAATAATTAATTATTAAAAATAGAATTTATTATATTTAACCTAATGTGGCATAAATTCCAAATAACCCACTAAGAACTATCCCATCACCAGAACATCAACTGATGGAATACTGAAGCACTATGTCATGATTCAAAATTTATTTTTGTTAAATATAACATAGAATTTATGGTTAAATAATAACTATTTGAATTAATTTTAGGGGAATCACCTAAATAAAATCTCTCATGATATACATTTTCTAAAATTATTAACCAATATAAGAAGAATACCTCTCAATATATCTTGTATCTTGGCTTCCCAAACACCCCTTAAGAAAGTATTTTTTACTATAATTTGATGAAATCACTATTTTTCCCTTATACCAAACAAAATAAAAATATGTAGTAGCCAACTAAGAGAAGATTTAAGGGATATTATAGGAGAACATTACATGGAACCCCTGTTTGATCGCACTACGAGTCACCTAAATGGTGGAAAAAAGGGGTAATGGAATCAACCCATTGGCCTCCAATGTGATATATTCATATAGAGATGAATTTGGGAGATGAAATTTGAAGAAAAAACTAAATTTTAACTATCTCTATGTGATATTAGGCATTCCACGTTTACGTTTTGGGAAAAACCAATAGGCTCCTTTTTCATAACCTTAAATCCTCTAACACCTCAAAAAAACATTTCATAATGATAATTACCTATATAGGATGTGAATGGGTTGATTCTATAGTTTTTAGTAGCCAAAAAAATTGGATCCCTTAATAGACTATTAAACATCTATGCACATATGGACTCCCATTTTGTTTCATGGTTCTAAAAAGGAACCATCAAAAAATTGAATTTAAAATTCCCTCTAAAATTCCCATGCCCATACATACATGGGGTATTTCAAGGAGTATTTTATTTCATTAAAAATTATTTAAATCAATATAAATAAATAAAATAAACAAAAGGTGTTTTATATTCCCGTGATACCTTCATTAGGAACTAAGTCCCCCCGTAGGTACCCACCTTAGGGATACTGGGAAACCAATTGACCTATATGGGCTACCACCCACCCCCCCTATTTGGCATACTGGGTAACTACTACATGGAAAACTTAAACCTAGTTTCTTTTATCAATCAGGGAAAATGTATATGAACCCTATCAGGCTTCTTGAAAAACCTTTCAGGTCCCTCAAACAGTTGAAAAAATCAAAAAAAAATGTGGTTTTGGTGAATATTTATACATTTTTTACCTCCAAATGGGAAGTATTTTAAAAACATTATTTCATTTTTTATTATAAAAATATAATAAATTAACAATGTGTAAACAAAAAATGATAACATCCATTGTACAATACTAGATAAATAAAAAATAAAATACTTCAACTTTCATCAAGTGTGGTCGACATATTTTTCTTACAATAATTATTTATCAATTTTGGGTATTATCAAAGAATTTAAAAGATAAAATCTTTCCCCAAATCTGAATCTATTAAATCAATGTTGTAATAATATTCATAGAATCTATCCCATTAAATGTAATTTTTATTTTACATATACTTCAGTTTACTTATTTTATCTTCTTAGTACATATTAATTTATAGTGGTTTTGTTATTGGATGAAATATTTTTTTAATATATTTTTATGTTAGAAGTTCTGGTACAACTGAATCTTATTCATTATACCATGTGTCCATAAAATCCATGTTATTAATAAATTTTTCAATTATAGAAATAAGTTCCAAACAATGGGGAATATACTAGTTTATTAATGAAAAAATAATTATTTTATAGTAATTGGAAAGAAAACCCCATGATTAAAAAATTAATTTGACCTAGCTATGTGTCAAAACATCATGAAGTAGGAATATTCTAAGGTAATATTTTATATGGGGAAACAATAAATCATACAACATAACCAATTTTATCACTTATATGTAATCGATTATATAAAATAGAGGACATAATATGTGTTTCTTTGCATGGACAATAGAGGATGAGGTTAATGTTCTTCATTGACTATTACTAAAAAAATTAATATACGTAATAAAAATATTTTTCAAAATTAATGAATCAAAATAGAATTGTTAATTTTTTGAGAATATTATATTTGGTACACATTTGATTTATTTTATAACCAACTAGTTTAACCTGGTTCAAGGGAAACCTGTAAATTCTACTACCCGCACACATGAATCACATCCCTAGTCTCCCAACAGGATGAAAAGAATGATTTATTCGCTCACTCTATGTGTAATTGAAGCATAGTTCTATAATAAATAAGAAGGTGTCACACATCAGTGAATCCGAACACAATGAACAAAGTAAATAGTATAATCCATAATTTCTTGAATTATAACACCCCCATACTCTTGAAATATTGAGATAATAGATATATTACATTATTGGAAGAAAATACAATAGTTTACATGGGATCCATGTTGTTAGTGGTATTGGAAGACTAGATACATATTTACATTGTATTTGAAAACATAAAATTCCACATGAAACCAATAAAAGAACATTATTATAACTGCTATCATTTCAATCAATATTATACATTTTTATCTTCTTGGTTTCATTGGAAAAAACTGAGAGGGGTGAGCTCATATTTTCTTTAAAGGATAACATTCATTCATATATTATCAAAACAAAATAATATTACATGTTATATGGTATAAATAAATAAATAACATCAATCCATAATAAACTAGGGCTGATATATTATAAATATCAATTGATATAAATGGAAATAATTAGATCACACAGATAAAAATACCAAGTTCTATAATGATGAAACGCATAATTTTGGAATATGAATTTCATACCAAAATCTACTAAATCATGATCGTAGACAACGATATCTTACCATCAAGGAAATATATTATTCATCATGGGCATACACCAAAATTAAAAAACATGTTTGCCTCATTAAACCTTCTAATGCATCAATGGTATATATAATTATAGGTCATACCCCTAACATGTTTAAGTCCAATACATTCATCAAATTAGAAAATGAATAAACACTTCAAAATCAACTATTACAATAATCATCCATTTTGAAATAACAATATATATAATGAGAATACATTAACCAATGTTAATAAATTGTATAACATAATCATAACCCACCCAAAGATAGAAGGTGGATGGTTAAAAAATTTATATTCAACTCTCCAGTTATGATCCAAATGAGGATAAAAATACAAATAATTACAATAATTTTCCATATGTTAATAATCAAAATTACAAGATCATACTCCATTAAAAAAATAAGATTGGTGGTTAAACAATACATACTCAACTTACCAAAATTCATCTATATTCTAATAATAGTTTATGGAATACCAATATATTTTCCCCATGTCATTAAAATGTTCAAAAGATCATAACCCAACAAATGATAGAAGGTTTATGATTAAATAATTCATAAGAAAACATTATAATAATCATCCATATTAGAAAACATATATGTAGAATACTAACTATGTCACCATATAAGTAAAGGAAATATCATGATCATAAAAAAATAGAGATTTAATGTGGATGGTTTAAAAAATACTTAATCACCATAGAATCCATGAGGGATTATCAATGTAAAAGGAAGCATCCTTTTCAAAGAAGTAATAAAAGTTAGTGGTGAAGGTAACTTTCAATTTGATGGTTTACTAATAGAAAATAGTAATTTTGTGATAGGAGTTCACTGGTAGAGTAAATCATTCATTGTGGTTCATAAAGAGCATGTGAATATCCGAAAGCATATAACCCATGTGAGTCTAGAATATTGTGCACTCTTAGAATAAATCGGATTTTATTTGGATGACTATTGAGTCAATGATGTAACTAACCCTTTTTAAGGTGATTACCCCTAGGTTCATATGTGGAATAACTGAATCTCCATCCTAGGTTCAAGATAGAGATATCATTTCTCAAAATACCATACACATTAATTTCTAAAAATTTTGGTATTTTGGGTATTATGATAGAATTATAAAGAAATTTAATGATGGGAAATATCATTTTTAAAATACCCAATTGGTTTAAAGCATTCAAATGATAATATTGATGTCATTAAATTAATATTTTGTTACTGATATTTGAAGGGGGAAATTAGTGACCATATATCGACATAATAATTTCACTGAAAAGAGGCTATAATGAGTGAGGATAAGTAGTCTATCATTAATAAAATATAAAGTGGAATTAATACCAAAAATTTACTATCAATTGATTTTTTTTAAATTGTATTATAAACAAATAATTTCAACTAAAATAGAATGAAACAGATTTGAAAACCTTACCTTTCTAGGTAGCTTTTTAATTCTGGTATAACCATAAGAACATGTTGAGAGAGATTTATAGAGAGATATGGAAGTGAACCTGATGATCAATTCCATTGGGGTTGAGTGTGATGATATAATATGTGGCAGTGAGCTAATTTTATAGGATGAAAAATATGGGTGTTTTATGGAAACTAATTTTGGGTTAGGGAAGGAATGGAATCATGTTGGTGTTAGGTGGGTTTTTTTGAGATTGATTAATTAATTTGATAAATGGTAGGTGAGACATGTGGGTATGACATTATTACCTAAAAGGCTTTCTAGATGGTGTGTGAATCCTTTTATTTATGAAAATTTTGATATAGTTCATTTACCCATTTTATCCTTATTAATATTGTTTAAAAAGTGACAATGGCCTTTAATTTATTACTAAAAATATAATATTACCATTCTTACAAATATTTATCTAATGAATCTGAAATTTTGATCCATTTATCACATTTTAATTTTTAAATATCAGATAATTAATTATTAAATTTAAAAAATAAGATATTGGAAAAACTGTTATTTAAGAGAAATTCATTTTTTTGTATTAAGAGTTTTCTATCATATTTAAAATTAATTCTTATTTTTATGATTTTTTTATATTTTTCTCTGTGTTTAAAAATAATATCAAAATTTATATGTCAATTTATTTTAATAATATTAATTTAGATTAGAATTATATAACTATAATATGATTAATTTTTTTAAAACACCCATTTAACTTTTACCATGGTAAATAATTCTTTACTGATTTTATTTATATTCAATGATTAAAAAATTATAATAAATAAGTTATTTCGATATAATAATTCTAAATATGAATTTAATTTTATCTATCAAAATTACTTTTTGTATGGAATAATATTTTTAGTATTAAGATTCATAAACCCTGTTTTTGGGAAAAATATAATTTAGAAACAAAAAAGTCGTGTTTATGATAAAATTATCAATGATTTTGATTTTCAGGAAAAAAATAATTGTATTAAAAAAAGTTATATACCATTTAGAACATAGTTTTACAAGAATAATAATTAATTAATTCAAAAGGCACAAAATATTTCATTCATAAAAAAATATTAGATAATATAATTTCTGAATAGTATTTCTCTAGAATATTTTTACTCTGTTAACCTATTTTTTATCATGTAAAATGATTTATAAAATTATAGATATTTTAATTATAATTAAAAGTATATAAATTTCATTGTTTTTTCAAATATGTATTTTTTTACTATTCTCATAACAATCAAATATTTCCTAAAAATCCAAAAAAAACTTCTTAAACATATATAATTTTGAATTGTGTTGTTATCATGATAATTTTGATAAAATTAAATTATACCATTTAAATGACCATTTAAATATACGTTCTGAATGATGTATCATTAGTGTGAACATGATTTATTAGTTTATAATTTTTTTCATGTTATATTAAGGTCTTATGTATTACATGCACCATGCACATAGTTCAGATCAGTGGTATAAAAAAATAATTAAATTAATATTTTTTGTGAATCTCCTATGTGAAACATGTGAAGAGTGTCCCTCCTGATCCTACATATCAAAATTCAAAATGTGTGATTTGTGAGTATAACGTGTGTATTAATTTTATGTGAGTCAAATTATTTTATGATTTGAATTTAAATTTTTCATTGGTATATAAAATAGGGGCAGTCGGTTTAACCGGAGTAAAATAATAAACCAACAACCCTAATAATCCTAACAGTAGATAAATAAATACTACCCACTATATCTGAGATGGTGTTTTGGTTTTATAATTTTATGGGTTGGTTGGGATGATTTGTATCTGTTTTTTAGTTTGGTGATTTATTTACACCCTTAGTCCGAACAAGGAAAACTACTTTCCCATGACTAATATCAAATATCACTACAAAAGAGTTTTCTATATAAATCATAATGACTAAAGAACATTAATTTCACCTATTTAGTGATATAATACATAAACTATAGATCACAATTTTTATGTATATCTTCATGTATTAGAGTATCTCTTGGATAATAATTGGGTATTATAACCCTTGGTAGATCACACAACAAGATCATCATATAACACTATTGGTAAATTCCATTATCATATTCCAATCACACCACTCACCCATCATATAGTGAATTAGATAAAAATATTCACATGTAATCCAATCAATTTATCACTAACCCTTGTGTTAAACTGATCATTGGACAATTAACACGATTTTGATTTCTATGATTAATCCACATTCATAGTAAATATAGAACTCTTAATTATTTTATCAATAGTCACCCCGACCTTAGGATGGATTCACCTATTAGGTAACATAAACATTATATTGTTACTCAAACAATTAAACACATATATTACCTATGGCCCAACAATCAAGGGAAGCATCAAAATCTATCAAATCATACCCCCTAGGTCAATAGAGTCTTAGATCATTATTAGGCACACACTAGTTGTTCCAATATCACTCTATCAATGCCTTAATATGACGAAGCATAACACTCATTTGTTTTGTAATTGAGTGAAAGGGCTTGAAGTACCCCTTGTGAGTTAACAAACCTATCTTGTATCAAATCAAAAATGGAAACCCACTATGGTTCTGCTTCATATCATTCACATTTACTTACACCAACTAACATAACACACAACAATTAAAAAAATTTATAAGACTAGTAAATTTAGTGACCCAATATCCCATATAAATTCATCATCTTTAACAAATATCATTCTATTGATCCTCATCATCCAGTACTCTGTATATAGACAATGGAAATATTTATATTAGTTATAAAACATTTATAACGAATTTTATACTTAAGTAGTACCCGCTCATGCTATTGCAAGACATCATCAATTAATGATTTTTCTTTTAATAAGAGATTAATTTTTATAAAATATTAGAACAAAGAGTAATGTTGACTAAAAAATGGTACATAACATTGGAATATAATTTTAGAAAATTCTTGGGACATCATATTCATAGAAATAATTTTTAATAAAATTATTTAGGAATAAAAGATAATATTGAATAAATAAGGAGAAGTTAAATACATCAATGAAAAACCAATTGAAATTAATAATTCTAATTTAAGAAATGAATTAATAAATTGTATGAATATGGATACCATTAGGCTTAAAATAATTTATAAAAAACATGTAATGAAAAAGATGAATAATTTCATTGAAGTAATATCAAGACAGAAATAATTTCCTGATAGATCACTCCAACAAATAGTAAAACAAACAAATTTAAAAATAAAAAAAGTTTGAGTCTCTTTACATATTTCATATGTATATTTCATGTTTTATTTTAAGCATTGTATTTCTTTATCCTTAACCATTTGAAATATACATTGTATGGAATGTGAAAAACACTAAAATTGATTTTCAACTTGTAGTTATATTTTCCTCATTGTGCCAAAATTTTCGAACTCCCCCAACATATTAGAAAACACATGAAATCAGTGTAAATAAATTGATGTTAATGTAAATGGAATGAATAAAAAATCAAGTTATGTGACATTATAAATGACAATAAAAACTGATATTTGTGACCCATTAATTTAGAACCAAAAATAAATAATTGATAATTATAAAAAGTTTATAGATTTTACACTATGTTATTTGTGTGAATTTTGTCGCATATATTTCAGATTTGAGACACTTTATAACCATAGATTACATATAAAAATTTATATACTACGTCAAAAAATATTTTCTAATCCATAATATTGATTACAATACCAATTATATAATTTCAATCATATTAAAGATATTACGTAATTTTATAACATATATTTTATATTATAATATTATATCATATTGGAAAATAATGTTTAAAATAGTGGTTATGAATGGATAAAAGAGTATAAAATAAGAAAATATCAATCAATGAAAGTTGATCTAATTAAACCCAAAATTCGAAACTATTCAAAATGGTTTTTTATTTCTTTTATCCTTTTTACATCAATGGAAGATAAAATAAATAGAGTTCTTTGATCATGGGTTTCATTGAAAAAAGATAAAATTAATTTTTAATTGAATGAAAAAATGAAGCAATCAAATATGCATGCAAAAAACCACTCCTTGGATGTGTGCCTTTAAAATAGATTTGTTGTTTACCCTTATTTGGGTCTTATGATCAAATTCCATAGGTAAAAGGTAGAATATATATATATATATATATATATATATATAACATTGAAGTTAAATCCCAACCTTCAAAAATAAATTTCATTAACAATCAGAGGCCACTGCCATCTTTGAGAAATTACACATTTATATTTCTGGTTATAGTCAACCTCTAAGAATTGAGGACTGGACACCATTGGACTTGATATATGAAAGTTCAAAAAAAATTGATAGAGAAAATATGATAATCAAATAGATGTAACTTTTACTGTTGAGTTTTCTTGCTATTGGAAACTACTTATCGATCCTACTAGGCTAACAACGTGCCATTCATCGTGAAAAAGGAAAAAAGAATCAATTATTAGATTCCCAATCCACAAGCCAGGTATCAGCACGGAAATACCTAAAATTCAAGGATTAATGAAAACTGATAACCCATGGAACAAATTAGATCTTGGATAGAAAATATTCATGTAAGTGAATGGTTTGGCCAATTTTATCAATAAAAATACTCAAAACAACCTCTTTCTTATATGTTATTTCTCTATGTGATGTGAAATATATTCATTTTGACTTACCAGTCGATAAAATTAAACATTATGAAGAGCACTGTGTTGCATTTGTTGTCAATGAGGTATGTTGTTGTCAAGGAATGGATGGATGTCAAGGCGTTTCAATATGTGAATGACAAAGTATGTGATGGTGTTGGTGATGAATGGAGAATGGCCATGGTACTAAGATGCATGTCACTTAGGAGATTCACTAAGTGACATAGGATGTTGTGGATGAAACATTCTCTATGGATATCAGACGATTGTTGAGTTGTTCTTAAAGTTCCAAGAACTTGTATCAAGTGGATACAATGTCACAACAATGTTAGAATACCATGCATTGTTAAGACAATGCATGAGGAGATGAAGTGATCCATCCACGATCACTAGGTGGATGAAGTGGTTCTAATTAAGTCCATGCACTATCACTTAGTGCATGTTAATTTGAAGAAGATCCAACTTGATCTCTGATTGGATCAATGAAGAATATTGAAGATTATGTGATTCAGGAGCTTCAGTTGATGAAGAATCTTCGGGAATTCCACCTCCTAAGACTAGAATATATGTTAAGGAGGATGGGAGGAATTCTAATGAAGAAGTAGAGTTGATGAAGAAGAATGGCTTGGGAGAAGATGAAAAAGTGGCATTTGGCATTTGAATCTGGTTACTTTGTTTTTAAACAAAGTACTTGTTCTCTACTCTAGCAAAAAATAATCCACCAAGGGCCAGCCTTAAGGTTTCAACCCAAGGCACATGTGGGACTAGGTCACCACGCCCTAGGGGATCCCATGGGGCTAGCCCGAGAGAGGCCGGGGCCGTGTATAAGCCCCGAGGCCACGCGGTGATGAAGCCCGCGCAGCGTGAGCGCGAGGAGCATGCTCGAGGATGCATAGTGGGCGCCAGTGGCACGCCCGAGTGGCAGGGGTTGACGCAAGAGCGCGCCCACAGAGAGAACACGGTGTGTGGCGGCACCATGAAGGGAGAAGTTCAACTGGGGAGTACCGGAGAGCGCTTGGGTGATAAACCGTGGAAAATCCGCTCGTCGTTTCGATGTGGGACGCGGAAAAATCTCCAGGAACGAATCCCAGCCGCATGATTGATCGCGCGTGCGATCCGAGCCGCTCATCTAATCGCGCCATTCGCGATCTGATCCAGGCCATCCGAGATTATCTGATTTCCTGATCCGACGGCTCCCCGTCCGTCCTCAACCTTGAGCTCGCCCGAAGCCACCCGCGAGTTCCGTTCGAACCAGAGGCCATCTCGACGACGGTTCTTGAGATCCCAGCCACCATTGCCGAATCCGAAGGCTCCATTGAGATCATCTCGACGCACTGATCCTATCCATGCTTAAAAGTGGGCTTGCATGCAACGAGAGGAGAATTTTATGTTCGGCTGAAGAAAACGAATTTGCTGAGGCTTCGGTGGGTTCGTGTTTTGCATGGGATAGAAGAGACGAAGGCCGTGCATGTGTTCTATGTCGCATGCACGTGGAGGAGAAAAACAAAAAGAAAAGTACCCGCCTGTGAAACAGAGGAAGATATCAAGATTTTCAAAATCTTGAAATACCCGAAAACTTCGGGGATTCAAAGATTGTATCACGCGGATGGGCCGAGGAATTCCTCTTCCTATAAAAGGAGCACCCGAGGTGCTTGAAGCTGTTGCTGATATGCTAAAACTTTGTAGATCCGTGAGTGCTCTCTGCCTCACGAAAAAAGGAGCCACCACGAAAATTACTTGCGCGGCTGTTGTCCCGAAGCCACCCGAGTCTTTGAAGGTATTCCTTGCGTGCAACTCCTTTGCATGACAAGAAGAAGGAGGTGAAGTGTTCCCTGCGCGCCTACTCCTTGCACGGCAGGAAGTACCCGCGGCAGTAGCACCTGCGCGATGTTTCACTTGGGCGCCCCGCGGTGTTGCGCCTTGCACACCTGAGGCAGTAGCAACCTTTCTCACCCAAGGCTGGTTGCACCTTGCACACTGCGCGCCCGTGTAGCCTTGGATCCAAGTGAACCTTGTGCTGCTCTTAATGAACAGTGGAGTGCATACCTAGTGTGTGTGTGCAAATGGAGTAAGAGGTCCCTACGGTTTTGTGTGTGCAAGGAGAACCCGAGGCCATACCTTGTGGTTGTGCCTAATTGAAGAACACACTTTGTGTGTGCATTTGAAGAAGAGGCAGTAGCCTTTGGGGTGTGCAAGAAGGAGAGGCCAAGAACTACACCAAGTTGTTTGTGTGGCAAGTGAAGAGGAATGCTGAGGCCTTAGTGCCTTGTGTGAAGTGAAAGAACACACCCTAGTGGTTTATGTGCAAAACAAGAAGGCCGAGGCTTACACCTAAATGAACTAAAACAAAATGGGTTGTGGGTGTTAAACACAAGAGAGGAGGCCAAGCTCAAGTGTGTGCTAAAGTGAAAAAGTTGTGTGTGAAAAAGTGAAGAGGCCGAACCTAGGTGTGTGCAAAGTATACAAATTTAGAAGAAGAAAGAAGAGGACATCCACACTAAAGTATAACACACTCTTAACTGTGTAACCAAATTGAACAAAGTGTGTGAGTGAAGAAGGTGTGTGTGCTTAAGGAGAAATTACACTCTTTGAGTGTTTATCACACCAAGGAAGAGAAGAAGGGGAGTGCATGCTTACATGCATGCACATGCACACGTGAACAAGTTAAAATCAGTGAGTGTGCATTTGAGTTGACCAAGACCAGAGGATCTTGAAGAAATTGAGAAGGTCATGCAGTCAGTGCATGAGGATTCAGAGTTTCCATGCATTCAGTGCATGAAGTTGTTTTCAAGTGAGACTGGACCAGACTGAAGTTAGAGATATCAGTTGTCTAAGTTTTCAGTGATTGAGAAGATCCTGATCAACAAAAGTGATTAGAAGCTGTGAGCAAGACCAACAGACCTTATCAGAGGCTGTTGAAGATTCTTGAAGAGAGAAGCCAGGTCATCCTTAGAAGAAGGAGATAAATCCTGAGCAAGACGAGAAGACCTGATCAACTCAAGTGATCATAAGTACAGAGCAAGGCCAGCAGTCTTTATCCCAGACTGCGGAAGATACTTGAAGAGCTTAAAGTGAAGAAGAGCTACTCGTGTGACCCGAGGATCCAGGAGAAGCCCCATGTGAGACTCAGGTTGGAAGAAGTCTTCAATGGGATTCTGGAGCAGGCCAGTGGGACTCTGGTAACACTGTGGGACGCAGTATAAAGACCCTCCTGTGGGACTCAGGAGAGATACAGTGGGATGCTGTATCGACCATTATAATACTAACAGATTATAATGGAAGAAACCATGTTGGGGCGTATAACCAACATGACAAGGACGTAGGCCTTTGGTGCCGAACCTTGTAAATCCTTGTGTCCAGTGCCATTACATTTACTGCATTACTCGAGGAAAGGCTGAGAGATACAAGAAGAGTGGATCGAGGCCTTAACAAGACATAGAGGTTTAATTGATTAAGAATCAATTAGTAAAAAGTTTTAAAGGATCACTGATTCACCCCCTCCCCCTCTCAGTGATTCACACTGATCTGGGCACATCAATTGGTATCAAAGGGAGGTTCCCTCTAAAAGATCCAGGAGAGTCTATATGGAGTGCAGATTTGAGGAAATGAAAGAACAACCTCAAATGGAGATATCTGCCATGACTCTGAAAAACAGAATGAAGAAACAGGCAAAGAAGATGAAGAAGAAGGTTGTTGCAATCAGAGAAACTCCTTCTATGGAAAGAAATGTGAAAGTCACATCAGATGACAATTCCTTTTATCATTATTCTGATGAAGCCTGCTCTAGCTGTGATGAAGATGGAAGGAACAATGATCTTCTAAATGAAATCAAATATCATCAGAAGATAGTCCCCAAGGAAGTGACAATGTGTATAGCTACAGGCATCCTTGATCTTCAAGAAGAAAAATTGCAGCTAGAAGATGAAGCCAATTCTCTGGAATTCCAATTGGCTAAAGGGTTGGCATAACCAACACTCTCAAGAATCTGGTGAAGGCTAAAGATGGAACAGTATCGCTTTGCAATGAAAAATATGAAGACACTACTGAAGAATTGCAAAGAAGCCTTTCTGAGAAAGAATTCTTTAAAACTATGGTCAAAGAAGTTTTCCATGCACTGGAAAAATTGCACAGAGTTTCAATGATTGTCAGAGATGCTCAAATTGAAGACAAAGTCAAAATGGTGAAGGAGCTTGACAACTCATTGCATGAAATAAAGAAGGTGCATGATGACCAGATGGAACAGCTGAAACAGAGTTGGGAAGGTAGGCTAAGATTTGTTGAGGATGAGAAGAACTCCCTCAACATGAAATGCTTTGAACTGGAGGTGATATTGAAAAATCTGCAATCACCCAAAGCTGAAGCCTCCCAGTCAGCTGAAAGAAGAAATGTTGCTACTCAAGTGAGCTTTGAGAAGGATGATTCTAAGAGAAAGACATCCTCTAATGAAAGGGCAACATCTTCTAAAAAGAAGGTACCATCCATCCCATCTTGTACTAATGCTTCTAATTGTGTTTCCACAAAAAGTGCCGGATGGAAGAATAATTCCAAACAAGTATGGATGAAGAAAATGAAGAGAGAAAGCTCTCCTGAAGCAGCACAACAATTCAAGACAAGTACCCTACAATCAGAAGGAATAAAAAATTCAAGATTTTTGGGTCAGTGTTGGTGTTGTAACAAGTATGGGCATTGTGCAAAGGATTGTTGGTACAATCCACTGAATGCCAAAGCACATAGGAAGCCCATGCTAAGGGGGAGCAAGCCAGAGGAAAAGAAGAAGCATCCACAGGTCCAGAGACATCTATTTACTGCAAATAGATTTGGATTACATGACAACATCTGGGATGATTGCAAAAGTGGTCAAAAAGATACATGTCAATCTCCAACTGTATCCAGAGCGAAAAAGAAGAAAAGATCACAGAACCTGGCTCAGAAAGAATCCTTCGGAAGCAAGCATAAGAAAGTTGAAGATGCTCCCAAGAAGGTTTTGAAAAAGGAAATGAAGTCTTTGGAGTCTAAATCCAAGAAGGGTGATGCATCCAGAAGGACCACCAAGAAGAAATGCTTCTACTGTGGAAAGAAAGGACATATCATGGATCTTTGTAAAGAAGCCATGAAATTCAATAGAGGTAGACTGGACTCAAACAGACAGTCAATCCAGATGAAGCAGAAGGGATTGGTTGAAAACAAGTTGCCTAAGAAAGGTAGCTTGAAAGCATCAATGGAACCATGTGGAATATCCAGAACTGAGGCCACACTTCCAAGTGACTTACTAGTCATATGGCCAAATCAGTTGCAACTTGCCAAAGATCTGCAAAGAGCTGATGATGAAGTTCTGGCAATTGCTAAGGCAAAAGGGAAGAAGAATATTTCACATGAAGATTTGTTGAGATCCACACCAGCACAAACATCATTGAAGATCAGATGTGCAAGTGTAAAGAATGGTGAAAATGGGGCATCTCGGTTGAGAGAATCTTCTCAACATTGTTGATCACATTGATGAACCAAGGAGGTTCCATCTTATTCCCTTATACATCTGGTATTTACATGTGCTAACATTGCAGGGAATTGAAGATGATGATCATTCTCAACTGGAGAGTGGTTTGGGTAGAATGGAGAGCACCCCTTGAGGGGGAGCCAATCTGAAGAAGATGGGATTCTTAGATTAATACCATCTTGAGAAAAGTGAAGGTATTCCAATCATACATTCATCCCTTGTTTCTTAATTGTATTCATCATGACAATTAAGGGGGAGTATTGATTGAAGTCAAATGGATGAAAGGGGAAGCTTTATCTTTGCACTGAGCGTTATAATGAGTTTTGTGAAGTATGTGCAGGATTTAGCAATTCATTGTTATATCTGAAAAATTTCAAACCCCTGAAGCATGATATCACATGTATAGTGAATGATGGATAACATTGAGTTCCTTGGTTACATCACTCTTGTTTTCTACACCGGGTTCGCCCACTTAGACTTAGAGATTATTTACTAAAGGTTATTTTCTAAAGAGAACATGTGACATCATCCCTCTCTTAGTGCTTTTCAAGAAGATGCTATTCGAAGGGAGGAAGAGATATTTTTGAAGAGAACCACACCACACCTTTGCATTTGATTGCCAATAAGTGGGAGAAAATATTGGCACACATATTGACCCATTCATATGTGCTGAAGAAGTGTATTGAGAACAAATAAAAAGGGGAGATTGAAGTGCACTGTGTTGCATTTGTTGTCAATGAGCTATGTTGTTGTCAAGGAATGGATGGATGTCAAGGAGTTTCAATATGTGAATGGAAAAGGATGTGATGGTGTTGGTGATGAATGGAGAATGGCCATGGTACTAAGATGCATGTCACTTAGGAGATTCACTAAGTGACATAGGATGTTGTGGTTGAAACATTCTCTATGGATATCAGGCGATTGTTGAGCTATTCTTAAAGTTCCAAGAACTTGTATCAAGTGGATACAATGTCACAAAAATGTTAGAAGATCATGCATTGTTAAGACAATGCATGAGGAGATGAAGTGATCCATCCACAATCACTAGGTAGATGAAATGGTGCTAATTAAGTCCATGCACTATCACTTAGTGCATGTGAATTTGAATAAGATCCAACTTTATCTCTGATTGGATAAATGAAGAATATTGAAGATTATGTGATTCAGGAGCTTCGTTTGATGAAGAATATTTGGGAATTCCACCTCCTAAGACTAGAATATATGTTAAAGAGGATGGGTGGAATTCTAATGAAGAAGTAGAGTTGATGAAGAAGAATGGCTTGGGAGAAGATGAAAAAGTGGCATTTGGCATTTGAATCTGGTTACTTTGTTTTTAAAAAAAGTACTTGTTCTCTACAGTAGAAAAAAATAAGCCACCAAGGGCCAGCCTTAAGGGTTCAACCCAAGGCACATGTGGGACAAGGTCACCACGCCCAAGGGGATCCCATGGGGCCAGCCCGAGAGAGGCCGGGGCCGTGTATAAGCCCCGAGGCCACGCGGTGATGAAGCCCGTGCAGCGTGAGCGCGAGGAGCATGCTCGAGGATGCATAGTGGGCGCCAGTAGCGCGCCCGAGTGGCAGGGGTGGGCGCAAGAGCGCGCCCGCAGAGAGAACATGGTGCGGGGTGGCACCGTGAGGGGAGAAGTTCAACTGGGGAGTAGCGGAGAGCGCTTGGGTGATAAACCGCGGAAAATCTGCTCACCGTTTCGATGTGGGACGCGGAAAAATCTCCAAGAACGAATCCCAGCGGCATGATTGATCGCGCGTGCGATCCGAGCCGCTCATCTAATCGCACCATTCGCGATCTGATCCAGGCCGTCCGAGATTATCTGATCGCCTGATCCGATGGCTCCCCGTCCGTCCTCAACCTTGAGCTCCCCTGAAGCCACCCGCGAGTTCCGTTCGAACCAGAGGCCATCTCGACGACGGTTCTTGAGCTCCCGGCCACCATTGCCTAAGCAGAAGGCTCCATTGAGATCGTCTCGACGCACTGAACCTATCCATGCTTAATAGTGGGCTTTCATGCAACGAGAGGAGAATTTGAAGTTCGGACGAAGCAAACGAAGTTGCCGAGGCTTCGGTGAGTTCGTGTTTTGCATGGGATAGAAGAGACGAAGTCCGGGCATGCGTTCTAAGTCGCAGGCACGTGGAGGAGAAAAACAAAAAGAAAAGTACCCGTGTGTGAAACAGAGGAAGATATCAAGATTTGCAAAATCTTGAAATGTAACGCCCCGACCCCAGTTACCCAGAGTCGGTGCATTATTACATAACATTGGCATGATCACAAGAAAGATCAATTCTTGAAAGACCGATTGGTTTAGTAGCCTTGGAAACACTAGATATATTCATAAGTTTTACATTACATCATAAAATGAAAAACTACTACAACAACATAATGTTTCCACAATCCACACTATTAACCCCTCATAAAATCCCTGCAGGTCATTCATAACTTACATCTTCACTTCCTGGGAAAAATAAAACATAGAAAAGGGGTGAGCTCAAATGCCCAGTAAGGATAACAATATAGCGGAAACTTTCATCAATAAGAATAAACATTTAAGGCAATGTATAACTAAAACAAAAGCCTTTTAAACATGAACTTTCAACATGGTATGGCATAAATAAAATGAAATAATGCCATTTACTTATTCACATGGATATTCTACTAATCGAATAATCACATGCAAAAATCATTAACCACTTTCATAATGTTGGAATGCATAATGCCAGACTATCATAACCACATAGCCAAGGCCTCGTGCAAAGACTACAAATAAGATTTTGTCAAGGCCTTGTGCCAAGACACTAGTTTGTCTCATGAGACCTACCGATGCATTGAGGAGCTATAGCAGGCTCCACCCGTCACTTATTAAGTCCAATGCATTCCCATATGAAAAGGTTTAAACATAACATAAACATTCGTATTAAATCTAGCATACGAAATGTCAATAATTTCACCATAAACTATGAATGGTATAAAAATAGCACATCCATAGTCAAACATATCACAAAACCTTCAATACAATATAGAAGTTTTGTATCATAATAAATCAACTTCAAATAATCTTAAAATCCATCAAAGGATGTTGACGTAGATGAAATCAAAATTCTTTTTAAAGAAATATCTCCTTTTATTTTGAAATCATTTAAGATCCATATAAAATAAAACATTTTCTTTGAAAATATTCTTATAATCTTGTAAGGAAAGCTTTGAATATTTTATAACGGGGTAAAATAACCGCACCCGCCGTATAAGTTAAAAAAAACATTCTTACCTTAATTCTGTCGAAAAGTTTAAAAAGGACCTTGTTTTGAAAACGACCGAAAGATTCCTTTATAAACCACTTATAAAAGTCAAAAAGGGTATAAATGACTTTAACTCATATTCTAGTATATAGTAAAAATGTTTTGAAATGCATTTTTAAGAAACATGGATGTGGATGATAAAGAGATCCCAGTAGATTATTACGTATAAACAACCTTGGATAATGAAGAGGTTGTAAAGTAAACCCTTACCTTGTACTTTTCCTTGGTTGGGGTAGGTTAACCTCCTGTATAATAGTGAAATAATTGATACTAAATTATACAAAAATCATATACATTAATATGATATCATATATGATCTTTTAATACTGATTTGATAATAATATCTTAAAATTATCGTCGTTTCGGGTGTTAACTTACTCATTTTCTTTTATATGTTTTGTTACATAAGCTATGTTTGTAAAGGATAAGTTGTATATAATTCAAATCCAGAATGGTATAAAATCTTTAAACATCATTTTTAAATCATCAAATGATAATTATACTTGAATGGATACGATGGAAAATGAATCTCATCGCGTTCGTGGAGACGGTAGTCCGTACGTACGCACGAACGCTACTTCCATTTAATTTTTATTTTAAAAGAATCGAATACCAATGATACATAGGTATATTAATATTCCAGTATAATATAATATTTTATACATGTTACTTAAGTTCATTAACACCATCCTTTATACGTTCCATGTGTGGTATGAACGAGTCATATCATTTTAAGGGGGCGGTAGTCCGCACTTCCTCAAATGAAATTATCGTATGTATATACAACATGAAACGAATAATGGTATGAAATAAAATGGAATTACAGAAGCTTATATATAAAATATATATCATTAATATCATATTTAATTGCAGTGCCATCATAATGGCCACCATGAGAGGCGGTAAGATGTATTTGAACAATCATCGTTTCGTGAGGCGTTAGTTTGCCATCCACAGAAACATTATGTTCATCATCCATTAGATGGAGTTGTGTGTGTGTGTAGTTTGAATCCATATTATAAAAACATCCTAGTATATTTAGGATACTGGTGTTGTTACAAAAGAAAGGAAATAAAAAGAGTTTGGGGGTTGGAGAAGCAAAATAAATGAAAATAATTTAAGAGAAATCGTTACCTTTAATTTAGGTAACTCACTTTGGTTGGAATCAAAGGACTTCTTGAAATGCTTTCTGCCTAAGGGTAAGCTTCAAGGAAGAGGATAGGGATGTGGGGAGCTTAGTTGGGCAGAGTTTGGACGAGCCAAGTGGCTTGAGAGGTGTGAGGAATGAGTAGAAGTGGTCTCCTTTTATAAGGGAGAAGAGGGGCTCTTTAGAAAAGAGTGAAAGTATTACTTTATAATATAATTATATTCGGTTTATAATGGTCCAAAAATCATTGAGGTCTAAGATAAGATGACTAATATTCTAAATAACATCAACCAATAAGAATTGGACAGGTTTTAGATAATATTTTAATCATTATAATCTTATTTATTTAAATGATTTGTTAATGAGGTATACATTGCATCATTATTGTGTCATTAATAATTTAAATTATTTGATGTCTAAAAATTATAAATAAAATATCATTATGTAGGAAATCTTTTTATCTTTCTAATTAATATTTATAATCGAAAATCCAACATGTATAACCCTATGTAAAAATTGTTCTTCTAAAAGATGTAAGCTTATGCCATTTTTATTTTTATTTTAACTTTATTAATATAATGTGTCCCTACCACATAGAAGTGGCTCCAAGGGGTCCCCAAATTGACCCAAGGATGCTCATGGTCGGGTATGTGTCCACCAATAAGGTTAAGACACGTTTTAGGGTATCTTTGTATTATTATAATATTATTTTTTTAACCCTTATTTACCGGATTTACCCTTTAACCATGGTAAATATAATATTTACCGCAGTAATTATTCAAAATGTGTAAAAATAAAAGTTACCTATTTACTTAATTTGGACATCCTGATTCCAAATATGGAATCCATTTTCCTAAATTCAAAACACAGAAGTGGCAGAAATTAATTTAAAATTAATTCCCGCTGTCAAAACAAAAAGCGTGTTTTTAAGAGGTAATAACTATCAAAAGATTGACACTTGTTTATGTTCGGTTTAATTGTAAAATTATGTCCAATGACCAACATTATATTAAATGGTAAAAATATATTCTAAATATACTTTAAAACCACTAAAAATCACAATTTATCACTATTAATTATTTTGATTAAAAAAAGTTGTTTTTAATTAAAATTTAGAAATTTTCACTATTCATCAAAATATGAAAGTTATCCCAAATGTACCAAAATTTCACCCTAGGCTAATTTTGATATTCCAAATCTAAAAATGAAGTCCATTTTGAAATATTGAATATATATGATTTCAAAAAGTAGGTATTACTATTCACAACGGCTAGTTTAATTAGTTGTGGTGTGTGTTAGAACTCGAGGTTGCGTACAACACACGCTATCGCATTATTCGAAGGGAAACGTACCATAGAAGCTTGGGGTGTTATATGAAATACCCGAAAACTTCGGGGATTCAAAGATTGTATCACGCGGATGGGCCGAGGAATTCCTCTTCCTATAAAAGGAGCACCCGAGGTGCTTGAAGCTGTTGCTGATATGCTGAAACTTTGAAGATTCGTGAGTGATCTCTGCCTCACGAAGAAAGGAGCCACCACACAAATTACTTGTGCGGCTGTTGTCCCGATGCCACCCGAGGCTTTGAAGGTGTTCCGTGCGTGCAACTCCTTTGCGCGACAAGAAGAAGTAGGTGAAGTGTTCCCTACGCGCCTACTCCTTGCGCGGCAAGAAGTACCCGCGGCAGTAGCACCTGCGCGCTGTTGCACATGCGCGCCCCGTGGTGTTGCACCTTGCACACCCGAGGCAGTAGCAACCTTGCTCGCCCAAGGCTGGTTTCACCTTGAACCCTGTGCGCCCGTGTAGACTTGGATCCAAGTGAACCTTGTGCGGCTCTTAAAGAACAGTGGAGTGCATACCTAGTGTGTGTGTGCAAATGGAGTAAGAGGACCCTACGGTTTTGTGTGTGCAAGGAGAACCCGAGGCCATACCTTGTGGTTGTGCCTAATTGAAGAACACACTTTGTGTGTGCATTTGAAGAAGAGGCAGTATCCTTTGGGGTGTGCAAGAAGGAGAAGCCAAGAACTACACCAAGTTGTGTTTGTGGCAAGTGAAGAGGAAGGACGAGGCCTTAGTTCCTTGTGTGAAGTGAAAGAACACACCCTAGTGGTGTATGTGCAAAACAAGAAGGCCGAGGATTACACCTAAATGAACTAAAACAAAATGGGTTGTGGGTGTTAAACACAAGAGAGGAGGCCAATCTCAAGTGTGTGCTAAAGTGAAAAAGTTGTGTGTGTAAAAGTGAAGAGGCCGAACCTAGGTGTGTGCAAAGTATACACATTTAGAAGAAGAAAGAAGAGGACATCCACACTAAAGTATAACACACTCTTAAGTGTGTAACCAAATTGAACAAAGTGTGTGAGTGAAGAAGGTGTGTGTGCTTAAGGAGAAATTACACTCTTTGAGTGTTTATCACACCAAGGAAGAGAAGAAGGGGAGTGCATGATTTCATGCATGCACATGCACACGTGAACAAGTTCAAATCAGTGAGTGTTCATTTGAGTTGACCAAGACCAGAGGATCTTGAAGAAATTGAGAAGGTCATGCAGTCAGTGCATGAGGATTCAGAGTTGCCATGCATTTAGTGCATGAAGTTGTTTTGAAGTGAGACTGGACCAGACAGAAGTTAGAGATATCAGTTGTCTGAGTTTTCAGTGATTGAGAAGATCCTGATCAACAGAAGTGATTAGAAGCTGTGAGAAAGACCAACAGACCTTATCAGAGGCTGTTGAAGATTCTTGAAGAGAGAAGCCAGGTCATCCTTAGAAGAAGGAGATAAATCCTGAGCAAGACAAGAAGACCTGATCAAATCAAGTGATCAGAGGTACAGAGCAAGGCCAACAGTCTTTATCCCATACTGCTGAAGATACTTGAAGAGATTAAAGTGAAGAAGAGCTACTCGTGTGACTCGAGGAGCAAGGAGAAGCCCCCTGTGAGACTCAGGGTGGAAGAAGTCTTCAGTGGGATTCTGGAGCAGGCCAGTGGGACTCTGGTAACACTGTGGGACGCAGTATAAAGACCCTCCTGTGGGACTCAGGAGAGATAGAGTGGGATGTTGTATCGACCATTGTAATACTAACAGATTATAATGGAAGAAACCATGTTGGGGCGTATAACCAACATGGTAAGGGCGTAGGCCTTTGGTGCCGAACCTTGTAAATCCTTGTGTCCAGTGCCATTACATTTACTGCATTACTCGAGGAAAGGCTGAGAGATACAAGAAGAGTGGATTGAGGCCTTAACAAGCCATAGAGGTTTAATTGATTAAGAATCAATTAGTAAAAAGTTTTAAAGGATCACTGATTCACCCCCTCCCCCTCTCAGTGATTCACACTGATCTGGGAACTTCACATTAGGATTCATAGAAAATTCCAATCCAATTTTCACAAGGTCAAAAGTGGATGTAATCTCTTGTAAAAAGAGAGACCAAAATATCCATACATCATAAGTGAGTTCAGGTAGTTTTATTTGTAGATGAATATAAAATGGTGAGATAGTGGGACATTTCAAATTAGAAATACACAGATCATATTGAACTAGTGAAACCCATTTTATTAAATATATAAATACTCTAACACCGCCCATAATATTGGTTTTCCTTACATGTATAAAACAATACAAAGTAAAAAACTCACCCGATTGTTTGGATCTGGTCTCCCCCGCATGGAATACCAATCACGATAAAAATGATCAGCTGAAGTAAAAAATATTTGTTGCTAATAATAAAGAACATGTGATGTCTAATGAACTCTTCTGTTGAATATGACCAATGCATGCCTAATTAATTGAAAATTGATGAGAAGACTCAAAATGGTCAACCAAAACAGCTCCTATAATTCGGACCAACATTCGGGTGAAACAACATATGTATTGCGAACCCAAAAGAAAGAAAACATAAAAAATTTCTAGTTGGGAAAAAATAAAAACATTCTGATCATAATTCAAAACAACAAATGAAAATATTGAGTGCGATCAAGAAATTTAATAATGTTGTTGTGCTTGTCACATTTGAATAAAGATGTTACCATTTCCATGATTATTATATACCATGCAATATATTTCATCAACAGTTTCTCTTCCAAATTCACTTCACTAGAATTTGAATACCTGGAGGAATCAAAGGTAGACCAGTCCACAACATTCTTGTTCATTTCCAGGTTCAGAATGAAATGTAGAAATTATAATAAACATGATGGAAAAAAGAAGAAACATAACCTTTAATTTCATTAAATAATGCCCTTTGTTACTTCATTTTCTTCCTTGGGGCCATAAATAAAGATAATACCTCTAATAACACAACTCCCAAATTGATTATATGCTTGATTCCATAATCCCAAGGCTATATCAGCTAAAACATAGTAATACTACAATATCATATTAATAGAATAAATAGAAACTATTAGTATCAGAGTTCTTAGCTTGAGTTAGTTATGGAACCAAACAATATGTATGTGTTATTTTGATATATGCTCATGATGGGACATGATAGAATCCAAAATTGAAAGTTTATAAAAGAATACAACACCTGAATATTGAGTCATTCATGTCGGTATCATTTTCAAGGTCATGTTTATAACTCCATTGAATGGAGTGTAGTGACTACATTATTATTGTAATTATTATCATTAGGTTACTAAAACCCAAAAGCATCTTTATCCTCCAATTGTGGAAGTATATTAGGTTTCAGTATGCTTCCATACTATGTGCTTGTGGGTATTGCTTGTGACCGCCCACTCTTGACCATCTAGACATCACACCCCATCACCCATCATCATGATAACCTTATTCGAAATAAAATAATTTAATTAAATGGTAAAAACACACATCATCATTTGGAAATTCAGAAAATAAAATTGTATGGAAACACTTATCATAAATTTCAAGTGCAATAAGAGGTTTTTGATTATTTTTCTAAAGTAGAACAACAATAGTAGTGGATTTAACCAACCAAGCATATATTTACCTGAATAGTCTCACAAATGTCCATTATAAAGAGCAATAAATCACATCATGGATAACAGTGTCCTGAAGCATGTACATTAAAAGTCTTCTTGAGAAACCTGCATATTAAATGGGAAATTTACCTCACACACTTTAATGAGGAAGGTGGAATACATTAGAAACATTGAATAAAATTTAGAAAAACAATCCAAGATAATTGGTTATGCTTCCAACAACATTATGATTCGATCTTGAATAGGTGTTTGGGGTTATGTACCGTTTTTTCCTACCCAGAAAACCCAAATAAAATGTTATTAAATAGTAAAATACCTAAATGAAATAAAATAAATGAAAACGGACAAGAATATTTGGTTTAAAACTCAGAACAAGTGCTATAGTTAACATGTCCACACCTGGACAGTTCCAGTAGGTCAACCTCGGTCCAATAGTGGGTGTGGTCTTCAGAGTTGGAACCAACACATCTTGTTTCTATATAGTGTTGATTGTAGTTTCTATCGAACATAATCTTGAGTGAAGTCAATAAAATTTTCATTAAGACATATCACCATACATTTGGGTTCATATTTATTGTTCTTCTTCAGCCTATATTCTTCATACAATCTATAAAGGAAAAAAACATCAATAGAAATATGAATTAATATAGTAGAGTAAAAACAACTGATAAGAAACATATGTGTGTTTAGGTGCATGGAAACACACATGTATCCTTCAAAAATACTACCTACAAGAACCACAAATCAAATTTGATGGAGGGTTGAATGGATAAACTGAAATTGGTTTCTCCAATCATGTAACATTATTACATGAAACAATTATTGATCACATGACATATCTGAGGTACAAGAAACAAATCTTGGGGAAATGATTGAACTTGATAGAGAATACCTACCAACCAAATCACATATTAGAATGCATGATAATTGATTCATGTAGAAGTAAATTGAATTCTCCCTAAGGAAACAACATGCATTATAATACAAATATACAAGATAAATTAAATCCTAGTACATGATAATGCCATATAATTTCAGTATAAAATGTAATATCAATTTATATTGAAATAGCTATAAAATCTGGAATCTGAACTGCAATTTCAGTGCATCATGAACTAGTATAAAGTGAAATATAAAATGAAATATAAATAAAAATATAATGAAATATAAAATGTATTTCTATTTCAACATAGAATTAGTCAAAAACTATAAAATTCATAGTATTGATGAACCACTATGTTCTTATGAATTGTATGTTTTTTTATGTTCCAATATTTGACCAGAATGGGTTTGAGGTAATAATCCCTGAATTTTGACTAGAATGGATTCAAGAAGGTGAAAAAAATAACCAATTAATTTCATTGATATTTACACACTGTTATATTGCCTTGATTGCTAGTAGTCAAGTTTATAAGAGCACAAGATTGCAACAAAACATGTTGATGAAAAAGGGAGAACAATCACCTTTGTATGAATAGGTTTTAATGGATAATTTTGAGAACAAAATAGCCCTGTCACATAAAAAGAATTCTGTAATTGAAAACTGTGCAGAGATAATTACATCAATTCAACCAAAAATATAGAACAATATATAATAAGAATGATATAAAACTCGATGAGTAAAAATATTTAAACATACCTGCAGGAAGACTAATATCATCACCTGAAATTAAACACACTAAATTGGAATGTTAATTTTTAGAAAAATGTTCGTGATATACAATAAAATAAACTATTTTCAAATTAAATTGAAATAAACCATAACAAATTAGAAATTTAAAAAAAATTAAATTGGATACACAATGGGAATAGAAATTGATACCATCAAATCGTAGACCATAGAGAGGTTACTAATGCGTACCTCATTGGAGTTTCTAATGATTTAAGGATTTTGTAACTAATGGAGTTTCTAATTCCAATAAAATTTTCACAAGGTCAAAAGTGGATTTAATCTCTTTTAGAATTAGTGAACAAAAATCCATACCTCATAAGAGAGGTCAGGTAGCCTTATTTGTAGATGAATATAAAATGGTGAGATTGTGGTAAATTTCAAATTAAAAATACAAAGATCATATTCACCTAGTGAAACACAATTTTTTCAATATATAAATACTCTAATACCCCCTTGTATGATAGTTTTACCAATCCTAGATAAAGGAACAAAAATAATAAAAAATCACCCACTTGTTTGGATCAGGTCTCCCCCATATGGAATACCTATTTTCTATAAGGATGTGAGGAAATTAAGCACTTGGAAGTAGAAGTATTCCACATGACTTCCTAATTTCAATATAGTTCAGTGGAATTTACTCTATTAAAAATAGAAACATCACCACTTTCCCTGCTAAACAAAAGATATATATACATTAATATACCAATCATTAGGTATACAAATTATATACAAAAATTATATGTATTTTCAAAAAATAGGAATAATTTATAAGAAAAGGTGAATAACAATATTTTAGGTAAGAGAGAAATTTAATTCAGAATGTATGAATAATGGACCTTATACAGTGTACAAACATGTTACTTCCAAGAACATCATTGACATGAAATGTAGATCAATATAGGGAAGTCGGTGGGGATGGAGACATATCCAATATAGTAGGTTCCTCTAAAAGACATTCCTTGAATGATTATTTTTTAAGATAAGATATATATTTCCAATTACATTATAGTTGGCATTCCCACAGTGCCCAGAATATCCACCCTTACTAAAAGAGAAATCACTTTCTGGATAGAATAACAACACACAAACACCTAAAGTCATGATGCAGTACAACAAAATTAAAATATTAACATAATTGAACATCATTATTACCAAAAGCACAGAACCATAATTGATAAGTCATAAAATTAGATGTATTATAATAACCTAGGAAAAAATTATAAGAAAAGGTAAATGAAAACTATTTTAGGGAAGCATAAAAATTAATACATAAGGTAAGAAAAATAGACCTTATTTATTTTAGAGTACATTTAGGGTCAATGTAGCCACATAGAGGTAATCAAGAACTTAGTGGAACGATATTTATGATGTGTAAAATTAAAAAAGTGATTTATACAAATCTTCCTAACCAGTGTACCTTGACTTCTTAACATTGGTTACATTGCCCTTGGATAATTTATTAACTGAGTATAGGATGAAAGAAAACTAGCATCACTCAAACAAAATAATTTCAAATTTTAGGGCCAATGAAATACAATGACAAAGACCCCATTTTAAAATTGAAGAACTGAATAAAAATGAAGGCATGGTCAAACCAGCTTAACCAAAAATACCCATCCAAGCAAGAAATATCTTCAGTTTCAATCTAGTGGACTTATGCAATGGACCCACCTAAAACAAGAGGGTAATTGTAAAATAACCTACATATTTAGCAATATTATAAAAAAACAACCATTAATAAATCATATTACAAGAAAATGAAAACACAATCAACAGTGTGGTAGACAACAGGGGAAAAAATAATATTTTGAATGTATGATAAGAAATATAAAATGTGTAGTTATTATGAATGTGAAATTAATGGTAGATTAATCTAGATGCAGTACCTGAATGTAAAAGAAATTTTTCCTATCTTCTGAGACTTTTATTCATTGAATTGGAGGAAGATGCTACTTATAATTGATCATCATGGAATTGAAAAAGTTAATTATTTACTGGTCACTAGGAAGGATACCAGGATATTATCCAAATCAACAAGAGTACGAAACACTCAGTAGTACATAGTTCAATGAGTTTCATTAGGGTTTCATAGATAATCCTGATTGCTCGAGCATTATTACTTACTTTATAATAAGTATCACATAATGTTATCATAATATATTCACTGTCATTCAGCTTATTTAACCAATATCTAATTACATTCACTATTTGTAAATAATCTTTATGGTGATCATTTTTTGAATAATTAAATTCAATTATTAAAACATATATTAAAGTTATTATATTCTAAAAATAATGTTATGATACCAGTACATAATAACTTGTTAGACATTTCATTTAGTACATTAAGAAGTACTATACAATACCATTCAAGACCTGAAATAATTATATATAAAGGGGTACTAATTTCAATATAAAGAGAGTCCATACCCTTCATGTTAATATTGAAAACCAATTGGCCCATTTCCTAGGTCAATGAATGTCATGAAATTATTTTTTAACCGAATAAATCAAGAAACTATAGTGAAGAGTAGTAGACATGCAACCAAGTAATTTTTCGAAACCCTGTAGGGTCTCAAACTACCCCAAAATCTTATTTTCAAGCAGTATAATCTTAACCGAATGTAAAGAAACAATGATAAAAAGGAATAAAAAGCATTGAATAATCAAAATTCCAAAAATTATCGATCCGCTAACTGGAATAGTATTCATTCTATCTGGTTGAGGGAAAGTGAAGAATACCTATATTGGAATTCACCAACAAGGAACGAATATATTTAATTAATCTATAGTATATAGATGAGGGAAGCTAATGAGAGATATTTAGTAAACATAGTGCCCAAATATATATTATTAATGAAACCAAAAATTTAATACATATAGAGAAAATATATGATATAATGGATTATAATTTATAAATTTGAGTAATGTAGATTGTGAAAAAATCCAAATAAAGAGAAAGAGTTTCTGAAACATAAAATAAATCTATAGGGATTGAAGAATATAATATACATTAATTTTGAATGGAACAGTTGATATTGATGATTTTTTGTATTCAAATACTCAAAGAAAAATTTTTGATTCATAATAGAAGATGTATTAAATGAACATATGAAAAAAAATCATAAGAGAACCTAAATAATGAATATTGTAGAGTAGAGAGAAAATTCTGTCAGGGGGTATGTATAACACACCTTCTGAAACACAGTGGAAATTTATTGTCAGTGAAGGCACATAGAGGTAAACAAATACGCAGCCAAGAAATGTATTAGATTCTCTTATTGGTGATAGAAACTGAAGGAAGTGGATCCCAAATTCAAGATTCTGGAATGCAGATAGTTTAATATTATATTAAAATTTAGTATGAATATATTGATATGAAATAGTGACTGGCCGAGATTCATGTTTTGGGGATGATTGGAAGAGAAAATTAACTTTGTCGGGAGATGGATGTGAATGTGGTTCATTTTTTTTACTGCGAGATGATAAAAAATCGCAGTGAGAGGATTGGTTTTCTATAAGAATTTCATTAACCCACTGAGCTAAGATATCGAGGACAGAGATGAGAGTTTAGATGATAATGGATTTGGGGTACGGATCAGAGATCAGAGATTTTGGTGGAGCGTATGGGTTCATGTTAAAAAATGACGATTATGTTTAAATTCCCTATGGCGGTGGAGGGAGGCGAAAACATGAGCGTCAGATGGAGAAACTATGAATGGAAATTTTAGGGAGAGATTAAACATGATGGAGAGGTATCCTAAAACTAGGAGGAGGAGAGAGATGATCTGTGAGCATGATGGACTACTAGAAAGTCAGGAGTAGGATAACGCATACATGAGGAGTTTGTGGGAACCATAGGTCTCAAAGAATGTAATCCCAATCGCAAACAGGAAAATGAATAAGGTGGAGATTGTAGTGTAAATCGGGAGAAGAAGGAGGTTAGAGAGGGCGGGCAACATATGGGTGGTAGACTAGGAGAGGGAGAAGGACAGAGGGGGCATCCTAGGGTAATCAAGGTAAAGACACATGATAATATCAATGGGAGCATAAGAGGTAGGCATATAGGAAATGAGATCCCGAGGGGTGGAGCAATGTGGAGATAGGGAGGAGGGACACATCTGGAAAATTTGATGTGGAAGAACAGGGTTTGGACACATGGATTTTTGAAATCCTAGATTAGTATATATAAAAGATTCATAATTATTTTTATATGTATAATAGTGAAAAATTTTAAATAGTATAAAACCTCATAAGGACCATAACTATTAAAATGAAGATATTTCTATATACTTTATCAAACCTATTCTAATAAATGTACAAATTTACAATATCTAATCTCATAATATGTTTCCCCATTTTTTCAAAAATCAATAAACTTATTCACAGATTATTTTTTCTCAAGATAAATGTTGATCAAACATGTGTTTTCATCATCCCTTAAACTCTAATATCCACTACATGTGAAAATACCCATTGGTGTATGTACATTCTAGCTCTGTATGATTACTTGTTTTGATGGTTGTAGGTATTCATGGGAGGTAATAGTAGATTTCTATAGATGATGGAGCTTCAACATATTTTCTTCTCCTAATGCTTCCCTCTTTCTTCTCCCCAGCATCAATGATTCTTTGAAGGTTCCTCGGATCCTACATGGCCAACCAGTGGTACCGATATCTTCACATGAATTAACCAATGCTTCTTCTCTACTCTCTGTGGCCCTGATGGTGATGTTCGTCAGACGTCAACCTCCGGTGGAGATATTTGACAGGTATGTGAATGAGGAATGGGTCCTAAGACATCATGTGGTTGTCGGTCACTTAGGGAAGAGACAATTACTTTTTTGTTTCAGTGTTGAGGAAGATTTGGTGCGGGCTTGGTCCAGAGCAGGTAGATCTGTTCGTGGATTTCAGTTCCATTTTCTCCACTGGTCTTTCGACCTTCACATGAATCGTGACCCCTCCATGACGGAAATTTGGCTTCAACTCCCTGGGCTCCCCCTGCCCTTACAAAATCAGGCTCTTCTTCAATCAATTGGTAATTCAATTGGACGCTTCTTGTGTGTAGATTGGAGGACCTCTTCCCTGAAGCACCCTATAGTTGCTCGAATTTTTTTTGAAATGGAACTTTCAAATCCCCCTCCAAAAATGGTCTGGATCATGATAGAGGAAGAATACAGGTATGCACAATCCATAGTGTATGAATCATAGACGATGTTTTTCTCATCCTATTGTAGGAAAGTTCATGGCTTTGTTGATTTCTGCAAAAGGGCTCAAGGTGTGTTGGCCGAACCTCCCATGGTGCCCAAAGTGCTTCCTGACTTGGTTATGGCTGGTGGGGAGCTTTCTGCTCCTGCTTTTGGTCTAGCAGGGACCGCAAAGGGGTGCGGGGAAGTACCTAATGATGGAGTTATTCCACAAACTGACATCTCTATGGTGACCAATGGTTCCCATGATCCTTCGGGCGATGGGGAAACCAGTCATGCGCTTCCCCGAGCAGAGGAACCGCTAGGTCTGGGTTTGGGATGCTCCTCAGGCGCAATGAAGAAAGAAGTACCTAAAAAACTAGAGCCACGGGTCATAGATGTTTCGACCATTTGATACAAGATTTGGGTATCGGTTCTTTGTTACGTGGTTTGGGGGTGACCGCGCAGGGGTCTGAGGTCGGGGAGTGGTGCCTCCAACTAGATGTGGTATCAGACAGGCAACTGAAATTCTCTAAGAATACTACTGTTGTTGCTTCACTAAAGGAAGTATTTCTTAGTTATGGAGGTCAGTTTCACAGTGCAGGTTGGGACGTTATAAACAATCATTTTTAGTACATGGGACATGGATTGGAGCAGCCTGGAAGTTTAGACCTACCAGAGCGTGTCTCTCAGACTAGTTCAACTTATGCTGATACAGTGAAGTTCGGTGAAAGGGATATTCATTCTCCAAACCGCTTCGCAGTGTTGGAAGGTGAAGATAACCATGTGGTGGTGTGATGTGATGTTGAAGAGGCTGATATTGGAAAGACCAGTGCCTTACGACTTGAGGGTTCCTAGGAAGAAAACGACTCGGACTTGGACTCCCCTATTGAGCCAAAGGAAGTAGGAATTGCTGAGGACTACATTAGATTCTCATCAAAGAAGGGTAAAAACACCATCATTGACCAAGAAGGATTCATTCTACACTCTATGATGCCGTGAAATAAGAAAGACTACACCTTTTTACCTAGAACTGCTATCACTAGGTCCTCAAGTAAAGAGAAGTGTCCTCAGAAGGCACCCAAGAATGAAAGGATAAATTCTACAATGGAGTTTGATCAACTTTTAGTAGAACCCTTATCTACTTACATGGAGGATTCAATAAAAGATATTTTTGATTCAAACACTCCTCCAAGTGGGAGTGAAGAGATAGAATGTGATGAGTGGGAAAAAATCCCTGATTGCAATGAAGAATTATCGTATAAGAGTTTGGAGGTCATCACCACGCAAGTGGAATTTGACAGGCTGGTAGGGAGGTGATTCTGGGCCAATCAACCTAAAGAGAAGAATTCATGGGGACATAAAAAACATGGAATCCGGGCATGTGGATTCAACCGACAGAAGATGACTGTGGAAGATCTCATAAAAACATGGGATAATATGGTTTACAGCTTCAAAAACCTCTTTAATGCATATCCAGATGAGAAAGATCCAGACATCCAATGGTCTCTTCTCAGATGTAAGGTATCTAAAAGGCTCAAACTGCAACTCTCTAATTCAGCAATTTCGTATCATGTTGTTTTGAATGTTTCCTAGGTGTGGACTAGTTCACACTTTTTCCTAAAGTTTTTTTCATAATAAAAAATATATTTTGATGTAATGGAGCTTCAATGCTTAATTTTTCGAGTGGTTCATCACTTTTACTTGACTAAGGGGTATCCTGTCAAAAGGATACACATCATTTTTGTACGATTTATGATTTGTAATAAACCGGGTGCTTAAATCCTCTAAGGGAATAATTTTTTTGGGAAAAGAATTATTTTTTAGTACCTTGAATTACCTAAAATTATAATGTATTAAATGAAATGTAAATGTCAAGATCGACTTTTTATTTTAATTTTATCAGATAATTCACATTTAATCATCCAATTCCCTTCCAATATCATTTTCTGAAAACCTAAGGCTCTCAGAGGAGTCCTTGAAGCCTTAATTCATCTCTTTGACCCTTTGGCTCTTGTGGAACGTCATTTTCAATATATGGTAGTTTCTCCTCCCATTCGAGGATTGTTTTCTTCCTTTATTTTTCAGTTGAGTCATTATAGTAATGTTTTGTTGGTTGGGTGTGTCTATTGGGATGTTTTTTTATGATCCTTTTCTAAAGTATAGGTATATCAAATTTATGTTGAGGTTCGGTTGTGGTTTGTTGGACGTTCTTTTTTCCTTGTGGTACATAATGGTTGGAAAGATTGTTTGAGGTAAGGAATCCGTCATTTTTCATTATTTTTTATCATGTGGGTGGGGTTTACTTTTGGTTATTTACCAGAGATGGTTGTTCTACAAAAATTAATGATAAAAAAATATGATAGATTCAAATCAATGGGTGAATGGTTTTGATTCACATGTTTCTACATATTTGTTATTATTTTTATATTGTGGACTGTACATGCTTGATTCCCAGCTGAAATTTTTGACTTTTGGAGGATTTATTTGGGTTGGATAATATATATATTGAATGATTCGTTTTTTATTGTTGTGATATCACCCAAAAATTGAAATTAGATAAGAAATTATATTTGGATAATTAAATTCTTTCCTCATGATTATAGCTTGTGTGATAACACCCCTAAAATAAATTGGAATGTCCTAAAATTCCTTTTGTAAATTAGTAAAAATGATCTTGATGTGTTGTGATGTGTGGTCATGCTTGTGGGAATATGATTATTGGTTGGGGCATAAGGGGGTGATGGTTTGTAAGTTGTACTTCTGGGTTATGGGGATGATAGTATGTTAGATGTACTTTAGGGGTTGTGGGGGTGATGGTTTTTTTTCAGTGGTTCTAGGGTGGTGAGGTGGTTTTTTTTCTTATGATATTGGGGAGGAAAAGTGATGGTTTGTTTATTATTGATTTTGTGGAATCAATGTTATAATTTTTTTAGCCATTTTTTAGGATATGAGGTGGTTTGTTTGGCCTTTCTTTTGATGTGGAGGGGGAGTGGTTGTTTTGTGATGGATTCTCATGTAGTGATGGAATATATAATTTTCGAATATTGATTGAAATAGTTTGGATTTGGGTTTGTTAATGGGATTGAAATGGATAATAAATAAATGAATTATTTATTTTCCTAGAAAAGGAGGTTGATTTAATTAATTAATTGAATGGGAAAATTAATTTAAATTGGTTTGAACATGTGAATCTATCTTGTGGCTTATGGTATAGTCTTCTTCATTTAGAGGTGGAAGTGAAAATGATGATGTTGTGAGTTGGTTAGTGTTTGGTTGTTAACCCTAATGTTGGGATTCAATGTTTATATATTTATATACATCAATGTTACTTGTAGTTTTTATACATACACCACCAACGACATGAACATTGTTCTGATACCCACAACATCACACAAGGGTGTTTTTATCGACATCTACTGAGGATAATGGATGTTGGGTACCAACTCTATTCCACGTTATCTTCTTGGAAAGGTAGGTATTCCATATTCGATGATGACTATTGTTTTGTTAGTGCATTAAATGGAGGTTTTGATAGCTCAGGTGTTTTCGGGCATGAAGTGACCTCCAATGTGTTTTCGAGTGAGATGTGATCGTATTTGTGGGGTAGTGGACTAGGTGTTTTTGGTAGATATGTGATTTAATCATGTTCGGGGTGTTGTTTTCTATATGTAAATGTTGGTAGTGTTAGTAAATACAACTTTAGAGTTTGAGAGTGACAATCTAGCGGGAAAGCAGTGCAGGGTAGCCTTTATCGGTGTGATTATTGTATATTATATTTCATTTCTTAAATTATTTGCTTAGCCTAAATTTGTAAGGTTGAGATAGATAGTTGACGTATTTAGGTTATGTTGGTTATTATGTTTTCTCCTGGGTGCATTAGTATTCATATTTCGCATGTGCATGAAAAACATTATTTTTCCTACTAAGTATACATGTGTGCTCACCATTGGTATCTAAATTCTTTTTAGGGTTCCAAGATGATTAAATGGACCTGAATAGACATTAATAACTTGTACATTTGGATAGAGGCTATGTAGTAGCTTCATGTTTTATTTTATTTATTTATTTTGACCATTTTATTTTTATATTTATTATTTATACAAGAACGGTGGGTTGGTTATAGTTTCGTTTTATATTTTTTGATAGTGTATTTTATGTATGATTTGTCATATATCATGATCTTATTATGTTATAGAGGGTAGTTCCTCCAATTTTATGGAATTTTTATACTCCCATTGCTAGTATCTAACCCTTGTCCTACAAGAAGTGGGACTTGAGGGTCATTATCTCTCTCCCCTCATTGTGATATATTTGAAGGGAGGGGTCCTAAAAGAGTGTTATCGATGGTTATGGTTCCGTTATATGATGGGGTATAGAGTTAGGCATAGTGATAATTTCATGGTTTGGTAGGGAAATGATGTAAGTTGGCATTGGTGTGAGGTATTGTCTAGGTATACCATCTAAGACATGGGATTTTAGGGCCCCCAATGAAATAGTGTCACAAATATAAGATTATTGAATGACTAAGTGTGGTAGAGATATTTGTAGGGAAGAACCCTATTAGAGGCACATATATCCTAATGACTCATGTTCTCTTTGGAATTAAGATTTTATGTTAATGATAAAATCGATTAAATGAATAAAGTGAATTAAAATGAGTGTAAATAATATCTTATACTACTGGTATTTGGATGTTATTTTTTATTTTCAGATATGTCTTTTATTTTTCATTTACATGTCTCCTAGAAAATATAGGTTCAACAGTTTGTTCAAGTTGATCACATTATTGTTGATATAAAATTAGTGGATGATTCTTATCAGAGGTAGATTCTTGATTTCTAGTTCTAGGATTTGGGAATGTATTACGGAAGTAATTCAAATGTGGATATTGAGAGCTGGCAGATGAAGCCCCAGATTGAAATCTGTTTGATAGTGTAACCGGTGAATTATTGGGTCCCCTTAGTAGTTATCTAGATACGGTGACCTACGTGATAGTGGGAAACATCATATTTGTGAGGGAGGATGGAAAATGATCTTTTATTAGTCAAATTCCAGAATTATTTTCGGGTAGATTCCCATTCATCATCCTTGAATTTAGTGAATATGGATGATCGTCCTTACCTTCGGTAGTGGAGCATGTTACTAAATGAGTTGAGAATCAAGTTCATGTACATTATGTGTTTTTACTAGAACTTTCTTGAAATTTTTAATCTCATGTGAGAGATCTTGATCAGGCACTTCATCCTTCAATCCAGTATGATGTCACTCCTCATATGTTGGCTATGTATATGGTGCTTCATAAGATGTCATATGTGATCATGTCGATTCACTCATGATCAGGTTTACAGTGAGAGGGGAAACTATTGGGTACCTCAAGGTGTAGAGTTTTTT
The DNA here is from genome assembly GCA_963277665.1 of Viscum album. Classification (NCBI taxonomy): domain Eukaryota; kingdom Viridiplantae; phylum Streptophyta; class Magnoliopsida; order Santalales; family Viscaceae; genus Viscum; species Viscum album. Next base: position 1,995,783,249 of record OY728136.1, read on the forward strand.
GTTTTTGGTATCAGTAACTATGTAATTAGATGTTTTTACCAATAGTTATATGACCATATCATTTCTATTTCATCCTTATTGGGATAGTGGTTTCAATTTATTTCGTAGGGGCTTTTTGTTAATGTGAGTTTTTTGTAGGGATTTTGGCCATCGCCAAAACCGGTTCTTATTGGTTCCATGATCTCAGTTTGGTGTAGGTAGATACATTCAACAATAGCCTTATCAATAGATTCTAGTGAGGCCGATTGTGTAGTATGTGAAGCTGGATTATGCTCTGCTGAGGGGATATAGAGTATTTAGGGCTTGAACTTGAGATGTTTATGTGTTCAGGGACCTTGAATCATGTGTGGTCATATATGTGTATTTTATATGAGATGAATTATAGATGGGTGTGGTTACTTACGTATAGTGGATGTGGTAGTTCTAGACTGTCAAGATATCATTAGAGATACGATTAGTTTGTTTAGTACCATTGCTTGTGTCGTGTTTGATATAGGACCTTCACACTTCTTTTTTGTACCTTCTCTATCCCATGCTCTAGTATTAGACATAGATAAGATTCATATGTAAATAGTAATAAATATGCCAGCTGAAGGACAAAAAATATTATTTTAAGTGTTTTGAGGATGTATACTACTTTTCATGACACATCATTCCCATTGGGATCTTTTGTTACAACAAATGAAACCATATGATATTTTCCCCAGCATCGACTATTTGTATTCTGTGTGTGCTATTATCAACTACTTATGGAATAGAGTCATTTTTTGATGTGGATAGCCAACATGTTGTTTTTTTAGAGTTAGGGTTTCATGTAAAAATATTTTGTGTAGAGACCCATATCTATGTGATGTATGAGTTCAATGGAATCAGTGTACGCTGGGAAATTGGAGACACCTATGGTCATTGGAGCGTTTTCGGATGTTATCCTCATGGTGGTTGTGATGCTACCCTCTCAACATGATATAGAGTTTATGAAATATTTTTAGCATTGTTCTTCTCATATATTGTTGGATCCTTATCGTATGGAACCCACTATGCTGTGGGAGTAATGGTTTTAAAGAGAGGATCTGATGTAGAAGGGTTTTATTAGACATAGTGTATTTTTTTGTATTCTACTTTGTTGTTTTCAATGAAGTTAGATGGTAGTAAAAGGTTGTGTATAGACCAATAAAAGAAGAATCCTGTGATGATAAATAATAATTACACTCTTTCCAGGATATATGTTCGTTTTGACCTGTAGAGAGGGGTTATTTGGTAATATAGGATCGATCTATGGTCTAGATATCAACTATTGATTGTGAATAAGGGTGATATCCCAAAGACTAAGTTAAGATGTAGCTATGGTCACATCTTGTTTTTAGTCATTACATTTGGTGTAAATAACACAACATAAGTATTCATGGGGATTATGAAAACCATTTTCTAGGAGATCATATACTACTTCATCATCATATTCATCGATGATATCATGATATACTCAATGTTAGAGGAGAAGCATCTTAATCATATTAGAACTGTCTTTCAGGAACTTCAATGCCACCAACACCATGTAATATTATCTAATAGTATTTTTTTACATGAGAGGTGCATTTAAATGGGTATTTGGTGTCATATCAATGTGTTTTATTAGACCTGTCGAAGGATGATGAAATCATTTCAGTGGAAGTACCCAAAAACTTGGAAGAGACTCATATTATTCTTGTTCTATTATGTTATTATCTATGTTTTTTATCCCATTTAACATGTTTTGAAGTCCCATTGATATAATGGACCAGGAAATACATGTCTTTGTGTGGATATATTAGTTCCAAACAACAATTACATACCTAAATGGGATGTTCATTAGTGATCTATTTCTTATGTTTCTTAAGGTGGGGGTGATGTTTGGGGTATACTTTAGGATTCCCATATGGTTTAGGATGTATATTGATGAAAAAGTGTTTATTAATCTTTTATGGGTCTAGGAAGTTATTTCCCCATTAGTGTATCTATGCCAATCATGTTCTAGATCTACTAGTGCTTGTTTTTGAACAAAATTTGTGGTGGAACTGCCTCATTTGGGAGAATTTTGTGATCTTAATAGATAATTAGAGTTTGAGGTATATATATTATTGATGTGATCAGAAAACGTGAAAGAATATGTGGATGGAGTTTCATAATTATTATCATTTTCTGATCTCCTACACCTTGAAGAAAGGGTATTTTATTTTTTGATGCTTCCAGTAGGATGATGCTAAAGATTTTTTTTCAAGAGTATAGGGATTCATAGTGATTAATAGAGGTGATGGTAGAATTTCACATATATTAGAAGGTATATGGTGGTGGGGATTGTTTTTTATATGATTTTTCAATATTTTCTAATAATGTTGGTAGATATTTTTTTGTGGGGAGACTTGGAGGAAGAGGTGTTGTGCGATCATTATTTCCATTGTAGTTCTCTAGATGGATGGTCAGAACCTGGTTTTGTTTCATTGGAGTTTTTTATGATAGTGATGCACTATAAAATCTTTAATGTGTTTCATGGATCATCATTTTAAGTACTCCTAGGAGTATACAAGATGTACTATGTCTTGAGGATGCAATTTTGGTGGCCCTGAATGAAATGTGTGGTGGAAGAGTTTGTGTAATAGTGTTTGGTTTCCTATAGTTTAAGGATATGAATCATGTTATTAGTTGTTTTTTTGAAAAGTTTGGTTGATATTTAGTATAAATGGGATGAAATATCAATTTATTTCATCATAGTATTACCTAGAAATTGAGAAGATTGTGATCCTATAAGGGTGATGGTTAATATATTGATGAGATCATCCCACTTCATTGAGACCAAGTAGTCAGGCACATTAGATTTTTTGGTTTATTGGTACTTTCATGAAGTACAAAGGATTCAGGGATTTATTATGTCCATTTTCTTGATTCAGGAATCAGATTTTTTTCATTAGGTCACCGGTGTGGGTTACAACATGATTTTTTCACTCTTTTACACCTTAGCACTACGTTCCACCCTCATCTAGATGATAAGACTAATCAGACTATCTTGATACTAGAGGATATGTTTGGGGAATTGATTGCAAACTTTAGAGGACCATGGGAATGGTGAATTACATTATTTGAGTTTTCCTATAATAATATTCATCACTCATCCATTAACAATAATCCAATTGATGTTACATATGGGAGGCCAATCCATTCTCCCTTGTGTTTGATGAATATTAGGGAGGAAGTAGCTCTTGAACTTGATTTGGTTCTGAGCATGACATAGAAGGGTTATCTTGTTTGTTAGAAGATGATAGTTGTGCAGTTCTGTCAGAAGTCTCATACTGAGTGAAGTAGGAGGCCCTTGAAATTAGAGTTTGGGGATCATGTGTTCTTGAAGGTCTCCCCTAAACATGGCTAGTGGTGGTGTGGTAGAGAGACTGGGCATTCACCCAGGTTTGTTGTGACCATTGAGAAGTTGGGGAGATTTTATGAGGTTATATATCGATTATAATTTCTTAACTTATTGGAGTGGATCCACAATGTCTTCTACAATTCTCAACTTCGTTGATATCTTCACAAGTAATACCTTGTCATTGAATTATGATAGATGGATATTTAAGATGAATCGATGTTCATGGAGAAGATAATAGAGATCTTGTATATCCTAGAGAAGGTTCTGTATGGATGGATAATTTCTTTGGTTTGTCTATTATGGAAGCATGGTGTCTATATGGAGAGTACATGGGAATGAATGACGAAGATGTGTGCTAGGTACCAAATGTTATTTTAGTTTTTCATTGTATATTTTTATCATTATGTGATTTATGGATCATTCTATTAAATGAGATTCTCTATTTTCACTTTTTTGATGTATAATGTTTGATTATATTTTGACATATGAAACAAGGATGACTAAATTTTTAATTGAGGCACACTATCGTCGATTCAAATAAACCAATGTGGGAGAGTCAGTACAACATATAGTATATAGTATCTTGACAAAGAGGATGAATTATTGGATTTATTTTCTCACGATGGTTCATTTCGTTGATTATAGTGGATATTGGTTTTAGTTGCATAAATGATGAGATGGTTGCAGTGATATTTTGTTGTGATATGTGGTAGTTTTTTCAATGTGGTAATGATGTTGGGTGAGGTGTTTTTATCCATTTATTTTGTTGTGTTTTTTTCTAGTGGTAGAGTTCAAGGTATAATGAGATCCTTCATGGTTATCTCATGGGGTGGTTGTTTGGACCCATTTCATTCTGGGGGTCATTTTAGATTCTCATGGGTGAGAATAATTTGAAACGTATCTAAAGTGTCATTACATTCTTTTTTAGTCAATTATATTACAAATTTTTATGGGTGGATATGTTTTGGGTCAGGGAATTTTCAGTTGAGGCAGGAGATGCAGTATAGTTTTTTAAGGAAACACACATCATGTAAATTTATTGGATGACATGTAATGGTGATTCAAGGATTATAAATCTAGGTGGTTCAAATCTTGTATCCGGATAATGAGTATCACATAAAAGGGTACTCGTAGTGTATTTGGGATTCTTGACATGTAATAAACAGGGAGTTAAAATTATCGGAGTAACCTTTTTTGTGATTGATGGAATGGTTGGTTTCCCATGTATGACACACTGTGTAAAGTATTACATCATTCGAAAATTATATCACCCTATGTTTTATGTTCACTTTCACAATAAATTTCCATTTATTTGACTATCACACATCCTCTCTTGTTTTGGGAAACCCCTAGGAACCATGTGGATTCAATTGGTCCCTCATTCCCCCCTATTCGATAAGTTATTTCTAGTGGATATATTTAGAAATATGTGGTTGGTTATAATCCCTATAATAAATTGTATTATTTAACTTTTCATTCATAGATTTGTAGTGGTGATGTTGCAATTGTTTGAAATTTGTGTTTGGTTGTGTTTTGATGATCATTTTGGCACGGTGTTGGTTGATCTTTAGTTTTTCAATGTGTTTTTGTGGTGTGGGGGAATTCTTTCTTTTCCCTGTAGTGAAAAATGAGATGGAAAGATTAATTGAGGTAGGTAATCCCTCATTTTTTATTATTCGAAATCATGCAGGAGGGGTCTATTTTTTTATATATGGGATATGTTTTTTATGATTTAATTAAGGATAAAAAATTTTATAAATTCCAATTCAATGGAAGAGAGGGTTGGTTAAAATTATTTTATATATTTTTTTTGTTTTTATGTTATATATTACATGGGATTTATTAACCACAAAAAATTTTGGCAATTGGTGGATTTGTATAATCTGAATGAAATATATTGTGAATCTAGATTTCGTTGTGATTTTCCTGATGTCACCCTAAAATTTAAATTGGAAATCCACTTATATTATTTTAATAAAAATAATTCCCCAATATTATGAATTGTATGACAAAATCCCTAAAAAATGTGGAATGTGATAAAATATCATTTTTAATTTGTAAAAACAATCTGGATGTGTTGTGATGGGTCATCATTTTTGTGGGATAATGATGAGTGGTTGGTGCTTGTGGGGATGATAAGTTTATTGCTCTGATTATTAATAGCAAGGTAATGGGTTTTTTCCAATTATTTTTGAGGTGGCGAGGTTGGTTGTTTTGTAATGGTTATGTGGAGGAGAGTTGATGATTATTTTGGATGTGTTTTTTTTGTTCGGGATGTGATGTTTTGTTTTTCTATACATTTGGATTTTAATGGTGGTTTGTTTGGAATTTCATGGGGGGTGAGGTGGTGGTTTCATTGTTCTAGATTGCCAAATAATTATGTTATAAATAATTATTTATTAATTATTTAGATGTATGGAAAAAAAAATTAAATAAATAAATAATGGTTTTTGTGGTTAAATGTGGTTTATGCTATATAATCTGATGAATGTGATGATTAAATAAAATGGAATTGCAATGTGAATTTAAATTGTGTCTTGTGGTGTGGTTTCTTCATTTAGTGGCGGCATCAAAAGTGAGGATGTTGTGAGTTGGTTATTGTTTGGGTGTGAACTAACAGGTTGGGATTGTGTGAGGCTATATGTATATACATGATTATTCCTTTTTTATTTCTATAAGCACCCCAACCAAGTCAATGACTATTTTCCAACACCCATATAGTCACATGGGGTGTTTTACTGACATTTAATGAGGAGTACTGATGGATTATTACTAACTATTTCCCTCTATCTCTTAGAGATGAGGTAGGTATTCCATAGGTTGTGATTTTCATAGTACTGTTAGTGCATCAGATAGTGGTTCTGATAGACTAGAGGGTTTTCAAAGATATTTGATAAACCATGTGTTTTCAGGTGATATGTGACTGTTTTTTTGGGACATTGGCCCTGGTATTTTCGTGTGAGATGTGATGCGAGTGTTCTTGTGGGGATGTGTGGTATTTGTAAGAGATGGTATCTATAAAAGGTAAAACATTGTGATGTGATAGTGGCATACTAGGAGGATAGCAGTGTGGGTACCCCTTATTTATGTGATTCTAGTTATATTATTTTATTTGGATTGTGTTATTTAATTAGCATACCTTAGTGAGTCTATAATAGATTGTTGACATATTTAGGTGTGGATTATTCTGTTATTTTCTCATGGGTTCAATAATATTGATCTTTCACATGTTCCTGGAGAATTTTGATTTCCTACTAAGTATAAAAATATTATCACCCTATCTATATAAACTATTTTTTGTTTTCCTAGATGATTATGGAGTCCATGCTAAACATTACTAGCATAGAACATTGGATATCATCAATATGACATATTTAATATTGATTTTGGATATTTAAATTGGATAATTTTATGTGTATCAGATTTATTTATACATGAACTATGGGATTTGTTTTCCTTTTTTTTATATTTTTTCATGGAGTTTTTTTATAATATTTCTTATCTAAAAATCCTTCATTATTAGAGAGGATAATGCCTCCCATTTCATGAGAGTATTATAACCTCAGTACTAGTAGACAACTTGGGGCCTACTACATGTGGGACTCATGTGCCATTTTCTCTCTCCCCTAACTGAGGTATCATTGGATGGAGGTGGTCATGACACTCCCTTCATTTAAAAATTATTCCCCAATAATTCTATTAAATCTTAATCTAATCCCTAGTTATAAATCTATTAAATTAGAAAAAAATATCTAATGAGAATGAAAATTATAATAATTGGGAAAATCACCTAAGATCAAAGAATCAAAGCACTCAAAACTAACTCGGACCAGAAGGTTAAAATAATGAAAAAAAGAGTTGGATAAGTTAGTCGAAATGAAAACTCCTAAAGGGCTCCATCCACCTAAAATAATGGGTAACTGGAACCCACATAATGGTTTTACGTTAATAAAAACTTGATCATGTCCCATCAAAAACATTTTGGGAACCTACTGAGTACCATGTTTCCACCCATGGACTTCCTCCCTTCAATATAGTGCACTGGGTATCGGGTACTCTGCCCATGGGTATATTGAGGGAGCCCAAATTGTATCATCATACCACATTGCAACACCAGTTTCATGGAATACCCAACATTGGTTTATAGTGGCATTTGATCCCCATGGTAGTAATGGCACCATATCTATATCATTTCATATTACTATTAAATTACTCCAAAACATAAAATAATGTATAATATTATAATCTATTTAATACACAAATTTCAAAAACTCCATCGAATCACAAAATACAATACACCCCATTATCCTAGTCCAATAATTTTTGGATTCCCTCTAGCTATACAAACACCAAACATCATGATTCAATGAAATATAATTATAATATGTACTAATTTATAAAATATATGATCATATTAATAATGAATCATAATTATGACATTTTTAATTTATCATTGGAACACCTATTTTACATACCACTTATGTTCACTACACAAAATACTAATATCTAAAGTTATTTAAAAACAACTCATACATGTTTACAAAAATAAATTATAACCCCTGAAGATTGTTAAACCATACACTAATATAAATTATAATTATCATAATATGATCATACACAAATATGTCTTTTTATATAAATTTTAACACTCTATTAATCCCAATATCTGTGTTTAGATTTTTAAATAACTAATTAGTATAACTATTTCTGAAAATCATTGCCCATGAAATTACTCAATAATTACACCTACTGTCACATTATTTATTTAACTAAAAATATTTTGAAATGAGTATTTTTATTCTATTTTATTTTGAAATGTAGAACACATACATCAGTATAGTGCAAAATAAAATTGTTTAGTACGTAGAAAATCTTTAAAAAATATAGGTGAAAACCTAAATCAAGTCTAATTAAATCCTGGTGTATATTAAAATGATAAAAACCTATAAAAAATTAACCATACATTTAGAATATAGAAACCATAAGAATTTCAGGAAAAAATAATTTTAAGGAATCATGGTCATAAGTCAAGGCTCAATATGATACAACATAACATTGTTGGTATGGGATCACTATTCATTCCCAATACATATTATCTTTTGAGATATAATAATTTTCCATTTCATTTGGATGTTGTATAATTTCAAAAACACCAATCTGAATATATTATTTACATACATATGTGTAAAAAATAAATAAATAATGTAACCTGACACATAAATCATGTATTTATTAATCCATATGAAGAAGGGTATACTTTACAACCAAATATTTAATGTAGTGATATAGGCATCGGTTTTAAAAAAGAATTACAAAAGAATTAAATCCTTATGAAATTATTTAATTTCTATTAGTAGTTATCCAGTGGTTGTGATATTTATTAAATATGAGAATATAAATAATTAATAGTAAACATTTATTTGAATATACGGAATTGGAAATTTTTTTAAAATAAAATCACTTAAAAATTATTCATCTTATAATATTGGAAAGATATAAGATAAGATAATAAAATGATTTTTAAATAAACATGATATCTAGTAGAATGTTAATTTATTTAATTTATATAATATGACACATATATATAACTTCTCAAATAAGTTATACTCTTTCCAATATTTTTTGCAGCGCAGATGAAAATCATCTTGGTGATATGTGTTTGTTTCCCTATTCTCTCATTTTCCAATACGGATCATCTTATGCCACCATAGATGGTGATGATAGATAATTGATCAAAACAGGGTGATGGGATGTCATTTTTTCCTTCCATGGATTGTACCTTGGAACTCTATGCCTAATCTGGGATTTCATCAAAAATCTAAGTCGTGTTCATGAAACAAATTCTCAGTGCTATCTATTTGTGGACACTATTTAATTATGCTACTTATGTTTGGATGTTACAAGGGGAATGCATAGGAAATCAGACTTTTAATATTGTAGATGGAAACATTAGGTTTTTCTAGATATTACTAAATGTTGGGTGCTCTAGACCCATGTATTATTATTCGTAGGAGATAATCTCATGGATCCATATTAGATTGGAAACCCAAGGAATACTATGTTGACCAAGAGGTATCTAATTTTGGAGGCATATCATTCATGGTTTTCCATAGTCATCCCATGTTTAAAATGAGGTAGTAGTGTGAATGGCCATGAGATTAACATATTTTAGTGATACAACGCGATTGATTAGAACATATGATGGAGTGGGATTAGAGAGGTACGTCCCTTGGAGGGAGCACTTGGATGGTTTACCAATGGACGAATAATACATCCTTATAAATATAGACACATGAGGTGTGTCCTATAACCAGAAGTTGTCATCTCATTAAGGTTGATCTGAACACCCCTGAAGGCTGATTTGGGAAGTTCACCCCTAGGATGGGCACTAAGGTATACTGTTGGTCGGAATTGAAAATCATAAAGGTGTCCTACACACCCTATTTGAAAGACACTAATCAAAAACCAATTAGTATGATGTATTTTTTGGGGCTTAAGCATGAGACATGACCGTTGAAATAGGATTTTCAAGGTTGGGTTGAATGGTTTTTATACACGAGATCTTCTTGAGTGCTTCTTGGAGTGGTGATGATGCGGATGGGGCATATATATACAAAACAACCCAAAAGAATGACATGATTATAACACCATTCGAATTAATGATTGGGAAATGGGTTGTTCACCTTTGTAATGATTGTAAGTATTTCGTTCATTCATTGGGAAAAATTTTCAATGTTGAAAAATAATTTCCAACCCCCATCATATTGTGATACATTAAGGATAAGGGGGGTGAGGCAGACGACATTCTTAGGATCGTGCTATGGAAAAGGAAAACCATATGGCCTAATGTTTATCGATAACATTTAGGAAACAAAAAATGTATAATATCTAAGAATATGCCTTTCTAGATATGTTTGGGAAACAAGATACAATATAAGATCATTAATGTAGCATCCCCAAGCCGAGAAACCACCCAAATAGTGCTAACTGTCCGGGTGACACTGGCCTTAGGCACACCTCCCCTAACACCAAAGGCTGCTGATTTGTAGCAAGGGTGTAAATGGGTAAAGTTGGAGGACTATAACCTATTGGAATAGAAAATATACTAGTATGATCATTATAGTAACACATGCATCGAAAATAAATGACCCTATAGACTCGAAACTGACCCAAAAAGTAGATTCACACCAAATATCAATAAAATTGGAAGCAATATAGAAACAACAGGTATGAAAAGTAAACAGAATATAATTCCTAAAAATGGTTGTAGCCACTAAGAACAAACCATGAATGAATCCAAAGTTGGTCATACATATAAATATACCAAAAGGGAACCCATGGATAACCACTATAGCTACATATAACATAATCATGTTGATATAGAAATGAAATAGAAACTAAATTAAACCTACAACTATGCAGGACCTCATGTTCCATGTCAATATTCACACAAAATAGTAATATAATCCATCTCTTAAGGATGATCCTTTACCTGTATGTAAATCCATTAATTCTATACATGTCATGAAGGGTCCATGTAGGGTCTGAGATGATTCCCAATAGGATACCACTCAACGGTGAATAAATAGTATATGTGTTTATGTAGACATGTACCTCTCAGAAAAGTAAACGATACGATGTGATAATAAACACAATCTCCACTAGTTCTCAATAGCCACTAGGGAGTGTCACCTACTTCGATCAATGCCCAAATCTCCGATGTAAAGAGAGTCCTTGAACCATGTACCAAGGTATCCCTATAGTTACAATGTTCTAGGGAGCCATGAGATTCCACCTCAATCATATAACCTGGAACCTCATGCATCCTAAAAATCATTTTTCAAAGTACCAAAGTACCATAGGAACACCCTAAAAAATGTATATCGATACCTCAGACCCCTACTCGACAACTCACATCTTCCCATGGAATGAAAACTAGAGGAACATCAATTTCCATCCTCAAATAAATATCTAGTCCTATGAACTCAATCATGGAAAGACTCACCTCCCAACTCAATAGCATCATCACCATCTATGGAAGGCTTCTCGCATTCCATCTTGCTTTCTATGGAAAGCACCCCTGAACCATAAATACATAATCCACAACTATTAGGGGACTCTACCAACATGAGTGGTAAAGAATTATCATCACAGAGTATACCTTTGTTCCCATAACTGAATTTAGTTCTTCTTCCATGAACGGAGTGTTAAAATTATGAGATAAGAACCTAATCCAAACCATGTCTAGAACCTCATTCCCCTACGACCATGTCGCTCAGATCTGATGGTCATGTTGTCCATGTATCATGGGCCATGCCCAAGATGATAGTCATACTACCTAAATCTGATGTCCACTATACCCAATCATGTGGTCAAAAACACTCTAATAAATTCATGCAAAGATCAAACATTTATCAGAATTACTCAATCTCAATGGTCATTCCATCCCATTCTCATCTCGCGCCATTCTTGTGACAACCCCTTGGGTCCCATCTCATGCAATTCAAGAAATTACATATCTACAATTTAAATAAAAATATTTTAAAAAAATCAATTAAGATGAATAAATTTCATATCATAAAAATCATCAGAATTTAACATGGAGGGCATGAATGCCACTTAATACCTTAATAAATATAAAAAAAATAAACAATGTAGTTTTAATGAACACAATAAATTTAAATTTTTTTGGAACCCTAACCAAAATATCCCAATGAACAGTGTCCCATCGCCTATCCTCAATCATAAATAATAGGTATAGGTTATTCCCATGGTACCCCTCATGGTCTAACAATTAGTTTAATATGATATAGCATGGTCTCGTTCAAAACCTGTTCTTGTGTTAAAAATGTCACAACCCCCTAATGTCCACGAAAACTCAAAACAAAGTATACACCACCTACCACACACTCATAGACATAGTAATGTCTTATATTGAAGACCAATTCAAAATAGATCGTTGTATATATCAACTTATGTCTTAACCCTTGAAATTATATCGTATGGAAACAATGGTTCATGATGTGAAAGATTAAGAATGTTGAAGTATGAGTGGGGTTAGTCTTACCAAAATGATCATGCTGCATCCAATGGATACAAGAACTGATCACCAAGGACAATGAATGATCAACTGATGTATGATAGAGGAAGAGATGGCTCCTCCTGTGTAGTATGCGACCAACAAAGATAAAGAGATAGATATTATAAATAAGAATGAAAAAAATAAAATGGAAAATTAAAATAAAATAACCTATAAAGGATGCACGGTTTACCCACATGGTTTTCTAAACCTTTTTGAAATCATGTGACATCCACATCCTAGAAACCCCAGGCTCCCACAAACACCCCACACGATTTTCCAAATTATTCACAAACAATGGGATAAGCCTCTGTAATTCCCCATACACATCTACACAAAATGCACCCTAACTTTCCCAGTTTACCTAAACCATTCTCCCACTACTTCCTCACAAAATCATGCCTATTAAACTCTTGAAACTTATACAAATCAGTGAGGCACACTTCTATCCTCCAAAACAACCAAAAATAATATTTAAGGCCAAAGAAACTCTATGAATTGAGTTCCTATAAAATGAAACTAAAATTATCGTAGACACTAATTGAGAAAATATCAACAGTAGCAATTTTTGGTCCTAATAATAACCCTGGGTTGTTACAATCTCCCCACCTTACCATATCACATTCCTGAGCTATCAAAAAAACCCAATGCTGGAACCCAAAATAGACATACTAGTACAATGAACCCAGATTACCTCATTCTCAATGGTATAGGTCAACATACTCAAGGAGGGATCCCAACATTAAGAATTTCTTATCCCGGTTAATACTGACCCAACAAAAAATTCACATAAAGGTCCATGAGACTATTTATGGGCCCATGGTCCTCCCATGACACACCGTCACCCATGCACCTCATCAGGTTCTCATGTTTCGCTTCTACACCCAATCACATGCCACACTGCAATGGTGCCCACCCTAATCTGATAACACCCCTATAACAACGAGGTACCTCATCCCTTGTATTCCCAAAACAACCCAATATCTTTCACCTCAATCCCAAACTACATCATGGATTCCTTGAAGAAAAATGAACCATAGTTAACCTGCATCCATGTGATGCCCCAATTCCAAGAACCTCAAAACATGCTCTTGATGCAACGAACCTCATACATATATCCCTCACCTGAGATGGTGTATACCCACTAACAAATTTTTGATCAGTCCATAAATAAATTGTGCACCTTGGGCACTCAAAACAGACTTTCCTCAACAGTCCATTCTAATAAAAAGAAAAAAAATTGACACACTTGTGTCGTACCTCTATCCATCGTCGGGTCTCCAGCCTACTCTGCCCCTAATAGCTCCATGACATGCACATGTCTTGGAACAAGACCTCCTAAAACCTATTCTACAAATAGTGATGCAGTAGTCATTGTCCAATGACCCCATTGAATGGTCCCACTATCTCTTTAACATCATCTTCATGCAGTTGGAACTCTTCTACCCTCACATGGTACTGATCATGAACTGATATCTAAAACCTACACATACCCTGGTCCTTATTTGTTGTCTGTTTGGGAAGGATACCTTCAGAAACTCTTGAGTTGACTGACCAACCCACATGCCCATAACTCTTTTGAAGTCTGCTCACACTAACTCTAGACATGCCATGGATGTCCATACTGAACGAAAAACATTGTTGAGCTACCATGGGGTAGTCTAGCTGGGAAATTGTCCTTACCACCCCACTAGAACTCATCCCAAACATGTTTCCTACCATCTGAACAATTACCTAAAGTTGCTGATCATCTCAAATAGAACCTGTCTGATGGGTTACCCTCATCTATTTTCACCTGATTCACTTCTTCTTAGAACAATGCCACCCTGAAGTTGTTTACTTTCACCAGTATGGTGTGTCGTAATCCATCTCCATAGCACCTCACCCTAAAGGTGTCATCGCTTACCATACCTAGTGAAAATAGTGACAGCGCAGTGAAATTAGTTTCACAGTCCATGATGGAAATTTTACCATAATGAAGGATCCAGAACACTCAATCTCTCGTCACCCTCAACTTCTCATGGAAAAAATTCTCGAATATCATATCTTCAATGTCCTTCTAATCTAATACCTTGGGTCTAAGATCCTAAACTGGCACATCCAACTAGTGTTTCACCTGTCTTCTATTCAAATACATCGCTATCTTGACCCTCCTCCTTGGTGGACTCTCCATCTGCTCAAAGATCATCTTCATGACCTCTATTCACCTCTCATCGACCTACATAACACCCTCTCGCTAGAAAATCGTTGGTTTCTGCTATTGTAACTACCATAGAAGATATTCCATTGATGGATCTTCTCACTGAGGACCTCTATCAATCCCTTTCAAAACACATACCTGGATCGATTGGAGCTTCTCACTGAGACACAACCCAAACACTGTCAATCCCAGTAGTTATTCTTATTACATAGGATCCTAAACCCGATCCTGTCTTAGATCCTATACCTAAGGCTGATGCTCTTCCTTGCACTTTGGTTTTTGAACTTGATCATGATCATATGTCACTATACCATCATGCACCTAGTGCTCTATCAAGTCATCTAGGTGTAACCCACTGAATACCATAACATTTTGATAAATCCAATATATATATATATAATAATATATTCAACATAGATAGGGAAAATAGTAAAGATATAGTGTATAAAACCTACCCTCACTCTCCCATACTGTGACCGTGCCCAAAAAATTTTCGCCAACAGGCCTACATACCCTCTCTCAAAACATCCATGTATCACAAAATTCTGAATCCATGCCCATCCTGACAACCATATTTTCCTCAAAATGATGACCAATTCACCAAATCCTATTGGTCAAAATCACCTCATTCATGAAGTCTCCCTACTCCAATGAGATCAAGACAAAATTCCCATGCCACATGAAATTATATATATATATATATATATATCATGGAATATCATAGTTCTAATTTAAAAAGTATTTAATGCATGTTATTTTACATTTCCATATGGAATTTAATTTTTATATATATTTCAATATCAATTCAAAGGGAATTCATGCATATATTAAATTTAAATAACCTAAGAATCTTCCTATCAAAGATAAGAAAACACACCTTGCCTCAACGGTCCACGGTCCAAATCTCCCTAACCAAACCAAGTCAAGGGTCATATATCATAATCCATAATCATTACAAACTAAGTGTGCCACTATGGGGGAAATCATATAATCTGTAATATATTCAAGAGAAAAATAGCATAACCCTCCCAAGGTAACTCAATACATCCCATGTACATGGGTCTACATGCACCCATGAACAAGTTCAAAAACTAGTTTTGTAAACAACATATATCTAGTCTACCATAATCCAAAATATTAATACTTAGAAAAGAGGTAAAATAAACCATATATTACCACTTATAACAATCCCAACCCTGAACAGCCACACAAACAATGCTTATTGGTCGGGTGTCACTATACTTAAGCGCACCTCCACTAATGAAAGTGGCTTCCCACTATAAGAGTGGGGTAAAAAAGTATATTGGGGAGGTTATATCTCCTAATAATAGATAATACACTGTTCTAAGAATAATAGTACCACATGAAATGAAAATAAATCAATCGGTAGACTCAAACTAGACCCATAAAGTAGAAGAACATCCAATATCAATAGCAGTGGATCTAATATAGAAAAAATAATAGTGGATAGTAAATATAATATCATGCTATAAAGTCACTAGTAGCCACTAAAAAACCATGATTTCTTCTATAAAAGGTCATATATATAAATATAAAAAAACGGTTCCCATGGATAACCATTGTAGCTATATAAAAAATTAACATGCTAATATTGGAATGAAATGGAAGTTAAACAAAAGAAAAACTCCATATAAGAAATACCTCAAGGTCCATGCCAATATCCATTCCAAACTGTACTCTAATCTAGCTTCTGAGGATGATCCTTTATCGATATGTAAAGCCATAAAATCTACACGCATCCTAAAGGGACCATGTAGGGTGTGACATGAATATTACATGGATACCAACCATTGATGTGTACCAATTATTTTTGTTTAACAATACATTCACCTCAAAGAAAAGAAAATAGTACGATGAATTTGTAAACACAATCTTCACTTGTTATTAGCTTCCACTGGGGTGTGTCACCTCCTTCGGCCAATGTCAAAATCTCTAAAGCAAGAAGAGTCCTTGTCCCATGGCCCAAGGAACAACTATTTTCAAAACGTCCTAGGCAACCCTCAGGTTCTACCTCAACAAAATATCCACGCACGATGTGCCTCTGGAGAAATCGTATCTCAATGTACCGACATCCTGAATGAAAGCCCAAAAAAAAGTATCCTAATCTCTTGGACCCCTCTTTGAAACTCACATCAGCCCATGGAATTAAAACTATAGGAACTTCAGTGTTTTTACTCAAATAAATATCTATCCACATGGCCTCAATAATGGCATGCCTCATCTCCCAACCCGATAGCCTCATCACTATCACCTAACGGCTACTCACCTTCCACGTGGATTTCTACAACAAGAACCCCATACCATAAATACCTAAGGCACAACTATACGAGGTCTCTACCCACACAAGTTGTCAAACCACCTCATCATATAGTCTACCTATGTGAACAGGAATCAATTTCTCATATTGGCCACCATGAGTGAGCGACATTCACCAAATAAGAACATATTCCACACTATCTCTAGCACCATGTACCCATGTGACCATGTCACTCAAATTCTATGGCCATCCCATCAATTTATCATAGGCCTTGCCCAACCTAAAACTCACATTTTCTAAATTGACATCCACAACAGCCAATAATATGGTCAAAACCACTTATGAAAATCTAGTCAAACCCCAAAACAATGATCAACATCACTCAACCCTAAAGGTCATTCCATCTCAATCGCAACTTGGGCCATGCCCGTCACAACCCCTTGGTTCATATCTCATGAAATTCCAGAAATTTCATATATAAAAATTTAATATCAAAATTTAAACAAGAAATTGAATTTAGACAATTTAATTGGATATCATAACAATAATCAAAATATTACATGAATGTCCTGAATTACTCTAATAATATAAATCATTCTTTAACAAATTTAACACGTCATTTTAAATCAACCCAAATTATTTAACACCATTTTGGCACCCTCGACAAAAATATACCAATGACGAATGACCTCTTTCTATCCTTGCTCAAGAATAATAGGTTTAGAGCAAGCCCACGACACCCCAAATGTTCTAAAATTTACTTTAATATGTTATAGTAGGGTATCACTCAAAACATTCCATTTTGATAAAAAAGCCAGAACCCCATGATTTTTTGGAAACTCAAAACATGGTATGTACTACCAACCTTGCACGGGTAGATATAGGCACGTCTAATATCGATTCTCAATTCAAAGCCAATCGATGTAGATATGAGGTTCTATATTAAACCATGGAATGGATCGAATAGAAATGGTGGTTCAAAATTTTAATGATCATGAAATATGATGTATACATGTGATTAGCATTATAGATACGATTCTCCAGCATTTGAAAAATTGAAGAACATATCACCTAGGGGGAAGATAAATTGAATCTAGTGGAAAATAGATGGAGGAGGGATCCTCCTATGCATCACATGACTAAGAAAGAGAAAGACATAGATAGGATAAATAATAAATAAAAAGAAATAAAATGAAAAGATAAAATAAAAAATCTTTTACATGCACCATGGTTTACCCACATAGTTTTCCAAACAATGCAACAACCATCCGACATCCAATACCTAGAAACCTTAGGCCTTCTCTCACCACCCTGCATGGTTTGAAAAACCATGTATCAAGCCTCTTCAATTCTACATACACATATGCACGGCCATGTTCCATGACTCACACGGTTACCTCACACCATGCTCCTACTACCGCCTCTTAACACCCATGACTTTGGGCCTCTGATGCTCTGGAACCTTCTCCAAACACCCCAAACAATCTATGAGCCTCCAGACCAACCCAAAAACTCAATTTAAGGCCAACAGATCTCTCAGAATTACATTCTAATAAAAAAAATGTTTTATATCCACTAATTGTTTTATTCAAACAAGGAGGGGTTTTTGACACGACTCAAAAACCTGAATTGTTATAATTTACTTGTATGAGAGTTACAAACAATAGAAGATGTGTTGGAATTGAGATAAGACATCAATCACCATTGGGAGTTTCTTTAATAGGAATTCCCTATCTATAATGTTGATGTATTTATAACTGACATGCTTATATAGTGTGATATAGTACATGAATGGTAAAACTCCAAGGGTGATGAATTTTACTTGAACACTGGGTAATGATTATTGTGAATTAATATTATCAAACATTATAACATAATGGGATTGCTTTCAAGATATTAGAAAACGGTTGGCCGGAACATGAGCCTCAGCCCGGTTGGTAAGGACTCTTATGTGCATTCAGGTGACCCAAGATAAAATCCAGGCGGAGGCATAATTTCCAGCTATGGTAGCAGTACTGTATTAGTAATCTAGCAGTACTCTAGAAGGTACTATAAAGGGAATTGTAAAGTAATATAGAAGGTACTTTAGTGGGAACTGTAGAGGGCACTATTTGGAAATGTAGTAGCTAGGAATTTTCCCCTGTTTGGGCATTCATCCCATCGATTTAGTCCCCGAGTCCATTAAGGCCTTCAGGCCACCCAAGCCTTTGGGACAGTAAGGTCATCAGGCAACCGTAGGTGAAGATGAAAACCAGACAACCTACAAGGATCAATCTCTATAAAGAGGATGAGAACAAGGCTTTCACCACAGCAGATGCTAAACAGATTGAAATAATGAGAGGGTATGGAACCTTCCATCGGGACAAGCCTGTGCATGTACGAGATGGCCTAGCTGAACATCCATGTGAAGGTGGAGATCTGATTTCACAATGAATATGGTGGGGAGGAGCAGTTCTAAGTAGTTAGTCTAGGTTTTATGTGTTGTTTGAATCCTAGGGGGCATTAATTTCTCTAAGGCCTATGATCTATGTAATTACCATGCCTACAGGCCTTATAAGGGTTCCACCTCACCCATGGAAATGTGGATTATCAAAAATCAAAAAAATGAAAGCCTTTGGGCGATTTGATGGATGGAAAATGGTTGACCGTGTTCTATTCATGAAACATATCTTCGAATGTCTTCTAATGTCTAATGAAGTGTTGTCCCATTATGTTAGGAGAGCCAGTATGACATGAGACCAATCCATTAGGGGGTCCCTATAGATGTTAATGTTAATGGGGATCCAAATAAGGGGTATGTAAAGAATGGAAATAGAGTGATGGAATTTTATAATTGAATACATCTCTCTTGTAATTACACCACACTAGATTATATCATATTGGTGTACCGGTGTTAGTCTAAAAAAGGTTATACATGTCTTCCAGGGGGAGCATCATATCATATGTTAAGCATAAGTTGATGGAACATGAGTGATTCTGTATATGATCACCATTAAAGGAAGGGTTCTCAATCTATTAATAGGATTCCTTTTGGAATAATCTCATGAAACAGAGGATGATGACCACATAGTTTAATATCATAGAGTGAAGATGATGTAAGGTACATTTTAAAATTGTTTTAATATGATGTATCCCACAGATTAATGCTAAATGATTCGGAGGTTTAAAACAATTCAAGTCCATACTCTATGAATTCTAGTCAACAGTTTAATTTCATGGCGCACATACTTTGTAATTTTCTATTCCTCATACACGTTGAATGGTGGAAATAAACCTTATATGGAAGATCCAAAATGGATTTTGTTCCTTTCAAGAGTTATGAAATAGGTGGGTGTTGATGTGAATGAGAACCATGGGGTAAATTCTACACCATACATCCTATAGAGACTATTATTTTATGGTTATGGAGTTTGGACACAAGGGAGGGACGTTTACCAATAAAATCATATGTGTGGTAGAGGGTGATATACCTGATGTGAATTAGACAGGAAGGGGCCCATATCCACACCAAAGTTTTTCAGTGAGGCTCTTAGTTAATGTTCTTAGATATTTTACCATGAGGATTTGATGTGAAAATTGACCACATCAATACCCACCCCACAAAAAATTCTAATCTCGCTTAATCCATTCTCGGTTCCAAAAACAAGGAATAATATCGAGGGTGTTCTAATATATGGGAGTCCATGGGGATGAAGCCGAGGGTTTTGAATTTCACCATGATACTGGAGAATATAATATAGGTATGTAGAGTCTTTAGAGACTTGGATAAAAAGGGAATAGTGAGTATGGATCAAATTCTATCCGTGTTCAAAAAAGGACCATGACTATATTGGTCATGAATAGAAAGGGAAAATGTCGAATCAACTGTTGAAAATGTTAAAAACATAGGATTCTTTGTTTTCTACCATAAATCCTTTTTGGCGTTGCCCTAAAATAGTAGGAGAGATAAAAGGGAATGTATCCATCATCGTCAGGTGGTCCATATGGATTTGAATGATGATGTGAATTTAAATGAAGAATGACTTGATATGTGGAATGTTGAACATCATAAAATTGAAGAAAAACTAAATAGTCAATGTACTTTAATGTAATGATTCATGGATTATAGAAATAAATTTAAAGTATTGTTTATTGGACTATAGGGGATGCATTTCGTATAAGTTTAGAATGCATGGACCATGAACAGGCGAAACCAATGACATTGACATTTTTTGAAATTTAAATACCTAGCGTGAATAAGACAAGGAGGATCATCACTATATATAATGTACATGATTCAAGTTGAGCATAGTTATAATTCAAACTGTCCAGACCCCAATCGAGGTAGAGGGGATGATGGTCGTAGGGAACGTAAAGTTGGGAACAAATATGAATTGTTTGGGAATCACTATGAATACCATAAGGTTGGGAATCAAGACATATGTTGTTTTAGAGGGAAATCTGGTAAGAATATGACACTTAATGGGGAGATACTCTCTGAAGAGGGAACTGAGGATTCCCATGTTTTTCATGTGGATTTATAAAAATTCATACAGAATGGTTACAGTTAAATTTCATGTGTTGAAAACACTAGCTTATAATTTGAGGTCATAAATATTGGACCAACTAGGATGATTTATCAAATGGTTGTGAGTTATGTGGAATCCTGACAAAAATTATGTGAATGAGGACTAAGGAGGCCAAAAATAACAAAGCACGTCCCAAAAAAATCACATATAAATTTTAAATTATTTTATAGTGGACTATACTGACAACAAGTGGCCAAAAGTCTAATGGATCTATGGCTGGTCCTGAAGAAAAAATGTTCGGGCATCACTACGTATCCCATGAGGATGGTAATCAAGAAACACATTTTTTTAGAGTGTGAAATATCACAATATAGTTATGATTCATACATAAATGGGGGAATTTTAATTTTGAGTGGCTAGATTAGGATATAGAATCCATGACACACTACATATCCGTTATGGATATAAATAATATTATATGTATTTCTTGAATATTTCATGTTAGGTGACATATTCTCAAGAAATTTCCCCTTAGGAAAAACAATTATGGAAAAATGAATTTTCTCATCGTATAGTCAAGAAGATGATTCTTATGAATTCTATCATAATGAAATAAGGATACTAGTTGTTATGCATTTTAACGACATAAAACTCAGACTATATGGTATCTTAGTTTATGGTCATAGATTTTGTACAATGAGAAGATTCTTCTAGGAAATAAATATGTGGTGTGGTATCATTAAAAACCCAATGTGAATAATCAATGGATTCCCTTCACGACATAATACATTCATGGGATAAAGTCACATGTAGTTTAAATTCTTGATGATTGGACTAGTTCTTTATAGTTTAACATCATAATACATGTACAATAAGATATGGTGTATCTAGGAAAGAGGAAATGTATATTAATTAATAACAACCCAACATTAGTGAGGTCTAAAGGAGGACCATGTTGAATGACTACATTTAATGGAAAAAAACAAAAACACAATTAAAATTCATAATGTTTGGACTCTGGTTCAATATATACTATCCTATTCATGGTACATGATCTCCTAGATTAAATCCATATATTTTGGACCTTTGACATTGTGAAACTTCCCTATATAGATTAAATCATTATGAAGACTAATAAGACTACATGATTTAAGCATGATGTGGGAAACAAAGAGTGGTGTGTGAATTTCCCTATCACATGGAGGAAAACCACAAGGGTCAGGGAATTTCAGGTTGGGAATACCCCAAAAACACAAAAGAGAAAACCTAGGGAGTGTCTACACCCTATGATTGTCACGACCTGCCCTCGGGGTCCGTGCCGTGACTACCCCAAGCCCGCCTTCCATAGGCCAGGGGCTGGCGACTAGCACCAAGGCGTAAATCCCGGTAAAAAGGGAAGGCATTGCCTTTGTAAAGTAAACAAACACCACAGAGTAAGCAAGCGGAAAGTAACACTAAGAAAAACAGAGTACAACTAAAAGTGCGGAAAGTAAAAAGGGGCCGGAAATACAAGCCCAACTGTAAAGTACAACTCGAAAGGGAAAACAGCAACTGAAAAGTAAAGCAGCTACGCCGAGCTGTCCACTGGAAATCCCACCTGAAGGGTGGGTACAGATAGCTCCTCTGCTCCTCGGGTCCCGCCGTCTGCTCCAAGTATGTCCCGCCCAGTGGTCTGCCTCTGTGTACCGCCTCGTCGTATAGTCCACCTCCAGGTACCGTCCAGTCCTCGAACACTCGGCCTCTGCCAGTACTGGCTGTCGTCTGCAACCAACACAACGAGGTGCGGGCATAGCCCGTGCAGGGGTGAGTATAACGATACTCAGTAGGGACCCCGAGACCCTCAAGGTCTCACTAAAACCAACAAGGATAACCACAAGAAGATCACAACAGATAACTCTACTTAGGTATATGCCCATACATATACCTAAGTTATCAAGTAACCCATCTCAGTCATGAGGAAACACAAGGATCATGAGATCAACGGATAACCACT
Source organism: Viscum album (assembly GCA_963277665.1). Classification (NCBI taxonomy): domain Eukaryota; kingdom Viridiplantae; phylum Streptophyta; class Magnoliopsida; order Santalales; family Viscaceae; genus Viscum; species Viscum album. Next base: position 1,995,806,698 of record OY728136.1, read on the forward strand.
ACCCAGGTATATGCCCATACATATACCTAAGTTATCAAGTAACCCATCTCAATCATGAGGAAACACAAAGGTCAAAAGTCTCAGCTCAAACCAGGATTTTCATTATCGAAACCGTAACTGCTGAAGAGCTCCGTCTCTAGAGTGTACAGTGGTCCTGTCACGACTCCGAGGCCGCCGCTCACTAACCTAAGACTGCTGAAGTACTCCTCCTGTCGAGTACTGCGGGTCTGCTGCCAACTACCTGGCGCTCCGTCCGCTGAGGGTCTGCTGCCAAATACCGGGCACTACCCAGATAGCCTACTGAGGTACTCCTCCTGTCGAGTACCGCGGGTCTGCTGCCAACTACCAGGCGCTCCGTCCGCCGTGGGTCTGCCGCCAAATACCGGGCGCTCCGTCCACTGGGCTAGTCGACTCACTCCAAGTCGTGTCGGTCAAGCAGTCGTCAGGTCTCAGCCGGCTACACGGTCACCGTACTCTGCACGCTCGTCTCCGGGAGGGTCCGCTCCACGAGCTACTGGTCGATACTCCAAGTATAACAAAGTCCCGCAAAGAAGTGTCTCAAAGAACCGTCTCGTCACAGGGGTCTCAACGCAACAGACGGCGCGTCGATCGGACGCCCGGTCTGTGAGTTATTAGCCTTTTCGTCCCAGGGGCCCGGTTGGTTTCGTGAGCGAAACCAATCCCGGCCGTATCTCAGCTGTACCCCGAACTCCCATAGGGTAAACTCAAAGGGACTGTTACTCAACGTAACCACCAACGCCACTGACAGTCCGTCAAGCGGACGTCCTGTCTGAAAGATATTGGCTTTCCCGTTCCAGGGGCCCGGTTGGATTTCGGGTACAATCCAACCCGGCCATACTCCGACTGTATCCAAAACTCGGGCGGAGTATGTCAAAAGTTCCGTCTCATCAAGAGGAAGTCAATGAAACAGACGGCGCGTCAATCGGACGCCCGGTCTGTGAGTTATTGACTTTTTCGTCTCCGGGGCCCGGTTGGTTTTTAAGGAAAAACCAACCCGACCGTACTCCACCTGCGTCCAAACCTCGGGCGGAGTATGCCAAAAGATCTGTCTCACTAAGAGGAACACAACGCGACTGACGGTACGTCAATCGAACGTTCGTAGCTCAAGATATGAGTGTTTCCGCTCCGAAGGCCCGGTTGGTTTCGTGAACGAACCAACCCGGCCGAACTCAAAGTAAACCGAAACCTTGAGTGCGATATATCGAAACGACCGTCTCGATCCAAGGATCGCGTAGCCACAGACGGTTCGTCATTCGGAGGTCCGAGGCTCATGTTATGGGCCAAAAACCAAATCTGGTTCGAAACGGGGGGTCCGGGTCCGGGCCGACCCGGCCCGACCCCCCCCCCCCCCCCTGGGCGGCGCGGGGGCCGGCGGCGGCGGCGGGCGGCGGCGGCGCGGCGGCCGGCGGCGGCGCGCTGAGGCGGCGCGGCGGCGCGCGGAGGCGGCACGGCGGCGCACCGGGGCGGCGGGGCGGTGCGCCGGGCGGCGCGGCGGCGCGCGGAGGCGGCACGGCGGCGCGCTGGGGCGGCGCGGCGGTGCGCTGGGCGGCGCGGCGGTGCGCTGGGCGAGACCCCCGCCTCCCCGATTTCCCTTGGCGGCGCGGCACGTGCCGCGCCGGTTTTAAGAAAAACCGCCCCCTCACATGAGGGGGCCTGCTTGTGCGGATCCGAGGGGGCCGGCTGCCCCCCTCCTTCAAAGAACCGCCCCCCTCTCTTAAAGAGGGGGGTTTTATTGGACCGGCCGGGGGATTTAATCCCCCGGTTTTATGTCATCCGGCCGGCCAGCTGGCCGGCCGGTTTTTACCAACGGGACCGGAAATTCCGGTCCCGCCTTCGACTTCCGACGCCGGCGGCCCGGCCGCCGGTCTTCTCTTCCGCCGCGGCCCGGAACCGGCCGCGGCGTTCGTCATCCGGCGCGGTGCGACGGCGCCGCGCCCCTTCGTCGTGCTTTGATTCTTTTCAACGCGGCGCGACGGCGTCGCGTTCTTGTTGTTTCTTCATGGTGCGCGCGACGGCATCGCGTAACTTAAACGTATAATTATCCGCGTGGTGCGACGGCACCACGCCACCTTGCTTCCGCCCGCAAGAAAAAAACAAGAAACGATGGAGGGGGGTTCGGCCGTGTTCGTACGGTCCGGCCCCCTCACGTTAAAATAATAACGCATCTTAAATAAATTAAGCCACACGTTATACTTGCTATTCACGATCAAGAAAAGGAATAATAAAGAATAAAACAACAACCCCTACCTTGGTATAAGGTTCGTAGATCGTTCTACGTTCCGCGGAAGACGACGTCGCGGAGGTCGGGCGACGCGGTCGTCGTTCGTCAAATTCAACGACGAAGAGGCGCGTCCGAAGAGGCACGTCGTTGGCGAATCCTTGTACGCCGACGAAGGTTGTCCGAGGAAGGTGCGATGTTCTCTCTCGCTGACACTGAAGACGAAGAAGAGCGGAGCGGCGTTCTTCGTCGGAACTTGAGCGTTCTACGTCAAGTCTTGAGGAAAGTCAAATAATAAAGTAAACAACGAACTCAAGAACCCCTACCTCGATAATCACACGTTGACGTAGTCGTGGAATATCGGTGTCGATTCCTTTGACGTCGGAGGAAGAGTCGTTATCGAAGGCGTTCGTCGCGGAAAACCGTCGCGGAAGAGATGACGCGGAAGAAGTACGTCGCGTCGCGGACACGGCGTCGCGGATGGATCGTGTTCTTCGGCGGAGAAGTTCTTCGTTGAAGAACGACGTTCTTCGCGTTCTTCGTTCTTCGAAGGTTCTTCGTCAAGTTGAAGAAGAAGAAGAAAAGCTTCCAAAGCTCTCAAGAAATCCTCCCAAGGTGTTAAAAGAATCCCCTAGAATAATATAAGCTTTAACTTATATTATTACATAACTTAACCACAAGAATTTCAAATGTTTGAAATTCAAAAAGGGTTTAACTCCCTTAATTAATTATGTAACTCAAGTTGACAACATTTAATGAAATGAGTTAAAGGGGAGGTTTTGAGAGAATTTGAGGAGTTGGGGTTCGTGTGGACCCCACCTCACTTAATCCTCCCAAGGGAGGTTAAGTGGATGTGGGTCCCACTCCCAACTCCCTTTGGTAGGACTTAACTAGTTAAAAAAAATAAAATTTGTTCCTCACAAATTTTATTTAACTTAACCTAAAACCCAAAAACTAACTTTCAACCCGCATCAAACGCAACTCCCAAAAAGGACTCTTTAAGTGAATATCGGCGCTGCGAGTTCATCGGTGCCCTCGGATTTCAATTCCGAGCACCGGATCAAAAGTTAGGAAATCCCGCTCGTTCGTTCACTGAACGTACCCGAGCCAAACTTCGGAAATTAATTCCGGGCACTCCGGGCCTCGGAATCAGGTGCCGTCTGAAACCGCGCTCTTGTAAAATTCTAAAGAAAATTAAGAAAAAAATTTTCATTGAATTTTACGGGTCTTTACATTACTCCCACCTCAGGGCTTTACGTCCCCGTAAAGCTACATCAAAAACTAGGGAAACAAAAGAGGGTACTGAGCACGCATCTGAGCCTCCCGCTCCCATGTGCTCTCCTGGAGATTCCCGTGCCGCCATCTGTTGCGCAACAAGAGGAATCGATCGCCCATGTAGGACCCGCTCCTGTCGATCCTCTATCTCCACTGGGACCTCCGTAAAAGTCACCCCATCGTCAACGTCAAGCTCCTCATGGTCAAAGATGTGTGTCGGGTCGTGCACGTATCTCCTCAGCTGAGACACGTGGAAGACGTCGTGCACCCGGTGCAACTGAGGTGGTAGATCCAGGCGATAAGCCACCTCTCCTATCCTACTGAGGACCTGGAAAGGCCCGATGAAGCGTGGAGACAACTTGCCGCCTCGGCCAAATCTCCGAATACCACATCGAGGTGAGACCCGCAAGAAGACGTGGTCACCATCCTCGAACTCTAGTGGCCTCCGCCTCCTGTCAGCGTATGACTTCTGCCGGCTCTGTGTTGTCCCCATCCGCTCCTGGATGACATGGACCTCCTCTGACGTGACCCGGACCATCTCTGGTCCCACAAGAGTTGCAAGATTTCTTCTTTGCCGATAAGAGAAACCTGGTCTCATCCCCTGGATGAACCACATTCTTTGCCTAAAACAGTCAATCCTAACATGGATTATACTAATCCATACCAAGGATGACGTCGTAAGGCCTCGACGCTACTACTAAGAGATCCAACCGTTACTCTCGCCTCCAAGGGTTGAGTCACACTGTCGGCATCAGTGTGTGGTAACTGGTCTCCTCCAGTAGATGTCTCACAAGTGAGGGTCAAGTCAACAGTCAACTGGAACCTCTTAGTAACATCACAAAAGAGGACAGGAAAGAAAACATCACAAAGGTTTGCGTCTTTTATTATTGCAGCTCATAATACAAGACGTTACACAAATGCAACATCAACATGGATCTAGAAGTACAAAAGACGTATCCACTAGTTCCTCCTCTGTCCACCTGCTCCCAGATCTCCAGCATTTGTCGCTGCCTCAACCTCGGTGGCTCCCTCCAAGCATGCGGATCGAGGAGTCGGACAGTCACGTGCCAGGTGACCCTTTCCGCGGCATGAGTAACACAACCTGCTCCTTGCACGGCTAGCTCTGTTCCCACTCCGGGTGCCCTGCACCACCGGTCCTAAAACCCGAGATCGCCCAACTGCTGGTCTGGTCCTCCTGGACCTCTGCATCATCTGTCTACTGCCCACAGATGACTCGGCTTTTGATCGAAAAACACGCGGCAAAGGCAGAATCTCCTGTACACGCTCGGGGTGTAGAGATACTGGCACAAACTCCACCCTGAAGAAGGTCTCGAAGTCTTCCCATGCGAAGTTCATCTCATCGCAAAACTGAAACAAGTGGCTCCACCACCTACCTGCTGCTGCGTGTAGTAGGCTCGCAGCGAGGATCACCATGAGGTCTGCTGGTGTCCTCACTAGCCTAAACACTCGTACCACTGCCTCCAGCCAGTCCTCTACAGCCTGGGGATCCGTCTCCCCGCGAAACCTGGGCGGTCGCTGGCGCTGGAACTCGTGCAGCGCACTTAGGCGTCGTGCATCGCCTACTGATGGTGCCTCCGCTGGTGCCTCAACTGCAAGAGGGCCCTGTACCGAAGCCTCGTCGCTCGACAGACTGTCAGCACGCTCATCCCTCCGGGCTCTAGCTGGTCGTCTGAGAAAAGACATCCTGAAAGAAACAACGTAACACGATCAAACGATTATACCTGGTGAGCTGACCTGGTTTGAGCTGTTTTAAGGGGAAAAACTTTTTAAAACACACACGCAATCAGTGTTTTCGTGCACAAAGTCGGAAATCAGTTGTCAGGGTCCTGGTGTATGGATACGTCGGCCGCCCGCACCAACACTGGACTCCCTGAACTGAAAACCACACTCGGTACCCTTAACACTATTGCTTCACAGAAAGAAAGATCAGAGTCTGCGGTAGAACCGACCACCTCTGATACCAATTTGTCACGACCCGCCCTCGGGGTCCGTGCCGTGACTACCCCAAGCCCGCCTTCCATAGGCCAGGGGCTGGCGACTAGCACCAAGGCGTAAATCCCGGTAAAAAGGGAAGGCATTGCCTTTGTAAAGTAAACAAACACCACAGAGTAAGCAAGCGGAAAGTAACACTAAGCAAAACAGAGTACAACTAAAAGTGCGGAAAGTAAAAAGGGGCCGGAAATACAAGCCCAACTGTAAAGTACAACTCGAAAGGGAAAACAGCAACTGAAAAGTAAAGCAGCTACGCCGAGCTGTCCACTGGAAATCCCACCTGAAGGGTGGGTACAGATAGCTCCTCTGCTCCTCGGGTCCCGCCGTCTGCTCCACGTATGTCCCGCCCAGTGGTCTGCCTCTGTGTACCGCCTCGTCGTATAGTCCACCTCCAGGTACCGTCCAGTCCTCGAACACTCGGCCTCTGCCAGTACTGGCCGTCGTCTGCAACCAACACAACGAGGTGCGGGCATAGCCCGTGCAGGGGTGAGTATAACGATACTCAGTAGGGACCCCGAGACCCTCAAGGTCTCACTAAAACCAACAAGGATAACCACAAGAAGATCACAACAGATAACTCTACTTAGGTATATGCCCATACATATACCTAAGTTATCAAGTAACCCATCTCAGTCATGAGGAAACACAAGGATCATGAGATCAACGGATAACCACTACCCAGGTATATGCCCATACATATACCTAAGTTATCAAGTGACCCATCTCAATCATGAGGAAACACAAAGGTCAAAAGTCTCAGCTCAAACCAGGATTTTCATTATCGAAACCGTAACTGCTGAAGAGCTCCGTCTCTAGAGTGTACAGTGGTCCTGTCACGACTCCGAGGCCGCCGCTCACTAACCTAAGACTGCTGAAGTACTCCTCCTGTCGAGTAATGCGGGTCTGCTGCCAACTACCTGGCGCTCCGTCCGCTGAGGGTCTGCTGCCAAATACCGGGCACTACCCAGATAGCCTACTGAGGTACTCCTCCTGTCGAGTACCGCGGGTCTGCTGCCAACTACCAGGCGCTCCGTCCGCCGTGGGTCTGCCGCCAAATACCGGGCGCTCCGTCCACTGGGCTAGTCGACTCACTCCAAGTCGTGTCGGTCAAGCAGTCGTCAGGTCTCAGCCGGCTACACGGTCTCCGTACTCTGCACGCTCGTCTCCGGGAGGGTCCGCTCCACGAGCTACTGGTCGATACTCCAAGTATAACAAAGTCCCGCAAAGAAGTGTCTCAAAGAACCGTCTCGTCACAGGGGTCTCAACGCAACAGACGGCGCGTCGATCGGACGCCCGGTCTGTGAGTTATTAGCCTTTTCGTCCCAGGGGCCCGGTTGGTTTCGTGAGCGAAACCAATCCCGACCGTATCTCAACTGTACCCCGAACTCCCATAGGGTAAACTCAAAGGGACTGTTACTCAACGTAACCACCAACGCCACTGACAGTCCGTCAAGCGGACGTCCTGTCTGAAAGATATTGGCTTTCCCGTTCCAGGGGCCCGGTTGGATTTCGGGTACAATCCAACCCGGCCATACTCCGACTGTATCCAAAACTCGGGCGGAGTATGTCAAAAGTTCCGTCTCATCAAGAGGAAGTCAATGAAACAGACGGCGCGTCAATCGGACGCCCGGTCTGTGAGTTATTGACTTTTTCGTCTCCGGGGCCCGGTTGGTTTTTAAGGAAAAACCAACCCGACCGTACTCCACCTGCGTCCAAACCTCGGGCGGAGTATGCCAAAAGATCTGTCTCACTAAGAGGAACACAACGCGACTGACGGTACGTCAATCGAACGTTCGTAGCTCAAGATATGAGCGTTTCCGCTCCGAAGGCCCGGTTGGTTTCGTGAACGAACCAACCCGGCCGAACTCAAAGTAAACCGAAACCTTGAGTGCGATATATCGAAACGACCGTCTCGATCCAAGGATCGCGTAGCCACAGACGGTTCGTCATTCGGAGGTCTGAGGCTCAAGTTATGGGCCAAAAACCAAATCTGGTTCGAAACGGGGGGTCCGGGTCCGGGCCGACCCCCCCCCCCCCCCCCCTGGGCGGCGCGGGGGCCGGCGGCGGCGGGCGGCGGTGGCGCGGCGGCCGGCGGCGGCGCGCTGAGGCGGCGCGGCGGCACGCGGAGGCGGCACGGCGGCGCACTGGGGCGGCGCGACGGTGCGCCGGGCGGCGCGGCGGCGCGCGGAGGCGGCACGGCGGCGCGCTGGGGCGGCGCGGCGGTGCGCTGGGCGGCGCGGCGGTGCGCTGGGCGAGACCCCCGCCTCCCCGATTTCCCTTGGCGGCGCGGCACGTGCCGCGCCGGTTTTAAGAAAAACCGCCCCCTCACATGAGGGGGCCTGCTTGTGCGGATCCGAGGGGGCCGGCTGCCCCCCTCCTTCAAAGAACCGCCCCCCTCTCTTAAAGAGGGGGGTTTTATTGGACCGGCCGGGGGATTTAATCCCCCGGTTTTATGTCATCCGGCCGGCCAGCTGGCCGGCCGGTTTTTACCAACGGGACCGGAAATTCCGGTCCCGCCTTCGACTTCCGACGCCGGCGGCCCGGCCGCCGGTCTTCTCTTCCGCCGCGGCCCGGAACCGGCCGCGGTCTCCTCGTCCCGCCGCGGCCCGGAACCGGCCGCGGCGTTCGTCATCCGGCGCGGTGCGACGACACCGCGCCCCTTCGCCGTGCTTTGATTCTTTTCAACGCGGCTCGACGGCGTCGCGTTCTTGTTGTTTCTTCATGGTGCGCGCGACGGCATCGCGTAACTTAAACGTATAATTATCCGCGTGGTGCGACGGCACCACGCCACCTTGCTTCCGCCCGCAAGAAAAAAACAAGAAACGATGGAGGGGGGTTCGGCCGTGTTCGTACGGTCCGGCCCCCTCACGTTAAAATAATAACGCATCTTAAATAAATTAAGCCACACGTTATACTTGCTATTCACGATCATGAAAAGGAATAATAAAGAATAAAACAACAACCCCTACCTTGGTATAAGGTTCGTAGATCGTTCTACGTTCCGCGGAAGACGACGTCGCGGAGGTCGGGCGACGCGGTCGTCGTTCGTCAAATTCAACGACGAAGAGGCGCGTCCGAAGAGGCACGTCGTTGGCGAATCCTTGTACGCCGATGAAGGTTGTCCGAGGAAGGTGCGGTGTTCTCTCTCGCTGACACCGAAGACGAAGAAGAGCGGAGCGGCGTTCTTCGTCGGAACTTGAGCGTTCTACGTCAAGTCTTGAGGAAAGTCAAATAATAAAGTAAACAACGAACTCAAGAACCCCTACCTCGATAATCACACGTTGACGTAGTCGTGGAATATCGGTGTCGATTCCTTTGACGTCGGAGGAAGAGTCGTTATCGAAGGCGTTCGTCGCGGAAAACCGTCGCGGAAGAGATGACGCGGAAGAAGTACGTCGCGTCGCGGACACGGCGTCGCGGATGGATCGTGTTCTTCGGCGGAGAAGTTCTTCGTTGAAGAACGACGTTCTTCGCGTTCTTCGTTCTTCGAAGGTTCTTCGTCAAGTTGAAGAAGAAGAAGAAAAGCTTCCAAAGCTCTCAAGAAATCCTCCCAAGGTGTTAAAAGAATCCCCTAGAATAATATAAGCTTTAACTTATATTATTACATAACTTAACCACAAGAATTTCAAATGTTTGAAATTCAAAAAGGGTTTAACTCCCTTAATTAATTAAGTAACTCAAGTTGACAACATTTAATGAAATGAGTTAAAGGGGAGGTTTTGAGAGAATTTGAGGAGTTGGGGTTCGTGTGGACCCCACCTCACTTAATCCTCCCAAGGGAGGTTAAGTGGATGTGGGTCCCACTCCCAACTCCCTTTGGTAGGACTTAACTAGTTAAAAAAAATAAAATTTGTTCCTCACAAATTTTATTTAACTTAACCTAAAACCCAAAAACTAACTTTCAACCCGCATCAAACGCAACTCCCGAAAAGGACTCTTTAAGCGAATATCGGCGCTGCGAGTTCATCGGTGCCCTCGGATTTCAATTCCGAGCACCGGATCAAAAGTTAGGAAATCTCGCTCGTTCGTTCACTGAACGTACCCGAGCCAAACTTAGGAAATTAATTCCGGGCACTCCGGGCCTCGGAATCAAGTGCCGTCTGAAACCGCGCTCTTGTAAAATTCTAAAGAAAATTAAGAAAAAAATTTTCATTGAATTTTACGGGTCTTTACAATGATGATTCCCTAGAGCCAATGGCGGCTGCAGCGTCCCCTCCTCCGCCGGGGGAGGAGTCTCTTCCTCACGGTACTCATTATTAGGGGCCTTGTGATTGAGGTACAGTTTCTATTTTGTTACCTTTAGCTGAGGAAAACTCATTGTTTCCTAGAATTTTCATCTTCCCAAAGGTTTCAAGGGTCCTTCATGGACAACCCATGGTCCCGATTTTTCCGCATGAGTTCGAAGTAGCCTCCACGCTTCTTTCATCATCTATGGTGACTCGGTTCATTTGGCTTCACCCCCCGGTTGAGTTGTTTGATATGCTTGTGAATGACGATTAGGGATTATCTCACCGTGCGGTTGTCAGGTTGCTTGGGCCATGGCAGATTATTCGCAGCTTCTCGAGTGAGGAAGACCTAGTGCGGGCATGGTCTCGACCTAGAAGATCTATTTGAGGCTTCCATTTTCACCTTCTCCACTATTTTTTTAATATCTATATGTTGTGGGACCCATCAACCATAGTGATTTGGATTCAACTTCCTATATTTCCATTTCCTTTCCAAAATACTTCATTACTCCTTATGATAGGTAACTCCATAGGACACTTTATTTGTGCTGATCAGCGGACATCCTCTCTAAATAATCTGATTCTGGAATGGTTATGTGTTGAAGTGATTCTATATTGGTCTCCTCCTAAAGTCATGTGGAATGTGATTGATGGTGAATATAGGTATTGACAACCGATTTTCTTTGAATCATGGACTATGTTTTTCTCTTGCTACAATAGATAAGGTCATAGACTTCCTGAATGCTGGAAGAAGGATCCATGTTTTGATGAGGTCAACCCCACCCGTCGGTCTATTGGGCCCGGTTCCCATGCAGATGCTTCTGGGGATGCTCGTATGGAGGGACCTTTGGATTTCTAGGATAGGGGACCCTATATCCTTGGTTGAGGACCAATCCAGGCAGGGTCTATTGGGCGTAGGCCTGGGGTACTCTTCAGATGCACCTAATAAAGGTGGTCCAAAGGCTTGGGGGCCACTTGTTTCAGAGGTTTATGATCGGCTGCATTGTGATCAGGGTGCAAGCATCTCGGGCGATGACATGCAGGGGTGCGAGGCTAGGCATGAAGAGAGGCACCTTCTTGCAGCTGTAGATCAGGTCAGCCAAAGGGTGGGACAGACAGTGAGGGAGGCCCTTCAGGATTTTCCAAAGGTATTTGAATAGTTTTCTCCAAAAACATCTGATGATGTTGTACTGAAGGTCGACAGTAATGTTCATGGTTCCAATGAGGCCTCGCAATTCCTGGCTTTGGAAGACAGTCCCATTCATTTCCAAAATATGGGTGGTGGTCTTGAGAAGATAAGAGTCTTGGCCAAGATAAAGCGGGCCCCACATACCTCCTCTTATGCTGAGAAGCATTTAGTAGGGGGTGCTAGTCAGGGTCTCTCAAAACAGGTATGTAGTGCTAGGTGAAGAACAGTTCCTTAACAGTGAGAAAGCTATAGGGGTGGATCATGGTCGGGACCTATTGGTTGATACGGAAACATCCCAAGAAGAAATGGTCTAGGATTCGGACATTGATGAGCCCAAGGAACTGGTCATTGAGGAGAACTATTTTATATCCTCAATATGAAAGGGAAAGAACAAAGTCTTGGATTCAAATGGACTCATTTAGAAAAACTAGAGTGTTTGGAGAAGGAAGGATTACTCTAACCCCCCTATCCCTCTTATTACTAGATCTATTGGTAAGGGAATGTTTTCCCCAAAGGGCTCTACAAATATTGGCATCTAAACCATGAACATGTCCAAAGACCTTGTCCAACAAGAGGGGGGTGCCATCTCTATGGACCTATTTCTAGCAAGATGTGAGGTTGCTTCTCCAAAATTTTTTTCAGGCCGTGTGAATCTGAGGGGTCTAGGGCAGTAGCATGAAGTATGTTCTAAAGAAGACTCACAGTGCCAAATGGTCTCTGTGTTGGAACATAGGGATCTAATCATGCATTCGGATGAGGAAATGTTTGAGTAAACTTTGGATATCAAATCTTGGAAGAAGTTTAGACTGATCCAGGCGGCTACTACAAAAGAGCAAGGAGAGTGGGCTGATAAGCAGGAACACATTCTTCTATGAGGCTTCAACATGGGGATGATTAGAAAGAGGAGTACACGAAATCATGGTACAACATGGATCATCTTTTTGAGGGCACCTTGAATGACTTCCCTAGCACGATGGTAAACGATACTCCCTGGGTTTTGTTCATGGAAACAATTCCAAACAACTCACTCTTTTCTCTAATAGATCTATCGTATCCTTTGGTACTGAAACTAGTTAGTTGTGAGGTTTCCCACATTCCCCTTAAAAGTTAGTGATCTTTAATAAAAAATTAACATTTGATAGTATTCAAAACCCCAATAACATTGAATTACACACACACACACAAATGCATAGAGGGTAACACCAATGGTGTTTTGATTCCACCAAAACATGGAGAGGTGGTAAAGTAAAAAGCCATGAAGTCTATGATATAGGTCATGAAGTTGGTTGTCTATGGGAAGGGACCACTGTTGACCAAATTTGAATCCTATGGTCCAAAACTACACAAGTCAATGATGGAATAATAAAATGTAGGATTTACTATTAAACATGTCCAAAACATAGGATCTTATATTCGTTGAAAAATGATCTTTGTATAGGTTTTCTTTGAAAGGAGATTATCCATTTTGGAAATTAACCATTTTGATGTGGGAAACCATTTATTCATGGATTATTTTATGAATATAAATGAAGATTGCATGTAATTATGGTGGTAAATGGGTGAAGTGTATGTGCCGAAACTAACACTCTAGGTTTCAAGATCTAGTGCATTCAATCATTTTTGGGGATGGAACTAGCTAGAATCGGGGTAAAGAAACCTACTATTGAAAATAATTTATTGTCACATTTCTTGACCCATTTTCCCTTAGATTAAGGTCATAGGGTTCACACCATGGGGTTACACTTCTCAAGTACATATATACTGCATGGAAGGGTGAAAACCCTGAATTAAATGAGGGCCAAGGATGTCTACATAAACATAAAAAATTCGATATAAACCCCACATATAGTAAAAATCCATGATACATGGACTAAGGTAATATTTTAAAAAATTTGTACAACTCATACGATACCAATATAATTAAATTCCATGTTGCATGGAAGATGGGCAGTACAAATTACAAGGGGTGTGTGCATTGTGGGTATGCTATAACCAGATGTAAATGAGGTCCATAGGGGACCATTAAAACACCACACACCCCCAGGGATGAATTTCACATAGTTAAAATTCATGATACAAATAAATGAACTTTTATATTTTTGCTCGTAGATATCAGAACAAGTTCTCAGTTTTTTATCGTGTTACTTGGACATAAACACCAACATTAATGTTAATAGAATTTCAACCATTGATGTTATGTAGCTCATATATGAGAGCAGAAACCCTACCAAGAGTCCCAAACCCACATGAGTCCTGATTAGGCATACAATGGGGGAGAGTAAATTTTGGGTTGTGAATTTTCTAATGACACTGACCTACCACACATAGATGAGTGGAGTGATAACACCAAGGGTATTTGGATTCAAAAAGATGATAAGGAGGTGGAATGTGTGAATCATGACTCTAGGTATATGGAAAAAATGAGTTTTTAATGATGATGGAGGATAACTGGTGACCCTATTTGAACCACATCAAAAATATTGTGTTATTGGGGATTGGGAAAAAAATAAGTGACTAATATTTACATTTTTTTTAAATGGGACTTTCCTTAATACATCATCAAGGGTTATCAGAGTGTTATCTCATGGAGGTAGGTGAGCCATTATGTCAAGTAACCATGTATTTAAGGGGTCAATTCATACATAGAAGAAGAATTCAACTCAATAAAGGGACTCATGAAGCATAGATATGAGTTAAGAAATTTTCCATGTGGAATCAAACACATTAGGATATATTCCACAACACTTTTGATAACATCAAGGGGGAGTATCAGATAGATTGATTTAAACCCATTCTCAGGGATCAGGGACTCGAGGTAGTTACTAAATGTGTCACAAGAATGGATTGGTGTATAATTCCTATATCTCTAGGATATGGGAGTTCAAGGCATTACACAGTTCTACATCATGTGATGGGGATGTAGAGTTGTCTCATACTTAGTGTGTGAGGAATCTTATGATCTCCACATCCGGAAAGTCTATAACATAACTCTGTTTCTTGAGGATGATTGAAATGTAGTTTAGCATCTTGTAGTAAGAAAATTTCTGCATATAGTTTAATATAATGAGATATTAAAATAAGTGCCTATCAATTAAGGTCACATATCATTGAACATTGTCGCTGTAGTTTTAGGTCTCATAACCTTGACAAACATTTCATAAATTCTATCATTGTGTGAACATGATCTTGTCCCACTATTTAACATCGTGTGAACATGAATATGGTTGTTATGATCTTTAACATTATGAAACTAGGACTCCTGACCCCAAAGATTCTTTCAAATGAGGTATGGGAATCTCTTCCCTATTCTGATGGTTTGGTGTCCTTGATGATCAATGTGGATCCGAACATGGGATCACCCAAAAATGAACCCACTGTGTATGTAGATGTCTTCTAAGCATGAGATGGGCTATGTCACATGGATAATTCCATGATCTAGTTTCAGACACACCCATGGTATCTCATTGGTCAGTGTTGGAACTGTTAGTAGGGCATGTCAATGTGAAATTCCTGATAGACAGTCATGTTCTCAATCACTGTTAGTTTGGGTGAGCACGCGTCTCCTTCTTGAAATTTTGGGTGACATGGAGCACCAAGATGGTATAGGGGACTACAAAATCTATGAAAGTTAGGTTGAATATGGTAGGGATTGTAGTATGACATCCATCATGCATTTAAAAGGATCCAAGGAAGCATGGAATTCTAAAATGTTAGATTGATGGGGTGATGTATCCCTAGATGGTTGGAGGCCTGGAATGTCGAATAGAAGTGGTGATGGACCCATGGAGTTTTATAAGACTTAATTTTCTGATCGAAAGGTGTCAAATCCAAGGTGGCGAGGATGTATGGAACTTTAGATTGATGGGGAGATGAATCCCAAGAGGTTTAGAAGCCTAAAACATTATATATATGGGGAGATTAATCCATAGAGGCATGGAATTCTGAATCATCAGAATGAAGGTGTGATGGGACCCTGGATGTGTGAAATCTTGGAGTGTTAGGATGATAGAGTGATGGGGATCAAAAGCTATGGAATCATTGAGCATTGGTATGATGGGGAGATGGATCCTGTGAGGCTTGGAAGCCAGGAATGTCAAATTGAAGAGGCAATGGAGCCCTAGAGTCATGGAATCCTGGAACATCAGCTCGATGAGGAAATACATCACTTGATTCATGGATTCATGGATTATTGGTTCGATGCAGAGATGGATCCTTATATTCCTGGAAGCATGGTGCGTCATAAGGATGTGACGATGGAGTATTAGACATGTGGAAGCTTGATTCATTTATACGATGGGGGGGATAGAATAATTTAATATTGTATCATCGGAATGAAGGTGTGATGGATCTGTGGAGCTGTGGAATCCTAGAATGTCCAATAGAGGGGGTGATGGATCCCTAGAGGCGTGGAATCCTGAAAAGTTATATTAACGGGGTGATGAATGCCCAGAGGGGTGGAATCATGGAGCGTCTGAATAATGGGAGGAAGGATCTCAGAAGGTGTATAATCCAAGAGCATCGATATGATGTGTTCATGAATCATTGTAGTTATGGAATCTTGGAATGTCAGATTGATTAGGTGATGGATCCCTAAAGAACTAGAATCCTTGAACAATGGATCGATGGGGAGATGGAGCCTTGGAGGCATCGAATAATGTAGTTACATATTAGAATGTAGATTAATGGAATAGGGGATATTTTGAACTAACCCTATAGTTGGTTATTTATATAATGTCATGTATTCTCTATGTGGAGAACCTATGTGAAATATTTTGGTAGAGCGAGGACGACCTCCACAATGTCTTATGGTGGTGATAGGGAGGACCTATTTCCATATGATTGTAGTGGTGGGAGGACATCCTCAATAGATCCTGGTTGTGATTAGGAGTACCTCTATATCATATGATGGAAGTGTGGGGATGACCTCTACAATGGTTTCTAGTGGGGACAAGGAGGACCTTCATGCTAGATGATGGAAATATGGGGAGAACCTCTGAAATGGATGCTAGTAGATATAGGGAGGAGCTCTATGAAAGTTTATGTAACTATGGGGAGAACCTCCACAATGGTTGTTCGTGTCGATGGGGAGAACCTCCATGTTGGATGATAGAAGTGAATGTATGAACTCTACACTAGCTAATGATGGTGATGAAGAGGACCTTAATGCCAGATGATTGAAATGCATGGAGGACTTCTATAATGGATACTGTTGGTTAATGGAAAGACCTCCTTTCTGGATGATAGTGGTGTGGGGAGGACCTCTACACTATATAATTATTGTGATGGGGAGGACCTCCATGTCGAATGATACTGGTGTTGGGAGAACCTACCCAACAATTTGAAGTGGTGATGAGGAGGAACTTTGTGCTAGATGATAGTGGTGTGGTGAGTAAGTCCAAAATAGATGATGATGAAGATGGGGAGCACCTCCATGACAAATTATGGCATTACAGGGATGAAATTTTCAATTTATGATGATAGTGATAAGAATGACCTATGTGTTGATGACATTAGTGCAGGAAGGACCTCTCAGCTAGATGATGATTGTGAAGGGGGTGACCTTTGTACCCATTGGTAGGAGTGTGGGGAGGAACTCCATGATAGAATTTGGATGTGTGGGGAGGACCTATGAACTAGGTCAAGATGGATATGGAGAGTACCTCCATTTCAGATGATGGAAGTGCGGGGAGGACCTCCACAGTGGATGATGGTGGAAATTGGGAGGACCTCCATGCCAGGTTATGGCAGTGTCGTGGGGACCTCCACAATAGTTTTTTGGGATGACGGGTACGACCTCCATGTTGGATGATATGGATGCAGGGAGTAAATCTACATTGGCTAATGATAGCGATGAGGTGTACCTCCTTCCAAGATAACTACAATTTGGGAGGGCCTCTCCAATGGCAACTAGTGGATATAGGGAGGACCACTATGTAGGATGATAGTTTTGCAGGGAGGACCTCCACTGAAGATGACTATGGAAATGGGGAGGAACTCAATGGAGGATGATGGAAAGGTGGGGTGTAACTCTACAATGGAAATTGGTTGTGATAGGGATGACTTGGTGTTATATTATAGTTATATAGGAATGAAATATTCACTATCTGATGATGGTGATGGGGATTACATATGTTCTTGATGATGTTAGTATGGGGAGGATGTATACGATTGTTTTTTGGTGGAAATGAGGAGAAACTCCATTCCAGAAGATAGAGATGGAGGGAGGACCTTTTCACTGGTGGTTGATGGTGATAGGGGAAACTCCATACAGTATGAAAGAGGTACGATGAGGACCTTCCAACTCTCAAATGGTGATGACATGGAGGACCTCAGTGCCATTTGAAAGTGGTGCTAGGAGTACCTTCTCACAAGATGATGTTATTTATGGGGAGGACCTCTATGCCAGATGATGGTATGGTAGAGAGGACCTCCACAATTTCAACTAGTGGTGATAGGAAGGACCTCCGTGCTAGATGGTGGTATTGTGGGAAGGACCTTTGTAAGGGATGCTAATGGATATAGGGGGTACCTTCATGCTGAATGATGGAAATGTGGGGTGGACCGATGCAATTGATGTATGTGGAAATGGGGATGACCACTATAACAGATTATGGAAATTCGGGGAGGACCTCCTCAATGGATACTTGGGGCGATGGGGAGGAAATATATGCTAGATGATAGCATTTTGGGGAGGACATTGGAACTGGATGATTAT
The DNA here is from genome assembly GCA_963277665.1 of Viscum album. Classification (NCBI taxonomy): domain Eukaryota; kingdom Viridiplantae; phylum Streptophyta; class Magnoliopsida; order Santalales; family Viscaceae; genus Viscum; species Viscum album. The sequence goes on from OY728136.1 coordinate 1,995,824,355, forward strand.
GATGACAGGGAGGACCCCCTTGTTGGATTATGTCCGTGTCGGTATTCTATTTACAATGGATGTTGTCAGTGATGGGGAAGTCCTTTGCACTGTATGACAATGGTTCATGGAGGACCTACCCACTAGATAGTGATGGTGATGAGGTGGAACTTAATTCCTATGATCTTTGTAACAGTATGGACAACAATGAATTCTAGTGGTGTTGTTGATGAACCATTTTAGAGTAGTCGATGGAGCTGGGGGTGGTTACACTCATCATGTCCAATGAGGGTGGTCGTGTCAGTGAGGAGCCAGTGGAGTCATAGGGTGTCTACCTCATGTTAGGACCATGAGAGAGGCTATGTTGATTATAATCCAATGGATCCAGGAGTGGTTTACCCCAATATAAAACATGAGGGCATATATTTCAATGAGGAGATGATGGAGTCAAGGGTTCTTTCCTCTTACAAGACCCACGAGGATAGAGATTTCAGTGGGGATCCAACAGAGTTAGTGGTGGATTTCCCTAGTGTGGTCAATAAGGGAATCATTTTTTGTGAGGAGCTAGGGGATTCATGGGTGGTTTACCCGTACATGACCCATGATGTCAGTGATGTTAGTGAGGAGTCGATGGAGTGGGGTCCCATTTCGCGGCCCATGAGTGTGGTCGTCTTGATGGGGAATTGATGGAGTTTGGGGGTTGTCTCCCAGTGTGTCTCATGAGGTCTAAGGTGTTAGTGAGGAGCCGATGGAGTAAGGGGTGGTTTCCCCATGTGTGAGCTATGTGGGTGGTGGTGTTAGTGAGGAGTTGATGGGACATTATCTTCCCACACCCAATGATACCCATCCTCACGCATAAGAAAGATATGAGATTCACATGTTTGATTCATCAATTTGGTAATGATGAACATTTTTAATCTACTCGTAGTTAGAGGAGAAGATATTCAAATTCATTTTAACATTTTTTTCCAACTGTTTTCATATACATGATTCACATCATCATGGTGATTTATGTTTTCCACTTCTTTCATTCTTTCCAAAGGTTGGAAACCTTCACCACTATGGATGGTGACATTAGATCCTTGAATTAAATGAGATGATGGGATTTCAGTTCCATATTCCATGGATTACTCCTTAGAACTAATCACCTAATATAGATATCCCTCATAGATTTGAGTCATGTCTGTAAAACTCATTCCTAGATCCATCTAATTGTGGGAACCTGTTAATTACACTGCTCCTATCTATATGTTTTTTGGGAACATGACATGATAGAAACCTCTCCTCAAAGTATATGGTAATGTTAGGTATGTATGGGCATCACTGGATATTTCGTACATTAGACACATGAATTATTCATCATATTATGGAATATCATGGAGGAATTATAGTTGATAAAACAAAGTCATATCATGTCAATAAAAAGGTTTATAATGATAGAGGTGTATCCTATTAATTTTTCCATAGGCATCCCATGTTTAACATAAGGTAGTGGTGTGACAGGTCATGAGTTTAACATCTTGGAGAGATAGAATGAGATTTATTAGAACACCTCGTAGATGGGGATTGTTGATGTACATCCCTAGGAAAGAGCATATGGATGGTTTACATATGGATGAATCAAAACAAATTATGGAGATGGATCTAGGATGCGTGTCTTATAAATGGAATATATCACATGGTGAAGGTTGATCTGGATTCCCTTTAAGGTGGAACGAGGAGGTGCACCCCTTGGAGGGGGATCCAAGGTTTACCATTTGTCTGGATTGAACGTCAAATAGTCATCCTACATAAAATATTTTGAGGATAGGGATCACGACCCAAAAAATTTGATGGATTTTTTCGGTTTATGCATGAGTGTTTCCCTATAAAATATGATTCCTCTTATCTAGGTTGTGTAGTGTAATATGGGGCTTACACATGGGATCCTCATGGGTTCTAATAAGAGAAGTGATTTTGTAGATGGGGATTATATATAAGAACAAACCAAAGGGGTTACATGATTATACCCGTATGTGGTGACCTAGGTAAAATAAAGATCAATTATGGGTGGATTGGATAGAGTGGATGGATTATTGGGCGTGTTATGATTTAACCTTAGGAAATATTACTATGTATCTTAAATAGTTGGGCTTTACAATCCACGTAGTTTTGGAAGGGGGTAGTTATTGGACATGACACCCTATGGAGGTGGATCTGGGAGATATGTATCATAAGGGGAATGTGTCAAATCATGAGGGTGAATCCTTGTGAGGGATCACCTGGGTTTACCATTGGTTATGATTGAACCTCCAAGAGGTGTCCTATATACCCAGACTATAAGGTAGGGATCAAATCCCTTGTAATTTGATAAGGTGAAATGGGGAATATACCTAATGATTAGACCTGTTATATGGAGAAAATGTCTTGGTATTATGTGTAGTAGCATCCCAGGATGGATAAATAACAAGGTTTGGTATTACTTTTGTGAGATTCCCTTAGATCATGAGGATTGTAGGGGTTCAAACCTAAGGATGAGCAATTCTAGAAGGGACATGTCATGGATTACACTCTTGAGTGTCCCATCATGATATGATGAGTAGGGATTACTCTAAGAGAGATGCCCATTTTTCGAATGGATAGATGTCTTTGTCACTACTATCCACTAATCCCACATGATTCTTACTCGGTGGTCAAAACTAGTGGAAGTAGTAGAACTGATTCTAGTGTCATGAAAAAACATAGAATAGAGATAGTGTAGAGCTTATGCATGGAATCTTCCCATGGAGTGGATATGGTTGAGTATTATGCATAGTATCATCCCATGGGATTATACGAGAAGTGTGGAAGTGGTGGGAATTACGCATTGGGGATTCTTGGGTGTTTCTTTGGAGCAGCATGTGTGGTGAATGGGGATTATGCATGGAAGCTGCCTGGGTGAAACTATGGGATAACAATGGTGTAAATAGGGCTTACAAATGAAAGATTACCTATTTATTCTATATAGTGGAAGTGTTGTGGATGGGGATTACACATGGAAGCTACTCAGGTTCCTCTATGGAGTGGTAATGGCGTGGATAGGGATTACACAAGGGAGCTTCCTAAGGGTATTGATCATATCAAGTCATGACAGAATCCAATGTACATTGAATGAGGTATGATTATAGTTAAACATTAATTAAACGGAAGTGGTTTGTGGGGAATATTAAATAGGATTCCCATTTGGGATTCCTTATGTCAAGCCATGAGAGCATCTTATGCTTATTGCCTGTGGCATCTTATTCAAGAATGTTAGGGTATTCTATAGTTTAAATCTGTGTAGTGAGGAATATAGAATGTTTTATAATGACATGACCCAATGCATATTATGATTGATAAATGAGGAATAATATTCATTAGTGAAAGGGTATGGTATTTTTTTAATGTCATATAGTGAGTACTACAAGGTATAAGACACCAAGATATAGATATTGTGGGACTTACATGGGGGGAGGTCCTTTCTAGTTCAACCTGACATAGGTTTCAGGTTATGGGGTGCTGAGGAGTTACTTAGGGATTGCATGACTCAATGAACATGGTGAACTATTGGAGAGAACCTCAACTCAAGACATTAGAAAGAAACCATGAGTATTAGGTCAACTCAAGTTATATATGGGTTGTAGATGATAATATTGAATCATAGTATTTTAGGGATGAACGGTGGGTCTTCATAAAGGAACAAGACAAACATTCATCGATAGTGACTGAAAATTTTACCTTGAGATTCTCTATTTTTATGGAGGTCAATGTCGGTAGAACATGGACAGAGCTAGAGGGGAAGGACCAAAATCCCAAAATGAACCTGAACAAGGGTGTGGGGGAATATATCCCACAGTATGAACTAGTGGGCATAGAGGAATGATCTTTATAAAGGATATGGATTCCTAATGTATGGATCTTTACATGTGTCAGGGTCTCATGAAGTATGGGGATTCATGGAGGTAAGGTTTTTTTGAATGGTGTCATGATTCCCATTATGATTGGTTCGTTATGTCTGAATGCTTTGTGAAGCTTCAAGTGCCACAGATGACCTTCTTCTTTCATAAAGGGCATAGGACATCAAGAAAGGCATCCCTACTTGGACGTAGGCTCTAAATAATTAAATATGGGAGGTTTCACCATGCATATGGGATACATGGAAGAGGGTTTCATGAAACCCATAAGTTCTGTGAATCAAGATAATGGGTCTAAAACCTAGAAAAACTTCTTATTCATAATAAATGCTTAAGGGGGTATATTTAAGAATACAGTTTATCGAAGACAAGAAGTTTTCATGAAGAAATTTGTGAGCATGAAAAAATAGTATGTCTCTATGAATTCACAATGCACAACATGAATACTTGACATGGTCATGAAGTGGAATCAGACTCATAAAGGAATCCATCAGTCCCTCATGAATCATACCACTACCAAATGACCTTCATGAATGAGCTCTATGAGAGGGCTCCACAAACCATTTTGATTTCCTGACTTCAAAATGCCATAAATTTTACTCTGTAACTCCATTAAGTCTATTACGCCACTCAAATCGAACCCTGTCAATGTGGTCTACATTCCTGGATCAAGTTTAGAATCATTTGTTCTATTAATTATATGCGTTTTAGGGTTCCATAATATTAAATGATTGGATTAATTAAATAAGAGAGAGTCTTAGATGAAATATCCTAGAAATTTTGGTTTAGTATGAAACAATAATAAGTAAAATGATTGATTGTAAATGAAGATATATATCCCTATTTTCATTAAAAAATATAATAAGTTACATTTATAGTGTGATATATTCACAACATAGAATAATACATACCAAGTATAGGAATGTAAAATCAATGAAATATGATAGGAAAATAATTTATTTTAAAAGTTTGTAATGAGTGAAATAAGTATAAATTAAAATTTAAAATTTAAAAGGAATTATAAATTATTATAAAGAAGAAAAAATTTAATGTTATGAAATGATATGCTTATATATACAAATAATAAAATTACATATACTAAAAATAGAATCCTCAAAAAAAGTAAAAATATTTACAAATAATCCCCCAAAAAACGTCACAATGTTCGAAGTAGGAATAAAGAAATGAGGGTATATTAAAAGGATATGTAAAAAATGTTAAAAAATGTAAATAATTAATATTATATATTAAATGTAGAATATAGGGGAAAATCTCAATAAATAATGAAAAATAAGAGATTATTACATGATTGACCCTTAAAAATGTGTATAAATTACAAAATAACATTGAAAATAATTGAAGTGACATGAAAAAAAAATATTGTATAAATACCTTTAAAGATTTTAATAAATGATAAAAAAGGTAACATGATTGATTAATATTATGAAAATTAAAAAACACTTCTTGGGATTTAGAGAAAGAGGTGTTATATTATATAAAAAGAGAAGGAGACACTCCTTCCACAAGTATTTAATTTCTTAAAAATAATTATAAATATTTATATTACAAAATTTATTTCATAAATATTTTTTTCTAATATAAAATTATGAATACTTTTACTTATTATTACTTATTAATATTATATAGAAATTGTTATTTAAAATTTATTAATCAAAATTGTCCCCGGAAGATCCTCATCACCAATGTTTCTTGATTCCATTTTAATTAAAACATCAACACTCATTCATTATCTATGATTTTTCCAATTACATAATTGAAAAATTAATATATTCAATAATATTATATAATTTATGAAATTCAATATTCATTCAATTATAGATACAATTCTTGTTTGAAAAATAATTGTTTCATGATTTTTTTCTTTAAGGGAGTTTTATTAATAAATTATAGTTGTGTAATGATAACTATTTTTCCTTTGTTTTTACCATTACAAAAAAATAATCGTAAATTAAATTAATAATATATATTTTATTTTAATAATAATTTTTTTATATTAAAAATATTTTAATATGATGAGGAATATAAAAAATTATCAACCATGTAAATGGTTTAATCGACAATGTGATGAATGTTCTACGAATTTATTTAATGAAAGGAAACATAATAATAATTTTTTATTTTTTACAACTATTAGTATTATGATACATTATTTATATTATTAGATTTATGAATTAAAATAAGTTGAATTATCTAATTTAAAGTAAATTAAAAAAATAAATATTTAATTGTAATATTACTAAAACATATCCATCACTTGTTTCATTCTAAAATTTTATGATCATGTAATTAATTTTGTTGAAAACCTATGCAAGATTAATAAAACATTTAGAATATATGATTTGGGTAATATTTGTTTAATGGATAAATTTTATGTTTGAGTAAGAATTAGTGGTGTTTTGGCATATTTATTGTAAAAATTAGTGGCATTTTTGAAAATTAATAAATAATTAACACATAATGAATATAGTTATGATGGTTTGGGATATTGAATTTTAATTAATATCCAAAGGGTCTATTATTAATTATGTAAAAAATATATATGCTTATTTTTTCTAAACATTATGTGATATTCACGATATATTTTATTGTACTATATTTTATTATTAAATGTCTTGTTTTACTATACAACATGAAATTAATTTTTCACGCAGAAAATTTTTTTACTAACATACTCAATTTAAAAAACGTTATTATAATAAATAATTTTACATTAATCAAACTCTAAATATTTTTTTGAATTATTAAATAAAAACTCATAATGCATTGAATTTTTTTTCTTTGATTGAAATGTTTTTTTAAAAATAAACAATATTTTTTCTATATCAGATACAAAATAATCTATTGATTAATAATTATTTCTTTATAAATATAAGTTTTATTTTATCAATATGATCTTCAAATTACAAGAATCGTAATTTTAAATTATAAATATTTAATTTATCATAAATATAATGTTAATATAACATAAATTATATAACTATTAAAAGAAAATTATATTTAATTTATAATTATAAATAAATATTAGTTGAACTCCTAGTTACACAAACCCATAAGATATCATTAAAGGCTGTATGGGTTCTGTATAATTTTTTTATATTTAGGTGTGTATTTTACTACCATAGATCTTGTATTAATAAAAAATAGATTAAACTTCTCTCATTATATAATTTTTTCAAGCTATGGTTGTAAGAGTTTGGATGGAACATATTCAAATTCAAATTGTGACTCACACGATGTCATTATTTAAGATATAGTTTTAATTTATTTGTTATGATCTTTATTTATGGAAATAGAGTGAAAGTATTATATTTTTGATGATTTACACAAGTTGATATATTAGGTTTTATAATAACCCAAACCATTAATAGTAACCATAAGTCATTGATTTTCAAATCTAGATGTCTCTGTATGGTAGAATAAATTTTAAATATTTAAATTTTCAATGGATAATTGTATGGCTTAATCATGTGTTTAGCATACATTTTATATATTTTATATTCTTTTTCTATCTTTTAATCTGATAATTCCATTTATTTTTCAACAATCAATTGTAAGATTTCTCAAGATATGCGTGATCATATAATACTTTATCCATCCATGCTTTACAATGACCTTCTATTTCATTCTCAATGTCACATTTTTTATTCTTTTTCAACATTTCATCCTCTATATTAGTAATTACTTGTTCTTCCATATTCTAACCACAAAAGGCCATGGTGCCCAACCCTAAATAATACTGGTTTTCTAAACCATAGGGATATATATATATTTAGTGGTGAAATTTTTTTATATTTTCTTCATATTATTTTATAAGAAAATTGTATTTTTTTTGCGATTGGATTAGGTGTTTTTTGTAATTTTATTTATATTTAATTACAGTTTGATATTGATATTTATAATCTCATTTATTGTCAATGTTATAGTTTTAGTTATTATCCATAATGAAATCATAATTTATTTCAATATATTTTGTCTTTGGTTTTCTGATATAAATATTATTTTCATGAAGTTTGAGTTCGTTGTTTCTAAAACATTATCTCATACACTTTCATTGATCAAAAAAATTGTTTTGTGTTATTTTATAAAATATTGAATCAAAATTTGTGTTTTAAATTTTGATTGACTTCCTAAAAGTGTACATCACATATTAATGTTTTTTACTAATAAGGGGTGTTTCATATGTAATAAAATGTAATTGAATTATAATATTGTTATTATTTGGTTTATGAGATATTAAATCAATTTTTGGGTTTTATAATGATTCAAATGAGATTTAGATTTACGTTTGATACATGGTAAATCTAAACAGAATCATTTATTGGATATTTAATGGTTCCTTATAGCATAATTACTTTTTAAGGGATGAAAGAGTATATAAATTATGTGATTATAAATTTACTAGAATATTGGGGAGTATAATAAATAATTAATGAAGTTGGTCCCAAATATAATTTTAATAAACCTTGAGAGTTTTCACATGAACATTACTATGGTCCAATTATTTTTTTGAAAACTAAATGATAAAGAATAAAAACAATAAAGAGAAAAAAATATAGATAAAAATAAATTTAAAACAGAAGTATGAAATCAATTCCATTGATGCATTTTTTTTAGAAATTGTTCGTTATGTTTTTTTACATATTATATAAAGGATTATCTAATGGTAAAAAAATTTATAATCAAATTATTTAATTCTATTTAATCTAAAATAAGTCATATGGTTAATGAAGTATTTAAATTAATTACACTAAGTTAAATGTTATATGGAAAATTTTAATCGAAAGCATTGTTCATTGTTTAATCCTCAATAAAAAATGATGCCCTCCCTTAATAAATCTGTTTAAAAAATTCTTGTTAAATATTAGAATATAAAATTCCATATTAAAATTATTATAAATTAAAACAACCGTCACATGAATAAAATCAATAAATAGTTATGAACGCATCATTGTACTATTGATTTTTTTTCACATAAATGAAAAGACACTCATGATTAAATGATATAAAATCAAAATAACATGGTAATATTAAAGGATAAAAAATATTATAAATGTAAAAGAAATTAAAAAAAATAAAAAACGAATAAAATAAATTGAGAAAAATATGATCTATCTATAATTAAAGAATAATTTGACAGAAAGAGTTTTTACAACGAAAAATTGGATGAAATAACATTAAATGAATAAATATAATAACAATAAAAAATCAATAATCTATTAAAAATGGGTACCAGAAACAAATATTTATAGGATAAGTGTTCAGTGGAATAGGAGGTGTTTAATCCCTCTTGGAAGTGTCTAATATTATGTGGAGACACTATTAATTAAAAAAATAGATTCTTAAATAGTGGTATCATAGTATCTCTACTCAAAAATAGATTTCACTATGTCAGTGGTTGACTTTATATCTATATGGTACCTATATATTTTGATGTTTTTTGGACATTTTATAAGGGATTAATTTAAAAAACTCAAACTTCACATTTTTTCTTGATTATTAAATAAAAATATGCTTCATCACTACAAAAAATTGCATATCATAACCTCTAAGAGAAATATGATTGGTCGTATCTATGCATTGTATCTACCAATTTCCTTTTGTTTTTATAGAAATAATTCCAAAATTGAATGGATTGTGGAATAATCCATCACATGGAAGAATAAACATTGTTCATGTAGTCAATTCCTTAGATTTTCCATGAAATGGATTGGTTTATTCTACTTGTTTTTCATCAAAGTCTCTGCTATTAGAATTTCCAAGAAGCACCAGGACATAATCAACAAAAAAAATATTTTATAAAAATTTTTATTTAAGAATCATTGTCTAATTACATCCAATAAAACTAAAACTTTTCCTCAAATAGAAAAATTTAACATTAATTTGAAATAAAAAATTAACTAAATGTTAATAGAAATTTGATCTATAAAATCATATGGTACATATTTTTTCTATTAATTAAGAAAAAAATATCATATATGATTTTAAATGAACATCAATCGATTAATAAGTGAAATAAAACACATAGACATCCAATAAAACAATTTTTAAATTTAAAATCATCAAATTTTAAGTTTCTTACACACACATTTATAAATTTACAATCCAATGTTTTTTTAATTTATCATAATTATTTTATATTTCCTTAGACATCAATTCCCATGTTCTGATCCACCTTTTATGAAAATTTTTAATCATCACACATGGTCTGCATAAAATATAAAATCTTAATTTCATACACACTATAAATGGGATTAACTAATATATAAACAATAACATAGGATATTCAAAACTAAAAAATGAATAAGAAATATGAAAATTATATTTCTATGTATGAGGGTGGGTAGTTCATGATGTAGTTTTTACGAAAAGAAGGATTGAAAATGTGGATTGATTCATTAATTATAATATGTTATTTTCATAGTAATATAAATGAAAAAATGCCTCATTCACTTACTTAAAATGCATCATATCCAAAAAACTATCCTCTACCATTAACGATTAACAAAAAAGAATATTTAATGTAATGATATAATTATTTCTTCCTATATTTTCATTTTCTCTTCATTTTTACAATGTAATTAAAAAGAATAAAAATTATCTCACCAATAAAAATACCATTATTTAATATTTTGTGGACAATAAATATTATCCTCAATACAATATCATTTGTCGTGTATGGGTGGTCATTAAAACATCAAAGATAACATCTTTTTTAAATTATTTTCAAAAATGATTGAAGTTAAAAATAAGTATAATGTAAAATACATTGTAAATAATATCTTAATAATTATTGGAAACCTCACATATTTCCCATTTATGGAATTATCACCCATTATTACCTTGATTAACTAATTTTCCTCATAAAACATGAAAAAAATTATACTAATTAACTTAAGTATCAAGGATAAAATAAATTGTGTATTTCATATAAAAATTTAGTGTGTTTTTACATTTATTAAAGATTATAAAGTTAATAGTGTGTAAAAACAGAATAGGACTAAAAATAAATGTCCCAATTATATAATTTTGGGTATAAAACAATTAATTATTTAAAAAAATAACAGTGTTGATGTTCTAGAGTTTATGAATAACCCAATAATCTTTAAAGATATAGTGTATGAAAAATTAGATGATAAATTATCATACAGTACATTTCAAAAATTGAAATTAAACATTATAAATTCACTCATGATAGGTATTATATGTAATTATACAGTCAATTAAAACTATTGAAAATTAAAATCTTATTAAAAACTACTCAACAATCATTAAATATTTTATCCTTAAGATAAAAAAGTATTTTATTTTCACTGATTTCGTCTTAATTATTGTATTTTTAATTTCACAATATTTATAAATATTCTGAAACCAATGGAGGATTCTGTTTAAAAAATATCACCGATAAATTAATTCAAGAGGAAAAGCCATTTGTGTCTTAAATATCATCCCCCGCACTTAATATAAAATAGTTTCCTCACCGATTGAAATTAAAGAAAAGATAATTAATATGAAATTAATAATATAAAATAGAGGGAGGTAAATGGGATAAAAGGAAAAGAAGAGATTTTCTGACCAAGTATCAAGATGTTACATCAATTAATTTATGATTATGTTAGGTCGTGTACATGGGGTTTGAATATATTTGGTCAAGAATACATATTAGAATATGTTAATATAATAAATAATATAAAAATATGAGGCATCAAGGGGTCATTTTAGATTCTAAAATATAGCATCCCCGTATACCTTTAGTTGAGTAGTGAAATTGATGTTTAGTGATAAAAAATAAATGTAAATATATGGTCATTTAAAAAGTAAAATGATGGGAAAAATCCCTCAAGGTAACATTGAATCATGTCTGAGTTGAGTGATTTTATTGACAATACAGGTTTCTACGGTTAATTTTCAAGTTCCAAATATTTTTTGGACAATCAATGTTTACAAAGAACCGTAAAAAAGTATTGATGATCTGAAGGTGGTGCCAAAGAATAGATACACGGTGGCGCTGAAGATCTCATAAAAATATGGAAAAAAATGAATTTTGAGGAAGATGGGATTCATGATGTAGATTTTTTGAAGACATGAAGGATGTTGATGGTGTTATTCATGATTACAATGATATTCACGAATGGAGGAAGTAAAGAACTTTGAATGAAATATTTTCGGTGAAAAAGAAGAAGGAGAATTGTCATGGAAAAAAGGAATAAAAATCATTGCGGAGGTGCAAAGTATTTGACAGAATGCTTTGAGATTATGGTGAGCTTTGAAATTCCAAAAAATAACCATGGTGCTTCACAAAACAGAGTGAATTTCGGTGAAAATATTAGATCATAGTGATTTGAGCTGACATGGTGATGATTTCATGAAGAAGATTCTATAGTTGGTGGAATTGCCTATAAATAGGCCTCACCCCTTGAGATTAGAAGAGAGTTTTTCTATAAAATTTTGTTTCTCTCAAATCTAAAAGGAGGTTCGTGGAGGCAGTGTGGTTTCTGAATGGAAAGAGCTTAGAGATGACTAATCTAGCTCCGTGAAATTGTTTTGTTCTGCGTCGTCTCAATGAACATCAAGAAGGATGTTGCTTTGTGATGTCTTGATCTCTGTTATGGCCTAATATATGCAAAGGATTTAGCTCGGCGAAGGGGTTTTCTTTGTGATGTAGTGAGATCTAGGAAGGTGTGTGCTTTGAGAAGATGTTGGGACTACTCGAAGGATTGTTTGAGATTTGAAAAATTAGATTCTTTGCGATGTAGGGAGATATCAAAGGTATTTCCAAAGGAAATTTCCCAGGATCTGTGGTAAAGAGGTATTCATCCGTGGATAAAAATTGGACTTTATCAGTTCATCTACATACAGTGGAGGATGCATTCATTAGTGATAATGAAGAGACCTACATGTTTATGAAATGTGAGTGGATCTTCTAAAGAAACAGTTATCTCATATTAGTTGAGTGAATAGTGAGTTCTTAAATTGTGGGTGGTTTTAAACCAAGAGGTATAGTGTGTCAACTACGAACATGTAAACAGCAGTGAACTTATAGTGGATTTGGTACATCAACACATCATTAGTGTATGATCCTTGGACATAGCCCAGTGAGGGAGAACCAAGTAAAATTGATGTTTCATGTTCCTTCCTTAAGGATCATTCATACTCGACAATGGGTAGGAGATAGCGAAGAGAGTTTTTTCTAACAATAGAACAATATCAAAAGGGGAAATAAATTTAAATTTTAATACACTGATTAACCCCTACCCCCACCCCTCTCAGTGTAAGTAGCCCTGTGGACCTAACATTTGGTATCAGCTGAAAACGTCGATATCTATGTTTCCCTCTCGATAGAGGTCACCAATCAAAAGTAAATTACGATCATTGACGGAAGTAATTTTTAGCTTTGGAAAAATAAGATACAACACTACATCTAATCTTTGGGAATTGATATGATTACAACATCAATGAATGGCATCTCAGCTAACATCATTACTGGCGATTTATCAGAAGTTGAGTGAAAATAATTTTATACATACTCCAAGGTAACTAACTCTTTACAGAGAGATCAATACAATGATATTTATGTGATGACAATGTGAAGAAAAACATTACTTTATATGTGGGAAAATCTTTTGATCATTTTTGAAGGAGATAAAAAGTTTTAGAGGAAAAGATGAAAGTGTTGTGGAATAAGTATGATGATCTGAAAATGAACCTGAATTAGACTATTGATGAATTATTTGATTGGGTAAATATTACTGTGGAAGATATGTGAGGTCTTGGAGAAGTCAATGAAGACAAAAAAATTGTGTAGCATGTCTTGAGAAAACATCCACATTGGTTCAATCCAAAAGTTTTTAGAACAGGAAGATAAAGATCTAAATGAGATAACATTAAAAAAAATTCACACTATCATAGTAGCATATGAAATGAGGAATGATGATAATGAGGATGTGGAAAAGGGGAAAACCAAGAGTTTGAATTTAAGGCCATGAAAAATTTCACCTAAGAAGATATTATGGAAGGAGATGATATGGATGAGGTGATGTCAATATTTTCTTAAAATATGGAAAGCAGAAAAGAAATGTTAAAAGGGAAACTTCCACTAACTCCATTAGATGTGGAATGGTTGGTCTTCTTGTGGCAAGGTTCCCATAAAAATATCCAAGATGATTATAACAATTCTGATGAAGTTTAAATTACCAATAAAAAGTCATCAAACTATGTGAACGGTTAGAAACATTTCAAGAAGAAGACTCTTCTATAACAGGAATTTGATAGTTCAGATGAGTCTCAGGTTTTAGAGGTTTAAGAGATTGAAAACTATAAAGATCATGGAGAAAATGATATGGTGGTTATTGTTGGTAGTGCTCAAGAAAAAGAAGAATATTGCATTGATGAAGAAGAATAGGTTGAAGGATTAATTGATATGAAAGCTGAGTTAGAATCCACTCTTGAAGAGATATATGTTTGGAGATCCAAAACAATGAAATCCATGAATTTTGTCTAGATTCTAAACTCTATATGCAACAGAAAGAAGAAAAAAAGTCTGAGCTAATGGAAGAAATTGATAAAATCATGTCATCATCACTAAAGAACTCAGAATCATTAAGTGAGTATAAAATCAATGTTGAAGAGTAGAGGAGGCTGAATTACGACTTGAATAACATAATTAATGTTCATTTCAAGAATACTGAAGAGCTTAAAGAGAATGTGATCAGTCTATGACAAAATTTTATGTACAAAAAAAAACTTCTAATTAATAGCATGTTATTGGGAAAGAAAATCATTCAAAAGATTTAAAAGATTAAAGATGAGCCTATTTGTTCAGAAGGAATGAAGCAGCAATTGATCTCAGATGTTAATGTTGATTTAGGGCTCGATCAAAAATAGAAAGTAGTCTGGGTTGATGTTATACCGAAAGCGCCCATTCTGAGGTTAAAAATTGATGTGGGTACAACGAAGAATCACAAAATTCATAGAACCCAATGGACAATAGGCAGTACAGAAGTTACCCGAAGTAATGAACCTTGAATCAGGTGTTATTGTTGTGAAATATGGTACACTCACAAAATGTGTATTTTATATCTAGGAGATATACAAGGGAATAATAATAGAGGTGGAAGCCAAATAGAAAACAATTATCTAGAATCTATTTCTAAGGACACTATTTTTGGTGCAGAGGACTGGGGAACATGACTAGATACTTCATATCGACCATACATAGGAATGTGCCAAAGCAGAATCAAAATGTTCCCAAATAGTATATCAATGAACCAATCGGTGAGTTAAAAATAAAAATAGATTTTGTAGCTTTCCAAGATGAAGTCAGTCCATTATACTCTGAGAATGATTAGAAGTCTCTATCTATGCCAAGTGTGAAGAAAAAAATATAGACCCTGATGAAGAGAGTAAAGAAGGGAGTGGTTGGTGATATTTCCCTTAAATAATTAGAATATTTTAGTGTATAGATCCTTGATAGTGGTTTCACATCTCACATGATAGGAAATAAGAATCTTGTTACAGGTATAAAATAGGAAAAAAAGGTGTTTCAAAGTTTGGAAATGATGAATGCATGAAGGTAATTGGATTAGGAAAGGCCAAGTTTGGGGGAAAATAAATAAGATGTGTGGATGTATTTGTTGTATAAGGTCTCATTCAAAATTTTATCAACGTCAGTCAACTTATAACTTAGGGAATATAATACGGTTCACCATGAGGACATGTGTCGTCAAGGGAAGATATGGTATAGTGATCCCACTAGGAAAATGAGCAAAGGGGAATCTCTACCTTGAATGTGGAGAAGAAGATATGTCTTTTTTTATCCATAGAGGATGAAAAGAAGTTGTGGCATAAATGACTTGGTCTTATTTGTCATCCATCCTTGGAATAATGGTAAAGTGTTATGCAGATAGAGACCTCCCTAAGCTATCATGAGATCATACTCACACGTGTGATGCATTCCAAAAAAGGTAGCTCATCATAAAAACATATAATTTAAAGGAAAATAAGTCAAAAAGAGTAGTCAAATTGGTGCATGCTAATTTTTGTGGTCCTATCACACCAGGATAAACTACAAAAAAGTGGTAATACATTCTTTTCATTAACGACTATAGCATAATGTCATGGTTATTTGGGGTTTCCCATATTTATGATTTGTTTAACTTCTTAAATAAGTACTGGACGGATTGTTAATGGATGATTGGAGAGAAAATTCTGAAGTTTCATACTGGTAATTGTATGGAATTCAAAAATAGCCAGGTTTAATACTATCTCAAGAAACACTTGATAAGGCATCATGTTTCCTCAGTGAGAACTTGGAAATAGAATGGAGTGATTTAAAGGAGAGATCGGATCATCAACAACATGTCCAAAATGATTTTTATAGATAAATACATACCAAAGAAGTTTGAGAAGGAAGCAATATTGACATCAGTTTACATTTCAAACCATGATCTATTGTATATAAAGGAAGGAAAGACTCCGTATGAGATGTGGTATGGAAAGAATAAAATAGTGAAATACTGTCGAATCTTTCGAAGTAAGTGATTTTTCCTAAACAAGGACAATCATAGTAAATTTGAGTCTCATAGAGATTAGGGGATATTTCTTAGAAACTCAAGAAAAATAAAAGCATAAAAATGATTTTACAAGAGGCCAGGAAAAGTATATGAGAGAAATGATGTCACTATTGTCGAAAATAAAGAGAAAACTCCACAAAATATTGAACAGTTTCATAATGAAATTGATGAAAAATAAAGTAACACATGAGGAGGAGAAGTGGATGATGATGATTCAGAAGAAGATATGGATGATGAGCATGAGGAAGTAATATCAATATCTGCACAGAAGAAAAGTAGTCGAGTTGAAAATGATAGGTAAAATATAATTCTTTTCAGTTAGCTCTAGTTCAAACCAGAATAATGAAATCACTACAACATACATCATTCCTATCTCAGTTAGAGGCTAAATTCTTTACTGATGCAGCTGAAGATGAAAAGTGGGTTTAGGCTATTAATGAACAGCCAGATCAGATTGAGAAGAAGCAGACGTGGGATATTTTTTCGGGGTAATCAAATAAGAATTTCATATGGAATAAATGGGTATATCACAATAATATGAATGAATATGGCATTGTGATTCGAAAAAAAGCATGACTAGTGTGCAAAGGATACACCGAGATAGAGGGAATAGTTTTTGATGATACAGTTTACCATGTTTCAAGACTGCAGAACATCAGATAATTTCTAGAAATTGTAGTGCAATGGTAGTTCAATTTTTTCAAGATGGTTGTCAAATTTTCATTCTTGAATGGGGTTCTAGAGAAAGAAGTGTATATCAATAATCTAGATGGGTTTTACCTTTTTGAGGATAAGAACAAGGTTTTTCGGCTGAATAAGTCATTATATGGGTTGAAATATGCACCAAGAGAATCGTACTCGAGGATTGATAGGTATTTGAAGAATCTCGCTTTCCATCATGTTGGAGTTGATTAAAATATCTATTTCAACAAAGATAGTTATAAAATGATGATGGTGCTAGTTTATGTTAATTACATAATATTTGGTGGATTAGATGAATCTCATTGCATACTATTTTCCAAATTCATTAAAAGTGAGTTCAAATTTTCAATAATTATAATGATAAATTTTTTCATTGGTTTATAGGTGTCACAATGAAGGAATGGAACATTCATTTTTCAATCCAATTATGCCAAAGTGGTTCTGATAATATTTGGAAAGGAAAAATCCAAAGAGATTAACATTCGAGTTTCTAACTAGATAAAATTATCAAATGATTATGATGGAAAGTGCATTAATATCATAGAATATTGAATTATTATTGGAAGTTTACTATACCAAAATGTGAAAAGACCTAATATTGTTTTCTGAGCCTACATAGTAGTGCGATATAAATGAAATCCCAAGGAAAGCCACATTCTTGTAGTAAAAAAGGAATAATTTGGTATATTAATGGAACTGTGGATTTCGGTTTTATGTATAATGAAAAATATAATCCAGAGTTATTGGGATATACAGATGCAAAATTGGGATGGTTCATTAGATTATAGAAAATCAACATTAGGTCGAGATTTTTATGTTGGTGGATTGTGTATTTCATGGCTATGAAAGATGAAATATTTGTTTCATTGATATCGGAAGAAGATGAGTATATTGTGGCCAATCAGGCATGCACACAGTTATAATGGATGAAGCAGTAGCTTGAGGGTTTGGTAATTGAAGTGAAGTATCCTATCAGAATCCAGTGTCACAATTAATGTGCTATCAATCTTAGAAATAATCCAGTCCATCACTCATGGGAAAAGAACATTGTGATAAAATATCATTTTATCAAGGTGAAGATTGAGCAAGGATTAGTGAAGTTGATGTATATTCTTAGAGAGCTAATGGTTGAAGACATTGTGATAAAGTCCATACCCAATGATTCTTTTGAGTGGGATCGACAGGCATTGAGAGTTCAGTCGACTCCCCGTACTTCAAAAAGTATGGATGTGGGACCCCCTCTCCCCTAGGTATGGTGTGTTTTTCTCTAATTTTATAATATGTGTTCTTTCCAATCCATTAGACCACAATAGAGTGACCTTTTGGTTTGTTGAGAAAGGGGGACAAATGTTGAATCATAAAGGGGGAGAAAATGGAATGGAGAAAATGTCTCAGTCAAAGACATGAGGAGAAGATGAAATGTAGAGCAGTGAGATATGGGGTGTTTAAAATATGAAGATGCTTGAAATGATCGATCAAATATTAGATATCATGATAGATGAGGTTCTTGATGAATGATGTGTATTTGTATCATAATGGTATCAACAATTGGTGTCATAAATGAAGTGATTCATTGATGAACTCTTCATAATACTCATGTTTCTCACTCTGAGCATTGTTCATGTGGGAATAGAGTATGTGGTGAGTGAATATTCTATTGAAATATAAATCATAAAATGTGATTGGTGATAGAGGATGGAAGGATCTTCATTTAGGTATCAAAGTACAGAGAATCATCATGCGAAGAGTTGTCAAAAACCCAAAGGTGGATATTATTGGGAAAAATCTCTCAAGGTAACATTACATCATTTTTGTGTTGGTTGTGATTGTTTACAATGCAGGTTTCCATGGTGAGTTTTCAAGTTCTATAGATTTTTTTGACAATACATATATACAAAGAACCATGAAAATTGAATGGATGATCATGATGAGGTACAAATGTACATATACAAGGTGGCGCTGTTTTCCAGTGTTTGCGAAATTTTTGGGGTCCAAAATTTAGGATTTGGTGAGCATATCAAAATGTTTATTTCAATGAATATATCATAAAAATATTCAAAAGGATTGAATTTCATGAATATGTTCTTCATGAAATAGTTTTTGCGAATACATTAATGTTTTTATGGTGTTTTTGGTGATTTCAATGAGCTTCACAAACGGAAGAGGTGAAGAGCGTTGCAAGAATGATTTGCGGTTCAATGGAAGAATTATCATTGCGTAAGTGAAAAGTAATATGGAGCATTAAGTTAGTGCAAAGGATTTTACATAACTCATTTTGATTATGAATATATTTGGGAATCTAAAAAATAGCCATGGTGTTTTGTGAAATAGAGTGAATTTCAGCGGAAATTTAAAATCATTGCAATTTGAGATGACATGGCTCTGACTTTTCACAGAAGGTTCTCATGTCACTAGAATCGTCTATAAATAGTCCTCAACACCCTCATGAAATGTATATAGTTTTTCTATAAGCATTTATAAATCTCAAATCGCAAAGGAGGTTCGTTGAGGCAGTCCGATTTGAAAAATTTTAGATCATCGTGGTGGCTAATCAATCTCCAGGAAAGAGTTGGGTTCTACATTGGCATAGTGATCTTCATGAATGAAGTCTCTGTGATTTCATGAGCTCTCCGATGGCCTATTCTTTGCTCAGGCTTGATCTCTATGAAGCAGTTTTCTTGGCGAAGTAGTGATCTCTTCGAAGGTGTGTGATCTATGAAGAATTAGGGACTTCGCAAAGGATTGTTCATGCTTCGAGAAATTTGGTGCTTCGCAAAGTAGGGAGATTTGAAAAGATACTTACAACGGTTTTTCCCACTAATCTAATGAAAATGGTCATTCTTCAGTGAATTAAATTTGGACTTTAATAGTGCATCTACATACAGTTGACGGTTCATTCATTTGTGATAATGATGTGACCTACATGTCTATAAACTGTGAGTGGATCTTCGGAAGAAGCAGTGAGCTCACATTAGCTGAGAGAGCAGTGAGTTCACAAATTGGGAGTGTTTGTAATCTAGGAGTGACAATGAGTCCACTTTGAACATGTAAATAGTACTGCGCTTATAGTGGATTTGGTACATCGGAACATTGATAGTGTATTCTCCTTGAAAATACCCCAGTAAGGGTAAACCAAGTAAAATTACCATGTCATGTGCCTTCTTTAAGGACTATTTATACTCTGGAATGGAAATTAGTGATAGAATAGAGTTTTTTCTAACAACAGAAAAAGATCAAAAGGGGAAATAAATTTAAATTTTCATACCCTAATTCCACCCCCTCTCATGGTATCTATCCTACAAGACCTAATAATTGGTATCAGTAGGAAAGGTTGATATTAGTGTTCTTATATTGATGGAGGTCACCAATCACTTGGGAATTCTAATATTCAATGGAAATAATTTTTATCTATGGAAGAATTGGATACAACACTTCATCCGATCTTTAGGAATGGATGTTTTTACAGCTACAATGAAAGGTATCTCAACTAAAATCAGTAGTAGTTCTTTATCAAAAGCTGAGAGAAGAAAATTGGATACTGATGCCAAGTGAATTAACTCTTTAAAGGGATCTCTATCCAACTATGTTTATAAGAAGTTAATTTCATGAAAAACATTACATTCTATGTGGGAAAATCTGTTATGTACATATGAAGGAGATATAAAAGTTATAGAGGAAATGATAAAAGTGTCGTGGAATAATAATGAAGATCTAAAAAAACCCAAATGAGTCTGTTGATTTATTTGTTTGATAGAGTAAATTTAGTTTAGGAAGATATGTGTGGTCATGTAGAAGACATTAAAGACATCAAAATCATGAAGCACATATCGAGAAAACTTCCACCTTGATTCAATTGGAATGTTTTAGTATTTGAAGATAAGGATCCAAAAGAGTTGACATTGAAAAATTTTCACAGTACCATGGTTGCATAATAAATGAGTAATGATAATAATAAGGTTATGGAAAAGGGGAAAGGAAAGTAGGTGGCATTCAAGGACATGAAAAATGTCCCCATTGTATATACATTGGAAAGAGAAAATATTGACGAGGTGATGTCATTATATTCATCAAATATGCAAAGAATAAAAGGAATGTTAAAAGGGAAACATCCACTACCATGCATTAGATATAGAAAGGATTGTTATCTTGCAGAAAGGTGCCCAAAAAAGTTCCAAGATGATGATAATGATGATGTTGATGTTGAAATTCCCATAAAAGAAGCTTTCATCCTATGTGAAAGCGAATAAACAATTAAAGAGAAATTTATTCAAGAAGAACAAACTTCTTTTACATGAATATGACAGTTCAGATGAGTCTGAGACTGAAGAGAAAAAAGATATTGAAAACTACAATGATTTTGGAGAAAAATATATAGTGGTTGTTGTCGTTAGTGATTGAGAAAAGGAAGAAGCCGATATTGATGAAGAAGAATAATTTTAAGGAAGAATTGATATGAAAACAGAAATAGAAGCCTCTCTTGAAGAGATTGATGTTTGGAGAGACAAAACAAAGAAATCCAACATAGTTGTATGTGATTCCAAACACTACATGTAGCAACAAGAAGAAGGAATGTTTGAGATAATGGTTGAAATTAAGAAACTCAAGTCATCAGCAATAAATAAATCAGAATTGTTAAGTGAGTATAAAATCGAGGTCTAAGAGAAGAATATGGAGAGTGATGGATTGAATAACATAGTGAATGTTCACGTCAAGAATATCAAAGAGCTTGAAGAAGAATTTGTTGGTCTGCAACAAAAAGTTAAGGACGAATAAAAAAATTTATTCCTATAATTTTATTGGGAAATAAGATCATTCAGAAGTCTAAAAAGATGAATGAGTAGTCTAGTAGTTCAGTAGAAAAGAAATATAAATTTATCATAGATGATAAGGCTAATTCATGTCTTGATAAAAAAATAAAGAGGTGAGGGTTGAGGTTAGACTACCAGTGCCCTTTTCAAGGATGAAAATTGATGTGGGTTCAAAGTAGAATCATGAAAATCAAAGAACCCAAGAGAAAACTAGCAGTACAGAAGTCACCCCGAGGAATGCACTTTCATCAGGTGTTATTGTTGTGGTGGGATATGACACTCACAAAATGTGTGTTCCATATCCAAGAGATATCTAAGGGCACAAGAACAGAGGTGGAATTCAAATAGAGAATAGTTCTCTAAATCATATTTAGAAGGACATTGTTTTGTGTGTGGAGGATTTGGGAACATAGCTAGATACTTCACATCGACCATACAGAAAAATATTCCAAAGAAGAATCATAATTCTTGAAAGCAGCATATCAATGAACCAATAGGTGAGTTTGAAATGAAAAATAGATTTACATATTTACAAGATAATGTCAACAAATCATAATATGAGAAAGATCATAATTCTAAATATATTCTAAGTGTGAAGACAAAAATATAGACCAATAATAAGAGAGCATAGAAGGAAGTGGTTTCTAAAATTTCCCTTAAAGAATCAGAACATTCTGTTGTATGGATCCTTAATATTGGATGCACATATCACATGATACGAAAATATGGATCTTCTTACAAGAATAATATATGACAAAGATTGAGTTTTCATGTTTGTAAATAATGAATTCTTGAAGATAATTGGATTGGGAAAGTCCAGGTTTGGGAGCATAAAATAAGACGTGTTGATGTCTTGGTTTTAGAAGGTCTCAGTAACAATTTTCTCAATTTCAGCCAACTGTGTGACTTAGGGCATTCAATACGGTTCACCAAGAAGATGTGTTTCATCATTGGATGATATGGTATAGTGATCCAAGATGGAAAAATAACAAATGGAAATCTATACCTAGTAAGTGGAGAAGAAGATATGTATTTTTTATCTCGAGAGGAAGAAAACAAGTTGTGGCATAAACGACTTGGTCATCTATGCCATCCATCCCTAGAATAATTGGTAAAGTGTGATGCATCTATAAAACTCCTTAAGATATAATGGGATCGTATTCATATTTTCGATGCATTATAAAAAGGGGAGAACAACAGAAAGGAATGTCAATGAAAAAATATTCAAGAAGAGTTCTTGAATTGGTGCATGCTGAGGTTTGTGGTCCTATCAAACCAAGAAAAATTGACGGAATAAGACACTATATTATTTTTATTGATGAATATACTATAATTTCAAAGGTATTTTTTATTTCTCATAAGTATGGTGTGTTTATATTCTTAAATAAGTACCTTAGGGAGTTTGAAAGGATGATTGGACAAAAAATTCTGAAGTTTCGTACTGATAATGGTACAAAATTCACAAACAAAAAGTTTGAAGACTATCTTAAGAAACACAAGATAAGGCCTCATGTTTCCTATGTGAGAACACCCCAATAGAATAGATTGTTTTTAAGGATAAATTGGATCATAATGGACAATGAAAGAATGATACTTAAAGAAAAATACATATCAGAGATGTTCTAGAAGGAAGATGGGTTAACATCAGTCTACATTTCTAATAGAGATCTGTTTTGTCTGAAAAAAGGAAGAAATCCATATAATATGTGGTATGGAAATTATAAAATAGTGAAATAGTTTCATATAATATTAAGTAAGTGCTTTATTCTCAACAAGGATAAACATAGGAAATTTTAGTCACGTGGAGATGATGGTATATTATTTGGATACTCATGACAAAACAAAGCAAACAAATGATTTTAAAAGAGGTTGGGAAAAGTATACGAGAGAAATGATGTCACTGTTGTAGAATTTGATGAGAATATACAACAGAACTGTGAACATTTTCTTGATGAAAGTGATGACTAGGAAATTAACATAGAATAAGAAGTGACTTGTGTCTATTTAGAAGAAGCTATTAATGATGAGGATTAGGAAGTAAAATATGTTTCTTAATAGAATAAAAGGAGTCGAGCAAAAATTGACGGGCATAATGTCATTGGTTATCATTCATTTTTATTTCAAAAAAGAATAATTATATCACTACAGGAGACATAGTTTCTATCTCAGATGGAGCTTAAATGATTTTCTGATATAGATGAAAATAAAAACAGGGTTTAACCTATGAATGAAGAGCTATATCATATTATAAAAAACTAGTCGTGCGAGATTATTTTTGAGGACAATAGATAAGAATTAAATTGGGACAAAATTGGTATATCACAATAAGATTAATGAATAAGACACATTGATTTGAACAAAATCATGACTAGTGTGAAATGGATACTCATAGATAAAGGTATTAGATGTTAATGAGACATTTTCACTAGTCGTTAGTGTGGAGAGAATCAGATTACTCCTAGCCATTACAGGGCAACATAAGTTCAAAGTGATCTCAATGGATGTCAAATCTTCATTCTTGAATGGGGTTCTGGGGAAAAAGGTGTATATCGAGTATCCCGATGGTTTTATCATAATGATGATGAGAAAAAGTATTTTTGGATGAAGAAGTCATTATATGGGCTAAACCAAGAACCCAAAGAATGTTTCTCATGGATTGATCAACATTTAAAGAAGCTCAGTTTCTAGTGTGGTGGAGTTGACTAAAATATCTATTTCAAAAATTACAGTAATCAGAGGAAGATGTTTTGGGTTTATGTTGATGACATAATATTTGTCAGATTAGATGAATCTCAATGTAGACAATATTTAGAATACATTAAAAGTGAGTTCGAAATTCCAATGATTGGAGAGCTTACATTTTTACTTTGTTTACAGGTGACACAGGGATTGGAACATTCATTTCTCAATCCAAATATTCAAAGTATTTTTTAAAATATTTGTAATAGAAAATTCCAAGGAGATGAAAACTCAGATTGCTACCTGGATGAAATTATCGAAAGATGATGATGGAAAGGGAATTAATATCACTGAATACATACAGATTATTAAATGTTTACTATTCATAATAGTGATGGGACCTGGTATTGTTTTCTCCACATTACAAGAAGCATGATATCAACGTATTCCTAAAGAAATCCACATTCATTAATAAAAAAGAATAATTTGGTATATCAATGGAATTGTGGATTTTGGTTTGATGTATAATAAAAAATCTCATCCATATATATTGGGATATAGAGATTCATATTGGGTTGGTTCAATAGATAACAAAAAATCAACATCTGGATGTGCCTTCTATCAGGGTGGATTATGTATTTCATGGATTTGTAAGAAGCAATATTTCATTTCATTGAGCATAGAAGAAGAAATGTATATTGTATCCACTCAGGCATGCAAAAAGTTTTTGGGGATGTAGATGCAACTTGATGATATGGGTGTTGATGTGAAGTCTCCGATTGGAATACAGTTTGATAATTCATCTGCAATAAATCTTAGATGAAAAATTTTCGACCACTCAATGAAAAATCACATTGATATAAAATATCATTTTATCAAGGAGAAGTTGGAGCAAGGATTAGTGATATTTATGTATGTGCCTATAGAGCTATAGGTTGAAGACATTTTGACAAATTCTTTACCTAAGAAAGCTTTTGAAATTCATGGATTGGCTTTTAGAGTTTAGTCGACTCCCCGCAATTGAAAAAGTGTGGATGTGGGACCCCCTATACTCGAGGTATGGTGTGATTATCTTTAATGTGCTAATCTGTGCTCTTTACAATGTTTCAGAACACAAAGGAGTGACCTTTGGGTTCGTTGAAAAAGATGGATAAATAATGACTCTTAAAGGGGGATAAACTTTCGCTATGGAAGAGAGAAAATTTCTCTATCAAAGACACATGTAGAAGATGAAAGGTGGCGTAGTGAGATAGGGGGAGTTTAAAACATGATGATTCATGAAGTGATATATCAAATATTTGATATCACAATAGCTATGGTTCTTAATGAAAGATGTCATTGTTATCAATATGGTATGAACAAATGTTCTAAAAAATGAAGTGTTTAATTGAAGAAATTTTAAAACATCACATGTTTCTCATACTGAGAATTTCTCATGTGGGTTTAGATTATGTCGTCAGTAAATCCAAAAAATAGACATGGTGCTTGGCAAAACAGATTTAATTTTGGCATAAATTTTAGAGCTTTGCAATTTGAGTTGATGCGGTGCGGACTTCACATGGAAGGTTGTCAAGTTGTTTGAGTCGTCTATAAATAGGAATCAACCCCCTCAAGATAAGTAGATAGTTTTTAAAGAAAAATATTTTTCTCTAAAATTGAAAAGGAGGTTCATGGCGGAATTATTCTTCATGAGTGGTAGGAGCTTTGCGGAAGCTACTCTATCTCTGTGAATGAGTTTTGTTTTTTGTTTCCCTAGTGGGCTTCATGAATGAATTATTTTTGCGACGGCTTGACCTATGTGGTGGCCAATACTTTTCATATGATCGAGCTCTACTAAGTAGTGTGATCTTCCAAGTAGTGAACTCTGAGAAGGTGTGTGCTTGGCAAAGAAGTAGGTACTTCGCGAAGGCTGGTCCGAGATTTGTGAATTTGTGAGCTTTGTTAACTATGGAGCTTTCATAAGGTATTTCCAAAGGTTGTTTCCAAGTGATATTCGGAAAATGGGTATTCGTTATTAGATGAAATATAAACATTAACAGTGAATCTACATATAGTGGAGGATGCATTAATTAGTGATAATGAAGAGACATCCTGGTCTATAAACTGGGAGTAGATCATCTAATGAAGCAATGAACTCACTTCAATTGAGTGTGTAGAGAGTTCTCAAATTTTGAGCGGTTGTAAACTAGGAGGGGGAGTCCACTTTGAACTTGTAAATAGTAGTTCTGTTATAGTTTATTTTGTACATCATCGCATCGTCAGTGTATGCTCCTTATACATAGCCTAGTGAGGGTGGACCAAGTAAAATTATTGTGTCTTGTGAATTCTTTAAGGTTCATTCATACTCTGCAACGGGAAGGAGAGATAAAAGAGAGATTTTTATAAAAAAATAACAAGATAAAATGTGGAAATAAATATAAATTTGCATTCCCTAATTCACCCAACTCTCTGGATATCTAGCCTAGTGGGCCTATCATAAAAAATATGAAACAAATACTACCTAAGATTCAAAATGGTAACCCATGTAACCAACTGACTTCTCCACCTCATATAAAACTATAATTGGTGTACGGTATGTCACATGTTATCTCATTAAATTCACTTGTAATAATTGAAACTCTACACCCAAAATTAATATTTATGATTTCATAATGGTTATCTGTTTGTAAAGAATCACTTATTCTTCATTGGGAAATAATGATGAAAGAATATGTGGTAAAGTAGTTACCCAAGGTGAAGACATGGAAGGATATCCAAAATAATGTGTGCTGTTTTCTGGTCCTAATATATGATGGTCATAGTGGTAAGTGTATAAGTAATGTTAGTGAATTTTTGGATTAATTAAACTATGTTTTAAATGTTTTTTTCACCAATATGGTTGTTTTGGTGTATCAAAAACTCCTCCCAACCATCCTCTGAACAGCTAGGTCGATCATAAAATTTCCATTGTGTGGGTTCCTTTGAATATTTATCTCAATATCATACATTATGTATCCAAACATCGTCTTATTATTCTATTATTCTTATTAATGTTTATTTCACACAACATATATATCTATGGTTTTTACATTCTCCTTATCCTTTTTCCAATGTTTATTTTTGAGGGTTGTTGTAGCTATTAAAATGTAATATTTAATAACCAATTATACATTCTTCTTATCCCATGAAAATATAATATTTCCAATCAATAAATCCTCATGGGCTAAATCATTATGCTATGATGGATTAACTATAGTAGACGTAATGGATACCTTTGGGGTGGAATCAAGAAGAAAATTGGTTGAAATATAAATAGAGGATGGAACTATATAGAGAGAAGTGGTGGTGATATCAGTTGGTTAAGAGTATGGTGTCATGGAATCAATGAATGAGAGGATAGAGTGTTGCAAGATTTATATAATGGGTCACCCAATGACACTGTGCTAAGTGAGGAGCCTTTGGCAGGGCATCATGATCATATGATCTTAATTTCATACATTTGGGGGTATCTCTACTACAACATTGTCAACTAATTATAGGATAAATCATGTCTCATTCTTCTGAATATATATAAAATATTCCAAAGTTTCTACCAACGTAATGGTAATTTCATCATCTAAAATGGGTGAGTGGTTGTATATAATCTTAATTTGGAATAAAGTGTTGTCTAGCCCATGATTTCCTTTTTTAGATCATGTGAATTCTCCTCTTGATTTATGAAAAGAGGGAACTTTTTGGAATGGTATATTGACCCAAAATCCTCAGTAACTTACCCCATTTTAATAGGGTATATATTTCTTTGAATTGGTTCATACTAATGATGTTGTTTTCATAACAACCATAAAAAAAATAAGAGACATCGAATGTATTCCAATGAGTAGAACTATGATAAATGTGATTATACTTGTAAATATCATGCATTTGAATTAATAAACCACATGGTGTTCCATGTTTAGCGGTAGAAATGTGGCCTCATGATCAATTCACTATGATATGATATCAGATCATTGGCTATGTGTGGTATTAGGATTTGATCCCATGCCAAATATGTTGTGTGTGGTTGGACTAGGGAATATATACTATAGAATACAATTAAAAATTAGAAGAAGATTATTGAGTTTAAGTCATGTAACAATGATTCAATGTGGGGTTTATCATTTCAACAGTTGGTTTGATAGATGATTGGATGAAATTTGTTGAAATTGGGAGGAAAAATAGTTTGAACCATGATTGAGAGACGTGTTTCATAAGGAAGATAAATTTGTCATGAGTATTAAGGGTTAACACAACAACAAACATTAGTCATAATTGTATTTTATTCAAATTAGAGAATATGAATATGAAATTTGTGGAAGTTTTTATTTTTTTTTCTGTATTTGAATTCATAGAAATGGAAATTATAGATTCCATGGATGATCTAGAATTGAATGTTATCATGGGATAAATACTATTTCATGGGCTCAGTTATTTTTTTCAGATGATAATTTTTATTCAAAAATTACGGACTAACCAAAATATAGGGGTGAGGGTTTTGTCTTTAGCCTACATTTTATTGAAAAAAATAAGCTGATATTTTGTCCTTGGGAAATGTAATTTTAGGTTTTAATGTTGATGGATAATAAGTTGTGTGAATAGAATATAATATAAATGGGTTGTTTTTGTATAAGGAAATTTATGACATCCATACCTTCTAAGAAATGGACAGTTTCTGGGTTTTTCAATTTTAGGGGTTACAATTAGATTTAGGTAATTGGGGTTTGATTAATTCATGGAAATAATAAATAGACAATGGAAGGGATATTTTTTTATATTCTTCGTTATATTTTAGGTTAGATTATAATTATTTCTTATATCATCTAGGGAACCTGAGGTGAAACACTTCATTGTGGTATGAAAATGGGATGATATGTGAACAAGATGAAGGTGAAATCAAATTGTGGTTAACAAATTTATATAATCCATGGTTTTGTGTAACTATGACAAATAATTTTAGTTGTATGGGTTTAGGGATTGTTGATATAGAAAGTCAATTTTGAAAATTGGGTGGTGGATGGTGTTTTATTTTGAATAAGGGGAGATGATTTATGTTTCCCCTAGTAGAGTGAGATGCTCATAGAGACACGAGAAATGAGGTTATCTAAGGAAAAAGGGGTCTTAAGCCTTCTATAGTATAAATGAAACCATTCGGGGGTGTTAAAAGGGGATAGGGTGATTGAAATTGTTAGTGTTTCATTATATATCAATTGTTTTACCCACCTAGTGGAATATACATAAAATATTCCATGGTCATGGGTGCTCTATATAAGAGTGGGGACCACTACTCCAATTTCTACCTTTTCACTTTTTACATATCTATTCATGTGACACAACTTATTCATAGAATTTAACTATTTTTATTAATATTTTTATGATATTTTCCATGGTTTTTCAAAGAGGGGTTTCCAAAATTTAAATGATATAAATATTAGAAATTTTCTAAAGGAATAAAATAAATTTTGAATTTTTGAAAAAATATAATGGTTTTATCCAAATAAATTCTTTAGTAATAGGCTATTAATAAATTAACCATTCATTCTTTCAATGAAATTTTAGAGACAAAATTATTCATATATAATTATATCTATAGCATAAAATGTTTCCTATTAACCATAGAAAATGATCATGATACTATTTGATTTTAAGGTCTCCATGTGGATAAAATATGATTATTGCGAATACTCTTGACTAATTTGACTTCAATTTAGTAGAAAAATTATTTCATTCAGGGGTCAGTTAAATGATTCATGCCTATTATTATAAATTTTATCTTTTTGATACGACAATTCCTACACTAATTGGGTTTCTATTTTCATACATTTTCATTCTTATAGGGATCTCCCCATATTTATTCAAATTCATCAATTTAAAATATTATTTCCCTTCACGGTTATTATAGGTCTATGACCACCATTATCATAGGATAATTGTCACACCTGGACTTCTCATCGAGGTATGTTTTTAATTCTTATTTTTATCACGTAAGTTTAGTTTCCTTTTCATAATTTTTTTTCTTTCATCGGAAAGCGGGATGAGCACGAAATTAGTGTGTGCTTTTTCACTGACAAATGAACGATGTCTCCACAATGCCCGATGTGCAGGAAGGGCACGAGTGAAGCCGTGCGGCCTGCCTGGTGTGCGGGTTGACCTTTTTATCATCAACTTTTTAAATGCGAAATTTTATTCATTAACACCATTATTTTTATTATTATTATTACTATTATTATTATTATTATTACTATTAATAGTAATAAAAATATAAAATTTACTAAGTATTATTAATATTGAAGTTATTATTATTGTCATCTTCATTATTATCGTTATTGCAATTAATACATTAATTTAGTTATCTTTTCCATTGGATCTATTTAGATATTTTTTATGTTTATTATGAGATACATTATTTATTTATTTATTTTATTTATTTTATTTTATTTTCCTTCCATTATTTTTTTCTTCTTCTTATATTTCCTTTATTTTTATTTTTCCTCTCCCTCACTTTCTCTCCCCTATCGCGCGTGGACACCCCTCTCAAACCCTATGCCCTGTTTGTTTTTTTCTTCTCCCTTGCCATTGTTGTCGGCTCACCCCATCCCATCTACTTCTTCTCCTCATCATGCCACCACCTCCCGCTCTGAACATCCTCGCGCCGCACCTCACATCCCTCATCCTCCTCCCGAGTCCAGCCTACTCCGGCATCACCACCTCAACAGACCAAACCCATGCTCCTCGTCACGCCATCGTGCTGAGCCCCCTCCCACGCCAGACCACAACCGCGTCTCCCCTTCTCCCTCTCCTCCTGGAGGGCTACTTTGCGGTGGCCTCCCCTCCCTCAGTTCTGCTCGCACGACTCCCATCCTGCACCGCACAACTTTCCCACTCGGAACCCCACCGGACCCCCCTTCTTCTGGTTCGGAACCCCAATGGACCCCCTCATGCACCCCTCGGCCGACCCATTCGGCGACTGAAACGCCCCTGAAACTCCTTCTGGCAACCTCCAAATTGGGTAAACTCCCTTTTTAATAGGGTTTCATTCAATTTAGTGTGGTTGAGTTAGGGTTATGGGTTAAATTTTATTGTTTGGGTGATTTTTTTCCTTGTTTTGGATTCACGCTAGGTTCTTTGTGGTGAAAATGTGACGTAAATCACCTCATTTTCCGGAATTTTCACCAAGTGAGGTCGGTGGTTCTATGTCATACCTTCCTTAGATGATTTAAATTTCTCCTTAATTAAATTATAATGTGTTCTAATAATAAATTTTGTGATACAAAATTTATTTTGGGCGTGTTTTGATATTAATATTTGATGAATTTGAATTTTTTTTAGTAAATGCCAATGTATTTCATGTGAGTTGTGTTGTTGAAATCTTTAGACATATTTTGGTTAATTGGTTATGGTGTGAAAATTGTGTTTTCAAGAACGCTTGAGGTGTATGGGTGATTAAATTGAGGTTCTCTTTTAATGAAGAAAATATTTTTTAACGTGTTGATTTTCATTAAGGACCTTGAGTATGTTCTTGGGATGAGAATGGAGTTTTAGAAGGGTTGGGATGTTCAATTGATTTTCAAATATTTACGACATCTAAAATTTGTGTGTTTTAAACTAAGGCCTTGTAGTATGCATGTGTAATGTTTTATTAATTGAGAAATTCTTTATTTAAGTGGCGTTTGATATGAAAATCATGGTTGGGAAGATTTTTCAGGTTGTTTGGTAGGTGTGAAATGTGTTTTCAAGTTCTTTGAGGTGTCTGTGTAGTTAAATGGAGATTTTCAATGAAAATGAGTCACTTTGGGTGTGTTTGCCGTGTTTCGTACTTTTTGGAATTAAATTTAAAATTGTTTGAACAATGGAAATAGATGTTTTGGTTTGTATATGCTGTACTTTTGGTTTTAAAGAGAGGTTCCTATATGAAATCAAGTTCTTCTTTCTTGTGTAAACCTTTTCTTTCTAATTTGAAGTTTTTTTAAATTGTTAATTGCACTTATGAAATTATATGTGGAGTGCGGGAGTTATGTTTGACAGAATTACGTGTGCATTATGTTTTTTAAAGGGATTCTTACATGTGAGACTAGGCATGTCTCGTGTGAAAACTGTTATTGTGCTATTTGGAAATGTTCATCATATTTTTTAAATAGTTTATCAATTCATACAAGTGATTATAACTATGTTATAAAGTGGTTTGGGTGTGCGTGTTTTTTTTAAAATGGTGTATGGTTATGCAAGTAGTGACTTGTATGTGTAATTTTTTGTTTGGTTCAGGATATGTGAAAGAGATATACATTATGTGAATGTGAAACTTGATTGAGCATAAGGGAAAACCCTAGGTATCTAGGTGGACTGACTAGAACTAGTGCGCTAATGAGCCGGATGGGAATCGTCCCTGTTTCACTTAGCTGGATTGATGATTGAAACACTAACAAAACATATGATGGCTGAGGGTCATGGCCTTCTAAGCCACGTTTTCTGAGGGTTGTGGTCTTTTAAGCCACGTTTCTGAGGGTTGTGGTTTCTAAGTCACGTTTCACCAAGACACGAGGTTCTAGGCTCCCACTCGAGCTATATAGACCATAGGGGATTTACCCATAGTGCTCTACCATCTATGGAATGGTGCCTTCCGTCGGCATATGGAGGAACAGATGGGTGTGAAGATTTGTGTGTTTGTGAGAGAGTGAGTATGTGTGTGTGAGAGAGAGTATGTGTGTGTGTTCCCATAATGAACTTTTCTCTTCCTCTTTAAAATCGTGTTTGTGAAATGAGTTCAATTTAGTCTTTTCCCTTTGGCATTTAGCTTGTAAATGTTTTCTTTAAAAGCATTTTGAAAGTATAATATTGAATAAGAACATTAAATTGTCTTTTTGATGTTGTGTCATGGAACCTTTTTATTGGGTGACGTCCTACTGGAATTTTGGCTCACACCCTACATACACTTTTGGGTGTATGTAGACTTTGTTTCTTGTGCATTCTAGGTTGTGACATCTGCTCAGTGATGGTGGTTCAGGTTGCAGTTGGCCTTTTTAAGCAGAGTGGTGTTGATGTGGTCTCTTTTTTGTCGGGAGGTTAGTGTAAGAGTTTTAGTTTCTGCTGTCGTCCATTTCATTTAGTTTTGGTTCGAGTTGTAGACTTTAAACCTATTCATAGTTTATAGGTGTGTTTGGTTGCCTATTTTTAGTTTCAGTTTATTTTTCTGGTCAGTTGTTTTTCTGTCTTTTATTTTGGGTAAATCGTTCCCATGTAATGTATGATACCCAAGCACTTATGCCAGCCCGTGGGGATCGGGAACACCCTTCGGACCATGTCACGGACCGGGTTGGGTGTCGGGTCAGATGGAAACCTGGCCGGGTTTGTGAAAAAATGCCCTTTGAGCCATGTCACGGACCGGGTCGGGCATCGGGTTGGATGGTGACCCGGTCTGGCTCGTGATAAAATGGTATCAGAGGGCAAGGTTTGCACTCTTGGGTCATTTTCTTTTGGGATTGAGTCACGGTATACTTGAGTTAAGGTTGTCGGAACTCGACGTTCTAGCTACGAGTAGTGTGCTTGTCCAGCACACCTCATGGCAGGAATCGAGTTACCAACGTAAGTTGAGGTTTGATTGAGTCTTTGGTTATTGTGGTTAATCTTGTCTTGGGGAAAAGAAAAGGGAGTAGGGTCAGTGGTCTTAGTGAGCTCACAGTGTCTGGAAAGCCTTGTGGAGTCGGGGACACTGTTCTAAAAGACTCTCTGTGGCCAGTGGCGTGATCAGTGTTTGGCCTCCAACCATATGTTCTAGTCACCCGAAGGCCCTAGTTTCCTCCTTCATTTCTTCTCGTCTCTTTATTCTGGAATTTTGGACATTTTGTTTTTAAGTAAAAATGATTTTGTCTTGGAAAATGTTCTGGAAAATGTTTTGAAATAATGCACTTTAAAAAGAAAATGAGGTATGTGGTTTGAAAAGCGTGGGTCGAATGTTTTGGTTTTGAAAAATGGAAGGGTTTGGTTTTGATCATTGGTGCTCTCATGGGAAACGACATGTATTAGTGTATACAAAAAGGGAAATGGTTAATGGCATGAGCGGATGAGTGCCTGGATGGATATGAGGTGGATGTCGGTGTGGCACGAGAACATGCATCTGCGAGGCTCATGGGACACCATTGGTGTTTGTGCAACCCACTATCTTGGCTGATTTTTAAAATTTTTTGTTATATATATAAAATATATTGGTTTTTTAGTAAACGGTGTTTTTGTGATGTGCCCCTGAGTTTTGGGAAAGTCAGATGTGAGGTGTTTTGAGCTAAGAATCCTTTTTGACTGATTTGTGTCTTGAGTTTAAATTTCTATTTGTAAGTTGATATACAAGTGTGTAGTTGGTGAATTCTTATGAAGAGTACTTCGGGAAGCCCATGTAGTGGTTCCCCCTGCATGCCTATTGTTCTCTTGTGGTATGTCTTGACCATTGGACCAGTTTGGTTGGGTCCATGGTTTTCTTTCATGACTAATGTATGCCCCCCATGAAGAGATGAAATGCGATCGAAGTTTGGCCATGGGAAACTCACCGTTGGCTGACCCTCCAGTTGATTAGATGACTCGTATTGAATTCTTGAATTGAACCCACCTCTTCTTTTTATTACTAGGCGAATCGTCTCACCTCGGGATAACATATGTGAGGGGAGTTGAACGGATTTTTGGTTTCTTTTAGTTGTTTGAGTCGTTGTGTATAAGGTTTGACATTGTTGCGTTTAGTGTTTTCCCATGTAAGTGGTGAAAGAAATTCGGGAAGGGTGAATACGATTTGGAGTTATCAGTGCTTACCGATGTCTTGAATGGGATGTAGGGTTTTCATCAGCTACAAGGATCATGTTTGGTTACCACTTTCAATGTGAGATCTCTTCGAAGTGCAAAGGTGGATGCAACGTTGGGTTGTCGGTGCAGGCTGTTATTTGTAACTGTCCTTTGGTCCTTCGTTGGTTTCATTTATGAAAAAGGCTCTATTTGGCCACTAGTGTGGCAGACCCAGCCACGTGGGGATGCTACGGTCGATTTCAGGAATCATGTGTTTTTTAAGACTCAGTTTGAAGCCCTCCCTGTATAATGTTCATCTCTACCACAATAGTTATGTTCAGGTGATGATTTGTGGTGTCATGTTCTCATTCAGTGGGACAAAGGGAAATGCGCATGCACCATTTCATCTCTTGTGTTGGTGAGTGTTCCCTGTATGATCAGTTGGATGTCGTAATGTGTTCTGTTTGCTGGTGTTGTCTTGGTTGCAGTGTGGTTGCATGTGACACCAAAATTAAAAGCCCCATTCAAAAGTCTTCCATGCCTCACTATGAGACAGGAGATGTTTCAAACATCAGGGCTCCAGTCATAGGCCTCAGAGTGAAGCTGGCACGTGGTCAGGAACCCAAAGAGTGTATGATTCCCCGACTTTATTTCTGTCATCGGTATTAAATGTAGAGGCAGTTTAAATTGTTTCTATGGTTGTTCTGCTCTAGATGTGCCGTCTGGTTGCATAGGTTTTTCACGACCATGTGGAGGCATGTTCATCTTGTTGTCTTAAAGTCTTGGGGGTTGCATCCCACAGGATGAAATCACTTTCATTGGTACATAAGCGGTCTGTTAGGTAAATCGTTCTCATATTTGAATAATGCTCATCCACGAATGTGAAATGCTAGTTTGTCTTGGGTCATGTTTTTGAAGCCTCGGTAGTCGGGTCCCTCCCTCCTTGCCCCTTGTAGTGGGGTGTTTGGTCACCATCGAGAAATTTTCAAAGTTCTACAGATTCTGTTTGTTCTAATGGTGGGGAGACCCACATTGGGTCTCGCAAGAATGTATCTAGAATGAATCAGTGCGGGACTTTTCATTAATGGCAGGGAGTCCGCTTGAACCTCCCCGTGTCGGTTTTCCAGTCTCGTTTCAAGCGTCAATGAGTTTCTAATTGTGGGGAGCCCCTCGACCCTCCCCATGTTGATCTTTTGCTTCAGTTTTTAAATATGTCTTGGTGATAAGTGACAAGAGTGTTCCATGGATGTGGTTTGAACTTGTTTGTTCATTTTAGCCAAATGGTGTGGTTTCGGTTGAATAGTGCTTGAGATGTCCCAGCTTGTCAAGTTGGTTTTCACGGGTGCAAGAGTCGCTTTCCTTGGTCAGTCAACTGGAGGCGTTCTAGCTCCTTGGGGGTGGGTGACACATATCGAAAAGCCTTTTTACGAATTTCTTGATGTTGTCTTTGAGTCACTTTCTTTGAGCACGATGCTTTTTCCCTCTCTTTGCATGATGTTGCTGGTGATTCCCTTTGAACCTTAAGGGAGAGTGGTTTATTTTTATTTGGGGTTTGGTTTTGGTTGTGGTTTTCCGGGGACGAAAAGCGTTATCATGGGGATGATTGTCACACATGGACTTCGCATCGAGGTATGTTTTTAATTGTTATTTTTATCACGTAAGTTTAGTTGCCTTTTTAAAATTTTTTTTCTTTTGTTGGAAAGCGGGATGAGCACAAAATTAGTGTGTGCTTTTGCACTGATAAATGAATGCGACTTTGACAATGCCAGATGAGCGGGTAGGGCATGGGTGATGTCGTGCAGCCTGCCTAGTGTGCGGGTGGACCTTTTTATCATTAACTTTTAAAATGCATAATTTTATTCATTTACACCTTTATTGTTATTATTATTATTACAATTAATATAAATAAAAATATAAAATTTACTAAGTATTATTAATATTGCAGTTCGTATTATTATTATAATCATTATTATCGTTATTGAAATTAATACATTAATTTAGTTAACTTTTCCTTTGGATCTATTTATATTTTTTTTATGATTATTATGAGATACACTTTTTATTTATTTATTTTATTTTTTTTTTATTTTCCTTCCATTCTTTTTTTTTCTTCTTCTTATCATTACTTTTTTTTTATTTTTCCTCACCCTCACTTTCTCTACCCTGTCGCGCGCGGACACCCCCCTCAAACCCTATGTGTCGTTTGTTTTTTTTCCTTCCCCCCTGCCATTATTGCTAGCTCACCCCCTCCCATCTCGTTCTTCTCCTAATCGGGCCACTGCCTCCCCCTATGATCATCCTCGCGCCGCACCTCACCTCCCTCAGCCTCATCTCGAGTCCAGCATGTTCTGGAATTACCACCTCACCGGACCGCACCCCTGCTCCCAATCGCACCGTCGCGCCAAGCCCCCTCCAACACCGAACCACCACCGCGTCGCCCCTGATCCCTCTCCTCCTGGCGCGCTACTTTCGGGCGGCCTACTCTCACCGGTGTCGGCCTCCCCTCCCTCAGTTCTGCTCACATGACTCCCCTCTGCTGACACACTCCTTTCCCACTCAGAACCCCACTGGACACCCCTCCTTCCGGTTCGGAAACCCGGTGGACCCCCTCATGCACCCCTCGGCCGACCCCTTCGGCAACTACAACACCCCCGCAACTCCTTCCAACAGCCTCCACATTGGGTAAATTCCCTTTGTTATAGGGTTTCATTCAATCTAGTGTGGTTCAGTTAGGGTTTTGGGTTTAATTTTATTATTTGGGTGATTTTTTCCTTTTTTAGGATTCGCGCTAGGTTCCTTGTGGTGAAAATGTGATGCAAATACTTGTTCACCACATTTTATGGAAGTTTCACCATGTGAGGTATGTGGTTCTATGCCATACCAACCTTAGATGATTTAAATTTTTCCTTAATTAAATTATTATGTGTTATAATGATAAATTGTGTGATGCGAAATTTATTTTGGTCATCTTTCGATATTCACATTTGATTAATTTGAATTTTTTTTACGTAAATGACAATGTATTTCATGTGCGTTGTGTTGTTGAAATATTTAGACATATTTTGGTTAATTGGTTAAGGTGTGAAAATTGTATTTTCAAGTACGCTTGAGGTGTAAGTGTGATTAAATTGAGTTTTTCTTTTAAATAAGTTAACTATTTTGATGTGTTTATTTTCATTACGAACCTTGAGTATGTTCTAGGGATGCGAATGGGGTTTTAGAAGGGTTGGGATGTACAATTGATTTTCAAATGGTTACGACATAAAAAATTTGTGTGTTTTAAACTAAGGCCATGTAGTATGCATGTGTGATGTTTTATTAATTGATCAATTGTTTATTTAAGTAGCATTTGATATGATACTCCTAGTTGGGAAGGTTTTGGGGTTGTTTGGTAGTTGGGAAATGTGTTTTCAAGTTATTTGAGGTGTCTGTGTAGTTAAATAGAGATTTTCAATGAAAATGAGTCACTTTGGGGGTGTTTTCCGTGTTTCGTACTTTTGAATTAAACAGAATTTTATTTGAACAATGGAAAAACATGGTTTGGTTTCTATATGTTGTACTTTTGGTTTCAAAGAGACGTTCTTATATGAAATCGAGTTCGTATTTCTTTTGTAAACCTTTTCTTTTGAATTTGAAGTGTTTTATACATTGTTAATTGCACTTATTAAATTATATGTGCAGTGCAAGAGTTGTGTTTGATAGAATTACGTGTTCATTATGTTTTTTAAGGGATTATTACATGTGAGACTAGGCATGTCTCATGTGAAAACTCTAATTGTGCTATTTTGAAATGTTCATCAAATTCTTTAAATAGTTTATCAAGTCATGCAATTGATTCGAACTATGTTATAAAATGTTATTGGTGTGCATGTGTTTTTTAAATGGGTTTTCGGTATGAAAGCGGTGACTTGTATGTGTAATGTTTTGTTTTGTTCGTGATATATGAAAGCGATATACATCATGTGAATGGGAAAAATGATTGAGCACAATGGAAACCCTGGGTATCTTGGTGGGTAGAGTAGAACTAGTGTGCTAGTGAGCCGGATGGGTATCATCCATGTTTCACTTAGCTGGATTGACGATTGAAACACTAACTAAACATATGATGACTGAGGGTCGAGGCCTTATAAGACACATTTTCTGAGGTTCATGGTCTTCTAAGCAACGTTTCTGAGGGTCATGGTTTCTAATCTACGTTTCACCAAGACATGAGGTTCTAGGGTCCCACTCGAGGTAGATGAAACTAAAGGGATTTACCCATAGTGCTCTACCATCTATGGAATGGTTCCTTCCGTCGGCATATGGAGGAACACTTGGGTGTGAGTATGTCTGTGTGTGTGTGAGTGAGTATGTGTGTGTGTGTGTGAGTATGTGTGTCTGTTCCCATAATGAACTTTTCTCTTCCTCTTTAAAATCAAGTTTGTTAAATGAGTTCTTTTTTGTGATTTTCCTTTGGCATTTACCTTGTAAATGTGTTCTTTAAAACCATTTTGAAAGTGTAATTTTGAATAAGCACATTAAATTTTCTTTTTAATGTTGTGTCATAGAACCTTTTTATTGGGTGACATCCTACTGGGCTTTTCTCTCACACCCTACATACACCTTTGGGTGTGTGTAGACTTTGTTTCTTGTGCATTCTAGGTTGTGATATCGTGCTCAGTGATGGTGGTTAAGGCTGAAGTTCACCTTTATATGCAGAGTGGTGTTGATGTCACATCTCTTTTTCTAGGAGGTTAGTGTAAGAGTTTTAGATTCTGTTGTCATCCTTTTCTTTTATTTTTGGTTCGAGCTATAGACATTAAACCTGTTCATAGTTTAAAGGCGTGTTTGGTTGTCAATTTTTAGTTTCTGTTTATTTATCTGGTTTGTTATTTTTCTGTCTTTTATTTTTTGTAAATCGTTCCCATGTAATGTATAATACCTGAGAACTTGTGCCATCCCATGGGGATCGGGAACACCCTTCTGCCCATGTCGTGGACTGGGTCGGGTGTCGGGTCGGATGGAGACCCGACCTGGTTCGTGACAAAACTCCCTTTGGCCCATGTCGCGGACTGGGTCGGGCGTTGGGTCGGATGGCATCCCGGCCTGGTTCCTGACAATAATGAAATAATTGTGATATCTCAATAGTAAGTTGAATACATTCCCAAAGATGATCCAAAATGGGTTCATATAGAATGGGGTGTTTGAATTCTATTTGGTATATTTAAAAAAAAGAATGATCATGATTTTTAGTCCAACTATTATAGTTTGAACACATGGTCTTGTCTAGAATTTTTTTTACCACCTAGTAATCAAGTTCAACATTCCAACTAGTTTTTGGGTGATTAGGGGCGATAGTATTATATTAAAAAATTTATATGTCTACTAATCAACATAAAAAGGTATTTTTGAATTGGGTTATATCATTCTATATTTGTAATAAAGGAGATCCAATTTTAGAAAATAAGTTGTTCAATTGAAATTTAATTACCAAATAAAGAGTGTTCAATGTTGTTTTCTTTTATTCCACACAAAATGTATATATTTATATCCAAATATTTTCAGGAAGTGTCCCATTAATTCAATTCCCCTAACATCAAACACTTTAACGTCAACAATTTGGTGTTTTAGTATCTCATTTACAATTCCAATATTGCTAATCCAATGTCATTAATCAAAAATTCATTATGAATTCCATTTTATATTTGTAGTGATTGGGAAAAAATAATCCACATGAAAAGAAATTTCCAACCATTATATGAGGTAAAAGGTTTAAAATAATAATTATAGCATGATAAAATACCAAAACCCTCGTCAACTCCGATTCGAAAACACACCATTGAGTGGTAACATCTAATTTTTAATTTTTATTATGATATTATCATGAAAATAATTTTCTTCATCATCCAAATATATATTAATATTTTCAAAAATGAAGTTAGAATAGATTTCCATATTATAATATTAGTTTTCCATATCACTAAACGATATAAGAGATTGTAAGTCATCATAAAAAATATATCATATATGAAATCATCATCTATGTATATCTCTTCCTTTTTCCATGTATTCTATAATTTTTACCTTGAAACGTTATCATCCACCACATTTTTCAGTCCCTTTTTATGATTAATAATCATGTAAAACTATTGATGTAACAAGACACACTAAATCAATATTGGTTGTGCATCTGTTTCATTAAATAAAAACCTCAAGGTAACATGAAGAGTGTATAAAACTACAATATATATCATTAACTAATATATAAACATATAGAAAATAAATTTCCAATATCAAAAGTCACATCTTTATAGTATAAAACATGATTTTTTTTGTAAATGAGAGTGTGAGTTGCATAATAGATGGTTCAAAAGATGTGATTTAATCACTATCTTGAATGATTTTCTTAGGTTAAATGGGTCATTATAGACATAATTTTGAATGTATTATCCTAATTAAGATATAACACAATTATAGTGGACACCATTTTCTTTTTTAAAGTAATAAAGGATACTTTTCGTGATTTGTCACCCTTAAATATAACATCCTTTTATGAAATACTAGTGAGTAGCATATGTATCATTCATAAATAATAAAAATATAAGTGGTAGAATCTTATATTATAATTAATTATTTTGATAAAATTTATTATGATCAAATAAGGTTTCTCTTGAATCGGTTTTATTTTGTTCGTGATAAAAATAAATTACATTCTTAGATATCTTACACCCAATGATGATTTTTTATGTGACCACAAAAGTTTCTTCACTAAATTGAGTACTAAATAAATTTCCTCATATTTTTTAACAATAAATATAAGTTTGTGAAGGTATAAATAAATATAATCCCGATTATTTATAAAATAATTCATGAAAATATCTATGAATTAATGTTATATAAATGGTTGAAATTACATTGGAGAATTAAAAATTTCAACTGTCATGAAATTATTATACAATGAGACACACAAGAAGTTAAACATGGTATATGATTTATATACTAAATCAAAAATTATCTGATTGTATCCAAAGTATCCACACAAGAAATAATTTAAATATTGTTTGGATTATCTCTTCTGAATTTAATCGATAAATGTACATTGAAACTGGTCACTCATTATTTATATGTTTAACATCTAATAATTTATTCTAAATATTTTTCCCATAATTTTACTCATCAATATAAACTCATTAGGTCTACTCCTTATCACAATAATTCATCCCTTCTTTTGAATGACATGATGTAGGTTTACTAATTAACTATCTAATGTTCAAATATGATTTTCGACTCATCTTATATGAGAAATTAATATATATAAATATTCATCATTTATTTTTGGAGTCCCATTAGGGGTTTTCATTTTGGTTTAAGTCCTTCTACAAATAAAATATTATTTTTATATGTTTTTGGGATAATTAAATTGATGTTATTAGTTCCCCCAATTTATTTCATAATTTATTTTTCTAAATAATCATATGAAAGTTTACTATTAGTACATTATTTATTCTACATTAATTAATACTAATAATGTATAACTATCTCCAAAAATGAACACTTTATTTTTTACGGTAATTAATTCAAGTAAAGAATTCGTGAATTAATAATTTAAATAAATTATTTTGTAGAGGAATTCCTTAATAATATTTTACAAAATTTTGCCTTCAGATCCTTATTCATATACTATATTGTAATTCTATATCTCGTTGTATACTCTTAAGTCAATGATTTCAACCATGTT
Organism: Viscum album; assembly: GCA_963277665.1. Taxonomy (NCBI): domain Eukaryota; kingdom Viridiplantae; phylum Streptophyta; class Magnoliopsida; order Santalales; family Viscaceae; genus Viscum; species Viscum album. The sequence continues at coordinate 1,995,867,514 of OY728136.1, forward strand.
CTCTACTTAACATTATTTTAAAATCATTATGGAGAAGTTTTATACAGTGTATATGATAACATATAATTCCTCTAATTTGGTTTTGTGCTTCACAAACATCATGAGATTAACGGTTTATTTCTTTTCACCAACTGATTAAAATAAAAATCGTTGATTCATAACAATGAAGTCCCTCTATGTTAATGATTTATCTAATAGGTAAAATGTAAAAATTATCTTCTTTATCAATATCATGGATTAAAAAATTGGTTGGGGATATGAATTTTACCACCCTTATCAGATCTTATTTAAGAATTCCTTAAGGATGTTTTATTAAACTATAATCACATAAAAGTAAACTAACATTGGTTTTGTGAAATAAAATACAAAATTTTCATAGATAATAAAGTTCATAAAATTAACATAATTTCTCATTTCCCAATGTTCCCTCCCAAATTTTAATCATCCAATGGTACGTTGGATATAAAATCGTTATAAGTATCCTATTTATTTGGGAAATTTGTTTCAATATTTTCCAACCAATAACCACATAATGAGATGATTAGAATATCATCTATTTTTCTAACATCAGAGAAAATCCATTTAAAAATTTCGTTTTCCAAAATTTAAGAAAATTTTTAATTAAATAAAATGATTTATTGTAGGTTTTTTTTAATTTTTTTTTAAATTTCTCATTTGGCCTTCACACTATTCTATGCCTCAACCACATTGAGAATAGTAGAGGGGGTCTATGAGAAATAAATTTATTGTATTCTAAATATATTTTGTTCTTAGATATATAATATATATTATTTTATATCATTCATTTCATATTTTATTTTCTCATAATTATCCTCTTTTTTATTCAATACCTCAACCAATTTTTCATCCTCCTTTTGTCTCAATTCATCTATCTCTAAACCCATGTTATGTGTCTCGGCCTTCATATATTTCTTTGTATTTTGTTTCTTTATATGCCTAAAGTGTAGTGGTTAGAAATTTTTAAATTTTTTTATAAATAGTCCCCACTTTGTTTATAAATTTTCATTGATAAAATAAATTATTCATAAAATAATATTCCATATTAAACTTCTTTAAGATATCATTTGATAAATGAATTATGCATATCATTGATTGGAATTATATGGATTTGTGTGGTTGTTGTTTATAGAATTCCCACATTAGATAATTGGTTTGAGTTATAGGGGGTGGGTTCCATTGGAATGGTCTTAAAAACATATGGGTTGGGTGTATATCTTGGTGGTCATTGGTTTTTTGGATATTTTGGATAATTTATTATTGGATGCATCGTATATTTTTCTTTAGATTTAAATGAACGAGCCTCTCATTATTATAGGAATTTAGGAATTCAATGGGGGGTCATTTATAGGTAATGTGATTAAAATATAGTAGTTTTTTTTATTTAAAACACCCCCAAGAGACATGGTATACTATTATACCTCAAAACATAATGTAATATTGTGATGTAGAAGAGTGTGTCAGTGGTTTATAATACTATAGTTTTTTGGTGGTACCAATAAATTTTCTTTCAAACTTCTTTAATATCACTCCCACTTAAGAATAAATGTATTTTTTCCTCCAATTGTTAGATTATTATTCTTAGTAAAACCCTATAAATGTTTAACATGCTAAAATTGATAGAGTTATTTTCATATAAATCTGCAACATCAGCAGTTTTATGCATGATTCCTCAATTAGTTAATGAATCCACTGTGTATTGATATATCTCTTGTAAACCACAGTACAAGTTTTTCTTTTTGAGAAATAATTCATTATCATGGAGTAAAAACATTATTCATATCAATGATAAATAATTATGTTCCTCAAACACATACTCACCATATTTTATGGTGATTTTTTATCTGATGGTTTTCTTTTAAATTCTTAGAAAAAAAAAGTATTTATCTAAATGTCTATTTCACAAGATATCCCAAGTAGTGATAGAAGAATTCAGTTAAATTATTATCAAATATTTCACTAGATGTTTTTGAGAGAATAGTATTTTCCTCATCCTTCTGGAATCTGATGACACTCCATTGTGTATAAATTTATCATAGATATCAAATAATTTGGTAATGTGTCCTTTACGATCTTCATGTGGTATAATTATTAGTTATCTCATGATTTTAAATTTATTAGAGAGGGAATGTATTGATTTAAAAAAATCAAAATGATTATATATAGAAAGATACCTAGAGTAGAACCATCAATGGAAAATAAATATCATCCCATGATAGTACTAATCCTTTGTACATATTTTGAAATGTATTTGTATTCATTAGGGGTGAATTTTCCAAACATTTTATCTAGTGAAAGGGGAAAAATCTTCCATTCCATAAATGATCTAAAATAATATAAAACCTATCAGTCTGAACAATTATAATATTACGATGTCTCATTAAAATTGACGCTCCTTCACCGACTGATTGGCATCTTGCTGACATAGTTATTATCCTATAAAAAAAGACAATAATAACTCAAGAACATAAAAATAATAATAAAAAATATTGATTTTGGATGAAAACATATTTAGTCTATTAGAAAAGTTTTTTTAACTCATAATCTCAGTATTTTTCTTTTAAAATGGTGAAAAACATGAAAGGACTTATTGTCATTGTAATTTTAGATAAAATTCCAATGATGATGAATTACATACTAAATAATTTTCCAGAAAACGTGGATATTTATAGTTTTATTTCAGTAATACAAGTAAAATGAATAAAACAAGGTATTTTTATATAATAAATATTTTCAACCCATAATTATATTAAAAATTATTAGATTTATAACAAATACAACTAAACATAGTAGATTTAGAAATTATTGACTAAAACATAAACACGATTCAAATTTCAAAATTATATTTTTCATAAATACATGTTATCAAATTCATTCATTAATTATGTGAAATGGATTATTAAAATATTGAACATAGGGTGTTACTAATAATGTATATTATATTCTATATTTAGAACCTCAATATTTTTTATGAAATATTTATTTGTAAATAATGTTATTATTTTTATTTCTTGAGTTACATGCAACAATATGATTAAAAATACCGGGTAACGGTATAAAAATGTTATGTTCCCATTATATCAGAGTTATTGGATAGGTGAGTATTAATAGAAATAATTGAATTTTGAAAAATATATGTTCTGATCATTTATAAAAATAATTCATTAGTTACAAAAATATTATAATTACAAAGAAATTTTTTTAATATAAAAGTGGCTTAAAAAAGGGATATTTTTAGGTGAAAATTTTATTTTTTATATAAACAAATTAAATTATTCATTATTAATGAATTTTTTAAAATGAAATTTATAATCTATTATATTTTATAAATTGTTTTAAAAATTTAAAATATATTTTTATAATCATAGGTGACAAATAAATCTAGTTTTATTCTCAAAATATATTTTTATAAAAAGATTTTTTCTCCATTTGAACACATAATTGAAAGTTAATTTTATCCATTTGTATGTATAGAATAATATAAAAATAATTACATACTTAGAATCATTGGGTCAAATTTTTTTAAGTAATACCTTTTAAATTTTGTTTAATATGAATGATAGATATGGTAATTTAATCACCTTGGTAATGGGTATATCTTGTTAATATAGATTAATAAAAAGTTATAAGGACCTGTATTTTTATATTAATTGTTATATGATGAATAAAATTATACCCTTACAACCTTAGTTTCTAAATTGTCTTGATTAATGGAAACTTCTCAATGAAAATGTGTTATATTTTTTTAAATTAATGAAAGTTAAAAAATGTAACTCTCTTTGTATTTGATATGTTTTATGTATCCACACAAGGAATAAATAATGTTATGAATGAATATAAGTGTAAAATTTGTGATTAATAAATTATTGTCATGATGTAAATTATTTCAAGTTTCATTCATTCTTTAATAACCTCGATAACTTATACAATGATAATGAATCATTTCATCAATTAATATAATAACATAATTAAATTTTTATAAAACATGGAAAAAATATTTTTAGTGAGTTAAAGAGTACCATCAATATAATATCCTAATATTCCAAAATAATTAATGGATTATATTCTATGTTAAAATTTATATTCATTTATTTTAAGTCAAATTTACTTAATAATCTCTAAATTTACCTTAATTATATTTTATGAGATTAATATTTTATATAATTAGATAAAAATAAAATTAACATAGGATAAATATGAATAAATATAGTTGATAATACCTTCAAATTTCAATTTATAAGTGGTTTTGAACATTTTTATTGAGAATGAATTTATTATTTTATGAAATCAAAAAGATCCCCTCGCATTAATTATAAATGGGAACCTCATACCACACTACTTTATAACACATATATCATTCTAGATCAACCAAAATCCAAAATATTAACTTCAAAACTTCCATTGGAAAATTATGGGGGTTTTTTCCTTCCTAATATATCGACCCTCTAGTAGTTAGATGATATATTATGTTGTCCTTTAAAAGGAGAGTTAATCACCTAAACTGATCTATTTATTTTATATAATTAATTAACACCTGTAAATCTATTATTATTAAAAAAATAATTTCTAATGTATTCTAATTACTATAAAATGTTATTATGATTGTCCAAGAATCATTATAGACCATATTTCCCATCAATTGAGTAGTGAAATTATCTCTCGTGTGTACATTCAAATTACCAACTCCAAGAGGCCATACAACTAAATTTTGATAACCACCCATTGGGGATGGGTATAATATTGGGTTTAATGTCTATATATCATACCTATTAAATTCTTAAACTTCAATAATTATAACATAATATCTATATTCATACATTCCAAACCATTAGAAAAAAATAATATCCTTTGTGTGTATGTCTTTACAACCATCTCTACAAAGAAATGTGATTCATTTTTTATTTACATTTTAATTGGATTGTAATATTGATACATTAACAAATATATATGATTTATATAATAATATAATTATTTTTTTATTAAAATTCATTATTTACCATGCTTTTATTTTATTTTTTGAAAATTCAAAACAATGTTCATGTGTACGTACGACCTACTATCTTTTTAAATTATATAATTTGATTTTATCTATCTTAAATTTTTGGATTACAATCATATGATATTAATAAATATATACTATTGTTATATCATGATTAATATTATTGAGTTGACTTAACCAAGATAACTGTAAATGTACTGGAACTACTGAGTTATAATACTCATGATAAATGAAATAGTTAACACCTAGAAATATTGATTTTAATAGTGAATTATTTATAAAATGGGGTGATAAAATATTATAAAGGGATCATATATGATATTATAGGTGAGAAAATAAATATTTCATATATTTTTATTTAATTTCAATTTATTATACAAGAATATATAGTGATTTCTATTTAAGTATTTATTTAGGTAAAGGGTACTTTTCACAATTTCATCAATATTATAGATTATTTGTGTTTAACTCTCCATTTTGGAATATTTTTCATCCACACAGATGTTTTATAAAAAGGTTTTCAAAAAACGGTTTATCTATTTTCAAATAATTTTTTAAATTAATTTTTTACCATGGTTGACGTTTTATATTATTTTTTGAAATTAATCATCACCTTGTTTCTAAATAAGGTACTTTTTCATTTTTAATCTATGTATGGAAGGGATATTATTTTTATCTTATATAGGGTGAACTAAAATTCACTCCATTAGAACTATTGTTTTCATAGAATATTCCCTTGAAACATCACATTGTTATTTTCTATCAAAATGTATACCATTATAATTTCAATATATAAACAAAATTGATTAAAATTTTGAAAGGTTAGTTCGCTAAAGAATTATTACATGTAATTTTTCAAAATTATTTTCTATCTTATATAGAATCCTTTGATGTTAAATTTTTTTTAATAGGGATATGATCCTAAGAGGTCAAATTTATTTTTCCATTTTGAGTTTCTTTTTATTTATAAAACACATTTTTACAGGATATGCATTACTTAAATGTTTATAAAACCCATTTATTTTAAACTGTTATGGATTTATGAATTTTTTAATGATATTTTGGAGTAAATGTTCAAGATTTTAATTATATGAATTTCGGGACATATATCTCCCTATATTCTATTAAGTAATGGTAGATATAATATGATATAAAAAAGATTGTAATTTGGAGTGAACCCTATTTAGTAAGGGACTATGTCCACACTGATACTCTTTAGAAATAAAATTTATTAGTATGATTGTTTTTGGAGCTAACAAATTCTGTTATGATAGCCTAATAAAAGTACCTTGACTTCTGAAGCAATGAATTTCTATTGTTATGTGTATAACACAAATAAATGTTTTGTTCCTTTTTGTAATTTCATATATCTTTCCCCATTATTTTCTTATAATCCATTTATTATGAACTCTGTTAATTTATTCCATGAGAAATGATTTTAATAATTTATATGTAGGGTATGGCATGAAAATATTAGTAACATCATCTTATACACATATAATCATTTTATGCTTAGGGAATCATTGATATCTCCTTTATTTCCCCTTATTGACCATATGGGCTCAAAATTCTCTTATTTTTTCTTCCCCGGGATATGATGAATGGTATTTAGTATGATGTGTATAATAAGGGTTATAGTTATAAATAAATATGTTATGGATTATGTATATATTTTATAAACTTGTTCTTTATATTTCTATGTTTCCTATGATACATGACATAAATTAATGGATCTTCATGACGACCTTCCAGATCATCAAAATCATTCATCAGAGTTTTTGGAAACCACTAAACTATTGAATCTCACTATTGTGGCTCAATTTAGGAAAAGGATACATTTGGTTGATACATTCAGTAGGTTCGGTTTTTGCTTATAGGATCTTCAAGAGAGGACGACCGAAAGTTTACAATATAACCAACATATTATGATTTGATTTTCATATGTGGAGGACCTCATCAGAGCATAGTCAATCACCCCTCGTAGCTATGTTAGTTTTCATTTCTTTTTGTTTTAGTGGTCGTTTTATTTCCACATGATCCACGATCCTCTTCCACTGATGTTTGTGTATGTTCTCCAAAACTCCCTTGGACGCTACAAAATCATTAAGTTATTAAGATGATTGGAAACCTTGTTGGTATTCTTTTTCTATGATAACTCTACTAAGGTAGTTTTTAATCCTATTAATCCATAGGTTTTTGTGGAACTGGATCCATAAATAACTCTTTTTGATATTTTCTGGATTTCAATCGGTTAGGAGTACTAATATAAGAAATGTGTGGTGTATGAATAATGGACCGACTTCTTCTCTACCTACAAGTGATTGGGTCACTCTAGGAAGGTATGCAAATGATGGTTAGATATAGTGAGGGGTAGTGAAAATGACAAAGATTTATGTTCTTTGTGCAACTGACCGGGTCATTCGATGATGTTCGATCATCAGGGTATCCATCTTAGGGGAAGTTTGGAGGATGGCGGCAATTGCAGGGCTTCCATGGTTCGTGAGAAGGAGGTCCCAGAACAGACATTCAATGGAGTTTTGGGGAGAGGTCAAGGACCATAATATCTACAAATAGAGGAGGAGGAACATCCTGAAGGTGTTATAATGGTTTTGCAGTGCTGTGTCTGAGGGAACGTTTAGAACTGATCGGGTGATGAAGGCTTATGTCCCAGGTTAATCCACAAGTATCAAAGTAGTCTTTTAGGATGAAGTAGGATCTAGCTGGACATACAAAGGTTGATGGTATGGCCTTTCATTACGCTTCTCGAATGGTTAACATGGAAAAGGATCAAACATCAGATGGAGAGAAGGATACTATAACTACCTCAGTTTTTGAGGAACCAGTGTAGGGCACTTATGACATGTTTAAGGGGAGGAAGGGGATCCTCATAGATGAACCCATTAGAAATAGTGGGAAGGAAGGTGGTCTGGAATTGATTTGGAATCCGATTTTATTGAGAAATAGGTTTGAACATCTATCAAAGGTTGATTTGGGTTCAAAATATTATTTTTCAAGAGAGGGAGAAGGGGCTATAGTGGAGGTTTGCAAAGAGTTTGACCACGGGCACTCAGCTGATGAGGTTTCAATCTCAAGTTGAAATAGAGGTCCCAAGAGGAGGAAAGGGATGCAGTATTATTTCTCACTACCTCCTCCTTAGGATACTCGTTCAGCAAAGAAGAATACTGATAAGAAGATGTTAATGGGGTCCCTAATGAATCAGATGTTAGGGGAGCAGGGTGATCATTCTGTGGTTCTGCTATTAAATTCAATATATGAAGGTATTGGATAGGTCTTATTTCTCAAGGCATCTGAGGAGGAGATAGATAAAATAATGGGAAACCCACTATAGGTGTTTCTAAATGAGGATCAATATTCATGGATTGAAAAAGGGGACCTAATTTTGATAAGTGGTATCAAAAAAGGGATGATCTTCATTGAGGGGAACATTCTTGTTTGGGACCAGATGGATTCTAGGTGTTAGAGGTTGTTTTTGGAGGTAGATGACTGATAGTTTTCATACATATCTAAGAAATTATTTAGAGATATGAAGTCAGGTAATATCAGTATTATTATTAATGACTAAATTTAAGTTGGTGATTAGGATGGCTGGTCAGAAAGGATTGTTTGGGAAATTTGTGTAAGGCTTTGGGTCTTTGTATTATTTGATTTTGTAGTGGATTTTGGTTTCCAGCACACTACTTGGAACTACTCTAGAAGGGGATTAGAGCATGAAGCCTTCATCGATATTAGTCTTTGGGATCTGGATGCTTAAGAAGGTATTTCTTAGTCATCGGTTCTTTTCCTGTGCACTTCTGCATAGGACTACTTTCCAAATGGGCATTCATGGTGAAGGCTTGGTGATATGGAACAATTGCTGGGGTGTGGCAATATTGGTGTTTTGATCTGGTTATTTTCTGATTTGTTTTTTTGTTGTTTTTATGGTTTCTCACATTTCCGTAAAAAAGTGTCTTTTGAAAATAAAAAAGTAATTTTTAGTCTGATAAATGTTCAGTTAACCATGGGAATTGGGATGAGAAAAAATTAGTAAGAACCAAATGGATAAGTACATGTATAGTATACAATCCTAATGTATTATTAATGATCATGAATTTCCTTGGATAAACTTATGTGTTCATAGTAGAATGTATCATGAATTAGAAATCCTATAAAATATCTTTCATGATAATATGGGTTCCCACTAGGATTAATGTTTATCACACAGTGATTTTTGGTTTTAGTAAATTGGTATAATTAGAAGGAATTGTGTTAATGATTAATGTGATAGGCAATGAAATGATTATCCCATTGAAAAAAAACAATGTTATTGGATATGGAATGAAAAATTATTTTCTCATGATCACCCAACATTCTGAATTGATGAAATATATTGAGCATCCAAATGAGAAAATAATGTAAAAACATTATATTGAGTTCTTAATGTGGTAATACCCACCATATTTTATTGGTCTATTGATCCAATTACCATTGTGAAATGGATCAGTACCAATAAAACTGTATTTTCCATTATCAATTTTTTGGAACATGATAAAGTTATTTGGGTTGTTTATTATTTGAAAGGAGAAGTAGAAAATTAGTTGAATCTCATCATGAAAATGAGAAAACATGGTAGTATTTAATCTATTGGGTATAATGAATTTAAAATCATGTTTTCAACAAGTAATGTCCTCATATTATTCATTGAAAATTGGGGAAATATTTCTTCAGCTAAAACATAAGTATAATGAATCTATTGGTTTGTATGAGGTAGAACCCACCATATTTTAGTTGTCTATTGATCCAATTGTCACTAAGAAATGGATCAGTACCAAAAATATATATTTTCCATTATTTAGTGTTTGGAACATTGTAATGTTATTCAAGTTGTTAATTAGTTGAAAGGAGTAGCATATCATTACATGAATCTCATCAAGAAAATGAGAGAAAATGGTAAAATTTAATCCATTTAGTGGGATGAATTTAAAATAATGTTTTTCAATAGGTAATATCTGCATATAAATCATCAAAAATTGGGGAAAATTTATTCCTCTAAAACAAAAGTATAATGAATCTGCTGGTGTATATGAGAAAAACTTTACCAGACATGTGTGGAATTATTATTATATTATTATAAAACCTAAAAGACAGGTTGTTCGATTCTTAATTGGGATGAAACGATGTCTATAAATGTAGTTTTTAATAATAGAAATAAATTTATTTGATAAATTTGTTTCATGTTCTCCCAATTTCAAAATTATGATTAGATTTATCCATCACACTCATGGTTATGTTAAGAAATTCAAAAGTGAATTGAAATGAATTTATAGAAACCATAGATATAAAATGATGAAATTTCGTTTATTCTCTATATATGGAAATAATCGTGGAGGTCATTTTAAAAACGTAGCTATTAAATATTTCTAGTATTGAAAGGATGTTCATCTAGAATAAACATTAAATTTAATTGAATGATGTTAACTAATTATGAAAATATAAAGAGTGATCTATGAAATGAACCACACATTCTCTAATGTTTTTAAATGAAAATATTATAGACGTTATTTTAACTAGTTCCTGAATCCAATGGTTAATGAAAATAATCAATATAAAAAAATTAATAATTTTAAAAACAAATGGAAATCACATAACATCACTATTACGATGTAGGGTATGATAGCAACAATGGTAATGGTACACATACCATCCACTCTAAAACTAATAATAATTTATTTGATAATAGATTCACCCCTATATCACATCTAAATAATTTTCGAATCATATCAATGTTCAACATTTAAATTTAGTTGTTGAGTTTCTAGAAAAAAATATCTAATAGAATGAAGATATATGACATATTCTGTATTTCTTGTCCAAAGTATATTTCTAGGAACTTATTTCCATGAAAAAATATCATTCTTTATCTATTTTAATTTGATTTTCTTTTGAGAATATATTTTCTATTTTTAAATAAATCCATTTTCAATTTCTGTGGAAGCGAAGTTATGTGTGATATTATGAACCAACCTATGATCGCCTATTAGTATGATGAAAAAAATGAACATCCAATGGAAATTATGTGTATCATATGTGTCATTATTGTTATTAAAAATAGAGTTTATCTATGATGGATAAGGTAAAAGCATCAAAAATATTATGAATGTGAAAGAGTTTATTGGTAAATTTTTATGAGATTTTTTGGGTCATCCATTGATACATAATTTTTATATTTTAATATATCTCATTCTTGGTTCTACACATATTTCAAAGACTCAATATATAATAGACTTGATTGAGATTCATTAATTGAAAAATAAACTATAGGGGAATATTTATACGGGATTTTTTCTTCAATGATCTTTTCCAGGGGGTGCACCTAATCATTATTCCAAGATGAGCGGTGGATCAACGAGACACTAAATTTATTATGATGAACAAATTAAAATAACTATCGAGAACTATTATATTTAACCCAATATTTTTTATTTTTTTATAGTTTTTATGATGAATGATCATTGTTCTGGATATCATTACTTAATGTTTATGATAGATGATATACTAAGAAATATTTTTTGACATCATTTGAACCCTATGAATTTATGGTGATTACATTTGGTCAAACTATTTCCCACACTATCTTTAGGAATTTAATTAATAGAGTCTTTTGAAATTATGTTGATCTGTTTATGTTAGTCTTTAAATAATATATTCTTATTTTTAAAATATTTATGAATAACATGATGATTATTTGGTAATTTCTATAAAGACCCTATGGAAGGGTATTGTTTATAAAAAATTCACCATGTGTGATTTTCTTCTTATGATGATTTTATTATTGGGTTATATAATCTATAGTGAGGGTATGTGAGTAAAAGCATCAAAGATAGAAGTCATTAAACATTGTAATAGACCAACAAATCTGATTGAGATTCCTAGTTTTCTTACCCTGAATTAATATTTTCATTTCCTTTTGGAGAAAATTTCATGGCAATCAAATCTACTCTGAATGTTAACTTGAAGGGGATTAATGTTTCTTTGTATGGAAGAATGTATGGATTGAGTTAAGGAACTGAATATAAGTATAGTTAGTGAACCTGTGCTTACAATAACCAATACTATAGAATGGTTTTTTAACAATATTTATTCTTTATTGAAGGGACCGGGATGATTACTCAGGTTGAACAATATGGTTACAGATTATGACTCACAAAAATTGAATTTCCATGAGAAAATTTACCCTCCCCGTGATTCAGAGTTAGCAGTGGTTAAATATGATTCGATATTTATAGGAATAATCTATATAGATAAATGATTGAAATATATTCTATTTACAATATATTAAATAATATTTTCACTCAAATATAGATGAATAGGCATCAGGGAAGATTTTTAGAACCAATAATAGATTATGACTACTCAATAAATTGTCCCCCTAGGAAAATGAATAAGGTGACAAATTCTATGAGTCCAAAGGATAGTTCCTGTAATTCTATGATGTATATCATAAAATATTTTATATTTGTTAAATTTGAAAGGATGGATAATTGTATTTGAAGGAAGGGTGAAAATATTATCATTCTCAAATGAGTGTTAAACCATCAATCAATGTAAATATAAAGGAGGAAAAGATGGAAGATGAAGAGATATAAAAGAAGGTGATAAATAATCCTATGTTGTACTTATATAGTGACGGAATGATAAGATTCATGAATCATATATGTGTCCCTCTGGCAACATATTTGAAGAATAAGTTGATAGATAAACCACATAGTTATTCATTCTCTATCCATCCTAAATGTATGGATATTTATTGATATATAAAAAAGTATTTTTTGTGGGATGGAATAAAGAGATACATTGTAGAGTATGTTTCACAGTTATTTGTACATCCGAATGTTGATTATAAAAGAGATAATTCTAATGGGATGAAAAAACTATTACCCATATATTAAGTGAAATTTAAAAAAAATCACAATGTATTTTATCGTTAGACACCCAAAACATATAAATGAAATAATGATATTTAGGTTGTAGTGGATGTCCTTATAGGGTCACCACACATCATTTCATTTTGATAATATTTCACTGATGATCACCTAACTCAATTATACATTAATGAAGCGGTAATATTTCATGGTGTACAATAATAAATTGAATTTGATCATGATCTAAGGATTACCTCAATGTTTTCATGAACAATTCAGCATACTCTTAATATGTAGCCATGTATCATAAAAACTTTTCAACCTTTAATTATTGGTGTTTTTAATAGGACCATTAATTCTTTAGATGTCATGAAGAGATATTACTACATGGTTTTAAAAGGTTGTTTGAATTAACTCATTTATTTGGTGGAATTTGAATACAATACTATCTTTAAATCCATCATATATATAGATCCTTATGAAGCCCTATGCGGTAAAAAGTATCATACTCCAACATGATCAAATGAAGGTGGATAAAGAAATTTATTTGGACCCAATCAAGATATATATAGTAGATATTTTTATAACTATTCCAGTAAACATAATTTTATCTCAGAGTAAATAGAAAAATTACATTAAAATTTTTAAGAGATATCTAGTGTTTGAAGATGGTAATAAGACATTTCTGAAATTATCACCCTAGATGTGGGAGATACTATTTATAATTAATGAAAACATAAAAGTTACTTTTATCAGTTTTTTAAAATTTTAATAATGTATTGGGATGGTATATTATTGGACTCAACATCTACCAAATATCTCTCTTATTCATGATGTGTTCCATGTACCTCTCATTATAGTGTAGATGACAAATAATTTATATGTGATGTACAAAGAGGTCATACCACTTTATCAAGACCTTTATTATTAATAAGAAGAAGTATATACAATGTTCATAAAAAATAATACCACTAAAATATTAATAGTTTTATGGTGAACAAACAAATTTTAGGATATTGTGTTGGAACCTGATTATGAAATAAAGGAAACATATAATCATATGTCTGTACTTCAGTGATGAGTTTAAAGAGAGAAATTAATTTTAAGTTGGTTTCAATGTGACAACCATAGATTTTTGGAGATACATATCATTAAATAATTTAATTTTTTTGATAGCTTCTATTATACTAAACAAAAAGTTTAAACGAATGGTATAACACTATTAAAATATTATATGATCATTATCACAAATATTGATTATTATAAGAAATTAATTTTAATAAAAAATATTAATATGATATGAGAAAAAATTTAAAAAATTAATTATTCATTTATCATATTATTATAATTAAAAACACAAACAATTTGAAACTAAAATTTATATTTATTTAGAACAATTGTTTTAATACCCATAATGTATTTTTTATTTTAAAAATTTCAATTTGTAAATTTTCATGAATTACATTAATAAAATTTATATAATATTTTATTTGATGAGATTTATTAGACATTAAAAAAATTCATTTCTATGAATATTATAATAATTAAATAAATTTTATGCATAAAATACTATTTCTCTTTAAAAAGTAGTTTTATCACATTTTGTGCACATAATTAGAAATTAATTTTTTCCATTTATTTGTATTTAATATGATAATATTAATTAAATATTTGTAATATTTTTTTTTAGATTTGGTAATTTGGATATTTTATTTTTGGTCAATATGAACAGTAAGAGTAATAAAATTTATCGTCTCGAAAAATTGAAAATCTGGTTAATATGGAAAAAAAAAATAAGATGAATGTATGTACTTTTTAATCCTAATTCGTACTAAATGAATTAAATTCAACCCATAGAACCATATGTTATAAATTTAGTTTTTAATGTACGCTTTTCCATTAAAATAACTTATATATTATTTAAATCAATAAAATTTAAAAAATGTCACTCTCTTCTTTTGAAATATATCTTATGAGTCCACATAGTGAAATAAATAAGTTATTAGGGAATATTAGTTCAAATTTTTATATTAATAAAATCATTATTTTTAAGATGAAAAAATTATTTTAATTTGTTGGAAATTATATAAAGGCATTAATTTATTATAAATCTCTAATGAAATATTTCAGCAATATATAAAAAACATAATAAAAGATAATAAAAATTTTAAAAGAAATTTAAGTTGAGTGATTTAATGTTTTAATTGAATCTTATAGAATAATATTACATATTATATTTTTTAAAGGATTATATGAAAATTTATACTTTATATTTATGTCTTATAATTAAAATTATGTGAATATTGCCAAATTTACCATAATGATATTTTATGAGAATACTATGATATTAAATTATATAAAAACCCTTAAAATAGTAAATAAGGAAAAATTTGAAATTATATTATTGAAAATATCTTCCATTTTTCATTTATTGTATGTTTGGAACAATTTGGACAGATAATTAATTTATTATAATTTAATTTTTTGATAACTTCCAAAATGTCCCATCACCTCAATTATAAAACGACACATCCTCTCTCAATTAATCACAAATAATTGAAATATATGACACCTAAAAACTCTAAAAAAATGATCTTCTCAACTTCCCTATAAATATTATGTAGATTTTGGTCTTCCCAAAATATCAACCCTTGAGCCCTTTAGAGGAGATCGGAAGGAGTCATTTCAAAGAATATGTAACCACCTAAACCGATCTCTTTCGTTTATACTCATAGTTCCCTCCTCCAAATCTACGTTTTTAATCATGAAGTAATAAATCCATATTCATAAATATGATTAAATTTTATTTTTATTATTAAAACACCATTATACACAATCTATCATATCATATCTGAATTGAAAATATCGCTCATGTGTATGTAGGACTTACTATCTCCACGTAGAGATACAATTCATTTTCTATCACCATATTTTTTATATGGGTATTATGAAATTTTTATTTTTTATATATGATTATTATAAAATATTTAAACTATTATAATTATAATATAACATCTACCTTCTTACCTTACAAGGTGATGGAAGACATTATTCTTGTTCTTGTATATATGGAGATAACCATTTCCACAAAGTGATGTGAGTCATTTTTAGTTCTATTTTATTGGATGGTAATAAATATATATTTAAGGAAAATATATTATATATATATAATATGATAATTAATCTTTAATAGTGAATTATTATTTTTACATTTTTTCATTTCTTCTGTTGAAAAATGAAAACATTGTTCATGTGTGTGTACGCCCTAACGGCTCCATGAAAGGTGTAAATCATTTTTCTATCAATAACATTTATGGATGTATCTAATATATATATATAATGAGTTTATATGATAGTTATACAATAATTCATATTATTTTTATTGTCATACCATGACAAATGAACAAGTATCATAACTATTGAGCTTAAGTACACACTATCAAAAACAGTTAACACATGGAAATTAATATTTTAATAAAGAATTGTGTATAAAAGGGGGAGTTCAAATATTTAAAAGTGATCATATATGATATTATATGAATTGAAATGAATAATTTATATATTCATCATAAATATAAATTTATTATTCAAGATGTGATAGTGCTTTCAATGTTACCAGAACTCACGTTATGTGTTTTATGTCAAAATATCATTCAATATTAAGAATTGATTATGTTTAAGCCTCCAATGGGTAATATTTATCATGCATATCCATTTTTTCTAAAAAACTAAAGATTTTTTTAATATTGTTTCTTTCTTTTAATGTTCATTTTAACCATGTTTTACATTTTAGCAATTGGTTTGAGATGAATAAAATTGACATTTTCCAAAAAATGTACATTGTGACATTTCATAGAAAAATTGGAAGTAATTATTTTCTATCATATAAAATCTGAATTTATATTCCCTTAATCATTAATATTATTTTATTTTTTTATTCCATTACATGATAACATGATTCTTTTCAAATAAAAAGATTTCCATTATTATTTTTATTCCATTTAAAATGAAATTTATTTAAAAATGGATTGTTTATTTTCCTTATAAATTATTCCAACAGATCTTTCCAAAATAAGTTTCAATCAATGATGAAATCATTTGATTATATGTAATATTTTCATGGGATATTATCAAATGATACAATTTCTTTCTATGTATGGAATATTTTTATGATGGATTATTTATAAAATAAATTTCTTTTCTGTGGGGTATGTTATGATTTAATGATTGTGAAACACAATTATTTTCTCGGAATCTGATATTACGAGTATTTTACGATCCTATTGAAAGAATGTGTATAGTTGTCATTATATGAGGGGTATGACCTATATCATCCTCTAATTAATTGTGTAATTGTTTGTGTATAAAGAGATAAATAGGAATACAATGGGGAGTGAGCCCTGTACCATATGGGAGTCTTTCAATAATGATAGTGATTGGATTGAATCCTGAATACTACGATGGATTGGGTAGTGATCCTAGTCCCCTATGACTACGTTGTATATTATTCTAGGAAAACAAGTTAATTATTTTCTATTTTTATTTTTATTATGAATATCAAGGTATTATGAATATGTAAAGCACTCATGGAAAATTTTTATTGATTCTCTCATTTTTAGGGTCTTATTAATTACTAAGATTTATTTGAGGAAGTATGATTATGATATTTTATAGGCATTATATTGTTGTAAAATATTAATATCCTAATCTTATACCCTTATACTAATGCCAATCTTATGTTATCATTGATATCTGTCTTATTTACCCTTATGAAGCATCTGAGGTCTCCATATTCATATGTTCACTTACCAAAGGTAATGAAAAATTTAATTAAGTAAGATATGTCCAAAAGGGTCTACGTAATGAAGAAATAAGTGGTATATCATATAGATATTTTATGAACCATTAGTTTCTGTATCCAAATATCCAAATATGCAAGGCCAAAATGATTTTAAAATGGATATTAATGTTATATAAATAATATTCATCTATTTAGATTTAATATCAATCTACTAGAAGTTGGGATTTTGATAAATTTAGATCTCTAGTTATTGATAATCAATAAGTATTGATGTTATACTATTTTCTACTTTCATATTGATTTTATTATGTTATTTATCATTACATTGGTGATATTTGTGTTCCTATTTTCTATGATAATGATGTTTTAAAATAATTATTGTTTATTTTTGATTTTTTATTTTTTAATGTATTTTAATGTCTTATTTCCCTATTTCACACAAGTATAAATACTTTGATAACTAATTTTTGGTGATTTTATTATTCTTGTGTATTAATTAAATTTAATCAATGTTTTTAATGCTTTGGGAAGTAAGATCTAAAATGTAAAGTATGTTTTCATTTTAATTTTTTTTTTAAAATATATATCTTAATTTATATAAAATTTCTTTTAACCTAATTCCACTACACTATGTTTAATTCAATAGTTTATTTCAAATTTTATAAATGAATGTAAAATAATGGTATATTTTTTCATAAAATATTCATATAAAATAATAAATTATTTTATAGATTGTTTTTAAAATAACATATATTGTTTACTATATAAAAGGAGTTTCATAAATTATTTGTGGTGTCCTACTAGAAAATTTATCACAACCGACATATTTTTTTGGTTGCCTTATTTTCATTAATGTAACTAAATAAGCCATGGATTATAGGATGGTAGTTTATCTATTATCATTCTGAATGAATTTGTACATTTGGGGTGTTATGGGGACCATGGGTCATGAGGTGATAGTCCATATGTTATTATTGGATCTTTATTCTATTTTGGGTTATTTATTGTATCATCTATATTGGTTGATTATATTATTCTAAACTATTTTAATTACTTATATTATTTATCTCTAAGATTAATTTTATTTAAAATATTTACATATAAAGATAAAAAATTATTTATTCTATCATATTTGGTTGGATTATTATTTTGAAACTAGTAATTATTTAACATATACATCCAACATTTGGATGCTTTATCTAAGATTCTCTATAAGTCCTCAGGGTTCTGTTTTAACTTTTTTTAGGTTTAAATCATTCCTAAAATATATATTGGATACCCTTAGATCATTTTTCTTTCCCATAGTTCCATAGAATGGTATTTGAGACTTCAGATTCATTGGATTTATTTTTTTGGATAGGATAAAGTAGATATGTTTGTTGCACAAAAACCAATGATTGTAAAATCAATGGCCAAATTACTAATGAAATTAATCTATAAATTTATATTGTTCATACTATTTGTCTTATAACATAGTTATTAAATATATTGTAGAAACATTATAGGAAAACATATTGAAGACTAAAGAATTTAAATAATATTATTCATTAAAAGATACAATTTTAGAGTATCAATTCTAAACCATATGAATATAATAATGAAAATAATAGTAATAAAACAGAAAATAATTGGAAATATAGTATATGGATTCCTAAAACATATAAAGTAAAATTTCTATTTTATTTATCCATATTAATAACACTTTAAATAGTTATATATCATCAAAATTGTGGATTAATGGTTTACCATCAATTTTTTTGTATTAAATAAGGTTAATATTGATTAATTATTTACATTGAATGTAATGGAAAAAGTTCTAATGATCCCATAATTGTATTTTTAATCCTTTATAAAGCACGCATAGATGATCTTTTGGTTGAAAATTCATGAGTTTTGAAAAGAAATCTATGTATGTTTTTCATATGATATATTTAAATAAATGTTTATCTTTTTTATATTATTTTATTGATACCATTTTATTATAATAATAGAAAGACACAAATTATGACTGAAATTTGTTTTTATTATTTCATTGTTTACATCCACTAATAGAAAATGTATTCATATGCCTTCCATTTATTATAGTGAATACGTATTATTGATAATTAATTGAATCATTCATTATATTCCTTGAATGAATATGTTTTGGGATTAAGTATTTTATTATTTATTGTATACATCAGTGGGTGAAATATTTATTAATTATTATGAAGTCCATAGTTTTAGTTTATTAAAGAATATGTTCAGGGGATATAAAGATTCTAGTATACCTTTCATAGATGAAATTAATATATTTTATTGGGTACTATAGGTTTTTTTATATAAAACCTCAATGAAAAAGGGAATATAACTAGTGTACAGTTTGGTAAACTAACAAAAACAACCATAAAAGGTACCAAGATATTTAATGATTTAGGATTTATCATTTCTATTAACATTTAAAAAAACAATGATGGTGTTGTATATACCATTTGATTGAACATCCCATTGGATCCTAAGTTAAACCTCCCCTATCCTCTATTTTGATATTGGTATTCTTTATTATTCTCTTTTTAGTGAATTCCATAATGGGTAAGATCCTTTATTCCTCTTATTCCTTTGTCCTCATGTTCCACTCTCCCTCCATGTCTTTTTTTTATTGTTAGATAAACCCTAGGGAGTCAGTTTTCTTATGTGGGTTATTTATTTTTATAGTAGGGTGTGTGTATGTTCTCTTGGACATTTCTCATCTGTATTCTAATTCTTTCATCTCATTTTACCACGATCTGGGATGGTGTATCAATTAATTTACATTCCAATAATTCCATTTAATTATAAAGTGTAACAATATCAAATTTAATTATGTTCTTCAAGTTCATTAATCTATAATTTGACTTATCATATATTCTATGGTGGTGGTTTGATTAAAAAAAAGTGGGTTTCAGAGGAAATATATAGTCATTTCAATATGTGTTAAAATTATATATATGATAGGTGTTTTATAAAATTCCAAAATGGTTTTCAAAATGGATTCTCAGTATTTCATGTTTTTTTAACATTTGACCAAACTTTTTAGTGTTGTATTACAAGTTAAATTATGTTTTTTATGGGATTATTTTTCCCTTATAGATTTCGTACCATTATATGAGAAACACATAAGTTTTTCTAAAATGGTTAACTGTTATCTCAGTAGTCAGACTCTGAAAATTCCTATAATTTTCCACATATAAACTGGTGTGACACGTACATATCAAAATGTTCATGTGGTGGACATATAGATGTGTTCATGAATAAAAATATAAAATTTTCATAACGAAATATTTATCAAATTTGATATTATCAATCTGTATATAGATTCAAGATATATTAAAAATATGGTATTATGTTTGCTCTTCATAAATTATACTATGGAGGCCCATTTCACACCCTAAAAACGTACTCTAATAATGACCATTGAGTTATAAGTAGTTATTAAGGATTTTTATTCATTAAAAATATTATTGACTTTAAACAAAAATGTCGGTTTTGGGAATTTAAATGTATTACTTAAATGTAAACACCTTTATGTATGTCTCTAGTTTAGAATGTTTATTCACATGATGGTGTTTGGTTGCCGTATTATCATGTAAAATGATATATAATTGCTTATAATTGAGATTTTTTTAATTTATTTTTCACCTACCCATTACTAATGTAATGTGATCCAATATAACATATAGAGGGTTGAGAGCTGGTTATTGTTTAGATTGGATTAGATAGACTAGAACAACCATGGTTTTGAAAGGACATTCTCGGTATTTTCATTAGTGATGATAAATTTGGATAATTTTGTTTCTATAGACTTCTGATCACATTGAAAGGCTGTGATATGGTTCTGAATCAAGAATATATAGTGTATCCTATTGATATTTTTAGGATCATACCATATTTAAATAACCTATATTTTTATTACTAATTTTTGTTTGTTTTTTTCCATTGCCTATTTCATTTTTATTTTCATACATTCCCATTCATCTCATTATATTGATTCATTAATATTCTTCGTTTCTTATGTCTATTCATCATTTATTTTGGTTAAAAAATTCTTACTCTACCATCGTCATATATGGTTTGTTTTTAATGTTGTATTTCAAAACCTAAATCATTTAAAATGAGTTTTTTAAAATGAGTTTAATGTTGATCTTATAATGATTTGTGTTATTTATGTAAAATTAAAAAAACCTACTATCTATATGTATATTTAGAAATCAATTTACGGGATTCATATTGATTTGAAATGCATAGATGTTGTGGTGATTCTATACTAAATGGTTTTATTCTCACATCATACATGTGCCTATTAGAATCAGTAATCCTAATCAATTTTTAATCTGTAGTTTCTTTTCATAGACCACTCATGGTGATGGTTGTAATTTTGGGTTGATGGTTTATAAGAATTAAAATGGATATTTATTATAGTTCATGTTTTTTTATTCAATTTGTCTTATGTATTATATTTGGATCTTTTTTTGTTCTTGCTATAGATATTTTATTTATTTCTATATATTTATACTTTATAATTATGTTTCATACTCTATTATTATTTTTGTTTATGTAATTCATAGAAGTTGTATGAAATGATTATCATTCGATTCCATGACACTTTTTATCATCACATGGTGATTGGGGATTCCCCGTGGGCCTTGTTCGTGGTCAGCAAAGGTTTTTGATTAGGGGATAACCCATAATGGATCATAAAAATTATCTCATAAGATCCCTTTATTATTTATGGTTCTAGGTAGAATTAATTTTAAAAATATATGAAAAAAGGGAGGTCGGTGTGGGAAAAATTTCATGAACTATCACTCATCATGATCCTTGAGTTACCATAAGGTATTAGGTTTTGTGTGTCAAATTATAATTTTGAGTTTATAATGTTGGTTTTCAGTTCAGTTTGATAAGTTTTCATTTCTTTAGGAAAATAATGTGAGTAAACTTATTTCATGCATTGAGATTTCAAGGAAAACTGAACCATTCAGAGCTCTGAGTTCATAGTTCAATAAGATTTTAGTGAAAGATGTATGTTTGTCATAATATATTCTATAATATGTGAACATTTCATGAATAACCATTATTACCCTATTTAAGTGGATTTAGTGTAAGTTATTTTATTGGTTTGATTTGGATTGATGATAGTGGGGCTTGAATGATAATGATTTTTGAATTATAAAAATGATAAAAGGGATTTATTTTGTTTTGTGATTTTCAATTTTAAATAAAAATTGAAATTTGTTCTTTTTAATTTATAATGACTAAATTGAAATAGATTTTTTTATACCGAAGGATCTGATGTTGGATGTACAATTTTAAAATTTGAGAATTGTGATTTTTTCAGTATTTTTAAATTTTTAATATAAATGGTTCTTTATTTTGAGTGGAAATTGTGCTTTTAAAAAGATTACACTGGATTTGTATCATTTTTGTTTTTGGTTTATTTTATTAGTATTTTGGGATAATGTTTTTTATGAGTAGAGTTTTTATTCACATTTCATTCAAGGATGGTTTGGGTTATTATTTTTATTTTTCCTTGAGTATTCTTCCAAAAACAAACCTAACAGATTATTGGATGTATTAACTAGTTTGTAACTCTTGTTAGACTCATTGTAGAGTGATCGATCCAAGATCATTTGAAAATTTTAAAAATTTATATTGTAATCATGGTATAATGGAGGCTACATGGAGTATTGTGGTTGTGGAAAAGATCATTAAGTCCTTCAAACCCCTATAATCATAAAGGGTGGTAGGTGTTGATATATTGTTCAAGGGAACAACTTTGGGTTAGTTTGTTGTGGTTGTTTAATCCTAGTTACAATAATGTATGAATTCAAATATAATCATAAAAACTTTGGTCTAATTTATAATCCAGGAGAAGTGAAAGTGATCAAACTATAAAAGATTATAGGTATTCATTAGGGTCAACATATGGATATGTTTTATGTTGATCTCATAAAATAGATATTTCCTTTTTACCTAGATGTAATTTCATGTTATTTGTTAGAAAATCACCCATTTTTAAAGATAATTCTTTAATATATTTGTGAACATGTTTTTTCAACTATGTAATTATAATTCAATATGTTGGTTGATAAGGAATTTTTATCTGATTTGATTTTCACAAAAAATCCCAAAATAGTTTACTGGCCGATATCTGTTAGTATTCATAAGGATTACCCATCTCTATAGAAGTTTAAACTTAAGGAATATAATCCAAGGGAATCCCATTAATAAATTTTTTATTCTCTCGTGAAATACCACTCACTCATGTGCTTCATGTGTGGTTGGTATTATAAATAAATTCCATCTTCACATAATAATATAAATAAATTCGGTTGGAGTTCTTTCCTGTGACCTAATTGTAAATTTTGTGCCATGGAAATTTAGAATATGAAGAATACTTCTTGGATAACTCTATATCATATAAACCATTAATCTTAAATCTTTTGAGGAATATTTTCCTTGTTGTTTCTGCCTATTATATCCATTATTATATTCTTTTATTTTTTTCATTGATCTTCATTTTGATTTTTGGGATTTCATTAAATTATCCTATTTGGATTAATTTTTCTTATATACATTAAATAACTATAGTTTAATCTTGTGCTCTATTTTACTTTGTTTTGTTTAAACCACTTCTCATGTTATTGTTGGAATCATTTATTTTTTATATCAATTTGAATTATTATATTAATTTGTTTCTAAATAGAGGGGATATCCTATATAGAAAACATCATTATTATTTGTTGAGTTTGTTTTGTGTGACTTATGAAACTAGGAATCCCACCTATGTTGTTCTCTCTACTCTTCTTTGGTTTTGGTTTAGAAAATTTAAAGAATTTCTTTATTTTCGGTTTAATGTTTTGGGTTTTTTTCTTTCAATAATTTTGTAGAATTCTATGGGGATATTGTTTTTATGTTGGGGAAAATTATCACATAAAAACATTAATTTCACCATTATATTTTATTTATTTATTAGTTTTTAATATTTTAATTCA
This sequence comes from Viscum album, assembly GCA_963277665.1. NCBI lineage: Eukaryota > Viridiplantae > Streptophyta > Magnoliopsida > Santalales > Viscaceae > Viscum > Viscum album. Next base: position 1,995,892,261 of record OY728136.1, read on the forward strand.
TTATTCAGGTTGTATTCTGAGTGAAATTTTATGATTTCTATATTTAGTTAGTTCTTTGATATGTGCATAGTTATTACAAACTATTTGGGGTATAAAACAAGACTACCCTTACACTAGAGGTGTTTCTAGTTCATATTATTCATTCATGATGTGTCTCAAATGGTTAGAACATGGTTGATCCCATACAATGTAAGTCATAGAATAACCCATGTGGGGGACTAGGGTGATTGAGATTTGGCGCATGACATGTGAAGGGTTTGAGGAAACCATGCGAACCACATGTGAGGTTATTTATACAATGAAAGGAAACATTTTTCATGATTCGAACATGGTTTCACAACCATTTTGTAATTTTTTTATGAATTGTTTCTCCCTCTAGTGGAGGGTACATGTTTTTTCATGGATTTGTTAATGATATTACCTGATAATATCATTAATGTTTTTGTAATTACCATTTGGACCATATGATTTTCAATCACCGAAGTGGGTTTTACTTCACCACATTCATTTTATAATCCATTAAGATCCTCCTTAAGAGCTCATACATCCTATCTTTTAATTTTTGGTTGCATTATTCATTGATTCATGGTGGATCCTATCTCGGGTAATCTTTCTTATTCATCCCCTTCCTTCACACTCACTTTACACTCTTGTTTATTGTCTTAGTTTTATCTTGGATAAAACCAATTGTAAGGGTTAGGTTATGAGTGTTTTTTATTTTTATGTTCGGGTGTGTTTTATTTCTCTTGTACCATTACCTTCATGAATAATTTTTTTTTCATGTCCTCATAACCATAAGGTAGTTGTCTCTATTCAATTTTATTTTCTGAACATTCAATGTAATTTTTGATCCTTTCTAAACCCATTTTAAAATATTTATTCATGATACTTTATTTAAAATTTTATATATTAAATATTTTATAGTGTAACATTTATAGGAAAGGAGGGTAATAAATGATTTCATTGTTTTTTCTTATATGAGTCCAATGTATATGTATGAAATTTGTTTTCTAAAATTTTTAAAATGTATTTCCAAGCATATTATTATCATTTTATGTATTATTTAACCATTTTTGAAATTTGGTAAGGATGAATTGTATGTTAAGTTTTTATGGGATTTTGATTCCATGAAGTAATTAGATTTTTTATTTGAATAACATGTGTGTGTTTTCAAAATTAATCATTTGTATTTATTTAATAAAACTCTCGACATTCTGATGGTTTTCTATATATATACTAGTGTGATGTTTAAATATCTATATTTTAACATGGTTCACATATAGATGTGTTCATTTATATAAATGGAATGTATAAATAATAAGTTCTATACAATCCTTTCCCTTCTCAAATGGATTTTTGATTCAAATTATTTTTTATATATGGTTTTACAGTGTATTTTCCCAATTTTTTCTCTAATGGAATATTTGGAACCATGAAAATATACATAGATAATCACATTGGAATTAGAAATTATTTCTAAATGATTTATGTTTTATAATAAAATGGAATTCTATTTAAAATTCTATGTATAGATTAGTATATTTAAATGTCATTCATAAAAGTGAAAACCATATCAAAATCCTCAAATTTATTATGGGTATTAACTTGAATAGTGACCAGAGGTAGGCCTATCAAGTATAATTGTTTATAATAACATGATATTGAGATTTTTTTATTTGTATTTTCTTTATAACCACATCTTTAATAATTTCATGGGATCTTCGATGATATCATAGGTTTTAGTGATGGTCACTAATTATACTTGATAATACCAAAAATACCCCCATGTAATGGAATGATCATGGAGGATTTTTTCACTGGTGAGATTAGTTTATAGAACCATTTTTAATAGAATTCGGATCATATTTATAGGACCAAAAAATGGTACTGAACTAAGTATGTCTTCTGTCACCTTGACATGTTTTTAATATTATAATAATTAAATTCAATTTATATTAATTACTAATTTATAGCCCTTTTTCCATTATCTATTTCAATTATGGTTTCATGAAGATCATTTATTACCTTTTTATTTTTTCATTTATATGACTTATTACTTATTTCATATTGTGATTTATTTTACTTATTATTTTTTTCATAGTTATGCAACTTCCCTTTTGGTGGGTTTTAAATTTGGAGTATAAAATATAGTTCATTTAAGTGAAATGTTTTAAAATGAGTTCATATTGAATTTGAGAAAGTTTTTTTGGTTTTTTAAAATAATAAAATTATTTTTTTCAATTATATATTATATCTAGTAGATGTGTTCTGTTAACAGAAATGAAAATGATGGAATAATTTGGTTCACTCATACTCTGTTTGTTTTGTCACACCCTACTCATTTTACACAATGTTAGAAGACCAATGAAATATTTCCTTCTTAGGTTCATTACTTTGTTCACTTGTAGAGAAGGTTGTTCTAATATAAAAATGGCGACGAAGAGGTAACATGGATATTTTATTTGTGTTTTAGTTTTGTTTTAGTCTTTGTTTTGTATTTTGTATCTAGATCTGTTTTGGGTTTTTCTACGTTAAGGTTTTTATGTTATAAGATTTTTTCATTATGTTTTTTTGAACTAGTTTTTTATTTTAAATATTTCATTATAGGAAAAAAAATTATCCCAAATGATTTTATAGTGTTTACCTGAAGCTTTTATACAATTTTCATGGGCTATCTCGAGTGCCTAATTTAGGGATGACTCTAGCTAGATTTTGATTGTTAATTTCATTTATCCTTATTAAGTTAGGGACACAATAAGTCATTTTTAATCTACTAAATAGATTAATTCATAGTTTTATTGGAAAAATTGTATTTAATAATAAAAATAAATTACTTGGGAAAAAAAATTCAATAGATTCTGGAATAAGAAGATTAGTTGAATAGAAAATAAAAATTGTAAAAAGTAATTTAGATAAGGATTTTATGTTCTTAGGACCATGTTAGACATATATACATGAAAATAAAACAACCCCCAAAATGATTTGTTAGATACAAAATATATAATAATTGATTGAAATTGGAAATGAAAAAGAAAAAACATTCAGACAAAACTAAAGAAACTATCAAAGAATGGGAAATTTATATCTATTGGGAAATATGATCCATATGGGTTATAGGATGAGAATATACTACTCTATACTGAATAAAATCACTCACCTACATCGGGGATTAAAGACAATCAAATCATTTAATATAACCAATGAATATTGAATAATACACTTATGATACATGGATTACACCATAACCATAGATGTGGTATTATAGAATAGTTGTTCGGTACAATCAAAATTTAATAAATTTTTTATAATATATATTTTTCCTTATTAATGTTTAATGTTATAATTTCCCCACAAAAATGATTTTATAGATCATCTGACATGGAAGAAAAATCATAGAGATCATAGGACCTCATATACCTCTAAAATTGAATTATTTTTCTCTTCAATAGACTAATCCAGTGAAGTAAAATGTAAATGATTGTTGGAGAAGGAGTAATTTTGAAAAATAAAAAGGGGAAATCATTTTTCCTTAACTACATCAATTCATGTGTAAATTGTTGAAAGAATCTCTGTGATGGAGGGATGAAAATATGGTTGAGAAAATATAGGAGGACTGTAGATCCACCAAAAGTAATAAACCTAAGTGGATACAATTGACATGCGGAATATTAGTGTTTGAAACTTATAAAAAATGTGTATCTAGTAATATATAACATCTAATAAATATTTTGGTCAAATAAAAGTATCATCCCTCTAATTCATTAGATCATGATTATTAAAATAAGATAATCTCTTAGAAATCAACAAGAATCCTATAAATGAATAAGATACAGGGATTCAAGAATATAGGTTACTGGTTATCAAAATCATATAAATAGAATGAAGGTTTGGTTAGAGGCCATTTTTTTTGATTTATTAGAATAAAATGACAGATTCTACCAAGAGAAACTAGTATACAATGTAATAGAATTCATTTTTCATTATAGAAATTATAACTTTAAGAAGTGGAAACACATAAAATGTGAACGATTGATAAAAAAATAAAGGAAAAAAAATTCATACAATTTAACTTATAAAAATTTCCTACAATTCATAGATATTGAATTTAAAAAATTATAAAATAAATGGATGATATTAATAAAATTATATAATACTCTATCAAATAGGTCATGATATTTTCAAATTAGTAAGAAAATTGAAGCCTGACAAAAATAATCACAGTATGATTATTTCCATATCATGTCTAATTTTGATACAAGTTGATATATACAAATTCATCTAAATTTTATTTTTCACTAACACATTCCTATAAATACATCAATATATAAAATGATATAAAAAACCAAATTCTACCTCTCGGTACCTTAGTCTCTATATAAAATAGTGGAATTGAATATACCAAATGTCCTGCATCACATATAACACAAAAACTAAAAGTGATAAAAATTAATTTTAAGAAAAAAAATGAAAAATAATTATAAAATCCCAATTTAAATGTACTCTAAAATGAAACAAAAGAAGTAAATAAATTTTTTTAATGGATTAAATACTATGCACTTGAACTTATAACTTCTCAAGTAAAACAAAAAGGATAGAATATTGTAAATATCTGACTACATAACCCTCCCTCCTGACTAAAAATCTCTATAAATCACATGTAGATCATGTCCTAGTAATGTGGGATGAAGACATGTATTAGATATACCTATTTATAATATAATGAATCCAAATATTTCAGTAAGATATTAATGCTATAATTATTAGACAGTATCGCATTGGTCTAAGAGAAACATTCCTTACCCATATTATGATGATATAATATTTTAATGATTTTGGTTTTACCACAATTATTACACATAAAATTTCCAAACCAACAACCATTTTTATTTTATTTTCAATTTTTTTATTGACCTCCAATATAAATCAACATAGTGTCAGGATACACCCAATTAGCCTTCATCTTCTGTCAATGGGTCTGAGGATACCAAGACAAGAAAGTATCCTTACTTATAATTTATCAAAAACATACAATAAAACATCAAAAAATTTATATAATTATATTAATCATCTATGGAGATCATTACGAATAATGAATTGGTCTTCATCACCTCTCTTCTCATATATATATATATTCTAAACTAATCATGAAATTGTTAAATTCATCAAGGTACACCTAGAATATAATTTAAGGTAGACTCTAAATAAGATAAGTCAACATATTCTTATAAAACAAACCAATAGGATATTTATTCATATACATATGAATTTATTTTAATCTAATAGATCTACTAGAACTCTCATAGTTTACGTTCATGCGAACCCTTATCTCTTGGGGTTAAAAAATATATTTAGAAATGTTTTTTATTTAAGTCATAGGTAACATCAATATAATATGATGTCGCTGACCATTGGCCATTTACAATGATAAATCATTTTCTGGTTACATTAAATTAAACTATAAGCCCATTATGGAATTGAAATGAACTCATATTAACTCTCCACAAATAAAATTAATTCTTTCTATCCAATGTATTCACACAAAAAATAAAAGATTAAATTATTAAACTCGATACAGTGTATCATAATATTTATTGAGGAATCTATTCCATGATTTGTGGTTTTATATCTCAATAATGATTTTTGGATTTTGTGTTTGAAAACATTATTACACAAAGATTATAAAATATTAAGACAAAATTAGAAATAAAACGGAATTATAGAATGAAGATGAAAAAAATAGTAAAGAAATTGTGATGATACTAATAAAAACAAGAGTATCAAGTGTTTAAAATCACATTGGTCCAATTTTAATTTAATGAAATCCTCCCCCAAAATCATTATAATGTAAATAAAAAGGGTAATATACAGAAAGTATATGTGAAAAATAATGAACCCATGATAGATGATCAAGAATAACTGTAACACCCTGCCCCTACCTCATTGGCATAAGGAGGCGGTGAGGGCTACTTGGCCTTAAGCGACGTTCCCATGATGCCCAAGGATGGAAATAAATGTCGAGGGCTTCCAGATCACGTTAGGGAATGATTTTTCCTTAAGAAAATCCAACAATACCATCCACTAACAACCACTAAATGATGAATTTTAATTCAATTACCCAACCATACATTCCTAAAAAGGCAACCTAGTTGTTCCACAACACAACTCAAAACCAATACAACTAGACATTCCCACACAACATCAGAGTACACAATGGATACTAAACAACCAAAGAACCACGAGCCATGAAACCTCCACATCTCTACAACCAGATCCAAGATCTAAGATCCCCCAAGACATCACAACGCACCACTAAAGGAGGTTGATTCCTTACCTTTTCCCATGTCCTGGTAGACGACATCTGCAAAGACACCAACGTGCCAAAGCCAGGGGTGAGTACTAAAACTCAGAAGAATTTTCTCAAATGACATCCCTACACACACTACTACGATAAAATTATTAGCACATTTATATAAAATAGTTTATATAAATTAAATCACAAGTGAAACCATTTTCATAAGCCAAGCATGCCCTTACCAAGCCATCACATCTAACCGAAGAAAAAATGGGAAATCTAACCAAACATGCCACAAGCTATCTCTTCATTTACAAATTAGCATGACTATTCCATCTTGCCAAGAAATTATCAACAAAATAACCAAAATGGTTTGACTTCCATCCAACCCATTCACCCATTCACACCAAAACAATCAAAACGGTGGGACTTCTGCTCAACCTGTTCACCCATTCACAACTAGAGGTACTTCCCAACCACTACTCATATGGTGGTTCTTTCAACCACTATCCATCCCCTTTTTATATTGAGACTTCCCGCCCACTTCTGTACAACATTTCAATCAATCAAAGTCAGGCATAAACCCACCAATGTCACAATTGCATGCAATCAACCAATTCCATTGCATATTAATCCACTTCAATAAAGAACCCATTTATTAGAAACCATTTTACATGCCAAAAAACATTTAAATAAAACAAACATCTAATTTAAAACACTTTCCATCAATCATTTTCACAAATAAACCATATCATCCCATTTTAAAATATTCATTTTAATATCCACAAGAATAACATTTCCCTATAAAACAGCATTTTCCAAAAAATCCCACAAACATCACCCAAGGGATTTCCAACCAATTTCTCTTAACAATTAATAATTAATTTTCAGCATAACAATTAATTGTAACATGAAACTACTAGTTCTAACCAAGTTGAGTCGAGATATAATCCACCTACCTTTAGGGATCCTACGAAATCGACCCATGTACAACCGCGCCTCAAATCTGTTGAATGCACCACTGAAACCTCTCTAGATACACCCTTCCCTAAAATTCACAAGCCTTCAAAACATCATCCAAGGCACCCTCAACCATAGATCTAAACACAATAAGTGTAGATATAGAAAACCAAGAAAGACAGGGATGTATATCTAGAAGAAAACACAAGGAAACCAAGAGGGGAGACTTACCCAAGAGAAATCACCTTAAAAACACCAAGAACCCTCTTCAAAATGCTTTCAAATCGAGTGGGAGAGAACACGTAACCCGTGAGAACCGAAAATCTCGAGTGATGCTCGAGTGGTAGGAAGAGTGGAGTGAATAGGTTAATCCTGAGTGAGCCCAGAACTTATAACCTTATTTCTAAGTGGCAGCATAGTTGGCCCACACAGTTTGGAAAACTGTGCGCTAACCGTGTGCATGATACTTCCTCATGAGAAAGGGTCCGCATAGTTTCCTTTCATGGTTTGGAAATCTATAAGCAGGTCGTGTGAAGCCTACTATCTCCCTTGCACAGTTTCATGGGGAATCCACATGGTTTCCACTAACCGTTCTCAAATCGTGCACCCCTTTAAAATCCTCCAAACTCATCCAAAACCATTACAAACTCTCCCAACCACTTTCCAACTCATCCCATGCACATTAAAAAGATAAAATAACATAAAAATGGCCACATAACTCAAACTGTGGGGGGGGGGTGCTATATTCTCCCCAACACTTCACATTCCATCCTCGGAAAGTAGTGAACCTGACCTTTGCTGAAAGAGCTCGGGCCACAACTCGACTGTCTCTTTCTCCCGCTCCTAAGTCTCCTCTTGAATCTGACCATATTTCCACAAAACACGAACTAAAGTGATGCTTTTACCATTTAAGACATTCTCATTCCTATCCATAACACGCATTGGCACGTGCACCAATGAAGTATCTGGTTCTAGCCCAACATGATCCCATTGAATCACATGGTCATGATCCATATAATATGTTTTCAACAGCGACACATGAAACACATTGTGCACCGCACTAAACCTAGGTGGAAAAGACAAAAAATAAGCCACCTCACCAAATCGCTCAAGAATCTCAAAAGGCAGAATATACCTCAGAGATAACTTTCCCTGCATCCCAAACTGACGATGTCCCAACCTAGGAGAGATCTCAAGAACACATGATCAATCACCTCGAACGACAACGGTCATCGACGATGATCCACATATGATTTTTGACGACTATTAGCCATCTCCATTATCTTCCTCATCAACTTGATCTTTTCTATCATCTCCTGGATAAGGCTAGGTCCACCCATTGAGGGCTCATCCGTTTACACCCTACATAGTGGAGAATGACATGGCCTCCCATACAATGCTTCAAACAGATCCATATGTATGGATTCTTGATAACTTTTATTGTATGAGAACTCAACCAACGACAAGTGCTCCTCCCACGAGCCACCAAAATCCATGACACAAACCCACAACATATATTCCCGAGATTGTATCATCCTCTCGGATTGACCATTCTTCTGAGGGTGAGGCATCATACTCATTGTCAAATGCATTCCAATGGCTTGATATAAGGATTTCCAGAAACGAGATGTAATCTTAGGGTCTCCATCTGATACAATCGAAACTAGAACACCATGCCTCTTTACCATATCATGGATATAGATTTTGGATAGATCCTCCACCTTATGAGACTCACGAATCGGGATGAAATGGTCCGACTTCGTTAACCAATCAACTATCACCCAGATGGCATCGTTCATTATTACTATTCATGGTAGATCTGTGAAAAAATCTATCATTATCTGCTCCAACTTCCAAATAGGGATTGGTAAGGAATACAACATTCTTGATGACCTCTTATGCACTGTATTGACCATCTGAAAATTCAAGGATCCCAAAAAAAAATCACCCATTCTTTTTTTCATACCAGCCCACCAGAACTGCACTTTAAACACTTTATACATTTTCAGAATTCTAGGATGAACATCCCACCAGGAATGATGATACACCCTGAGAAGATCCTCCTGACTTGAAACTAGAACAACCATCTAATTCCAAAAACACAAATCTAAATCTCCATTTAGTTTCCAACCCTCAATGGTCTCCACTGCATTGAGTCTTGACCCCATGTTCAGACACTCAGAATAAGATATATGTACCTATCTAACCAGGACAACAAAGTTAGGAATAAACACAATCGGAAAGAAGACTGTTCTATCACCCCGGTCATCACATTCAAACCGCATATCAGCTATATCTGACATCAACTACCACGGGTCTGATTCTTGTTTTACCACATGAGATTATGATTTTCTACTTAATGCATTTGTCTCTGAATATCTTTTTCCTGGCATGCACATCAAGTCAAAATCAAACATATGGAGATATTTCATCCATCTTTTTTGCTTCAAGTTCAAATCCCTTTGTAATAAAATGTGACTCAAACACTTATGATTTGTATATATCGTGAATTTCTCACTGAAGAGATAATGACGCCACACATTCAATGAATAGACCACTCCTTCCAACTAAAAATCAAGAGTTTGATAGTTCTTCTCATGCACTCTCAACTACTGTGAGCCATACGCAACCACATGATTTTCATTCCTGAGAACACACCCCAACCCTAATCCCGATGCATCACAATACACCACGTACCCTTTTCCTGATTCTGGAAAAATCAAGGTTGGTGCTGATGTAGGATGACCCTTTAGCGCTTTGAAATAGTGCTGACACTGTTCATTCCACTAGGATGGAACATTGTTTCTTGTCAAAGATGTCATCAGCGAAGCCAGGCATGAAAAATCACGAACAAAATGCTGATAATACCCTGCTAGACCTACATAACTCAGTATATCAAAAACATTCCTTGTAGGTTGCCACAATAAAACAACCTCTATCTTTTCTGGATCTACTGAAACACCTCTTTCAGAAATCACATGGCCAAGAAAATGAACTTCCTATATCCAAAAGTCACACTTTGACAATTTAGCATACAACCGATGATCCCTTAGGATCCCCAGCACTATCACCCAGTGCTGCTCATGCTCAACCATTGTCTTTGAACACACCCGAATATCGTCTACAAACCCCACCACAATTGAATCCAGATATCTCTGAAATATCTAATTCATTAATTCCATAAACACTGTTGGTGCATTTATTAGACCAAAGGGAATGACCACATATTCATAATGGCTATATCTACTTCTGAATGCTATTTTAGGAATATCCTCCTTCCTCACCCGCAATTAAGGATATCCAAAACTTAGGTCGATCTTGGAGGACCACTTGTCTCCCCTAAATTGTTCGAATAAATCATCAATTCGTGGAAGTAGATATCTATTCTTTATCATAACATGGTTAAGTCTATGATAATCAACACAAAGCCTCAATGTTCCAGGTACATTTTTCATAAAAAACACCGACACTACCCATAAAGACGTACTAGGATTGATAAACCCTTTATTTTATAACTCTTCCAACATGATTTTCAATTCTTGCAATTAAGCTGGTTCTATCTGATAAGACGGATGTGAGATAGGACTGGTCCTTGGAAGGAGATCAATCGTAAACTCTACTTCTCTTATGGGAGGTAATCTAGAGAATTATTCTGGAAAAACATCCATGAATTGATCTACCACTGCTGGATGAACAGTTTTCCTAACACCCTCTACCGATTCCAGCGACAAAACCGCCAACTGATATGATAACGTACTCACTGCTGGTGCCAAAAAACCCATTTCACCCTACCTTTCATTTTTCTCTCCTATAAAGAGATGTCTAACGCCATAGTGTTCCCTAAAAGCCACAGTTCGCGCATCACAATCGACATGGGCCTTAAAAGCCACTAGCCAATCCATTCTAAGGATTACATCATACCCATCTATCTCAAGCATTGAGAAATTCAACATTATATCAAATTTTCCCACAATGATTAAACATTATCAACACAAGAAGGCTCGACACTCTCTTCGACCCAGATGAGTTTGACGTTTCAAAACCAAGGGCATCATTTCTACCCTTAAGCCCTGAAAATCAACCACACGTGCAACAATAAAAGAGTGTGAGGCACCCATATCAATAAACAATGGAATCAATGTAGAATTTAAAATAATAGTACCTCGCACCGTGGATGGTCCCAAGTGATCATCCACCACAACCTTCTCAGCTCTGAACACATGTTTTCTTGCCACACTTTGCTCTTTATTTCCCTGCTGAGGCGTTGTGGTATTCCGAGAATCACCAAGACCCACTTTAATCTGCTGATGAGGGTTGTGCTTCTGTCCCAGTCCAGTCGAAGCATACGACGTCTGAGATCCCTGAAGAGTTTCATGCGCACCCGACCTTGGATCATTCCAATAATAACGCTACAGATGCCCCATTTGATTACAATTAAGACAAGATCAAGGTTGTGTCATACAATCCCGATTGATGTGGCTCATAGAACCACACTGAAAACATCCCGGTTGGCTATGTGTATTTAGAAGAAGATTTACTGATCCTGCCGTAGGATTATATGCCATATTCTTACCAGGGGTATAAGGGTCCCTCTTCCGCTTGAACCCAGCGTTAGAGTTCCCACTATTCCCCATGGGTACCACCATGTGTCCCCCACCCGGAGGTCCCAACAGATCTCGCTCAGCCACCGAGGCTCTATTCACCATCTTTGTGTAATCATCTATACAATATGCCGCTATCTTTGAATATATTTATTTCCTTAACCCTGCTTCAATGATCACTGCCTTCAACGACATGTTACCCGCCACCTCGGGAGAAAACCGCAATAATTTCATAAACTTAACTGCATACTCCATCACAGACATAAGCTCTTGCTTCAAACAGAAAAAATCAGTCATACGCTAAATTATGAGCAGAAGTGGGTAGAATTGTTTACTAAACATTTCCTCAAATCGTTCCCATATCATACAATGGTCAGTCCCATCTTGGACTACCAACTCCCACCACTGAAGGGAATGATCTTCCAACATATATCTGGCCAACTTTAATATTAACTCTACCAGCATTACCAAGAACTCAAAGATCTTGTTAATTATATTTAACCATGCTTATGCCCTCTCTGGATCTGAATCACCCCTGAAGATGTGTGAATTCTTCTTTTGAAACTGAACTGTATGATCCACATGCCTTGGTTCATCCAATTTGATTCCACTTTCCGCACCTAGGAATGCTTACACTATACTCTGCACTATCTACCAGTTCACCTGAGGCTCAGGTGCTACCATATTCCTAGCAGCCTCCTCCGGTTGGTCTCTACGATGCCGTCCCAGTTCCATTTCTATAAACAGAAAACAAAAAACCATGAGTCTCACTTCCGTAGACATCATGAAATCCCATTTCAAATCACATTACACAACACTATCACAACAAGGATTTCCACCTTTTCCACATGTGCCATGTTTCACCATTTTGAAAACCAAACCATTTTCAAAATACCATATTTATTCACATTACAATTTCACACATTCAAAAAACCATTTCTCAATTAATCCCATAAATCATTATGCCCAATGAAATATGCATCCTAGTGGGAAGTCATTTCTACCATGCATGTCGTTCTTATCTCATTGCCTATACCCACGAAAATGAAATATCCAATGCCTATAAGTGTATCTAAAACACTTATATACCCAACTCCCTGGTAACTTGAATTTCAACATAAAAGGGTTAGCTATATCCTTTTATGCTATACTTTCCAAGTTCCAACATTCCTACGCCTTGATACCATCCTGACTCAAGGAATCCAACACAATGAATTTCAACACCAAATCTGAGAATCAACTCCAAAGTACCGAAAAACCTGATACCACATGTAACACCCAAACCCTACCTCATTGGATTGAAGAGCTGGTGAGGGATAATTGGCCTTAAGCAATTTTCCCAAGATGCCAAAGGCTAGCAATAAATGCCGAGGGCTTCCAGATCATGTTGGGGAACACTTTTCCCTAAAGACAATGACATCCAAACCATCCACTAACATCAAATATATGATGCATGTCAATTAAATTACCCAACTATAAATTCCCAAAAAGGAAACCAAGTTGTTCCACAACACAACTCAAAACCAATAAAACTAGACATGCCCACACAACATCAGAATACACTGCAGAAACTAAACAACCGAAGCACCATGATCCATGAAACCTCCACAGCTCCACTCCCATCTCCAAGATCCAAGCTCCATAAAGAAATCACAATGCACCACTAAAGGAGGTTGATACCTTACCTTTTCCCATGTCATGGTAGACGACATCTACAAAGACACCAACATGCCAAAGTAGGGGTTGAGTACTAAAACTCAGTAGGATTTTACCAAATAACTTTCCTACACATTCCACTAGGATAAAACTGTTAGCACATTTATATAAAATAGTTTATATAAATTAAATCACAAGTTAAACCATTTTCTTATCAAAAACATGACCTTACCAAGCCATCACATCCAATCAAAGAAACCAAGGGAAAGCCAACCAAACATGCCACAAGTCGTCTCATCATTTACACATTTGCATGAAAATTCCATATGGCAAAGAAATGAACAACCAAACAACCAAAACGGTGGGACTTCTACACAACCCGTTCACCCATTCACACCAAAACAATCAAAACGGTGGGACTTCTGCCCAACCCATTCACCCATTCACAATTAGAGGTACATCCCGACCACTAATCATATGGTGGTTCTTAAAACCACTATCTATACCCTTTTTATAGTGAGACTTCACACCCACTTCCATATAACATTTCAATCAAACCATGTCAAGCATAAACCCACCATGGTCACAACAACATGCAATCGACCAATTCCATTTCATATCAATCCACTTTAATAAATCACCCATTTATTGAAAACCATTTTCCATGCCAAAAAACATTTCAATAAAACAACCATTTTATTGAAAATCATTTCCATCAATCATTTTAAAAAATCAACCATATCACCCCATTTTAAAATCTTCATTTTAAAATCCACAAGAATAACATTTCCCGTAAAACACCCTTTTCCCAAAAAAACCCCAAAACATCAACAAAGGGATTTCCAACCAATATGGAATAACAATTAACAATTAATTTTCCGAACAACAATTAATTGTAACAATAAACCACTTTTTCTAACCAAGTGGAGTCGAGACAGAAGCCACCAACCTTTAGGGTTCCTGAGAAATCGACCCACGAAAAACCGCGCCTCAAATTCAGTGAACGCTCCACCGAAAGCTCTCTAGATCACCCATTCCCTAACATTAACAAGCCTTCAAAACATCATCCAAGGAAACCACAACCCTATATATGCACAAAAAAAGTGTAGATCTAAAAAACCACGAATGATAGGGATGTAGATCTAGAGGAAAACACAAGGAAACGAAGATGAGAGAATTACCCGGGAGCAATCACCTTCAATAAACAAAGAACCCTCTTCAAAACACTTCCAAGTTTAGTGGGAGAGCACCCTTAACCACTGAGAACCCAAAATATCGAGTGAAGCTCGAGTGAGAGGAAGAGTAGAGGGAAATAGGTTATGCCTGAGGGATTCCGGAACTTATAACCCTATTTTTAATTGGTCGCATGGTTGGCCATCACGGTTTGGAAAATCGTGTGCTAACCAGGCGCATGCTACAGCCTCGGGAGCAAGGGTCTGCACGGTTTCTTGGAAATGTTTGGAAAACCGTGCGCAGGCCGTGCGAAGCCTACTGTCTCCCTTGCACGGTTTCCTAGGGAATCTGCACAGTTTCCACTAACCGGGCTCAAACCGTGCACCCTTTTAAAATCCATCAAACTCATCCAAAACCATTCCAAACTATCCCAACCTCCTCCCAACTAATCCCATTATATTTAAACACATAAAAGAGCATAAAAAAGGCCACATACCTCAAACTGGGGGTGCTAAAATAAAAATCCAAGAATAAGTATCTCTTTCAATGGATTATATCATAATAAATCCAAGCATGAGGGTGTTAATATACTCTAATAGATTTGAAAAACACACTCACACTCATATAGGCGTATAAAGATAAAGGAATTGTATCAAAATACCAAATAAAGTATAAGAACATTCTTTCGACCCCATGTATTCATTGTGAACCTAAATATATTCTTCGATAATAAATTATTGTTATAATATTTATAATATAAATCCATTAATGAAAATATATCCTACTATATGTTCATAGGGTTTGAGATATACACCAAAAGAATGGTATGAAGGATAAAGCATTATAGAATAATCATAGAAAGTTCTATATTGATTTTATCTCTCAAAATCATTCTATTGTATATTGAATTAACTGTGAAAAGTAAGTATAAGGAAGAAGTGTATTGATAAAGGGGGAATTGTAAAAACTAAAAGTTGACTGATCATTTTGAATCAACATATGTTTCAAGTGATGGAAAAATCTAGGCAAAAGTGGGATTCATGGATAGGTAGGGGAAAATAGAAAAAATGTGAATATAATCAAAGTGATAGTATATGATAGGTGGAATAGAAATGCAAAAAGTACCTATTAGAAAATGAGAAAAAGAAGTGTATCCATCAAAATATAAACTCTAGAAAATAAAATTAATAAAAAAATAGTAAATCATCTATGGTTTTGAATCAACATGATCAATGGATACAATCATCTCCAATAAGAATCATATATCACAATAAATAAATGAGTTGTATTGATGAATTAAAATTTTATAACACATAATAAAAAAAATAAAAAATTGTCCTTGGTAGAAGCCCAAAACAAAGGCCCTATAAAGAATCAACTAAATGGTTTCACATAGAGAAATGATCTAGCCTCCAAATAACATAAATTTTGAATTATAAAATGAATGATCCAATTTATGCATATGTAATATAGTAAATATTCAATTTGGATAAAACAATAATGGAAAAATGATAAAATCTTTATAATTTAATGTTCAATATTGTTCCTTTTAGAACACATATTAGAAAAAATATTTCATACATTATGGAAACCGACTTGTACAATAATTTTTATAAAATCCATTTGGTAACATGTTATAAGTCTTAAATTCATTTTTTTATTTTTTTATTACAAGGTCTCCTATAGCTTCAAATTATTCATTGTCACATCACTTAACTATTTATAGGAAACCATGATGATGTCTAATATTTTTTTCCATATATTTTATTTCAGCTATTTTCAAAAGAACAAAATTTAGGCACATCAATTGAATTTTATTATAAGGGTTCTAAATATGAGGTTTTTCCACATCTATATCATTTATGGGTATCAATACCATTAATCATTTCATAATCACACCTACAAAAAATTAAAACACCCAAAAATATTTTTATCCTATTCAAATATTGGTAATATCCTATGAACATTCAAAATATTAGAAAGAATGAATATGATCTGGTCAGAGCTAATTCCATAATTTACTATTTTCATAATAAAAATATTCTTTGATGTATCATTATAAAATTAAATTATTTAATTCATATTAATATAAATAATGTATAAAATTTCATGAATATTGATGAAAATTTATGTTCATATAAATTGTAAAAAAACACTTTTAATTATGTCTCTAAGTTCAAGTCCTGTCCCAAATAATTTTTATTAGTTCACACATGCTGACATAAATTCAGTCAATTCCATTTTATTATTCTCATATTTACAGATAATACCACATATATTAATGTGGTTAAAATTTATCCACAATTATTAGGAAAAAAATTTCACTATTTATATATCATTATATATCTATGTGTGGCTATTTTTACAAATACCATCTCGTATTGATATTTTAAAATTCTTCTTTATATAGAATTTCCCTATTTGAATTTTTCCTGTAAATTTCTAGTTTTTGACTCCCCCACATTTTCATTATTGTTCATTGGATTTTTTTGGAAAAAAATAGTATCTTGGGTTTTGGTTGGTAAACCATATATAAAATTATTTTATCATGGTCTGAAAAAAAAATTAAAGATTGAATCTACATTCATTATCTTTTTTCTATTTATCACAATAGAAACAATGGTTTTTTATTTATAATTTGGATACGAACATAAGATATTTCTTATGGATGTCTTAGATATTGGATTTTCTCACACATAATCACCTATATACTTCATTTTTAAGGTTCTAAATGATGTCAACATCATTAAATTTTGAGAAAAATAAAATCAAGGATCGTAAGTGTCTCTCAGAAATAAAATTTCATCGGTCATCTTAAATTTACCGAGAATTTTTCAATGAAAATATTATTATTTAATTATATATGAAAATGGAGTTCATTTTTATAAAAAAAGTGTTCAACTAAAAAGTTACAATGGATTTAAATTCTATAATCCCATTGTATGTTTAGTTTCACATATATTGTGGATTATTTATAATTTTTAATAACTTTATTTAAAATATGGATAATATTGAGGTTTTGAATAATTAATAATATTTGGATTTAATTTTTTTAGGATATTTTTCCTATCTGTATTTGACTTCTATATATATAATTATATATAGTCATGAAACACATACACATGATGAGGTTTTTTAGGCTATATTTTCAAATTGTAAAATAAAATATCTTTGTATTTGTTCTAAATAAGACGAATGGGGTTTTGTTATTAGATGAAGAACACGTGAATATAATTTTTTTCCCAAAAAGGGAAAGTAAAAAATCCAAAAAAAATTAAACATGAATATAATGTAATAAGAAGAAGAATATTAAATTTTAATATTTCATGTTGTAAAATTTCAATATTAAAAATGGAAATGTTAATAAAAAATGAATGAAAGAAGAAATTCATATTGAATACACTGTAAAAGTAAATAATAACAATGATGTAGAAAATTCGAGTTTTTAAGAGTAAATATAAATTTGTGTGATGATTAGATTATTTATTCAGAATTTTATTTTCATATGTCACATAATCTATAATAGATTTTAATATATGAAATCGTGACTATAGATTTTTTATTGATGGTAAATAATATATCATGTATGATTAATAGAATGGGAATCATCCAAATTAAGATGATTGATGAAACTATGAGTACTATTTCTGAAATTGATTATGCCTCGAATATGAAAGGAAATTTTATTTCATGGAATATCCTAGATACAAATTGGTAATATTTTACTAGTTAAGGTGGAGTTTTAATGGTTAGTAAATGATTTAATATTATTAAGAAAGTGAATTAAAAATTTGGATGGATATATTTTCTCCAAGGTTTGAATATCATTGTCTATGCTAATATTTATTTTCTATAATTGTATAAAAATTATATTTTCATGTTATAGAATGTATTATATAATATTATAATTTAAAAATGTAACTGTTGAATTGATAAATATAGGGCTTCTTGATGGTAATGGTATTAGAATATTGGAATTTGTTTAGAACTAAATATTTGGGAAGAAGAACATAGTTATAATTAGAATGGGAATACATAATTCGAATATAATACAAGAATATATTAATTATTATAATTGGGGTCTATATATACTTATTTATAAAGGATGTAAAAGATTCATTTTAACGATTATAAATGTTGTTTCTATGAAATATTTGGTTTCCTTCTGGAAGAAATATATTCAATTTAAAAAAACTTTATGTAGTTGAAGATTATAATTATAAATATCTAAGGGAATTTAGATTCATATTTACACATACAATGGGATCAATTTTTTTTCAATAATTTCTTTTATTTCATAATTTAGAAGGAATTTTGTGAAATTTGAAGGCTCTTGTACTCTGTATAAAAATGGTGTGTTCGAATTCTTGAAAAGGACATCAATAGAGAAGGTATGATATTTGATCTACCCAAATAATTTTGTTTTGATACTACTAAAACCACATGTGTACTAATTAATTATTCTTCGTAAACATCAATTGGAAGTAATATTCTTGAATTGGTTTTGTCTGGTACTCTAACTTCTTACAATGATTTTAAAATATTTGAATTACCTACTTATATTTTAGTGGATACAAAACCCTTGAATCAAGATAAAAAAAGAATATTTTTGTTGATATATGTATTGAGATAAAAGATATAGGTTATCATATCCATAAATTAGAAATGCTATTACAATTAATAATGATATTATTGATGACAATTCAATTATAAATCCCTCAATTTAAAATGATTTGAGGCAACAAAAAATTTTCCCCTATAATAAAGATCTCCTTCAGCCAGATTCTACACCAAATTATTCATCTCATGATACCTCTATGATATCATGTGATTTTTCTCCATCTCCCCCACTATCCCAATATTATATTAAAATACATAGGGTTACATTAATTATTATAAATAAATAGTTGTTTTTTAGGTTGACATTGTTGTTTATTCTCTAAATGTGGAAAACATTATTGATTCGAATGAAGACCCAATTAATTAATTAGATGTGGTTAATTTTAATTAATAAGAATATAAATAATATAATTAAAATAATATACACATTCAATTCAATAAAATTTATTATGTGAGTTGAGGAAGTTACCAATGGGAAATAATGTTTTCTGCTACAAATTGGAGTTCCAAAAGAGAGATGACATTCAAGGAGTTAAATGAGTAATATTTAATAAATGGTTAGATTATAAATGTTAAATATATGTTACATGTTTTTTATTAATATATTACTCCTCTTATATTTTAAATAAAATATATTCCTTTGTTCTATTCAGTTTTGTGGCTTTGAAGAATCTTGGAATAGAGTTATCAGATGTTATGAACACTTTTTTTTAGAAGAGCATAATGGGGATATCTATTTATAAAATCCTGATGATTATATAATTTCATGTGTGGAATATTATATTTGTAAATTAGAAAAATATATTTTTGGCCCAAGAGAAATCACTCATAAATTCTTATTATAGGTTTACATTTTTTTAACTCTCTTGTTTTTGGAAGGATTTTTTATGAAATATATATTTACCTTTATAATTTTTTTATGGATATTATCTATATAATAATCTATATTGATGAAATATTTGTTGTTACTAATAAAAAGATAGTGATTAAAATTTTGAAATAACTCTTGAATTCATAATTTTATAAGAAATATTTGGGAGATTCAATGAAAATTATTGACATGGGGAAAGAGTGGGAGAAAACATTATTCCTCTTGTATTTCTGTCAGAAAAGAAACATTTAGAAACTAATATAATGATTCAACATGAACATCATAAATCATATAATTAATCCATTATCTTATAAATTTATAATTTCGTCTTCTTATGTACCAAATCAGAGGATTAGGTTTAATGTATGCCTTCTCTTCCATATTCTTGTGTAGTGGTATCTTTTATATATTCTATAGTACGAAATAATTCAGAGTTATCTCATGTGGTTAGTTAAGATAAAAGATATATAGGTAATTTGGTTAACAAACATTGGAAGTCATTCTATTGTATTGTGGGATATCATAGGATGGTGTGAATGGAAATATAGGCTCTTCTCATATAAGATATTATTACATGAGGGGATCATTGATAGGTTATTCATTTACCATTGGTTAGTATACTATTATTTTGTAAGAAAAATTGTATAATATTGTTTCATTCATTGGAATAGAGTCCAATTATATGAATATTACAAACTCTGTTAATGTATCAATTTAGATGACATGAATGATTGGTGAGATTGATATAATTTAGATATTTCTTAACATTATTTTGATATTCAAAGATGTATATTCCTCACAAAGGATAATATGTTTCATAATTTGACAAAACACATAGTTTTATTATATCATTTTGTGAGAGATTCTATTTTTTATTGAAATTTTTTTGTTTTATAGGATAATAATAATTTTAGTCATATATATATATGTTTGTGTGTCTCTGTGTCTGTTTGTGTGTGTGTGTGTAATGATAAAACCACTTCAAAGATTGTGGGTGACATGTCCCAAATTCTTTTTAGTGGTTTTTATATACCGCAGAAAAATGGTTAATGACTCACTATTATGTTTATTAATGATTAGAATACATCCTCTATTAATTTAGATAAATTAAATAAATTAATATTGGGATGATAATTTTCTATTTTAATTTATTTCTATATCCTTGAGAGGTATCTTGAAAAAAAACATCTCATAGTGATATTTGGTACTACCAGTTACTTTGGAAATTCATGATTTGGGTTTTCCACCTAAACTTATGGTGTAAAAAATTTAAACCCATTTCATGGATTTTCATTAATTTTTTTTATCATAACACATTTAAATGGGAAAATTTCTGATGAGTTCCCATATTATTATTTTTAATGATAGTAAATGTGTATTAATCAATAATTTTAACCTAAGATGACTAAAATAATATGAGGAATTATGATGAGCCAATAATTTATATATATAAAACCGCCATTAGAGGATTCATAAGATTAAATACTTATTATCATCCTTAAATTAATATTTCACCATAATAAAAATATATTGGTATATGGGTGAATTAAGATCATTAATTAAGGTTTTTCATTTTGAATATGGTGATTATCTAGGAATTTTGATCTGTGATTGATCATGTGATTATTCAGTCCAAAATGGGAGTTCCCCTTCAAATGAGACTCTAATTTATCTCTCAAAGAATATTTTGGTTGTTCTCGTCTACTAAAAGTTGGTGCTTTATACAAGGAGGATTTATCTAAAATTCCAGATATGGAAAAATTAGATGACTCCAAAGCTTATGTTATCAAAAAGATAGATTATGGTAGCTTCTCTATGGTGGAGGATTAGGATGCACTCCAATAGAGATTTAATATTTGAAAATTCTCACTCAATAGGCACATTAGTTTTTCAAGCGGTGATAAACCATGGACTAATACTGAGATAAAGCATAGAATATCTATTTTTTATTCAGTCATGCATTGAAATATTTACCCATTGCAATGGGTAACATTCATATCATTTTTTAGAATGATTATGATTTACATATGGAATAGTGTAATGGTAATTTGAATCATAATAATGGGTTATTCAAAATCTCATAATTGGATTTTAATTTCAAAACATTATTTAAAAACCAATCAATTTCATAAATTTTTATTTGGATTCATGGATTACAGTAGGATTATTGGCATCCTAAATTCATCAATGAGCATACATCCTACATCAGTACTCCCATCTATATGGATCAACATAAAATTGAAGTATATGGCGTATTTTATTTTAGAATCCTTGTGGATGTAAATTTTTCTACTGAGCATCCTAACTCCATCATTATTCTGGCCATGGATAAAAACATAGGTCCATATTGAGTTAGAGCCCTACCCTCCTTTCTATGAATTTAGTAAAATTTTGGGGAATTCATCTACAAATTTAAAACTAATTAAAAATAAGTTTAGAATGGATTTGAAATCCAACAATTTGAAATAATTCAATGAACACCATGAGATTAAATGGCAGGATATTGAAAAATGGCCACTAATAAGCATGTAGATGAAGATCAATAGGTTATTCCACCTTTAACATGAGCCATTTTAAGAAATTATTATGTAGAAATTGTAGATGATGATGAAACCCAACCTTATTCTCCCTGTCTACCCATTTGGGAAATGACTCATGAGATTTCAGGAGAGGATTTTCGATTTGAAAATTCCATGTCCATTAAAATTTCACAAGATATTACTCAATTGTTGTACATTATATAGATTAATCTGGAGGATTAGGATCTTTTCAATAACATTTAAATGGAAATCCATGATTTCATAATTCTATTACAATGGATCTGAATCTCTTAGGGGATAATGGTAGGGTGGTTCTTTCATGCTGTATTATTACTACTATGTTATAGGATGATGATATTTTGTTTTCCTTTGTCACTAGGTTCCATGGGGGCAGTCTAACTAGATCATCCTAGATGATAATCTATAAGTTGATCTAACTAAAAAAGAATATTCATGACCTCAATCAGTCTTCAGACAATGTGAATGCATATGCCTCTATTCAAAAATCCTTCTACTAAGTGGGTATTTATATCTTATTGCTAATTATTATAATTATTTATTTCATTTTGATTCTATGGGTACAAATGATGATGATAAAGATCATAATAAGAAATTATATTGAACTTAAACATCTCATAGGATCTTTAGTGACCCCATGGACTCTAATGAATAAGAATATAATATATATTTTAAAATTATTGAAGAATAAAATACTCTCCATGAGTAGAAGGAAATTAATTGGAATGAGGTTGTTGAAATGAGTATCTTGATTCAATCATCTAAGATTCCAAAAAATAATTATGGAAGGCCTCCTAATTTAAGAATAAATTCAATAGGAAATGAGAATAATAAGGGGATATATCCCACATCATGTTCCAAAAGAGAATGCTTTTTGGAATTTCCAGGGCCATGCTAATGAATCCATTATCTTGTATCTTAGTGTCTATACTCAGAATCATAGTCAGGTTTTTATTGGTTTAGTTGAACCTAAACTAATTTTCTCTAATAGTGTTTATAGTCTAGAAAATATGGGCTTATATCTGTTGGTAACTAACAATACTTTATCATAGGTAAATATTTTATGGGTTAATCATCATTTCTCTTCAACTAATCTTATTTTGGATAGTTCTAATAGTCAACATGTTACTTAATCATTCATGGTTATGTTATGCAAGAAAATATGAACCATCATATGTGACCATAACATATACCATGACCATTGAAATAGTTGGTTGGATATAAACGCCCTCGTGAATTCTTTTGATTAACCATTTATCACCCTTGATGTTTTTAACATGATTCGTAATCATGATGAAAAAAATTTGTTTGGTGACCTATCGAATTTCAACCTAGGAGTTCAAAGGATGCATTGATCAACATTTCATGATTTATTTAAATTTTTTCGGTTAAAATATCACCTAGTACAAAATACATATCAAGGGAATGGTTTCTAGAAAACATTTAATAACTTTTGTTGATGAGCCAATTCGTAATATTTAGGAATCAATCTCCTACATGAACATATAATTGAACAATTTTGATTATCATACAACAACGGTTGATCTTCTTGAAAAATATCTTAAGTCTACCTTTCCCTTAAAATATAACTATCCGTAGGTGACAAATCTAGTTTGTTAGAAGATTGTTAGTTATGTTTGAGGCTTGGTAGAGTTCATGAATAATGCGTTATATTATATAATAAAAAACTAGTGAAATGGAATCCCAAACATTATATTAATGATATATTCAGTCATATTGAGAAAGAAATGTTCAGTATTGGGGATTCCCTTTGGTGCTTTTAGAATAATTTCACTCATATGAATTTTGCTAATGGATCTTTGATGATATCTGAGTTATCTTTTAAACTCAATAACCATCCCAATTTAAAGGATTATTTGAAAAAATACAACATTGAGGACAATTGAATCATGTATAGAGATATGAAATCTATATTTTTAGTACCCTTAAAAGAGTTAGTAATGTCACATGGCCCATATCATTACACAATAATAAAGATCATATCATGAAAAACAGTTGGGATATCTCAGAGAACATTACTTATTACTACATGAATCTCTTTAATGGATAATCTTCTTATTTTGATTTTTTTGAGGGTATCATTCCAAATATTTTTAATCATAAGGACAATGAAAGACCCATAAATATTTCATTGGAGAAAAATATCCAAGGTTTTGTATTTTTCCTCAAGCTTGATAGTTCCCCTTGTCTATATGTCATTATCAATTATTTCTTAGAGATTGATTGGGAGACCATTCCAGATGATGTCTTCCATCTTGTACTACACTTAATTAAGGGTGGACCCCATACATAGGGAATGAATTATCAATTTATCACACTAATTTTTAAGGTTTAGAATGACAACGAGATTCAATTTTTCAAGAAAATTTCACTGATCAATACCATTTACAAGGACAATACAAAGATTATTTTCAACAGACTAGCCCCCATTTCTTGTAAAATTATTTATTTATTAAATAAAATTAGTCTCATTAAAGGGATGTCAATATATTTTTTTTCACTACATCAGATCATATCAATCATATCAAAAGTCCTACTATAGAATGGAAAATTTCACTGAATATTGATATAAAAAAATATTTTCATGTGATGGAATGAAGTTTTATTTATAATATCTTTTCCATTTTTTGTATTGATGATGATTTTATTTGTTGGATCCATATTATTTTTAGATTTTACTATATCTTCATTATTTTAAATGCCTCTCTATAGGGGTACTTCTCTTCTTCCAGAGGGTTAAAAAAAGGTGACCATTCTTTGCTATCATTTTCTCTAATAGTGAAGATTATCTCGATAGATTTATTTTCATAATAAATGATAATGGGAAACTAAAGACAATATGTTATAGTAGGAAAAATTCTAAACTAACTCACCTTAATTATGTTGGTGATAAAATAATATTCACATAAGGGGAAAAAAGAATCATCAAAAACATCAATAAATTTATTTTTCACTATAATGAGGTTTCATGCCAGTGGGTTAGTTAGAACAAATATTTTTTTATTATGGAAGAAAAATTTATGTTGTCATGAAAATTAACATTATAAATGAATTGGGTATTATAGAGGTAATTTTACCTCTATCATGTCTCGGTATTCCAATGTTTTGGGGTCATCAAAAATATTTTCACTTCACAAGAATTATCAATAAAATTAGAGGATAATTATCCACTTTGAAAGATAAATCCCACTCCCTGGTAGGTCATGTTTTTATTGTTAAATAAATTATTATTTCTAAAATGATTCATTATTTTAGGATTTAGAATTGGCTTTCATATCTCATCAAAACAATTATTATGTATATAAATAATTTTATCGAGAGTGGGAATAAATTGGAAATGATATTGGTCGTTATTACTTGGAATACATTATGCACACCTTTTGAGGATGAGGGCCTCAATATCAAAAACCATGTATTATTTAATCAATAATCTTATGTTTCTATTTTATGGAATCCCCTTAATAGAGATTCTTAGGATCATTATTTTTTCATACATTGTACTTAAAAAATATTAAATCTCAAAATATTGTTCACATTGACTTCTTGGTTTGGCCTTCTTTCAATGCCACTCTCTATTTTTTATTCTCATTAAAGGTGGTATGTTTCTAAATAATCTTCTCTTATGTTCTAGATAACAAACTAGAATGTTGATCCATTTCTAGAATTTATCACCCATGATTATATTAACATAAAATTTATTTAATTAAATAATGGATCAAGTCAATAACATTGATATTATACCCAGTCATATTAGAAAGATTGTTCATTAATTTTTTTTCATTGGGATTGGTGACTTTTGATTTGGGATCCATATCCAAATGGAATTCTCACATGAGAAAATTTATATGGTCATCACATTGTTGTTATTATGGGTTTATAGTGCCTTAGTAATCTAAATAAGAATGTTATTTCTCCCTCTCGATTCAAATTGGTTTGGAGGTTGTCTCAATAAATCTACCCAATGATAATTTTCTACAGGCATGTGGTACACCTTTATGATTAATTTTTTCTCTTCTTCACCATCATCGAGAAGAACTATATAATTTAATTTTCAGCCACAAAACACCTTAAACCATAAAGAAGGGTTTCTTTGATTTATTTTATGTTGTAATTATTGCATCTACATTATCTTTTACTTCATGGATGTATGGTTACATATTTCAATTTCTACACATATTGTGATTCATTTCCAGACCGTAGCTATAGATTTGATTACTAGTCTTTGAAAATTAAAGAATGGGTCTGTCCATGAATGAGTTTAATTGAACCAACATGATATATTGGATGGAACTATTATTGTTATCATTAATGTAATGGTTCAAAATAAATCTTAATTTTATAATGCATTACACGATCTTCGAGTTCTTAGATGACTCATTAATAAAAGTAATTATCATTCTCCGTGGGGAACAAAGGAGGTTTTTTGGAAACAACATTTTTTGTATGGATTGAAATCAACACTAATGGATCAAAAATAAGAATTCCTAGTTCATAGAGATATGTAATTGTTTTTAGGAATTGTAATTGAAATATTTTAGGGTGACATACTATTATTTTCATGTTTTATCCACCATGGAAATTGAGATACGTTTTGTTATCAACGAAACTGAGAATGCTAAATAGAGGGGTTGTAATAATATATGGTCGGAATGTTAATATACTATTTTTGTTAATGATATTGGAACGCCTCTATTGACCAACATCCAAGAATTTAGAATATATGGATAAATTTATTCACCTATTTTTTATCCATTGACTACATCATCACTCATGTATTTAGAGAAGAAACTTATTTGGCTGATAGTATTTCCAATAATGGTGTGGATGGGAAGAACCTCACCTGGATGATCATATTTTGTTATATTTAATTCATCCTTTCAAAGGGGTAAATATAGTTTACCTTTAATTTATAATGGTTTTACCTAATGGATTATTCTCGTAAAAGGACCTTGTATTCTTGAAAGGGATCATATTACCTAAAAAAATTAGAAAAATATAAATTTATAGAAGAAAAAAATTATTTCCTTAATCAATTACCACACTACATGTGTCAAAAACTCAAAAATATTAGTGAGAGATAGAACAAATAATGTACTAATGGAACCTAACATAAAAAGTACAATTAGTAATTTTCGAGGAAAACAAATCATGTTATTTATAAAAAAGATGACACATCATAATCCATTTGGGTTATCTCCCTATTATATCTAGATAAAGCTTCATTCCCACTTTACTCCTAGGTAATTGTACCTCTCATTTCAAAATATATAATGTATCACGATAGGATTGTTTTTAAATATTTCTTATAGAGTCTAAATGTGATATATTTCCGTCACTACTAAGTATCTTATTTTTGTGAAGGTATGAATATAGATTTTCATTTAGCTTTTCAAAATTCATAATCAATGAAAGGGGAATATTCTTATACTTCTTTCCCAAAAATAGACATATTTTATCATTAAGTTTGTTTTTAGTATCACAGTGGATGCTACATCAGCTTTTGGTTGTGTAGTTAGAAAACGATGTATGGATTCATATGTTGATTGCTTCATCGTTTCTTTTTTCCTTCAAAGATAATTTATAATAACCTCTTCAATGTTTCAAAAAAAATGAGACAGAACAATTTCTAAAAAATCCATGAAAGAGCTTATGCACACTATTCATTAGAATAATTTAAATGAATTATCTACTAAATATTCTTAGTTATGTAAGGATATAAAATTAAATAATCATTTTCATTACTGAATTTTTGTACATAATTTTGGGGTGGTATTTATATTTTTTAATTTACTTTGGAATAAGAATTTAAATCCATAAATTATAGTGGAACTTGATAATGAAATATAATAGTGATTCCTTGCATTTTCAAAGTGTACATTGATCATGGAGTTTTACATTATATCATTAAAATGTGAATTTTTAATTTTAATTAATTTATCAAATTTTATAGTGGATTTTATAAAAGGAATTTATTAGTGAAATTTTACAAGGGTATTTTGATTTTAAAGTTTATGGTATATTTTTCTAGTGAAATTTATTTGTGGTACATAATATTTTGCATTAATAATGGAATTTTATAGTGAATTTATATGTACAAATTCACAATATATTTTACTATTCTTCGACTAAAATTTGAGTTTTAAAATATAATATTACTAAATAGTTTTATATTGGTTTTATCATTGGAAAAATACTAAAAACATATACTCTAAATTTATAATTTAGTTTTTATTTGAGTTTAATGAAATTATTTCAAGTCAATTTTTAAAGGAAATTGTTTAGTATGAATGTTAATTTATAAATTCCTCATTTAATTTACCGTAAAAATTCTCATTTGAATATAACAATGTAAATTTATTTTTCAAATTTATTGTGAAATTTCACATAGTTATTTTGTAATAGAAAAATATAGACAATTTTTTGTAATTTTTTGTTGAAAATACATTTAGGTTACTTTTAGTGTAAAATTTAATGTAAATGTTCATTGTTAATTTCTGAAGTATCAAATTTTAATGTATTTTAATGAATAAATATTCCTATGAAATGTACAATATAATTATATTGTAGAATGTTATAGTAAAAAATTAGGATATAGATTTTAGTGTAATTTAAATGAAACAGAATCTTAACTAGTTTTTCAAGAATTAATGCTTAAAATGAAATGATTCAATGAAGTATCATTATTGGAACAGAAATGAGCATCTGAGGAATTGAGAATCATTCAAAATAACAACTGAGGCAGGAAATTAACCTTTAGAGAAATTATGAAGTAAAAGAAAATATTTCACACAACTCCAGATCATTTCAAGAAGCTATAAAAAATTATTATAATTCCTAGTTTTTTGAACAAAAGTAGACATTAAATACAAGAGTTATGAACATACTCTATTTAGACTCCAACAAGAAAGAACATTCATTTAACATAATTCATAGTCTATATACTAGAGTAATAATTTCAAGTTAATCTAAAACATGTATTAATTGATTAATACATCATGAGTGAGGGCACATTATGGGAACCGATTCCTTCTAAGTGATAAAATTATTACTAATAGAGAAGAATACCATTTTATAGGAATTTCCTTTACAAGTGAAAGAGGTTATCCTTAATCTTATTCAAATCTCTTGTTCATGAATTTATGTAATAATAAACTCCGATGGATTCTCTGATGGAGAGAAACGTTCATTAATTTGAATTTTTATGCCCTTAAATGTATTATATGATTCTTATAATTCATTTTCAAAACACTCATCATTAAATAACATAGTTCATGCTGATATCATGTACTTCACACAACTCAATACACCAAATAACTACCAAACATCAAAGAAACTTTGGATTTCCCATCCATGACATACCGTTATTCTAGATCCCATGTCTTTAGAAACATTATATATCCATTTAAATATAATTGTGAATAAAATATTTCCCAATGACTCCCATTTTGTGTCCCAATTTGCCACTCATAATTTTATGAGATTTAAATGTTAATGGGCCCTCCATCCACTCAATTTGGGCTTACTTGTGAAAAATGCAGACTCATAATTTGTATCATGGATCCATAATCCTAATACCATTTCACCAATAATGGTATGGGTATTACCCTTAAATTTCGTTCCTTTTGTAGACAATATCATGTTGAGACTCCATGATGATGCTCAAAATGGGAACTATTGATATCTTTTCCCCTCCAAAGGAACATAAGAAGTTGAATCGTAAGCTTCATCCATATAATTATTAAGGGGGTCCACCTATAAACCCCATATATGAGTTCATATAGGATCCATTTATCCTCTTTTTCCTACCATACTAACTAAGAATGTGCAGCATAATACATAATCCCAACACATCACATCCAATATGATAAACCTTAAATATGTAGTCTAGTTTCTTATTCATACGATGTTAAATTTCATAACATTCACTTCAATGAAAGATGATTAAATGAATCTTACCTCATGTGATTACCATATTATTCAACATGTAATGAGATTATGATTCCATGTATAATGATTATAGGTTTCCTCATATGATGATAATAAAGTGATACTCCTATCATTCTATCATATTCATTGTGTAAGTCCAATAAAATATTTTTCCATTGCTCCATTTATGACACAAGAATTCTTAATTTATGATATTAAATATTATAGTACATTCCTATCCAAATATATTAAAATCAAAAAAATGTATGTGTGGGTATCGATTTATATCATTCAGTAAGATATATAGGACACTATTAAAAGGTTCAATCCAAACATTATAAAAATTATGTCTTCTCGTTGTGAAGTGGAAACTCTGATGCTTGGTCACCTTGCTAGAGTATGTCAGAACTCTCACCACACAAATCCAAATACTCACTAGTCTTCAGTTTCACCACAAGATGATAAAATATTCCAAACCTATTTCATTATGAGTGTATATGGGATGCATCCCCACTAGTCTTTAACCTTCTGATGGACCCATATGTGATGACCTTATGTGTAACTATCAACAATATACCATAAATATGTGTTGATGCATAAATTATTTAAAAATATGGGAATGTAAACATTTTACTCTTATTTTTTATTACCCCTTACATGAATAACATATGTGGGTCCACCATCAATCAATACTAAGCCCAAAAATCAACCTGATGAATCATAAATCCAACATATGGTGATAAGCCCTGGGAACCATATGTGACAGTCCTATAAAGCCTATAAAATCTGTATAAGATCTTTTATCCCTCCCATTATGTGATGAGCCTGAGATACATCCTTTTTTGGTGACAATGATACTGTATATTTTATGAGAACAATAAGCCTATGTGATGAGCATAGGATATCTCCACCCTTCCCGTAGGGGAGAGAATATGATTCTTACCCTATGTGGTGATCATAGGATTCCATAAAATATTATCCTAGAAAAACATATATAAATATCATAAGAAAATTTAATGTGGAAAATATGGTTTTCATATAACAAATTATGGCCACCTTTCATGACAAGAAAAGGATTCCCTAGGTGAAAATTATGGATTCCATAAATAATGAGTGAAACTCACCTCATTTAAATCATGTAATGAAATGGGTTTTTTACCTGAGAAAAATTATTACATGGGGATATGGTATCACAAAACCCTCACATAAAGAGTATATATACTAATGGGAAACATACTCAACATATTTTATCAACTCAAACAATCAGTAGACACACTATCATAGTAGAATCTAGTGAAATTATTTTTTGTTCACTTGATTACAACACTATGATAGAGATTCATGATCAAGACAAAAATCTTTAATGGAGACTCTGAATATGAAACTAGCATTGAGGTGGAGTTAATAGAATAAAATTTTTAAATTCCATTATCTCATTTATATTATGGATTCTCCCTTATCAACCCTGGTGGAAATGATCACACACGTTAGGAATGTGATAGTGTGGGGCCATATGATCACAACTAGTCTATGGATTTGGATTTGGAAAAGAATCCTAGCATGGTGGAAGCATTAATAATGTAATGATGTTCCTAAAAAGAATCTCATAACCTTTAATTATGAGAATGTGAAGATAATTAGGTATTTTTTATTCAATACATAATTATCATGAATTTGTTCTCCTTCACATAGGAGATGATTTGGAACATTAGGCACAATGGTAATTATTTTATGTATTACATTTCCTATAGTAGGATCCATATATTACATTTGTACACCACCTACCAAAAATGAATAAAATTACTCCCAAAACACAAAAAATAGGTGATGGGAAAGATATCCAATTATAAATAAAGTTGGTATACTTGTTCCCTAGTTATGACAGTTTCCTCTCCAATGGCTCACAGAATCACTCGATTATTCTCTCTATATAAGATCATTAAGTGGTGGATTATCAACAATCTCAATTATTATATATGAAAAGGGGATTAAATCCCACAATAAAAATAATATGATAGGAAATAGATGATGCAATTTAATGTCACATACAACATATGGATCGAAGGAGGAAATCCTCCTATTGCCACTTCCAACCAATTCCAGAGTCTCTCCTTGGGAAATAAAGAAAAAAATGAACAATTATATGAAGGTAGAGGATTTTGAAACCATCTAAGATTCATCTTCCACCCAGGAGTCTCTAAAGATGTATCTCACTCACCAACACTACTAATAGAACATAATAGACCCACAGACATGTGAATAATATTATATGAACCTTATTCCTCCTTCCCCTTTCAATGATATATGTTGATAAAACCAGGGTAAAACACCCATTCTACTTGAAAAAATGAATTTTCATCTGCTATTGTGGCCCCTTTCTCTATTAACTCTTCTAGAATCAACCCCAAGATAGGAATGGGTATAATTTCCTGATATTGGGATCTAGACCCCAATTACTCAATGAGAAATTTAAATTAACACTCACAACCTCATCCCTTATTTACAATAGATATTAAAGTTCATCCCATTTTAA
Organism: Viscum album; assembly: GCA_963277665.1. NCBI lineage: Eukaryota > Viridiplantae > Streptophyta > Magnoliopsida > Santalales > Viscaceae > Viscum > Viscum album. The sequence continues at coordinate 1,995,925,472 of OY728136.1, forward strand.
GGAACCATAATTCCATAAATTCTATCGTCTGGGTAGAGGGGATATCTTTCACTTTAGGGGCCCTTAATTCAATTCCAACTACAATGTACGTATAAGATATCCTAGTTACTTATATAATATAACGGTTATGGAACTACTACATTACATATTAGAGCATTTAAAGGGGAACCAACACCTAATTCACTTAATATATCAACATCTTGGATGAATAATGACCCCAAGAGTGATTCCACCACCCCACAAAAAACTAGAACTATGGTGGGAACCCATCCTATATGGATGAACATATATGAGTCTACAAACAACAATGTCTTAAAATCATTCCACTAATACCTTCATGCAATTGATTTGTTCTCATTATTTTAGAGACTTTTCATGCATTTTCCCCTTAAACCATTAGTGTATTCTCTATACACCTATAATTTATAAAAATGGGGGAAAAGATTGTTTAGTATTATTCCCTATGATTAATAAGAAAATTCAATTGATTTATCATTCCTCTATAAACTTCCACTTAGAAAATGTTACTGATTTTCCAATCCTATATAGATGTGGTGTGATGACATGATATTTTATATCCTTTCATGTAAATAATATGATTTATATCTTGTTTCATCCTCTAAAACCAAGGTTAATGAATGGAAACATGATAATATTATATTATTAATAATGCAATAATAACAACTAATATGATAATGAATTAACATTTAATACCTTTATAAGTTATATAATTATCATAAATTAATATAAAAACTAATATTCATAACCAAATTGTATTTTTTTTTATTTTGTAAAAATCATTTTAAAATGATAAATTTACATATTTTAGTATTTAAAAATTAAAAACTAAAAATCCATTTTATGTTCTTTTCCAAAATAAGATTTCGATGAATTCTTGAGAATTTTTTGAAATAATTTCATTTTAGGGGAATAATGTATAATACTGAATTATGTAAATACCATAACTTTTATTTGAAATGGAATTTATAGAAACCTTTTTGAAATAATTTTTTATTTAAATGTAAATAAATCATTTTAAAATTCTATATTGAATTTATAAACCCATTCTCAATATTTCAAAAATTAATGTACTGTTTTAATGAATTTTTTTTCAAATGTTTTGTTTAATAAATTATAACATGTTGAAATGATGTTTTGAGTTTAATTTATTTCTAAAATAAATATTATTTTATTTCCAATAATTATTTTCAATTCATCAAAATTAGTGGAATTTATAATTCAATAATAAACAATAATCGTTTCTTAAAAAATAATCATTTCCAAAAAGTCAATTTTTTTTATGTTCCATGCACTTATATTAAAAATTATATTCCCAAAAAATTGATATTTAATTTTGTAAAATTATTCTTATATTTGAAAAATATAATTTTAAAATTATCTAATATTACTTGTTTTATTTTATAAGTATAATAATATATTGTTAGGACCAAGGCCATTTGAAAGATTAATGTGGAAAAAAATATATAAAAAATATTTAAAAATTATTTTTTATTAATGTCATGGAATGTATATCGAATAAATAAAATTTAAATAATATATATAATGAATATTGTATATAGTATAAACCTATAAATAAATATTTTAAAAATATTTTTGTTTCTAATAAATATAAAATATTATTAAAGAGTCTATAATAGAAAAATTTTGATTTTGATTTTACATATTTTTTCTATGAATTATATGTTTTAATTTAAAAGATATTATTATAATATTTAGGAACATATTTGGATTAAATATAAATTATATATGTTTCCATTAGAAATGAATTTGGTTTTATGGTATGTGTTATATGATAAATAAACCATAACATTAAATAGTTATTTGAACAAGTTAACTAGTTTAACATCATTATATACTGACTGACAATTATTTTTTTTATTAAGAAATCACTTTGAGGAAAAAGTGAGAAACCAAAAGTCCAACAATACAGCCAAAGAAACCCAAAAAACACCGGAAAGAGAAGGAACTACTACATACATGCAACAACAACACCACCATCCCTAAGCTAGACACTCGGCGATCCCATGCAAGCATGAGTGTTTACAAAAGTTCCCCTTATCTTCCTATATAAATGGTTACAAATTCTAACCCTGAAACCTAATCATATACATAAATTTACGCTATAAAAATATTAAATTTAAATATCCATATAACCCCATTAAATAAACATAAGCCCATGGTCACTCAATGTTATTATAATCAATTTAGTTTACAAGAACATCTTATGGAAAACTCAGGTTAATAATGTATGTGTTTTATTCTCCTATGAATTTCTTTTTAATCATACTCGTAAAAATATATTATCACCCAAATAAAATTTTAAAACTAGTATAATTAGTACACCATATTTTAAATTAGATTTTATTTTATTGTTTATTCATGTTCATTCGCTTATAAAAAACATTAGAATATCAATACTGGGTTGGGCAGACTACTGCCTCCATGAAACGGTGTCATATGTTTTTCAATACCACTTTTCATGACTGGTACTAAAGATGGTAAAGAATAATAACCATTAATAATCCCACATATTTATAATCCTAAAATTTTTATTTAATAAATTCATTTGACCCTCTCAATAATTGAGAACCATGAATGTTAATTGTATATACTTGTAGATTACAACCTCTATATTAAAAGGCTTATTGTTTTTCGTTAAGAAATTCATAAATAATCTAAAAATCATTAATTATGAATAAAAACAATAAAAATAAAAATATATTAATATTATTCTTATGTTATAATGTTATTATTCGAAAATAAATACCTCATTTCCCCTACTCCCCAATAATGTTAAATCTTATCAATGTATTGGATTGTATGACCACCTATGTGAACAATGAATAAATATATAACTATTAATGACTATGGGAAAATGGAAACTAAAAGTATTAAAAAATATTAACCACATAATGATTAGTATATTTTTCTAGGATTATTTTTTAATATATTATTAAATTAATATCCTGGTTATCTAAAATCACTAAAATATGTTCTTATCAATTCAGCTTTGAACTAATATAAATAAAGAAGATATTAAATAAATAACAAAATTATAAATAAATATAACCAATGTAATATATAAAAATTGATCATATATATATATATTGATTTTGATATAAATTTTTATTAATTATTTCATAAAGTATTAAACATGTTAAAACATGTTAATGTTATTAACATCTTATAGTCATAATATGATATATCAATTTAATGTACTCATGATAAATAATTTCAATAAGTATTATAAAATAGTAAAATTTATTATTATGTTTATGAAATAGATTATCACGTTATGTATGTTTGTTTAATAAGAGGTTAGAGTGCCATCAACTAATCTAGGAAGAAAGGAAAGGGCTTTCATAACTCAATTTTATATAATTTAGTTATTCATAAACACCATTCATATAAGATGAATAATTTTCTTCATAAAATTTTATAAAATTTTATTTTCAATTTCATTTATTGAGACCCACATTTCTTTACCTTGAATTAATTTCAAATATATCATTACTTAAATGATTATTATATTCATAATGGATGATATATGAGTGTAAATTTTGATGAGTTAAGAATTTTAGTTTTTATCATATTGTTCCTAGATGTTTTTTAGATGCATCCTGAATAACTATATCCATATCACATCACCCATAGTCATGAGATAAATTTTTTTATTTCAAAACCTCCCAAACATGTTCTTTCAATTCATTCATTTATTAATCTTTAGGTGTTTTCATCCCAAACTCATATCATTGGTACAAGTTTTGTTATACAATGTTTTCATATCATCAATATATATACAACCACATTGTAATATTTTTATCATTATTATTTTCATTTAATGATTTTATTTTTTATCAATTTTGATATCTTTCAAAGAGTTTTTATTCAACAATTACATAATATCTAAGGGTTTTGGCCTAAATGTTATATCATTAAGACATGTATATGTTATAAACATCTTTTCATATTATTTGGTACAATTAACATCCATTTGTAAAATTTATATATTGACAACATTTTATTTTATTTTATTCAGTATACAATTCCATGTTATATTTCGTATCGGTATTTTTTTAATGATCCATTTATTGTTAGAGATTTTGGCCTTAATTTCTCCTCTATGGAGACATTGTTTATATAATTCACATATTTAAATTTAATTGGTGTATACAGTAACTATAGGATATATTATACAAATAATTATTTCTTTATTCATGGTATTCTATATTAACTTTTATGTTAAATCTCACTTATTATTTTTCATTTACATTTTACAAACACCATAATGATTAATTTTCATATTCCTACAAAAAACCAAGTTCATTAAATTTGATAATCCATTTGAGGAATTTGTATGTTAATTCATTATAAATCACATATAAATTTATTATAATCTATATATATATAGTAAAAAAATTTATCATCACATAATTTGAAATTGGATTCTTAAAAATAAACAAAGTAATATGGGTTCCCAAAATGTTTTCTTCCAAAATGATTAACAGGGTTTTACATCCCTTACCAAATAGTTTTATAGTCAAATCCAAAATAAAATTTTATTAATATTATGTATTTATCAATTTTATAATACTGAATAATAATTTTAATATTAAATGTTTTGAAATTATTTTAAGCGATCTGTTTTTAAAAAAAATATGGTTTCTTTTGTCTCATCCATTAAGGAATCGTTAAAAAATACACGTTGTCAATGATTTTTCACATAAAATTTCTTATGATGTTTATGTATATTAATGGATGGTTAATGTAGAAATAATTATATGATGTTTTATTAAAATTTTCTATTTCACTTCAAAAAAATTTATTTAAAGTAATTTTTACATCATTGTTTTAAAAGATTTTGTGAAAATTTTTATATTTTATCTTTTATATGTTGTATAGGGTTTATCATTAATGATGTAATGGTTTGATCACCGTATATATATTATTATGATATGATTTCATTTATTAAAAGAAATTAATTTAAAAACTTTTTATTTCTTACGTTCAAGGTCCATCATGTTTCTGAATGGTTTTATAAATCTATTATTTTTCCATGGTTATTTATATAATGATTTGAAATTTTAAAAAAATAAATTTTGTATGGGTTATTTTATTATGTGATGATTTTTTTAGAGTTTCACATAGATGAATGAATTCTATTATAGTTTTTACCTATATATTCCTTCAATACATTGGGTAATGCAATATATCACATGACATTGAAATGTTATGTTAATATGATACCCAATTACATGGCTCACAAATGGTGATTTTGTGGGAATTAAGATCTAATAATATTTTTATCTATGAAAGGGAAAAAAGATGCTATGTTAACAATGTGTGAGTGTGATGGAGTCAATATCTACTCAAACATTGTACATTCAAAAAATTTAGCAAGTCTCTCAGTTAAAAAATGGTTAGTGTTAATATGTTAACCACTTCATAAAATATTATGTGATAAATAAATTAACATTTTTCATTTTTCATAGGGAAAAGAATTCATGTTTTTATAATTGTTGATCCTTGAAATTTGTTTTCATTTTATTCTAATTTTTCATGGTTATTCGTTATTTATAATGTATTTCACACCTTTATATCCTCGTAGAATATTTTATGATTATTAACATTGCATTTTACGCTATGTAATTTTATTTAGGGTTAATTTATGATATTTATATGATCTGATGTTTCCCTATAAATTTAAATGATTATTACCCTTGGTTTTTTTCACCTTAATTATGTTATCCATAACATTCTAATATTACACTTCATGTTTAATACCTAATCCTTTATGATATATCTTTTCCCATTCAATGTTTTTAATAAAACTATATTCTTGGGCTTTCAAAACCCCAGTTATGAAGAGGGTTGTATCGTGTGATATATTTAGAAAGGGCCAAATGGTATATAATTACGGATTAAATTTTACAACAATTTTATAATAATTAATTTATATATCTACTCTCTACATAAAAAATCATTTAGTTCCATTGTTTGTGTGACTATTTTTGGAATTTATTATTTAAATCAAGAGATTAATATATTTTTTAATTAATGTTATGTTTTGGTCACTTCATATGGTCAATAAACATGCACTATATTTAAATAAAACATCCACATTTTCAGGGAGATGTTATTAGGTGATGTCACTTTTTATTAAAAACTATTAGGAGAACAATAATGTGTCCTTTACTCTCCTAGTATATTTATTTTCATATATGGATGATTTGGGAGACCAATAATTTGATTACCCTCTTAACTAGGAGTAAGATGTGATTCCATTAGAGAATTTGGATACAAACATGTTTATAATTGTGTTTTTTCACCAATAACACAATAATTTCCCGTAATAGATATAATTTATGATGTATATATAGAGTTTGAATATTGAATGTTGTAAATGATTCTCAACTATATAGAAGACCATCATTTAAACTACATGGTACGCCAGGATAACCTTGGGTACTACCATTATCCAATCCAATAGGTAAAATTTTTATCCTTCTAAGTATCCATACAATGTGATTCATCTATGTAATTCAATATTATTCAGTGGAACTATATTGGAATTCTTTAGATATTTTTCAAATTATAAAGAGGAATCACCCCATGTGTATATCAAGGGATAGGGATAGTATGTTTGTATTCTATCAAGCCCTCTTCTTTGATGAAAATAAGTATCTCGAGCAGATCGTCCAATAACTGATGAAAATTTTCCACCACAACCCACCATATTAGTGAGTGGCATCGTGGTAAATCCCCAATATTATCAGGAATGTGAGGTCAATTATGGGGAACATGAAGATAATAAAAATCCTGTGGTGGTTGACAATAAGAAAATTCCCTTTTGATAGCCTCTAGTAACATTCAATGGAAAAATTATTTGGGCCACATAATTCATTATGAGTCACTGAAATTCATTTATTGGTACCTTGATAAGGGTAAAATAATTTTTTAATCAACCAACACATTTGAGACCATGGTGCAAAACAAATCAGATTCTGGGATCACTAATTTGATTTATGATCTCAAAGTCTATTATATTCCTAACATCAAAATCTTCAATAATAATTATCCTGATATGGAATAATTCCATGATGATCCTATAATCCCCCAACATACCCCTAGAATCCAATCCCCCTTAGTCAATCATACAAGTCCAAAACAATCAGTTCATCCCATATAATCAGAATTAATACTGGTGCTTATACTCAATAGAGACATAGTTTAGTTTTTCTAATGATTCCATTACATGTGATTCTATATTATTTGTCATATTTGGATAATAGTCACTCTATTTCAATGTCCAACCAACTGTTATAGGGAATAAACCTGGAGACACACCCCATGATGATGTGATTAGCACTTTGACTATTTATTAATCCATTTAATCAATGAAATCCATAATTTTTCAAGAAAGGACGTTATATATAGAATATAAATATAATAATCATACACCCCATGATTTCATCAATTTTGGAATTAATAAATTAAATACCACGAGTGACTTAGAATAAAAAATTATCCACATTTCCTCTCAACTCGACTTGAAGCTGGAAACTCCAGATTATAAGGTAGCCACTAGACTCTAATGCTTTGTCCAACCATTAGAAGGACCTTCATTTTTATATTATTTAAATTTGTTCCAACGTTCCATATCTGGATGGGAGGATGTTCCCCATTAGTCCCTAAATTAATTAATTTCAACCATTCTTGGAATGAGAATCATTAAACTATTAATGTTTAGATAAATTTACAATGATTTTTTTACAAAATTCATTGCTCTATGGAAAGAATAAAATTTTATCTTAATATATAGCTTCCCAATGAATAGTTTTCGGGATTATTCCTTGAGAATGGATGGGATGAACTATTAATCACCCACATCTCCAAAATTTATCAATACATATATACATACCATGATGATTCCATGAAATTGTCTAATCCATGTTCACTCCTATTATCTCCTCCTTTATAGGGACACATGAAAAATAGAATGTAAAGATCTATTTTCATATAGAATTTTTCTCCACAGTCAACTTGTCTCGATGCGAACCTATATAATATTCCTCATTTAGTGTATTCTCAATATGAAAATAAATCATTGGCTATCTATTAGTGTAATTATTCCAAGATATCTTTCATGGAATGTAAGAAAAGGGTCATCCTTCTAGTATTATCAGATCGTAATATTTTTCCTCTTTTATATAGAGAAGAACATATTGAGTGTACATGAAATAAAATACCATATAAGGATAGATTAATGAACCATCTTACACACTTCCTCAACTATAAGATCCTTAGGTATACCATTAAGAAATTTTATGTGTCTAATGATCGTCTCAATGGCTAGGTAGGTCATGGTATTGTATATTTGGGTGATAATTCGGGATTAGTGACATATATCTCTACCACAACTAAGAATAATGAAAAAAAACTGTGTAATTGAAATATATTTCTAATTCAGTGGTATATAATCATTATTATTTGATAGCATAGATTTTGATCATTTGATCTCATGTGGTCCTTTAATCATGGTTGAATCAACCAGTTCCACCCATGTTCATTTTGACTTCCCATTCTAACTCAATAGCATCAAATCCTTTGACGCCATGAATACTCCCTCAATAAGAATTCTAGGAAAATCCTGACCCTTCATTTATGTGAAATTGTTCTTGGTAATTCATTTAAATCATTCCCTACATAATGGCAGGATGTCCCAAAACCCCTGTAGCCTTAAAGGACTCCTCTAATGAAAAGAAGGAATAAATCTGTATTAATTCCATTAGATAAGTTGACTGATGTGTCTAGTTTTTTGATAAAACATACCAACCAACCCCTATGGGATCATTTTTTTAATTATATTGAGGAAAATGGGATTTACATTATTTAAATAACAATCCTCAACTCGCCATCCCTAAATATGTGGTCCATGTATTTAAGACATAGATACATGCCTGTTTCAAACCATAACAGAAACAGCCCTCTATGATCACACCTTCTATAGAACCTATATATCTTATCTTGTTCATGGAATGGATCCATAATCCACATCCACCCATTTCTCCAAAACATCTATCCAAGGATCATTCATGGCCATATGCCATTGTTCATCCTCATTGGTCTAATAGACAATAGATTATAACAAGCACTATTAAGGCCCTCAAGCCTCAAAATAAATGGTCCCACCATATTAATTATCATGGAGAGACCCATGGGGAGTTGAAATATGACCCAAAACTACATGTGTCATTTAATTCTCATAGATTATCCATAAAAAATATGATTTCTATCATATATAACACACAACAACAAGCTTCCAAGAACAATGAAATATTACTATTAAATATGGATGTTATAATATAGGTATTGAATTAGAGGGATTGTGTAAGATTAAAAATAATATTAATTTTCTATATAAATGACCCACTCAATAAAAAATTATTGATTATTTAATATAAAATAAGAACTCATTTTTTGTAAATACCTTTTTGTTATTCTAAATATATTTTCTTTATAAATGTTCTTATTTCATATTATAGTGAATATTTTATTTAATTTCATTTACTATTTTTTAATTTTTAAAAAAACATGAATAGTTATTAATTTAATCTAAAATAATGGCTTATTTTGAATTTTTTTATTTTTCTGAAGTGATTTATTTTTCAGTTAAAAATAAAAAATATCAATATTTTAAATATAATCATTCCATTTCATTAAATCCTATAATTTAAGAGTCTAATTATATTTTTTATTTATTTTTAAAGTGAAATATGATTTATTATATATATAATAGAACAGTTTTAATAATCAATTGACTTTATTTTGATATTATTTATATTTTATTCTTAGAAACACATTTTTTAAAAATGCTGTTTTTATTTTGTTTTTTGAATTGCTATTAAATTTAATGTCTTCCTCTAATTAAAAATTAATTTTTAAATTGGATAATATATTTTTAATAAGGGTGTTAAAAGTGTTTAAATATTCCCAATTTATTTTTAGGCATTATAAATAGTGATATTTGTAAATTTATCACCTCGGTAAAGTGTAAATCGAGTTGTTAAGGATAAAAACAATAGGATAAGGCCTTATAAATAAAAAAACTATTTCCCATTATTTAATTTGATCGGATAAAATTTTATATATTTATAAAAATTCTAACATAAGGAATTTTTATTTCATTTGAACTATAAAGTGACATTTTCGTTATTTTATGAAAAGAAAATTTAAAAATATTCCTCTCAAGATTTTAATTTATTTTATATGTTCACTCTTGAATAATAATATGTTATGAATGAATAGAAAATGTTTTCTCAAAATTGAATAATTTATAATAATCATAGAAATTTATTTTTAATTTTTAGTTATTTATTAATTGTCTAAAATTATTACACCACACAAACACAATATTTATTACATTCATAAAAAAATAAAAAAGGATTTTAAAATATTAAATGTAATAAATTTTTACTGAATTATTTTGTGCCATTTAGTTTATATATAATTATATAATATTAAGGATTTTTTAAAATATTATACCAAATTCCCATCATTTCCTTGATTTTCTTGTTGTCAAATTAAATAAATATTTTCAATAATGAGATTAGAGATATTCTATGAATGAAATTTATTAAATTATATAAATATCATAAAACATGAAATAGAAAAAGGGGTATAATATTTTATTTATGATTTATTCCATTTTCTATTTATTGGAAAATAAAAATTTTGGGGTAATATTTATGTCTACTAGAGTATAAAAAACATATTTGTGATGGTAATTGTAAAAAAGGTTATTATGTTGATAAAAAAAGAGATAAGGGAGAAAAAAACCAAAACATGTAAATAAATCTTATATTATTTAGAATAATACTAATATTATCTTAAAATTTTACTAATTTTTATCCATTTTAATGTTAAAATGTATTTATATTATATTAGTACACTAAAAAATTCCAAGAATTTCCCTCTCATCACTAATAAAAATGAACCCTTATATTCCCCATATTTACACAATGTTGAGAGACATAGGTCTAAAAAACCTATAGATATATCCTCCTAGAATCATTATCCATATTTTATATGTTCTTGTATTCCTAAAATACCAACCCGATGTCATTTAAGAAAATATGTAAATGCTCTATTTCAAATAAGTGGTAATCATCCTCGCAAACTTATTCAAATTTATTTCATCTTAATATTATTATAAATTTATCATAATTATCTTGAAATAATATATACACAATGATAAAAATATAGAGTTATTAATATTATATTACAACCATTTTCAATCTAATTTTCTTCTTATAGAATGTTAAAACATCACTCATCGGTCTGTACGTATTATTAACTCCACATATTAAGGAAACTCATTTTTCAATACCACATTACATGGATGGTTATAAGAATGAAAATAATGAATATATATTATATTTATGAAATAAATAATCTTCTATAATTTTATCATAATATAAAACCTATTATGTTCCAATTATTTGGAGACTTATGACTTTAATCTGGCATACATGTGGACAACCACCTATATGAATTGATGTGATATTTTTTTAGTTTTTTTATTAGGAAGGTAAAAAATGATATATTTAGTGGATATATATTATATTTAAATCATGATTAAAATTATACAGGTTATGAAACTATAATAAAAGTACAAGGACCATAACTGCTTGAATAAACATGCATATGAATATAAATTGATTTATCGCAAAAAAAATATAATATTGAAATATTATTGATGAATGGGTGATAATATATTATAAAAGTATTATATTTCAAATTAAAAATATTTATATAATTCAGGTAAAAATTAATAAAATGGAAAAAAATATTATTCAAGTGGTTAAATTTTGTTCAACTAAAGGGATATGTGAGGTAAAGGGTTTCCGAACACAATTTTATTTCATCGAGTTATATCACTTCCCCATTGATTCTAAGATGTCTAGAATTTGTGTGAAATGAATTTATATTTTTCAATGATTTATTTACAATTATATTGTGTAGATTAAAATTTTTTAGACATAATATATTTAGGGACTAATTCTCATTACAATGGTATGATTTTTCTAATGGATTTTTCTCAATTTCTACTTTATTGAGATATATTTGATATTATGAACCTATTTACCTTAATGTGGTGTATATAATACCAAATGGATATATTTAAATTAAATTAAAATTTATTTTTTGTTATTAATTTATCGATACAATGTTAATAATTCAAAGGTTTATAATTCGACTGTTACCAAAGACGTACGGATTTATTTTATAATCCTATTGAGTTGGTACAATTATTTTTTCATCAAATTAGTTTTATAATAAATTCATATTAAGAAGCATATATTTTCCTATCCACTATATATTTAATTATTTTTCTTGTATTTTTTTAAATTATCCATTAATTTAATTTTATTCAAGAAAATAATTATTAATAAAATAATCTTATTTCACTGTTGATGCGATCTATTTTTCATCCATGTCAATATTTTTTTAAATTTATGAAACAAATATCATTTTTTATTTACCCAAAAAAAATTGTATGCCATATATTTATTTTTTAATGTTTTTATGTTATATTTATAGTTTTTATCCAAAGCGTCACTTTCCAAATTCTTTATAAAATGTTATTTTCAATGTTTTTTAATGTGTATGATGTCAACAAAATTTCATGCCACCGCAACCATTTTACAATCTTATCCTTTTTTTAAAATTATAAATTGTTATACAATGACAATTATTTAATGAAATATTATTTAAGTAATTCTATTTTATTTTATTTATTTCTCAAAAATAAATTCTAATATCATAACATCTATAATTTTAATGAATTGTGGTTCATCTTTAATCTCTTATAAATTAGATTGTCATTAAATTTCTATTGAAATATTTAATTTCTTGTGATAGTTGGAGAATAAATTTCTCATAAATATAATTATTTCTTATATCATGTTTATAATAATTTATTAATGAATATATTCTTACAACATATTGTGTATTACATTTAAATTTATTTTATTGACTTGTAAATTATTGATATTTCAACTTTTTAATTCAATATAGACATTCTGTGATAACAATATTCTTCCTGAATTAAATTATTCATTCAATATATGATTAATTCATTATATATTTCGTGATAGGTGGGTCATGGAATTATATAGATCATTCATACAATGATAGTCCACTTGAGGAAAACTAGTTGGGTAGCTTTATTAAATGGTTTATTTGTGTACATATGTCCCTAGTTTAAAATGTATTTGCATAATTTCTTTATGGTAAAGATATCCTTATGTATGATTTCATGATTTCCAATATTAATAATTCCAATCATTTAAAATATAGTTATTATTATCCATGATATTAATTCACCAATATTATTTCTGGATTAATTTCATTATCAAGTTATGAATTAACTAGCCTGTGTTTCTAATAAACTTCTCGGCATATTAGTTAAGCCTTGTTACTTATATCAGCCTCTACTGTACATGACCCATAATACTATTTTTATTCCATCCTTATTTTGATTCTGTTCCCAATAATAGAAATAATAAATCTATGAATGTGTTTCATGGATTCTGAAAAAATTCTTTGTTTAATATTTACATTATATTTCCAAAAAAAAATTGAGTCATGTATGTAACTAGAACCTAAATATTATTAAAAAATAATTCATTCTGAATGATATCCCATGTATCATATTATGGGTAATAATTTACTCTATGGCTATAGATTACTTGAGTTGGGTGGTTACCGTTGGTATCAGAGTGTGTTTAGTAAAAACTCTATGAACGTGATTTTGGAAAACATATATTAGGGAACACAACCCTAATATCATTGAGGATATGTCTAAGAATAGGATGATATCTTAAAATTTTGTGATGTTAAATATTATGTGGTTTCCTATGCTGATAATTATTTTTCATACTATTTTTTTGGTTTTAGTCAATGGTTGTATCTAGGGGAATCATGTTAACACTAAATATGATGCATGAAGAGGTGATTATGGGAATCTAAATGGGACAGTGATATTAGAGAATAATGTTTTAATTATATCTAATTAGTTTTCATGATTTATAGTAAATAACATGAACAATATCCAAATCTCAGACTCATAAAATATTGTACGAATATAGTTTTTTAAGAGATCTGGTGGTGGAGACTATGGAGGAGAGAAATATAAAATTTCTTCATGTTAGAAACGTGGAAAGAAAAACCCTAGATAATTTCTTTAAAGAACAAGATATTTTTTATGTGTGAAAATAAATGTCATGAATAAATGAATTATTATGGAGAAATGATGAATTGGATGTATGGATGTGGACTTTATACCAAGGTAACACTAATAGTTCAATTTATATTATTTTTATAATAAGGGAACTATTTAAGTTAGTTCGCTAATCCAATGGTTAAATTCAACACCATGAAGGACCTATGTTATGATAATAATTGATTTTTAATTATTAAATTGATTATCTATTATGATAAATGGATGATTGAAATAAATTAAGTATATGATAAAATATTGGTCACCATGAAATTGGTTAGTCATTTGATGATAATGTTATTTTTTTCTACTTTTATAATGTTTATTACATTTTTTGGATTTATTTGAATAATCTAGGACCATATTTAAGGAATTGGGATTGTGTAAATTTTTTGAAGCATATATGTTTTAATGTGGGTTTTCATAAGAATTATTGATATCATCATGGGTTTATATGATTATGGATTCCATTGGTCAATTCGAATAGATACCACTTTCTAGGTTTTTTATTGTCATATATTTAGGTGATTCAAAACATTTATCAGGTTTTAGAAAGAATCCACTATTATGGACCAAATAACCCATGGAGTTAACATATTATTTTTTATAGTGTGATGACTAATGGGATATAGAAAATTTTGATGGTTAAAATGTAATTCATGGACTATGTTATATATTCAAAGATATTTATGGTCAAACTAAGGATTACCTTTCAATTTAGTATCTATATTTTATTATTGATATCTTTTTCAGTTTCACTACAATATATGAATATAAAGTGATTTATCATGGTGATTAATAACATTTTTGTGATTATTTATTTGGTTTATTTGTTTGTAACCATTTGGTTTTATAAGCTGATTGACATGAAATATTTTGGGAATGTTGCATTTAAAGTTTCGGAATGTAAGTTTAAAGGAATGATATTTCCATTGAGGTTAAAAAATTATATAATCTTGATTTTACTAAAGTTAATTAGATTATAGGGTTATTCATTTTTGGTATAAATGTATTGGATATTTTACTATTATTGTGAAATCATTGATGTAAAATTTATTATTTCTTAATATGAATGATTATACATTATGTATGTCGATGTAACATGTGGTAACCATTTTAATATTAGTTAATATTTTAAGTCAAAAGAAATTCATTATTACACTTTTGTGTATTATGTTAATCTTTATAAGTTTATTATAGTTCATTATACATGAAATAATATTGAATACATATCTTTTGGATAATGGAAAATATATTGGTGTAAATTGATTCAAAGAAGAAATTTTAAATCTCAAATATGATATTTTCTTATATCTATGTTCAGGGGGTAAAATAATACTTGAACTTTAGGGAAAGGTTCATGAAAGCAATGTAATCCAATTAAAATTATTTATGATGAATTGAAAATCTTCTCACCCGTCATGGATTTATGGATTTATAGTCATTGTCATTATGCTGACAATGTTCTTTGTCACTCTATATTAGTCCTTGGGCATTATATTTTTTACATGATGGTTATATTTTCAATTCACATTTATTTTATTTTATTTGGAAACATAATTTTTTGTTATTATAATATGATTTTCATATTTCTATTAACCAATTATAAGAGAAAACATTGAAAAATGTTTTTACCATGTCCATTTTTTGTAATGGATTTATCAAATTTCAACAATTTAATTATCAAGAACAGGATAAAATTTAAATTAATAAATTCTTGGATTATAGGATAAAGTATATCCTAGATATTTCAAAATAACATTATGTTTGGTAGCATATCCAACACACAACACCAAGATTAAACGAATCAAAAAATATTATTTTTTAAATATTATTATTATAAACTTGAAATTACGTTATAGGGTATGAATAGGATTAACCATGTTATGAAATATATATATTAATTACATACTCAAATAAAATTTATTGATTACTTAATAGTAAATAAAAACTTATTTTTTATTAAATAAATTTTATTCATCAAAGTTTATTTTCATCAAAAACAGATTTCATTACTTGTTTTGAGTGAATATTGTTATTGATTTATTGAAATTAAATAAAATATTTATAAAAATAATATAATTAATAAAATAATCATTCTAAAATAATCTGACAATAAAATTTTGTGATTTTACTGAAGTGATTGATTTCTCAATGAATATTGATAAATAACTATATTTTAGATATAATCATTACTTTTTATTAAATAAATTTATTTTAAAGTATAATTATATTTTGGATTTGGTCTTGAATTAAAATATGATCTATTTTATTTATAATAATCTATTTTTTATAATGAATTTTACATGATTTCACTAAAATATAATTTTTATGGTTTAATGTTCATATTTAACAACTTTTTCTATTCTGTTTTATTATCTTATTAAAAATTTATATAATGAACTTATAGAAAATTAGAATTCAAAAATTCATACAATATTTATAATCATGGGGTTAAAAGATTGTAAATATGGTCTTTTCAATTTTAGACTTTATGAATTGTAACCGTGGAAAATTTTATCATTTTGGTAAGGAGTAAATTGGGTAATTAAGAATTAAAATAATGTGATAAGGTAGTAAAAATCACCTCAATACATTCATTATTTATAATGGATATTAAATACTTGGTCACATCTATC
Source organism: Viscum album (assembly GCA_963277665.1). Classification (NCBI taxonomy): domain Eukaryota; kingdom Viridiplantae; phylum Streptophyta; class Magnoliopsida; order Santalales; family Viscaceae; genus Viscum; species Viscum album. The sequence continues at coordinate 1,995,942,416 of OY728136.1, forward strand.
CAAAATTCTAATATTATTAATTTTGGTACCATTTCACCTTGGTAGTGAAATTTTTATTATTTTACGTAATAAAAATTCCAAAATTTCTTTATTTTGATTTTAATTTATTTTATATCTAAATATAATGATAATAATATTTTATAAATGTCTAGAAATTAATATTTTAAACATAATTAATTTTTATCTTATTATTTCCAAATATTTACTAATTAAATTATTATCGTAAATGTTTACGCAATGCTAGAATGGTATTTTGTTAATTAATAGTATAATAATATAATTTATTATAAAAATATTTAAATTAACACAATTTTTCTTTTTTATTTTATAAGATGAAATTATTAGATAATTATATCATATTAGTAATGTTTTGGGGAATTTTTTATAATTCTATATGTTTCATGATGTGTTGACTGTCAAATTAATTGATTAATGTATAAAGTGACATTAGTTATAATTTATGAAAATAATGCTTAAGTAAATTATTTAAAAATATTAAAACTATTAAATGAAGTGGGTGAAAATGCATTGAATAAAATTTCACGTCATGGACATTTATCTCCCAAATCAATTTTATGGTAACTTTCTTTTCTCCTCTAGTCTACAAAAGCTGTGTACCATGGTAATTTTCCAAATAGATAATTGGGGTTAAAATAAATAGATTCGGGAAAAAACTGACATACACATTTCAAAATACTATTTTATAAGAGTATTTATACTAATATTCATATAACTAATTTATTGTTGCAATTTTAACACATTTATGCATACAAAAAAAATTTATATTTATTTATTATATTTATAAATTCCACAAATTTCCCTCCCCTAACATAAAAAAGGGATACACTCATCTCATGAATGTATATAAATTTGAGTAACCTGTCACTAATAAAACATACCAAATTCACTTCAATAAATTATTACCCATGTTTTAGAGGTTCAGAAATTTCCTAAAATATGAACCCTAGGCCTTCTAATTGAAGATCTTAAAGAGCTCTTTCGATAAAGAGGAAATTGTATTTCTCGACTCATTCAAATTTATTTCATCACCAACATCCTTTAAATATAACATAGACATCCTAAAATAATATATCAAATGTAATATATATTGTTATATGTTTCAATTATTATTGTAAATCCATTTTCTATCGCTTTTCTGTCAATGGAAAAGTGAAAACAAGACAGGTGGGTATGTTTGGTTTACCGTCTCCACATAGCAGTGTAATTTATTTTTCATTGCTACTTTCATGGAAGGTTATAAATATATAACTAAAGAGTATATATAATATTTAAAAAATATCTAAAATTATTTATTTTTTATTTCATATATATATTCTTACATTCCAATCCCTTGGAAAATGATAATGTCAGATGTGCATACCTGTAGATTACAACCTCCATGAAGAGATGTGATACTGTTTTAATTTTCAATTTATATGGATTGTAATAATGATTGTTTTAATATATATATATATATGATATTTTTATGTTATTAACATTATAGACATTATCAAAATATGAGGTTCATAACTCCCATGACAAAACACACATGAACAAATAGAGTAGTTGACACAAGGAATAATTAATATAATGAAATATTTTGGACAAATTGGAGATAATATATTATAATAAGCTCATATATGATTTTAAACAAATTAATATGGATCTATTTTAAATTAATAACTTGTTTAAAACCATTATATTGTAGGTTTTGTATTTTTCAACTATAAAGAAATGAGAGGAATGGGGATTCATAACACAGTTTTGTTTCATTAGGTTATATAACATCTACACTCATTCTATTATGAAATTATTATGTGTGAAATGAAATTTGATTGATATATGTTTTATTTATTCTTATATTTTTATATTTCAATTTGATACAAATATCATCTTCATTTACTAGTTCTCATTTCAATTATAAGATATTTTTGGGGGATTTAACCTCAATCTCTACATTATTGATACATAAAAGGTATTATTCATATATTTACATTTATGTGGTGTATATTGACCAGGGCTGTCATTGAAGTCGGTCAAAGATTAAATTTTATAATCCTACTAACTGTTGTATATAAGGAAACTTGGGTCGAACACACAAAGAAGAAAATTATAAACTTTACCTGGAATGTTGTTGAAGTAGGCCAAAGTTTAAAATTTATAATCCTACTAACTACTGTATATATGGAAAGTAGGGTCGAACCCCCAGAGAAAGAACTTATGACCAATATTATTCTAAAAACATTCAAAAGACCCCACTGTTGTCAGCAGTAGGGTATATATTTTATATTTTTAAAACATCCCTGTTTTTTTATTGTGTTTATCAAAAATCAAAAATGAAACACAACAATCTTTTTGAGATTTTTTTTCTAAATTATAATGAAATAAAAAATTGAATAAAAATAGTAATTAATAGAGATTTAAAATGCTGATAAGTGAATAATAAAGATAATATGTCGGAGAAAAATATCAATTCTTCTGGTTTAAAAAACATTCATTCTCATGAGAGTGATTACAACTAGTAAAATAGAAAATGAGTGGTTTATTTTGTAACGCCCCAACCCCTGTTACCTAGAGTCAGTAAATTATTAGATAGCATTGCCCTGATTACAAGGAATCAAGTCTAGAAAGACTGATCAGTTTTGCAATCTTGGGAAATAGATTACATAAATGGAAGTTACATTTCACATTATAACATACACCATAAAAAATCCTTGGAGAATTCAATTGTTCAATTAGTTTAACCCTACATCTCAAACATAAAATAGTTCTTTGGATCTTGTGAAAATAAAAAATAATAAATATGTGATCTCAAACGCTCAACAAGGGTAAGCAATACAACTGAAGATAACATAAATATTAAGCATGGTGAATAATTGAAAACACATTCCTTTACAAATAATAAGCATGATCACTTTTACAAAAATAATATGATCCGTGTAAATAATGTCATAATAAAAAATAATCATGGGTATTCTACTAGTCTAATGACTAAAAGAACCATCAAATTTATTTTCATAGTGAGGGAATGTATAATGTCGTACATTTTAAAACATTTTGGAAAGGCCTCAGCCAAGATGTCTAAAAATGATTAAGGCCTCACCCAAAACCATATATTAAATTGGGAAAGGCATTATCCAATTCCACGTATAGTTGTTTCATGATACCTACAGATGCATCGAATAACTATAGCAGGTTCCACCCATCACTTACTAAGTCCAATAGATTCTTCATATGAAATGGTTTAAATATAACATAAACCTTCATATTAAAAATGGCATAAAAAATGTCAATACTTTAACCATGAACCATGACTGGTATAAAAATAACACATCCATAGTCAAACATATCACTAAACCCTCAATACAATATGGAAGATTTGTATCATAATTAATCGACTTCAAAGATGTAAAAATCTATCAAAGGATGTTGACATATATGAAATCAAAAACTATTTAAGAGAAGTATCTATTTCTTTTTTTGAAATTATTTAAAGTTACATAATTATAAAATAAAACATTTATTTTGAAAATATTATTAGAATCATGTAAGGGAATCTTTAACAATGTTATAATGGCATAAATTAGTTGCACCCGTCGTATGAGTTAAAAAACATTCTTACCAAAATTTTGTCGAAAAGGTCAAAAGATACCTTGTTTGGAAAAGGACGAAAAGATTCATTTAAACCCATTTTATAAAAGTCAAACAAGGTTACAAATTACATTAACCCATAGTCAAGTAAATAGAAAAAATTATTTTGGAATAAATTATTAATAAACATAGATATAGATGATATAGAGGTCCTAGTAGATACTTACGTAAAAACAACCTTAGATAATAATGAGATTGTAAATTTAACCCTTAACTTGTACTTTTCCTTGTTCAGGGGTACATTAACCTCCTTTAAAATAGTTAATTCACTGTTATTAAATTATACAAGAACCATATACATAATTATTATAACATATATGATCTTATAATAATGCGTTGTTAATAATATTTTAGCATTATCGGTGTTTCAGTTGTTAACTGATTAATTTTCATTTATATTATTTGTTACATGAGTCATGTTTTTCATGGATGGGATGTATCTTATTCATATATATAATGATATCAAGTCTTTAAACATTATTTTTAATCATCAAATGAAAATTAGTCTTGAATGGTTATGATGGGGAATGAATCTCATCGCGTTTGTGGGGACGGTAATCCATACGTACGCACGAGAAACAATATCATTCTATTGATATTAAAATAGTATGTAAATAGATAGTATATAATATATATAGAATCATTAACATGTTTTATTTATTATTTACAACAATTATACATCATTATTGTACCCATCAAAAAATAATGTATTGAATAACAACTACACCACGACATGGAGAAGATAAGTCGTACGTCGCACGTGTAGTGAATTTTTCATTCATATGATGGATAGAATAATGAATATGGTTGTACCATTTTTATAATAACATCATATAATATATAATATGCTAGAGTTATAATTTTATAATAGAAACAACAATGATAGAGGAAGTGGAAGAAGAAATGAACTTGAAAAAGGTGATGAAATATTTACCGCTTCTTCAGGTTCTTCCTTTTGATTCAATCAAAATGGATCTTTAAGGGGGATTTATGACTAAAGTAATTACTATATGATAAAGGTAGGATTGCTGGGAGGATATTTAGGTAGTTTTTTTCCATGAAAAATGGCTTTTAAGGTGTGAATTTGAGATAAGGGGATGTGCCCTTTTATAATAGAGGTGAGGGAAACCTTTGGAAAAGATTGAAATATTATTTTATAATAAAAAAAATTCGGTTAATAATGTGTCCAAAATAAATTATTTAAAGTCTATAGTGTTCATTGGTCTAAAACCTCATAGATAATAATTTTTAGACCTGTTTGGGTCACTATATTAACATTATCTTTTAGATTTAACTCTTAGTTAAATTGTTTTACATTTACCATGTCTCTTTGTATTTTTATATTATATGGTTAATATACATACTATAAACTTCCAAGATAACACCAAGTGGTTCATTAATGATACACCTAACATTATATAAGTTTTTTTTCGAAAACATATATTTTTAGGATTATTATATGAATTAATAATATTGTATTTGTTTTAAAAACAGATTATGTCAATTTTGACATTTTAAATAATTGATATTTTTTTTAGTCTTAAAAACATTATTACATAGAAATAAATACATTTCATCAATACTAACATGTAATTTTAACCTATTAAATTAGTTTAATTAATTAAAAGTCTAAATTCGATTTATTTGGATATTTATAATATCAATAATTTTAATATCTCATTAATATGGTAATATAGAATCATCATAGTGTCATAAATAAATTTAATTATTTAATGTCTAAAAATTATAAATACACTCCCATTATGTAGGAAATATTATTTATCTTTCTAATGAATATTTATAGTCGAATTTATATTGTGTGTAACCCTATATTAAAAATGGTTTAGTTAATAAACATGGAACTTAAATCATTTAACTCTTCTTTAAATAAAATAATAATAAATGTCCTAATCAAATCCATACAGACCAATGTGGTTAATATTTTATTCCAATGGTTGTTTTTGGTCCAATAATACTTATACAATATAATTAAGACATGCGTTAGGGTAATAATAATATAATTTTTAACCGTAATGACCATATTTACTTTTATCTATGGTAAATAAAAGAAAAAGTTACGATTAAACAAAAATTATTTTCACTTTATTGAACCAAATTTTACTTATTGATATCAAACATGTCTCTTATAGTTTTTATATTCAACTCATAGAAGCTGTAAAATTATGTTTTCTAAAAAAAATTGAAATACTCCAAGGAGGTGGGTAAAAGACGGTAAATTGTTCGATAAACTTTTATATATCTAAAATCATTATAAAATGAATCCAATAAATGACATTGAACTTATATAGGTATTATGTGTTACTCCCCAACCCTAATTACCTAGAGTCAGTTCATTATTACATAACATTGGCATGATCACAAAAATCAAGTCTCGATAGACCGATTAGTCTAGTAGCCTTGGAAACACTATATACATTCATAAATGTTACATTACATCATAAAGTGAAAAACTAAAATAACATAGTCTCCATAGTACACACTCATATCCCCTTCAGACTATCCCTACAAGTCAGTGATAAAATACTTCTTCACATCCGGGAAAAAATAAAAACATAGAAAGGGGTGAGCTCAAATGCTCAGTAAGGGTAAGTAATACAGCAGAAAATAACATAAATATTATGCATGGTGAATAATTTAAACCACATGCCTTTACCAATAATAAACATGAATACTTTTATGGCAAGAATATGAGATGAGTAAATAATTCCATAATAAAACATTATCATGGGTATTCTACTAGTCGAATGACCACATGAACCATAAATGTTATTTCCAGAATGAGGGAATCTATAATGCCGGACATTATGAAAAATTTTGTAAAGGCCTCGGCCAAGACGTCTAAAAATGATTAAGGCATCAGCCAAAACCATAAATCAAATTGGGAAAGTGGCTCAGCCAATTACACGTCTAGTTGTCTCATGAGACCTACCGATGCATCGAGGAGAAATAAGGGGCTCCACCTATCACTTACTAAGTCCAATACATTACTCATATGAAAAGGTTTAAACATATCATAAACATTTCTATTAAAAATAGCATACGAAATGTCAATACATTAACCATAAATAATGAATGGTGTAAAAGTAGCACATCCAAAGTCAAACATATCATAGAACCTTCAATATAATATGGATGTTTTGTATCGTAATAAATCAACTCCAAATAAAGTTATAATCTGTCAAAGGATGTTGACATATATGAAATAAAAACCCTTTTTAATAGATATATCTCATTCTATTTTGAAATAATTTAAGTGTAAAATAATTATAAAATAAAACATTTACTTTGAAAATATTCTTATAAACATTCAAGGGAAGCTTCAATGAATTTATAACGGCGACAAATAGTTGCACCTTCCATATAAGTTAAAAAAGATACTCTTACCTTAATTCTGTCGAAATGTTTAAAAAGGGCCTTGTTTTGAAAACAACAGAAATATTCCTTTATAAACTTCTTATCAGAGGTCAACAAGGGAATAAATGAATTTAACCCATATTATGTAAAATAGTAATATTGATTTGAAATACATTTTTAAGAAACATGGATGTGGATGATAAAGAGGTCTCGGTAGATAATTGTGTATAAACTACCTCGAATAATGAAGAGATTGTAAAATATATCCTTACCGTGTACTTTTCCTTGGATGAGGGTCAGTTAAAATCCTATATAATGGTGAAATAATTGTTACTAAATTATACAAGAATCTTATACATTAATATGATATAATATATGATCTTTTAACATTGGTTTGTTAGTAATATCTTAGTATTGTCATCGTTTCGGGTGTTAAAGAATTTGTTTTTCTTTATATTCTATGTTATGTGAGCCATATTTGTTATGGATGAGATGTGTATTATTCATATAAAGAATTATATCAAGTACTTAAACATTATTTTTAATCATAAAATTATAATTATACTTGAATGGATACGATGGGGAATGAATCTCATCACGTTCGTAGACACGGTAGTCCGTACGTACGCACGAGTGACAATATCACTCTTTTGATATTAAAATAATATATAATTGGATATTATATATTATATACAGAGTCATTATCATGTTATATTTATTATTTACATGAATTACACATCATTATTATACCTATCCAAATAATAATGTTTTGAATAACAATTACACCGCGACGTGGAGAGGGTAAGTCGTACGTACGCACGTACGGTGACATGTCATTCAATGGATGGATAGAATACTGAATATGGTTGTCCCATATTTATAATAACATCATATTATATACAATATACTGGAGTTATAATTTTACAATGGGAATAACAAAGAAAGAAGATGTTTAAGAAGAAAGGATCTTGGAAGAGGGTGGTGAAAACATTACCACTTCTTCGGGTTCTTCCTTTTTATTTGATCAAAAGGGATCATTAGTTTGGCTTTATTAATAAATGAAGGCCTCTAGGATTATAGGATGTTATTGTGGAGGGTTTTTGGACGACTTTGGATGAACAAAAAGTCTTTTAAGGTATGAAAAATTTGATATAAGTGGTTTCCTTTTATAAGGGGGAGGAGGGGCTCTTTAGGAAAAACTCAATGTATTAATTTACAATAAATTCATATTCAGTTTCTGATGGCTACAAAGTATATTATTCAAAGAATAAGGTGGGGATGGGTCTAAATCCTTTCATCAAATATATTTTATAAAGGTTTGGGTCACTAAATTATCCTTATCATTTATATTTAACTCTTAGTTAAATAGTTTTACATTTACCATGTCTCTTTGTATTTATATATTATATGATTAATAAACATACCATATACATTCAAGAAAACCCCAAGTGGTTAATTAATGATACACCTATCATTATATATGTCTCTTGTCGGAAACATAGATTTTTAGGAATTGAATATCAATTATTAATATAATATTTGTTTTAAAAACTCTTGTATGTCAATTTTGACACTATTGGGTATTTTGTTTTTGATAATTTCATAACAGTATTATTTATTCGAATAAAATTTATATAACCAATACTAATATGAAATATTAACCTAGAAAATTAGTTTAATTCTTAAAAATTTTCAAATGACATTTATTCTTATATTTATAATTTCAATTAATTAAATATTTCATAAATTGGGTAATTACTGCATCATCATTGTGTCATAAATAAATTAAATTATTTAATGTATAAAAATTATAAATATAATTCCATTATGAATTAAATATATTTATATTTCTAATAAATATTTATAATAGAACTTATGTTATGTATAACCCTATATTAAAAATGTTTTAGTAATTAATCCTTCAGTTTAACTCTTTTTACTCTACTTTGAATTAAATAATAATAAATGTTTTAATATAATACTAGTGAACCAAAATGATAATATTTTATTCATAAGGGTGTTTTTGGTCGACATAAACTTGTCCAATAGAATTAGGAAATGTGTTAGGGTAATATTAATATCATTTATACCCTTAATTACACTATTTACTTTTAACTGTGGTAAATAAAAGTAAAAAGTTACTATTCAAAAAAAAATTATTTGTTTCTTATTGAACCACATTTTACTCCTTTATATTAACCATTTCTCTTGGATTTTTGAAATTCCACTCACAAAAGCAGTAAAATTATGTTTAATGTGAATTTTCAATTTCTCCTAGGAGGTGGGTAAAAGACGGTGAAAAGTTCCATAAAATTTTATATATCTAAAATTATTCTAAACTAACTCCAATGAATTAAATTGAACTTATATAGGTATTATGTATCCTTTTTTACCTTAATTAAATATAAATAAAATAAATAATTATTTAAATAAAAATTCAGTTTTAAACTATAACTCAGTGTTTTTTCACTATTCATTAAAAATTGAACGTTTTCAGGAAAATACCAAAGATTCACCCTAAGATAACTTCGATAATCCGAATCCAAACATGATGTCCATTTTGAAAAATAAAATTTATAAAATTTCATAAATTGGGTATTACTATTCCTAACGGCATGTTTGATTGGATGTGGTGTGTGTTAGAACTCCAAATGCATACAAAACACGCTACAGTATTATTCAAAGAGAAGCGTACCTGGGAAGCATGGGGTGTTGGATTATCCCATCCTTCAAATAATCTCATCCTAGAAATTTCTAGTATACTACTGCATGAAAATAATCAGGTGATTCTTCATCATAAGTTCCTCGGGTTCCCATGTTCCCTCTTCCATCTTATGGATTCTCCATAGAAATTTTACAAGATGAGTCGTCCGGTTTCTCAGAACTTGTTCTTTGGTATCAAGAATCCTGATGAGCTCTTCGCAATAATACAGATCAGGTTCAAGTTAAAATTCATCATATATGAGTACATGTGTTGGGTCAGGCATGTATTTTCTCAACAGTGATACGTGGAACACATCGTGAACTTTTAAAAGATTTAGCAGCACTGCCAAACGGTAAGATACATCACCAATTCATTCTAGAATTTCAAAAGGTCTGATGTACCTAGGACTCAATTGAACATTCATACCGAAACATAAAACTCCCTTCCATGGATATGCCTTTAAGAAAACATGATCTCTTACCTAAAATTCCAAATCCTTCCTTCAATTATCAGCATAGCTCTTCTACCTACTTTGAGCTGCTTTGATGTGGTTTTGGATTACCATCACCTTTTCCATCGTTTCTTCCACCAGTTCTGGGCTACGAGTTTTCTTTCACCAATGTCATCCCAATAGGTTGGTGTGCGGCATCTCTTTCTGTACAATGCTTCATATGGTGCCAACCGAATACTTGAATAGAAGCTATTGTTATATAAAAATTCCACCAGAGGTATATATTGATCCCACATACCCAGAATGTCAAGTGAGCATGATCTCAACATGTCTTATAAGGTTTTAATAATATGTTCTGATTGTCCATCTGTTTGAGGGTGGTAGGCAGTGATCAAACGAAGTTCAGTATCCAAGGACTTCTGAAGACTGTTCCAGAATCTTGATGTAAAATGGGGATCATGATTAGAAACAATCGATAGGGGTACTCCATGAAGTCTCAAAACATAATTTGTATATAGTATTTCTAGACATTCAAGTGGTAAATCTTCCCTTATAGAAAGAAAATGTGCTGACTCGAAAAGACGATCGATAATGACTCATATTTCATCATTCCTTCTAGGAGTCTTTGGTAGTCCCATGACAAAGTCCATCTTAATATTGTTCCATTTCCACTTTAGTATGGGAAGAGGTTGCATGACTCCTCCAGGCTATTGCCTTCTAGCATACACTTAATGAAAAACCATATATCTTGACAAAAAATCAGCAATCTCCATCTTCATTTTGTCCCACCAAAAATTTTCCTTTAAATATATATACATATTTGTGCTCCCAGGATGTATAGAGAAATTTGAACTATGATCATCGTCCAAAAATTCCCTTTTTAGAATTGGTATATTAGGAAAACAAAGCCTCTTCCCAAATTTCAATATTCCTTCCTCATACACAAAGTCACTCAATCTCCCATCATTCACAGCTATAATCTCCTTTTGAAACTCTTCATCCTTGGTCTGATAACTCTTTATCTTTTCTAGTATAGATGGTTTGGAAACCATTTGAAAAATCATTGATGTTTCACCTTCCATGGGGATTCCCAAATCCATCTTTACTAGATCCATGTATATAGTATCCTTCTAAAATATTATCTTGTTCAAAACTCCATGATCCTTTCTACTCAAAGAATCTTCCGCCTTATTTTCCTTCCCTCGGTGGTAGTGTATCATGCAGTCATAATCCTTGAGTAGTTGGAGCCATCACCTTTGTCTCATGTTGAGTTCTTTCTGTGAGAAAATATACTTCAAACTCTTATGATCGGTATATATCTAACAATTTTCACCATAGAGATAATTTTTCCATTTATCCAAAGAAAATATTACTGCAGCTAACTCAAGATCATGAGTAGGATAGTTTTTCTCATGAATTTTTAGCTGGCGTGATGCATAGGCAATAACCCTATCATTATGCATAAGGACGCAACCAAATCCTTTCTTCGATGCATCATTATTAATAACAAACCCATCATTTCCTGATGGAAGAGTCAAAATAGAAGAGTTGACTAATCTCCTCTTCAGTTATTCAAAACATTCTTCACAATATTTTTTCCAAACAAATTTAACACCATTATGTGTGAGCCTCGTTAATGGTGTAGTCAATCAGGCAATGTTCTGGACAAAACGTCGATAATATCCTGCTAAACTAATAAAACTACGTACCTTAGTTATAGTCGTCGGTGCAGGCCATTCATGGATTGCCTTGGTCATAGAAGGATCAACATAGATTCCATCTCTAGAGACAATATGGCCAAGAAAAGAAATTTCCTGAAGCCATAATTCGAACATTCTAAAATTCCCACATAATTCATGTCTTCTGAGAGTCTTCAAGATAATGCGCAAGTGATTTTCATGATCTTCGTAGCATTTTGAATATACCAAGATATCATCAATAAATACTGCCACAAAATCATTGAGATATTTCTTGAAAACGCTATTCGTTAGTCCCATGAATAAAAATGGTGCATTAGTCAATACATAAGGCATTAATGTAAACTCGTAATACCCGTACCTGGTCCGAAATGTGTTCTTCGGAATGTATTCCTTCTTCACTGACAACTGATAGTATCTAGATCAAAGTTCAATCTTTGAAAAGTATTGAGCTAAATGTAGTTGATCAAATAAATCATCAATGCGTGGTAGGGGATACATGTGGTTTATTATTATCGAATTGATTTCCCTGTAGTAGAGACATAACCTCATAGATCAATCTTTTTCCTTAACAAAAAGAACAGGGGATCCCCATGGAGAAACACTAGGGTGAATAAATCCCTTATTACTCAATTCCTCTAGTTGTTTATTTAGTACAACTAATTCCACAGTCGCCATTCTATAAAGTGTCTTTGATATAGGCCTTGAACCAGGAATTAAATCAATGGAAAAATAAATTTCTCATTCTATAGGATATCCAGGTTAATCGTACGGAAACACATCAACATATTCTCTCACAATAGGTACATCCTCTATTTAAACATTCCTTTCCTCACCCACAGTCATTTAATTCACTTCTTCCCTGATAATTGAATTTAGTTGAGCTATTTGGGGTGGATCTAGATAAGAATCGGGTGGTGACGATTCTACTCTAATGGTAAGGTGTTCTTTATAATCATCATCAAAAATTGAAACCTTCTTCCTCTTACAATATATTTTCGTATCATTGTCCGAAATCCAATCCGTACTGAGGATTATATCAAATTTAGTCATGGGTATGACGATGATATCAGCAGATAAAGAACATTTATATGCCCTAATGGGAACGGATCCACAGAATTTAGTAGAAATGATAATTCCCTTAGGAGTTTTAACTGACAACTCCCTTGTTAAATAAAATTTGAAATATTTAATTTTCTTAGTAAACTAGGAAGATATGAAACAATGCGATGATCCAGAATCAAATAAAGCATTTGCTAAACTTGAGGAAGCCATTAAATTACCTACCTCCACGTCTTTTGGGGATTCAACCTCAGCAGTAGTGATTGCATAATCTTTCCCTTGATCCCTTGGACTTTTCTGAGATAAGTTTCCCTGATGCTTAGGACATTAATTTTCATAATTTCCCATCTACTTGAAATTGTATCATTGAAAATTGGTAGCATCTTTCTTTCCTTTACAATCACCAACTAGAGGGCCTTTCTATCCACAGTTATAGCATACTCCTTTTCCTTTTAGACCTGCACCAGGGTGATTCCTTCTACAATTATCACTAGGTGGAAATTCAATTCTACCCTTCTTCCCTGTTTCCATATTTCCTTTACTAGAGTGTTCAGCAGCTCACTTCTTCTCATTCATTGATTTAATGTCATAAGACTTATATAATTCTTTTTCTGTCTTGATAGCACATAGGACAATATCGTCGTATGATGAGATGGATTGTGATACTAATGATCGATGGAGAAATGGTTTTAACCCATAAAAGAAATGATCAATCTTACTTCTTGGGTTACCTATATAATCTGCAACATGCCTCACTAATCTTGTAAAGTTAGCCTCATACTTTGAAACATTCTCATCCTCCTTTTGCCTCAGACTCAGAAATTGCCTTTCCATATCTTCTCGATGGTCATGAGGAAAGTATTTTTCTAAGAAAATTTATATAAATTACCTCTATTCCATATTTGATACTTCCTTGTCATCAATTGTGTTTTGAATGAAGGACAACCATTGATCAGCATCTCCAGTGAGGTGGTAAACTGCCATGAAAACTTTTTCCCTTTTACTACTCCCCAAAGCTTGTAATATTTTCTCTATGGAGTTTATCTATTTCTCATCCACTAATGGATTTGTACACCCATTTAATTTTGGTGGTTTTTTCCTCATGAAGTGATATAAAATTGATCCTCCATGTTGTGGGTCTAGGTGCTCCATACAGGTAAGGTTATTATTCATAACCAGAGTGAGTTGTGCAAGTATGGTGATTAGCTAATCAGCCCCAGTTTTATCACCAACTCCACTATAATTATATTGACCAGGAGGGAAATCCTTACATGGAGTGCGTGCATTGATATAGTTTCCATTTCTTACACTAGGATCCATTCTAAAAAATGGCATAAACTACATCATTTTATGAATAAAAATACATAATTCCATACTTGTAAAACACTTAACAAAAATTGAACTATTTATGGATATAATCCATAATAATAAAAATGTTTTCGTTAAGGATGTATATACTCATAATCCCTTCATAATGGTTTGTAAAGAAAATGAGAATATCCTAAGTATATCCCCCAGGAGTGTCGTAACCATGAGTTCACCAAGGCTTCTTGTCGTGCACCAGTTCCTGTTCGATTCTAGCTCAAAGCGGTGTTTTCAGGTTTTAAACCTTGGTACATCTGTGCCTGAGCCACCTATACATGCACGTATCTAGACATGGATGTATTGCTCGGAAAAATCACAAAATCTCTACAATAACAAAATTCTATGATGTTATTCTATACTAATCCTCAAAGAATATCTTAGGACTATGTTCTCTAATCAGAGTTTATCTAAATCTAGCTTCCAAGGTTTGTACTAAACTCCCTCTGATACCAACTGTAACACGCCAACCCCATTTACCCAGATTCGGTGCATTATTACATAACATTTTCATGATCACAAAAGATCAGGTCTCGAATGACCGATTAGTTTAGTAGCCTTGGAAACACTAGATACATTCATAAATGTTACATTACATCATAAATTGAAAAACTACAATAACATAGTCTCCATAGTCCACAATCATATCCCCTTCAGACTATCCCTGCAGTTCAGTCATAAAATATTTCTTCACATCCTGGGAAAAATAAAACATAGAAAGGGGTGAGCTCAAATGCTTAGTAAGGGTAAGTGATACAGCAAAAAATGACATAAATATTAAGGAGAGTGAATAATTGAAACCACATTCCTTTAACAATAATAAACATGAATACTTTTATGGCAAGAATATGAGATGAGTAAATATTTCCATAATAAGACATAATCATGCGTATTTTACTTGTAGAATGACCACATTAACCATCAATATTATTTACATAATGAGGGAATGTATAATGCCGAAAATTCTATAACATTTTGTCAAGGCCTCGGCCAAGATGTCTAAAAATGATTAAGTCCTCGACCAAAAGCATAAATCAAATTGGGAAAGGGTTTCGGCCTATTCCACGTCTACTTGTCTCATAAGACCTACCGATGCATCGAAGAGATATAATGGGCTCCACACGTCACTTACTAAGTCCAATACATTCCTCATATGAAAAAGTTTAAATATTTTATAAAAAAGCGTATGAAAAATAGCATACAAAATGTCAATACTTTAACCATAAATCATGAATGGGGTAAAAATATCACATACACAGTCAAACATATCATAAAACATTCAATATAATATGGATGTTTTGTATCAAAATAAATCAACTCCAAATAAACATAAAATCCATCAAAGGATATTGACATAGATGAAATCAAAACCCTTTTTAGAGAAATATCTCTTTCTTTTTTGAAATCAGTTAAGAGTCACATAATTATAAAATAAAAAATTTACTTGGAAAATATTCTTATAATATTGTAAGATACGATTTGATGATTTTATAAAGGCGGATAATAGTCTCACCCGACGTATAAGTTAAAAAACACATTCTTACCTTAATTCTGTTGAAAAGGTTAAAAAGGACCTTGTTTGGAAAATGACAGAAATATTCATTTATATAATTCTAATAAAAAGTCAACAAGGGTTTAAATGACTTTAATCCATAGTCTGTAAAATAGTAAGAACTATTTGAAATACATTTTTAAGAAACAAGTATGTGGATGATAAAGAGGTCCCAGTAGATAATTACGTATAAACAACCTCGGATAATGAAGAGATTGTGAAATAAACCATTACCTTGTAATTTTCCTTGGTTAAGGGTAGGTTAACCTCATGTATAATGGGGAAATAATTTTTACTAAATTATACAAGAATCATATACATTAATATGATATCATATATGATCTTTTAACTTTGGTTTGTTAATAATATCTTAGTATTATTATAATTTCAGGTGTTAAAGGATTCATTTTTCTTTATATTCATTATAATGCGAGACATATTTGTTATGGATGGGATGAATATTATTCATATAAAGAATGATATCAAGTCCATAAACATTATTTATAATCATAAAATGATAATTATACTTGAATGGATACGATGGGTAATGAATCTCATCGCGTTCGTAGACACGGTAGTCCGTACGTACGCATGAGCGACAATATCACACTTTTGATAATAAAATAATATATAATTGGATATTATATCATATATTAGGAATCATTATCAAGTTATATTTATTATTTACATGAATTACACATCATTATTATACCCATCCAAATAATAATGTTTTAAATAACTATTACACCACGACGTGGAGTCGGTAAGCTGTACGTACGCACGTATGGTGACATTTCATTCAAAGGATGGATAGCATACTGAATATGGTTGTACCATATTTATAATAAAATCATAGTATATAGAAGATACTGGAATTATTATTTTATAATGGGAATAACAAATAAAGAAGATGTTGAAGAAGAAAGGATCTTGAAAGAGGGTGGTGAAAACATTACCTCTTCTTCAGATTCTTCGTTTTGATTTGATCAAAAGGTATCCTTAGGATGGATTTCTGACTAAATGAAGGCCTCTAGGATTATGGGAAGATAGTTGAGAAGGTATTTGGGCAGAGGTTGGCTGAACCAAAAGTCTTTGAATGTATGAATAATTGGTTAGAAGTGGTGTCCTTTTATAAGGGGGAGGATGGTCTCTTTATGAAAAACATAAAGTATTAATTAATAATTAATTCACAATCGGTTTCTAATGGCTCCAAAGTGGATTTTTAAAATTATAAGGTGGGTATGGGTCTAAATCCTTTCAAAAAACATATTTTAGATAGGTTTGGGTCACTAAATTAACCTTATCATTTATATTTAACTCTTAGTTAAATAGTTTGGCATTTACCATGTCTCTTTGTATTTTTATATTATATGGTTAATAAACATACCATATAGATACAAGGGAACCCAAAGTGGTTAATTAATGATACACCTATAATTATATTAGTCTTTTGGCCGAACCATATATTTTTGAAAATTGAATATCTATTAATAATATAATATTTTTTTTAAACTCTTTTATGTCAATTATGACACTATTGGATATTTTGCTTTTGATAAATTCATAACAGCATTATTACTTCGAAAAAAATTTATATAAACAATAATAATATGTCATGGTAACCTATAAAATTCGTGTAATTCATTGAATGTCTCAAATGACATTAATTTTTATATTTATAATATCAATAATTTTAATATTTCATTAATTGGGTAATTACTACATCATCATTGTGTCATAAATAAATTAAATTATTTAAGGTATAAAAATTATAAATAAAATAAAATTATGTAGAAAATATTTTTATATTTCTAATAAATATTTATAAAATAATTTATCTTATATATAACCAAATATTAAAAATGTATTATTAATCAAACCTTGATTTTAACTCTTTTATCTCTTCTTTGAATTAAATAATAATAAATGTCCTAATATAATCCAATTGAACCTAAATGATAATATTTTATTCATAAGGTTGTTCTTGGTTTATATAATCTTTTCCAATAGAATTAGGACACGTGTTAGGGTAATATTAATATCATGTTTACCCTTAATTACCTTATTTACTTTTAAACGTGGTAAATAAAAGAAAAAAGTAACTATTCACCAAAAATGATTTTTATCTTATTGAACCGCATTTTACTCCTTGATAATAACCGTGTCTCTTGGATTTTCTAAATTCCACTCAGAGAAGCGGTAAAATTACGTTTTAAGAGAATTTGCAAATTCTCCTAGGTGGTGGGTAAAAGACGGTGAAAAGATCCATAAATTTTTTATATATCTAAAATTATTCTAAACTAATTCCAATGAATTAAATTGAACATATATAGGTACAATGTATCCATTTTTACCTTAATTAAATTTAAATAAAATAAATAATTATTTAAAAAAATTCAGTTTTAAACTATAACTCAGTGTTTTTTCACTATTCTTAAAAAATTGAATGTTTTCAAAAAAATTCAAAAAATTCACCCTAAGCTATTTTCGATATTCCAAATCCAAAAATGAAGTCCATTTTTAAGGATAAAATGTATAAAATTTAGAAAAGTGTGTATTACTATTCATAACGGCTAGTTTGATTGGTTGTGGTGTGTGTTAGAACTCGAAGTTGCCTACAACGCACGCTACTGTATTATTCAAAGAGAAGCGTACTGTGGAAGCTTGGGGTGTTACATTATGTTTCTATTTTGACCTGCAATAAATTTCAATAAGATAAATAATTATTTAATTAAAAATTCTATTTTAAACAATAACTCAGTGTTTTTCACTATTCATCAAAAATTGAATGGTTTCAGAAAATACCAAAAATTCACTATAAGCTAATTTTGATATTCCAAGTCCAAAAATGATATTTATTTTAAAAAATTAAAAACAAATAAGTTTCAATAAATAATTTAAAATCAATTTCTATTTTCAAAACCAAATGGAATATTTTATGAAATTATAACTATCAAAATATTGACACTTGTTTATATCCAATTTCATAGTGAAATTACATAAAATGACCTAAATTGTATTAAATTATAAAAATATAATCTAATTATACTTTTAAAACATTCAAATGCATAATTTATCATCCTTAATTATTTCAATTGAATTTTTTTAAAATTTAAATTTAGTAATTTTTACTAGTCATCAAAATATAAAAGTTATTAGTAAAGTACCAAAGATTTATCAAAACAAAATTTTTATGTCCAGATTATAAATAATAATTTAATTTCATTAAATTCAATATAAAACATGAAAAATATTGGTTTTAAAAAGGGTTTCAATTAAAAGACGGTAAAATTGCAATTTTTTTAAAAATAATTATTTTATCTGAAAAAAATGAATTTGTTCTTATATTATGTCTTTGAAACACATTATATAGATGTTAAAATTATATAGAGTATATAAGATTCAAAAGTCAGTTAATACTATTCATAACTTCCATTTGAACAATTAGTTTAATAAGTTGTGGTGCGCTCGAACTCGGTGTTGCGTGTAGCAGAAGCTATTAAATTACTTTAATGAGATAACATACTGTGAAATATTGGGGTGTTACATTCTACCCTACATAAATAAATTTCATCCCCACAATTTGAAATTTTTCTTTGAAAATAAATGGTTAAAAATAGAAAAAAATACCTTTGTGGAAAAACTACATCAAAAATTGGTTTTATAAAATTTACTCCTAATAAGAGGGAAATGGAAATGAAAAAGTCACCATAAAATTATGATCTCAATTAGGATAAAATTGGTTTCAATTAGTGAAACATAATTGGAGGAAACTATAAATATATATAGGGAGTGATTGAGGTCATCAATCAAAAACAAGTGTAAAATTGAGGGCCTCAAAGCCATTAATGTATGATGATTTAAAATATCATTAGTTCAACAAAACATAAGGTATTAGGATAACATATTTTTGGTTTTAAGATCCCTTCCCTAAATTTTGAGAATTAATTTATTCATAGAATAAGAGGGAAAAATATATTTGACAAGTAGAGTTTCATCCTTCAACTAATTCCTACCACAAACTCATATTTCACTCAAAATATAATAGAATTAAAATATATTCTATTTATCCTAATCATATAGGGTTCCAAATATATTAAATTTATAATTTATTTGTCCAACTACTAAAAAAATAAATTATACAGACTATGACATCACATATGCCAGTGGTAGGTGATCCACCGATGTCGCCCTTCGGTTTTGGGTTCAAGTCTCATGGCCTTTACGGACACGAAGGGTTGTCGCCCGACCTCATGATTTTCTTTTTTGTGATAATCCAAAAATAATCTGAAGAAATGATTTATCCTTAAAAATAGAATCCATTGTCAAAATAAATCAATTCCAACCTTTAGACTTACCCAAAATACTTATGTCCAAACTCACAATCCAAAATTTATGAGTTAAACACAATGAAAATACTTTTTTCCACGTAATAACATTTGAATAACTTTATCATTTATTCTTTTAAAACATATTAACACTATAAATTATCATATTACTATATTGGATACATTCATGTTCCCTTATTCCTTATAGAATACTGGATATACTCCTTATATACAAAAATGGTCTAAACTCCAACAATGATGGAACATATAAACCATTAACCAGTTCCAAGGATTCCAACAATATCCAATATAATTTATCCAAATCAACCATCTCTTATTCCAAAATCAATACCTCGGTATCAGGACTATATTAAAGTTTTTTATTTCCTTCAAACATGTATTTTCCAAAAAAATTATCTTGGCATTGAGTCTCTTTTCTTGGTTCCAAACAATATCATGTCCTTACTGAAATAGTACTTCAGTAAAATCCTTATATACACTATAATTATTATAACATGTACATCATTAATACAATACTCAAATGACAAAATAATTTAATATTAATATAAGAACTCATAATCATTCCTCTTCATCTTCAGTAATATCCAAACTTGATTATTATCCAATAGCAACATTTGGGGTATACTCTAAAGATTTGGACATTGATTAGTGTAGTGTCCCAACTCCTTGCATATGAAGCATTGTACATTTTAAAACTTTTTATCACCCCTGAAATCACGTACTTGGTATCCTTTTTCTCCACACTTATAACAAACTCTCATTCCCTCCAAGAATTTACCAAGGTGATTCTTTCCAGAGTTATCAAATACGGGAAAATCATTCCTTCCCTTATTCCCTTTATCCATATTTCTCCCTATAATCCTTTTCTTCTCTGGCTCCCCTTTAAAGTCATAGGACTCAGAAAATTCATTACTTATCTTATAAATACATGATACTATTTATTTTTATGATGATAATACGTGGGAGAGTATTTCCTTTCTAAATGTTGGCCTTATACCATTAAAGATATGATCCTTTTTTCCCTTTGGATCTTGCGTAATGATGGAGGTATCATTCCATCTACTGGGCACCATTTCCAAATAATGGCATATACTAGTATAGTTTATGAATCACAAAGCATAATTCCACACTTGTAAAATAGTTATCATAAATTGAACAGTTCATGAATATAATCCATAATCATAAAAATGATTTCTTTGAGAAAGTATATACTCATAAACCTTTCACAGTGGTTTGTAATGAAAATAATAATTATCTTATTCATATCCCCCAGGTGTGTCATAATCAAGAGTGCTTCAAGACCCGTTTTCATGCACCAGTCCTCGTTCGAGTCTAGCTTAAAGATGTGTTTTCAGTTTTTACCCCTAGGTACATCTGGGCCAGAGCTGCCCCAACCTGCTCGTATCCAGACATGGATGTATTTCTTGGAAAACTCACAAAACCTTTACAGTACCAAGACTCTAGGATGTTCTTCTATACTAATTCTCAAATTAAATCTTAGGATAGTGTTCTCTAATTAGAGTTTTTCTAAATCTAGTTTCCATGGTTCTTGTTATACATCCTATGATACCAATCATAATTCCCCAACCCCAGTTACCAAGAGTGGGTGCATTATAACATAGCATTGGCATGATTACAAGAAATTAAGTCCCGAAAGACTGATCAGTTTAGCAGTCTTGGAAAATAGATTACATAAATTACCAATACATTACACATTCAAACATACACCTCAAAAAAATACTTTGATAATTCCATTCATCCATTAGCATAATTCTACATCTCAAATATAAAACACTTCTTAGGATCCTGGAAAAATAAAACATAAGAAAGAGGTGAGCTCAAACACTCAGTAAGGGTAAGAAATACAGTGGAAGATAACCTAAATATTATGTTTGGTGAATAATTGAAAACACACACCTTTACAAATGATAAACATGAACACTTTTATTGAAGGAATATGAGATGAGTAAATAATTCCATTACAAAACATAATCATGGGTATTCTACTAGTCGTATGACCAAATGGACCATCAATATTATTTTCGTAATGATGGAATGTATAATGATGGACATTCTGAAACATTTAGTCAAGGCCTCATCCAAGATATCTAAAAATTATTAAGGCCTCGATAGAAACCATATATCAAATTTGGAAAGGCCTCATTCAATTCCCCATCTAGTTGTCTGATTAGACCTACCAATGCATCGAGGAGCTATAGTGGTCTCCACTCGTCACATACTAAGTCCAATACATTACTCATATGAAAAGATTGAAATATAACTAAACATTTGTATTAAAACTAGAATACAAAATGTCAATACATTAACCAAAAAACCATGAATGGTATAAAAATAACAAATCCACAGTCAAACATATCTCAAAACCTTTAATACAATATGGAAGATTTGTATCATAATGAATCAACTTAAAACATGTATAAAATCCATCAAAGGATGTTGATAGAGATGAAATCAAAACTATTTCAGTGAAATATCTATTTCTTTTTTTGAAATCCTTTAAATATACATAATTATAAAAGAAAACATTTATTTTGAAAATATTCTTATAATATTCTAAGGGATGCTTAGACAATGCTATAACGGTGGAAAATAGTTGCAGTAGCCATATATGTTAAAAAACATTCATACCTTAATTTTGTCAAAAAGTTCATAAGGTAAATTGTTTGAAAAAACGACAAAAAGATTCCATTCTAACCATTTTATAAAATTCAAACAAGTGTATAAATGACTTTAACCCATAGTCAAGTTAATAGTAAATATTATTTGGAATACATTTTTAATAAACATGTATTTGGATGATAAAGAGGTCCCTGTATATACTTACTTCAAAAGAACCTCGGATAATAAAGAGATTGTAAAATTAACCCTTACCCTGTACTTTTCCTTGGTTGAGGGTACATTAACATTTTGTATAATAGTTATATAATTTTTATTAAATTATTCAGGAATCATATACATAATTATGATATAATATATGATCTTCAAATTATTCTTTGTTAATCATATTTTAGTATTGTCGTCATTTCAGGTGTTAATTGATTTATTTTCCTTTGTATTCTTTATTACATGAGTTATGTTTATCATGGATGGGATGTAAATTATTAATATCCAGAATGATACCAAGTCTTTAATCATTATTTTTAATCATCAAATGAAAATTAGTCTTGAATAGCTAGGATGGTGATTGAATCTCATCGCGTTCGAGGAGACAGTAATCCATACGTATGCACGAGCAACAATATCATTCTTTTGATATTAAAATAAAATTTAAATAGATGGTATATCAAATTTACAAAATCATTAACATGTTATATTTTTTATTTACATTAATTATACCTCATTATTATACCCATCTGAAAATAATGTATTGAATAACAACTACACAATGACGTTGAGATTGTAAGCCGTAAGTACGCACGTATGGTTACTTTGTCATTCATAAGATGGATACAATAATGAATATGGTTGTAACCTTTTTATAATAACACCAAAATATATAAACGATACTGGAGTTAATATTTTATAATGGAAACAAAAAAAGAAATAGGAAGAGGAAGAAGAACAGAACTTGAAAGTGGTGATGAAATATTTACCTCTCCTTCGGGTTTTTACTTTTGATTTGATTAAAAGGGATCATTAGGTTTCCTTTATCACCAAATTAAGGACTCTAAGATTATGGGAGGAATGTTGGGAGGATATTTAGGTAGGGGTTATCCAATCCAAATTCATTTGAATGTGTGGATTTAAAAGAAGGTTCAGGGCCCTTTTATAAGAGGGGTGAGGGGCACCTTAGAAAAAGATTGAAATATCATTTTATAATAAAATTATTTTCGGTATATAATGTCTCATAAATAAATTATTTAAAGTATATCATGTGTATGGGTCTAAATACTCTCAACCAATAGGTTTTATACTTATTTGGGTCACTATATTAACCTTGTCTTTAAGATTTTACTCAGTTAAATAGCGAGACATTTACAATGTATCTTTCTGTTTTTATATCATATGGCCAGTACAAATACTATAAACATAGAAGGGAACACCAAGTGGTTAATTAATGATACATATATCATTATATAAGTCTTTTTTTTAAACCATAGATTTTTAGGACTATTATAACAATCAATAATATTGTATTTGTTTTAAAAACTCATTTATGACAATTTTAACATTATTGAATTATTGTTTTTGTTAAAGTCCTAAAAACATTATTAATTCAAAATAAATAATTTTTATCAACCCTAACATGTCATATTAACCATGAAAATTAGTGTAATTCATTGAAAGTATCAAATTAGATTTATTTGGATATTTATAATATCAATTATTTTAATCGTTCATAATATGGTAATTACTGTGTCATCATTGTGTCATAAATAAATTTAATAATTAAATGTATAAAAATTATTATTAAAATACAATTATTTAGGAAATATTATTATATTTCTATTTAATATTTATAGTCTAATTTATATTGTGTGTAACCCTTTATTAAAACGGTTATGTTATTAGACTTTGATTTTAAATATTTTTTCTCTTCTTTAAATTAAATAATAATAAATGTCCTAATATAATCCAAGTGAACAAAATAAGTTCATATTTTGTTCATAAGGATTTTTTGTCTAATAATACTTATCCAATAGAATTTGGACATGTGTTATGGTAATAATAATATCAATTTTAACCTTAATTACCCTATTTACTTTTAACCGTGGTAAATAAAAGTAAAAATTTTCTATTCACCATACAAATTTTTCAACTTATTGAACCAAATTTTACATACTTATATCAATTATTTCTCTAAATGTTTTGAAATTTTACTCACATAAGCGGTAAAATTATGTTTTATCTAAATTTGGAAATACTCCTTGGAGGTGGGTAAACGACACTAAAAAGTTCGATAAAATTTTATATACCTAAACTCATTATAAAATGACTCCAATGAATTACATAAAACATATATATGTATTATGTATATATTTTGACCTAAAATTAATTTAAATAAAAATTCAGTTTTAAACAATAACTCCGTGTTTTTCACTATTCATCAAAAATTGAATGTTTTCAGAAAAATACCAAAAATTCAATATAAGCTAATAATGATGTTATGAATCAGAAAATTATTTTTATTTTTCCAAATTCAAAACTGATATGTTACATTACATAATTTAAAATTAATTCCCATTGTCAAAACCAAAAGGTGTATTTTTAAAAAATATAACAATCAAAATATTGACACTTGTTTATGTCCAATTTAAAAGTGAAATTACTTAAAATGATATAAATTGTATTAAATGATAAAATATATTCTAATTATACTTCCAAACCATTCAGATGCATAATTTATCATTATTAATTATTTTGATTAAAAAAGTTGTTTTTAATTTAAATTTAGTAATTTTCACAATTCATCAAAATATGAAAGTTATCAGAAAAGTACCAAAAATTTATCCAAACTAAATTTTTATGTCGAGATTATAAATAATAATTTAATTTAATTTAATTTAATATATGACATTTTCAAATAATGGTTTTAAAATGGTTTCCCCATTAAAGCTGGAAATATTTCATTTTTTCAAAAATATTTATTTCATCCGAAAAAATGAATTTATTCTTATATTATATCTTTTAAACACATAATATGGATGTTAAAATTATATAGAGTAAATAAGATTAAAAATTCAGTTCGTACCATTCATAACTGCTTTTTGGAATGGTTTTTTAATAAGTTGTCTTGCGCTCGAACTCGGTATTGTGTGTACTGCAAGCAATTGATTTACTTTAATTAGATAATGTACCATGAAATCTTGGGGTGTTACATTTTCCCTCTCAAGGAGATAAATCACCAAGATGACAAATGCAAGAGTTTTGAATAATAATATTAATTTACTATGTAAATTTAGATTTGAAAAAGATGACAGAACAAACTAACTGTTGGTTCTGTAGCTTTCGTTTCAATAAAAAAAATTAAGAAAATTAATCCACAATCAGACTCACCAAATGATTATGGAATTCTGAGACTGAGAGCTAGTGGTACATTTCAGTTGAATGCAATCATAGCTAATATCACTGATCAATTCCAATCACAATCTAAATGATAGTGAGAAGGAATAAGAAAGATAACCCGCATAATTCATCTTAACTTAGAACTAGAATAATTATCCTAACATCATCTCTATTATTTAAAATAAAATCATTCAATTAGAAAGGAACATATTTGAAAGAAAACCGAGGAATGGATGTCCCTCTCGTAGCTTGAATCGCTGCTGCTCCTGGGCCTCGGGTCTTCAGGAAGTGGTTCTCTGAGAAGTGCTCCAAGATTCGTCCCCAGGTTTTCCTTTTCTTGGAAGTGTATAATCTAATATATCAAATGATTATCCTCCTCCCAAATTAGGTTGTTTCCCTGATTTTGTATCCCATCTCAGTTGCTTCACATCACTGAATGTTTCCACATACTTTAAAATTCCCTCACATGTGCACCGCACACATGTGTTTTTTCGTGACTGACATGTCGCACCATCTTTGCCCATATAATTAACTCCTGGTGAGTTAGTTAACTGGATCTAGATGTTTTTGTAAAGACCTGTAAATTTCAAGGAAATTTTTTTCTTAATTTTCTTTGGAATTTTACAAGAGCGCGGTTTCTGACGGCACCTGATTCCGAGGCCCGGTGTGCCCGGAATCATTTTCCGAAGATTGGCTCGGGTACGTTCAGTGAACGGGCGAGCGAGTTTTTCTAACTTTTGAACCGGTGCCCGGAATCGAATTCTGAGGGCACCGATGAAATCGCAGTGCCAGTTTTCGCTTAGAAACGCCTCTTCCAGAGTTGCGTTTGCTCGGGTGTGTTTTTTAATTTTCAAGCTTAAAGTTAAGAAATAAAATAATTTTGCGACAACTTTATTTTATTTCACTTAAGCCACTTGGAAGCCACTTGAAGCCACTTAAAGGCGGCTTGAACTGAGTTGAACTGGATAGAATGCTATCCAGAAATATCCTACCCCCTTTGGTAGAATATTTGTGAGGTGGGGCCCGCACGAGCCCCGCCGTTTCTTTCCGCTAAGAAACGCACCCGCGAAAACCCGTCTTAATGAAAGTCAACTGACGCGTTTTCTTAAAATCGTAACAGACCATTTCATTGAGCGGTTTATTTCGTGAATTAAATGGGCTGTTTCTTTCGTTGAATTAATTCAACGAATTAATGGATCGTTTCTTAACCAGTTTTTCAAATTCGTTGGCGTAATAATAAAATAAGGCCAACGCTCGACCTCTGGTTATTTGCGCTTTGAGAAGATTTGAGAGGACCCTCGTATCTTCTTCTCCCTCGCGAAGAACGTGAAGAACGCGAAGAACGCCGAACCCGGAAATCGACAACGCTTCCGACCGGGACGTTCTTCCACGCTCTGATCTCCAATCACCGACCGTTTGAGGTGAGTGATCTCGGAATTCCTCTCAAGTTCTTTTCTTTTGGTTTTAAACGAAACACAGATTTAAATATTAATAATTTAAATCTGTTGTTCTTGGTTCATTGAGCTCGCCGACTCAACGCCGGATTCCGCGACGACGCGACGCCTCCCCGCGACGACGCGACGATCCCTCTCTTCCGCGCCGATCTTTACCGCGAAGAACGCCCGCGCGCGACGATCGACGAGGTAGGGATTTTATATTATGAGAATTACCCCCTTTTTAATAATTTTTTTCCCATCAATGTTTCTTTAAAGAAATTAAAGAACCATTTTTGTGAACAATTTTTAATCTTATTAAAAACTGTTGTTTCCTGTGTGGAATAAATTTCTCCCGGTTGTTTATCTCTAACGCGGAGGGTGCGGGCCAAACGAACACGGCCCGACGACCCTCCGCCGTTCTTCGTTTTGTGCGGATTTGATGGGCGACGACGGAACGTGCCGCAACGGATGTTTGACGATCCCGCAGTAAAGAACGGATCCCGGGAGGAGCAACGGCGCAGACGGGAAGGAAAACGGGCCACCGGAGCGACGCCGGCAGCCCACGGAAGCTGCCGGCGCGCCGCCGGAGGAGGCCGCCGCGGCCGCGCGGGTCCGGTTCTCCCAGGCGGGACGCGACAGAGCCGCGTCCGCGGTTCACCAGCGCAGCCCGCACGCGGGCCGCAGCTTCTCTCTCGACCGCGGGGGCCGCGCCCACGGCTTCCACTCGTGCCGCTCGGCCGAGCCGGACCGGCCCTGGCCGGGCCGGGCCGGGCCAACCGGGTCGGACCCGGGTCGGGTCGACCCAGGGGGGGTCGGGCTGGGTCGGCCCGGGCCCGTACCCCCCTTCTTCGGACGTTTTCGTTCAAACGCCCGTATCTTGAGATTTGTGCCTCCAAACGACTCGCCGTCAGCGGAAACGCGATCCTTGGATCGAGACGGTCGTTTCAGTATATCGCACTCAAGGTTTCGGAATACTTTGAGTTCGGCCAGGTTGGTTCGTACACGAGACCAACCGGGCCCTCGGAGCGGAAGCGCTCATATCTTGAGCTACGGACGTCCGATTGACGTGCCATCAGCTTTGTTGAATTCCTCTAAGTGAGACGGATCTTTTGGCATACTCCGCCCGAGGTTTGGACGCAGGTGGGGTGCGGTCGGGTTGGTTTTGCCTTAAAAACCAACCGGGCCCCTAGGACGAAAATGCCAATAACTCTCAGATCGGACGTCCGATTGACGCGCCGTCTGCGACGTTGAGTTCCTGTTGACGATACGGAACTTTTGGATACATCAACTTAGGACTTCGTGACAGTTGATGTATCAGACTCTCGGCTCGTGGAGAAGACCCTCCCGAAACGAGCTTGCTGTGTGCGGGAACCCTAGTGATGGCTGCGACTGCTCCTTCGACGGCGACGACCGTGCAGAGATCCTCCATGGACTCCGACGACGACCGTGCAGAGATCCTCAGTGGACTGCGGCGACGACTGTGCAGAGATCCTTAGTGGACTGCGACGACTACTGCACTCAGCGATCCTACGTTGATCAGTGCTACAGGTCCTGCGTGGGCCCGGTCCTGTGTGGGCCCAATCCTGTACGGATCCGATCCTGTGTGGGTCTACACTCAGCAGTTCTGTGTGAGCCAACTCCTACAGGTCCTGCGTGGGTCCGATCCTGTGTGGGTCCGATCCTGTGTGGGTCACTGCGAGGTTAGTACCTATCGATCCTTCGTGGGTCCGACGACTTAGATGGTTCAGTAGTCATCTTTATCGTCATCCGAAGAAGTATACCTGTGTGAGCTGAATCTTGTGTTTCTATCCTTTGTGGATTGTGTTGAGTTATCCTGTGTGGATTTACTGTTTACTCTCCTTTGTGGATTGTGTTGTTCTATCCTGCGTGGGTATGCGTTTTTCCTTCCTGTGTGGACTGGGTTGTGCTAGGGCTCAGACGTTGGAGCCGATCGGGGAATCGATGACTTAGGTATATGTATGGGCATATACCTAAGCCGTGTCACATGTTACTTCGTGATTGTATCTCTCCTTCGTGACTTATCCTTTGTGGATTTTGGGAGACCTTCGAGGGTCTCGGGGTCCCTACTGAGTAGCTTATACTCACCCCTGCACGGGCGATGCCCGCACTTCGTGGTGTTGGTTGCAGACGACGGACATCGCTGATCGGGGAGGAGGCGTGCAGAGCAGGACCATACCTGGAGGTGGACCACTGGGCGGGATGTACTCGGAGCGGTTAGGTGGACCCGAGGAGCAGTGGAGGCTATCTGTACCCACCCTTCAGGTGGGACTTCCAGAGGACGGCTCGACGCTGCAGTTTTTCCTTTCTGTTTCTATTTTTCCTTTCAGTTGTACTTTACAGTTGGGCTTGTATTTCCGGCCCCTTTTACTTTCAGCACAGCTTGTATAGTTTTTACTTAGTGTTTACTTTTCCGTCTGCTTACTCTGTGGTGCTTGTTTACTTTTCAAAGGCAATGACTTCCCCTTTTGTTGGGATTTACGCCTTGGTGCTAGTCGCCAGCCCCTGGCCTATGGAAGGCGGGCTTGGGGTAGTCACGACATGGGCCCCGAGGACGGGTCGTGACAAATTGGTATCAGAGGTGGTCGGTTCTACCGCAGACTCTGATCTTTCATCTATGTGAAGCAATAGTGTTTATCATATTGAGTGTGGTTATCAGTCCAGGGAGTCCAGTGTTGGTGCGGCGACCGACATATCCACACACCAGGACCCTGACTTCTGATTCCCGGCTTAATGCACGAAAACATTGATTGCATGTGTGTTTCAAGTTTTCTTTGTGATTACTTGTGTCAGCTCACCAGGTATATTGTTCTGACCATGGTGCACTTGTTTCCTTTTCAGGATGGCACGACGACAGCAGCCAGCTAGGGTTCCTAGAGTAGGGCGCGACGACAGCCCGCCGAGCGACGAGGCCTCGGTACAGGGCCCGTTGACAGCAGAGCCACTGGCGGTACCTTTACCCACTGAGCCCCCGATGCTTCCAGCACTGGCAGCTGACGACGCACGATGCCTCGGAGCTCTGCACGAGTTCCAGCGCCAGCGACCACCCAGGTTCCGTGGGGAGTCGGACCCCCAGGCATCCAAGGACTGGCTGGAGGCGGTCGTCCGAGTTTTCAGGCTAGTGAGGACACCAGCAGACCTCATGGTGATCTTTGCGGCGAGCCTACTGCACGCAGCAGCCAGACGCTGGTGGAGCCTGATGCTCCAGGTACACGATGAGGCCACCCTCATCTGGACGGACTTCAAGAGCCTCTTCCGCTCAGAGTTCGTCCCGGCCACCCTCCGTGCGGTGCGCATCCAGGAGCTTCTTCAGCTACGGCAGGGCATCTTGATGGTCGCTCAGTACGCGACGAGGTTCACCGACCTATCTCGCTACTCGACAGACATGGTACGGGACCCCTTCTTCCGGGCCCGGACCTTCGAGCAGGGATTGAGACACGAGATCAGGGCATCGCTGATCTCCCTCAGCATCCCGACCCAGGCAGGAGTACTGGAGCGAGCCCTCCTGATCGAGAGCTTCCTGGCTGAGTCCACAGCGAGACCTACCGCAGGGCGGCAGATAGCGGAGTCTTCGGCAGCTGGTAGCCGGCGGATGACTCAGGGTTCCAGGCAGACCAGACCATCTGGCAGGCGACCTCAGGACACTGGCTCATCAGTGCAGGGCACCCAGCCCGGAGCCAGTCTTCTGAGAGGCAGGCAGTGCTACGAGTGCGGTGGGCAGGGCCACAAGGCTCGTGACTACCCGACCCGTCGTACCGAGGGTCAGCAGATGGTGGAGGGACCACCCAGGGAGAGGCAGAGGGTCGACCGTGGCGGTCCGCAGGGAGGAGGCGGACGAGGCAGAGGAGCTGGCCGAGCAGCAGGTGGTGGGCGACGCTTTGAGGCTCTGCCACCACCACCACCGGGAGGCCCGCCCCGACCACAGGGAGCTGGCGGGCAGAGACAGGCTCAGCTCCAGGCAGCGGAGGCCTACGACCACGGTGTCCTAGAGATGATTCAAGGTACGATCTGTGTCTATTCCACCCTTGCTGCAGTTCTGATAGACACAGGAGCGAGTCACTCTTTCATAGCCATTGCCCTTGTTCGGAGCTCGGAGATTCCGACAGAGCCGTTGGCTCGATCCATACGGCTAGAGACTCCTACGGGAGCAGACTCGACGATTACGCACTGGTTCCGGCAGTGTGAGCTTACTCTAGGAGGCGAGAGCTTCGGCTGGGATCTTTTTGTAGCGGCGTCGAGGCCTTACGACGTCATCTTGGGCATGGATTGGTTATCTACAGTCCATGCTCAGATTGACTGCATTAGGCGCAAGGTGCGATGTGTGCGCACCGACGGAAGCAGGTTCACCTTCACCAGTGAGAAGGGAACCTTAGCAGCACAGGATGGACTCACGCAGAGGAGAGGTCAGCCCATCACTCATTAGTTGGCTAGCCTCATCCTGGGAGCAGTTGACGTGTGGAGTCCCAGTTTTCCTGCAGTGGTGGATCAGTACGCGGACGTCTTTCCCGACGACGTTCTAGGAATACCTCCTCGTAGAGAGGTAGACTTTTATATTGACCTGTACCCCGGGACATCCCCGATATCCAGTCCAGCATATTTGATGTCCCCCGCTGAGCTTCGAGAGCTGCGGGTACAGTTGGAGGACTTGCAGGGCAAGGGGTTCATCCGACCCAGTGTTTCGCCCTAGGCTTCCCCGATTTTGTTCGCCAAGAAGGCAGACGGGAGCTTGCGACTGTGTGTCGATTATCGTCGCCTGAATCAGGTGACATTGAGGAACAAGTATCCGCTACCCAGGATTGATGACCTCTTCGACCAGCTCATGGGATCACGGTGGTTCTCGAAGATAGACCTCAGGTCAGGCTATCATCAGCTTAGAGTTCGAGACGAGGATGTGCAAAAGACGGCCTTCAGGTGTCAGTATGGCCACTAAGAGTTCTTGGTTATGCCTTTCGGCGTGACCAACGCTCCAGCAGTGTTCATGAGCCTCATGAACAGGATATTCCAGCCATACCTCGATCGATTTGTCGTGGTCTTCATCGACGACATTTTGGTGTACTCGACGACGGAGGAGGAGCACGCCTACCACCTGCGTGTTGTACTAGACACACTCCGAGAGCACCAGCTTTATGGAAAGCTCTTGAAGTGTCAGTTCTGGTTATGTGAGGTCCACTTCTTGGGGCACGTCATTTCTGAGGCGGGAGTTGTAGTGGATCCCGCGAGGATCGAGGCAGTGCTAGCTTGGGAGCCACCCAAGAGCATGTCAGAGGTGCGGAGTTTCTTGGGCCTAGCCGGATACTATCGGAGATTTGTGCCGGACTTCTCCAGAGTTGCGGCCCCACTCTCAGCGTTGACAAAGAAGGGGAAACCCTTCGTGTGGTCAGACAGATGTCAGCAGAGCTTCCCGGAGATGAGGCAGAGGTTGACCAGCGCACCTATCTTGAGGTTGCCTGAGGAGGGAGTTGGATATGTAGTCTACTGCGATGCATCAGGGACCGGACTCGGGTGTGTCCTGATGTAGGAGAGGGCTGTGATTGCCTATGGATCACGTCAGTTGAGGCCTCATGAGCAGAACTACGCTACCCATGACTTGGAGTTGTCTGAAGTAGTCTTTTCCCTGAAGACATGGTGACACTATCTGATGGGCGAGCGCTTCACAGTCTTTTCTGACCACCAGAGTCTCAGGTACATCTTCTCTCAGAAGGACCTGAACCTGAGACAGCGGCGATGGCTCGAGTTCCTCCAGGACTATGACTTTGAGATAGTCTATACTCCTGGGAAGGGGAACGTGGTGGCTGATTCCCTCAGCAGGAGGACGGGCATCCAGCTACTTGAGGAGGCGACAGAGCAGCTAGCCGCTTTGCAGATATCCTTCGTGGATAGAGACGGAGAAGCCTTCCTTCAGTCTCTCACAGTCTCTCCTCCACTTCTTCAGCGGGTCAGAGAGGCACAACGTGGGGACGATGACTGTGAGACACGGCGTGCACAGATATCCTCGGGACAGGCACCTGATGGTTTCTCCCTTCGAGCAGAGCACGATGTCCTTTTCAGAGGACGTACCTTGGTACCAGTCGCTTTACGAGAGGAGGTGCTGAGAGCATATTACACTTCTCCTTTGGCGGTACATCCTGGAGTGGCAAAGATATACCAGGATCTCAGACGACAGCACTGGTGGCAGGGCATGAAGAAGGCTGTGGCAGAGTTCATTTCACGGTGCCTCACCTGCCAGTAGGTAAAGGCAGAGCATCAGGTACCAGCAGGTTTGGTACAGCCCTTGGAGGTCCCGGAGTGGAAGTGGGACGGGATATCTATGGGCTTCATGACTGGACCTCCACACACTTCCAGAGGTCACGATTCCATTTGGGTGATTGTTGACCGACTCACCAAGTCGGTACACTTCTTGCCCATCCGAGAGCAGGGTTCAGTGGAGAGATTGGGGCGTCTCTACATTCAGGAGATTGTACGACTTCACGGTGTGCCATCGACTATCGTCTCCGATCGGGATGCTCGTTTTACTTCCCAGCTTTGGAAGGTGTTGCAGGAGGCGTTCGGGACGCGACTACGTCTGAGCACCGCCATTCACCCTCAGACGGATGGTCAGACGGAGAGGACCATTAAGACTCTCGAGGACATGCTCCGCGCATGTGTCCTCGACTTTGGTCGCAGCTGGGAGGACCACCTACCCTTGGTAGAGTTTCCGCACAACAACAGCTACCACTCCACCATCGGGATGACACCCTACGAGGCGTTGTACGGCAGGCCTTGCAGATCTCCTTTGTGCTGGACAGACCCTGGAGAGTCAGCACTTGTGGGACCAGAGATGGTCCGGGCCATGGCAGAGAAGGTCTAGGTCATCCAGGAGCGGATGAGGACAGCACAGAGCCGGCAGAAGTCATATGCTGACAGGAGGCAGAGGCCACTAGAGTTCGAGGATGGTGACCACGTCTTCTTGAGAGTCTCACCTTGACGTGGTTTGAGGAGATTTGGCCGAGGCGGAAAGTTGTCTCCACGCTTCATCGGACCCTTCCAGGTCCTCAGCAGGGTTGGCGAGGTGGCTTATCGTCTGGCTCTGCCACCTCAGTTGCACCGGGTACACGACGTCTTCCACGTATCCCAGCTGAGGAGATACGTGCACGACCCGACACACATCATTGACTATGTGGAGCTAGACGTGGATGATGGAGCGACTTTTGCAGAGGTCCCAGTGGAGATAGAGGATCGACAGGAGCGGGTCCTACGTGGGCGATCGATTCCTCTTGTGCGCATCAGATGGCAGCACGGGAACCTCCAGGAGAGCACTTGGGAGCGGGAGGCTCAGATGCATGCTCAGTACCCACATTTGTTTCCCTAGTTTTTGATGTATCTTTACGGGGACGTAAAGTCCTGAGGTGGGAGTAATGTAAAGACCCGTAAATTTCAAGGAAATTTTTTTCTTAATTTTATTTGGAATTTTACAAGAGCGCAGTTTCTAACGGCACCTGATTCCGAGGCCCGGTGTGCCCGAAATCATTTTCTGAAGATTGGCTCGGGTACGTTCAGTGAACGGGCGAGCGAGTTTTTCTAACTTTTGAACTGGTGCCCGGAATCGAATTCTGATGCCACCGATGAAATCGCAGCGCCAGTTATCGCTTAGAAACGCCTCTTCCGGAGTTGCGTTTTCTTGGGTGTGGTTTTTAATTTTCGGGCTTAAAGTTAAGAAATAAAATAATTTTGCGACAACTTTATTTTATTTCACTTAAGCCACTTGGAAGCCACTTGAAGCCACTTAAAGGCAGCTTGAACTGAGTTGAACTGGATTGGATTCTATCCAGAAATATCCTACCCCCTTGGTAGGATATTTGTGAGGTGGGGCCCGCACGAGCCCTTCCGTTTCTTTCTGCTAAAAAACGCACCCGCGAAAACCCGTCTTAATGAAAGTCAACTGACACGTTTTCTTAAAATCTTAACAGACCATTTAATTGAGCGGTTTATTTCGTGAATTAAATGGGCTATTTCTTTCGTTGAATTAATTAAACGAATTAATGGATCGTTTCTTAACCAGTTTTTCAAATTCGTGGGCGTAATAATAAAATAAGGCCAACGCTCGACCTCTGGTATTTTGCGCTTTGAGAAGATTTGAGAGGACCCTCGTATCTTCTTCTCCCTCGCGAAGAACGCGAAGAACGCGAAGAACGCCGAACCCGGAAATCGACGACGCTTCCGTCCGGGACGTTCTTCCACGCTCCGATCTCCAATCACCGACCGTTTGAGGTGAGTGATCTCGGAATTCCTCTCAAGTTCATTTCTTTTGGTTTTAAACGAAACACAAATTTAAATATTAATAATTTAAATCTGTTGTTCTTGGTTCGTTGAGCTCGCCGACTCAACGCCGGATTCCGCGATGACGCGACGCCTCCCCGCGACGACGCGACGATCCCTCTCTTCCGCGACGATCTTTTCCGCGAAGAACGCCCGCGCGCGACAATCGACGAGGTAGGGATTTTATATTAT
This sequence comes from Viscum album, assembly GCA_963277665.1. Taxonomy (NCBI): domain Eukaryota; kingdom Viridiplantae; phylum Streptophyta; class Magnoliopsida; order Santalales; family Viscaceae; genus Viscum; species Viscum album. The sequence goes on from OY728136.1 coordinate 1,995,978,587, forward strand.
GAGAATTACCCCCTTTTTAATAATTTTTTTTCCCGTCAATGTTTCTATAAAGAAATTAAAGAACCGTTTTTTGTGAACAATTTTTAATATTATTAAAAATTGTTTTTTCCTGTGTGGAATAAATTTCTCCCGGTTGTTTATCTCTAACGCGGAGGGTGCGGGCCAAAAGAACACGGCCCGACGACCCTCCGTCGTTCTTCGTTTTGTGCGGATTTGACGGGCGACGATGGAACGTGCCGCAGCGGATGTTTGACGATCCCGCAGTAAAGAACGGATCCCGGGAGGAGCAACGGCGCAGACGGGAAGGAAAACGGGCCACCGGATCGACGCCGGCATCCCGCGAAAGCTGCCGGAGGCGCGGGTCGCCGGCGCGGCGGTGGCGGCCAACGGACCCACGGCCACGCGGGTCCAGTTTGCCCAAGCGGGACGCGGCAGAGCCGCGTCCGCGGTTCACCAGCGCGGCCCGCACGCGGGCCGCGGCTTCTCTCTCGACCGCGGGGGCCGCGCCCGCGGCTTCCACCCGTGCCGCTCGGCCGAGCCGGACCGGCCCTGGCCGGGCCGGGCCGGGCCAACCGGGTCGGACCCGGGTCGGGTCGACCCGGTTCGGGCCGACCCAGGGGGGGTCGGCCCGGGTCGGCCCGGGCCCGTACCCCCCTTCTTCGGACGTTTTCGTTCAAACGCCCGTAACTTGAGCTTCGTGCCTCCAAACGACTCTCCGTCAGCGGAAACGCGATCCTTGGATCGAGACGGTCGTTTCAGTATATCGCACTCATGGTTTCGGAATATTTTGAGTTCGGTCGGGTTGGTTCATACACGAGACCAACCGGGCCCTCGGAGCGGAAACGCTCATATCTTGAGCTACGGACGTCCGATTGACGTGCCGTCAGCTTTGTTGAATTCCTCTAAGTGAGACGGATCTTTTGGCATACTCTGCTCGAGGTTTGGACGTAGGTGGGGTGCGTTCGGGTTGGTTTTTCCTTAAAAACCAACCGGGCCCCTGGGACGAAAATGCCAATAACTCTCAGACTGGACGTCCGATTGACACGCCGTCTGCGATGTTGAGTTCCTGTTGACGATACACAACTTTTGGATACATCAACTTCAGACTTCATGACAGTTGATGTATCAGCCTCTCGGCTCGTGGAGCAGACCCTCCCGAAACGAGCTTGCTGTGTGCGGGAACCCTAGTGCTGGCTGCGACTGCTCCCTCGACGGCGACGACCGTGCAGAGATCCTACGTGGACTCCGACGACGACCGTGCAGAGATCCTCAGTGGACTGCGGCGACGACTGTGCAGAGATCCTCAGCGGACTGCGACGACTACTGCACTCAGCGATCCTACGTGGATCAGTGCTACAGGTCCTGCGTGGGCCCGGTCCTGTGTGGGCCCGATCCTGTACGGATCCGATCCTGTGTGGGTCTACACTCAGCGGTTCTGTGTGAGCCAACTCCTACAGGTCCTGCGTGGGCCCGATCCTGTGTTGGTCCGATCCTGTGTGAGTCACTGCGAGGTTAGTACCTATCGATCCTTCGTGGGTCCGACGACTTAGATGGTTCAGTGATTATCTTTATCGTCATCCGAAGAAGTATACATGTGTGAGATGAATCTTGTGTTTCTCTCCTTTGTGGATTGTGTTGAGTTATCCTGTGTGGATTTATTGTTTACTCTCCTTTGTGGATTGTGTTGTTCTATCCTGTGTGGGTATGCGTTTTGCCTTCCTGTGTGGACTGGGTTGTGCTAGGGCTCGGACGTTGGAGCCGATCGGGGAATTGATGACTTAGGTATATGTATGGGCATATACCTAAGTCGTGTTAGATGTTACTTCGTGATTGTATCTATCCTTAGTGACTTATCCTTTGTGGATTTTGGGAGACCTTCGGGGGTCTCGGGGTCCCAACTGAGTAGCTTATACTCACCCATGCACGGGCTATGCCCGCACTTCGTGGTGTTGGTTGCAGACGACAGATAGCGCTGATCGGGGAGGAGGCGTGCGGAGCAGGATAGTACCTGGAGGTGGACCACTGGGCGGGACGTACTCGGAGCGGTTAGGTGGACCCGAGGAGCAGTGGAGGCTATCTGTACCCACCCTTCAGCTGGGACTTCCAGAGGACGGCTCGACGCTGCAGTTTTTCCTTTCAGTTGCTGTTTTTCCTTTCAGTTGTACTTTACAGTTGGGCTTGTATTTCCGGCCCCTTTTACTTTCAGAACAGCTTGTATAGTTTTTACTTAGTGTTTACTTTTTCGCCTGCTTACACTGTGGTTCTTGTTTACTTTTCAAAGGCAATGCCTTCCCCTTTTGTTGGGATTTACGCCTTGGTGCTAGTCGACAGCCCCTGGCCTATGGAAGGCGGGTTTGGGGTAGTCACGGCATGGGCCCCGAGGACAGGTCGTGACAGTTTTCTTGTCTCTGGAATGAACCTGCACAGTTAGAATATATAAGTAAATAAATAAAAATGAAAATAAAGTAAGATAGTTATTTTTAGATTAATCTTATGTTACTTGTTAAAAAGTAAACTATAGTTAATAATTAATTAATTAATTGATAATTATTATTAAATATTATTATTATGATTATTAATTTATTAATAGTCTATAATAAAATTATTATATATTTAATTTTTTTAAAATTTTAGATATGTTATTTAATTAGTGTAAGTATTATTAATAATTAAATTATTTAATCAAATTAGATTCTTAAATTAAATGACTATCAATTACATTTTAAATTTAATTATTATATATATTCTGATAAAAAATTAACTAAAATATTAATATATTTATATTAATTAATATTTAGAATTATTTATAAATTATTAATGTTTATATTTTAAACTAATAAATTATTATTAGTTAGGATTATATTTTATTTTAAAAATTATTCTTTTATTAATATTATAATAGTTTTGTATAAAAATAATTATATATTATATTATATATTTTTATATATTTATTAATTATTTACTATTACTTTTATTTATTTATTTATTAATTAATAAACCCCCCCCCCCCTAATTTCACTGCTTCACGGTGCTACTACAAGGGAGGGTATCAATCTCTCCACTATGGAGAAGAAACCCTAGACAGATGTAGACTCTATAACTCCAACGGCGGCGCAAGCTTCACAGCCTCCTCCAATATCTGGCTGCAGCGTGACCCTTGCGCGTCCACATGACAACACATGATTCAACGACATCAATAGCAGTCAGCTTCCATGGAATATTATACCGGTCGGACGGCGGTGGTTAGTTGAGCATTGGAGAATTGTGAGTGGTCGTGGTGGAGTGTACCAAATCCGGAGACCTTGATTCCACCCAACATTATATATGTGGATGACAAGTTTACTCTGGTGGCACTGGGCATCAGTAAGTGGATCAGCATACTCTCCTCCACAGCGGTCTGAGTCTAAAATGTTATGTCTAAAATGTTGAGGTGTTGTGGAATGTCTTCGGATCAGCGGACTCTCCTCCACGGTGGTTTGGTTAATTGGGTCTTATTTGGAAATATGGTCTGAGTCTAAAATGTTGAGGTGCTGTGGTGAAATAATTGAGAAGCGGTGTTGGTGAAGTGGTTTTAAAAGATGATGCAAGGAACAATAGATGGGGAGTGACAAGATATTGTGGAACGAGTTGCAGTATTGGGGAGAAATCTGTCTCAAAAAAGATATGTGGTGCCAGAGAAATGGTTCTACGAGAATCACAGTGGCAAAAGAAATGATGTGATAACAGTGAAGTGGAAGAGAAAAGGTATACGATTTATTGTGGAACAGTAAAGAAAGAAGAAATGGTGCAAGTGGGAGAATTATGGGTGTTGAGAAAACGGTGTTTGTAGTAGCGGTGGTGGTATGAGTGAAGTGGTAAGACAATGAATGGATGAGACCATGATGAAGGTTTATGGTGGCACATCAGAGAGGTGGAATTGATGAGACAATGAAAAGGTAGAGTTATTATGCCAAAAGGAAATGATTTCAAGAGTCTAGTGAGTACGATGAGACAAAATTGTTGTGGCACTGTAACTGAGGAAATAGTAGCAGACTCACTGAGATTGTAATGGAAGAGGATGAGACTGGTGCCACCGTAATGCTGCAAAATAAATACTAGAATAAGATAAATTTAAACTTAAATAAATTCTGAACAATATAAATAATTAAAACTAAAAAATTAATTAAAACAATTGAAACCATAAGTATTAATAAACATTAATAAACTTACAAAACCATTTAGACATAAATTAAATTATTATTAACTTCAATTTATAAAACATAAATTGGTACTAATCTAAAACATAAAATTATGAATCAACTAAATTATAAAATATATAATCTACATTTAAATTATATGATAATGTTAATTTCTTTAAAATAGTATCATTAAAAAGTTAAATTAATTAAGGTAAATAGTTAGTAATTTCGTTATTAAAAAATTTGGATAATAAATGAAATTAAATTAAAGAGATTTAATAGATGTAGTATGATTATACAATTAAATTTATAATTAATTAATTATTAAAATATTACTAATATTTAGATTATGCTACTTTAATTAATTGATATTTAACACATGAAATTCTAAATTTATTGTCCATTATTTATGTGAAAAATAAAAATTAATTAATTAATTAATTAATGTTAAATTATTATTTATGCACACAAAAATCTTCAAACCAAATAAAAATTTATTAGACAATAAAATTAAATTATGATATAAATTAACCATTTTAAATCTAACAATACAATTTTAAATACACTATATGATTAATTAATAAATTTAACTATAAAAAATTCAATTAGGCACTTATTCATCACAAAGTGTAATAATAAATAATTAAATTGATAAAAATTAATTAATTAAATGTGTAAAAACATGTGTTTTCAAGGCCACATAAAATCCCCCACACATAAGCATTGTTTGTCCACATAGAATCCCTTGTATTATTATCATTGAGAACAGATGTATGGTATTCTTGATACTGCTCCAAATGTATCATGTCCAGCAATTTGAAATAGAGGACAATGAAACTATAAAAAATCATTAGAAAATGAATTTATCATATGAATCTTGCATAGAACAAATAATAAATGGAAAAATATGAAAACTATGAATCATCAAGCAATCGAGATTTCATTCCTCATATGTGATACTACATAGTGACTTATTTCAGTCCAAACTCATGTTCTAATTCCAAGAGTGGCAAGAGGTTAAATTTATGTTGACTTAATAACATAACCAATAGAACATTGTACTTTGAACTTCTTCTAAGTTCCAAAAACAAAACTATTTTTTAATCATCCTAATGATACAACCAAAATGACTCCCATATAAATAAATTGACCCCTTCTTCATCCAGCGTTCATCATTCCCCTCACCTTAATGAACACATTTTGGACCCCATACACCTTATCTTATTTTTCCAATCCATGTATCATGTGTTAAGCACTGTGAAATACACTTATTCATTGTGTACATTGAAATTATATTAAACAGAAATGCACCTAGAATCTAGGGTCTCAGAGATTCACCGTGGAATCCTATATTCCCAACTTATTCCATGTCTCAAAATATTTTTATGAAAATCATTTAAATTGGCTCAATAAGGAAATTAATTAAATAATTAGAAGTAAAATGAGTCCCCGAGAGATAATATCAGACATCCAGTTCCAAGGGTTATGATAATAACTCAACTAATAGGGTTCCCATATCACTCTCAGAAATATTTCCTTAACCAATTTTCCATTAAATCTCAAAGCAAGACCACTCAGCTATCAACTATCCTCAATAATTTCAGAATCAATGCAGTTTGTCAATCAAGCATCATCCTAAGGCAATACCCCTTTGGAAAATAGTAATGTCTAAAATTGTGCACCAATTTTGAATAAATTTACCCATTTTTCACAAAAAGAATTAATTTGCAGGGAGAATTTATGGGATTTCAAATAAACCTAGTTTAGCATAATCAATAATTAACCACATTCCACACACTTAAAACCCTAATTTTTCCACAAATTTGGCTTCTAAAGTGGATAAGAACATCTTAGCACTTAAATATCAAAAAATATTTTTCAATTTAGTAGATTTATGACATGTATAAAGGGCCTTTTTTAAGTTAAAAAATAATTGATTTGCATAATAAATAACATAATATAAGGTCCACATGTAAGTACACACATTAAAATTTATATCTAGGGTAAAATTTTCCATTAAAGTACAAATAATTTCATGAAAATTGTGAGTGAAGAGTGAATTGGGTGTATGAATATTCAGAAAATAATATTCAATTGGGTGTTCAATTGAACATAAATCATGTATTCCTAACCCCTTTAAATATAATATTCAACAAAAACACACGAACCAACCTGCATGTTTCCCCCACACTTAATTCTATCAGTGGGTGTTTTTAATAGGAAAGAAATTCAACTTTCAGTTGTAAGGAACATGTAGAATTTCTTATTTACACAGTTTCATTAAACAGACATTCATTCCAATACAAGCATAATTATAAAATTATATAGAACTTATTATTTCAGAAGCAAGACATGCAGTATAATTTTATACCGTTCATGCAATGCAACAGAATTTCCAGTACACATGTAGCATAATTTTCTAATATAAGCAGAATTTTTTTAAAGCAGCAATATATAAAGCGGTATTTTTTCATGAAAAACATGAAACATATTTTTTAATGTTTTAAGGAGCAGAACAATGAAATAGAAATTAATTTTAAAGAACATCGATAACTTTAAAGATTCATTACTCCATTAGTATTAGAATTCCTCTTCGTAGATGTCAACCATACCATTCTAAAAACATAGAGCATGTAAAAAGAGAGAAAAATTCAGCAGAGATTGTGCAAATAGAAGACAACACATCAAAAAATTATTCAATGTCAAACAAGAACAAAAAAAGTAAAAACAAAGAAAATAACATGTATTGACTCTCAAGAATCAATGAATTTAAAGTCTTAAGTTATATTTATTTAATTAAAATTATTTTTTGTGACTCAATGAAAAGAAACAAAACCATTAGGTGCCTCCCATGTAGTACTAAGTTTAAAAGTCTTCAGCCAGACATTATTGAAGATCAGTTTTCAAGCACAATCAAGGCATCCAAGACCTTTCACTGGCCCTTAAAATAAAGTTTCACTATCTTCCCATTAACTAATATGGTATTGTTCTCTTAACCTATAATATCAGATTCTCAATTATTTAGAACTCTCGTTTTAGTAAATGTTCTGGACCACTTGGACTTATGTTTTCCCAGAAAGAGTTTATGTCTACAGTGAAAAATAAGAACCCTCTATCCAGGTTTGAATTCCTTGGTTTGTATGATAGAATCATAAAAGATTTTAGTATTCTCTTTGTATATTCTTGAATTATCAGAACTCTCTCTCCTAATTTCATCTAACCCACTCAACTCAAGTAATCTCCTCTCACTAACACTCTTAAATTCAACATTTAGAGCCTTGACTACCCAATAAGACTTGTGTTGAAACACCACCGATAAATGACAACATTTACAAAACAATATCATATAAGGAGACATACCTATTGGGGTCTTGAAAATAGTTCTAGAAGTATATAATGCTTCATCCAATTTAAGATACAATTCATTCCTAGAGGTTGAAACAGTTTTTTCAAGAATCTGTTTCAATTATGTGTTTGAAATCACCACATTCCCACTGGACTATTGATGATAAGAAGTACCAGTTTTATGAACATATTGATATTTTTACATCAATTCATTAAACGTATAGTTCTTAAAATTTGTTCCATTATCAAAGATAAAGGCTATGGGAACTCCAAATCTTGAAATGATGTTATTTTTGACAAATTTAATTATAGAGTTGGATGGATAGTTGGGTAGTGCAATTACCTCAACCAATTTTGACACAAAATATACCGAAAAAAAATATTCTCTTTCGAATGAGATGATAGAAATGGACCCATAAAATATAAACCCCAGACATCAAAAATCTCTACTTCCAGAATTCCATTTTTGGATAACTTTTTCTTCCTACTCACATTGCCTAACCTCTAACATCTATCACAACCAAACTCATAGACCCTAGATTCCTAAAAAAGTGTGGCCAATAGAAACTAGATTGTAAAACTATATAGGTAGTCCATTCCCCACCATGGTGGCCTCCCCATGGTGAGGAGTGAGAACTTTCTAAAAGAAGAAAAATCTCTTCCTCAAGAACACATATCCTGAGGATGCCATCTCCACATCACTTAAATAGTAGGGTATCATCCCAAAAATAATATTTAAGCTCAGAAATGAGTTTTTATTACTTTAGTTATTGGAAATATTTTTTTGAAAAACACATGTTGAAAGGACTTCTGCAAAATATACAAACCAAGAATATTTCCTGATTGACATAGTAAGAAGCTTCTCATCAGGAAAGGTGATTTTTATTTCCCTAGGATCTTCAGATTAGGATTGAATAAGAGGAAGCCTAGATAGGTGGATAACAATTATGTTTTCAGCTCCTTCCTTATCCCTAAACTATAAATCGAACTTCTATAGCAACAAAATCCATCTAATCATCCTAGGTCTAGTTTCCTTCTTAGAAAACATGTTTATTAAAGGAGAATGATCGGTGAAAATGATGACTTTTGAATATAAAAAATAAGGTCTAACCATCACTAGAGAGAACACAATAGATAGAAATTAATTTTCATTGGTTGTATAATTCTTTTGGTCCTTATATAGTTGTCTACTAGAATAATACACCACATGCATTTTTCTATATCTCCTCTATCCAAGGATATCACCTACAACCACATCACTAGCATCACACATAAGTTCAAAAGGTAACGTCTAATTAGGTGTAGTGATTAGGGGTAATGTTGTGAGTTTTTCTTTAAGAAGATTAAATGATTTCAAACAATTTTCATCAAAATTTAATGTTTCATCCTTTACAAACAAATAACACAAGGGCTTTGTTATTTTGGAAAAGTCTTTTTATGAATATCCTGTAAAAACCAGAATTCCCTAGAAAACTTATAACAAATTTTATATTTTCAAGAGGTGGAAGTTTTTTAATGACTTCAACATTAGTAGTATCAACCTTTAGACCTCTCTTGGACACCTTATCAACATGAACTATATCTTCTGTGACCATGTATTGACACTTCTCCCAATTAAGAACAAGGTTGGATTCAATGAATATTTCCAAAAATAATTCAAGTTTCCAAGACAAGTATCAATAGTTCTACCCACATTGGAGAAATCATCCATGAAAACCTAAATGATTCTCTCAATAATATCTGAAAATATAGCCATAATACACCTTTGGAAGGTGGCTGGAGCTCCACACAACCTAAAGGGAATCTGTCTGTATAAAAATTTCATAAAGGGGAATGTGAAAGTGGGATTTTATTAATCCTCTAGAGCAACAAGAATATAGTTGTAACCATAATACCCATCCCAAAAATAGAAAATTTCATTTCCCCTAAGCCTCTCAAACATTTGATCAAGGAAGGGAATTTGAAAATGATCCTTCATAGTGGATGAATTAAGCATCCAATTATTAATACAGACTCTCTATTTTTTGGCTTTCTTAACTTGGATTTATTCATTCTTATCATTTTTTACTATTGTGAAACCCCCCTTTTGGGAAAAAATTTAAGTGGGTTAAACCACTAACTATTAGAAATAGGCAATATAATTCTACTGTCCAATAACATAATCACTTCCTCTCTCACAACTTCTTTCATGTTTGGATTCAATGTTCTTTGACACTCTACACTAGGCTTATGGTCAGGTTCTATATGTATTTTATGCATACAGAATGAGGGACTAATACCGTTGATATCATATATGGTTCATCCTATGGTAGATTTAAAATTTTTTAAAACACTTAACAATCTTTCCACTTGATTTTCATTTAGTTCAAAAGAAATTATGACAGACAAAGTAGAATTCTCACCCAGAAATGAATATTTCAAATGGGTAGGGATTGGTTTTTGTTCAAGAGTGGGTGATTCTACAATGAAATGTCGATTATTAGGCCTAAGATGTCTAATATCTTCATCATATCTCTTGTTAGGAGTTTTCAATGAGGAATGATTTTCAATTTCATGCTCAGTGTTAGAAATAATAGTGCGACTGTCCAAACTAGACAACACACTGTCTAGACTTCCCATGTCATAATTTAATAAGTTTATCAAATATGAATCATAAATTTGTTTTAAATAATCTCCCTCTATATCATCAAGGTGTTCAGAAAGGTTGGTGTTAACATAAAACCCTCAAATTCACTCAAAAATCACCTAAGCTCAGAAACAATGGACTCTTCTACAGTAGAAATTGAACAGTTTTCAAGTTCTGGAATATTTTCCAGATTAGGTGTTTGAGAAGAATGTTAAATTTCTATGAATGATTCAATAGGTTAATTAGCTTTAAAAATTTTTTCCTCGGTAGAGGATCGATTTTCAGATTCTTTAGAGTTTCCAATTGAGTTTTCATCTTCTAAGGACTCTACCATTGAATTATTTTCAGAAAAACTTGTTCCTTTAATATTTTTATACACATTGAACTCTTCTAATTGTTCTCCAATTTTAAAAATAATTTTACCCTTAGATACATCAATAACAGAACTACATGTGGCCAAAATGTCCTACCAAAGATGATGTGAACCTCTTGATCACAATCTATGTCTAATACTAAAAAGGATGTAAGTAAAAAGAGCATATATTCCCCAACTAGTAAGTCATATATCCTACCCACATGATGAGTGAATGATCTATCAGCAATCTATAGTATGACTGTGGTGAGTTGAAGGTCACCCGACCTCAACTATATAAATAGTGAGTATGGGATAATATTAATGCTAGCACCAAAATCACAAAGACTATTTAGATGATATGAATTTCCTAGGGTGAAAGGAATAACAAAACTACCTTGTTCAGTCAATTAAGGTGTGATTTTATTTTAAATTACAACACTACACTCTTTAGTGATGCTGTAGGTAGAAAACTCATCCAGGGTATTTTTGTTAGAAACAATTATTTTATGAGATTTCAGGTGTGATGTGATTTGAATTTAGTCTTGAATAAAATGAATGTTTACTTTATCTCTGGAAAGAGACCAAGTAATTGAAGAAGATCAACCCTGGGGTTACTTTGTGGTTTCTGCTTCTTAGGGAAAGGGATGGGTGGGGAATATTTTTTAAGGATAGTAGTAATATACCTCAAATCTTCATGAAATTTCTCTTTTTATTTATTCTTTTTATTTTTATATAAATTTATTACTTTTAAATCAAATGATAAATTTATATTTTCATCATTTTTAAAACATTGCTTTGAACATCCATCATGTGAACACAACAGATTTTTTTACTAGATTCAAGAAGATTTTCATATTGGGCATTTTCATGGTCTTTTTTCAGCAAAAGTTAGAGTATTCCCCAACTTTTAGTGAAAACAGCCATGGCATTCTTTCTAGGGTTAAGCTCAGTAGTGCTAGGTAGTATACATTTTTTCCGAGATGAAAAATCTCTAGAAATGTTTCCATGTGGTGTTTCCATGTTTTGTATTCTCACATCATTTTTCATTTTATCTGACTCATATTTATTTTTATGTTTGGTTAGCGGAGTTATTTATCTTTCCTCTTGTGAGTAAATTTTGTTCAAGATTAAATCAAACATAAAAGACATTTGATTATCATTGTGTCCATGTGATTTTATAAACTCCCCCCTTTGTTGATTTTGAATGTTTTAACATCGTTGATAAGAGTGATTATGGGAAGTGGATTGTTTAATTAGTCTTTGATCATTGTAGGAAAGATTTGGATGGTTCCTATATCATTGGTTGTTGTTATTTAAAAATAGATATTTTTTAGGAGGAACTCTAGGACCGTAGTTTACAATCTTGATTTTTCTTTTTGTTGGGAAAACATGTCAAAATAAGGACAAAAGTTTTCAGTATTCCCAAACATACCACACTAGATACACTGTTCCCTTAAAGATTTCTTGGTGTTTTGAAAGCCATGTTGATTAACAGTTTGTTTTGAATTCTGGTTTATTAATGATTACAATTGGTTGGTGATTTTAGTAAGTTGAATTTGAGTTTCATTCATTGAACCATTGTTTGGGTTAATATTTCTATTGACTATTTTTGTTCTTGAATTTTTATGTTGTGTATTCAGAGAAATATTATTAAAAAAATTCTCAATTATTCATCTATTTTATCATTGTAATTACCCCCATATGCTTGGTCAACTAGATTCTATCCCGAAGATGAAATCTCTTCATAGAAGGTATCCAAGAGAAGGTGAGATGGGAGTTGATAATGGGAAAACAACCTAATAAGGTCCCTAAATATATCCCAAGACTGATGAAAATATTATACATCGTCTTGATAAAATCTAGTTATTTTTGTTCTCAGTTCACCTTTTAGTCTTTGGGGACAAAATTTCATAATGAAAGAGTTGTACACTTGATCCTAGTTTTCAATGATGTTCTCATCTAGACTCAAGAACCATTTCCAAGAATTCCCTTTAATGAAAAAGGGATGGACAATAATATTTATCTCATTATCTGTGAGTCCTAGAAGAGGTAGTTGTTGCACGGTATTGTAGAAATATCTAATGAAGGATTGAAAGTCTTCATTAGAGATCCCATTAAATACATGAAGCATTGAAATGTGTGGATTTTTAAGTTCATAATTTATAGCCCTATGAATATGTATAGTGGACAATGGATTTCTTGAAACATGAGGAAGTTGGAATTCCATCATCCCAGGCCTTTCATTTTCATCTAGGAGTTATGGTTGATTTGGGAAGTTGTTAGGTGCAGGAACTCTCTCATTTAGATTTTCCATTCAAGTATGTTTTTTTATCCGAGTTTAGTTAATTGTTTGTCTGTTTCTATGTATAGTGGTTCTAGACTAATACAATAGTGTATTGTGTTCATGAAAACAATAACATAACATATTCAACAGTAAAGAAACAATAACAATTCAACAACAAATAAAGCATATTTTTTTAAAATTTTCATTTTTTCCAATTTTTTTAGAATTTTTTTAACTTTTTATTTTTAAATGTTTTTTATAAAAATATTGGCACGTGCCTTCCCTAGAAACGGCACCAAAAACATGACATGCACTATCCTTGAAGTCTTTCTATTTTTAAAATTTATAATCCTACTAACTACTGTATATATGGCAAGCAGGGTCGATCCCATAGACAATGAAATTATAAAATTGGCTTGGAATGTCATTTAAGTAGTTCAAATTTTAAAATTTATTATTCTACTATCTACTATATTTATGGAAATTATGGTCGAACCCATAGAGAAGGAAATTGTGACCAATATTCTTCTAAAAACCTTCAAAAGTACCCACTTTTTTCATTAGCTGGGTAGATTTTCTATTTTTTAAAACATCTAGGTTTTTATTGTATTTATTAAAAAGCACAAATGAAACACCACAATAATTTTGAGTTTTTGGTCTAAACAATAATGAGAAAAGAAAAAGATTAAAAATAATAAGTAGTGGAGATTTAAAATACTGATAAGTGAACAATCAAGATAATACGATATGGGAAAATATAAATATTATTTGCTTAGAATACATTCCATCTCAAGATAGTGATTACAACTTATACCACCGAAATTGAGTAGTTTATTTCCCTTGTCATGAGATAAATCACTCAACACAAAAAAATCATGTAGTCATCCACTCAAAGATTAATCTACTGTGATAATTTTGATTTGAAAACAACAATAGAACAAACTCACCGTTAGTTCAATAGTTTTTTCTTAAATTAAAATGTTTAAGAAAATTAATCCACAATCAGACTCATTGAATGATTGTGGAATTCCCAGATTAAGTGGTAGTGGTATGTTTCAATTGAATGAAATTAGATCTGATCTCAATGATCAATTATGATCACAATATAAATGATAGTGAGAAGGATGAAGAAAGATAACCAGTAGAATTGATGCTAACCCTGATCAAGAAGAATTAGCATAAAATAATCTCTATTACATAATCTAAAATCATTCAGTTACAAAGAAATATATTTTAAAGAAAACAAAGGAAGATATCTCCCTCTCTTAGCTTGATTCATTGATGCTCCTGGCCCTTGGGTCTCTAGAAAGAGGTTATCTGAGAAGTTCTTCAAGATTCGCCCCCAGGTTCTTCACTACTTCGAAGTGTATGATCGAATGTATCAAATGAATATCCTCCTCCTAAATTATGTTATTTCTCTAATTTTATATCCTCTGTTATCCACTGCATGTCACTAAAAATTTCCACCAACATAAAAATTCCTCCACTTGTGCACCGCACTCATTTGTTTTTTTGTGACTGACTTGTCATGATATATTTGACAATGTAACTAACTCCCAGTGATTAAGTTATGTGAATCTGGATGTTTTCCCATCTATTGATTCAAACTTTATAGTTAGAACAATGTAGTAAATAAATAAAAACACAAAGAACGTAATATAGTAATTTTTTAGTTTAATGTTATATTACTTTTTAAAAGGTTAACTAATGTCAATTAGTAAATAAATAATTGATAACTATTATTAAATATTATTATGATGATTATTAATTTATTAATAAATCTTTAATATAATTAATAATTATTTATTTTTTTTAATATTACTTATGTTATTTAATTAGTGTAAGTACTATTAATAATTAAAAAGTTTAACATAAATAGATTATTAAATAACATTACTATCAATTACTTTATCAATTTTTTTATTATATTTAATCTATTGAAATTATAATTAAAGTATTAATATATTTATAATAATTATTATTTTAATTTATTTATAAATTATTATTTTTTATATTTTTATCTAAGAAATTATTTTTTTAGTCTTATATTTTATTTTATAACTTATTTATTTATTAAAATTATAAGAGTTATGTATAAAAAATATTATATATTATATTATTTTTATTGGTATAATTTATTAATTATTTACTTTTACTTTTATTTTTTTATTAATTAGTTAACTCCCCCCCCCCTCAATTTCACTACACTGTGGTGCTGCTACATGGGAGGATTTCAGTCTCTTCTATAGGAAGAAGAAACCCCATGTGAATGTATAATCCACAATGCTAGCGGTGGTGTAGGCTTCACAGCCTCCCCTAATTTCTAGCTCTAGCTCAACACTTGCTCCTCCACACGACGACACATGTTTCAGTGGAATCAACGGTGGTCAGCTTCCATGGAATACCAACCCAGTCAGACGGTAATGGTTAGGTCAGCATTGGAGAATTAAGAGTGGTCGTGGCAGCCTGAAACAACTCCGGAGATCACAATTCCTCAAAACATCAAATATATGGATGAAAGGGTTAGTAGGGCAGCACTGAGCATTAGCAGGTGGTTTAGATCTGTGGTTCTCATCGACTGAGTGAAAAAAGTCTCCAGATCAGTGTATTCTCCTCTATAGTGGCAGTGGCATGGCATTCCCCTGACAGCGTCTTGCAACTTATCCCTCCGACATCCCTACTTCAGTTTCGGTTCTATGGTTGAATCTTTGGTTGGTTTTGAATCTGGTTTTGAAAAGGTTTTGTAAATTGGGTCATATTTGGAAATTTGTTCTATGTCTAAAATGTTCAGGTGTTGTGGTGAATGAATTGAGAATTAGTGTTGGTGAAATGGGTTGAAACGGTGATACAAGGAACAATAGATTTGGATTCACTAGATGTAGTGGAAAGAGTTTTAGTATTGAGGAGAACAAACTATCTCACAGAAGAGAAGCAGTGCTAGAGAAACGGTTCTAGGAGATTCAAAGTGGTCAGAGAAATAAAGTGATGGAAAAGCAGTGAAAGTGAAATGGTACAATATTTATTAAGGAACCATGGAGAAAGAAGAAATAGAGGAAGTGGGAGAATTACAGTGGCAATGAAAACGGTGTGTTCAGTAGTACTGGCGGTATGAGCGTAGTGGTGAGACAATGAATAGATGATATCATGATAATGTTTAATAGCAGCACAACAGAGAGGTGGAACCGGCAAGACAATGAAAAGGTAGAGTTACGGTTCTAAAAGGAAACAGTTGCAAGAGTCTGGTGATTACAGTGTGACAACATTGTTGTGGCACCGTAGCTGAGGAAATGATAACATAATCACTAAAACTGTAATGGAAGAGTATTAGAATGGTGCCACCATAATGCTATAAAATAAACAGTAGAATAAAATAAATTAAACATATATAAAATCTGAAAAAAATAATTAATTAAAACTAATAAATTAGTTAAAATCAATTGAAACTTTAAGTATTCATAAATTTTAATGAACTTACAAAACTATTTAAAATTAAATTAAATTATTATTAACGTCAATTTATAAGAATTTAATTGGTACTAAATTCAAACGTAAAATTAATAATTAACTAAATTATAAAATAAAATATTTATATTTAAATTATATAACAAATTCAATTTATTTAAAATAATTATTTTAAAAAATTAATTTATAAAGGTAAACAGTTAATTATTTCATTATTAAATAGTTCAGTTTATAAATTAAATTAAATTAAATAGATTTAATAGAAGTAGTATGTTTATAAATTTAAATTTATAATTAATGATTTATTAAAATAAAACTAATATTTAGATTATTCTACTTTAAATAATTGATATTTAATACACGAAATGCTAAAATTATTATACATTATTTATGTGCCAAAGCAAAATTAATTAATTAATTAATAATTTTTAAATTAATCATTATGTAGTCCAAAATAATCAAACTAAATAAAAATTTATTTGACAATAATAATAAAGGAAGATATAAATTAAATATTTTAAAGATAAAAATACAATTTTAATTACAAAATTTGATTAATTAATAAATTTAACTGTAAAAATTGAAATTGTTCACTTATTCATCAAAAAGTGTAATAATAAATAATTAAATTGATAAATATTACTTAATTAAATGTGGATAAACATGTGTTCTTAAGGCCACATAAAATTCCCCCACACTTATACATTGTTTGTCTTCAAACAATCCCATGATTTATTATCATTGAGAAAATTAGTATGGTATTCATGATACTTCTCAAAATGTAACATGTCCAGCAAATTGAAATATAGGACAGTGAAACTGTAAAAAATAATTAGAAAATGAAATTCTCGGATGAATATTACTTAAAAAAATACACAAAGGGTAAACTTGGAAACTATGAATCATCAAGAAATTAACATGGCATGCCTTATATATGATACTACATAGTGAATCATTTTAGTCCGAACTCATGTTATAATTCCAAGAGTGACAAGAGGCTAAATTTATATGAATTTAAGAACATATCCAATAAGAATTTTTTACTTTGAACTTCTTCTAGGTTCCAAAAATAAAAAAAAATTGTGAATTACCTTAATGATACAACCTAAATGGCTCCCATATAAACCAATTTACCCCTTCGTCATCCTGTATTCATCATTCCCCTCACCATAATGAAATCATTTCTGAACCTAAACATCTTTTTTTCAATCCATGTATCATGTGCTAATCACTATGCAATTCACTTATTCAAACTGTATATAGGGATTATAGTAAATGAACGCACCCAACTTTTAGGGTCTCAGATATTTACTATGGGATCTTAGATGCCCAAATTACTTCTAGTTTAAAAATATTTTTATAAAAACCATTTAGATTGGCTAAATAAAGAAGTTACTTATATAATTAAAAGGAAAACGAGACCCCTAGGAAGAAGATCAAACTTCTAGTTCCAAAGGTTATGATCATAACTCCTCTAATATGCTAATCATATGACTCTCATAAATAGTTTATTAACACAATTTCCATTAAATCACTAATAAAGACAACTCAATAATCAAACATACTCAATAATTTCAGAAAAAAGTCAGTTCTTCACTACAAATCAAGCATCATCCTAACGCTAGACCCATTTTAGAGGCAACGTAAAGCATACAATTGTGCAAGAATATTGAATAAATTTACCCATTTTTTACAAAAAGAATTAAGTTGTACTGGGAATTTATGGGCTTTCAATTAAAGACAGTTTAAAACAGTCACTAATTTACCCTCTTCCGCACACTTAAAACCCATCTTTGTACCCAAAGTTGACCTCTAAAGTGGAGAAGAGCAATTTAACACTTAAATTTAAAAATAGATTTTCCAATTTAGTTGATTTATCATATGTATAAAGGGACTCTTTGAAGTTCAAAAATATTGTTTTCCACAATAAATAACATAACAACAGGTCCACATGCAAGTACACACATTAATATTTAAGGCCAAAGTAAAATTTTCCATTAAAGTACAACCAATTATATGAAACCTGTTAGTGATGAGTGAATTGGGTGTAAGGAAATTCAGAAAATAATATCCAATTCTATGTTTAATTAATCATAAAACAAGAATTCTTAACAGCCCTTAACAAAGAAGATTCAACAAAAACACATGAACAAACTTGCATGTATCCCCCACACATAATTCAAATAGTGATTGATATTAATAACAATGAAATTCAATTTTTAGTATGGAGTAACATGTAGAATTGTTTATTTACATAGTTAAATACAAAATACTTTCATTCCAATACATGTAAAAATTAAATCATATGTAGAATTTTTTATTTTAGTGCCAAGAGATGCAACAAAATTTTACATAGTTCAACCAATGAAAAAAAAATCTAGTAGACATGTATAAGGATTTTTTATACAAGAAGATTTTTTAAAAGAAGGAACCTTTAAAGAATAATTTATTCGTTCAAAATATGCAATAGATTTTTTAAAGTAGTAAAGAGTACAATAATTAAATAGAAATTAATAGTAAGAAACCTCACTGACTTAAAGATTCATTAATCCTTCAGCATTGGAATTACACTCCTTATATGAAAATAGTTGTATCCTAAAAACACAGAGCTTGTAGAAAGACAAAAAAATCCAGTAGAGATAGATAATATAGAATAAAACAAAGCATGACATTATTCTTTGAAAAACAAGATTAAAAACAAATGTAAAAAACAAAAGAAAGACCATTGGTTGAATCCCAAGAAGCATAGAATTTAAATTCGTCCATTGTACTTTATTTAATTACATTTTTTGGGACTTATTGAAAAAAAAATAAAACCATGGGTTTCCTCCCATGCATCTCTAGGTTCCAAAGTCTTCAACCAAACATTACTTAAGATCAGTTTTCCAGCATAGTGATGGAAGCCAATCCCTTTGACTAACCCTCATAAATAAATTTTCACTCTCTGTCCATTAACTAACTTGGGTTTGTTTTTATTACCTACAATTTTAACAACACCATTCTTCATAACTCTCACTGTAGTAAATGGTATGGACCACTTGGACTTATGTTTTCCTAGAAAGAGTTCATGTCTAGAGTTAAATGGAATGACATTCCATCTAGTTTTGAATTTATTGGTTTGTATGATATAATCATGAAATATTTTAGTCCTCTCTTTGTATATTATTTACGTGACATAACTATCTCTCAAAATTTCATCTAACTCACTCAGTTCAAGTAATATCCTCTCTCTAGCACTATTAAAATAAATGTTCCGAGCCTTGACAAGCCAATAAGACTTTTGTTGCAACTCAATAGGTAAATGATAGAATTTTCCCAAACTATAGCCTGTAAGGAGACATACATATTAGGGTCTTGAAAGAAGTTATATAAGCCCAAAAATCATCATCCAATTTAAGAGACTAGTCTTTCCCAAAGGATGAAAGAGTTTTCTCAAGTATTTGTTTCAGTTTTCTATTTGAAATATCTACTTGTCCTCTAAACTGTGGATGATAATGAGTACCGGTTTTATGAAAAAACCATATTTTTCCATCAATTATTTAAACTTATACTTCTTAAAATGTGTTCCATTATCATTGATAAAGTATTTGGGAACTCTAACTTTTGTAAAAATGTTCAATTTTACCATATTAAACATAGAGTTGGCTTGACTGTTGGGTAGTGAAACTTCCTCAACCTAATTTGACACATAATCTATAGAAACAATAATTTACTCATTCACAAGAGATTATGGAAATGGAACAATGAAATCATAACCCCAGACATAAAAAATTTCAACTCCAAAATTCCTTTTTTGGGGTAACTACTGCTTCCTTCCCACATTTCCAAACATCTAACCTCTATCACAACCTACCACATAGATCCTAGAATCCTTAAAAAGAGAGGGACAATAGAAATAAGATTATAAAACATCCAGGGAAATACTTTCACCACCATGGTGACCTCCCCAAGGTGAGGAGTGAAAATATTCTAAAATAGGCAACCTCTCTTCCTCAGACACACATCTTCTAAGGATACCATCATTACATAACCTAAATAGATGGGAATCATCCCAAAGATAATATTTAAACCCAGAAATGAATTTATTTTCTTTGGTTATTGGAATGATTTTTGTGAAAAACACCAATTTCCAGGAAGTTTGAAAAATCTACAAAATGAGTAGATTTCCTGATTGACACATTAAGCAGCATATCATATAAAAAGAAAGATTTTCTTTCCCTAGGATCTTTAGATTCGGATTGAGTAAGAGGAATCCTAGATATGTGGCCAGTAACTAAATTTTCATCTCTCTACTTATTCTTAGAATCTAAGTCAAACACTTATAGTAATAGAATCTATCTAATCATCCTGGGTTTAGTCTCCATGTTAGATAGAAATTACTTTAAAGAAGAATGATCAGTGAAAATGATGACTTTTGAGCCTAACAAATACTATCTAAACTTCTATATAGGAAACAAAATATATAGCAATTCCTTTTCGGTGGCTGTATAATTCTTTTGGGCCTTATTTAGCAGTCTATTAGCCTAATACACCACTTGCAGTTTTCTATCTCACCTATATCTGAGGACAACACATACATCCATGTCGCTAGCATCACACATAAGATCAAAATGTAACTTTATATTAGGTGCAGTGATAATGGGTGATGTAGTGAGTTTTTTTAAGAAGTTTAAATGATTTCAAAGCATTTTCATCACAATTGAAAGGTGCGTCCTTGACCAATAAAGAACACAAGTGATTAGTAATTTTGGAAAAGTATTTTATAAATATCTGGTAGAAACAAGAATGAGCTACAAAACCTCAATTATTATCTCAATCGTATTCTAAAAGCATCATACACCATTGGAAGGTTTCTGGAGCCCACACAACCCAAAGGGCATCCTCCTGTAAGAAAATGTCTTAAAGGGGAATGTGAATGTGGTAGTTTCTTGATCCTCTAGAGAAACATGAATCTATTTGTAACCAGAATGACCATCCAGGAAACTAAAAAATTTGTTTCGAGAAAGCCTCTCAAACATTTGATCCAGGAAGGGCATTATAAAATGATCTTTCCTAGTGGCTGCATTAAGAATCCTATAATCAATACAGACTCTCCATTTTGTGTCTTTCCTAACTTTAATTTCATCATTCTTTTAATTTGTGTCTATAGTGAAACCCCCTTATTTGAAAAAACATTAATAGGGATGTCCCAAAAACTATCAGTAATGGGATATATAATTACAGTGCACAACAACATAATCACTTCCACTCTAATAACAGCTTTCATTTTTGTATTCAATCTTCTTTGACACTCTAAATTAGGCTTATGGTTAGGTTATATAGGTATTTTATTCTTACATAATGTGGGACTGATAACCTTGATACTAGATTTGGTCCAACCTATGGAAAATTTAAACTATTTTAAAACAATTAATAATCATTCCTCTTGATTTTCATTCATTTTAGAAGAAATTATGACAGTCAAAGTAGAATTCTCACCTAGAAATGAATATTTCAAATGACCAGGGATTGGTTTTAGTTCAAGAGTGGGTGTAACTACACTTGAAGATAGGATTTTATCCCTTTGAGTCCCAAGATATTCAACATATCTCTTGTAAAGTTTATTTAAGGATGAAATATTTTCAATTTCATGCTCAATTTCAGAAATAACACTACTGCTGTCCAAACTGGATAACACACTATCTAGACATCCCAGTTCATAATTTAATAAGTATATCAATGAAGAATAATCATGTTGTTTGAAATAACCACCATCTACACCATCATGGTGTTTAGAAAGATTGGTGTTACCATAAACACCCTCGAATTCACTAAAAAATTTCCTAAGCTTAGAAACTGTGGACTCCTCTGTAGTAGAATCTGAATAGTTTTCAGGTTCTCGAGAATTTTCCAGAATAGGAGTTTGAGCAGAATTTTCAATTTATAATATATATTTAATGGAAATTTTAGCTTCTAAATTATTTTCTTTTGTAGTGGATCAATTTTTATATTTTTTCGCGTTTCCAATTGTGTTTTCATCTTCTAAGAACTCTACCATTGAACTATTTTCTGAAAAAGTTGGTCCTTTAACATTTTTAAACACATTGAACTCTTCTTGTTGTTATACAATTTTAAAAAATATGATGAAACTTAGATACATCAATAAAATCAGCACATGTGTCCAAGAAAGGCCTACCCAAGATGGTAGGCACCTATTGATCACACTCCATGTCTAAGACTAAAAAGTCTATAGGCAAAAACAGCTTCCCAACCCCAACTAGTAAGTCATCTATCCTACCCACAAGATGAGAGAAATAAATATTAGCTAACTGCAGTATAAATGTGGTGGGTTGAAGGTCACCCAACCACAAATGATGAAATAGTGATCAAGGGAAAAGATTAATGCAAGCATCTAAATCACAAAGACAATTGAACTAATTAGAATTTCCTCGGGTGAAAGGAATAACAAAAATACATGGGTCATTCAATTTAGGTGGGAATTTATTTTGAAGTGTGGCACTACACACTTTAGTAAGGTGGTAGGTTGCAAACTATTCCAGGGTTTATTTGTTAGAAATTTTTTTTAACTGATTTCATGTAAGATATGATTTGAATTAAGGCTTGAATGAATGTAATATTTACTTGATGTTTGGAAAGGAGACCAAGGAACTGAAGAAGTTCATACCTAGTGTTACTTTGTGGTTTCATCCTCTATAATTAATTGATATTTAATAAATGAAATGAAAAATTTACGCTACATTATTTATTTGAAAAAGCATAATTAATTAATTAATTAATTAATGTTAAATTATTAATTATGAAGACAAATATCATCAAACTAAATAAAAAGATACTAGACAATAAAATTAAAGTAACATATTAATTAACTATTTTAAAGCTAAAAATACAATTTTAATTACAAAAATTGATTAATAAATAAATTTAACTTAAAAAAATGCAATTTTCCACTTATTCATCTAAAATTCTATTTACAAATAATTAAATTGATAAAAATTATATAATTAGATGTGGAAAAAGGTGTGTTTTTAAGGCCGCATTATATATGTTAACAATTTTATGTATTTAACAGAAATAAATATTTATTCATGATGATTATATTTTTAATTAATGTTTACTCTTTCAATGGGTTACAATTTTATTGTTTTTGAAAAGGTAATGATTTATTTTATAGTCTATTTTCTTTTGGATTTCTCTTATTTTGTTAAAAGAATCATATAATATATCCATATTAAATTCCATAAATATTCATATACTTTTGATATTTATGGAGTTTCCATGTCTATTTCTAACTATTATTCAGTGTTTACTTTATTCAAAAAATTATATGAAAATTTGATCATTTTTCTCTTTCGATCAGATATACTTTTCTTCCAATTTAATATTTTTTAGAATTGATTTATAAATTTTAATTATATTTAATAAATGTAAATCTTAATTTATCCATTAATTTTTGGAAGGATTCAATGGATTATATATTATTTTTTATGAAAGGTTTATTTATTACATTCATAATAATAATTGAAATGGAATTCAATTTTAATTGTATATGATGTTAACAGATTATCTTTCCACTATAACCATTTTATGCACACAGATTCTCCTATAAGTTTTAAAAAATTATACACTTAAAATTCATGAATGAATACTAATTTTTTATTTTCCCTTCATTTTTCCTTATTTCACCAAAGGATATGATCTTAATATAAACACCATGTTTTCGAGCAATTAATGGGAATCATTTATATTTTTTTAATTTTTGGTCTTTAACATTCTATTAAAACATTAACATTCATGGGTTAACTGTAGAATATATTTCTATTAAATATCCATACTCATGGTATCATGGATATGATTATTTCCCAAACCATATATTATTTATATAACACTATAGGATCAATATGATACTAATTGTAGTATCAAAATGATAATCTAGATGCTCAATATACAAGAGGGGGGTGAATTGTATACATTAAAAATTATCTAGGAACTTTTAAAGTTCGTTTGAAACCTTTCTAATTTTAACAATGTTAAACAAGTTTAATTCACAAAACCTCTAGTTCTACAATCTTGCTTGATTCAAAAAAATTTATTCTGTGAAAGTGATTCCGGAAATTTATTTCTGGAAATGAAACTATACAAAATTTTACAAAGATAAATATTCTTCCTTAAATAGTATAGAATCTTACTAAATCAAAGTGTACAAGTATTAGGACGTATAAGATAGTTATACTTTCCTAAACAATCAAAATGCAGTAGAAAACATGAAACAAAAGAAGTAACAAGTAGTAAATATATTAACCAAAAGATTAGGGTATCCAAAAACGTTGGATAAAGATCCCTTGATTTATACTTTCCAGAAATTTTCTTTTTACCCACACCCAGGTAAGACCTCAATAAAAAGATCAGAGTCTGTCTTGCTATCCCCGTAGGCCCTAAACATCAAGGTAGTCGGCACCTCTGTCTTCCTCAGCAAGAAAGTCCTCTAGATTTAAGGTATTCGTTGCCTCTGTCTACCTATCCCCGGAACCCCTCAAATTTAATCAGCAACATTCGGAGTCTCACAAAGCATTTCTGAACAAGATGTTCAGTATGCACTAAGCATGAAAAGTCTTTCTGTCTAGAATTCACATCAACATCATGTAATCTCTAGATTGATCAACTTTTTTGGGCACATTCAAATTAGATCCTATTTATAGGCACATTCTCAACGGTCGGCTCCCTCCTCCAATGGTTATATTTTTCCAAGAATTTCGGAGGAACCTTAACATATGTCACTTGAACAATGGTTAGTTAAAAAATGAAGAAATGACAATGTTTTATAACAAAAACATGAGTAATAAAAAATATGGTGCTTAACTAAATTAAATTTTCGGAGTGTAAGGAAATATATTTCGGAGTCTATCCAAAAATACATTCAGTGTCTATAATATAAGGATATTCAGATTATATTTTTCAAAGAATTTGGAACCTGAATTTTATAGAATTATAGAGTCTGAGTTTAAAGGAAATTCAGAATCTGAATTCACAATAATTCGAAACCTGAACTTACAGTTTTCGGATTTTGATTTCATTAGAATTCCCAGTTGGAACTCAGAAATGTTCAGAGTCTAAATTAAATGAACTCAGAGTCATAACTCATAAGAGTTCGGAATCTGAATTTAGTGGAATTCGGTGTCTGAATGTATAAGAGTTCGGAGTCTAAATTTAGTATATTTCATATTCTGAACTTCTAGGAGTTCAGAGTCTGAATTCAGAGAACTCAAAATCTGAATTTGGATCCTGCAAATAGTTTCCTCTCTATCTATGTATTATATGATTCTGAGTTTTTAGATATGAAACAGAATTTTACACTTAGACAAAATGATGAATAATGAAAAACATGGTGAGGAAAAGTTTCCATGGGGAAGGAAAATCTTCCTTATGAGAGTAAAGTATAGGGTAAAATTTATTTTCCTTAAGATAATTTGTTTAGGATTTTAAAAACAATAAGTAAAGTAAAAGTCATAAGGAAACCTTATTAACTCAACAATCTTCCCTTTTTTGGAAAACAAAAACATATTTACAGAAAAGAATATAAGGACTTAAAAAAATATTTTTCTGAACACTCAGAGTAAAACTTATCTCCCTTAACACATGGTAAAATATGAATTTGACTAACTCCCCATTAGGTTTTGGAACACTAAGGATCATATTCTTAATTTCCGGATTGGGATTTAGCATTTTATTGCATACGGAAATATTCTAGGATAAAAACTCCCATTTATATGAACTCACCTCTACTTTGGGACATCTGTTCTTTTATTATTATTCTTTTTTCCTTTCTCCCCCTTTGTGATTTTCAAAAATGAATACATGAAATGGAAATGAAATTATAGTACCTGAAAAACTAGTACAATACATCCAAAAGAAAACCAGCCAAATATTTCATTATGATAGACAAAATTTATACAAGGAAGAAAAATACAACAAAATATCTGTTTTGAATAAATTTATCCATCCTTTTACTTGGGAATCAGATTATTCACTATTTTTTCATCATTTTGAGCTTTTTATGATCTTCTTCTGCTCTATTAAAAATCTGATCTTGATACTCTACTTTCATTTCTATGGATTTGATCTTTTCATTCTAATCCTTAAGAATTTCAGCCTGAGCCTTCAAGTCTTCTTCTTCCTTTACTAGTTTCTCTTCAATATCAATCCTGAGATCTCTTTCTTTCTTCCAGCTTTGAGCAACTGAATACAGTTTCCCATTCAAATCCATTACTTCTTGAATCCGAGAATTTTTTTCTAGAGTAAACTTCTCCTCAAATCTACTTGTGAGATCCTTCATCATACTATCTTCAGTGACATATGCATCCTTGAAACTTTCTTGAAATTCATCAGGAATATGTATATCTTCTATATATGTTTTGACCGACTGGTCATCTTCTTCTAGGATCTCTTGTGGGCTTCACAGTTTATGAAAAATGATTTTAAATTATCCTCCATCCTGACACACTTATCCATCATTATGGATACTGAATCTGATTTCTGATTTAGTGTATGTTTAATCATCTTCCATCTAGAGTCTATGCTTGTAAAAATTATAATGGTCTCAATAATTTTCTTTAATTGCTGAACAATAAAATCATATCCAAGGGATGATTATTCCGAATCTAAAACTTTTCTTGGTGAGGTTTATTTTTCTAGCTCAGAAAGTTTCCCCTTTGAAGGTCCACTATCTTCCTTCTTCTTCACAATAGATTTACTAGGTGTATCAACAACCACCTGTTTTCCTTTATTATACTTTATAATGGCTTCCTCATTTGGAGATTCATGTTCACTATCAGAAAGATGAATAATTTTATCATCAAATATCTCTTCTTTCTCAGCTCGTGCCTAATCATCCTCTAGGTTTATGAAATCATGATTAGATATTTATTCTTCAGGCAGGTTATTCACTTCTCTTTCAACCTTATCATCATCACCTTTATCATCTTTACCAGGGGTAGCAAGCTTTGAAGATTCTGCTTCAGAAGTTCAGATTGAGATTTTTTCAGAATGACTTTCCTTCTCATGAAAAAACTGTAATTGATTAAAAAGATCTTCATTATTACAACTTCCTTCTTATTTTTATTCTTATTCTACTTATTTTACTTATTTTTCTTTATCCTTTTCTGGAGTCACATACTTTTTTCCCGGAGTCTTAGGTAAAGCTTCTACTATGAATGATTCTGGTACCGGAATTTTCTCTGAGGATTTCTCACCATCCTTCAGAAGTGATTGAACAATTTCAAATTCAGATAACTTTTTCTTCTATTTCTTTTATTTTTATTGCTTTTCATGTTCATTAGTAGTTTTCTCCTTTAATTCATTTGCTTCAGCAGGATCCAAACCAAAACTAGGATCCCCTACATTCTTATTCTTCTTGTCTTCTATAAACATAGCTTCTACCTCATCTGGATAAGCTTTTTTCCTTCTATGGTTTTTGAGGTGTTGATTGGGTTTCCTTATACTCTGGAGTTTTTTCCTTTTCTTCCACTTCCTTCACTTTCCACTTCTTTTCACCCTTCTTAGAGGTCTCAGCGGCCTACTGTTTCTTCGAGAATGCTTCAATTTCTTCCTTAGGAAAATCATAAAATTCCTCAGATTCCTTAGAAAATCCAACATTAATTCTTCTTTGAGTAACATCACTAACCATCATGACTTTGCAATTCCTTGGCTTTAAACTGCAAGGAATTTTGAAAGACTCCAATCATCAGACAATCCGCTTCAAATGAATTGTTGGGAACATAATTATCTAAGCCTTCAGATTTCCATTATTTATATTCTCGATCGTAATCATAATATGCTTAACCAAATTAACCTTCCTCGGATTCACCAAGAAATCTAGGATATACATGTTGATTTTCTTCAATGTATTCTTTTCACCTTTTCACATAATTATGAATCCTTGAACCCATAATTCTAGAATTTGATAATTTTTAGACAAATGAGCAATCATTGGAGTCTTTACATCAGAAATTCCAAGACAATCCATTGACATAACCATATTTATGCTTCCTTGATTATTAGGAAACTTATAATAACAAAACTCATCTTCTCCTTCATATGAAACTCTAATCAATGTTATAGCCTTGGTGTATGAGAGAGAATAAGTCTTTCTGTAACTTTTGAAAGAGAATTTATCTCTTCCTTCTTCCTTAAAAAAACTTACCAACTCATAGAATTCTACTAGAAAATATGGATATATTAAATCTTGAGCACCTGGCTTCGATATGCAAACACATTCCCATCTGTTCAGTTTTATGTTATTTGAAATGATGGGATCACACTTGGTGAAGAAGTTTAGATTCACCAAACATTCTCTATAAATCTGCCACTCCAAGATTGTCTTGACATTTGACATGTCTTTCTGAGAAGATTCTTCGACAGAAATTCAGATTTGAGCAAGATCTACAAAGTTCGGAACATGCTTAAGTATAAAAATAGAGCTTCGACATGCGTAAGCTTTAACATCAATGTGGGAAAACCATTTGGTGTTCCTTTATATTGTCGTTTGGGGAGATGGTTCAGCTTCCAAACACAATCCAACGATGAGAACCCTTGTTATTAAATATGAAGGTTGATATGATCTCCTCAAGGAAAACCTGGTAGAAACCATTCTATTGAGGTTTTAAAAAAAATCATATTTAAGAAAAAGATAATATGAAAATTTAATAGAAAACACCAATAAGTAAAATATGATTATAAAATTCATGAAAGGAAACATACCTTTCAGATTTCTAGGAAGATTATCAGTAATGAGGAAAGTTCTTCTTGAAAAACTTTAGATTCCAAAAAATTTTGAAAATGAATTTGAAAACCTGACTACAAATTTTTTTAGGAAAACGTCATTCAGAAAATTTAGAAAATCTTCATTACAAAAACATAGAAAATATTCATTACGAAAATTTAGAAAATCTTCATTGCAAAAATTTTGAACTAAAAAAAATCTTCCTTACAAAGAAATTCCATTACGAATATTTTAATGTACAAAAATCTTTATTCCGAAAATTTTTATTATGAAAAATTTAAGACTTAAAATGTTTGGAAAAGAATAAAACTACAAAATTTTTTTGAAAAATAAAAATTTAGACTATGAAAAAAAAAATAGAAAACTAAAAAAATGTACTCCCCATATTAAAAGTTGTTTATTTCTGTAAGGAGTGTGATTTCATCAAAAAGTTAATAAGAAAGAATAACATACTGTTATCTTTCCTAAATTCTATTTAACGTATTCAAACATTTTGGAGGGTAAATATTTTGTGAAAATATCATCAAGTTGTTCTTCTATTCTGATAAATTGAAGAATTATATCTCCTTTTGTGTGTGATCCCTAAGAAATTGATGCCTATTATCTATGTTTTTTTCACAAGAGTGATGTGTAGTGTTTTTACATAAGGCAGGGACACTAGTATTACCACACAAAATATTTGTTTTGGTAAAACTCATACCATAGTCTGTGAGTGCATGTTACATCCCCAACATTTGAGCACAACAACTTTGTGCAGCTACATATTCAGCTTCAGCAGTGGATAGTTCTACTGAGTGTTACTTCTTACATGACCAAGAAGCTAATGAATCTCCTAAAAAATGATACGTTCCAGATGTAATTTTCTTATCCATTCTACATCCACCAAAGTCAGCATTTGAAAAACTTTTCATAACAAAATCATTTCTAGAAGTATAAATGTGTCCTAAATCCATGGTTCCCTTTAAGTAGTGAATAATTCTTTTCACTACCTCTAAATGAGATTACTTAGGATTGGATTGATATCTTGTGCATAAGTATACTGAAAACATTAAGTCTAGAAAGTTAGCTGTTAAGTAAAGTACACTTCCAATCATACCTCTAAAAGATGTTTTATCTACTAGTTTCCTAGCAGCATCAAGATCAAGTGAATTTGAGGTACCGATAGGAGTAAATATACTCTTAGTGTTTTCATATCCATACTTTTTAATAAAATCTTTAATATAATTATGTTGGGATATATATATTCTTTCTGGTTTTTGAGAAATTTGAAAACCAAGGAAAAGTTTTTACTCACCCATCATACTCATTTCAAACTCATATTTCATTAGATCTATAAAGTAATCAGTTATATATTGTTGATTTGAACCAAATATAATGTCATCAACATAAATTTGAACAATCATAACATTGATCTTATCATTCTTTATAAAATGGGTTGGATCTGCGTTTCACTTAATGTAGTTATTTTAAAGTAAAAATATAGTAAGTCTATCATACCACACTCGAGGGGCTTTCCTAAGTTCGTACAAAGATTTGGTATGTCTGTAAACATGTTCATGATGTTTTAGATCTTCAAAACTAGGATTTTTTTCAACAAAAAATCCACTTGAACATAACCATTAAGGAAAGCACATTTCACATCCATTTGAAAAAGTTTGAAATTGAAGAATGTTGCAAAGGCAAGTAGGATTCGAATATATTCAATTCTATCTACTAGAGAATAGTTTTATCATAGTCTATTACTTCTTTTTTATTATATCCATTAGCAACCAATATATCTTTATTTCTAACTACGATTCCATTTTAATCACACTTTTTTCTGAAAACCCATTTTACTCTAATAATAGAAGTTTCCTTAGGACTTTCATCCAAGATCGAGACATTATTCCTTTCGAGTTCATTTAGATCATCTTTCATAGCTTTTATCTAATCATCATCACCCAAAGATTCGTCAGTTATTTTTTGTCCAAATTGGGAAAGGAATTCTAGATGTTCTACTTCATTTCTTAATGAACATCTAGTCCTAACAGGTTGATTAACATCACCAATGATATTATCACTTTGAAAATTCTTTAGAAACAACTGGTTTGGGTTTGGCAAAACCTATTCCTGAACATGGGGTAGAAATTATTCTTAGGTAAATTCTTCATAAACATTTTATTGAATATTTTCTTAATCATAAGGATATTATAACAAGGGTTGATAATTAGTTTTTGAAAACACATCCAAAGATGTAGGTTGAGGTTGTTTAAAAATAAAACGTTCAATTTCATCAAATTTGACATGTATTGTTTCATCAAATAGTACAAGTATTGATTTGAAAACTCTATAAGCCTTATAAGTAGTGGAGTATCCTAAGAAAATTCCTTCATCTGATTTTCCTATGAATTTGTGTATATTATCGTTATTTTTTATAATGAATACCATGAAACCAAAAACTGTGAATTTGGAATGTCTAGGTATTCTACCATTCCATAAATCATAAAG
Organism: Viscum album; assembly: GCA_963277665.1. Taxonomy (NCBI): domain Eukaryota; kingdom Viridiplantae; phylum Streptophyta; class Magnoliopsida; order Santalales; family Viscaceae; genus Viscum; species Viscum album. The sequence continues at coordinate 1,996,010,099 of OY728136.1, forward strand.
AGTTTTATTAAGAAAATGACTTATCAAAAAACGATTTATAATATAGCAAGAAATACTTAAATATTCATCCAATAATTGTTTTGCTACAAAATACTCACCCAACATGGTTCTTGTTATCTCTTAAAGAATTCGATTCCTTCTTTCAAAAACACCATTTTGTTGAGTGGTTCTGGGTGCTGAGAAGTTATGAGTAATGACTTTTCTACTACATAAAGTTTTAAAATCAGAATTTTGAAATTCTCCTCCATGATCACTATGAATATTTAACAAAGGGTTTCCCCATTTTTAACTTGGGCTATAAATCTTTTGAAAAAAGAAAAATCTTTAGATTTCATTGCTATAAAATAGTCCCACATAAATCTAGTGTAATCAGCAACTATGAAAAATACATAATATTTTCCTCTGATGCTTCCAGTTTGTGTTGGACCAAAAATATCCATATGCACCAACTGTAATGAATTAGTGGTTTAGACTTCACCGATTGTCTTAAAACTTGATTTATGTTGCCTTCCAAATTATAAATGACCAATAGCATTGGAAGAATCAAATCTAACCTACATTAGATCCCTAAATAATCTTTTCTTAGAGATTTTTCATAGGTTCTTAAGGTTATAATGTCCTACTCTTCTATGCCACAACCATGAATGATCTTCCATTGCACTAAGGCAAGGTATGTCTTGGCTCCTAAGGTATTCTATGTTTAGTGTGTAAACATTCTCTTGCATATGGTCAGAAAGAATAAACTCTTCCTTGTAATTATATTCTAAGCACTTTTTATTCCTAAAAATCACAAGGTAACCTTCATCACATAATTGAATTATTCTAATGAGGTTGCACATAAGACCTTTATCAAATTAAACATTTGAAATAAATGTTTTTTCAAGAAAAACAATGTTACCTGTACCAATAATTTCTCCCTTAGCATTATCTCTGAATGTTACTTTCCCTCCTTTCATCTAAATAATATTTTTAAAGTATTTTTTGTTACCCGTCATATGCCGGGAACAACCATTATCCATGTTCCAAGTATTTCTATTGGTACTATCTTTATTTTAATGAAAATAAGAATGATTGAATTTCATAATCCAAAACATCTTGGATCTAGAAATTTCAGAAAGAAAAATCTTAGGTACCCACATTTTCTTTGAAAAATAAACTTTATGAAATCCTATAGCCTGGGTTTTGTTTAAGGAACAAATGTTTTCCCAGTGTCCACCACACTAACACTTTTTGCAGAATGGAGCACTTTGAGGAAAAAAAAGTGTTACTAAAAATAGGTTTTTAACATGTATAACCAAAATCAGAATTATTCTTAAGAGTATAGAATTGAGAATACATCTTATTTAAATTTCCCTTACCCGAGGTAATGTCTGAAAAACACTTAAGGAAAATATTTTTGACTTTAGTATAATAACTATGTTCTTGTCTTCCAAAACATTAGTTTTAGAACTAGAGTTGGACAGGAAAATATTTTTCCTAGAAATTACATTTTCTATATCCTTAGAAAGTTTATCCTTTTTAGAATTTACTTCCTCAAGGTTTTTTGAAACACTTTCAAAATCAATTGTTTTCTTATCATGATATTTAAAAAGATCAAATATTTCCTTAGTAAGAATAGTATTTCTATAATTTTCTTTTTCATGCTTTTTCATTAGTTTTGAATTCACATTCACAAAAAGTATAGAAAATATGGAAACTTCTTCATAGGTATGTAAATTATTATCTTCATCAGAAGAAGATTATTCATCAGAAGAGTAATAATATTTACAATCACTACAATTAGAATTGAAATATTCATTTGTAATGAATTTATAATTGTGTACCATAACTATTAAATAATGATTTTCATTAGGTATTCCTGTTATTAAGACAAGATTCTTCTGTCCAGAAGTTTCTTAATCTGATGATTCATCTAAAGAGTCACCACCACTAGCACTCCCAGTGTCATTAGATTTAAAGAATTTCATAGATTTAGCTTTGTAGTACTTATTTATGTTTTTCTGGGAATTCTTTTCGATTCTTTCCTTTCTCTTAATAATAGGACAATCGGGTCTTATATGTCCAGCTATTTTGCATTCATAATATGTGACATATGAATCTTTCTTATCGTTAATTTCCTTATTTTTTTATCTGGTTTGAAAGTTATTCTATCCAAAAATCTTGTTCTTCCTTCGAGAAAGATTGGATGACTCATTTTTTGAAGATTCACTTCCACTAGATTCAGATTGAATAACAACATTCTTAGTTATGGATCTTTTAACTCTCTCAGGAGTCTTGGTATTTATATTATTTGATATTTTTATTAAATAAAAACTTCCATTCCCATTATTTTTATTAATATTAATAGAAACTCTCTTCATTCTAGTCTCGTGTTGAAAAATAGTTCCAAAACGTTCATCAAGAGAAATCTGAGTAACCTATCTATTCTCATAAATAACAGTTGTCTTGGATTCCCACTCATTGGGCATGATGTCTATAATTTTATCCACAATAGCTTCATCATATTATTCTTTCTCACCCATGGATTTTAAAAAGTTTACGATAATCATAAATGTTTATTTCACATTACAAATGGGTTATCCATAAGTAAAGAAGAAACCATGATATTCGGCTCTGAGCATGGCTCTTCTAGTTTCAATAACTATTGAAGTTCCAAATTGTGTAACATCATGTTTCTTTAAAATACAATTTTCTCCTTCACAAGATGAAATATGGCTATATATATTTCTAGTCATAGAACAAATCAAAGTATTGTGTACTATATAATTTCATTTATATTCACGTTTTTCTTGATTGGTGAAGGTACTAACTTCCTTGTAAGGGATTTTATATCCTCCAGTAAGAATAAAAAAATTATCCACTCCAGTAATAATAGTAAATGTCTTCCTGAAATATCTCTAATATTCGTAATCATTCCCATAAAAAATAGGTGGTCTAGTTGGATTCAGGTTGTTTATTGAAGCAACATTGATTCATGTCATCTCAAACAAAATATATTTCCACTCAAAATTTTCACTAATAAAATTATGTATACAAGGAAAATATTCCTCCACAACGAAAAAGCAGAAAAATGAAAAACATGAGAAAAGAAAACATATATGTGAATATAAGTGTTTCATAGACCTCCTATGATACCAATTTTAAGATAGATATGATATTAATTATAGTATCAAAATGATAATGTAGATTCTCATAATACAGAAGGGGGTGAATTCTATACTTTAAAAATTCTCTTGGAACTTTTAAAGTTGGTTTGAAATCATTCTATTCTTTAAAAATGTTAAACAAGGTTAATTCAGAAAACCTCTAGTTCTACAAAGTTTCTTGATTCCAAAAATGTGATTCTAGAAATGTGGTTCCGGAAATTAAACTATACAAAAGTTTACAAAGATAAAGATTCCACCTTAAAGTGTATAGAATCTTACCAAATAAGAGTGTACAAGTATAAGGCAATATAAGATAGTTATACTTTCCTCAACAATCAAAATGAAGTGGAAAACTTGAAACAAAAAAAGTAACAAGTAGTAAATATTTTAACCCAAAGAGTGGTTTATCCAATAACATTGGATAAAGGTCCCTTGATCTATACTTTCAAGAAATTCAATCTTACCGACACCAGGATAATACCTTGATACGAAGATCCGATTCTGTCTTGCTATCCCCACAATCCCTCAATATCAAGGTAGTTGACACCTCTGTCTTCTTCTGCAAGGTAGTCCTGGAGATGTAAGGTAGTCAGCGCCTGTGTCTTCCAATCCCTGGAAACCCTTGAATGTACTCAGAAACATTCGGAGTTGCATGAAGCAATTCTGAACAATAAGTTCAGTACACACTAAGCATGAAAAGTCTTTCTCTCTAGAAATCACTTCAGCAGCATGTGATTTCTAGATTGATCAACATGTTTTGTGATCATTTAAATGATCTCCTATTTATTGGAACATTCTCAATGGTCGGCTCCCACCTCCAAAATTCATATTTTTCCTTGAATTTCAGGGGAATCTGTACACATGTCACTTGAACAATTTTTTGATAGTAACTGAATGCATGAAATCATTTTATAAAAAAAACATGAGTAGGAAAAAAATATGATTCTTAACTAAATTCATTTTTTGGAGTGTATGAAAAAATAGTTTGGAGTCTAACCAAAAATAAATTTGGTATCTCTAATATTAGGATACATTGATTCTATTTTCCAATGAATTCGGAACCTGAATTTTATAGAATTCTAGAGTCTGAGTTTAAAGGACATTCTGAATCTAAATTCACACGAAATATGAACCTGAACTTATAATGTTCAGAGTCTGAATTCATAATAATTCGGAGTCTGAAATCATAAATTATTGGAGTCTTAATTCAGAGAACTTGGAGTCAGAACTAATATGAGTTCGGAGTCTGAATTCAGTGGAATTCGGAGTCTGAACTTATAAGAGTTTGGAGACTGAATTCACTGGAATTCGGAGTCTGAACTTATAAGAGTTCGGAGTCTGAATTCAGAGAACTTAGAATTTAAATCTGGAACTTGAAAAAATAATTCTCTATATCTATGTATTACATAATTATATGGTTTTACATATGAAATAGAATTTTACACGTAGGAAAAATAATGAATAATGAAAACATGGTAAGGATAAATTTCCTTGGAGAAGGAAAATATTCCTTATTAGAGTAAATGAAAGGGTAAATTATATTTTCCTTAAGATAAGATGTTTGTGATTTTCAAAACAATAAGGAATGGAAAAGTCATAAGGAAACCTTATTGACTCCACAATATTACCATTTTTGGAAATTACATACCTATTTATGGAAAATAATATATGGACATTAAAAAATATTTTTCTGAATTATGATAGTAAAACTTATCTCTCTTAACACATGTGAAAATATGAATATGACTAACTCCCCCTTAGGCTTTGAAACACTTAGGATCGTATTATATATTTCCATATTGGGATTTGGAATTTTATTTCATAAGAAAATATTCTGGGATAAAAACTCCCACTTAGATGAACTCCCCCTTACATAGGGACATCTGTTCTTTTCTTAATAATATTTTTCCTTTCTCCCCCTTTGTGATTTTCAAAAAGGAATACATGGAATGGAAAAGAAATTATAGTACCTGAAAAATTAGTACAACACATCCAAAAGACAAGCAACCAAATATTTCTTTATGATAGGAGAAATTTATACAAGGAAGAAAAATGCAAAAAAAGATCGGAGTTGAACAAGTTTATCCTTCCTTTTCCTTAGGCATCAAATTATTCACTATTGTTTTGATAATTTTAAGCTCCTCGTGATCTTTGTCTACTCACTTAAGAATATGATCTTGATCCTCTTATTTCTTTTCAAAGGCTTCAATATTTTCTTCCTAATCCGTATAAATTTCAGCCTGAGCCTCCAACACTTCTTCCTGCTTTACTAGTTTCTCTTCAATCTCAATCCTGAGATCTCTTAATTTCATCCAGTTTTGAGCAACTGAATACAGTTTCCCATTCAAATCCTTCACTTCTTGAATCTGATAATTTTGTTACAGAGTAGGTTTTCCCTCAATGCTACTTGTGAAATCCTTTATAATACTATTTTCTATGTCAAATGAATCCTTGACAATTTCTTAAAATTCATCTAGAATCCACATATCATTATATGTTTCCTTGACTAACTGGTCATCTTCTAGTAGTATCTCTTGTGGGCTTCATTGTTTATAAAAAAATATTTCAAATTAGCCTCCAGCTTGACACACTTATCCATCACCATGGATACTGAATCCGATTTCTTATTTAGTGTGTGTTCAAGCATCTGGAAAATGGATTATTTGCTTGGAGAAATCGGAATGGTCCCAAAATGTTTTCTCAATAAATAAACAATAGAATCATGTCCAAGGGATGATGATTCCAAATCTGAAACATTACATAGTGAGGTTTCTTTTTCTAGCTCAAAAGGTTTCCTCTTGAAGGTCCACCAGCTTCATTCTTCTTCACAACATCTTTACTAGGTGTATCACCAACCACTTGTTTTCCCTTATTATCTTTCAGAATGGCTTCCTCATATGGATATTCTTGTTCACTATCATACAGGTGAAAAATTTTATCTTCCACTATCTCTTCTTTCTCAGTTCATGCCCTAACATCCTTTAGGTGTATGAATTCATGATTTGAGATTTCTTCTTCAGATAGATTTTTCACTTATTCTTCAACCTTGTCATCTTCTCCTTTTACATATTTCGTAGGGGTAGCTAGCATTGAAGATTCTGCATCAGATGTTTGGATTGAGAGTATCTCATATGGACTTTCCTTCTCATGAATCTCCTCTACTTGCTTAATGAGATCTACGGTATTACCACAACCTCCTTCTTCCTATTCTTATTCTACTACTCCTACTTCTTTTGATTTGACCTTTTCCGGAGTCTCAGGTAAAGATTCTACTAAGAATGGTTCTGGTACATGAATTTTCTCGGAGGCTTTATCAGAATTCTTCAGAGGTGATTGAACAATTTCAGCATTATATATCTTCTTCTTTTGTTTCTTTTTTTTATTCATTTCAAGCTCATCAGCATTCCACTTTTTTAATGATTTTAATTCAGCAGGATCCAAAAAAAACTAGGCTCCCCTGCTTTCTTATTATTCTTTTCATCGCTCTACTTAGCTATTACCGCATTTGGATAAGCTTTTTTCTTCTTAGGTTTTGGAGGTACGGATTGGGTTTCCTTAGGATCTACAGATTTTGAATTTTCTTCCACTTCATTCACATTCCTCTTCGTTTCACCCTTCTTATAGGTATCAACGGCCTCCAGTTTCTTCGATAAAGCATCAATTTCTTCCTTGGGTAAATCATAAAATTCATAGGATTCCATATAAAATCCAACATTCATTCTTCTTAGAGTATCATCACTATCCATCATGACTTTCAAATTCCTCAGCTTCGAACTACAAGGAATTTCGAAAGGCTCCAAGAACTGAACAATTAGCTTCAAAAGAATGGCTGGGTACATAATAAATTGAGCCTTCATATTTCCATTCATTATATTCTCGATCATAATCATAATATAATTAACCAAATTAACCTTCCTCATATTCACCAAGAAATCTAGGATATATATATCACTTTTCTTCAATGTATTGTTTTCCCCTTTTCTCATAATTATGAAACCTTGAACGCATAATTCGATAATCCAAAATTTTTTAGAAAAATGAGCAATCTTTAGAGTCTTTACTTCATAAAGTCCGAGACAATCCGTAGACTTAACCTTATTGAAACATCATTGATTATCAGGAAACTTATGATAAAAATACTAAACATATCCTTTATTTGAATCTCCAATAATATTTGCAGCCTTGGTGTACGAGAGGGCATAAGTCTTTCTATAGATTTTGAAAGAGACCTTATATCTTCTTTCTTCCTTAAAAAACTTACTGACTCATATAATACTACTAGAAAATCTGGATATACTATATCTTGAGCACATGGCTTCGATATGCAAACACTTTCCCATCCGTTCATTATGATGTTCATTGAAATGATGGATTCATACTTGGTGAGTATGTTTGGATGCTCCATCCTTTCTATATAAACCCGCTACTCTGAGATTGTCCTGATAGTTGACATGTCTTTCTGAGAGGATTCCTCGACAGACATTTGTATTTGAGTAAGATCTGAAATGCTCGGAACGAGCTTATGTAAAAATGATAGGGCCCTAGCATGCGAAACCATTGAAATCGATGTTGGACAAGCATTTGGGGTTCCTTTATATAGTTGTTTGGGGAGACAGTTCATCTTCCAAACGCAATCCAACAGTTGAGAACCCTTGCCGTCAAATCTGATAGTTGAGACAATAGCTGAAAGTAAAACATGGGAGAATCCTATTTTTTAAGGTTTTTAAGAAAAACAATCGAATTTAAGAAAAAATGAATTTGAATATTTAAAATAAAATACCAAATTATAAAATATGATTAAGAAAATTCAGGAAAGGAAACATACCTTTCAGATTTCCAGAATGATTATTATTAATGGGGAAAAGTCTTCTTGAAGAACTTTTTATTCTGAAAAATTTTGAAAAATAATTTGAAAACCTAACTATGAATATTTTAGAAAATCTTCATTAAGAAAATTTAGAAAATCGTAATTAAGAAAACATAGAAAATCATCATTATGAAAATTTATAAAATCTTCATTATGAAAAATTTGAAATACAAAAAATCTTCATTGTGAAAAGTTTTCATTACGAAAAATTTTAAGTAAAAAATTACTCATTTTGAAAATTTTCATTAAAAAAAATATAAGACTTAAATTTTTAAAAAAGAATAAGACTATGAAAAATATTATAAAAAGAAAAATTTAGACTACGAAAAAAATTAGAACACTAAGAAACAAATTTACTCCCTCTATGAAAATAAATTTATTACTGTGAGGAGATTGATTTAAATAGGATGTCAATAAAGAATATTACATTAAAGTTTTCATTCCTATCTTCTTTTTAATGTATTAAAATCTATCGGAGGGTGAAGATTTTTTTAAAAATATCAGCAAGTTGATCTTGTGTTCTGGTAAATTGAAGAATGATATCTCCTTTTTGTGTCTGATCCCTAAGAGAGTGATGCCAAATATCTATGTGTTTTGCACGAGAGTGAAGTGCAGGGTCTTTACTTATGGCAATGTAACTAGTATTATCACACAAAAATTGTGTTTTACTAAAACTCATACCATAGTATGTGATTGTGTGTTTCATTCACAACACTTGAGCAGAACAACTTTGAGCTGCTATATATTATGCTTCAGCAGTGGATAGTTCTACTGAGTGTTTCTTCTTACATGACCAATAACCTAATGAACCTCTTATGAAATGAAATGTTCTCGATGTACATTTTCTATCCATTCTAAATCAACCAAAGTTAGCATCCGAAAAACATTTCAAAAAAATTATTTCCGATGTATTAAAGAGACCTAAATCCATGGTTCCCTTTAAGTAGTGAAAAATTATTTTCACTTCCTTTAAATTAGATTCCTTAGTATTGGATTCATATCTTGCACATAAGCATACTGAAAACATTAAGTCTGGATGACTAGATGTTAAGTAAAGTAGACTTCCTATCATACCTCTAAAAGATGTTTGATCTAATAGTTTCCTATATTCATCAAGATCAAGTGAATTTGAGGTACCGATGGGAGTACTTATACTCTTAGTGTTGTCATATCCATACTTTTTAAGAAGATCATTAATATACTTATGGTGGGATATGTAAACTCCTTCTGGTTTTTGAGAAATTTGAAAACCATTGAAAAATGTTAAATCACCCATCATACTCATTTCAATATCAGATTTCATTAGATTTCCAAATAAATCAGATAAATATTATTGAGTTGAATAAAATATAATGTCATCAACATTATTTTGAACAATCAAGACATTTTTCTTATCTTTCTTTATAAAAAGGGTCGGATCTGCATTTCCCTTAATGTAATTATTTTGATGCAAAAAATACATTATGTCTATCATACCAAGATCGAGGGGCTTGCTTAAGTCCATACAAAGATTTGGTATGTTTGTAAACTTGTTAAGGATGTTTTAGATCTTCAAAACCTGGAGGTTTTTCAACAAAAACAACCTCTTGAACGTAACCATTATGGAAAGCTCATTTCACATTAATTTGAAAAAGTTTGAAATTGAAGAATGCTGTAAAGGCATGTAGAATACAAATAGATTCATGTTTTGGTACTAGATCATAGGTTTCATTATAGTCTATTCATTCTTTTTGTTTATAGCCTTTATCAACCAATCTAGATTTATTTCTAACTACGATTCTATCTTCATCACACTTATTTTCTGAAAACCCATTTTAATCCAACAACAGTAGTTTCCTTAGGTCTTTCAACCAATGTGCAGACATTATTTCTTTCATATTCATTTATCTCATCTTGCATAGATTTTATCCATTCATCATCACCTAAAGCTTCATCACTCTTTTTTGGTTCTAATTGTGAAAGGAATGCTAGATTTTCTTCTTCATTTATTAAGGAACTTCTAGTCCATACTGGTTTATTGACATCACTAATGATATTATCACTAGGATGATTCTTTAGAAACAACTGGATTGGGTTTTGTGAAACCTGTTCATCAATATAGTGTAGAAATTATTCTTGGGTAAATGCTTCACAAACATTTTATTTAATATTTTTTTTATCAGAAGGATCTTTTAAAAAAGGTTGATAATCTATTATTCAACACACATCCAAAGATGTAGGTTGAGGTTATTTAAAAACAAAAGGTTCAGTTTCATCAAATTTTATATGTACTATTTCTTCAACAGTAGAAGTATTTTTATTGAAAAATCTATAATCCTTAGATGTTGTGGAGTAGCCTAATAAAATTACTTCTTCTAATTTTGGTTGAATTTTTTGTAGACTATATTTATTATTCAGAATTAATACCTTGCACCCAAAAACCATGAAATCGGAAAGTCTAGGTTTTCTACCATAACATAACATATAAGTAGTTCTATTAAGAAAGGTTCTAATCAAAACTCAATTTATAGTATAGCAAGAGGTACTTAAAGCTTTAGACCAAAACAATTTGTCTATAGAATACTCACTCAACATGGTTCTTGTTATCTCTTAAATAATTCTATTTCTTCTTTCAACAATACCATTTTTAGGGGTTCTGGGTGCTGAGAAGTTATGAGTAATTCCTTTTCTACTATAAAATGTTTCAAAATCAAAATTTTGAAATTCTCCTCAATGATCACTATGAATAGTTATCAGAAGAATAATTTTCTCACGTATAACATGGTCTTTAAAACATTTGAAATAAAAAATGATTTATATTTCATTGCCATAAAATAGACACACGTAAATGTAGTGTAATCATCAACTAAGACAATTACATAATATTTCTCTATGATGCTTCTAGTTTTTGTTGGACCAAAAAGATCTATATGCACCAACTCTAATGCATCAGTGGTTGAGACTTCACTGACTGATTTAAAACATTATTTATTTTGCATTCCAAAATGATAAGGGTCACAAACTTTTGAAGAATCAAATATAATCTCCAGTAGATCATTAAATAGTCTTTTATTAGAGAGTTTTCATAGGTTCCTAAGGTTATAGTGTCATAACCTTCTATGCCACAACCAAGATTGATCTTCCATTGCACTAAGTCAAGGCAAGTATTGGCTCCTAAGGTCTTCTATGTTTACTGTGTAAACATTCTCTTGCCTATGGGAATAAAGAATAAACATGTCCTTGGAATTGTAAACTAGGAACTTGTCATTCCTAAAATTCAAAAGGTAACATTCATCAAATAATTGTATTATTCTAATGAGGTTGTGCTTAAGAACTTTAAAAAATAAAACATTTGAAATCAAAGTTTTTCCAAGAATAACAATGTTACCTCTACCAATAATTTCCCCCTTAGCATTATCTACGAAAGTTACTTTCCCTCCATTCGTCTTAATAATCTTTTGAATGTAGTTTATGTTACCAGTCATATGCAAGGAATATTCAATATCCATGTACAAATTATTTCTGTTGGTACTATCTTTATTTTCCTAAATATAAGAATGTTATACTTTCAACTTTCTTAGATCCGGAAATTTCAAAAATAAAAATCTTTGGTAACCACATTTTCGATAAAAAATGAGCTTTATGAAATCTTAATGACTGGGTTTTGTTTAAGGAATAAATTTTTTCCCAATGTCCACCACAATGACACTTGGTGTAGAATAGATCACTTTGAGGAAAAAAATAATAGTTACTAAAAATCAGTTTTGAACTTGTATAAAAAAACAATAATTATTCCTAAGAGGTTGGATTTTAGAATACATCATATCAAAATTTTCTTTATGTAAGGTAACGTTTGACAAACACTTCCTTGAGGAAAATATTTCTTGATTTAGTCTAATAATTAAGTTCTTGTCTTCCAAAACATTCGTTTTAGAACTATAGTTGGGCTCGAAAGAATTTTTCTTAGAAATTACATCTTCTATATCCTTAGAAAGTTTATCCTTCTCAAAATTTACATCCTAACGGTTTTTTGAAACACTTTCAATATCAAGGGTTTTCTGATCCAGATCATTAGAATGATCTAATATTTCCTTAGTAATAATAGTATTTCTAGAATTTTCTTTATCAATATTTTTCATGAGTTTTGAATTCTCATTCTCAAGGATTATAGGGAATTTAGAAACTTCTTCATAGGTAAGTAAAGTATTATCTTCATCAGAAGAAGATTCTTTATCAGAAGAGTTATAATATTTACTTTAACTATAATTAGATTTCAAAGATACATTGTTCATGGATTCATCATTGTGTTCCTTATCCATTAATCAATGATTTTAATTAGGTAGTATGGCTATTAGACCAAAATTATTCTGTCCAGAAGATTCATAATATGATGATTCATGTAAAGAGTCACCACCACTAGCACTCTAGGTGTCATTATCTTTCAAGACTTTCAAAGCATTATCTTTGTATTACTTCTTTCTATTTTTCTGAGAATTCTTTTCCATTCTTTACTTTCTATAAAACATACGACAATCAGGTCTTATATGTACAACACTTTTTCATTCGTAACATGTGACTTCTGAAACATTCTTATATCTCCTTTCTTTTTTTTATCTGGTTTGAATGTTCTTTTGTCCAACAATCTTGTTCATCCTTCAAGCAATATTTGCTAATTTATTTTTTTGAATATTCACTTCCACTAGATTCGGATTGAATAACAACTTTCTTATATTTGGATCTTGTAACTCTCTCAGAATTCTTGCCTTTCATATGACTTGAAGTTGTTGTAAAAGCAACAGTAAAATTCCCTTTTTTTCTTAATATTATCATCATCTCTCTTCATTCTAGACTCTTTATGAAGAAGAGTTCCAAATATATCATCAATCAAAATCTGAGTAACCTTCTTATTCTCATAAATAGTAGTTCTCTTGGATTCCCACTCATTGGGAATGATGTCTATGATTTTATCCACAAGAGCTTCATCATCTAATCCTTTATCACTCATGGATTGTAAACTGATGAAGACAATCATAAATATTTGTTGCACCTTACATATGGGTTCTCTATAATGAAATCAGAAACCATGATATTCAGCTTTGAGCATGGCTCTTCTAGTTTCAATCACTTTTTAAGTTCAAGTGTGTAAATGTAAGTTTCTTGCAAATACAATTTTCTACTTCACAAGATGAAATCTAGGTATATATATTTCTAGTCATAGAACAAAGCAAAGTATTGCGTACCTTATAATTCAGTTGATATTCATGCTTTTCTTGATTGGTGAAGGTACTATCTTCTTTTTCCAATATTTTATATCCTCTAGTAAGAATAACAAAATTATCGACTCAAATATTAATAATAAATGTCTTCATGCGATCTCTCTGATATTTGTAATCATTCCCCTAAAAAATAGGTGGTCTAGTAGAATTCAGGTTGTCTCTGGAACCAACATTGATTTCTACAATCTCAAATAAAATATCATTCCACACAAACTTGTCAGTAATAAAAGTTTGTAGATAAGGAAAATATTCCTTAACAAGGAAAAAGCAGAACAATGAAAAACATGATCATGGAAAACTTATATGTGAATATAAGTGTTTCAGATATATCATATGATACCAATTTTAGGACCGATATGATACTAATTGTAGTATCGATATGATAATGTAGATGCTCTATATACAAGAGGGGGGTGGGTGAAATGTATACTTTGAAAATTCTCTGGGAACAATTAAATTTGGATTGAAACCATTCTATTGTTTAACAATGTTAAAAAATGTTAATTCAAAAAACCTCTAGTTCAACATACTTGCTTGATTTCGGAAATGTGATTATGATAATGTGATTCCAGAAATGTGGTTTCGGAAATGAAACTATACAAATGATTACAAAAGATAAATATTATACATTAAAGTGTATAGAATCCTACTAAATCGGAGTGTACAAGAATAAAGAAGTATAATATAGTTATACTTTCCCCAACTATCAAAATTTAGTGGAAAAATTGAAACAAAACAAGTAACTCGTAGTAAATATTTTAACCCAAATAGTACGCAATCCAAAAACCTTCAACAAATTTCCCTTGATTTATACTTTAAAGAAATTATTTCTTATTCGCACCAGGGTAAGACCTCAATATAATGATCGGATTCTATCTTGATATCCCCGAAAGCCCTCAACATAAAGGTATTTGGAACCTATGTCATCTTCATCAAGGAAGTCCTTCAGATTTAAGGTATTCAGCACCTCTGTATTCCTATCCCTAGAAGCCCTCGAATTTACTCAGCAATATTTAGAGTCGCACGAAGAAATTCTTAACAAGATGTTCAGTATGCACTATGTATGAAAATTAGTTCTCTCTAGAAATCACTTCAATAGCATTTAATCTCTAGATTGATCAACTTGTTTTCAGCTCATTCAAATGAGTTCCTATTTATAGGCACATTCTCAATGGTTAGCTCCCTCCTCCAACGATCATATTTTTCCTTAAATTTTGGAGGAACCTCTACACGTGTCACTTGAACAACAGTTAGTTAGTAACTGAAAGCATGACATCGTTTAATAACAAAAACATGAGTAAGAAAAAATATGTTGCTTAACTAAATTCATTTTTCAGAGTGTAAGGAAAAATAGTTCCGATTCTAACCAAAAATACATTTGATATCTATAATATAAGGATATTCGGAATCTATTTTCAAAATAATTAAGAACCTAAATTTTATAGAATTCTATGGTCTGAGTTTCAAGGAAATTCATAATCTGAATTCACGAGAATTCGGAACCTGAACTTAAAAATATCAGAGTTTGAATTCATAAGAATTCGTAGTCTAAACTCATGAATGTTCAGAGTCTGAATTCAGAGAACTTAGAGTCATAACACATAAGAGTTAGGAGTCTAAATTCAGTGGAATTTAGAGTCTGAACTTATATGAGTATGGAGTCTGAATTTAGTGGAATTCAGAGTCTCAACTTATAACAGTTCAGAGTCTGAATTCATAAAACTCGATATCTGAATTTGGATCCTGAAAACAGAATGCTCTATATCTATGTATTATATGATTCTGAGGTTTCAGATATGAAACCCGAATTTTTCACTTAGAAAAAATAATGAATAATGAAAAACATGGTAAGGATAAATTTCCAAGGAGAAGGAAATTTTTTCATATGAGATAAAAGAATAGGGTTAAAGAGATTTTCCTTAAGATAAGGTGGTAGTGAGTTTCAAAACAAGAAGGAATGGAAAAGTCATAATGAAACCTTATTGACACAATAAACACTGGTTTACATTGAAACTTATTTGATTATAAATATAAATATTGATATTTTTTATTATTTATTCAATTGGGAAATTTTTTCAAAGTGAAAATTATTTTTGAATTAATTTAACAATCCAATATTTGAGGAATGTATTTAAAATTTAGAAATAGATGGGGCCCAAGATTATATGGTCCCTTAATATCTCAAGAGACTAACCAGTTGGCATGCATTATAAATTATATTTTTGGTGTATTTCTACCCATATTTTAAACTATCTTAGGGTGTGTTCTTTATGGTAAGGATTTCATGATGTCTATGATAATTATTTACAAAAATAATAATTTCCTTCACTAAAAACACAGTTATTATTATCCATGAGATTACATAATTAACATTATCTATTGTCTCATTTCATGATCAATTTATTGATTAAATGGAATTTGTTTCTAGGTATTTAACATTGAAAATTATTATTCCTTATTTTATCATAATATATTCTATTGTAATTAAAATTTGCTGATAATTTTATTGCACTCTTATTTTGTATCATTTCTCTATAATATTAAGATTAAATATTTAAATGAGTTTTAAGGATGCTGAATTTTTTTCTTATATTTCATATTGTATTTATATTGTAAAATTAGGAAAACTTTGTTTATTTTTTTCTTCAGGACTATTAAAATGATCAATCCTTTGAGAATATATCTATTGTATATTATTCAAAGGAAATAAATTAGAAAACATATCACGGTAACAATATCTTGTGTTGTTATATATGACATTTTCAAGAACCCTACCATCATTCCAATATGACTCCCAATCCTTTACACATTCATCCTATTTATTTTGTAGAATAAATCCTCCATCAAGGCTTTAAAAAAATCTCTCTAGCTTTAAATTTAGGTATTCAATCATGAGGATTACTATGTAGAGAAGGAAAAACATTGGGAGTAACATTTAATCATTTCTATTTATGGGGATTATGAAAGTTCAATCATACAATGGAGGATCAACACCCTCTATATATCATATGATTTTCTGGTGTATAGATCGCCTAGTTCCATGTGAGCATTTGACATGGGAAAAACCCCATCCTAACATGAACACTCCTCAAGAACAGACTCAATACAGATACACTGTCTTAATCCCACCTAAAACATCATGTTATGATAAGAGAATATATAAGATATGTGGTAATATTTGATTGAAATCCCAAATTGGTGATTTTCTATCCAATACTGAATTCATGGTCTTCTGTTAATATATTATCTACAATTCCTTGCCGTGAACATACTGACTTCACCTGTATGTAGTGGTCACCAATTCATGTCATTAGTGTATCATAAAATCCATGTATGGTCATTTTTGGAAGCTCTATGGTAACATTGCTCTGTATTAATCATGACAATCCCACTACTAGATTCTTTTTATTACAAGATGGAGGGGAGTACCCCAAATAAAAAAAAATCAATCCCAATAATGCTCCCAATGAATTTACATGCACATTAGTAGATCAATAGGAGGATTAGATGGAAGACTTTTTTCCTACCAATTCACCTATTTGGAGGAATGACCCTAGATCATGAGAAACATTTCATTATACCCTTTATGAATTATTTTTCTCATATCATCCTATACTCCTATAAGAGAAATAGTTCATATAAATCATTAAATACCCACACCACTTTCATATAAAAAATAATTTCCCAAGACCCTAACCTAGATCCCCACCATTTCTTCCAGAAGGTATATTTTCCCATTAGTTGCCTACCAATCATTATTATTTCAACACCATGGGATCATACCCCCAATGAAGGACATAATGGATTGGGTCCTCGGCCTCCATTTTCAGGGTATCTATATAACCATAAAAATATGAACACATAATTTAGGATACAAATTTCACTTAGGAATATGATGCAACCCCATAGTACCCTATCATCTAGGAGTATACTCCTTCCACTAGTCCCCTTGATTTGATGTAAAATATTTGGATGAATCTACTCAAATCTATAATGAAGGATCCTCTATATAACATAATGACATGATATAGGTGATCCTTGATACCGATAAAAATATGTGGACTATGGTGCTCATCACCATCACATAACTTATGGAGCAGTAGCAATACATTACATTCTTGTAACTACAAAATGATATATTTTCGTAGAACTACATAGAGATGTCCGGGCTAGATCCCTATTTTTTTCATCCACAATCATGGCCTTTCTATTTGTCATCATGGATTCAATCAGCGACCTAGAAAACTCATTCCATCTTATGGTTACATTTTCATGGCTTATGAAAATAAGTTGATCAAATCCAACATCATTTGGTATATTCAGTGTCTTATTTGGACGGATAGCATCATTACAATGAATAAGAAGAACATTAAAATTGTTGGTTTTAATTACTTTCAAGGCCTAAATAGATAATTAATTAAGGAATAATTTTCATTCATGGTCATCAAGTTGTTGATCAATTACACTATTGGATTATATGGTCATTCCTTCATGGATTGGTATTATAAATTAAATTAAATATATATGGAACATCATGATGAAAATGCCACTTCTTTTATGGAATTGTAGGGAACTTTCTCCATTTAAGTGATTTAATCTAGATTAAAGAATTATAAAATGACCTATCAGTGTTCCTTTCACCTTATCTTCATGAAAATCCATTAAACACATATGTTCTTTTTTATGGATGGTTTAGTGTTCAAATCATACCAACATCAGGACAATTATAATGGTAATGATAATTTTTTGAAGTGATACCTTCAAAAAATATGAAGACTGCCTGAACACTACCATTTTTATTTATTTTTTCAAACATGATCCATAATAGATACATCATGGGGGCCTAATGTATTTGAGGAATAAAGAGTAATTAACCAAAAAATTGATTCCCTTATTTGGAAAGGAACCCATGTTAAGGAAATGGGAAATAATATGGTTCATGGGGGCCATAGATGCGAAGAAGACAACTACCATGTTTCCCTCCCACTTTGTTTGAGTGATGTAGTACCCCCAGTTTTTGGTATGTAACCCTTAATTGATGATTTTCATGGTTATAATGTTAAGGGTGATGAATGGGAGAGTTGGGAGAAATTTGAATGAAGTTTTGAGGCAATGGGGATGTTTCACAGGCGGTGCATGGTTGGTCTAACTGTGGATCCAAACTATGCGTATTTGGTGGTTTTTCAGTAGTGGCTCACACATGGTATAAGCACGGTTAGGGATAAAATGTGAGAAATTCATGCGAGGGTCTTCCTAGAAAGTTTTTAATGCATGGTTAGCACATATTTTGTCTAACCTTGAAAACTAACCGTGCGAGCAATGAAGTGAGATCCTAAAAAGTATATCTCACATGTTTTTGCCTCTAAATGGCTCGTTTTTTCTCTTAAGTAACCATAACTCGAGATTTTTCTTCTTTTTAGGACAAATAAGGTTCTCCCATTTTTCTGAAGGTGATCTGATGTCTAACCTTGCCGAATCGAAGCTAGATTATTGAGGTATGTGATCGTTCTCCTTCGTTCTTGATCGGTTTCTAAAATCTACTTAGATCTGCATCTCATCATGTCTCAATTTCTTATATCTATGCCTATAATGGGTAGATCTATGTGTGTGGATGCCAAAAATTATGGTTTTTTGTCATTTACTTTCTTAGAGTATAGGTCTAAAGAAGGTTCTTGGAGAATCGACTCAGTTTTCTTATGCGTTCTTCATTCATTATGGTTTTTATCAAAACCATTGAGGTAGGTGGATTCACTCTCTTCTGATCATGTTAGAATAGAATGGATTAATTTTATAATGGTTTATTTTAATTTAATTGTTTGTTAAAATCATGGAATAAATCATATTTAGTTATGATTTATGGTTTTAGTTAAATTGTGAAATCTTGCTGAACTGTTGTGCAAAGTGATTTAGATTCTTGAATTTAAAATGATGATTTTAAATTATGTATTTGATAGAATTGTTAAATGGTTTGATAAAAAATGGGTTTTCAATAAAAAGGGTGTTTTATTTAAATTTTATGGTATTTAAATGACTTTTATTGATTTGGTTTTTAATAAAATTATGTTTTTATTGAAAAGGTGTTTTGGAATGATCATTGCACATATGTGGTCTGTGTGTTCATGTTTTATATACAAGTCTTGGTTGAAATAAAACCCTGTTCTTAGTGCCAAATGGTTAATGAAACATGGGATATAATTACCTTATGATGATATGGTAGATCAACAAGAAACTGATCATGAGTATGGAACTACCATAACGAAGCATTCATGGTTGGTTTCTATGGGTTTTTTGAATGCTTGGGTATGCCAAAAAAGGATGTTGTGAAATGGTTTTTAAGCATCATTAGTTATTTTTCTGGAAAAATAACTTTTGGGAAAAAAAATTTTAAATGGAACTTGAATTCATTTAATTATAAATGGTTTTGGAAATGTGTTTATATTTTGTTATAAACTATTTTAAGAAAATGTTTTATATAAACTGTTTTATGTAAATGTGGCAAACTCTACTATCCTAGTGGCATGAGTAGGGAATTCATTGGGTAAAACCTATTATGTTTTATACTCACCCCACTTTGGCACCTGGGTTCTTTTGCATATTCTATTTTCTAGGATAATGGAAAAGGTAACGTTTCAACGTTTTTAGCACTACCTCATTAGGTTTGGGTTGTTCGGTGATTGAGGATATTGGAGCATGTGGATCATGGAGTCTTGTGGTCTCTTGAGATAATTTATTAGTTTAACCTCTATGTACCTTTATACATATTTTTTCTTCTTCTATTGTGTACTTTTATGTTGTTTAAGATACATGAATTTGTTTAGATGTCTTCCTTTTGTTCATGCATCATTTAGGGTACGGTTTGGTTATGGGTTTTTGGTTTATTGGATTATTTATAAATGTTTTAATTGTCCCCCACATTTACTTGAAACCCTTTAGAATTTATTTCGATCCTTTTTCATCTTGGGGATATCTCTTACGGACTAGTAATGACTCGTTGTACTCTCAATCCAATGAAAATTGGAGGGTCATTACAAATGGTATCAGTTCGGTCCTTCCATTGTGGCACAACTCATCAGTGTCATTGGTATTGGAGTTAGAATTCCTTTTCATTTATTCCTTGTATTAGAATCTTTGATATTAGTAAGATTGTTGGAACATGAAATGTATATCATAAAAGGGAGTAGCAAACCCATTTATGATGAACATTAAGTTATCAGGGTGTTAGGTACATAAGGGTTATGGATACACTTCTAAAAAGATTGAAATATCATTTTCATGGGTTTAGCCAATGTGATGAGAATGACCTGAATTCTAGAGTAATGAATTCCCACTAAGATTGAATATTTAATTGTGAGAAATGATTTATGATTTTGTGAAATGAAGTAAATTTTTGATAAATGAATTTTTTTTTTCAGATTAATGATTTTAAAAAGTGGATACTTGGTAATTGTCGGATATAGTTTGGTTTTCCAACGAATAAATGACTTTAAAAAATTATTGAACATAGAAAAATGTTTTTTTTTGAAAACAATGTTGTGATATTTCAGAGGATAGAATTTAAAATGTTAATACATCAGTTTCTAGAGTGTTAGACTTATAGAGTTTTTTGTTGGTTTCGAAAATGGCACTTGATAGGCATCATAAGAACTAGTTAGAAGTGGTTTTTGAGAATTTGGTTGAACTTGAGTGGCCGGTGAACCTATAGTTTTTCCAATTAATCACTTAGGATTTTCAAACTATTGAGTTGGGACTCCAACTGAATACTCTGTTCACGATATTTATTACTATTGAAAATACATGTGGAGGATTTAAGGTTGTCTTTACTAAATGAGATGAGAAATCTTGCACTAATATGGAGAGGAAGTTGGGAATTTATTTTCTATGATTTAAATATGAAATGATTCATTCTATGATAAAACTCAAAACTCCATTTGGTGAAAGATAATTTAAAGCCATTGTGTGTCAAGAATTTGTTATAACTGTTGATGGGGCTAAGATGAAATGAGAATTCTCAATGTTGTACATGTATTTCTATGATATAATCTTGGGTATGGATTTGTTGAAATCATTCAAGGAACACATCGATTGTTGTAGGAGAAAAGATTTTTTTATAATTGAGGATGATATCGAACAAATTTTTAGAGGTGAATCGAATGAAATGAAAGGTGAAAATATATTTTTGGAACCAACGGTGGGAACAATTTCTTATCAGGTGGAAGCGTTGACATTGGCATCAAGGGAATATATTGAGGAAAATAGTTTTCTAGAAATTGTAGATCAATTTCCAGATGTCTTTCCTAAGAAAATCTCAAGGTTACCACCTCTATGGGAAGCATAGATTATGATTGATCTCCTTCTTAGGACCAGTCCTATTTCCCTTTTGTCATATAGGATGGAACCAATAGTGTTAAATGAATTTAAAGTGCATTTGGAGGAGCTGGAAAGCAAGGGTTTCATTCAACCAAGTACATCTCCATGGGTAGCACTGATTTTGCGCGTGAAGGAAGTAGATGTAACTCTTTGGTTGTGTGTTTATTATCGAAAGACTAACCAAGATACCATAAAGAATAGATATCCACATCCACGAATTGATGATATATTTGATCAATTAATGGTGGATCAGTGGTTCTCCAAGATTTATTTAAAATATGGATTTCACTAGTTGTGGGCTTGGAAAGAGGGTAATCAAAATACAGCTTTCAAATGCAGATATGGACACTATGAATATGTAATCTTGCATTTTGGTCTAATGAATGGACCAACTGTCTTTATGGAATTGGGGAATTGGATATTTTAGTGATGTCTGGATTATTTTATTGTAGTGTTTTTGGATGAAATATTGGTGTATTCAAAGACAAGTGCTTACCATGAGGATCATTTGGAAACAGTGTTTCAATACATGAGATATCACTATTTCAATGAAAAATTGTCAACGTGTGATTTTTTTGATATAGGAAGTACATTTCCTTGGCTATGTCATCTCTGAAAAGGGCATCTTGGTTCATCTTAAAAATATATATGTTGTTATCGTGTGGAAACCATAGTAGAATGTATTTGAGATATGACGTTTTCTTGGTCTAGCTTGTTACTAACAACACTTTTTACGTGATTTACCATGACTTGATTTTCTAATTAGATATTTGACAAAGAATAATGCTCCATTCCAATATAAAGAGGAATTCCATATGTCTTTTCAGATGTTGAATTTTAGGCTTACATCTACACCTATATTAATTTTTTTAGAATTGGGACAATAGTATGTATTGTATTTTGAAGATTCTGGATCAGGGTTAGGATGTGTACTCATGCAAGAATACCATGTGTTTAGATATGGTTCAAGGAAGTTAAAACTGAATGAGAAGAACTACTAAACACAGAATTTGGAGTTAGCTGTATTCATTCATTCTTGGAAGACATGGAAACATTATATATTTAGTGAGAAATTAAATATGTTCACAGACCAAAAAAAGATGGAAACATATTTTCTCACAATGATATATAAATTTGAAGAAAGGGAGATGGATGGAGTACCTTTATTTGTTTGACATTGAATTGATTTAAAGACCAGGAAAAGATATTTTAGTGGCAGATGAATAGATTAGAAAGTCATATGCTCCATTGGAAAAAGAAGCTTCAGATGAATGACAGTTGACATTGGTCCTAGCTGACATGCATGTGTAATGTGAATACAGAGGTGATGTTGCGGTTTTCTTTTCGGGAATTCTTGTTTCCAATTTGGTAAATCTAGTCAAAGAGGCACAAATATTTGATGCGGAATGTCTGGTTATGAATTTAATACTCAATGGTGATGAGACCATTGAGGGCTATAAACTTTATGGGAGTTCATGTTTGTGGTTTATAGATTGAATAGTGGTGCTTATGGCTTGTCAGGAACAACTCCTTAATGCTTACCATCATTCAAGATGGGTTGTACATCAAGGTTCAATGAAAATTTATAAGGCATTAAAGGCATTGTTTTGGTGGATCGACATGAAAAGAAAGCAGGCTGAGTTCATCTCGCGGTGCTTAACTTGTCAGCAGGTTTAAGTAGAGCATCAAACACCAGCAAGAATGTTGCATTCTTTACATATCCCATTGTGGAAATCAGAACAGATAGTGATGGATATTGTTATAGGTCTTCCAAGAACAGTTTGGAAACAAGATTACATATGGGTGGTAGTGGATTTGCTTACTAAGTCGGACCATTTCATCCATATTCATGAAACTCATATGTTATAGGATTTTTCAAAAATCTACATCTGAGATGTGGTAATGAGGCATGTCATACCAGTTTCAATAGTCTCAGAAAGCTATCTGAGGTTCACATCTCGTTTCTAGAAATCCTTACAGCTAGCTCCTGGGACTCAGTTGACTATGAGCAAGGCATATCAGCCTCATATGAATGGTAAATCAGAGCAAATGATACAAACATTAGAGGACACTTTGTGGGAATGTGTAATGTATTTTGGTGGATCATTAGAAGATCATTAACCTATGTTCAGTTCTTATACAATAACATTTATCATGACTTGATACATATGGCTCCATTTCAAGCATTGTATGGGCGTCCCTACCGTTCACTAAAATTCTGGGTGGAAATAGGTGAAACTTCACTAGTTTGGCCAAGACTTGTCCAAGAAACAATGGTGAAGATCCAGTTGATCAGAAAGAGGATGGAGATGGATCAAATTTGATATAAATCTAATGAAGATTACCGTCAAAGACTGTAGTCATTCATTGTGGGTGATAATGTCTTCTTGAGGATATCTACAATGCTTGGACATCGTTGTCTTGGGAAGCTGGTAGAGTTATCTCCTTGGTACATAGTACATTTAAAGATACTAGAATGGGTCAAAGATGTGGAATATCAGTTATCATTACCACTGTGGTTCAGTTCGATGCATAATGTGTTCCTTGTATCTGAGTTGAAGAGGTATTAGCATGACCTCAACCACATGATTAGATCGATCACATTGACCTAGATCTGAATTCTTCTTTGATGCATACCCATGTATGGATTCTTGATAGGAAAGGGAAAGTCTTTGTTGAAAAAGCATCGGTCTAGTGTGCATTTTTTGGCAGCATGGTCAGATTCAGGAAGAGACTTGAGGACATGAAAATGAAGTGAAGGAGCGGTGGACAGAAATCATTCAGTTGGGTGGGGATTTTCTACTTTTTATAGGATGGAAACACCAATGGTGGGGAGAATGTAGTACCATTAGTTTTGTTTTGTATCTCTTACTTAATTATTTTGATTGTTATAAATTTAAGGGTTACGAATGAGAGAGTCAAGAGAACTTTGAATGACGTTTTTGTTGGATTTGGTGGCCTAGAACCAACAACTTTGTACTTAATTCATTAATAAATACCTTATCACATATTGATTTTTCTTCATTGTGATAATTCATGTGATAATGTCCCAAGGATAGCAATTTCATTAAAGGTTCATAGTGGATCCCTGCTATGATGACAACCCAGAAGTGCCATAACAATGTTCTTGAATATATGTTCTATTGCTATATAATGTAATTTGAGTGACACAATTAATACAGTATATTAGGGGTGAGGAATCATAAATCATTGATGAACCTTCTCATGGTGTGCGCCTTTGGTAATGTCCAGGAGAATATTATTAGAACGAGTCCCTCCTATAAGAAATCCACATTTCATAGTTTCATTGGATGTTTCTATCTGCGGACGTGTCTATTAGTCCTTAGACATTAAGATTATTATTAATTATTATCACAACTCATGCACTTAGATCTAGTGAGAAAAACTGTAACAACACACTGTTCCCAGTGAGGTAGGATACATTGGGTGCGTCACGAGTGATATTGCATTAATAGATAATGTTAGAATGGATCTGTCCATTATATTCCATAACAGAAGTAGATATACCAATTCCTTTGATGGAATTGATATAGCCTAAATAAATCCATGGAAATGGTGAGCAATGGGCAAGATCAATTCCATAATGTCAAAGAAATAATTATTAAGCACATTGGTTGTTGACACTAGTATGAAACCCGCTTGATTCAAGATATTGAGACAAAAGGATTAAATTACATGGTGAGAATTCATAGGATGTTACATGTCATTGTGGCATTAAATTATTTCTCTATGGGTTCCTTGGAATGTTTCTAGACACTAACCTTGGACTTTATGCAATCTCAGCTTAATGCCACGGAGAAAGAGTCTTAGAGGGTCACACACTAAGTGTGTCCAAGTATCTTAGTAAATATTAATTTAACAAGTGGAATAAAGATTATTTCCAAATTTTGTTTAATAATTATTTTAGGATACCTAATCACATTTATTTCGACACTAGTTATTTGATAAAATATATTGTGGGTAAAATAATATATTTATTAGTGAGGAATGTAGTAACGTTTATTTGAGAAATAAATAGTCATTACAAAAGGTATAATAAATGTGATGGAGAAATTACGAAAAATGGAAAATAAAAGTACACACCGTGTATATTAATTTATACACGTCCTGATGTTTTTCTGGGAATTTATGAGAAATAAAATTATTTATTTAATTAAATAATAATAG
Organism: Viscum album; assembly: GCA_963277665.1. Classification (NCBI taxonomy): domain Eukaryota; kingdom Viridiplantae; phylum Streptophyta; class Magnoliopsida; order Santalales; family Viscaceae; genus Viscum; species Viscum album. Next base: position 1,996,035,922 of record OY728136.1, read on the forward strand.
GTGTAATTCGCTCAGTGCATGTTAAGTAATAATAATAGTAAACTGTTATTATTAGACAATGAGTATTAATAAAAATTAAATGAAATAAATAAATGATTTCTAGAAATTAAATTATTTTATTATTCCATGTAATTAAAAATCCCAATTATATTTTTTTCATTAGCCTGTCCATATTTAGTGGTTATGCACAATCGATTTGGAAAATCTCCCAAGCCAAGAGAGAATTATTTTTCCACCAATAAAGCTCTCAAGATACGAGAGAAGGATCCAACTCAATCATACCAAGTCAATCAAAGGTTGACATCGCAAGCAAAGTCCCTTCTATGCTTGCTTCTGGAGATCCCTTCGGATGTCCAGAGATAAGTGGAGCACATGTGGATCACCGCTAGAGGAATCCTAAACTTAGATTCTACGACACAATGATGGATCACATCATATCGTGACTGAAAACATCAAAGGAGAATGAATTCCTTAAATGTAATTATTTTCAATTAATTAAATTAATTATAACCAATGTATGATGATCTTCTATATGGTTTCGAGACTCCCCTAATTCTTTATCATTCTTCGTTCTATTCTGAGAATCCGATGTTTTATTATCGTGGTGGATCTCAAATTAATCGTTGTTAATGATAAAATTTATGTTGGGTACACCCACTAACGTGCTTTTGCTTTTCCTGGAACCTACAAGTGGTATCAGAGGGTTCATATCATTGGTTATAATTATTTAGTATTTTCGTTGGTGATTTAATCATTTAATCATTTATTTATTTCAATTAAAATTAATTTTTCTTTAAATCAGAATCTCAAGATCTATTCCTCCTCTCTCATTTCTCATTCACCTTAAATAAATGAATTTAAATTTAAATTTTCATTAAAATAGAATAGAGGATCTCATATAGAGGTTCCAAACGTGACTGGCCTTACAACACCAGAATACACGGCGTGTATTTAGAAGTACATGCCATATAGTCTAGGTTCAATGCTTCGGACTGATCTACCCAATCAAGCCTTGTATTAGAGTATTCCTAATTCATAAATGACACCAAGTATTAACCAGAAACAGGTGGCACACAGTTTCAGGATTACATGCCGTGTGGCCTATAAAACATATCATGTAGTCCCTTCAGGTTAGGGTTGGACCGTGTACCTCATACACGGCTTTCCAGGCTGGAAACCATGTTATTCAAATACTACATGGCGTCTGTTCCACTGAACACACCGTGTTCTCTGAAAATTTCTGAAGTACATAAGCACACCATGTCCCCTGGCGTGTAATTTGGATGGATAGTGAATAAAAGTACACACCATTTCGTCAGAACTACATGTTGTGTGCTCATCCCAATTACACAGATTTATTGAAAATTATTATTATATTATACAAAACAATGACACGTGTACCATAGTGCAGGGATAATGCTGAGGAAAAACATGTGATAGGTGATTTATATATATATGTTTAATTTAATATCTATGTAAATGGTAATTCATTGGGTTGCCTCCAAGGTACAAGTTATGCACACAGATAATTTTAAATTAATTTATTTGTTTAAAATTATGCTGGATGAGAATCTCAAAGAAATTCAGAAAAATGGTTTCAGATAAAATGATTTATTAATTAAAGATAATTAATTGATTCGAGCATGATTTATTTTAAACAAATGGATTAAAGAGTTAAATTATAGTTTTATTTATGCCTAAATATCATTGAAAGTATGGATGATGTTGAGGTAGACCAAGACATTTGTATGTGAATGATTTCATTTAATTTATTTAAATTAAATTTGTTGGCCTGAGATCCTTCTCCCTATTAATATGAAGGGCTTGCGTGCCCATGGTTATTTTTATGTTAAAACCCCTTTTACTCCCCACCTGTGTGATATGAATACATATGTAATGGATAGAGCTCTCAAGCTAGTGAGGTGGCCCATGTCAGAAGCCAAGGTGAAACCAATCTGAAGAGATACAAAGGTGGACAGGTGGAAACCTGTAAAAACGAACCGGAAAGGTTCAAGGTGTTTCTCCCCAAGCTCTTGGGTTAATTTATCAACTTCTAGATAAACTAACCAAAAGAGAAATCTCATGACCATACCTTTTATTTTATTTTTTTCACTTTCATGGTTTATTTATTATGGGTGTGTAATCACGATCACATAATTAATGAATCAAACAAGCATGCAACATGGACCAAAAATAAATTCATCTTAAGCATAAATATTATCTTAGACATGGTTAATCACTTAATTATATTCCACTTAACATTAAAGAGCTTGTCATAAAATTTAATAAAGTTTAAATTTACGTATAAGGATATATTCCCTTAAAGAAATATTAAGTCGGTATAACCTTCCATAATCACTGTTAGAATCAAACCATAGTTTAAAGTGCTTGACCAACCCTAGTTGGGGTGCTTTGAATTATTGGGGAATTATTATTCAAGGTTATGGGTTGAATTGATGTGGTTCGCATCAACGATTGACTGCTGCAGTAGGACTTGGTGTGACCAAGAGGTAAAGGCTGAGGAAATCCAAAATAAAATGATTTCAGGATTGGGGAGTCCACTAAACAGATCAAGGAGCTGCGAGTTAATGTATTTTTCTACTATAATGCCTAACTAAATCCCTTTAAGTAGATTGACCAACCCATGTTGGGGTAATGCGAAGGGAAACATGGATCCTTGCCACTAGAATATTTAGGCAAGATAATATTCTAATGTAAATGGTGAGGGATATTAGATTTTGATAAAATAGCGGGAGACTAATAAGTAATAATTTATTTTATTGTCTCAATTTATTCATAATAAAGTACTAAACCTTTTATCAACGTAATTCGTAGAAATGGAAAGAAAAATGACTTCAAACATATCATTGCTAACCATACTCGAGAAAGAAAACCTTCTCACTGGCACCAATTTCCATGAGTGGCAGAGGTGTTTACGCGTCATCCTTCGCCATGAGAGGAAATTATATGTTCTGGAGGAGCATATTCTAGTTGTTCCTGGGAAAGAGGCCAGTGATGAGGAACTGTCTCACTATAAAAAACATATGGATGATGCCACATATTTCCAATGTTTCATGTTATCGAACATGTCTAATGAGCTCTTGAAGAAACATGAAACATGGACATGTATAGCATGATGTCTCACCTTAAGGATCTCTACCAAGAGACGGTGATACAGGAGAGATATGATAGATCCAACACTTTGTTTATAACTATTCTTGGAGATTCTGTGCCATCTAGGCCTCATGTAGTCATGCTCATTGGCTACAGTGAATGCCTAGACATATTAGGGATTATGTTCTCGAATTATTTGTGTACATATCTCATCTTATCATCACTACCCAAGACCTTCTCTAGCTTCATTGTCAACTACAACATGAGAAAATATGATAATAGTCTATCAGAACTTATGACCTTAATTCGCCAGGTTGATAAGGACATGGGGCGTGACAAGCCTGTTGTTCCTATGATGAATAAGAAAAGGAAGGACAAGACAAAGTGGCCAAGGACTTATAAATGGTCTAAATCCCCTAAGTGTCATCCCTCCAATAAAGGGAATATCCTGAGGTAGGAAAAGGAATGGGAGGTGGTATTTTTTGCATGTGGAATGCAAGGCCACTAAAATAGTAACTGCACCCAGAATCCTGAGGACACTAATGGTGCGTCCATTATCGAGTGTAATCTTTCCATTTCTACACATTGGGTATTAGATACAGCTTGTGGGGATCACATCTGTATTCAAATACAGGAACCAAGTAGATTTAGAAAGATTTCTAGAGGGTAGGTGGATCTTCGAGCTTCCAATTGTATAAGGCTGGCTACATTGTCCATTGGTGATTACCACCTCTCATTGTCGACTGGGATGATTTTGGTTTTACGTAACTGTTATTATGTGTCTTGTGTTACCAAGAACACAATTATTTTATCTTGATTATATATGGATGGATTTATTTTCATGTTTGGAAATAAGGGTTTTCTCTTTTATAAGAATAACATATGTTATGGTATGGCACATTTAAATAATGGTTTCATGGTAATAAATTACGAAAAACAGTTTTTGGCAATCGATAACGAAACAGACTCACATGATGCAAACATCACCCAGTTTTAGCATCACTGTCTCGCTCATGTAAACAAGAATCCCTTGAAAAATATCTTCCAAGATGGATATTTAGACTCTACCGATCTAAAACCACTTGATATATTTCACACTTGTTTACAGGGTAAAATGAACAAGCCAAATTTTGGTGGACAGGGTGAAAGGGCCACAGAGCTTCTAGGATTGGTGCACCCGGGTGTGTGTGGACCATATCCAGTAGAATCTAGAGGTGGATATTCTTACTTCATTACTTTTACTGATGATTTGAGACATAGATAAATTTATGTAATTCAAGAATGAATTTGGGAATCATCTTGGTAAGAAGATAAAGAAGCTTCGATCAGATTGAGGTGGAGAATATCTGAACCAACAGTTCATCGATCTTCTACGAGAGTCTGAGATTTTATCTCATATCACTCCTCCTTATACACCAATGTGGAATGGTGTTAGTTAAAGGAGAAACCAAACCTTGTTGGACATGATGAGGTATATGATGAGTCATGAAGATGTTCCATTATCCATTTGGGGATATGCATTACATACTGGAGCATACACATTAAACCGAGTACCAGCTAAAGTGGAAAATGAAATTCCTTCCATGATATAGAATGGAAAGAACCCCATTTTGTCTCACAAATTTGTATGGGGATGATAGGAATTTGGTACGTCCTTTTCAAGAAACAAACTAGCACCCCGAGACATGAATTTTATCTTAATAGGATATCCCAAGGAAACGAAAGGATATTACCTATAAAACCCTTCAGAAAAGAAAGTGTATGTTTCCAGACAAGTTGTATTTCTTGAGAGGTACACCATCCTAAAAATGTATAGTGGGATAAATATTTAATTTAATGATATCAATGATCAAGATACATATGAGTTGGTACAAGAACAGGTTCCATAAGTCCTTGTGGAAGAGGTTCAAGAAACACAAGTACTACATAGGAGCATAAGAGAGGAAAGGGAACCAGAGAGATATAGTTTCCTAGTCACCGAGGATGGTGAATCATTATTGTTGCAAAATGATGATCCTCTCTCTTATAAGGAATCAGTAGAAAGCTCAAAAGATAAAAGATGGCTAGAAGGTATGAATTCTGAGATGTATTCCATGTATCATAACAAAGTCTCGGTTCTGGTCGATGGTCCAGTTGATGTAAAGGCTATTGGATGCAAATGGATATTCAAGACAAAACTCAACATGGAATGTCAAGTTATCACCTATAAATAAAGGGTACTGACTAAAGGATTCAGAAAACGTCAGGGAATTGACTATGATATAACCTTCTCCATAGTTTCCATGTTTAAATCCATAAAAATTATACTTTTCATAGAATCTTACCATGATTATGAGATTTGTAATATTGATGTCAAAAAAGAATTCTTGAACAGGAGCCTTTAAGAAGATGTTTATGTGACACTAACTAAAGTGTTTGTGACACCAGGTGAAGCCAAATGGATTTTCATGTTGCATAAATCCATTTATGGATGAAAGAAATCATATAGTTCATGGAACATATGATTTGATGAATCCATAAATGTATTTGGTTTCATTATGAATGAATGTGAGACATGTGTTTATAAATGGTGTAATAGGAATGTGATAGTTATCATAGTAGTATATGTTGATGACATATTTCTTATTGGAAATGATGTACCGGTCTTAAAGATAGTTAAACATTGGTTGAATAAGTGTTTCTCCATGAAGGACTTGGGTGAATCAACCTACATTATAGGGAACAGGTTCATTTGTGAATGATCCAAGATGCTGCTTGGACTAAGTTAGGGTATATACATTAACAATATAATAAAGAGATTTAGTATGGAACAATCCAAGAGGGGATTGGTTCCAGTGTCAGATGACCTACATCTTTGTAAGAAAATGTGTCCTCATAAAGAACACGAGAAAGATATAATGAGTATGATACCATACGATTCAACAATAGGATCTATCATGTATTTCATGTTATGTACCAAAAGTGATGTATCCTATGCACTAAGCATGGTAGGAAGATATCAAGAAGATCCAGGAGAACAACATTGGGTTTCTGTTAAGACTATCCTTATGTATCTAAAAAGAACTAATGATATGTTCCTGGTGTATGGAGGAGATGAGGATCTTGTCATCAGAGTGTATACTGATGCTGGGTTTTAGACAGATCAGAATTATCTAACGTCACAATCCAGATATATTTCTTGTCTTAATGATGGGGTTATGAGCTGGAAGAGTTCAATGAAACTAGTTGTCGCTGATTCTACAACAAATTTTAAATATATAGTGGCTTCTTATGCATCCAAGGAAGCCATATGGATTCGGAACATTGTCCATGAACTTGATGTGGTTTCTAGTAGTAAAGATCCAATCAAATTGTATTGTGATAATACTACAGTTGTGGATCTTACAAAAGAACCAAGGATACATCAACGGACAAAGCACATACTCTGGAATTATCACATCTTGATAGATTTCTAGAAAATAGGTGATGTTACAGTGAGCAGAGTGTCCACAAAAGAGAACCTGGTGGACCCCATGACTAAAGACCAATCTCAGCAGAAGCATGAATATCATGTCAGAGCTAGTGGGTTAAAGGTTTTTGGCAGTGGGCTCTATTCCAAGTGGGAGTATTTTGGAGTTGGTGGCCTAAAACCAACTACTTTGTACTTTATTCATTAATAAATACCATATCACATCTTGATTATTCTTCTGCATGATAATGCATGTGATAATTTCTTAAGGACAACTGTTCCATTAAAGGGTCATAGCGGATCCCTACTGTGATGAGAACCCAAAAGGGAAATAACACTATTCTTGAATATATGTTCTATGTCTAGATGATGTAATTTGAGGGACACAAATAATACAGGCCATTAGGGGTGAGGACTCATAAAACATTGAAGCACCTTCTCATGGTGTGTGCCCATGGTAATGTCCAGGGGGATATTATGAGAATGAGACCCACAAGTAAGAAATCCACATTTCATAGTGTCATTGGATGTTCCTATCTGCGGACGTCTGTATTGGTCCTTAGGTTTTAAGATTATTATTAATTAGTATCACAACTCGCACACTTTGATGTATTGATGAAACCTATGATGAAACACAATTCATAGCGAGGTCGGATGCTTTGGGTGCATCACAAGTGATATTTCATTAATAGATAATGCGAGAAAGTATTTTTTCTTTATGTTGTATAACAAAAGTAGATATATCAGGCTATTTGAGGGACTTGATATAGCCTAAATAGATCCATGGCCATGGTGAGGAATGGGAATGATCAATAATAGAAAGTCATAGAATGAATTATTGAGAACATGGGTTGATGACACTACCATGCAACCCACATGATTCGATATATCAAAACAAATTTATTAAGTTACATGGTATGAATTCGTAATAGGTGACACGTCGTTGCAGCGTTGACTTGATTCTCTATGGATGCCTTGGCGTGTTGTGAGACGCTAACCACGGACATTAGACAAGCTCCGTCTAATGCCACAGAGAAAGAGGCCTAGAGGGTCACACATTAAGTGTGTCCAAGTATTTAAGTTAAACATTAATTTAACATGTTGAATAAAGATTATTCCTGGCTGTGGTTTATTAATTATTCAAGGATTCCTGATCGCATTTATTTCGACACTAGTTATTCGAGAGAATACATTATGTGTGAAATAATATATTTATTAGCATGTAATGTAGTGATATTTATTTGAGAAATAAATATTCATTATTATAGGTCTAATAAATTTGGTGGAGGAAATTATGAAAAATGAAAAATAAAAGTACAGGCCATGTATATTAATATATACACACTGTGTAGTTTTTCTAGGAATTTATGTGAAATAATAATATTTATTAAATTAAATAATATTATGTGTAATTCTTTGGGCACATGTCAATTAAAAATAATAGTCAATTGCTATTACTAGACATGAGATATTACTTATAATTAAATGAAATGAATAAATTTTTTTAGGTAATTAATTCATTTTATTATTCCATTTAATTAAAAATCCCAATTATATATTTCTCATTGGCCTTGCTATTTTGAGTGGTTGTGCACAACGGATTTGGAAAAACTCTCCGGCCAAGAGATAATTATTTTTCCACCAAGAATGCTCTCAAGCAACGAGAGAGAGATCCACCTCCACTGGATCAAGGCGATCACAGGTGGACATTGCATGTGATTGCCCTTCTGTGCTAGCACCCAAAGATCCCTTCAGCGATGTACAAAGATATGTGGAGCATGTGTGGATCACATCTAGAGGAATCCAACACATGGATTCTATGATGAAATTATGGATCACATCAGATAGTGACCAAAAATATCAACAAAGATAGAATTATATCATGGTAATTATTTTCAATTAATTAAATTAATTATAACCAACGTATGATGATCTTCTATATGGTTCTAAGACTCTCCTCTTTATTTTTCATTCTTCATTTTTTTCCAAAGATCCGTTATTTTATTATCGTGATGGATATCAGATTGATCATTGTTAATGCTAAAATTAATGTTTGGTACACCCACTAACGCGATTCCACTGCGCCCAGAACCTACAGTTTTTGGGTAAAGGGGAAGTTGCATGGGCAGCGGACGGTTTTTCTAACCGTGCAGCCAAACAATGGGTAGTTGGTCGTCTTGAGGCAGTGGATCCCACACAGTTGAAGCATGGTTAGAGAGAACCTATGAGTAAGATATGTGAGGGTCTTCTTAGGCAGTGGCTAATGCACAGTTAACGCACAGTTTGTCTAGCCATGTGAACTAACTATGCAGGAACTTATGTGAGAAACTACAAAAGTTGATCTCAAACGTTTTTTTTCTAAAAGGATCTTTTTTTCACCTAAGTGTCCATAACTCGGGAATTTTATTCTCCATAGGCCAAAGAGAATTCTCCCACCATTCTGGATGAAATCTGATGTTTTCCCTTTGCGAATCAAAGTTGGATTCATGAGGTATGTGATAGTTCTCCTTTGTTATTTATCAGTTTCTTAGATGTACGTAGATATACTTCTCTTATTCTCTTTATTTCTTATATCTACTCCATTTATGGGTATATCTATGTTTGTGGATGACCTAAATGATGTGTTTTTTTGTTTTACTTGCTAGGATAAGGGATCTAAGGTGGGATCATGTAGAATCGGCCCAGTTTGCTTGTGCGTTTTCATTTGTTGTGGTTTTCATAAAAAACATTCAGGTAGAATGCATCACACTAGAATACTATTGCTATAATTGATTGAAATAGTTTCAAATTGGATTAGATGAATGGAATTGATTGCGACAGGCATGGAATAAATTTTTTTTAGTATTGATTGATTGTTTTAGTTAAATTGTGAAATCTTGGTAAATTTTTGTGCCATGTGATTAGGATTATTGAATTTAAAATGATGGTTTTCAATTATAGATTTGATTTAATTGTAAAATGGTTTGATAAAAAATGGAGTTTCAATAAAAAATGTGTTTTATTTAAACGGTTTGGTAAATAAATTACTTTGATGGATTCAGTTTTCAATAAAATGTTGTTTTAATTGAATAGGGGTTTTGGCAGGATCTTTGGGCATATGTGGTGTGTCTGTTCATGTTGTATATACAAGGATTGGTTTAAATATCATCTTGTTCTCAGTTCCAAAGGGTTAATGGAAAATGGGATATAATTAACTTGTGACATCTGGGAATATTCACAAAAAAAACTGCTCATGAGTATGGAACTATCATAACGAAGAATGCATGGTTTGTTTCATGGGTTTGTGGAATGGTTTGGTATGCCAAAAAGGGATGTTGTGAAATAGTTTTTAAACATTTTTAGTTATTTTTCTTGAAAAATAACAGACTAGAAAAATTCATTTAAATTGCACTTATATACCTTTGGTTATAAATGGTTTTGAAAACTTGTTTATATTTGGTTATAATATTTTTTGAGAAATTGTTTTACATAAACAGTTTAATGTAAATGTTGTTAACTCTTCTATACTAGTGGCGTCAGTAGGAAAGTCATTGGGGAAAACCTACTGATATATATACTTACCCTTGTCGGGCTCCTTGGTGATTTTTTCATATTCTATTTTCTAGGATAGGGGAAATGTAATGTTTCCCACATTTTAAGCACTACATCGTGATTTTTGGGCTGTTCGGTGATTGTGGAGCTTAGATCACGTCGATCATGGATTCTTCTGGTCTCTTGAGAGTATTTAGTATTTAATCTACTATATACATTGATACTTATTTGGTCTTCCATTGTTGTGTACTTTTATTTTGTTTGAGATACATGAAGTTGTTTAGTTGTCTTACTTTTGTTCATGAATCATTTAGTGTATGGTTTGGTTATGGATTGTTGGTTTATTGGCTTATTTATAAAAGGGTAAATCGTCCCCCACTTGTACTTGAAACCCTTCAGCAATTATTTGCAGCCATTGGTGTCTTGGAGATGCCAACTTAAGTCCTCATAATGGCTCATTTTACTCTCAATCCAATGTGAATTGGTGGGTAATTACAAGTGATCACAGTGTGGGTTACCATGAGATATTTACACTTCCTAATAATATACACAATGTTCCCAGGATAATTAACCGCTATTCAATGTGCATTATAGAGAGTCAAAGAGACAGTCTCCACCACCTTCAGGCTGTGGTGAATTTGCTCACATAACTCTTTCCCTATGGCCAAATCCAGATCCTCCTCCTATAGAACATCATAAAATCCATAATAGGCTAAGAAAGTAGCTAAGACAGAACCCTCCATGTCCCGAATAAAACCACCACCGTGAATCACCCCACTGAGAAGAGACCCATTTGAGTTCAATTTGAGCCCGCATGTGGGACGTCTCCAATGGAACCAATTCCCCTGCCCTGACCTGCTGGCCTGATTGGATGATTCATGATTCGGGATAAAGGCCTTACCGATAGTGCAGCCTTGTAATTGGTGCACAAGATGACCAAGTCCATTAAAATATTTCTCTTTTTGAAGGTGATTCTAGTTTTATTTCCTTTATCATTTTTATGGTGATCATCATTTGAGTCCCACCAAAAGGTCTTGCATCCCTCCAAGAAGATGAGAGCCCGACCTATCCCCTTGAGACCTCGATCATTAGACCCCAAATATCATGGGTTAAAAATAATCATGCATTCCTCTATGATTATTCCTACCTGAGAAGACCTCAAACACCTTCCAAACCCATCTCTCCCAATCACTATCGATGAATAGGTGGCCCACCATTTCTTGGTTGTGAACTCTGTAACAATAGCACATTAATTCCAAACTCGCACTCACGTGTTGAATCTTTTCATCTCAGGGAAATGTGTTACGTCATAGCCTCCACAACAGGAAGTTGAAATTTGAAATCACTTCTTTGCACCACAATATATCCCCCTATGGGTCCCAATTAACTATGAATGTCCTCACTTGTATAAAGGATTTTATTGAGGACTCTCCTGATGTAGAACTTGTAAAGATGAGTCTGTTTGGATCTTCTCTCAACATGATATTGTTGAAATAATCTCGTTGGTTTCCATCGATGATAGCTTGGATGAAACAATGGTGGTTTCATACCTCTATAAAAGAATTGAATGGTGTGGGACAACATAAAAACCTCAACCTTCCATCCCCCAATCATGTTTCCATAAGTTAATATCTTCTCTCCCCACTAGCCATCACGAGAATGGCTTCACAGACTCAATGTATAGTTGAATATCTTCAATATCTTCGAAGGTCGTGACCATTGTATGCTCACATCCTATCTATATCAATCTGGCATGGTCTTTCCCCAAACAGTATGTCCTTCCATGTCCTCCCAGGTGCGTCTCAAATTTAACCCTTTTATGGATGAGGTGACGCTTCTCATGTTGATGCCCCCTTACGACAATGATATTTCAAGATGCTCAATCAAAGCCCACTGATGAATGCCTTCCATCTCCCCATCCCATATAAAAAACAACAAAATCTTATCCTTATTTATGATGTCACTTTTGGGGACCATTAGGGTGGAATGAATATGCATGGAAATAGACACAAGAACACTATTCAAGAGAGTTATGTGAAGACCAATCGATAATAATTTTTTCTTCCAACTGAAGATATGCCCTATGATATTTCTAATGATATTTTTAAAGTGATTTAAATGAAGAGAAGAAAAACTAACCTATGATTTGAGATACTTCATTGGAGAGGTACCTCTTCTCATACTCATGTTGACATCTAGGCCCCGTTCCCTCCTTCCCGAGATCCTCTTAGCAGTAAAATATAGGCTTTCCACATTGTTAACCAGATTCCCTCTCCATTTACATTAATCATCACGAACCTCATTCATCCCTAGCACTGATCTCTCACTTCCATTAATAAACCAATTTTGTTTTCCACTAACATCAAGTGCATGGTGCCCCTGAAGCAAGACGATTTCTTTATGGGAGGACTTTTCCTGTGAGGAGGCCCTAATTAATGGAGTAACTAAGATCATTTTCAGAAAGAATAAATATAGTGGGGGATAGTGGATCCCCTTGGCTGAGACCTCTACAAGCCGTGAAGAAGCCAAATTTCTTTCAGGTAAAAAAAGTTGAGATCCACCACGTGCTGAAACACTGAAACAAGAGATCCCTTGTCTAGTTGGAGAACCACATATAGACCATAACCCTTAAGATAAAACCCCATTATATCCTTTCATAAGCTGCGATGTTGTCTAATTTTATCATCATATTCCCCCAAATAATTTTTTATTTATGTCCCTATAAATTTCTTTCAATACACTAATCGTACCTTGAATTGACCACCCTTTTATAAAACCAAGTTGTTCCAGAGCCATCCAGGTATTCAAGTGAGGATCCATCCTTCTGTAGATAATACTCACCAAGACCTTGTATAGATTTTTTCGCAAACTAATAGGAAAATACTGCTTAACGGTTTGGGGATTACACAATTTTAGAAGTAGTACCAACTTAATTGACCAAGAAATACAAGGATTATTCCCCCATTGAAAGTAGTCTTTCACTACCCTCACAAGGTCCCGTTTGAAAATATCCCATGTTTCCCTATAAAAACATCCTGGTATGTTGTCGGGCCCTTGTGCACGATCCATGTTTAATGTCCAGATTTCCTCACACACTTCTTCTTCATCTAGAGGAATTCTTTACCTTTCATCAATATCATCCGACACAAATCCATGAATGTCCTCAAACACATCAGCTTCTCCACTTGGATTACCACAATTCATATTTGGATTGGGTCCTCCCAAGAGTGCTTGAATGCTCACGTTGGCCAATTCTACCACATCCTCATGGTCATTGGTGTAGGTTCCACCCATAAAGGATGTTAGACCTATGATAGTTGCATCGTTCTTTGATTCATGCATGGAAAAAAATGTAATTATGTCCCCCTCACATAGCCATCAGACTCTATCTCCTTCTCTCTCCAGTAGTTCCTGCCTTATAAGAATATCCATGAGGTGGTCCTTCTTTATCCTTATATCATTGAACATTATTACATTCCATTTCTATTCTAGACAAGCAAAAAAATGTTAAACCTCCCTATTAACTTTGATGAAATTTTGATATCAACCTGGGAGGGTCGTCCTCCATCTTCTTAATAACTGTTTAATATGCCTTAACATCATGTGAATTGTTATCCATAAATTCCCCATGTTCCAGAGAGACGATGCTTCCCTTACATGATCGTTGAAACCAGGTTACTCCACAGAAATTATCGAAAATTGTAGATGTTCCTCTCTCGAAGAGAATAATCTCAGGGAGAGGAACAATGGAGAATAGTCAAATAGGCACCAGACTAGGTGATAATCCTTTGTGTCTAGAAACAGATAGATAGTTGCCTCGTTCATCAAACATCAATCAAGACGACACCATGTGTGAATTCTTCCCGATTGGTTATTGCACCAGGTAAAACGATATCCCTCGAAGCCCGCATACATAAGCACATTACACGTTGAGAATGAAACATAATATTCACTGGCCCTCTGAGGAAAGACACCTCCCCTTGTTTCTCTTGTGGATGAGGTAAAATGATGAAGTCACCCCTACGATTAAAGGGGTGCTAGTAGAGTTATTTCCATCAAGGTCTCTCCAAATATCCTTCTAATTCTACACATCAAACATGGTGTAAATGAAGGATATATGAAACTCTGGTTCCCTAGATGAAACCTTTTTAGCTTGATAACGATCGAACACACTGATGAAATCCTCCTTAATGCGGTCCTTCCAAAACAACTAGACATGAATATTAAGAGGATGACCATGCATGAACCCCACTACTCTTAGTCGTTGTACATAATATATTACATTGCTCGAAACAAGTTTGTCTTCATGGATTTCTACCATCGCTAAAAAATTGTTAAAAAGATCGTTATCAATGATTTTGGATTTATCTCGGGCCCTTAATCCCTGGGCATTCCAGATGAGTAATTTAAACATTAAGACATGGACATCTGTATTTGGCCCTATACTCCTTGCCCATTATGCGAGATTGAAGTGAAGAACTCTTCTGGGTCTATTTTTGCTTCATTTTTTACCTAGTGCACATCCCCAGGCTCTGATCTAATGATTCTAGAGGTTTCTATTACCGAAGGGGATAATGTTTGATGGATCTCTCCATTACCACCATGTTCGGAGATTGAGCCAATGTCCAAGTCTTCCTATCAACTAATACTATGGTGGTTCTTGATGAAGCATCCATGTAAGTGATGGACCCCTCCTTTTCCCAAGCCATTGGCGCAACTGAAGGAGAAGAAAACTCTTTGATGCATCCATCCAGGTTCGATGAACAGGCACATGGATCAAAGGGTAGCTTGTGTAATGAGAGAACTAGAGGGAAGGTCCCTGATGAGAAAACTGGTTAACATAGAACCCTATTAAAGAGTTCATCATGCTAAATCTATTAAGAGGGGCTACAAAAATAAGATTGAAATCCATGGAGCACATAGATATAAGGAACAAGAGCCTAGATGGAAGATATGTCTTGGTAATTGAGGATAGATCGGGGGATTGGCGGGGGAAGGATCCCCCCTACTACTAGGGGATCCGAACCACAACCAACTAAATCTGAGGTTTTAGTCCTAGGTACCTCTTGGGAAAGTCTTGAATATACCCCATGAGCTTAGTAGGGACACCTCTTGAAGGACTGCATGAGACCTATCATCAAGAGGAATTTTTCCACTTCCTGTAAAAATATAATGAATGAACCTAGATAATATTGGAAGAGAAATACCTAGGATGAATTGGGTAAATGACATCTTGGTTCCAAACAAATGAATATTGCAATATGATGAAATTCCTCAGCCTTATCTTCATATTTTATAAGTTATGACATTATTTGTATCACTATAATATCCAAATGATATCCTGCATTGATCCGTTTATGAATATCATCGATCATCCAATGTTGAATGGATGATTGTTGTAGTGGTAAGTGGTTAGTATATTATTTTAAATTATGTTAATACATAAGAAGGTTGTTAAAGGTCAAGAATTGGTATATTTTCTAGTTGTTCACCCATCCTATATAGAGTTTTTCTATGAAAATTATCTACAAATGAGTACATAATCTCTATGGATAAATAGATGTTGTGAATATATATCCCCTTCAGCAATGCCTCCCAAATATAGACTAGGAGATGAAAAATAACCTCAATATTTATAGGTTTTTTCTAGGGTATTTTTTCATCATATAATACAATACCGTTATTCTATACTCATTCCACATTATAGAAGGACACACAAAAACTCAGGACAAGTATCCTGCCTAGATCAGTGGTTACAATATGGGCCACAAGATTGTAGTTTTGTATTTTATATAAAAGGTGACCGAAATTACGTCATTAAACAAATAAATAGATAATATACTATCATAAAATAGGATCTCATCCATTTACTATAATTCACATGTGAGATGATGTACCTATTCTACATTTTTCTATGTTGACTGATGTCACACATTCTGAGAACCACAATGCAGATGTCATAGTAATCATGGATGCATATCTTTAAAAATAAAATCAGTAGGAATTGTTTATCTTTCATAATCATTATATTTTCTTCCCATTCTTATTCATTATTCTGAGTACCTCTAGGTGAAAAAACATCTGTTTGGAACTTCCCTGATAGGTGTAATGACTCGAAATTTAATAAATAAAGTTCCCCATTTTGATTTAATTAGGTGTCTTATGGTTATAGAAAACACATGGAATTATTTCAATATATCCAATTGTACTTTAAATTATAGTTAAATATATTTATCAATTATAATATTGATATTAAATAGTGATCACATGACTTTATAAGTATGGGGTTTTAACAAATCAATTGGGAACAGACAAAGGAAGTGATGACATTAACCAGTAGGATCGTGCCCTATAAATTTCATTTATCAGACCTTCTGAGGGAGGTATAATTTATTATCCCTAGACCAATCCCAATCTATGATCCAACAATTTTTTTATGTCTGAAACCATTAATGGAAGAAGTTTAAGCTCATCGAGATCACAACCCAAACCATGTTCACCAAACAAACCCATGAAAGCCCTACCATCATGCACCTTACTCATAGGGCATATGCTGGTGTTATAAATGTATATATTTAAAGACCCTAAAAATAGGAATATATAAATTAATTTTTATAGAATAATTTATATATTTTCATCCTATAATTGTTACGTTGTAAGTTATTTTAAATGCATAAATAGAGATTGTGGTTAATATTCAAATTCAATTAAAAATTCTATTTTTATTAATTACAATATTTTTGAAATAAATAATAATTTAGTAAAATATTATTATTTAATAACATATATTAAATATAAATGATCATATAATTTTTATAAATTAAAATTTAATTTTTATTGGGGTTTAAAAGCTATTATTGAAAAAAGTCGGGCAATTTTTAAAAAATGATGGTTTTTATTTTAAATTTTAAAATTCACATATTTAGAAAATTATTTAGATAAAATAAATATTATTTTGTAATTACTATATCAAAATTATCAAATAGTTAATTTTTCATAATTTTCTGATGTAATTGATTTTTTTTGTAAAAATAAAATATCATATAAATATACGGTGTGTTTTATGAAATCATAATGACTCAATAGTTATGTAATAAATACTATAAAAAGTATGATCAATAAGATATATGTTTTTACATTAAAATAAATTAAATTTATTTTTATATTATTTATTTAACAATGTCTTAGTGAATCTTCCAAGATATATAATATATATTTTTAATTTAAAATCATGACTGTTATAGTGTGACTCACCTCCACATATGCAAGGGAAATATTTTATTACCATTGGCCTTTTCCTTATAAAATAATTTTTACCACTCCCATTTTTCATATACCATGGGAAATGCCTTTTTATAGTTTTTAGATTTGAATATTTTAATTTTTAATGTCCAAATCCAAAACAATAATGAAATCCCCCTCTTTTCCTATATTAACGCAACCATGATCCGATTTCCCTATACTCAAAATCCTTGGAGAATGGAAAAAATATTTCATATACTCCCTATAGTCCTCCCAAGTTTCCCCAAATCTTATAAGAACCCTCACCCAAGAATATTAAATTACACATTCAAGTAAGATATCTCCTCTCTCCTCTTTTTTTCAAGCACTTCATTTATGATATGCCCTTTTGATTTCCATTTTATTAAGTTTGAATAATTTTTTACCTTTCCCCCTTACTATAAATTTGATTTTTAAATTATGGGATACCATTTAACTCTCATTTATCTCTCTTATTAACCCTTATGTACACCCATTAATATTTTTTTAATTCCATAAGAAATCATCTACAATCCTCTTTTATCAAGCATTCCTTTTATATTATGTCTTATAATATTACATTTTACTATGTTTGAATACATTATTAAAACACCAAATTACTATACATTTCATGAACTGGTTATGAAATATCTCTTTCTATTTCATTAACCCATTTTATGAATTTCTATATGATGTTGTTATGCTGCCGAAATTGAACATCGATTTTCCATCATAAGATAGATGTCTAGTGGCCACCATAACCATTTATATATTAATATTATTCCCCTTTATGAATATATAATTATTTATTTGGGTTTCAAATGTATTAATTCCAAATTCATTTATCTTGAAATAAATTCAATGGTTGAATGAATCAATGTTATATGATCTATGTGGCACACTTATGCATGAAAATGAAATTATTATAAAAGTTGTCCCTGATAATATTCCAATACATTGGTTAATGTATAGAATTGTGATATCCAATGTGATATAGGACTTTAATCATGATCCTATGTGTTAAATTCTCATTGGCTCAATATCCTCCATGTGAAATGAGCCTTGAATCATGCTCATCTATGTGTAATGATCCATGAATCATGATTACAACATGTTGTATGTTGTTGCCACATTCTCATGTTATGATTATATTTCTATATCATGACTTATTGTTAATGTTCCTTTTATTATCCATTTACATTCCTATTATGTAACATGTTTTCTATTTTTCATTTTATTCCTTGTTAATTCCCTTACCTGGCATTATAGGTAACCCTTTTTTAGTTATGTCCACAAGAAATCCCATAAAGTTTTAAATTTGAAGAATTATTATGATCATGACATGGATGTTTTCAATAATGATATTGTATCTCATGTTATAAGTTTTTATATAATGTATATAATTCTAAAATAAACTATACTTATCTATCTTTTTGGGTTATATTAAGTCGGATCTCATTTAATAAATCATGTATTAATGTGTAGTAAAGAGAATGGTTGTTATATTTTGGATCAGAGAAAAGTATAGTTATTTTTTAGATTAGGATTAGGAAACCCTAGTAAAAACCCACAAGTACAAGGCTAAGTTCAAGAAAACATCCCTAAATTTTGGTAATTATAGATTAAGTGGATTTCAAGAAAATATATCCCTATCGAGATACTATAGGTGGATGTGGTTCTGGACCATATGTACGCAGGAGTAGTTACTTCGACAAGGTGTTCCAAGTCAAACCCAGGGTAACCTAGTACCTGAAAATTGGCCTTACTACACACCTAGTTTGACGCATCTAGGTAATATGCTTTGGTAAATTCCTAATATCATTATAAACCATTAACAATGGAACAATGAAAAAATACCCATACTAATATATATTAAAATGTAGATCATGGATAACATAGATTGAAGCCTATAGACTCATATGTTATGGAGATGAATGTAATTTATACTTTATCCCATTATTTTCATCTTTTTCTCCTTTAGGTGTAAAATATTTTAATATAATCATCCCTAATTTCCTTATTTATTCTAGATAATGGTAGGAAATTAAATTAATAATGCTAATAACCGATGTGAAGGGTAGTGTATTGATTTCCCCAATGAGATTCCCCACCTGATGGGAGTGAGAATAATTAACATTATCATGATACTATTCCAGATAACTTATGTTATAAATTGAATCCTAGATCAAGAGAACTAACTAAACCCCATATAGAGAGAACATCATGTAATTGAATGCTTCTTGTGATAAAGGCCTCATACTTTCATGGGATCTACCGAACCCTTAATCGCATAAAAATGGATCAATGCCATTGAAAAGATCCAATTCGTCATTTAATGCTCTTAAAAAGAGATGGTACTTTTGGATATTTATCATGTAGAGGGTAAATATGGAAAGTGGTGTACATTGATCAATAATAAAAATCTTGAGAAAGAGATCAAAACAATGTAATATAAGGAATCCTGGAAAAAAAATTTCATACATATTTTCCTTCCACCCTCCATCTAAAGATGGGGACATATTTACTTGCACTCATGCAAAAGTATAATGAATATTTTAGTGTGTACCCAAAAAAATAAAAAGGAATTCATGTCACACCTCCCATTTTTAAATTACCCCTAAATACATGGTTGAATACATCATTGTTCGGATAAATTGTAGTCTATTAAAATCCTCGGCAATCCTTGACTTTGACAGCTATGAGAAAATTTTATGATGTTTCCTCAATGTTGGAATGATGATCGATGAATCTAAAGTGTATCTTGGGGATAAGAAGTATAATGTTGAATTTAATTTTTTATTTCCGATGGATAAATCCTACCATGATATGAAATTTCAGCATTCAACTTGTCAAAGTTGCGGAAAGAAGAACCCAGGAAATAACTAAAAAGAAATAAGTATGTTATTTAGCTATATGAAGGATGAGAACTATGATGATATTTACTGATAAAAGAAACCACTATTTGAGATGGAGGAATGGAACACTCCAGTCAAACCTAACCACATTGTTCATTGTTATAACTTATAGGAACCACTGCACATTTTAAATCAATGCCCTAATACGAGGGTTTTTAGAGGAAACCAAAAACCTCCAAGGCATCAAGGGAGATCTTTTTCCATTACTACACCTAAGAATAATCATGAAAATGAAGTAGTGATATGTATTCAATTTATTCATTTATTAATTAAAAAAATGATTCAGGTTCTATGAATTACTTTATACCATGAAAGAGTGGTAGAACTATCCAAACACCATGTCAAAGCCTGGAGGTAGAGATGTCGGTGAAAATGGAAAATGGGTAAATTATTGAACCCCAAGTATATAAATCCACCGCTATCAATATTAGATGGACTGAATTTCAAGAGAACCGTTTTATACTTTCCTTTGGGAAATTTGATGAAATTATGAGCATGGGTTGGATTTCTCTACCTAGAGCCAACATAAATTGACGCGAGAGGGAAATCACTATCTATTTGCAGAATCAAACTCTAATTCTATAAAAGTGGATGGATGAGTATGAATCTTCTTTAGAACCATCATATCAAGCATGGATATTATTTACCTACAAGCGATAATATCTATATAATTATTGAATATATGGAATGGACCGTCCTAAAAAATTCATATTATGAGGGAATATGATGGTATGTTTCCTAAGGAAATGTTTGGTCTTCTCCCTAGTCGAGAGGTTAAAATTGCAATCATGGTTATACCAAGGGTATTACCAATATTCTAGACACCATATCCGATGCTTGTTTCATAACATAATGAAATAAAGAAAAAAATATAGAAGAATTTTGATAAAGGGTTTATATGACCATGTGCTTTACCATGGGTTGCACCTATCTTCAACGTCATGAAAAATGGGTCAACGCGCCTTTCCATTGATTATCATGAGCTCAAAAGGTCATGATAAATAACAGGTATACTTTTCCATAGATTGATGACTTGTTTAGTCTTCTATGTGGAGAAAAATTATTATCCAATGTTGGATCTTCAGTCATGATATTACCACATAATGGTAAAGAAGTAGGATATCCCCAAGATAGATTTTCATACAAGGATCGAGAATAATGAGTTCATAGAAATGTATTTTGGACTCACTAATACTGCAAAAATATTCATAGAATCGATGAATAGAGTTATTATAGATTACATAGACAAATAATTTATAGACTTTATAGATAGAATTCTAATGTACTACAAAACCAAGGAGAATGATGAGAATTTGAGCACTGTGTAAAATAAATTACAAAAGGAAAAGATTTAAGAAAAGTAAAAAAACATTTATGTTTTGTTTAAATATGTATCATTATTGGGGAATATAATCACAAGAAATGAGATGCCTATATATCCTTTAATGTCAAAAGAAATTGATGGATGGATGAGTCCAAAATCCATGATAGATATGCATAGATTCCAAAGGTTAGAAGGATATTATCACCAATGTTTTAGAAATTTCCCTTGATTTTAAAACATTTTTATTGAGATAACTTTAATGGGAACCAATTTTATTTGTAATGATGATTGTGAAGAATGATTCACAGAGTTGAAAAGAAGACTTATCATTACAACTATTCTCAAACTACCCACATGTGGGCAACTTTTTGTAATATTCAGTGATTCTTTGAAGAACGGATTAAGGAATGTGTTTCTAAAAAATAACAAAGTTATAGCCTATTCTTCATGTAATTTGAAAATTCATGAGTAAAAATATCCAACAAATGATCTGGAGATAGCCTCAGTGATAAACACTTTGAATATATGGTGGAATTATCTCGGTGGGGAGAAGTGTGAAAAATATACAGACCACAAAAGTCTTAATTATTCATTCACAGAGAAAGAGTCGGATATATTCCCACAATGATGGTAAGAGATCATACAGTATTATGACTACTCAATCCACTACCATCCTTAGAAATAAAAAAAGGTGGTGGATTCTCTAAGTAGAATGGATACAACAATTTTAACATCAATAAGAATTGAGAAAGATCCAATATTTTATGATTTCTATAGGATAAACATTAGAATCATAAATAAATGGAAATCATCAATCATTACAAAAATTATTTCTCAACCATCTCTTTTTAAAATTTAATGGACGGTCAAAAAGATGATTTGGGGATTCAAAAAAAAGTTGAATATTTAAGGAAAGTTAGATCCAAAAAGATCAATGTCAATGAAGAAGGAATTATGATATTTGGGTCAATACCATTTGTTCCATAAAATCCCGAGTTAATTAGTGAACTATTAGAAGATTCACGTAGTTAATCATTATATATTCACTTATAAATCACAATGGTATATCGAGATATTCTAGAGAACTATTTGTGGGATAACATGTTGAAGGAGATAACTGATTATACATCAAAGTGCCTAGTATGTCATCTAGTGAAGGATATAAGGAATAAGTCTAAGGGGATGATGTATCCAACACCCATATGGACATGGAAATGGAAGAAATAAACATGGACTTTCTCATAAGATTTAAAAATAAATCCAAGGGAAACAATGTTATATGTGATGTTGTCAATCATCTCATACAGATTGTACACATCATAGCAATTTGAAAGGATTTCATACTAGATAATCTAGAAGTAATATGCATTAGATAAGTGGTAAGGATGCATGGAGTTCCACTATCGATTGTGTCTGATCGAGAACTAATATTCATTTATATGTTTTGGGAAAGTCTCTAACATGCTAAAAACACTGAACTGAAATTCAATACAACTTGTCACCATTAAACAGATGACTAATCTGAGAGGATTAACCAAACACATGAAGATATATTGATGGGTTTCTCAATAAAATTTAAAGGTACATGGGACAAACATTTTCCTTTGGTGGAATTCTTTTATAGTAATAGTTTCCACTCGAGCATCCATATGGATACCTATGAATCCCTTTATGGGAGGAGGTGAATAACAACAGCATTTTGGGATGAAGTTGGGGAATAAGAACATATTGGTCCTAATATAGTCAAAGAAATGGTGGATAATTTTGAAACCATTTAGTATCACAAAAAAGATTCCCAGATCCGACAGAAGAGTTACGATAATTATCATTGACATGACCTCAAGTTTGATTATGAAGAAATGGTATTCCTTAAAATATAAATATAGAAAAGAGTTATGATATTTGGGAAGAAGAGAAAGATTAGTCCAAGGTACATTAGCCCTTTTGAGATACTTGGTCACCTCAGAGCAGTGGCCTATCAAATAGCACTCCCATAGAACCAGTCTCAATTATGCGATGTATTCCATGTATCCCTCTTACAAATTTACTTTCCTAGTCTATCACATGTGTGAAATCCAATGGTGGTATCATTGGAGAATGACCATTCCAATGAGGATCATCCAGTGAAAATTTTAGATCGTGGAGAAAATATTCACAAAGTAAGACAATGACCCATGTCAATGTGTTATGGATAAAGCCCATGTTTAATGATGAAACATGGGAGATGTAGGAGGTTATTATGTAGAGTTAACCCCATCTATTTTAGTTTGATAAAAGGAAATTTCAGGGGAAAAAATTCTTAAGTGGGGAAGATTGTAACGACCTGAAATTTTTTGAATAAAATTTCCATTTTTGATTCAATTCCTTATAATATGGTTATTTGAAACAAATAAACATATTTATTATATTCAATTATATTTTCAAATCACAGTTTATTATCCTTACCATTGATAATATAGTCGTTGAATAGTGATCACATCAATTGTATAAATAATGGGTTTTAACAAATCCATTGGACATAAACAAAGTTAGTGATGGCCTCAACTAGTTGAATAGTACCCTTTGAAGCAAATTTATTGGAGATTCTAAGGGAGATAACATTTTTTTGATTTTTCATAGTCCAATACCACGCTGAGATGGAACTACATAATCATGAGATGAACCATTTTTGGGAAAATTTCAAGCATATCAAGATTATATCCCTAACCATGTTCACCGAACAGCCCCATGAAAGCATCTCCATCACACTCCTTACTCATAGGGTGTGTACTGGTGTAATAAATGAATTTGTATAAAGATGATATCAATCAAAATATTTAAATTATTTTCTATAGAATAGTGAATATATTTTTCATCCTTTTACTGTTAATTTATAAATTAATTTTTAAGCACAAATAGTATTTTTGGTTAATAATCAAATTCAATTAATAAATCTATTTTGATGAATTAATGGATTTTTTAAATAAATAATAATTTAATATAATATTATTATTAAAATATTTTTATTAAATATAAATGATCATATAATTTTTAAGAAGTCAAATTTTATTTTTATCGGGGTTCAAAAACTCTTACTAACAAAACAATTTAATTTATAATAAATAAAAATTTTATTTTAAAAGTTACTATTTACATATTTATAAAATTATATAGATAAAATGAATTATTTTTTGGAATCAATACATCGAAATTATACAATGGTGAATTTTTCATAATTTTCTAAGACAATCATATTTTTGGATAAAAATTAACTACTATATACATATACAGTGTGTTTTATGACATCATAATGGGCCAATAATTATGTAAAAAATACTATAATATGTATCCTAGAACAATTATATTTTTTACTGTCAAAATAATCTAATTATCTATTTATTTTATAATTCCTTAGTGAATCCTCAAAGACTTATAATATATTTTATGATTTTAAAATCATTTCATTGAAAGTTTGACTCACCTCCACATAAGCAAGGGAAATATTTTATGACATTGGTCCCTTGGACATACCAAATAAATTATATCACTCCCCTTTTCTAAGACCATGTGAAAAAACCATTGAAATGTTTGTGGTTTAGACTATTTCATTATTTAGTGTCAAAAAACAAAATAATAATGAAATCCTCCTATTTTCCTATGTAAACCCACCCATGATCTCATTTCTCTCCACTCTAAATCCGTATAGCATGAAAAAACTTCTCACTCTACTCCATAGAGTACTCCTAAGATTCAACAATCATTAAGATGCCTCTCTAGAGTCTTTGTAGTCACACCTTCTAGTAAGGGATTCCCTCTCTCCTCTTCATATCAAGCACTTCATTAATGATATTAACTTTTGATTTCTATTTTATAAAGTTATGATACACTATTACCTATCCACCATACTATGTAATTTATTTTTAAATAATTTTATCCCCTTTTAATCTCATTTATCACTATTATGGACCTCACTATGCCACAATTATGTAAGAAATCATCTACCCTCTTGTTTTATAATGAATTTATTTTATGTTATGTCTTCAAATTTCCAATTCTCTTATATTGGGAGGTGTTCTTATATATACCTAATAATATCTATTTAATATCTAAATGATGATAGAAATATTTTACCATTATCATCACATTTTAGGAATTTCTATATGATGTCGTTATGTTGCCGAAATTGCACTCTAATTTTCCATGCCCTGATAATTGTGTAGTGAATACCATACCCATTTCTCTATCAAGGGTATTCACCTTTATAAATATATATATTTATTTGGGTCTCACATATATTTATTATAAATTTTTTGACTGTGTAATAAATTATGTGGTTAAATGAATCCATGTTATATGATCTATGTGGCACACTTAAGCCTGAATATGATATGATTATGGAGGGTGTCCCCTAATATTGTGCTAATTCATTGGGTAATGATTATTATCATGGTAAGTGAAATGGGACATGAATAATGCTCCTAAATGTTCAATTATACTTGAATCTTTCTCCTCCATGTGTAATGATCCTTAACTCGTGATCCTACATGTGCAATGAGCCTTGAATCATGCTTATGATAGGTTTTATGTTGTTTCCACATTTCCAATGTTATGATGGTCTTGCTATATAATTCCTTTTTCGTCATGTTCCTTTTATGATCCATTGATATTTATATTTCTTGACTTGTATTATATTCTTCTTGTTGTTCCTTGTTTATTCCTTTACTGGGCTTTATAGCTAACCATTTTTTAATGTATGTCCCCAGGATATCCCATGTATTTTATATTCATTGGATTATTATGATCTTGTCAAGGAAGTTTTCAAAAATGTTGTTGTATCCCATTATAAGTTGTTATATAGTGTACCTAATTCCAAATGAAACCATAATTCTAGATATTTTGGGGTTGTATTATGTGAAAAATCGTGTAATAAATCATGAATGACTGTGTAAAAAAAGGTTAGGGTTGTTATAGTAGTCCCATAAAATTCCTATGTGGATGAAGAGGATTTTAAATAGATGAATCATTGGAATGAGTGACTCCAATATTGAACTATTTCAAATGATCATACTACAAATTAGTATATTTACTAAAATGTGGTTAATTTAATCCTCTATGAAGCCCCATATTAGATAATTTCCACTATATTTTCATTATTAATCAAACTATTTTCCATTACATACATGGAAATTAAATATATTAGGTTTTTTCGGAGGTTCATGTCAGGTCATATAGGGATAATATGTAAATATTAAACATCAATCATCAAAATAATAGGATTGGATATTTTTTGAACACTATAGCCTATAACTGAATGAAATTTATTAAGTGACAAGATTTTTATTTTCATGCCATGTTCTTTCATCAGATACAAATGATTCTCCACACCACAAAACATTCATATAAATTTTCTGTATGGGGAATGAATATCATGGATCTCTACCTATGAGAAACCATCCAATAGTGAACATTTATCCCTACCACTCTTGAAATATTGTATAATTTGACTGAATCCATCCACCTAAAGTATGTCAAACTCCAATCTAGGATATTGTTTGTGAAATATGAGAACATCCATAAATTTTGGATACATCACATGACTCTTGTGATTAATACTAATAATTTATAAATAGTTAAGATGTGGGAGTTTTACACATCTATAACATCCATCCCAATCATAATTCCCTCTATCATGTGTTGTAAAATGGAATGATCTAGGTGTTAAACAATACCCTCTCAAACATCCTGCGGAAGATAATGTACCAAAATAAGGAGATTTAGTCAAAAATTATATTCAATTAATTTTTTCCATATCAAACAATGAATCAAGAATCCACAAATGTTACTTAGTATTCCCTAATATATGGAACAGAAGCACTGATAATGATTTCGGTTTATAATCCACCACTCCAAATGGATTTCTATGATCATTTGAAATAATAAAAAGTGTCCTAAGTCCATCTTTAAAGGACTCAACCCTAGTAACCCAGATTCTGTGTTTAATTATGTTCACTAGAAATATATATATAACAAATTTAATATCTAAGGAAAAAACATTTTTTCTTATAGAAAAATATATTTAATTAAATCTCACATTACAATTGAAAATATAAAATATAACGTAGATTTTTTTAGATCACCATTATTCACTTAATCAAACACCTATATACTAGTAATAATAATTTTCCTAGAATATGTGGAAAATAAGATTAATAATGTTGTGATATCAGTTTCTCTATAAGGGTATGTGAATAGTTGAATATATCATGAATAAATGATTTATAATCTATATATAAGGGTTAATATTTTAAAACACCTGAAATTTTGTTAATAATTTATGAATGAAGAATAATCTATATAGAAGAAATGATGATAAAATAATTTCATACAAATAATAAAATGATCTTGAATCTTTTAAATGGATATCATAACTAATTAAATAATTTCATGGACAACAAAAAATATGCTCATAATGAAGAATGGATAATGTAAAACATAAAAGAAATTCTGTAAAGGCCTTATTCCAAGACATCATACATAAACGGGTAAGTCCTTATCCTAATACCCGAGATAGTTTTTCTTATCATACATACCAATTAATAATGGTGATATAGTAGGCCTCCAGGTAATTTAAAAATTAAAATAAATTCCTCATATGAAGGTGTACAACATAATCAACGTAAACAACCATATTGAAAATCTGTAATACAAAATGTTAACAATTTACACAATCAATAAAAATAACCATAAATAATAAAGTGTAATATGAAAAATTCTATCAAAATATTACATCACCATAAATTCATAATATTGATTAAATAATGTTGACATAGAAGAATATTTTTCAAAAAATAACTCGAAACATTGTTAAGGAAATTTTCCATTTCACATTATAAACACTTCTAAAATCTAAAGTAAATTATAAATATTGAGGAATGAATTTTATTTTAAAATAATTCTATAATATTTTTTAAGAATAATCAATTAAATGATTTTTCATTATGGAAAGTAATGCCATACATTCTATATAAGATAAAACAAATTTCATTCACAATATTGTAAAAAGGTCAAAACTTTACTCGTTCTGAAAATGACATGAAGATTACTATTTAACAATTTTTTAAATGGTAATTTTTTTTAAATATTTCTTTAATAAATAATTTTATAGTTTTAAAAATAATCTTTTAAAATTTTTAGTGAATATTTGGAGACATAATAGAAATAATCTCGGCCGAGTAGAAAGAATATGTTAGTTTTTTTTAAAAACATTATTTTCTTATATTTAGTATTTAAAGAGAGGGAATATTAATGAAATATTATAATTTATAACAATATATATTATAATAAAATATATTAGATTCAATATATAAATATAAAATAGTTTCCCCAGTGGAGACATAAATATAAGAAATCCCATATAACGAAGAGATTGTAAACCATTAACTCCGATTTGACTTTAATTGTATTTGTCCAAACATCATTTATAATAAATTCAGATTTATTATACAAATATTCACGACCTATAATCACATACCATGCCATATATTTTTTAATTATAAATTTTTTCACCCATTTATTAATAATTCTCTATTTGAATCACTATTTTGGGTGATAATGCTTCATTTTTCACGTCTGTTTTGGTTTGGTAGTTCTAACCCTTTAGTGTTGAAAATTTTTCCATCATATTAACAATTTTCACAATGATATACGTAACACATATATATTAATCATATAATTATTTATAGGAGTCCATAATCTTAGTAAAGGAAATGTGATTTTCACTATTTGATGAGAGCGGTTCACACATACGTGTGAATGTTGTTTTATTTTTTCAATGGCTGGATAAAAGGAAAGTTAAATAATAATTCACTTTAAAAAATCACTAATATATCATTTAAATTACATTTATTAAAAAAATAAATTCATAGACCAAACATATAAAGCTAAAAAAATGAATCACGCATCATGGAAAAGGTAGTCCACATGTACACAAGAGCAACATTATAATTTTCCAACAGATTGGAATGTGAAATGTTATATATGATATTAAAATTATATAAATATAATTTTTAAAAAGTATTATATATATATATATATATTAAATCATTTATTAAATCTATCTGTGAGAGGTAGTGATGGAAAATGAATTCTACCGGTTTGTGTGGTGGTTATCCTCCAGACACATTATCCGTGGTTTTGTTTCCCATTTGATTGAATAGTATAGAAAATATATGTTATTCCCTCAAAAACATAATTTTTTTTATTTTATAGAAAGGTTTTATTATATTTTTTTATTAATACATTAATGAAGCTGGAAAGAGAATGAGTACAAATGAATGATCTTAGTGAAGACAAGTACCTTCACCTTGAAAGACCTCCATTGGATCTCTTCTTGATGACCATATGGATGGACTTTTTCAAATAAAATAATATATAGAACGTTGATAAGGTTGTATAAAATAAATTTTATCATGTTTTAGTAGATCAAAATTGATGTATGGGTATAAAAATAAGAAGGGGGAGGTTCCCTTTTATAATTTAGGAGGAGCTGATTTTTTTAAATACAATAAAACTATTTAACAATGGAAAGTCACTCTAAACCCATGTGCATAATTTTTTTGGAAATAATGGATTGGATGGAATACAGATCTAATAACCACCCCACCATAAAAAAATCACATGTTATTCACTTATTCTCTAAGGTTACTCACTTGTATCACTTTAGTTTTCACCATGGTAACTAGTTTTTTTACCATTGAAATTTATAGTTTATACCTAAAAACTGATCCCTATTAGAAAATTTGTAACAAATAATTATAAATATTATATCCCATTTATCCAAATAATTTCATATTTTCATAGATAATTAATTTTAACACACACATGCATGTCAAGATTAAAATCTTCTTAAAACCATAATTGTAGTAATTAATTTTTACAATATCAATTATTAATTATGAAAATAATTAACAATGATCTTTTACCGAATAATAATTATTTATATTTTTAATATTTAATTTTGTTTATAAAATTTAATTCAAATATGTGGAAGATTTTTTTGAAATTATACCCCCAAATGCTATGATAAGTTGTTTTTTATAGAAATTGTTTTCTTAAGTATGAAAAGTTTTTATATAAAATATCAATATAAAAGTTATTCCAGTTATATATATTGTATTAATAAAAATATTTTTGATCGAGTTTTACATTTAATTTATTTAAATAAACTATAAAATTTTATATTCTTTATACATATAAACATTTATGTAATAAATAACAATTGTTTTTACTATTTATCGAAAAATTAATCATTTTAGAAAAATACAAAACATCACTGTAAGATATTTTTAAAATTACCATTTCAAATATTAAGTATTTTTTCAATTGAATTTTATAAAATAGTAAATAATTAGTTTTAAAACATGTTAAAAAAACTTCAAAAAATAACTTTTTAGAGAAATCCTATTTTTTTAGAAAAAAAACATGGTTTATATTTGTTATATGCTTAGAAAAATTATAATATGAAGGATATTACATTTCATTGAATATAAAATATATAATTTTTTTAAATTAATTCACCAATTTAGGTTAATTTAATTTATTATGAAAAAATTACATTACATTCATAAAATCATTTTTTCCAAAGGACCATTTAATTTACTTTCAAATGAATTTTTTACACTTAATAAATTGATAAAAAAATTATTTTATTTCATACCTTGGTAAACCAAATAATATTAATGTTTTAGTTTGTTATATTCATACCCTATAATTTAACACATATGTTAAAATTTTATACTATACTACAATTCATTTAGACTTAGGGATGAATGTATCACTAGCTATCGAAGTGATTATGTTTTCATTTTAAAACAATATAACATAAAATCATGGAGTATTACATTCATACAAGAATTGAAAAATACCATCCTAAAAAATTATAGAATTTCATCTAATGTATAAATTTGTGTAGTTTTTCACCATAATTTCTTCAAGTTCCCACATCATTTCATCTATCATATGATTTCTACAAAGTACCATTATCAATTGGGTCATCAAATTAATCAAAAGTATTCTGTAGTGTATATAATATATATGGTATCTTCACAATAAGCTAAATCTTGTTCAAATTATATTACTTTAGAGGTGATCACAATTATTTTACGTTGCATCTAATTTCTTAATAATGATATATGGAATTCATCATATACTTTAGAGAGACATGGTGTATATTCCAAACTAAAATTGATAGATCCAATTACCTCAATGATTTTAGATGCTCTAATGAACCTGTGGATAATTTTCCATTTATTATAAAACCTTATATAACCTATACATAGAGAAACAGTTTAGAAAACATTATCTCCCACATGAAATTCCAATATTTTTACGGTTATCAACATAGGTCTTTTTCGATATTTTAAATGATTTGATGTGGGTTTCAATAGTCATTATATATATCATTTTATCATCCTTATTTCTTTCTCCTATAAACATCCTTTCACCGACTTCATCGCATCATTTTTGAGTAAAACATATCTTGATATATAATAATTCATTTTATACCATTTGTATACTTTAATGGAAGAATTTACGAGAGGAAAACTCTCCCAAATTTAAATATTGATCTCATATACCATGGTAGTCAATAAATTTTTTTGTCAATATGTATTCAAATTCTGGAGTAGTCCTTTCTTAAATTACATTATGTTGACGGAGATATGCGGACCTCAAATAATGATTGGTGTCAATATCCTTATGATAACTATCATAAAATTTTGACATAAATAATTGATCATGATAAGATAGAATTTAAATAGGTTTTCCATGAAGTCTTATATATTCATTTATTTATATTAATTAAAGGTACTCTGGAGGTAGATCTTATCATAAAGAAATCAATTGAGAATTTTTTTTACTGAAATAAACAATAACCCATGTCACATCATTATTTCTATTATTCATTGGTAATATTGAAAGAAACTCTAATGTAATTAAATCCCATTTCCATATAGGAATACATAGGGGTTTCATGAATTATAAATTATACTTCCAATCTGCCTAACCCTTTTGAAAATTAAAAAAATACTGACAATTTTCAGTTTCTCACTTAATATTATCCCACCAAAAATTTTCCTTCAAATTTCTATACATCAGGGGTTGACTTCGGTGTATAAAAAAATTAGGATATGATACTCATTTAAAATTTTCATATCATATAAGTTGTAGATGGAACATATAGTCTCTTAAAAAATCATAACACAATGATCATAAAAATTGTATAAAATTTTTCTATTATTTATTAAAATATTTTTATTTAAAATATTTTCGTCATGAATATGAGATCTATTTATCTTTTCTAAGAAAATATGGTTTGTAAATAATTTGAATTATAGGTTATTTGTCTTATTCTATAATAATTTACATATCTATATTTAATTGATCTATGAATATTGGATTCCCATTGATCCTCATTTTGTCAAGAACTCCATGATCCTTCCTAAATAATGCATTTTCTCCATTTTTTTCCTTCCTTGGGAGGTAGTGTAGTGTGAAATCATAATCATTTAGTATCTAATAAATTTATTTTTCCTAATTTTGTTTTATGATTTTAAAAATATGTATTTCATATTCTTATGATATGTGAATATATAAAATACTTCACCAATAAGATAATGTCTACATATCTACAAAGAAAAGGTTTCGACTACCAAATCATTATCATGGTTTGGATGATTTATAAAATGATTATTTAGATACATTAATGCAAAAAAATGACATTAACATTATTTATAAGAACAAAATCATGTCCCATATTATATCCATCACTATATATCACAATTCAATAATTTTCTTATTTTCGAGTAAAAATTAGGGAAATCCCCAATATATTATTCAATTATTCACAACATTATTCACATTCCATTATCCAATTTATCTTAACCATTTTACAAGTAATAATACTAAATGGGTTATCCAATTATATATTTTTTGACCAAATCATAGATAATAACATTTCAAACTAGTGAAACTATATATCTTAGTTATATTCATTGGTGTAGGACATTCTTGGATTACCTTTATATTCAAATGATTAACTGATATTGAATTATTGGAGATACAATGTCCGATAAAAGAAAAATTATGAAATTTTAATTCAAAAATTCTAAATTTCATAAATAAATGTCATTTTTAAGAGATGAAAGAATGATTCCCTGTTTATTTTAATAGTTCTAATGTCTCTGAGGGTTCATACTACGATAATTGATAAATACCTCAATAAAATCATGAGGATATTATTTCAATATTATATTCATTATATTTATAAAATAAAGGTTTAATTAATTAATAAAAATGGAATTACTAAAAAATCATATTGTCTATAACTCCAATAAATTTTTATCTATAGAATACCGTCCCTCTTTTCATGAAATTCATGACACCCATAATAATGTTCAATTATTGAAAAAGTTTTTTCATGAAGATTTTGGTCAAATAATTAATCAATTTGAGTTATAGGTCAGATTTTCTTTCACCATAATAAAATTTATTTCAATATAATAAATTCATGAT
This sequence comes from Viscum album, assembly GCA_963277665.1. Classification (NCBI taxonomy): domain Eukaryota; kingdom Viridiplantae; phylum Streptophyta; class Magnoliopsida; order Santalales; family Viscaceae; genus Viscum; species Viscum album. The sequence goes on from OY728136.1 coordinate 1,996,070,063, forward strand.
ATCAACAATCTAGGATTATTCTTAACAAAAATAACATGGGCTCTCCATGTTAAAAAACTATGGTGTATAACTCCCTTAAAAAACACCTCTAGTTTTTTTATTAAACTGCACTATTTATAAAGCTTCCATTATACTAGAATTAGTTGATATAGATATTGTATTAGGGATTAAATAATTTGAAAACTAAAATTCTTGATATGGTGGATATAAAAGTAATATCCACTGAAATACATCAATGTATTCATCTTAAATATCCACATCCTCAATTTTACGATTACATATTCCATCAATATATTGTGCCTTCAATTCTTCCCCAGGAATATAATGGAGAATAGATATCTGTTTTGTATCTATACAAGACTCAGATAATGAATTATCTTCCTAATGATAAGGAATTCCATGTATTTTTCAGGAATATCAGTTTTTTATCTTAAAAATATATTTTTTTCATATTTTTTTTAATGTTATTTGAAAAAAGGATTATATAAAAATCAACCATATGAAGGATAATAAAGTCAAAGGTTTTGGAATGTTTTGGTGTTGTACTATGTAATGATTGACACATCCTTATTGTGGTGATACTTCTACAAGGAGTTTTGGCTAATAACTCACTTCTGAATGTGTTAAGGAAGTATCTAATTTTCATGAAAATCATAAATTATATAAAGTAGTGTGAAGATACATAGAAAAATAAATCTTTTTCTAAATTTTATGATAAAAATAAATTAACTTCCAACACATCATTAAAAACATCAACCTCAGCTGGTGTGATTGTATAATAATGGCCCTATTCCCATGGAATCTTCTTGGAAATTCCCATTAAAACTAGTATAATAATTTTCATGGTGAACCATATCCTTATATATAAAGCTTTAAACATTGGAAGAATTATTCATTCCTATTAAATCTGTTTTTGAGTGACCTTTATCTCCATTATTATTAAAAACTCCCATTACCAACAAGCATGTTCCATGGTGTTTCATTTTAAATTTATTACCTTTTTTAAATTCCACCCTTCCCATCTTCCCTTTTTAAATATTATCTTCTAGATTGATGATAATCCTGCTTTATATCTTGTTTTTTAAATATGTTATAAGATTTTGAAGACCGATTTTCTATCTCGATAACAGATGATATTATATACTCATTTGATGAGCATGTTTTGGAAGCGGGTGACCTTTAAAGGATTGGATTTGGAACATCAAAGAAATGGTCAACATTACTATTTGGATTATATTAATAGTCCACATCATTTCATTATAACATTTTAAATTCTTCTTTATACTGAGGAACATTTTTCTCTTTATTTTTAATAGACTCTAGAATTCTATCTCCATATCTTCTTGTTTTTTACAACGAAAATATTTTCTTTATAAAATTTTGGAAAAATTATTCTATTAAATGATAATGTTTTCCATATCATCCTTGATTTTTTAATAAATGACCAACATTGATCTAAATCTACTGAGATATGAAAAATTTCCATGAACACCTACTCCCTTTCATCACTTCAAAAAGATAGAAATATATTATCTGAGGAACATATCCATTTCCCGGATGAAAATTGATTTGTAGTCCCATTGAATGATATGGATTTTTAATACATGAAAATCTATAACTTTTTTATACCATGTTTTAGAATAATGTGGAATGACATAATGGAATGGAAATTTTTCATATCCTTAGTATGTTTTCCTAATATTTTTATAATATATTCATCTCCAAATGCATCTCTAGCTTCCTCTTCATTATATTTTTTGTTAGGGAAATCCACATAATGATTACTTGCATTGGACCAATTTGTATTCCATTTTCTAGGTTAATTTTATAAATAATTAAATACACTAAATAATTTATTAAATTTTTGAATCATAGTCTATAATTTCATAATTAGTGAAATACATGACATAAATAAAACAAATTATATATAGATAATCATAAAATCATAAAAATTATATCTTAGGGAATATTATCAATTCATAAAAATATTTTCAAATAATTTATAATTGTTTATATATAAAATTTTAATTAATAAAATAATATCCCCCAAAAGTGTAAAACTACACGTAATGTAAGGGAACACTCACCATTTATTATAATGGCGTTCAATATATATAAAAACCAACTCTTTTAGGGGTTATTACCTGTAGATGAATCTATTCCAAAACCATATCCAATTATAGTATCTAGAGAGGAATTTATTGCATGGAACTCCAAATAATCAATACCTTATCAAAATAGTGGATTCATATCTAATACATAGACTTATACTAAAATTCAATCAATTGGGTGCATTCCCTAATTTATTTTTTTCCCCAAAATCAAGTTCTCAAGGATACTACTAAGCATTCTGAAAAACCAATAGTAAATAAGCTAACCCTAGTATCCAAGAGTCAATAAAAAATCATTTCATTTTCTCTAGATAGAAGGTATTTCATGTTAAATAATAAAATATTAGATTAGTATTATAAATATAAATACATACATTGATCTCACATTATAATAGAAAACAGAAAATAAAACAATGTATTTTATTTTAGAACATCGTTATTCTATTTATAATATCCCAAAATATCAATCATAATACATTTCATGGAATCCTATGGAACAAATACCATTGGAAGGAGTTAGATCATAAACTCAGTAAGGGTAGGAATACAAAAAAATATAATGAATAAATAATGTATAATAAACATGGAATGGTAAGTATATGAAAAATAAATCATTTAACCAATAACATGAGAATGAATAATCATATCCTATGAAAAAATTGTGATCAAATAATTCATTATAAATAATCACATGATCTTGAAAATAATCCATGGATACCATAAATAGTAAAATAATTTCATGGAAATCAATAACTAATCCCATATTGGGATAATTCATAATTTCGAACATCGTAATCATACTATAAATGTGTCATGATAAAAAAATTATATAAATTGGTAAGTATTAGTCCAAATACGAATGAAAGTTTGACTCATGAGAAATACCAAATCATTATTGGGATATAGTGGGACATGCCGACCACTTAATTGTATAATTTAGTGCTCATATGAAATCTTGAAACATAATCAACATACAAATTTACATTGAAAATGGAGAATATGAAATACTAATAATGTCCCCAATGAATAAAAATAATCGCAAACTGTCTAATGATATATGGTGAATGGTATAAAAATTTTACTTTCCAAATAAATTAAACTATTACCCAAATAATTTTATCATAGATAAATATACATTAAAAACATCACTAGAAAGATATATGGTAAAAGAACCCATTTCATTTTGAAATTACTTATTTGAAGTCAAAAATAATTAGCAAATATAAAAGAAAAAGTGTTATTTGAAAAGAAAATTTTTATTGGAATGGTTAAGTAAAAGAAATTATTTTTGATTATGGTAAATAATTATACACATTCCATTTTGGTTAAAAAATTATTTCACATTATTTATGAAATTTTTAAAAGTATCTCATTTGAAAAATGTCAAGAAGATTCTATTTATACTGCTTTGTAAAAATGGAAACATAGGTAAAAATATTTATAGTAAATTATTTTATAATGTTAAAAAAATAATTTATTTTAATGAAAAATATATATATTGAACAGAAATTTTCCATACAGAGTTGAAAAATTTTCAGTTTCTATTTAAAAAATAATATTGGTATATTGTGTGTTTAAAGAGATTAGATTGATTGAAAAAAAAAATTAATATATATGAATAAACAATGAATATTAACTAAAATTGTATTTATGATATAAATAAAATATAATTTTTCTAATGAAGACATAAACAAAAACAATCCTGCATAATGATGAGATTGTGAATTAAACCCTTGTATTCAGTTTGACTTCCTTTGTATGTGTCCAGAAATCCAGAATAGTAAATATTGATTTTGTATATATCTAATCTATAACCACAGTTGTACATATCATACCATATATTATTTAATTATTATTTCTTATCACAAAATTATTAATAATTCATTGTTAAAATCATTGTTTTGGGTAATAACTGCTTCATTTTGCATGTTTTTTTGGATGGCTGGATTGTGACCATCTAATTTGATCATGTTAAAATCATCTCTTAAATTTTAATAGTTATATAATTATCATTTATATTCCCTATATAATTATATATAATGTTCTAAAAATATGGATACTGAAAAATGAGTTACTCCATTTATAGAGACGGTAGGTTGTACCTTTGTATGAACATTGTTTTAACTTTTTAACAGAATGTATTAAAGAATGTATTTAATAATTAACCTTCATATGATCATTCATCTATCATATAATTATTATATATTCATCTAATACATCCATATTACCGACCATTTTTTGAACAGAATAAAAAATAAATCACTTCACTTCATGGTTGCGGTAGTCTACACGTATGCACGAGCGACGTTCTCATATTCAACAAAAACTATATTGTAAAAATATATTTTTAATAATATATTTTAAAAATAATAATTTCATTATTAATTTAGTTTAAAAATATTATGTTAAACATTATATTCATTTCTGAAAGGTGTTGAATGAAAAATAATTACATCTATTCGTGAGCTCGTAGTTCGTTGAACACACAGGTGATGATTCTGTTTCGCATTTAATGGAATAGGATATGGTTATAGGTTATTCTGTCAAAAATTACATATAAATATATGGTATATAAATTTTATATTATATTATAATTATTTATGCATGAATTATGGGGGTAAGGTAATGAGTAAAAATAAAGAGTTTTGTGAATATAGTTACTTTAGATATGAAAAACCTCATTTGGATATCTTATTATGGGCCATAGGGTGTGCCTTTTTGGAATAAAATAAGATCCAAAAAATGTATAAGTATATTTTAGAGATGTTTTTTAGGGTTTGGTTGAGATAAACTCATTATTATATGTGGATAAGTGAGGGGATGATATGCCTTTTTATAATTTTGGTGGAGTGAAATTTCTATAAATACACAAAATTATTTAATAATGGGATGTCCCAATGAACCCATTCATCGAAAAATAATTAAATAATGGATTATATGTAATATTAGGTTAATAAAATCCATAAAATCCAAAAAAAAACATTTTAAGACATTTTACTCTATTAACCCTTAAGGGTACTCACATTTAAAATATTAGTTTTCATCATGATAACTAGTGGATTTATTATACTTTGTACATTATAATTTAATTCTATAAATAAATGATACATATTAGATCATTTGGAAAAAATATTTAAAATATTTCATCCATCATATAAAATAAAATTCCTATGTTCCTGTAAAATAAATATTAACACGGGTGTATATGACATCCAAAATCCTATTTCAAACTTAAATGTGATAATTAATTTTTACTACCTTTACTATTTAATATCATCAAAACTAATTTTATGTTGTTAAATAATATTAATTATGAGTAGTAATTATTTGGAACCTATTTTATAAAATAAAATTCAAATAATTAGATGAATTTGATTTATAATTATACCCACAAACGTGATGAAAAGTGGTTTTTAAAAACAAAGGTTTCATAATTATAAATAGTTTTTATATAAAAATTCAACACAAAGATGTATCAAATGAAAATTAATTGAATTAATAACAATATCATTTTTCTAATTTCAATTTTAAAACTATTTAAATATAAACTTTAAATTTTAGCATTCCTTAAAATAAATGGCATTGTTTAATAAATACCATTATTTTTCATTATTCATAAAAAATTTATTTTTTTATGAAAATTCAAAATGTTGAGCCCACATAAATATGCAACGACTACATAATAAATTATTTTTATTCTATCAAATAAAATTTCTGAAATTTGTTGAAATTAATTTTAAAATAAGTGTGCAAAACATGACATAATCGATTCCTAGAAAAATAAAGTCTTTAACCATAACACCTGATTTATAAATAAACCATCCCTGTAAAAAAGATAAGATAAATGTAAAAATAATTTATTATATATATATCTATATCATTAAAATTTTTATTCAACATTGTTTAATTAAATTTATTAAGATAAAAAGATATTGTGAAAATAAATTCAATTTTTTCAGAAATCATTTCATTTACTTTTAAATTATATTAAATTGTTATTCTTAATATATTAATCCTTAATTAATTTATTGTATACATTTTTTAAAAATTTATTTTTCATAATACACTTATTATTATTCATACCCAAAAATTTAATTTTTATGTTATAACACTATACTATAATATGGTTCATTTAGTGTTGGGGTTGTGTATATCACATGCTGCTGAATATATTAAATTTATTTTTAAAAATAAATATAAACTAAAATCAAGGGGTCTTAATCCTCTTGGATGAACTAGAATTTCTTTAATTAAATATTCACATTACATCAAACAATATCTAGGAATATCATAACCTTGTGACCTGGGCCTTTTGTTAAAAGGGTTTTCTTTGTTTTTTCTTCCAAGAAGACGTGGTATTTCTGTTGAGATAACCATTTATTCCTTGAATGAAACAGTAGAATTTATATCCCTAGAGAAATGGTCCCTTATATATCTACAAGGTGTACTATAATTGTTTATACTCATTGTTTCAGATATAAGTGGAGCACATCAATCCTCCCACCAATTAAATTTATTTAATAAGTACTTCTCATAAATTCATATTAGTCCCCAACATCCTCACTAATTGATTCAAAATGATACAGTTTTCATCCTCACCATACAGTGTTAAATTTAATGTTCAAAATATTTTTTATATGATATTAAACAATATTACACACATTTCTTGGTCACATTATGTTTAACTATCAGAAATACAAGCATTATTGTCAACATTAAACGATATATAATTTCTATCTCATTAAACGATGGAAACATTCATATCTAACAACCTTTTCCAATGAAATTAAAATTTATAATATTAAGTTGATCAAAAAAAATATAAATTGTGTAACTATCATCTTTCTATATGACATTTAAACTTAAAAATGGTATCATCATCCTCACTCAAGCGGGCCACCGCTATAATTTTTACACTCTTCTAATGTACCACTCATAATAACTATGTATAGATTAATTCAAATTTTGGGATACATATAAAACACATAATTACACTTACCAATCCCAACCATCAGTTCATTGTTTCTCCCCTGGGAACCATGTCAACTAAGACCCTCCTATCAGATTTCCTATATTTAATAGACATTGTGATGCCACCCCCTTTTGGAATAGGATTGAATCTCACATACAACACACCTCATTGTGTTCTAAAATGTATGATTGAATGAAACACATATTTTTTTTGACTAAATATTGAAACTCCATTTATTCACATCCCCACATTACGTCGTCCTCATTTAAACCTCATGTTCCCTCCATGTCTAAATGTGGTCTCCTATAGTGGTAACATAATTTCAAATTGGATTTCCTCTAATATAGTGATCACATACTAGAGGTTCTCTAATAAATGATGGTTCTTTTATTATGTAAATGTTGAATAGTTGATCGAAAATTTATTCACACCATACATAATGATGTGTTGAATGGATTTGTGACCCTAATGTGGTAAATAGTCATCCTCTAATCATTTTCCTCCCCTATCAATGATTTGAATACTTTAAATCATAATTAAAACTATATTCCCCATATTTTATTCTATTAGAGATTTAAAACCCATGGATCTATCACTTTATTAATTTTTATATGTTGTTAAGATAATTTTTCATTATAGAAACCTTCCCAATCTAGCTCTCACTTCCACCACACAGGGGCTCTCATGTTTTACAGGTAGGATACCTTTACTATTTTTTCCCACACATATCAAGACCCGTGTGGGATTAGGGCTACCCAATATGATTGAGGCATGTTGCATTTCTAATAAGGGTTCTACAAGGGTTATGGAAGGATAACCATAAAATTCAAAACCACATTAATTTCTATTTATAAGTAAATTCAAAATAAAATATGGGCTAATAATTTTTGTCTTGTATTTACCTCTTCTAATTTTTTATAGACTCCTCTCACCAAAGTCTATGAATCATGACCATTAATTATGTAAAATCTACTCTTAAGATGGTGGTGTGGTGTGGATCATCTTTTAACCTCCATTATCATCATGTTAATATTACATTTCATTCCTTATAAACGCTCTCAAAATGATTATAACATTCACACTAAGTCTATAAACTAGTATCACCTAATGGAATAATTATAGTAGAATGGGAAAATTAGGGAAAATCATTGATCTGGCGATGATGGCCCTGAAGACGCTAATCGAGATGAGAAAAGAAGGTGTGTGAAACCATTGGATATTGTTGGAAATATGTGATTGTTTCAACATGCCTCAAAAAAGACAAATTTGGACAACCATGTACCAAAAAAAATTCTCGTTCAAAAAAAAGTTTGTGTAGGTTGTTAGATCTACATATCACCCCTATTTACATAATTTGACCTTCCTCCTCCTAGGATAATTATTCTAAAAGGAAGGACTCTGTATGTTTTATCAAACGAAGAGGTGATGAAGGAGGGACATAATCTATAATGATACTCTATCATTGTGAGAGTTCTTCCCCCAAAGGGTGAAATGCCCTAGAAATTCAATGATATCAAAATGGGGATTTATGAAATCTAGGGTTTTTGTGAAGGGAATATGAAAATAATGTAGAGATGGTAATACCATATAGTATTTTCATTATATGATCATAAATGATGATATTGGAGCTTTTCTTATGATTGTTTCCTGGATTCTTATGAATCTAGGAGTGGGTAGGAATTTTGATCTGGAAGCGGTTAGGAACACTCATATACATGTCTTGATCCATATATTCATGTTGAAATGTCTATACTAGCACTAAAGGATCTTATGAGACAAAGCCATTACTATGGGGAACCCAATTTGGATGAACAAGTAGATTGGGAACTTGAGATATGGAAATTATTCTCAAATACTGGTTGAATTTGAAATTTCTAGTACTCTTGTGCAAGAAGTGGTGCTAACTACCAGGGATAACATTATTAATATTCTTATCTAGTCTGAATGGAAACCAATGTTCTATAAAATACTCTTGTTCTTTTTCTATGTCTTTTCTAAATGTAATTGTGAGAAAGAGTTATCTTTATACATCATGAAAATTAATGAAACTGGGAGTTGTATAAGAAGGAAGTGAATGGATAAATACAATTTCCTGACCTAGTTAACACAGTGGTTGTTGTTCCCCCTATTGTTGCAAATGAATCTAGGATTAATACTAATTAAAACATTATAAATGTTATTTTTGGGCCCCCTAATAATCCCAATCATTCTGGTGGTGACAATCACTCTGGACCCATGAAAGACATACATGATACACTTCAATCGCATGATATAATTCATAATGGACCCTAATTTGATGATCATGATGATAACCTACAACAAGTTATGAGAAATATGGGTAACACTCCACTTGTCGATCATAGTAACTCAGGGTATCCTATCCTTTCCTTTGGTGACTCTGTTGTGACAATAGGGGAATATTGAGACGATTTTGGATTTCATGGACATAAAAATAAAGATATATTTAATATATATGGAGGAACATCATATAGAGATTTTTTGTTTATGTAGACTCATTATGATCACTCTGGAGTAGCTTGGCCATTATAGGTGGAACATGAATATTTTTATTAAGATATTAAGAACGAGAGTAGCTCCTACAGACCATAAGAGTCTCAAATTTAGTAAAATAGTAAATATCAATGGTTCAAGACAATGTTTTTGATCAATATGAGTTTCTAAAATATATCACTCTTAGGGATGCAAAATTAAAACACCTTCTTCCAAGAATGTTAATGTGGTGACTCTGGAAGGTTTTTTTGAGACAGATCATCATCAGTGTAGCTCTCAAGGAACATATTTCCCTTAAATGCATGTGAAAAATAAGGATATGGATGAATTAAGAAATTTTGGGCATCCAAAATATTCCTTTTATAGATTATAACTAGTGAAGGAAAACCTAAAACAAATTCCTCCCATCTTGTTAAGGATAGTTTCATGGGGGAATCTTTCTTACAGTTTCCTCCATCCAAGACTTCCAGGATGTAGGAATCCAATATCATTACACCTAATCATTTTCCATAAAATTATAGGTTATCACCATTGAGTGTTAGGCTTCTGGATGAATATTCTAAGACATATAAACACCCATATGGATTTTAAACCCCAATAACCAAAAAGGGTCTAAATTAATGGGGGGGTTATCTATGTAAAGAAGACCAAAGATAAGGAAGAATAAAGATAGAAAGATTAATGTTAAAGGCCATGATAGGATGGTATATTAGGGGGGACCCACAATAAGGGGAAATTACCTCAATAAACGAACCTCTTCTACTGAAATTTTCATGGGATGAGGATCCCCCAAAGAGTTAAATCCCTTAGGAATTTTATTATTGCCATAAAACTAAATATGAATTTTATTATAGAACATAATAATACCATTGAGAAATGTAAGGCGTTAAAATTTTACTCCATGGGATACAATATTTTTTTCAGAACATTCACAATTGCAACAAGAATCATTTATGGTAGATGAGGTAAGAAGGCATCCAAATTGCTACATGCATTCATAAAAATAAGATCATAACTAGATCACTATATATTTTAAGATCCATTATCCAAGTCAATGTTATGTATTATTCAACATATTATATTAGGATAATGGATTTTTGGAGGGATATTTCTAAAATATCTAAGAATGTGGCCAAAAATGGGTTTATATATGTGATTTCAACACTATCATCACAAATGATAAAAAAACAGGACTAAATTTCAATAGGATGGTTGTTGCTAAATTTTCAACCAATATTGATCATTATAATCTTGTTTATGTCCAAATTTATGGAGATGAAATTACATAGTGTAGGTATACATTGAATGGTGAGAACGTAAGAAAAATTTATAGATTTTTTTTTGAAACTAAATAATATGATCTTTTCCAATGGGATCTTAGGTTACACCATTCCTATGCATCATTATGACCATAATCACATAATTGTGGAAATATCCAACATATAAAGGATGTCTCATCTTCCATTATAATTCAACAATGGATGTGTTGTTATCCCCAGATGTAGGTAGATTAACTTAGAGTCATAGAGACGGGATCCAATGAGAAGACCCTTGTAGAGAATTGATGAAAAATTGAAATATAGTAATAGACTTCTATGAGAATGGAGTAATTAATATTTCTAAAAACCTAACATTGATATTCAAAATGTGGAAAATACATCTTTTAATAATTCATGCAATTACTCAATTCCATAATTTCCCCTCAATGGAGAAAGTGCAAGCTCACTCAAATTTGGATGATGATCTGACTATCAAAGAGATAATGGATAGGAATCACATAAATATAAATTTGTTATAGTAAAGGGATTGAACTCAATATTTAATCATATGATCCATATATATAATAGAACCACTATTTGGAATAATGTTATTAGCATGAATGGACATATGTTCACCACTAAAAGTGAGGTATCAATGAAAGTGGTTGATTATTTTAGTAAAAATCATACTCATTATGGGATGGATAATACTTTGATAATGATTTTTAAAATATCTCCCCATATTTAAAAGCTTTATAATAGGATCTTATTTAAATAGCTAGATAAGGTTGAAATCAATATGTCCCCTTTCGCTCTTAATATAGTGAGTGTGGGTGGTACAGACGGATTAACTAACAAGTTATTCATGTATTATAGGAAAATTCAATTTGAGGACCTTGTATGTTTTTTAAGAGAATAATTTTTAAATTTCTCCCTTCCTTATATAACCAACCCAAATTTTATTACAATGATCCCTAAAAAAGATAATGCAGTTGATATCATAGACATTAGAAAAGTTTCCCTTGAGAATATTTTCCCTAAAATTATTAGTATAATACTGATTTCTAGGGGTGGGGATATTGTCCAAGAGATCATCACTCGGAATCAATATATAATTTGACATGGAATATTCAACCATGATTTCATTTTATAGCCTTTGAATGTGTCAAAATCTTCAATACATGGGTGAAAGAATGGAAATTTTCACTGAATATTGATATATCTAAGGTTATTGATACCCTTAAGTGGAGTTATATGCCCATTATTCTAATGATATATGGATCCTCAGATAATTTCATTAGGCTGATTAGCTCAATTTTATAATATGCAAGGCTATCTATTCTAATCAATGGGACCCCAATATGATAATTTCGATGCACCAGAGGTGTGAGGCAAGGAGATCCACTCACAAGGATTATCCTTTCTCTTCACCAGGATTATCTTAGCATGTTTATTAAAGATATTTCTCAGGTGGTTTTATTTAAGTAAACTAAATCTTTGAAGTATGAGATTATTCTCTAATATTTATTATATGATGATCAAATAAATTTGTTTGGAAATGCCTCAAAAAGTACTATATATACCACACAATCCATCGACAACCATTATGTCGATGTTGATGGACAATCCATTAGCTAGGGAAAATATTTTATAATGTTTGGGGAGGGAATACATGTTGGAAAGCATAAGATGATCATTAGGGAACTTAGAGTGAGAAAGGGATCACATCCTTTTAATTTCCATGGCGTGCCACTTTTCTAGGGCAATGTGAAATGTCAATTTCTATGGGAAATTATCACTGAAATCAATAATTAAATGGAAATGTGTAAAGGTATGTACATTTCTCAAGAGGGGAGGATTTTCCTTCTCAACATGGTATTCACTGCAAAATTTTACTACTCCTCTATTTATAGATGGCCAAGGTGTCCCGGAAAGGGGATTCAAGGCATGATAAGGAAATTTATATGGAGTGTGTCTGTCCATAAAAGGAAAATAATAATTATTTCATTGAAGGAGTGTATCCAGAACATTGAAATGGGATGACATGGTATCAAGGATCTCACAATATTCAATGATGACCTAATTGGTAAACTCTCATAACCAATCCTAACTAATCATTACCCCTCCCGTGTATTAAATATTTGAAGGTTCAATTGGAGGTTATGGGATGGATAAACATAGTACATTGGATATTATTTATGTCCCTAAATATGACACTCATTCAATGAAATAATGTAGAATACTAAATGGATGGTCAGTAAGTATTGTGATCACAATCAATAGGGCACCTGCTGACTATATTAACAACTCAGGTCAGGATTTCCATTCCAAATGACTGAATGAAAAAAGAAAATTGGTGGGTCTATTTCACATCATCAATGAAATTAATTTTTTCACATGATGTTAGTGAGGGTTATCCAACATTATACCTTTGTGTACATTGATTCTTTTTTATGAATGATGAATTGAATTGTGCTCTTAAATTCCACACACCATTATAGAATGAAATATAAAAATTTAATTGTGATCATAGAATGGTTGTCTAGGTTTATGATTAATTTTATTTAGGCATGGAGGTATAATCTATAATGAAGAGTTTAAAAAAGAAATTACATAGGCCTGATGAATTGAGAAATTATATACAGTATATTGTGTTGTCTTTCAATAGTTTTCTATGATATGAGGAAAATATACATCATTTTTCATTAATTGTGTTTATGGAAGGGAGATATGGAAATATTATTTTCACATATTTGGTTTCATAATTAATGTAGTAATATAGCTTGGTGGGCATATGACATCTCCCAGCAATATTTGGTAGAGTGATTAGAAGAAGAATCTATTTCTTACAGTAGTGGGCTCCATTGTTATCCTGATATGTACGGCTTACTATATGAATCTGTTTCTAGAGAAGGAACCATCCATTATTTCTAGAGTAGCTAAACATTACATATATATGCATTCTACTACAAAAATTACATCTAGGTACCATGAAAAACTATATTAGAGACATAATAATTCCCATACACCATGTTATTATAGGATGACTAATGCAACCATTGGTTCACAAATCAATGAAATGGATTCCCCCAATTGGACAATGGATTAATTCAAATGATGATGGTTTGGCCTCTAGAAAGATAGGACCTTTAGGATATAGGGGTATTTTCCAAACATATCAGGGTTTTGTTAAGGGATGCTTCCACTATTACATTGGGACTGGAACTGCTTGTAATGTGGGCCTTTGAAAAATTATATATTTCATAAAAAAGTTTTCCAATTCCAGTGGACCAATCTTCGGATTGAATCATGATCTACAAATGATGTCTTGCTTTTTAAATAATGAACCATAAATCTCAAATGGTAATTTCATCCTCATTTGATTTAGTGAATAAGGTATTAAAAATCTCTAAAATATATTGTATATTGTTCTTATATATAATACAAAAAGGTGGTGGATGCATTATAAAAGAATGTGATTACCAAGTAATATACTATATATACATTCAGATCTCCTTAATATTGCACTACATTAGTGAATGATGATATGTGAGGTGGGATTAAATCAAATATATTTAAACACTACTATAATTCATGATCTTATTTATACAAATATTTTATTAATGATTATTTAGTACCATCTTTTTCTAGATCCTAGATCTTCTTGGTAAATTGAAATCACCCAATCCATAAAATCATAGAACATTAAACTACATGTATCCCAACAAGGGGAAAATAATGTGGCCATAAGGATCCATGAATATCTATTCTCATGATGTTTATTTTAAATTAATTCCTCTCAAATCCTCTAATTACAATTTTTATTATGTTCTCATGAAATTACATGGCATGAAAAAATAGTCCAAGAATCATGAACATAAACTATGTTCATTCCCTTCATGGGTTTTCTACATAGGGGAGTTCTTTCCACTCAATTATTTTCCCGTTTTACCCTTAATCCTATGTACAAAATGTATCCCCTATTATTCTATTCTTTATAACCTTAAACAAGAATCCCCCATTTTTTCAAATTTATGAGACCTTAAACACTATCCCCTAATATTATAACTAAATTAACCCTAAAATTCTCTATCCACGAGGCATTAAGTCTCATATGAAGAAAACTATAGAAGGAGAAGGATAAAATTTTGGCCCAACTCTCTCAAATTATACTCTCAATGAATTGGGAAACAATTATTGTTCAAATGAATGAATAAAAAATCATGTAACATTATTTTTGGAGATATATAGAAATCATGTTTTTTTTCACTGAACCCCATTGTTATGGAAAAATATAGTTGAAATTCGAACTCATTTTTCCCATTTTAAAATTCTCCTTTAATTATTAGTTCGAAAACTTTATGCCAGGTTATACTCTACAATCTATATAGAATAGGCAATGTTAGGATATATTCAAATATATATGGATATAGACTCTAGAACACATCCCTCATATTCTCATCATATAATGTTAATCAACATCTTCATAGTCCATTTATCCTTACCTCAGAACTTAGGAACCTCCTCTTTGTTGGATATGTTGTGATAGAAACAATCCTTCTAGGTCCTTGTTTTCCTTTGTTCATATCATGTTTCTCTTATATTCATTGATAGAGTATCCCAACCACCTGGCCTCGAATATTAATCCCATAATGATTGGTTTATAAAATATTTTTTTCCATATGAACAACCTCACAAAACTATTTGGTATGTTTATCGTGACATAAAATTATATGCATACCTTCCGGAGGTCCTTTGTATGGAATAAAAGACTTAATTTGTGATAGTATTTTCTCTTCCCAACACAAAGAATAGATGATACCACCCTCGTGATCTATGCTCCATCAACCTAAAATATTATAGAATCCTATTTAATGCATCATGACCATTAACTATTACCATTTCTATTAAGTATATTTATGTGATATTTGGCCCCTAAGTGCATAATTCACATTGGATTTTATTACTTCTCATGATAAACAAACTAAAACATCCATATTTATATCCTTACCTCATGATGTTAAATTTCATGGAATAGTCCCTATTTAATGGTATCACTATTCTTGACTACTAATTTCATTTTGTGAGAGGATTTCCCCATATTCGGTGCTGGTCTCCTACAACACTTCATTTTCGAACTACAGGTGTCCTATTTCCAATTTCATGGGATAAAATTGATATATAGACCACCATATTAGTCCCATCCTTAATTTTACTATAAACACCAATTTTCCTAGAAATTCATGATTTTTCTTAAATGGATATGCGTTTTTTCTTGGGCTCCAATATAACATTGCACCCATACAGAAGTTGTCTATGTTTTACGAACCAATACTCTATCTCCAAAACATTTTATACATAATGAAATATAATTGTGTATCATCCCTCCAAAATTTACAAGAATTGGCATCCGGCTCTCAGATTCATGTCTTTTTTATTATTTTACTACATCCATGTAAGCTATAGATAATTTGAGACGAGACGTCCTAACTTTAAATAGTATGTCTTGAAGCTACCCACCCCCTTAGAGATCATTTTTATTCTGATTGGGTTCACTAATCCATATTGAGTTTTGTATTTTCACCATTCCATATATATATCCTCATCCATGGTATTTGATTCACCAATGGATATAATATCAATTAAATATATTGAAATAAAATATTGAATTTAAATAAATTCCAATTATATTTGAGGTTTATAGTTTTCAATAATTATAAAAAAAACAATAACATAAAGAACCCGTGTATTTTTCAAATAATCTGAATTTTACAACTATATATGAAACTAATTGATCTATAAAAAATATTCAACATATCCCTAAAACTCTACACATAAGAAACTATTAAAAAATTATACGTATTACTTTTCTTCAAAACATCAGGAATTGGAAAATATGAAAATGTGTGTGCTCCAAAATCAATATTGTTAAGAATAAGGGATAAAAATTAATGATATTAAATTAGGGTAAGATAATAATATAAGTAGAGTCATGGTATATGGACATAAAATAATAAAAACATGCTTAATATGATATAGATAACAAATCGTGTGTCATAGAATAAGGCTTTAGATAAAATAATACATGAATCCAAAGTGTGTGTAAATATTATTAACTAAACATAATACATGATATCATTACATCAACATAAATTGTAATTATTTTATAAACATTAGAATAGGTAAACATTACTTTTTTGATTCACATGCTTGAATCCATTTTGGGAGAAATGAAAATGTTTCCCACATATACTTGTCTAATAAGATATAAACATTAAACCAATGCCTTGTAGGGTAATATAGGACACCAAATATAATAAAACAACATATAAATATTCCACATGAAATCATTTATTTTTTATATCATAAGAAATCCATGAGAATAAAATGTGTTTTTTTTTAAATCACATCATATAGGGACCATAGTATAAGAATTGGGTTAATATCCTTTAAAAGGTTATTCAGACATAGAAATCATCCTAAATTAATTAAAAATAAATATAACGATAAAAAATTATAATATAAATGGGTATATAATGATATTTTATATCGTTATAGTTAAATGAACATTAAATATGATAATAAAGTTTACGGTATTTATACCATATAGATAAAATTTCTATTGTTTAGTTAATAATATCCTCAATAGGTCAATGAATGGAACCTATAAAAACACCCTTCAATAAGTGGATGAAAAATTATAGTGTTTGTAGAGGATATAAATAGAAGGATTTTGACAGATATTGAAATTAAAAAAATATCCTCAACTCGGTATAATTAATGTTAAAGGTTGTGGACTTTGATAAAATCCACTTTTGGGGAGAATTATATCAAATACATTTGGAATTTTAAAATTTTCATGACCTTTTAGAAAAACATTTTAAGAATAAATATTTTATAAATCAGGGAGAAAATTATTTTTTTGTAAAATAGTGAAATATTTTGAATAAAATTTTTATTTAAATCAATTCACATGAAAGATCAAAATTTTCAATGTAAAAATTAAAAAGATATGTTTTTCATATATCATTAGAAACAACCCCTATAAAAAAATTTCATAAAAACATTAAAATATTTAAAATTTATTATAATGAGACCTTAATAAACTATTAAGACATAGATAAATAAATTTGTTAAATAATCAAGTGAATATGGTCATGAAAGTGAAGGATTATTGGCCAAAAAGATGAAGTGTGGTTGGTTTCTTTATAGCAGGTAAATAAGGATCCAATGGGGGATATGGAAAATAAAAATAATACAAAGAAATTAATTAGGGGATAATAAAATAATAGGGATTTTTACATATAAATATCATATAAAATATTCTTGTGGATTATCCATCAAAAAAATAATCACAATTTGAATATGAGATTAATGAAGAAACCCTTACTGTACTAGTAACATGATAATCAAAAGAACAGAAGATTTTTATGATGATATTGGCCTTATAATATAATTATAAGAAGGGAATTTATTTTAATTGAATGAAATAGGTTATTTAATACACCATATAAAATAAATAATGGTGCGTAATATCACACAAGTCTCGTGAAATTGAATTTGGAGACAAATTATCCCTACCATTACCCCCGCATATATGAATTGGATATAACATATTTTATAATAATCATAACTAAATTAATTACCAATTGTATTTTATAAACGACTTATATAATCATTTAATTAAAATATTATAGTTATTTGTATTTTATTTCTTATGTGATGTTTTTACAATTGATTGTCTGTTTAGTTATTAATTGTTAATTACAGAGTTTATTGTTATTTATATTTTCAATGTAAATAATTTTATATCATTATAGGTACTAAAATTTAATTTTGATAATGACTATTAATGTCATATATTAATTTGATATGTGTTTTGGTTATTCATTATGATGATGAAGTTAGGGACGAGCTTATTTTGGAAAAAAATTAAATTAATAAATATAGGTTTTAATAATAAGTTCAATATTAATATAATATTCAAAAAAAACATACATCAAAAATTATTTTCCCATTAATTTTAAATAATATTAATATTATCGGTTCCATAGTGATTCATTATCAGAAATTATACCATTATCTATATAGGTTGATAAATCGACCCAACTAAGGAAAACCTATAATCTATGGGGATTTTTCTTATGAATTTTTTTTATCATCATAATATCATTTTTATTAATCTTATGTACATTTTAGTATATTTTAGAATCATATTGTAAAAAATTTATTTCTTTAATAAAATACTATAGTAAAACTCAATTATGTCCCTTTCATGGAGGCTGTAGTTTGTATGTACGTATGGGTGACTCTTTCATTTACATAGAAAATATTTTTGGAAAATAATGGTTTCATATTTCTATATCTGAAGAAATTTTTTTGTATAATAATTATTCATAATAAAAACATTTGAAACATACTCATAAGGGATTTATGAAAAATGTATCTTGCCTCTTATGGAGGTGGTAGTCCGCATATAACAGTAGTGAAATTTTCATTTTTATGAGGGTGTAAAGTATGGTATAAAATTGACATAACATTAGTATAATAAAATATAAAAAATATCTGTAATACTAATTTTATGATTATTTCATTTATTTTTTACAATTTAAGTCGTAGACAGGAACAATAAATTAAGGATCCTGGTTGAGAATATTACAACTCCATTTGATTGTTCCACATTAAGAAACGAATTAAGGCTCCTTTGCAAGCTATTTTGGAAATTTGGGGGATTCTATAAAGTTTAGATATATTTTTAGAGATACTATGGTAGATTTCATGCATATATATTTCTTCATAATGGGTTTTTAATTGTGTTGGATGTGATAACATTTTATAAGTGGTGACCATGACACTTTTGTGAATAACCAGTAATTGTTTAGTGATTTCATTAAACAATTCAATAGTGACTGCCTCCACAAGTGGTAAATAATGAATTTTAGGGTATAATAAATTTTATAAATTCAATAAACCTAAATTTGAAACATATTTAAACATATATTTGGCCTTCTACCACTTGATTTTTACATTTTAAAATTTTTGTTTTTACTTATGTAACTACTTTTTAACCATGTAATTTTCGTTTTATTAAAAAAATTAACAAAAACCATTGAACATAATTTGGATATATTGAAGATAAATTTATATCCTATACAATCTAATAAAATTTATAAACAATAGAGATTTAATTTTAAGTTAATTCTATCAATATATTGAAAAACGGTTCGATAAAAAAAAATAATTACACTAAGTGTTCTTAATCATATTTATTATTGATTAAAAATTATATAACTTTGAATATTCCATTGAATAGGATAAAATATTATTTTCATATAATGTTTTTATTTGATTAATTTTTTTATAATTGAATAATTATTGAATTTAATTTAATAATTATTTGAAAATTAAATTGTTAATATTTTCTTAGTTTTTAACCTGAATCTGAATATTCTTGATTTTATGGCTAAAAATTAAATTTAAATTATTAAATAAATAATAATAGGTTGATCAAAAATTGAATAAACAATTTTTATATTTATTTCAGATACATTATGTAATTGAATTTTTAATCTACGAAAACAATAATCATCTTTAGAGTAACAAAATACTTTGGTTTCAAAATCACTGGATGTGGGTTGTATAAGTTAAAAATAGCATTCATAAATAGTTTATAAAATATTTCAAAAATATATTTTTTATTGTTAAAATTATTTGAAAACATCTAATTCATTATTTAATAATGATAATGTCATAAAAGTGACAATATTACCCAAATCATTATTTTTTAAAAAATTACCTAAAATCCAATACTTTGTAAAAATACCAAAAATTTATCACAACAGAACATTTAAGTGATTAACCAAATAAATGAAGATAATTTTTTCTTAAATAAAAATTAAAACATTGTAAATCAAAATTGTAAATGAAAATTTATAAATAGTGACTAATTTTGTGGAAAGTACCACTTTAAAATTTTATGTTCTCTTAATCTTAATTTATATTCATTTCTAAATGATTAATGTTTTTTAATAAAAACACTAGTATTCTTAATTATATTTATAATATTAATCTAATATTCCATATATCTCTTTGGTCAATTGTTTCATTTTTTCGGTATTTCCTAGGATCTAAGCTATCAAATATTATGTTATTTTAACGGATCCAAAATTTTTGGGTCATTTCATTCCATCATAATAAATAAATTTCATCTCTATAATTTAATTAGTAGTTACAAATTAATTTGTTTTAGGGTGTTCCTAAAATATTTATTATTCAAGATATAAAAATTAATATGACATTGGAATTAATCTCTTAGGTTATATAATGTTAGGTATCTTTCATCTACCTATATTAATGTTTCTTATAATAACCAACAAAGTATATGTCTACACTAATCATAAACTATAGAAAATAAATCTTCCTTAAATTCTTTAGAATATATAGTAAATTAAATGATAGTGAAACCATATATTATTCCAAAAATTAACACTATATTTAACACTCAAATTCTATTTATCAGTAGGTTAAAAATCACACACTAAAAAATATATAACACAATGGTTAAAATAACATGAAGTTAATAAAAAATGTCATGAATCAATTATAAATCACATGTTAACCAATACTTTCTAATATATGATTTAAAAATCAATCAAATCTGTTTTGTCTCAAAATAAAATAATATATTATACCATATAATTATCTAACCCAGAATCATTCTTTCTATAATAGTTATCCAAAAAATATAATATTTTCATAAAATTACATTTCAATGTGTTTTTTTACCAATTAATATGTATTTTCAATTCATTAAAGAAAAAATATTGATGAAAATCCAAAAAAATTCACATTTTCCCAGTGAAATTTAGTGTATACCCGAATATAATATATAAAATTCACTCACTTAATAAAATAGATAAGATAATCATGAATTATTTTCTATTATGACATCATCCTCACTACCTTATGTAACCCTAATAAATTTCCCCTTCTCATTAGAACCGTATTAGAGTTATATTCTCAATTATTTATGTGATCTCTCTTATTTTTTAATATGACGTAGAGGTTTCTAAATACATACCATTCATCGAGTAAGTTTTGTGATATTTTTTCAACTAAATACAAAAATTAAATATTCATTCTAATATAAGAAATACAAATATGAAAATATAAATCTAAAGATTTCTCCCACTATAATGCCTTAATTTATAATATTTGTTACATTAAGTTTAACATATAACTCTCTTTGTTCACATCTTAGTTATTCATCATCATTTTCCTATTATGTTCACTAACTTAAATAGTTAAAATAAAACTCATATACATCATATTTCTTTGTAAATAGAATGTAATTAAGAAAATAATATTCCCTATACGTTTCCAACCAAGTGTGTAGTTAGGCCTCTCTATCACACACCAGGAGATGAATAAGTTAATACTTAATCCTCCCTTTTCATATTTCTTACCCCAAGATACATATATTTTAGATTATAGGCAAAAATTATAATTCAAAATTGAATGTATTTATTATGAAACCCACCTACTAATAACTTCACTAAAAATTTAGTATGTTATCATACGCTTAGACTTTTCCATTAGAAATATCACTAAGGATTTCACAAAATTTATCTTATCTGAATCAATAAAATATTAAATATTGCCTATATTAACCTAAATATTTATCCATACATTTTATGTTATGATAAAAAAACTTATAAATGCTTAAAAAACCAGAAAAAACATCATAATATCTACATTTATCTATAACATGATTTTATACAACCCATAAAGCACATAAAAAGGATATATCATTTAAATTAATATAATGAAAATATTTTATTTTAATATAGTACCATGATATTTTAGATTTTGAGTTTTAGATAATTAAGAAATACCCTTGACTAAAAAATCTCATGTCATTTTAATCCGATGGAAAATTTTGACACTATATAATTATATTATTATTCCTTAATAATACATTAATATATTACAAAAATTATATACACATGATAATATTCTATAAAATTTTATGTACTACTTTTCTTCATAATATAGTAAATTAAAAACATAAAAAAGGTATGACATAAAATGATCAATAATGGTGAATATATGTGAAAACAATAAAATATCTTAAATGAGAATAACATGAACATATGTGTAAAATCATTATAAATGGACATCACATAAGAAAATCACAACCAGCATTGAATAAATCACAAATAATGATTTATGGAATATTTCTTGTCATTTCATGTGGCATAAATAAAAATATTGTAGAAATGTTTTTCAAAAAACATGATCCATGAGAATGTAACTATTGTATACCTTATAAATGTGGTACTAACATTATAATGATGAAAAATATATTTCATGACTCATAAATTCATAAACACATTTGATAAGAACTAAATATTTTCCATTTATACAAATATCATTTGATATAAAAATTAAAAAAGATAATTAGAAATCAATATAGGACTCCATGTTCCATTCATATATAAATACATATTCCATGTGAAATCAATTACTAATCATTCCCTAAAAAACTCATGGGAAGAAAAGGGGACTTATTTATGTCATTATATTTAAATCATTAAATGAATATGGGTTTTATACACTTTTTAAATGTTTTAGCATATGAAAATAATTCATAATTCCATTAATATTCAAACCAGATAAACTTGTAGATGGAAAATAGGTATATAATAATATTTTGTAACCTTCTAGGAAAATAACCTTATATTAAGATGATAAAGAGAAGGTTATTCATATCATATATTTACATGTTATAAGGTATAGTTAATAATTTCCTCAGTCAATCGACTTATGAAATCTAATTTACCACCTTGAATCAGAGTAAAGAAATATACATTTTTCACATAAAAAAATAACAACATGAAAAATCAAATTTATACAAAATCGATTATTTAGAATGATTATGTTAAGGATGTATCACTCTACCAAAAGAGAATGGCATTACATGATCCATCAAATGAAATATTATGGAAATTTTCATTTAGATAATGTCCTTAATTTCATATAATGGATATCTAGCAATGTGAACATAGATAAAAACATCTTTTTGGGATAATTAAGAGAGATATATATGGAAATAAGAAATATCTATCATATTATTAAAAATATTTATTTAAATTGAAATAATTTATATATCAAGAAGAATAATTAGTTATCTTGTAAAACGATTATATTTTTGGAATGTAAGTGTCATTAAAAAACCTATAAAAGTTGAAAATTCGTTTACTATAAAAAAGATAAAAAGCGATTCACTTCCAACATTGATGAAATTGACCAGAACAAAATATTAAAATTGTATTAAAAATTTTAACACTGGTTAATATAGGTAATATTAACATAATAAATTATTTAGTCCAAGATAAATTCATTTCTAAAATAATCCATTGAATACAGTAATCGAAGTTGGGGTTTCCCAATTGAAAAGATGTGTTCGGTCTAGTTTCCTCACAAAGGATAATTATTGATCCAATGGCGGAAATGGAATATTGATAAAAATATAAAAATAAAATATTTATTATTGGGTAATATTATAGTGTGTTTTATGATAAATAAATGGAAAAAAATTCAATATATATAGTATCTATAATGAACCTTACAGATTTGAAATTAAGATTGTAGAAAATGTGAACATGGGTATAGAAACACAATTATTAAAAGTAAATTATCGGGATACCATGAAATTGGAATTAAAATATTATGAAATGAAAAATATTAATTATACGTGGAAACAATTGGTTGTTAAAAAAACTATATAAAATAAATTATAGTGAAAAATATCAAACATGTATTAAGGAATTGACATAAGAGATAAATAACTATTACTTTTAATCCTATGTTCTTTAATGTTATATGAACTCCTATATAAATTAATGTCATTATTAATCACCTATTTTAATATCTTTCCTTTTAAAATAACCTTCAATAAACTTAATATATCATTATTTATTTTAAATAGATTATTTATTCATATTTTATTATCATTATCAAATTATATTAGCTTTCGTTGTTATTTTAGTGCTAGTTTAATTTTGGAAGGACTGATTCATGAATATATATCAAAATTGATCACCTATAGATAAATTTAAGAAGTGTAATAGATGTTTTAAAATAAGTTAAATTGTTTTATTTTTTTGTTAAAATGTATTTAGGTTATGATTTCAGATGACAAACATGGTGTTGAGTGTGTTTCAGGATGCTTTTTAATGAATGATGAGTTGGATAAATAATAAGTAAAATGTTAAAACAATCATCTAATAAACATAAAATATACATTATTATCTCATTAATATTTATTTACACTAGTATTTATGTTTATATAGAAATACATTGTATAAAATTTTAGCATTATCCTAGTAGGTGGTTAATCAACCCCTAATAAGGACAAGCTATAATCTATAGTTGAGCATGTTTATGAAAGTGTTTATTACAAAATATTCTAATTATATTATAAGAGTAACTATTTTATTGATTTTATTAATATGGTGAATCATATTTTTACATTGTTTTAGAAATATGAAATGACTATATGAAAAATGAAATACATTACTTTTTTGGTGACGGTAGTCTACATGTAAGAATGATTGACACATTCATTTATATAGAATATTAATGGGGTAAGAATTGGTTTATCATTTCATTACCTTAATACTTTCTTTATTATAATTTTTATTCAATAAATACCCACTTTTAATGATAATTTTATGTTTGTTATGAAAAATAGATCATGTCTCTTATGATGGTGGTAGTCCCAACGTAATGCATGCAACAATCACATTTTTAAGTAGTTTATACGAGGGTATAAAATTGATATTCCATTAGTATTATAACATTTTATATTATTAATGATATGAATATTATCATACATTCATATATAGAGTAGGTTTGAGGTGGTATAAGAAGAATATAAATAAGGGATATTAATTGAGAACATTAGCTCTCCCTTTAGATGTTCTATGTTATATAAAAACATTAATCTCTATAGAATTATATTGTGTAAATACCAAGGATTAAAGGAAGAGGTAATATAGTTTTTAATTTAACATTGAAGAGTTTTGGTAGAGTTTAATTATTTTAAATGTAAGTTAATTGTTTCTAAATCTACCCCCTAATAAAAGTGAAAAATATAGAGATTTTGTTAATAACAATTCCTTTCATAGTTATGTAATGACAATATTCCCCATAAAATTTCTCCATTGGTGGGAAAAAATTAATTAAATTGTTATATAAGATTAATAAATCCTTTAAGAATCATTTTAACACATTTTATAAATATGTTTTTTGAATTTAACCATTATATTCTTATATTTTACAAAAAAAATTCTTTGTTATGTAGATTTTGATTAAGTTATTTATTATTCCATAGAAAAAGATGAAAATAAATTTTACAAATTTTTTTATGTGATAATTTTTTAAATATAAATAAAATAAAATTCAATATATAAATAATATAAAGTTAACATTTATGTTAATACATTAAATATTTAGATAAAATTATTCATAAAAAATTGTTATTTTCTACCATTATGTGTTCTTGATCCTATACAGTATTGATTACATATTGATTGATTGTTTATATATATAAATATTTATTTATTTATTTATTTAAAAAATATTTTGAATTTATTTTTGAGTATATATTAATTTATTTGTTAACATATTAATTACACATTGTTAACAAACCATTTTAAAGAAATAACACTATTACTATTATCACAATGATTTAATTTAATTATACACGAATTTTTTTGTTAATAAAAATATTATAATCTTTATTAAATATTTTAAAAATTACCTATTATATTATTTCAATTTAATATATAAAATTTCTATAAGATAAAAAAAATAATAAACATTTATAAGAGAATAAAAATAGTATTTGAATAAAATATTACATAAGTTTCCAAAAAGTGACCCTTGGATTTTATAAATTACAAATCTCATTTTTAAATTATATAAATAATTTAGTAAATATATATATTTAATATATCTAAAAGTTCTCATTAATATGTAGTGTGATTATTCATTTTTATTATCTTGTAAATGTGAATGTGAGATCAATATCGTTATTTTTCACTATTAAATTTTAGAAAAATTATTTTTCAAAAATATCATGAATCCATCCTATGATATTATTGAAAAAATAAAAAATAAAATGAGGTAAATTTTTTCAAATTAAAATTATCATATCTATATATTTATCTTTTAAATGAAAATATATAAATTGAAAAATTCTTTTATTGAAAAATTATATTTTTAATGGATAATTTTTCTTAATCATAAGTTATAATAATTAAAGATTGATTAAATTTTTTATATTTAAATTTTATTTTCAAATTATTTAATTTTAATTACAATATATATCTATTATTTCAAGGATAATTTTCTTTCTCTGTAGAGTTAGATTAGTGTTAAATATAAGATAAGATATCAAAAATAATATTAATTGAAATGATCTAAAATTTCAATTCGTTACATGACCTATTATACAAGACATTAAAATAATAAAACAATAGTCCAGGATACATGAATTCAACGTTATACCATCCCATTTGTCCAGGAATCATCTTCTTAAACTAAGTAATTTTTTTTTCTAGGAGGTTTCTATGCACTATAGTATGGGCTCTTGAATTCATGTCAGTCATGCAATAAAAGAATCCTTATCCTATGGTCTAAGCTTGGTGACTATAAAAACTATTGCATTTGGAACCAAATTAGAATCCCTAAGGCATGGTCAATAATTTCTTATACCCATTCTTATTTTGGTTCTCCATAAAACCTGATACACCTTTTGTATTCTCAAATGCATCACATTTTAACACTAGGGTCAACATTTATCTCTTTGAAGTAATCATTTTATATTCCCACATTGTATTCCTAGAATTTGAATTGTTACATAAATATTTCATGTTAAAATCATCTAAACTATTGGAATAGAACAACACAAGGATAACCTATATATTATCCCTGGAACATGTAACAAAGGTCTTTAGGACGAAACTAGTTGGTTCATATATATAAAAATTTTCCTAAAGTGTATCTAAAATTTTATTTCTTTTTTTTGATGATATGATAGTTGAATCTATGATTTTGAATCATTCAATATTCATCCATATCCTACTCATATCCTCCTTCAAAATTCTGATTTTAGAAGGCACAAGTTACTTATTTCCACTTCTCATTTCCCAATGGGAGTTTTAACACCCTTGGTATTTCCATTTCATACCCTTGGGTATATCGGTATTTTGAATCAGTCTTATGGAGTCATTCTTAACTAATGTTTTTGCTTTCATGAGTTATCTCTATGTTTAGTGCATCATTCTAGGCTTAGCACATCTACCGCAAAAAATCTCATGTAATACAAGTATCTCTATATTTTACCTTTTTCTCACAGTGAGCATGGATCATATAAGGTATGGGATTTCATATTGTTTCTCTCACATGAATAGTAGGATCACCTTCTTTTCTCCCTTATCAAACAATTTCAAATATCATATTCAACATATGTATAATATAATGTCAAAATTCATGCTATTGAACCTATCACATTAATTAAAACTATGTGATTTCTTATCCCTCACTCGTGTAGAAATCCCCTTTATGGTGTTGGTCTCTTACCACACCACCTACTAAAACTATCAGCTCCCTGATCGTAATCTTATGAGATACATAGTGACACCTAAGCTCCTCTTCTTGGTAAATTTCATAATATCTTGTTATCAAAAAATCACATCCATAAATAATACCCCCCTACATTGGTAAGGTTATATTAATTTTCATAGGTCCCACATAGATTCATTCAATAATATAAAGATTTATTTTTCTCGTACATAGAAATTGACTAATCACCTTATAGACTGAGCCATCTGAACATAAACATTGACACCCATTGGCACTGATCTCATGACCTTAAACTAGGAACTATGGTCTTAGTTACATGTAAATTAGAAGAATGACCTAAATTCAAAACATCAAGTCATCAAAAGGAAACACCCCACAATCTTGGTTGAATGACATTAAAATTAATCATATCCAAAATCATGGTCACATGACCTTAAAAGTAAAAAACCTTGATCCAAGTTATGTGACATAAGATCAGTAACACATTTTGGTCAATTATATACAAAATTAAACTATCCTACCTTAGTGTGAATCAATATCTTCCTTAGATTGTGACGAATGTTTATTCACATGAATCTCACCCAGTTAGAATTTTAATTTTCCATTATGGATTCTGATATATCAATATATCTAGTATTCAACATTGATTCTCAATTGGATTATGAAAAAACCTTATGAGTACATTATCTTTTCTTGAGAAATGTTCTCATTCATCAAAAAACATCATTTCCCCTAGTATTGAATGAAATCATCTCTAATGTACGTATGGGATTTCCTATGTATACTAAATAATTCTAGATAAGAAATTCTCTTATCCAGGATATGCATACGAATAGAAGAATATTAAGTAGTATAATATTAGAACATGTGCATAAAATGTGGTCTACAGTCATCCTTATCCTATTGGTGTCCCTCTTCTATTGATGGATAATTTGAAACTCACAATTAGCTTTTATACACATTCTATTTGATCAAATAGAATTCTACCACACTTTTTGTAGCATATATGTAAAATCTACACATAGTTCTGGAATTAATACTCACAGAACAACACTAACCAAGTTTCCCCATAATCATGGGTTTCAAATGGTGATTAGTGAGATATTCTTATTCTGGCCCATCCAACCCTTTTTAAAGATCTCATATAAATGAATTATATTCAATCAATCTCATTGTTTTCACATTGATAATGATTCATATTAGATTATAGTTATTTTATTGACTTATTAAAGTGATTGAGGAGAAAATATTAACACGGTAAATGAAAAAATTGAAATCTTTTATACTCAAAAAACGAGGAAGGTCATCCACATAATATATCTTATAAGTTTTATAGAAAAAACTAATATGAATCAGACCGAGATAAAAAATAATCTAGTACAACTATCCACTGTTGAGTTTATTAGATAGCATTATGATTCGTACAAAACTACACCATGATGAATTCTTATCTGGAGATAATTTTGTTCTCATGTATATTTGATACCTTCTATAGAATAGTATCCTCCTGCTCAGATAAACAAAACAATTTTGGCCACTTACTGTTGTCCTTATACTGGGAAATTTCAAACTCTCACCACTCTAGACACACACACATTTCCAAAAGTACATGATCCCAGACATGAAACCCTTGATAGTTAAGAATATCAATCCCCAATAGAACATTCAATATAAAATAGATCCAATATGAACCTCAAAATAAATTTTATGGGGTGTGGGTGATGAATTTCTTAATGCTCTTAAACAACTCATTCCTACTTAGCTCTCCACACTCAAAATGGACTTATGTTATTCCATTTCATCCAATTTGATGTCATGTTGAGGAATTACCAAGAGAACCTTAGTTGTACGGTCCTCCTATAGAATCCATTTTGAGGGGTTAGGATCCTAATCAAGAGGACTCATCCCACCAGGCCCCCTACTGACATCCACTATCTCATCAAACTCCTCCTCTAAATGATATGGCACTACCATCTCCTTGTTAACCTCCACCCATATGTATTGATACATCTTAAGAGTCATTGTAACTACCTTTCATGTTATTGAAACCTCAATTCTCAAGACCACATCTTAGGTAATAGGCGATTCACTATCACAAGTGATAGATTTTATAGTTGATGGATTTTCATATCTATCCAATGGGGTTGTGATAGAAGAATTAAGACACTACTACATGATATAACCTTTAAAAGAACCAAAAAAAGTCACATTCAAATATATTTAACACTTATTTTGTCCTATGACAATTTCAAGATAAAAACAAGTCATTTGGAGTGAGGAATTACAATAAGTGAAAGCTCCAACTACATTATGTTATGGTATCCCATGGACAACTAAATCTTGATCATTTACAACCATAGGTGATCCATCGAATATAGGAATCTAGAATGTTAGATCTACCATTGAGGGTCTTTTAATATCATCAAAAATCCTAGAAACATTCAGTGGATTCATAGATGTTGAGTATATGGGAACTCTGTTAGAGAAAATAGAATGTTATGGATATAATAATAAACAAGTATCCATATTAAGAGTTAATTTTTTCCAAACAAATAATCAATGATTTACCTATACAATGTAAGGGGATAAAAAGTATTGTCCTGGATTCTATATCACTGGAGGATAAATACACCTCTGTAATTCTCAAATTTTTACCTCTATAATTAAGCTATAAGGTATGGAAGTTGATTTTTCAAACCCTTCTTTCTCTATTAACCCCATTATTAGATTCTCTGGAGAAGAATATGAGGTTTCCTCCCCATAATCATTATGGAAATCATCCCTATCATTTATACAAGCTATCGTTCCCTCAACTGATGGTTCCTATAATGATTGTGAATTAGGGTGACTAATTAATAATTCATGTGTATGAAATTAGATCTATAATCTAGATATTAACATCATCGAAGATTATTTTATTGGATATATCCTCAAATATGATATTCATGCTTATTATAAGCCACTATTCCTTATAGAAATTTCCATTTACTCCTCATCTCAATTATCCATTAACTCTATATTTCATGATAATTACTCTTGATTTGATACCACACCAAATAGAACCTGTCCTACAACCCCACCGAGTATGGATATTTCTTTCTTGGAATAATGGTCAAACATTATATGAGAATCAACTAGATCTTCCATCTCATACTAGTCTAAAATCCTCTCTTAATGTATGTTCTTACCATAAAATGCGTCCATCCAAATCATTTACAGCTCCACTCATTCACACAAGATACTTCACCCCAACTTCTACATCACAATGTTTGACACAACCCATCCCATGTCTCCAATATTTTTTGAAAGATTGTTTCAACATTTATTTCAATCTGGTGATGAAAATGCTTCCCTATAGATTTTTACAACATATTAGCATTAGACATAAATATTTTAGCTTACTCCATGGGATTCTTCCTTGGGAGCCTCTCACATCCTAGTGTGAAGTCTTCGACGGCCATAGTAAGACTGTAGATGGGTGACATCAAGTATTCATCAATTGTATCTTCATCACTTCTCATTTCAATACTATATTTTTTGTGACTTCCCCAAATGAAAACCCACCTCCTAAACTCTAATCCACTCCCAAATGAACGAATGCCCGAATTACCCTAAGTCCTTCATTTTTAATTGATTTTAGATAACCCCCCTTTCAAGGGATGAGGGGGAACCATTACAAGGGCCGTAGGCTCAGATATTAGAAGGCACGTAGGCTTAGAACATTAAATGACATAAAGGTCTTAGGGAATTCAACCAGAATATATACATTGTACTGCCCCTCCCCAACATCTGAGTCATGATATTAGATCTCCACATTTGCATGGCCGTCTGGTTATTCTTCACGTGCAAGCATAGGCTGGTCCCGATGGCTTATCCATACCATCTCATTCTGAAAAATCCATTTGGCTCTGCTTTAGTGAGTGCACCTGCTCTGAATCATTATCTGGGGATTCTCCTTTTTTTTTATTCTGTGTGGGGAAACTGCATGTGGCCTGAAGGCCTTGTGGTGGCATGAAATCCCCACTGACACGAAGGCTTGGGTGGCCAAAAATCCTTAAGGGCTCCAAGCCCAAACCGGTGGCCCAAGGTGAATAGTTCCAGCTGCCAGTACCTACTACAGTAACTGATATAGTGCTTGTTATAGTACCCACATAGTGTACAGTTCTACTATAGTACATTTACAATGTACAATTCTGCTATAGTACACGTACAGTGTACAGTGCTGCTAGAGTGACTGCTACAATACCCGGAAATATTCCTCTACCTAGTTTTGAACCTGGTTCCTGTGGATGCACTTAAGGATACCTCACTAACAGGGACTTCTAGATCAACTCCATGGAATCCTTTAAAATAATCCAATTACTTCACCTTATGTCATAGTAAATCCAAAGGGTAGACTTCCACCAAAATATTTGTACAATAAATATTACATTAAATCGTAATTTTGAGCAGTAGTAGTAGGACCACCTCTCTAAATTTATATAATCTAAGTGTCCACTAATGTAATTATAGAATGACTAGATTCATCTATATGTTCACTCCCATATATACCAATGATAGTAATACATGAACATATTCAAAATTGTAATAATAATTTTTTTTAGATTATATAACGCAATAGGTGTTGTCTTCAGTCCATGTGGAAAACATTCCACCTCTAAAATATTGATAGAATGATAATTTCTCAGGGGGGGCTACATGTTGGTCATTGTCCATCTCCCTATATGAGGTGTGTAATGGATGGGTGTTGAAGCTATTTGGGTTATTTACCTTCAAAAATATCTGAATATCATTCATTGGTGTAGGAATCACTCCAAAAATATTAGGTTGTAATGACTAGAATACTACCTCTAGAAGAGTGATAGGGTTCAAAAACTCAAACCCTCTAAAGTGAATCAGGACATATAGATAAAAGAACTGGAAAAATACATAAATATTCATAGAATTATCTTCTTCCTATCATTAGAAAAAAGTAATACATAATGTCGAGAACTAAAATGAACAGGATGATATGGTTCCCAATTACCAACACCACTTAGTTCAATAACATCCCTGGATATACTCCTACATTGGCACTACAAACATGCAGTAGAGATCCACTCAATAATTAAAAACGGAACATCATATAATTTAATTCTAGAGATAACATTCAAAAAGTTTTTATCCCCACACTAAATATTCATTGTTCTATAAGTTGACCTAGTATAACCATATCTTCTTATGCTACTACACTCTATAGAATTTTTTGATCATCCTAATATTTTATTTTAGGTTCATTAATGAAAAAATTATGTCACTCCATGGAATAAACATCTAAGGATAGATTTTGGTGATAAAAAACATCCCTATCAAGAAGTTCCTTTGAAACCACGCTAGTAATGGGGTCTACACCACATCCACCCATAAGTTGTGTGTGGGAGGAGCTCATCATGCATGAATCCCATGACTGATATCACATGGCTGTTGAAAATATCTGATAGGTTAATTTAATCCTATCTCTATTAATGATTGAATGACTTGGTTTTCGGTCCATCCTATCTCTATTGAATATTGAATGACTTGGTTTTGTTTCATATCCTAATCAGTAGCTCTGGATGCATGTCTAGAATATGATAGACAAGGATTTGTAATTTCTGTATAGCTTCACATGGCCCTACTCAAAATAGCTCTTCCAAAAATTAGACATATATGTGGAGAACCTAGTACACCATTTCCTTTTCATCAGTAAAAGTTCTTTCTCATATGCAAGTCAAAATATTCATAAAAACCCATGTGGTTGTATAATCTTCTTTCATAGATAATTATGGAATAATGTAGTGGTAAGACCTCAACTATTAGTATCTCTCTGATGGTAGTCATTATCCATATTGATAGGTTGTATATAGAGTAAAGGTTATAGTCCATCACCATTTTAGCAGTAATATCTATATTCCACTAGTACATCATGTTTTAGTTTAAAATATAATATTTTATAATATTGATTTCATGGATTGTTAACATGAAATCATTGAGATGAAAAAATTAATACAATGGTAGATGATTATTGAAATTTATTAAATAAAGGAACAATTAATCCAAATCATTAGTACCTAATTTTTTAGCTCAATTATCATCATTTGTGATATTTCAAAATTATTATATATATATCTCTTATCCTAATAATTGTAGTAGTATTAGTGGCTGTAGAATCAATAGCATTAATATTATATTAATCCATCTAATATAATTATTGAGTGTTATATGTAAATTTTGGGTAACATACTATAGATAATTGTAACATTATATAATTTTCACATGTAATTGATAACAACTAGAAGTCCTCTCTACTTTGCATGTCTTTGATAGATGGATGGAATTTGGTGGGTGGAAACATGATACCTAAAAGCTATATATCATATCTATGGTTTTTATAAATGGTAAAATATGGTCCACATATGTTTTTAGTTTCATTAAAAGAGATATATTAAATCATTAGTAAATTACAAGTGGCCATATAGGGGCTCATTCCACAAGTTATAGATTTTGTTCAACCCCTATTCTATGAACGACACAATTGATTTAGATGGCATGTCAATGATTGTAAATTATAAAATTAAAATTCCCTATATTCAATTTTACCTCATAATTAGATCATATTATTCTCTATCATATCCTATTTAGAGGGATACATCATTTAAAGTTAAAATTTATGTGATAATTTAATGCAACTCCACAAAAATTGTGAAAAACATAGTTGTGTAAAAATAGGGATTTAAAAGATAGTAAATCATCACATACTCTATAAAAACTATAATATTTATTTTATTTTATTTAATTAAATTAATGTTGTGATAACTAGAGTAAAAATTCTACCCTAATCCCAATGTTTCACAAACCATTCAATTTTTCATGAGACTGGTGAAGTTGTCGGACTATTAACTCCCATGAGATGAAATTATTTAAAATAACACATGCCCCCCCACCCCCAAAATCTCTAAAATGGAACTCTAGATGCTTAATAGGTTCTATCTTAGCTCTTTTATGTCCAATTTTAAAAATTTCTCAAAATTGGATACTCTTATAGATATTAATATGTGGGAAACATAGACAAATTTCCCCACAAAATACCTTTAAAATATTGTATTATTCATCCCATAACATCATTAAACTATCATCCTAAAATAGAAAATTCACCCCAGAACCCTGTACATCACACTAATCAATATCTCATGAAACTACCTAGTTCTCATGATTCCCTTTATTCTTAATCCATGATACATCCATGTACTAGGGCCCAAGGATCTTGCAAATCTACCCATTAATATAAATACTATGCTTCATCACCCATACCAAAGAGACATAAATTTAATAAATTTATTCTCACACCATAATGTTTTGAATTTTTAAGGACCATAGTCCCCACATCGACTGAATCAGAACTTAATCATGCATATTCCATATTAAAAATATATTTTGTAAACCCTTATGCCCAAGCCCTATTCACTGAGCGTGATATGGGAAATATATTTTCCTTATATTATTTTTCATAGGTACTATCACACTATTACATTGATATGATGACTAAAATGGGGGATTCCCATTTCGTTTCTACTCTAATACATCCTTTATAGTGTTTAGAAAATCCCTAACCATGAATTTATTGAGGGGTACCACATATCTCCCCACTCGACGACTGTATATAAAATCAATGGATCATTCTATCCACACATAATAACTATTAATGGGAAGTATAAAACATATTCCTCACCTATAATTTTTTATCTATAAGGCATTACACTACATATAATATTGTGCTACTCATATGATGACAAACTAACAGACATTTCCCACAATGAATGATATTAAACTGTAGCAAATCCTCTGGGATGAATATTGGATACTATGGGTGATGATATCAGTATGATTAATGTGATGATAATAGATTTACTCATGTAATGATAAGGACATAATATCCCCATCCTTTAAGTTTTTTTAATGTGAAATACCCACACCATCCCATTTCATCATTCATTTCTTGATACTGCATCCCTTATTCTATGACGTTACACTACATGGTTTGGTATTGTCACATGAACATAAAATTTTTAATTGAAGATTGTAGATTATGATTCATATCATTTAGTAGGATAACCTGGATTAGTTTTATATGTCAAATCCTTACATTACAATGATTTAGTCTTCTCCTACGGAGGCAACAACTTATAGTCCTGACCATAGTTTTATAGTGTCACAAGACTCTTAGAAAATGTATCCAAGGACCCACTAGAAATTGGTGTACCAAATGAGTTTAACATATTCCTAATCTAGTACAATATGAATTCATATGAGATGTTTTCTCACTAGGATTTAAAATTTTGATGAACCCATATATGATAAGATTATGTTAAACTATCTGCAATGGAAAGTAATTATATTTTGACCCATTTGTGGATAACATATAGGGGACCCCCACACAGGACTCTGAATATGCAATCAACCATATGGGATGAGCATATCTGGGAAAATCAATACTAACCTCTAAATATGCATCAACTCACTCCACTCATCCTTAAATAAGTAAACCTAACTAATTCATCATAATTCCATAACTATGTGACGATATTATGTTTCCTTAGGTGACTAGATTTGGAAAACTATATTGAAATAATATGATATATTCTACATCTCTTTAGGTTATGATAATGAGATAAATTATGCGTCGATCACAAGAATATAATTTTCTGAGTATATGTTCTCTCCACCCATCACTTAGGTGATGAGTTTAAGAGTATTGCAATGTGTGATAAGAACATGATTAACCAAGTGATTATACAAGGAAGTCGAATGTGATAAGAATAAGATTACATATATGAAAAATCACATATCCCTCATATTAAAAATTTTTATTTCCTTATTTTATTATCATAGGTTTTTCTAAAAAACAATGCAAGGATACCATAAACAATTACCATAAGTATGTTTATGGAAATCATGAGATTCCTTTTTTATCTAATATGTACATGTATTTATAATATAATTACATAATAATATTATATGAGGAATATATTCACAAATTCTCAACATACCCAACAAATTGAATCAGATGAAACCATGTGTAGCAAACCTATCATGATCAAAATTGGAGTGACAAACTATCATCCACAAGAACATGTTGTTTGAAAATAGATTCAAAAAATGTATTAATCCTTTATGGGAAATGAAAACATGGATAAAAAATACATTAAGAAAACCATATAATGATAAAAAATATCACATCATCCCATTCTGATCATGAAAATGACAGAGTAATCCCTAGTGGGTATGTTTCCCATATTTAAGAAATAATAGTCTGGTGCCATATGATCACAAAAAGTGTAAGATTGACAATTAAACATGAAATCATAACCTTGGGGAATCACTGAAAGATAATCATCAACAAAATAATAGTGAAAATTTATAATATAAATTTATATTACAAAATTTTAGTATACCTTTATAGATGAATGTTAAATAGTAAATTTATAGTGAAAATCTATAGTGAATGTTTTTTGGAAAAAAATGGAGAAACTTTTCAATAAAAATTCAAATGTATTTTCATAGTATATTTTTTCGATTTATTTTTTAATGAAAATAAATTAATAGAATATATTATTATACATCCCAATGTCTGTCCATAGGAAGGGTGGATTTAAATATTTGTTTTATAGAATGTAAATTAAAAACTATTTATAAACTCCTTTAATTAAGCATTTATTGGTTGATTAAAAAGTTAAAAAAAATATACTTTAAATTTAAAATTATGTTCATTTAAGGAAATTAAGATATTCATTTTTGTATATTAATTATATATATTAATTTATCTATATATTTATAATAAAATTCAATTAGAGAAAAAAATTACCACTGAGATTGAGTGAGGTTGTTTTCTCTTTCATGAGTTGAATTAAGTTTTTATTATTTAATGATTTAATGATTGATGTTTCATATGATGATGATTTTTTGGTATAAAATTTAGACATTTGGGTAAATAGATAAAAATATGGCACTTCTTTAGCTTTCATTGATATCACTGGGTACTCAATATATGTCCACTTCATACATAGTTTGTGTTGGTGGGTTTTTTCAAAAAATATAGATGTCACTAATTAACCAATGGACTTGTATGAGGTACCTAGTGTCTATATACTATGGTCGGATCTCCGTAGATACTACCAGGTACCTAGTGCCCATCATCTAAGTAGTATATGACCCCTAACATTATTTTTCTAAGGAAAAAAATTATAAATTTAAAACTTTTATAAAAGTGTCCTCATCTTGTTAACAACTAATTAAAGGATATGGCTTATAACCCTCTCTCTATAATCACACATTAATTCATATTTAACATTAAATTCATGTTTAATTTGAAATAAAAGTCTCTTATTTATAATTATATTCTTTCTAGTTCTCAAATTATTGTATTTATTATTTTATATTATTCTATCATTATAAATCACAAATTATGCTCTTTTTTGATTTTTTACCATATTATTCATGTTTAGGTTAGAAAGGAAAACAAAAGAGATGATATGATATGGGATACGACCAATTAATAAATTTTAGCTATTTTTTTACATTTTGAAAATAATACTGGTATTGTATGTGTGAATGCTTACATGCAATGGTGTTTTGGTCAAGGAGGTCTGAAGGGAAATAGATAGGATTTAAGGTCAAGAGATTAAATAGATAGCTATTATTAATAATGTAAAAATAATTCTAAACATGTTTGGATGAATTTATAATGACCTAAATAATTTTTTTATAAGGGGGTGTGGGAGGTTTTATTGAAACGGGGCCCAAAAGGACCATTTAAAATATGATGAATTATAAGAGACTTTAGATGTACTATCATGGGATAGTTTGAGATTTATGTTGTCGGCTTGACTTTTCGAGATATTTTGGATATTGGAAACAAGTGGGATCTATTTGTAATGGAATGATAATGGACTTTGGACCTTGTATGTTCTGGTAATTTGGGTGATGAGTTTTAGGGGAAGTGTTATTCATGGTTTTCCTCATAGGGTTTTTTAATAGGTAAGAAAGTGATTTTGGTGACTCAATGAGTGGGTTATCTTATGGTTAGTCAGTAATAAGTTTGTAATAGACACTTGGCCATGGTATTTTCATTATTTCAAAATAATAGGGGTTTCTGTTATAACTGATTATGTGATATTTTTAAGCCTTTCTAATATCAAATATGGGTTGTTTTTAACGAATTATAAAGTGTTATATTTTATAAATACATTACTTGATAATAAATTAAAATAGGTATGTAATGATTCAAGGACTTTGGTACTATTAGAGATGGATATAGAGGGAGATAAATAAATAAGGTGTGGTCCCTAAAGAGGATTCCTTACATTTCATAGTGAGTTTTTCAAGTGTTCTTCCTAAAAGGAGGGTGATGAGTTGTTTTGTTTATTGGTTCACCCTCAAGATCATGAAATGGTTTTTTATTGTGAAATGAAAATATCTCATCGAATCAAAATGGTAGTTATTTTTCTCATATATTAAATTTTATTAGTACCTTGGATGTTCCGGGGAGGTAGGGCGAGTTGGTCTGCCTCATGTAAGATGATATAGTTGACCAGTTCAACACATCACGACTCATGATTTGATGTATGGGGTGATATACTTGACCTAAAGGATAAATTAATTATTAAATTATGGATTATAAATACTTATATGAGTGAATTAGGATATGACAGGCCCTAAATGGGCATATCATTATCTAAGTTAAATGAGTGTAGTTTGTACTTGTTGGGAACTAGAAATATGATGTGTATGAAATTTTTTTGTTTCTTATAACATTTCCTTGATATGATTTCTTGTAATTTTATAAATTCTAATATCTCTTAAATATTATCATAAAAATAAATGGATATATATCGTTATACAACACTGATATGTTTCTTCATGTTTATGGAATTGATAAAGTTCATTTAATGGAAACCCACTAGGAACTGAATATTTCTTTTCGAAAAAGGAAGTTATTATGTTCTTCTCATGTTATTAGATGACCCAAAATAAAACTAAATATATTAAATGTCATATGAAATATTATTTATTACATCTCAAAATATATAACACCCCATAACCAAATGTTTTACTGTCTTTGGTGACTTGGTATATAACCTAATTATTTTACAATAGTTCTACTAACTCCCATATATATTCTAATCAAACGATATCTAATTTTAAAAAACATGAATTTTAATCTCATTAATAATATTGGTAATGTAAAAATTATAAATAGTGGCCTTGGATGCCAATTATTAGTAAACAAAAATTTATTAATCTTGTATCATAAGTGGGCATAAAAAGAGTATCACGGTATGAGAAAATTAAATGTGAATATAATTTTATGAAATAAAAATAACTAACAATGAATAAATATTAATTCATGAGACATGGGATAATATTTGTTTTCATAAAATCAAATATAGTAATAAAAGTGTGAAAAAACTAAGTCAATTTACAGGATCTAATAAAATATAGCATGGTAAGAACAATGATGCATAAAAGTGTGTTTGTAAAGACCCTGACCATAGTAGTTGAGGGAAGTGGTTTCCTTATTATATTGTCACATGATATATGGAACTTCATATCAAATTATAAAATATATTATTATTATTTTTAAAATACATGCATAAATAAATATCACATTAAATTTGAAAAAATGAAATGAAAAACATAGTTTGTGTAAATATTATTCATCCACAAACTCATTCAATGATTCCTTCATCGTATCCTTCGAAATTGTAAAAAATGAGGGTGGGATTAAATTAATTTTAAGGTTTACATATAGTGGATGATATCATTAAATAATAATTAATAATCAATATGTAATGGTAAATAACTTAAAACACATTCAATTTAATTAATAAATTTATCATGAAGAATAATACGACATGAATAAATGATGATAAAATAATTCCATATAAATAATCACATGAGCTTTAAAATTATCCATCAATATCATAACTATTCAAATAATCACATATAAATAAATAAATAATTTCATAATGATGGAATGAAAAAATTATGACAACATAAACTTTCTTCAAAATCTTCATTCAATGATATCTTATAGAAATGAATATGTCCTCAGCCAAATAACCAAACTATGTAGCCTCATATGACCTACTAATGAATATTTTGTCTATAATGGGCCCCTACGATCCATTAATAAGATTAATTCGTTCATTATATTAATAAATAATAAAATATAATCCCAAAATAATAAATTTATGCCTCTATTGAAGGACTAGCATATGGAATGTAAAAACTTTCCACAATAAAAATCATAACCATACCAATAAATAATAAAAAAGTTATCATTAAAACATATCCACATTAAATAATTTCTAAATTAATGTTGTATTGTCATTTATTTATATAAATATAATGAAAATATCATTAAAAATGTTCTTGTTAAAAGTACC
Source organism: Viscum album (assembly GCA_963277665.1). Lineage (NCBI taxonomy): Eukaryota > Viridiplantae > Streptophyta > Magnoliopsida > Santalales > Viscaceae > Viscum > Viscum album. Next base: position 1,996,112,031 of record OY728136.1, read on the forward strand.
CATCCACATAAAATATAACATTCAATAATTAAAAAAATTCAGAATAATATAAAAAATATTTTCTATGAAAGGTACCTTGGAAAAATATAAATAATTATTCAAATAATATAGTGGTTAAGATGTTCTAAAATTCTATTTTTTATTGATTATATTAAAACAGTGATTCCTATAACATATTCTGTAAATATTCAACAAATACCTTGTTTAAAATTTTATAAAAATATTCCTTTGAAAAAATTTTATATAATGTGAAAATTTTATTAAAATAGATTTAAAAAATAATATTATAAAATTAAAAATATTGTTTATTTTTTTAATTGAAATATATAAATGTAAGACAAAAATTTCTCGGTCGAAGAGAAACAAAATTTAACTTTCCTAAATTGATATTCATTCAACTATTGTGTCCTTAAGAAGTGTAAAATGAAATAAAAATAGCTCATTTTTAAATATAAATATAGTATAAGAAAAATATATTGATTTTTATATATAAACTTCAAATAATACTAACAATATAAACATGTGAATAAACAATCCTAGATAATGATGAGATTCTGAAATAAACCTTTAACTATGTGATAACTTTTCAATCATAACCCCTATAAAAGATATAACATAAAAAAGAAAGATTAAAATTTATGAATATGAATATATTAAAGGTATTAGTTATCAAAGATTCTGTATAAAAAATATATTAATGAAAAATGTGTATAATATGGAATATGTCTCGTAGAAGTTAAATGGAGATGAGAAACCCTTATAAGGAGCATATATTTTAATTGAGAGTCAATATATTAAATGATTTTGTATAAAAAATTAAATAAAAAATATGTCCAAATATAGAATAAAAAAATAGATATCAATTCACACATAATCATTACATAACTATGTCAATGATGTATAAGAATAACCCAATGAATGGATATTATGTTATGAAACATGTACTACTTGGTAAAATTCAATTAAAATAACCTCGGAAGATGTAATTTCAATTAAAACATAGAAAATATATTAATTATGTTGGATTCATGATATATCATGTAAATAAGGCTATATATACACCATATAAAATAAATTAAGCGAATAAAATCAAATTATGCCTCACTTAAGGAAAATTGAGATGAAATCCCTTACCCCATGCCTTAAAACCATTATATGTTCTTAAACCTCCCATATGATAAATTTTTTGTTATTATAATTATATTATATAACGATAATCATATATATCATACCATTTTTTATTTATGTATACCCCTTTATAACAAATTCATTACCAACTATTTATTAAAATCACTGTTATGGGTGATGACTGCTTCATTTCTTATGTATGTTTATTATCCTTATTTTGGTCCTTATATATTTATTATTGTTAAATAATATCAAAATATTAAATAATAAAATTAATATAATACATATTCTATAAATATATTATTATTATTATTCTTGTAATGATTAAATGAAAAATAGAGCACATCACTTCTTTGATGTGGTAGGCAACATCTATTCACTAGCGATGTTATAATTTTCAAATGGATTTGATGAAAATAAAATATATATGATATTTTAATAATATAAATATATTTATATTATAAAAATAATATATATTCATTATATATATTTTTTTAACCATCCATGTAAAGTGGTAATGAAAACAATTGCACCAATATATGGAGACGGTAAGCCATATATACACACAATCAATGTTTTCACAGTTCATTGTTTGGTAATAAGAGTTGAAAATGGTTATTACATAATAGGAATAATAATAACATATATTTATATTTATTATACTATAGATAGTATTTCAGGTTGGTAATAACATATTTAATGGAATTTTAAGAAGAGATTTGTTTGAAAGAGTGGGTAAATATGGTTACCTATTCTTCAAAATAGATCCCTTATATATTCTATTAAGGAAAATAATTTTGTTAATTTAGGGAGACCAAAAACCCTTAACCATAATTAATATTTTGAAAAGTGTGTATTTAATTTTTTGGGTTGACATAATATACTCAATGTGGTGTATATTAGAGAGAAGATATGTTGCCTTTTATTATTAATATAATGATACACATAATACAGTATGAAGATTTAAATATAATAAATAAAATTTTAGGAAAAAAGGATAAATGTTTAATAATTTCAAATATAATAATGTATATGATTTAAATTCATTAGAATAATAAAAATTGGTCACATGTATCTGATTATTCAAACCATATATTTATGTTTAACCCTTTAAGGTAAATATTTTCCCATAAATGGACAATGGATGACATTTTCGACCATTTATTATCCAAATGATAGAAATTAAATATTTCCATGAATTTATAATAATTTATAAAAATAATATTTTGATAAAATATCATTAATGTCATTTTTTACAGTATTTATTTAATTTGACACTAATGACATGAATAAAAATGTTATATTCAAATATAAACCATTATAAAATAAATAATATTTCATTTTAATAAAAAAATCATGGACACTATTAATTATGAGTGAAAATTAATTTTATAGTTTTAAAATTCAGTTATATGATTTTTCTACTACTTTCACAGAATTAAGTTGTCATTGTATAAGAATTTAAGAAATTATTTCACTTCAAAAATTTAAAAGAAAATTTCTATCAAAAAAATTAATTAATATTTTTAATAAAAAATAATAACCATGTGTATTTTTCCTTTATCCATGTTACAAAATTTAGTAGATATTAAAATCCACATAGTGACATATTTAGAATTTTATTTAGTTAGAATAATCAAACAATCATTATCAAGGGACAATGGAACCGAAATTCTAGATATTAAACTTTTTTTATGACTAAAGTCAAATATATCCAATAAAAATAAATTAATTCAAGTTTTGTCTTGATTTGGACACCTTAATTTACTATTTTAACATTATTTACCCATTTTACCCTTAATGAGGTGAAACATATCAACCAGAGTTACTATTAATAATTACCGAAAATGAAAGGAAACTATGTAAAAATATTTAACCCCTAAAAAATATTCTATCCATTTCATCATATTTAATATCAAAAAGTTGTATAAATTAGTATTAAGATAAATTCCTAAAATACAAAGAATTTTTTTCATGTCAATGAATTTTTTAGAGTAAAGATAACTTATATCAAAATAATGAATTTTGATTATTCAAATTGGAAAGGATATATTAATAATAATCAAATAGAACATGTATTACATCAATAGTTAATAAAATATTGAATTATACATTATTTTTACATTATTTTTTGAGAATAATATATATTACATGAAAAATCAGTATTTCCACTATTCACTAAAATGGCAATTATTTTTGAAAAAATCCAAAATATCACATTAAGATAATATTTATATTATTATTTCAAAAATAATTTCTATTTTTTAAAATAATATTATAAAAATTGGTAGAATATAATTATAATTTTGATGCACCAAATTAAAAAAAACATTATTAGAAGAAAAATTATTTCAAAAGTATATAATGTTGTTTATTTAAATTGATTACTTATTTTTTATAAATAAATACATAATATATAAAATTTAAACCTATTTTCAACCGTTTTTTATCCCTATTCATTCCCAACAAACTAGAGACTATGTGATAACAATTTCATTAAATATTATTATTTGAATATTATATTGCAGTTTGATTAGTGTCGGGTGATTCATGTTGAGTAGGATATGGACCATAGTATTCCAAATTAAACTGTTGTTGTAATGTAACATACATAAACAAATATAAATAATTTCATATGTCAACGATCATTTCCAATACCATCATGACATAATTGACAGAGACCCATAGGGGACTGGGTTTAGTCTTTATTCCAAGAAACATAGTGGAAAACGTCACATTAGGGATATATTTCAGTCATCATTCATTAAAAAATGTGATATCATGAGATATAAATCATTACCTATTTCATTTTTATGATATATAGATCCCAAGCTCACATATTTTTGAACCATATATGTTAATTTCATAAGAACCTAAAAACATTCAATATTCATTAAAGGTTTATTAACCCATTAAAAGAAATTGGTTTTATGGTAAATTCCATAATATATAATCTTATAACATATAGAGAAATAATATGGACGGTATTATTGTATTATATTTTTCTTTAGAAAATGATTAATATTAATGGAAGTTTATAAAGATAACAACCCATTAAAATGTAATTAAAATATACATGGAGATGGAAGAATAAATACCCTTATCATTTTTTATATCTTCCAAAAATATTATATTAAAGATGAATACAAATTTCAAGGTAATAAAATTAAAATTAGATATTTTTTTATTAAATTAAAATGATACTATTTATTGTAAAATTTGTCGGTTTAGAAATATTCTAATAAAATATTTGTTTCATATTTTTTAATGAAGTGTAATGTCGGTGGAATTTTTTTACTAAAAATACTAAAATAATGTTACATTTATAATGAAATATAATACCAATGAAAGTTATATTAATTAAAAAGATTAATTATATGTACGTACACTCAAAAAAATAAAATTTAAACATGGATAAAGTTGAAAAATATTCCAATTCAAAAAAATAAGTATGGTCATTTTCTCATACAAATATCATTACTAGTGAATTATAAACAATAGAGGAAATGAAATAGTAATAGGAAATATAATATTTATGAAAATTAACACAGGAATAATATATATGTGTTTTTATAGAGAAATATCGTAATATTTCCCTATACGGTAACTTAGTGATACCAAGCGTGAATATTAATTGAAATTGGAAAGAACCCCTTACATTTAAATCATGACTTGAAAAAAATGTATTTAACCACCTTTATAATAAAAAAATACATTATAATTAATTATTCATAAAATTATTCCTATATATTTCCATTTATTTTCATGAATTGTAATCATTTTATTAAGATGAAATATTTAGTTAATCATTATTTTCATCATCATATGTTTTTCATTTTGATTTATCCACACATGATTCATATTTATTATGACGATCTCATAATATGATACCAATTTCTTTATTAAAAAATTATGAATGATATATAAATCAGTTTTTCAAATATTTAGGCATCCCCGAGTTCATTTTTTTAAATATGCTCATGGATCATGAAAACAGTTTCCATGACTAGTTTCTTGGGTAATTTTATGATATCAACTTATTACATTACGTCGACCATTAATTTATATTTAAAAATTTAAAAACCCTTTTAATGAAATATATTACATATTTATAACATATATATTTATAAGATATAACATATAAGTTTCTATGAATGGAAGTGGTGAAGAAATAAAATATATCGATCATAGATGTGGTAGTCCACATGTAACCCCAGAAAAATTTATATATTTTAATGACTGAGAGGAGGATAAAAAAGATAATCTATAAAATATAATAAAAGTTAGGTATATTTATTATTCCAATGTAATTATGATACCATTTTTATAATATATAGGTATGATTTAGATGATGAAATAATTAAATTGAAATGAAAAATGAGTAAATATATGTTTATAACTTATTCCTTAGGAAAACTCATTGAGGATTTATAAAATAGTACATTTGTGAGACAAATCTCTATAACCTGGAAGACAGAGTATGTGAGATATATAGGATGCCTTTGGTGAATATAAAATTCCTTTTTAAGGAGAATTTGGGTGGTGAAATATTCTTTTTATAAGTGAAACGTGTCACACTTTTGTAAATAATTGTAATTTTATATTAACGGGATGTCGCATTTAATGGAAAGTTCTATGAAAATTTTAAAATAACAAAAAATGGATGATTCTTGGTTTACCAACCTCTCATAAACACATAAAATTAGTATGGTTTGAGATGCATTAAGTTATTTATCCTTAATTTATCTTTTTTCCATAATATAAATTTACCATCTTAACTAATTATTTAACCATTGTAACTAATTTTCATAAATAAAAATCAAATTGGCCATGTTAAATTTTTTTTATATGATGATTTAAATAAGTGAATAAAAATATAATATTAAATTTCTAGATGTTATTATAATATATTCTGAAATAATATATGATTAAAACAGAAAACATTTTTAGAAAAAATATAACATAGGTTTCATAATGTCAAACAATATTTCCTAACTTAAAAAAATATTATTTAATATATAATTTTACTTATTAAATATTTATTTATCTAAAAAATGGATTCATAAAATTTTAATCCAAGCTTATATCCTAATTATAATCATAAAAATAACGTTATTTATGAAAATGATATTTTGTACTATACACTTAAAAATGAATAATTCCAAATAAATCTCAAAATTTCATCCTAATATAATATTTTCCTGGTAAGTCAAAATATGTTTTTTATTTTTGGAAATTTCAATTATAAACTTTATTAATTTAATTTTTAAATTTAAATAATAAATATAATCAAAATCTCTTTTTATTGGATTTTTTTTATAAATATTAACTATTCTTATTATCATTTTTATAAATTACTTATTAAATTAGTTATATAATATTATTATGATAAATAATTTAATTTATCATATATAAATTCTAATAAATGTTTTTTTGAAAAAATATTCTTAGAAAATAAATATTAAATTTATATAAATATAAAATATTAAGCATAAATTTAATTTATTAGTTAATTAGATGCTGTAATTTAATTTTATCAATTCATTAGTAGTAAAAATAACCATTATTATAGTTTCTATATTTATATTTCAGGATTCAGTTACTTGTATTTATAATAAAAATTTAAATGGATACATTATAATTGGTATATTTAATACATAAAATATTCTCATAAAAAATGTATCATGACTAGTTTTGGTTCGGTGTTGCGTGTCAAATAAGTAATCTAGTTAAATATTTAATGGGGAAAATACAATGTAAATTTTGAGATGAAAATTTTTTCATGACTAAATACCCCTGAAGACTATGTCTCCTAGGACCATGATGATATAAGGAGGTTTGAAACTTCTTCAGTCCCACCTCTAGTAGGCCCTAGATTGGCTACAAGCTTCAAGGGAGTAATAATCATACAATTGAAAGAATTAACATCTAAGGGAACTTGTAGACGAGAGAGATAACTTGAATTCCCCAATTAATAAATTTTTATATAGTTAAAATACTCACATGTTAATATATACAACATCATACTGAACTAAAACAACCTGAATGGAAACTACAAGTTCCAAAAAGGTAACTCGTCAGTGACCATGATACCCAAACAGCTCCTACTAAACCATACGCCATTACTATTTATCTTCATATCAAACATAATAAAAAAGACATGAAAAATAGTTTAAATATACATGGGTTTTTAATAAAATTATACTCAATAAGATACTTCATTGATCATCTTGTGAAAAAGATAAAGAATGAATAATAAAGCATAGTGACCAACCGTTTAACTACATTTTTACCAAAATAGGTATACTAAGATAGCATCCTAACTTTTTGTATCTCTAAACATGTACAGATACAAGATAGATCATACGTATTAATAATAAATCAACAAAGGAACCCTTCCACCACTTACCTAATTCTTTACCTCAGTATGGAAACATCGTACATCTAGATCCATCTCTCTCTAAAAATAATCTTTAAATAAGAATATTGGATTAACCATCAAAACATGAAACTTATGAATTACATACTCACATCGTACCATATCACATCTCTAAATAGTAATCAAGTAGTTTCTGAGAGCTATTATTTCTTATATGGCATGTATCGAATATCATGTATTATACCTCAAGCTTTAACAATTTGTACATTAAATAAGGTACGTCATGATATCATAGCCTATACACATCATAAATATAATAATACAATAGATACTATATCCAATGATATATGTGTATGATATTACCACAATCCAATATAACCCTATTCACACAAAAATGGGGGAACTAACCACTATACATACCATCACATTATACTACCAATAGAGGATAACAGGGCTACATGGGTAGTTATCCATCAATCCTCCCATTGGGGTATTCGGGAAAAAACCACCCATATTCTACTCATTTTCAGAATTACTAACAACATGGGTGGGATATCATATGGAATTAAATATTATATTGAATATAATTTAGGTGAATAACACACTATAGGAATAAACATATCCAATTACCTACTCCAACTATCATCACTCAAACAACTAGCACACATAGGTAGGGGCTAGATAACATATAAGAATACAACAATATTAATAGAAACATTATATAAATTAATTCATTTTTACATTCCACCTCACATTATTAAATTATTTACCCTTTAATTAACATTACTCTAATTATATTTCATTTTCTATAAAAACAAATTCCATTCCCTTTTGGTGTATCCAAAAGAGTCCATGGTTTCTTAAGATGAAGATCTTTTAGAATTTTTATTCCCAAAAAATACAACCAAATGTGTTGAATATTTTGTAACCATTATTAACATTCCATAATCCAGTTATTCTAGGGAAACATCCCAAGATACCACCAAGGTATATGAAACCAAGCATATCTACATGCCTCATGTTATAGGGAATGTAATGTAGATAAACATGAAACCCAAGAATTATACCTTTCAATATATTCATATCTAGTAAGAAATAAGCTCAAATACATCAACGAGTAAGCCTAACATTAACCCATTCTATCATCCCGGGTGGCATCCCCTATACCCACATGCATATCCCCATACATCTCAAAGTCATGAAATCAAATGCTTCCAAAACTATATGGGCCTCCCAACCCATATCACATAATCCATCCCAAGATCATATCATGTTTTAATTATAGTATCTATGGAACATAGAATGAAGTAAGAAAAAAAAGAAAAATCAAAATGGAAACATGGCCCTAAAACAATGAATTTGTCTATCCCTATAAAATGATCTCTCACAGCCCACACCAAGAGGAATCAATCTTTTATAATCAGTGAGAACTCTTTAACCCAAGTAATTATACTTATAAAAAACATAGTTCTTATTCCTTTATTGATTAAGATATTCATTATTAACATGTTCCCACTATAGGGAACTGAAGTCATCATTTATCTCAATATTTCACATATAAATAAATACACTTCCTTGAATATTCCATATTTAGAAATAATAAATGATTAAAATTCTCATTTATCAAGCCTTTAAATATTTTTATCAATAATAATTAACTTTCTTATGTTCATATAAATTCCATTAACCCATGAGATAACATATTCAGTTAAACAATCTTTTTACAACCATTTGATTTCTATTAAACTGCAAAGAACCGTAGATAACCTCAAAATTCCTCTTTAAGTAATTCTTCAAAAAAATAATTATTATTAGAATTAAATTTCATACCAATTTCATTAACAACATGTTAAACCATGGGATCAAAAACATTGTCAACAAGCATAATTTATAAATAATGCAATCTATAAAATAAACAGGAAACCAATTAACATAGTATAAAACATGTGATCACTAACCATAACACAGTTCATTCAATAATGATGATAAATCATTATTAAAATAATTTCAATTCCAACCAAATGGATAAAACATGCTATTTGTGTAGTTATATGTAAATAAAGTCTAGTAAATGAATACCTTACCTCAATGGAATTGTTGTTCTTCGCCTGATAATGAATAAATTTTGTGGATCCCCAAACACAACTCTCATAAGAAATAACAATCCCCCAAAGAATTAAAGCCTTGAATGTAGAGACCCGAAGCCTGACGTACATGGACATTACATTACATTTTCGGAATACTTATTACATAACAAAAATACACACACAAGGACCGTAATAGTTTAGTGTCTTTGGAAACTCGGAACGTAATCTTCTAAGCGTGGGGAAAGATCTTCAACATCTCCCATAAAGATCTTCCTTTTTTTTACCTAAAACCTTACTTTATATCCTGGGGAAAAGAAAACATAAAAGGGTGAGCTCAAATACTCAGTAAGGGTAAAAAAAAGAAATATCAATCACATCATATTCATAAGAACATAACATCTTGGAAATCTTAACCTGCAAAAGAGAGTATAATTTCATAACATGGGATAAATCATAGTAGTGAAATGAAAATCCAATAATCATAACATAAAACATAAAACTTTGTGGCATACAAACATTATCATAGAGAATCATTTCTTGTTAGTCAAGACTCATTGCCAAGACTATCATAGTGGACAAAGTCCCTTTCTGAACCGAGTCACCCTTGTTTCAGTCCTGTTTCATTGAACCGGTATAACCTACCATTCCAGCCATGTCTATCTCATGAGATATAAAATCATTACCCAATGCATTGGAGGGAGATATAGGTCCCACCCATCTCATAATGATACCATTCTTATGTGTGCCACAAAATCTTAAAACATACATCATTGCATAACCCATGTAATAAAAATGGGAATCTTAAACATCGTGACATCATAAAACAATTCATATAAGATAAAGGAATTCATAAAAATAATTTCATCACAACATGATCAAATCAATGTAATAATAGGGATAAAAACAGAACCCTTTATTAACTGAGATGGAAAATAATTTTTATAAAACACTTGAACTCCATTCTTGAGGAAAATATCATTTCTTCTTCAAAAACATTTTTCCTTTCATAACATGTCATACGACTTTAAAATAAAATAAGTTGATTAAAAATAAACATGAAAAATTATAAAAGAATCTTCTTGGAAATAATGTTTTAAAAATCCATTCATGCCGTATAAGTTAAAAAAACATTCTTCGTACTTTTCTCGGAAAAGTCAAAAAGTACCTCGTACGAAAAATGACAAAAGATTCCTTTCATATTCTTTACTAAAATCTTACCGAAGGGTAAAATTGGATTTAAACTATTGTAAGTGGATGTAAATACTATTACATATTGAGGAACCATTGATGTGGATGATAAAATACACCCCAGTAAATGCCAAAGTATAAACAATCTCGGATAAAAATGAGATTGTGATATTTCTCTTACCTTCCAATTTTCTTTGTACGTGTCCGAAGCTCCTGTATAATGGTTTAAATAATGTTACTGACTTATTCCAGAATCATACATATTGATATGATATCATATATGGTCATATTCTTAACTTCTTGTTAGTAATATTTCATTGTTACTTGTTACTCGGGTCTTTATTGCCCTTTGTTCTTATGCGTGTTTTGCCGAATAAATTCTTATTCTTATTTTAAGGTTATATATACCTTATATCCAGAATGGTATTAGTGTAACATATATCATATTTATTCATTCAATTCATTTATATAATTACTATGTAATGATGATCATGTAGAACGAGTCGCATCACATCGTGGAGACGGTATTCCGTACGTACGCACGAGTGATGATATCGTTCCTATGATCGTGGAATTGTATTGGAGTATATATATATTATTTCAGTATAAATATTACTTTATAATAATCATAAATAGTTACTCATTACACCATTATACCCATCCTTGTAAGTTGATGGTGGAAAATAGATTACACCACGGCATGGAGACGGTATTCCGTACGTACGCACGCGCTGTGATTTCATTTTTCCGTAGGATGGATAGAAGGTGAATTAGGGTTGTTTCATATTTATAATAACATATCAGTATGTAAGTAATACTGATGTTATTACTTTATCATGAAACAACTAAAGAAGAAGAAGTTGAAGAAGAAAGAAATTGAAAAGATCAGTAATGGATATTACCTCTTCTTTGGAATGCCTCTTTGAATCCTCCACTTATGGAACTAAGATTGGTCTTTGAAGAAGACCAGGACCTCTAGGATTATTCTAGGGAAGTGGAGAGGAGAAAATTTCAGGGGTTGGCCGAGCTTGAGTGCTCAAATTGGTGTGAGGAGGAGGGGGAGGAGGTGCCCTTTTATAAGGGAGGAGAGGGGCACCTTAGGAATATCTCAAAATATTATTTTATATTAAAGTCAAAATCGGTTTATAATGGTTCCAAAGGGTCTTATTTCGAAGCTAAAGTAGGGATGGGTCTAAATCCTATCAACCAATAGGATTTAGACAAGTTTAGGGTATTATTTTAACCTTATAAATTAGATTTAACTCTAAGTTAAATAATTTAACTTTTACATTGTCTTTTTGCTTTCTTTCACTATATGGTTAATACACTTACTATAACATGACAAAAGAACCCCAAATTGTTTATTATTAATATATATATCCTTATCTAAGTCATTTGGAAGAACCTCAGATTTTTAGGAATAAAATAACAATTAATAATATAATATTTTATTTAAAAACTATTTTGTGTCAATTTTGACACTATTTGATATATGATTTTTGTGAAAGTCATAACAGAATTATATGTTCGAAAAAAGTTGATTACATCAACACTAATATATCATAGTAACCTATAAAATTAGTGTAATTCATAAAAAGTCTCAAATAACATTTATTTGGGCATTTATAACATCAATTATGTCAATAGTTCAATAATAAGACAATTACTCCATCATCTTTGTGTCATAAAAAATGATAATTATTTAATCCCTAAAAATTCTAAATAAATTCCTATGATGTTTATAATTGTATTAGCTTTCTGGAGACTATTCATGTTCGAATTTTCATGAAGTTTATCACTAGATTAAAATTATTATACTTATAAGATTTAAGAAAGTGACATGTTGTCACATTCTTTGGTTTTAATAATAATTAAATTATTTTCATTGAAAAAATTTAATTAAATGAATCTAATCCGACCCTTAGGTGATATGGGTAGACTTCTAGTCATCCAATAGGATTTTGACATTTGTTAGGGTAATTTTGAAATATTATATTTACCCTTAATTACCCGATTTACCTTTAACTATGGTAAATAAAATTTACCATAGTTACTATTCATAATTCCCAAAATTAAAAAGTAGCCTATTAAAATAATTTGGACCCACTGATTCCAAATATGGAATACATTTTTTAAAATTCAATACACAGAAGTTGTAGAAATTAAATTAAAATTAATCCTGTTGTCGAATAAAAACGGTTTTTTGTTTAAAACATTGCAAAAGATTGAATTGATTTAACCTACGAATTCAAGGTAAAATAAATGCTAATGACATAAATTATAATAAATGGTGAAAATATATTCTATTTATACTTTAAAACCATTCAATATTATAATTTAACCATATAAGATATTATGATAAAAAAAGTCGTTTTTAATTAAAATATAGCGTGTTTTTACTATTCATTAAAATATGAAAGTTATTGGAAAAATATCAAAACATTATCTAATGTAAATTTTTACATCTTGATTCAAAAGATGAATTTTATTTTGTCAAATTGAACATATAAACATGTCAAAAACTAGATTTAAAGTGGGTGCGCCATCAAAAGGCGGCAAAACTGCATTTTTTGAAAAATACTTATTTTACCCGAAAAATTTATTTTGTTCTTATACCATGTTCTAGAAAATGTGTAAGATGAATAATAATGTTATAAAATTCAAATTTTAGTTAATACTATTCATAACGGCTAGTTCATGACAATATTATAATAATATATCACTGTTTATTAAAACCCGGTATTGCGTACAACACACACTATCGAGGAAGGTCGCGATTGCGTGTAATGCAAGCCAAGTCAGGGTTGCGTGTTGTGAAAGAATCCTTCGTTGTTTCGTATAAAGAATCCAACCATATTTCATTTATACATTTAATATATATATATATATACTCAATGTTGCGTAGAATAACTATTATCAAAATTGTGTGTATCACTGTCCAAGAATAGTGTTACGTATACTGCAAGATAATACGGTGTTGCGTATAGTGCAAGGTAATCATGGTGTAGAATACAACACAAGACATTAATGAAATTAAAATAATATTTTTCATAAAATCTCGGGGTGTTACATTCTACCGCCCTTAAAATGAATTTCACCCTCGAAATTCGTCGGGGTTATAAATGGTTTACTCTTTGAAAGTTTCTTTGATAGAAACCCACATCGTAAAAAGGAATACCAAAACTTATCTTTAAAAACTAATGAATAAAACGTAATGGTTACCCAAGTTAACTAATCACTGGGTATCCACATAGGAGAACATAGGTGAAAATATGGACATGGAAGAGAAATCTTACCGTCATGTTCTGATGGAGAGTGGTAGAGAACATGGCTATGGAAAAGCCAACAATCACAAATCCATAAATTTGTGACGATCTAAGGTACCATCTGATTAATCAGATATAAGAGCACTGGGACAACATTTTTGGTTTTCAAGATTGTTTCCCTAAAGTTGAAGAATTTGAATTAGAATAAATACTTACTTTATTTTGGTACAATCTCACTATTGTTCATGCCTTGAACAATTTCCACTTCATCTCTTAAGTAAATGAAGTTGAATTTGTTATTTGTGAAGTGTTTGAAGATCATGTGATAGAATGACGGGTCATTCCATCTATCTCAAACAAAAGGTTAGCAAAAGTTTTTAAATATACATAAGTCATTCTATAGTGAGATTAATCATATATGGTTCCTAAAATGAACTTATACTTCATATATCATACCGCTTAATAAAATAAAACTAATTTCTACTACCTAGGGACTTCCTTTAGGCCAATGGTAGGCGATAAAGGCCAGTCACACTTCGGTTGTGGGTTCAATTCCCACAGCCTTGTCTGATGCGATGGGCTATCGCTCGTCCTGTAGGTTTTCCTTTTTCTAAAACTATATTACTATAACATCCCATCAATAATATCGAAAAAAAACTTCTATCCTAAAACAATACTAACTTATGTCCAACATAATCCATTCCAATCTTTAGGCTTATCCATAATACTGTAGTCCACTCTCAGAGATTTAATACCATCGTTTATCCCCATATATCATAAGATATATCTTGTTGGTCACATTCCAAACTTTCAAAGGCCTTAATCATGTATTCTCTTGAATACCCATTGAACCTCATTGAAAACATGAATGCAGTTAAAAGTTAACACCTTCCACATACCAAAATCCTCAAAATTCTATATACTCAAACAATGATATCACTTAGTCCTTATATCAATCATGAGCTCATGAATACTGTCAAATATTTCATTTTCTCGTTTTCCCTTCATTATGCGCATATCATTCTTTTTCCAAAAATATCTCAATCACTTTCCATGGTTACTGGTACAATATAATTATTGAAAACCACAATAGACCAATACACCATAAAAGTACCTCAACAACATTATTCTTGAATACCAATACATAAACACTTCAGTCCATCCACTTCAATGAGTGTCCTGGAATAAGTCCTTCCTTGATTTAAAAGTAACTTTTTTGGTTAGGGCATTGAGTTGGGTAATTCCCATGTTCACCACAAATAAGACATTGAACTCCATAACAGTCTGTCACTCTATGACCCTTTTCTCCACACAGATAACATCGGTCCCTCCATTTGAGGTATTCCTCAAGTTTCTTCTTCCATTCATTAGAAATCTCAATCTTCCTTTCTTTATGCTCCTCAACATGCGAACATGCATAATAGTTTATCTTTCTCTTCTTTGGTGAATTAGGCATACCAATAAATTTCACCTTGTTAATCATAAATCGCGATGACTGATTCGGCATAATCATAATATCTTTCTCTCTAGGAATTACACAATTTTGTTGCTCATAGTCACCAATTTGTTCATTGGATTCAATGTTAACCAAATTCCTTCTGGTTCCTTCAGTTTACTAAAACACAAAAAGAATTCTGTGGGAGGTAAAAATCATGCTAGAGAAAACAACATAGTAAAGGGGGGGTACCCTCAATATATAACATCTGAGGTTATATTCTAAGATCGTTAGCGCAATTCTAGGACTATAACCTATATGTATACTTAACCTTAGAGACATCCCTAGACATACCTTAGAAATATCTCTAGGGATCTTACTAACATTTTCGCATCCTAGTTTCCAAAGGTTAACTAAACCTTTCCTCTGATACCAACTGTAGAGACCCGAAGCCTGACGTACATGGACATTACATTACATTTTCGGAATACTTATTACATAACAAAAACACACACACAAGGACCGTAATAGTTTAGTGTCTTTGGAAACTCGGAACATAATCTTCTAATCGTGGTGAAAGATCGTCAACATCTCCCATAAATATCTTCCTTTTTTTACCTAAAACCTTACTTTATATCCTGGGGAAAATAAAACATAAAAGGGTGAGCTCAAATGCTCAGTAAGGGTAGACAAAAGAATTATCAATCACATCATATTCATAAGAACATAACATTTTGGAAATCTTAACCTGCAAAAGAGAGCATAATTTCATAACATGGGATAAATCATAGTAGTGAAATGAAAATCCAACAATCATAACTTAAAACATAAAACTTTGTGGCATACACACATTATCATAGAGAATCATTTCTTGTTAGTCAGGACTCATTGCCAAGACTATCTTAGTGGACAAAGTCCCTTTCTTAACCGAGTCACCCTCATTTCAGTCCTGTTTCACTGAACCGGTATAACCTACCATTCCAGCCATGTCTATCTCATGAGATATAAAATCTTTACCCAATGCATTGGAGGGAGATATAGGTCCCATCCATCTCATAATGATAACATTCTTATGTGTGCCACAAAATCTTAAAACATACATCATTGCATAACCCAAGTAATAAAAATGGGAATCTTAAACATAGTGACATCATAAAACAATTCATATAAGATAAAGGAATTCATAAAAATAATTCCATCACAACATGATCAAATCAATGTAATAATAGGGATAAAAACAGAACCCTTTATTAACTTAGATGGAAAATAATTTTGATAAAACACTTGAACTCCATTCTTGAGGAAAATATCCTTTCTTCTTCAAAAACATTTTTCCTTTCATAACATGTCATACGACTTTAAAATAAAATAAGTTGATTAAAAATAAACTTGAAAAATTGTAAAGTAATCTTCTTGGAAATAATGTTTTAAAAATCCATTCATGCCGTATAAGTTAAAAAAAACATTCTTCGTACTTTTGTCGGAAAAGTCAAAAAGTACCTCATACGAAAAACGACAAAAGATTCCTTTCATATTCTTTACTAAAATCTTATCGAAGGGTAAAATTGGACTTAGACTATTGTAAGTGGATGGAAATAATATTACATATTGAGGAACCATGGATGTGGATGATAAAATACACCCCAGTAAATGCCAAAGTATAAACAATCTCAGATAAAAATGAGATTGTGATATTTCCCTTACCTTAGGTCCAATTTGCTTTGTACTTGTCCAAAGCTCCTGTATAATGGTTTAAATAATGTTATTTACTTATTCCAGAATCATACATATTGATATGATATCATATATGGTCATATTCTTAGCTTCTTGTTAGTAATATTTCATTGTTACTTGTTACTCGGGTCTTTATTGCCCTTTGTTCTTATGCGTGTTTTGCCAAATAAATTTTTATTATTATTTTAATGTTATAGATAACATATATCCAGAATGGTATTAGTGTAACATATATCATATTTATTCATTCAATTCATTCAATTCATTTATATAATTACTATGTAATGATGATCTTGTAGAACGAGTCGCATCACATCGTGGAGACGGTATTCCGTACGTACGCACGAGTGATGATATCGTTCCTATGATCGTGGAATTGTATTGGAGTATATATATATTATTTCAGTATCAATATTAATTTACAATAATCATAAATAGTTACTCATTACACCATTATAACCATCCTTGTAAGGTGATGGTGGAAAATAGATTACACCACGGCGTGGAGACGGTATTCCGTACGTACGCACGCGCGGTGATTTCATTTTTCCGTAGGATGGATAGAAGGTGAATTAGGGTTGTTTAATATTTATAATAACATATCAGTTTGTATGTAATACTGATTTTATTACTTTATCATGAAACAACTAAAGAAAAAGAAGTTGAAGAAGAAAGAAATTGAAAAGATCGGTAATGGATATTACCTCTTCTTTGGAATGCCTCTTTGAATCCTCCACTTTGGGTACTAAGATTGGTCTTTGAAGAAGACCAGGACCTCTAGGATTATTCTAGGGAAGTGTAGAGGATAAAATGGCAGGGTTTGGCCGAGCTTGAGTGCTCAAATTTGTGTGAGGAGGAGGGGGAGGAGGTTCCCTTTTATAAGGGAGGAGAGGGGCACCTTAGGAATATCTCAAAATATTATTTTATGTTAAAGTCAAAATCGGTTTATAATGGTTCCAAAGGGTCTTATTTCGAAGCTAAAGTGGATATGGGTCGAAATCCTATCAACCAATAGGATTTAGACAAGTTTAGGGTATTATTTTAACCTTATGAATTAGATTTAACTCTATGTTAAATAATTTAACTTTTACCGTGTCTTTTTGTTTTCTTTCACTATATGGTTAATACACTTACTATAACATGACAAACGAACCCCAAATTGTTTATTATTAATATATATATCCTTATCTAAGTCATTTGGCCAAACCTTATATTTTTAGGAATAAAATAACAATTAATAATATAAAATTTTATTTAAAAACTATTTTGTGTCAATTTTGACACTATTTGATATATGATTTTTTTGAAAGTCATAAAAGAATTATATGTTCGAACCAAGTTGATTAAATCAACAATAATATATCATAGTAACCTAGTAAATTAGTTTAATTCATAAAAAGTCTCAAATTACATTTATTTGGGCATTTATAACATCAATTATGTCAATAGTTCATTAATAAGACAATTACTGCATCATCTTTGTGTCATAATAAATGATAATTATTTAATCCCTAAAAATTCTAAAAAAATCCTATGATGTATATAATTGTATTAGATTTCTGGATAATATTCATTTTCTAATTTTAATGAAGTTTATCACTAGATTAAAATTGTTATACTTATAAGATTTAAGAAAGTGACATGTTGTCACATTCTTTGGTTTTAATAATAATTAAATTATTTTCATTGACAAAAATTTAATTAAATGAATCTAATCTGACCCTTAGGTGATATGGGTCAACTTCTAGTCATCCAATAGGATTTTGACATTTTTTAGGGTAATTTTAAAATATTATATTTACCCTTAATTACCCGATTTACCTTTAACTATGGTAAATAAAATTTACCGTAGTTACTATTCATAATTCCCAAAAATAAAAAGTTGCCTATTAACATAATTTGGACCCACTGATTCCAAATATGGAATCCATTTTTTAAAATTCAATACACAGAAGTTGGAGAAATTAAATTAAAATTAATCCCGTTGTCGAATAAAAACGGGTTTTTGTTTAAAACATTGCAAAAGATTGAATTGATTTAACCTACGAATTCAAGGTAAAATCAATGCTAATGACATACATTATATTAAATGGTGAAAATATATTCTATTTATACTTTAAAACCATTCAATAATATAATTTAACCATATAAGATATTACGATGAAAAAAGTTGTTTTTAATTAAAATATAGCGTGTTTTTACTATTCTTTAAAATATGAAAGTTATCGGAAAAATATCAAAACTTTATCTAATGTAATTTTTTACATATTGATTCAAAATAAGAATTTTATTTTGTCAAATTGAACATATAAACATGTCAAAAACTAGATTTAAAGTGGTTGCGCCATCAAAAGGCGGCAAAACTGCATTTTTTGAAAAATACTTATTTTACCCGAAAATTTTAATTTGTTCTTATACCATGTTCTAGAAAATGTGTAAGATGAATAATAATGTTATAAAATTCAAAATTTAGTTAATACTATTCATAACGGCTTGTTCATGACAATATTATAATAATATATCACTGTTTATTAAAACTTGGTATTGCGTACAACACACACTATCGAGGAAGGTCGCGATTGCGTGTAATGCAAGCCAAGTCAGGGTTGCGTGTTGTGAAAGAATCCTTCGTTGTTTCGTATAACAGAACCCAACCATATTTAATTTATACATTTAATATATATATATATATATATATATATATACTCAATGTTGCGTAGAATAACTATTATCAAAATTCTATGTAACACGGTCCAAGAATAGTGTTGCGTATACTGCAAGCTAATACGGTGTTGCGTATAGCGCAAGGTAATCTTGGTGTAGAATACAACACAAGACATTAATGAAATTAAAATAATATTTTTCATAAAATCTCGGGGTGTTACATTGAATATACAAGAAAATTATATAGGTAACTCCATAAGAATAATGATGATCAAAATCCAAAACATGGAAAGAGAAAAAAACGTGAAAAGTGATAAAATAGAGAAGAACCTATAGAATAAGGAGGAATAATTTATATTGGATCACCACAGATCAGTCATGTATGGTCAAGAATCAATACTTATTAAAAGGGGATTCAAATCCTTCAATAAACACCATGAGAAACCTAGGGTATGAGAGAGATAATTGAGAAAGCAGTTGTATATGGGTATATTTATATATATGAATAGTTTTATGCGACCACAACACAACTCCTTTGAAAATAACATAGCCTTTTTAATTGATACATACTACGACATATTTGTAATAGACTAGGCTACATACTACCCCAATTAAATAGCCTCCAAAATCCATGGAAAAATACTATTAAATTGATTATTGGGGCTATGGGACAACCATAATAACAATGATAGTGTTACCCTATTTCCAATAATGAAACTATGACATAGTCCACTACCCATGGTTCACCTACCTCAGATTTTGAAGCCGCCCCAAAATATGATAGGCCACAACCTCCTCTCTCTACGTCGTACTGTCCAAATATCAATGAAGGTACTATGTCGAAACCTATATCTAGGGTATATACATTCCTTAAAAATAAATAGGTAGTTTATTTTTTTGATCTCTCCTGTAACACTAAATGGATCCCCCTCACCGTAGTTACAATCACAACAGTGTAGAATAGACCACCATGCCATTTTCAATTGGTGCTCCTCTTTTCCTCTAAATAGATTCTAATCATCTTGTAACTTCCTATGAGATCCTCCAACATAAAAAATAATAAATTTTATGTTTTTTAGGATCTGGTTCCTTACATCAAATACTTATCTGAATATTCATGTCCATGAGAGTCAAAAAACCACACTGAGAGAATGAATGGATAGGGTCATCTTAATAACCACAACATGAGATACCTCCCAATTACCTATCCATCATTGGAGCTCTACCACCTCACTCAGTGGAACAAAGAGAAAATCCCTAAAATTAAAACAACCAACTAAAACACTCTATATAGGGATATACTTATAAAATGAATGTAATTTCCAAAAAATGCAAAAAGACAAAACTATCTCATAAAATAGTATAATTTTCAACAATCATAATGAGAAATAATAAAATATAATATCTAAGAATAGAAAATCTTGGTATATAAATAATATATCTATGACTAAAATTCCTAGGTATTATCCTCCACAACATCATGACACCAATTGACATGAACCATTGGAATAGCATGACTTCACAACATCTTACATTCAAGGTCCTATATATCCATAGGGAGATCCATTAGGTTAAATCAGTATGAACATTGATCCCTCTCCAACAAGAAATTTAGGTTTTATCATGAAGATATATGTGAATTCATGAAAAATGAAATACATCACGTATTTGGATTCTTTTATAGGGAGGTGTTACTTAATATTCCATAGATCAAACATTATCCAACACTTTTAAATTCTAAACATTATGGGGAGAATCTTACTCAGATGACCAAAACATCACTACCCTGAATGAGGAGTCACCTTCAAGAACACATTATATCAAAAGAAAAACTATAGTAGGATTATATTATGATCTATATAAAGATTTTAATGATCCTAAACTATCTTAATCCCCTCTTGAATTATGTAAACATTCTTTTTCACATTCTATAATAGTTCTAGCTTGTGAATTACTAACTCCACGACCTCATTCCAACATAATGGAGATTAGAAAAAAAATTAAAAATCATAAAATTATTCCATTCTAATGGTGGAGTGTAAAATATTATTTTAGGAAAACTAAAGCAAGGGTTTATTCTTCATCCATGAGCCTATGGAATATAAGGCACAAGAATGCATTTTGACTTCAGGAGTCTAGATTTTTCACTCAATCTGACCATCCTTCTATGGATGAATGTATTGTTAAGTCAGAAATGAAATCCAAAATCATAATGAAGTCATGTCTACACCCTATAGGTAAAATGACGATCAGGATTAGCGATGATCGTCCACTATACTCCATTGAGCCTCACCACATCCTCTAAATATTTCATTGATAAAACATCAATTGAAATAAAATCAATGATATCTCTAAATTGGAATGATTTCATCAAAAAATCCAATATCAACCTTATAGTATCATCGAACCCTAATGATTTAAGTAAAATGGAATCATTGACTATCGATATTTCCTGCCACTTTCACTTAGGAGCATCTAAATACTAGAATTACCCATTAGTTACATGGTGATCATCCATCATCTTCTAGAAGACCGAACCACAAGACACAAACTCTACAACTGTTGCTTCAACCCAGCCCAGCAAAATTGCCCTCTCAAATATCAGTAGATCCCTGTCACAACATGATGTACCACCAAGGGGGTGAAAAAAACTCATGAAAAGCCATCTATTTCATCACCAGTGGGAAGAAAATCATCCCTTGGAATGACACCTATTATTGATCATACATAGACGAACAATCAGGTGAATTTTAAAAAAAACACTTTCTCAATTTAACTCCACCACATCATCCCCCATCAAATAATCCTCCATATGCTACACCAAGGATGATTGCACTATCATCTAGAAAATTAAACCTCTACCACCAATATATTTTATATTAATAATCATCACTAATTGGTCTTCTATCACTCTATATGAATTTGAATTTTAATTATTTTCATTACTATGTGACTTCTTTAATATTTCATATAATACATCATTTACCTATCATGGTATATAAGAAATCTAAAATACATAATCATATAATAATTCCATATAATTTCATTATTTTCTATTTAGTTTGAATAAGGTTATGAAATACATCACGATCATGTCATCGGTAAAAACCACTAAATTATCCCTAATGTGGTATTGTCTCTACAACATCAAGGAAATTAAAATATCCACTAACATGAGGTCATGGGTTTCATAGTTACACTCATGGGGATGCATCATTTGCGAATCGTAAGAAAATATTGATCTCTGATGCATCTGAACATATC
Source organism: Viscum album (assembly GCA_963277665.1). Taxonomy (NCBI): domain Eukaryota; kingdom Viridiplantae; phylum Streptophyta; class Magnoliopsida; order Santalales; family Viscaceae; genus Viscum; species Viscum album. The sequence goes on from OY728136.1 coordinate 1,996,135,176, forward strand.
CTGACCAAAGGTGTGACTCATCACAGAAATCCAAAAACTAAACTCCCTTTGTTGTAGATCACATGACTCGATCCTCGAACAACTTCTTAATCAGGTTCTTGAATACTACATGACACGTGGATGTATAAAAGAACACTTGTCAAATTTATTCACAGTTTTCATGGATTCAAAACTTGAGAGAAATTATTTATGAAACTCATATAATAGAATGCAATACCAATGAAATAAATACCCTTTGCAACTATCTTGGGGATTACCAAGAAACAACAACCTCTATCATTATGTAATCCAAAACTACTCTAGTTCTAGACATGGAATTTCCCATGAAAAAACATCATGATCTTAGAACACACACTTTGAAAACAATCCAAAATGATGTTTACAAATATGCAATATCATAATGGTATATATATTCTCAGTAAGATCATCCTTAGATAGAAATTAGAAAATAATATAATCAATGAAAAACATCATGAAATTATCCATTAATTCTCTGATTTTTTTCTTTCATTAATATAATGAACATTTATATCAGACTGTTCAGACCGAACTTCATAAAACTAAACTCATACATCCAATAAAAAAAAGACTAGGTTTCTTGGAATATATTATACCTTCACCCACATGGGAATATATCCTTCCCACATATCAATTTGTGTGATCTAAATTGGTCCTTTCAGATGGTTGAATAAATCCTCAATCCACAGAAGAGGATAATAGTTTCTACTACCACATAGTTCATGTAATTATAATTAATACAAAGATAGAAAATTCAATCATCCTTCTTCATTAAAAAACTAGTGTACCCAAAGGTTACAAGATTGACAGAAAAAACCCAAATTTCAGCAGATCATATTTATATACTTTTATCTCTCAAAATTCATAATACAACATTCTATTTAGACACATAAATATAGTATAAATTTATGTTTGTAGCCCATTCCAAACTCAATATCTCATTAAGGGGGTAATACAACAACCTTATTAAGAAAACATCAGGGTATTGATTTAAAATCCTTGAAAAAACCATTTGCTAAACCTATAATTATCTCATAATCAGATCAACTATCATGGAATAGAAAGATGTAAAATAGCTCCAACTAGTTTGAGGGTCTATTTCCCCAATCAACACTTATAGCACTCTGTCAATGTCAAAGAAGAATTATACCACCTCAAAAAACTACAAAAATATCATGCAAAAAATATAAATAATCCATGTTAAGGGTGATATCATATATCAATATCCATAAACATAGGAAGTATCCCAAAGAAAGTTACTTCCCCACAACTAGCTTATAGTTTCTTCAAACAACATACATATAATCATGGCCTCCAAATAGCATGGTTAATTCTTAGGGAACTAGAATACTCTCTATAAAAAGTCCCAAAGTGTGGATGATGGTGGTATTTAAGAAAGAGGGTGTATCTCCAAAATCATAAAAAACATGCACCAATGCATAAACATATAGAATGATAACATCAAATGATTTCTAGCTCTCCTAGAAGTAGAAGAAAAATTACAGACTAACAAATCAGAATGGATGGTATCTCTTGTAGATGATGACCTTAACCTTCAAAATATAAACACCTATATAATATCTTGTCATATTTATATGGTAATCCACCCCCAATTTAAATCTAACGAAGGGGGATAGGTCATTCCCTTGGATGACTGAAAACTCTTTAGTCTAGGCAAATAGGAACCCCAGACCATAGCTCTGCTTCATTATGAATCTTGAGGAATCACCTTTCATAATTATTTTATGTGGGATATTTTCATATAAAAATCCTCTTATATCGACATCACCTTGAGATATTCCATCAAAATTAATGGGGTTCACTAAAATTTGATCCTTAGAAAAAAATCACAATGAAATTCCTCACAATATCCTCCCCATATGCAAACAAGGATAAATAAAATCACAAAAGGATCCCTGAAATTGATCTTCAACTCCTACACACTAGATAATTCCTATCAAATGGTAAGAAGATAATGGAAACTAGACACCATCAATATCGAATAAAGAAACATTTCTTAGGAATAGTCTCTAAAATAATCCCATGAAACTTTTGACTCTTCATGATCCCAATGGAACAAGATCCACCATTTTCATACTACCTCACATAGCATCTTTAAAACGAATAAATAACATGATTATATCATAGAGTGAATCAATCAAAAAGATATCTCCGCTTATTTATACTATTCATCTATGAATGAGTTTGAAATGGAGCCCTCATCCTTCTTCAGACACTATTAGGGAAATGCTCTAAGTTTCCTCCTCAAGGTTTCATCATCGTTTAACTCTACAATATGGATATATACTAGAACATACTATTGAATATCACTTCAATTAACTTAATAGGTAATTCAATATAAATCCATAATATCAAAAAGATCAAATGGTTAGACTATAAAATATGGAATATGGAATACATGACAACAATTATTTATTTTTATTTTTTATTTGAGGTATAACCTATTCCACAGTCTATAAAAACAATGAAAATAAGAATGATGCATGATATTTCCTAGGACAATGACATGTAACCTGCATTTCTTCATTTTGTAGGATCAGTGAGATTAAAGGTACATGAATAAGATCACATGGGGGGCCTAAATACCCATTTCATAATCATTATCCCTTGTTTACCTCACTTACTAATCTTAACTAACATTATTTCCCAACCAACCCATTCAGTATCACGTTTTAATAACTCTAAAATCCATTATATCCCTCAAACTAAACCTTTAATACCACTGTTTTACATCCCCCACCCCCTAAGAACACCCTTCCTCATACATTAATGAGGTAAGGATTATGGTGACTACTTGAATCTCACATCTAGTAAGCCTGAGTTTAGTGACTAGAACCAAGTGAATAATAATCATATAATGGGAATCATTACCCTCTAATAGATCATACAAAAGAGGGTGAGAATGAAGGTACTCTAATAAACACTTTATCATATAGATAATATAAGTCCACATTCATACATGAAATGCTATACATGTATAAACCAAATTTAATGAAAATTATAAGTACCAAAATGGTAAGCTTGACATCAATGATGAAGCCCCAATTTCTCCTAAAAAACAAGGATCTTATATTATATATCGCAATCTCCAACCTACTCATGATGACATTAATAACAGTTAATATTTACCTGGGGTGAGAATAATAGTATACACAGTAGGATCCTACTAGAATCCTATTTTTAAAATATAAATAAATAATAGTAAATCATTGTGAAATATAGTGAAAAAGCACATCTCATAAACATGTAAACTATGTATTAACCTTTCTGAGTCTATCACTAACCAAGCAACACATATAATAGTGGTTGTATATTGTAATAATAAACCGAAAAGGGTACCTCACTATCACTTCCCCACTAGTCAGCATCCTTGTTGAAATAGTGGGTTCCCTAGGCCCAACTATTCAATGGTTTTTATTGCAATATCATGTATATAGTTAGTTATACACTACTTTATCTTACCATTATATTGTCGAAATTTATGTTTCCATTTTTGAAATGGTAATGTCCAATGATTAGTTTTTTATCAGAAGGTTATAACAGATCTTTGGCTATAATGAGAACCTCAATATACTGTGAAATTAATCTTAAATATATTTTCTATGCTCTAGATACATATTAATGATTGTACACATTAAATGATTGACTATCAGGTGTTGTGGGATCACAATAATTGATACTTATTCTCATGAATATTTCATTTGGTGATCCCTAATAGTGATATCATGGGGACTGACCTACCAATTAGAACACCACATGTTTCAGGTGTCATTGGATATTCCCATATATGATCAGTAGTAATAGTGTCTTGACATGTGATCATTACCAATTTATATCATTTGATTGTGTACTTTGATTCAAGACAAAAACCATGTCAATGAAGTCGTGGTAAGGTATTTTGTGTTAGGTGTGTCATTGGTGGAATGGCATTGGTGGAATGGTCAAAAACGGATTTTTTGATTCTGGGTTATGGAAGTAATATATCTTCGGACATGTTGATAAGGATAGAAATACCTTTATAAGACTATGGCCATGTCATTTGAGGGTAAATATGTCTACTTAGATAAAAAAAATAATAAAGCAACAAAAGGGTGGTGACACATGATAGTGTGATGCTTAATGAGGAGGATCAACGATAAAGTCTTACATGTTAACAATGATCAAGAAATTTTAGTGTGGATCAATTCCTAAATGGACATTTTATACATCAATAAGTCGATTTAAGTATTATCAATGTTACAACTTGCAGAAAATTCCATTATATTTCATGGAGTGCTTCGCAAATAACAACACTATCCTCTAACCATATGCCAACTATAATGACAAATGTGTATCAAACATGTCATATTATGTTGTAAATACATAATTTCATAAGTAAATGTGTTTGTATTAAAATATTTTGTTAGGAAATAATCAAACATACATCAAGAAAAACAAATTGTGCATTTATTGTAATAATCCTAGCTGTTGCTTAGGATATTACATAAATACCTAATATAAAAAAGTACGTAGTCAAGTAATAGACTACACTTATATATAATGGTTCAAACCTATACTAGAGATAGTGGAAGATATACTGAATTGTGTTTAGAAAATGCTCATGATTCATAAATATTTTTCATAGGAACTATATAGCATCCCGCCTTTTTATAACATAAACATTCATTACATTACACAAAACTGAGGATCTTTAAGGTTTAGTGTCTTGGAAACTAGGAACATAATACATGAAAACAACATAAAACATTCCTCTTAAACACTTGAAAGGCTTCTCCTTATGTTCATCCTAGGTTCATTACTTCATCTCATAACCTGGGGACATACATCAAAAGAAAGGGTGAGGAAAAGGCCCAGTAAGGGAAACAAGATGAACATTTTACATGTGAACTTGAGATACTTCAATAAGGACATGAAAAGAACTTTAAGGCATGAGAAAGAAATCATGAGGCATTTCATAATAAAAATAACATTTTTCATAACTTGAATATGTGGATGCATCATTTAATATTGACAATCGTTTCGTTTCACCAAGGTCCATCCCCAAGGTGTCATTAAAAATTACCAAGATTATTCACCAAGGCGTCGTTAAAAATGGTCATCTCTAGTGATTAAGTCTTTACCCAATGAATTGGAGCGCTATCAGGGCGCACCCTTAAATTTGCCTTTATTATCATGTGAGATACATATATCATCATCAAACATTTCATAAATAACCCATGTAGCACAAAATAAATGGGTTTCCTTTCGTAATCATAACGTTTTAAAAACTGCTTTAAAGACATGATCTTTACATCACTTTAAAACCCACAGAAAAGGAAGGTGGGTCTCATGTATGTAAATCCCATAATTTAAAATAGAATATTTCGGTATATATGTGAATACCCCTTTAGAAGAATGAGATTTGAGTATTCACTTAATAATATAAAAGAACTTTAGAAAAAGAGTGAGACATTTTGAGATGGAAATTCTGCAGCATAACGACTTTGTTACGAGGTTTTAGAAGACATTAAAAAGAGAGGGAAAATGGGTCAAACATTCATAAATGACCCATAAAATAGTAGATGGACAGAATAAGAATGATACATGATCATGGTAATGAAATTTCAAGGACATAACATTTGAAATTAAAAACATGGAAGAAAGACAAAAATTAGATTTCTCTTATGAAAGTTCGGCAGCCTACCGACGTTACTTAAACATCAAACACAATGATTTGAAAAGATCAAATAGGGTCTATCATCATGTGATCATAAGAGATCAGTATGATAGATATAGAGATCATACCCCAATATAATAAAAAGGAACTTGCAAGACTTGACATAGAATTAGAACTTTGAAAAGGAGAAGGGTGAAAAATCCCTTAAAAATTTGGCAGCCTAACTGCGCTACTTAAAACTTTAAAATACTGATTTGAAGAGATAAAATGGGGTCTATAATCATATGAAAATAAGAGTCCAGTATGATAGATATAGAGATCATTCCCCAACATAACAAAAAGGAACTTGAAAGAATTGACATGAAAGTAGAACTTCAAAACGAGAAGGGTGAAGAACCACTCAAAAATTCGGCAGCCTAACGGCGCCACTTAAAACGTCAAAATACTGAATTAAAGAGATCAATTAGGGTCTCTCATAATATGATCATAAAAGATCAGTATGATAAATTTATAGATCATACCCCAACATAATAAAAAGGAACTTGAAATACTTTACATGATAATAGATCTTGAAAAATGAGAAGGGAGAAAGAATCTGTTACAAAAATTTCAGCAGCCTAACGGCGCCACTTAAAACCTCATTAAACGAAATAATGAGAGAAAGAGGGGATCTCTCATTATGTGAACATGAAAAGGGAAGTAATAGGAGTATAAAATAACACCCTTTAACATAAGAACATGGAGCATAAAAGAAATTACATAAAAGAGATTTCTTGAAAAGAAAGAGAGAGATCAGATCCCTTACCTTAAAATGTAACTCTTAAACTTCAAAGGTTGGGACCTTGAGGGCTTGGGGGAACCATGGGAGGACTCCTTGGGAGGTAATGAGACCAGAAATTCGTTGGGGATGAGTGGAGATTCGAATGGATGAGAGGAGGGCTTGGTATTTATAGGGAAAGTGAGGGGACAAGGCATTAATGGCCAAGGGACACCTCACATGTGCTTTTCTCAAACCCATGTGCTCTCCCTTGGAATTTATCATGGAGTTAGGCCACATGGGGCCCCCAAAACAATACTTCATCACCCTTGTCCGGCCAACCCTTAAAAGATCTCATGACATCATCATGACACAATTATGATGTCATTAAACATACCCAAACCCTAAAACTGCATTTTTACTATTCACTGAAAAATTCATCTTTCTCAGAAAAATCCCAAACATTCACCTTAACTAAATATAGATTCCCTAATTAAATTTATGAAATCAATTTTATAAAAATTATTTTCTAAATATTTTTAATTTAATTTTTAAATAAAAACACTATTCACCGAAAATTCATTTTTTTCAGAAAAAAACCCCAAAAATTACCATAGCATAATATCAGTGCTCTGAGTTCAAAAATGAAATCTCTTTTATAAAAATAATTTTCTAAATATTTTTAATTAATTTTTTAATTAAAAACAGTATTCACCTGAAAAAAACTAATACTTGAATAATAATTAATGAAACTGTTATTTAACTATTTTATTGAATCACATTAATTAATCAAGGTGCCTAGATTATTTTAAAACTTTCTTTAAGTGAGATTACTAATCCATTTGGTCATATTACTAATCCTAATCATAAAATCACTATTCATATTTTACTATTCATCAAAAATCAAGTTGATCTTATTAGACTCCAAATTTTGTACTGAACATAATTGTAGAAGACCATTTTTTGAAAATCATTACACATTTTTAATTATTTATGGTTTACATAAACATTTTTAAAATATCCTTTTTCTAAAATTCATCAAAAATATGCATACTATATTTATCCGATCATTTCAAAATTCATAAACTTCATCATAAGAAGAAATCCCAATTTTTATTTAAAACAAAGATTACCCAAGGCAGTTACGGTCTCGTTACATAGCCCCTTATAATACCATCATAGGACCTAAGAGTAAGGTGTGCTAGGGTGATAGAATCTTGGGGCGGCTCAGTCAACATTGCCCGAGTAGTAATTTCTATCAGTTTGAACTTCTCACGAAGGCGATTCCGTTCTAGCTTCACATGATGAAGTTCGGCTTGGATTTGATCCAGAGCAAAGCCCAATGGTGCTACCTCCTTTCCAAGCTCTGTTAGATGGGCTTCGATCGGTCCAAGACTACTAGGTGAGGCTATCGAATCTTCTTTCTATAATAATTAACCAAGATTACTTATATTTAGAGACAATAATCAAAACATTTTTTTCACAGTGGTCATATTGACCGATGGTTATATAATAGTCAAAACCCACTGGTCTCATTTTAATTATAATCATGTTTATCAAATAAAACATTTTTGTTGAGTATAAAAATAAAATAAAATAACACATGAAATTAGGAAACAAGTTTTATTCAAAATTTCGGGTCGTTACAATCTTCCCCCCTTAAGAAATTGCGTCCTCGCAATTTTTAAAATTGGGTTTTGAAATTTCATTGAAAGTCCCACATCGGAAAAAGAGTCTGTAACACCATTACTTTAAAAGAAAGAAAATGAAGTACAAAGGCCACCCGAGTTTACTCATACTAGGATTCCATGTTGGAAACATGGACATGGAGGAGAAAACAAAGGGTCACGTTCTAAAGGAGAGTGACAGAAAACATGATTAGGAGGAAGTTAACCACCAAAAAATCCCAAAATTATGATATGTATAAGCGGTCTTTGATTACCTAGTAGGAAACGTAAACCAACAACGTTTTTGTTTTACGTTCCTTTTAATAACTTTAAGGAATTAATTTACAACATAGAACACAATCATAAGGAAATATATCTACCTTCATGTAGAGTTTCATACATTAATAAGTTTCTACCAAAACTATTCTTTTGTCCAAACAATGAGCATTCAAAACTACTTAGTCTCACCAAAACACAAGAATCATCTTCTGGAGAATCAAATAATCAACAAATGATCAACTATCTATTTCTTCTATCATTAAACATTATCCCAAAAAAAGAAAGAGTAAGCTAAAAAAACTCTTCAAAAAGAAATAATCCCATAGGAATGGAAACTACTTTTAAATCTTCAAGTTCCATGGTACTACCCAAAGTTCATCATAGTCCATTCCGTAAATAATGGTCCTTAAGATTCCTCAAAATAAACCAAACTATGATTGAAACTCAAATACAAGAAAGATTTGATAACATAGTCTTCCAAAATAAACTTCATTGTTCATTTCCAAACAACATCAACCACTCCTAACATCTTATTACAAAAGTAGCTAACCTAAACATATTTTAGCCAAGATAGGTTAATCATTCTCGTAAGTAACCTAAATTACTATAAGACCTCCTTAAATTCATCGATTCTTAAAAATATAAGTCAACCTTACTCCTCAATGAAAATACCGTAGTAATCTATTTACCTCGATCAAATATTGTTCCCAAAATAATGAACGTCTTCCAAAATAATAATCATATTTGAATCCCCTAATCATCCCTGTCATATTAATACGACAATCGTCGCATTTCCTATAACATTGGTTGTTTGGACACGTTCTTCCATTTCCCACCATTAACTATGAAGAGAAAGCATAATTAGGGGCTTAAGTACTTAGTCAATAATCATGAAAAGGAACTGAAAGCATATAAGGATAACTTGTAGAAGAAAAGTATACCCTAACTTTTGATCCCCTAGGTTCCCATCTAGGTTATCCATGATCATATATTCTTATGTGAATCTTTATTTTATTTTATCTTTGTTCCTTTAACAATGGTTCATACTAAGCTTATGAATTTACCAAAGCATATCCCCCGGGAGTGTCGTAACCAAGAGTGCAGCAAGGCCCATTGTCGTGTACCAGTTCCGATTCGAGTCTAGCTCAAAGTGGTGTTTTCGGGTTTTACCCCTATGTACATCTGTGCCAGAGCCACCTCTACCTGCTCGTATCCAGACAGGGATGTATTTTCTTGGCAACCCCTTACTCAATACTCACCAAAATACCAGGAAGATTTCCTATTTTTTTTAACTTTTCTATAGGGTTCTTCCTAGAGCTTTCATATCCAAATTTCCAAAAATAACTAAACCATCCTTTGATACCAACTATAGCATCCCGCCTTTTTATAACATAAACTTTCATTACATTACACAAAACTGAGGATCTTTAAGGTTTAGTGTCTTGGAAACTAGGAACATAATACATGAAAACAACATAAAAAATTCCTCTTAAACACTTGAAAGGCTTCTCCTTATGTTCATCCTAGGTTCATTACTGCATCTCATAACCTGGGGACATACATCAAAAGAAAGGGTGAGCAAAAGGCCCAGTAAGGGAAACAAGATGAACATTTTACATGTGAACTTGAGATACTTCAATAAGGACATGAAAAGAACTTTAAGGCATGAGAAAGAAATCATGAGGCATTTCATAATAAAAATAACATTTTTCATAACTTGAAGATGTGGATGCAGCATTTAATATTGACAATCGTTTCGTTTCACCAAGGTCCATCCCCAAGGTGTCATTAAAAATTACCAAGGTTATTCACCAAGGCGTCGTTAAAAATGGTCATCTCTAGAGATTAAGTCTTTACCCAATGCATTAGAGCGATATCAGGGCGCACCCTTAAATTTTCCTTTATTATCATGTGAGCCACATATATCATCATCAAACATTTCATAAAGAACCCATGTAGCACAAAATAAATGGGTTTCATTTCGTAATCATAACGTTTTAAAAACTGCTTTAAAGACATGATTTTTACATCACTTTAAAACCCACAGAAAAGGAAGGTGGGTCTCATGTATGTAAATCCCATAATTTAAAATAGAATATTTCGGTATATATGTGAATACCCCATTAGAAGAAATAGATTTGAGTATTCACTTAATAATATAAAAGAACTTTAGAAAAAGAGTGAGACATTTTGAGATGGAAATTCTACAGCATAGTGACTATGTTACGAGGTTTTAGAAGACATTAAAAAGAGAGGGAAAATGGGTCAAACATTCATAAATGACCCATAAAATAGTATATGGACAGAATAAGAATGATACATGATCATGGTAATGAAATTTCAAGGACATACCATTTGAAATGAAAAACATGGAAGAAAGAAAAAAATTAGATTTCTCTTATGAAAGTTCGGCAGCCTACCGACGTTACTTAAACTTCAAACACAATGATTTGAAAAGATCTAATAGGGTCTCCCATCATGTGATCACAAGATATCAGTATGATAGATATAGAGATCATACCCCAATATAATAAAAAGGAACTTGCAAGACTTGACATAGAATTAGAACTTTGAAAAGGAGAAGGGTGAAAATCCCTTAAAAATTTGGCAACCTAAAGGTTCTACTTAAAACTTCAAAATACTGATTTGAAGAGATCAAATGGGGTCTATAATAATATGAACATAAGAGTCCAGTATGATAGATATAGATATCATACCCCAACATAACAAAAAGGAACTTGAAAGAATTGACATGAAAGTAGAACTTCAAAACGAGAAGGGTGAAGAACCACTTAAAAATTCGGCAGCCTAACGGCGCCACTTAAAACTTCAAAATACTGAATTAAAGAGATCAAATGGGGTCTCTCATCATATGATCATAAAAGATCAGTATGATAAATTTAGATATCATAACCCAACATAATAAAAAGGAACTTGAAATACTTTACATGATAATAGATCTTGAAAAATGAGAAGCGAGAAAGAATCTGTTACAAAAATTTCGGCAGCCTAACGGCGCCACTTAAAACATCATTAAACGAAATAATGAGAGTAAGATGGGATCTCTCATTATGTGAACATGAAAAGGGCAGTAAGAGGAGTATAAAAGAACACCCTTTAACATAAGAACATGGAGCATAAAATAAATTACATAAAAGAGATTTCTTGAAAAGAAAGAGAGAGATCGGATCCCTTACCTTAAAATGTAACTCTTAAACATCAAAGGTTGGGACCTTGAGGGCTTGGGGGCACCTTGGGAGGACTCCTTGGGAGGTAATGAGACCAGAAATTCGTTGGGGATGAGTGGGGAGTCTAATGGATTAGAGGAGGGCTTGGTATTTATAGGGAAAGTGAGGGGACAAGGCATTAATGGCCAAGGGACACCTCACATGTGCTTTTCTCAAAACCATGTGCTCTCCCTTGGAATTTATCATGGAGTTAGGCCACATGGGGCCCCCAAAACAATAATTCATCATCCTTGGCCAGGCAACCCTTAAAAGATATCATGACATCATCATGACACAATTATGATGTCATTAAACATACCGAAACCCTAAAACTGCATTTTTACTATTCACTGAAAAATTCATCTTTCTCAAAAAAATACCAAACATTCACCTTAACTAAATATCGATTACCTAATTAAATTTATGAAATCCATTTTATAAAAATAATTTTCTAAATATTTTTAATTTAATTTTTAAATAAAAAAACTATTCACCGAAAATTAATTTTTTTCAGAAAAAACCCCAAAAATTACCATAGCATAATATCAGTGCTCTGAGTTCAAAAATGAAATCCGTTTTATAAAAATAATTTTATAAATATTTTTAATTAATTTTTTAATTAAAAAAACACTATTCACCTGAAAAAAACTAATACTTGAATAATAATTAATGAAACCGTTATTCAACTATTTTATTGAATCACATTACTTAATCAAGGTGCCTAGAATATTTTAAAACTTTCTTTAAGTGAGATTATTAATCCATTTGGTCATATTACTAATCCTAATCATAAAATCACTATTCATAATTTACTATTCATCAAAAATCAAGTTGATCTTATTAGACTCCAAATTTTGTACTGAACATAATTGTAGAAGACCATTTTTTGAAAATCATTACACATTTTTAATTATTTAAGGTTTACATAAACATTTTTAAAATCTCCTTTTTCTAAAATTCATCAAAAATATGCATACTATATTTATCCGGTCATTTCAAAATTCATAAACTTCATCATAAGAAGAAATCCCAATTTTTATTTAAAACAAGGATTACACAAGGCAGTTACGGTCTCGTTACATAGCCCCTTATAATACCAGCATAGGACCTAAGAGTAAGGTGTGCTAGGGTGACAGAATCTTGGGGCGGCTCAGTCAACATTGCCCGAGTAGTAATTTCTATCAGTTTGAAGTTCTCACGAAGGCGGTTCTGTTCTAGCTTCACATGATGAAGTTCGGATTGGATTTGATCCAGAGCAAAGCCCAATGGTGCTACCTCCTTCCCAAGCTCTGTTAGATGGGCTTCGATCGGTCCAAGACTACTAGGTGAGGCCATCGAATCTACTTTCTATAATAATTAACCAAGATTACTTATATTTAGAGACAATAATCAAAACATTTTGTTCACAGCGGTCATATTGACCGATGGTTATATAATAGTCAAAACCCATTGGTCTCATTTTAATTATAATCATGTTTATCAAATAAAACATTTTTGTTGAGTATAAAAATAAAATAAAATAAAACATGAAATTAGGAAACAAGATTTATTCAAAATTTCTGGTCGTTACAAACTAGTTCCATAAGCGCATGTCGAATAGAGTATGTACCAAACACACATAATGCATAGGAATGATAAAACCATAGTGACCATTTTTATATTCATCGTGGTCAGTGATCTATTATTCAATATCAATCAAATTTCCTATATGTACCCTATGTATAGAAATTAACTAAAATTGATGAATTAAATTAATGGATTCCACCTATCAAAGTGAAAAGGGTCTTATGCATTTGAATACTGTGGTGGGTATTCAAGTGAGTTGTCACATGTATGCTATAAGTGTAGTACCAATAATGATCGATTGGTTTCACAAATTCATTATTCCTAAAATTGTTATAATTTTACTTATCATATCTAATATCTATCATCAAATTATTTATCATTGGATGTCATGACCACCAATCGTGGATGGTGTCTATACAATGCAACCCGAAAAGGATGGTCATGTCACAGAATGCTAATAAAGGTTTCAACTTACAGAAATACATTTTAGGATTTAAGTAAGAACAAGATCATAGAAAATTCATTTAGAATAAATTATTGTAACATGTCAACTAACGGATAGTGGGAGTGCCAATGTTTTCCATTTAAAATATTTTTTTTCAATATATGGACAATAAACATCGGTCTTACAGTTAGTTAAGATCAGAATGAAATTTTTTATAAAAGTATTTATTTAAAGTAGCATCCTTTATTCTAGAAAAATCGATCTAATGAGGTGGATCTATAGATTTTTGGACCTATTAAATCGTGTATATAGTGACATTGTTTTGGAAAATACAAATTGGAACAATTCAAGAGATCAATTTTTTCCTATGTCACAAGGCATAATCTCTCAAAGATGAGGTGTCTAGAACATAAGAAGAGATAAATATGATGGGTTAAATTCATTCATCGAACTGATGGATCAATCACGTATACCATGATATGTACAAGTACTAATATTTACAAGGTATATTTTAAAGTAGAAAAATATCAGTTTTTTATAGGATAACTATAATTAATGAAATCGGAACTATCTAATTGTACTTCAGAAAGAATAAAAGATATGTACCTGGTAGGAAGAGAAGAAGGGATACTAGTTTTAGGGGATACACACTATGTATTCTATAGATCAATATGAACTACTATCATAGTTATGATAAAGAAAATGAGTGATTCAATCTCATAGTAGAAAGTGGAAGCCATACCTACATAGACTGAGTACGTTGTAGCTTCTAAGGCATTGAAGAAGAATATAAAGGCAGCATTCTTTTCCAGTTCATGGAATCTCACCTGGTAAGAAAAATTTTATCATAATGTAGATAATGATATTATTACTATCTAAGACGTCAAGTTATGACAGTGGAAAAGTAAGATATACTCTAATTACATCTCTTGAGAAGTTTTACTCAAAGAGACATGGTCGAAATAGAAGTATTTCCACACAGCGAAAGTGTGGTAGGCCCAATAACTAAAGTCATTACTCAGCATAAACAGGATGTTTATCATTTGAGTAGATAACAAGCATGGTTACAAATTGGATTTAGTGCATGTGGGAGTGTTGAAATAGTCGGTTCCCTAGACACAACTATTCAATGTTTTTTGTTACCAAATCTTGTATACATTTAGCAATATATGATGTTATATTACCATTATAGTGTAGGATTTTCTGCATCCACTATGGAAAAGGTACTTTTTAATGATTAAATTTTTGTATCGAAAGGACATAACAGATCTGAGACTATAATGAGAACCTCTAGATATTGTGACATTAATCATAATAATATGTTCTATGGTCTAGATACATCTTACTAATAGAACATAGTAGATATTGGAATATTGGGTGTTGGGGGAACATAATCATTGAGACTTATTTTCATGATGTGTTCACTTGGTGATTTCTAGTAATGAGATCATGAGGATTGACCCTCTAATAGGAACACCACATGTTTCGTGTATCATTGGATGTTCCAATCTACAATAATGTGTAACAGACTCTTTACTTGAGATCATTACTAATGTATTTCCTTTGATTGGGTTCTTTGATGCAATACCAAAACCATTTCAATGAATTTGTGGGGATGTAGTTTTTGTTAGATGCGTTATTGGTGGAATGGCATTGGTTGAATGGTTAAGAAAGGATTTGTCACTTCTGGGTTATGGAAGTAATATATCTCAGGCCCTGTGGATAAAGATAGAAGTACCCTTATAAGAACATGATAATGGTATTTGAGGGTTAATCCTTCCAGTTAGATCAGTAAACAATAATTTGAGAAAAGGGCGATGACATGTGAGTGCGTCCTGCTTTATGAGATATTACTGACAAAGATATTGTATTACACAGTGGGGGTTCATAAGTTGTTTGTTGTTTCTGTGACAATCCTTATCTCTTTAGGGGCCATGATTGGTTGCTAGATCCCACTCTTGGTCTATGAATAATATTCACTACTATCAAGATAAGTAGACATAGGGTCACACAAAACAGCGTATTCAAGATTATGCACAATTTAGTTGAATATGAATATTATACATTGTGGGCCCCACCACTAGGGACCTGGATTTGTCGAAGGAAAAATTATCACCAGTGAAATAAATAAATTCATACTATTCATGTTTAAAATAATGATCATTTAATTTATTAATTAAATTTACTTATGAGTTTTAATTAAATACATGAAAAATATTAATTGAAGAATATTAAAAATAAATGTTCAATATATATTAATGGGAATGAAGAGTCATATTTTGGACTCATTTATTGTCATGTATTATATTTAATATATTATAAGAAAATGATACAAATATTTATGACTCATTTTAGTAGTTATAATGATTTGTTAATAGTGTTTTTATTATTAATGGTTTGGGTTGTCATTTTTGGTTAAACACATAACACACTATAAATAGAAGTGGATGGTCTTTCATAGAGAACTATTCATGGGAATTCTCTCTCCTCTTCTCTCTCCCATGTTCTAAAGAGAGATCCTCTGGATCCATGGAGCTCAGATCAAGATCTCTCATAGGCATCACAAGAAGAGTGATGCAGTGATCGTTGGAGCGTCCAAGGTATCATCTAAATTCAGTGCTACCACCCAGATTTTTTATGAACGACATTACCATAGTTTCTTGGAGTGTGTGTGGATGATTTTGGGGAATTCAGCCTCAGATTCTTCAAGTAGTGATTTCCAACAGTGACAAGACTTTTTGCACAACTTTGGAATTAAGATAGGTATTTTATGCTTTTATTTTGTTCTTAATACTCTTCACATGTGATCCTTGGATTAAATAGGGTTGTTATTCACCGGTGTTGAACATTTTGCATTGATCGTTCCTAAAAAACATTAAAATCCAACCATTTTTGGGCTTCTTCTGCACTTTCGGTTCCAAAAAGTGGTATCCAAGGGTTTCGTGTTGATTTAATTCCATGTATAAATTATATTTGCATTAAATTTAATGAAGGGAATTGATACAGTCCCAACACTGCAACCAGAATCTGAATAAGATGTCGGATGTCTTGTCTGCAGACATTTGAAGATAAGAATTAGGATTGAAATTTTTTATGGGGTTTATTTATTCAATGAACTATTTTTTAAAAATATATATACATTTACACCAAAATATTATTATCCAATGAGGATTAATAATTATTATTGGTATAATAATTTTCTTATAATAATAATAGTTTTATTATAATAATAATTTAATTATTATAATATTTTTTATAAAAATATTTTAATATTATAATATCATTATTATTTTCATAAACCTATATCGGTTTTAGAAAAAAAATTAAAAGATAGATGACCCACTTTTTTTGGGTCATTTTTTTAAAAATGGAATGTGGGGACTTGCAAAAGAAGGCCTTTTAAAAATAAAAGAGAATAAAAAAGGGAGACCTGCATTGAATGTCTCTGGTGAAAAAAGGGGTTGTTCTTTGGGAAGGATGAGCCCCCACTCCGGTCTCCCTCATTGCGACCCACAGCTAGCCCCAGTTGGCCAGACTGCCTCCCGCCAGCGTCCACCCTAGCCGACAGCCTGCTGTTGCCCGCCTCCTTGGCCTCCTCCCAAGGTTCTCCCACATAGACTCTATTTTGTGCACATTGGATCAACCACCACCATCGATGCCTCCTCTCTTCTAAACCACAATGGCACCGCTCATGTCACCCCTCCTGTAGCACCACCCTTTGCAGTGTTGCGCTGCCTATCACAGACTAGGCACGAGCCACCCTGGCCATCCACATCCTCCCTTGGCTGACCAATAAACCTCCCAGGACATCCCTCCTATGCGCACGCCAGACCACTATCCAATGAAATGTCTACACTAGGTACCTCAACCCCTAAGGATTAACCCTTATCGAAACCCACAATTACACACTACCCCACCGCGCCTAGCAGGACCAGTCGCCACACACTATTCTCATGCCTCCCTACTCGAACCCCTAACTATCTTCCTACTTGGACCAATTGTGGTAGTTCATTGACCGGTCGGACAACCACTAGATCTCTTTTTCCCAAAGTCAGCATAGCCCAACATTGGCTTTCATAGGTTCGTCCTGACTCACACAGTCCCTTCCCGAGGTTTATGGGGATCAGGTAATTATTTTTGAACAAAACATTAATTAAATTAATTAATTAAATTTTTTTTCATAATTAAATTAATTAAATATTAATTTTCAGTTTCAATTTATTACAAAATAATTTATTTAACTTGTGATTAATTAAGTTTATTAATTAATTTAATTATAGTTTTAAAAAAAATTAATTAATTGGGACCGAACGACATTAAAATATTGAATTAAAAATTTGAGTGTGTTTTTAATTCAATTAAATTCCATAGAATATATTTATTACAAGTTTAATTTTTTATTCTGCATTTAGTTTATATATGAGAGTTACTGCGTTTGTTGATCATGAGTTGGAGACCGACCAATTCATGTCTTTTGTTTGATTTTTTTATTTTATTTAATTTATTTAATTATTAAATGCAGTTTTTTAATAATTATTTTTGTTAAGTAAATTTAGATCTGCATATCGTCTCATTGTCATTATATGTATAAGGGATTTCATTTTCACTTCTCTGAGTTGTACATTTTTCTCATGAGATCCACTCACCTGCATGCACGTATTGTTCTATAATGATGATATGACCCTTGAGGTAGTTTTTGTTGAGTCCTAACAGTGAAATAGACTAGATATATGATGCATTTGAAGGAAATACACCACAATATGAGTTTCAAACTACACGACTCAATGTATTACCCCTCAGGTTTAGTTTGGTCTGTTATTCACTCAATGGAATAACAATTAGTACTAGCTCATGATCTGGTTTTTCATTTTATTTATGCATGGTTTATGATTTTGTGAATGTGTAGTTAGAGCATGGTCACATAGAATAATAATAAAAATAATTCAAGATAAAATGAACATGCGACACAATAAAATTTTAATTTCTTGGTTGGTCGGATGTGAGTGAAGTCACATAGTACGTGCTTATAAAAATAGAGAATTATTTTTTTCATCACATTAAAAATAATAAAACCCTCTAAGTTATAATAATTCAAAACTTTCTTCCTTCATTCATATTTTTTTAACACTGGCTATTTGAGGTGTTGGTCAGGCCATAACTGAGGGTTCCTCTTACTACTGGGGAGACATTATAAGAATAATGGGTTGACATAACTAAACTGATATTAATGATTACCCATATCTCACTTTCTATTGTTTTAGAGGAATGTGTTGCGTAAATAATGTTTTGATTTTAGATGTTGGGACTTCTCTGTACAGAACATGGAAACACATGTTAAGGCGGTTGGCCAAACAAAATCCCACCATGAACCCTCCATGTAGTGGCGTAGCCATAGCTTGTACAATATGAGGGGTGGTTCATGTAACCGTTCCACTAGAATACTCTAGTGACAGAGTATTTTGATTCTAGAATTTAGGGTTCCTAGAATTCGATAAAATAGTTGGAGACTTTAAATTATTTAAGTAATTAATTGATATGTATTAATTGGTAATCATGATAAAAAGTAATAATATGCTAAAATTTATTTTTGTAGTTAAATGGTATGTTATACCAAAAGCATAAAAACTACGATATTATATTGGAAAATGCAAATTTCCACACCAGAATGAGTATCCAAGAATAATATGGGCCCTTTCACATAGTATTATGATTTTTGAAAATCAAGGTGCCAGTGTCCATGACACTTTTAAACTACCTCAATAAGTGAGGGTGAAACTTCTTATAGGAGACTAATGTACAAAGCATATGATAGATATATCATTTTCATTTCATCAACATCCAGTTTTAGTTGACGTCTCTATACTAGGACATGGATGACATGACATCATGAAGTCTCATATCCATGATGTTTACATGAAGAATGAGACGCAATGTTATGAATAAGGCAACGTTACACCATCATGTGTAAACTGAAAGATTGATCATGATCTTTAAATGGATCCCATTCTCATATCACTTTCACCACATTACTCAAGTCTATTTTTATCCTACAAAATGAACAATTATTGAGTGAACACTTCATTTCATATCCATGTAAGGTTATCCAAGTGAATATGAATTCAAATATAGTTTTATATTTAATTTTTATGATGAATAAATTTAAAGACATGGAAAAAAGGTCAAAAGGAATGTAATTCCAATGTCACATTCATGACTTCCATCAATTAATGAGGTATTAACAAAAGTTTTTTTCATTACATATTATATAATAAAATAATGGAAGTTTAAAAGAAATAAACTGAGTTAAAGAAGAAAGTTACCTACTTCTTCAAAAAATATTCATCAATTATAAGATTTCAGTTCTACTACTTGGGTATTAAATAAAATATTTTGGTGAGATATGTGATTTCTAATACGGTAACCAAGAAAGTATAGAAATCTTCCTTGAAGTCAACTGTATTTTCCAAGTGGACGTCAAAGGTTGATACCTAGGCTAGTGGTGAGAAGTACATGACTTCTTTAATTTCCAAGTGAAATATTCAAGTTCAAATGTTATTGAGTGTAACCACAAACATTAATCTCATGTTTCATTGGATGCAAGGATACATTCTTTTAGGTTCTAGAATGAATTTTGTTTTTGGTATTTAAAACTCAATCACTGGTTCTTTAATACATAAATCATAGGCAATTAGTGATGAATATAAATGTAATACATATACCTAGTTGTGAAATGATAATTATTTTTCAGGTAATACTAAACGTGGATGTTTTGTATATACCATGAATGGTATTTAGGCTTGGCACAACTAAATACTATTAGTATTATCGACATCTTTTGTATGGATGAAGGAGCCTTTAGAAATAAATTTATGTCCCAATACTTTTGGAAATAGTTCAACAAGTGAGCATGATCTATTCCAAGGGTAAAATAGAGGTATAAATATACTTATTAAGATTTGTTTAGGTTATTAAGGAATAATAATGTGAAGTACATGAATGGTAAGAAGATATGAGTTTCTTCGAGCCAGCATGGTGAAGAATATCATGACTATGAAATCGTCGATCATGATAATGTATCGTGGGGAAATTCTTAAATGAAAATTACATTATACACATCATGAAAATGATGTTAATGAGGAGGATATTTGATGAAGTCTTAAATTTTAAAAAAATTCAACAGAATTTATCTTGGATCAATTTCTAATTACACATTTTATACATCTGATTATTGATGTAAGTATTATCAATGTAACAACTTTCAGAAAGTTCAATTATATTTCATGGAATGATTCACAAATAATGACATTATCACATAACCATATGCCAACTATAATGACAAATTAATATCATGTAATTAATAGTATGATGTAAATACACTTTTTCATAAGGATGTGTGTTTAGATTCATATTGTTTTTTGGACATATAAAACTTACATCAAGACAAACACATCATGCATTTAGTGTAATAATCCTAACAGTTTCTTAGGATATTACATAAATCCTTAAGATAGAAAAGTTGGTAGTCATGTAAAAGACTAAACATCTATATTAGGATGAACATCTCTATTATAGATAGTTTAAGGTACATTGACATGTGTTTATTCAATTCTCAAAATGCCCAAATACATGGCATGAAAACTAGTTTCACAAGTGCATGTACAATAGAGTATGTTCCAAATACACATACTGCATAGGTAGGATAAAACCATGGTGATGGTTTTTATATTAACCATGGTCGTTGATCTATTATTTAATGGGAATAATATTTCTTACATGTAACTAGTGTATGGAAATTAGCTAAAATTGATAAATTCAATTAATTTATTCCATGTATCAAAGTTCAAAGGGACTTATAATTTTAAATACAGCAGGGGTTATTCATGTGAGTTGATATATGGATGGTAAAAGTGTAGTACCAATAAGAATTGATTAGTTTCACCAAGTCGTTATGTAAAAATCCATTAGAATTTTACTTATCATAGATAATATATATGATAAAATTATTTAGAATTGGATGTTGTGACCACCAATTATGGATGGTGTATATAAGACGCAAGCAAAAAAATGGTCATATCACATAATACTAATAATGGTTGAAATTTACTGAAATCTAGTTTAGGATTGAAGTAAGAAAAAGGATCATATAAATACATTTGTAATGAATAAATGTCATGTGTCTAATAAGGGTTATTGGGAGAGCCAATGATTTCCAAGAAAAATATTTTTGGAAACATATGGATAACATACAATGGTATTACTATTAGTTAAGATCAGAATAAAATCTTTTCTCTAGAGATTAACCTAAAGTAGAAAACTATGTTTTTGATAACTTGATCTACAAAGGAGGATCTGATAGTTTTTAGCACCTAGTAAATCATTCTTATAAGTAAATTTTATTTGAAAATAAATGTTAAAAAATTCAAGAGATGAATTGTTTCTTATGTCACAGAGAAAAAACTATCTAGGTTGATGTGTCCAAAACATAAGAGGAGATAAATATGATTCGTTAAATCCAAATGTTGAAGTGATGGATCAATCCCATATTCCATGATATGTAAACGTACTTATATTTAAAAGGTATATTTTATAGTAGGAAAATATTATTTATACCTAGGAGAACTATAAGGGATGTAATTAGAACTATCTTATTGAACATTGGAATGTAAAAAATATATGTAACTTGTAATAATAGAATAAAGGATTCCAGTTTGTGGGGATAAAAACTAGTCTCCTATAGATAAATGTGATCTACTATCATAGTTTGGATAAAGAAAAAGAGCGATTCAATCTCATATAAGCCAGTGGTATCGAAACCTACATAAAATTAGTACATTTTAGATTCTAAGGTAGTAAAGAAGATAATAAATGAAACAACCTATTCAAGTTCATGTAATTGCACTTGTTTTGAAAATTATTATCAAAATTTAAATTATGATATTATTACTAGCTAAGATATCATGTTATGATAGTGGAAAAGTAGGATATAGTCAGGATTCCATCTCTTGAGAAGTTTTAATCAATGAGACAAGTTTTTAATAATAGTATTTCCACACATCAGAAGTGTGGTGGGCCTAGTAAATAATGTTGTTTCTCTGAAAAAACATGACGTTTATCATGCGGTACATAACATGTTTGGTTAGAAAATTGGATCTAGTGAAAGCGGGAGTGTTGAAATAGTGGGTGGTCATGACCCAATTATTTAGTGCTTTTGATTAACATATCGTGTATACATTTAGAAATAAATGATGTTCTCTTACCATTATAATGTAGGATTTTCTACTTATACTATTGAAATTTTAATGTTCAATTATTAGTTGTTGTATAAAAAAGATATTGCAAATTCCAGGTGAAAATGAGAACCTCTAGATACAATGACATTAATTATAAATATATCTTATATGGTCTAGATTCATCTTACTGACCAGACACAGTATATTTTTTTGACTATTGGGTGTTGGGGGCTCATAACCATTGATAATTCCTCTCGTAAAGTTTTCACATGGTGATCTCTAGTAGTGAGATCATGAGGACTAACCCTCTAATAGAAACACCACATGTTTCGGGTGTCATTGAATGTTCCTATCTACGATAATCTATAATGGTATCTTATCATGAGATCATTACCAATGTATGTAATTTGAATTCGTACTTCGATGGAATACCAAAACCATGTCAATGATGTCATGGTGAGGTAGCTTGTTTTGGATGTGCCATTGGTGGCATGACATTGGTTGAATGGTAAAAAAATTATTTCTTGCATATGGGTTGGAGAAGTAATATATCTCAGGCAATGTTGATAATGATGGAAGTAACTTTATAAGAACATGGCCATGGAAGTCAAGTGTAAATCCATCCAGTCAGTTCAACAAACAATGAAGGAAAAAAGGGCAATGACACGTGAGTGTATCCTTCTTTATGAGATATTACAGACAAATATATTATATTACACAGTGTGTGTTCATAGGTTGTTTTTCACTATTGTGACAATCCTTTTCTCTTTAGGGGCCATGATGGGTAGCTAGATCCCTCTATTGTTCTATGAATAATATTTACTTCTATTGAGATAAGGGCCTAGAGGGTCATGCACAATAGCGTATTCAAGAATATTCCCTATTCATCTGAATAATATTTTTGGACATGGTGGGCCCTCACCAGTGGGGTCCTGGATTTGACCAAGGAGAAATGATCACGAATGAAATAAATAAATTCACATTATTCAATTGTTGAATAATTAACATTGAATTTATTTAATAAATGTATTTAAAATTTTTATTTAAATACATGAAAAATATTAATTGATGAATATTGAAAATATTCAAGGTTCAATTAATATTTATGGAAATTACAATTCATGTTTTGGACTCAATTATTATCATATAATATATTTAATAAATTACAAGAAAATTATACAAATATTTATGGCATATTTTAGTAGTCATAGTATATCATTAATAGTGCATTGATTATTTGGGTTCAGGTTGGAATTTTTGGGTTAATACATAACACAAAATAAATAGAAGAATAATGGCTTTCACAAAGAAAAATTCAGGGTAATTAACTCTCCTCACATCTCTATCATGTTCTAGAGAGATATTATCAAGATCCAAGGGACTCGGATTGATCTCTCTCTCAGAAATCGTGAGAAGAGTTATGTGGTGATCATTGGAGCGCCAAAGGCATCATCAGAATTCTACGCTAGCACCCGGATTTCAACAAACGACATTCCCACAATTTCATGGAGCACATTTGGAAAATATAATGGAATTTATCATCAAATTATTCATGTAGTGACCTCCAACAATGATCATTAATCGTGTAAAACTTTTGATTTAAACCAGGTATTTTATGATTTTATTTTGTGTTCAAAACTCTTCAAGTGTGATCATAGGCTTCAACTGGGGTGTTATTCACTAATGTTGACAATTTTGCATTGATTTGCTATGAAAAAATTTAAAATCCCACCTGGCTTGGGATTATTTTGCATTCCTGGTTCCTATACTCTATAGAAAATGTTATATTTCCTTATTGGTATCTATCCAAAAGTTATCAAGTCTAAACACACCTGGTCCAAGTATCAAAATATTCCAATCTTGCATCACATAATTATGTCATCCCATATCACATCTTCATATAGTAACCATGTAGTATCTAGGATCCACCATAGCATTTATGGAATGTATCATACATTAGGAGTTCTACCTCAATAAATAACTAACAATACACTGACTAAGGTTACTCATGGGATCACATCCTATATATTTCATACTAATAATAATTATTTTCGTAATATATTTGTACATACATGCTTGTGAAATAAACACAATCCATTAAATACATATACCAAAAAATATGGGGGAACTAACCATCATTCATACCAGCACATAATACTACCAATTCAAGAAAGAATCATAAGAAAGGTTATCCCTCAATCCTCCTGCATGATATTGGAGAAAACAATTTCCCATAGTCTATTGAATGTAAGTCATCCTACCTACATGGATGGGGTTGAATATTTAATAACATTGTATATATAATATAATATATCTCACAACCAAACTGTGGGAATAAACTAGTCCTATGATCTATTGTATCTATCCTCACTTGATCACCTGACCAACAAATCTAGGGACTAGAGAACCTAATATACAAGAATAAAAATATCAATGTTAAATTTGAAAATTCATTTTTTACATTCATGTTCATGTTTATTAATTAATTAACCATTAATTAACATTGTTAATATTATATTAAATTTATCATGAAATCTATGTTCACTGCCACCAAGCATATCTATTCGAGTCTACAATTTCTCTTTATTTACGTCAACTGTAATTTTTATTTCATAGTGAACCAATCCCATGGGTTAAAATTTTATTAATTTTTTTTAATATTACATATTCCTTGAACTCTAGGAAATTATCCTAATCAACTAAAAAGAGATATACAGCCAAACACATCATGTTAGCTCAATTTGTTTGGAATAAAATTCAAAAAAAAACCCAGGCCAACTGGTCATTCAACATATTCATATTAAGGAAGAATACATCATTAAATCATCAATTGGTTAAACCATTTATAACATCTTCCATCATCTCTATTATCATCCTTAATAACCATGTGCATATCACCATGAATCTCATTTTCATTAGCATCAAATGGTATCATAACTATATGGTCCTCCCCACCCATATCTCATTATCCATTATATGATCATTGATATAAGAATCATATCACATAGAGAGGTTCATATCTTGAGCACATAGAAGGCAGAAAACAAAACAGAATAATAAATAGGAAAAATATACCGTAAAAAAGGAATTTAGCCATCACATGAAAATAGGTTGTCACACCCCCCAGCATAAGGGATACAACCATTATAACTAACTTTAAGATTTATCAAAAAATAATATTTTTAATCAATCAATCGGTTCTTATTCCATCATTGATTATCCAATTAATTTTTCATAGGTTCTAATTATTGACATCATAAGTCATCAGCTATCTCAAGATATCACATTTATTTAAACATTATTCTTTGAATTTCAGAATGTTAATAATATTAAAGATTAAAAATACTAAATTTACATGCCTTTAATTTTTCTCATAAATAAGACTAAACATGGCTCAAGTTCTTATAAATTCTATTTACATATGTAATATCACATACAATTAAACATGAATTTAGTATCCATTTTATTACCATTAAATTAAATGAAAAAATGGATTTTTTAAACATTTCTATTTTTGTTAATTAGACAACCAATCATTATAATAATATTTACATTGAATTCCAATTTTATCAACGACATGATAAACCGTAAGCTCAAAAAAATTCAACAATCATAATACTGGTAGAACACTATCATGAAAAGCATGAGGTAATGTACTCGCCATAGTATAAAACATGTTATCTCTAACCCTTTCCAAAATTAGTATTTAATTGAGTTAAATATCTATTAGGATAATTTTGATCCCATCTCAACAAACAAAACATACTGTACTTAAAATTTCATTTAAATAAAATAGAATAAGTTAATTCTTTTCCTAAAATTAGTTAATGTTTTATAGGCATGGATCTTTGATAATTTCTTCCAAAATAGACTATGATTCCTTAGAGACATCATGACATGAAAACACTTGATTATTACAAAAGGAACTCCATAAGAATAGAAAATATAAAAAAACAAATAATAGAAATAGGAAATTGGATAAAACTACATCAAATGGAGTGAAACCACTATAGAATGGTGGTATATATTACCTTAGAAAACCACATATCAATTACAAAATGATTAGGAGTAATCCCAACCGAATGGTTCATCAAATAATTTTATGTAAAATATTTGGGGGCTAGGGATTGATATATATATGTGGTAACGAAGTTGGTTAAATGAATTTTTAGTATTTACAGAAAAACCTTTTTAAGACACCATGGAGTAGTTCTTTTGACCACAGTGCAACATATTGAAAAAATAAAATACTACTCTATAGTGGTAAGAGAAAACACAGCAATATCCATCATCAAAATCTCTAATATGATCCCCATAGATAAAAAATAGTGTTGATCTAGGGACTATAATTCATCCTTAACCTCCATGTTCCACTCACCCCTTGTCAAAAAATGGAGTATTCTATATTATAATGTCTAAGGTGTAGATACTATCGATTTGAAAGTATCCAAAAAAACCTCAATGCCATAGAATCTT
This sequence comes from Viscum album, assembly GCA_963277665.1. Lineage (NCBI taxonomy): Eukaryota > Viridiplantae > Streptophyta > Magnoliopsida > Santalales > Viscaceae > Viscum > Viscum album. Next base: position 1,996,162,518 of record OY728136.1, read on the forward strand.
TTATTTATTCCACATTATTTGACTACCGAAGTAGGGACTAATCTGTATTCTATTTATAGGTCACATCAATTTCTAAAAATATAGTGGATCCATTTATCCTCTTCCTAAGAACCCATGTACTATTGTATGGGTCCACCATTCCAAAATCACCAACACTGTGGTGTAGAAAACACTGATGTGTTTGAAACATTAAATTTATGGTATCATAACTCTTATTTTTCTTAAAACACCCTCCATATCACTTATAACATCTTATGAGTTCCCCAAACACCCAAAACTCACAAATGAAAGGGATATCAAAATCCATTCCCTTCAAAATTCTAATCCCTCAAAAAATAATCCCCAAAATTTTCTTACTCTAATGAATATAATTGAGGGTAATTTTTTAGTATCACAATATTAGGTACCCAAGTAGATATATAAATCTGATGAATTCCCAAATAAATATATCCCTTGTAGTAGTTATTTTTTCTAAAAATCAATTCTATTTTATTAGAAATCAATATTTTTTAATCATTATAATAGAGGTTATGTTTCAATTTTATATATTCTATGTTTTGTACATATGACGAATATAGAGTGTACTTACTCAAAATAAAAACTTTTAACATATCATACACCTAATAAAGGTTTACTGTGTGCATTGAGAGATAACCTATAGCCCAAATATAACCAATAATTTTGAGGGGACTGATGTATCTTCAGATCATATTTCCCTTCTTCGTAGATATTTTTACACTCTTCTACAAATATATTTTAATGAAAAATTTATCACCCACTAAAAACTCAGAACCTCATTGATTATTATCAAAATAACTCATATATATATATTTTTCTTCTTCTATATATAGTGGAAGGGTGTGAACCTTCTATGTCATTTCATGGAAAATATCAAGTCCAAATAGTTTCCTTTCTCCACCATTATCATTTTATGTTAGTGTTTTTCATCACATCCCATATAAAATAAATATGGTAAAACTTCTATGCTAGATTAGAAATTATTATTATCTGATAATTCAAAAAGTGGAATAGGTTATTCAAAATTTCCATTTAATTATATTAAGAATGATCATCAAATTTCATTTACATTTTGAATGGTCCTTTCACATTTAGAAACATTTTAATGATGTTATGTTATGTTAACTATCGGTTATATATCTAATTATTTCTTGCTACTGATCAAACATTTGTATGTGAAATAAGTATCCCAATAATAAATAATTTTATGTGGTGATCTATATAAACATAACATTTTTTATGTATAACCTAGAATGTTTATAGAGTGATAAATCCTATTTAAAAGAAGTGTGTATATTTTTATGTTAATCCACCACTTACTAGATGTCATTATTTCTTTAATAAATATTAGGGTGAATGGTAAAAAAATCAATGATGTTTTTTCTCATTATATAGTCTCATAGGTAATGGTTACATCATCCCCTTACACGTTAACCCCTACACATTATCTTTATTAAATACCATGAAAATATATAGATACCTTTTATTATCCATTTTAATTTTCTCCCTCTAGAATATTTTCTTAACATATTTATATATATTTATGCTTCTAGGAAATATAATGAATGATGAGTTATGTGTATCTTTTATTAACAGAAACTTAGGGAATTGTTTTATATTGTCACATATTCATTTCATTAATATTGTAACTCTTCCATTATAAATGTTGAACATTAGAATATTTCCTTCTCTTTTTGGTAACTCTATAACATCATTTAATCCCTCCTCTATCCTTATATATATTGAAAATTGTGCAATATTTTATTAATGGTGGGGTTTTATCCCGTACAGTATGATATCAAAATCTAAAATTTGAATATTTAAAAATATTTTCCCCTATAATTATTCATTAAGGAAAGTACAACAAAGTTATTTCTTCTATGGAAATCTTCCTTCTTTTTTTCATTTACTATATTTTAATTTATTAAGGAATCATAGAACTTTATTAACTCTAACCAGTTCCTTTGTTGCATGTTTAAATCCTTCCAGGTGAGTGTTTACATTAAAAATTCATCATTGGTGTACATATCACATTGTTAACTACAAATTTAATTAAAAATATATTTTATGAAAATATAACCTCCACAGTCTCCAGATCATGTGACATGAAATTTTTTATCGCGAGTCTTCAATTGAAGTGACACAAAATAAATTAAATTATCATTTTGAGTCAAGATAGATCCCAATTTCTATTTCAAATAACCACTATTATAAGAAATAATTTCTCATTATTGGATAATGTAAGTAAAATTTCTATTAAAACCCTATCCTTAAGATCCATGAATCATTCAACACATTCTTCTATCGACATGAACTACCCCCTTGTTTTAATATAGTAATTATATTCAATAGTCCTGTGAAATTTGTCAATATGTGCCACACCTTGAAATTATTTTTAACTTGGAATATTTATTTATTAATGCATTATGTATTTTTAATATTTTCCCGCAGTTATATTATGATTATTTTAATTTTTTTATAAAACTATATAATTTTTTTCTGAAACATTGATACAACATGGTTAGCAGAATTATTGTGGAGCCTATGTGGGTATATCTATAGTTTATAGAAGATATAAATAAATGTTCAGAACATGGTTATTCTAATAAATAATCATAATCACGAATCATACATTAGGATATATAGTGGTTATCACATTTTTCATATTTTTTGGCCAACAATGTGAAAAAACAATTTGATTCATCCTTGAAATAATATTTTGAAATTTGTAAAATTACCATATAACACTTTTTACCAAAAAATTAAATTGAACTGTTTTCTTACATCCCTAAAATGTCACACAATGCATGGGAAATTGATGCAATCCTTTCCATCTATTTCCTCCCTCTCTCTTATTATATTTTTTTTACTTTTTTATCATTTAAACTAAATATTAAAGGTACTACATCCACACTATTATATTTATCCTCTATTACTTATTTACCCATGACATCATGGATCCCCTTTAAGGTGAACTTCTCTGAAGAATATAAAATAGAAACTGGAGGAATATGAATCTTGAGATTCAATTTTTATGATTTTGGAAGCTTTTTTTGGAATATATTCTCATAAATTTCATCATTAGTGATAATATTATTCTTAATTTTATTTATATTTCCCTTAAAATTTGGTCCCTAAATTATTGGTCCTTGTTATTTTGTGTTTTAATCACTTATTTATATTACATATTAATGTGAAACATATTTGAGTAATATTTAAAATAGAAAGTTGGTTTGACAATATTTTAATTTCAATGAAAAATATATTTTAATTTTTTATATAAATATGGGGGAAAATAATTTAATTAACCTCACACACTGGTTATCTGGTAAATATCCAAAATCTATTCAATAATGTGATTTTAAAATAATTTTTTCATTAAACTAATTTCATAAAGGGTGGGTAGAATACAAATGGTGTTATTGGTTCTTAAAATGGGAATATGACTCAGCAAGATGGTTTCTGATTCTATATAAATCATTAAAATAGGTTTTCACTAAAGTTTTCTAATTTATGATTTTAGGTAATGAAAATGCGGCTGAGGTGGTGCCTTTAGAATAAATGTCCAAAACTTTAGTTATCATTGAATAAAAAAACTATGTGTACTTTGAGGAATTTTATTCAAAAAGAATGTTGGTTTTTTGATTCATGCCACTCATAGTTTTCTATTTACAATATGTGTTAATGGTGTTATAAAAAAACATACTTTTTGTTGCCTATGTTTTTTTAAATTTGTTACTTATATTCCAACCTCATTGGAAACCAGTTTATTTGAGTAGGAATGACAAGATCATTATGAGATTACATTACCTAATAAATTTTAGTTATTTAAATGAAACTTCTACACTGGAAAATAAAAATATATATTATTTACTAATTTAGGGAATGGTCTTTATTATATCTTTCATTATTATATATGTCCTTATCCTTAGTGACTTCAGTATTTTTTCAATGGTTTTTATTTTAAATTATAGAATATATGGATTATTATTTATCCTGAATTACTTATAATACTCATGATTTATATCCTTTTTTATCTCTTTATAATTTAATTTCATTTTGTAAATCATTTCATCAAATAATGTATAACAAATATCATCAAAAGTGGATAAAAAAGTAATATTCAAATGGGTGTTTTAATAAAGGTGTATTAAACCAAGTAAATTATTTTCAATGTGATTTATTTTTTTAAATTATATAAAAAATGGAACCTCTATACTATGAATATGAAAATTATAATTTTATTGTATATATTTTTATTGAAAAAAATATTTTTAATAAAAAATTATAAACTAGAATAAAGGGATCTTTTCTTAATATCCACTTCATGGGATTAGGTTTCTCTAGTATTTTTTTGACTTAATGAAAATTTATATTAATATTTAATTCTATCATTATAATGTTTCATTCCTTAAAACCATGTTCAGATTGAGGTTCGATGGTGAATAGTGTAGTCAAATAGTTGAATGTCGGTTGTTTAATTTCATTAATTTTACATTATCTCATATTCTAAATAGGTCTTTACCACATTCCTTTATATTAAACAATTGAAAATGATAAATGTGTATACTAGATAACCTACGTGGTTGTTTCCATGTATGGGTTTAGAGGGTCATCGATGGGATTGAATTTATTTAAATTGATGAAATTTTTGATATCTTCTTTCTTGTTTATTATATTTGATTTGGCATGGAAATCCTATATATGGATAGTTAATGGAATAATTTATTTTGATGTTTTTTGGCTTTCTTAATTACATTCCATTTGGAAGACTATTCCCAATTTTTTATTCCAATAATCCCAATCATATGTTTTATATTGAGAGGATCTAGAATTACCTTTTCATTTTTCAGGGGCCCGATCATGTTCCATGTTCAATGGTCGTTAGGATAAAGTTCATGAAAAAGGGTAATATATCATAGGTTCTAAAGGGGGGATATTTTTTCAAAAAAACCCTTTTTTTGGGATTATTTAAAATTAGTGATAGTGTATTTGGGACACATAATCTATGTCCTGGAAATGTCCAACTATCAATTTCTTGTTCAGATCCTTGAGTTTCCATTGGAAGTTCGGCTTTATGTATTCGATGTTATATTAATATTTTTTCCTTTGATTAATGACCTATCTGGTAGTTTGAGTTTTCATGGATAATATGTGGTGTGAACTGTTGGTACTCAGTTAGCTCACAAGGCATGGAAATCCAAAATTAATTTAAAGATGAGATTCAAAGTTTTGTTTTGAATTATATTTCTTTTTGAAAAAATAAGATTTTTTATGAATAATTGTTTATTGATTAAAGTATCATTAAATTTTCCTGAATAAAATGTTATAATTTTTAAAAAATATATATTTTAAAAAAAATTAATTTTTTATTCTAAAACATGTTTTTTTTATTAAAACATTACAAAATTTAGATAATTTCATGATTGATGTTTTAAAACAACTTAATGTAACTCTTACTATATTTTGAAATCATTCTCCAAATTTCTTTGTTGAAATTATGTGTTTTATTTGAAAATGGTATCAGAAATAATAGTAACCACAGGTGATTTCAGAATGTAAAATATGGGAGTGATTTTAGGAGATAGTGGACTTTTAAAAATATTTTTTGATTGATTTTCTAAATTTTTATTTCCAAAGTCTATTTATAAATTTAGAAGTGAATTATTTTTGTGGATTATTTAATAATTTGAAGAAAATCATAAATTTTTTATTTGAAATTATTTATTTTGGAATAAAATGGTAGATTTAGTGAAAATAATTAAATTTTGTGCATTTTGGTTCAAGGAATTAATAGTTTTTCTAATATTTATTTACTTCATTTGATATATGAATTTATATTTAGTTGGGACTATGTAATATTCTAATATACTTTTTTCTCTCAGAAAGGTTATAATGAAATAGTTTTATTCCTTATATATAATATATTTATCTATTGTTTTCTATGTTAAATCCCCATAAAACTCGATGTTTTAGATAATTAAACCTTTATTTTTATAATTTATATTTAAAAATTGATTTGGTTATATTTCATGATTTTATAAGGAGGTTTTAGAATATTTTTTGATTTTTTTAATGGTGGAAAATTTGATCACAATAAATTAAAACTATGCAACACCTCCCAGGATATATTCCAACAGAAACAATGCTAACTAGGCAGGCACATGATTTTTCTATACCATATGAATTCTGAAGACAAATTTTTGAAGGATTAAAGGAGGGAAATAACATAGTTTCTGCATTGTTTTCTAAATGAGAAACTCATCTATGAATGTTGTTCTTGGATGAAGAATCGTGTACATGGTTATTGTACGGTTTCTTAATCAATCACTGTTACCATGCTTCATTAATAATTAGATACAAAATTTTTGTATCTCTCTAGCTTTACCCCATTAATACCTTGATTTACACAAAAAATCATAACCCAGATTCCTCTTCCACCCAAGGTTTTGGAGAATATTCCTTTCGATATAGGAGTAATTCCTAGGATGAACTAGTGGGCTAGAGGCCATATTTATGGGTAAGTGGCCACTCTTCATCATAATCCAATGTTTTATTCTTCTTAACTCTCATTGAATCATGTTTATAATCCATTGGTGATTGATTCATTTTATATGATGTTATTCAGGTTGAGATATGGTTTATTTTATGGTAGGGATATAGATATGTTGTTTATAAAAAAAGTTTCATTACATGTTAATGATTTTTTTCATTCTTCATATTTGTATAAATGTCAAATTCTAAAGATTATAAAATGAATTCATGATTAAAAATTGATTGAATTTCATGAATTAAAATCTGAAATTGATGTATGATTTTTTATAAAACCTATTTAGTGATTTATTTTTGAAATAATTGAAATTGGATGGGTTGGTGGAAAAATGTATTTGTTGTAATTTTAAAATTATAATTTCAATATTATGGTTTTGATTTCATACTTGGAAATTTATTATTGATAATCATTTAATGGAATAACTGTTTTATATTTGAATAAAATGAATGTTTTATTAAAATATTTTGGAAATATTTGACATGGGTTTTTAAAATATGGCTAGTTTTTGTTCATTTATATTTATGTGACCTTATATAATAGACATGTTACATTGGGTTAATTTTAAATGGTTACCTTATATCAACATAGTTGATCAATGTGATATCATGTTCTGTCCTAGTGGTATGAGTTGGGATTCCATTTTGGGAAATCATACTATGGTTTTACTCTTCCCATTATTGGGAACATTGGGGATTTTTTAGATGTTTTATATCGAGACACAAGGAAATCCTTGGTATCCTGGTTATTTAGTAATGAATCGTGATACTTGTGTTGTGGTTAAGTGAGTTGGATCTTTAATAATGTTGGGAGTTCTTTATTTTTTCTCTTTGTTTCCTTATGTTTTTCATGCATTCTATTTATTTTAGTATTATTGGTTTTGGTTTCCACATTTCACTCTAATAAATTTTGTTATTGGGTTTTTATATTCTTTGAAATATATTTTTTATTCATGCGTCATATAAAATTTGAATGGTTTGGTTATTTAGTTTTATAATATTTTTTTCAAAGGTAAAATTCTCCCCCAATAGCTTATGAATCCATTAGAATTTATTTATAGCCATTCTGGACTTGGAGTTGTCACCTAAGGAACTCCATATAACAAAATTGGTTTACCAATAATGATATGTAAATCTTTCGATATTTCTGATTATACCTATATAAAAAATAGGTTTAAAACACAAGCCTTGTTCACACTATATCAATATATTATAATATATAGATTACGGGCCCATATCCATTTTGGATTTCCCAATTATTATTATGATAATATTTTTATATTTTTTAAAAATTATAATGTTGGTTTATTAAGTAGATTAGTGCTTTAAAGATTAAGGTATTAGTTTCTGATGAAAAAATTTTATCCTATTTTATTTTTAAAAGGAGAAGATATGAATTATGTGTACATGATTGAGGGAATAAATATTCCAACGTTATCACCTCATCGTTAAGGGTTTAGGTGATGAGATGAGAAATAAATTCAGTTGTAATTTTGAAATACCAATATTAATGCATAATTAATTTTGAGTAATGATTTATGATTTAGGATGAAATTTTTTTGATTTTTTAAGTATATAAAAATATTTTGATAATCATAAATCATGGTCAAATATTCAAAAATGTGTTGAAAGGGGAAATGGTTTGATTTTTTAAATCCATGTTGTGGAATGTGATAGGTTGTAAATTTGATATTTTTAGTCCCTCAATTGATAGAGAGTGAGACTAAAAATGTTTTTAATTGGTCATAGATAATAAAACTAGGTAGATTTTGTAGGAGGAAACCAAAATATGTTGTTGATGATGTTCATTCACCAGATCCACATGTGAACTAACATATGATTAAGTGTATTTTCTTGTATTTTCATGTTATGGATAGTATAAATATAACGTATGAACAAAGACAAATGGATCTTTCCGTTCAGTTCCAAAAGAAAAATACACCAATAATTTTCAGTGATTTCGAGCTAAAAATTGTAGATGTGTAGAGGAATGGGATTAATCAAATATATGTCTTTATAGGCACACCAGCATTGGTGAATTTCATTTTAGAAATGTACATGCTGGAATAATTTTCCCTCCGATGGTGGGATTTATTAGAACGTGATAAATTAGAAAATGATTTTTTATGGGAGTATTTTGAAGAAATATTCAATAAACAATTCTATCACCACAAATTTAGAATCTCTAGAATAGTATAATTTTTCATCTGGATATAAGATAACCTCATAGTGAAATGGTATGTGTCTAAATTTATAAATATAGTCTTCTTTGCACCAGAAGTTTTCAAAAGATCCTCCTAGAAGGCATACATTTTTTAATCAGTAATGAGTCCAAAAATACACTAAATGATTTTTGTGTATTCTATATTAGATTATATTAGGATGGTCAATAGATAAATGGTGTAAGAAAGGTATATCTCTTTAACTATGTGTAGAATAATCTTGTTAATACTAATAGGAAATTGTGGAAACTATAATGTTGTTAATAAGATAAATTTGGTCATTGATTTCCTAGGAAGTAGTTTGAATATAATATAGATGGTTAGATCGATGAATCTTCCAAAAAATTAAACTAGTAATATGGGATGTTTGTTGTATGATTCTTTTGAGAATATTAAATGAAATTGTACAGAACCACCTATAGAATAATACAATTTCAACAAGATTGGGACTCTTTATCACTATTGTCATAGTGCTGTAATGTTGGATTTTATCGAAACATCTAACATTTCCCAGACCCCATATTCTTTTATGATACTATTTTAGTAGAATATATGTCATCAAATTAACTATCAAATACATGGTGATTCTTGAAATATCGTGACACCTCATCCAATGAAATCTCAAATGGGTAATAAAGATAAAGGTGAAAAGTGATTACTATTACATTGGTATGAGAAAGTGATCATGGAATGTCAATACTAACATTTAACTATGAGAGTTATGGTTTTTTTTTATTTCTACCATTATGTAAATTTTTTTGATATGTGTGTATCCCATTTGTTTAATTATTCTTATGCTCTTAATCTTCTGATTTTTCATGATGATGTGATTCTTCCTATTTAAAAGCATCAAACTCCTATTGTATTAAAATAATTTCAATCCTCTTTTTAAAATAATGTTCTATAACTATTGATGGGGATGAATTGAATTTGTACTTTTATGTTCATGAGATGGATGTCTATGAGTTAATAATGTTTATGGATTGGTTTTCAATGATCATTAATAGCATCAACTACTAAACATAATGGGATAGTTTTATAATTTCTGAGGGGGTAAATAATCCCTTTAGAGGATATCAACATGTAATGGAATCTGAAACTGGATTTTTGGTACCAGCCATTGAAACAATATCTTAACGGTTGTCATATTTTTTACTATAATCTGGGGATGAGATCAAGAATAGTGTGTTTCTTGATTTTCTTTGATATGTTTCATTATATTTTCCTAATAATTTATTATGGTTACACATAAAATATAATTGGAGTTTACGATAGTAAATTTACCAAGGGCCATTCCTATATCACTTTTGTCTTATTTGTTAGAACCAATAGAAATGACGATATTTAATTTCCAATTGAAATATCTTGGAAGAAAATGTTTCATTTGACCTAATACGTCCTTGTGGGTTTTTCCAATGTTGTTTGTGAAAATGAAAAAAAATGCAACACTCAATGTTTTTTGGATTAATCATATCATGAGAAAGAATCATCATCCCTATAATGCATTGATGATCCATTTGATCAATTGATGGTATCCCCATGGTTCTTTAACATTACATGAATTTGGGATATCACCAATTTTAGGTTTAGAAAGAACACATTCTAAAAATATATATCAATATTATATATGAATATTATGAGAATGGGGATATGTATTTTGGTATTTGAAATACACCATCCTTCTTTATTGAATTGATCACTCATATGATTCAAAAGTATTTATTATCTTTTTTTATTTGTGTTTGTTGATGATATTTTAGTGTATTCAAGGAACATTTTGAGCATGATCACCACTTGGAAACAATGGTGGGTGTCTTCTGGGGTCATCATATATATTTCAATCATATATATTGTGATTTTTTTATACAGTAGTTACATTTCCTTAGCTATTTTTTCTATGAAAAATATACTTCTACGGATCCATAAATGATAGAATTTGTGACCTTTTGGAATCAACCAAATATTATCATTGAGATACATTGTTTCATTGGCATGGATGATTATTACTAATGAGTTTTTCATGACTTTCCATGACTATATTCACCAATGAATAATTTGATAAATTAAATTTTTCCATTTCAATGGAATGAAGAGTGTCAAATGTATTTTCAAGAGTATAAATCTCACCACCATCATCACAAATCATCATATTTCTAAAATTTGGAAAATTTTATGTGGTGTATTGTAATACATCAGAATCTGGGTTGTGTTGTGATCTCATTCATGGAGTTCATGTTGTTTCTTATGGCTCATACATGACACAATTTCATGAGATGAACAAAAAAACACACTATTTCAAATTATCTATTTTGATCTATGATTTAAATAATTTTCATCATTAACACTTGGGGGATAAATACATGGTGTTTATAGATCATAATATATTCAAACAGATTTTTTCACAATAATATTTGTATCCAAGATAAATAATAAATACAATGTACCTCTAAATATTTGACATTAACATGGTGTATACACAACAAAAAGTCAATTTAGTGGAAGATGCTTTAAGAAGGGTTTAATATAGTCAGTTGGTGAAAGAATCATTATATCAATATAAGATGATGGCATTTATTGCTAACACATACTTGGATTATGAATACCAATATATTATTTGGTTTTTCTTTTGAATTTATTTTCTTATTTTGTTGAGAAGGTTAAATAGAGACATGAATATAATTCTAAAAGTATTTTTATTATGTTATAACACAATGATGGGGAGGCCATCGATGGATATAAACCTAATAAAAGTTCATTGATATGATTTTTAGATCATATGGTTTTACCTTTTTCTTATCAGAAACAACTTCTTAAGGATTAAAACTATTTCATATTAGTTATTTATCTAGGAATAAGAATTATGTGTAAATAAATGAAAGAAAAATTGTGGTGGGATGAAATGATATTAAATTTCAATAATTTTTTTATGATATTTCTAAACGTTTAGCAGGTTATGGAAGAGCACCAATTCCTAGTGTGTATGTTGGAGTCCTTAATGATTCCCATGTGGAAATGGGAGAAAATAACTATGGATTTTTTAATATGTATACCAAATATGGTTTATTAAAATTATTACATATGAGGTATAGTTGATTGTTTCATAATTTCAACCCCTTTTATCCATACTAGTGAATATAATATGGTGGAATTATTTTCAAAAATATTTATCTAATAAGTGGTAAAAGTCATAGCAATCCAGTTTCAATTATATCAGACCAAAATTCGATATTTACTTCTTGTTTTTTGAATTATATACGTCAATATATTTGTATTTAGTTTAATATGTTAATATTCTATCATCCAATGATGGATTGGAAATCCAAATTTATGATAAAAATATTGGAATACATGCATAGAGTTTGTGATCACAAACCATTAGTGTAGTTATTGTAAAAAAATAGTGATTAATCCCTTATACATATGTCTCTATTTGAATCATTTCATGAGAATAATTTTTATTCTCTACTTGGATGGGTAGAAATAGGTTATACTTCACTATTTGTACTAGGATTAATGCAATAGATATCCAAGTAGATACAATTGATCAAAAAGAGGATGAAGACGTAATATATTGATCATAAATCATATGAAAGTCATCATAAAAGGATGTTGTCATTTTATTTGAGTGGTCATGTGTCCTTCATAATATCTCCATGTATTGGGAATCATCTTTTTGTAAAGAAATAAATGTAATCTCCTTGATACATAGGTCCTTTAAGACACCTGAACAGGTTGGTGAGGTGGATTATTACCCAGATTTTCCACCATAGTTTAGTTAAGAACATAAGGTGTTTCACGTATCTCAATTTAATAAGTGCCAAACAGATCATGACCATGTGATTTGATGGGATCACATTTACCTAGAGTTGTATATTAAATATTTTTCCTATGTAAACATTGATTGTGGATTGGAAAGGAAAATTAATTGTTGAAAAAGAATCATTCTAGTTCGGGTTTTTTGGAAACGTGGTTATATTCTAGAACAAATGCTGGAACATGAGAAAGAAATAGTAAAGAAATGGAAAAAATTATATATTTCCAATGGTGATTCAAAAAATTATTGGTATGGGAATACCAATTTTTTGGGATAAATCAGAACCCTCGGTTTCAGTTAAATGACCCTTTGTTTTTTTATTTTATGTATATAAAGTGATTGGGTTTTGTTTTGGGTGGTATGGAGGTGTTTTGGCATGTTTTGGGGCTTTTATAATGGTTCCCTATTTAAGAATGATTAGTAAAAACTAGAAAAATCCTCTTATGAATCCATGAAACTAAAATGGAGGGATCTAGGTAGGAATATAGTTTTGTTCATATTTTTAAAACAATTAGAAAAAAATTTAAACACCTCCCATGAAATTGTCCAACTAAATTGGTTACCACGTGGTAGTTGCATGGTTAGGTGCATGGTTTTTCTAAACCATGTTGAGGCCCCGAAGAAAACATGAATGAATTTATATAGGTGAATATCATGGTTGGAACACTATTTTTCTCTCCATGAGAACCAACTATGTAATTTGTGTTTCGAGGCAGTGGCATGTGCAATGTTGGAACAAAGTTATCCTAATTGTTCACCTTCACCATGCACTATTAATAATTAGGTCCTAAAACTGTGGATCACACTCGTTTTACCTACAAGATACCAAATATTTCCCTTCAATAGTTCATAAATCTAATTTCACTTACTCCCTAGGTTTTGGGGACCTTTTCTTTCAATTTGGTAGTGATTCCTATGTAAATCTAGTTGTGTCGGAGGCCATATTTGTTGGTAATTAATCATTCGTTATCATATTCATTTCTTTTCTTCTTCCTCCTTATCTTGGAATCCTAAATCTTTTTTTAAGGACAGCTTCATGTCATTTTATTAAAATTATGATGTCTTATATTTGTTATGTTATAGAATATAATCAATGTATTTTTTTAAAAGTTTCAAGATGAGTTTTTAAAGTAGTTGGTCGATTCTTCAACATTCTCTATCATTGAGAGGTATATGGAGTTACTCATAAAATCCCTTGATTATATCTTTAATACAAGATTTAAAAATATTTAATTTACATAATTGATTTCATTTAATTGTGGAATTTATTTTTGATTTGGTGGAAAACCTCTTTAGTGATGTTGTTGTGAAATGATGGAAATTGGATTGTTTATTGGAAAACACTCTTGGATAAATTTTTGATAGTTTGATTTTAAAATTAATTTCATGATTTTTTTACATGTAAAACAGTTTGGTGAAATGGGAAAATGATATAATTGTGTATATATTATTTTTTAATAAAAGGAATGATTTATTGAAATGGATTGTCATGATTTGGCATGGTTTTTTGCATACATTGTTTGTGTGTGATCATTTTCGTTGATATGATCATGTGGAAGTGTAATGTGTCATTTAGAAACATGGTAATCGGTACCATGTGAAGAAATGAAAAATAAAAAAGAGGGAAATCATGAGAATGGAACTTCCACCTGCATGTGGGGATGTTTGGATGTGTGAATTGGAAATTCCAAATGGAATTGTTATGTTTTTATAAAAGTTATTCTTGTTTCATTTTATGGAAACATTTTTTTGGAAAAATGATTTATTCTTTGATATAAATGTTCTATTTTATAAACTATTTTTTATAAATGTACAAATATGTTATACCCTATGGGAATGAGTTTGGAAGTCATTTAGGGAAATTCTACATAGTTTTATACTCACCCCATGCATTGGAACATTGGTCCCTTTGAAGATGTTTAATATCAAGAAACATGTGAATAAAAAGTTTTCCCAAATCATTAGGGACGAATAATGATACTTTTTACATGTTTCAATGAGTTGGATCTTAGATAATGTAGGGAGTCAGGTATTAGATGTCATTTTTCCTCTAGGATTTTTTTCTTCCATGTCTTTTCTTTTTATCAGTCTTTGTTTTCATATTATACTCTGATATAGTTTCTTTGTTGGTTGTCTTATTCTTTGTGTTTTATTTTGTACTCATGTATCGTATAGATGTTTTTTTGTTATGTCTATTTTGTTTGGTTGTGTTATTTTTAAAAAGAAAATCATCAACTAATTTTTTATAAACCCCTTTTCATTTATTCTCAGTCTTTTGTGACTTGGGTTTATCTCCTAAGGCCAGTAACAAACTTGTCACCTTTTAGGCCAATGAGGAGGGGTGGGTTATTACAATACCATTCTATAATTGTGATAGTAATCTTATTAGGGTATATTCCTTGTAGATAATATTATATATGAGGCTTATTAATGTGGTTCCTAGTTTTTACCTATTGGTTTTCCGTGAATTATCTCTGTAAAGTGATGAACCTCTTGGAAATGCCAGTGCTTCAGTGGTCAACATTTCCATTTTAGTTCCCCAGGGATACTAGACTTATTTTTTGGACTCTTTTTTATTCATTTGGAATTAGATTTATTTTTCATGTTAAAATATAACTTGGATGAGTGTTTCTCCTAGTATCGATGGATTCCTTGCTTCTACAATGATGAATCATGTGGCTTTATTAGGAATCAATGTATCACGAGTGATTCCCCAAATGTTTTCCCCTTTCACCTCAATTTTATGGCTTGTGTTGTTTTTTATTTTTTGAAATGTCTTTTTTCTAGAATGTATTGTTTTTTAATATATTATACAATATATTTTTTCATACATTTCCATAATTTAGGTTATATCTATTCGAAAATCATTTTCTCTTTATAATTTTAAAAACCGACTGGAGATGAAATTACACTATTGTGTTTCTAAATTTGTTATACCTCTTGATAGGATTCTTTTGATAGTTTTAATTTCATGTACTGTTTTATTTATATTTTTTATGACATTTATTTTTATTATTCAATCTATTTTAGATAGTTCATTTATTTTTTAAAAAAAATTAATAGTGGTTAGACCTCCATGTGTGATCTATTTGAGGGATTCTGGTTTTTCATGACCTTGGGTGGGTTTTCATTCTTGGTATTAAATGTATTTTGTTGGATGGGATTCTGACTTGTGAAGCTTCCCTAACCACTACCCTTAGAAGGTGGAACCTAGATGATTGATGATTGTTGGTTCTTTGAATAATTCATTGTAATTAGTAAATCAGATTATAATAGTTCCTTATTTGTTTCCATTTTTTGTCAGGGAGTTCTCTAACTGTGTAGATTATTTTTTAGGATAGTTTTGTATTTTTTATGATAACGATGTTGAAAATATTTTGTATACCTTATTTGTATATTGAGTTCATTTTCAATATTCTGTGGTAGTAATTTCCAGTTAGACTTGATGCTTCTCGAGTCACATCATTAATATAGTGGTGTACCTATTTTAATTTTAAATAAATAATTTCAGCTTAGAATTTATAGAGGATAAAGAATTATAAGGTTTAAATGTGACACAATTATTTCTATTTCCATTATTTTATTGGTTGGTATTTATTCATAATTTATTTTTAATCGTCCCATAGTGTTTTTACCATTATTTGTAAATATTTCAAAAAAATATAGAATGCTTTATATCATATAGTTACATAATTCTTTTCTGTTACCATATAGATCAAGAGTGGAAATATATATATATTTTTAAGATTTTGAAAAATCGTTGTTGTAACAAGATGACCATATCCATGCAGCCTACCAATGCACTATGCTTTAGGTTCACTAGTGAGGCTTGCATGGTCGGTGCATAATTTTTCCAAATCATTGATTCAATGAGGAATATAATATTAAAAAAAATTATATAACTAATATCTTAAATGTTTACCTATAAATAGAACCACTCTAATCATTTAAAACCCTATTTCATTGTACACATACATGATGGGTTTAATTTGAGTGTTCACTTTAATTTCCCCTATCTAATTAGTTGATATTTGGGATTCATTCATGTGTTTATCTAGATCATCAAGGTACACACCTCTCATATATATTTTATTATTCACTTATTTACCATTGTTTTCTTGCATCCTCTTAGTACATTTTTCTCTTCAAAACTAAAAATTAAATGTGGATTGCTCAAATTCCTGAGTTATGGTTTCTAGGTCTTAAGAAGCTCATTTTAGAACCTATTAAAATAATGTTCATCAAAAGTGTTGAGTTTCTTCTTGTTTTGATGAATTATTACAATTTAATTAGTCTTTAAATTCAATGAAATTTAATTATTGTGTTTTTAATCTATTTTTTATATTAAATTGTATTATTAATTATTTTTAGGATTATTTTAATAGAAAATAAAATTTTACATGAATCTAAATTATAAAAAAATGAATTTTTTAATATGAAACCTAAGAGAAACATAATTTAATTAACCTCCCATGTTTTCTATTTTTTAGATTTATGAACTATATTTAATATCAGGATTTTATATAACTTTGTGATTTTTTGGCATATTTTCTAATTTTTTTAAGAAATCGTCAAATTTATAGGGTGTTCTTGGTTCCTGAAATGGGTATTTAAAATTAATAAATGGATGTGATATACTTTTAAACCATTATAATAGGGTTTCAATGTAGTTTTATATAATATGATTTCAAATAGATACAGTGAGGATTGATCAGGTCCAATAAAATAAATTTTAAAAGTTTTGTAGGAACTAAATGTAAAATCAATATATTTTTTATATATTTTCATTCATAAAGGAGGTAAAAAAATTTAACACACTCTCAATTATATAATTAATATATATAATTGTATTGTGTGTTTAACCAAATAATTATTTTTCAAGTGATTGGTTTTTCTTTTTTATTATTATTAAATCATCATGGGAAGCTTAGGTACTTGGGTTTGATATACTAGATAGGGATGGTTTATTCTTTTAATGGTAATACTAGTGATGTAAATTAATCTTTTGCATTGTCCAATGACATAATAAATATTCTCCTAATTTATTGTAAGACCCTAATTTTTTATGTGATATTTGTAGGTGTATATATCCTTAGTGAATTTAGGGTGTATCTTCCATGATTTGTATTTTAAATAATGTAATATATGGATTCATATTGCTCTAGATTTACATTAAATTACTCGTTATTTATATCATTTTTATTTTATCTTCGTCGTTTAATTTATTTTATTTATTTTATTGTAATATTTTTTTAAAGTCATATCATTGAAATTGAAATAAAATGTAGCATTCTAATAGGTGTTTTAATAAAGGATGCTACATCCTTTTAAATTTTTTCAAGGATTTTTCATTCATGTAATGAAAATAACATAATAAATTTATAAAATGAAAGTATTAATACTAGTTTTTTTAAAAATAATTGAAAAACTATTTTTATCAATATATTTTAGACTAAAATAAATTGATCGTTTTATTTATAAACTATTCATGGGGTATGATTCATCTTATTATTCCTGTTGGGCCTTCATTCCAATTCCTATTAATATTTTTTATTTTTTTCAGCACTTTATTTTCCTTGAAGACTATTTTCATAGCATATAATAGTAAATATTTTATTCAAAATGAGATATATGGGTTTTTAATTTTGTTTTCATTAATATATCATACGTATATTCCATTACCCATTTTATTTACATTAATCAATAGAATATGATAAATGTATGTATTTTTTTATATTAATGGGTTAATTTTATATATATAGTTGGGGTGATTTGATAAATTTATTTTCATTAAATTTAGTAATTTTTTTATATATCCTTTTTTAGTTATGTTATTGGATTTTTCATTGATATATGAATAATGTATTTTTAATGATATAATTTTTAATGAAGTTAAAGATATTATTTATTTTAATTCCATTAGAAAAAAATATTCTTGAAATTTTTTTCCAATAATTGTTGGATTTTTTTCCAGTTAATGGGGATTTGAAATGCCACATCCAGGTTTTTTTTCAACTATCTGATCCAGTTCAGTTGTGGACCTTAGTTTTTTCCTTGACTTATGTGTGTGACAGGTTTACATTTTGAGTTGATATTTTGTTTATTATTGATACTATATTTTTCCTTATGTTTTCTTGGGAGTTTTTTGTTAAAACCATATGATTTTGGGTTTAAAGTCAATGATGTGTGGTTGGTACACGATATAAAACACCATGAACCCTTACAAAGGAAACCGTCCAGCTATGGGTCATTTTTGGATAGTGGTAAATAGTATGATTTGTAAACCACGTTGGGTAACTATATGTCTCATTCATCTTAGATAGATATGGATGAGTTGTTGTCACACAACTTGGAAAACCATGTGGGAAAATCACGAGTCATGTCCATGTCATTAAAAATTCGAAAATGAAATTTATATCCTCTAAATATTTAACCTCAAATCCTCCCTTGCTCACCCAATTTCACCTCTATATTCTTAGGAACCACCCTCCCTCACTCATCTTGTTTTATTAAGTATGATATTGAATATAATTTTTAATATTTACTTGTTATGGCCTTGTAGTGGTTTGGTTTTTGTTCTAAAAATAATTCCATAAGATTATAAGCTTGATGTATGTGGTTCTAAGCTTTTACATTATTAGATGATTTTTACTTTATTTAATTATTTCATGAAAGTAATTTATGGCTTTATTCAGTGTTGAAAATATATTTTGGAAGTTTTTTATTTTAATATATGATCTAAGTGGATTTTATATTGCAAAAGGGTTATGTTATGAGTTTTTTTATTGTTTTCTTTCATAAAAAGGATTTTATACCTCGTGTAGAAGGTGAGAAATAGGATTTCAATAGGATTTATTGGTGAAAATGAGTTTTCAAAACTAAATGAGAATTGTTGAATGTTTTATTCCTTTTTTTGATCCTACAATATGATTTTGGAATTGTATAAATGATGGGACCCATGTTTTAAAAATATTTTGTGTTAATATGTGGATAAAAAAATGGGATTCCCCATGGAAGTGGTTGGATTTAAAATGTCTTCTTGTTGTCATGTTTCGAAATGGATTTTTTAAATTGTGTAGGTGCTGGAAAATATATTTCCAAATGGTTTTAACAAACATTTAGAAATTGGTAATGGTTTTGGTTATGTATAATTGGTTATTTCCTTGAGTACATAGGATGTTTGGAAAATATGGTGAATGTATTGATACATGTGACATGTTATTGTCAAATTGAGAACAAATGGAATCCAATGTACCTATGTAGGAAAACTAGAACAATTATTCTGGGGATTCAGAAGTGTCTAGCCAAGATTCTTCAAGAGAGTTGTAGATAGTCGATTCCGATGATGAAAGGCCTAGATTGAAATTACAGGATTAATGATTAAAACACTAAAAAAATTATTATTATGATTAGGGACCACAATAATTTTGGATTCCTCTCATGTTTCTTGTTCATGAAGACTCTATGGGGTTTTGTTTTTATACCAAGTTTCATTGAGGTACGAGGTTGGAAGACTTCCACATGTACTAGATACGCTTAGTGATTTAACCCTGGTTATTATTTATGAAATGATTCTTTTGTGTAATAATTCAATCCCTAGTTATGTGATGGTAATTTTTATAGATAATTTTGAAACATGTTTGATGAGAAATGGTTTTCCCTGAATTCTTTTCATTCAAAATGGATTTCCTGAATATTTTTTCTTGAAAATGATTCAAATTATTTGGTATGAATTCGAATGTTGATTTTTATTCTAATTTTGTGGTATAGAATCACATTTTTTTGTGGAATCCTTATGGGATCTAGATCACACCATACATACAACTTTGGGTGTATGTATACTTCATTATGTTTGACCTAGGTAAAGGCAAGATGTTTCGTGGTGATGGTGGTGGATCTGGTTACTAGTATTCGTTTTATTTATAATGTTGGAGGTGGTGAATTAAGGATTATGTACCTCTAGTTTCATAGTGGTTTTTGGAAAATGTTTTAGTTTCCCATTTCATTACTGTGATTTTAGTGTTTTTTAAGTTGAAATACATTTAATCTAAAATATTTTGCACCTCAAGTTTTTAATGTAATTAGTTATTTTCTTATCCATTATTGTGGTTTGTTTCAGATTATAAATGTGTAAAATCATTCTTGAATCATATTGTTGATACTTAAGCACAAGTTTTTAGTACTTGGGCCTTGGGAATTCTCTTTGGTCCATTCCATGAATCGGTTTGGGTGTGAATTTGGATGAAAATCATTCTTGGTTCATAACAAAATGGTATTAGATATGGATGGTAATTTAGATGTCCATTCTTTTAGAATGCCCTTTTTTTATTTTGGATTTCAGGGTAGATGGAGTAGGAATGTCATAACTGGTCGTATAGGTCTGTGGGAGTGTCTAGAACACAATTTCTGAAGATTACCTTTATTTTACATGGTAATTTGGGATTCATTTGGATTATTTGTTTCTTGTGGTTTTTTTTAGGTTTGGTAAATGAAATGGGAGTTTTGAAAATGGTCACCATGAGCTCACAGGTCCTAGAAATCCATGTGGAGAAGGGGAAGTGATCCTATAATACTCTTCGTGATGGTGGTATGATTGGTGTATAGACACCAAACATATGACCAAATCACTCATTCAAACTATTTTACCATTTGTTATTGTCTTATTCCTTATTGGGTAATAGTTTGGTATTGGGAGGATAGAAAATGAGTTTTCATAATTTTTTTGATAGAGACTTCAGAAAATATATATCTATAATTGAAACTTGATATTTAACAAAAAAATTTGAATGATAAAAAGAAAATTATTTTAATTAATGTTTTGGTAGTATTTTTTAAATGATAAAAAACATGTTTAAACTAATTATTTTTTTGGAATGAAATTTTTTGAACCTCTAAAAATGTTTTGGAATGTGATGAATTCAACTTTTGGATGGAATACATGGGAATATATTTTGAGAAAGTGTAAAAGGTTTTGATTTGATGAGTTTTAAAATGGGTTTTTGTCTTGTTGGTTAGTGAAATTTTGAAATTCATTACTAATTATGAAATGAGTAGTAAATGGAGAAGATGAAAACATGGGTTAGATGCTTTTTCATATGTGTAAAAGTCTGGTTTAGACCATTTTAATTTTTATGAGTGACCACGTGAATGGATACGTGTAGAAATTTTGATGGTTAATGGCATTAGTGGATGCGTTCCTAGTTTGTAATGATCATATGCATGTCTGTGGTTCCATAGAATACTATTAATGAGTGTGAAATCCACCATGTTCATTATCTTTTAAAATGTCCTTTTAAGATAAGATCTGATATTTTGATAACTGTAAGTTATGAGGTGTGTCCCTTTATGACATGAGATTGTTTCTAGAGATGTGTTTTGAGTGTGAGGAAATTTTCTATTTTAATGATTTTTCAAGTTGATGTTCTTTTCAATGAGACTGAATTCAAATAATGTTTGTAGTTTCTTTTAAAAATTGTCTTTAGAATCCTATGAGTTTGTTTTATTTGTGTATTTGGTGAATTTTTGAGGTATGTTTCGGCTTATGTATTATTATTCTTTTTCATGGTTTTCATGTTGGTTATTGTACACCCCCACAATAATAGATGGATAATTGATGTGTGACTGTTGGTGGTTCACCATAGGCATTCCCTCTAGTTGATCTATACATAAAAGTTCTTCATGAGTTTCAGAAGTTGAATATTTCTATATTTAAGTCAAGAGGATCCTCTCGAAATGGAGGAGTGGATGTTTGAAATGAAAAGAAAAATTATTTTCATTGAATTTTCTGTGTTTTTAAAGGTCAAATTTTCTACCTTTATACTTGATGGTCCATCCAGTAATTGGTGAAGGGAAATTCCAATAATTATAATAGGCCTAAATCTCTTGGTGATGGATGAGCTATTAAAAATTACTTTGGATATTTTATCAACTTATTTTTTTGTATAGGTTCATGTTTTTCCATTAGGATGGAATGTTTGGTCATAATAAGTCCTAATTTAAAAATTCGTTGATTAACATCCATGCTTATGGAATCCTATATTATATATCACATCTCTATTGGGGTTTTTATAGGTACCGTCTTAATGTTTGGTCTACCTCTTCAAAAAACACCCCTACTCATTTATAGGATTACTGCGCTATTTGGGATCATTTTAGAGTCTCTTTCTGGGAAGCATGTTTGGTTTTAATGTTTTTCTCGGGTAGGGTTTGGATTTTTTTTTCTCCATAAATTGTAAATGTTGGTGTTTTGGATATTTTTTGATCTTCACATTCAATGGTAGGGTATTTTTATTTGGGAAAAATTCTAGATCTTTCTACTTTAAATGGGGGTTTTCTTAGAATGTATCTTACCCTTCTTATTTCTCATTCAATGTGAATGAGGATACTAAGTGTGTATCTTCTGGAATCACAGTTTCAATGGAAATAATGATATTTGACTTGGTAATTTCAACTTAGGATAGTTTTGTAGAAAATTCTTCAAATATGAGGGTTCCAAACACAGGCCATAGTGTGAAGATGGTTCATAGTTAGGAATACCAAGGGTTTTATGGACCTCTGTTTAGCTTTTGTTTTTAGTATAGGAATGGGGACAATTTTTTTTTGTGGTTACTTAATCGTCATCAAGGGTCCCATTTTATGGAAGTTGGTGTAAAAAACGTTTTCCCATGTTTCCACCCTTATGGGTAGAAGTCTTCCTCCTTGTTTATGAGATGGTGTAATCATTATTTTTTCTTCAAATACCTGGGGTATTCTTTTTTGGAAGTGGTAATATGTCTTGTTTCCCCTGTATATTTATCTTTTATGAGTTTGTTTTGGTTTTAATGCATTTTTATGTCAATTTTTCGATTATAATGTAATTTAAACTAGTAAAAGGGGTATGATGTATTTTGGGGAGATTTATAGGTTGACCCATGTTATGTTTCCCATGTTGTTCTTCGATATTGTGTTTATTCTTGTGGGGAGACACACTATGGGTCTCATTGAATTTTCTTATAGTTTTAATCGATGTTGTTTTGTTTTACATTGTGAGAAGTCTATTTTGGCCTCACATATTTATAATTCAATTTGGTTTCTGGAATTGGTTTGGTGGGAGGAGGTTTCTTTTACATGTTGTTAAATTATGAGTTCTTATCCATTTGATGGAACATCGGTAATTTGAAAATATGTGATTCAAGAAATCTATTCTATCTTGGATAAGGCTTGGGCTCATTTCTTTATTTCTCAAGAGGTGGTATGAGTTTTGTTTTGTGGTGCTTAATGTGTTCTTGATTTTAGAGTATGGATCATGTGGTTGTTAAAATTATTTTTCCTTGATCAATCAACTATAGAATGTTGTGGCTTTCTTGTGGTGGAAAGAGTTATGGTGGGGAGAATTTTTACACCTTTGTTTTTTTAACTCTCTAATATGGTTCATTTATGGATATGGGTTTTCTCTCTTGTTCTGAGTATGATTAGTTTAAACTTTTAGGTGATATTTGTTTATTCTTGATCCTACTTTTATCCTTGAGTTTTATAGAGGGTTTTGGGGGGAAAATAGAACTTTTCTGGTTGACAGAAGGCGACAAATAGTTCGAACTGGGTTTATAAAATAGTGCACCCTTACCCAAGGAACTTTGCAACCAAGATTCATTTTTGGACAGTGGGAACCCACCAAGTTTCCAAATGGTTTAAAAATGGTAAATGTTAACCATGGAGCTTGTTACTCTTGTACTGAATGGGATTCACAGTTGCCACATAGTTTTTCAAACCATATGATAAAATCATGTTCCATTCTATGTAATTATAAATTTTCCAATGATCATTGAGCTCTATCAGGATTTAACACAACATCATCCCTATATCACCACATTCGAGGTAGCCAACCCTAGGCACCTCCCTCTATCCCTCTTAGAAAACCCATTATGCCTTGGTTTTCTATTATTGGTGTGGATTCATCAAGGAATCCTCAAGTAAGAGTTCCCCCTGTGGTTTTGTCTTTGTTTTAGGGTTTCTCCTCATCTCACATTGGGTTCATCTTTTCCATTATGTTACTTGACCTAGGAAGGGCTTCACCTTGTGTTGTTGAGTAATGTCTGAAGGATTAATTTTAATCTTAATTTTTTTGGGACTTGTGGTGATGCCATTATGGTTTTAAACCAATTTCAAAAAGTTTCAAATCATGAAGTAGGGGGATCCTTTCTTTTATATTATTATATGATCTTTAATTACTTTCTTGATTTCAGTGATGTGTTCTATGGTTTAATTAGGTTGTGATAAATATATTTTGGATGTTTTTTGGCAAGCATATATGATGAGCGTGTATTTTCTAATAAAAAAATTTTGTCTTTTGTGTTTTCTTATTTCTGATGTTTATTAATAAAGGGATGTATGCCTCATGTGGAAGGTGTGAAATATGATTTAAAATTTATTTAAATGAAATAATTAGTTTCCTATATTAAATTAGAACTCTTTCACATTGGATTCCTTGTTATGAAACATTAATCTGAATTTTGAATTGTTTAAATAATGGGAAATTTTTTTAAAAAATGAGTTAGATTCATATGTGAATTTGAAAGTGGGTATAATAGTGTAAATAGTTGAACTTAAAATGTGGTATTATTTTTTGTTTTCAAATGGGTTTCATTAATTATTCAATTGTTCAAAAATTTATTTCCAAATGGATTTTTTGTGCGTATGGAAAGAGGGAATTGTTTGGGTTATATGGAAGTTGTTATTTTCTTTTGTTCTGGGGTTTTTTGGATTCTATTGTGAAAGTATTGATATATGTGAAATGTGAATTTGAAATTGATTCCAAAGTTATTCTTGGGTACCTAGGTGGGAAAAAAATATGTAGTACGCTAATGATTCTGATGTGGAAATATTAGATTCTTCTAGTGAATTTACCCCAGTTGACTCAAAATTAGTAATTCCCGGATTCGCATAGTAGGATTGAATATTAAAACACTAATTAAACAATGATGATGATTAGATATCAATAAAATTTTGGATAGATTCCTCTCTAGTTTCTTTTTCATTATGATATTGTGGGTTGGGTTTTTTATAACATGTTTGAAATAGGTATAAGGTTTCTAGGGTTCCAATTATTCTAGTTACCCTTAGGGATTTACCCATGGTTCAAAATTGTGACAAGATTCTTATGTGACATGGTTCTATCTATCGGTATATTGTCGACCTTGTGTATACATAATTTGGAACATTGTTTTTTGAGAATTGTTTTTCCATAAAAGTTTTCTTTAATAATGGTTTTTCCAAAAATATTTTTGCAAAAATTTTTTAATGACATTGGTATAAATTGTCAGGTTGATTTTAATTATAATGTTGCATAATAGAATATTTTCTTTGGGTGGAATACCACTATAATTTGGATAACCCACTACATACACCTTTTGGAGTTTGTATATATCATTAAATATGTCCCAGGTAAGAGAAATATGTGTCATCGTGATGATGGTGTATCTGGTTGCCAATATTCCTCTTGTTGTAGGTGTTTGTGGTGGTGGCTTGAGGGAGATGTCCCTTAAAGTTTCATGGATGTTTTTGGGATACTTCTATGTTTCCCGTGCAATTTCTATTATCTTGGTATTAGTTTATATTGTAAATCATTGAATCGGAGTTTCCCCTCATTTTTTTGTGATTATTGGTTATTATGTAGTTCATTATTGTAGATTATTTTAGATTATAAATGGGGGAAATTAATCCCAAAGAATATATTGGACACCCAGGAACTTCATTCCAGCCCATAGTGATCAATAATTTCATTGAGGCCATACCATAGACTAGGTTAGTGGTTGGGTTAGATGGAACTCTGGATTTGGTTCATGATAAGGAACTCGCATTTGTTTCATCATAAGATGCCCTCAGTGCCAAGTTTAGGGGTGGCGTGATGCTATATTGTGAAAAATTGTACAATAATGTAGTTTTATATGATGTAATAGGTTTTAGAATTCCATTTTATTATTTAGTTAACATTATATTGTAGAAATGATTATTAGTAATCATGAGTTTTTTATGGGAAGAGTCTAGTTATATCTTTCACGTTCGTAGTCACAAATTTCCATTTGTTCTAGGTATTTTATTGGTGGTTTCTTAAACTATCGTTTACTATTTATTTTTGATTTATTTGGTTTTTTTGTGGATGAAAAAGGTAGTTAACTAGTGGTATCTATTTATCATGGTAGGACTAGAAACCCATGGGGATATTAAATGCAGGGATCATTATAACTCGCATACCATATGTTTAGTTGGTATATGGTCCAACAATACCGGATACCATATAGCACATAAAGATTAGTTACCTTTTAATAATGTATTTTTGTTCTGTTATTTTAATTTTTTTTATCTTATCATGTCATTTTGATTCATTGAATCTTGAGTTTTAAAATTAAATTTTTTTGTGAAGGATTAAATCATGATTACAATTGTGAAAATTTTAGTTTTTGAAAATGATAAATAGGGTTTCTTAAGTTAATTTAATGATAAACTATGTTACCAATTTAATATTTAAATTATTTCAGAAGGACTACATTTAGATATTTTAGGTATTTTTTTGTATTTATAATGTCTATAAAATCCCTAAATTATGTTGTACAACTTTTTTTAAAAACAAATTATATTATGATTTATAGTAAAAACCATTTGGATTTGTCAAATAAATTAAAATTTTCAAAAACAACAAAAGGGAGAATGTATTAATTATTTTTAATGTAACTATTTTAATATCTCAAAAGTGTATTCTAACGTTCAGGATTAACCATAGGGAAATTATTTTTAAATTGATTTTAAAAAAAATAAAAACCATGGGTAATTACACAATAAAAAATTCAGGAATATTTTATAAAGATGGGGGAATTTTAAATATAATTATTTTTTGGTCAACTAAATAAGGCTTTAAAGGGTTTTTGTTTTTATTTAAAAAGATTTTTCTTTGGTGTATTGGTCTTTATGAAAAAAACAAGAAATTTTTTATTTGAATTTTCTTCGGTTAAATGATAAGGGGTAATTTTTAGAGGGTGTTTTAATAGAGATACATATATTTTAGGAATTCCATTTTTGTTTAATTTTCATTAATTTTATTTGTGTTTTTAAAAATTTATTATTTTGACATTTATCTTATTAATCATTTCATTAACAAGAATTATAATTCAAGATAAAATAGATGATATTCCTTCTATTAGGATGACTTAGATATTATATTTGGGTGTAGTCCCATTCTAGTATGGAGATGGTTATCTATTTTGGTTACTTTCATTGATGATCCTAGAGGGGATTGTGTTTCATGTGATTTATTTTTTTTCAGTTGATTTTTGTTACTCAAATATTACTCCTTTTTGAAATTTAATTGCTTTAGTGGCCGATGGTTCATTGTTTTTTTCTATAGTCACTCTAGCATTTTTGGTTGTCCTTGTTTTGAGTGGTTATCAATTTTATGTTTTGAGGATGTTTAGGAGTTATTGGGTGTAATGATAACCCCATTGTAAAAGGAATTGTCACATTCATGATTTAATTTTGAATATTTTTTTGAATATTTTTTTCAAGCATTTAGCTCTTCAGTTCCCAGTTATTTGTTTTTGAAAAATGGTGAAATTGGGTAAAATAGATGGTGGTACACAAATGGTGCATGTTTATGGGAAACCATTCACCCTTTATTAAGAGACCAGGAAGGAATCATTATTCTTGGGTATTGTAGACCCACAAGATTGTTGTATGGTTATTAAAAAGGTGACGGGTAATTATCTGGACCATTCCACTTTGATAGAGAGGGTGCATTATTTCTGAATGGTTTGGAAAACCCTGTGAGAAAACCATTTTTCTTGTCCATTTCAAGAAAAATGATAAATTAGCATTCTAACATCAACAATTTTAACCCTTATTACGATCCCTTCAGCCCCATTTAGGATATGCAACCCTTGGAGTTCCCTCCAAGCTTCCTTCGACCTCCTAAACCCAAATATTTGGGCAGTTTGTCCATAATTATTCACGAAACAACTATTAATCTCTTTTCCTCCTGATTTCTCTATTTTTCATGGTTTTGTATTCCCTATTTCTTGAGATCCTATTTTTACAGTGGGTTGAATGAAATTGGGATGGTTTAACATTTTATTTTTTGAGTGAGATATTGATATATGTTGTTGACTCATTCCTTGTTAAGGTATAGTTGTCATGCAGTTGTGGTTTCACCCCAATTTTCTTAGAAGTTTATAAGTTTGAGGTAGTTGGTTCCATGCTTCTAAATTTTTAGATAGTTTTTATATTATTTCATGATTTCTTGGAAATTTTATATTTATTATTTTTGGGATGGGAAATATATATTGGAAATGTTTTAGAATGTATATATGATAAAATATAGTTCTTAAAAATAAATCTGTTTTATTTCATGTGTGATTCAGTTTGGTGTTTCTAAAATTTATTTTATTCCCTATGTAGAAGGTATGAAATTTTCTTTCAATGATATTTAGAGGTGAATTTTTTTGAAATATGGGTTCTCATGTGAAAGTATTTTTGTTGAATATTGGTTCGTTGTTGTACCCCATTATTGTGTCTTGAAATTGGGAATCTTTTTATGAAAATTGTTTTGATATAAATACGAACATGAAAGGTGTATTTTACCCTAGAAATGTTTTTATTGCACATTTGTTAAACTTTTTGTGTTGCAAGGGGGTTAAGAAATTTTGAAAGTTGTGTGAATTGTATTTCCAAGTGGTTTCTGGTGTGCGTGTGAATATGGAAAGTGGTTTTTCTGTATGGAAGTGGTTATTTACTTTTGTTCATGGGATTATTGTCATGTATATTTTAAATTGATGATTTATGTGATGTTTGAAATAGAATTTGAGAACAAATGGGTTCATGGGAATCTATGAGGGAAAACTAGAATGAGTACACTAGTTTATTCAAAAGTGGGTCTTATAAGAATATTACATGTGAACGATAAATTTGTTTCATAAAAATCATACCATAAATGTATAAACCATTTATAGAAAGAATATGAATGGAAAATTTGGATAACTTTACCAGAAATGCATGAGTAACACCAATGCAGGTCATCTTAGATGAAAAATAATTTTTAGAGATCCTTTAAAAATAATTCTTAAGGAACATATCCTTTCATCTTTGAGAAATTATTTTTAAAACATATAAAATTTTTGAAAACTTTTTCAATGATAATAGATTTGAAAACATATAAAGGAAGATTTAGAAACTAGAAAAAAATTTTAAAAACCAATTTCCTTGAAAATGAAGTTAAAAGATCTATTTTTTAAAAAATGAAACCATTTTTTAAAACAAGGTTTAAAAAACATATTTCTGACAGAAGTGATAAATAC
Organism: Viscum album; assembly: GCA_963277665.1. Lineage (NCBI taxonomy): Eukaryota > Viridiplantae > Streptophyta > Magnoliopsida > Santalales > Viscaceae > Viscum > Viscum album. The sequence goes on from OY728136.1 coordinate 1,996,192,439, forward strand.
AATGATATTTTATTAAAAACATTTTCTTAATTATTATAAGTACCGAAGAGTAAAAAAATAGTACTAATACATGAATATGTCATGGATACCTAGAAAAGATGAAATATCATTAGTGTTCATGACATATGGATCTGACTATTTTGTGAGTCAAATCATAATCATAAATATTCCTGGTAAACAATAATGTTTTTGTAATAAACTCTTACTACATTGGTAATATTGAATAAAACACCCCATTTATGAAAATAAAAATAAATTTATCTAAAAATAAAATGAAAATAAGGATATTCATGGTATGACATTTCTAATGAAGGTACATACACCCAATAGAATGATATAGGTCCATATCAAAACATGTGTCTCAAAAAAGGAAAATTGAGGAAAAACTACCTTACTAATTTTTGTGACTTTTGAACCTCAAACACCTTGAAATATATATCATAAAATAATTCTATAAAAAACTGAAAATTAAAGGATAATTATCATATATTACATTAATGATTAGTATATACACCACAAAAAATAAACGATTTTCGATTAATAAAAAATTATCGCATAAATAAAAGGGAGACTAGAAATCCCCTTACTACATGACTAATATTTCAATCTTGTTCCCCACAAAAGACATAAATAAATTATAACATTTAATATCGAAAAAAATGAAATTCATTATATTACATTTCATAGGTCAGTATATACACTGCACAAAAGAAGCCAATGGTGAATATGGTATTTATCTCTCAAAAATAAAATATGACATTAATTTCCCTTATCTAATGTATTTAATCTCACCATACTAATTCAAACCTCCTGTATAAAAAATATAAGTTTATTATAAATATATTCAAAACCATATTCAATTATATCATACCAAATATTATTTTCTAATGACATTTTATTACTTATTTATTAACTATTTCATGTTGAAGATATGTTTTGGGTAATAATAGCCTTGTGTTCAGTATAAGTTTTGATTTACATTTGTTGGTCCAAAAACATAGATAATGATTTGATTATTTTGATAATTCATTCCATGATAAAAATACAACATATATTCAATTTATATTTATATATAATTATGTAAAAAATATATAAATAGAAAATCAAATAGATCGTTCATGGAGATGGTTGGTCGTACATACGCATGAACGTTGTTTCCAGTTTCTTATCATATTGACAGAAAGAACATAAATGAAAGATATATATGTTTATATAAGATAATTAAGGTATTATTATTATTATTTCATATATATCATATAATATCAGTATAATAGTACTTAAATCATTCCATGTAATGCGTAAATGAATCACATCTCTTTAATGAGGTGGTAGTCCACACGCCCACAAATGAAGATATCATATTTCCAAAAAAATGGAAATAATGATGTAATATGATATATAATTATTCTAGAATAATAAATACATCATAAATATAATATTTATTATATAAAAAATTCCATCATTATTTTATATATTTAAAGGTTGTAATGAATGATCTAATGGTATTGGTTTCATAGGTGGTAGTCCCTCGTAAACATGAAAGATGATTGTGTATCCCATTTTATGGAATTGTGTGTGAGTGTAGGTAAACCCATTAAAATAAAAAAACTCAGTTTATTTATTTTGCTATGTTAATTATATATTAATGGAATGGATTTTTTTTGGGACAATAATGAAAATAAAACAAAAAATCTTGTGTGAGGATGTTAACTCTTCATTGGGAAGCTTTATTTTGTTGGCACCAAAGGGCTTCCATGGTTGGGCTTCTACCCAATAAGATGGTTCTAGGGTGAATGGATGGAAGATGGGGGATATTTTTGTGTTTTTTGGCCAACCTAAAGTGCTTGATATGTGTTAATATGTGAGGGAGTGAGTTCCCTTTTATAGAGGTGGAAGAGGAGTGACATTCATATAAATATAAAACGTTAAACTTTATTAAGAGGTCTCCCTTATATCCTGTGCCTCCAATAACTATCCATTTTCTATAAAATATCGTAATTGGTCTATATATTTCCATGAAATATCTTTTGTATATGTGTTTATGTTAATTGGAACATTTAATTAATTTTTAACCAATACGAAATATTGTTTCTACCTTAATCACTGTAATTATGTTTAATTACATTGAATATCATTTTTTGTAAAAAAAACTATGTTTATAATATTATAAATTAGAAATTATTATTATTATAAATATGGAATCCATTTTTCCATATTATAAACAAAAAATTGGAAGAATTTAATTAAAAATTAACCACATAGACTTGTCCTGAAAAGAGGTTTCTAAAATGAAAATGTCAAAATGTTTGGAATGTTTTCTTATCAAATTTAATTTAAAAAATTGTTAAAATGACCTAAATTAGATTAATTTATGTACAATTTAACTAATTAACCTTGAATAACAAATTAAAAGGTAATTTATCTATATAAATATATTATATTTAAAAAACTATTTTGAATTAAAATTCATCATCAAAAAAATAATTCTTATTATTTTTGAATAAAAGACCTAGGAGGGGATAATATCAATGTTGGAAAAGTACTAAGAAATCCCCGGAAGCCCCAAATGAAACTAAAAAGGCTTAAAGTAGTGCAGGCTTATGGAGTCATCTCTGATCAGGTACTTTTGGCCAATAAGAAAGTAGAGCATGTCCTCATGGAGAAAGACCTGAATTCCTTGAAAAAACATGGTGGAAAGATAATCAGAAAACTTATTTCCCACCCTCTATGTGTTTGAAAGGATAATTACCTTACATATGAGACTCTTGGACCTTCTCAGGGCATAGTGGATGAACCAGGGAATACTCCGCTACCCATTCATGGAGCCATACAGGATGAGGGAGTTAGTCTGAACTGCTACAAGGGAAATATTGCGTCATTTATAGAGTTGGAGGCCCTTTAACATTAACATATCCTAGGCAATAAGATAGTTACCTCTATCAAGGTGAAAAGAGAATGTGAGGACCACACACCCCAATAAATCCCATATTACATAACCACCCTTCATCACATTCATTGAACAGGAGCCATAAAAGTTGAACTTCAAACTAATCAGATGGGGTAACCACCGAACCTAGTGCTCGGAAAGAGTGGGATAGGCCACAGAAGAGGCCACATGTAAGGATATGAATGATGGGGACTCATCCAACTTGTTAAAAGAAAAAACCATTTCATGAAGTATTAATTTAGTCCTAGACACCAAGGACGTTCTGGAGGTCAGATAGCCATCATATCAGGCTTTGTTCTGAGACATCCAAATGTACCAGAAACCCAAAGCAATAATGATGCCATGAGATTTACTCTCTAGCCCAACATCCCCGGAACCATGGAACCATCATACCAAAAAGGGAGGGTCCCTTAGTGATGCAACTGAAACACCTGTGAAGTCACCAAAGGCCTTCCACACAAGGTGCGTCCACTCGCTGTCAAAGAAGAGGTTGGTCGAGCTCTCCTCCATCAGGATGCTACATCACAAGAAGCGAGAATCCATGCAGATACCAGAGCACCTCACATTCTCATTCATTGATAAAAATCTATTCCTGATACACCATAGAAGAAATTTGATTTGGACAAGAACCTCCTAAACCCATAAAGAGGACCCACATAGGTCATGATGGCTAGCACTATAAGGTACCCTCCAGTTGTCCTTGGCTGGGAAAGCACCTAAAGGCAATGAAAAAAAGATACATTGTTTTGGTTTCTATGATATATCAATCATGTCAAAGGCCAAGTGTTGATCACTATCTTGAACATAATTGATTAATGCTGAGAATCCACTCACCTAGTTGAAGGTGATGTGCGTAACTTGACATCTTGGACAGTAAAGGGTGAGGGACACCCAATTGTGATGCCAAAAGGAGATGTTCCCCACCACCAAAATCCACCTAGAGAGAAAACGTGGTGCGGGAATGTGGGAGCAAACAGATGTAGAGAGATATGATTACCATGCATTGCCCCCCCCCCCCCACACACACACACCATTCGGCCGCGCAGATCGATAACCACCCATGATAGCTTCACTTGCATTCCTTGTAGTGCCTCTAAGATACTATTAACTACAATTCAACCCTCTTGGACTGCCCTCAAAATCCTCTTCTATGAAACCAAGTTCTTCCTCCCCTCCTAATGAGAATCCCAGATAAAATATGATAGAATGGGGTCAAGCATAGTAATAACCCCCTTCAGTATCATGGAGGAAGAGAAGGCATCGAATGGGATAGAGGATAGGACGTTGTTGACCAGGACGATCCTTCCACCAAATAACAATAATTTTTTCATCCATTTATGGATGTGCCCTGATATTTTCCCCACAATGGAATCAAAATACTGGATGTGCACTCTACCAAGTGACACTGGGGCTCCCATGTAATCTATGGGATAAGAGTTGTGTTTCATTCCAAGGATCATGTGCAAAAATCCCACCGTAATTTTAGTAAAATGCCAAGGAACATAAAATTTTCTCTTAATAAGGTTCACCACATGACCACCCTAGTGACTATACTCTACATGGAATTTATTAAACCCATGACAGACCTCAAGCCAGCTTTTATAAAAATAACAGAGTCATCCACAAACATCAAATGAGTAATATTCCATGCCATGGGATTACACTGGTACCATCCAATGGATCCATGGATGATGGAACTATTAAAGAGGCGACTGAAGTCATCTTGGGAGAGAAAAAATAGGCATGGGGATATGGGATCCCCCTGCCTTAGTCCTCACAAAACCTTGAAAAAGCCATAGTTCCTACCCATGAATCGGATTTCCATCCATGGAGATCAAAATCAGTGGAAAAAAATCAACATCCAAAACATAGAAGCCCACACCAGTTAAAACCTTGATGATAAATACTTATTCCAGTTGGTCATATTCTTTTTCCATGTCTAATTTTACCACCATATTACCTCCATGCACTCTAGAATTCATGCCATAAATGAGTTCTTAGACAAACAAATGGACCCTTGAATGGATCAATGCTTCAAAAAACCATGTTGTTCGTGAGAAATCCACTAAGACAGGTGGGGACTCAGCCCGTTATTGAGGATGGAGGCAAGAAACTTATTTGTAAAGTTACCCATACTCACCGAATGATAGTTTTGAAGAAGAGAGGGGTCCTTAATATTTGGGGAAAAACCACAGTTGTGGTCCTGGAAACACGGGGGAGACATCCACCTCCAAATAAGTCCTAAATGTCCCACACCACATCATCCTTAACCTTGCTCCAGGAAGCCCAGAAAAAAGACCTCAGAAACCCAAATGGGCCTAGAGCACTATCCGGGTTCAGCATGTTCACATCCCTTAGGATCTCCTCCTCATGTGGAATGGCTGAAAACACAATATTATTCAGTCCTGACACCACTCTATGAATGGCCTCTGTGAAAGAATCATGCCCGCTTGGATAGCTTGTTTCCATTCGGGGGTTGGGCCCGGCATGTAGGTCCTTTAATAAGGCCTCCTCTAATACTACTAAAACATTATGGTCATTATTTAAGGATCCATCCTCTAACTGGATTTTGGTTTGGGAGTACCTGAGATCTGTTTTTAATGCATGAATATAAATAATATGTATTGATATCCCCCTCACACGACCATATAACTCATGAATCATCACGGTCCATTTGTTCCTCCATAAGCAGGATCACAGCCATATGATTCTTTTTAAAATAAAAATCCCCAAACATTTCTCCATTCCATTCCAGTTCCAAACTGGACTCAAGTATCACAATCTCAACATTGATCCCATCTAAGTCTCACACCATTGGGGGAAGGTTTCCAGCCCACACCCGAATATTGACCATGATGCATCTTTATTTGTTATGAAGACACTCCCATGAAATCCCATGCATGGGTCTATTCCACGAGGTTGAGAGAGTGTTCTGAATGTCTGGGTGATCATTCCACAAGGTAGAGAAGCTCACACCAAACCTTCATCTCTTGCACAAAGAGATATTGAGTAGAATAGAGGATTTTTCGGAATGATTATGGCCCAGATGAGACACCTTGGCCTCTGAAAAATCAACAGTGGCATGAATTTTAACAATGTAGTGCTCCAACCAACACCAAGTACGAAGAGTGACCCTCTGATTATTACAACAAGTGGAACGCCTCCCCCAGAATCCATTATCCATTAACTCCTTATGAGATAGGAATTGGGAAAACTCTAAGCTAGAACATCGAGGGAGAGAGCCCCTTCCCTTCTTCTCTACAGGATCCACAATCACGTTAAAGTCAATCCCTACAAACCAGGGAGATCATACATGGTTGAAGGCCTCAAGCTCCTCCCATAGCAGGCCATAGACACAAATGTCATAGCTTCCTACAGAAAGGGGAATAAGTATGAAATAAACTCGGACTTAGTCTCTATAGTGATGCCCTGCTCCAAGGACTGCACTAGATCCACGCTGATATTCGAGTTCCAAAATTTCCAAATAGATGGACGTTGCGAGTCCTCTTTCAAGAAACCAGAAATTTTGATCCTAAGAGAAAATTCATATATTTTCCAATTATATTTTTTGGGTTTCATCACGGAAACAATAAAAAACATCTTAGACGGAGCATCATTGATAATGAAATCGGTTTTTAGCCAATCCCACAAGCCATGGACATTCCTGATAAAGAGGGTTAACATTTTCAGATGGTGTGTCTGGTATTGGCCTCCCATTGGTGCAGACTTTTTCATGGAAGGGGATGCTATATAAGTTGTCTCTTGTGGGATCTGGTTCACATACGAATGGATTACATGGGGAGAGAGGGAGGAATAATGGGGGAGGTGCAGGATTCGGAACCAGGAGGTTCGAAGGAGAAACATCTGGAGGGAGAATGAAGGCTGAGGGGGGATCCCATTGGAGAAAGAGAAGCATTGGTCTTGGGGATATTACCAAGATGGCATAGACCCGATGTTGGTGAAGGAAGAGACAGGACCGAGAATCTCTACAACCCAGAAGGAGGGACCCTACGGGGCCGGTCCGGGGAGGCCTCGTCGGCCATGTTCATGTCGAAAATCCCTAAAACAAGGGGAGAGGGGGTCCTAAATGAAACCCAAGAAAAGCCATACCAAGAGAAACCCGCGAGAAGTTGATGCATGACTAGAAGCAACCAAATGATAAAGGAGGCCCCAAAGGCGTGAAAGTAACCAAATACAAGAAGGCTGAATCACTGGAAGCTGGAGGAGTCAACAGCAGGGGTAGATCCTCAATAACTCCACCCACAGCCTCATAAAGTGTCCTAATCAACCTTCATTCAGTTCTCCCTAGAAGTAGAAGCACATGAGCCTACAACAGTCCCCTTGGAGGGGAACTATAAAACATTTCCCAAACACATCCCTACATTTTCTATTATAGAGAGGGAGAAAGTGGCCATGGAGATGGAAAAAAGGAACAGAACCTCGGCAACACTGGGTAGACAATAGTTTGGCACCAGTCGAAGCAGTCCGGAACTCACAGTTGAATCTTAACCGGAAGATTGATGGATAGATCCATTTCCACACAGATATGGGCCATAGAGGATTCCATCATAAGAAGAGTCTGTTCATCCACACAAAGGAATCACCAGAAGGTGTCACCAATAGCTTGGAAGAGAGCGTAGTTCTGGAAGGGGAGATGAAGGGATGGCAGGGATATCCACACCGGAGCCTGCGACGAGTCCCTGCCTTTTTGAACCTCTGTATTGTGGGGGACACTCCCTATTTCGGAGTCTTCGTTGTCTGTAGAACCTACCCTGGTGGCTGCGGTAAAAGTCCCCTTTAGTGATCAGCCGGCAGTGGAGGTATTCTCATCGATATATGAACTACCCATCAACTGCGAGAAGACCGGTTTTGTTTCTTCTTATATTTAATAGAATATAATCCCATGTGGTGTAAGTGTGTGTGATCCTCCGAAAAGAACCAGAGAAAAATGAAATAGGGAAGCCGCCTCTTTATCTCGTGGACGTAGGTCATTTGACCGATCCACGTTAAATCTCTTGTGTTTTCTCCTGTTTTTGAGTGTTTTTGTACCACGCACCGCCGTTGTGCCCCAACAAGTGGTATTGGAGGGGACTCGGAGTGAACGGAGGTGAGACAACAAGGTGATGGTGAATTTTCTGGTGGTCAAAAAAGTGAAAGTGATCGGAAAATTTTTCCTCGACCAGATCTGTGAAGAGGATTGTGAGATGATTCCAACGGCATAAGCAGTGATAAAAAAGGAGTTCAAACAAACCCGGTAGGCTCGGTAAAAGTTTGGTCAATCTCTAGGGTGAACAGTACCACTATGCTGGAGAAGACTTCAATGTTCACACCACCGGAAAAAATTCTGGCAGAAACACCGGTGTGCCACGTCAGCGCCACGTCAGTGCCACATCAACGGGCGATCTGGACCGTTGAAAATGTTAGGACCATATCTCGGTCAATTGGTGTCTGATTTCAATGATCTAGGAGTCGATTCCGACTATTTTGACCATTCCAGACACATCCGAATGGTTTGTTTTTCAAAATTCGAGGTCTATCTATTTATTTCAGAAGAGAGCGACATCAATGGTGGTGATCGCATTTTGCGACGACGGCGGTGACCAGTGGCAAAGCACTTCCAAGATTTGATCTTGAGAAGTTATATGGTCGAAATAATTTCGGCATATGGAATAGTATGTTGAAAGATCAATTGGTGCAGCAGTGCATGATCAGACCGTTTATCGGAGAAAAACCCAAGCCAATGATTATCGATGATTGGGAAGAGCTCGAGATGCGGGTCGTCAGCACAATTCGTCTATGTCTGGTGAATGAAGTAAAATACACGGTGTTGGATGAGACCTCACCAAAATTGATCTGAAATAATTTGGAGCAGCGGTATATGGTGAATTCGCTAACTAACAATTTGTTCCTGAAAAAAAAATTGTACCAGTTGCACATGGATGATGGAATAACTTGTTGGATCACACTAATGAATTCAAAAAAATCCTCACTCAGTTACTGGGGTTCGGTGTGAAGGTTGGAGAAGAATATAAAGAACTTTTTCTTTTTTCATCCCTACCAAGCTCATTTTATGGGCTTTTGAATGCATTTCTCATGGGGAAGGATACATGGAAGCTGGATGATGTGATGGCGTCACTTCAAGATTCAAAATCATTTTGAAGACCCACAACGCATTCAGGCGAGCAAATCATGGTTATCCGAGATGATCAGCGTGGGAGGAGCCGACATCGGAATTCAAGAGGTAAATAATGGTGGCTAGAATCCAGGGTCCATGATCCTAGAGAAATCACGTGTTTCTGGTGCGAGAAAAAGGGTCACTATAAAAGTGACTATGGAGAGCGCAAACGGTACATTGCTGGGAAGAAGAATGTTGAGGAGGAGAATGTGAACATTACAGAATTATCAGTTGATGATGAAATCTGTGTGACAATGGGAAGCATGTACTCAGATGAGCATATTTAATGTGGAGAATTTTAATGTCATTACTGAGAAATATTCGGAAACATGAAGTGGGAATGTCAATTTTTGAGAAGGAATAATGAGCAGGATCAAAATCCAAATGAAGATGAATGGATTTTGGATTCGGGGAGCTCGGCACACATATGTATGACGAGAGGTACATTTGATACTTTACAAAAGGTGCGAGACTTCATGAGACTTGGTGATGGGTCAACATGAAAGGTTCCAGGAGTCGGGATTGTGAAATTGAAGACACCCAATGGAGGAATTAGAAAACATACTTAAGTGAAATTCATTACGAGGATGAGAAAGAACTTGGTATCATTATGCAGGCTTGATGCAAAAGGGTTCAATATTTCTATAGCAGGTGGAGTATTGGAAGTCTCATGTGGGGATGCAGTGATGCTTACATGGAAGGAGTCCCAAGGGTTGTATCCTTTGATGGGAACCGCAATCAGCCTGAGATCGAGTGATGATGGTGGAAGTTCCACAACATCTGGCTTAAAGAAACGTGTTCTATTTGTTGTCAAAGTTTTTGATACCTGCAAGGGGACTAAATGGCATACTTCTACCAAAAATTGGTCTTGAGGGGGAGACTTTTGGGGTACAGTCCCGATTTGGGAGTTTTCATTGTCGGCAGAACCTACCCAGGTGGCTGCGGGATAAGTCCCCTTTGGTGAGCAGCCGGCAGTGGAGGTATTCTCAAGGGTAGATGAACTACCCACCAACTGAGAGAAGATTGGATTTTTTCTTCTTTTATTTAATGGGATGTAATCCCATGTGGTTTAAGTGTGTGTGATCCTTCGACGAGAATCGGAGAGAAATGAAATAGAGAAGTAGCCTCTTTATCCCATGGATGTAGGTCATCCGACCGAACAACATTAAATCTCTTGTGTTTTCTTCTGTTTTTGAGTGTTTTTGTACCATGCACCTCCGCTTCACCCCAACATGTATCCCACCTCATCAGGGAAAACCTCCATCAACTTAAGAACCTGGGAGCTTTTCACAATAAGAAAATGAAGTCTGCCTTAGAACCCAAGACAACGTAGAAGGACTCATGGTTCCGGGACGAGACTCGAGCAGGAACATCTAGACTCCACGAGTTGACGAAGCTTCAGAATGAGGAGTGCATAGGCAAATATGCACCAAACCTGGACACCAAGGTCCAGTGGAGGCACTCCGAGGCCGCAACAAATGCATCTGATTGGATGACCAAGGAGGGGCCAGGGACCTCCATGAAAGAGGCCTCTACGATAGGGGAGATATCTAGGAAGCAGGGAGCGAGACTCGGTTGGCACTGACCACAATGGGTGTCCCTGAAAGAGAAGCTCTTCAGAGTAGGGAATGAACCCATGACCTTCTCCAGGGGAAAAGGAGCAAGAGACACTGAAGAGGAACCATTTTCAAAGGAGACCAGGAGCGATGGTGCCAATGCCAAAGGAGCATCCAGAACGGGACTAACATTCAATGAATTTGAAAGGAGAGGAGTTGTGTATGACACATTCATTTTCCCCTCAATCCTAACCCTTTAATTTGAATTAAAATTCAAAATTTTCACAATCACACAATAATGATGTTATTTAGAAAAAATACTCAAAAATTCATATTATGATAATTTTTAAATTCTAAATTAATTAATGGGGTTTATTTTATCTAATTTAGTTTCTAAAATAATTTAAAGTAATTTCATTATTTTCCAAAAAATAACATAAAAATCAATTCTTGTGAGAAAATATAATTTTTCAAAGCATATAGACTTTACTGAAGATTATTTGTTTTTTTTGAAATGTTATATATTTATGTAAAACAATTATATATTTCTATTAAATTTTTTTTACATTGAAATTAATATATTTAGTTGACATATTATTACTATCTAGTTTAAATAATTATAATAATAAAATGTGGTTTTATAGAAAATCAATTTTACGATTAACTTAAGCCAATTAGATGTTTTCTATAGTGCAAGATTATCTTGGTACAATAAAAAAAGAATAAATTGATGTATCATTAAATTGAAGACATAAAAATTAATTTATTTGCAAAAAAGGATCATAAAAACTCATCTTGTTACAATTCATACACACAATCATGTGAACGGATGTGCAATTCAGAATTGTAGTTTTTTAGTGTTCACGAATGATATGGATTTATTTAGTGAAATAAAAAAAATTATATTCACATAAGATGAATATTAATATATTCATTTAAGAAATATGGGGTGTTGGATAAATTAAATTTTGAGTTCTTGGGTTAAACTTCAAATGGGTTATTAGAAGAAATATTGTGATACATGATGAATCCAATATGACACTAGTTAATCTGAATAGATTATATTAAAGAACTAATACTTTTATCATGTAAACACATGAATAATGATTTATGATTTTTACTAATGAAATATTTAGTAGTCTATCATTTTAGTAGGAAGGAAAATATGTTGGTTATAAAATATATGATGAGGACACTAATTTATATTTGATCACTACTTCCATTTAAATATTAATAAAGAATATTAATGGCCCCATTATAGACATGATTTTTCTCAAATATAAAGATCATGATGAAGGAATATTGGAAACAAATTTCCATTCATAAGTTAAAAATATTATAGGTAACATATATTTATTTTCTATTTACCGTATTAAATTTTACAAAATGTCAGATAAAATTTTTTTATGTTATTAATTTCATGAATATTTTATAAATAACATGTTAAATTGTTTTTTGAGATTAGTTCAGTTTTGTATAATTTTTAAATTATTAAAATCTATTAGTAATTATTTTATTTTTATTTATTTTTACTTAATAATTATTATATTTTTTCTATAAAAATTTATTTTTCATAAATTTACTCAGTAATATTTTAAAAAAATTAACTACTAACGAATAATATAAATAACATTTTCATTATTCTTTTTTACACTGTTTTTTATTACTCTAATATATATGATATAGTTATTTGTTTACATTATTAGTGTTTTCTCAATATCAATTTACAATACTTATTCAAATTTTTATGTAATAGTTTTATTTAATTTCATTTTTATGTTATTTAATATTTCATTAATTTTGTTTTCATTATAATTGAAATTTTGAAAATATATAAACAATAAATCATTTAATTTTTTTATTTTTATTTTATTCTTTTCATTATTTATTTCATGTCTATTTAAAGTATTTATTTTGATAATTGTGTTTTAATTGTTTTTTACATTAATTTTAATGATAATGCTAAATCAAACATCAAAGTCTCCTCAGTCTTATAGGATAAACCTTACACATACATTTGCTGGAGAGCCTCCTCATCCTTCTTCATAGGATCCATCTACCTCCATAGTGGAGGATTAGACTACTAAGGTTGGTAAATTTTTCTACCCACAATAATAAAAATTATTCGTTTCCCATTGGATTGACTAGAGGATTCAATTTGAGTTTAATTATAATAATATTTATATGGGTCCGAATTCAAATAAATTTATGGATTTTTTTTATAAACCATTTTTCCAATGTTATTATTTTTTTTTTTTTGGAAAAGTGAAAATAATGATATAATATATAAATTATGGGAGAAATTTTTGGTAATGTAATTTGCTTCAATTTTATTTATCTTGGTTTTTATTTAATAATAACGGTTTTTTCTCCATTTTTATCTGATGAAAGATGATATAACTAAAACTATGGAATTTAGGAAGAAATGTTTGGATTTGTTTACTAGAAGATGGATAGATTTAATATTAACCCTCACATCATATTTCTTTTTTTCGAAATTATAATTTAAAAATCCCACTAAAATATATATTTATCTATATGAAGATCCGTGGAAGAATTTTGATGAATGTTGATAACAAGAATCATTTTTTGTAAGTAAAATTATAAATTTTAGAATTTTTTATTATATTAATGATCATATTAATGAACATTTATTTTTAATTCGAGGTAAATAAGGATATATCATCACAAGATCTACTATGAACACTTATTATTTTATACTTATCTTGAGAAAGGTATATGTTATTAGAAGTAAAATTGATGGAATATGTTTTTCAAATAATGATAGCTAAATCTTCAGTCACTGTAGTTGTGATTATTCCTCCACCACAACTAAACATAAGAAATAGAAAAGGGCCTGAATCAATATAAAGGGTCAATATCTCACAAAAGGGTCAAGGGACGTAGATAAAAGGATTATAATAAGTTATTTAATTTGTTTTTTTTATTTATGTTAATTTACTAAAACATAATTCATATTTTTTTCATTTAAGTATATTTATACACTTTTCCTTAAGTATGATAGGACATAAATGTACATTGTTTTAGACCAACGTTGTATATTACTAAGAGAAAAACAAATTAAAAAAAATAAATAATAGTATATATTGTTTAATTCTTTCAAAATAAATAAATTGAGCGATTAATTATTCATTATCTTGAAGGGAATGCAACATATATTTCTTAATTTTTTATTTCAATTAACTGAATAAACACCCCTAAAATATTTTCTATGTACTTTTGATCATTTTAGGTTATCTTCTTATACCAAGAGATTATAAATATTACTAGTTATTCTATATACATGATGACTTGTGAAAAATATTACCAAAGCATTGGATTTTTATAATTTTTATATGTATATATTATATTAATTTTAATATTATTTCATACATATCATTTTAAAATGGGTAAAGGGATTATATTAAATTTACAATGGTAAAGAGAATGTAAAAGATCAAATATATAGAAGTAAAGGTGGATTCTAATTTATAATTACTATATTTTGGATTGAAGTATGTAAAATTTTTATTTGAATTTAAAAATTAATTTAAAATAGAATTTTTCACTTCAATAAGGAGTAAAAGAACATGGATATCATATTTTAAATATTATGTATGAAATAATTTGATTTTGGATAGTCATAAAAATTCACAATGTTATATTCTGTTATAAATATTCCTTCAATTTTTCTTATAATTATTTTTAGAATACATATCAAATGATTTATTTTTTATTTTTACCTTTTCGATGACTCTCTTCCTTATACAGAGTAATATATAAATAATTTATAAAGTGAATGGATTGAATATTTAATAGTTTTTATTATATTTATGTTTATCTTTAACTTTTATTGTAATATTTAAATTTATAATAGTAAAGTTAAATTGATTTGAATTTTTTGTGCAATTTTGAAATAGTAATTTATATTGTTTTGTAGTTTTTTGGGTAATGTTTTAGTAAGATTATGTCATGATTTTTCTAGTTGTTTGTGTCCTTCTTTAATTATTTTTAGTTGTGTTGTTATACTGTTGGTATAATGTATTTGAATTTAATTTTAAAAATATAAATTTTCATAATGGTTATTTTATAAACAATACAAAAAATTAATGATAAATATATTTTCACATTGGTTATACAAAAACAAGCAATAACATTTTTTTATCACATTGGCTATTTAAAATGAAGTTTGTGATAAAGTGTTTTTCACATAATTATTTATATAAATAATATTAAAAACCATTTGATTATATTGTGTGAGGATAACATATATAGTAGTTTTTAGAAACCATGTGTCATAAAAACCATTTATCACATCACTTCTAAATAAAAAATGTGAAAAAAATATTTTCAACATCATTTATAATAAATTCATGGATTAATCGATGTAAAAAATAGAGAAAAATGATGTGGAAATCCATTTTTTAGTAAAGTATTATTATTTCCTAGTAATATTTATAAAAGTCTTACATTAATTCAATTCACCTTATAAATGATTAATAGTCAAAATAAAATTCTATTTACTTAGAAACTGGAGAACAGAATAGATCAAATAGTGATTTTGATCTATTTCTCAGGACATTATTGATCTTAAATCCCACTAATTAATTGATAGAATTTCTTTATTAATTATTTAACAGTATGTTATTACCACCTTTTCTCATTTATATGATCAACATGATTCATGATTTATAATGTTATGTTTATATAGTAACCATATTTTGTTTTAGATATAATATAATTCTCTTACTTAGGAGGACAATCACTGCATTGTTTAACACATTTAGATTTAAAATAGTTCTTTATTGTTCCATCCACTCATAGAAATAGAATATCAAAATATTAGAAACAATAACAATAGTGACGAATCATATAATATTGAATGTAATTTATGGGATGTCTAAATCATGGAACTTATTTTTAATTTATGACACCTTACGATTAACCTAGGTCATCTATGGTCAATAACTATACAAATAATTTACAATGGATAGTAATTAAAATGGAAATTAACCTAATAATATGCCTTGGTAATATCTATAAAGATATTCACTCTTAGACCCAATCATCAAGAACAAGTTATGATCGAGTTAAAACCAAATATTCCAAATTCATATTTGTTACCCATATATTTATATTCACCAAAACTAAATCCGCTTTATAATATCTAGATAGGGATTTATTTTCTATGAAAACCCCAAATATTTCATTACCATAGAATTGGACATTCTTATATAATTTTAATTGTCCTTAGGGTTTCCCAAATGTATTTACATCATTATTTTTAAAAGTATCTAAACCTTTATCCAATTCCAACTACAACAACCCAAACATTTCATAAATATTTTATATATAATTTTAGATTAATATTAATATCATATGAATATGATATATGATATGAAAATAGAGGTTTAGTGTATTTTAAACTAATATACATAAATTACATTCACATAAAATATCAATAACATTTCCCATTATGTTCTCCACAACTATAAACCTTCTTAGACATATCATAATTCAAACCTTTTTTCATAACCAACGGAAATGTATTAAAAGAAAGGGTGTTCACTAATTCTCAGAATGGGTAAATATAATATATATCAATCAATGAATATTAGTGATCATAAGATAATAATAAGGTATAATTAAATAATCCATACATTCATAAATCCTAAAAAATTAGTTATTTATAAATAATCATAAATCATGGAACAATAAATTTTCAAAAAAAATTATATGTTTCATATATTTTTGGATTCATCTATAATAAATCACGATTCAAGAGAAAATATAAAAATAATAATACATAAGTTTGTTTTATACACATAATAATATAAAATAGCATTCTTATTCATGATTGACGTCCAATAAAATCATTGTGGAAAAAGTATAATAATCAAAATTCTTACCTTTTCAATCCTAATATTCTCTTTCGATTATCTTCCATCTAGTTAACTCAATATAATATTTTAATTTTATTAACTCTATCATCCCTTGGGAGTTTTAAGACTCTATTTTCATTACCCATTGAATTATAGGGAAATAAAGGATCCTCTATTCATCATGAACTATATTATGGTCACCCTTCACTTAATCAAAATACATACATATGTTCTCTAGATAAAACAATAATAATTTCATCATTGAATAACCCTTGAAAGTAAGAAATATTTCAATATAATTTCATAATAATAATCCAAAACCATTAAAATAAATAATAAATATGGTAACTTTATATCAAATCCCTAGTACATCATATAAAATTTCAAATGATGTTGTTGTGGACGATAACAATTATTGAACTATCACTAAAATATTTATTAAGAAAAACAAACATTTTTTTATAAATCAATTATTTTAAATATGAAAAAATCTAAAATAATAAAGAAAACTTTTTCTTTGAAAATAAACATGGAAACCAGAAAAAAAGATTCAATGAAAATACTGGTTTCAAGGAGGGTAATTATGTTTATCTACTGCATGTAAAACAAGCATTCCTTTCACAATTTATGGAAAAAATTTCAATAGAACATCAATTAAAAAATAATAATTATATTTCATTAAAGAATATAAAATATTTGAAATATATTAGAAATTTATATAAAAAATTTAGAGATATGTGAATGCATTTTTTTCAAATAGTGTAATGAAAATGTGAATATAGAAGAAATTATTATCGACTTAAGAGAAAAATAAATTCAGTTATCCTTAAGAACAATAATTCTATATCATGAGTTCATAAAGAGAGGGAAATGAATGGAAAACATGTAATCCAAAAAAATAACAGTATGAGATGAAAAAAACATAACATTTTGGGATATTTTAAAAAATAATTTATTTTTCAAGGATTTAAATATAAAGACGTCAAATGAAAATGAGATTGTAATATAAAACCCTTTTCTTAAATTTTTCTTTCTTTGTAAGAACCTAAAACTCAATTATAATAAAATTATATTATATTATGATTATAAATATAAACTTATTCAATCCTATAATAAAAAACATATTTTAATTGCATCATCTTATCACCGATTCATTAATAAATATTTCATTACATTTATCATTTTAGCTGTTAACTTCTTTATTTTTCATGTTTGATTATGTTTGATAGTTATGTTACAAGATCATTGATCATGTTTAATTCATTTAAATAATTTTTATAATGATATAAATATCCTATATATTAATTTTATACATATTTATAATAGTTCATATAATTTGGTGATGAAAAATGAATTACATCACAACCTCGAGACAATAATCTGTAAGCACACACGAGTGATGGTTACATTTCATGATAGATGGAAAAAATGGTAAATAATAAATAATCATTAAATTATTATTATTAATTATTACATTTAATATATAAACATTTAATTTATCATAATAACCATCCATTATACATTTTTATGGAAATTGAATTGTATCCCTATGTGGAAGTTGTAGTCCATGTGTACATATGATATATACATTCATCGACCAAATGATGGAGAAGAGGTGGGAAATGGTTGTGAAATTTTCATAATAATATCTTGGTATATTTTTTATACTATATTAATGATTTATTATGGATATAACATATCTATATGAATTGTAATAAAAAATTATATAGAATATTCTTGGTTAAGATTTATAAATATTCATTGAGAGACCTCCTTTATCTTTCAGAATAAGTTGAGAAGTATTAATCATATAAGAATTATATATGATATTTGTTGATGGAAATAAATCAAGGTTTTGTTTTGATAAGATTTTTTCTTAGATATATGTCTCAAAATGTGTGATAATGGTGGTTAAGAGGTTCCCTTTTATATGAGAGGGGAGGGACACACATAGAATTTCTAAGATGATTTTAATGTTATAAGGACATTTAAGTGTGAAAGTGGATCAAAATAAACAAGTATTATAAGGTAGAATTAAATAATGTGGAAATATCTTCAAAATATATGAATAAATATTTTTGGTGGTCATTAATACTCTTATATTTTGGTTTAACCACCGGATAAACCCATTTTATCCTTAATCGGGGTTACCAAATTTTTCTATTATTACAATTAAATATGACTAAAAATTTAGTTAAACTAATAAATTATATTATTTTTTATAATTCAAATATTTAATCTATTTTTTATATTTAAATTTTAAAATTAGAAATTTTAATTTAAAAAAATCACACAAAACACACTGAAAACAGTTCTATAATAATATATTCCAAGCATAAAACCAAATTTATTGTGTTCATTTCACGTTAAAACCCCTAAAAATGTTATTTTTTATTGAATATTTAATATATATATTTCATTAAAACCATTAACCAATAGATATTAATTTACTTTATTAAGATAAAATCACATTACCTTTATAAAAATAGTTCTACAAAATATGTTCTTTTAATCCCAAAAATAAACTTATAATAAAATAACCTATAATGATTTTTATTTTGTAATTAATTATATTATTTAAAATTATATTAGGCTTAAAATTATATAATATCAAATTAAAAAATAATGGGTCATTTATTTGGAATGAATTTATATTTTTTAAAAATATCAGTTTTTACTAATTATTGAAAAACTAGACTTTTCTTAAAATCCTAAAAATTCACCATAAGATCATATTTTTATGAATGAAATATTCTAAAAATAGTTTTTAAGAAAAAATATAATTTTATCATAAGATGACTTTATTAATAATTGAGTACTTATATATTAAACAATAATCAATACATTTACATTACATAGAAAATTTGTACAAATTTTTTATAATGTGGTTATTCCAATTCATACCTAAAAATTAAAAGGATATGTTATTTATTACTATATATCTGTTCATATAGATACAAGCTTTCGTATATAAAAATTTATCAATTACTTTAATATCATTAAAAGGAATCACATACAAAATATCAGGGGGTTATATCCACAATCATGAGATTGATTCTTAACTATTACATACATGAAGAACCTTTGAGTCTCATTCATGTAATTTCTATGGTGATTATTCCCAAATAGTTACATATATGTTGTTGGTTTATATTTAATCCTTGTGATTTATCACTATAGTTTCTGTGAAACACTATTTTTCATTATTATGTTTATAACCATTTGACAAATGAGAGTATTTATTTTTTATTTCAACCTTATTTTTAAATCATTCAATTTCCTCTTATCATACCAACTATCTTATGGTAATTTTCATCTGATGTATTTTAATTATTATACCCATAGTATATAGATATTTGTTTTAGTAAAATTAATAATACTAGAGATATATTTTTTAAGTCTCATGAAGTTATCCTCATTAGTTCCAATGGACTTATCCTCCTTTTATTTCAACTCTAGGAATTCCTACTCAATTTTAGTTAAGAGGGTTGTGGGAAAATATTTCAAATATAAAATAATATAAAACTCCACCCATCCCATTGATTCACAATGTTTCCTTTTTCATCATATTTTTATAGGGCTACAATTATTTAACCACACCCACCAATTGATAAAAATCTGGAATAACATTACCATTTTCTAAGAACTATAGAATATAAAATATCTTCTCTGTATAATTTATCCCTTATATATATTTATTTTCTTAGACATCCCACTAAATGTGGGTGTATTTTTTCAACATAAAACACTAGACACCATGTTATTACATCCTTAGTGAATTTAAGAGAACAAAATGGTTCATGTTATTATTCTTTTCTTATATTAATACGTGGATAATTGGAATAAGACCAAAATATACATCTCTCATACCATTAATTTATTTATTTGAGAAATAAATTCATTATATATAACACAAATTATTAACTCAGTTCCTCTTATTTTCAACTATTTAATAAATAACATGAATGTTAATAGAGGAAATTCTTATTTCTGTATTCATATGAAAATTAAAAAAAATAAACTTAAATAGAATAAATCATAAATTACATATGTATACGAACTTCTAAATTTAATTGTTTGAATACTATTTATCAGTAATAATATTCATATTTGTTTATCTAACCTAATTAGTTATATATTAAATCAAATAATTATTTTTAAATCTAATATAATGATTCACAATGTAGAAGTGATTCAACAAATGATTATCCTCCATGAGTTTTAAATCTAGTTTCCAATTTGGATAACTAGTTTCTCACATAGTGAATATTGAGTTAATAATCAACTATCATTATTCATGGTTTTCACCAATAGGTACAATTATAATAAAGGGGTCACCCACTTATTTATAACCAAACATAGAAATACTTTCTAAGAAAATTAGAATCTATTCTTTAACAACATTTTATTAGTTTCATTATATTTAGAATTATCAGATATGGATTTCACTAATGTTAACAATTCTCAATCCCAAAAAATAAATAAACCTTCAAGTGATACCAACTAAGGTGGCATAAACTAAACATCTATACATTATAACTAATGGCCCAAAATCATTTATTATAACTCATATTAAATGACACCTCATAATCTCAATGATTAAAATATTTGGACTCTAGATACATAATCAACTAATTTTATAATATTATAGAAATCCCACAAAAATTCTTATCTCACATGGCACTCTATTTGATACAACAAACAAAATAATTTTCATAACAAAATAGGGAATTGAAACATAATAAATTTTTAGATCATATTCTATGTAAGTGTAAAAATAAGTATTATAAATGATGATAATATTTTACCATAATAAGAGGATATGTGTATGGGAATACAACCTATGTTCATGGAATAACATTAGATATGTATACCGAATAAATAATATATCTTAAAACATTATCCATGGAATAAGTATTTGAACATATGATAATACATGATTAATAATACTATAACAACCTTAGTAAATAGTCATGATATATAACAAAACATTCTTATAATATTGAGTAATGGAATAATTTCATGTATATATGCATAGAAGATTAATTTCCTACGTTAAAGTGCATTTTCAAGACTATCATCACATATTGGATTAAGACCCATGGGGTAGAGGGTTCAATCCCAATTACCATTAACATTTAATATCATGAGATATAACTCATTACCCATAAAATTATATATCTATATATGGATTACCCATCGTATAATTTTAAACCATATATATGTCTTCCATAAAAACTAGAAAACAAACATAATTCATCATTATATGATTAACCTATGAATAGAAATTAGATTCAAGGAAAAATCCATATGAAAAAATATTAATACATCAATTAAAATAAATTGTATACTATCATTATTTTATATTCATCATTTAATAATAAGAAACATTAAGGTATGTTTACATAGATGAAAAACAAATTTATAGTAGCATTGTAATTTACATTGAGAAAAAAGAAGAAATAATCATAATTTTTTAATATATTTTTTGAAATTTATTATTAAAAAAAGGCAAGTAAACATTAACAGTAAAGAATGATTCATAGTGGGTTATTATTTTTAAATAAACTCAATAAAGGTGTAATAAAGATATGTTAGTTTAGAAAAAAATTTAAAGAGTTTTTTTAAAATTATGTAAAGAATAGAAATGTTGGTGGAAAGAGACCATAAGGAAAATGTTAAAAAGGGATTAATTTTATTAATATTAAAATAACCTTTAATTTTTTTTAATTAATCTAGTAATTAGTAATTAGGACATATATAAAACCAAACAAAAAATTTAGACATGGATGAAAAAGATTCCAGACTGAATGGAAAATTGAATGTTGGTCTTTCTAACTATAATCACATCATTTAAATCATAATCCAAAGGGAAAATGAAATGGTATTATTACATGTATTACATAGGAAAATTAATGTTATAAGAAATTATATGTTGTTTTTGTGAGAAATATCCTACGATATATTTTGTTGGTAACTTATTCATATCAATCTAAAATTTCAAATGATATTAGAATAGAAAACACATTCCTTTTACTCCATAATTGAAAAAAATATATTAAACATCCTATATAATAAAAATAAACATTTTAATATATTATTTTATGACCCATTTCATTCTATTATATTTTATTTTATTCATTTATAATGATTCACTACATATTTATTAGTTAGTTCTTATTTTTTTCATCATTGGATAGCTGTAATTTTGATTGGTGTGCACATATTTTGTAATGTATATTTAAAACCCCATTCATTAATACCATGTTTATCATTACCATATTATAAATTTTATTGAAATATTTTTTTTATGATTTATGAATCCTCTATTTTTATTATATATAAAACATGGTAATAGTTTGTTAGACCATGAAACATGTGGAGCTGGTTTTTCATAATTTACCTATACCAACATATAAAATTATAATGAGTATTAATTTTCATGTCATTCTATAAGAAAAATATTCTTTAAATATTTTAAATTCATTATTTATTATACAATAATAAAATATATTTTAGAAGTATTCATATTAGGAAGTGATGTAAAAAAATTAAACATGTCACTCATGTAGTCAGCAGTCCGTACGTAACATGAGGGATGTTTTTATGTTTTTTTAAATGAGAGTATGGTATATAATGGTTATTACATAAAAATAATACAATTTAAATGTAATTTTATACTTATTTAATTATCTCATAATGCTTATAATATATTTTTAGGAGGCCTAAGAATAAATAAATTAATAAAATTTAAAATGGAGTGCTTATGAGTTCTTACCTTACTCATCGGGATAACTCATTGAGTATGAATTGAATGATATTTTCATGAGAATAAAGCATATATATATTTAGAGATATATTTTCTACGATATATGGTTATAATTTGGTAAATATAAAAGTTATGTGGTTTGAGGAGAAGTGAGTTGGGGTAGGGGTCCTTTTATAATTGTGTGGTGTGACTCTTTTGTAAATATTCATAACATTATATTGAAGGCATGCCAAATTCAAAGAAATGTAGCCATAAAAATAAAAAATAACTGATACAGAATGATTCATGTTTGAGTAATATCTCATGCACATAAAAAATATATAAGGTTTGAGAAATTTTGGATAATTTCCTCTTAATTTAACATTTTTTCATAATTTTCTTTTAACTATGTAACTCATTTCATAGCATTGGTAACATATTTTTTATACAAAAAATAAAATTTAAATTACTAAATAAGTTATATATTTGGATTGAAATAATTAAAACCATTTTATATAAATAAATATAAATAATTAATAATAATAAATCATAAATAATAAATGATTATGGAAAAAATATGTCTTAGAACAAATATAACATACCTTCCATGATGTGAAAAACATGACCCGAAATAAAAAAATATTCTTAAAAGTATAATTTTAATTATTAAGTACATATTTTTGTATGAAAAGTGTTTCATAAATTTTAAATTCATTCTCATTTCCCAATGATTTCATATAAGTCCCTATAGTTTTAAAAATTATATTTTCTACTATTCACCTATGAATCAATATTTCAATAAAAATTGCAGAGATTAATCCCAGTATAATATTTTCTTTATGAGTCCAAAAATAAATTTCATTTATTGAAATTTATATTCTAAAATGTATGATTATAACTTTTAAATGGAATCATAAAAAATAATGAAAAAATATTTTTATATAAAAATTTCTTTTTTATAACATTAAATTTTATAACTTTTAACGTTCATAAATTAATATATAAACTAGTGTTAATATATTTTTCATATAAAAAATTATTTTTTAATAATTTAAAAACAATTTTCTTCATATTAAAATTTTTAGTACATAAAAATAAAAATTTATTGAAAAAAATGATTTTTAAGCATAAATTAATCTTTCTATTATATATCTAAAAAAATTTAATTCCATCAATGAATTAGTATTTTAAATTTGCAGTAATTTTTATTATACATAAAATTTATAATTACATCAGTCATATTTATACACACTAATTTAATCGAAATATTGTGATGGATATATTTAATACTTATGGTATTTTCTTAATAAAATCTATAAGAGTTTATTTTGGTGGACTATTACATGTGACCCATGTTATTCAACACAATATTTAAATGGTAAACCACATATTTAATTATAGGATTTTCCACATTCATACTATTTGGACTATATTTTTCTCCTTGAGGATGATCATGATCTAGTTCCTCCAATATTCACCCTCTGGGAAGCGAATATCTCTTCGCAAAAATTTGGGTAAACCAATTTCTTTTGTGATCACACTATGAGAACATATATTTCTTTATTAAGATTGTAGTTCTCCCAATCCTTAAAATTTCATTTTCTTGTGCAAAAAACTTCATTTATAAAATTCAGTAGTACTAAAATCATGATCCTCCAATATGGAATGAAGATAGTAAGTTCGAGGGTTGTGATGACCTAGTTTTCACCCAATGACCTGATGTGATTTCATGAATGTTCTGTTTTATTTATTTATTTACACTATATGTATAATATTTATATATTTTGGAATATATTAGGATCACCATTAGTGGAGTCATGTTGAAATATTTTCTCACATCATAAAAATGCAGCTTAGTAGATGTGAAAACCACATTCCAACATGATGATATAGTGAGAAATATTATATCAGTGATCTGTTCAGTGTATCATAATAATGTTTTAGTTATGTGTTCGAGGGGATTATTGGAATTATAGAGTGTGGTATCCGTTTATTTATTATATTCCTCTTATATTATGTTTTATATGTTTTCCTTAGTGTATAAAATTATCTAATGTATAACGGTTAAACGATCATGTTTTTTTATTATATCTTCATGATTCTGTTTATTTATAAGATTTTGATTTATACTATAATTTAATGTTTCACTTTTATATTGATGTTTTTGTTAGGTTTTATTATATTATATTTCTTAAATTCCTATAATACTGAGGGTATAGTCTCCCAATTGAATGAAATAAACCCTCCCCACCAAATGGTAGCATGTGGCTTATGGGGATACATTCAATAATATAGATAGGTTCAATACATTGTCACTTTTTTGTATTCTAGGTATTGGGAACACAAATGTTAGGATTATATTTTTTTCGTTGTTTTAGTCTTCAGTGTTTTTAAATAGAGGTGGTACTTGTTACAACATGGGATGTCCATCTTTCTTATTCCTAGATAACTCCTTTTATATAGAAGACTATGTTACTTGGTTGTAGGGTTCATGATATTTCCTTTTTAGTAATATTTTAGTTGTTTTGAAAATGTATAATATCTATTATTATGATTTATTATTTTACACTTGGATCTATGTGTATAAATAAATTTGTACATATATCATAGTTGAAACTAAGTATTGCATGGTATTAAAATATGTTTGATGAATGTATAATGTTTTGGTATTTTTTTGGTATAATAATTTATAAAATAATGTTTTGAACAAAAATATTGAAATTTGACTATTAATGGATTTTTTTTCACAATGAAGTAATTATAATTAATTTTATGTAATAAATAATTTAGTTTTCTATTTAATAACTAATTAAGTAATCTTAATTAGTGGGAATAAATGGAGATGGTTTTATATTTGATTACTAATTTAATATTATGATGATGCATGATATGTACATTTATATGATTGTTTTTTTATATGGGATAGTAATTGAATCACATGACATTATTTTGGATTAGTACAGGGGTTATGCTTTGGAATACGCATGGGGTTCTTGGATGATTTAGAAACCCAAAATGGGGTAAAGAAGACATTTGGATTAATTTATCTATGATAGAATTCTATGTCATAGATAATGTTTTTTTGGTATCAATTGTTAACTATGGTGTTGTAATTGATATTTATACTCTAGTTATATTGGTTTGAGATCCATGATTGTTTTGGATGAATATATGGATGTTAAAAATTAAAATCATAATAGGTTATATTGAAATGTGTGCATGTTGAGGTGATGTGAGGATAGTTCTTATATCGGATAAGGAAAGAATGGTGGGTTTATGACATGTATGTTGTGATATATATCTACATTTGGGAATATTATTAGTTATAAAATATTTACCACATATTAAATGGTGAAGAAACCAAATTGATTGATAATGATGATGTTATTTTTTATCAATAAGTTTTTCAGACCAAAATTCAAGTCATGCAAAGGTAGGGTAATATATGAATAACCAAATTAATGAATGTTGTGATTGAGTTAATCCATATATATAAATAGGAAAAGTAAACCAATAATTTTCATTTATTTCTTATAAAAAATATTAAAAAATGAAGTATTTATATCTGAAGATTAGTGAACTGTTCCTTTATTGAATTAATGAAAATTGTCCTATGAAGAAGTAAGCACTGGCTATTAAATGTTTCAATTGAGTTTTAGGTGTTGGTTAATGAAAAACATGAGGATTAATTATTAAATAATTGAAAATATGGTGGGTTATAATAAACTGTAACTAGATTGTTATGTATAAACTCGACTGTATTTTTTCAAAAAATCACTAACATGGTGAAATTTAAGAAGATAAGTCTAAATAAGGAAATAACTAGGAAGGGAGAATTTATTGAAATACTCAAGGACAATATTTATATACAACAAGACTTTAGAAATTATATTTATAATATTTAGAAATATTTTGGTATTTTTTTTAAATGCATTTATGCTATTAATATGCTTTATTTTAGTGATTGGAATGTCATAATGATATTTGATGCTTCTCTTATATTATTTGAATATTTTTTAATTTTTGGATATGAAGATGGAAAATTTTCCAAGGAGTTGTTTTATTATATTTTTCCTCAAGATAGAAAATTAAAAAAAATGTTGTTCTTCCATTTATATATTCATTTATTGTATAAATATTAGTTGAAAATCATGCAATTTTAATAACTTATATTGGGTACCTAACATATTTTATATTATATGTAATACTTTATGATGAATATGTAAATTTTTATTATAAATTATTGTAATATAATGATGTCATTAAACATATGAATTTTATTGATACACTATGATGAGTAAGTATTTTCAAAACATATACATTTCTATTGAAATAAGCCTAATTAGTTTATTAAAACATAAGTATAAATTTGATTGGGATAAAAACATTACTCAATGTCTATGGATTATAAAATTTTAGGAATAACACAATATTTGAATAAAATATGATAGTTAGATAATTTTTAAAGATATACATAGTTATATATATATATTTATATTATATAAAAAAGTATTATTCATTTATATAAATGTGAGATTTCAAAAACTTTATTTTCCATAATTTAGGTTATGGATGTTAAATAAAATGATGATAAATAAAGAATTAATGGAATTAAATATCACAATTATTCAAATGGATCATTATTCAATAAAAGAAAAATATCATGATGGAGTGAAGAAGAAGATCATGATGTGGATATGATTTTCTTTTGTGAAATAAAATTTGATGAGTTTTTTTCATTTTGAGAGATAAGAAATTTGAGAGAAGATGGATCAATACATGATGACTGTGAAATTTGAAGATGATGAAGGTTGCAGAATGGAAGAAGACATTTCACATGATACCATTCCCTTTGAGAAATGACATAACACATTCACTATTTTTTTTGAGGTAACATATCATTTTGATATTCCATCACAAAAATATGGATTAAATGCTCATGGTTTTTGAGTAAAATATGAGGTCATTCTATTTGTGGATATCATGTGGAGTATTAAAAATATGATCCTTAAATATTATTTTAAATTTCAATTTTGAATATGAAACACTAACAAAAATAATTATAGTTTATATATTCATGTATGAAAAATATACTGATCGGATTTTATATATGTATGAAAATATATATAGTCAAATAAGTCCATTGGATAAAAGTAGGGTTGATAACCTGATATTGAATTATAAAAAAATATCTTTAGTATCAAAGATAGATTATACCTGATGAAATTCAAGAGAAAAAACCAAATGTGTTGAGGAATAATAAAATTAAATAATCCCTATGATATCTCTATATCATATTAAAAGGCATATCTATATCATATAAAATGATG
This sequence comes from Viscum album, assembly GCA_963277665.1. Classification (NCBI taxonomy): domain Eukaryota; kingdom Viridiplantae; phylum Streptophyta; class Magnoliopsida; order Santalales; family Viscaceae; genus Viscum; species Viscum album. The sequence continues at coordinate 1,996,221,077 of OY728136.1, forward strand.
GAGAAGGTAAAAATATTATTTTCTTCTACTTTTTTGAGGAACTTGGTGAAGTGAAAAGAAGGAACAATTTGCTGTCCAATTATATATTTTATCATAATGATAAAATTTAAAGAATAATGGTAATGTTCATGTGGTAATCATGATTGTATCATGATGGTGAAAGACCTTCTTGTGATGAAGAATATTTTTTTTATATTATACAATGATATTCAAATAAGAATAAATAAATGGTTTAGGAATTCATAGGGAGAACTAATTGTACACTGGTAGAGGTTTCTCTATTGAACTAGTTATGATATTGTAAACTAGAAAGAGGTTAGTTAAGAAGGACTCTGGGTAGTGGCTTACCCCCACTCCCTTGCGCACCTAGGGGTTCTTCTTTAAGGCATCTCCTCCCCTCCTCTGGCACGGATCTACCTTAGTGGCAGTTATCTCCTCTCAACTCGGTGTCATTAGGTGTTAGATATTCTTATTCTTTCTTCGCTATGGGATCGTCAGCGACTTCATTTATGTTTCAGGTTCATTCCTAAACTCTGGTTTCATTATTGGCTATGGTATTTAGCTAAAACCATTTCGCTCCTGGATGCTAGATCTCATATCGATGTCGGTGTGCCACTCCAAGTGGTCTAGCTTTGATATCTCATCGTGGTTGTGGCTCCGAGTGGCTCGGTAAAGACTCCTTCTGGGGGTTTGAGGTCTCATTGAGGCTATGGGTCATCATTAGCCCAGTTCTCATGTTGGCATGATCTGCTTGTTTAGGATTTCACCGCGGTTGTGGTGTTCTTGTCATCGGCATGTTCTATAATGGAAGATCTAGATCGGGTTTCCTTTCTTAGCATTATCCCAGCTTGAAGTCTATGATCCAGTGTTCTTGGGGTCAGTTCCAGTGGCTTGTTGGTGGGACTAATATCATTTTGGTTCTTTGTATGTTGTTTCCAGGTTATGATTTGGTGATACTGTGTTTATGTTTGAATGGCTGTGAATTTGGTGGTATTGGCTGCTCTTTGCTTGAGTTACTGGAGGTGAAATGGATTATCTGTTGGGGAACCCAGAATTTTTTCATGGTTTTGATTTAGATGGGGATATATCTATCATCTTCACCGCACATTAATTTTCATATTTGGAAGATTGAGAGGGTATGGTGCAGCCATTGGTACCGTGCCCGGGCACTCCTGCACGAGACTGCTTGCTGAGCAGTCATGCTTTGGTGGAGGTGTACCTTAATGAGGTTGATGATGGGTTGAATCATTGCCTCATTGTTTTGTTCTGGGTTTCAACCCCCTTTCTTCTTTAGTTTGTTAATGTCTTGATATCCTTGAATTCTTGGTTTTCTCCCTTTTTACCCTTAAAATATGGCTTATCTAAAATCAATAAAAATTTTGTCCTTCGGGCCATTCAGTCAAAAAAGACGCAATATCAAGAACATATCAAGAGACAATAAGGAATTTTTAAAATATAGATTATTTAATTCACGTTCATGATAAAGACGATATATATATCTCATACTCAATACTAACATAAAACATATTAGGTATCCATATTGGTGTTGTTCCATGCAAAAATATTTAGATTTTTTCATTCATACATTATTCCATGCATGCAGTGAAGATTCTCAAAGACAAATAATAATAAGATTTACATATTAAATTAAATAGTAATACAGGTAACATTATTAATATAGGAATTAAATGGATAAAATAAATCATTAAAAATTTCAAGATTATTCACCCCCAATCTACTAGGTGATTTCATAGTCCTTTTTTATTATTAAATTCCATATCAAAGATAAAAAATTCCCATTGATTAAATATTTTCCATTCCCATTTTATTTATTATTCTTTATGAAGATTGAAATTAATTTTTTTATAAGTTTCTCCTATTAAAATTTTAGTTTTCATATTTATTAATAAAAATATCACAATTTCATAGAATAATTTTAGAAACATGATGTACATAGATTCCAAGAAGTTTAGTACGACTTCAAATGAAAAATTTGATACAACACAACATTAAGGTATACGAAGTAGTTGTTTATTAAATTTTTTTGAGAAGTATCATTCTGATGAATCAATTTCAATATTTTAAGAATATAAATTATAAATGAATAATTAATGAGTTATTTATTTTTATATTAATCCTTAATATTATATAAAAATACGTCCTATTAATATCTTCACATATAAACTTGTGTACATTAGGGGAGAAAGATGAAAAATCATAAACAGAGTATGATGCTCATGTAATGGAATACACATTGGCTAAAAATCTAAAAAATATATGTAACACTGTCAATACACTTGATAGAGCCAAAGAAGATACATTAAGGATATAACACTAAAGACTCACCCTTGATAAGGAAACGTTGTATAAAGATAATGATCAGAAAGAAGATATAAAAAAATTCATCCATAAAATGTCACATGGATTTAATGAAATGATTTGGATCAACGAAACATATTTCAAAATCTAGGATAAAATAATTAATGACCTTATAAATATTTTACACTAATTAAATAATATATATGATGATTATACGAATATTATGAGGAGGAAATTTTAAGATGGAATGAAATCACATATAGACTAGAAAAACACACTAAAAATATGAAGTCCTAAATTGTAGGTTTATTTATGGAATATTTAAATTAAAAAATTGGAATCTTTAAATGAATATGAGAAGGGAGGTTAATTAAAGAATATTTTTTATAATAGTCCTATCTAAAAAATAATTATATAAGTAAAAATACCAATTTGATATCTTCTATTTATCTATCATTTCTAATCTAATGGGAAAATGTAACAAATTTATAAAAAAATAGTTTCATTAATAATTTTTTGAATTGTAAGTTTATGTTTTAAATAATTTTTTTTGAAATATTGGTGGATAAAAATGACATGATATCAACCACTACATCTAGTTTAATGGTATTTTCCTTCCAATGACATTAATTTTCCAATTTTTGGGGCTGGAAGTGCTTGGGGTGGGGGTTCTAGGAGTTTTTGGTCGAAGATAGAGCTAAAAAATCTAAAATGTGAAATTCACATCATTTATGGGTTTCATGAAGTTTAATGGTGGTTTATGAAATGGGTGGATGACTAGTTCATGTCTTTTATATTTGTTGAGGGAGAAACCATGAGTTGGATTACACATAGTGTTAGACTAATTCAGAAAGTGAATTAAATAATTACAAGGTTATTTTTTAGTGAAATTGGGAATTTTTTGAAACCCAGGGATTACATGTCATGTAATATTTATAGATTGTGAAATTGGTTAGATTATAGGTAATACGTCCCTTTGATAGATGATTTTATATTAATTTGGTTTTTATCTTCCTCTCTCATTTTGATGGGTCCCTAGGCACATTTGAAGGGTCTTCTATCCCCCTTCCTTCTGCTTCAATTTTTTGGATTGGATGGAGTGCCTATTGGTGATTGGTGTAATACCTTACTTCGTGATGGTCAGTTTCATATTTTTCTTCTCTTGGAGATTTGTTGTGGTGATGTTTTTTGGATTTGGTTATGAGTTGGGATACCTTTTTTATATCCCTTTATAATGTCTCAAACACAAATGCCACATAATAGTTTCCCTAAGCCATGTGGGCCACATATCCTCAAGAAGATCTCCCCAAAATCCAAAGGATGCCGACTATAAACGAGGGCCTATGGTGTTTCTGTTGGAGATAATTCCCTCAGTTGTATAGTGTATCATAGTGGATAAATATAAATAGTGTTAAATAGAAGAATCAATATAACAAAAGATTAAGCATAATAGAAATACACATTGATAAAAATAACTAAAATAACTGGAATAACATGAAATAAATAATGATTATATGTCATGTATCTAGGATGTTGTATAATATGGATACAAAGTTTAAATAATACATGAAAACCCCAAAGTATAAAAAGGATTTAGATAAAATATCCCATGAATACCTATCTATAACTCGGTCATCAACTACCAACTCTATCCTTAAATAGCAAGAAATCAAATAACTGAAGCATTATGGTTCCCTCTATTAACACCTGTATACATGTAATCTTTCCTGAGTTCCATACAATTCCTGGATAGTCTATGAGATAAATCTAAATGGGCCACCACCAATGTTTTCTATAACTTCTGGCATATGTAATGGAAATGTAACTATGTTAAATAATTAATATATAAATTAAATATTTACAAAATAACTAAATACACATGTACCTCCTTCATCCATCATCTAGTGTTTAACGATGCAACTATTTCATTATATGATTATTGAATGTTTATATATAAGTCACATGTTAGTAACAGTGAAGGTTCCAAGATGTAACAAGAAAACGAGTAATGATATAAAATAATGAAGTTCCATGGTAACAACCAAGGAAACATAGAACTCAAGGGTCACCAAATTAGTAATAAATATATCATAGTTAAGGTTAATAGTTTAATAAAAGGAGTATACTCCAAGCCATTACACAATAATATTCCTAATAAGTTTAAGGATTTCATTCCTAATAAAAAAAGGCTAAGCAGTGACTAGTCCTGATGGGATTAAACCACAGAACATACATTTAAATTTTTAATCCAAGGATTGTATCCAAGGAATCCTTTCATAATATTTAAGGGATCTTATAGTTTCATATTGAGTATCCAAAGTTAGACAATGATCAGGATCCTGGTGGATCTCAACCAAAGCAAGCCACATCCATGAATTGGAATGGGGTTCTTGAGTGCTCATTAAATTCCATAAGGAATCCAAAATGAACTCTATTTAGGCCACACATATATTATAATTAAGTAATATAATATTATATTTTATCAATTAATTCCTTCCATTAGGGAGAAAAGTCCATATAGTTTCAAAACAATTAATCAAGTCATAATTAATCGATAAATTCACTGGGTTCAAGTCATTCCTTTTATATGCATGACAAAGCCATGGAGATTATAACCATTGATCTAATAAATTTTAATAATTTTCATAAATCATGTTTCACTCTACAACCTTATATTAACATGGTAATGGGTTCTACAAACATGAAACTCATTGTTAAATTACATTTAAAAAAGGACATGTCTTATACAAAGTATACATTCAAATTTCAATTTCACATTTAATTATCAAATTGATGTACTTTACTTAGGTGGTTCCGGTGGTGATAATACATAGTAGTTTTTATTTTTAAATTAAAATTTAAATCATGTCATTTAATATAGAAAATTGTACCCATATAAAGTTCAATCCAAGGCACACCCGAACGAAGGCTCAAATGTGTCAAAACAACAAAATGACAACTAAAGAAAAAAATTCTACATGGGATGGACATAGTTATTAGAATAATTAGTAACAACTAATAAAATATTTTGAATGATAATAAATTTATGTTTCTAATGATTATAAAAATGGAATATAAATTTGAGAAATGACACCCGATGAAATCGGTCTCCCCCACGTGATAATTCCAAAATCAATGAACATGAAGGATGGGTTATATACCTCCCACCATAGGATTGTATGACTCTCCTCCACTATTATTATCCTCTTATTCATCTTACAAAGGATAAAATCAGAGAGACGAGTAAAAATGCGTACACCTCAAAAACTAGTTTGAGATAAAGAGAGAAGAAGAATATAAAAAAAATGACTCGAGTATTTAGCATTGCACATCCAACATGATGAATCAAAGTTGAAACTGATCCCAGATAAAAGATATCCCATGATCTACTGGTTAGGACATAAAAATATCCAAAATGAGGGAAATGGAGGTTATTCCTTCTGGATATTAAATCAAGGATAAAGGATGGTTTAATTAAATCATTAAGTGTAAAAATTTATAATTAACCAACATTTAGAATGTGAGCGGTATGTTCGCACGGTTTTCCAAACATTGTGAAAACCATGCATGAGTACCTAGAGAAAGGGGTGTACCAAAAGGTTAGACAAACTATTCACCAATTGTATTTTACGGATTTATTAAAAAAAGCTTTCCACTCACAAGGTTTTATCTAATTGTGTGTCTTCCCTAAATGATTTTACTACAAACTGTGCATCATTCATAGTTTAATGAACAATATGGGGTCCAGATTCCAACTAATACCTTCCCCCCTAGAGTCATTTTCAAACTCATTATTAACAAATATTTGGTGGAAAATAATATATTATAATGACATTTAATGGATCTATATGTTTGTGAAAAATGGGTTCATACAATATTCCATCATTAAAACAACTCAACCCATAGTTCACCTTCCAAGGGTGGGGAACAACTATTTGAGAATAAATCTACCACATGGCATGTAATTCATCATCCCATTCCAAATACTAATCCTTCATGTGGTCGTGCTACCATGACACCCATTCTAGAGAGACATATCAGCCTCAAAGATCCTTCATTATCTGGTCGATTATGTGTATGGGATAATCCTCTAAGTTATCATTGGAATACAACTCTATATCCTCAGGAATCAAAGGTGTGAGATGTGTCATCATGATTTTGGAGAAGTTGGGAAAAATAGAATATGTTATGCATAGATAGGCACTTCTGAGGAAATAACAGCCCATACACTATTGGACCATCACATTATAAAATCTCAAACAGAACTATGTAGTAAGGTAATAACTTCCCATGATTCTGTAACCATCTATTTGATATCATCAATGATACACAATGGAAAACATGATGCCCGACCTCAAACTCCAAAGGTCATCGGTATCAATCGGCATAATATTTCCATATAGACTGAGAATTAGTCATATTATTCTTGATCAACCAAAACTTCTCTGAAGTCTCATGTACAATATGATAAACTGGTAGGGTTACATTACTTGCCTCTATCCCGTACTGGGGTGAACTACACAACCTACAACATAAGGCCTCAAAAATATCCATATAATATTTTTCCTAAAATCTATTATTATAGGTGAACTCAACGAGAGGGGTATAATTTGCCCAAGAACCACAAAAATCAAGGATGAGTGTTCATAGCATGATCCCTTAAATCTCGAATTGTTTGTTCCAATTTTCCATTAGTCTATGGGTGAAAATATATGATAATAATCATTTGTGTACCCATATCTTTCTTCAATCCCATCCAAAACTGTGATTTGAAACAAGCTTCCTTATCTTAAACGATATTACAAGGGACCCTTTGAACTCATATGATCTCACAAACATACTGTATTACTAGATCACCAATTTAGAAAGTCTCATAAATAGGATGACAGTGGGTGTCCTAATTTAGTTGGTCAACAACTACCCATACAACATCACTACCCCTAAATAACCTGGGTATTCCGACTACAATGTCCATGGAAACATCTTACAATATCCATTCCAATATTGTTAGTGGATTTAAAAATCCTATAAGTCTCTAGTTCTCTTACTTCACCTGATGAATGGTGGAAAACCGGTTGATAATTCATGCAATCTGACATTTCATCCTAGGCCACCAATACTGGGGTTGCATATATCCATACATTTTGGAGATGACCAGATGAACTGTCCCCTAAGAAGTGTGGGAATATTTAATCGACTCCATTATCACAACATTAAGAACCCTGAAACACCCCTGAATACATAGGATTTAATCCCTTTCCACATACTAAAGTGCCGGTAATTTGTCTCCTGGTATACTCCCACTAAGAACCAATATCGTAGGGTCTGAAAATTGTCTACCCTTCACATTCTCAAAGAGGTAAGAGGAGACTACCAATGACGATAGGTATGACAGTTTTTGAATATCATGATACTCTAGATGCATCTTAGAGAAGATAGACATTAATTTCAATTCATCACTAGAAACCTATATGCTCTATTCTTGAGTTTTCTGACTATGGGCCACATCAACTATGCTTCCCTTTTGAGCCATATAGGAAAGCTACAAATCAAATTACTAATGATATTTGACCTATCATTTCCATCATAGATTCGATTAAGATTGTGATAAGATATATTTGAGGCTCCTATTTTCTCCATACACCACAATGTGATCACAAAATAGATAATGTCTCTTGAAATGTAGACATAGACAAGTATTGCAAGATCAAGGTCATGCATCAGGTAGTTCTCTAATGAGGCCTCAACTGTCAATATCTTTATGCGACTAATCTACCCCCCTACATCAGTACAACTCTTTGGTTGATGAATGATTCATCACATAATATTATATAACCTCTTCCATGATAAAAAAATATTAAAATCAGAGAAGAGAGAAGTATCCATTTCAACCCCTAAAAATATTTCTCTCAAGCTTCTAACCAGATGAACATAACACCTTTCATTGTAAGTCCAGGGACCGGTGAAGGAATGAATGAGAAGTTCTTTATGAAATTATTGTAATATCCATCATGCTCAAAGAGAATCTGTATATCAAACACATCCTTGGGTTTCTCCTTGGAAAATATATAACTATCCTATTATAGGTCAATAGACACTCACGATTCTGATATGATATGACCTAAAAAGTTAACATTTTCAATATAGATGTGGCACTTAGTAATAAATGAATAAAAAAACTATATTTTATTTTACTCTGAATGATATTTTTGTGTATATCATGGTTGCAACATGTAATATAATACAACAAGATTTATCACACCATGTCCATCATAAAATAATCCAGATAGGAATGGAAATAGTATTCATTAAAGCGATGAAAATGGAGGGTGTGTTTGTAAGACCGAACCACATAACAAGGAACTCAAATAGACTATACCTATTATTGAAGGTTGTACGAGGTATGTATGATGGACTTACTCACACTTAGTAATATCCCAGCCTCTAGTCGATCTTATAAAAGACCATATCTCATCAATTATGGTCAATGAGATCATCTATTTGAGGTAGTGGATAACAGTTTCTCATTGTATATCAGTTAAAAATTATGTAATCCATGCATAGATGTAATGTTCCATCTGCCTTATTGGTAAGAATAACCATAGAACCCAAATAGGATGTATTGGGACATATAAAACCTTTCTCCTATAGATCATCTAACTACCACATGATTTCCAATAGATCAGTAGGTTCTATTCAGTATGGAGTAATGGAGACTAGTGATGCATGTAGAATGAGGTCAATCGTAAACTATACCTCCCTTTGAGAAGGTAGACTAGAAAATTTATTACTAAAAACATCCATTAAATGATCTACTACTTTGGGGAAATTAACTCATAAAAACCATAATCATCTATGAAGTGATTTTCAATCGAGGTGGTCACTCTACCTATCCCATGGTTCTCTAGTCCTTCTCTACTAGCATGGACATCCCACTCACCATTAAATATATAACTACTTCCCCTATTGATGTAAGAGATACAATTCAGTTATTGAAGTTTACAAAAGTGTGATACTAAACCAACCAATCCATCCTGTCTTGATAGAGCTAAATAGTTCATGTATCTCAAGGAGTTTTCTATGTCAGTTATAGTGTATTCCTCACAATCATGGAGTTTCAAAAAATTTCACCAATTCTAACCGGTGGTTTTAATTCACATTCCATACACTTCAAGTTTAGATTTGTTTACGCCATCTGTACACTGGTTAATGTCATTCAAATGCCTATTTTTTCTGAAAATAGTCAATTTGGCTCTTATCACAAAGTGAAGGCCAAGGGATCATAATAGAACTAAGCATAGAGAATCAGTTTCATGGTGGTCCAGTGGTTCTCCATGTGGAAGGAATTATTCCTTAAAGGTTTCTCAATAGGGTAGTGAAAACTAGGGTACCCGTTTTTTAACTCCATGGTGTGCCATCTGTGTGGATGATGGGGGCACCTGATTCATAAATGTGATAGAGAACCAATTGAGTGTCGGGCTTTCATCCATATGGGACATCTTCATAGATTCTATCAGACCTTTATAGTAGCATCTATTATAAAAGGATCAGCATCATCTCAACCTTCAAGATAAGGTTGTTTTGTGTCGTTTTGGGAAAGGAGTTGGAATAGCACTAACAAGACTGGGTGAGGAGGAGGTCGTAGTAATGGGAGCCATACAATTGATCACCAATAGTTCCAATAGATCATCTATGATCATGGTATTCCATCTATTTCATAGGGTCATGGATTATGATAGTTTTATGCTCTAAAAATGATGATTATAATCGTGGAATATAATTTCAAAAAACGGAACCCGATAAAATTGGTGGGCCCTACATGACAATTCCAAAATCAATGAATTTGAGGTATGATGTATATAACACCCATCATAGTCTTGTATGACTGTCCACATCTAGTATTGGCCTATAATTTAGATTGGAATGGAGTAGATATATGAAATGAGTAAAAATTCATACACCTTGATAACTAGATCATGATTAAGAGCGATGAAGAAGAGTTAAAAAAAATTAAGTACTTACTGTTACACGTCCAACGTGATAAACGACAGCCTGAAGAAATCATAGATGAAGAAGATATCTTGATCCATAGTTTAGTACATTAGAAGCTCTATGATGATAGAAAATTTACTTTATTCCCACTATATATCAGGTTATGGAATATAGAGAGCTTAATTATATCAGTAGGTTTAAAAAATGTAAATTTACTTGAAATGTATCTTGTGAATGGTCTGTATGAATTGTTTTCCAAACCATGTGAAAACCATGCATAGGTTTATAGATAATGGGGTGTAACACATCTTCAGGTTGAACATTTAGGGAAACCATGCTCCAGCAGTGTTGTAAGTCTTCATTTGAAAAAATAATGTCACCCACACGGTTTGCTCTAACTGTGTGTCACCCCAAATAGTTTTACTAAACACTGTTAGTCAATCCTACTTCTAAAAAAAATATGTGTTTCATGTTTTGAAAAATCCTCAAACACCCTCTCCACATTTAATAACTCATTAAAAATCCATATTATGTCCAAAATAACATGATAGACCAAAATTTAAAGGATTCATACCTATGTGAAAACATTGTTCTTACAATATTACCCCCTTTAATGAGCTCGTCATTGAGTTCACCTTCCAAGGGTGGTGAAATACTATTTTATAAAAAAATCAAGCCACTAGGCATATATGATGGTCTCTCACCCCCATGTCTCATCCTGCACATAGCCATGCTACCATAGCACCCATACTAGAGGGATAAAATAGCCTTGGAGAACCATCACACTCTGGTCAATGATGTACACTGCATACTCCTCATAGGTTGAATTAGAATCTAACTCAGCCTCCCCAGGATCAATTATAAGGACCCAGTCTTAAAACATTACATAATATTGAATTAAATGGATAATTCACATTGAGGATATTTTTTGGTTTTGACTTTTAGATAATTAGTCCATAACTATTACATTACATCCCAAAAGTTACAAAGTAGACACTTCACTCAATTTCCATTTTTTTATAAAATAAAAACTCTTGAATAAAATAGTCATGTCTAGTTCCATGTTTTAGACAGCATGACTTTTCCTTGATCACATCTTTGACCCTATTCATCTTTATGTCCTGTGAAATACGTTTTAAAACTTGGTATGAGCTTAAAAATATTAGTAAGGGTTATAAAACAAAGAAATGAAACATTAGTTCATCAATACATACAAAACATAATCTCTTTATCATACCTCATGAAATCATAAGATTTATGAATAACACATAGAAATCATAAATCATAAATCTAACTTGTGGAATCCATTACATAATTACTTTGTTGCTATCACAACCAAATATGAAGTTACATTTGGAATAACCATCACAGTATATTCTCTAAATCTCATAAGAGAAACATTCACGTTTACCTCTGTCACATTATCTAATGCATTGGAGAGCTATCACGGTCTCACCCACCCTAGGTTTATCATGGAACAACCCATATATATAAACAATTCCCAATAACCATAACATATTCATAACACATAAAACAACCATAATGCAAAGATAACATTTCTATATTGCAATCACAATATATCATTTCAAGATATTTACATAATCAATGCTTTATCAAACCATTTTCAAAACCATTTAAAACATTTAATAAAGAGATTTTTGAATCAAATTATCCCATACCACTTTGAAACCATTGAGAGGAATTAACATTTTAAAACAATCATGTCCTTATAAATAAATCCTTAAAACCATTTTGAAAACACGGATATTAATGAGAAAGATTTAGAAGAATAAATATTTAAAACAATTAAAATTATTTTTTAGTTAAATATTACCTTAAGAGAATAATTTTGAAATGTATTTTATTAAAAATGGACATGGATAATAAATATTTCCCCGAAAATACTTACACATAAAAAATCTTGTATAATAATGAGATTAAGGAATTAACCCTTACCCCGTGTCCGAATTGAATCTTTCGTTCTTTAATCTCCTAAATAATAAACTAAAGTTAATTTCTACTTTCATAAGAACATTTTTCAGGTTTATTATTCTTTTTATATCACTTATTTCCATGTTATAAACATTATATAATCATTTAAGTTTATAATGGTCATTTTATTGATATTTGTTACTTGATTCAAAAATGAACTTTTTATATTTACAAGTTGTTCATGTGGTCAAAAGTACATTATCTACGGAATGATATTCAAGATTTAGAAATCATATATATCATATATACCCAATATATATATGTTTATTAATTATATTACATAACATTTCGAGGTAATAAATGAAATGCTCCGTTCATGGAGATGGTAAGTCGTACGTACGCATGAATGCTACATTCATTTCTCTTTCATATTTTTAATGGAATTAAAACATAATGATAAATTTTTATATTATAATTCCATTATAATATCATATATAATTTCTTTAACTCCATATTTTATACATTTTACGTATGTCATGAACGAGTCATGTCACTTTGAGGGGGTGTTAGTCCGCACTTCCTCAAATGAAACTATCCTATTAACCCACTATGGAAACCATAAAAATATTCTATAAATGAAAATTAGAGAATAGTAGAAAAAATTTAAATATAATATATATCATATAAATATAGTTCCATCTTAATGGCTACCATAATAGGTTGTAGGAGAAGATTGAACATTCATCATTTCGTGAGGCAGTAGTTCGCCGTCCACAGAAACAGTATGTTTTTTACAATTAGATGGAGGTGTGTGTAATTGTATTTCGAATCCTTCTAATAACAACAACATAGTATATTGAGGATAAATTTTTGTTATAAAATAAAGGAATAAAAATAGTTTAGGGGGTTGGAAATGTAAAAATATATTAAAGAACTTAATAGAAAATGTTACCTTTAAATCAGGTAACTTTCTTTGGTTTGAACCAAAAATATTTTTTAAAGTGCCTTATGTCTATGTAAAGGCTTCTAGGTGGGATGGAGGGATATTGATAGACAATTTGGGAATAGTTTGGACGATAAAAGGTGCTTGAGAGGTGTGAGTAAGGGGTTTTAAGTGAGATATTTTTATAAGGGGGAGTAGGGGCTCTTTAGGAAACATTCAAAATATTATTTTATTATATAATGATTTTCGGTTTCTAAAGGTCCAAATCTTATTAAAGTCGAAGTTAAGATGACTATTGTTTGAAATAGAATCTTCCAATAATAATTTTGTAGGTTTTAGATATTTTTTTTATTTTTTAAATTTTATTTATTTAAAAATTTCATTAATTAGGTTAACACTACATCATTATTGGGTCATAAATAATTTTATTTATATGATGTCTAAATATTATTAGAAATTTCCATGATGTAGGAAATATTTTTATCCTTATAATAAATATTTATAGTCAAATATAAAAATTATATAACCTCTCATTAAATTGATTTTTCAAAACAATACATGTTTGTGATTTTTTTATTTTTACTTTAAATAAAAAGTTATTAATATCATTATCTTTCCCAAGTGGGATTCAAAGGCCAAAAGTATCACCCATGGATTTTCCTAGTCGTCCATTATTCATACAATAAAGTTAGGACCAGTGTTAAGGTAATTTTATATTTTTATAAAATTTGTTTTACCTTGAATTACCCTATTTACCTTTAACCACGGTAAATAAAAGTCAAAAGTTACTATTCAAAAAAATTATTTTCATCTCAATGAACCTAATTTTTTTCATAATAAAAAATATATATGTTGTATTTTAGAAATTAAATTCACAGATGTGGTAAAAGTTTCATTTAAATGAAAATTTCAATTTTTTAACAACTACTCAGTGTTTTCACTATTCAGAAAAAATTCCAGTTTTTCTGAAAAATACCAAAAATTCATCCTAAGCAATATTTGATATTTGAAATTAAAAATTTTTGTCTATTTTACAAAATATTAAACATAGACTTTGGATTAATTAATGTAAAAGTAATTCCTGTTGTCAAAATAAAAAGTGTGTTTTTAAAAAATTATAACTATCAAAAGATTCACACTTGTTTATGTCCAATTTCAATGTGAAATTACATCCAATGACCAACAATGGAATAAATTGTAGAAAATAAAATTTATTTTCACTTTAAAACCAATTAAAAAGATAATATGACAATATAAATAAATTAGATTAAAAGACAGTTTTAAATTTAAATACTGTATTTTTCACTATTCATTAAAAAGGAATTTTTTCAGAAAAATACCAAAAATTTACCCAACATAAATTTTAAGGTCCCAAATCAAAATAATAATTTTATTTTGCCAAATAGTACATATAAAAGTGACCAAAACTATATTTAATAAAGATTCATCATTAAAATGTGGTAAATCGACCTTTTAAAAAATATTAGAGTATTTTTACTTAAAATTGGATTCTTTCTTATTTTAAGCCTATGAAATTTATGAGATAAATGTAAAAACATTTAACAAACATGTATAATCATATTGTAGTTAGTTATGTTAATTCACTCCATTACAATGTCTACGAGTTAACTACCATTTAAAATAATTATATTATATTATTATTTTTCAGTACGACTCAGAATTATGTGAAACCAAAGATTTCAAAGAAAAATGTTATTGTGTATAAAGATATGTAAAGACCCGTAAAATTCAAGGGAAATTTTTTCTTAATTTTCTTTGGAATTTTACAAGAACGCGGTTTTTGACGGCACCTAATTTCGAGGCCCGGTGTGCCCGGAATAAATTTCTGAAGTTTGGCTCGGGTACGTTCAGTGAACGAACGAGCGGGAATTTTTAAATTTTTATCCAGTGCTTGGAATTGAAATCCAAGGACACCGATGAACTCGCAGCGCCAATAATCTCTTAAGGAGACCATTTTCGATGTTGCGTTTTATGTGGAATGAAAGTTAGTTTTGGGAGAAATTATAAGAAGTTAAATAAAAATGTGGAAACACATTTTATTTTTAACTTGTTGGTTAACTCCTCTCAAAGGAAGTTAGGGAAGCGACCCACATCCACATAACCTCCATTGAGAGGATTAAGTGTGGTGGGTCCCACATGAACCCTAACTCTTCACCTTATTTTTTTAACTCCCTCTAACTCCTCTTTTAATGAACTTGACAACTTGGGTTATTAATTGGGTTGAGTTGTTTAATTTCAAACCTTTGAATTTAAAAATGGTTTGGTTGTGTAAATAAAATAAGACTTTAGCTTATTTTGGTTAGAATTCTCTAGCCACCTTGAGAGAATTTGGAGCTTTCTTCTTCTTCTTCAAAGTCAACGATGAACGCGAAGAACGCCATTCTTCAACGAAGAACCTCTCCTTCGAAAAACTCGGTCCTTCCACGACGCCGTATCCGCGACGCGACGTATTTCTTCCACGTCATCTCTTCTGCGATGGTTTCCTGTGACGAAATCGTCGTCAAACAACTTCAAATCCTCGCTTCACGACATCGACGTCCTTCTCCCGCGACGCCGACCATCGCGACGCTCGTCTTCCGCGGGTCGTTGACAATCATCGTTCTTGAAACCGAGGTAGGGGTTTGTTGTTGTTTATTTATTTATTCTCGTTCTTGGTTCTAGCATGACAAAATTGAGGATAAATGTTTAAATGTTATCGTCTAACGAGAGGGGGGCCGGACAGCACAAACACAGCCGAATCCCCCCTCCTTTATTCTTGAATATTTTTCTTGCGGATGAAACGAGATGGCGTGGTGCCGTCGCACCACGCGGGAATCACACGGCAAATATTGCGCGGTGCCGTCGCGCCGCGCCGTGGAAAGATTATCATGAACGCGACGATGTCGCGCCGCGTCGACGGAAACCGAAGGTGCCGCGGCCGGAGCGGGGCCGCGGTGTCGTCGCACCGCACTGGGCGATGAAGGACGCGGCCGGTTCCGGGCCGCGGCGGGACGTGATGACCGGCGGCCAGCCGGGCCGCCAGTGCCGGAAGATGAAAGAGGACCAGCCCATGCTGGTCCTGTTGAGAAGAAGCCGGCCGACCAGGTCGGGCCGGCCGGGATGGTGCAAACCGGGGGAATTAAATTCCCTCGAGCGGTTAATTGGCCCCCCATTATGAGGGGGCCGGTTTCTCAAAGGGGGCAGCCCCCCCCCCCCCCCCGTTTCCAGCATGCTCAGCCTTCGGCCGAGCTGGCAGCGCGCCCAGCGCGCCTGGCCGGTTCGCGAGGCCCGGCCGGGTCGGGCCGGGCCACGCCTCGCTGCGCTGGGCCGGGCCGGGCCGTGCCGGTCCGGGTCTACCCTGTCCGGGGCGGGTCGACCCGGTTCGGGCTATCCGGGGGGTCTTGGGCCGGGACGGCCCGGGCCCAAAACCCCCGTTACCGAGCGGTTTAAATTCAAATGCCCATAACATGGGATACGGATCTCCAAACGACGCGCCGTCAGCGGCGATGCGATCCTTGGATCGAGACGGTCGTTTAGGTATATCGCACTCAATGTTTCGGAATACTTTGATTTCGGCCGGGTTGGTTCGTACACGAAACCAACTGGGCCCTCGGAGCGGAAACACTCATATTTGAGCAACGGATGTCCGATTGACGTGTCGTCAGCTTTGTTGTGTTTCTCTTAGTGAGACGGATCTTTTGGCTTACTCTGCCCGAGGTTTGGATGCTGGTGGAGTACGGTCGGGTTGGTTTTTCCTTAAAAACCTACCGGGCCCCTATGACGAAAAAGCCAATAACTCTCAGACCGGGCGTCTGATCGACGCGCCGTCTGTTGCGTTAGTTCCTGTTGACGATACGGAACTTTTGGAGACATCAACTCTGGACTTTGTGACAGCTGATGTATCAGCCTCTCGGCTCGTGGAGCGGACCCTCCCGAACGAGCTTGCTGTGTGCGGGAACCCTAAAGCTGGTTGCGACTGCGATTGTGACTGCTACTGCTACTGCTACAGTGACTGCGACGACGACAGTACAGAGATCCTTGGTGGATTCGACGACGACTACATCACTCAGCGATCCTACGTGGATCAGTGCTACAGGTCCTGTGTGGGCCCGATCCTGTGTGGGTCCGATCCTGTGTGGGTCCGCGCTCAGTGGTCCTATGTGAACCAGCGCCTACAGGTCCTGTGTGGGCCCGATCCTGTGTGGGTCATTGCGGGGGTTAGTTACCTATCGATCCTTTGTGGGTCCGACGACTTAGATGAATCAATGATTATCTTTGTCGTTATCTGAAGAATTATACCTATGTGAGCTGAATCCTATTGCTTTCCGGTGTGGATTGTGTTGTGCTATCCTGTGTGGATTTCGTTTTGCTTTCCTGTGTGGAATACGTATACTTTCATATGTGGAATGAGTTGTACATGGGCTCGGAGGTTGGAGTGTATGGGAATTGATGACTTAGGTATATGTATGGGCATATACCTAAGCAGTGTCGGACGTTACTTCGTGATTGTATCTTCCTTTGTGGTTTATCCTTTGTGGATTTTGGGAGACTATCAGGGGTCTCAGGGTCCCTACTGAGTAGCTTCCACTCACCCCTGCACGGGCTATGCCCGCACTTCGTTGTGTTGGTTGCAGACGATGGACAATGTTGGTCATGGCTGAGGCTTGCAGAGTAGAATGGTACCTGGAGGTGGACCACTGGGCGGGACGTTCCCGGAGCAGACGGCGGGACCCGAGGAGCAGTAGAGCTATCTATACCCACCCTTCAGCTGGGATTTCCAGTGGACAGCTCGGTGTAGCAGCTTTTACTTTATAGTTGTTGTTTTCCCTTTCGAGTTGTACTTTACATTCAGTTTGGTTTTGTATACTGGCCCATTTACTTTTCCGCACTTTCAGTTGTACTCTGTTCTTACTTACTGTTTACTTTTCCACTTGCTTACTCTGTGGTGCCTGTTTACTTTACAAAGGCAATGCCTTCCGTTTTTACCGGGATTTACGCCTTGGTGCTAGTCGCCAGCCCTAGCCTATGGAAGGTGGGCTTGGGGTAGTCACGGAATAGACCCTGAGGGCGGGTCGTGACAAATTGGTATCAGAGGAGTTCGGTTCTACCGCGAACTCTGATCTTTTCTATGTGAAGCAATAATGTTTAGAGTATTGAGTGTGGTTATCAGTCCAGGGAGTCCAGTGTTGGTGCGGCGGCCGACGTATCCGTACACCAGGACCCTGACTACTGATTTCCGACTTAATGCACGAAAACATTAATTGCGTGTGTGTTTCAATGTTTTCTTTGTGATTAATTTATATCAGCTCACCAGGTATACTGTTCTGACCGTGGCGCACCTGTTTCCTTTTCAGGATGGCCCCGCGACGGCAGCCAGCTAGGGTTCCGAGAGTCGAGCGTGATGACAGCCCACTGAGCGACGAGGCCTCGGTGCAGGGCCCTTTGTCAGCAGTGGCACCGGCGGTAGCTCTACCCACCGAGCCACCGATGCTTCAAGCACCAGCCGCTGACGATGCACGTCGCCTTGGAGCTCTGCACGAGTTCCAACGCCAGCGACCACCTAGGTTCCGTGGGGAGACGGACCCCCAAGTAGCAGAGGACTGGCTGGAGGCAGTGGTACGAGTTTTTAGGCTAGTGAGGACACCTGCAGACCTCATGGTGAACCTCGCTGCGAGCCTACTACACGCAGCAGCAGGACGATGGTGGAGCTTGATGCTCCAGGTGCACGATGAGGCATCTCTACTTTGGACGGACTTTGAGAGCCTCTGTAACACCCAAGATTTTTATGAGTAATATTTTGTTTTTATATATCATCAAAGGAATCTTTCACTACACACTTGCTTGGCTTACTTTACACGCAATCGCGACCTTCCTCGATAGCTTGTGTTTTACGCAATACCGAGTTTTTACTAAACAACGATATATTATTATAATATTGTTATGAACTAGCCGTTATGAATAGTGTTAACTAAATTTTGAATTTTATAACATTATTATTCATCTTACACATTTCTAGAACATGGTATAAGAACAAAATAATTTTTTCGGGTAAAATAAGTATTTTTCAAAAAATGTAGTTTTGCCGCCTTTTGATGGCGCACCCACATTAAATCTAGTTTTTGACATGTTTATATGTTCAATTTGACAAAATAAAATTCTTAATTTGAATCAGGATATAAAAATTTACATTAGATAATGTTTTGATATTTTTCCGATAACTTTCATATTTTAATGAATAGTAAAAACACGCTATATTTTAATTAAAAACAACTTTTTTCATCGTAATATCTTATGTGGTTAAATTATAATATTGAATGGTTTTAAAGTATAAATATAATATATTTTTACCATTTAATATAATGTATGTCATTATCATTTATTTTACCTTGAATTCGTAGGTTAAATCAATTCAATATTTTGCAATGTTTTAAAGAAAAACCCATTTTCTTTCGACAACGGGATTCATTTTAATTTAATTTCTGCATCTTTTGTGTATTGAATTTGGAAAAATGGATTCCATATTTGGAATCAGTGGGTCCAAATTATGTTAATAAGCTACTTTTTATTTTTGGGAATTATGAATAGTAACTATGGTAAATTTTATTTACCATAGTTAAAGGTAAATCGGGTAATTAAGGGTAAATATAATATTTTAAAATTACCTTAACAAATGTCAAAATCCTATTGGATGACTAAAAGTCGACCCATATCACCTAAGGGTCGGATTAGATTCATTTAATGAAATTTTTTCAATGAAAAAAATTTAATTATTATTAAAACCAAAGAATGTGACAACATGTCACATTCTTCAATTATATAAGTATAATAATTTTAATCTAGTGATAAACTTAATGAAAATTCAAAAATTAATAGTCTACAGAAAGCTAATACAATTATCTAAATCATTGGAATTTATTTAGAATTTTTAGGGATTAAATAATTATCATTTATTATGATACAAAGATGATGCACTAATTATCTTATTAATGAAATATTGACATAATTGATGTTATAAATACCCAAATAAATGTAATTTGAGACTTTTAATAAATTCCACTAATTTTCTAGGTTACTATGATATATTAGTGTCGATTTAATCAACTTTTTTCTAACATATAATTCTGTTACGACTTTCAAAAAATCATATATCAAATAGTGTCAAAATTGACACAAAATAGTTTTTAAATCAAATATTATATTACTAATTGTTATTTTATTCTTAAAAATCTAAGGTTCGGCCAAATGACTTAGATAAGGATATATATATTAATAATAAACAATTTGGGGTTCGTTTGGCATGTTATAGTAAGTGTATTAACCATATAGTGAAAGAAAACAAAAAGACTCGGTAAAAGTTAAATTATTTAACTTAGAGTTAAATCTAATTGATAAGGTTACAATAATACCCTCAACTTGTCTAAATCCTATTGGTTGATATGATTTCGACCCATCTCCACTTTAGCTTCGAAATAAGACCCTTTGGAACCATTATAAACCGATTTTGACTTTAATATAAAATAATATTTTGAGATATTCCTAAGGTGCCCCTCTCCTCCCTTATAAAAGGGATCCTCCTCCCCCTCCTCCTCACACCAATTTGAGCACTCAAGCTCATCCAACCCCTGCCATTTTCACCTCTCCACTTCCCTAGAATAATCCTAGAGGTATGGGTCTTCTTCAAAGACCAATCTTAGTTCCCTAAGTGGAGGATTCAAAGAGACGTTCCAAAGAAGAGGTAATATCCATTACCGATCTTTTTTAATTTCTTTTTTCTTCAACTTCTTCTTCTTTATTTGTTTCATGATAAAGTAATAACATCAGTATTAATTACAGACTGATATGTTATTATAAATATGAAACAACCCTAATTCACCTTCTATCCATCCTACGGAAAAATGAAATCACCGCGCGTGCGTACGTACGGAATACCGTCTCCACGCCGTAGTGTAATCTATTTTCCACCATCACCTTACAAGGATGGGTATAATGGTGTAATGAGTAACTATTTGTGATTATTATAATTTAATATTGATACTGAAATAATATACATATACTCCAATACAATTCCACGATCATAGGAACGATATCATCACTCGTGCGTACGTACGGAATACCGTCTCCACGATGTGATGCGACTCGTTCTACATGATAATCATTACATAGTAATTATATAAATTAATTTAATGAATAAATATGATATATGTTACACTAAAACCATTCTGGATATAAGGTATCTATAACCTTAAAAGAAGAATAAGAATTTATTCGGCAAAACACGCATAAGAACAAAAGGCAATAAAGACCCGAGTAACAAGTAACAATGAAATATTACTAACAAGAAGCTAAGAATATGACCATATATGATATCATATCAATATGTATGATTCTGGAATAAGTCAATAACATTATTTAAACCATTATACAGGAGATTTGGACACATACAAAGCAAATCGGACCTAAGGTAAGGGAAATATCACAATCTCATTTTTATCCGAGATTGTTTATTCGTAAGTATTTATTGGGGTGTATTTTATCATCCAAATCCATGTTCCCTCAATATGTAATATTGTTTCCATCCACGTACAATAGTTTAAATCCAATTTTACCCTTTGGTGAGTTTTTAGTAAAGAATGTGAATGGAATCTTTTGTCGTTTTTTTTCGTACGAGGTACTTTTTGACTTTTCCGACAAAAGTACGAAGAATGTTTTTTTTAACTTATACGGCAAGAATGGATTCTTAAAACATTATTTCCAAGAAGCTTCCTTTACAAGTATTCAAGTTTATTTTTAATCAACTTCTTTTAGTTTAAAATTGTATGACATGTTAAGAAAGGAAAAGTGTTTTTGAAGTAGAAAGGATATTTTCCTCAAGAATGGAGTTCAAGTATTTTATCAAAATTATTTTCCATCTAAGATAATAAAAGGGTTCTGTTTTTATCCCTATTATTACATGGATTTGATTATGTTGTGATGGAAATATTTTTATGAATTCCTCTATCTTATATGAATTGTTTTATGATGTCATGTTGTTTAAGAATCCCATTTTTATTACATGGGTTACGCTATTATGTATGGTTTATAATTATGTGGCACACATAAGAAAGGATTCATTATAAGATTGGTGGGACCTATATCTCCCTCCAATGCATTGGGTAAAGATTTTATATCTCATGAGATAGACATGGCTGGAACGGTAGGTTATACCGGTTCGGTGAAACAGGACTGGAACGAGAGTGACTCGGTTCAGAAAGGGACTCTGTCCACTAAGATAGTCTTGGAAATGAGTCATGACTAACAAGAAATGATGTTCCATGATTATGTGTGCATGCCACAAAGTTTCAAGTTTCATGTTATGATTATGGGGATCTCATTTCCACTTCTATGATTTATTCCATGTTAAGATATTATGATCTCTTTTGCAGGTTATGATTTTCAAAAAGATATGATATGTTTTTTATTTCCTTTATTTGCCCTTGCTGAGCATTTGAGCTCACCATTTTATGTTTTCTTTTCCCCAGGTCAGGAAGATGGATATTAAGTAGAATATGCTAAAAGGGACCCTAGATATGATGAAATAAATGGGAGACACTGTAGAAGATTTATGAACCAGTTGTTTATGTTTCCCAGTTTCTAAAGACACTATACCTATACGGTCCTTTGTGGTTTTGTCATATGTTGTAATATGTGTGATTCAATTTTGAAGTATTAACAATGTATGTAAAGTATGGGTCGTTATAGTTGGTATCAGAGGAAAGGTATAGTCAACCTTTGGAAACTAGGATGTGAAAGCCTTAGTAAGAACCCTAAGGATAAGTCTAAGCATAGAACACAATCTTAGTGTTTTAGAAATGGCCATGAATAACCTAGGATAAGACCTTAACATGAAAATTTTATTCTTGAATTATGTGGTTTTCCTATTATAATTAGTGTTTCTCACACTATTCTTCTTGGTTTTAGTCAATGGCTGGAACCTAAAGGAACCTTGTTAATGCGGAATGCGATGGGAAATGAAATGATTGTCCACCTGAGCAACCAAACGATATGGGAGCTAGAATGGAAAATCTTGTAGCCATGCTCACACAACTTTCTCAAGCTATGAATCATGCAGGACTTCCAAATGAGCAAAGGAAGGAGCAACATTCTGTTGAATCCTTCATGAGGCAGCGTCCACCTTCTTTCAGCGGGTCTACTGATCCATTAGTTGCTGAACAATGGATTAGTACTACTGAAAAGATATTTTCAGTTCTTCAATGTTCTGAACATGATAAAGTCATCCTAGCAGTGTATCGTTTGGAAGGAGATGCTGATCAATGGTGGAATCTTATTAAGAATACGAGGCAAAGGGATGAAATTGAGTCTATGGAATGGGACGAGTTCAAGAACTTATTTTTCAATAAGTACTTCCCTCGTATTCTCCGAACAAAGATGGAGAAAGAGTTTCTTGAACTGAAGCAAAGGGATGATGAATCTGTTGGTACCTATGAAGCAAATTTTACAAGACTTGCAAGGTATGCTTCTGGTATTATTATCCAACCTGAGAGTAAGATCGATCGATTCTTTAGTGGCTTAAAACCAAGTCTTCGAAGGGCGTTAGCCATAAGGGACTTCAATAGCTATGAGGAAATAGTTCAATGTGCTCTCAATGTCGAGATGGAGATTGGAGTAACCCATCAGTCACATGGGTTTGATAAGAAGAGGAAGATGGAATTCAAAGGAAAATCTAAAGAGCACACTGAAAAGAAGATGAGCTTTCCCTTATGCTCAAAGTGTGGAAAGAAACATGGAGGGAGTTGTCTTAAAGGGACAAGTAAATGTTTTAAATGTCGAAAGGAAGGTCATCGGGCATTTGAATGCCGTGATAATGGGAAGAAGATGTCTAATGATGCAAACAAAGGAAGGGATACACAGAATGAACCTACTACACTTCAATGTTTCAAGTGAAAGGAGATGGGGCATTATGCCAATCAATGTCCAAATCGAAGGGTTGATGATGATGGTCGACGTCAACATAATCTTAAGGCTAAAGAAAAAGGAAAGTCACATGCAATTTCTATCAGCGATGTGGAGTACGATAACGAAGTGGTGAAAGGTACACTTACCATCCACTCTAAAGTAGAAAATGTTTTATTTGATTATGGATCCACCCACTCTTTTATTTCTGAAAAATTTTCTAAGGGTATCACCGTACTACCTCAACAATTAGATTTTGAGTTAGATGTGACAACACCTAATGGCACAACAGTCGCATCAAAAGTTTATAATTCTTCTCCGATCGAAGTTTGTGGGAATGTGCTTCCTGCAAATCTTGTGATCCTTCCTTTAGTGGAATTTAATGTGATTCTTGGAATGGATTGTCTTTCTCTACATAGAGCTCATATCAATTGCCAAAGAAGGGAAGTCACATTTCATATTCCAGATCAATCTACGATCGTCTATCAATGCAAGGATGAACATAACCTTCCAGTGGAAATTTCTTCCATCTTATGGGTATTGATTCCACTAAATGAAGGTTATTTATTTCAAATGTTTGTTGAGAAAATCACGATTAAGAATATTCCCATTGTACGGGAGTTTGATGATGTCTTTCCGGAAGAATTACCGGGACTTCCACCAAATCGTGAAGTTGAGTTTTCAATAGAACTCATATCGGGCACATTGCCAATTTCAAAGACACCTTATAGAATGGCCCCAATTGAGTTGCAGGAATTGAAGAAGAAACTCCAAGAGAATCTTGATAAGGGATTCATACGCCCTAGTGCGTCGCCTTGGGGAGAACCTGTTCTATTTGTTAAGAAGAAAGATGGATCAATGAGACCTTGGATTGATTATCGAGAACTTAACAAGATCACTATCAAGAACAAATATCCTCTCCCACGCATTGATGAATTATTTGACCAACTACGCGGAGCTCAATACTTTTCCAAGATTGATCTTCATTCAGGGTATCATCAATTAAGGGTCAAAATGGAGGATATACCAAAGACGGCTTTCTGTACAAGGTATGGACACTATGAATTTATAGTGATGCCATTTGGTCTTACTAATGCCCCTGCTATCTTCATGGATCTAATGAATAGAGTCTTTAGAGACTATCTTGATCAATTTGTGGTAGTCTTTATAGACGATATTCTTGTCTATTCAAAGAGCAAGGAAGATCATGAAGATCACTTGAGAATTATATTGAAGACCCTGAGAAAGGATAAGCTTTATGCCAAATTTACCAAGTGTGAATTTTGGCTTCAAAAAGTTGCATTTTTGGGTCACATAATCTCAAAAGAGGGGATATCTGTGGATCCAGCAAAAACAGAGGTTATCGAAAGATGGTCAAGACCAACAACAGTAACTGAGATCCGAAGTTTTCTTGGTTTGGCTGGATATTATCGACGTTTTGTAAAAGATTTTTCACTATTATCTAATACACTCACCAAGTTGACTCGGAAAGGAGTTAAGTTTATTTGGACATAGGAATGTGAAGAGAATTTCAAGGAGTTGAAAAGAAGGATATCCAGTGCACCTGTGCTCACACTACCTTGTAGTGGAGAAAGGTTTGTGATCTACAGTGATGCATCCAAGAAGGGATTGGGGTGTGTTCTAATGCAAAATGATATGGTGATAGCTTATGCCTCACGACAGTTAAAAATCCATGAGCAAAATTACCCAACACATGATTTGGAGTTGGCTGCGGTAATCTTTGCATTAAAGATTTGGAGGCATTACCTTTATGGTGAAAGGTGTTATATTTATACTGATCATAAAAGTTTAAAGTATATTTTCACACAAAAGGAGCTGAATATGCGTCAAAGAAGATGGTTGGAGCTGATTAAGGATTATGACTGCTCAATCCATTACCACCCTGGGAAAGCAAACAAGGTGGCAGATGCACTAAGTCGACAAGACCATGCTAGTTTATCCATGATGAGGATCACAAAAGATCCAATATTTATGGATTTACAAAGGATGGATCTTGGAATTATAATGGAAGGGGAAAATCTTATCTTTCTCAAATGAATGTTCAACCATCTATACATGTGAAGATTAAAGAGGCACAGAAAGAAGATGTCGAGTTACAAAAGAAGGTGAGAAATGTTCTTGAATTCAACCTTGATTGTGATGGGATAATAAAGTTCAGGAATCGGGTTTGTGTTCCTCCCATCCCAGAATTAAAGAAGGAGCTGCAGGATGAGGGTCATAGTTCATCATTCTCTATTCATCCTGGAAGCACGAAGATGTATAGGGACCTGAAAGAGTACTTTTGGTGGGATGGCATGAAAAGAGATGGTTTTGAATATGTCTCTCGATGCTTGGTTTGTCAACAAGTTAAAGATGAGAGACAGAAGTCTAAGGGGATGTTACAACCATTACCCATACCCGAATGGAAATGGGAAAACATCACTATGGACTTTGTCACAGGACTTCCTAAAACATTCAAAGGAAATAATTCTATTTAGGTCATAGTTGATCGTCTTACAAAGTCTGCACACTTCATTGCTATTAGAGAGGATTTCTCTCTAGATCAGCTTGCCAGGATATATGTAATGGAAGTGGTAAGATTGCATGGAGTACCACTTTCTATTATATCTAATCGGGATCCGAGATTTACCTCGAAGTTCTGGCGAAGTCTTCAGCATACTCTGGATACAGAGTTGAGTTTCAGCACTGCTTATCATCCCCAGACAGACAGTCAGTCTGAGAGAACAATTCAAACCCTAGAAGATATGTTGAGAGCTTGCTCTATGGATTTCAAAGGAGGTTGGGATCAACACCTACCTTTGGTGGAATTTTCTTATAGTAATAGCTTTCACTCCAGTATTCAGATGGCTCCTTATGAAGCTCTCTATGGAAAGAAATGTAGGACTCCAACTTGCTGGGATGAAGTTAGGGAAAGAAAGCTATTGGGACCTGATCTTGTTGATGAAATGGCAGAAAAGGTCAGATCTATTCAACAACACATAAGAGCAGCTCAGAGTCGACAGAAAAGTTATGCCGACAACCGAAGAAAAGACATAGAGTTTGAAGTGGGTGATAAAGTGTTCTTACAAATATCTCCCTGGAAGAGGGTTATGAGATTTGGAAAGAAGGGGAAGTTGAGCCCTAGATATATCGGTCCTTTCGAAATACTGGATCGTGTTGGGAAGGTAGCTTACCGATTGGAGCTTCCACTGAATCTCTCTCAAGTTCACGATGTGTTCCATTTATCTCTCCTGAGAAAGTACATACCAGATCCTTCACATGTACTCAGCTCAGAAGTTGTACCGCTGGAGCAAGATCTTTCTTATGAAGAACAGCCGATAGAGATTCTGGATCGTAGCGAAAAAGTCCTACGAAACCAGACCACTCGCTTGGTGAAAGTTTTATGGAGGAACCACCAACTTGAAGAAGCTACATGGGAGCTTGAGGATATGATGAGGGAGAAGTATCCTCATCTGTTTGTTACAAAGTGATGAATTTCGAGGGAGAAATTCTTTTTAAGGGGGGTAGAATGTAACACCCGAGATTTCTATGAGTAATATTTTGTTTTTATATATCATCAAAGGAATCATTCACTACACACTTTATTGGCTTACTTTACACACAATCGCGACCTTCCTCGATAGCTTGTGTTGTACGCAATACCGAGTTTTACTAAACGACGATATATTATTATAATATTGTTATGAACTTGCCGTTATGAATAGTGTTAACTAAATATTGAATTTTATAACATTATTATTCATCTTACACATTTCTAGAACATGGTATAAGAACAAAATAATTTTTTCGGGTAAAATAAGTATTTTTTAAAAAATGCAGTTTTGCCGCCTTTTGATGGCGCACCCACATTAAATCTAGTTTTTGACATGTTTATTTGTTCAATTTGAAACAATAAAATTCTTCATTTGAATCAGGATAAAAAAATTTACATTAGATAATGTTTTGATATTTTTCCGATAACTTTCATATTTTAATGAATAGTAAAAACACGCTATATTTTAATTAAAAACAACTTTTTTCATCGTAATATCTTATGTGGTTAAATTATAATATTGAATGGTTTTAAAGTATAAATAGAATATATTTTTACCATTTAATATAATGTATGTCATTAGCATTGATTTTACCTTGAATTCGTAGGTTAAATCAATTCAATCTTTTGCAATGTTTTAAAGAAAAACCCATTTTCTTTCGACATCAGGATTAATTTTAATTTAATTTATGCATCTTTTTTGTATTGAATTTGGAAAAATGGATTCCATATTTGGAATCAGTGGGTCCAAATTATGTTAATAAGCTACTTTTTATTTTTGTGAATTATGAATAGTAACTATGGTAAATTTTATTTACCATAGTTAAAGGTAAATCGGGTAATTAAGGGTAAATATAATATTTTAAAATTACCTTAACAAATGTCAAAATCCTATTGGATGACTAAAAGTCGACCCATATCACCTAAGGGTTGGATTAGATTCATTTAATTAAATTTTGTCAATGAAAATAATTTAATTATTATTAAAACCAAAGAATGTGACAACATGTCACTTTCTTAAATTATATAAGTATAATAATTTTAATCTAGTGATAAACTTCATGAAACTTCAAAACTTAATAGTCTCCAGAAATCTAATACAATTATCTAAATCATAGGAATTTATTTAGAATTTTTAGGGATTAAATAATTATCATTTATTATGATACAAAGATGATGCAGTAATTATCTTATTAATGAAATATTGACGTAATTGATGTTATAAATACCCAAATAAATGTAATTTGAAACTTTTAATGAATTCCACTAATTTTCTAGGTTACTATGATATATTAGAGTTGATTTAATCAACTTGGTTCGAACATATAATTCTGTTACGACTTTCACAAAATCATATATCAAATAGTGTCAAAATTGACACAAAATAGTTTTTAAATCAAATATTATATTACTAATTGTTATTTTATTCCTAAAAATCTAAGGTTAGGCCAAATGACATAGATAAGGATATATATATTAATAATAAACAATTTGGGGTTCGTTTGGCATGTTATAGTAAGTGTATTAACCATATAGTGAAAGAAAACAAAAAGACTCGGTAAAAGTTAAATTATTTAACTTAGAGTTAAATCTAATTGATAAGGTTAAAATAATACACTCAACTTGTCTAAATCCTATTGTTTGATAGTATTTCTACCCATCCCCACTTTAGCTTCGAAATAAGACCCTTTGGATCCATTATAAACCGATTTTGACTTTAATATAAAATAATATTTTGAGATATTCCTAAGGTGCCCCTCTCCTCCCTTATAAAAGAGCACCTCCTCCCCCTCCTCCTCACACCAATTTGAGCACTCAAGCTCATCCAACCCCTGCCATTTTCTCCTCTCCACTTCCCTAGAATAATCCTAGAGGTCCTGGTCTTCTTCAAAGACCAATCTTAGTTCCCTAAGTGGAGGATTCAAAGAGAGGTTCCAAAGAAGAGGTAATATCCACTACCGATCTTTTTTAATTTCTTTCTTCTTCAACTTCGTCATCTTTATTTGTTTCATGATAAAGTAATAACATCAGTATTACTTACATACTGATATGTTATTATAAATATGAAACAACCCTAATTCACCGTCTATCCATCCTACGGAAAAATGAAATCACCGCGCGTGCGTACGTATGGAATACCGTCTCCAGGCCGTAGTGTAATCTATTTTCCACCATCACCATACAAGGATGGGTATAATGGTGTAATGAGTAACTATTTATAATTATTATAAATTAATATTGATACTGAAATAATATACATATACTCCAATACAATTCCACAATCATAGGAACGATATCATCACTCGTGCGTACGTACGGAATACCGTCTTCATGATGAGATGCGACTCGTTCTACATGATCATCATTACATAGTAATTATATAAATGAATTGAATGAATAAATGTGATATATGTTACACTAAAACCATTCTGTATATAATGTATTTATAACCTTAAAATAAGAATAAGAATTTATTCGGCAAAACACGCATAAGAACAAAAGGCAATAAAGACCCGAGAAACAAGTAACAATGAAATATTACTAACAAGAAGCTAAGAATATGACCATATATGATATCATATCAATATGTATGATTCTGGAATATGTCAATAACATTATTTAAACCATTATACATGAGCTTCGGACACATACAAAGCAAATCAGACCTAAGGCAAGGGAAATATCACAATCTCATTTTTATCCGAGATTTTTTATTCGTAAGTATTTATTGGGGTGTATTTTATCATCCACATCCTTGTTCCCTCAATATGTAATATTGTTTCCATCCACGTACAATAGTTTAAATCCAATTTTACCCTTCGGTGAGTTTTTAGTAAAGAATATGAAAGTAATCTTTTGTCTTTTTTTTCGTACGAGGTACTTTTTGACTTTTCCGACAAAAGTACGAAGAATGTTTTTTTTAACTTATACGGCATGAATGGATTCTTAAAACATTATTTCCAAGAAGCTTCCTTTACAAGTATTCAAGTTTATTTTTAATCAACTTCATTTAGTTTAAAATTTTATGACATGTTAAGAAATGAAAAGTGTTTTTGAAGTAGAAAGGATATTTTCCTCAAGAATGGAGTTCAAGTATTTTATCAAAATTATTTTCCATCTAAGATAATAAAAGGGTTCTGTTTTTATCCTTATTATTACATGGATTTAATTATGTTGTGATGGAAATATTTTTATGAATTTCTTTATCTTATATGAATTTTTTTATGATGTCATGTTGTTTAAAAATACCATTTTTATTACATGGGTTACGCTATGATGTATGGTTTATGATTATGTGGCACACATAAGAAATGATTCATTATAAGATGGGTGGGACCTATATCTCCCTCCAATGCATTGGGTAAAGATTTTATATCTCATGAGATAGACATGGCTGGAAAGGTAGGTTATACCGGTTCAGTAAAACAGGACTGGAACGAGGGTGACTCGGTTCAGAAAGGGACTCTGTCCACTAAGATAGTCTTGGCAATGAGTCATGACTAACAAGAAATGATGTTCCATGATTATGTGTGCATGCCACAAAGTTTCAAGTTTCATGTTATGATTATGGGGATCTCATTTTCACTTCTATGATTTATTCCATGTTAAGATATTATGATCTCTTTTGCAGGTTAGGCTTTTCAAAAAGATATGATATGATTTTTATTTCCTTTATTTGCCCTTGCTGAGCATTTGAGATCACCCTTTTATGTTTTCTTTTCCCTAGGTCAGGAAGATGGATATTAAGTAGAATATGCTAAAAGGGACCCTAGATATGATGAAATAAATGGGAGATACTGTAGAAGATTTATGAACCAGTTGTTTATGTTTCCCAGTTTCTAAAGACACTATACCTATACGGTCCTTTGTGGTTTTGTCATATGTTGTAATAAGTGTGCTTCAATTTTGAAGTATTAACAATGTATGTAAAGTATGGGTCGTTATATCCTCTTCCGCTCGGAGTTCGTCCCAGCCACCCTTTGTGCGGTGCGTATCCAGGAGCTTCTTCAGCTGCGGCAGGGCAGCATGCCGGTCGCTCAGTACTCGGCGAGATTTACTGATCTCTCGCGCTACTCGACCGACATGGTACGGGACCCATTCTTCCGGTCACGGACCTTCGTGCAGGGTTTGAGACACGATATTAGGGCATCGCTGATCTCCCTCAGCATACCGACTCAGAAAGGAGTACTAGAGCGGGCCCTTTTGATCGAGAGCTTCCTTGCTGAGTCTACACCAGCGCCGAGACCCACCGCAGGGCGGCACATGGCAGAGTCATCTGCAGCAGGCAGTCGATGGATGACTCAGGGGTCTAGGCAGACCAGACCTTCAGGAAGATGACCTCAGGACACTAGCTCAGCATTGTAGGTCACACAGCGCGGAGCCAGTCTTTCGAGAGGCAGACAGTGCTACTCGTGCGGCGGGCAGGGCCACATGGCTCGTGACTGCCCGACCCGCCGTACCGAGAAGCAACAGACGGTTGAGGGACCACCGAGGCATAGGAAGAGGGTCGACCATGGTGGTCCGCAGGGAGGAGACGGACGAGGCAGAGGAGATGGCCGAGCAGCAGGTGGTGGGCGACGCTTTGAGGCTCTGCCACCACCACCACCAGGAGGTCCACCCCGACCACAGGGAGCTGGCAGGCAGAGACAGGCACAGCTCCAGGCAGCAGAGGCCTATGACCACGGGGCGCGAGAGATGATTAGAGGTACTATCTGTGTCTATTCCACCCTTGATACAGTACTTATAGACACAAGAGCGTGTCACTCTTTCATAGCCGCTGCCCTTGTTCGGAGCTCGGAGATTCTGACAGAGCCACTGGCTCGATCCTTAAAGCTAGAGACTCCTACAGGAGCAGACTCGATGATTACGCACTAGTGCCGGCAGTATGATCTTACTCTAGGAGGAGATAGCTTCGGCTGGGATCTTCTTGTAGCAGCGTCGAGGCCTTACGACGTCATATTGGGCATGGATTGGCTATCTACGGTCCATGCACAGATTGACTGTTTTAGGCGCAAGGTGCGATGTGTACGCACCGACGGGAGCAGGTTCACCTTCACCGGCGAGAAGGGAGCCTTTGCAGCACAGGATGGACTTCCGCGAAGGAGAGGAGAGCCCATCACTCATCAGTTTGCTAGCCTCATCCTTGGAGCAGTTGACGTGCAGAGTCCTGGTTTTCCTGCAGTGGTGGATCAGTTTGCGGACATTTTTCCTGACGACGTTCCAGGGCTACCTCCTCGCAGAGAGGTAGACTTTTATATTGACATATACCCCGGGACAGCCCCGATATCCACTCCTTCATATCGGATGGCCCCCGCCGAACTTCGAGAGCTATGAGTACGGTTGGAGAACATGCAGGGCAAGGGGTTCATCCGACCCAGTGTTTCACCCTGGGCTTCCCTGATATTGTTCGCCAAGAAGGCGGACGGGAGCTTGTGACTTTGTGTTGACTATCATCGCCTGAACCAGGTGACAGTGAGGAACAAGTATCTGCAACCGAGGATGGATGACCTCTTTGATCAGCTCAAGGGAGCACGGTGGTTCTTGAAGATAGACCTCAGGTCAGGCTATCATCTGCTCAGAGTCAGAGACGAGGACGTGCAGAAGACGACCTTTAGATGTCGGTATGGCCACTATGAGTTCTTGGTTATGCCTTTCGGCATAACCAATGCTCCAGCAATGTTCATTTCCCTCATGAACAGGATCTTTCAGCCATACCTCGATCGATTTTTTGTAGTCTTCATCGACGACATTCTGATTTACTCTACGACTGAGGAGGAGCACGCATACCACTTGCGAGTTATACAAGACACACTCCGAGAGCACCAGCTTTTTGGTAAGCTCTCGAAGTGCCAGTTCTGGACACATGAGGTCCACATCAAGGGACACGTCATCTCTGAGGCAAGAGTTGCAGTGGATCCTGCGAAGATCGAGGCAGTGCTAGCTTGGAACCACCCAGGAGCGTGACGGAGGTTCGAAGTTTCTTAGGACTAGCTGGATACTATCAGAGATTCGTGCCAGACTTCTCTAGCGTTGCGGCACCACTCACAGCTTTGACAAAGAAGGGGAAACCCTTCGTGTGGTCAGACAGATGTCAGCAGAGCTTCCAGAAGCTGAGAAAGAGATTGACCAGCGCACCTATATTGAGGTTGCATGAGGAGGGAGTAGGGTACGTACTCTACTGCGATGCATCAGGGATCAGACTCAGATGTGTTCTGATGCAGGAGCGGGCAGTGATCTCCTATGGATCACGTCAGTTGAGGCCGCATGAGTAGAACTACACTACCCATGACCTGGAGTTAGTAGCATTGGTCTTCGCTCTAAAGACATGGTGACACTACCTGATGGGCGAGCGCTTTACAGTCTTTTCTGATCATCAGAGTCTCAGGTATATCTTCTCGCAGAAGGACCTGAACCTGAGACCATGGTGATGGATCGAGTTCCTCTAGGACTATGACTTTGAGATAGTCTATACTCCTGGGAAGGGGAACGTAGTAGCTGATGCCCTCAGTAGGAGGACGGGAATTCAACTACTTGTGGAGGCGACGGAGCAGCTAGCCTCTTTGCAGATATCCTTCGTGGATAGAGATGGAGCAGCCTTCCTCCAGTCTCTCACAGCCACCCCTCCACTACTGCAGCGGGTCAGAGAGGCACAGCATGAGGATGCTGACTGTGAGACACGGCGTGCAAAGATATCCTCGGGATAGGCACCAGATGGTTTCTCCCTTGGAGAAGAGCACGACATCCTTTTCAGAAGACGTACCATGGTACCAGTCACTTTGCGAGAGGAGGTGCTAACAGAGTTTCACACTTCTCCTTTGGCGGTACATCCAGGAGTGGCGAAGATGTACCAGGATCTCAGACGACAGCACTGGTGGCCGGGCAAGAAGAGGGTTGTGGCAGAGTTCGTTTCTCGATGCCTCACCTGCCAGCAGGTGAAGGCAGAGCATCAGGTACCAACAGGCTTGGTACAGCCCTTGGAGGTTCCAGAGTGGAAGTGGGACGGTATATCTATGGACTTCGTGACTGTACTTCCACGCACTTCCAGAGGTCACGACTCCATTTGGGTGATTGTTGACCGACTCACCAAGTC
Source organism: Viscum album (assembly GCA_963277665.1). Taxonomy (NCBI): domain Eukaryota; kingdom Viridiplantae; phylum Streptophyta; class Magnoliopsida; order Santalales; family Viscaceae; genus Viscum; species Viscum album. The sequence goes on from OY728136.1 coordinate 1,996,255,856, forward strand.
GGCACACTTCTTACCCATCAGAGAGTAGGGTTCAGTGGAGATCATGGGACGTCTATACGTTCAAGAGATTGTGCGGCTCCACGGTGTGCCATCATCTATCGTCTCCGATCGATATGCTCGCTTTAGTTCCTGGCTTTGGAAGGGGTTACAGGAGGCGTTCGGGACACAGCTACGTCTGAGCACAACCTTTCACCCTCAGAAGGATGGTCAGACGGAGAGGACCATTCAGACTCTCGAGGACATGCTCCGCGCATGTGTCCTCGACTTTGGTCGCAGCTGGGAGGACCACCTGCCCTTGGTGGAGTTTGCGTACAACAACAGCTACCACTCCACCATCGGGATGGCACCGTACGAGGCGTTGTACGGCCGACCTTGTAGATCTCCTTTGTGCTGGACAGACCCGGGGGAGTCAGCACTTGTGGGACTGGAGATGGTCCAGGCCACGACAGAGAAGGTCCAGGTCATCCAGGAGCGGATGAGGATAGCTCAGAGCCGGCATAAGTCACACGCTGACAGGAGGTGGAGGCCACTAGAGTTCGAGGATGGCGACCACGTCTTCTTGCGGGTCTCACCTCGACCTGGTATACAGAGATTTGGCCGAGGCGGCAAGTTATCTCCGCGCTTCATCGGACCCTTCCAGGTCCTCAGCAGTATTGGCGAGGTGGATTATCTCCTGGATCTACCACCTCAGTTGCACCGCGTGCACGAAGTCTTCCACGCATCTCAGCTAAGGAGATACGTGCATGACCCGACGCACATCATTGACCATTAGAGCTTGACGTTGACGATGGGGCGACTTTTACGGAGGTTCCGGTGGAGATATAGGATCGACAGGAGCGGGTCCTACGTGGACGATCGATTCATCTAGTGCACATCAGATGGAAGCATAGGAATCTCCAGGAGAGCACTTGGGAGCGGGAGGCTCAGATGCGTGCTCAGTACCCTCATTTGTTTCCCTAGTTTTTTATGTATCTTTACGGGGACGTAAAGACCTGAGGTGGGAGTAATGTAAAGACCGGTAAAATTAAAGGGAAATTTTTTTCTTAATTTTATTTGGAATTTTACAAGAACTCGGTTTCTAACGGCACCTAATTCTGAGGCCCGGTGTGCCCAGAATAAATTTCTGAGGTTTGGCTCAGGTACGTTCAGTGAACGAACGAGCGGGAATTTCTAACTTTTGATCCGGTACTCATAATTGAAATCCAAGGACACCGATGAACTCGCAGCGCCGATATTTGTTTAAGGAGACCTTTTCTGAGGTTGCCTTTTATGCGGAATGAAAGTTAGTTTTGGGAGAAATTATAAGAAGTTAAATAAAAATGTGGAAACACATTTTATTTTTAACTTGTTGGTTAACTCCTCTCAAAGGAAGTTAGGGGTGGGACCCACATCCACTTAACCTCCATTGAGAGGATTAAGTGTGGTGGGTCCCTCACGAACCCTAACTCTTCACCTTCTTTTTTTTAACTCCCTTTAACTCCTCTATTAATTAACTTAAAAACTTCGGTTATTAAATGGGTTGAGTTGTTTAATTTCAAACCTTTGAATTTGAAAATGGTTTGGTTGTGTAAATAAAATAAGACTTTAGCTTATTTTATTTTGGTTATAATTCTCTAGCCACCTTGAGAGAATTTGGAGCTTTCTTCTTCTTCTTCAAACTCAACGAAGAACGCGAAGAACGCCGTTCTTCAACGAAGAACCTCTCCATCGAAGAACTCGGTCCTTCCGCGACGCCGTATCCGTGACGCGACGTATTTCTTCCGCGTCATCTCTTCAGTGACGGTTTCCCATGACGAAATCGCCGTCAAAGAACTTCGAATCCTCGCTTCACGACGTCGACGTCCTTTTCCCGCGACGCCGACCATCACGATGGTCGTCTTCTGCGGGTCATTGACGATCATCGTTCTTGAAACCGAGGTAGGGGTTTGTTGTTGTTTATTTATTTATTCTCGTTCTTGGTTCTAGCATGTAAATCTTGAGGATAAATGTTTAAGTGTTATCATCTAACGAGAGGGGGGTCGGACCACACAAACACGGCCGAATCCCCCCTCCTTTGTTCTTGAATATTTTTCTTGCGGCTGAAACGAGATGGCGTGGTGCCGTCGCACCACGCGGGAATCACACGACAAATATTGTGTGGCGCCGTCGCGTCGCGCCGTGGAAAGATTATCATGAACGTGACGTCGTCGCGCCGCGTCGAAGGAAACCGAAGGTGCCGCGGCCGGAGCGGGGCCGCGGCGGAGGGGCGTGGTTTCGTCGCACCGTGCCGGGTGACGAAGGTCACGGCCGGTTCCGGGCCGTGGAGGGACGTGATGATCGGCGGCCAGCCGGGCCGCTTGTGCCGGAAGATGAAAGAGGACCGGCCCATGCCGGTCCTGTTGAGAAGAAGCTAGCCGGCCAGGTCGGGCCGGCCGGGATGGTGCAAACAGGGGGAATTAAATTCCCTCGAGCGGTTAATTGGCCCCCCATTATGAGGGGGGCCGATTTCTCAAAGTGGGGCAGCCCCCCTGTTTCCAGCAAGCTCGGCCTTCGGGCGAGCTGGCAGCGCGCCCAGCGCGCTGCCTTGCGCTGAACCGGCGCACCTGGCCGGTTCGCCAGGCCGGGCCGGGCCACGCCGCGCCGGGTCGACCCTGTCCGGGGCGGGTCGACCCAGTTCGGGCCATCCGAGGGGGTCTCGGATGGGACGGCCCAGGCCCGAAACCCTCGTTACCGAGCGGTTTGAATTTAAATGACCATAACTTGGGCTACGGATCTCCAAACGGTGTGCCGTCAGTGGCGATGCGATCCTTGGATCGAGAAGGCCGTTTCGGTATATCGCACTCAAGGTTTCGGAATACTTTGAGTTCTGCGGGGTTGGTTCGTACACGAAACCAACCGGGCCCTCGGAGCGGAAACGCTCATATCTTGAGCAACGGACGTCCGATTGACGTACCGTCAGCTTTGTTGTGTTTCTCTTAGTGAGACGGATCTTTCGGCTTACTCTGCCCGAGGTTTGGATGCAGGTGGAGTACGGTCGGGTTGGTTTTGCCTTAAAAACCAACTGGGCCTCTGGGACGAAAAAGCCAATAACTCTCAGACCGGGCATCCGATCGACGTGCCGTCTATTGCGTTGAGTTCCTGTTGACGATACAGAACTTTTGGATACATCAAATCTGGACTTTGTGACAGTTGATGTATCAGCCTCTCGGCTCGTGGAGCGGACTGTAGAGACCCGAAGCCTGACGTACATGGACATTACATTACATTTTCATAATACTTATTACATAACAAAAACACACACACAAGGACCGTAATAGTTTAGTGTCTTTGGAAACTCGGAACATAATATTCTAATCGTGGTGAAAGATCTTCAACATCTCCCATAAAGATCTTCTTTTTTTTTACCTAAAACCTTACTTTATATCCTGGGGAAAAGAAAACATAAAAGGGTGAGCTCAAATGCTCAGTAAGGGTAAACAAAAGAAATATCAATCACATCATATTCATAAGAACATAACATTTTGGAAATCTTAACCTGCAAAAGAGAGAAAAATTTCATAACATGGGATAAATCATAGTAGTGAAATGAAAATCCAATAATCATAACTTAAAACATAAAACTTTGTGGCATACACACATTATCATAGAGAATCATTTCTTGTTAGTCAAGACTCATTTCCAAGACTATCTTAGTGGACAAAGTCCCTTTCTGAACCGAGTCACCCTCGTTTCAGTCCTGTTTCACTGAACCGGTATAACCTACCATTCCAGCCATGTCTATCTCATGAGATATAAAATCATTACCCAATGCATTGGAGGGAGATATAGTTCCCACCCATCTCATAATGATACCATTCTTATGTGTGCCACAAAATCTTAAAACATACATCATTACATAACCCATGTAATAAAAATGGGAATCTTAAACATCGTGACATCATAAATCAATTCATATAAGATAAAGGAATTCATAAAAATAATTCCATCACAACATGATCAAATCAATGTAATAATATGGAAAAAACAGAACCCTTTATTAACTTAGATGGAAAATAATTTTGATAAAACACTTGAACTCCATTCTTGAGGAAAATATCCTTTCTTCTTCAAAAACATTTTTCCTTTCATAACATGTCATACGACTTTAAAATAAATGAAGTTGATTAAAATTAATCTTGAAAAATTGTAAAGGAAGCTTCTTGGAAATAATGTTTTAAAAATCCATTCATGCCGTATAAGTTAAAAAAACATTCTTCATACTTTTGTCGGAAAAGTCAAAAAGTACCTCGTACGAAAAACGACAAATGATTCCTTTCATATTCTTTACTAAAATCTTACCGAAGGATAAAATTGGATTTAAACTATTGTAAGTGGATGGAAATAATATTACATATTGAGGAACCATGGATGTGGATGATAAAATACACCCCAGTAAATGCCAAAGTATAAAAATCTCGGATAAAAATGAGATTGTGATATTTCCCTTACCTTAGGTCCAATTTGCTTTGTACGTGTCCGAAGCTCCTGTATAATGGTTTAAATAATGTTATTGACTTATTCCAGAATCATAAATATTGATATGATATCATATATGGTCATATTCTTAGCTTCTTGTTAGTAATATTTCATTGTTACTTGTTACTCGGGTCTTTATTGCCCTTTGTTCTTATGCGTGTTTTGCCGAATAAATTATTATTCTTATTTTAAGGTTATAGATACCTTATATCCAGAATGGTATTAGTGTAACATGTATCATATTTATTCATTAAATTCATTTATATAATTACTCTGTAATTATGATCATGTAGAACGAGTCGCATCACATCGTGGAGACGGTATTCCGTACGTACGCACGAGTGATGATATCGTTCCTATGATCGTGGAATTGTATTGGAGTATATATATATTATTTCAGTATCAATATTACTTTATAATAATCATAAATAGTTACTCATTACACCATTATACCCATCCTTGTAAGGTGATCGTGGAAAATAGATTACACCACGGCGTGGAGACGGTATTCCGTACGTACGCACGCACGGTGATTTCATTTTTCCGTAGGATGGATAGAAGGTGAGTTAGGGTTGTTTCATATTTATAATAACATATCAGTATGTAAGTAATACTGATGTTATTACTTTATCATGAAAAAACTAAATAAGAAGAAGTTGAAGAAGAAAGAAATTGAAAAGATCGGTAATGGATATTACCTCTTCTTTGGAATGCCTCTTTGAATCTGCCACTTAGGGAACTAAGATTGGTATTTGAAAAAGACCAGGACCTCTAGGATTATTCCAGGGAAGTGGAGAGGAGAAAATGGCAGGGGTTGGCCGAGCTTGAGTGCTCAAATTGGTGTGAGGAGGAGGGGGAGGAGGTTCCCTTTTATAAGGGAGGAGAGGGGCACCTTAGGAATATCTCAAAATATTATTTTATATTAAAGTCAAAATCGGTTTATAATGGTTCCAAAGGGTCTTATTTCGAAGCTAAAGTGGGGATGGGTCGAAATCCTATCAACCAATAGGATTTAGACAAGTTTAGGGTATTATTTTAACATTATCAATTATATTGAACTCTAAGTTAAATAATTTAACTTTTACCGTGTCTTTTTGTTTTCTTTCACTATATGGTTAATACACTTACTATAACATGACATACGAACCCCAAGTTGTTTATTATTAATATATATATCCTTATATAAGTCATTTGGCCGAACCTTATATTTTTAGGAATAAAATAACAATTAATAATATTTTATTTTATTTAAAAACTATTTTGTGTCAATTTTGACATTATTTGATATATGATTTTTTTAAAGTCATCACAGAATTATATGTTCGAAAAAAGTTGATTAAATCAACACTAATATATCATAGTAACCTATAAAATTAGTGTAATTCATAAAAAGTCTCAAATTACACTTATTTGGGCAGTTATAACATCAATTATGTCAATAGTTCATTAATAAGACAATTACTGCATCATCTTTGTGTCATAATAAATGATAATTATTTAATCCCTAAAAATTATAAATAAATTCCTATGATGTAGATAATTGTATTAGATTTCTGGAGACTATTCATGTTCCAATTTTCATGAAGTTTATCACTATATTAAAATTATTATACTTATAAGATTTAAGAAAGTGACATGTTGTCACATTCTTTGGTTTTAATAATAATTAAATTATTTTCATTGAAAGAATTTAATTAAATGAATCTAATCCGACCCTTAGGTGATATGGGTCGACTTCTAGTCATCCAATATGATTTTGAAATTTGTTAGGGTAATTTTAAAATATTATATTTACCCTTAATTACCTGATTTACCTTTAACTAAGGTAAATAAAATTTACCGTAGTTACTATTCATAATTCCCAAAAATAAAAATTAGCCTATTAACATAATTTGGACCCACTGATTCCAAATATGGAATCCATTTTTTAAAATTCAATACACAGAAGTTGCAGAAATTAAATTAAAATTAATCTCGTTGTCGAAGAAAAACGGGTTTTTGTTTAAAACATTGCAAAAGATTGAATTGATTTAACCTACGAATTCAAGGTAAAATCAATGATAATGAAATACATTATATTAAACAGTGAAAATATATTCTATTTATACTTTAAAACCATTCAATATTATAATTTAACCACATAAGATATTACGATGAAAAAAGGTTTTTTTTAATTAAAATATAGTGTGTTTTTACTATTCATTAAAATATGAAAGTTATCAGAAAAATATCAAAACTTTATCTAATGTAAATTTTTACATATTGATTCAAAAGAAGAATTTTATTTTGTCAAATTGAACATATAAACATGTCAAAAACTAGATTTAAATTGGGTGCGCCATCAAAAGGCGGCAAAACTGCATTTTTTGAAAAATACTTATTTTACCCGAAAATTTTATTTTGTTCTTATACCATGTTCTAGAAAATGTGTAAGATTAATAATAATGTTATAAAATTCAAAATTTAGTTAATACTATTCATAAAGGCTAGTTCATGACAATATTATAATAATATATCACTGTTTATTAAAACTCGGTGTTGCGTACAACACACACTATCGAGGAAGGTCGCGATTGCGTGTAATGCAAGCCAAGTCAGGGTTGCGTGTTGTGAAAGAATCCTTCGTTGTTTCGTATAAATGAATCCAACCATATTTCATTTATACATTTAATATATATATATACTCAATGTTTCGTAGAATAACTATTATCAAAATTGTGTGTAACACGGTCCAAGAATAGTGTTGCGTATACTGCAAGCTAATACGGTGTTGCGTATAGCGCAAGGTAATCTTGGTGTAGAATACAACACAAGAAATTAATGAAATTAAAATAATATTTTTCATAAAATCTCGGGGTGTTACACGGACCCTCCCGAATGAGTTTGCTGTGTGCGGGAACCCTAGAGCTGGCTGCGACTGCGACTGTGACTGCTACTGCTACTGCTACTGTGACTACAACAAAGACAGTACAGTGATACTTGGTGGATTTGATGATGACTACATCACTCAGCGATCCTACGTGGATCAGTGCTACAGGTCCTGTGTGGGCCCGATCCTGTATATGTCTGATCCTGTGTGGGTCTGCGCTCAGCGGTCCTGTGTGAACCAACGCCTACAGGTCCTGTGTGGGCCGATCCTGTGTGGGTCATTGTGGGGGTTAGTTACCTATCGATCCTTCGTGGGTCCGATGACTTAGATGAATCAGTGATCATCTTTATTGTTATCCGAAGAAGTATACATGTGTGAGCCGAATCCTGTTTCTTTCCTGTGTGGATTGTGTTGTGCTATCCTGTGTGGATTTCGTTTTTCTTTCCTGTGTGGAATACATATACATTCCTGTGTGGACTGAGTTGTACTTGGGTTCGGAGGTTGGAGCGTATTAGAATTGATGACTTAGGTATATGTATGGGCATATACCTAAGCAGTGTCGGACGTTACTTCGTGATTGTATCTTCCTTTTTGGTTTATCCTTTGTGGATTTTGGGAGACCTTCAGGGGTCTCGGGGTCCCTACTGAGTAGCTTATACTCACCCCTGCACGGGCTATGCCCGCACAACATTCTGTTGGTTGCAGACGACGGACATCGTTGCTCGTGGCTGAGGCTTGCAGAGCAGAATGGTACCTGGAGGTGGACCACTGGGCGGGACATGCCCAGAGCGGACGGCGGGACCCGAGGAGCAGTGGAGCTATCTGTACCCACCCTTCAGGTGGGATTTCTAGTGGACAGCTCGGTGTAGCAGCTTTTACTTTACAGTTGCTGTTTTCCCTTTCGAGTTGTACTTTACATTCAGTTTGGGTTTGTATACTAGCCCATTTACTTTTCCGTGCTTTCAGTTGTACTCTGTTCTTACTTACTGTTTACTTTTCCGCTTTCTTACTCTGTGGTGCTTGTTTACTTTACAAATGCAATGCCTTCCCTTTTTACCAGGATTTACGCCTTGGTGCTAGTCGCCTGCCCTTGGCCTATGGAAGGCGGGCTTGGGGTAGTCACGGCACGGACCCCGAGGGCAGGTCGTGACAGGACCCAACCTTATTACATACATAATCATGAATTAATTCACGAAAACACATCCTTTTACATTGAGGATCTTTTCATGTTTAGATCTTTAGATAATTAAGACAAAACATTCATAACATTACACATTGTTACATAGTGGATACCATAAAATCAGTTTCCATTTTTCTCAAAATATAAAACATTAAAACTTAAAACAAGTCTCCGTGACAATTCTACAACATTTAACATGTCTTCCTTCCTTGTATTACGGATCCATTAACCTATGAAAAATCATTTAAAAACTTGGTATAAGAACAAAATCTCAGTAAGGTATGAAAAAGAAGGAAAAATCACATTAGTCCATGAATCCTCATAATGTATGAAAACATTTTCAAAAGACATGATTTTCACCCATAAATACTTACTTCGTGTAAAATGATATTTAAAAAATATCCACAAAATCATGATAACATAAATATAGTCATAGAGTTATCTTATGGCATTATTTACATAATCTTGTAACCATCTTGGCTACCTTAAAATTTGTAACCCTCACGGCTACCTTACTTTGTGTAACCATTGCAGTTACACGTGGAGTAGCCATATGGCCGACCTCCAACATACTCATACCCAATGCATTTTAGGGAAATATATGTCCCACACTTTATCATAAACAATGCCCAACAACCAAAACATAATCATACAACATGAATAATTCCATAAAAACATTGCTTTGGAATTTCGTAAAACTGAATTTAAAAAGAGTATTTTAGAGGAAAGCCCCTTATAAATATCATAAAATTGAAGAGGGACTTAATAGAGTGTTTTTAGTATGTATATATACTGTAAATAAACATAATAAAACCTTTTATAATCATAAGGCATCACAAAAACAATTTAAATACCACATAAATAACGAAGTAGAATGTTAACCCAAAGAATGGAAATCGGGTTAAGAATTCCCTTACCTTAGGATTTTATTACTTAAAACATGTTTAAAACTCATGTATAATGGTTAAAAGAGTTCTATTAGTATTTTACATAAACATTTTCATGTTTATAACATCTTATATGGTCATTTCATAACCTCGTTTCACCCCTTAGTTGTTAGTATTTTGTTCCTTCCATTATTTTGGGTGTGTTCTTTTGTGATTTTCACGATCGGTTCATGATGAATCGTTCTTGTTGATTGGAAGTGAAACTCCAGAATTGGAATGGAGTAGTTTTTAAATATTTCCAGTACCATAATTTATACCATTTATCACTTTTATTCTTTATATGAGAATAACTTATAAGTTAAAACATTAATGATGTTCGTTTAGATCATTTTAGTGGTTCTTTGATAATAACAACGTCATTTTGTCTTTTAAATTAGAACCATGAGTAAAAAAGAATTTCATAACCATATATGATTCATAAAACATATATTATATCCTGTTTAAACCATATAAATGGTTTAATGACCATACTTTAAAGAATTAATGGAATGTGAAATTACGTCGTCCATGATGTCGGTAATTCGACACATCACATACAATGTTTTTATTCCTTAAATAAGTGAGAGAGGAGAGGAATAATGATTTGTAATTTTCCATAAACATGAAAAAATCCCGAATATACATTATTCTGGAGACTTTATGCCGCTTGTATAATAGGGGGTGAATAAAGAAGAGAAAGGAATCATGAAATAAAGAAAACATGAGAAATTTCTTACCAAAATTCTGCAACCTAACGACGTCTCTTAAAATTTCATAAAAATAGTTTGATGTGAGGAATGGAATATCTCATCAATCATACATAATATGGACAGTAAAGGGAAATATTTAATGAAATATCTCAACAAAAAACAAAGGTAATGGAAGATAATAACATAAAATGAACAAAAAGATTGAAAATGAAAGAGGATGTTTACCTCTTGATCTCTTCTCATTGAGATCCCCCTTAAGAGCTTTGGTATTGGACTTTTGGTGATACCAGTAGCTTTAGGACATGAGGAAGAATATTGGGGAGGGAATTTGGCAAGAATTTAGGCAATTCTCAAGGCTTGAGAGGTGTGGGAGGAAGAGGGGAGTGCGGGTGGTATTTATAGTGGAGGAGGGGAGGTATTTTAGATTTTTTTAATAATTATTATAATATTTTTATCAATACTATGAATACTCTCAAATCAAGTGGCCCTAAATAGTGATAATACCATGTGAGTTCTAAGAAAGTGTCCTTTCATCACTTATGATGTCATAAATAGTTCATTTTTAATGATAAATTTATTACACAGTATTTTATCGTATTTCACTATTCACCGAAAATTCTAGTGTTTCAGAAAAATACCAACAATTTACCCCAACCATTTTTTGACGTGTAGAATTAAAAAATGAACTCCATTTTTCAATAATAATTTTCTAAATATTATTAATTTAATTTCTAAATAAGGTCATAGTTTATTTGAAAAATAACAATATTAAAGTGCAATTAGTTTTATGTGACATTGGAAAATTAATTAAGATCCCATTATCTTATTTCCTTGGGAAAATAAAATAATAATATTATTTACTATTCATGAGGTCATATTAATATTCATATTACTATTCATAAGGGTATGTTTCTATTCACCAAAAAAACAAGTTTGTTTCATCAGACTCTAAATAACATACTGAAACAATTGTAGATGATAGTTTCTTGAAATTCAGAATATAGAAGTAGAAAAGTTATGTTTTAAAGGCTTTTAAAAAAATATCTTTTTAAAAAAAAGTTCCATGAATTTCTATTTATCTTAGAAAAACATGGGGTGTTATATTATCACCACTTTTATGAAATTGTGTCATCACAGGTTTATTTAATTTTTAAACAACTGAGGGTATTTTTCCCTCATAGAATTTTCAGACTCCCATGTTGCTTCTTCAACCATGTGGTTTCTCCACAAAACCATTACCTAGTGGATTACCATGTTCCGCAATACCTGTTCCCTTCGATCAAGAATCTGAACTGGGTTCTCTTCATAAGAATGGTTCTCTTCTAGCTGAACTGCTTCTGGGTTCAAGACATGTTATGAATCTGAAACATACTTTCTCAACATCGAAACATGAAAAACATTGTGTACCTAAAACAATCTCTGAGGAAAAGCTATGCGGTATTCAACTCTTCCAACTTTCTCAAAGATTTCAAAACGACCAATGAACCATGGACTTAGCTTTCCTTTTTTACCGAAACACATCACATTATTCCAAGGAGAGACTTTAAGGAAAACATGGTCACCTACCTCGAAAGAGAATTCTTTCCTTCTGTTATCTGCATAACTTTTCTGCCTGTTCTAAGATGTCCTCATGTGTTGCTGGATCATCCCCACTTTCTTAGCCACTTCGTCAACTAATTCTGGCCCCATTAACTTTCTTTCACCGACTTCATCCCAAAACGCTGGAGTCCGACACTACTTTCCATACAAGGCCTCAAAAGGATCCATCTGAATATTGGAATGAAAACAATTATTATATGAAAAATCAACTAAAGAAAGATGATGATCCCAACTTCCTTGATAGTCTATTGAACAAGCTCGAAGCATATCCTCCAATGTCTGAATCGTTTGTTCTGACTGCCCATATGATTGAGGATGAAAAGTTGTACAGAAATTCAACTCTGTGCCCAACAACTTCCGAAGTCCCTTCTAAAAGTTATAAGTAAACCTGGGATCTCGGTCAGACACAATGGAAAGAGGAACTCCATGTAACCTGAAAATCTCTTTGAGGTACAACCCAGACAGCTGATCCAAAGTCATTGTATCTGGAATTTAATGAAAATGTGCAGACTTTGTTAGCTGATCAACAATAACCCAAATTGTATTATTACCTTGAGAAGTCTTTGGCAGTCCCACCACAAAATCAATGGATATATTCTCCCATTTCCACTCTGGCACTGGAAAAGGCTGGAGCATCCCTTTCGGTAATTGCCGCTCTTCTTTAACCTACTGACTTGTCAAACATTTCATTGTAAAATCAACAATATCTCTTTTCATCCTATTCCACCAATAATACTCTCGAAGGTCTCTGTACATCTTAGTACTTCCAGGTTGATCAGAAAATGGAAAACTATGAGCTTCACACAAAAATTATTTCTTCAGCTGGGAATCACAAGGCACACATAAGGTTTTTCCAAATCTTAAAGCACAATCATTATCAAGATTAAATTCTAGAAAATTACCCATTTTAACCAATTCTACCTTTTTTGTAGCTCACAGTCTTCCCTCTACGCTTTCTTAATTCTGTATAACAATAAATAATGCACTGAAACCTGAAACAAAACAGATATATTCCCTACACGAACAACTTCTAAGCCAAAATTCATCAAATCATTAATCAAGGGATCATGTTCCAAATGTATCATCGTTAATGATGCATGATTTTTCCGACAGAAGGCATCCACTACTTTGTTTACTTTTCCAGGATGGTAATTGATCATGGAGTCATAATCCTTTATCAGTTCTAGCCATCTTCTCTGCCTCATGTTTAATTCCTTCTAAGTGAATATGTACTTAATACTTTTATGGTCAGTATATATTTGGCATTTGGTTCCGTATAAATGATGCCTCCATATTTTCAATGCAAAAACCATAGCTTCCAATTACAAGTCATGTGTGGGATAATTTAGCTCATGAGGTTTAAGTTGTCTTGAAGCATTGGCAATTACATGATCATTCTGCATCAAAACACAACCATGTTCCTTCAAAGAAGCATCACTGTAGATTACAAAATCACCATTCCGGGAAGGTAAGGCCAAAACTAGAGCATTCACCAATCTCTTCTTTAGTTCCTGAAAAAATACATCACATTCCTCTGTCCAAACAAATTTAACCCCTTTCCGTGTAAACTTAGTTATCTATCTAGATAACCTTGCAAAGTTCTTAACAAACCATCGGTAATAACTTGCTAAGCCCAGAAAACTACGAATCTCTGTAAAATTTCTGGGTCTTGGCCATTCATCAACTACTTTTGTTTTGGCAGGATAAACTGTTATTCCATCCTTATTTACAATGTGCCCAAGAAAAGAAATCTGATACAACTTCATTTGATGGTTCGACATCTGCTGATGTAGTCACAAAGGATCTCACTACACCTTTTGTAACGCCCCGACCCCAGCTACCCAGAGTCGGTGCATTACTTCGTAACATTGGCATGATCACAAGAAAGATCAAATCTCGAAAGACCGATTGGTTTAGTAGCCTTGGAAACACTAGATATATTCATAAGTTTTACATTACATCATAAAATGAAAAACTACTACAACAACATAATGTTTCCACAGTCCACACTATAATCCCCTCATAATATCCCTGTAGGTCATTCATAACTTACATCTTCACTTCCTGGGAAAAATAAAACATAGAAAAGGGGTGAGCTCAAATGCCCAGTAAGGATAACAATATAGCGGAAACTTTCATCAATAAGAATAAACATTTAAGGCAATGTATAACTAAAACAAAAGCCTTTTAAACATGAACTTTCAACATGGTATGGCATAAATAAAATGAAATAATTCCATTTACTTATTCACATGGATATTCTACTAATCGAATAATCACATGCAAAAATCAATAACCACTTTCATAATGTTGGAATGCATAATGCCAGACTATCATAACCACATAGCCAAGGCCTCGTGCCAAGACTACAAAAAAGATTTTTTCAAGGCCTTGTGCCAAGACACTAGTTTGTATCATGAGACCTACCGATGCATCGAGGAGCTATAGCGGGCTCCACCCGTCACTTATTAAGTCCAATGCATTCCCATATGAAAAGGTTTAAACATAACATAAACATTCGTATTAAAACTAGCATACGAAATGTCAATAATTTCACCATAAACTATGAATGGTATAAAAATAGCACATCCACAGTCAGACATATCACAAAACCTTCAATACAATATAGAAGTTTTGTATCATAATAAATCAACTTCAAATAATCTTAAAATCCATCAAAGGATGTTGACATAGATGAAATCAAAATTCTTTTTAAAGAAGTATCTCCTTTTATTTTGAAATCATTTAAGGTCCATATAAAATAAAACATTTTCTTTGAAAATATTCTTATAAGCTTGTATGGAAATCTTCAATGATTTTATAACGGTGGAAAATAACCGCACCCGCCGTATAAGTTAAAAAAAACATTCTTACCTCAATTCTGTCGAAAAGGTTAAAAAGGACCTTGTTTTGAAAACGACGGAAAGATTCCTTTATAAACCTCTTATAAAAAGTCAAACAAGGGTATAAATGACTTTAACCCATATTCTTGTAAATAGTAAAAATGTTTTGAAATACATTTCGAAGAAACATGGATGTGGATGATAAAGAGATCCCAGTAGATTATTACGTATAATACAACCTCGGATAATGAAGAGATTGTGAAATAACCCTTACCTTGTACTTTTCCTTGGTTGGGGTCGGTTAACCTCCTGTATAATGGTGAAATAATTGTTATTAAATTATAAAAGAATCATATACATTAATATGATATCATATATGATCTTTTAACATTGATTTGATAATAATATCTTAGTATTATCGCCATTTCGGGTGTTAACTTACTCATTTTCTTTTATATGTTTTGTTACATAAGTCATGTTTGTTGTATCTTATTCATATCCAGAATGATATCAAGTCCTTAAACATCATTTTTAAATCATTAAATGATAATTATACTTGAATGGATACGATGGAGAATGAATCTCATTGCGTTCGTGGAGACGGTAGTCCGTACGTACGCACGAACGCTACTTCCATTTAATTTTTATTTTAAAACAATCGAATCCAAATGATACATAGGTATATTACTATTCCAGTATAATATAATATTTTATATATGTTACTTAAGTTCATTAACACCATCCTTTATACGTTCCATGTGTGGTATGAACGAGTCATATCATTTTAAGGGGGCGGTAGTCCGCACTTCCTCAAATGAAATTATCGTATGTATATACAACATGAAACGAATAATGGTATGAAATAAAATGGAATTACAGAAGCTTATATATAAAATATATATCATTAATATCATATTTAATTACAGTTCCATCATAATGGCCACCATGAGAGGTGGTAAGATGTATTTGAACAATCATCGTTTCGTGAGGCGTTAGTTTGCCATCCACAGAAACATTATGTTCATCATCCATTAGATGGAGTTGTGTGTATGTGTAGTTTGAATCCTTCTTATAACAACATCCTAGTATATTGAGGATACTGGTGTTGTTACAAAAGAAAGGAAATAAAAAGAGTTTGGGGGTTGGAGAAGATAAATAAATGAAAATAATTTAAGAGAAATCGTTACCTTTAATTTAGGTAACTCACTTTGGTTGGAACCAAAGGACTTCTTGAAATGCTTTCTGCCTAAGGGTAAGCTTCAAGGAGGAGGAGAGGGATGTGGGGAGCTTAGTTGGGTAGAGTTTGGACGAGCCAAGTGGCTTGAGAGGTGTGAGGAATGAGTAGACGTGGTCTCCTTTTATAAGGGAGAGGAGGGGCTCTTTAGGAAAGTGTGAAAGTGTTACATTATAATATATTTTTATTCGGTTTATAATGGTCCAAAAATCATTGAGGTCGAAGATAAGATGACTCATATTCTAAATAACATCAACCAATAAGAATTGGACAGGTTTTAGACAATATTTTAATCATTATAATCTTATTTATTTAAATGATTTATTAATGAGGTAAACATTGCATCATTATTGTGTCATTAATAATTTAAATTATTTGATGTCTAAAAATTATAAATAAAATATCATTATGTAGGAAATCGTTTTATATTTCTAATTAATATTTATAATCGAAAATCAAACATGTATAACCCTATGTAAAAATTGTTCTTCTAAAAGATGTAAGCTTATGCCATTTTTATTTTTATTTTAACTTTATTAATATAATGAATCATTATCACTTACAAGTGGATCCATGGGGTCCCAAAACAGACCCAAAGATGCCCATGGTCGACCATGTAGCAACCAATAGGTTTAAGACACGTTTTAGGGTAATTTAGTATTATTATAATATTATTTTTTAACCCTTATTTACCGGATTTACCCTTAACCATGGTAAATAAAATATTTACCGTAGTAATTATTCAAAATGTCTAAAAATAAAAGTTACCTATTTACAAAATTTGAACATCCTGATTCCAAATATGGAATCCATTTTTCTAAATTCAAAACACAGAAGTGGCAGAAATTAATTTAAAATTAATTCCCGCTGTCAAAACAAAAAGCGTGTTTTTAAGAGATAATAACTATCAAAAGATTGACACTGTTTATGTTCGGTTTAATTGTAAAATTATGTCTAATGACCAAAATTATATTAAATTGTAAAAATATATTCTAAATATACTTTAAAACCACTCAAATTCACAATTTATCACTATTAATTATTTTGATTAAAAAAGTTGTTTTTAATTAAAATTTAGTAATTTTCACTATTCATCAAAATATAAAAGTTATCCGAAAAGTACCAAAATTTCACCCTAGGCTAATTTTGATATTCCGAATCTAAAAATGAAGTCCATTTTGAAATATTGAATATATATGATTTCAAAAATTAGGTATTACTATTCACAACGGCTAGTTTAATTAGTTGTGGTGTGTGTTAGAACTCGAGGTTGCGTACAACACACGCTATCGCATTATTCGAAGGGAAACGTACCATAGAAGCTTGGGGTGTTATATTCTCCCCTCCTTCAAATAATTGCATCCTCGCAATTTCTAGGGTATTACTGCATAAAAAGACTCGGGTGGTTCTTCATCATAAGTTCCACGGGTTCCCACGTTGCCTCTTCCATCTTATGGTTTCTCCACAAAACTTTTACCAGACGCGTCATCCGGTTTCTCAGTACTTGTTCTCTTGTATCAAGAATCCTGACGGGCTCTTCGCAATAAGACAGATCGGGTTCCAGTTATAATTCCTCATAGGTGAGTACATGCGTTGGGTCAGGAATGTATTTTCTCAACAGATATACGTGGAACACATCGTGAACTTTGGAGAGACTTGGCGGCATTGCCAATCGGTAAGCTACAGCCCCAATTTGTTCTAGAATTTCGAAAGGTCCGATGTACCTGGGACTCAATTTACCTTTCATACCAAAACGTATGACTCCCTTCCACGGAGATACCTTCAGGAAAACATGATCACCGACTTGAAATTCCAAATCCTTCCTTTGATTATCGGCATAGCTCTTCTGCCTACTTTGAGCTGCTTTGATGTGATTTTGGATTACTTTCACCTTTTCCACCGTTTCCTCCACCAGTTCTGGGCCTACAAGTTTTCTTTCACCAACGTCATCCCAACAGGTTGGTGTAAGACATCTCTTTCCGTATAACGCTTCATATGGTGCCATCTGAATACTCGAATGGAAGCTATTGTTATAGGAAAATTCTACCAAAGGTAAATATTGATCCATCATACCCTGAAAGTCAAGTGAGCAAGATCTCAACATGTCTTCTAAGGTTTGAATAGTCCGTTCTGATTGTCCGTCTGTCTGAGGGTGGTAAGCAGTGCTCAAATGAAGTTCAGTATCCAGGGATTTCTGAAGACTTTTCCAAAATCTTGAAGTAAAACGGGGATCACGATCAGAAACAATCGATAGGGGTACTCCATGAAGTATCACAACTTCATTAATGTATAGTCTTGCTAGACGTTCCAGGGGTAGATCATCTCTTATAGCAAGAAAATGTGTTGACTTGGTAAGACGATCAACAATAACCCATATTGCATCGTTCCTTCTAGGAGTCTTCGGTAGCCCCATGACAAAGTCCATCGTAACATTGTCCGATTTCCACTCCGGTATGGGAAGAGGTTGCATGACTCCTCCAGGCTGTTGCCTTCCAGCTTTCACTTGTGACAAACCATACATCTTGACACAAAATCAGCAATCTCCCTCTTCATGTTGTCCCACCAAAAATGTTCCTTCACATCTCTATACATTTTGGTGCTCCTAGGGTGTATAGAGAAATTTGAACTATGAGCATCATCCAGCAATTCCCTTTTTAGATCAGGTATATTGGGAACACAAAGTCTCTTCCCGAATTTCAAAATTCCATCTTCATACACAAAGTCTCTCAATCTCCCATCATTCACAGCTTTAATCTTCTTTTGGAATTCTTCATCATCGGTCTGGGAACTCTTAATCCTTTCTAGTAAAGATGGTTTGGCAACCATTTGAAAAATCATTGATGTTTCACCTTCCCTGGTTATTCCCATGTCCATATTCTCTAGACCCATGAAAATTGGATCCCTTTCAATTCTCATCATGTTCAGAACTCCATGGTCTTTTCTGCTCAAAGCATCTTCTACTTTGTTTGCTTTCCCCGGGTGGTAGTGTATCGTGCAATCATAATCCTTGAGTAATTCAAGCCATCTCCTTTGCCTCATGTTGAGTTCTTTTTGTGAGAAAATATACTTCAAACTCTTGTGATCAGTATAAATCTCACATTTTTCACCATAGAGGTAGTGCCTCCATATCTTCAAAGAAAAGATCACAGCTGCTAACTCAAGATCATGAGTAGGATAGTTTTGTTCATGAATTTTCAACTGTCGTGATGCATAGGCAATAACTCTATCATTCTGCATAAGGACACAACCAAGTCCTTTCTTTGATGCATCACTATAAATAACGAACCCATCATTCCCCGATGGTAGAGTCAATATAGGAGCATTGACTAATATTTTCTTCAATTCTTCGAAACATTCTTCACACTCTTTTGTCCAAACAAATTTAACCCCTTTACGTGTGAGCTTCGTTAATGGGTTAGCCAATCGGGCAAAATTCTGGACGAAACGTCGATAATAACCTGCCAAGCCAATAAAACTACGTACCTCAGTTATACTCGTAGGTGCTGGCCATTCTTGGATTGCCTTGGTCTTAGAAGGATCAACAGAGATTCCATCTTTAGAGACAATATGGCCAAGAAAAGAAATCTCCTGAAGCCAGAATTCACACTTGCTAAACTTCCCATATAATTCATGCCTCCTCAAAGTCTTCAAGATAATGCGCAAGTGATTTTCATGATCTTCGTAGGTTTTGGAGTATACCAAGATATCATCAATAAATACCACCACAAATTCATCAAGATACTCCTTGAAAACTCTATTCATTAGATCCATTAATACAGAGGGTGCATTAGTAAATCCAAACGGCATTACAGTAAACTCGTAATGCCCGTACCTGGTTCGAAATGCTGTTTTTGGAATATCTTCCTTCTTCACACACAACTGATGGTATCCAGATCGAAGGTCAATCTTTGAAAAGTATTGAGCTCCATGCAGTTGGTCAAATAAATCATCAATACGAGGTAGGGGATACTTGTTCTTTATCGTTATAGCATTGATCTCCCTGTAGTCGATACATAACCTCATAGATCCATCTTTCTTTTTAACAAAAAGAATAGGGGCTCCCCATGGAGAAACACTAGGGCGAATAAATCCCTTATTACTCAATTCCACTAGTTGTTTCTTTAGTTCGACTAACTCTACAGTGGCCATTCTATAAGGGGTCTTCGATATAGGCCTTGATCCAGGAATCAAATCAATGGAAAACTCAACTTCTCGTTCTGGAGGATGTCCCGGTAAATCTTCTGGAAATACATCTACAAATTCTTTCACAATAGGTACATCCTCTTTTTGACCATTCCATTCCTCACCCGCAGTTATTTCATTCTCTTCCTCCCCAATAATTGAATTTAGTTGAGCTATTGAGGGTGGATCTAAATAAGAATTAGGTGGTGACGATTCTGCTCTAAAAATAAGGTGTTCCTTATCATTATCATCAAGAATCGTAACCTCTTTCTTCTTACAATAAATCTTCGCATCATAGTCCGAAAGCCAGTCCATACCGAGGATTATATCAAACTCAATCATAGGTATGACGATGAGATCAGCAGATAAAGAAAATTTATGTGCTCTAATGGGGACTGATTCACAAAACTTTGTTGCAACGATACTTCCCTTAGGAGTTTTAACTGACAACTACCTTATTAAATCAAATTGGAAATATCTAATTTTCTTAGAAAACTGGGAAGATATGAAACAATGCGATGATCCAGAATCAAATAATGCATTTGCTAAACTTGAGGAAACCATTAAATTACCTGCCACCACATCTTTCGGAGCTTCTACCTCAGCAGTAGTGATAGCATAAGCCTGGCCTTGATCCCTTGGCCTTTTCTGAGGTAAGTTCTCCTGACGCTTAGGGCATGCATTTGCATAATGCCCCATCTCCCTGCAATTGTAGCACTGAACGTTGGTAGCTTCCTTCTTCCCCTTGCAATCATGAGCTTGGTGGCCTTTTTCACCACACTTGTAACAGACTCCCATTCCCTTCAAGCAAGTACCAGGATGTTTCTTCCCGCATTTACCACAAGATGGATATTCAACCTTTCCCTTCTTCCCCTTATTTCCATTCCCAGATTGATCAGCAGGTCTCTTCTTCTCTTGCTTTGCTTTAAAGTCATAAGACTTAGAGAATTCCTTTTCGGTCTTGATAGCACATGAGACAATGTCTTCGTACGATGTAAAGGATTGTGAGACTAACGCTCGACGGAGAAATGGTTTTAACCCATCAAAGAAACGATCAATCTTACTTCTTGGGTTACGAATATAATCACCAGCGTACCTCGCTAACCTTGTAACGTTAGCCTCATACTTTGTGACATTCTCATCCTCCTTTTGTCTCAGACTCAGAAATTGCCTTTCCATATCTGCTCGATGGTCGCGAGGGAAGTATTTTTCTAAAAACAGCTCTTTGAACTCCCTCCATTCCATATTTGATACTTCATCATCTTCCTTCGTATTTTGAATCAATGACCACCATTGATCAGCATCTCCAGTGAGGCGGTAAACTGCCATGATAACTTTTTCCCTTTCACTGCTCCCCAAAGCCTGAAATATTTTCTCTAGGGAAAATATCCATTGCTCAGCTACTAAGGTATTTGTATTCCCATTGAACTTTGGTGGTTGTTGTCTCATGAAT
This sequence comes from Viscum album, assembly GCA_963277665.1. Lineage (NCBI taxonomy): Eukaryota > Viridiplantae > Streptophyta > Magnoliopsida > Santalales > Viscaceae > Viscum > Viscum album. The sequence continues at coordinate 1,996,277,346 of OY728136.1, forward strand.
CGATCTAACATTGATCCTCCACGCTGCGGATCAGGGTGCTCCATACGGGTAAGGTTATTATTCATAACCTGAGTAAGTTGTCCCAGTATGGTGATTAGCTGATCAGCACCAGTTGCATCACCAGCCCCACTATAATTATCTTGAGCACGAGGGAAATCCCTACATGGAGTGCGTGCATTGATACGGTTTCCATTTCTTCCACTAGGCGCCATTTCTAAACAATGGCATAAACTAGATCAGTTTATGAATCAAAATACATAATCCCATACTTATAAAACACTTAACATAAATTGAACTATTTATGGATATAATCCATAATCATAAAAATGTTTTCTTTTAGGAATTATATACTCATAAACCCTTCATAATGATTTGTAAAGATAGTGAGAGTTATCCTAAGAATATCCCCCGGGAGTGTCGTAACCAAGAGTGCAGCAAGGCCCGTTGTCGTGAACCAATTCCCGTTCGAGTCTAGCTCAAAGCGGTGTTTTCGGGTTTTACCCCTAGGTACATCTGTGCCAGAGCCGCCTCTACCTTCTCGTATCCAGACAGGGATGTATTGCTCGGAAAACTCACAAAATCTCTACAATACCAAAATTCTAGGAAGTTCTTCTATACTAATCCTCAAAGTTCATCTTAGGTCTACGTGCTCTAATCAGAGTTTATCTAGATCTAGTTTCCAAGGTTTGTACTAAACTTCCTCTGATACCAACTGTAAAACCCCGACCCCAGCTACCCAGAGTCGGTGCATTACTTCGTAACATTGGCATGATCACAAGAAAGATCAAATCTCGAAAGACCGATTGGTTTAGTAGCCTTGGAAACACTAGATATATTCATAAGTTTTACATTACATCATAAAATGAAAAACTACTACAACAACATAATGTTTCCACAGTCCACACTATAATCCCCTCATAATATCCCTGCAGGTCATTCATAACATACATCTTCACTTCTTGGGAAAAATAAAACATAGAAAAGGGGTGAGCTCAAATGCCCAGTAAGGATAACAATATAGCGGAAACTTTCATCAATAAGAATAAACATTTAAGGCAATGTATAACTAAAACAAAAGCCTTTTAAACATGAACTTTCAACATGGTATGGCATAAATAAAATTAAATAATGCCATTTACTTATTCACATGGATATTCTACTAATCGAATAATCACATGCAAAAATCAATAACCACTTTCATAATGTTGGAATGCATAATTCCAGACAATCATAACCACATAGCCAAGGCCTCGGGCCAAGACTACAAATAAGATTTTGTCAAGGCCTTGTGCCAAGACACTAGTTTGTCTCATGAGACCTACCGATGCATCGAGGAGCTATAGCGGGCTCCACCCGTCACTTATTAAGTCCAATGCATTCCCATATGAAAAGGTTTAAACATAACATAAACATTCGTATTAAAACTAGCATACGAAATGTCAATAATTTCACCATAAACTATGAATGGTATAAAAATAGCACATCCACAGTCAAACATATCACAAAAACTTCAATACAATATAGAAGTTTTGTATCATAATAAATCAACTTCAAATAATCTTAAAATCCATCAAAGGATGTTGACATAGATGAAATCAAAATTCTTTTTAAAGAAGTATCTCCTTTTATTTTGAAATCATTTAAGGTCCATATAAAATAAAACATTTTCTTTGAAAATATTCTTATAATCTTGTATGGAAAGCTTCGACGATTTTATAACGGCGGAAAATAACTGCACCCGCCGTATAAGTTAAAAAAAACATTCTTACCTCATTTCTGTCGAAAAGGTTAAAAAGGACCTTGTTTTGAAAACGACGGAAAGATTCCTTTATAAACCTCTTATAAAAAGTCAAACAAGGGTATAAATGACTTTAACCCATATTCTTGTAAATAGTAAAAATGTTTTGAAATACATTTCGAAGAAACATGGATGTGGATGATAAAGAGATCCCAGTAGATTATTACGTATAATACAACCTCGGATAATGAAGAGATTGTGAAATAACCCTTACCTTGTACTTTTCCTTGGTTGGGGTCGGTTAACCTCCTATATAATGGTGAAATATTTGTTATTAAATTATACAAGAATCATATACATTAATATGTTATCATATATGATCTTTTAACATTGATTTGATAATAATATCTTAGTATTATCGCCGTTTCGGGTGTTAACTTACTCATTTTGTTTTATATGTTTTGTTACATAAGTAATGTTTGTTGTATCTTATTCATATCCAGAATGATATCAAGTCCTTAAACATCATTTTTAAATCATTAAATGATAATTATACTTGAATGGATACGATGGAGAATGAATCTCATTGCGTTCGTGGAGACGGTAGTCCGTACGTACGCACGAACGCTACTTCCATATAATTTTTATTTTAAAAGAATCGAATCCAAATGATACATATGTATATTACTATTACAGTATAATATAATATTTTATATATGTTACTTAAGTTCATTAACACCATCCTTTATACGTTCCATTTGTGGTATGAACGAGTCATATCATTTTAAGGGGGCGGTAGTCCGCACTTCCTCAAATGAAATTATCGTATGTATATAAAACATGAAACGAATAATGGTATGAAATAAAATGGAATTACAGAAGCTTATATATAAAATATATATCATTAATATCATATTTAATTACAGTTCCATCATAATGGCCACCATGAAAGGTGGTAAGATGTATTTGAACAATCATCGTTTCGTGAGGCATTAGTTTGCCATCCACAGAAACATTATGTTCATCATCCATTAGATGGAGTTGTGTGTATGTGTAGTTTGAATCCTTCTTATAACAACATCCTAGTATATTGAGGATACTGGTGTTGTTACAAAAGAAAGGAAATAAAAAGAGTTTGGGGGTTGGAGAAGCAAAATAAATGAAAATAATTTAAGAGAAATCGTTACCTTTAATTTAGGTAACTCACTTTGGTTGGAACCAAAGGACTTCTTGAAATGCTTTCTGCCTAAGGGTAAGCTTCAAGGAGGAGGAGAGGGATGTGGGGAGATTAGTTGGGAAGAGTTTGGACGAGCCAAGTGGCTTGAGAGGTGTGAGGAATGAGTAGAAGTGGTCTCCTTTTATAAGGGAGAGGAGGGGCTCTTTAGGAAAGTGTGAAAGTATTACTTTATAATATATTTGTATTCGCTTTATAATGGTCCAAAAATCATTGAGGTCGAAGATAAGATGACTCATATTCTAAATAACATCAACCAATAAGAATTGGACAGGTTTTAGATAATATTTTAATCATTATAATCTTATTTATTTAAATGATTTATTAATGAGGTAAACATTGCATCATTATTGTGTCATTAATAATTTAAATTATTTGATCTCTAAAAATTATAAATAAAATATCATTATGTAGGAAATCTTTTTATCTTTCTAATGAATATTTATAATCGAAAATCCAACATGTATAACCCTATGTAAAAATTTTTCTTCTAAAAGATGTAAGCTTATGCCATTTTTATTTTTATTTTAACTTTATTAATATAATGTGTCATTATCACTTACAAGTGGATCCATGGGGTCCCAAAACAGACCCAAAGATGCCCATGGTCGACCATGTATCAACCCATAGGGTTAAGACACGTTTTAGGGTAATTTAGTATTATTATAATATTATTTTTTAACCCTTATTTACCGGATTTACCCTTAACCATGGTAAATAAAATATTTACCATAGTAATTATTCAAAATGTCTAAAAATAAAAGTTACCTATTTACACAATTTGAACATCCTGATTCCAAATATGGAATCCATTTTTCTAAATTCAAAACACAGAAGTGGCAGAAATTAATTTAAAATTAATTCCCGCTGTCAAAACAAAATGCGTGTTTTTAAGAGATAATAACTATCAAAAGATTGACACTTGTTTATGTTCGGTTTAATTGTAAAATTATGTCTAATGACCAACATTATATTAAATTGTAAAAATATATTCCAAATATACTTTAAAACCACTCAAATTCACAATTTATCACTATTAATTATTTTGATTAAAAAAGTTGTTTTTAATTAAAATTTAGTAATTTTCACTATTCATCAAAATATAAAAGTTATCCGAAAAGTACCAAAATTTCACCCTAGGCTAATTTTGATATTCCGAATCTAAAAATGAAGTCCATTTTGAAATATTGAATATATATGATTTCAAAAAGTAGGTATTACTATTCACAACGGCTAGTTTAATTAGTTGTGGTGTGTGTTAGAACTCGAGGTTGCGTACAACACACGCTATCGCATTATTCGAAGGGAAACGTACCATAGAAGCTTGGGGTGTTATACCTTTCTGCTTGTAGTATGTCTTCTTTGCATCATTCAGATCTCTCTTTGGGAAGACATTTGCATAGTGACTCATCACACCAAATTTAAAACACTATACAGTTTTCTTATCAGGATTAGTCTTTGGAACATTTTAATTGCAATATCGTATCATATGTCCAAACTTACCACATTTAAAACACTTCCCAGTTTTGCTAAGACATTCTACAGGGTTCTTCTTGCCACACTTTTCATAAACTGGAAATTTTATTTTCTTACCCTCTGATTTCTTTGGTTGATTCTTACCCATTGCATGCCAATTGGTCCTCTTCTTCTCTTTGTTTCCTAATGCATGTGATCATCAGCAAACTTCATCTCTACCCTCTCAGCACATCAGACAAGTTTATCCTAACTTTTGAATTCACGGGAGGCCAACGCCCTTCGATACCTTGGCTTCATTCCTGAGTAAAAGTTGTTGATTTTTCTATCGAGATACAAAATAATATTTGGAGCATACCTCGCCAGTCAGGTGAAGTTCACTTCATACATAGCCACTAAATCTTCCTCTTTCTGTTTCAATTCAAGGAATTTCTTCTCCATTCTAAGTCGCACCACCTTAGGAAAATATTTTTCAAGAAAAAGACATTTAAATTCATACCACTCTAAGGCATCAAAATCCTCTCTACCCCTGATATTCCTTACCATTGACCACCACTGATCATCTTCCCCTTCAAAAAGATAAACGGTAAGACTTTCCTTTTGATTGTCTGAACATCCCATAACATCAAATATCTTTTTAATGGCTTTGATCCATCCTTCAACTGCCACTACATCAGAAGATCCATTGAATGCAGGAGGATTTTGTCTCATAAAATGTTCCACCACTGTCATGATCCATTGTGGTACCTCTATTGGTTCTCTTGCATGGATGCCACCACCATTTATTGCCTGTGTTAGCTGAGCCATTACTGTCACAAACTTCTCGGTTCCAATCCCTACCATTTCGGGATGTATGTTAGGATGGATGTCATTCTGTCGGTGCCTCTCCTCTTTAGCATCCTTGTTCCTTCTGCATACAACCATTATGAACAAACATTTCTATGATGAAGAAACATAGTAATCTTTAAATGATATAAAAAATTAAAAATATAGTGAAAATCATTTATGGTTTTCTATTAGCATCACCCTAACCCCTAAAGTTATCTAAACCATCCTCTGATACCAACTATAAGGACCCGACCTTATTACATACATAATCTTGAATTTATTCAAGAAAACACTTCCTTTTACATTGAGTATCTTTTCAAGTTTAGAGATTTAGAGAATTAAGATAAAACATTCATAACATTACACATTGTTACATAGTGGATACCATAAAATCAGTTTCCATTTTTCTCAGAATATAAAACATTAAAACGTAAAACAAGACTCCTTGACAATTCTTCAACATTTAACATGTCATTCTTCCTTGTGTTACTCATCCATTAACCTGTGAAAAATAATTTAAAAACATGGTATGAGCACAAAATCTCAGTAAGGTATGAAAAAGAAAGAAAAATCACATTAGTCCATGAATACTCATAACGTATGAAAACATTTTCAAAAGACATGCTTTTCACCCCTAAATACTTACTTCCTGTAACATGAGATCTACACAAGATCCACAAAATCATGAGAACATAAATATAAACATAGAGGTATCTTGGGGAATTACTTACATAATCTTGTAACCATCTTGGCTACCTTAAAATTTGTAACCCTCACGGCTACCTTACTTTGTGTAACCATCGCAGTTACACGTGGAGTAGCCATATGGATGACCTCCAACTTAGTCATACCCAATGAATTGGAGGGAAATATAGGTCCCACCCTTCATTATAAACAATTCCCAATAACCAAAACATAATCATACAACATGAATAATTCCATAAAAACATTTCTTTGTAATTTCGTAAAACCGAATTTAAAAAGAGGATTTTAAAGAAAAACCCCTTATAAATATCATACAATTGAAGAGGGACTTAATAGAGTGGATGGGGTATGTATATATAATGTAAATACACATAATAAAACATTTTATAATCATAAGTAATCACACAAAAAAATTAAATACCACATAAATAAAGAAGTAGAATGTTAACCTAAAGAATGGAAATTGGGTTAAGAATTCCCTTAACTTAGGCTTGTCTTACATCAAACTTGTTTAAAACTCTTGTATAATGGTTAAAATAGTGTTATTAGTATTTTACAGAAACTGTTTCATGTTTATAACATCTTATATGGTCATTTCATAACCTCATTTCACCCCATAGTTGTTTGTATTTTGTTCCTTGCATTATTTTGGGTGAGTTCTTTTGTGATTTTCACGATCGGTTCATGATGAATCGTTCTTGTTGATTGGAAGTGAAAATCCAGAATTGGAATGGAGTAGTTTTTACATATTTCAAGTACCATAATTTATACCATTTATCACTTTTATGCTTTATATGATAATAAGTTATAAGTTAAAACATTAATGATGTTTGTTTAGATCATTATAGTGGTTCTTTGATAATAACAACGTCATTTTGTCTTTTAAATTAAAAACATGAGTAAAAAAGAATTCCATAACAATATATGATTCATAAAACATATATTATAACCTGGTTCAACCATATAAATAATTTCATGACCAGACATGAAAGAATTAATGGAATGTGAAATTACATCGTCCACGATGTCGGTAATTCGACACATCACAGACAATGTTTTTATTCCATAAATAACTGAGAGAGGAGAGGAATAATGATTTGTAATTTTCCATAAAAATGAAAAAATCCCTAATATACATGATTTTGGAGATTTCATTCCTCTTGGATAAGAGGGGGTGAGAAATAAGAGAAAGGAACCATGAAATAAAGAAAACATGAGAAATTTCTTATGAAAATTCGGCAGCCTAACGACGTCTCTTAAAATTTCATAAAAATAGTTTGATGAAAGGAATGGAATATCTCATCATGCATACATAATATGGACAGTAAGGGGAAATATTTAATGAAATATCTCAACACAAAACAATGGTAATGGAAGAGAATAACATAAAATGAAAGAAAAGAATGAAAATGAAAGAGGATGTATACCTCTTGATCACTTCTCCTTGAGATCCTCCTTAAGGGCTTTGGTCTTGGTCTTTTGGTGAGACCAGAATCTCTATGACGTGGGGAAGAATATTGGGGAGGGAATTTGGCAGAATTTAGACAATTCTCAAGGCTTGATAGGTGTGTGAGGAAGAGGGGAGTGAGGGTGGTATTTATAGTGGAGGAGGGGAGGTATTTTAGATTATTTTAATCATTATTATAATATTTTTATCAAGACTATGAATAATCTCAAATAAAGTGGCCCTAAATAGTGATAATATCATGTGAGTTCAAAGAAAGTGTCCTTTTCATCACTTATGATGTCATAAATAGTGCATTTTTAATGATAAATTGATTATACGGTATTTTATCGTATTTCACTATTCACTAAAAAATTCAAGAGTTTCCGAAAATTACCAAAAATTTAACCCAACCATTTTTCGACGTGTATAATTCAAAAATGAACTCTATTTTTCAAAAATAACTTTCTAAATATTATTAATTTAATTTCTAAATAAGGTTACACTTAATTCAAAAAATAACAATATTAAAGTGCATTTAGTTTTATGTGACATTGGAAAAAATAATTAAGATCCCATTATCTTATTTCCTTGGGAAAATAAAATAATATTATTATTTACTATTCATGAGATCATATTACTATTCATAAGGGTATGTTACTATTCACAAAAAAACAAGTTTGTTTCATCAGACTCTAAATAACATACTGAACACAATTATAGATGACAGTTTCTTGAAATTCAGAATATAGAAGTAGAAAAGTTATGTTTTAAAGGCTATTTAAAAATATCTTTTAAAAAAAAAACTTCCATGCATTTCTATTTATCTTAGAAAAACATGGGGTGTTACATTGTGTATCATTTATGCCATAGAACATATGATCCCCTTAAAATTAAAATTAATATTTAAATAAAAAATATTAATAATTAAGAAAATTCGATATTCTTTATTCACCTGAGATGTTACATCCTTCCCCCATTTTTGAAATTGCATCCTCGCAATTTTATTCACTTATCAAATAAATGTTGGTACTTATCCCTGAGAGAATTTTTAGATTCCAACATTGCCACATCAACTATATTATTTTCCCACAAAACCTTTACATGATGAATTGCCTTATTCTGTAACACTTTCTCTCTTCGGTCAAGTATCTGGACAGGTTGTTCTTCATAAGAGATATTCTCTTCCAACTGAACTACCTCTGGATTCAAAACATGAGATGGATCCAGAATATACATTCTCAACATTGAACGATTGAAAATATTGTGTACCTAGGATAAACATTGTGGTAAAGCCACTATATAGGTAACTAATCCAACTTTCTTCAGGATTTCATAAGGTCCAATGAACCTCAGACTCAACTTTCCCATCTTACCAAATCAGATCGCACTTTTCCATGGAGAAACATTGAGAAAGACATGATCACCTACCTCAAAAGAAAATCCTTCCTCCGGTTATCCGCATAACTTTTTTGTCTGCTCTGAGCTGTTCTCAAGTGCTTCTGAATCAACTGATCCTTTTCTGCCATCTATTCTACCAATTTTGGTCCCATCATCTTCCTATCACCTAATTCAACCCAAAATGATGGATTTTGACACTAATTATAATATAATTCCCCAAATGGAGCCATCTATATATTGGAATTAATATTATTATTATAAGAAAATTTAACTTAATAAATATGTTGGTCTCAACCTCCCAAATAATCTAGTGAACAAGCACGTAGAATATCCTCCAAGGCCTCAATTGTTCATTATGACTGTGGTTTTGATTGAGGATGAAAAGATGTACAAAAATTTAATTTATTATCCCATGACTTCTGAAGGCCTTTCCAAAAGTTATATGAAAACCTAGTATCATGATCAAATAAAATGGATAAGGGAAATTCATGAAACCTAACTATCTATTTAACATACAATAGATAAAATTGATCTTGAGACAATGTATCTAGAAAAGAATGGAAATTATCAAATTTAGTCAATCGATCAACAATAACCCAGAATGAATTATTACCTTGAGATTTCTTTGTTAATCCCACAATGAATACCATGGATATATTTTCTCATTTCCACTCTAGAAGAGGTAATGAGTGAAGCATCCCTTTCAGTAACTACCACTCTTCTTTAACCTATTTAAATGTCAACCACTTCATAGTAAATTCAACAATAACTCTTTTCCTTCCATTCCACTGGTAATACTCCCAAAGATCATTGTACATCATTGTACTTACAAGATGATCTACAAATGGAGAACTATGAGTTTCACATTAAAACTATTTCTTGAACTGTGAAACACAAGGAACAAGTAATTTTATCCCAAACATCTAAACACAATCATTATCAATGTTAAAATCAGGGAACTTTCCCTTTTGAACCAACTATACCTTTTTCTGAAACTCATTGTCTTCTTTATGCACTTTCTAAATTATATCTGATAGATATGATTTCACGGACACCTGAAACAAAAAAGTGGAATTTACCACACCAACAACTTCTATTTAAAAGGTCATGAAATCAGAAACTAATATATCTCGTTCCAAACATAACTAGGTTAATATTACATTACATTTTAGACTCAAAGCACCTCCACTTTATTTTCCTTTCCTGTATGTCAATGGATCATGGAATCATGATCCTTGATTAATTCTAGCCATATCCTTGGTCTCATGTTTAATTCTTTTTGAGTGAATATATACTTTAAACTTTTTTGTTCAATACGTATTGTACATTTAAATCCAAACAAATGATGCCTCCAATTTTTTAATGAAAAAACAATAGAAACTAATTCCAAATCATTTGTAGGGTAATTTAACTAATGAGTCTTCCACTAAAGTGAAGCACTAGAAATTACCTGATCATTCTGCATAAGGACCCAACCAAGTCCTTTCAACAAATCATCACTTTAGATTAAAAAAGCGTCATTTCTGGAAGGTAATTCCAAAAAAAAATAATTCACTAATCTTATTTTCTATTTCTGAAAACAATCATCACATTATTTTGTCCAGATGAACTCAACACCTTTTAGAGTTAAATTAATCATTGGTCTAGATAACCGAGAAATATTTTCAACAAACCTCCGTTAATAACCTTCTAAAAAAACTATGAATCTCTGTGATATTGGTAGGTCTTGGACATTCTTCAACAAATTTTTTTTTAGAATGATCAATAGTTATTCCATTTTTTAAAAAAAAATTAACCAAGGAATGAAATTTTTTGTAACCAAAACTCACACCTGCTGAATTTCCCAAATAGTTTCTTTTCTTTTACAGATTTCAATACAACCATTAAATGAATTTCATGATCCTATTTTCATTTAGAATAATCCAAAATATCATCTATAAACACAACTACCATTTATCACCTGATTAAACTAATCCATCACTGCAAAAAACTAGATAATTCACATTGAGGAACCATTGATGTTTAGAGTTTTAGATAATAAGGCCATAACTATTACATTACATCTCAAAAATTACAAAGTAGACACTTCTACTTAGTTTCTATTTTATCATAAAGTAAAAAACTCTTGAGAAAAATATTCATGTCTAGTTTCATGTTTTAGAAAGTATTAATTTTCCTTTATCCCATTCATGACAATATTCATCAATAAGTCTTGTGAAAAACATTTCAAAACCTCATATGAGCATAAAAATCTTAGTAATTTTTATAATACAAAGAAAGGAAACATTATTTCATCAATACATACATGACATAAGCTCTTTATCATACCTCATGAAATCATAAAATTTATAAATAACATATTGAAATCATAAATAATAAAGGTAACTTGTGTCATTCATAACATACTTACATTGTAGCTTTCACAGCCACATAGAAAGTTATATTTGAAATACACATCACATCATATTTCATAAATCTATTAGGATAAACATTCATGTTTACCTCCATCATATTACCTAATGAATTGAAGAGCTATCTCAGGATCACCCACCCTAGGTTTGTCATGGATCCACCCGTATAGGTAAACAATTTCCAATAACTATAATATATTCATAACATATAAAACAACCATAAAGGAAAGATAAATTTTCCACATTGAAATAAAAACATATCATTTCAAGATATTGACATAATCAATGCTTTATCAAACAATTTTATAATCCATTTAAAACATTTAATAAATATATTTTTGAATCAAAGTCACTCATACCACATTGAAACCTTTAAAAAGGATTAACATTTTAAAACAATCATGTCCATATAAATACATCCTTAAATCCATATTGAAAACATGAAAATTAATGAGAATGATTTATAAAAATAAATATTTAAAAAATTTAAAATGATATTTTAGTTACATAGTACCTTAAAAGAATAATATTAAAATGTATTTTTTGAAACATGGACATGGATAATAAATATTTCCAATAAAATACTTAAACATAAACAATCTTGGATAATAATGAGATTGAGAAATTAACCATTACCTCGTTTCTGACTTGAGCCGTTCTTCTTTAATCTCCTGAATAGTAAACTAAAGTTAATTTATACTTTCTTAATATACTTTTTCATGTTTATTATTATTTTTATATCACTTATTTCTATGTTATAAACATAATTTAATTATTTAAGATAATAAGGGTTATTTTTCGATATTTGGTACTTTAGTCAAAAATGAATTTATTATATTTAAAATTTGTCCATGTGGTCAAAAGTTCATTACCTCCAGAATGATATTCATGATTTAGATATCATATATATCATATATATTCCATATATATGTGTATTTATAATAGTACATAACATTTTTAGGTAAGAACTGAAATTCTCCATTTATGGAGACGGTAAGTCATATGTACGTATGAATGCTACTTTTGTTACTATTTCATATTCATTAATGGAATGAACACAAAATGATAAATAGATATATTGTAATTCTAGTATAATATCATATATAATTTCATTAACTCTATCCTTTATACATTCCATGTATGGCATGAATGAGTCATATCACTTTGAGGGGGAGGTAGTACGCACTTCCTCTAATGAAATTATTGTATTTACCCACTATGAAAACCATAAAGGTATTCTATAAATTAAAATTATAGAAGAATAGAAAAAATATAAATATAATATATATCACATGTAAATACATTCACACTTTATTGGCCACTATAAGTGGTGGTATAAGAATATTTAATAATCATTATTACGTGAGGCAGTAGATTGTCGTCCATAGATGCAGTATGTTTTTTACCCATTAGATGAAGGTGTGAGTAAGTGTAGTTCGAATAATTCTCATAAAAACCATGTATATTGAGGATAATGGTGTTTTTATAATGAATAGTATAATAATACTTTAGGGGGTGTAGAAGTAAAATAAAATAAAAGAACATGAAAAAATATGTTACCTTTAAATCGGGTAACTCCCATTGGTTTGAACCAAACAGATTTTTTAAAGTTCCTTCTGCCTAAGGTAATGCTTCTAGGTGGAAGAGAGGGGTCTTGAGAGCTTATTTGGGAAGTTTTTTGATGATACAACGTGCTTTAGAGGTGTGAGTAATGGGTTATAGGTGAGATGTTTTTATAAGGGGGAGGATGTGCTCTTTTGGAATGTTTGAAAATATTATTTTATTATATAATTATTTTTTGTTTCTAAAGTTCAAAAACATATTAAAGTAAAATATATGATGTCTCCTTTTCTAAATAAAATCATTCAATAATAATTGGATAGGTTTTGGATATTTGTTTAATTTTTATAATCTTATTTATTTAAATCATTCATTAATGATGTAAACACTGCATCATTATTATGTCATAAATAATTTAATTTATTTGATGTCTAAAAAATATAAAAAAATACCATTATGTAGGAAATATTTTCAAATTTTTAATGAATATTTATAGTCAAATATATAAATTATATAACCCCACATTAAATTTTTTTATCAACACAATACATGTTTATGATATATTTATTTTTACATTAAATAAAAATGTATTCATATCATTATCTTACCCAAGTGGCTTTCAAAGGACAAAAGTCTCACCCAAGCATTTTCTTGGTCGTGCATTACTAATATAATAAGTTTAGGACAAGTGGTAAGGTAATTTTATATTATTATAGTATTTTTTTTCCTTGAATTTCTCTATTTACCATTAACCACAGTTAATAAAAGTCAAAAGTTATTATTCTCCAAAAAATATTTTCATCCCATTAATCAATATTTTACTTACTAATAATAAAAATTTATTTTATATTTTCAAAATTGACTTCACAGAAGTAGAAAATTTTCATTTAAATGAAAAATTCAATTTTTTAACTAATACTTAGTGTTTTTACAATTTATAAAAAATTGAAGTTTTTCATAAAAAGAACAAAACCTCAGCCTAATATATATTTGATAATTTTAATTCAAAAATGATTTCTATTTTACCAAATTCAAAATATAGATGTTGGATTAATTAATTTAAACTTAATTACCATTTTCAAAACAAAAAACGTGATTTTAAAAAATAATAATTATTAAAAGAATGACACTTTTTTATGTCTAATTTAAAGTGAAATTACTTCCATTGACCACAATTGAATTGAATGGAAAAAATATAATCTAATTCCACTTTAAAAAAAATTTAAAATGATAATCTAACTATATAAATAAATTATATTAAATGGCAGTTTTGAATTAAAATTCATTATTTTTCTCTATTCACTTAAAATAATTTTTATCAGAAAAATACCAAAAAGTTACCCAAAGTAAATTTTGATGTCTCGAATATAAAGAGGAATTTTATTTTTTCCAATAGAACATATAAAAGTGACCGAAACTATATTTTAATAGGGTTCTCCATTAAAAGGTGGTAAATCAACCTTTTAAAGAATATTAGACTATTTATTTTTAAAATTGGATTATTTCTTATTTTAAGCGTATAACATGTATTGAATAAATGTAAAAACATTTAACAAACATTTATAATCATATTATAGTTAGTTCTATTATTTTCTTCCATTACGATGACTAGGTGTTAGCTACCATTTAAAATAATAATATTATATTATTATTATTCAGTATGACTCAGAATTGTGTGCCACATAAGTTTTCAAAGAAACCCATTGTTTCATATCAAGTACATCATAGAACATATCATCCCCTTTAAATTAAAATTAATATATAGTTCACAACTATTAATAAATATGAAAATGTCATATTCTTTATTCACCTAGGATGTTAAATCAATGATACGATATGGATCAGTTTGATGTTAATGAATCTATTAAACATGGAATACATCAGGCATGGAATGATACATCTAAGGTTTTGGTAACTCATAGGATACAAACATGACTCTTTGGAAAATCTCAAATTTCCCTAGGTAATGAGGTGATAGCTTCCCTTGCTTCTATAACCATCTATTCCCTACGCCATGAGATACCAAAAAGATAACATGATCCCGGACCTCAAACTCCAGATGACATTGGCAACGATCTACATTCAATTTCTAACCAGATTGAGCATTATTCATACACTTTATAATTATTTTAACTTTCTCTGAAGTCTCTTGTACATGATGAGGACCTCTTAGGGCTACCTCACTAGCCTCAATATTTCACAAGGGTCAATAAAATGACCTACCGTATAAGGCCTCAAAAGATCAATATAATGTCTCACCTGAAATCTAATATTATAGGTGAATTATAGGAGAGGGTTATTCATCTCCTAAAAACCACCAAAAACATCGACACATGCTCGTAGCATGTCTCTGAATCCTTTTTATCAGTTCTGATTATCCATCATTCTAAGTGTGAAAAGCTATTCTTAGAAGCACCTATGTAACTATAGATTTCTGTATAACATACTAGAACTGCGATTTCAAATGAGTGTCCCTATCGAAAATGATGGTACGAGGGACCCCATGTATTAATATGATGTCATGAACATACAATATATCTAAATCATCAACTAATAATGCCAATTGAATAGGAATGAAGTGGGATATTTTCTTAAGTCGATCAACAACTACCCATACAGCATCAATACACCTTTGAAACCTATGTAAATTGACTACAAAGTAAATTTAAACATATTCCCATTTCCATTTTCGGACCGGAAGCAGTTGTAATATGATAGTAGGTATATGTTCTTTAACTACCCTACTGATTGGTCAAACACCGAGTGGGAAATCCTACATTCTGATATTTCATCCCAGGTCACCAATACTATCATCATATATCTCGATACAGATTGGAGATTCCAAGATGAAATACCCATTGAGCATTATGGGACTCTAGCATCAACTCCTCTCTCATACTTATTGGAACCCATAAACTCCCATGAATAAACATTATGTCATCATTTTCCATAGACCAAACCTCAAGAAAGTTATATCCTTGTATACTCTCTCAGAGAACCAAGCCCTTAGGATTTGAAATTTTTCTACCCATCACCTTCTCATTGAGAGAATATATAACAATCAAGGATGGTAGGTAAGAATACTCATGACTATCATGAAACTCTAGACACATCTTAGAGATGAGGGCCATTATTTTCTATTCATCAGTGGATTCCCATACAACATGTTCTTGAGTTTATTGACTCTGATCATAAGAAACTATATTTCCCTTTCCATGCATGTAGGAATGCTAGAAATCCATAGACTGATGATTTTCAATGCATATTCTCTATCTAAGATTCATGTCATGTTTTTAAAAAATACATTTGAGGATCATGTGGTTTTTGTACACCATAAAGTGATAACCTAACAAATAATTTTTCCATCTATGTAAGGTATGGACAAATGTTTGTAGCTCTTGTTCATGCATCGGGTAAATTCTTTCATGAGGCCTAAACTTTCAAGATTCGTATGCAATTTATTTGTCCCCCTGCATCAGAACTACTCCTCATCCAATTTCTAATACATCATAGAAGATGTTCTAACCTCTTCTATTATATGGAAGGATTAGAATAGGTACTAAGACAAAACTCCATTTCATCTCCTAAAAGAATGTCTCTCACGCTTCTAACCACATGAACATAACAACCTTCTTTTAAGGATACTGAGAGTGGAATCAAGGTATGATAAGTCTTATTTTCAATGACTATAACATCTGGAAATCCCCAAGAAACTATTTATTTCATAAATTTTTTTGGGCTACTCCCAAGAAACTATTTTAGTAACCTCTTATGGGCCAATTGATTTTCCAAATTACAATATTATATATCCCATGAAATGAACATTGTTTATCCTAGAGTGTATCTAAGAGTTCATGGCATAAAGATTATACTCTCTCATTATACTCATAATAATCCTAAGGTATTTATCCTAGTTTCTTTGAGTATTATAATACAGTAATATTTATTTCACAACGACCATAAAAAAAAGAAAACTTGATTGGGATGGAAAACTCTATTCCATAGGTCTATGAAAAAGGTAGGATGTTTTGTAATACAGAATGAAATAACCAGGTTCTCATACAGACCAAAATTTTTACAGAAGTTTGTATGAGTTATATCTAATGTCCTTAATCGCACTTGGGGATATCCCAACCTCAGTTTGATCTTTGACATGACCTTAGACCCAAATATATGGTTGATGAGATCATCTATTTGAGGTGGTGGATACTAGTTATTTATGGTATGTTGTTACATCATTTTGTAATCTACACATAGACGTAAGGTTCCATTTTCCTTTTTGGAGAAAGGCACTGGAAGACCCCAATAGGGTGTATTGGGCCATATAAATACTTTGGCCACTAGAACCTTAAATACCAATTGAGTTCTTGGATATCATTCGGTGACATATTATATGAAGGAATTTACATTGGTTCTACATCATAAATTTACTCAATCATAAACACTACCTCCCTATCATGACATAATTAAGAAATTTTATTAGAAAAAACATTACTAAAATGATCTATTAAGAAAATAATCTTGACATAAATTATTATCCGTTATGAATATATTTTTATAAAGGGTGGTTACTTCACCTAGAACATGATGCTCTAGTCGTGATCTACCTTCCAAGACATCCCAATCACCCTTATGAAGATAACAACTTCCCTCTGGAGATGTAAAATATACCACATGGTTATAGAAGTCTACGAAATCATGACACTGAACCAACCAAGCCATCCTGATAATGGAATCAATGCACATAATCTCAAATATGAAGAGATTCCATAAGAAAGGATAATTTCTTGCCTTAAGGGGATAATACCTACATAGGCATATTCCCTCTGACAACACTCTTAACAGTGTACTAGGGTCATTACACCACTATCATATTGTACCTCTAGTTTTGAGACATTTTATGATAGATATTGAGATAAATAAGTTTCACGAACATGTATGAAATAAAAGAGATACAATAGTAGATACCACCATATTGGTACCTTGTATTGTAAATTCTCTCACAGCCTAATCCTTGGGTATCTACAGTAGTGCATGAAACTGACTTGATTCACATCCTTGTGCAATAGTTGAATTACCGTGATCATAACTACTCAGTTGGCATTGTTGGTGATCAAGGTTATTGCTACCACATCCACGAACTCTTTCCCATCTAGTCCCACCAATGATATTCCAATACCCCACATGATGTGTCACAAAAGAATCCACTCCTGAAGGTGGATATGGAATTGATCCATTTCCACTCAAAGTTGGTGGAAATTTCCATTTCAATCTCTGATTTTTCCCATATGGCCGCAGTCATGGATCTCTATTGGGCCTCTATCACAATAAAGATTTAGGTGAAGACTTCATCCTCACCAACAAAACACCATGGAGTTATCAAAATGGGTTCTCTAGTTTTCAGTTCCTTAAAAAACCTCTTCATAACATTTCCTACCACTGGGAGAACTAATGGCATGTCGCAGCACTGATCCTCAATTCCATTTGTAGTTATTATCCATCAGGTTTCACTCAATTATAAGAGCCTAATTGAATATTTTTTAAAAAATTAAGCAGTCATAATACATTCACCTTCATAAAGATATCATACAAAATCCCATCCTCGATACATATATAATGTGAAATCTCATCACCGAGTAAAAGCAGTGAAAAGCACTAAAAATCTGTGAAACACCCTGAATACATCATAAAAAACAAAAAAACCCTACACGAGATGCATGATATATCTATATATGTAATATATCAATGTAGACAGAAAAAATATAACATAGAAGGAAATCTATAAATAAACCAATACCATGACCTGATGGAAACCATCCTTTGTAATCATATCCCACCAGTGCGTGGCCAAATCCTGAAGAATGTGTGTAGAATTTTTGACCCTCAGCTCGGGAGGTGTTTCCAGATGCCCAATGATATATAGGGTGGCCTCTAGACATTACTCATCAACCTGTAGACCGCTATCCCTAGAAAATACTGGTGGATACTACAGTTTTAACCCATGAGTGAGATCATTCGTCAAAGGTGTGTCTTGTGGAGCATCATTCATGGACCGCATTAGATGTTGGAGACTTTCACGAACAAGGGAATCAGTTCCTGGTCAGGTAAAGTAGGAGGAGTGGCACTCTTGGAGGCAATACTGGTGGCTCAATGCCCAGAAATTCAAGAGAATGGTTGTCTTTACCTTCTTGTAATGTGACACGAGGACATCATGGTGATGTTGGTTTACAAATGACATGAACACA
The DNA here is from genome assembly GCA_963277665.1 of Viscum album. Lineage (NCBI taxonomy): Eukaryota > Viridiplantae > Streptophyta > Magnoliopsida > Santalales > Viscaceae > Viscum > Viscum album. The sequence goes on from OY728136.1 coordinate 1,996,296,385, forward strand.
CCTCAGAAAAAAAATTAAACAGACAGATAGAGACACTAATGAAAGAAAAATAATGAAAGTATCTCTACCCAAGGTATACTACCCCAACTACCCATTTAGATGGTCAGTTATTGGAATGATATCAAGTATAAGTTTCAATTCATTTTACTTTTATTTACCATGTTCACTTAGTTACCATTCATAAAATGACAAGGTAAGATAAGGATGTGTGACCATTTTATTTTATAAGTCATGGTTTATACATCATAGTGGTTATCCATTTATATTGAATCCATATACATACACTTTATCACTGAAAATTATAGCCATTTTTTATATCATAATGGATTTACTAGGTCAATTACTCATCCCAATCCATTAGGGGCCATACAGCTCACGAATTGAGACAGAAAATCAATTAATAAGTTCCATGGAATATCACAAGCACAAGATGACTATCACATCATCATTCAATAATCATGATCATACCAAGAAATTAATGTAGTGACATGAACATATATGGTCTATAAATATGCAATACACGCATATTCTATGTGTCTATAGTGATTCGTGAATTATGATCCTTCCCCCCATATCATCAGGCCAAGGATGGAATAAATCCTCAATCAGAGTAATAATAATAACCATAGCACAACATGTGCTTCATCCAATGGTGAAATAATTTCAAATGTAATAGGAAAAATAGACCAAAAATTATATGTTGTGTAACATTATTTTACCCCGAACGTGGTTTCATGGCTCCCAAACATAGATTATGACAAATTTCCATAGCATTCTTAATCTCTAATGTATTGTATCCAAATATTAAATAAATAATGTAAACTTCTATGATACCACATTGTGTCATCCTGAAGCTGGGCTCCACTTAATAGGTTCCTCGAGCCCGGGATTCCCCATGGACTCAAGTGCATCTCCCTGAATACCAGAGGCAGCCGAGTAGCATGAAGGGGGTAGAATGTTTCCATGTGGAGACTATTCCTTTATTACCATAGTGTATCACATAGAATAAATCTAAAAATAGATAATACTCCTTAGATGCACCCATAAGTGGATCCCCATAGTGCAAGGGTTCCCCTGTCGCTGCCATCTAGTTCCCATCTATTTGTAGATCCAATCCTAGGTTCCCTATGAGTTTGATTTGTGCTCCTCCTACTATGGTGATGTTGAGGTTCAATTCCAAATTTCAGCATCGATGAAGGTTCAGGACCATTGTTTTTGAGGGTTTGTCGGTTCTCGGGTGGCATCGTGGGTGGTAGAAAACAATGGGATTATGTGGAATTTAAGGCCTATGATATTCGGTGAGATTGGATTCCATGACGGTGCCGTAAAATCTATGGTCGAGCACTGGTCTAATGTGGTGTGGAGTTGCAGCCTTGTTTCTCACATGTGTGCTCTGAGTGGATCGGAGGTCTTATCGCGTGATGGTGGTGATGTGTTTTCTCTTGGATCTTTTGTGGTGGTATTCTCCCAACATGGATTTGTTTTGAAGGGTGATGGGAATATGGTGGTTTCATGGAATATTTGTCTTCAGTGTGGCTCGGCTTCTCGATGGTCTTCCTCTTTCTGTTTGTTTTGGTTTGTTTTTACTACAGTTGTAGGTTCAACGTCTATCTGGGGTGTGGTAGAGTCTTCTTCCAGAAATGGTTCGTCGTCTAAGGTGAAGTAGTTGGTAGGGCGTAGGCTTCCCCTATTGGTTTGTTAAGGTTTTTAATTGTTAATGGTTATGTGCAATGTTGCTATTTTTTCTAACTATGGGGATTGGTTCTTGTTGTGATGGTCATCACACCATTGATGAATTGGTCCTTCTATGGATTGAATTTTATTTCATTTTTAGAATTTTATGAATGTTTGTATGCTTTGTGGCCCTATGGTTGAAGGGACATGAAACCAGACCTCCTATAAGAGCTTCCCCATATGAGGTTTATGGATTTCATGTAATGAATGTCGTAAGTTTCTTGTTTTTATGGTTTCATCCTGAAGGTGGGAATTCAGTGAAATTGGTCTCAACATCATGGAGCAGGCCCTAGAGGAGGATTCAGAGCTGGCGGTACATATTTGGAGAGCTTTATATATTTGGTTGTTTGAGAGGGTATGGCATTAGCCATCGAATCGGGCATGTTCTTTGAAACAAGACACTTGTTTTCCAAAATTCCTTTCAATGGTGAAGTGATTCATCATGATCGAATGTGGGGGAAGGGTAGCCCCATGTTGTTTTTTTGGTTTTACTCTTGTTTCCTTCAAGTGTTATTGGTTTTATGTCCATTAGGTATGTCAAGGTTCCCACCTTCCTCCCATAAAAGGTTAATTTATCATAACAAAAATGTGAAGGACTTTGGTCCGTTGGATGGTAAATAGATTAAGAAATACAAGTAAATAGAATGCACAACTGAAATAAAAACTAATATTATTGGAATAATATACAACAACATATGATGATATATTAGGTATCTAGTAAGCTAAAATTCAAGGATACCAATTAACAAGCATACATGAAAACCCAACGTAGTGAAAGGAAATATATAAACTATTCAATGAATCTCAAGATAAAGTTAGGTCATCTACTACCAGCTCCAACCTAGCATAAAAAGTAATCAAGTGTTTGAATCGTTATGCTTCGATTTATGAAAACTTGCATATATGTAATCATTATTGGGTACCAGATGGTTCTGGGAGTGGGTGTGAGATAAATATTAGTTGTCCACCATCAATGGTTTCTATAACATTCGTCTCATGTAATTGAAATATAACAGTATCAAAGCATGCATATATAATGTAAATCAATATAATGTAACTAAATACCCAAGTGCATGCCTCATCCCTTAGCTGAAGTTTGAACATGAAACCGGTATATTATTTGACTATTACCAGTTTATAGAAAAGTTACGTGTTATAAATCGGGAAAGTTACAAAATGTAACAATGAAACCAGTAAGGATATTTAATAATGAATATCAAAGGTAAAAACCAAGGAAACACATTCCACAAGGGTTGTAAAGTAAATAATAATTTTATCTTAGATAAGGGGAATAGTGTAATCCATGGATCATGGTCCAATTCATTCCTCAATAAGAATCCTGGTGATTCCAAGAAGTAAATCTAAGGTAAAACATGGATAAAAAATGAATGGTCCTGATGGGTTTTAACCTATAACCTACTTGTCAATAATATATCAAAGGAGTGTATTCGAGGAATCATGTAGTAATGTTAGAGGGATCCTATGGTTTCATACTAGGAATCCAAAGGTATTTATGGATCAGGATATAGGTTTTTCTCAACCAATGTAAGCCGCATAATTGAATTAAAATGGGGTTTCCAAGTGGTCACGGTAATCCCTAAGGTATCAAAGGAGGGCTTGAGTCAGGACCCTCCAATTTGATAATGAAGTCACATAATATTCCATTTGGATCAAGTCTTTCCTTTCAATAGTGTGAAAATTCCATGTGGTGTGCAACCCCTTGATCAAGTCATAATTAATCGATAATTTTGTTGGGTTCAAGAATTTCCTTTGATAGTGTGACAATGACAACTAGCATGCAACCATTCATTTAATCCATTAAAGGAATTTTAAAAAATCAAGATTAACTATTCTACCTTCCATTAACATGGTAATGGATTCTATGAACATGAAACCTATTATTCAATTATATATAAGAAGGCTAAGACATAATCTTAGTGTACTTTCAAATTTCTATTTCACATTTAATTATCAAATTGAAGCACTTACCTTATGTGGGTATAATATTGAAGATACATGGTACTTTCAAAAATTAAAATCACAATTTAAATCATTCCTATTAATATAGAAAGGCTTTCCCTTAGAATGGTTAATCCAAGTCACACCCGAACGATGACTCAACCGTGTCAAAACACAATAATGAAAAATATTGAAAAAACATAATACATGGGATGGAAGGATGTGTGGTTGTAACCAAGAAAAAATAATCAAATATTTGTAATGAGGATAGCCATACATTTCAGATTATTATATGCATAGTATATTAATTCCACAAATGGTACCTGATCAAATCGGCGGGCCCCACACGACAATTCCAAAATCAGTGAACTTCATGGATTAGTTATAGCCCACACATCATAGGCTTCTATGAATCTCATCATACATTGTTAGTTGATAATTTTGCTTGGAAAAGATTATATTTGAAAAAATAGTAAAAATAGTATCAACTCAATAACTAGGACCAGAAAAAGGGAGACGTAGAATAGATAAAGAGGACTCAAGTACTTACCATTGTACATCCAACGTGATGAACTAAAGATCGAATAGATAACAGATGAAAGAGTTTTATTTATCCCTATATTAAACCTCCAAAATATATAAAATTATATAAAATGGAGGTTAATACCACTAGAAAGCAGATTAAATAAGAAGGAGGGATTAATTAAATCATAAATGGTAAAAATGTAAAAGTACCCAAAATTTATCATGTGTATGGTTTGAAAATTTGTGTGAAAATCATGCATGAGTACCAAGAGGAAGGGGAATACCACATCGTTCTGTCACATGGTTTAAGAAAACATGACCCAAACATGTAGTAATGATCTGTTTGAAAAATCATGCATCTTGTACAGTTTTATATAACCATGTGGCCTCCCCCGCATGGTTTTTCTACAAACTTTCCACCATGCCTATTTCTACCAAAAAAATAAATTCAGATATCTAAACAAGACCCATAAACTATAGAGGCATTTCTTAACTCATTATGAATCCATATTAGTTACAATATAAAGTATTAGACTAAAATTTAAAGGATCCTAGATGAGTAAAAAACACAGTTCTAACACCATTCTTGTAGTATAGGTTGATCAGTGGGTTTTTTTGGTTGTTATTTTCTATCATTTCCTCTTTACCCTATGATGTATAGTGAGTAGTAAAATTATCTTCTATTGATAGAATCACTCATCTCAGTTTATTTAGTATCTTGCAAGAGGTGTTTACTCATGATCGCTTATGGGTTATAGTTTTACTGGACTAATAAAAGATAATAAATTGGTTAATTTAAATTGAAGGGGTGGGTATTTCTTTCATGTGTTTTCATAATTGATATTATTGTGTTATTTTAACTATATGGGTTGAATTTCCAATTGAATATTGTGTAATTTGGTGGAATTTTTTGAACTAGATGATATGGGTTGTGGCTAAGGATTCTATAATGATTATTTTTATATCAACATAAAATTGAAATTCGATGACCACTTCTATTTTGATAATGAAAATTTTTCCTCAGTATTATGGATTTTGTGACAAATACCTTAAAATAAATAAGTAAAATGAGTTAAAATAACAATGTAAATATGTAAAATGATCATTGATGCACTATGTGTGTGGAAAGGTTGTGTGGTGGTAATTTTTTTGTTGATTTGTTTTTGGGGCATGTGGGGAAGATAGTTTGATGGTCATTAGTTTGGGGTGGTGAGTTAGTTGTTTTTTGGGCCTGGTTTTGTGCTAGTGAGGAAGTTGTTTTTTGGATGAACTTTTGGGGTGATGATGTGGTGGTTGTTTGGATGTTCTTTTAGGTATGTAAGGTGGTTGTTTTTCTCATTTCTTTTTAGGCAGTGAGGTGCTGGTTTTTTGGATGTGATTTTCGGGCGATTAGGTGATGGTTTTTTTCATGCTTATCAATAGATGAGGTGATTGTATGATGGGGATGATGACCATATTGTGATCTGTGGATATATTGTGTTATATTCCAAATTAGTGACGGAATAAATATTTAGTTAACAATTTTTAACTAGTTGGGGTTTATTGTTTTCCTAATGGGATGGAAAAAATTAAAGAATATATAAATGATTGTTTGTGTGGTCAAATAAGGTTGATGGTAAATAATGAAATTAATTGGCATGATAATGGAATTTATTGTTGTTATTAATTGTATTGTAAGTCTTGAGTATTGTTATGTATTTGGAGGTGGAAGAAAAATTGAGGATGTTGTAGGTTGGTTAGTTTTTCTAACCTATAGGATGGTATTTTGTGTGGCTATATGTATATATATGTATATTAAAATTTATTTCAATATGAAACCCACCAAAATTAAACACTATATTCCACCACTAGTATATTAACATGAGAGTTTAGTCTGCCTGCATCCTGGTGATGATGAAGGGTGGATGACTACCCACCCTTTCCTTCTCTCTCTTCCAAGTGAGTAAATATGCACAGGCTATGATAGTTGGATGACTATTTATGCATGAGGTGATGGCCCATGTGTTTTCAGGCGAGATGTGATATGATTGTTCTATGGAGGGGTGGACTAATTTTTTTGAGTCGGGTGTGACATGACTAAGCTATAGGGAATTGGACTATGTTTTTTTAGGGGAGATGCTATATTTCCATGTTTCTTTGTGTCTTATAGAGGTGGTTGTTCATGGTAGGGGAGGAAACAAGGTTGATGTCCTTCATGTTCATGATACCATATTACTATGGTTATGTGAGTGGTTTGAGTTGTTAACACAAGTTTCATTAAGTTATATGTGATGTGACTGTGGTTGTGGGGTGGCGACCTTGTTTTTTGTGGATGAGATGTGATGTAACCGTTCTATTGGGGCAATGGTATATATTATATAGAATATTTGGAAGAACTAGGATGTATGCCTTTGGGGTGTGAGAGACTTAAATTGGTGGGAATGTGGAGAAAGGTACACTTAATAATTATTCTTCTTACTATGTTGTTATACTTGGAATTCATTATTTTTTAAATGTTACTTGGTGACGTTGGGATGGATAATTGACCCGTTTAGGTGCGGTTGGTTATGTTGTTTTCTCATAGGTGAATTAGCGTTCTTTTTTCACATGTGCCCGAGAGACTTCTGTTTTCCCTCTGAGTATACTTGTATTCTCTACCTACATATATAAATTGATGTTTAGGTTTCTTGTATTATTATGTGGGCCATGCTAGAAAGTAATTACATAGACCTTTTAAGATTATTATTTTCCCAATTATTCTTACTTTCTTCTGGATATTTAATTTTTGAGAGTTTTATCTGTACTCTTTTATTTATAGTTGTATTTTTGGATGGTTTTTGAATTTATTTTTCAATTATTTCATAGATGTTTTATGTATAATTCATATTATATCCATATCATATTATATTATAGAGGTTAATGCCTCCCATTTAGTGGAATTTTAATACTCTTGGTTCTCATCTCCAACACATGGCCCAATGGAGGTCTGGATCGAGGGGTTTATTATCTCTATCCCCTCATTGTGGAATATTTAGTATGAGGGGGACATGAGATAGTGGTATCAGTGGTGATGGTTGAGAGAAAATGATGTATTTTTGAGTTTGGAATATTATTAATTTCATGTGTTATTATAGTAATAGTTCCTATTGACTTTGGTGCATGACATAGTCCTAGGGGACAAGCTAGGACATGGGATTTTAGGGCCCCCTGTGAGCCACTACTCAGAAATGGTCTTATTGAATGACCAGGTGAGGTAGACCTATTTGTAGGGTAGATAGCTATTATAGGTACATAAAATATGATGACATGTTGTCTTTATTGAATTGGGATTGGTTTTTAATTTTAAAATAGAAAATGTGCTGTAAAATGAATCAAGATAAATTTATGAATTACTAGGATCAGAAAATTATTTTTTTTTCTTTTTGACTATGGCTGATGTTCTTTATCTACATATGGTTTAGAAAGTTGTGGTTCAGTAGTATGGTCTTATTGATCATTGTAGTTTTGATCCAATAATATAGGATGACTATTGGTAGAGAACATTTTGATCATTTCAGTAGCAAGATTTATGAATTTATGAGGGTTTTGTTTCAGATGTTGATATAGATAGTTGACTGGAGGATCTCCAGATCGCTTTTTGCATGATCCGATCCTTAGTGGGATATTGGGTCCCCTTGGTAATTAGTCATATATATGGATCTGTGTGTTAGTGGTGGACCACATATCTCAATGACAATAATGAGGAATATATTTTATGGGACAACATTCAGAAAGATTCATGGGTAGATTTACCTTCACCGAACATGAAGGAAATGAAGAGGTAGAAGATTCTTTCTCTTCAGAATGTGAGTATATCAGTATGAGAGTTAGAAATAAATTTGAAATACATCCTGTATTTTCCCTTGACTCATTTTTCAAATTATGATTCACATGCAGGAAATAATAAGTAAGAACCCCATTCTTCTATCCAATTTTCAATTAATCCTTTTACATCTCCGATGTATCTAGAGGTTTAGAAAATAGAGAAGGTGATCAGGAAGATGCACTCACTAGGAGGTTTTCCATCAAAGGGGAACTAGTAGGTTTCCTTGAGGAATAGAGTATTTAGAGGAAGGTCTCTGGCTTCAACACATTCAAGGTTTCAACCAGTTGGTAACCAATCATAGAAGTTTCAATTTCATCATTATGGGGATAGTAATTTCATTTTTTTCCTTGAGATATCAAGATAATTTGTACTTATTGTGGGGCTTGTGGACATCACTATAACTTGTACCCATTTGTTCCTTGATCTTTATTTTGTGGAGACTGATAAATCGATTCCATCAACGACAATAATTTTCAGTGAGAACATTTTTGTAGTAGGTGTAGTAGAATTATGCTCTACCGAGGAGAGATAGAGAAAGTAAAGGCCAACCAAATGATGTTCCTCATGTTCACGGACCTCAATATAATTTTGGTCGTTGAGGTGTATGTTATTAAACTATAAGAGTAGATGGGTGTAGTCAGTTCCTCGTAGAGTACAAAATTACACTAGAGGAATGATAGATCCTTTGAGGTACTAATAGTTTTTCACCTACCATTTTTTGTTCCCTATTTGATAAAGGAGCTTCATACTCCTTTTTTGAAACTTCTATATTTAATTCTCTAGGAAAATATCTAGAGAGTCATTTTATACACCTAGTGTTGACTATTTTAGTTGGAAGCCATACATTCTTTTTGATGTGTGATGAGTTGGTACAGTAATTATGGGGCTACAATATTCCCATGAAATTTTTTTTTTCTAAAAATATATCCATACAATGTCATCCGAGGAATATATTGGTTATATTCCATGTGGTTTGTTATTGAATGTTATATATGTTATTTTTCTTCTCGTTTTTTGATGGAAAGTGTTTGGTTTTGAAAATAAAAAACATTTTGAATACGTTTATAGACATGCCAAATAATTTTGTGGACATAAACAATCCCATAGGGCTTTCTAGTATGGGTTAAAATGATTATTGTTACAAAATAATTTTTTTATGGGAGTTGCAGATCAAATAATGTTTATAAAATTTGTTAATAAAAACATTATGATTGTTCAAATTGATGTTGATGGAATTATATTTGGATAAACACAATAATCCATAATATATTTTTTAAAGATATTATGAAATCTTACCTTAAGATGAGTATGATGCGTGAGTTAGAAAATTTTCTTACATTTAATAATTATCAAAAACCATAATGAACTTATATATGTCAACATAATTATATAAAATATCTCTAAAAGAAATTTGTATGTGATAATACTAAAATTATTATTACTCTCATTGGTATGACAAATACATTATATCCTAATGAGGCTGGCCAACCAGTTGATCAAAATATTTTTAGAGTTATGATTCAAAGTTTACATTACTTAAATTATTGTTTTCTAGATTTAAGGTTTTCTATATGATTGTGTGAAATTAATAAAACAATAGAATATAAATCCCATATAAATTTTATAAAACTAATTATTCATTTTCTATATAAAACTATGGTTTAAGGACTTTTATATTCTTATAGATATATTTTTGAAACATGTATTTTTAAATGCTGAATTTGGTGGTTGAAGAATGTATAGGGATAACACATCTAGGAAATGAATTTTCTTTCAAGATTTATTAGGTTCATAGTCTTACAAGAAACAAAATTTAGTAATAATTTTCACTATTGATGATTTAAATGTAGTATCTAAATGTTGTTGTACTCAGGTGCTATGGATTCAACAAATGCTCATATATTATAGAATGAGTTTAAAAAAAATCAAATACTCATTGATAACACAAGTGCTATTTCCTTATTTAAAAACCCTTCACACCACTCACATGAAAAAAAACACACACACACACACAGATATATTTATATATATATACATAAGATAACATTTACATCTATATAACACACCTAAAAGATATATCATTTAATAATTAATTTGAATTCAAGGTCAACATGATGATATTTTCACAAAACCATTACTTTCTGATAGATTTCAATACATTATGTAGAGGATAGAAATGTTCAATGTAAAGTAATAATTCATATATACTTCTTGTTTTCACATATCATAACATTAACATACTCTTTTTCATTGGCAGAGTACACATGTTTATATTATAAAAACATTTAGTTTTCTAATAAAATTTTTATTTCTTTAATTTCTATCAAAATGAGTTTTCCAGAATCTTGTCTCATTCAAACTCAGAATCCTTAAAAATATTCTCAGAATCTGAAAGAATAATAAAAATTTACAAAATTTGTTTTCCTTAAACATTTTTCAAATTTTAAAAACATCATATTAATTTCATATAATGTTACTATTAAAATATGTTTTTGTAATGAAAACATCATAATTAATATTTCGTAAACACTCTTAATAAGTATTAAATTAATAATTTTTTTTATATTTCATAATCAAAACTATCATATTATTTTTACTTTTCAAAATAAAGAAGAATAGTTTATTTGCATCAATGGACTTCTTTACTAATAAAGGAACTTCTCTCTTATTTTAAAAATTTTCACTATTTCATTATGATTAGTTTATAATTATTATTGTTATATTCTTAGTTTTATAAATATTTTCATTTTTTTCAAAAAATATCGTCATATTCACTATCAATATGATAAGAATTGAAAAACTATGAGAGGTTAAAAATATTTTAAATCTTTCTTCAGATGATTTTTAACCGCTATATCATAATTTTTTTTCATCTCAACTGTTGAAGATGTTATTGAATTATAACAGTCACCCTAGTGACTATGTACAGAGTTCCAACCCTCAAGTCCCACATTAGTTATCTCTAATTTTTCCCCTTCATGATGATCCATCAATAGGATTTGGTCTGAACAGTTTTCTTTAAGACTAATACATCAGTTTTAGTTTTAAATCCCATAGAATATGATAATGATTATAGGAATTGGTCCATCTTCAAGGAAACATACTTTGAAAGATAAATTTATAAAAAATATTATTCTTCTTTAAGAATATTATATATTTTTATCTTTGGGAATCGGTTTGTGTAGAAAAACAATAAAAAACTAATTTTTTTTATTTAGATATTTCTCTAAACTTTTAAACTTCAGTCATGTTTTCAATAAGTAATGGAAAAAAATCATTTTGTATTGGTATATAGAAAAAGATATTAATTGTTCTATTAGAAAGCTACATGCTTAATAGGAATATCATTGGAATTAGAATCCAATTTTCCATCAGAAACATTACCAGAGGATATTGGATCCATTAATAGGATAAAGGGAGAAGATTATTTATTTGTTCATTAAAAAAGAGTCTAGAAAGATCTATATAAGACACTAGATAATATGGTTTTATCCCTTTTTTGAAATGATTTATAATTATGAGAAATGAGATCATGAAACGCTCAGTATTTATGATGTCTTCATATTGTATTTTAACATTAACATGATAAAGACAGATATTGCATCATCAATTTATCTTACAATTTATAGTGTCACGTCCAGTTCTATAAAATATTTACTCATTATGTTTCCTTATTTTATTAGAAAACTAATAGTTGAATGCATAGAATTTTTCAATATTTCAAATAAATCTAATATAATAAGGGATAATATATTATTCAATAGTGATGACATAAAAAATTGGATGAGGTTTTTTTGATGAAATGTATAACAAGTATGGTGAGAATGTGGGTGGTTCCACTTCCAAAGAAGAGAGATCAAGGAAATACAAGAATGGTAATATGAAGAATGAAATGAATTTTAAAAAAACTCCATCAAAGAAAAAAATTAATCAAATGAATGTACCATAATATTTTTGGATGAATGAATGAAGAATAAGGCTCATAAGAAATCTAAACTTCCTCAAATCAGACATAACCCAATTGAATCCAAATATTGGATGATCCATGTTATTGATACATTATAGAAATAAGCATATAAATGAGAGAAAAAAATTTAATTGATGAAAAACTTCGTGAAAATATATTAAATGGTGTTGAGAGTGCTTCTTGGAATGTTTTTTTTAAATATTATTAGACTAATAAAAAAGATATTGATTCCAAATTATCTTTTGAAGAAATACTTTTTGTTCATTAAAATATTCAATTTACAGTTGATTATAGTAAAGTAATGTTTGTTGAATAGGAATCTATAGTATTTGTTATAGAAATGTAATCAAAACCAGAACCATGAAAATATTATTTAAGAACATAATGTTTTTATAAAAATTATTTTATAAATTTAATGGATGAAGATCTTGAAATAATTGATAAATATGGGAAAGAAGGAAATAAGGAATTGAGAATATTGAATATGATGGTGTTAAATAATTTTTTGAAGATTAAGTTCAAGAGTACAAGGATGTACATGGTGAAGATGAAGAGGGTGAGAATGAGTATGTTTGGGAAAATTAATGGAATATAGATTATGATAGTGGAAAAATAATTGAATGAATCATCATCATCTTTATCCTCCAATGTTGATAAAGAAGAAAAATCAATATTTTTAGAAATAAAATCATCAAAAGAGGAATTTTATTCTTCATCTATGAAAGTAAGAGATATAAATTCAAAAACCAAAGCTATTGAAAAAGATGAATCTCGTAAATATGTTTAGATCCATTAATTTTCTGATGATATTGTAGTGAATGACAAATTTTATAAACAAGTTGAAAAATAATTTTCAAATAAATATTATGGAAAAGTGAATGAAATAGAAATCAGAACTAGGTGAATCAAAACTCCATATATTCAACCTGAAAATAAGATTCATTTAGGATTATTTATTATTAATCACTTGATTACATTATTTGTGCATTGAAAATACTCGAAATAAAAATCCCTTATTTACCAAAAATTGAATCCTAGTGTCAGTTTATACAAGATAGTATGAATGAGAAATAAAATCAATCAAGATGTTAACAGAAATGGTAATTCATATTGAAGGTAAATTTATAGTTCATCAGAAAATTTCCCTGACTAATATAAAATAAATATAATCAAATTGTGATTTGGCCACATCATGTAGATACTGAAATCAACTTTTATGATGAACACTTTGAATATGTGAATAATATTTTAATTCAATCTGTAAAATACTATAATTTGTTTAAAAATTACTTGGATGGTAGGGTAAAGCTTGGGGATAGTATACAAGATAAAATTGATGATCATGATTAGAAAATAAAAGCTCTAAATAGAATGATTTGATACTTTTTGTTTTAATTTTCAAAGAGTCAAATATTCTCAAGAATAAATCAATGAATTGATGGATAAGGAAAAATAAATATATTATTAGGTTCAAACTCATGATAAAAGACTAAAGAGTCTATATAATGAATGATTTTTTTTAAGAAAATGACTTTTCAGAAGAAGATATTCATGAAGAAATATTAAATTCATTTTAACTAGTGTTATATTTTTATTTGTAAACATTTTAATTGTTTTTAATGGATTAATTACTCTTTTCATCCCATTTTGATTTGTCTGAATATTTTTAATTCCAATTATTTTAATGTTCTATCATATTTTTTGGATGATTAGTTAGTTCTTTATTTTTTTTATATGTCTCTTTGTTTATCTAACTTTTTAGAAAACTCCAAAATTATGCACAATTCCATTATGAAGATCATAAATGGGGAGATTTTTTAATGAAGATATGTTTTATAAAGGAATAGATATTTTTTTAAAAGGATGAATATATTCGTAGTGTAATTTGATATAGGTGGAGAATTTATTACTTAGTAGGAGATTACAATTATTAGAGAAAGATATTATCCTATTAATTGAAGTTAATCAATATCAACATCATCATATTCATATGACTTATAAACTCAAGGGGTTAAGATTGAATGTATAACTATGAATACAATGAACTCAAAAGAAAAGTAATAGAGGTTTTCAAATTTATTTTTCATTTATGATTTCAGTTTGTGATTTCCAAAAAGAGTGAGATTTGTGAGTTAAGAATTATTTTTCTCACTTTTCCAATCCTTTAGATATGGAAATCCCAAACACTTCTGTAAAATATACTTACTATCATTTTATGACAAAAGTGTTTTAGAATATTTTTGTAGAAAAATTGTGTTTTAACATATATATAATAGGTTCTAAAGTATTTAGATATAAACATTAACATTATTCATTATGTTTAACATAATGAGTATGAGTGCGATAAACATCAGATTCACCATATCAGAATCATATGTTAATCTTTCATTCATGTATTTTATACTAAATAAATCCTAAACATGAGAAAATATCGATATGGATATAAATTGGACAGATACTCATAATGAAAATCATAATTATAATCATAATAAATTCCATCATATTAACTGTATTTTATAATAAAATTTAGAATACTTATTTCTATTGAAAGGAACATCTTTTTCACTATAATGGTGTAAATAAATATGAATTTTGACATTCTATTATGCCAAATCAATATGATCTATAATATTCTAGGTGTCTAAGTCATTGTGACAAGCACCATGAAATATAACATTTGGGGGAAAAATATGACCCTTGGGAAAATTCCAATATATATAGTCATTCAAAGAGTTTGAAGATGCTAATAACTATAAATATTCTCTCTAATTGTTTCTAAAACATACATATCACGAACATGTTGTTCTTAGTGTCTTGTAATTATTTAGAGGGACTCTTATTATGGAAACATTGTCTGGATGTATCCTTGAGAATTGTTTTCTAATTTTGATTGTGTATGATCATCATAATGATGTGGGGATTTTGGAGATAGGAAAAATGAGAGTATGGTCAATTTGATAAAGGGCTAATAAGGTTGGGTATTAAGTGAATATAATCATTATGTTGATGGATTCCATAGATAGGAAGATGGATCCAATATCAATCATTATATCAAGGGATTTATTTTCTAATGAAAGATAGTCATTCTTCTTTGTATGAAATAAGTGATACCCTTAGTCTGTGTTATAGACTACATTTTTATTAAGGTTATTTTTTTATTCTTTTAATAGATATAATGTTTGTATTTCTTTAATTTTTTATTCTATAATTTTTTCTTACAAGTTTTATTTTCTGATTCACTATTTAATAGTATATGAAACTTCATATTCATATTCATGTCTCTGGTTCTTTTTATTTTATTAATATGATTATGATAAAAAACCCAACAATTAATTGTATTTTTTGGATTATGATAATTTGATTAATATGATCCATAGTGATTATGATCTTTTACAATCTGATTTAATCATATTGTTTTTTATTATCATTTTGTGATTATGATCATCAGACTAATAGGAATGTTTTATTACATACTGTAAGAGGATCAGTGTATTTTCTTGTTTCATTCTTTTAAATTGTGTGGTTAAACTACAATTCAGACCCTCTTATATGTTCTCAATCAAAAGAGTATTCTTATGATCATAAATAGTGTACTATTGATATACTTATTCAATATAGAGAAGATGAAAAATGAATCAGTGTAGAAATGAAATTCAAAATCCATCCCCAAACCATGTGGAGCTAAATGAGGAAAGGTATCGAGGAATAATCTCCCTCAAGAACCTCGACATTAGCCACATGTGAGAGAGAAAAGTGTGGGTGGGGTGTTTTAATTTTTTTTGGGGAAAATTGGACATCCCACCTTTTTAAACCTCATGTAGCTACAAAATGGCCTACAAAAAAATCATTTTCCATTTTCCACATAATTTTACAGCATCCCATGCCCATAAAAATGTAATTTTTGTTCATCTATTACACACAAGGTATACTCATGGGGTTCCATGCTTCCATACACACTACAAGTGCCACTCTTTTTATGTTGTTGATCATTAAACCCATTTGTACATAACATTTTTAAAAAGAAACATTTCCCAGTCCCCGAGAAATAGAAAATTTAACTTCAATTTTATCATAGGAGAAGCAATATATGCCACACCATGATGGTAAAACATCCTCCACCAGATTGATTCATACACATCACATTTATCTTGATTTTCACAAAGAATTTCTTCCCCAGTCTCCCACTATGGCACTAAAAAAAATTCATGGGTGTTTTCACATCCAATTTCCTACAACATGGATATACCAAGTTCCATTCTTATCTGAGTGAAAACATCCAAGGTATATAACATATCACCTTCCCCACTAAGAACATTCAAAGTTCTACTTTCATAAAAAATGGTATTTCATAAATAAATTTTCATTTAGAAAATTCAAACGCTACTGATGATCACCTCTGAAAAATACACATGCACTACACTCACCCAAGCATACAGCTCCTCCACTATGATGATATACATTCCATGGTTCTCTGAATGGAAGATAAATGACGTCAAAAATTGATGTAGGAATACCTGGTATTTCCCAAACACTAGCATGATCCCTCGAAACTCATTGTAGTACTTGTTCTATATCCAAAAATCATCTCCTCCGGATTCCCAACTCTCAAAATCTCAATTTGAATATACATTATCAAAATTAAAGGCACACCAAAAATAAAATTTCTAATTACATTTTAATCATGACAACATATAAATTAATAGGTTTTTATATATATTTTTTGTATATTTGTGATACTAGTATGATTGATAATAATGAAAACTATATCATTCTTATTTATGTTGGTGATCAATCATAAAGAGTTACATGATCACTAATTTTCCTTTGAATGTTACTATTTTAGAACAATATTAATTTTTTAGATTAAAAGTATATATCAAAAATATTAATTATTATTGTTTTCTTTCCCTTTATTAATTGTCATTGAGAAAAATAAAATATCCTCATTCAGGTAGATGGTTGAACCGACGTAAACATGAATGCATGATAAATATGAATTGATTATAAAATCATTAATATTTAATTATTATACTCTATTAGAAGATAAATATTGATATTAATTTCATTTTATTAATAGTTAAATAAAATTTGAGAAGAGGTAAAAGATTAATATTATAAAAATATTCACGGAATAAGTTTATACATACGTTGGAGAGTAGTATATTTTCTTTAAGGTCGTGTTTAAAAGGAAACATTTTGGAATATTTATTATGAAAAAAGGATATAGAATGTGTCAAGGTATATAGGAGAAGAACAATTATAATATAAATAATGTATAACAAAAAAATTTATGTGTTTTGGAATGGGTTGAATATTTCCCCTTTTATAGACAATATTCAATGATATTATCACAAATATTAATCCCTTAATAATTAAAAATTTAATTTTTTATGGGAATGTAATTACATAATGGGAATGATAAGATATTATCAAGACTAAAACATCCTTATATAATAATATATTATTTTTATGATTTTTTTTAATTTATAAATGGCTTTTTTTGAAAAATATCAATTATATAGATTTTCATGGATATTATTTTTATTCGAGTTAAAAATTTTATAATTAATTATAAAATTGAAAAATATTATTTATATAAATTATTAATCATTTTATTTATCCCATAATTATAAAAATTAATTAGTTTTTCTAATTCTTATCACGAAGTATCTATTTATAATTTTCTAATGTCTCATAATCATTATGTCAACGTCGATAAGAACTTTCATATTTATCATGAAATATAAATTAATTTGTAGAGATTTGATAATAGTTATATTATATTTTTAATTATATTAACAATTAAAACATTTTATAAAGGTTTATAAATTTGTTATCTCCATTTAGGTGAGAATTTAATAATATGAAATAAACGTTATAATGAAATCAAACTATTATTTTTAAAATTATTTCAATTATATTAATCAATAACTAAAAAATTATAATCCACCTATTATATTTCAAATTATTTATTTTATGTATGTTAAATATTTGTGGAAATTTTCAATCATTCAATAATGATCCAAGTCATTCTAGATAAAAATAAATAATAAGAGGTACAATTCCACTGTAACTAAATTTCTTATTTTTAATGGAGTTCAAAAGTGTTTCTCAAATAATAACAATTTTGAAATCATGAATTGAATTTAATATTTTTTGTATGTATATAAATTATTCCCATATGTTTAATAACATTATAATTTGTTCCATAAAATTTTTTATACTTATTTAGTAATATATTGTAAAGACCACTTTTAACATAAACTCTTGTTTCACTAATAGAATTCAACTTTTTTACTAAACTGTTAATAAATTGGAATTTTAATAATTCATTATTAAATGATAAAATTATATATATATATATATATATTATAAAATTTTCAATATATTTTTCAATTTTTTAAAATCTTTATATGTATTTATATATAAACAATTAGTAGAATTCAATTCTTAATTTGAATTATTGTTTTTTAAATTGAAATTCAAATGTATCAATCAAATTAAAGGAACATTGAATTTTAATATTAACTTTACAAATAAACCGATTAAATACTTAGGAAAATTTAAATAAAAATCTCATTTATAACCTTTTACTTTGATTTTTAACAAAATCACTAATAAAAACAACCTATTTTTTATTTACTTGCATAACTTTTTATTTAAATTATTCTAAAAATATAACTTTCATATATTGATGAGAATTATATTTTAAATATGGTACTAATTTTATTAAAATTAATATATAAACATTAATTGTTATATTTTAAAATTAATACCCATATTATATTAAAAATAATATATTTTATTTAGATGAATATATATTTTTATACAAAAAATTAATTCTTGATTCATAGCATTACGTAACTACCCTTAAGATTATAATAATAATAATAAATATATATTTATAGAAACAAACTAAATATCCCTTTAAAAATTATCTAATAATTAAATCAATCTTTAAAATAGATTAAAACAAGAAACCATCTTAAATAATTATATATAACCACAAAAGAAATAATATTTTCTACCCTAAAAGAATAATAATTACATTTTTATAAAAAAGTAATTAATTGACCATATTGTATTTTTTTATAAGAAATCTGGTATCATAACCCTGATTTCATGTATCAAATAATGGCAACCCCAATAGTCATATAATGACTATGAATATCATAAAATTTTTTTTACCCCCAATGATTATATTTTTTTCAATATAACCATACATACCTCTCAAAAAAATTAAATATAACCTCAAAATGCCTATCATATTTCTATTATCATTTATTCATTTTATAGTTATATTTTTTTGGAATGATTCTCATAGGTATCGTGAAAAATAATAATTCATTTTTGTAGCCTTCATTATTACAATAATCTATAACACATAATCACTAAAATATATGAATTAATACAAGGATAAAACCAAGAGTACTCCTAGGTATTGACTTACTCTCTGACATCTACAAAATTTCCATGATAATGAAAAATGTGAGTAACTACTTACCATTTTCATGTTCAATGAAATATGGAAATAATGGAGTGTATATGTAGTTAAATATTAACCCCCCATAAACCTCATTAAGCTTACCCCCATTAAACCAACCTAATGGGGTGTATTAGGAGAAATTAATTTACATACACTACATGGAAAACACTCATTTGTGGTAAATTGTTTTTTAAATACATATAGATTTTAACTCTTGTATATTAATAGTTTGATTATTTTAAAATCATCGCATATTTGGTGTATGTAGTTAATTATTAGATGAAATTTTAGAATTATTAATATTACAGTAAGACATATAATGATCTATATTTTTGTGGTTATATAACAATTGCTAATGTGGAAATGGAAGGATTTTGAATATTTTTAGACAACATAGTGGAGGTTAAAACATCATTTAATAACATATTTTTGGTGTATTTATTTTTTAAATTTTTTATTAAAAACTATTGTTTATTATAACAACTTATAATTATTTTGATGTTATTTAGAAACAAATTGTAGAATATTGAAAGTGATAAGTGACTACTAAAACTTCTTCCAATTGTAAAAACAGTAGCTACTGGAATCCTTGAGTATGATACAACCTCTATTATAAAACACAAATATATCAACAACTTATAGAATTAAATAACATCAATTCTCAAATAAATAAAATATAATCAATATAACATTTACATATATTAACAAAACTCAATTACACATAAAACAGATGTTTTGGGTTAAATACTACACTAGAAGAATAAAAATGATTTATTCAGAAATATAACACATTGGAAGGAGAATCTAAGAATAATCCGACCTTCCTATGTCAGAATAGATACCCCCATATAACTTTAACTCTTTATTTTCATTTAAGATAGCAACCTATTGTTCATATTTTGTATATATTAAGGACATTTAGATTATAAATTACTTTTAATTAGATTGTATACCGAAAATATATTTAAAAATATCATAAAAATATAAACATTTTAAAATAAATTTATTAGATTCAGTACCAATGTAGTATAATATATTGATGATGAAATGTTTTTAATAATGTATCCATTAATTCCTTGAAATAAAGTACCTATTTCATAGAAGATATCTTCAAACTACTCATCTCAATCATTTCATCATGTCTTCTAATCCTGTATTTATTTCTAAGGAATCAAAATTTTATTTTTTAAATCTATATTATAGAGAAGAATAATATTAATCGATCATATATAATTAGGAATTTTAGTGAAGGAAGATGACCTCATCCCAACGAATCATGAGGGGACATTCCAAAACCCAACCCTAAAACAGGACCTACATTATCCTCATCCATAACATGGGGAATAGAATCCTTATGATTGACTAATAATGATGGAGCAGGAATTTCATTCCATGCCTATTTAATTTCTTCATATAAATATAATATATTTTCAACATATATATTTATACAAATAATTGAAATATAATTTATATTTTTACCCTAATATATTCATCAAATTCATTTATGTAATTTACATCAGCATTATTATTCATATTTAATCACAACTCGGTTTGACCGAGCTCATGAAAATCTTATTTCAATTGTATCATGAATTTAAAAAAATTAATATATAAAAAATTTAAGTAAATGAAATATGAAAATAATTATATCTAATAAATACCAAGAGAATTACCTTTTTTGATCTTCTCTTAGAAAAAATTTTATAATCATCTGTCTAGGGGTTTGTTTTTTCTCCCAGTTTGTTGTGTTTCATTTTGAATATTTATAAAAAAATTATGATTAAAAATCTAATTACATTTAATTAATTAATATCAATTTAGTTAAACAATATTAGAAACCATATAAAAAGAAGAATTATGAGGGCCTAAAAAAGACTTCCACTCATCCTAATGTATCCTATAGGGTACCTTTTTATGTATTTGATGAAGACTCAAAGTGGATTCATTGAACTCATAACACAAAATATACTTAATGTCCTTCTTATTTTCCAAAAAATATATTAAAAAATCACCAATTTAAAGTAACATATTGTACATAAAAATGAAAAATAATTTACATATTAAATATATAAATATAATTAAACATATATTTGATACGAATATACGATAATTTTTTTTAAATATTAATTTGGAATTATTTTTAGGTTTTTTTGAAAATATATAATTCTTCCAATTAGTGTAAAATGCCTCTATAAATGATAAATGATGGGAATATACATCATATTATATGAAAAATAGAATAGATAAACTCATATAATCCTCTTACATAATCTGTTTCTTCCCTGCAAATGTCAAATGGCAAAACTATTTTAAAATTGCTCAGTCAACAAACATATGATGTATTAATTTTCATTAATGTTATGTTTTTGTCTAAATATTTTCAATAAATATAATCCAAACATACCATATAGATTAAGTAAATTATTTTTTCTCATTAAAAATTGCATGTCAATTATTGTCACCCTTCAGAATCCTAATTGACTTTAATACGGAACCATTTTCTCAGTTGATGGATACCACTCATCTTATCCATATGATCCCTAAAAAATAATCAGAGTATAATGTTATATGCTATTTGTTGGGATCATTAAAAATCAATATTGAAGTATATATTAGGGAATCACATGATTAATATGTGGGAAAACAGCATGTATATAGAAAACCTAATGCAGGCTAGAGCATATCAGATGAGCCATATTATATCATAAGATTTGTGGATGATAGTATGATATATTTAAATATATTTATACTCAAAATTACGACATCCAATAAAAATATAATTCAAGTCACAACATGATATATAATATAATATAGAGAAATGATTTGAAAATGTTGTACAAAGATTAATTAAATTCATGAAGTCTAAATTTAATAATAAAATATAATTTAATAGAGGGCTTGGAATGTAATCAATTTATTAATTATTGATCATATTATTTTCATTATCCACCATTTTCAACATCCCTTGAAAGAACAAATTTTTCATTGTAATCATGTATAAAGTAATAAATTCCTTATTATTGATGGATTCAATGTCACAAAAATATTCATCAAATTCATAAACCATATTATAAAAGTGTATTAGTTTCACACAGACTATAGCACTCCTCCTTTAAATGAATATTCCATCCATGTAGTATTCTATTTTATCATGTGGGGATAACATATATGGATCCTTTTCTTCACTCTCACATGTATCAGTCAACCAATATATGTTAACATAAGTAAATTTTAAATAATCTTTTCTTATGTCCCTGTAAATATCATCCCACTTTCATTTGAATAACACAACCTAAAATTTACATGATAATTTAGTTTGAAAATTAAAAACAACTTTTAATATCATCCCATGTCTAAAACATTTTTTCACACGCCATTATTTTGTGTTTTCAAACATTATTCATACAGAATTGTACATAACATATGTAAATTAATATTTTAATCATTAAATATCATAAAATACTTTGAAGGTCCTCAAAAAAAGTATTTCAAATCATCTTGAATACTAGCTCAATTTTCATCATTAATTTTCTATGTGTATAAATATAAAATATTATTATTTATATAAGATAATTATGTCAATAATTAATGAATATTAACATTATTATGATATTAAAAATTGTGAAAACCAATCAATAATATATTTATTAACAGATTTTTTTAATCCTTGTATCATTCAATCCTTGACTCTGAAGTAATATCTTTATTTTCCTATTTAATTATTCAATGATAGGATATAAAATTTCACTATTAAATATCATATATCTATCTTCCTGTATGAACTCTATTTGTGTATATACAATTTTTGAAACTTTCCAAACCATGGGACAAAACATTTGAATGTTTAATGAGTTACTGTATGACTATAATTTATTTCCATTATCATAATCAAGTATAAATTGGATTAATAATTTCAAAAATATTATCTAAATACCTCATACAAGGTGTCTGATGCTCTTCTTCCATTTGAACTTATGAAATAGAGCCTTATGGTTGATGTTTTCTTCAAAAAATACATCAAACATAATAGATGCCTATTGAAAAAGAATAACATATAGATAAAAATGACATATGTAGCCAAATTAATAATTTTAATTTAGTATTAAAAATAAAATAATATGATAATACCTCTCTATGGGATTTATCAATTGCTAATGTAAAATCCCCCTAACATTTACTTCCCTATTCATATAAACTATTAAACGAATCAAAAAAGTTAAAATGATAGTGGAAATATCCTCTAAAAATGAAAATGTGTCTTTTAAATTCATTCCTGGAGTTTTCAATCTCAATGGGGTTTAATTTTTTCTAAAAATCATATCTGGAGAAAGTAAAAATTCATTTACAACTACTTCTATTTTATCATTTAGAAATTTAAAAAATTCAAATTATAGTAATTTCTCTATAAAAATATGTATGTCATGTTTTTTTATCCATGAAAATTATGATGAATCATTTCAATACATCTTGAAATATTATTTGAATATCCATTAGGTACAATCATATTTTCAATTATTTGAAGAAAAAATTAATTCTATTATTCATTAAAAGTAAAAACTGTTACATGATACTTTCCATAATCCCATTATAAATGATTGTGTTTTATTTTCATTTCAACCAACTCCTTACTTTCATTAAAATTATCTTTTTTTCTAGATCATTTAATATTGTAAAGTCTAAATTGGCCCATACATTTTTTCCAATGGTCATAATTATAATATTATGACATATCAATTTAAATTCTAAATAATTTAGTTTAAAAAAATATTATAATTCTTCCATTTTGGGTACTAACTATATCTGATGAATTCGGAACTCTTTTTCCAAAAATAATAAATAAATATACTTCCCTAAATTATGAATCAACAGTTTGTAATTAGGACATGATTTTTGAACCTGATAACAATCATAGAGGTGGACTCAACACATTTTTTCCACCGAATTATGACTTTATAATTGATATATTTGATATAAATCCATGAATTGATGATGAAAAATGAATGAATATTTCTAAAATATGGTTGTCTCCTCATAAAATCAAACTTGAAAAATAGACATAGCTGACTATGGTGGGTGTTCCATAAAAAAATGTCATAAACCAGAAAAATCACCAATCATCTTTATAATATTTGCATATATTTTAAACATTTTTATTATTGATGAATCATACATATATATACTATTCCTACAAAACTCTTGAAATTATTCTATAAGAGGCTAAAGGTATACATCGATGTCATTTCCATAAATTTTACTTCCAGTAATGATAATCAAAATAGTAAAAGAAGTTTGTTTCATACACATCCACAGAAGGTATATTTAGTGAGTTCAAAAGAACTAGGCATATATTATAAGTTGTTCTCAGAGTCCTAAATGAATAATATTCATCTGTATCCAATCAAAAAAATCACATTCTAGTTATCTATATAGATATTTAGATATAATGAATTATATTTTTTCAGTGAATTTAAATATCTAGGATGTTAAATAAACCCATCATTGTTTTTTTCAAATTATTCCAACTAATTATTAATATTTTAGAAGAAATGAAGAATATTTATAATCATTTGTTTAAAAGGGAAGTATCATAATATATTAACATCATTATTATTTCAATTTTCTTTATAGTACATGTATTGTGAATTAAATCATTTTTCATAATTTTCCATATAGAAGTATAACATATTTTTCACTATTCTATAGTTGAATATTCTCTAAAATATATCATGCCATCATTAGGACATGTATATTTCATTGTATATCTAAAATTACGTTTGTTAAAAACATTCATTTTCTCATAAAATGATTTAGGGAACCTGGATTGAAAAAAATTATTAGAAAAAATGAGGGAATATTTTTTATATTTGATACATCTTTAATACAACTCCAAATTCAAGATTCATGTTTTTCTTAAACCTAATTTTATTTATTAGTTAACTTATCTCCTAAATTAACCACTTGAAAGTTTTAATTTGGTTCCATCAAAACATCAAAACATTCATCATTTATTACGGCGCATAAAATATTATTAATTTGGATATGAATTTCACTATCCACTATCTGAGATGTAGGTTATTGATTTGGATGATAGTCACACATTAAATTTTTTGAAATGTTTATTTCCCCATAGAAAATTTATATCACATATACGATAAGACTTTTTCTAAATATGAAGTGCATATAAACATGTTGTGTTCTCAAACATCATCTGAAATTACATTTAGTGGATAGAAATTTAATTCTTCTCTATATAGATCAATTTGAACATGTAATATCTAAAAATTACACTAACCCCTAAACATATTGAAGTGTATTTTGGAGTAATTAATCCAACCTTTACCCATTTGTATGAAATTGATAAATATATGTTTAAAAAACATTACACATATTAATTAATTATGATCTTATTAAAAATAAAAGAAATAAATTATCGAATAAGAAACATTAATATTGGATGAAATATTAATTTTTATAAACTCCGACTGAGAAAAAATCCCCAAATATAATATTACTATTATTTCAATCTTACATTCACCAATAATCCCACATATAGAATGAAAATATATAACTATTAAAAATGAAAGAAATGAATAAAAAATAATTTAAAATTATTCTACATGTTTTTATTTATAGAATTATATACAAAATAAAAGAATTCATAATTTTATACATATCCAAAATTTTAATAATTGAAAAAAAATGTATATATTAATTACAAATGACTAATTACATTGAAATAAAACATTTTTATATTTTAATAGATTTAATTTTCAATTTGAATAAATTAAAATAGGAAATCTGGAGTAAATGATTTTATGAAACATATATAGTAAATACAAAAACACAAAAAATGGGTACTATTTTTGTAAAGGTGAAAGAGAAGATTAATATAGCAATACATGAATATTGTAACATCTTTACTGTTCAACAATTTTCTATGATAAAATCTTAAAGATGACTAATAATGACTAGTCTTAATGTGATCAATAAAATCACTCCGAAAAAGTAAATATTTATATTAGGGAAAATTATGAATCAAATAAGGGTTGAATGTTAGTAGATTGTATCAATAAATTAAACCACTATAAAAT
This sequence comes from Viscum album, assembly GCA_963277665.1. NCBI lineage: Eukaryota > Viridiplantae > Streptophyta > Magnoliopsida > Santalales > Viscaceae > Viscum > Viscum album. The sequence continues at coordinate 1,996,322,991 of OY728136.1, forward strand.
TTTCTACTTCACAAGTATCATCCAATAATTTAAGGTAAATGTGTAATAATTCTAAACATTACTCTTAAATTAATTATCATTAAAAAATTTAAACTCTCTACCTCAATTTAAATTAATGTTTACACCTATACCAAAAAATACATTAGTTTAAATGTTATAACAAATAAGTAAGATGTTTATATATAAAAAATATGTCATGAATAAAAAATATACTATAGTGATATGTAAAATTATATTAAATAAATAAAAACATTTCATAAAACCAATGTTTAACACCTATTATGAACATAAATAGAATTAACCTCAGTTATTTGAAATTCCTATTCAAGTAAAACAACAACAGTGAACAAAAGGGTGTATCTTGGGATCAAATATCATGTAATTATGAGAAAAAATAAAGAAACACTATATTCCATAGTATAAGAAATCCCTTTTCTGGAAAATAGAAGATAAACTTCATAGACACTATGATAAAAAAAATAAAAATTAAATCATTATCATAATAACACACATTGCAATGTGACCCTATTAGAAACAAACCATTTGTCAATAGTTTTTTGCATAAATAATAGTTTTGATGTGATGGGATGATACTATTTTAGGCTCATAAAAATGTTTTTAGGTTCATCAAGGAGGTTCATCAAGAGGATTTTGAGGATATGAAGAGGTCCGAGGATCACTGAGAAAAAGGAGAAGTTAGATATTGGGATAGGACTTCAACCAAGAGAGGATTGTTAGGTCTGGTAGGCAAGATACCATGAGAGGGGGTTGAATCATGTTACGACAGATTAAAACAACTTCCCCTTCTGATCTTGTTTTTCTGTTAGAGAAAACCCTCTTCTCTCTCTTTCCCATTGCAGAGTATGAATGAACCTTAAAGCATGCACAAGACACAACAATTTTTACTTGGTTCACCCTAACAAGGCTACGTAGAAGGATCATACACCAACGGTGTTCCAATGTACCAATATCAATATAAGCGCACTGCTATTTACATGTTTAGAGAAAACTCAATGTCCCTCCTTGTTAACAACCACTCACAATATAGATTATCACTACTCTCTCAACTGAAGTGTGATCACTACTTCTTTAGAAGATGCACTAAAAGTTTATAGACGTGTAGGTCTCTTTATTATCTCTAATGAAATTTTCATCCTTAACTGTTGATAGATGCTCTATTTTCGTTCATCTTTCACCTGCATATTAATCTCTCTTTGCATCGGGTGTACTGGGCAACCTCAAATCTTTTGTGCAACCCTTATTGAGTATGGCACGTAACGTTAATACCTTGCACGCAAGATTCCACTTTTTTAATGAATCACCCTTTGCACTCAACTTTAATCTTTCACGCAACTGAAATCTTTCGCACAACTCAAATCTTACGTGAAACTTAAATCTTTAGTGCCACTTCAATATTTTCACGCAACTCAAAATCTTCTATGAAACTCAAAATCATTCACCCAACTCCCTTTGAGTGAAATTATTACACGATCTAGTGCATGTATTTTCTCTAAGTATCGATCTCTCCTAGTGTGAGGGGGTCGCCTTTTATTTATATACCTCATTGACCCTACGCGCAAAAATCCCGACACGTTGTGCAAGATCCTGATGTTTCGCACAAACCCCATTTACGTCCCCTTTGGCATTGGAGTCTCCTTAACACCAACATCTTCTTTTTCACCCTTCTTGAATCATTCACATGCTTAATTCCTTTTCCATTTTATGATTTTTGGACTTCAAATCATGTCTGGTGTGAAAAACCCCATTTTACATCACCTTTGGAGCGTATGTCTCTTTCGCGCCATCATCTTATTTCACACCCTTCTTGAATCATTCATGCGCTTTCTTAGTTTTCCATTTTCGATGATTAGACCGCGAATCATCCCTGGCATGAAAAACCCCATTTGACTTCACCGTAGGTGTGCGAGTTTCTTTCACGCAACCTCCTCTTTCGCACCAATGATGAAATCTTTCGTGCATCCTCCTCTTTTACGCTAGGGTTTTAATATTTTGTTCAACCTCCTCTTTCACACTAATTCTCCAATCTTTCACACCCCATATGGCTTTTCCATTTTTCCAAATTTTTCTCTTGAAACCTGCCTTGTGCACAAGATTCCAAACTACCATAGATTTTGCACACAACTTCCTTTTCCAAAAAAATGTTTCCCCATTTTCCAATTTTGAGGCCCAAAAATTTGGCAAACACTAGAAAGTAGTGCAACATTAGATATGCTCTTTTTGTACCGCCTCTAGATAGTCCATTCATTTGTCATCATTCTTTGTCAACATAAGTTCTCAACAATATCTATGGCGTTTGAAAAATCACCATGTAAACCCCCTTTGTCAACAAAGTTAATATCATGGTATGATCTGTCAATGTGGATGTCCGCTTTGTCAATAAACACAATTACCTCAAAAATTCTTAAATGGTACCTTGATGGATTTTTGACCAACAATATCCCCCTTTGGGTTTGTTGACGACTCTTCTCATAAAAATTCTCTACACATTGATAACTCATTAATTCTACTTACAACTGCTACCACCATTCGCCTCTTGCGATTCTAATAGCGTCCAAGGATTCACATAAAATTTACTCTAAGCTCACATGATCAATGATTTCCATGAGAAACAAGATTAAATAAAAATATCATCAATGAATCACTTAATTTATGACACCAATTCTTGATACCACATTGATATCAATTGCTAAATAGATACCAATTAGTGAATGTTATAAACCATCCCATACCATTACAACAACACTCTTATACTTTTATCATGATCCTCAGCTATCGTCATATATACTCTTTGATCGATCACTTCCATCATCGTCAGATTTAAAAACACATACACCTCCTTTCTTGTGGATCTCCCCCTATCTTGCTGCTCCACCTGTCAGCTTCTCCCAACATCTTTGACTAAAATATTTTCTCTCTTCCTTAGAAATAGTTTCTCCCCCTTGAGGAGTCGTTATTTCTCCCCCTTTGTCAAAGAACCCAAAGGTCACTCTTTTGTGGTCTAAAACATTTAAAAGAACACATATTATCACAGTAGAGAAAAACATATGGTCCCTCGGGAGAGGGGGTCCCACAACCACACATCTTCAAGTGATAGGAGTCAACTTAATTACCAAATTCAGTCAATACCTCTAAAAATATTCCTTGGGTAAGGTCTTTTTTTTGGATCTCTGCAACCTGTATCTTTATAGACACATAATCAAACTTCAATATTCCCTACTCAAATTTCCCCTTCATAAAATGATACATTATCTCAATATGTTTTTCCCTTGATTGATGATTAATATTCTTTCTATGATTTATAGTACTTGAGGTATCGCACTGGATTCCGATCAGACACTTCACTTTAATGCCCATATCATCAAGTTTTTTCTTCATCCACAATAACTGTGGGCATGATTGAGTGTCCGCAATATACTCAGCTTCTATGTTTCTTAATGTAATGGAATCTTGCTTCTTGATTATCTAATAAAAACACAAAACACAAAGGTAGAAAGAACCTTCTGATGTTGATTTCCTGTTATCTACGGAACCGGCCCAATCTGAATCAATATATCCCAATAACTCTGACTCTGATTTGTCACTATATGTCAAACCAAAATCCACCATGCCCTTGATATGCAGAATTATTTTTTGACTTCATGCATGTGAATTTCCTTGGGATTAATCTGATATCTTTATTCTTGGAATCTTGTGAAAATAATGATAGGCCATGTCACAGTAAAGTACAACAAACATCCAATGATTTGCCTATATTCTATGATATTAACTTCCTTGACATCCTCATCTTTTGACAGTTTCATCTAGGTAGCAACCAGAGTCTTCATCTCCTTGGAATTTTCCCTTCCAAATCTTCTCAAAACCACCTTGGCATATTTCTATTGAGAAATTAAGGTTCCATTCTCTCCTTGTGTCACCTGTAGACCAAGGAAACATGTTAGCTCTCCAATCATTGACATTTCGATCTCACTTTTCATAAATTCAGAAAACATTGTGCACTAATCATTATCTGATCCACCAAATATTATGTCATCGACATAAACTAGGTACATCATCCTTTGATTACATTTGTTGTTGAAATGGATAATATAATCTACTCCCCCATGCTGGAAACCAAGTTTAATTAAATACTAATCAAGCCTTGAGTACCATGATCTTGGTGCTTTTTTCGGCCCATATAATGCCTTATTCAACCGACAAAACTTGTTCTCATCATCATGAATGACAAAACCATCTTTCTGGTCAAAATAAACATATTCCTCTAGAATCCAATTCAAGAATGCATATTTGACATCCATATGGAACACATTGAACATCCGTTGCACTACAATGGATAGGAATAATCTGATTGTATCCATCATTACTACTGGTGAAAATGCCTCATCGACATCAATTCCATTTATCTGGGAGTATCTTCTCCACAATAGTCATGATTTATTATGAATAACTATTCCATCTTCATTCATATTGATGTGAAAGTCCCATTTAGTCCCAATGAAGTTTTTATTAGCAGAAATCGAAACAATCTCCCACATCTGATTCTTCTCAATCTGATATAGCTCTTTATTTATGTCATGAACCCAGTTTCCATCTTCAACTTCATCAGCAAAGCATTTAGGATCTATTTATGATAAGAATGATTTCTGCTACAATGACTTAATTATTATTCTCTGAGCTAGAGCTGATTGATCACCAATGATATTTTTTCTGTCAATTTCAGCTCGACTCCTTGGCTTCTAGGCAGATATAAAAAAATTTCATCATACTCATCATAAATATCTTCTTCTAAATCAGCATCATCCAGTTCTGCTCCTCCTGCATTACTTTCATCCTCATCGCTTTCATATGTAAATTGTTCACTTTTTTGAATACTCTCTTTATTCTCTAATACAGTGACATAATTTCTCTTAACTACTTTTCTCAACCTTTTGATATATCATTTGTAGGATTTTCCTTTTCCCGAGTATCCAAGGAATATCCTCTCATCTCCACACAACTCAAATATCCTATGTTTCTCCTTGTGGTGGATAAAGCACTTACTTATAAATATTCAATAGTATTTCATTGTTGGATTTTTTCCATACCACATCTCATATGGAGTCTTTCTTTCCTTCGATCACAACAGAGCCCTGTTAGAAATATATATCGATGATAAAACCGCCTCCTTCCAAAATTTTTTCTAGTAGGTCTTTTTCAATGAGCATCATTCTGGCCTTCTTGTTGATGATATGCTTTCTCCTCTCAAAAAATCCATTCTGTTAAGGAGTTATCACTAAAGAAACATGATGCCTTATCCTGTGTTTTTTGAGATAATATTCTTCCATTATATTTTTGAATTTCGTACCATTATCAATATGACACTTAGGAATTTTCTATCCAAGCATCCTTTTAAAGACTCTCTGGTACTATTTTAAGTAGCTAAACACATAGGACTTATGAGAAATATCAAATACCCAGGCCATTCTGTTATAGTCATCAATAAAAAAATTCAGTACCGCTTTCTGTCAATTTCTCGAGGTCTGATAGTCCCACAAGCATCATCATGCACCAATTCAAGCACCCTTGTTGACTACTTTTCTTTCCCTTATACGTCTTTCTAATGATCATCCCTTGTTGTCATGCATCACATGTGTAAGTACGATCACATGATAGCTTAGGGAGGTCTCTTTCTAAATCAATCATTACCAGATCCTCCAGAGATGGTTGACATAGATGACCAAGTTGTTTTTGTCGCAACTTGTTTTCTTCTTCTCTCGATAGAATGAACATATCTTCTTCTCCACTTACCAGGTAGAGATTTAACATTGTTATTTTTCACTATAGAACCACTACCTCATCTCTTCCTTTAATGATGCACATCTTCTTTGTAATCCTTATAGAATTTCTTGAGTAACATATTTGAATCACATGGAGAAAATTGTGACTGAGGCCTTCTACTGCTAAGATATTAGCACGTCTAATCTCTTTACCCCGATACCTGGCCTTTTCTGAGCCGATAATCTTTAAGCCTTCATCATTTCCAAAGATGAAAACTCGTTATTTTTCATTTTTTATGCCTCTAACAAGATACTTATTACCTATCATGTGAGATGTGAAACCTCTATTAAGGATCCACACACCAGAGTGATCTGATACTTTAAGGTAAATTTCTGCCACTACTACCTTCTCATCCTTTTTCTTATTGGTCCATATTTTTTCCTTCACATTCGGAATGGATTGAGACTTCTGATAATTCTCAAAAAATTATGGACTATCTTCATCTTGAAAAGTTTCAAAAAAAATTTCATTTTCAACACACCTGTTGGTTTATTGATCTGCTGCTTTCAAACATTTTGACTCCGCTTTGGCACATTCTTCTGTATGGTTGAAGTAAATTACCTTGCCATGTGTCCAAATCCTTCACACCAAAAATAGTTTCCATCAAATTATATTCTAGATAAGTGTAAACTTTTTGGATTCCACCTCTATTCTTTTTCCAATCGACATCTCTTGGCTATGGAACACATGTACTATGAATGTCACATCTTTCCACAACAATAACACCTGATAAAATGTGAATTCCATCATGTCACTTCCATAATACTAGTTTTCCCTGGTATCTATGAATATTTTGATTCTTCTCTATGCCCAAATCTACCTTCAATCTCAGAATGGGTGCTTGTGGTTTGATATCATTTTTCACAACTTTTTGTTTTTGATCAAGCCCCCTGTCGGTCTTATTATTCGAACATAAATGATTCTTCTTTTCTACCAATTCAGTACTCTCCACTTTCTTCTATTATGTTTTCCAAGTGATCTACTTTCCTGATGTCATGTTAAGAGTCAAGTTTTTTTCTTGATCCTCAACCTTTTTCCACAAACTGACAACTTATCCTTCAGGTTCTTCAATATGCTCTATTTGATCTTTCCTTTTGTTATTCAAGCCACCAATCTCTCTTTTCTGTTCTTCAATCTAGATTTTATATTCACTAACTGATTCTTTGTCCTCTGTTGTTGATGACTTGAGTTTCTAAATTTCTTCCATTAACTTAGAATTATCTTCTTCTTGCTGCTGCATATAGATTTTGGCATCACAAACTAGTTTTTTGGATTTCATTGTTTTTTCTATCCAAACATATTTCTCCTCAAGAGAAGACTCTAACACAACTTGCATATTATGTATTCCCTCAACATCATATTTTTCTTCATCAGCATTAGTTTCATTCAACTTTTGAGAACTACCGACAACTTCCACCATAAAATTTTCTCCATGATCTCTACAGTTCTCTCTCTTTTCAAACTTTTCAACCTTAGACTCTTCTGAACTGTCATATTCTTTTTAAAGAAGGTTCTTTTTCATATAGAAATTTCTCTTGAACTGTTTCTTGTCTTTCTCATATGCTGAAGAGTTCTTCTTGGGAATCTCAATTTCATCGACATCCTAATCCACTTAGATCATTTTGGCGAATCATTCTACAAGTTTTCCAACCATTCCACATCAAAAACAAGAAAGTGGATGTTTCCCTTTTAACATTCTTTTTTTTATTTGAAGGTTTGAAGAGAGGAATGAAATCACCTCATTTGTCTCGTCTTATTCTTGAGAATATTCAATGGAGCAATTCTTCAGGGCCTTAAATGACACCTCTTCAGATTTCCCCTTTTCCACAGTATCGTTATCATCATTTCTCATTTCATACACAACAAGGGTGTTGTGTAGGTTATCTAATGTCAGCTCTTTTAGATCATTATCTTTGAAAACTAAATCTTTAAGATTGAACCCATGTGTAAGTTTCATCAAGATGAGATTCACAATCTTTATGTCTTCAATAACTTATCCAAGAGCCCACATGTCTTCTACTACAACATTTACCATGTCAAAGAATGCATCAACAGACTCATTTGGGTTTATTCTCAGATCTTCATACTAGTTCCACAACACTTGTAGCTTTACCTCTCTGACCATTGTATATCCTTCATATATATTCAATATCTTTTCCCACATGGAATGTTATGTTTTGAAAGACTTCACCTTTGTATAGATATCATTGGATAGGTCTCCCCCTAAAGCATTAACTCCCTTGGAATCATCATTAAATTCACTACGCTCAGCTTCTGATAGTGAACCACTATTAATATCAGTTGTTATGCCATGCATTGCTGCTGTGAACACATCCATTCTTAAATATCGGAAGTAGTGTTGCTTCCGATATTTCCATAGCTGGGAATTTTTCACGTCAAAGATCGAAATCCCTTTGTGATTGGGGACCTCCATTTGAGATAGAAACACTGATATAAACCTTTTCCTATGAGACCAACGGTTAGGTCCACTAGGAAAGATACCTTGAGAGGGTGGTGAATCAAGGTATGACATATTAAAATAACTTCCCCTTCTTTTATTGTTTTGTTGTTAAGAAAAACCCTCTTCTCTCTCCTTCCTGTTTCAGAGTATGAATAATCCTTAAATTATGCACATGACACAAAAAATTTTACTTGGTTCACCCTCATTGGGCTATGTCCAATGAGCATACAGGGGCGGTGTCCGGATATACCAATTTCATTATAAGATCACTTCTGTTTATAGGTTTGGAGTTGACTCACTGTCCCTTCTGGTTTACAACCACTCACAATATGAAATCTCACTGCTCTCTCGACTGAAGTTTGCTCACTGCTTCTTCAGAAGATCCACTCACGGTTTATAGACCTATAGGTCTCTTCATTATCTCTAATAAAATCCGCATCCTTAACTGTTGATAGATACTCTTTTGACATTGAACATTCACCCTTAGATGAATCTCTCTTTGCACTGGGTGTACTGGGCAACCTCAAATCTTTCGTGCAACTCTTACCACATATTTCTCACAACATTAATTCCTTGACAACATTATTCTAGTTTATCACGAAACACCCTTTGCATGCAACTTCAATCTTTTGCACACATACAATATTTCGTGCAACTGAATTCTTTCACTCAACATTAATATTTCACACAACTTCAATCTTTGCATGCAACTCAAAATCTTTCAAGGAACATGAAATGTTTCGCGCAACTCCCATTGCGCAAAATTCTTACATGATCTGGTGCTTGGATTTTCTCTAAGTATCGAGATCTCCCAGTGAGAGTGGGAAACCTATTATTAATAGACCTCATTGACCCCTGTGCGCAAAAACCCCGACGCGCCGCACAAGATCCCGATGTGTCACGCAAAACAACATTTTAAGTCGCCTTTGGCGCGTAAGTATCTTTTGTACAAACCTCTTCTTTTTCACCCTGCTTGAATCTTTCAAATACTTCAATACTTTTCAATTTTTGGATTTTCGTACCATAGCTTTTTCTTGGAGTGCAAAACTCTATTTTACGTCACCTTTTTTGTGTAAGTCTCTTTCACGCCAACCTCTTCTTTCACGCCGTTCTTGATTCTTTCATGCTCTTCCTTCCTTTTAAATTTTTCGATGTTCAGACCACTAATCATGCTTGGCACGTAAAACCTCATTTGATGTCACCTTAAGCGCACAATTTTATTTCCCAAAACATTCTCTTTCAGGACAATGGTCAAATCTTTCGTACATCCTCTTCATTCACGCCAATGTTCTAATCTTCCGTGCAACCTCCTCTTTCGCGCTAATTCTCCAATCTTTCACGCCCTTCATTCCTTTTACATTTTTCGACCTTCTACTCTAGAAACCTGCCTTGCATGCACGATTACAACCCACCATAGATATTGCGTGCAACTTCCTTTTCCAAAAACTTGTTTCCCCATTTTCTGATTTTGAGGCCCAAATATTTGGCAAACACAGAAAAGAGGTTCCACCTTAGATCTAATGTTTTTGTACCAACTCTCGATAGTCAATTCCTTTTTCATCATTCTTTGTCAACATATGTTGTTAACAATATCTATGGAGTTTTAAAAATCACCATGTAAACACTCTTTTTCAAAAAAATTAATATTGTGGTCTTCTCTATCAACACGGCGGTCTGCTTTGTCAATAAACACAATTACCTCATAAATGCTTCAGTGGTACCTTGATGGATTTTTTCCCAACAAAGAGGAAGAAAGGTGTTCACATGTTATTTTTGTATTTATAATTAACTATGGTTATTTAAAAATATTCCGTGTATTACATATTTATGTTGTTTTTTAAAATAAACACCATCAATACGAAAATTTAGAGTTTCTTAAATTTATTTTTCCACTAATAAATTACAGGAATATTTATTTTTCAATAATGTATAGTTATTATTTGAAATAACTACCAAAAAACACCACTACATTAATAATTTTCTTGTGAAAACATCTATGACAATCTATTTGTCTCTTATTAGTTCCTCAACCCTATAAGGATAGAATATAAATTTTTCGGTTGAGCTTGTAATCCCATGAAACTTTTCTAAACAACTTATGAGATGAATGTTACTAGGAAACCCAATATTGTCAATGCAAAATTCTATTGAATAAAAGAAAAATTTTGGTTTCCCTGTTGTTTAACTACTATATTGAAATAGATCTAATATTTTCCATGGAAATAATATGAAAAAGAAACATGTAAATGAATTTGAAAGATATTGAAAACCACATTGTTGAAGTATAAGTTAAAATATAGTAGAAATATTTCATTTCATTATCCAATTTAGACCTCAGGGGTGATATAATGGAAAACACATTGGAAAGGGAGTTCCAAGAAACATGGAATGTTATTTGGATGTAAGGATAGGTAGAATACTATTATCTTGTGTACCAAAAATGCAAAAAACCACTTCCCGTATTAGTTTGAGTTTGAAATGACCCATCATTGGATACCCACATAGTTTGAGGGACCAACTACATCAATATTTCAACCTATAGGGTTAACATATGTCACCTCAGGAAAGATAGGTCACAGTCCTCCTAGTTTAGCTTGATTTAGTGTAATTGATCAACAAGATACATCAAACCATATGGTTGGGATTACTTCTCCCTACATTAGTATCCCAGCTAGCTAACCCAGCCAATATAACCTTGTGCATTACATGGGCTAGCTCTCTTGACCCACTGGTTGGTATGACTCACCGTTTATTTCCCCTCCTTCCACTATAGGGAATTAATATCTACACCCATTCATGTATGATACAATGTCTGTGGGTTTTACCTGAAATAATATCTAATCTATCACCAATAAAACAATTTTTTCATATGTTAGACATTTTATTTATATTTGGTATCCACACTCTACCTATCACACTATCTTATTATCACTTTTCCCCATTGTGAAGCATAAGGGTGGATTCACTAGACATGATCCTTACCATAATGGTTAGAGAAATAGTGTACTATAAGGAGGAGGGGGAACGGGATTCAAAGAGGAGAGATTTTTTGGTTTCATACATGGTAGGGGATATCTAGACTCTTTATTGGGCATTGGTGCATCTTTGAGAGTAACATCTAATTGCATGCATATCCCAGATCACCCTATCCTAGACATATATTAGTAGTGTTACTTGACTTTGGCCATGACTCCCTATATTCTAAAGGTTTCTAACTAGATGTGAGTATTGATGGACAACATATAGTAAGAATATAACCTCTATTAAATAAATATAAATCACAAAATAAGTAATAATAACTAGTCAAACATGGTAATTTAATTACAAAACATTATTGGTATAGCCATCCAAGAATATTTAATTAACGAATTCTATAAAAAAAATATTATACGATAATTTCGAACAAGTATATATAGAATTTTTTATTTCCCATGGTTTGATCATATGTAAAGAAAACTGAATTATAAAAACTAATAGATACTACTTCAAAATAGGGCTCAGATTCTCCACCTTGTTCCATCACCTATCTCTATCCATGATACCCCTTCTCATCCATCCATCAAAAGACATTTTCCCTTACCAACATCAGAAAATATGAAATATACATATGAACTGAGATTCCTATATATGGTGTGATTAAAAGATAGTAATCCACCGCCATTTGTGTATTTAAACAAATCATTAATAAAATATTTTACAATGAGAGTAAAATTTTGATCAAATAATATAAAATATTTTTTTTGTCTTAATGTTCTCAATATCCCATTCATGAATGACTATGCCTGCATAACCAAGTACCAAAATGGGATGATAGGCACATAGTCTAAGAACATATATTGGGAAAATATATATTAAACCTCATCTCATCATCCAAGGTGAACATGTTAACAAAAGTAACATATACATTTGGTCAGTGAAGAATAACCGTCATATTATCTATCTTGAATAATACACTGCCATATCATATCTCATTGAATGATGTATCACCATCACATATCCATCAATGAATGAAACACATCTCTCTCATATTCAGGTGAGTAATGTATCACCACTACAAATCCCTTGGTGAATGATAATTCAACACGATATGTGATCCCATTTGAATGATTCATCTCCATATCACATAACAATGGTGAGAGATATATGGCCACACTCTCATAACCTGGTGGATGATCTATCACCAACCCAACATCAATTATTAAATGGGTATCACTTATTGAACAAAATTTCTAAACTGGGAAAAGAAAAGGTGAATTACAAATCACCATTCCATATCCTTAGGTGGATAATTCACCATGGATATAATTCTACTAGGTGAAAGATGCACCACTTCTACAAATCTACATGGTGAATGATGATGTAACAACACTCACAACCCATGTGGATGATATACCACCAACATAACAAATGTGGAATCCTTAACACTATGAAAATCATCACAATTAATGATTAATCTCCCGTTTTTAAATCCCTTAATATCTATAAACTATTCCTCGCATAAGGATTTGTCCCCCTAAACCTTTGTCCCTCCTCAAAGGATCATTTAAGTCAATTCACCCATAACTTATCACGTATATATGTTTTCCACCAAAAGGTGACAATTTAAGACATCCAAAAAGTAATTAATATTATATCACAAAAAAATAAAACCCTCAAAGGCTCATGGTAAAATTCTTTAACACTTTTCTTAATGTGATTAGGCGTCAACAACCATCATTTTGATGAGAACATCAACAAGGAAAAATATGTGGTCTAAACAACATTACTCAATCCTTATAGAATAATGGAAATAATTTAGAATTAAATATACAGCATGTGAACATGGTTGTTTTAACCCTTATAATACATGAATTTTGTAACGTGTATATATAGAATATAATGTCTATGTACCACCCACATAGAAATAGAAGGACCATACTCATTGGTTACCGAATGTTGATATGAAATATCCACAAATAAATCAGGAAACATAGAATAAACCATCAAATAAGGTATATTTATTTGGAGAAATTATAAAAAAGATAATGGAAAGAGTTATACATAATATGATACTAGTCCATACTTCTGATAATCCCTTGGGACTAGAATCACTCTAATACAACCATAAAATATAATAACTAACCATAGATGTGGAAGAAAACAAGACAGTAAATAAAATGGATTGGGAATTTGGGGTGAAAAGGATAAAACATTATTTATTATGGTTTAAAATCTCAAAACTATTTAATTATATTGGAAAAAACTATACAATTTGTGTATTTTATAGTAACCATGTAGTTCATATCATAACATCCCAACCCAAGGTCACATTGTGGCATAATCTTAAGAGTCACAACACAATATGTCTCAATTGTGAATAACCTAGAAACTCATTCTGAGGATCACATTATAGTATAGACTTATCCATAATAATTAAACACCCTCCATGGGATGGGATTCAATGATCAACCTTCATTTTTTTATGTCATAAATATCCACCTACATATAAATTTTATTCTGATGTAGCCCTCCCCATACAAAAAATCACTAGATTGAGATGTGGCCTTCTATCTAAGGTATAATTTCATCCTGATAAGTAAAAAAAACTATTGACCAAAATATCTCTATATCAACCAAAACCTCATATATCCCAAATTCTTTATAATTAATATGGTCTAGTGATATTAACTAAAACTCACACCTCGAGAAGTGTAGGGTCTGACCACTTCTTTAAAACATATAATCTCATCCCTATGATATATTGTGGGGTTTTCTCTAATGAATAACCCTAAACACTGTGATCTATATTATCCTCTCAATGCCCCATTTCCTATTGGATACACTTGTGTTTCAACTACATATTTACCATATGTATCGTCTACCCATCTTGAATATTCAATATCTAGTACACTATATTAATCTTTAATTCCATAAATAACTCATTAGAATCCATCTCAAAATTATTTATGATGATCATATGAGAAAAATCCGGATCATATGTATAGATATGGGATATATATAATACATTATCACAAAACTCAATCTCAAAAGGATAGAGTTAATGGATAGTCTATGATCACTTCCTAATATCAGTGGTCTCTAACTACTTTTAAATTATCCAAATACTCTTCAATATTCCTTGAACAATACTCATTCCAAAAATAAATTACTCTCCTACCGATAACCAACATATAGGTTAACTGATTGTCCTTCTATATATGTTTTGAAAGGTTCTATCAGAATTGATGCGTAATAAATATTTTTACAATTGAACTTAACAAACAAGAGATTATTCTTATCGATCCAATGAAAATAAGAAGACACATACTTGGTGAATTTCATCCAATACATGGATGATATACATAATCATATCATGTATCTGAATATGGAATTCCCCACTCAAATACACCTACATCTCAAGAAGGTACTACAAGCACTTCCCTAATCCTTATATAAACATGGAATCCCAATCAAAAATTGTATTTCAAGGAATGCTATGTAATTTCCCTATATAATGTACTTTTATTTTTTAAAATATCAATTAAATAGATCTCCATTATTAGCATGAAAATCATAGCCTTCAATAATAAGCCTTTAGTTACCCATGTTGTATCACTATCATTAACTGACCTCATAAATCTAATCGTAAATTACATCATTACAACATCCCATTATCACTTAGTTTTTTATAAAAAATAAAGAAATAATGGGGGTAACTAATGTTCCACCTTCAAATATTGACCTATGAAGAATCATGAGACTAACACCACAATTTTATTCATCTATGGGCACCAATAATTTGTATGAATATCATGATATATCATGATAATCTCGATGTTAATTTCCCATCTAATGTAATGTGAATACATCATTAACCCCTTATTTATTATCATAGGGACTAAAACATAATACAATATATAAATATAATCATTAGAATCTAGGGACTAATTAGGTGGTGGAACCTCAATATATATATATTTTCCATCATAAAAAAAATTCCAAATTTGTTAAGGGAGTCTGATTATATTTATCTAGGAGTGAGGTGATAATTTTTAAGGTAATGAGAACATCACTATTATGATACTCAAAGTAATAGAGTTGTGTCATTGAGAATGTTTTTATTCGCCTCTACACACTATTATCCTCCAACAGAACCTGAGACAATGTTTCCCGATATAGTTCAACATCCAAAATATTCCCTTCCACATGGGTATACACTTTATTGAATTCATACAATTGGTGGAATTCTATTAACCTTCAATAATAAAGGATCATGTCACACAATAAGAAAATATATTTCATTAAATTATGGTTTGTGGCCCACAAACCTCTCATCCCAAATTTAGTGAAACCATCATCCTTGATCTTGAACCTTCACTGCTATCTCTAGATCATGTTTTTGGTAGTTCTAATCATACTACCTCGGCTTTCTGAAATGATAATTGATTAATCACTAGTCTTGCATCAAAACTCATCCTTGTATAACTCTTGAAGCATAAAAATTAAATTGATTCTTTTTCCCTATAATAGGTATGGTTTGGATCAATGTATATTTTAATATCCAATTAGATCCCAAATGGCTATCTCATTGGAATTCGACCACTAGGACTTCACCCCAATCTTTAGAAAATCAATCATCTGAAGTATAAATATTGTGACAACCTAAATGAATCTCTAATATTATCTTCTTGATCCTTAAAAAATATAGATATCAAATACAATCATAGATATCTATCACATGAAACTATAGTGTTTTTCTTTCTTAGGGTCTATAGACATCGCACCTCTAATAGAACATTCCCCAAAAAAATAATATCACTACTCCTAAATCAATACATTGGGATATTTGAATATATTTAGTACTCCCTTAGTCTGAGCTTGATGGTCTCTAAATGATAATCATGATCCTCCAATGATTAAGAGTAAAATTAAATTTTATTGAAAATTATTACAAAAAATGAGTATAAATAGGGATGGAAGTCCTTTTCATCAGGGTCATAAATAGATCCATTGTGTCATTAAAATGAATGGAACCATGAGATAATAATATAGTATATATATTTTTTAGAAATAAATTAATGTATTAGCATGATTCATCAACTATAACATCTCATTTCCTAAAATAGTTTCTATCTATAAATATTACATTTCACCCATTAAACATTATATAGATCATATATACAAGGAAGAGGTTTTTGGTTCTTTATATTACTTGTTATAGTCTCTATTAAGACACACACAACCATAATTAACTATATTTATTCATAAAGGATAGAAAATGTTCATCCTAAGGCGATTATCTTTGGTTTATATACCCATTTTCATCCATCAATTATAGAAGAAAATTTATCTCTCTAAAATCAATAGTGTTCATTCTAGAAGGAGGAATGAATATATGCTTTATACCCAGAATAATCTCAGAAAAATACTTGACCACAATCTAGTGTGTAAAAATTAATATGCCCTAGAGAAAAATTCTTCGGAACTGGTCATTATTATGAAGAAAGGCCAATTTCCATATATCCTAACCATAAAACAAAATAATAATCATTGGCTAGGATAAAATAATCCTTAGTTGAAAATTTTAAGGTTTTAAATAATCTACCCACATATATCAGTCCTCGTGGTAGGAATAGTAATCTCCATCAATATACAAGTAATATACTCACTGAAAATAGAAGATGATGTGTGCCTAGAAATGATTATACCAATCCATTCCAAGGATTACATAAAAGTTTCACATCTCTAAAATAATGAATTCAAAGAGAAACCTACACCCACAGATCATGATAGTTAACTCTCAACATATATTAATACTCTACAATCCGACCCCTATAGGTTTATAAATGTATATCACCCCAAATAGGTACTCTATCACCATCCATATAGAAAGAAATTGAGAATATATAAGTGATTGTGATGAACTCGTGTTAGGTAATATATATTCTAGGATAAATGAAACAAGAAAGATTACTCAAATTGGTGATGGTCCCTCACCTTAATCAGAAAAATTGAAATCAATAGGGTATATAGAACTTAATCCATGACCGTGAAAACACATTCATTGATTCCTCTTATATTAATCACCCTTATTATGATTCCTCCCATGCCCCAGGGCCCCAAATAATCCTCTTTATCCCAAGCATCCAACAAAATTTTAACTACCTAATTTCTGTATCATTAATATGAATAATCTGAAACCACATGTCTATCTAAATATGTGCCCCTTGATTGAACATGGATATTTACCACAAAACATTTATAGGTGACCGAAATACCTATTGGGAGAATACATGTGAAAATGTGAAATCACTATATTTAAACCACCAAAAATAGAATCTTAAATCCACATAATGTTCAATTTAACCAAAATGCATGTACAGTGGAACCCCACACCCCCTGACTATGAATTATTAGAATTAATAATCTTACATGAAACATACCTCACCATGAAAAATTTCCTCTGAAAAACAATCATACATACAATTAATTGAAATATAAATTATAAAAAAACACTTTTTAATGTGGTGTTTATTTCAATCCTATATCATTTGGAGAACAATTCAATTGTTTCATTGATCAAAATGGACAAATATTTCATGTCATTCAGTTGATAACCATGTGAATCGCTTAATAATGTAATTTCATTAAAACACAATAGGTTCCACACCCATACATATAGTGTGGTCCATTCAGTCATCCAATTTCATCGACCATATTCTTTTATAGGACTCCATAAATTTTAATCATTAAAAACTAATCTCTTATATACATCCTCAATTAGACTGAAAACATTTAGTACAATCATGGAATCATTATCTCACATATACCCAACCTCAATATGTGATCAATCTTTGGTTGAACTCACAAAAACAGACCACTGATTTAATTTTTATTTGTTGGAGTCTTAATACTGCCACCATATTCCAATGAACTAGATATATTTCTTCCAACAAAAAGAATATGGGGACTTTAAGAGGCCTAATAATCTAAAAAATCATCCAATTAATTACTTCTTCAAGGTTCCATAGGCAACCATCAACACATAAAGTCCATCGAAATTACATATTCTTTCATTGTGCTTGCAATAGACCCCAAAGCCATCTGTTCACCCCATTCCCACTGAGCTACAGTGCTTCAACCGGGATTCATGGATCAAAACCATAGTTCACATGTTTTCTATATTAGTAATAAAATCAATATTCTATATCTCTATCACCCCATATTGAAGAAATTTCAAAATGTAGTTGTATTTCTGGTAGATATGTTTATTCTTTGAATGAAACAACAAATTTTTTTAATTGAATCACACATTGACTATCATTGTAAAGGAAACAACATTCTTGATTCATCCTGAGGTTTACCAATAAATTTTAAAATTAATCCACCTCTACCATTGACTGAGTGAAATCTATATATTCGATTTCTTTTTATAGAATAAAAATAAAAACTATAACATAGATATCTAGTTGATTATTATTTTTCCAAACATGAAACCAAATCCTATAGTCCCCTTTTACGACTAAAAATATACTAAAAAATACATGTAAAAGTACACTTGAAAAGTTTTAGATAACCCAAATCATTTAGAAGGGTCTTCTATTGATTTCTAAAATCTGATGATTGACTTAACATCTACCCATTGTTCTTTCCCAAGATTTACTATATTTTTGCAGATGAACCCCACTAAAAATTAAATGGTATGGTGAGTTAAAAACAATTCATATATAAAACTTCTTATTGCGGATCTAAATAATTTGTTTTCGTTCATCTCGAAATATATTTCTCTTTTTAAGTTCTTATACATTCTATAATTTAAAGTTTGTAATTGGAGGAGTTAAAACTGATTTACAATGGAACATTGAAAACTATTCAATAAACTTCTATATATAGTCTCTTAGAGGTAACCCTAATATCCCAGATCTCATATCCCATTCAATACTCATAACATGAATCTTATTAACAACACTAAGATGTTTCATTTCAATTTTTTTGGCTAAATCATAAATTAATTAAGGAATTTATTGAATTCATGGACCCTCCATAAGAATATCATCTAAATAAAATATAACAGCGTTAAATCAATCAACTTTTAAGACCATAAAAAAGTTATATTGTTTATAGTTTTTTCACATGAATCCTTTTTCACCCTTAAATGAATCTAATTTCATGTCTATTAATGTGGTGATTTTTTCATCTCATAGATTCTATGTTTAAGATTACACAATATGTATGTGTTCTTATCAACATTTAAAAAAATTATTCATTATATATATGTCTTATTCTAAATTACAATGATAAAATATTGGCTTTACATAAATTATTTCTATTAAAATAATATTAAGTAACATAACTTAAGACTATCTGTATGGTAATGTGTTCTAATACATGAGAATATATTTTTAGAGAAGACATTTTCCTAATTTTTTTAAAAGCCTTTCAATCCCATCATATCATTATACCTTCTAATACCATTATATTCTACATTAAATTGAAACCTCATTTCTTCTCTAGGTTTTTCATTTATTATGGTAAATTTATTATCTATGTGTTATCATTAGAATATAACAAATCCTTTTCCTCTTAAGTGGATAACTTCTACAAACAAAATTTTTTTGAGTATTGTCACTTATTATAAGATAATAGGTTATCCTCCATTAATTAGAAGTAATTACTCCAGCTCATCAAAAAATATTTATTTATTGTCTAACTCTACAAGACCTTCTAAATATAATCTATAAATCTACCACTTATAATGCTATATATTTTGATTCATGAAATTTATACCTCTATTATTCTAGAGAAATACATTGTATCACTATAGAAATTGAGAATTCATGTATATATTCTACTAACCTACATTTTAGAAAAAACATTTCATCATTTGAATACACCAAAACTATCATATTTTTTGTGCTCCCATCTAGGTCCATATTAGCTTTTATAATTAATTATGTAGTCCATGGTTCATTGTAACACCTCTTATTTTTATGGACCCAATTTTTCAAATAAATTTAAATTTAAATTTATATATTTAAATTAATTAATTAAAATATTCCTTTTATATGGAACTGACATTGTGTATGTTCCATGAAACATCAATTTAGTGTATGATACACGCAACATTGAGTTGGCGTAAAATACACACAACACTATGTTTCTACGAATTATATTTTTTTATTATTTTAATTAATTAAATAAGATAATTGTAACCTCACCATTAAACATAGTAATATGAATAGTAATATATAATTTTTAAATTTTTTTTAAATTTTTTTTTATATAAATAAATCACATTGATAATTTAATATATGATTTTTGGTAAAGTCCTTTTTATGATTAAAAGCTATGTTTTATGAAATGACCTCCTTCTAATAATGAATGTAATTTTTTAAAAAAATTTAATTTTAATTTGATAAAATAAACAACATTTTGAATTCATAATTTTGTAATTATTTTAGGGTTAATTTTTGGGTATTTTTCTAAAAAACATCATTTTTTTATGAATAGTATGAAATACTACATTTAGTTCAAAATAACCATTCTATCTAATTAATTATTAATGATAAATGATGTTAAAAATATGTTTTAATGTCACATTATATTAATATTACCTCTATTATTAAAAATTCATTCATTATAATTTGATTCACTTCGAAATTTAATGTCAAATCATAACAAACTTTTGAACATTTTCCAACTTTAAAAATCTGTTATTTCATCTCATCTGTTGGATTGGCACTAATAATAATTTTTATTATTATATGTTTTTAATTTTAAAAATAATACAACACCATTTTATTTTTTCTAATATTTTGAGTCTAATGAGACCATGTTAATTTTTGACAAAAATGATTAGTAAAAGTTAAGCAATTAAGGCCAAATTAAGCTAAATTAGGGACTACACCATAAAATTAAGGGCCCAAACAACCTATACACCCTCCCAAAATCCATAGTATATCTGTAACAACCCAAATATTTTCATTGCAAAATTACATTCTTATATTTATGTCATAAAATATCATGAAAACACAAAATAATTAACTACTAAGTGATAAGTGACCTTTTAGCATAAGTTTGTCACTCCTATGTTTGGAATTTTCAAAATCCGACATACACGGTTGTGTTCAAGATGATTTTTGGAGTCTAATTAAACAAGAATAATTTTTGGTGTATAGTAACATACCCGTAGGAATAGTAACATACCCTTATGAATATTAATATGACCCTTATTAATAGTAAATCATCCAACATAAGAGTATCATTACCTATGAATAATAAAATAAAATTTAGACATCTTAGAAAGTGACAATTTGACCTTGGTAAACGTTTTGGTATTTTATAAGTCATAAATAATTAATTATAATTAATTAATTAATTTAAAATAATATTTATATCCCTATAATTAATTCATAAATTATTGAATCAATGTCTAATAGTTTTTAGAGAATTTTATAAGACCCTTCGTTATTTTTGAATGCACCATAAAATCAGTTTTAATCTTAAAAACTGTTTTTTAAGTAAATTATTATTTTAATTAAATATGTAATTAATAATATTTAGAAAATTATTTTTGGAAAATTGACTTTACTTTTGGATTCTACACATAGAAAAATGGTTGGGGTAAATTTTTGGGATTTTTCTGAGATACTTGAATTTTTGATGAATAGTGAAATACCGTAATTTACAAAATAAGCTAAATAAGCTAATTATAAGGTCATGTGTGATGTTATGCTGATGTAAGCCCACTTGTTTCGGGATTACATTATAATATTACTATTATTGGTCATTAAAGACTCGATATTCCTTGTCTTAGGTGAAATTAATAAACTAATCAATTTTATATTAAGGAAACCCTTCTCCCCTCTACTATAAAAGCCACCTTTCACTCCCTCTTTTACTCACACCTCTCAAGATCCAAGACTTCTCTAAACTCTACCCAAACACCTTCTCTAGACCCTCCACCACGTCCATGTGTAGCTTGTCTCATCAAAATACCAATATTAGGCACTTAAGGAGGATCTCAAGAGGAAGATTCTAGAGGTAATTTCTCTCCCTCTTCTCCTTTAATTTCCTTTCAAGTTCAAGTTCCTTTCTTAATCTCTCCCCACCTTCACCCAAATTGTTTTTTAACTAAATTATTATACATATAATGTATTTTAATTATTATAAGGGTATATTATATTACCCCACCCCCTTTCCTTCTTCATTTTATTTTATTGAAGAGAACGTTGTTCATGAGGTGTTAATTTATCACCTTCAAAAACGACATGCCCTCTTCTTCCATTTCTACCTTCATATATGGTCATTAAACCATTTTTATGGTTGAAACAGAATATTTTATATGTATTATGTTCTATTTTTTGTTCTTGAAATAAACTATGGCCATATTACTAACTGAAAAGTTAAAACAAGTTCGTTGTGATCCAAAAACCACTCAATTTAACCCAAATAACCATCATTAAATTCATTTGTAATGATTCATCCACATGGATCTAATATAATTAATTATAAAATAATTAAAGCTCCTGTAATATCATTAATAAAATTTAATATCAGTTCTGGATGATTACCCATGATCTACCGAAACATCAATTTAAGAATACAAGTGAACCACTCAAGAAAACCATGAAAACGAGCATCCCCGAACAATGTTTTTAAACTCTATAAGTCATCCAAAGGAACATAATAAGAAATAATGAAACCATAACTAACCCTATTAATGTATAAAGGTTCTTTAATTTCTAATTAATTGATATAATGTCATTATACCGGACATTAAAGAGAAGGAGGCATTCGAGAACAAGGTAAGGGGAAATTCTCGAACCCAACTTTCATCCTTCGGGTTCTACCTCTTTCACTATATTTTTGATATGGTAAATCCTTAAAGATCAATTGTTCGTCTTTGTCTTTCCTTTTCTGGGACATAAATTTTTTATACTGAAGCTTATGTCAATCCAAATGTTTTCCGAAATAACTCTTCCCTTAAGAACTCAACTTTTACCTCTCATTCAAGGTTGGTGATTCTTGTATCAAGTATGTTGTTCCCTCTTCATTTTGAGAACCTAAAGTTTATGAATGTATTATTATGATATGAAATCCATTACTTTTAATGGGTTAGTTTTGTTCATTTATGTTATATGTTCATTGTGGCATGCATTATAAATGATACTGTTATGATGTGACGGGTGCACCTAGAATTATATAGTGCAATATGAATGTTTAAATGTGACGGGTGCACCCGGAATTATATAGCGCTCCAATGCATTGGGTAAGTGATAAATCTCATGAGTAAATTTGAGATTATATTTGAAAAAAATGCTATCTTGGTTCACAAATATGTGTGGTATTTAACCACTAAAACATGATGTTTCATTTTTATGCATTTCCACATTTCAAGTCTTTTATTTATACTCCTCTCATGTTCATGATCTTTTTCCTATGTCATGATTATTCTCACTCCATGCTATATTGTTCTTATCTATCCTCTTAATGGGATTTTACTCACCCCTTTTGACGTATATCCTCAGGTGGCTACGTGTACTAAGGAGAGGACAAGTACCAATAAGAAGCTATAGAAGAAGAAATTAAATGAATGTTTATGCTCGATGTTGTGTTTGCTATGTGTGGTCCAAGATTTCCCAAGTCACTAAACCTTTGGATCCTCTATGTGTAATAATATTATGTTTTTTATCATTTAAATGATGTTATAGTAATGTATTAAATGTTCGGGTCTCTATAGTTGGTATCATATGAAATGTTTAGTTAATTTGGGAATTAGGATTAGTGAAACATAGAGAAAACCTCTAGGATGAGATTAAGTACAAATATGCACACAAGAATATTTACCTAGGGATCCCATGTGTTATGTTTTTGGTATAATTGTTTAAATTAATAATTTATTCATGACTTGTTTACTTATGTTTTGTTCTAACCTTTTCTATATTAGAAAATGGTGGGAACCAGGAGAAATCAGGCCAAAAACTCTTGCGAGGGCCAATGCAACGATTGCTCAAACGACATCCCCAATGACATTGGAGGTGGAGTTCAAAACATCATGGCAATGCTTACCCAATTATCTCAGGTTTTGAATAATAACCATAATAATGGGGAACTTCCTCCTTCACCTAAGAGGGGGAAACTAGCTATCAAATGTTTTATGCGGCAACGACCACTGATGTTTAGTGGATCTTCTGATCCACTAGTTATGGAATAGTGGGTCAACTCCATGGAGATGATCTTTTATGTTCTTCACTGTTCTGAGATGGATAACGTGACCCTATCCATTTATCCTCTAGATGGAGAAGCCGATCAATGGTGGTCTTTTATTAAGAACACCAAGGCAAGGGAGGAAATTGAAGAGATGGAATGGGAAGACTTTAAGATAATGTTTCTTAATAAGTATTTCCGAAGAACTCTTCGCATGAAGATGGAGAGAGAATTCATAGAGCTCAAGAAAAAATAAGGAGAATATGTCACAACCTATGAAGAGAATTTTACAAGGCGCACAAGGTATGCTTCAGGTTTTGTGATCAACAATGACAGAAAAATTGATATATTGTTTTGTGGATTAAAACCACTCCTTCGAAAGGCTCTTGAAATTCGAGACATTGGGAGTTTTGAAGAAGTTTTTCGGTGTGCCCTCAAAGTGGACATGGAGTTTGGAGAATGGTCTCATGGCTATGGTGATAAGAAAAGAAAGATAGAGTTTCAAGTTGGTGGATCTAGTGATAAAGGTGGGAAGAAAACACAAGGACCCACATGCCAAAAATGTGGGAAGTTTCACCATGGGAACTGCCTCAAAGGGACGAGGAAATGCTTCAAGGGTTGGAAAGAAGGACACCATGCTCAAGAGTTTCGAAATGACATGAAAATGAAGGATAATTTAGCTGATGAAAGGGGAGAACCACTCATGGTTCAATGCTACAATTGTAGGGAGCAAGGGCACTATGCAAACTAGTGCACTAAACCTCAAGCTCTCGAGGGTAATCAGCATCAGCAGCCACCAAATCTAAAGGAACAAGGGAAGGATTATGCCATCACTACTGTAGAGGTGGATCATGATAATGATGTCGCACAAGGTACAATTCCTATTCCCTCAAAAATGGAAAAAGTATTATTTGATTCTGGTTCTACGTATTCCTTTATATCTTGCATCTTTTCTAGAACAATAGAATCGAAGCCCTGAAACCTTTAAGTAGATATATCTTTAAAAACACCAAGTGGTGCAATCATTGCAACCCAAGTGTTTGACTCTTATCCTGTTGGTGTATGTGGGAAGATTCTTCCAGAAAATCTCGTAATACTTCCCTTGGTGGGATTCGATGCTATAATGGGAATGGATTGGATCTTGTTATATAGAGCACATATCAACTGTCGAGAAAAGGAAATATCTTTTCATATTCCGAACCATCCCATGCTCCTCTACAAATGCAAGGAAGATCATGAATCTCCTTTGAAAAATCCTTCAATGGTGTGGGTGTTGATCCCCTATGAAGAAGCATACCTCGCACAAATGGTTGAGTCGAAGGAAAGAGTCAACCTTGAGGAAATGCCCATCGTGAGGGAATACAGCGACGTATTTCCTGAAGAGTTACCCGGAATTACACCGGATCGTGAGGTAGAGTTCTCAATTGAACTCGTACTTAGAGATAATCCTATCATGAAATGTCCCTATAGGATGACTCCTATCAAACTGGAGGAGTTAAAGAGTCCACTGCAAGAGCATCTGGACAAAGGGTTCATACGCCCTAGTGCATCGCCTTGGGGTGCGCCAATGCTCTTTGTGAAGAGGAAGGATGGAACAATGAGGTTGTGTATCGATTATTGGGAACTCAACAAGATCACCATAAAGAATAAGAATCCTCTCCCAAGGATTGATGACTTGTTCGACCAGTTAAGAGGAGATCAATACTTGTCAATGGTGGATCTTAGTTCAAGATATCATCAGGTAAAGGTGAAGAAAGAAGATATTCAGAAGACTACCTTCCGAACAAGGTATGGGCACTATGAGTTTTTGGTGATTCCCTTCGGACTTACTAATTCCCCTGCAATATTCATGGATTTGATGAATAGAGTCCTTAGAAATTACCTCAACAAATTTTTGGTAGTTTTTATCAATGATATTCTCATCTAATCCAAGAGAAAGGAGGAACATGAAGAACATCTAAGACTTGTGTTGGCGACATTGAGAAAGGAGAAGTTGTACGCCAAGTTCAGAAAGTGTGAATTTTTTATGAATCAAGTCACGTTCTTGGGACATGTGATCACATGTGAGGAAATTTCTGTGGACCCTTCAAAGACAAAGGCAATTGAGGAATGGCCCAGGACCTCTAGTGTCACAGAAATCCGTAGTTTTATTGGATTAGCTGGGTACTACCGACGTTTTGTGAGAAACTCTCATGATTGTCAATCCCGCTAACTAAGTTAACAAGGAAAGGGGTAAAGTATGTCTGGATAGAAGAATGTGAGGGAAGCTTCAAGGAGCTAAAAAGAAGGCTGATCACTGCACCTGTACTCACACTACCGAAAAGTGGAGAAAGTTTTGTGATATACAGTGATGCTTCAATGAAAGGCTCGGGTTGTGTACTCATGCAAAATGATAATGTGATAGCCTAAACCTCACGACAGTTGATGATCCATGAGCAGAACTACCCAACGCATGATCTAGAGCTGGCGGCCAGGATTTTTGCCTTGAAAATCTGGCAGCACTACCTTTATGGTGAGAAGTTTGACATATACACCGACCACAAGAGCCTAAAGTATATATTCACACAAAAGGAGCTCAACATGAATCAAAGGAGATGGTTAGAGAAAATCAAGGATTATGATTGCTCTATTAACTATCATCTTGGAAAGGTGAACAATGTAGTTGATGCTCTAAGCAGAAAAGAACCTTCTACTCTATCCATGTTGTGGATTGAGAAAGACCCTATCTTCTTGGATATGAAAAGAATGGATTTGGAAATCATAAGGGCAAGGGATACATCCTACCTTTCCCAAATGATTACGCAACCATCCATCCAAGAGAAGATTAAGGAAGCACAAAGGGATGATGTGGAGATACAAAAGAGGGTGAATGCAGTAAAGGAAGGGAATCTACATAATTTCCATATCAACGATGATGGTGTGATTCCATTTGGAATGCGGATTTGTGTACCTTAATCACCCGGAATAAAGAAGGAGCTATTAGATAATGCACATAGCTCAACTTTCTATGTCCATCCTGGGAGTACCATGATGTATCGTGATCTCCGAGAACACTTCTGGTGGGATAACATGAAGAAGGAGATTGCGGAATATATATCAAGGTGCTTGGTATGTCAGCAAGTTAATGTTGAGTGACAAAAGTCCAACGGTATGATGCAGCCATTGCCTATACCCATGTGGAAATGGGAAAATGTTACTATGGATTTTGTCATGGGTCTCCCGAATACGTCAAATGGAAATAATGCAATATGGGTTGTCGTTGATCGACTCACCAAGACTGCCCATTTTATCGTCATTCGGGAAGACCTCTCGCTTGAACAACTTGCAAGGATATATGTGAAGGAAGTGGTGAGGATGCACAGTGTTCCACACTCAATTTTCTCTGACAGTGATCCAAGATTCACATCTATGTTCTGGAGGAGCCTTCAACATGCTTTGAGTACTGAATTAAATTCCAGCACGGCCTATCACCCCCAAACCGATGGCCAGTCGGAAAGGACTATTCAGATGCTTGAAGATATGCTAAGAGCATGCTCTAAAGAATTCAAAGGTGGATGGGATCAGCATCTTTCATTGGTTGAGTTCTCATACAACAATAGATTCCACTCGAGCATTCATATGACTCTGTATGAAGCTCTGTATGGAAAGCGATGTGGAACTCCAACCTGTTGGGATGAATATGGAGAAAGAAATCTACATAGACCTGATCATGTTCAAGAAATTATAGAGAAGGTTCAAGTCATCCAAAAACACATCAAAGCTGCTCAAACTCAAAAAAAGAGCTATGCTGACAACCGTCGAAGGGACGTGGATTTTGACATTGGAGATAATGTCCTCCTTCGAATATCTCCATGGAAGAGATTCATGCGATTCGGGAAGAAAGGGATGTTTAGCCCTAGGTATATTGGTCCCTTTTAGATCCTTGACTACATAGGAGCTATGGCCTATCGTCTTGAACTTCCACCGAATATGGCTCAAGTTCATGATGTGTACTACTGAGGAAGTATATACCAGACCCCTCACATGTACTAAACTCAGAGGTGGTGCAGTTGGAAGATGATCTCTCCTATGAGGAGCAGCGAGTAAAGATTCTGGACCGAAGTGATAAGGTTCTACGCCACAAGACAACCCATCTGGTCAAAGTGTTGTGGAGGTACCATATGTTTGAGGAAGCAACTTGGGAACTAGAAGAGGCAATGAAGGAGAAGTACCCTCACCTGTTTGTGTAAAGTGAAATTTCGGGGGAGAAATTTCTTAAGGGGGGAAGAATGTAACAACCCAAAGTTTTTCAATGGAAAATTACCTTCTTCTATTTATGTCATAAAATATCCTGAAAACACAAAATAATGAACTACTCAGTGATAAGTGACCTTTAAACAAAATTTGGTCACTCCTATGTTTGTAATTTTGAAAATCTGACATACACGGTTGTGTTAAAGATGATTTTTGGAGTCTAATTAAACAAAAATAATTTTTGGTGAATACTAACGTACCCCTAGGAATAGTAACATACACTTATGAGTAGTTATATGACCCTTATTAATAGTAAATCATCCAACATAAGTGTAACATTACCTATGAATAATAATATAATATTTAGACGACTTAGAAAGTGACAATTTGACCTTGGTAAATGCTTTGTTATTTTATAAGTCATAAATAATTAATTATAATTAATTAATTAATTTAAAAGAATATTTATATCCCTAGAATGTATTCATAAATTATTGAATCAATTTCTAATAGTTTTAAGAAAATTTTATAAGACCCTTCGTAATTTTTAAATGCACCATAAAATCAGTTTTAATCATAAAATTTGTTTTTTAAGTAATAAGACCCTTCGTAATTTTTGAATGCACCATAATATTTATTCTGGATTCCACATTTCATGTCTTTTATTTATACTCCTCTCATGTTCATGATCTTTTTCCTATGTCATGATTATGCTCACCCCAAGCTATATTGTTATTATCTATCCTCTTACTGGGCTTTTAGCTCACCCATTTTGATGTATATCTTTATGTGCCTATGTGTTATAAGGAGAGTACAAGTTCCAATAAGAATCTATAGAAGAATAAATTAAATGAATGTTTATACTCGATGTTTACATGTAATTTGTTTCTAAAAATTCCATGTGAGTCATTTTCCTTCCTTATAAAAGGCCCACACCTCTACCTATTCCTCAAACCACTCAAGACTATTAATTTCATCCAATATCTACCCAAATTGTCTCTAAAAAATACCCCCTTATACCTTTAAGCCTCACTTTGGCAGGGACCCATCTCAAGGAATTCTTTTGGCACAATCCAAAAAGTGATACTCGATTGAGAGGTAATGTCTTCTTTGAAGATCCTTTCCTTTATTTTACATATCCATTCCCTCCAGTATATTTATTTCCTTATTATGTTTCAACGCCATTATCATAAATATAATATTATGTTTTTATTCAAATTTTCTTACCTACACTTACACACACCTCCATCTAATGGATGTTGAACAAACTGTTTCTCTGTAAAACGATGATTATTCATTTCTCCTTTACCACCAATCTTGGTGGAAATTATGATGGAAAATATTTTTTAATATGTAATATATTATATTTATTATTTATATAAACTCATATATTTCTTTTTCAACAGACCCCATTTTACCTTCCATTTGTTGTTAATATAATAATCTTGTTTGGGGAAGTGTGGACTAACTCCCCCTCAAAGCCATGTGATTCGTTTACACACAAAATGGAATGTATTAAGGAAGGGTTTAATGAAATTATATGATATATTCATGTTAAATGAATAATTATATATATATATATATCATTTACATGATTTCTTCCAATAGAGTAATAAAAAACTGAAACAACGTTCGTCTGTACTTATAGATTGTCATCTCAATTAATGATGTATTATATTTCATACATACATATGAAATACATTATTATAATATAAATATAATCTATATAAATGATATTTATATCATGATATAACTTCTAGAATCGTTATGTATGTATAAAAACAAACGATATAACAAATTAAGACACATACGAAGAACAATGCAAAGGATTACTCGATGTCCAACCTTAACATATGATCATTAAAAAGTGGGTAATATAAGGTAATAATAAAACCATATATAGTATTATGTATAATAATATTCCTATGTAAATGATTTATAATAATCTTATATTTTTTATAGATGAATCTTGTACGAGTATTGATATAGTCAAGACACTAGGTAAGGGGAATTTCATCTCACTAAAATTTTTGTGACATTCATGTAATGATCACCACTATTTACTTTAGTGTAGTATATGTACTACCCATGATTTAATTATACGTATCTTATTACTAAATTTACAGGTATTCAAATTTCCATTCTATGATCCTTCTTTCACAGGGTTTATCTTTAAAACGATACCAAATTAGTAAAAGAGTTATGCCTCAACTTACCTTCTTTGAGACTTAGGTTTTGTTATACATATGATCTATTTTTCAATGTATATATACATCCATTGTACATGTTTTATCATGAATCTCCTTATTTTCAAGATATCCCAAGATTAATGTAATTTCGTTTTCTTACGTGTAATGTATGATCCCATGTAACCATGTTATTAGAGTTTAATGAGACAATCTTATCATTTTTTGAGATTGTTTATGATTATGATTACTTTGATGAAATACCTAAAGATTATTCATGAGTTTCCTCCAACTATTTTTATTAAACATATTATAATTTTTAGTAACATTTTTCTACTTGTTGGTACATAAGATTATTCTTTTAGTGAAATCTAGCCATCTCTCCCTTAGTCAGAAATATATTGTTTTCAAAACCATGTTTTCAAAAATGTTTTAAAATGATCCATGAATATAATTTTCAAGTAAAAATGATTCTAAAAATGTTTTGTTATTTTCAAATAATAATATTATTAATAATAAATATAATTTCAATGAATATGGGTTTCAAAATGTTTTATATTATAAAAATCATTTTCAAAGAAGAATGATAATTTCCTAAATAAATGTTTTTAAAATAAATTTCAAAATTATTTCCAATCTAAGATAACATCCACTGGTGTTTTTCATGACTTTATGGGGAAATTTATTCCATGTTTCCATTCATATTATTCCTCTAAAAGGATTATGTTTAGATGGAATGATGTTTGTGAGGCTCATTTCTCTTTCATGGGTTATATTCTTTTTAAAACCTTATTCTTTTCACAAGTTATGTTTATGATGAAATGATGATAAAACCTACCTCTTTCTATAGGTTGTTATATGTTTTAATGTTTATGACACCCATTTCATTTCATGGGTTATGATATTTTATTTTTATCTTTTGGAACATGTATTTATGATTTCATTATATGATAGGTGAGACCGATATCTACCTCAAATGCATTGGTTAAAGAAGTATATATCTTGAAATAGACTGGGATAGAATAGGGATTTACTCAGTTTAGTAATTCATAGACAGAACTAGGTTTTACACGGGTCATTAATATGGTGACGTAACGATGGTTTACCCAGTTCAGTAATACAAGGCTAGAACAATGGTTTACATAGTTCAGTAATATATGGTTGGAACAAGGTTTAACCCAGTTCAGTAAAGGACTTTTTCCACTAAGAAGGTCTAGGAATTGATGTGTTGGTTAATACGGAAATCAGAACATGCTCATGTGTTTCCAAAATTCCATGTCTTACTTCAACGTTATTCTTTCATAGATTAGGTCATATATATACTTTTTATTCATGTCTTATGAACTAGAAAGCTTTATTCCATCATTCATGTATAATATCTTTGATATACATGGTATGACCTTCTATTTTCATCATCATGTTCTCATACCCATAGGTTCATGTTTATTATTACATGTCTCCCTTGTTTACCCTTACTGAGATTTTGACCTCACCCCTTCTTATGTTTTCTTCTCTAGGTTATGAAGATATTTATTATTATTTACGTGTCTAAGAAATGTTCTAGTCAAGGAGAACCTAGTGGGATATAATGTAACTCATTTATATACTAGTTATTGTGTTTCCTTGTTTACAATGGCACTATACCAAATACGGTCATTGGGAATCTATTTGTATAATGTTTTAGTATTCCGTAAATTTAATGAAATGTAAATGTTTTTATAATATGAGGTTCACTAATGTTGGTATCATAGTTAAGGTATAGTTATCCTTTGGAAACTAGGATGATAAAACCATAGTGACAACCACATTGAGCATGTCTAGTGATAATTATGAGGACCGTGAAATGCATAAGAAAATGTCATGTAATTTTGGTGAAGGATAAAGTGAGTGGTTTACAAGTAATACATCCCTGTCTGAATAATACAAGTGGATGTGCCTCTATAATAGATATACCTAGGGGTAGAAACTTTGACAAGATGTTTTGGTCTTGACTCAGGGTAATCTTGTACATGACAACATGCCTTGTTGCACACCTGGCTTGATAATCCTAGGGGGTATGCTTTGGGAATTCACAAAATATTCATGATCTATTCTACAGATTTTAAATATAATTTGACTATGAAAAACGTATGATAAAGCTATGGTGTCATATATTAAGAATGATGTCATAAGGTAGACATCCTAAAATTTATTTTTCATGTTTACGAGGTTCCTTGTTATGAAAACTATTTATTACTCTATACTTTTTGTTTTAGTCATTGACTAGAACCCGATGGAACAACATTAATGGAAATTGAGATAAACAATTTAACTATTTTACAAATGAGAAACCGAATTCTATTGTTGTCAGAATAAAAAAACCTCATTGTTATGATCACACATAATTATTATGCTATAAATCATGGTTGACTTCCAATTGAGTAATGGAGGGAAAAATATTTTGTTGATTCATTCATGTGGCAATGTCCACCTTATTTCAAAGGGTCTCTGAATCCACTTTTTTGTGGAACAATGGATTAGTACCACTAAAAAGATATTCTATGTTCATCGATGTTTATACCATGATAAATTCATTCTGGCATTTTACCGCTTGGAAGGTGAAGTAGGCCAGTGGTGGAATATAATCAAGAATACGAGGCACCGTGATTAGATTGAATCCAATGGTCTAGGATGATTTTAAGAATTTAATTTTCAATAGTTAATTTCCTCGAATTTTTTATACCATGATGGAGAAAGAGTTCAATGCATTGAATCAAAGGGATGATGACTCTGTTGGTACCTACAAGGATAATTTCATGAGACATGTGATGTATGCTTTAGGACTTATCATCCAACCCAAAAGAAAAGTTGTAACATTCCGTGTTTTTAAATGAATGCAGAAGCACAGGAAATAAAAAATGGAAATGCACTACTACAGTTAATAAATTATGTCTTGGTGTAAATAATTACTGGGCAATATAATAAATGTTATATTATTAAGTGTACCAACGAAATACAATTCCGCAATCATTATTAATTTTAATAATTGTTACCTTTTTTAGTGGGTATAGTTTTAAAATATTAATGGTGTTATTGATGGGTTTAATTAAATAAAGATTATTTTAATTATTTTTAATATTATTATATTAGGACAAAAACATGGAGATATATGTATATGATGTATATATATAAATGGGATTAAATATATATATATATATATATTGTTATATATATAAATGTGAGGTTGTATATATATGAATATACTCATGTGTCAATAAATATATATATATATATACATTACATGTATATATATGGGTGAATATTTATTGTTGGGTTAGATAAAATATAATTAATTACCCACATAAATGCATGTAACATCTCAACTTAAATCAATGTGTGGATCGTTAAGTTTTTAGTCGAAATCAATAATGTGACCCAAGGCGCGCGCCTGCGCACCCCGTTGTGTGTCCCGAATAGCAATTAAAATTAATTAAATGATTTCTCATGATTTATGTAAAATATTACATCACGCCATAGCGCAAAGTTCAGTTTAAAAATAGTTAAAAAGGATTAAATTAAATTAATGAAATTAAAAAAGGGATAAAAATAAATAATAAAATAGATACAGTTGAAGAGAAAATTATAATTAATTAAATTGAGGTAAACCCATTTTTATTATTTATTTCATTCTTACACCATTTTATTTTTATTATTTTTTATTATATTTTATTTATTTATTTTTTTATTTTTTTTCTTTCAATTCCTTTTTATTTATTTTCTCCTCTCTTCCTCTCCTCCCTCTCCTGTGTGTGGTGCACCCCCTCTCCCTATGTTGTGCGCACCACCTTCTCCTCCCTTCGGAAGATCATTGCGCCTCCTTTATTCATTTTTTTTTATTTTCCATCAGGTGAATTGTGAACCTCTAGGTTAGTCTTATACCACGCACTAAGAATCGTGCGATCTCATTCCAAATCCTTTGTGCAGTTCACCGCAGAAGGATTTTACCCTATATTGGGGTTTTTCTAAAATCTTCCATTTTCTTCCATTTTAGGTCAAATCATAGCCTACCAGGGATCATAAGATCATCTCCAAACAAAAAGTATGGATTATACTCTCTTTACCTCTTTTTTTCAATTTATAAAAACTCATGATTGTGTCGTTCGTCGGTGCCTACCAATGTTGTGAAAATTCACCAAATATTTTTAATTTAATTGTTTCACTTAATTTTTGTAGCCTAAATTCATATAAATTAAACTTTTTTAAAATTTTAAAACGTGTTTGGACACCCCTTTGGGTGTGCCGACATGCTTGGTATATTTTTCTGTTGTCCCGGACATTTAATTTATCAAACAGTCTTTGTTGTGCAGCCTATTTTTGATGTGTTTAATTTAAATAATTATTTTAGAGTAATTATGATCCAAATATTATTGGATCTTTTTTAGTTGTTTGTGATGAATTAATTATTTATTTAAATATGCATTCATGATCATTTAATTTAATTAATTTCATGTTTTTAAAAGATTACTTTTTTTCTGTTTAAATTAAAAATTAATTTAGATTAATTATGAACTTTGTGTTATTGTATAGTTGGTAGTTTTTTGTGCGGAATTATTTATTTATTTAAATGTTCATTCCCGAGAATTTAATTTATTTAACTATATGTGTTTCAAAGCCTATTTTTTGTGTTGAATTTAAATAAATAATTTAGATTAATTATGAATCATGAATTTTTGGATTTGTGGTAGTTGGTTGTGATTAATTATTTATTTATTTAAAATTGCATTTATCTTGTTATGTTTATGTAGTATCATTCCTTGTTAATATTTTGATATTGCTATATTTAATTTTTACCTTGTGATGCATGGGTGTATCTGTTTAGTTTTCAAGCTTTATATGCTTATTATGTCATACATGCTACTATAAAAACTTTAATTAAATTTAGGTTGAGGAAAGAAGGTGATTCCCATATTAAGGGCCACGATTAGACCCTCTATTCCTGACAATTACCACTACGCGTTAGGGGGTGGTGACGTTGGATTTTCCAGACTGAGGCTTCCTCGGGAATTATAATACTTATGAGTGATACTATTTCTAAAAGGCCCCATCAAGAAAAATATTTTGGCAGTGTGGATAAGCCATCCTCGGATGATAATCAACCCCTTTTTTTAGATCGGGACATACTTAGGGTAAATTCATGCCTTGACCGATACTTAGTCTTTCAAAAGATTTCCTAGGACGGGCTCAGTGGTATTGGATAATTGAAGGATGTTCCATAGAGATACCTTTGGTATGGGATCAGAGACCAACTCTCAACTTGAACTTTAATAATGATTCACTAATGGTTTATATTAATGTCATTGTTAGTCCCTTGATATTTGAGATATTTTCTAATGTCTTGATGCACACCTAGTTATCACATTACTTAGACCCCATGTTGAACAAAAACTTTTGGGGGTATGACTCTTACTTGTTTTACCTTACTCTTCCAGGTTTAATATATATGGATATGTGTATTCTTCTTACAGGTACTCATTTCAGACATCCATCATAGGCCGAAGCAGGTGATTAGAGACGGGTTCCGTTGGGAACCTGAGCCGAGTTAATTATTTCATTACACTTAATAAATTATCTGCAATTGTTATATAGTTGCACACTGCATTTTATTATTTCACAAAATGGAAAGGTTTAGACACCATGGGTGCCGACCTACTGGGATTTTATCTCACACCCTTCTCGAGCATCATTGAAAACCAAGTAGATTATGTGTTTACAGGTATTGACGAAGGGAAGTGTACTACTTTAGATGCTTGATTGTTTCTTACTTCTTAGGATGGAGATTGGGGCAGTGGACCGAGCCTTTCTTGTGATGAAGTTGTCGCACTTTGTGTCTTTTCTTTTTAGTTGATAGTATGCTTGGGTTTCTATTTTCCAAGTTTTGAGTTTAGAAAGACATCATAGCATGACATTGTTTTGTGAGCTTCCACACTTGATTCTTATTTAGTTGGATTAACCATATTGCTTCAACTACATTTTATTCATTTATATACTTCCTCTATTTATTATTAATCGTTGTTTAATTTGCGTTTGATAATACATATTACCTATGAGGGTATAGTCTCCACCTCAGACACAAAAAGTCCCTCGCTGCTAGTTGATAGCCTCTGGCATTTGGGGAGATGCACTTGAGATCATGTAACCCATCAGTCTGACTACTGTCTTAAAGGTGATCCAAGTCGGGACAATAAAAAGTGGTATCAGTGGTGTTTTTTCCTTTGTCTTACTATTTGGGGTTGGTAAAAAGGAGACTAGGAATGTGTCGGAACTTGGTTAATAGTCGTGCCTATGACTGATGACCCCACGTATGATAAATGACCAAGTGTCCACAGTTGGGATTGTTTTACATACTTTTAGAAGTTACAATTGATATGATTTCACCTTGAGTGATTGGTGTAATTTTCAGTGCTTATGAATTTATGAAATTTATGATATTTTACCCTTGGCCTTTTTAGGAAAGGATAAAAAATTTCATGCATCATAATAGGAACATAGGAATTCACATTCCACTGATAATTTCATGCCTTTTAGTTGCATTTTAGGCTTCCTGTTGATTCAAATTGTTTTCCTTGAATGTGTACCATGTCTTGTAATTATTTAGCATTCATTTTAGATACCACGTTTCAGTGATATATTTAGCATGCTAGATTGTTTCCATGCTGCCTATTTAATACCATGGCTTCCTTATACCATGCCTCTGTTCCTATTATCATGTCTCTGTGATTAAAATTTTATGCTTTTATGATTACAACATGTCTCTCTGTTAGCTTCTTGTAGTTACCTTCTAGATTTTTTGTTATGTAATTGGTTGGTTTTCAAAAATTTATTGGTTACCTTTTAATAGGATCCAAATGCCAAAAAAAGTATATAGTCTCTTATTAGGTTGATAACCACCCATATATCTAGGATGATATTTGTTTGAGCATGGTATAATATCAAATGAATTGGTTAACTACCTAAAGTCACAACTAGGACCAAGTATAATAGTTGGTTCACATTCCTTATGAGATAACCCGGTATGGGTGTTATGACTCATAATAATTAAACAACTGTTCTTTTTTGGGATGCATTCAAATGAACTTAGGTCAGCTTAGTGGGACCCTTGTAGGTCATTTTATCTACATAAAAGGAATTTATTAGATATATTTCTTAATTAAGGATGAGATTTCTATTAATGTAAAATGTTTTAAAATGGTGTTTTATAAAACCTGCATGTTTTCCCTTTAGGCATTGTTTAAGATCATGTACATTGTGTTTTGTTTTGAAAAATGGTACTTGATGTTTTGATTAAATCTTTTGATGATTAAATACTAAATGTGATTAAATATAAAGGGATTGAAGATGATACCTGTAGAGATATCCTCTACTTAAGACCCTGATATAATGGTAGTCTGAGCTTCTCCTTATGTTTCTTTGGAACTGAACCATTTGCCTAATATTGTCCCTAATCTAACCCCCTTTCCTAAAATTACACCCTTTTTCGGACGGGTGGCCATGTTTTCCATGACTTTTGTCTCGGGATTGAGCATTGAGTAATGCTCAACTTTTCCATTAGGTCAGTCATTCTTTAGGAATGGTCAGTTTCTTCTTAGTTTGGTCGAACCTCTCTTCTCCACAAGGGATGGATGATTAAGTACGTTGTCCTCTGAGTTAAAAGTCATCTTGATTTCATATCACCTTGGGGTAATATGCTTTCACGTACACGGTGTCATTGAGTTCATAATGTTGTGATGAACTGGTTGAGTTTAGTGCAATCATCAAGTAATGTGATGTTAAATACGTTTCAGGTCAACTTCATTTTAAAATGTCTTGTATGGTAGGGGAATCAAGCTTGTTCCAATGCTCAGGATGACTTTAAGAGAATCGGGTGTTATGACACACTGGTCAGTTTGGTTGGGGTTTCATTCCCTTTTTTCAATGTTTTCCTTCTGGTAATATTATAACTCATTTAGTGCACTCTTCCTTGAGTGAAGATCATGTCCCCCATATTTCCTTCCTCCTTGATGCATTGAGAGAGCATCGGTATTACGCCATGCTAAATCATTAAAAGTTTTTGGGCTTGTTTTGGGTGTTTTCGTAGTGTTACGTGCTGATGTGTCATTCTTATCGAGGATTCGTTTATTTTTGAGTGACCCTCAGATTTCCTTTAGGAATTCCTTGGACGAGCACTTATACACCAGTCATTTCGTCTAACTAGGCCGCCATGCCAATATCGCTCTGTGCTCAATCAATGTTTTGATGTGGGGATCTTTCCCTTGTACCAATGTCTCACTCATAAGCCAGGAGTATGGGTTACCATGTGTTAATTCGTTTCACTCCAGTTATTATAATCTAGGTTTACCCCATACTTGTTTTATGGGCTCGATGATACTTAAATAAAGGATCATAACCATAAGTCGGGTATGGATCTTGGTGGATGTGTTTGTGGTGAATGCGAGATACATTGGAAGTAGGCATCATTGTTCAGTTCATAGAACACTGGATGTCTTAGTCGAGCATCTTCTTAAATGGTCGGCTGAAGTGGCTTGACTAGTTCTCTCTCTTGCACAATTAAGAGGTCAATGAAGGAACATTTTCTGACAAATCATCAGGTGAGACAAGTGTGGTTTGGTTTGACCAAGGATTTTCATAAAAACCTGGCTCAACATAGGTTTTAAGGGAGATGGGTAATCGATCGATTTATCCGTTTTGGAAATCAAGTGAGAAGTGTCACTAGAATTCTTAAGGGAGTGTATTATAGGTACTTCTGATGGTGGAAGGTGTCATGAATCAGAATTGGCTTCTTTTTATCTTTAAAACCTAAGGTGGGAAGTAACTTTTTCCGAAAGTTAATGATATGACGACATGGTTGTGACTCTAGAAGAAAGAGTTTGGATAAATAATGTCTCTGTGTTTCAGCTAGGAAATAAGCATTGGCTCAGATATTATATTCATTCATGTCATTTACCTAACCAATTCTTGAACGTGTGTTGAGTGTTTAGAGACACAACAAAACATTTTGTGTGAGACATCATGAACCTGTAGATCGGGTGAGACATACATTGTTCCCAAAGGCTTCTCGGGGATGAGAAGTTCTACGGTGGAAAACTTGTAACAATCTGTGTTTTTAACTGAAAGAAAAAGTGCATGAAATGACTTTTTTCCATTAGGTGGGTAGGACATTTTTAAAACCGAGTGTCAGAACATTTATTTCTGATAGT
This sequence comes from Viscum album, assembly GCA_963277665.1. NCBI lineage: Eukaryota > Viridiplantae > Streptophyta > Magnoliopsida > Santalales > Viscaceae > Viscum > Viscum album. The sequence goes on from OY728136.1 coordinate 1,996,363,127, forward strand.
CAAAAATGCGACATTGATAGAATAAAAATATCAAGTTTATTTTATTCCTACACATGTTTGTTTTCAAAAAAAAATAACTCTTAAACAGTGCGTCATATGAGAAATTTGAGAGCACCTTTAGGTCTGGAACACTGGTTTTACCCGATTAAGGTTATAACCTTCATTCGCATCGGGTGTTTGTCACCCTTTCACATGATAATTCCATCTTTATTTTCAATTAATTAATTATTCCATTTTTATATAATAAATAAATTTTTTTCTCATAAAATGTGTGTCAAATGGGAAATCTAAGACCACCGATAGTTTCAGGAAAAGTGGTAAACCCTAGGTAGGGTATAACAGTTGGTTGCGGCGGAAGTTTGGTCATATAGCACCCATAGATAATTTAATTGGGTTAAATAATTTTTTGGTAATTAGAAATAATAATTATATTTTTTATTAATTTTATTATTTTCATTGATATCAACATATGGAAATGCACTACCACAATTAATAAATTGTTTCATGGTGTAAATAATAACTGGGAAATGTAATAAATGTTATATTATTAATTGTTCCATCTAAATACACATTTTCCATAAATATTAATTTAATAACTGTTATCTCTTTTTAATGGTTATTGTTTTAAAATATAAATGGTGTCTTTTATGGGTTGAATTAAATAACAATTATTTTAATTGTTGTTAATATTATTATATTAGGATTCAAACACAGAGATATATGTATATGATGTGTATATATATATGGGATTATATATATATATAGTGATATATATCTGTGTGTGATATTGTATATATATGAATATACATATATGTGTATATATATACCTAACACATGTATATATATATATATGGGTGAATATTTATTATTGGGTTAGATAAAATATTATTAATCACCCACATAAATGCATGTAACATCTGAACTTAAATCCATGTGTGGATCGCTATATTTTTAGTCCAAATCATTAAAATGACCTAGGGCGCGCACCTTCCCACCTGATTATGGATCCCGGATAGCTATTAAAATTAATTAAATGATTGCTCAGACATTATTTAAAATATTACATCGCACCATAGCACCACATTTGGGTTACAAGAGTAAAAAATATTAAAGGAAATTATTGGAATTTTTAGAGGGATAAAAATAAATAATAAAATAGAGAGGGTTGAAGAGAAAATTAAAAATAATTAAATTGAGGTAAAGCCATTTTAATTATTTATTTCATTATTCCACCATTTTATTTTTATTATTTTTCAATATATCCTTTTTATTTATTTATTTTCCTTTTTCCTTTTCATTCCTTTACTTTTTATTTATGTTTGCCTCTCTTCGTCTCCTCTCTCTCATGTGTGTGGCGCACCCCCTCTCCCTATGTGGTGCACACCACCTTCTCCTCCCTTCGAAGGATCGACCTGCCTCTGTTCATCATTCATTTTCTTCTTCATCAGATGCATTTTGAACCTATCGGTAAGGCTTATCCCACACACTAAGAATCATGTGATCTCATTCTAAATCCTTTGTACACTTTGTCGTGGAAGGATTTTGCCCTATTTTGGGGTTTTTCTAAAATCTTCTATTTTCATTTGTTTTAGGTCTAATCAATGCCTACAGTGGATCATAAGATCATATAAGACCATAAGGTAAGGAATCTACTATCTTTCCCTCTATTTCGTTTTAATTTATAGAAACTCACAATTGTACCATTCGTTGGTGCCTTTAGATGTTGTGAAAATTCACCCAATCTTTTCAATTTTATTGTTCCGCTTAATTGTTGTTGCCCAAATTCATATAAATTAAATTTTCTAAATTTCTACAGCGTGGTAGGACACACCTATGGGTGTGTCGACATTGTCGGTATATTTTTCTGTTAGCCCAAATTTTTAATTTATCTAACTGTATGTGTTGCACAACCTATTTTTGTTGTGTTTAATTTAAATAATTATGAACCATAAATTTTTGTACCTTTGGTAGTTGTTTGTGATGAATTATTTATTTATTTAAATATGCATGATAAAGAATTTAATTTAACTAACTACATGTGTTGTGTAGCTTATTTTTGTTATGTTTAAATTAATAATTAATTTAGATTAATTATGAACTCTGAGTTATTGAATCATTGGTAGTTGTTTGGGCTGAAGTTTTTTATTTATTTAAATGTGAATGCCTGGGCATTTAATATATTTAACTTCTTGTGTTTCCATGCATATTTTTTTGTGTTTAATTTATATAAATAATTCTGATTAATTATGAAACATGAATTTTTTGATTCTTGGTATTTGGTTGTGATGATTTATTTATTTATTTAAATGTTCATTTATCTGCTTATATTGATGCAGTATCTTTCCTTATTAATATTGTTATACTACAATATTTAATTTGTACCTTGTGATTCATGTGTGTATTTGTTTAGTTTTCAAGTTTCATATGCTTATTATGTCATATCATCTGTAGTGAAAATTTTAATTAAATTTAGGGAGGGGAAAGAACGTGGGTCCCATATTAAGTGTCACGCTTAGACCCTCCGTTCCTAACAGTTAACACTACGCACTCGGGGGGCGATGTCATTGTCTTAGCTGGACTGGGACTTCCCCAGGATTTATAAACATAGGAGGTACAGTAGTTCCAAAAGGTCCGATCGAGACGGATCCGTTGGTAATGTGGCTAAGCCATCCTCGGATGATACTCAGCCCCTTTTGCGAGATCAGGATGGACTGAGGGTAAATCCATGCCTCGAGTGATTCTTGGTCTTTCAAAAGATTTTCTAGGATGCTATCGGTGGTATTGGATAATTTAAGGATATTCCATAACAATACCTTCATGACGGTCTCAGACTCTAACTCCCAACTTGAACCTTAATAATGATGCACTGAAGGTTCATATTAATGTCGATGTTAGTCCCTTGAGATTTGCGATATTTTCTGGTGTGTTGAAGCACACCTGGTTGACACATGACTGAGACCACAAGTTAAAGAACAATCTTGGGGGGTATGCCTCTTCTTTTTTTACATTACTCTTCTAGGCTTCATATATATGCATATGTGTATTCTGGTTACTGTCACTCCTTTCAGACATCCAGTATTGGCCGAAGCAGGTGATTTGGGATGGGTGCCGTTGGGAACCCAGGATGAGTTAATTATTTCATTGCACTTAATAAATTATCTACAATTGTTATATAGTGGCACACTGTATTTTATTATTGCACTAAATGGAATGGTTTAGACACCTCATGTCCCGGCCTACTGAGATTTTATCTCACGCCCTACTTGGGCGCCATTGACACCTGAGTAGATTATATGTTTACAGGTATTGACAAAGGGAAGCATGCTGCTTCTGATGATTGATTGTTTCTTTCAACTTTGGATGGAGACTAGGGAAGAGGACTGATCTTTTCTCATGATTCAGTTGTCGCACTTTGTGTCTTTTCTTTTTATTTGATAGTATGCTTGTGATTCTATTTTCATTGTTTTTATTTTAGAAATACATCATGGAATGACATTGATTTTTGAGCTTCCTCACTTGATTAATATTTAGTTGGATTATCCTTATTGATTATGCTATAGTTTATTCATTTATATGCTTCTGCTATTTCTTATTAATTGTATTCTAATTCTACTGTTATAACACCTATTACATAGAATGACATTGTCTCCCCCTCAGACACAAAAGTCCCTCACTACTAGTCAACAACCTCTGGAATTCTGGGAGATGCACTTAAGGTCATATAACCCACTGGTGCAACCACCGTCTTAGAGGTGAGCCGGGTGAGGATGTTACAAAAGTTGATAGGTTATTTGGTTGTTTAGAGCCATGTCTCAAAAGAGATTTTCTCATAAGAGACATTAGTATCTATTAAGAAATTGTTTTTTGTGTATTCAAGGTTGTAATGGAGGTTGGAGCCATGTATCAATCACATAGTTTTGACAAGAAGTGTAAGATAGAGTTTCAAGGAAACTCTAAGAAAAATGGAGATAAGAAGATTAAAATTCCTTTATTCTCTTTTTGTGGGAATAATCATGGGGGAAATTTCCTTAGGGGATCTAATAAATATTTTAACGGCAGAAATTTAGGTCATTGGGAAATTGATTATTTGTTGATGGTAAGAATATTTCTCAAAATGCTAATGGAGAAAAATCTGAACCGAATAAACCACCAACTATTTAGTTCTACTAGTGTAAGGATTATGAGCCTTTTTTTAACAATTTCCCAAACCCTAGGGTTGGTGATAATGATCGACATAAGAAACCCCTTAAGCCGAGGGATAAGGGTAAATCTCATGGAATCACTACATCTGATGAGAGGTGTGATAACGATGTGATGACACGTACCCTTACCATCCATTATAGAACTACTAATTTCATATTTTATTCTAGATCTACCCCATATTCAATATCTAAGAATTTTATAAGGGTGTTACGATTGATATTAAATAATTAGATGAGGAATTTGTAGTTCGATCCACTAATGGTATGATGATTTCATCTCATGTTTATGATTCCTCTCTTGTTGAAGTTTGTGGGAATGTGCATCCTGTAAATCTTTTCATTATTCCTTTTTTCTAATTTTATGTCTTATTAGAAATGGATTATCATTATTTACATAAATCCCATATCAATTGTCAAGGAATGGAAATTAAATTTGACATTTCAAACCCTGTTATGACCGTCCATCAATGTTACGATAAGTCTCAACTTCAAGTTGAAATTACATCCAGTTTATGGGTCTTAATTAATATTCAAAAGGGTTTTTTTTCTCAAATGGTTGGAGAGAAGATCTAAATCAATGATATGCTAGTTTTTCGTTCTTTATGTCTTTCTGGAATAATTTCCTATTCTTACACCACAACGTGAAGTTGAGTTCTCAATAGAACTTATACCTGGTTCCACTCCAATTTCAAATAATCCTTATAGAATGGAACATATTGAGTAGAAATAACTGAAGAAGAAACTCCAATAAAACTGTGATAAGGGATTCATTCATCTAAGTGTGTCACCTAGGGGTTCACCAATAATTTTTATTAAGAATAAATATGGATCAATGTGACTCTACATTTATTATAAGTAGTTTAACAATAACACAATCAAGTAAAAGTATCATATTCCCTATGTTTATTACTTGTTTGATCAACTACACATAGATCAATACATTTCAAAGACTGAACTTCATTCAGGATGTCATCCATTGTGAGTCAATAAGGAGGATATACCCAACATGGAATTTGGTACAAGGTATGGTCACTATGAATATATAGTGATGCCTTTTGGCCTCACTAATTCCCCTTTTATCTTCATGGATTTAATGAATAATGTATTTAGAGATTACCTCAACCAGTTTGTGGTAGTCTTCATAAATTATATTTATATCTATTCAACGAGAAAGGAAGATCATGAAAATCACATGGAAATTATACTGAAGACCCTAACGAAGGAACGTTTTTATGAAAAATTTAAAAATTATGAATTTTGTTTAGAAAAAGATTAATTTTTGGGTCACATAATCTTAATATATGGTATAAAAATAGATCCATCAAAGAAAGAGGCTATTGAAAGCAAACCTAGACCAAAAATTGTCCCTGAGATCCGTAACATTCTTGGATTAGCTGGATATTATTGACAGTTTGTGGAGAATTTATCATGAATATCTAATCCTCTAACCAAGTTAACTTAAAAAGGTTTTATGATCCTCTAGATAGACAAATGTGAGAAAAAATTCAAGTAACTGAAGAGAAGTTTTGTCAGTACCCCCATTCTTACATTACTCTATAATGTAGAAGCTATTGTAATCTATAGCGATGAATCCCGTAAAGGATTGGGATGTTTTCTTAAGAAATAGAACATGATTATAGCCTATGCATCATGATAGTTGAAAATTTATGAGTAAAATTATCCAACTCATGATTTAGAGTAAGAAGTGGTAATATTTACAATAAAGATATAGAGGCATTATCTTTGTGGTGAAATTTATGATATATGTATTTATCATAAAATTATGAAATATATATTCACAGAGAAGGAGTTGAAATTTCCAAAGAGAATTTATTTAGATTTTGTAAGGGATTATGAATTCCCAATACATTACCCCCATGAGAAATAAAAGAAGTTTTCTGAGGCTTTGAGTTAGAAGGATCATGCTATCTAATCCATGACGAGGATAACCAAAGATCCAATATTTATATATTTTCAAAGGGTGGATCTAGAAATCCTGAAGAAAGGGGAAAATATTATCTTTCTCAAATGAATATTCATCCATCTTTCCAAATAATGATTAAGGAGGAGTATAAGGAAAATTAATAGCTATAGAATAAGGATAGAAATTTTCTTGAGTTTAACCTTGATCAGAATTGAATGATAAGGTTAAGGAACCATATATGTGTTCCTTCCATGCCAGATTTGAAGAAGGAGAAATTAGAGGAAGCATATATTTCTTCATTATCCATTCATCTGGGATATAAAAAGATATTTAGGGATTTTAAAGAATACTTCTGGAGGGATGAAATTAAGAGATATACCATGGACATTGTACCTCAGTGTTTTTTATAATATTAAGTTAAGGCTAAAATAAAAAAGTCTAAAGGGATGTTGCATCCATTACCTATAGTAGAATAAAAATGTGGGAAGATCACTAATGGATTTTTTTGTTGGACTACCAAAAACCTCTAAATGGATTAATATTATTTGGGTGGTAGTCGATCTCCTTATTAAGTTATCACACTTCATTTTTATTAGGAATGATTTATCATTTTTTCATCTTTTTAGGATCTACATTAAGGATGTAGTAAGGTTTCATGGAGGACCACATTATATTGTATCATATCAGGATCTGAGGTTTAACTCAATGTTTTAGTGAAGTATTTATAAAAAACATGATATTGAATTGAGTTTAATCACTTATTATCTTCCTCAAACAAATGGTCAGTATGAAAGAACAATTAAAATTATAGAGGATATGTTGAGATCTTGTTCCTTGTATTTCAATGGTGGTTGGGATAATCACATTCCCCTAGATGATTTTTCTTACAACAATAGAATTCACTAAAAAAATTATATTTTACCATATGAAGACCTATATTTGATGAAAAGTAGATCTACAACATGTTGGGATGAGTTTGGAGAAAGAAAGCTACTAGGACCTGAGATCACTGAAGAAATGGTCAAGAAGGTTAGAACCATTCATCCTCATATCAAGGGATCTCAAATCCAGAATAAAATTTATACTTATAACCATTGGCATGATCTATAATTTGATGTTAGTGAAAATATGTTTTTACAAATCTCACCCTGGATGAAAGTTATGAGATTCAGGAAGAAGGGGAAAATAACCCTTATGTATATAGGCCCCATTAAAATTATTGATCATAACAAGATGGTATTTTATCGCTTTGAACTTCCTCCAAATCTCTCTCAAGTCAATTATGTGTTCCATGTATCACTGAAGAGTATGTAAATACCTGGCCCTTTATATGTACTGAACTCAGAGGTCATACCTCTAGAGCAAGTTCTTTCTTGTGAAGAGCAACATGTTGAAATTCTGGACCGATCCGAGAAAGATCTAAGAAACAATACCACTCACCAGATCAGAGTTATGTGGAGAAAGAACAATTTAGAGGAAGATACATGGGAACTTGATTATATGATGAAGTTGAAAAATACTCACTTTTTTTACCTAACTGATGAATTTCAAGAGAGAAATTCATTTTAGGGAGGTTAAATGTAACACCTCGAGTTTTTCTGGACCTATATTTTTGAATAAATTTTAATTTTAATTTCTATCTTAAAATGCACTAAATCAAAGATTCCATTCAGACATAATTGAATTGGTGTACAATTCATGCAACACCGACTTGGTGTCTGATTCACACAACACTTAGTAAGCGTACAATACATAAAACACAGATTTTCTAAAAAATATATCTTTTAATTGTTTAAATTATTTAAATATGATAATTATAAAATATAGGATAATATTAGTAATATGAATAGTAATAAATTTTTTTAAAATATTGTTTATAATTTTTTATATAAATAAAACATATTGAAAATAAAATATATTCTTTTTTGGTAAAGTCGTTTTTATGTTTAAAAACGTTGTTTTCTCGAATGAACTACTTCTAATAATTAATGTAATTTTAGACACATTTAAGACTGAAAATGTTAAAATAGAATTCATTTTTAAATTCATAATTTTGAAATTATCTTAGGGGGAATATTTGTTATTTTTTCAAGAAACATCATTTTTGATGAACAGTGAAAAATACTTCTTTTTAGTTCAAAAATGACATTTTATAATTAATAATTAATCATAAATGACATTATAAATATGTTTTAAGGTAAAATTAGATTAATATGACATCTATTAATAGAATTTTATTAATTAGAATCAATTTCACTTTGAAACTAAATGTAAAATCATAACAAACTTTTGAACTTTTTCCTAATATAAAACACCGGTATTTTGTCCCGTCTGCAGGATTAGCACAAATCATAATTTCTCAACTTTTATGTTTGGAATTTCAAAAATCCAACATACATAATTTTATTTTTGTGTAATATTTAAATTATAATTTTACCATTTAAATTTTCGACCAAAATTATTTTTAAAAGTTATTAAAATTAATCACAGCAATTAAGGTCATATTATACTTAATTAGCGACTAAACCTTAAAATTAAGGGCCCAAGCAACCTAGAAACTTATTCAACACCAATTATAATTTCATAGTTCAACAATAAACCTTAAATTATTATTTTTTGGATTTTAAATACTTCTTTTACCTATTATTATGTGCACAACTAATTTGATTCTAAAAATTCTATGTGAGTCCTTTTCCTTCCCTATAAAAGGCCACCATGTCTACCCATTCCTCACATATCTCATGCCTCATAAGTTAGTCCATGATCTTCCAAATTTTCCTCCAAAAAATATTCCCTTCATATTATAATCCTCTCTTTATTCATAAACCCTCTCAATAATCCTTTTGGGAAAAACCAAAATGAGTTGCTTGATTTACAGGCAACATCTTATTTCACGCTCCTTTCTTTATTTTGCTTCTATACCCCCTCAAATCCCTTTATTGCATTATTTTGTGACAAAAAAGTATCCTACATATACTAGTATGTTATTATGTAAAGGTTATTAACTTCACATAAACAAACCTCCATCTAATGGATGTTGAACAAATTGTTTCTATTTAGGGAGAACTACTGCCTCATGAAATGGTGATTGTTCATTTCTCATTTACCCCCAATAATGGTGGCCATTATGATGGACAATATATTTTTATGTGTAATATATTATATTTATTATTTATATAATTTTCTTTATTCCTTTTTCAGAAATCCAATTTATAACTATGATTTTGTGTTATTATGATAATCTTTTTTGAGGAACTGTGGACTACCTCCCCCTTAAAGCGATGTGATTCATTCACACAACACATGGAATGTATTAAAGATGGATTTAGTGAAATTATTTGATAATTATGGTATATTCATGATACTGGAATAATTATATATATACATATATATATATATATAAATATTTCATTTACACAATTTTCTTCAATACGACAATTAAAAATAGAAACAATGTTTGTGAGTACATACAGCTTATCGTCTCCATGAACGGTGTATTCCATTTCATACTTCTTTATTATATAAATTATTATAATATAAATATATTGGATATACATGATTTTTATATCATTATATACATTCATAAATCATGATATAAGTAAAAGGCCTAATGATATAACAATTTAAGACACATTCGAAGAACAAAGCGAATGATTACCCGATGTTGATCTTTAACATAAGATCATTAACAAGAGGGTAGTATAAGGTCATAATAAAACCATATAAGTTATTTTATATAAGAATATTATTATTTAAAATATTTATTATTAAAATATATTTATTATACAGGATGATGGAATGATTACATAGAGAGTCAACACACATGGTAAGGGGAATTTCATATCACTTTTAATTTCCATGAGATTCATGTTCTGATCACCATTCGTTCCGTTGGTGTTGTGCATGTACTTACCATTATTGAAATATATGTATATTAAAACTAAATTTATGGGTATTTACATATCCATTCCATGTTCCTACTTTTGTGGGTTTTAACTTTTAAAATATACATTATCGATAAAACAGTTTTATCTCAATTCCACTTCTTTGAGACTCATGTTTTTTTATACACCTGAACCATTTTTTGAGGTTCATAAATTTCCATTGTAAATGTTTTATCATTTATATCCTTATATTCATGATATATTAATACTGATTTAATTTCCTTTTCTTACATGGAGAGTATGATCCCATGTAACCACGTTATAATTGTTTATTGAGACAATCTTGTCATTTTTTGAGATTGTTTAGGTTTATGCTTCCTTTAATGAAATCTCTCAAGATTAATCATGAGTTTCCTTATCCTATGTATATTCATTATATATTTATTTTTCAGTACCATTTTCATCATTTTTTTACTTATGATAATTCTTTTATCTAAGTATGGTCGTCACTCTCTTCGATCGGAAATCTATTGTAATCAAAAACCATGTTTTCAGAAATAATTTAAAAAATGTTTTAAAAAGATACATGAAGATAATTTTAATTGAACAAATATTTATGTTTTTTTATTAAAAGCATCCATTATATGTTATCAAATCAATTTTCAAAGAAAATGTTTTTCAACGGTTTTATGTTATAACAATAATTCTTCAACGAAGAAAGGATATTTTCCTCATGAAGTGTTTTTAAAAGACATTTCAAAATAATTTCCAATAGAAGATGACATCCATTGGTGTTTCTCATTCATTTCCGAGAAAACATATTCCATGTTTCCATTCATATTATTTCTATTAATGTATTATGTTTTTATGGAAAGAGGTTCATGAAGCATGTTTCTCTTTTATGGATTATATGATTTTGAAGCCCGACTCTTTTCACGGGTTATGTTTATGATGATATTTTTATGTAACATATCTTGTTCCACATTTTATTATATGATTCCATGTTTATTAAACCCATTTCATTTCATGGTTTATGATATGTTATTTATGTTCTTGTGGAGCACATATGTATGATTTCATTATGTGATGGTTGGGACCTATTTCTCCCTCCAATGCATTGGGTAATGATTTATATCTCATTAGATAGATAGGGATGGAACGAGGGTTAACTCAGTTCAGTCATACAAGGTTATAATGAGGGTGTACTAGGTTTAGTAATACTTGGTTGGAATGATGGTTTTCTTATTTTAGTAATATAAGGATGCAATGGGGGTCAACTTGGTTCATTAAAGGACTTTGTCCACTATGATGGTCTCGGCATTGATTCCATGGATACTATGGAAATTAGTATATGCTTATGTGTTTCCAAAATTCCATGTCTTATTCATTTGGTATGATTTCATGGATTACTTCCTTTAATTCCTTTTGATTTAGGTCTTATGAATTTACATGGTTATTCCATGAGTCGTATTTATGATATTTTATATAAAGTGTATGCTCTTCTATTTTCATGATCATGTTATCATACACTTATGTTAATGTTTATTCTTAAATGTATCTCTTGTTTGAAATTATTAAGCATTGGATCTCATCCCTTTTTATGTTTCTTTCCCCAGGTTACGAAGATATTTATTATGTTTGATGTGTCTAATAAGGGTTCCAGTCCAGAAGAACCAAGTGGGAGATAATGTAACTCATTTATATACCAGTGATTATGTTTGAATATTTCCAAAGGCAATATACCAACTAACGTCTTTGGGAATGTTTGAAAAGTGTTTAAGTATTCTACATATGCAATGAAATGTAAATATTTGTATATATAGGGTCACTATATTCATCCACTTCCAACTTTGTTTCCTTTAACAAGACCCTCTTATTAAAGAGTGAATTTCTAGCTATCATTTTCTTCTGATGATTATCATTTTAGAGTCGATGCCGAATGTATTCATCTTCATATTCCACAAAAAAAATATTTGACTAATACTCATGGTTATCCATATACTTAGAATAAATTTTAACATAAGATGTGTGTTTTATATCTTTTATATGATGAATTCCTATTTGTTTTTTTTACCACAACCACTAAAAAATGTTCTACCCCACTAGTGTTTTTGTAAATATGATAATAATATATGTAATTAAAATTATTACTTCTATCCATTTTTTATTAGACATGCTTGAATTAAAATTCATGCTATGTTGCCTCCTACTTTTGGTTGTGTTCATCCTTTCAACCACACCATTTTGGTCCAATGTACTATGAATATTTTTATCAAAAGTGATTACATTTTTCCATTAGTAATACATGAAGTCCCTTTTTCTATTTCCCAGTCATTATACATTATAAATCAGTTGATACGTCTTTTTTCCTATCTATCGATCTTGTCTACCCATTGAATGAAAACACAAAACACATGTAACCATTATTCCATGAAATATACCCACAAAATTATTGTTTCATCATCAATGAACAAATAAATTACAAAAATCATGAAAGAGGTCATATTGAGTATTGTACCCATAAAACTGTATGAACAAAATCATGTTTCATGATGTCAGGATTAATTCTATTCATATTAAAAAAAATTGTATTATGTTTTTTATTATAAATATGTCAATGGTTATGAAATCATTATAACTGATTTCCAATGCACCATTTTCCATGGAAAATTAATCTTCTTCACACTGATATGATCACACTAATTATCCCATTACCATATTATTTTTATATTAGTTGTTACATTAATCAAAATTCTATATGAACTTCTATCCAGATACTCTTTCGTGTACATAAAATTCTATTTCAAAAACTATTGATCCTCATGTAACATTTGACACACCATAAGACAAACTAGTCTGACATACTTATTTATCCATTTTCCTAATAGAAAAGATATTTTTCAATTAACGTGGGATGTGTGTCATACCCTTGATCTTATGAAAGTTTTTATTATGTTGTTGTACATTCACATCACCATTTTCATCAAAATTAAATTCCTTTTCAACCTCAAAGTGTAACATAATAAATTGTATGAATTCATTATTCTATCATATAAAATAGAATGATTCTCCATAATTAACACCCCTTAAATATAATGTAAAATTGTAACTCAATAGTAAAACACTAATATCATCCACTAAATTTTTGGAAATTCATATTCAATATATTTTTATTCTAATGTTGACAATTTAATTTTTTATAATATTTCTAGGGATTCCACCTCTTACCACAATGATAGAATATAAGTCCCAGATTATAATATTTGACTCTTATTTTACCTTTGGATGTTTTTTTATTTCTTCTAACTCATCATTCGAATTGGGACCATCTTTACCTTCTACATTTAATGTTTTTCCATTAGGTGAATATTCATTCCATCAAATGAATTATTCATTCATTATTATGAGTATGTAATCTTCAAATATTAATAAAAAATTTATAGTAGCATTAAAAAATAGTGAAAATTTCTTCCAACCTATATGGTAGTGACCACAATAGAAGCAACACACAGAATTTATCCATGAATGTGGGTTTCATAGACTCAATTTGATTTCGAATCATTTGAATGTCCTTAAAATGTTATTTTTTTTATTCCCCATAATATTCTCATGTAGAACAACTTAAGATTCATAATTTTTTAATTTATTCATTTTTATACATGCATATTAGGGGACCATTAGTTATACTATTATATTATTATCCCATGTATTGAAAGTGACACTATAAAACAATAACTTACTCACTAATCTGAGTATCTTATTTTATACTTACTCCAAATATAATTTCCCGATGTTATCTATATTGACATTAGTTAATGAATCATTTTGGTCATTTTTGATGGTCTACTATTCCATCTATATCTTATTGCTTCTATATTCCCTTCCATAAAACTTATATACCTAGATATTTCATCTCTAGATATGAACTCCCCCGAAATTAAATTATCCTAAATCAATAAAATAAAAAATTTACCTTCGTATATTAAGTGAAATACATTTTTTTAAAACTAAGATATGATACCACTTATTAAGTGAAGATAGTTGCAAATATGAAATCCTAAAATTTAAAACACCATGAATAAGGTATTCAGTCCACAAAAAATTTATTTCCATAACAATTAAAACATAGTAGAAATCCAAAAAACCTAACATATACTTCGAGAACATAATAAGATAAATTTATTTCCAAATGAAAATTAAAAAAAATTATTCAAAAAACATGAATAAAAAATAATAAAATAAATCTATATAAATAACTATTTGGTTTAATATTTTATAGGTTTTCATCCTACATCCATGAGAGAACCAAAAATAGGTTTATTTCTACAAAAGTAATAATATTATAACCCTATGAATTCTTATCCACATGAATCACTTATGAAATTAGTTATATTGTAAGTCAAAAGGTGTTCCATAAATATAATAGAGTTCATCATGTTATCCAGTTTCACTGAACTACTACGTTTTTGGGCCCCCATCCTTTTGAAACATTAATTATTAATCTCATATAACAATAATTAATTCATTTGGATGCATTTGGTATACTCAACAAATCATTACATCACAGATACATGACTTCACTACACTATCTAAATTCCACTAAACTCGTCAAAACTTCTTGTTGATAGTTTTTTGTTAGTTAAAGTCTCATTATGACTAAAAACATTTAATAAACATAAAACCATTCATTAAGATAACTAGTTTTGGTTCCTTGAGTAGGATTCATAATCCTATTACTCCCCAAAGGAATAAAAAACCTTTGGTGTGCTACCAAAATCTAGAAAAATATTCTTTACCTGCCCATTCTAGTAACACTTCACTGAGACATACCCTTCAGAAATATTTGAAAACCTCATTCCCTGACTGGTTTTTTATAGGAACCCTATATGGAATCATCATATATTTACTTCATATTTTCTTATCACTGCTCATGTTTCCATCTATTGAAGCAACCACCCTTAATGATTTATACTTAACCACAATCCTTTCAGTGATAAGGGAATGATTCAATAGGTCTGAGAAGGATGTGAGATGAAAGATATTCAGCTATGTCTAAATATAATTCCTTGAACTATCATAGAAATAAAGGACTATGGTGGTCTAATTACTTATTAACAATGTTGTGAAACATAATATATTATTAAATCATGCATCATAAATGATCACTCCCATACTTCCAAAAATATTAGGTATAAAATCTTTATCCCCATGTCAACTTATACTCTTAGATAAAAGAAGCATAAGGAAACAATTCTATGAAAAAATCTATCATAGTCCCACATACTTGTCTTTCTAGATCAATACGTCCTACTAATTCAAATTCAGTCCATGCAGCATATTAATATCCAACATCACATTCATATCTAACCGTGTCTTAGGATAGTTGATGATAGGTTACAAAAAATCTTTGAAAATAATTGAATCATGTGTTCCTCCATCACATATGAAGTAGGGTGGATTTTATAGTTGGAACTCTTAAGTCAAATATGATATGGTCAGACCAACTCTCAATGCACCAAGATGAATGGATTGAGAAAACTAAATCATAATATATTAAATTTTCATAGAAATAAGAGGTATTGGTCTAATAGGTGTATTTGGATCCACATTTGGTTGGGAATTCTCATTCCCTCCCTCCTAGTTTGTAATGGGAGGTTGTCTATATAGAATTTCCTTATGATTCGAACTAAAAAACACAAAACTCATTTCTATCACATTTCATGACATCATAGTTTAGTGAAAAAAATATGAAATACACATTATCACACTATGAACAAACCCAATTATATAATGGTTTCACATTTATAGGATGAAGTTTAACCCATCATGCCTACTCTTTGGTCGGCTGAATCATGAATAAGTCCACATAACTATACTTAACATGTTAAAAGAAAAAAAATTATTTTCCTTATTTTATCAAAGTATATTGATACCAAAAAGTTGTATAGGAAAAAATATATCAGTTCAATATAAAACTTTTAATAAAGGAATCCTATTACATAAATAAGATATCAATCACATACAATAATGAATATTTCATAAGAGTCCTACATATCCAAGATAATGATTGAACACACACCCATTACATACCAATGATAAAATTAATATAATAAATCATAAATAATATTGTTTATTTCATAGAAATAATGAAATTATGACACTCAAAATCCAAGTACACAAATCTCATCCCAAGTAACATAGACATTCTCTATACCCCAGTTACTTAATCCCTAGTGTACGATCTATCTCAAGTTATGAAATCATTATATCTTCAATCTACCATACCCAAATAGTAAGACAAAATAAAAAAGTGTCAAATACCAGATTATCTCATCACTAGCCCTTATACCCCATTTAATGGCCAAATTGGATTACTTA
Organism: Viscum album; assembly: GCA_963277665.1. NCBI lineage: Eukaryota > Viridiplantae > Streptophyta > Magnoliopsida > Santalales > Viscaceae > Viscum > Viscum album. Next base: position 1,996,379,515 of record OY728136.1, read on the forward strand.
ACTAGCACAACGGAAAAACACCCTATATTACAGAGGCTACTAAGTAGAAGTGAATGTCAATGTACAACATGTGGAAAGACTATACCCATGATCAGATAACCATATAACATAGTGGGAGAAATAAAACTGCATAAATACCAATAATGGAATTAAATTAACATATAACCAAACCCAAACATGAGTAAATAATCAACACATCTTTTAAAAAAATGTGTATACTATAATTTCTTCCATGAATAATTAAATGTAGGATCACTAGTTGGTGATCATATATAAGGAAGACCAAAAATATTTAACAGACTATAGAATATTGTAAAACTGGGTCTTGAGTCACCACTAATAAATTCCACATTAAATTGAAAATTATACACCTACACATCAATACAATATAAATCCTTTTACCATACTGATATCTGAAACCATGAAATATATGCATGCATCAAGATATCTTTGTGGGGTGTGAGTATAACTCAATATGAGATAAAAAATTGTGTCCCTAAATAAATCCAAAATATATAAGTTCATGATAAAACAAAAATAAAAATAAAACTATATAAAATCAACTCATAATATTATGAATTGAAAAAGAGACAAGCTAGGAATAATTATACACATTTCATTATATGCGAAAATGGGATGATACAGCCATATTCTATAATGATCTGTCATCCCCAATCTAATCAAATAATTTGAATGAGATATCACTATTACAGTATCCCGATAGTGAAAAAGGAATCAACATTAAATATCCCTAGGTATATGATACATCCAATACCATACACCAGCAAATGTTGTATTACAATCACATATCACATTGTGAAAGACACATTTCCATTTCATAACATGGTCAATATGGTATCACCATCGCATATCCCTTGGTGAGTGATATATTGTAACCACACATGACCCCCAGGTGAACTATCCATCGTCATATCTCATAACATAATTGAAAAATATGTCAATATACTCTCAAAACCTGTGCGAACTATCTAACTATAGCATAACATAAGTGGAAAATGAGATATCTTATAGTGATTGAGGATTCACTACTAGAAATATAAAAGGTGAATTGATAGTCACTAACTATAATAAATATATGTAAAATGAACCTAATATTGGGAGCTTACTCGAGGGGTAAATAATACCTATAATCCTTATTTAGACCTAGGTCTAAATCAGGGTGGTGGTAGATTTCTGCTGGCAAGCAGCAACACAAGGAATGACAATACAAGAGGTGATGTAGGTGGTGAAGTGTTCATGATGCACGAAAATTGTGACATAGGAATGATGCTTTACTAGGCCTTAGAACTTGTTTTGGGTTTTTGGGTCATGTCATGGGATTCATTCCCATTGGGTCTTCAGGTCATCTGCTGAATAAATAAGACTTTATGGGTAGGCTATCCCTTATGAGGGTTGTGGCTTTCCATTCCAGCATGTGTGCGTGTTTAATTTAATTTTGCACCAAACCACATAATATATATATATATATATTTGTGGATAATTCACCATTTATATAATTTTCAAAAGATGATAATGCACTCTCTATAAAAATACCTATAGTGGATGATTAATTGCCAATACTCACAACATGGATGAACAATATACCACCAACATGATAACTGTGGATGATATACCACTGTAAAAAACATTATATTTTCTAATTTTTATATATTTTCATTTTGCATAATATCAATAGATTATTCATCACATAAGGGTTATTCTCATTAAGTCCCAAAACCACCCCAAATTACCAAATCATGTAAATTATCCACTTTTTTAACCCATGTTTAGGATATTCCCCACTACAGATGTTTAAGGACACTCCAAAATTTTTACATGGATATATAATAACCAAATAGACTATTCATGGACTCTTTATCACAATTAAAATACAATTTACAAAAGTATATATCTAATTAGTGATCAAGGAGTTAATACACAACCCTCACAAGACAACAAAACAGGTTTAACCAACATTTCTCAACCCCTAGGGAATGAAGAAATAATTTTAAAATGAAAACTAAATCATTATAATATTCTTGGAATAGCCCAAATAACACTCAACTCATGAGACTGATACAAAATAAAGATAAAATATATAGAAACCTAACCTTTAAATAGTTTTATCCTACTCTTCAAATAATAAAATCTTAAAGGACCACTCATATTATATTTCCATATACTTGGGAACAACCTTGTTATTTGGGATATCTATTGAAAAAATATATTAAAATATGAAGGAAAAAGATTAGATAAAATAGGATGGAATTTCATACGAATGAAAATTCATTGGAACAAACTACACATTAATTTAGCTTTAAAAAATTAAATGACCTTGAAGGTAAAAGAAAATGAGAGTTAGTAGAAAGGGGATGAGTGACCTCGGTGAATATATGAAACCATTTTTTATTAATTTATACAAATAAAAAAGTTTAATTTTTAATGAAAAAAATGTTCAGTATATATGTAACTATGTGGTCACATGGTATATGTTAAAAAACCCAATCTTGGGAAACATTTTAGTGTGATCACTTGCATCCCAATGTAATGAAAATCAACAGGGTGGAACCATAAATCCTGATAACCGTAGACCATTGTCACATGAAGGAAGTGATTATTTATATAATATAATAATTCCTACAATTATATAGGATTCATCTCATAAAATTCATATATTAATGCATTACTAGCAACCTATACTTAATTTTCTTATAATTGAGCTATCATAATGGTATAGTTCCCAAGATTATTTTATTCCCTTTTATCTGTAACAAAATGCTCGATCGAGACTTGTAAGAAACCATAAACACTAAATCATAGCCTCCTCTAATGCTTATAATTTAACAAAACCATCAATATACCCATGATATTTTGAAAATTATCATTGAATAATACTTTAATATGTGCTAGGTGTTTCAAAATAAAGTAAAACATTGTATGTTATATGGTCGAGAGTGAGATTTTTGAAAGAGGTGATCTGAACATCAATTACTCTTCCGCTATTCCTGCCTTTATCAGATGAATAGTCCACTAAAAACAACAAAATTCATGAATAAGTTTCAAATTTAATTTATAATGAAATTTTAAAGGCAAAATAATAGAATAAAAATTTAATTAAAAAATCAACGAATAAGTAAAATGTGAATGTCAATTGTCCTACCCTTAGAGTAAAAATTACTCTTCCATTCGTATTCTTAACAAATCACCATTCAATTTTATTGTACAGAAAATATAAAATAGTATTATAGGAAATTAACTAATTTATGTTCATATCCCTTGTCGTCTGGAGCCTGGTATTATGTAACCTTAGTATTTAATGAAATATCATGGCTTGAGATATACTATGCATGTGAAAATTAAATATTTGTAATTGTTCGAAGCTATTCTCAACATTTAATTTGACAACATTATTAATTAAATCCGTAAAATTAAACATACATGGAATTACATCAAACTTCTTCTAAAAGTTAGAATTATTAACTAAGATCAATAAAACCATAGAATTATTTTGAGTTAATTTAATAGGTTAACATTATAATTTTTTGTTTTATTGGGCTGGTGTCTCCAAAACCCATTTATTTATATGAATAATTATCTTTAATATCATATAAAACAATTTTTTATTAAAATTATCCCAAATTAATTCCTCCAATCAGTCTAATTGAATCAAAATTATTTTTAGAAAAAATGATAATGTTATGTAGTTTTTTGAGAAAAAACAAGGTCACTACAAGAAAGGGGAAAAAGAGTTTCTTAGGGAAAAATATTCTACATCTAAATAAATATTTCACCTTCAAAAATATCATAAATAAACAAAAAATCCTATCATTTTAATTTAGAATCCAAACACAACAATAAAATACCTGAATCATTTTACCCTGAAGGGGTACATGACAGCATTTTGAAGCAGTTTTTTAATTTCATGTCTTCTTTATTTATTAAAAAAATTGTATTAATCATAAAATTATATTATATGTGTATATATATTCCAAAAAAAATATTTATTTTTTTATTTTTGAAAAAAAATATTTTATTAAATTCATTAATAACTACATTATAATATGAGTGGGTTGGGGTTATTTTTAATTCTTTTCAATAAATGAATAAAAAATAAACAATTAATTGTAATAACATTCTAGATAATATAATATTTAAAAAAGTGGATATTAAAATAATATAATAGAAAATATTGACACATATATTTTAGATATTTTAGTAACACACAAAAATATATTCTTTATTCAATAAATTTAAAGAAGGGCCCAAATATAACATAAATATGCCAAATAATTGAAAATTTATCAATTTAAACCATAATGATATTAAATTTATAAAATAATTATTTTCAAATATTTTTTAAATAGTAACTAATTGCAAAATAAAATAAAAATGTAAAAAAATAATGCTAAAATATTTAAAAGTTTGTGTCATTTAAGATATTGATTACTGATTAATAAAATTAATTATGTTATTTAAATAATTATAAAAATCCTTATTTTTACACACACACAATGAATAAGAAAAGTAATTATTTAATTATAAATTACAAAATTACTTTTAGAATTTGATTAAACGTTTTGGGTTAATTAAATCGGGAATATTCCTATTTGAAAAAACCAAGGAAAATATATTTCGGTTTCTTTCATGATATATTTGATAGAGAGACATCAAATGATTTATATTATTATTATGTAGAATTATAATGATTAAAGTAAATATTCAATTTTTTGGATAAAATTCTAAAAAACCATGTAATATTTAATAATACGTGAATTATTTCCTGGACTTTGGGATAATAGATGGATTGATGAAGATTAATCTATGGTAATTCTACAATATGAAATAGATTGAAAAAAAACATGATGTTTTCATGTTTTTGTTTAATTAATACCTCAAATGTTGACATAAATTTATCAGTATTCGAAGTGAATAGGTCATTTTTTTCAAGGAAGATTTCTAATAGAGATTTTAGCAGTTGACTAATGCATAAAATCCAACATGACATAACTATATGTCATGGTTTTTCAAAAATAAATGAAATGTCTCATGGTTGTTTTCAATATATTCCATTGAATATTTCATAATAATTTCATAAATATCGAAATAATTTCATTTATGGGAATTGACTATTCATGTTTTAATGGTTTTATGAAGATTTATTATTTAATGATAAATACTCCATAATAAACACCATCACATCAAGATTTATGAAAAATATATGGATTTGTTAGAATTTGATATCTTTTGAAACTTAACATATTGTGATTAAAAATTGATATATCATTTATCTTAAAAAATTATATTTTACTAAAAAATATGTGGCAATAAAAATTTTCAAGATTATAGGAAGTAAAAATGGCATAGATCGACCATAACCATTTACCAAACATCATATACCATGAAATAAGGGTGTATATAATGTCAAAAAAATTAACAATCGTAGAGGATTAACTGAGATAGAATACTATGAAAGGTAATAGGGGATTATTTAAACTTTTTAATACACTCTTCATGATATTGAGTGATCGGAAGGAGGGAATCGACATGTCGAATATAAATATCATAAATAATATTTATTTTTTAATGTTTATTTTTTATCTTCAGTGAATATAAATGTTATTATAAACAATAATGGGGTTTTTATCTTTAATAGGAATAATTTATAATTATGGAATAATTTTATATTACACTATTTATGATCATAATAAATAGATGTATCCAGAAATGTAATATCTGGAATTGAAGCATATTGAAGAGGGATCCAGCATGGGATGGGATCATAAAGAATTAGATATTAATATTAAATGAAACAATTCTCTATGAGGATCATTATCAAATTTAATCTACCAAATAATGATGTCTTGTATTTTTACAAATTTCATGTGGGATAAATTACTCAATATATGTGAAGGATATTAGAATTATAAGGATTTCAAGAGTCATTTTTTATGGAATAAATGAAGGAAATTTATGATGAACTAAATCGAAACAGTATATGTATTATTTATCTTGGTGAATGTTCATGTAGAGGACATGTGTGTACATGGAGAGATTCTTGAATATTTGAATATTGTTAATAACATATGATAAATTATTCATAATTATTTTGATAAAAACATTCCTGGGATTTAGGAATGATATCATAAGAGGGTATACATGGATGAAATTAAAATAATTCTCATTGAATATTAGTGGTTAATGATTATGGATTTTCCTATAAAAAAGTATCAGAGGAAGTATAAAGGAAGAAAATTTCCATAGAGGTTAATTTTAAAGAGAATGGATTTGATAAAGATATGTCATTCCATCACTTAAACCATGAATTGGGAAAGAATAATTTTAAAGAGAAGCTTCCACCCACATTATATCAATGTGTAAAGGTTGGAAGGATTAATAAAATGTGTGCAAATAATAATCAAGATTATGAGGTGGATAATAAACTGGTCAAGAAGTTATCCCAAAGATGTGAATGGTATGATTAGTAAATAAAATTATTTATTCAAAAGAATATCCTTCTATTATAAGAATATGGTATATTTGAGGAATTTAAAGGATGTGGTATGTATGACTCTATGGATATCAATGACGAATTTTTGGTTTCTATAAATAAGAATACCAAAAAAACCAAGAGGATGGTGAAGATGAACAAGAATATGATTTTAAGGGTGTTGTCGAACATAATGATATTTTGGATTAAAAACATGAAAATATTAGGGACTTTTGAAGGAAAATAAATAATAAAAGGATTTTTATACATTAATTTATGTTTTATATACAACAACAGTGAGAGGATAATGATAAGTTGAATGAAAAAAATTAGAAATATCAAATTTAAAAAGTTATGGGACTGGGTAAGAGTATTTGAGGTCCATATTAATGTATTATAGAAAACCTATATCACTGATTATATCGTTAATATAGTCAATTAATAGTGAAAATTAATCATGGAACATAAGTAGATTCTTAGCGACATTAGGTGTAATCTCAATGATAAATGAATTGTTATCGCTCCCAAAATGATAGAGAGTAGTATGATCACTCTAGTATGTGATAAGGTAATAAAATATCAGAGAGGTTCCATAAATAATATTTACAATTTTATATCTAATTATTGATCTAAACATGTAGGAAATGTATTACTACTATTTAACGTTGGAAAAAATTGCATCAAAGTTTCTGTAAGGAATCCAGATACTACTCTATGTAAAAAATATTTATATAACTCATAAGAGAAAGAATGAAATTGAAATAATGAAAAAACATAAAAATACACCTCAAATCATATATAATTATGTGGAAAAATGAATTAATAAAAATTTATTTTATAAGAAATTGGTATTTCATTAAACAATGTAAAATGATAAAAATTGATGGATTTAAACAATCTAATAATGTTTTGCACGGATAATGCGATTGTTGTGAAGGTTATGGATATAATGTAACACCCTATACCCATGCTCCTAGAACCTTATGTCAATAAATACATTATTTACATACCTAAATTAAAATCACCTAAAAATAAAAAATTCTAACCATTAATAATTATATATAACTAAAAATATTAATACAATTACATTCAAGAGATATATCAGGTTTAGAGTTTTAATGAGTTATAAAAAAATTACAAACAAATCCCATGTATTTAAAATCATTTTAAAATTTTTTCCACTATAATAAAAACTCATTATTCCATAATATTTCTTATATATCCCTAACAAAATTATCCACACATGATACTATTCTATACATATCATGTGTAAAATTCCATTATAAACATTGGAAATGGAAACATAAAATGATTTAGCTAAAATGATCAGTAAGGGGAAATGTATATCTAAGTATATCAAGGTATAAACGTTGAATGAATAATATGAAGTGAACAAATATAGGTAATCTCTATCTTTACTATTAGGGACTCATTTAGGACATTATTCATACCATCAAATCCAAATAACAGACATTATTCTTGTAAAAAATGTCACAACCAAGACATCATTCATTCCTTGGGTGGGTAGGAACAAATCCCCAATTATTTTTTCTCATGATACCAAATGATACATCAATCGACTATATAATATTATTACCCACCCATTACTTGTTTATTTACAATGAACTCGCCATATGAAATAAATGAACTAAAACACAGTGAAAGATCGTCATTACTCATTATTCAATTAAAATCCAAATTGAGATACAAAAATATGAAATATCATTAATTTTTTATCAATAATTAAATATAAATCATTAGAAAATGGAATGGGGTGTTTAAATAATACATAATCAACTTGTGTCATTTGTTAATAAACATCTATATCAGAATAACAAGTACATTAATTTTCAATAGTTTCCTAATAAATAATAGGAATATAATTATATGTATGAATATTAAAAATAAAACCATATAGGGAGATGAAATATATTTAATTAAACAAATTTAAAAATCAAATAATATATTTATATCAAGGTCAATTCCGTACAAGTTATGTAATAAAATATTTAGAACTCATAGAGGAAGGAATTGGAAGAAAAATTATTCTATAATAGAGAATGATTAGAACAAAAAATAGAAATAAGGTATCATATGATTTTAATCACACAACTAAATATATTATAGTATTATTTGTAACAAAATATGGGGAAAATATATACACAAAAAATGTAATACTTTTTAAATGTGAATTATATCTTGATGAATTTTAATTGAGATAAAAATTCCACTATGGTAATTGTTACTTCAGAATAAAAATAATATGAGTGGGAAACCATGGAATCAAAATATAATTATATAAAATATATTAATAAAAATTGAATGAAATAGGATAGTGAATACACCACTTGAAATAATATATATTCTCTAATATTAAACATGTCTCCTAGAATTTAATATAGTAACAAATAACACTTACGACTTTAGAAAACATTTAATTAAAACCCATTGAAGTATATATTTAGAAATGGAACATTATATTCCATCAATAATGAGTTAATTATAATAAAAAAATACTAAATATGTTTTTTATAAAACATACAATAGAAAATAAGGTTTATAATTCGTAATATCTTAATGTGTTTAAATTTATACAAGAAAATGTTACCTTAATTTATGTCCTTCAATAATGTGATTGAATATCCTCTATAAAAAAATAAATATCATAATAGAATACTTAATAAAATTCTTTATATTTATAACATTTAAAAAACCTATATTATAACAATATATTTCAATTATAATATATATTTTTAGTTTATATATGTCACAGTGTTTTAGTGAATTTTGATTGTCTGTTTCGTAAATGTTTCAAGGTGATGGGATCAATTCATAATTATTGTTTCAAATATAATCAGCCCAAAATAATAAAAGATATTAAAATTGTGTTTATTAAATTATTCATCCTATACCATTTTCATTTTTTGAATTATATAGTTATGGTTTGTGAAAAATGGAAATTATGAACTAGCTTCTATATGTTTAATGATCAAAAGGTGTTATATATAAATAAATTTATTAAACTATAGTAACAAATTTCTATAATAATTAAAATCAATTAAATAAATTCCTACTATATTATATTATATTTCAATAGTATTTATTAATCATTCATAATATAAATATTTGAAAATTCCCCATGTGGGTGGTAAAACCGACCCAAACGGGAGTGTGTTATAATGATTTATTGATTAAGGAATTGTTTTGGTGTAATGATAATATATTATTTATAGAATTTTTAAAATTCCATAAAAATTACATTTCTTCCTAAAATTAAATTTTAATATCATAAATGATGTGTGTTGATTATGAATGAAATTCATATTTAAAAGAGGTAGAAGTCTACACATATGTATAGTTAATATTTCCATTCTGCAATGAATGGGGTATAATTAAGATATATGATAAATTAATATTTTAGAATAATAATTTTGACATTATAAAAATATTAATTCATAAAATATATACTTGTTACCAGCTTTGAGAGGCATTGATTAAAAATGAACCACATTTGATCGTGGAGGTGGTAGTCTGCATGTACACATGATCCACCATGTTTTGTTTCTATTAGTAGATAGAATTGATTGATTAATTATTAGTACATTGATATAAAAAAATTAATTAATATTAATAATATTGATTTAATTATATTACTGTGGATAAATTATTTATGGAATATAAAAATTAATAATAAAAGGATAAGGAGTAAGAAATACTCTTGTTGACATCTTTAGATTTCACATGGAACACTCCATTGAAATTGAGGACTTAAGATATCTAATTGAAAACATATTCTTATTAAAATGAGTTATTATTCTTGGAGGATTGAAATTGAATATTTTTATGAGTAAATATGAAGGCATAAGATTTTCATGAATGGGGTAAGTGTTCCCCTATTATCAGTGAAGTGAAGGGTGATTTTTGGGATTACACATTACATTTCACTAATGAAATGTATCTTCCAAAGGGTAAAAGATGAAAAAGGTGGAAAATAATTAATAAAGGGGTATTATAAGGTCTATAAGTCTTCTAAAAATTATTTTAAATATATTTTATTCCAATTTTCATTCCTTTTACAATTATGCTTTTCACTTTTATAATTTTTTTATGTTGGTAATTAATTTTTAGAAAAGTAATTTAAATTTAACCACTATGAATAAAATGGGTATCATTATTTAATTTAAAATTAATAATAATAAATATGATATCGATTTTATTAGATTATATTTCTTTTTTTATGTAAAATTAATAATCACATTATCACATTTCGAGCATAAATACCTATATTTTTAGGTGTATTGTAAACCGTAAAATTTATTTGTACGATAAAATTATCAATGTTTTATATTTTCAAAAAATAAATTGATTTATTAAAATATAAATTAAAATTGATGTTTCTATTAAATAAATATTAAATCAAATTTAACATAATAAAATTTAATTAAATGAAATGAAACAAAAACAACTTCTTTTATTAAGAGATTTTACTTATATTTATAAAATTTAAAATATAAGTTTTCTAAATCATGATAGTATTTTTAATAAGAATATTTTTAATCCTTAAATACATATTTGAATAAGGAATATAGTTTATAATTATTCATGTTATACATTATTTTTTATATACCAATAAAAGCAACAATTTTTGTAAAAAACTATATTTTTAACTTATCACCAAAAATTAAATTATTTTAAGAAAATTAAAAAAATTAATCAACATATAATTTTTCTATTCTATAATCAAAAAACTTATCTAAGTTGGTGGAAATAAAATTATAAAATTTTTAAATTTAACTTTTAATAAAAAAAATAGTATATAATGAAAATTATTTTCATAGGAAAATGACTTTTTAAAATATTAACAAATATTATTGTTATTTCTTAACAAGAACTAATAAAATTTAGTTTTAAATTATTATTAATATAAATAATATATATTACTAATAAAATATAATGTATCATAAAATAAATTGTATAAAATCCAATTTTTGAAGGGTTTTATTTTGAATAATGAATCTGTCTTATTAGTTACTTATTTTGACTAGTTGAAATTTATCAATGATTATTATTAATAATGACCTATATTTTTATTTCCACATATATATATATACCATAATTCTGTTACAACTATTTTTCATACAAAATTTATAGTTACATTCTAATTATTGTATAGTATTTCATAATTTTTTTGGTTTGATGTTTTGGGTGGAGTAGGCTATCGAAAACATTAGGTTTCAAAGGAAAAAATAATTTGAAATATAAGGATAAAAAATTATCCACCACATAACTAAATTACTTCCACAAAATCTTAATTACCATATAAAAAGAAAATTACTTTATGTTATTAAAAAGATATTCATAAGTCATGATATAACAACAAATTTTCTTGTCTACATTAATATATTATGTACAACCGGGAAACACATATTCCCCCTTATCATATTAATTTTAATAACAATATTTAATTTTAAATTTTTAATATTATGACCCAATTTTTCAGACATGAATTATCATCCAGTTCCATTGACACATTCCCCTCGGTGTTTCCTCCCATTTTATTTACTTTTATGACATTTAATCCTTTTTCCAAAATCATTTTCACCTAAACTTATATTAAATAAAATCTTTATCTTATTTTGTGTGTCCAAAAATTCAATTAGGTTCATGTTGGTAACAATAATTCAGGAATGATGGTTTGAGGTAATAATAATATTTCTCACTTAAAATATGATCCCATTAGTTTTTTTCATTGAGATAATGTCTACATTATCCATGGAAGGTATCTTCACTATAGTTCCTTTAGGATTTAGCTATTATTTAAACCAAAATAGTGGACATGAGTGATGAAAATTTTACATTTTAAATGAATTATGAAATATTAATCCTCGTGTCTTCCTAATTAGTGACAATATCATGATTCATTTTAGTTTACTTAGTTTGGTCTTTATCAATCTTTGTTCAATATATCATTCTTTAGGATTGGTATTTAATTTAGTTAATACATCAAAATAAAAATACCAACTACCATGAACCTTCTTAAAATATTATAAACAATAAAATCATAGAAATGTATACCCAAAAATTCCATATAAAGTTTATCGATAAAAGAAAACACAATTAATATAATTCATAAATTAAGAATCTATAGATTTTAATACATGTTATCCCTGACAATTTTATACGAGGTTCCCTAACCAATATATTTAAATACTTCATATTGGTTTATAATGAGTATGTAAATCAAAAAAATAATATCCACTCATTATTTTTATCCAGGTTTGAATTCTTATGGGAAATCATTATCCACTAATTAAAGATATAGATGATACTAGAACTACCATTTTACGGGTGATAATCCCTATGCACATTTATACCAAGGCTACATCCACATTCTAGTATCCAGACAAGGATGTAATTTCATTAATACCACAAATTCCATACATTACTAAAATATAGTAAGTTTCCTATACATAAACTAATTCACAGTGTTTTCCCAAACATTAAATCATCAGAATCATTAAACAACATAATGTATTAATTAATAACTCAACCAATAATAATGGATTTTCTATATTTTTTAATTTATCAAAAACCATAATTTATCAATTCTTGATGACATTGAAAATTTTCAAATTATATTTATTCAATGACATAATAATCCTAAAAGTGTTTTAAACCCTTCTTATAAATAAGCTGTAATGCCCCTATCCTGGGCTCCTAGAATACAATTTGATTAAACACATTCTTTATATATAATATTTGTAATGAATAGAAGTGAACAAATTTTAACCACCCATAATTACATTATAAAGTATAAATATTGTGTCTCTTGCATTAAAAAGATATTTTTGGATTATTATTTTAAAGATTTAAGTAACAAATTTATATATCAAATCCTATGAAATATTTTCTAATTGATATTCATTATACTATATAGTACACTACTAAATTAGTTAAAATTCTTATGTATCTCAAAAAAAATTATCCACACATGCTACTATTCTAGAAATATCTTGTGTAATAAATTACTAAAAATATTTTGAAAATAAGAATATAATAAGTGAAATCCCAAATCCTCAATATGTAAAAAATATTTGTTAATATCTATCAATGCATAATCATGGAGTTAATAATATTTCATGAAAGGAATGAATATAAAATAACACCACATAACTGGTCAAATGAACATGAAACATATACATAGTTAATAATATAAATAAAAAAGACAATAATACATAATTTCATGGTGATAGAATGCATAATTTTGTACATATTGTTATTTATCATCATGTCCTAAGACAAAACATTTTTATTATAATTAATACCACAACTAATAAATCATTTATTTCATCAAGATTGATATGAATACATCAGGATTTCATCAAGTAGAAATGAACCAAATACCCAAACCTTTTGTCTTATGAGACAAACAGTCCAATCTGCGGGATATATAACATCATATCCCACCATCAAATTAATTAATTCCAATGGATTCACCATGTGAAATATATGAGTAATAATAAAATTCGTGATCAACCTGAATTTTAAATCCATAAACATACATATTAAGATATAAACTTGTGAAATATAAATACTTTTCCTATCAATGATTCTATATAATCCATCATCAAAAATAAATAGTTTTGTTTGACAATAGATTATCAACTTGTATGAGTGGTCAATAAACACCCTTCTCAGAATAACATGTATATTGATAGTCAATATTTCATAAATCAATAACTGGAATATCCTGCTATGTAAGTGTACTCAAGCAAAAACCATATAGAGTAATAGTATATGTTTTTGTTTCTAATTTTCCTTATCAATCAACTTATTGTTATCTAGGGTAATTTCCATCAAAAAATGTAATGAAAATAAGAAATTTATAGTGGAAAGACATTGGAATAAAGGTTATGATTATAAGTTAAGATAATTTGGAAATAAAAAGGTTGGGAGATATTTATTTGAGATTATTACCTAAGCATGAAATGGAATGAGAGGCTTTATAAAGCAATTAATGGACAATATATACTACAAAAGAAAGGAAACATGTGATGAATATAAATCTTATCTCAATAAATAAAAAATGGGATGAAAATACCAGTAGAGTTATTATACTGTATGGAACAAAAGAACATGAGAGGGATACTATAGAATTAAAATATACTGAAATTAATGAAATTGATTATTATTTAATACAATACGATAGTGAATATTCTATTCTAAACAAAAAGGAAGTTCAGTATTAAACATGTCTTATGGAATTGAAAAAAGATACAAAAACTTATGTCCTTAGAAATATTGGAATCAAAACCAATAAAATAATATAATTTCAAAAGAATAATTTAATACCATAAAAAATAGAGGTTCGTGATAAAAAATATTAATTTAGAAATAGGTACACCATGAAAAAGAAAACATGATTCATTATAAGAAATATACCCCATGGAATGAAAATTGAGACAAGAAACACTTATATTATTTTTTTAAATTCATTAATGTGATTGAATCTAATATATCAGAAAAATAAATATCCTAATTACCAATTTCATAACCCTATTCATTTATTGATCCATTTATAAACTTCTTTTATAACCATCTATTAAAATTATATTACTCAGTTATATTTTATTTTCATCGCTAGGCTGTATGAAATTCAGTTATTTGTTCTATATAATTATTATAGTTATGGGGGAGATTCATACATAATATTTTGAGTATCATCATTAATAAATAATAACATATATAAAAATAACGGGTTTTTATTGATTCATTATAACACCAGTTTCATTTTATGTATGATAAATGTATGGTTTTGGAAAAATAAATTATAATAAATTGGTTGTGGTATATTTTATGATCTAAAGGTGGTTTATATTGATAATTATACTAAATATAATTATAAAATTTCCATAATAATTTAAATATAATCAGTAAATTATTATTACCTGATATTATCAATATATAATATTTCACAATCATTTCTAATATAAATATTATAACATAGATCACCTAATTGGTAAATCCCATAAAAACAAGAGCCTGTTATAATGATTTATTCTTTAAATAAATTATTTTATGAAATAATAATATAAGTTTTATAGATGTGTAGACATTACATAAATAAAATATATCTTGCATAAATTAATTTGTAGAACCATCAATGATTGGTTTTTGTGATGAATGGGATGGAATTATGAGTATGTGATTAAAAATGGAACACATTGTTTTATGGAGGTGATATTCCACACATTTACACAATTTGTGTTGATTTATTTTTCTTAGTGGATGGAAAATACTGAATAATGTTTGATCAATTATTATAATAATATCAAAATATATATTTAATACTATTTATATTATATTACGGTGGTTATAAGATGTTCAGTAGAGAAATATTATGATGAAAAGGCTAATGAGTATAAATTACTAATGTTTAAAGCTTTAGATTTCTTCTGGAACTCTCCCAAGATATAGATACCTCCGACTCTCTAATTTAGACCATAATCACAAGAACATTTGATATGATTAAATAAAGGGAAATATTTAATATATTAAATAAGAATTTATAAGGAATAAGTGTTTCATAATTTTTTGGAGGATTTCCACTTTTATTATTAATCATAAGGGAAATTTTGGGAGTAACCATTATATTTTGATAATTCCATGTCACTATTTAAAGCTCAAATCCACCAAAAGTGTGAAATAATTAGTTTTGAAATGAGATAAGTTATAAAAATTCTTTAGCATTCATTTTCAAATAGATTTTAAACATTTCTCAAGCCTTTTACAATTTTTTTAACCTTTAGAAATTTTCATTTTTACCATGGTAATTAATTTTCACCTAAGTAATTTTCTCTTAATAAATAATAAAAATAGAAATTATTATATTATTATTACATAATTTTTAAAAATATTACAATTATATTATAATATAATATATCCTTGGGATGGAACTGTTAATTTTAACATTAGCACATATCAAGCGTGAAAACCTGTATTTTCACAAAGTGAATTTTTAATGAAAAAATTTATGGGTAGGAAAAAATTTATTATTTTTTTAATTTTATAATATATTTTACTTTATTATAAAATAGATAATTATTTTGGATGATAAATCAACAAAAAAATTTAATTTATCCATAATGATTTATTATTAAAGGAAATTATAAAAAATATATTTATTTTATAGGAAAATATTAATTATATTTATTAAATTTTAAAAATATTTGTTATAAAACATTAATGTATAATGATTTTTATTATTTTACTCCTTAAATTCATATTTTTTAAATAAAATTCTTCTTAAGTATTTTATTTATAATAACTTCTTGATATATCTATAAATGCTATGGTGTAGGAAAAATGTTATTTTTTTCTCTATTCACCTAAATATCAATTATTTTAGGAAAATATCTAAAACAAACCACAAGATATTATTATTATTATAAATAAAAAATGATTTCTATTTTTTCAAATTATAATTCCCAAATTTCATTATTTAAATTTAAATCAAAATATGAGTATTTAATAAAAACATATTTCATTAGAAAACAAAATTTTAAAATATTAACTATTCATGTTGTTATTTCCTATGAATTACTAATATTTTTTAAATATGATTCATATAAAGTACATGTATTGTCAATAATATATTAAGTATGTTAAAATAAAGCATATAGAATCCAATTTTATAAGGGTTGAATTGTAAATCAAAAATTAATCGTATTAGTTACTTAAAAATACTAATTGAATTTTATAAGTGTATTGGTATTAATAATGAAATTATTTTTAATATATGTATAACTTAATTATTTTTCCAATATTTTTATGAAAAAAATATATGTCTATCTTTAAAATATTTTATATTATTTTTTGGTTCTTTGTAGTTTGATTTTTCATGTGATCCAATCTATAAATCACTTTAGGTATCAATGTAAAAAAATAATATAAAATATTGGGGTGTTAAATCCCCCCAATAAATAAATAAATTTCATCCTTAAAATTTTAATTTTCACTTACAAATGAAACTAATTAATAATAACTCAATGGTATAAATAACTAAATATAAAACATTAAATGTGGTTTATACCTTAATATCTTAGGTACGACTTGGAAACACATATTATCCCCTTCTTAATTTAACTGATTGATTCATATTTTATTTTTAAGTTATTTATCTATTCTGACCTATTCCACAAAAAATAATCTTCCAAATCCTTTGGTATATTACCCTAGTTATTTCCTCCCACATTTTTGACATATAGGAAATGAAATATTATTTCCTTCATCATCAATTTTACACAATCATCCATGTGATTCCATCCTTATCATCTTTAGTATATTTAGGAATTTAAAAATGTTTATAATGATAATCATAATTTAGGATAGATTTTTTATCATTATTCTATTATTTATCACTTCAACTTTAACCCATTAGGTTTTTTATTTGAAAAAATTATTCATTGTCTATGATACTCATCAGCAACTAGGTTCTTTGGGAATTTATCCACAACTAAATCCAAAATAGTTAACATGAATGATGCAATTTCTTAATCAAAATAGGGTTATAAAATATTCTACTCAATATATAGTACTCTATGAATACCACATTTTCTATTATAGTTCCTTTAGTTAAATCTATATCACCCTTCCATCAACCTATTTTTCTTTAGTTTTTGTTTTTTAATTCATAGAACACATAAAAATAATAGTCAAAATTACCATGAAATTTCATACAATATTCAAAATGAAAAAACATTAAAATATGTGATCAAAAAATACAATATATAATTTATCCATATAAGAACATATCAATTAATACATACAATAAATTAAGAATTTCTAGGTTTTTGTAAGAGTTATCCATGGTTATTTCCTATTAGATTCTCTCACTAATATATTTAAATCCTTTATAATGGCCTATATGGTGAATGTGAATCATTGAAATCATATCCCCCATGAGCATCTATAATTGAGATTATTCTGAGTCCTATTCATTATAAACTAAGTGATTATATATTTGATAATCTAATATCCTTTTTCCGGGTAATTTCCACGAGGAGCTTTTGATCCATAACTGCATCTACTTGCTTGTATCTAGATTAAGATGTAATTTCAAAGAGGAAAAAATTTACAAAATTTGGAAATCATTAGGATTCCTTATATTCATAGTATCTTACCTATGGGTTTTTATAAAGATACATCATCATAATCCTCAAAAATTATAATGTATCCATTACTAACTCAACCAATCCTTAACGGTTAGCTAAACAATTGAAATTATGATCAACATTAATTTATCGACACTAGATGAAATTTATATCTTCTAAATTATGTTTAACTAATAATATAATAATACTTATATATATCTAAAACCTCCTCTAATACCAACTATAAAAACCTAGAACCACCTTCTCAAAATTTTGTTTAAACAAAATCATTCATTACAAACCTATATTGAAATTAACAGAAGCAACCAAATTTTAACCATCAATAATTACAATATAACTAAAAAATAATGATTCTTTATCATTTTAAGTGACCTTTATATTTATATTTATATTGCGTTGAAAATGATTTTAACTACAAAATATTATTTATTTTTCATAAAAGATACATTATTCACCTATATAGGAAACTACTTAGTCTATAATAAGTCTTCATCATCTCCAAAAACAATTATCCAAACATACTACTATTATCTAAATACAGTGTGTAATATTTTTGTCTATAAAAAATAAAAAATAATACTTAGTAAGGGTGATCAAAAAACAATTGTAAGGGAATACATATGTTAGGAGATATTTTCATATAAATATAACAATAAAATAACTGGAAACAAAAAATAATAATTAAATAATTCCATATAAATAGTCACATGAGCTTCTAAAAATTCTATAGTAAAAACTATAAATAAACACATTGAAAACAATTACTAAATTCATGGTGATGGAATTAATAATGTTGTACATATTTATCATTACTATCATGGCTTCATCCAAGAAATTATTCTAAAAAAATGCCATAGGAAATATATCATTTTATTATTAAGGTCGTAACAAAGAATTTATGCTTGAATTGGGTAGGTATACCCAAAAAACAAAACATTTTGTCTCATGTGAACAATTGATGCATCATGTGGATATATAATACCTATCTCCACCCAACACATCATTACATCCAATGCATTTAGAATAGGAAATATTATAATAATATCAGAATGGATAGTCAAATTTATTTATTAATCCATAAAAATACATAATGAGATACAAAAATATTTTATTTCAATAATTTTTTGGTCAAAATATGAAATTGTGATATCTTTATAAAAAAATTAATGTTAAATAATAAATTTCACACTTTTATGTAGTCATTAAACATCTATATCAATATAAAAAGTATACTGATTGTAAATATTTCCCCAATGAGTAAGTGGAATAACATTTCATTAAAAAAATACTGAAACTAAACAAAAATATAGTGTAATTATGTAAATTAATTTAAATAAATTTTCTAATAAATACATTATGGATATATATGTTAATTATCATGAAAATAATTTAATGAAAATAGGGTGTTCATAGAGGAAATCCATTTAAAGAAATATCATAGATTAAAAATATAGTAATTTGGAAAGAGAAATGATTTTATTGACTTTATATAGATTAATTACAAAAAAATAATAATATTTTTATAGGATTCATAAAGTAACAAATCAACAATATATATTCCACAAAAGGAAAAAATTAGTGAATACAAATCATATACCGATGACGAAAAATTGAGATAGAAAATCTCATACGGTAGTGACATAAGAATTAAAAGAACGTGATATGAATTCCATGAAATTTAAATATAATTAAATGAAATATAATCATTATAATTTTCTAAAATACTGATTTTAATTAAAAATATAATAATTATGGTGTGAAATATTAA
Source organism: Viscum album (assembly GCA_963277665.1). NCBI lineage: Eukaryota > Viridiplantae > Streptophyta > Magnoliopsida > Santalales > Viscaceae > Viscum > Viscum album. The sequence goes on from OY728136.1 coordinate 1,996,399,943, forward strand.
AAATATCTCACAAAATTGAAAAGAGATACAAATAACACTTACTGGATTAAAAACATTCAAATCAAAACCCATTGAGAGATATAATTTCAAATGAATCATTAAATATCATGAATAATTATAGGATCATGAGAAAAAATATTAAAGGGGAAAAAATACACAACCCAAAATAAAACATAGTGTAGAATAAAAAATCTGTTTCTTGAGCTGAAAATTTAAACCAAAAAAACTTATATTAATTTATGACTTCCACAAATTTTCTTGAATAAACTTAATACAAAAATTAAATTATTAATAAATTATTTCAAAAAAATTATACATCTATAAACATGTATACACTTATTATATAACGATCAATTCAATGTATATTACTCAGTTATTATTTTATTTACATCATCTAGTTTTATGAAATTTTGATTCTTTAATTTGTACGTATAATGTATTGATGATGTTGATTTATATTTATTGATTGAAATTTAATTTTTCCTTGATAATATAAGCCACCATAATCTTGGTTTGTAAATCATTTATTATATCCCATTTTCACTTGGTAAATGATAATTATGTGGTTTATTAAAAAAGAAATTTGGTATAATTAGTTTAGGTGTGTTGAATGATTGAAATATGATATATATTAATAAACATATTAAGTATGAATTATAAAATTCATTTATAATTAAAAAAAATTAAATAAATTATTATTAAATTATATTATCATTATATAATATTATTTAATCATTCATAATATAAATATTATGACATCACACACATTGGTGGTAAAATGGACCAACCCGGGAGGATATTATAAAGATCTATAGAGTAGGGGATTGTTTTTATATATTGATATTATATGTTTTAAAAAATAACAATCATTAAAAACAGTTCATATAAAATAATTAAAATAATTAATAAAACCAACAATAAAAGGTGGTGGTGACGATTTAAATTCATCCTTCATAGGGGGGGTAGTTCGTACACACACATGATTATGTTTTCTATTTCTCAATGAATTGGATGAAATAAATTTTTATATAAAATTATCATTTTAAAAAATATCTTGGAATCCAATTAATTCATAAAATACATCATTTTTATGATCCATTATAAATGGTGATACAAAATAAACAACATCATTTTGTAGAGGCGATAAATGTTCACACAATCAAAGATGTTTTATTTTTCATAGTGGGTGGAATGTGTTAAATAATGTTTTATCAATTAATATAATAATATTAAATAAAAATAATAGTACAATATTTGACATCTATATGGATATATTAAATTGATTCATAATATAAATATTTAGAATAAAAGGATAAGGAGTTAGAAAAACTGGTGTTGAGAGCTTGATATTTCTCTTGGAATGCTCCATGGAAATAGATTCCTTAAGCTATTAAATTGAGAAAAAGGCGTATAAAAATGAGATAGGGATATTGTATGTGAAAAATGATAATATTTTATTGATAATTTCAATGTACAATGGGTGTCATAAAGCATGTTTGTGTTCCCCTTTTATATGTTAAATAAAATGAAATTTTGGGAGTACCCACTACATTTTAGTAATGGTATGTCACTATTAAATGTTAAAAAGATCCAAAAGATTGAAATTGAAATTTTTTGGGTGATACAATGTTGATAAATACTATAACAATAATTTAAAAAAATTAAACATTCCTCAAACCTTTTACTCTTAGATTTTCCATTCTTAACCACAAAACATTACGGTGGTAATTTTATTTTACCTAATTAGTTTACATTTAATACTTTTAAATAAAATGGTAATTATTAAAAAAAAATCATGTAACTATTATAAATAAGATATTAATTATATATAATAATATTTATATGTATATAAAAAATATATTTTAACATAATAACATTTCATGAAAAAAAATCTCGTTTTTACAAAAAGTCTGATTTTAATTTGAAAATTTATGTGTTCGATAAAATTAACTATGATTCATATTTTTATAACATAAATTGTTTTATTACAGAAAAAATAAATTTATTTGTCTTTAAAATCAAGTGAAAACATAATTTTACCATAATAAAATTTACTTAAATGAAAACACAAAAATAGTTTATTTTATTGGGAAATATTACTTTTATTAAATAAATGATAAGAATTGGATTTCTAAATAATAGTATTTTAGAATTTATATTTGAATCATTAAATATAAATTTGATAATTGAATTTTTTTTATAATTTTTCAAGTCATACTTACTTTTAAATATATCTATAAAATCTATTAATTTATTAAAATATTTATTTTTTCAAAATTTTCCTAAAAATCAATTATTTTGAAAAAATACAAAAAATAAATAAATATAATAATATTTTTATAAATTAAAAAATAAATAATATTCATATTCATATTCAAATAATAAATAATTTATCTTTTAAATAAAAAATTATATATAATAATTTTTTTAATTATTATTTTTAAATATTAAATATTCTTTATCTTATTTTCTTTCAACTAATTATAATATTTAGAGTTAAAATATTATTGATAAAAATAATATATTTGATCTATAATATATTTAATATCTTAAACTATATTGAAAAATATAATTTTAGAATGGGTGTATTTAAATAATAAATTATTCTTATTAAATACTATGTTATACTACTTGAATTTTATCAATGTCTTTCTATTAATAATGAACTTTATTTTTTCTATGTATATCATAATCTTGTAATATCTATTTGTACCTAGAAATTATAAAACTGCATTTTAACATAATTTAATTGTTCTGTAGTTCGTTATGGTTTAGTGACGTGTGTGATGGAAGATATCAAACAAATTATGTTTCAAAGGAAAAGTCAATTTAAAATCTCAGGTTGTTAGACACAATTTTAATTATTTATCTCGATGGATGAAAATTAATGTGCATATAGATAAGTAAAATAGTATAAACTCATATCCCATAAATATATCTAGAAATCTATAAATTCTAAACAAGTTCATTACTTCAAAAATGAGAAACAACCATAGTATATAGAATACAAGATTGGTTCCTTGCAAAAAAAATTATGTAAAATGACATATTTGAATAAAAAAATATTGGGTTGAGAAATATATAGTGGTAAACTTTAATTTAAATACTATTTATTGGGTCATATATTAGATTATTTATATTTTATGTACATCATATATAATAATGAAAAAGAATATTTAAAATAATGGGAAGTATGAAATTGATGGAGTAAGGAGATTTAGAAACTATAAAAGATTATTGATAATTATCTATCTAGAATATCAATAATATGATTAAAATTTAGGTCCACTAGAGATATATTTATTATAGAGGGACATTGTCAAAATATTCTAAGAGTATTTAAATTAAATTAAAAATTACATGAAATATAATTTATCAAGAATACATGCACTAAAAGGTTAATATATATAAATTCCCATGAATAGAAGGAAACAAATTGTAAATATTTACCTTGGAAGTAGAGAAAAGAAAAGTTATTTTTTACCAAGGAATATGAAAATAGATTGTTCCATAAACTGCTGGTCTAGATAAATCAAATTTTTTTCTATGAATATAAATATTATTAAGGTGATTTGTATATTACTAGGAATAAACATAATCATAATAATTCATGTGATGTTTGTTAAAAAAAATTATTTTCAAGATTAAGAATTTTATGAAAAATAACCAATTATGATTTCTTGAATTTGTGCATTAGGATGTGTGTTGGATGATCACCACATGATATACTTATCGAAGAAGAAATTATATACTCTTCATTGATTTTTATAATGGGAAATAGTGTCTTATGATTATTAATCACAAAATAGATGTGCTAAATTTTATTTCATGGTATCAAAAGCTGTGAGAGAAGGTACATCAAGATTCAATGGTAATATATCTTTAAAAAATATGTTTCATAGAGCTAAATATAGAAATAAAAAAATATAATGGGAATTGCATATTGAAGAAGATATGATAGAGATGTTTTTTTGAGAAAATTGTTTTTTCAATCAATTGTATCATAAATGGATTCTTGTAATATATTAGTTAGGATAATACCCAATAAGATATTTTTCGTGAATGGAATCAAACATTAATTTACTTTTTATCATTTGGGAGTAAATATTCAATTATCAAAAATGATAAAATATAAGAAAATCACATCTAAAGGATTGATGTTTATTTTACTTGTTAAAAAAATGTAATAATAAGAGGAATTATAAAATCATTTAAATTCAATATGTCACTATTATTGACAATGATAATGTTATATAATAAAATTTTGATGGAAATATCCAATAAAGGATCAATGAAGTGAGAAGTTAATAGAGATCACTATAAAAATATGACGATTTGGTGGTGGGAATTAATGATGATGATGATGGTGAAACTATTTCAGAATAATTTATACCTATAAATTTTTTTGATGGTTTAAAATTGAAAAAAAAACAATGTTGAATATAATAATGATCAAGTAAATAAATAATGTGTTTCATCCCAAGAATGGTTTACTCATATGTAGCGGATCCTAGTTGGAAACATGGCCTAAATAATACCGCCTAATATATAGAGGATGTCAACTATCAGTGAGGGTCTATGGGGGTATGGTGGGGAGATTATGCCCTCCTTATTATATTATATTATGGTGGTAAATAATAAGTATGGAAGTAGAAGTAATCATCGTCTAGATATAATAAAAAATTAAATAATAATAAATAGAAATAAACTAGAATAGAATCATATATAGATTATAAATTCATTATATAATACCAAAATATTCACAAATATACATTGAATAATGCATAAAACATTGCAATTACTTAAAAAAGAGAGAAAATGAAAAAAAAATCTCCAAAATCATCCCAATAATTGGCTTGGTAATTTACTCTCAATATTCCATTCTAATAATAAAATAATGAATTCATATCTTAGTGATTCACTTTATCTTTACTTTCAACAATGACATCTATTTGGGTACCAAAAAGATCCCCTAATAGTTCTGTATTAAAATTAGTAGTCAACCACCAATAGTGTATAAAAATACATCTAGTCAATATAGACAATAATACTATGAATTATAATAATAAATTAAATGAAGTGATAAAATTGAAATGTAACATTATCCATCCCATGTGTATATGTTACGAAAATTCTTAGTATATAAATTTAGATAATCAACTCAATAATATCAACTATGAAAAAATCACAAGCTTCGACTTACACTAGATATCTCTGAGTATCGTGACAATAAAATTACAAGAACCCAAGGTCTATGTCCAAGGAATCCTATTTAATTCTAAATATATTATCCAAGGAATAATATGTAAATACTTGATTGGATCTCAAGGAGATAATCTGAGGATGTTTTTGTCTTAGGACATCATCCCAGATCAATGGAGATAATCCAAGGCATCCTAATTTCTAGAATATTCTGATTAATTTTATGTTCCATACTAAGTCATTCAAATCTATAATATGTTAACTGATAACAAGTATTGTGTGCCCCATTGAATATTTATCAATGAATTAGTTGGAATCAAACTATTTCCCTCAAGGTATTCCACTTCTTGAATCCAAGGCTTACACATTGTATGTTACACCTATATAGTGATACATGTCAATTACCATATTTATTAATAAAATAAATGTGATTAAAGTAAAAGTAAATTTCTATTCCATTTATTAATTAAATTATAATCCATTGTAAAACTTCATTTATAGATAATAAATATGATGTGTGATTTATGATTGACTTATCATTATTCGATTCATTATTTTGGTATTATCATTTATCTGTAACCAAAAAATTTCCATGTAAAACATCTATTTTATTTATTTATTCAGTTCATTCATTTAATCATCTCAATCACAAGTATGAAAATTTTCCATGTGAATCATACATTCCATATAAAATTTTAGTTAATTTATTATAGTCATTACTTTTACAATGATAAACCAAAAATAATTGAAGGGTGTTTTGGATAAAATAACAGCATGATTATCAATTTATTTTTATTATACACCCTAAGGGTGATTCAATTTGAGGTAAATATACTTTAAATATATAAAAATAAATCATATAATAGTATTTGACACATCATCATACCTTAAAATGGTATTTTAAAACTCATCATATTTCAGTTTTAGATCTAATATATAGCAAGAGAAAATAAGAAAGCATACAAACACCCTAGAAATTAGGAATATAACCTCAAATGGAGATAACATATATGTTGGTTACGAAAATATAGAAAGTAAATATGATGAATGATAGACTAACCAATGTCGATCTTATGTAATGAAATACACTCAAATAAATATCCATACAAATGAGATATCTCAAATAATAGGATGAGGGGAGGGAGAAAAATCATGTGGGGGAGCATTTGTGTGAACAAAGAATAGAATGAATAGAATAAACTTTACAATTTTTAGGATAAAAATTGTTATTTACCAATTTTTAAATGGGGAATGGTTTAGATACACGGTTTTCCAAACCAAGTTCCACACATTCATGGGATACTACCAATTCAAAATTACCTCCATGATTCATTCTCATTATAAGATACACCATGTGAAATTTGTGCATTTGGAATTGTCCCACGTCCCACACACTTGTGGTCAAGCTTAATTGTTAGAAAAACAATTCAAAAACCATTTATAGAACTCATATAATTTATTTCATGTATTTCACAGTCATGGTGATGATGTTACATAGTTTGGAAAATGGTGACCCTCTCTTATAGGGCCACATGGTTGAGTTTCACGGTTAACCCTAATCATGATCTAACCATTTATCCTCTCCCTTTATTTTAAAAACTAGAACCCTAGGCCCTGAACCAAGACTAAATTCTCAAGAGATCCCATGAACTCTTTAGGAAATACCTTTTAGATAAAATGAATTGTTTATATTGGAATTAAAATTATCCACAACTGTACAAAAATAATGGTATATTACAACCTTCCCCCGTTATGACAATTGATCCATGAGTTTCCCATATGAGGGTGGTTAATAATTGTTAATTAATAACTCAAAACATCTCATGAACCATGAAGGGATTCCATCTATCCCGACACTTGACATGGTACATGGAAAGTCCTGAAGGGTGTTCTTGATCCCCATGGGATGGAAACTAGTTCCTCGACATCAAAAATTCCATTTTGGAACAACTTATCCCATAATAATTACCATAAACAACCCACAAGAATCAAAAATCACATCATCATCAATTAACATATTCAAAATAATAAACAAACATGAGTTAAAAAAATAACATTATATACCAAAATACAATTTACAAAAAACATGGATGGGAACTGACTACATGACCATGTATCTGTGAAACAAAAGGGCCAACACTCTAATTCCTCCTCCACTAACACCTGCAAGAATAAAGCACAAGAACCCGGATCCACCATCAACCCCACAAAACATTGTAGAGACCCGAAGCCTGAAGTACATGGACATTACATTACTTTTGTGGAATACTTAGTACATAACTAAAACACACACACAAGGATCGTAATAGTTTAGTGTCTTTGGAAACTCGGAACGTAATCTTCTAAACGTGGTGAAAGATCTTCAACATCTCCCATAAAGATCTTTTTTTTACCTAAAACCTTTCTTTATATCCTGGGGAAAAGAAAACATAAAAGGGTGAGCTCAAATGCTCAGTAAGGGTAAACAAAAGAAATATCAATCACATCATATACATAAGAACATAGCTTTTGTAAATCTTAACCTGCAAAAGAGCTCATAATATCATAACGTGGGATAAATCATAGAAGTGAAAATGAAATCATAACTTAAAACATTAATCATTGTGGCATACACACATAATCATAGAGAATCATTTCTTGTTAGTCAAGACTCATTGCCAAGACTATCTTAGTGGACAAAGTCCCTTTCTGAATCGAGTAATCCTCGTTTCAGTCCTGTTTCACCGAACCGGTATAACCTACCATTCCAGTAATGTCTATCTCATGAGATATAAAATCTTTACCCAATGCATTGGAGGGAGATATAGGTCCCACCCATCTCTTAATGAATCCTTTCTTATGTGTGCCACAAAATCATAAATCATACATCATTGCATAACCCATGTAATAAAAATGGGATTCTTAAACAACATGACATCATAAAACCATTCATATAAGATAAAGGAATTCATAAACATAATTCCATCACAACATAGTTAAATCAATGTAAAAATATGGATAGAAACAGAACCCTTTATTATCTTATATGGAAAATAATTTTGATAAAACACTTGAATTGAATTCTTGAGGAAAATATCCTTTCTTCTTCAAAATCAATTTCTTTTCACAAAACATCATGCAATTTTAAAAGAAAGAGATTTTATTGAAAATATTCATGAAATATTTTAGAGGAAGCTTCATGAAAATAAGGCTTTATAAAACAGTATAAATCCGTTCGTGCCGTATAAGTTAAAAAAAACATTCTTCGTACTTTTATCGGAAAAGTCAAAAAGTACCTCGTACGGAAAAACGACAAAAGATTCCTTTCATATTCTTTACTAAAAACTCACCTAAGGGTAAAATTGGATTTAAAATATTGAAAGTGGATGGAAACAATATTACATATTGAGGGAACATGGATGTGGATGATAAAATACACCCCAGTAAATACTTACGAATAAACAATCTCGGATAAAAATGAGATTGTGATATTTCCCTTACCTTAGGTCCGACTTGCTTTGTAAGTGTCCGAACCTCCTGTATAATGATTTAAATCATGTTATTGACTTATTACAGAATCATATTCATTGTTATGATATCATATATGGTTCACTTATGACATTATATTACCCGTTCTTTTGTAAATTCCATGTTAAAGAAGCGTTTTGGGTAAAATCGTTTCATTTATCGTAGGTGTTTTGACTTGTTGTTCTTGACATCATTATTACTTATATCATGATTTACTTACTTCCAGAATATAAAATATTATTTATATATCATATATATTCAGTATATATATATATATAATAGGTAGATAAATAAAATGAAAAACACCGTTCATGGAGACGGTAGTCCGTACGTACGCATGAACGCTGTTTTCCTTTCCTTATTGTCTTGAAATGGAAGTAAGTAGATGACATACATATGTATATATATATACATAAATCCAGTAGATTTATAATGTCATATATTTCATTATTATTTCTTATATATACATTATAATCATTCTTAAATGGTTAACATGGAGAATGAATCTCATCGCGTCGTGGAGACGGTAGTCCGTACGTACGCACGAGCGATGATATCATTTCCATAAATATTGAATTGAATTGGAGTGGATTATACAATATATCAGAATCAATATGATATTTTAATAACTATGTATAGTTATTCTTTACACCATTATACCCATCCATGTAAGGTGGTGGTGGAAAATAGATTACACCACGGCGTGGAGACGGTATTCCGTACGTACGCACGCGCGGTGATTTCTTTTTCCGTAGGATGGATAGATGGTGAAATAGGGTTGTTTCATACTTATAATAACATATCAGTATATGAGTGATACTGATGTTATTACTTCATAATGAAACAACCTAAGAAGAAGAAGTGGAAGAAGAAATAAAGATGAAAGAATTGGTAACGGTAATTACCTCTTCTTTGAAGTGCCTCTTTGAGACCTCCTCTTAGGGCACTAAAATTGGTCTTTGAGGAAGACCAGAACCTCTAGGATGTTGCTAGGGAAGTGGAGAAGAGATTTTGGCAGGGGTTGGCCGAGCTTGAGAGCTCAAATTGGTGTGATGAGGAGGGGGAGGAGGTGTCCTTTTATAGGGGAGGAGATGGGCACCTTAGGAATTCTTAAAAATACTAATTTATAATAAATCTAAACCCACTTAAAAACCTCCAAAAATGACACATATTAGAAGTTTAGATGATATAGGGTTGTAATCTCATCAACCAATCAAATTTAGACATGTTTGGATCTTATTTTAAACCTTATCAATTAGATTTAACTCTAAGTTAAATAATTTAACTTTTACCGTGTCTTTTTGTTTTCTTTCACTATATGGTTAATACACTTAATATAACATGCCAAACGAACCCCAAATTGTTTATTATTAATATATATATTCTTATCTAAGTCATTTGGCCGAACCTTAGATTTTTAGGAATAAAATAACAATTAATAATATAATATTTTATTTACAAACTATTTTGTGTCAATTTTGACACTATTTGATATATGATTTTTGTGAAAGTCATAACAGAATTAAATGTTCGAACCAAGTTGATTAAATCAACATTAATATATCATAGTAACCTAGAAAATTAGTGTAATTCATAAAAAATCTCAAATTACATTTATTTTGGTGTTTATAACATCAATTATGTCAATATTTCATTAATAAGATAATTACAGCATCATCGTTGTGTCATAAATAAATTAAATTATTTAATGTCTAAAAATTATAAATAAAATACCATTCTGTAGGAAATCTTTTTAGCTTTCTAATGAATATTTATAGTCGAATTTATCTTATGTATAACCCCATATTAAAAATGATTTACTTATTAAACTTTGATTTTAACTATTTTAACCCTTCTTTAAATAAATTAATAATAAATGTCCTAATCTAATCCAAGTGGGCCTAAATGGTCATATTTTATTCCTAAGTTTGTTTTTGGTCGAATTACACTTGTCCAATAGAATTAGGACATGTGTTAGGGTAATATTAATATCATATTTACCCTTAGTTACCTTATTTACTATTAACCGTGGTAAAAAAGTAAAAAGTTACTATTCACCAAAAAATTATTTTCATCTCATTGAACCACATTTTAGTCCTTGATATTAACCGTGTCTCTCGGATTTTTGAAATTCCATTCACAGAAGCGGTAAAATTAAGTTTTATGCAAAATTCAGTTTTTAACCTACCACTTAGTAGTTTCACTATTCATCAAAAATTGATGTTTTTCAGAACAATGCCAAAATTTCATCCCAAGCTATATTTCATATTCCGAATTCAAAAATGAAGTCTATTTTACCAAATTCATAACATAAAAGTTGCATTAATTAATTTTATAATTAAATCCCGCTGTTAAAACAAATAGCGTGTTTTTAAGAAACAATATCTATCAAAAGATTGACACTTGTTTATGTCTAGTTTAAATGTGAAACTACATCCAATGACCAACATTGTATTAAATTGTAAAAATATATTCTAAATATACTTTAAAACCACTCAAATTAATGATTTATCACTATTAATTATTTCGATTAAAAAATTTGTTTTTAATTATAATTTAGTAATTTTCACTATTCATCAGAATATGAAAGTTATCCGAAAAGTACCAAAATTTCACCTTAGGCTAAATTCGATACTCCGAATCCAAAAATAAAGTTCATTTTGAAAAATAAGATTTACTGGATTTCAAAAAGTGGTTATTACTATTCATAACGGCTAGTTTTAATAATATTTTTATAGCATATCGTTGTTTAGTGAAACTCGGTATTGCGTACTACACACGCTATCGAGGAAGGTCGCGATTGTGTGTAATGAAAGTCAAGTCAAGGATGTGTGCTGTGCAAGCTCCTTTTGGTGTAGCGTACAACACAAGACTTTAATAAAATTAAAAAGAATATTTTTTTATAAAATCTTGGGCTGTTACATTCTACCCCCCTTAAAATGAATTTCGCCCTCGAAATTCGTCGGGGTTATAAATGGTTTACTATTCGAAAGTTTCTTTAATAGAAACCCACATCGTAAAAAGGAATATCAAAACCAATCTTTAAAAACAAAAGTATGAAACGTAACGGTTACCCAAATAAACTAATCATTGGGTTTCCACATAGGTGAAAATATGGATATGGAAGAGAAATCTAACCATCATGTTCTGATGGAGAGTGGTAGAGAACATGGCTATGGAAAAGCCAATAATCACAAATCCATAAATTTGTGATGATCTAAGGTACCATCCGATTCATCAGGTATAAGATCACTAGGACAACATTTTTGGTTTTCAAGATCATTTCCCTAAAGTTGAAAATTTGAATTGGAATAAATACATTCTTTATTTTGGTACAATCTCACTATTGTTCGTGCCTAGAACAATTTCCACTTCATCTCTTAAATAAATGAAGTTGAATTTGTTATTCGTGAAGTGTTAGCAGATCATGTGATAGAATGACGGGTCATTCCATCTGTCTCAAACAAAAGGTTAGAAAAAATTATATACATAAGTCGATCTATAGTGAGATTAATCATATATAGTTCCTAAAATGGACTTATACTTCATATATCATACTGCTTAATATAATAAAACTAGTTTCTACTAAACAGGGACTTCATGTAGGTCAGTGGTAGGCGATAAAGGCCAGTCGCACTTCGGTTGTGGGTTCGATTCCTACAGCCTTGTCCGAAGCGATGGGCTGTCGCCCGTCCTGCAGGTTGTCCTTTTTCTAAAACTACGTCACTATAACATCCCATCAATAATATCGAAAATCTTCTATCCTTAAACAATACTAACTTATGTCCAACACAATCCAGTCTAATCTTTAGGCTTATACATAATACTGCAGTCCACTCTCATAATATAGTGACAACGATTACCAAAGATTTAATACTGTCGTTGATCCCCACATATCATAAGATATGTCTTGTTGGTCACATTCCAAACATTCAAAGTCCTTAATAGTGTATTCTCTTGAATACCTTAGTGAAAACATGAGTGCAGTTAAAAGTTAATACTTTCCATATACCAAAATCCTCAAAATTCTATATACTCAAACCATGATATCACTTAGTCCTTATATCAATCATGAGCTCATGAATACTATCAAACATTTAATTTTCTCCTTATCCCTTCATTATGCGCATTCCAAAAATATCTAAATAACCTTTCATGGATACTGGTAACATTAATCATATACTTTCAAAACACAAGGAAAGACAACAATGTAACAATCCATAGATGTCTATTTATTCCAAAATTACACATGATAAACATGTAATCATGCCACTACATTCTCAAACCATTGACCGAGCTTCAAAAATTCTTTCATCTCACATATCATTTGTAGTCTCTTCATCATCATCCACATAAATACTACCCATATGACCATACTGATTCTCTTCATGAGTCTTTCCCTTAGGGCATTTGTTTGCATAATGCCCATATATTCCACATTTAAAACACTTAACCATTTTTGATGTCGTAGCAATACCATTATCCTCATCCATGGTGTTAACCGACCCTTTTCCTTTGCACTTACTTTCTTTGTGTCCTTCTTTTCCACACCCAAAGCATCTTCCAGTTCCCTTGAAACATTCTCCTTGATGCCTCTTCCCACATGATTTACATAGGGGAAATTGAACTTTCTTTCCTCTATGATCATCATGGGACTCCATCTTTCTCTTATTAGTCGAGTCAGGAAACTTACCAAATTTTACTTTATTGATCATGTTGTGAGATTGCTGATTCGGCATAATAATGATGTTTGGACATCCAAATCCCATTTCATTTGGTTGCTCATGAAGAATATCATTCCATTGTCCATCATATCCTCCATTATTGTGAATCATCTTGTTTCCATCCATTTTCTAAAACCCAAACAGAATAGTGTTAGATGCAAAAATCATGCTAGGGAAAACAACATAATAAAGGGGGAGTACCTTCAATATCCAACATCTTAGGTTTAATTCTATGATCGTTAGCGTAATTCTATTACTATAACCTATACGTATACTTAACCTTAGGGACATACCTAGACATACCTTAGAAATATCTCTAGGAATCTCACTAACGTTTTCGCATCCTAGTTTCCAAAGGTTGACTAAACCTTTCCTCTGATACCAACGGTAGAGACCCGAAGCCTGACGTACATGGACATTACATTACTTTTGCGGAATACTTAGTACATAACTAAAACACACACACAAGGATCGTAATAGTTTAGTGTCTTTGGAAACTCGGAACGTAATCTTCTAAACGTGGTGAAAGATCTTCAACATCTCCCATAAAGATCTTTTTTTTACCTAAAACCTTTCTTTATATCCTGGGGAAAAGAAAACATAAAAGGGTGAGCTCAAATGCTCAGTAAGGGTAAACAAAAGAAATATCAATCACATCATATACATAAGAACATAGCTTTTGGAAATCTTAACCTGCAAAAGAGCTCATAATATCATAAAGTGGGATAAATCATAGAAGTGAAAATGAAATCATAACTTAAAACATTAATCATTGTGGCATACACACATAATCATAGAGAATCATTTCTTGTTAGTCAACACTCATTGCCAATACTATCTTAGTGGACAAAGTCCCTTTCTGAATCGAGTAATCCTCGTTTCAGTCCTGTTTCACTGAACCGGTATAACCTACCAATCCAGTCATGTCTATCTCATGAGATATAAAATCTTTACCCAATGCATTGGAGGGAGATATAGGTCCCACCCATCTCTTAATGAATCCTTTCTTATGTGTGCCACAAAATCATAAATCATACATCATTGCATAACCCATGTAATAAAAATGGGATTCTTAAACAACATGACATCATAAAACCATTCATATAAGATAAAGGAATTCATAAACATAATTCCATCACAACATAGTTAAATCAATGTAAAAATATGGATAGAAACAGAACCCTTTATTATCTTATATGGAAAATAATTTTGATAAAACACTTGAATTGAATTCTTGAGGAAAATATCCTTTCTTCTTCAAAATCAATTTCTTTTCACAAAACATCATGCAATTTTAAAAGAAAGAGATTTTATTGAAAATATTCATGAAATCTTTTAGAGGAATATTCATGAAAATAAGGCTTTATAAAACAGTATAAATCCGTTCGTGCCGTATAAGTTAAAAAAAACATTCATCGTACTTTTATCGGAAAAGTAAAAAAGTACCTCGTACGGAAAAACGACAAAAGATTCCTTTCATATTCTTTACTAAAAACTCACCTAATGGTAAAATTGGATTTAAAATATTGCAAGTGGATGGAAACAATATTACATATTGAGGGAACATGGATGTGGATGATAAAATACACCCCAGTAAATACTTACGAATAAACAATCTCGGATAAAAATGAGATTGTGATATTTCCCTTACCTTAGGTCCGACTTGCTTTGTAAGTGTCCGAACCTCCTGTATAATGATTT
Organism: Viscum album; assembly: GCA_963277665.1. Lineage (NCBI taxonomy): Eukaryota > Viridiplantae > Streptophyta > Magnoliopsida > Santalales > Viscaceae > Viscum > Viscum album. The sequence goes on from OY728136.1 coordinate 1,996,415,077, forward strand.
AAATCATGTTATTGACTTATTACAGAATCATATTCATTGTTATGATATCATATATGGTTCACTTATGACATTATATTACCCGTTCTTTTGTAAATTCCATGTTAAAGAAGCGTTTTGGGTAAAATCGTTTCATTTATCGTAGGTGTTTTGACTTGTTGTTCTTGACATCATTATTACTTATATCATGATTTACTTACTTCCAGAATATAAAATATGATTTATATATCATATATATTCAGTATATATATATATATAATAGGTAGATAAATAAAATGAAAAACACCGTTCATGGAGACGGTAGTCCGTACGTACGCATGAACGCTGTTTTCCTTTCCTTATTGTCTTGAAATGGAAGTAAGTAGATGACATACATATGTATATATATATACATAAATCCAGTAGATTTATAATGTCATATATTTCATTATTATTTCTTATATATACATTATAATCATTCTTAAATGGTTAACATGGAGAATGAATCTCATCGCGTCGTGGAGACGGTAGTCCGTACGTACGCACGAGCGATGATATCATTTCCATAAATATTGAATTGAATTGGAGTGGATTATACAATATATCAGAATCAATATGATATTTTAATAACTATGTATAGTTATTCTTTACACCATTATACCCATCCATGTAAGGTGGTGGTGGAAAATAGATTACACCACGGCGTGGAGACGGTATTCCGTACGTACGCACGCGCGGTGATTTCTTTTTCCGTAGGATGGATAGATGGTGAAATAGGGTTGTTTCATACTTATAATAACATATCAGTATATGAGTGATACTGATGTTATTACTTCATAATGAAACAACCTAAGAAGAAGAAGTGGAAGAAGAAATAAAGATGAAAGAATTGGTAACGGTAATTACCTCTTCTTTGAAGTGCCTCTTTGAGACCTCCTCTTAGGGCACTAAAATTGGTCTTTGAGGAAGACCAGAACCTCTAGGATGTTGCTAGGGAAGTGGAGAAGAGATTTTGGCAGGGGTTGGCCGAGCTTGAGAGCTCAAATTGGTGTGATGAGGAGGGGGATGAGGTGTCCTTTTATAGGGGAGGAGATGGGCACCTTAGGAATTCTTAAAAATACTAATTTATAATAAATCTAAACCCACTTAAAAACCTCCAAAAATGACACATATTAGAAGTTTAGATGATATAGGGTTGTAATCTCATCAACCAATCAAATTTAGACATGTTTGGATCTTATTTTAAACCTTATCAATTAGATTTAACTCTAAGTTAAATAATTTAACTTTTACCGTGTCTTTTTGTTTTCTTTCACTATATGGTTAATACACTTAATATAACATGCCAAACGAACCCCAAATTGTTTATTATTAATATATATATTCTTATCTAAGTCATTTGGCCGAACCTTAGATTTTTAGGAATAAAATAACAATTAATAATATAATATTTTATTTACAAACTATTTTGTGTCAATTTTGACACTATTTGATATATGATTTTTGTGAAAGTCATAACAGAATTTAATGTTCGAACCAAGTTGATTAAATCAACATTAATATATCATAGTAACCTAGAAAATTAGTGTAATTCATAAAAAATCTCAAATTACATTTATTTTGGTGTTTATAACATCAATTATGTCAATATTTCATTAATAAGATAATTACAGCATCATCGTTGTGTCATAAATAAATTAAATTATTTAATGTCTAAAAATTATAAATAAAATACCATTCTGTAGGAAATCTTTTTAGCTTTCTAATGAATATTTATAGTCGAATTTATCTTATGTATAACCCCATATTAAAAATGATTTACTTATTAAACTTTGATTTTAACTATTTTAACCCTTCTTTAAATAAATTAATAATAAATGTCCTAATCTAATCCAAGTGGGCCTAAATGGTCATATTTTATTCCTAAGTTTGTTTTTGGTCGAATTACACTTGTCCAATAGAATTAGGACATGTGTTAGGGTAATATTAATATCATATTTACCCTTAGTTACCTTATTTACTATTAACCGTGGTAAAAAAGTAAAAAGTTACTATTCACCAAAAAATTATTTTCATCTCATTGAACCACATTTTAGTCCTTGATATTAACCGTGTCTCTCGGATTTTTGAAATTCCATTCACAGAAGCGGTAAAATTAAGTTTTATGCAAAATTCAGTTTTTAACCTACCACTTAGTAGTTTCACTATTCATCAAAAATTGATGTTTTTCAGAACAATGCCAAAATTTCATCCCAAGCTATATTTCATATTCCGAATTCAAAAATGAAGTCTATTTTACCAAATTCATAACATAAAAGTTGCATTAATTAATTTTATAATTAAATCCCGCTGTTAAAACAAATAGCGTGTTTTTAAGAAACAATATCTATCAAAAGATTGACACTTGTTTATGTCTAGTTTAAATGTGAAACTACATCCAATGACCAACATTGTATTAAATTGTAAAAATATATTCTAAATATACTTTAAAACCACTCAAATTAATGATTTATCACTATTAATTATTTCGATTAAAAAATTTGTTTTTAATTATAATTTAGTAATTTTCACTATTCATCAGAATATGAAAGTTATCCGAAAAGTACCAAAATTTCACCTTAGGCTAAATTCGATACTCCGAATCCAAAAATAAAGTTCATTTTGAAAAATAAGATTTACTGGATTTCAAAAAGTGGTTATTACTATTCATAACGGCTAGTTTTAATAATATTTTTATAGCATATCGTTGTTTAGTGAAACTCGGTATTGCGTACTACACACGCTATCGAGGAAGGTCGCGATTGCGTGTAATGCAAGTAAAGTCAAGGATGTGTGTTGTGCAAGCTCCTTTTGGTGTAGCGTACAACACAAGACTTTAATAAAATTAAAAAGAATATTTTTTTATAAAATCTTGGGCTGTTACAAACCTCATGCCTCTAGCTAGGTCAAACATAAGAAGTTCTACTTTTACTTGAGAATGTTTTTGGGTTGTGATTCAATAACCATTATGATGTCTCCCAAAGAAAATTCATGCTATAACATTATAAAAAAATTGACATGCTATATTATAATGAAAAGAAAAGGGAAAAATTTTATATATGAATCACGATTCAAATTAAAAATAAAAAATAAACATTAAAAGAAGGAAAACGATAATTATAGAATCACATTAAAATCATATAATGGGTAATTACTATGGCACTAGGATTATTGGGGTCCTATGATCCTCATACCTTACTGATAAGCATAAACCTAAACCCACAACAACCTCTTGGATGACCACTATAGGGGAACACATCCCAAGCTCTTGTGGTTTTAAATCATCATAAGTTTAGTTAGTACTTTAGAATTAATCATAATATGGGAACCAATCCTCATCCCGTATAGAACCTCTACCATACTATACCTAGTCATCCAGACGTAGTTAACAAAGATTCCATTTTATCCATTATTTTCGCTATGCCACATGAACAACCTTTTTCATATAAATACATCCAAAAATAGTAATCCACAAGAAAAATCACCATTTATCAATTGAAAACCCCCTTATAGAACATTATGAAAAAAAATTGATAACATGTTTCGTTACCCCCAAAAAATCCATAGAAATCATTTCTAAATCATATAAATCACACTAAAGTAATCATAAAATGTTAAATAATGGAACCACTAACCTTACACATAGAAACATCTAGAAACTTGTTGAAATCACCAACCACATAATAAAAATACATTATGAAGGTAAGAACATACCACCACCATCATGATTAGACCTAAATAAAAAAGGTTCAACCCATATTAAAGAACCCAATCCCCTAACTAAAGAATAACCCCAGAGAAAAGGGAAAGGGGACTGAGAATAAGGAAGAAAAAAATAGACGAGAGTCATACTTAGAGATTTCAGGAAGAATTGACACTAAAAACACTATGAGATAGAGGACCATGGGATCCAAGAGGGTTTTGGAGTTTCACTAAGGGATGAGAATCCTGAATGGAGTGATCCGAGGGGTTAAAATTGTAAAATTAATGAGAGAAAAGGAAAATTCAATACATTTAAGGATATGGGAAGGATGAATGGTTTGACTACTGTAACACCCCGTGATTTTATGAGATATATTATTTTTAATTTATTTCATGTCTTCTATTATACACTACACAAAGATTAGCTTGTACAATATGAAACATTGTATTAGCTTTCAGTATACGCAACACTATTCTTGGCTCGTGTTACAGACAATTTCAAGTTCATTTTGTGGAAATTATTCTACGCAACATTAAGTATAGATTTTTGTTTAATATATAAATGAAATAAGTTATGATTATGTTATATGAAACACCAAATGGAGCTTCCACTACCTTCATCCCTGACATGGCTTGCATTACATGAAATCAAGACCTTCCTCGATAGTGTGTGTAGTACGCAATACAGAGTTTCACTAAACGAGATATTATTATAATATAATTATGAACTAGCTGTTATGAATAGTAATACCCACTTTTTGAAATTTTATAAATATTATCTTTCATAATGGACTTCATTTTTGGATTCAGAATATCAAAATTAGCATAGGGTGAATTTTTTGTATTTTTCTGAAAACTATCAATTTTTGATAAATAGTGAAAACACTTGGTTAGTATTTAAAAACCGACTTTTTATTTAAATAATTAATTATTTTATTTAAATTTATTTTAGGTCAAAATTGATACATAATACCGATATAAGTTCAATGTAATTCATTTGAGTCATTTTATAATAATTATATATATATATAAATTCTATTAAACTTTTTACTGTCTTTTACCCACCTCCTAGGAGAATTTGAAAATTTACATAAAACATAATATTACAACTTTTGTGAGTGGAATTTCGAAAATCTGAGAGAAACAGATAATATCAAGGAGTAAAATGTGGTTCAATAAGATTAAAATAAGTATTGGTGAATAGTATCTTTTTACTTTTATTTACCACAGTTAAAAGTAAATAGAATAATTAATGGTGAAAATGATATTATTATTACCCTAACACATGTCCGTATTCTATTGGATAAGTGTAATTTGACCAAAAAACAACCTTAGGATTAAAATATTACCCTTTAGGTCCACTTGGATTAGATTAAGACATTTATTATTATTTTATTTAATGAAGAGTTAAAATAGTTAAAATCAATGTTTAATAACCAAGACATATTTAAAATAGGGTTATACATAATATAAATTCGACTATAAATATTAATTAGAAATATAAAATGATTTCCTACATAATGGTATTTTATTTATAATTTAAAGACATTATATAATTTAATTTATTTATGACACAATGATGATGTAGTAAATACCTTATTAATGAAATAATAACATAATTGATGTTATAAATACCCAAATAAATGTAATTTGAGCCTTTTAATGAATTCCAATAATTTTCTAGGTTAATATGACATGTTAGTATTGATTCAATTAAATTTTTTATAACTAATCATTCTTTTATGATTTTCACAAAAATCAATTACCAAATAGTGTCAAAACTGACATAAAATAGTTTTGAAAAAGAATATTATATTATTAATTGATATTCGATTCCTAAAAATATAAGGTTCTAAAAAAATGACTTAGATAAGGTTATATATATTAATAATGAACCACTTGTGGTTATTTTGGCTATTTATAGTAAATTTATTATCCATATAATGTAAGAAAACAAGAATACACGGTAAAGGTTAAATTATATAACTTATAGTTAAAGATAAATGATAAGGTTAAAATAGTAACCTAAACATGTCTAAAACCTATTGGTTGAGATTATTTAGGCCCATATCCACTTTATCTTCGAAATAAATCAATTTTTAGCTATTATAAAATGAATATGACTTTATTATAAAATAAAATTTAAAATTTTTCGTAAGGTGCCCCTCTCCCCAATTATAAAAGGGCACCTCCTCCCTCTTATCTTTACACAATTTTGAGCCTTCAATCTCAGAAAAACCCTAAAAATTTCCATTATCAACATTCCTATAAATATTATAGAGGTTTTGGTCTCTTCAAAATACCAACTCTAGTGCCTTAAGAGGAAGCTTAAAAGAGGTGCGTCGAAGAAGAGGTAATCTCTTCTACCGATTCTTTCAAGTTTCATTCTTCTTAAACATCTTATTCTTTGGTTGTTTAATTATAAAGTTATAACATAAGTATAAATAATATACTGATATATTACTGTAAATATGAAACAACCTCATTTCACCTTTTATCCATCCTACGGAAAACGAAATCACAGCGCGTGCGTATGTACGGAATACAGGCTCCACGCCATGGTGTAATCTGTTTTTCCACAACCACCTTACTTGGGTGGGTATTATGGTGTAAAGAATAAATATGTATAGTAATTATAACATAATACTGATAATGAGATATTATGTCATCCACTCAAATTCAATTCAATAATTATGGGAACAATATCATCAGTCGTGCGTATGTACGGATTACCGTCTCCATGACGCGATGAGATTCATTCTCTATGTTAACCATTAAAGAATGTTTATAAAGTATATATAATGAATAATAATGAAATATATGACATGATAAAGATACTGGATTTATGTGTGTGTATATATATATATTTCATCTACTGACTTTCATTCATGTCAATAAGGAACGGAAAACAGCGTTCATGCATACGTACGCCCTACCGTCTCCATGAACGGTGTATTTCATTTCATTTATCTATTTATTATATATATATATACTGAATATATATGATCTATAAATCATGATTTACATTCTGGAAGTATGTAAATAATTATATAAGTAATAATAATATCAAGAACCACATGTCCAAACACGTACGATAAATAAAACGATTTCACCCAAAACGCAGCTTTAACGTGGAATTTACAAAAGAACGGGTAATATAATGTCATAAGTGAACCATATATGATAAAATAACAATGAATATTATTATGTAACAAGTCAATGATATTATTTAAATCATTATACAGGAGGTTCGGATATGTAGGAAGCATATCAGACCTAAGGTAAGGGTTAGCTTTTCCAATCTCGTTTTTATCCGAGATTGTTTATACGTAAGTATTTACTAGGGTTATATTTTTAATCCATTCCCATAAAATGTTTTTCATATAGTGTTTAATATTCTTCCATGTATTTTTAATGTCATTTTACCCCTCTTTTACTTTTACAATGTGTTATGGAAGAAATCTTTCTTTTATTTACCATAAGAGGAACTTTTTGAATTTTCCAGCAAAAGTACGAGGAAAATGTTTTTTTAACTTATATGGCATGAACATATTTTTACAGTTTCATAATGCCTTATTTTCATGAATATTAATCTACATTATATCATGATTATATTCAAAAAAATCTTTTTCTTTTAAAATTTAATGGAATTTTGTGAAAAGAAAATTATTTGGAAGAAGAAAGGATATTTTCATCAAGAATTCATTTCAAGTGTTTTATCAAAACCATTTTCCATATAAGATGACATTATTTCTTATGTTTATCTTTCAAGTATAACGTCTATATGATTTACATGGTTTCACTTTCCTTATGATTAAATTAATTCCATTTTTTTATATGGATTATGTTCTGATGGAATGATGTTTATGAAACCCATTTTATTCGTTGGGTTATTATGAATGATGTATGTTTATTTAGTGGCACACAAAATAATGATTTCATTATGATATGGGTGGAACCTATATCTCCATCAAATGCATTGGGTAAAGATTTATATCTCATGATATAGACATGGTTGGAATGGTAAGTTAATCTGGTTCAGTGTTACAGGACTGGAACGAGGAGTCAACTCGATTTAGAAAGGGACTTTGTCCACTAAGATGCTCTTGGAAGCAATTCCCTAGCTACTATGGAAATCTTTTCATGTGTTAAATGGTTTTCCACAATTACATGTTTTATTACCATGCTATTTTATCATGATTGATGTTCCTTTATGACATATGCCTTACGTACTTCCAAGATTTATGTCTTTGCTCAAGATTTTGAAGTTTAGATTTTATGTTCATGTTTTTGCATTCAAATGTTTATGGATTGTTTTATGTTCTCTATGTTTATCCTTAATGAGAATTTAATCTCACCCTTTTTATTTTTTCTTTTCCCCGGGATATTAAGAATGTTTTTAGGTATGAAAAGAAAAGGGGAAGATCTTTATGGGAGATGTTGAATATATTTCACTATGATTAGAAGATTATTTTTCCGAGTTTCCAAAGACACTAACCTATTATGGTCCATGTGTGTTTGTTTTTGTTATGTATTAAGTATTCTGAAAAAGTAATGTATTGTCCATGTACGTCATGATTGGGTCTCTACAGTTGGTATCAGAGGCAAAGGTTTAGTTAACCTTTGGAAACTAGGATGTGAAAACTTTAGTGTGATCCCTAGAGATATTTTAAAGGTACGTCTTGGCATGTCCCTATGGTTAAGTATAAGTATAGTTTATTGTACTATAATTATGGTTACAATATTATAATTAAACCTAACATGTCAGATATTGAAGGTACTCCCCTTTGATTATGATTTTTTCCTCTCACACTATTCTTTTTTTGTTTTAGAAAATGGCTGGAAATAGGATGATTCACGATAATGGTAGATATGATGGACAATGGAATGATATTCTTCGTGAGCAACCAAATAAAACGAGACATGGAAGTCCAAACATCATTATTATGCCTAATCAGCAATCTCATAATATGATCAATAATCTAAACTTTGGTAAGTATCCCGACTTAGCTAATAAGAGAAAGATGGAGTTTCATGATGATCATAGAGGAAAAAAATTTCAATTCCCCTAATGTAAATCATGTGGGAAGAGGTATCAGGGAGAATGATTCAAAGGAACTAGAAGATACTTTGGGTGTGGAAAAGAAGGACCCAAATCCAGTAATTGTAAAGGAAAAGGATCGGTTAACATAATGGACAAGGATAATGGTTTTACTAAGAAATAAGAAACAGTTAAATGTTTTAAATGTGGAATATATGAGCATTATGAAAACCAATTCGCTAAGGGAAAATATCATGAAGAGAATCAGCATGGTCATATGGGTAGTATTTATATGGATGATGATGAAGAGACAACAAATGATATATGAGATGAAAGAAATGATGAATCGTAGTTAGTGGATTAAGAATTTTGTGGAATTATTGTATGTTTATCAAGAATAATGTATGGTACTATGGAAAAAAGAAAAATCTAAGGATTATTACATTCTTTCCTTTCCTTGAGTTTTTGAAAGTATATGATGAATGGTACTGGTAACCATGAAAGGTTATTCAATTATTTTTAGAAGGTAGATGATATGTGCATAATGAAAGGATAAGGAGATAAGGAGATTTTTTATAGTATTAATGCTCTCATGACTGGTATAAGGACAAAGTGATATCATGGTTTGAGTATACAGAATTTTGGGATTTTGGTATGTATAAAGAGTTAACTTTTGAAAACAATCATGTTTTAAATATGGTTCAATGGGTACTCATGTTTCAAGAAAATACATGATTAATGAATTCACATGTTTGAAATGTTTCCAACAAGATATATATATCTTATGATATATGGTCGATAAATGATTGTATTCAATGCTTGGTAGATGAACTTTCAAGTAATCATTTTATTTATACAATGATATTAGACAGAAGTATTTTGGATAAAACTAAATATTGGAATAGATTATATTAGACATCAGAGTGTATTGTTTAAGGATATAACTTTTTTTATGTTATAATGGTATAGTTTTAGAAAAAGGACAACCCGTAGGATGAGCGACAACCCATCGCCTCGGACAAGTATACGGGCATCGAACCCACAACCGAAGTGCGACATGCATTTATCACCTAAAACTTGACTACAAGAAGTCCCTGGTTAGTAGAAACTAGTTTTATTTTATTAAAAGCTATGATAGATGAAGTATAAGTCCATTTTTGGAACCATATGCGATTAATCTCACCATAATATGGACTTATAACTTTTGCTAACCTTATGTTTGAGAAAGATGGAATGACCTATTATTCTATCACATGATCTACTAATACTTCATGGAAGACAAATTCAACATCATTTATTTAAGAGATGAAGTGGAAATTGTTCAAGGCACAAACAACAGTAAGATTGTACCAAAATCAAGTAAGTATTTATTTTAATTCAAAAATTATTCAACATTAGGGAAATGATCTTGAAAACCAAAAATATTGTCCTAGTGCCCCCATATCTGATGAATAAGATGGTACCTTAGATCATCACAAATTTATGGATTTATTATTTTGGTATTTTTCATAGCCATGTTCTCTACCACTCTTCATCTAAATATGATGTTTAGATTTCTCTACCATATCCATATTTTCACCTATATTATCCTATGTGGAAACCCAGTGATGAGTTACATTGGGTATCCATTATGTTTCTAACGCTCCTTTTTAAAATGAGGATTTAGTATTCCTTTTTACGATGTGGGTTTTTTTGAATGAAACATTCATGTAGTAAACAATTTACAAAACAGATGAATTTCGAGGGCGAAATTCATTTTAAGGGGGGTAGAATGTAACACACCGAGATTTTATGAGATATATTATTTTTAATTTCTTTGATGTCTTCTATTATATACTACACCAAGATTATCTTGCACTATACACAACACCGTATTAGCTTTCAGTATATGTAACACTATTCTTGGCTCGTGTTACGGACAATTTCAAGTTCGTTTTGTGGAAGTTATTATACGCAACATTAAGTATAGATTTTGTTTAATGTATAAATGAAATAAGATTTTATTATGTTATATGTAACACCAAATGGATCTTTCACTACATGTAGCCCTGACTTGGCTTGCATTACACGCAATCAAGACCTTCCTCGATAGCGTGTGTAGTACGCAATACCGAGTTTCACTAAACAAGATATTATTATAATATTATTATGAACTACCCGTTATGAATAGTAATAACCACTTTTTGAAATTTTATAAATTTTATCATTCAAAATGGACTTCATTTTTAGATTCAGAATATCGAAATTAGCCTAGGGTGAATTTTTGGTATTTTTCTGAAAACATTCAATTTTTGATGAATAGTGAAAACCCTGGGTTACTCTTTAAAAACCGACTTTTTATTTAAATAATTATTTATATTATTTAAATTTTTTTAGGTAAAAATTGATACATAATACCTATATAAGTTTAATATAATTCATTGGAGTCATTTTAAAATAATTTTAGATATATAAATATTTTATTGAACTTTTCACCGCCTTTTACCCACCTCCTAGGAGAATTTGAAAATTTACATAAAACATAATTTTACTGCTTCTATTAGTGGAATTTCGAAAATTAGAGAGACAAGTTTAAAATCAAGGAGTAAAATTTGGTTCAATAAGATAAAAATAATTTTTGGTGAATAGTAACTTTTTACTTTTATTTACAACGGTTAAAAATAAATAGGGTAATTAAGGGTAAAAAGGATATTTTTATTACCCTAACACATTTCCAAATTCTATTGGATAATTGTAATTAGAACAAAAACCACCTTAGGAATAAAATATTACCCTTTAGGTCCACTTATATTAGATTAGGAAATTTATTATTATATTATTTAAAGAAGACATAAAATTGTTAAAATCAATGTTTAATAACTAAAAAATCTTTAATATAATGTTATACATTAGATAAATTAGGCTATAAATATTCATTAGAAAGTAGAAAAGATTTCCTACATAATGGTATTTGATTTATAATTTTTAGACATTAAATAATTCAATTTATTTATGACACAATGATGATGCAGTAAATACCTTATTAATGAAATATTAACATAATTGATGTTATAAATACCAAAATAAATGTAATTTGAGACTTTTTATGAATTAAAATAATTATATAGGTTCATATGACATGTTATTATTGATTCAATCAATGTTTTTCGAACTAATCATGCTTTTATGATTTTCACAAAAATTAATTACCAAATAGTGTCAAAATTGACATAAAATAGTTTTTAAAACAAATATTATATTATTAATTGATATTATATTCCTAAAAATATAAGGTTCAGAAAATGACTTATATAAGGTTATATATATTAATAAATAACCACTTGGGGTTGTTTTGTCTTGTTATAGTTGTTTTATTAACCATATAGTGTATGAAAACAAGAATACACGGTAAATGTTAAATTATTTAACTTAGAGTTAAATCTAAATGGTAAGGTTAAAATCCTAACCTAAACTTGTCTAAAACCTATTGGTTGAGATTATTTCAAACCATACCCACTTTATATTCTAAATAAATCAATTTTGATCTATTATAAACCGAATATGTCTTTACTAGAAAATAATATTTTAATTTTTTCATATGGTGCCCCTCTCCCCCCTTATAAAAGGGCACCTCCTCCCTCTTCTCTTTACACAATTTTGAGCCTTCAAGCTCGGCCAAACCCTGCCCATTTCCCTTATAAACTTCCCTAGAAACATTATAGTGGTTTTGGTATCCTCAAAAGATCAACTCTAGTGCCTTAAGAGGAATCTTAAAAGGGGTTCCTTGAAGAAGAGGTAATCTCTTCTACCGGTTCTTTCAAGTTTCTTTCTTCTTCAACTTTTCTTATATAGGTGTTTAATTATAAAGTAATAAAATATGTATTACTAATATACTGATATGTTATTATAAATATGAAACAAACTCATTTCACCTTCTATCCATCCTACAAAAAATGAAATCATTGCGCGTGCGTACGTACGTAATACCATCTCCACGACGTGGTGTAATCTGTTTTTCCACCACCACCTTACATATATGGGTATAATGGTGTAAAGAATAACCATGTATAGTTATTATAACAACATAATGATTAATATATATTATATAATAAACTCCAAATCAATTCAATAATTATGGGAACGATATCATCGCTCGTGCGTACATACGGATTACCATCTCTATGATGCGATGAGATTCATTCTTCATGTTAACCATTCAAAAATAATTATAAATTATATATAATGAATAATAATGAAATATATGACATGATAAAGATAATTTATTTATGTATATATATATGCATGTCATCTACATACTTCCATTCAAGTAAATAAGGAAAGGAAAACAACGTTCATACGTACGTACGGCCTACCATCTTCATGAACGGTTTATTTCATTTCATTTATCTATCTATTATATATATATATATACGCTGAATATATATGATCTATAAATCATGATTTAAATTCTGGAAGTAATTAAATCATGATATAAATAATAATAATATCAAGAACAACATCTCCAAACATGTATGATAAATAAAACGATTTCACCCAAAATGCTACTTTAACGTGGAATTTACAAAAGAACAGGTAATATAAAGTCATAAGTGAGCCATATATGATATCATAACAATGAATATGATTCTGTAACAAGTCAATGACATTATTTATATCATTTTAAAGGAGGTTTGGATACGTACTAAGCATATCGGACCTAAGGTAAGGGATAACTTTTCCAATCACATTTTTATCCGAGATTGTTTAAACGTAAGTATTTACTGGGGTTATATTTTTCATTGATGCCCATAAAATGTTTTTCATAAAGTGTTTAATATTCTTCAATTTATTTTTAAAGTCATTTTTACCCATATTTGACTTCTTCATTGTGTTATGGAATGAATCTTTCTTTTTTTTACCATATGAGGAACTTTTTGACTTTTCTGGTAAAAGTATGAGGAGAATGTTTTTTAACTTATAAGACATGAAAAGATTTTTATGGTTTCATAATTCGTATTTTCATGAAGCTTACACTACATGATTTAATGACTATTTTCAACAAAATCCTTTTCTTTTAAAATTTCATTGAATTTTGTGAAGAGAAATCGATTTTGAAGGAGAAAGGGTATTTTCATCAAGAATTCATATCAAGTGTTTTATAAAACCATTTTCCATATAAGATGACATTATTTCATATTTGTATGTTTCAAGTATAATGTCTCTATGATTTACATGGTTTCACTTTTCTTATGATGAAATGATATCCATATTTTTTATATGGATTATGTTCTGAGGGAATGATGTTTATAAAACCCATTTTATTCATTGGGTTATTATGAATGTTGTATGTTTATTTTGTGGCACATGAAAAATGATTTCAATATGAGATGGGTGGGACCTCTATCTCCCTCAAATGCATTTGGTAAATATTTATATCTCATGATATAGACATGGATATAATGGTAAGTTAATCTGGTTCAGTGTTACATGGCTGGAACGAGGAGTTACTCGATTCAGAAGGGGACTTTGTCCACTAAGATGGTCTTGGCAGCAATGCCTTGGCTAATATGGAAATCATATAATGTGATTAATGGTTTTCCACAATTACATGTTTTATTCCCATGCTAGATTATCATGATTGATGTTCCTTTATGATATATTCCTTACTTACTTCCAATATTTATGTCTTTGCTCAAAATTTTGATGTTTAGATTTTATGTTCAAGTTTTTGCATTAAAATGTTTATAGATTGTTTTATGTTCTCTAGGTCTACCCTTATTGAGAATTTGAGCTCACCTTTTTTATGTTTTATTTTCCCCGAGATATAAATAATGTTTTTATGTATGAAAACAAAAGGCGAAGATCTTTATGGGAGATGTTGAAGATATTTCACCACGATTAAAATATTATTTTTCTGAGTTTCCAAAGACACTAAACTATTACGGTCCTTTTGTGTTTATTTTTTTGTATATTAAGTATTCCACAAAAGTAATGTAATATCTATGTACGTCAAGCTTGTGTCTCTACAACTACACGGTTTTCTAAACCATAAACCAACCATACGTTACTTCCATTCTAAGAGAAAGGAGGCCACATATTTTTCCTTTGGGAGGCCTCACACCTGACCAGTCAATAATGCACCTCAAACATACCCACTGGTCTGGGAAGAGGACTATTCTAATGCTCGTGTGGTACATTTTTTATCCTGGATAATGTCATTTCCTTGGGTTCATGGTATATTCTAACATAGCACACGGTTTCTACTAACTATGTATCAACCATGTGCCACCTCCATTCCATCCAAAAAAACAATATTTTACCACCAAAACACATGAGAAAATAAGAATAAAATTATAATAACAAAAATAAAATCAATAACATGTAAACAATAAACCATTAATATAAAAATGCTCCCCACCCTAGAAATTTGTTTCCCATGTAAAGTCATTCTAATGCCTGCTCAGAGAAAAAACACGTATGGATCCTCAACCCAAGACTTCTACCCCCCATGTCTCATCTCATTATTCTCATATATCCAAATAATTTGAACTAGTAGTGTGGAATTACCCCGAATCACTATATCCTATGAATCAAAAATTTGTATCCGTCACACAAACAAAGATAAATTAGATTCCACTTCCAACTCTTAACTTTTTATAACATGAGAGAGTTTTCGATTACACATCTTTAATTTTGTGCCACGGAACACATCATGGATAATTTCAACTATGACCACAATGATCGGTGGTATTCCACCTAACCAACTATCTTGATTATCTCAAATGGTTCCCTATACATAAAATATTGATTCTATTTCTTAACTAGTAAATGATGACCCAAATAACGAGCCATCATCTGAAACACTCAGTCGCAAAAAAATAATTCCAAGGCTCAATGATGTTGACTGGAATAATCCATATTGTGGATTTCTTCCATAAAAAAACTATTGATGAATTAAACAACCCTTGTTAAAAATATCTTTCTCAATAATCAATCCCAACAATGAGGTCTCACCCACCATAGCCCAAATCTATGGAAATTGACATGGATTTAAATTAAGTACCTAAAATAGAAATAATATTATCAAGGATTAAATTATATTTTTATAAAAAAATTGAACAATCCCATATGGATATCCCACGAACCGTCGAAATTCAACACAAATTTTTGGAGATCGTCTTCCATTAGTTGATTTTTTCACTCCGTTTGACCATCCTTTTGGGGTTGGTATATTATTCCCAGCTTGACATGGGGTCCCATTTCATTTTGAAGGACATTCAGAGTATAATAGGTAAAATATGAGTCCCTTTCTATAAAAATAACTACTCGCAATCCCTGATGGCTCACTATCTCAAGAACATAAAACTGACCCAACTCATCCTCTTTGGTCAAGCCACTGATCAGACTAAAATAGGCTAATTTGGTTAGAGGTTAAATCACCAACCATATGAAATTCCTTACCCAGGTCTTACAAGGTAACCCATTGAGAATGTACCCGGTGACCTTTCCTCGCTTCTAGGTAGGAATGGTCAATGGATGAAGTAAACCTGTGTGCCTCAGGTTCTCATATTTAACCTTCTAGAACATGTAACACAAGGATGGAAAATCTCTTACATCTCGTCTTATACTTGGATACCAAAACCAGTGTCACACATCATAATACATATTTGTTTTACCAGTATGAATTAACCATATAGACTAGTAGAAATGCCACATCACCACCCTATGAAATTGCAACGACACTACAAAATTTCATTTGAAACAATTATGTCCCTTATGAGACAACAACCAATCACTATTCACCTTCCCGCCATTTAGATATTTTATATAATGATTAAATAAATCACCACTTTACTTATCTATATGAATTAGCTCTATAAGGGTCATATTCAATTTAAAAATGGTTGAAAACGTGCATAAACTATTCTCCTTAGTATCTAAATACTTTTTGGAAAAATCCCAATAAGATTCCACTCACCACAAAACTCTATTAATGATTGAATCATATTTTTTCTATAAGGAATCTACTACCACATTCAATTTATCAGGGTAAAAATGATATCAAAATAGAACCCATGAAGGTATTCAACCCAACGATGCTACAACAAATTCAAATACCTCTAATATTAAATGGATACTAAGATCCTATGATCTGAGTAGACTATATACTTATCCCCAAAAAGATAGAAAATCCATGTCTTCAAGTCATGCATCACCACTACTAATTCCATTTTTGGGCGGTTTTTTTTCTCTCCATGTGGTAAAAGTGGGAGAGAACCGTATGCCACCACATGGTCATCCTATATCAACACAAACACAATACTCATACCCAAGGAAATAAAAAAGACCAGGTAGCCCTTTCCTAATTAAATCAAGATAAAAATATTGGTTGGGGTCAAGCGATTCTTAAGCGCCTTAGAGGAATCTTGACATAATGGGGCCCAGTCGAACAATAACACCTTTCGGGTAATCATAGTAATTGGAAAATAATTTTGAGATAAATCTCTTATTAACCACCGATAATACCCTATTAGGACCAAAATTATTTGGATATAAAATACATTCATCAGTTTCTCCCATGAAACCACTACTTCAGTCTTCTCGGTGTCCACAAAAACCACACACTACAAGGACTTAACATTACCTCACTAATCCAGAAGGTATACATAGAAATATTAGAAAATAAATAATGATTATGATAAGTAACTATAATAATACCCAATTTCTTATCATGCTCCTCCTTGGTTTAAAAAAACCTGGATGTAATCCACAAACATGATGATGAGAAATAAGTAAATTTACTGATGGAATGCCTAGTTTAAATGCACCATAATGATTGATGGATAATTTTTGAACCCAAATGGAGTGAAAAATACTCAAAATTTCAATACCTTTTTTGTATTGATGTCTTATGATATTTCACCTCTCTGACATGGATGTAGTTACACCCAAAACATAAGTGGATCTTGGTGAAAAACCATTATCCCTTGAGATGATCGAATATTTCATCAATACATGGCAAGGGATATTTATTCTTGATAATGAACTTATTTCAAAATCGGTAATCAATAAAAAATAGTGAAGAGATATGTCAGACATATTCTCATATAGTGGAGTCCAAAGGTGTGACACTCAGAAAAATAAATCCTTTGAATCCCAAATCATCCATATGTATCAACAATTCCTTCGAATTAGTGGATATAAAATGATATGAGGGAATATATATCAGTTATGTTCCCAATTTCAAATCAATCGTGAACTTCACATCTTGTTCTATAGGAAAACCTCTGAAATAATCTAGAAATACCTTTGGAATGCCATCCACCATAAGAGTTAATCCACCCTCTGAATCTCTACAATCATCCTCTAACAATAAGGATGATATCTAAAAACATGGTTTACCAACTTCGGAAGTGGAGGCCCATCATGTCATGACCAAGGATACCATTAAAATTAGATTAAATGAATATTTACATATAGTCCCATAAATCTCAATCACTATCGATAATAATAAATATATTCTTAGAAACAAACAATCAAATCTATAGAAACTTCAAAATAGAAGGTGCCCATTTCTAAAACAAAAAAATCCCATTCAAGATCGACCCCTGAAGAGATGAGATCACATGATGGTCATCAAAAACTCTTCTCTATTTTCTTACATATTTTTTTTTCCTAAATACATCATATGTGGCATAATATAGATTGAAAATTTTAACAACTCCGTCAAATTTTCAGAAATAATGTAATTTGAAGCACCAATATCAAACAAAAAAAATTAAGGATGATGTGATAAAAATGGTACCTATGAATGTTTCAGTTCATACATATGATTCTAATGGTCTATGGTCTGTATAATGATGGTTCTTCATCTCATTCTAGACCTAGAAATGACCATTGACTTATGTATCTACATTAATCCAACTTTGTCCAGTAGTAGATCCATCCCTATCACCATGACCACCAAATAGAGAACCTGTTGTCCTGGATGGTTCTGACATGGATAGAATTCATATATATGTTTCATAACCAATACCACCCTAATATGGTCATCTCATATGGATAAACCCCTACATGTTCTCTATATTTCCACAATAATGGCATGGTTTGGGTGGGGATGAACATACTGAGCTCATATTCTGTGACCTTTAACACTAATGACACACGAATGACCCAACATCTGAATCCAAAGATAAATAAGTTTGGGATGTATGGACTAATCTACCACCTCCCCTCTTTTCTTATTCATCACACGTCTTCTTCTTCTAATAATGACCTCCACTACCCTGGCCTACTACTGAATCAACCACAGAAGAAATACATTTCCCACTTCTGTCAATATCTAAAATCAAGGCCCCATCACCAACCTCAGCATAAGTATTCATTTTGAATATGAATACATGTGATGGGATTCATGACCAAAACCCCATTTCAAACTATTGATCCTTAAACTACTTATTGGAAACTACCTTGGGTGCTAAATGAACTAACTCTGTAAAGTTATTAGAATACCCCAATATGTTTTGATCCCCCTAGTGGAGATAAATAAAATCTCCAGTCTTGTCAAAGTCCATTTTCACGTGGAAATAATACTCATTGAATGTTACCATGAAGTTTTTCAAACCCTTATTCTTATACTATCAATCCTAAAACATAGAGTCTCACTGCCTTTGACAAGGATCCTCAAAGAAGAACAATGAACATTTCACATTAACCTCCACATGATTATCAAGATGAAAAAACATTATTTTGATCTTTTTAATGCAATAATAAATGTATTAGGGGTCTCTAATAACCCATTATAGACCAAACTTATTCTCGAGGTAGTCATGATAATTTTCCTTTCACATACCTGGATCAGCTTCTGGAACATGAGAAAGATCATAGCCGACTTCTTGACCTCATTATATCCTAGCCAAAACCACTTCTTCCACTAGCCTCTAATCGACGGGTGCGGGAGAACACTCTTTGACCACTTCCCTCAGTTTAAAAATATGTCTATGTGGTGGAATAATTCTACACCCATCAAAGAACACCATGAAACCATCAACACAATATCTATAAAATTTTAAGCAGAAAAAATAATTAAAAACCCATTATACATAAATAAAAAAGACATAACATGCACAATATTATGTATGAACACTCCCCACCCCCCACTCAATGTCCATTCAATTTATATGTATAATAAATTTCACCTGGATTAATAGTCATGAAAATTACCAATAATCTCATGGATAATAAAGGTTTTTCGCAAGGTGTTTTGGTCGGACACCCCACTCAGAAAAATACCATCAAGCCCAGAAAAATGTATCCCTATACTATCCAAACTCTACCAGATATCATGAAAAAAATGGAAAACAAATTCTCTGATACAATTTTTTCACAAACCAAGTTAGGATTTCATCCAACACAAAACCTGAGCTAGCCCATGGAAAGGTCTAATGGTCCTTCCTGATCCCCACTTGATAAAAACTTGTGCATGGGCATGAAACAACACATTTTGGAAAACATTAACTCATAATAATTAACCATAAACAACCCACAAGAATAATAAATCATATCACATTCAATAAGAATATCCCAAGGTATAAATAAACATTACTTAAATCGTTTACATTTTATACTAAAAAACAAAATAACAAAAATGGGGGGGGGGAAATAATGACTGACCACATATGTATGAAAAAAGTGGGTCAACACCCTCATGCCACCTCCCCCAACACATGAAATAATATGAACTCTAGAAACCAGATCAACCATCACTACCTCAAAACTTCACGCCTTTAGACGGTCCAAACATAACTAGTTTTACGTACTCCCAATGATCGATTTGGTGTATGATCTCATACCTAGTAGGATATCACCCAATGAGATCACATGCTAAAATCTCGTAAGGAAAATCATAATTCTAGTTATTAATGATAATAAAGGAAAAGAAAATTAGATGAAACATGATTTAAAATTATAAACAGAATTTAAACATGATATAAATACAAATGATAAGAATAACACCACCTGATATGAGCACCATGGGAAATACATAAGGAACTAAGGTTAGTGGAATCCTAAGATCCTAAGACCTCGTTGATAAGAACAAAATAAACTAACAATTTCATCATGTTGGATCCACTATAGTGGAACATATCTAAAGGTAATGTGGTCCCCAATAATCATAAAATGTTTAATTAGTGTTGTAGAGTCAGTCCTTCAAGGGGAACTGGGAATCAATCCTTCCAGACCCTCTTGTGTACTAGAACTAGTCTTCCATACCACATTATATTGGATTTTCTTTCTCAATTTCATTTCTTATGTCACATGAATGACTTATTTCACATACACATATCCAAAAAATATAATGGAACATGAAAACCCAAAATTCTCCATGGGAAAAAACCCATTTCAAACAATTAATCACCCATGTTACATTAAAACATATTTTGCAACACTAATAAAATCTATAGAACTAATTTATAAAGAATAGAAATAACACTAAAATCATCAAACAATGTTAAAGCATGAACCACTAGTCTTTAATGTGGAAACTTCCATAAATTGGTGGAAATAACCAACCACAGCACATAGAGACCAAATAAAGATAATAACATATCACCGCCATATAGATTTGTCCAAAATAACCAAGTTTCAACCCATTTTAGGGAAACCAATCTTCTAGTGAAAGAAGAATCCATGTGAAAAGAAGAAGTTGGACAAGAATAAGGAAGAAAATAATATATAAGAGTATTATATAGAATTTCCTAAATAATCTGAAACAAAAAAAACGTGGGATGGATGTATATGGTATCGAAGATGATGGAGGATGTGAAACAAGAGCTAAGAATCCTAAATGGGGCGAGAAAAGGAGGTTATAGTCTAAAAATAAATTCGATAAAAATGGTAAATTTAACATTTTTAATGATCTAGGTAGGACACATGGTTTGGAATCATGATTTTTCAAACCATATGCCAACTACGTGGAACCTATATCTTTAGAGAATGGAGGTTGCACAATTTCTATAGGGTAACATGCATGTATGGTTAACCATGCACCTCAAATAGACCCACTAGTCTAGGTACAAGTTTAATCACAAACCCATGTGGTAGGCCATGTAACCTGTATAGTGACATGTTCTACGGAACATGTTCTACTTTTTTACTTGTACATGGATTCTATTAATAGTTCTATAACTAAGTACCACATACTGGAAGTCTAAAAAGCATAATTTTTCACTAAAATAATTGTAGAAACTAAGAGAAAATTTTTCTTACAAAAAAATAATAACTAAGAATTAAACATTGTATGTGATAGAACACTAAAATTATTCATCAATATCTCACTCCCATATCACATCTTTTACAAGGGAATGATTCCATATCACCTATACTAGTGAAATTGGTGTACTTTGGGAAATATTCAGGCTATGATCAATGCTACGAAATAGATACTCCCAAAAAGAATTATGAAACAATAACTTAACATCCCATTTTTTAAAATCTTGTGAAAGGTTACAATAATAGTAAAAAATTTATAAAACATATAATAAAACATCCATGGCCCAGTTCCTCTTAGGATGATTTTTATGATTGTTTTTTGGTCTATATTATTAACATATATTTAAAAGATCAAAAAATCTATGTTTTATATTAACTTGTCTCTAAGTATATCAATGATATAGTCTATGTTAAATTCATAGGAATAACTAACCTGTGACCATGAATTCAATCCACTAGATATGGTGATTTACAAATAACCTCATCCTTGACTATGCTATTTTCATACATCTACTAATAAAATATACCATCTATTATTTCTCCTAAATGAGAAGAGGTCTATGTATAATTGTCTCCCCTACCTTTAACCATCAAATAGGGTAATGCCAATCCCTACTATAAAGAGAATTATACATATCCATAGTGATAGTTTCTTCAAAATTGTTATTGTAAGAAAACATAGAATGAAGTAAATGTTTCTCTTATGAACTAATAAAAAGAATGAATAATTCCCAGAGAATGTCCTCTAATACATGTATAGTATACATAGATTGACCATCTATTTGATGATGGTATTCAATACTCATAAGTACTTATGATCCTAGACACCTCTGTAACCACTTCCAGAACTGAGAAGTGAACTAGAAATCTCTATCTTTTAAAAGGATATATGGAACAACATGAATAAATATGATTTCTCAGACATTTATTTTCATAATAACATCTACTAATAAGGATTTATGGATATTTTAAAAGTGGGAAACCTTATTCATCCAATCCATGGTCACCCATATAATGACAGTACCTCAAGGAAGACTTGGTATCCTTTCCACAAAATCCATGGTTATGTTGTCCCAATTCCAATTCATTATGGGTAGTATCTATAATAGTCTATTATGTCATTGATGTTCTACCTTCAACTATTTTTAGGTGGAACCGGGGTAACATACACTAAAATTTCCATTATTTTCTGAGGCCACAAATACTAGTAATGCATATTTTGAAAAAACATGGAATGTATGGGATGTACTAACCATTTTGAAGTATGAGATTATGTAATAAATTCTTATGAAAAGTACGAAATAACCCATAAAACCAATTAATATCTTATATCTCATCCTTATCTATATTCTATCATATTGGTGAGTCCTCACATATGACACTCTCCCTTAGAACAAACACTTTGGGATCTAATTTTTTTATCCTCGAGACTCAATGTAGAAATCATGGTGTCACATATATGTTCACAATAAATGGATTATCATGATACTAATGAACACATAGATTTATTTTATAGTTAAGAATCATCAACATTCATTCACAACTGGCTTCTTTAACCACATTAGTATGGGTATTCTATCTCAGTTTATAAGCAACTATATTTTAATTATAAGAATATATGAAATATCAAATTTGATAAAATGATGGAATACAAACCATGTCTTCTACTAGAATTTCTAGTCGCACTGACTGAATATTAATTTGAGGACTTTATGGTCTTTATACATAATAAACCTTTCACACAATAAGTAATGTCACTATCAGTCCTAATAATGAACCATTGCTACAAAACCATGGTCATGAACTAGTAATTTCACACATGATGCCTAAGAAAGAAAGAACAACATATTGTAAAAAATTTCCCTTTCATAAAATTATCTCTAATATCAATAACTGATGTGTCATTATAGACTACACATCCTCTATAAAGATCGGGTAAAATTTTGATTAGTGTTGAGTCTAACCTTCCATTAAACTCCTACAATTATTTATCCCAAGACTAAAACCATATAAACTTCACACCATTTATTATAAAAAATGTGAATGGTGCTAAATTGTGTGAAATTTTCTAAATAAGTCCCCATGTGTAACTTGATATCCCTAGAAACTCTATATATCGAATAAATTTTAGTGATTCCCATAGGAAACAACAACCCAAACCTTCTGTAGAACCACAATGATTAGTGATTATAATATAATTTGACACAACAATTGAACATTATCAATGAAATACTAAAATTTAGTTACCCTAAATAGAGAATACTATCTCATAGTGTACTGAATATGATTTTAAAGTGTCTAGAATGATCATGTTGAGTCTAAGAGTACAACATGATACAATCCAACAAAAACTAAAACAAATTTATATAGATACTTGTGGAAAATGAAATTAATTAAATCCATAAAAATATTGGTGGTTTATGTTAAAATTAATGGAATAACTAGATACTTATACAATCCATACCTAATTCATAATTTCATATGTGGTATATCATATCACTTAACTAACACTTGATGATAGATTTATCTCAAATCATTCTTCTAGAATACCATAGATCATTGGCGATTGAAAATGATATCATATTTTTGATAAGGTGGGTAATTGTGCATAATTATAATCTGATTCAACTACCATTAATCTACAAATAACATTAAGGTTCCATCCTCCTTCTTGGATTAAAGTATAGGTGAACCCCATGTAGAAATACTAGGTCATATAATCCCTTTAGCATCCAAGTCCTATGACTACATTTTGAGTTCATAAGACTCAATAGGATTCATTCTATATAGAAGAATTTATATTGGTTCTCCTCCTAGATTTAGGTCTGTAGTAAACTCTAACAGTATTTCTAGAGGTAGCCTAGAAAATTCACCAAGAAAGAAATCCAAGAAAAGATCCACCACTAAGGGAAAAAACATTTACTACTCCTTGATCATCAAGAAAAGGACTAGTGATTCAATCATATACTCCACCCAACTCATGATGATTTGGTCCAACATGACATTCCTCGACATCCCATTCTCCCTTATGATCATAGTAATTACCATCTAGTGATAATAAGGGAACCCTTCTTTGATAAAATTCATAATGTGATTTATTGAACACTAAAAACGTTATCCCAAGAATTATGTCATAACCCTTCATCTTGAGGATGAAAAGGTTCTATAAGAAAAAAGGACTATTTATCTCAATAGAATTTTCCTGGTATTGGAAAAAAACCTATAACTAGGTTCCCAATGGGTTTTCAATAGAATTCACTATAAAAAGGTATAAAATCTTGAGACTTAGGGTACCCAATAAATACATATATATAAATTACTATAAGGTTCCTTTAACGTGTAAATCAGATACTAATGTTGAACATACTAAGTTTTAACCTTATTTTATTGATGGTATGGGACTCTACATCCCATGTGTAGGTAGTATAGTATATAACATTTTAGATCCATAAACCAATGCTATGACATGACCAAACTGAGTAGGATCATCTATTGATTCTTCATGTCATAAGTATTTCTTCTCCAACCTCACCCACTACCTCACTCTGAATGGTTAATGGTACTCCAACTACATGTATGAGGTGGTTCAATAAACCCCATTCAAAAAATTGGAGTTGCAGGAGATCCACTCCCACTAGAAAACAGTTGAAGGGTCGTTATAAATATTTGGAAACATCTCATCCCACCATAGGCATGATACTCTATTGGGTCTCTACTACACTGGGGTTTCATGTGACCTTGGCTTTCACACTGATGGCATATCACGTAACTACTTGTGTGTGAACTCAGTATAGAACATCCCACATTATTTATCACAAAGTGACACTTCTTGCAACTGTATGGTTCAAAACCTTTCCTAAAAGATTAATCACCATGATTTTCACCCTTAGTTTCTCTCAAATTAATAAATGAGATATGGTCATGGTTCATTATATCAGACAAAATGGTCAATTGATGATGTTCACCTAAGATCTGATGAAATTCCTAAACCCATATTTGAAATATCTATCCCCATACATATCATCATCGAAATGAGTATGAATGAAGAACAAAATCCCAATAAGAGGAGTTGAAAAATCCATAATGATCATGGAATCCTTTCATAAGATTCATGAACTCCCTATAATTATTAGATCTCAGTATCTTTAGGGAAATTTAGTCATATAAAATAGTCTAAAAATAATTCTAGATCATCACCTGGTGCTGAGAATCCTGAGTAAGAATATTCCACCATCATTTTTGGGATCCAGAATTCATATAATATTTTTTCATTATGCACCTATTTGGAGGCATCTCTAGATTATGAATTATAAAAATTATAGCATCACACCAAGTCTTAGCTTCAAGAGGGTTTCCATACCATGAAAAGGTAAGAGGGTTTTGTTGTGGTAACACTTTGGTTACATTTAAAATAGGCTCTTCAGATCATGGAACTCCTTCTGTATAATTCATAAGTCATAGAAACCCCTCTAAAAGTTGATCACCAATGCCTAGAATAAAAATAAGTGGTGTACTATAGTTTTCTTCAAAAGTATCACTATAGGTAGTAAAATCTCTTTCACCTTAGGAGTATGGTCATCATCACTTTTCTATAACATGACCATAGTACACCAGGATGTAATATATCAAAAATCCCAATAATATTCCTCAAAACAATATATAATGAGTAAAGGATACTGATAGGGAACATTATAGGCATATGAATCACTATCCTAGAAAAACACTAACCCAACTTCCAATTATTAAGTCCATTTCAAGGATGAGTTTCATCTTTAAGTGTAATGGTTTTTTTATAAGGAGTTTCAAATCCATGTTCTAGAAAAATAATTGAAGTTGTAACTGAAAAATTAATATATAGGTAAGAAAAATTTTCATTATTATTATTTTTAACATTTTTCAACACATAATTCAATTGATCATAATGATGTATAGTCATTACATGGTTCTGAATACCTATGATTTATAAGTTACAATGGTAATTTCATGTAACTAACTTCATCCTTATCCATTCTCAAAATGAAATTGGACAACATGAAAATTTCCAATTATATGAATCTCTATTTAATATCCATTTTATCTCAACAAACTAACATTCCTTATAATAAAACCATGGTTTTATACCTTAGGTATTATTTAATTTGTTATATTAGGTTCCAATATAAGGTTATAAAGTTAAAATTCATTTATGTTAATGTAGAAACATTACGTAACCAATTATCATTCATCTTTTCCAATAATGTATTTTAGGATTTTCATATATAACCAACAGTATAGATCCAATAGGAAATAGGTTATCAAGCGATAAAATATTCATGGATGTAATATTCATGAAATATAAATACAATTTCCCAATTATTATGCATGAGACAATGTTTCCTTACCATACCAGCCAACTGTAAATATAAACAATCACATAAAACTCCATAAGACATGTCTTCCACCAAACAATGAAACTAGTCGCACTATAGTAGGTGAAATTCAAAATAACAATTCACATCCATGGTATAAGGGTTTTCCCCTGACCATGGTTTAACTACTCCCATTCATGTTTTAATAGAAATTTATGAAATTTCCTCCTCTCTTATAGAAAAATACCAAATGGTAAGTCAAAGGAAAAGAAATCTCAGATCTCAAATTGTTATATCCTGATCTCAATTCATGTATAAGTATCTAAACTTGGTTGGCCAGATGGCCTCTAACATGACTCCACATACTCTGAAGGCCAAGGAATATTATCAAAGGTATATGGTGGTTTGGCAAGGAGACTATACCCTCTTTATCAGAGTTCAACACATTAGTAAATAATAAGTTCATAAGTGGATGTAATCATACATGAGAATAAATAATCCATCCAATCCTAATAAATAGTAATAAAATAGAATAATATCATGTATATATGATAATTTCATGAGCTGATATAGAAATATTGATTATAATACATGGTAGATAGAATAAAATAGTATTAGTACATACAAAATAAATGAAAATCTAAAAAATAAATATCTAAAAAAGCATCCCATGCACTGGATCAGGAGTTTTCTCTCATGATTCCATGATAATTAAGAAATTTAATCATCTATTTATGGGTTCTTCCATTTATTCTAACTTATATCAATGCGTTCAGTTCATGTACTTAATGGAAGCCCGAACAGGTTGTTAGTAAAACTCTATAGGTCACCACCAATGGTAGTGAAAACAAATATATAATATTAATATAAAATTTATTAGTGTGAATTATATGAATAAATGAAATAATTATTTATAATGAAAATCCAACATGATATATCATAGGGTTATAATAATTGAAAATTATTAGTGTATTAATGAATAAAGACTGCATAAGGAATTCAACTATGTAAAAAACCCCAACTTCATATTACACTAGATATATCTGAGTTTATATACTTTTGAATTTCTAGAACACATGGTCTATAGACAATATTACATCTTTGATACCATGGATATTATCTTAGGTAAACATAGTAAATACTTGATTAGATCTCATGGAGATAATATGAGTCGGGTTGTGTCAAAGGACATCAATCCATATCCAAGGAGATAATCCAAGGAATACAAATTTCAAGAATAAAAAATAGAATCATTGGTATTGTACCAAGGGTTTCATATATCTAAGGCATTGACCAAGAACAACACAAGTGTTCCACATGAAAGGAATTTCCATTAATCGGTTATCCTACTATAAGTGCACTCATGTCATTACACTCTAGCAATCTAAGTCTTACTCATGGAAGACCATGCCTATATAGAGATCAATGTCAATGACCATAGGCAAGAATAATGTAAAAATGATCAAGGTCCAGGTCAATGTATATTATATTTATCAATTCAATTAAATTATATTAGACTGATTCATTTATAGATAATCATGCGATCATGTGAGGTATGCATGAAATGTCAATATTCAATTAATTATATTTTTATTTCCATCTATAAGAAACACAAAATTGGCTAAGGAAAACATCCTTTACATTAATAAAATTAATTAATTTATTTAATCATCGCACTCACAATTTGTAAAAAGGTCCAAGTGAATCATATATGTTATATCCCATTTTAATTTATTAATTCAACACATTTCATTTAAAGTGATAGACCAGAAAAACAAGAGGGTTGTTTCAGCTAAAACAAATGCATTATTATCAATTTCATTTTATCAGATACATAATAGATTGTTCAAGTTGAGGAAAACATTATCCAATTATATAAAAAGTCCTCAAATCATGTCTTGAACTATGTTTAGATAGTAATTTAAAGGGAAAATTACTTTAATGAGCAATGAAAATATTGCATATAGTGTGATACAATGAAACTATTTATAAATAGTTTACTATTTGGTAAAATTAATAGACCACCTACCATAACATGGTAATATACCCAAAATCCAGCAATATCCTCATAAATATATTATACTTAGTGAAAATGGGAAACTAGAAAAAAGAACTAAAAATACCATACATAATATTTAATGGAAATGCCATAAAATATGGTAATTAAAATAATAAAAGAAAACAAAAGTAATTATATATTAAACAAGGGTGATACAACATGAAAAATAGAACTTGAATCAACAGTCAAATGTGAGATATCTCTCAAATCATTGGGGGATAAGTGGGAGAGATCTCTTGTGGGGGATCTGTTATGTGAATGGGGGGGAGGGGAGAACAATGTTAATGTTTAGTGAGAAAATATTATCATTTTCTAGTTTTTAAAGGGTCAGATTGTAACGCCCCGACCCTAGTTACCCAGAGTCTGTGCATTATTACATAACATTGGCATGATCACAAAATATCATGTCTCAAAAGACCAATTAGTTTAGTAGTCTTAGAAACACTACATATATTCATATGCCTTATATTACATTATAAAGTTAAAAACTACAACAACATCTTGTCTTCATATCCCCTCATACTATTCCTATAGGTCATTCATAAATTACTTCTTTACAACCTGGTAAAAATAAGACATTGAAAGCGGTGAACTCAGATGCTCAGTAAGGATAACAATATAGCAATAACTTTCATAAACAAGCATAAACATTTAAGTCAATGTATAACTAAAACAAAATCCTTTTAAACTTGAACTTCAGCATACTATGGAAAAGATAAAATGAAATAATTCAATTTACATATTCACAGGGATATTCTACTAGTCGAATAACCACATTAAATATCAATAACCAAATTTATAATGATGTAATGCATAATTCCATACTATTGTAACCACGTATCCAAGGCCTCGTGCCAAGACTACAAATAAGATTTTGTCAAGGCCTCGTTCCAAGACATTAGTTTGTCTCATGAGACCTACCGATGCATTGAGGAGCTATAGCGGGCTCCACCCATCACAAACTAAGTCCAATGCATTCCTCATATGAAATGGTTGAAACATAACATAAACATTCGTATTAAAACTAGCATATGAAATGTCAATACGTTAACCACTAACCAAGAATGGTATAAAAATAGCACATCCACTGTCATAAATAACTCATTCGATACAATATAGAAGACTGTATTGAATCAGATTAACCTCAATCGAGAATAATGAAGGATATTAACATAGATTAAAATAATCATCAATCTATTTAGAGAAATATCCCATTTTTTCTTGAAAACATTTAAAAGTCACGGTATTTGTCAGGAAGCCATTTAAAATAGATTTTTGAATCAAAGTGTCCCCTAAAACATTGAAACTTTTAAAAGAGATTTTTATTTGAAAACTTTAATGTCCATATAAATAAATCATTAAAACAATTTTTAAAAATGGACATTAATGAGAATGATTTAGAATAATAAATATTTAAAACATTTTAAAATGATATTTTAGTTAGAGTTCCTAACCGAAAGAGAGAAAATTTAATAAAAATAATTGAGGTAATAAAAACATTATAATATCATGAGAATAAAGGGATTCATGATATATTATGTCAACGTACATTATAAACACCATATAAAAGTTATTTGGCATATAACAGCAAAGGAGACTCAATAGAATGTAAATTGAGATGAAATCTCTCACAAAGGTCGTATCCATAGGTTAAGGACAAATCAATGACATAATTATGTGGGAAAAATATAAATACACTCAATTTGAATGGATATTCAGTGTAATATAATAAAATTACATTCACACATATTCTTGTAAAAACAACACCAATGAATTGGATGTTTAACTCAATAAATGGAGATTGAGTAAAAATTACTCTTATCAAGTTCATACCTATGACTTGAGAATTTATCAATGGAGTGATTATGTGTTTCAAAAGTATATCCACAAAAAGGGGAGTGGAAATTGTGACATAATCAAATTAATAGTTATACCACACATAATTTTGGAGTAAAATAATCAATGAAGTATGCATAAATATGAACGAGTGGAAATTGAAATTTCAAATTCCCTTATTGATTTCTTAACTTAAGAAACATACACCCATGAAAGAATGATCATAAAATGATGATTTAAATATCCATTAATTAAATTATATTACACAATGAATACAAACATGGGCAGTACACACACCACATGCAATATATAAGTGGTGAACAATGGAAATCTCACAAAATTAAAAGTGAGATAAGAAACCCCTTACCTTGTACTTTTCCTTGATAGAGTGTAGGTTAACATCCTGTATAATAGTTAAATCATTTTTATTAAAGTATACAAGAATCATATATGTTAATATGATATCATATATGATCTTTTAACATTGATTTGTTAATAATATCTTCGTATTATCGTCGTTTCGGGTGTTAACTTACTCATTTTATTTTATATGTTTTGTTACATAAGTCATGTTTGTTATGGATAAGTTGTATCTTATTAATATACAGAAATATATCAAGTCCTTAAACATTATTTTTAATCATAAAATTAGAATTAGACTTGAATGGATACGATGGGGATTTAATCTCATCGCGTTTCTTGGAGACGGTAGTTCGTACGTACGCACGAACACTACTTCCATTTCATTTTTCATTTTAAAAGGAACCAAAACAAAATGATAAATAGGTATATTATTATTCCAGTATAATATAATATCTTATATGTGTTACTTAATTTCATTAATACTATATTTTATACATTCCATGTATGGTATGAACGAGTCATATCACTTTGAGGGGGCGGTAGTCCGCACTTCCTCAAATGAAATTATCATATATATATATAACATGAAATGAATAATGGTATGAAATAAAATGGAATTAAAGAAGATTATATATAAAATAAATATAATTAATGTCCTATTTAATTATAGTTCCATCATAATTGCCACCATTAGAGGTGGTAGGAGATAATTTAACAATCATCGTTTCATGTGGTGTTTGGTTTCCATCCACAGATACATTATGTTCTTCACCCATTAGATAGTGGTGTGTATAACTGTAGTTATAATACATCTCATAAAAATATCCTAGTATATTTATGATATTGTTTTTGTTCCAAAAGAAAATAATAAGAAGATTTTAGTGGTTGTAGAAGTAAAATAAAAGAAAAGAATCTAAGAGAAATTGTTACCTTTAATTTGGGTAACTCCCTTAGGTTTGAACCAAAAAGGACCCTTGAAGTGCCTTCTGCCTAAGGTAATGCTTCTATGAAGAGGATATAGATGTAGGGAGATTAATTGGTCAGAGGTCAGACGAGCCATAAGGATTTAGAAGTGTGAGGAATTGGATAGAAGTGGTGTCCTTTTATAAGGGGGAGGAGGGGCTCTATAGGAAAAACTTAAATTATTAATTTATAATGAATTAGTATTCAGTTTATAATCGATCCAAAGTATATTATTAAAAGTCTAAGGTTGGGATGGGTCTCAAATCACTCAACCAGTAGATTTTATATAGGTTTGGGTCACTATAGTAACCTTACCTTTTAGATTTAACTCTTAGTTAAATAGTTTTACATTTACCGTGTCTCTTTGTATTTTAATATTATATAGTTAATAAACATACTATATACATCCAAGATACCACCAAGTGGTCCATTAATGATAAATATATAATTATATAAGTACTTTGGCCTATCATTAGATTTTTAAAAATATAATATCAATTATTAATATAATATTTGTTTTAAAAACTCTTTTATGTCAATTTTGACACTATTGGGTATTTTGTTTTTGATAAATTCATAACAGAATTATTACTTCGACTAAAATTTATATAACCAATAATAATATGTCATATAAACCTATAAAAGTATTTTAATTCATAAAAAGTCTCAAATTACATTTATTTGGATAATTATAATATCAATTATTTTAATATTTCATTAATTAGGTAATTACTACATCACCATTGTGTCATAAATAAATAAAAATATTTAATCTATAGAAATTATAAATAAAATATCACTATGTAGTAAATTATTTTATATGTCTAATTAATATTTATAATCGAATTTATCTTATGTATGACCCTATATTAAAAATGTTTTAGTTAATAAAATTTGATTTTAACACTTTTAACTCTTCTTTGAATTAAATAACAATAAATGTCCTAATCTAATCCAATTGGACCAAATAGGTTCATATTTTATTCCTAAGGTTGTTTATGGTCGAATTATACTTAGCCAATAGAATTAGGACATGTGTTAGGGTAATAATAATTTCATTTTTACTCCTAATTACCCTATTTACTTTTTACTGTGGTAAATAAAAGTAAAAAGTTACTATTCACCAAAAATTATTTTTATCTTATTGAACCACATTTTACTCCTTGATATTAACCTTGCCTCTAAGATTTTTGAAATTCCACTCACAGAAGCGGTAAAATTAAGTTTTATGTGAATTTTCAAATTCTCCTAGGAGATGAGTAAAAGACGGTGAAAAGTTTAATAAATTTTTTATATGTCTAAAATTATTATAAACTAACTCCAATGAATTACATTGAACCTATATAGGTATTACGTATCTATTTTGACC
Organism: Viscum album; assembly: GCA_963277665.1. Taxonomy (NCBI): domain Eukaryota; kingdom Viridiplantae; phylum Streptophyta; class Magnoliopsida; order Santalales; family Viscaceae; genus Viscum; species Viscum album. The sequence goes on from OY728136.1 coordinate 1,996,449,024, forward strand.
GAAAATAAATTTAAATAAAATAAATAATTATTTAAATAAAAATTCTGTTTTAACCAATAACTTAGTGTTTATAACAATTCATCAAAAATTGAAAGTTTTTAGAAAAATACAAAAACTTCACCCTAGGATAATTTCGATATTCCGAATCAAAAAATGTAGTCCATTTTTAATGATAAATTTATAAAATATCAAAAAGTGGGTATTACTATTCATAACGGCAGGTTTGATTGGTTTTGGTGTGTGTTAGAAATTGAAGTTGTGTACAACACACGATACTGTATTATTCAAAGAGAAGCGTACCGTGGAAGCTTGGGGTGTTACATTCTCCTCTACTTCAAATAATTTAGTCCTCAAAATTTTTAAAATTAGTCTTGGGAATCTAATGGAATGTCCCACTTCAAGAAAAAGAGTCAATAAAACTACCACCTTAAAAGAAAGAAAGAGAAGTACAAAGGTCACCCAAGATAACTCATACTAGGATTCCATATAGGAAAACATGGATATGGAAGATAAACTTAGTTTACAGTTCTGATGGAGAGGGATTGAAAACATGATCATGAGAAAGTTAACAACAAGAAATCTACAAACTTTTGATGGGACAATTTGTCATTAGTTTCCCAGTAGGAAAAGTATACGGACAAAAAAATTAAGTTACATTGCATAAAGATGAGTAATTCATTTATGATATTAACTATGAAAATAAAGAGATATACTTACTTTTTAAGTAGTGTTTCATTCCTTAAAAAATTTCCCCCACTAACTCATTTTTTTAAATGATGAGTATCCAAGAAGACTTGGTCATAGTGGAAGATCTAGAATAAACTTCTATAGAATCACATGATCCACAAAAGATAAACTATATATTTACCTTGTCTTTAGAGATTAATCAAAAACCAAAATGATTAGTACAATATCTGATGATCCCCCAAAATGATATTCCATTAGAGAACGAAAAACTATTCTTAATTTCTAAAATTAAACCAAGAATAACCCAAATTTATATAAATACAATTCAATAAACAATTGTCCTGAAAATCCTTCAATATAATCAAAACTAGTATTGAAACCAAAAACATAGAAGATTTTGGTTATGTAGTCTTCCACGTTAAATTGTATCTCCAAATGACAACAACTACTCTTAAAGTCGCATACTTAAAATTAATTAACCTAATCACATATTCTCTATTATAGGTTAATCATTTACATAATTAACCGCAATCACTATAAATCCACAATAAAAATGTAGATAAAAATCCACCATTACTTCTCCAATGAAATCCAATATTATTCTAGTTTCCTTGGGCATATAGTGTTCCCAACAAAGTGAACATCTACCAAAATAGCATTTATCACTTAATCACCAAATAATTATCCTATACTAAGGGTATTCATTTGATAAACATAAGAAACCAAATCAACTTATTATTGATCAATAAAATAATTTAACCAAAAATAATTAGCCACACTAACCAGGGACTTCACGTAGTCTAGTGGTAGGCGATAAATCTCAATCGCACTTTGGTTGTGGGTTCGATTCTCATAGCTTTGTCCGATGCGATGGGTTTTCACATGGTCTGTGTGTTGTCCTTTTTGAAAAACTATATTTTTTAACATTACCAAAATTAGATAAATTCCTCAAAATAACCATAACATAATTTTAACCAGAAATTTTATCTCATACCTTGAATTTTTATCCCAAAATATAATAACTTGTAATTTCCTCAAACCTAATGATCATATAAAACCAAATGGTTATTTATAACTATATTTACAAGTAAAATGATAATTCTTCCTCAAATATCATTCTCGCATGGCAAACTATAGGGTTACAAATACAAGAGAAAATTATTCCAATGTAATCCCATCAATAAGGAGCACTAATACATTTAAACATTTCTCCAACCATTTATTTCCACATAGATTCTTCTTTGAACAAGAAAATATCCTATAGAATAGGGAATTCACTCGGGTAATGGCCAAGTCCCCTACATTTACAACAAATGACTGTAAATGGATTTTTGGGACCATTTTTATTTTCTTCCATAGTACTCTTCAGTTTTCATCGGCAATTCTTCACTTTATGTCCTTCTTTACCGCACTTAACGCATTTATTTGTTCCGTTGAGACACTTTCCTGGGTGTCTCCTTCCACATTTCATGCATTATGGAAATTTAGGATTCTTTTCCCCATGGTCTCCACTGCTAGAGCTCTTATCATTCATCGCCTTTCTCTTCATTGTTGATTCCGGGAGTTGGTTAATATATATGTTGTCGATCATATTTTTGTAAAACTCATTTTCCATGAACATGATATCTTTTACGCCTATCAACATTCCATTTTGTTTCTCATTTCCACCACCGTTCCCACCTTGTACATCATTCTCAAAGTTACTATGACTTCCTTGGACTCTAGACATTGACTAAAACTAGAAAGCATTATGTGAGTAAAATTAGTCATAAAATCATTTAGAGAATATCATGACACCATATTATCAATTTGAAACACCTTAGAATTAACCAAGTCATTTATTCTCATCTTATATTAAAATACTTCAAATTGGTTTGTATATAAAATTTAAATTATCCTAAGCATATCCCCTAGGAGTGTTGTAAACAAGAGTGCAGCAAGGCTCGTTGTTCTGCACCAGTTCCCGTTCAAGTCTAGCTCAAAGTGGTGTTTTCAGGTTTTACCCCTAGGTACATGTATGTCAGACCCACCTTTACCTGCTCCTATCCAGATAGAGATGTATTGCTTGCAAAAATCACAAAATCTATACAATACCAATATTCTAGTAAGTTCTACTATACTAATCCTCAAAGTCTATCTTAGGGCTATGTTCTCTAATCAGAGTTTATCTAAATCTAGCTTGCAAGGTTTGTACGAAAATTCCTCTAATACCAACTGTAATGCCCCAACCCTAGTTACCTAGATTTGGTGCATTATTACATAACATTGGCATGATCACTAAATATTAAGTCTCGATAGACTGGTTATTTTAGAAGTCTTGTAAACACTATATATATTCATAAGTCTTATATTACATCATAGAGTAAAAAAAACTAAAAAAAAATCTTGTCTTCATGTCCCCTAATACTATTCCTACAAGTTATTCATAAATTACTTCTTCACATCCTGGGAAAAATAAAACATTGAAAGGGGCGATCTTAGATGCTCAGTAAGGATAACAATATAGCAGAAACCTTCATAAATAAGCATAAACATTTAAGGCAATGTATAACTAAAACAAAAGCCTTTTAAACTTGAACTTCAACATACTATGGAAAAGATAAAATGAAATAATTCCATTTACATATTCACATGGATATTCTACTAGTCTAATAACCACATGCAATATCAATAACCACTTTCATAATGATGGAATGCATAATGCCAGACTATCATAACCATGTAGCCAAGGCCTCGTGCCAAGACTACAAATAAGATTTTTTCAAGGCCTCGTGCCAAGACACTAGTTTGTCTCATGAGACCTTCTGATGCATTGAGGAGCTATACCGTGCTCCACACATCACATACTAATTCCAATTCATTCCCCATATGAAAATTTTGAAACATAACATAAAAATTCGTATTAAAACTCGCATAAGAAATGTCAATAATTTAACCAGAAACCATGAATGGTACAAAAATAGCACATCCACAGTCAAAAATAACTCATTCTATAAAATATGGAAGATTTTATTGTATCATATTAACCTCAATTGAGAATAACTAAGGATTTTGACCTATATTAAATTAATCATCAAACTATAGAGAGAAATATCCACCTTTTTCTTATAAACATTTAAAAGTAACACTATTTGTCAAAAAGCCATTTAAAATAGATTTTTGAAGCAAAGTGTCCCATACAACTTTGAAACTTGTAAAAGGGATTTTTATTTGAAAACATTAATGTCCATATAAATAAATCCTTAAAACCATTTTTAATACATGGACATTAATGAGAAATATTTTGAATAATAAATCTTTAAAACATTATAAAATGATATTTTAGTTAGAGTTCCTAACCAAAAATAGAGACACTTGAATACAAATAATTAAGGTAATAAAAACATTTTAATATCACGAGAATAAATGGATTCATGATATATTATGTCAAAGTACATTATATACACCATATAAAAGTGATTTGGTGTCTAACAACAAAGGAGTCTCAATGGAATGTAAATTGAGATGAAATCTCTCAAAAAGGTTGTATCCTTAGGTTAAGGATAAATCAAAGACATAGTTATGTGTGAAAAATATAAATACACTCAATATGATTGGATATTCAGTGTAAAACAATAAAAGGACATTCACACATATTGTTGTGAAAACAACACCAATGAATTGGATGTTTAACTCAACAAATAGAGATTGAGTAAAAATTACTCATATCAAGTTCATACCGATGACTTGAGAATTTATCAATGGAGTGATTATGTGTATCAAAATTATATGAACATAAAGGAGAGTGTAAATTATGACATAAGAAAATGAATAGTTATTCGACACATAATGTTGGATTAAAATAATCAATGAAGTATGCGTATAGGCGAATGAGTGGAAATTGAAATTTTAAATTCCATTATTGATTTGGTAACTTATGAAACATACACCCATTAAATAAGTATCATAAAATGATGATTTAAATATACTTGAATTAAATTATATTACATAATTAATACAAACATCGGCAGTACACACACCACATGCAATAAATAAGTGGTGAACAATGGAAATCTCACATAATTAAAAGTGAGATAAGAAACCCCTTACCTTGTACTTTTCCTTGATAGAGTGTAGGTTAACCTCCTGTATAATAGTTAAATGATTTTTATTAAATTATAAAAGAATCATATATGTTAATATGATATCAGATATGATATTTTAGCATTGCATTGTTAATAATATCTTAGTATTATCATCATTTCGGGTGTTAACTTACTCATTTTATTTTATATGTTTTGTTACATAAGATGTGTTTTTTATTGATAAGTTTTATATTATTCATATAAAGAACTATATCAAGTTCTTAAACATTATTTTTAATCTGAAAATTATAATTACACTTGAATGAATATGATGGGGAATGAATCTCATCGTGTTCGTGGAGACGGTAGTCCGTACGTACACACGAACACTACATCCATTTCCTTTTTAATTTTAAAAGGAATCAAAACCAAATGATACATAAGTATATTATTATTTCAATATAATATAATATCATATATATTTTACTTATGTTCATTAATACCGTCCTTTATACGTTCCATGTATGGTATGAACGAGTCATATCACTTTGAGGGGGCGGTAGTCCGCACTTCCTCAAATGAAATTATCGTATATATATTCAACATGAAAAGAATAATGGTATGCTATAAAATGGAATTAAAGAGGCTTATATATAAAATAAATATCATTAATATCATATTTAATTATATTCCATTCATAAAGTCCACCATGAGAGGTGGTAGGAGATAATTGAACAATCGTCATTTCGTGAGGCGTTTGGTTTCCATCCACATATACATTAAGTTCATCACCCATTAAATAGAGGTGTGTGTATGTGTAGTTCTAATAATTCTCCTAAAAATATCCTAGTATATTTAGGATACTATTTTTGTTACAAAAGGAAATAATAATAAGATTTTAGGGGTTGGAGAAGTAAAATAAAAGAAAAGAAGCTAAGAGAAATCATTACCTTTAATTTGGGTAACTCCCTTAGGTTTGAACCAAAAAGGACCCTTTAAGTGCCTTATGCATAATGTAAGGCTTATATTAGGAGTATAGGGATGTAGGGATATTAATTGGGCAGAGGTTTGATGAGCCAAAATGGTTGAGAGGTGTGAGGAATTGGTTAGAAGTGCTGTCCTTTAATAAGGGGGGCGGGGATCTTTAGGAAAAACATAAAGTATTAATTAATAATAAATTCATATTCGGTTTATAACGGCTAAAATGTGGATTATTCAAAGTATAAGATGGGTATAGGTCTAAAACCACTCAACCAATAGATTTTATACAGGTTTGGGTCACTATAGTAACCTTATCTTTTAGATTTAACTCTTAGTTAAATAGATTGACATTTACCATGTCTCTTTGTATTGTTATATTATATAGTTAATAAACATACTATATACTTCCAAGATACCCCAAGTGTTCTATTAATGATACAACTATCATTATTTAAGTCCTTTGGCTGGACCATAGATTTTTAAGAATATAATATCAATTAAAAAAATAATATTTTTTTTAAAAACTCTTTTATGTCAATTTTGACACTATTGGGTATTTTGTTTTTGATAAATTAATAACATCATTATTACTTAGAATAAAATTCATATAAACAATAATAATATGTCATATTAGTATATAAAATTATCGGAATTAATAAAATGTTTCAAATAACATTTATTTGGATATTTATAATATCCATTATTTTAATATTTCATTAATTACGGAATTACCGCATCACCATTGTGTCATAAATAAATTAAATTATTTAATGTCTAAAAATTATAAATAAAATACGATTATGTAGGAAATAATTTTATCTTTATAATTAATATTTATAATCAAATTTATCTTATGTATAACCCTATATTAAAAAAAATTAGTTATTAAACTTTGATTTTAACTCTTTTCACTCTTCTTTGAATTAAATAATAATAAATGTCCTAATCTAATCCAAGTGGACCAAAGAGGTTTATATTTTATTAGTAAGGTTGTTTTTGGTCGAATTATACATATCCAATAGAATTAGGACATGTTTTAGGGTAATCATAATTTCATTTTTACCCTTAATTACCCTATTTACGTTTTACCGTGGTAAATAAAAGTAAAAAATTACTATTCACCAAAACTTATTCTTATCTTATTGAACCACATTTTACTCCTTCATATTAATCGTGCCTCTCATATTTTTGAAATACCACTCATAGAAGTGGTAAAATTATGTTTTCTGTGAATTTGAAAATTCTCCTAGGAGATGGGTAAAAGACGGTGAAAAATTCAATAAATTTTTTATATGTCTAAAATTATTATAAACTGACTCCAATTAATTACATTGAACATATATAGGTATTACAGATCAAATTTGACCTAAAATATATTTAAATAAAATAAGTAGTTATTTAAATAAAATGTCGTTTTTGTAAGATAAAATTTATAAAATTTCAAAAAGTGGATATTGCTATTTATAATAACTAGTTTTATTGGTTGTGGTGTGTGTTAGAACAAGACGTTGCGTACAACACAAGCTACTGTATTATTCAAATAGAATCATACCGTGGATGCTTGGGGTGTTACACGGATGGTTTATCCGTATGGTGGGATAAAATATGCACCAACCATGCAAGGCACATTACCCATTAAAAAGTACCTAAAATGGTTTGTCTACACTAATAGATAGGTTATGAAAAGTACTTTCATTTGGAGTTGTTCTAAGAGACACACCTCGCATGACCGAGGAACATGATTATAAAAATGTTTCACAAACTATGCATGGTACATATGATGTTTATTGCTAGATTATCATAGTCATATAGCCCATGTGAAATGGTTTTGAAAAACTTTCTCCTCCCCTTGAGGGACACACTATGGAGGGAAATGGTTAAAACTACATGTGAAATAACAATGCACGTCACCCTTTTTTTAAAACTACATCAACGGGCCTTAAATGAGACTAAACACTCTCAAGACCCCCATGACCTATTTAGACACTTCCATTTAGATAAACTAATATTTTTAAACTCTAATTAAAAATATTAATACCATTATAAATAAAATATCATATTTATAAGATAATATTTCTATATTAGTTGAAACTCATATATATTGTATTGAAAAATAATTTTGAAGCGGTGACTAATGATGAGTGTTTTCAAAAATCTATGAATAAATAATGGGATCAAATTTGGAAAACAAAAATATGTGAGGTTTTCATCATTCCAAAAGACAAAAATATCAACATAAGCAAGTTTATTTTCCAAAACAAAACTCAATGAAGTATTTCTATTCACTTTTAAAAAATTATTAGATATATATATTAGAAACATCAATATTGATGAAATTTACATTAGTTAGATAATTAATCCCTTAGAAAGGTTGGACATGATTGGGTAATAATTTGGTATGACAGTTCATGGAGGGTTCAAGGTAATCCTAATTTATGAAAAGACTAGTTTTGTAAATATCTTATACAATGGATAAGTTTATATTGAATAGTTTATAACGTTATAATATATTATGAATACAAAAATTAATGTTATAAAAAATATTATACACACTAAATCAATCACAGGTACCATGGTACTCAATGATTTATTAGTTTTTTATGAATTGAAAATTTCAATAGGGATGAGTTGATAAAATTATGTATTTAAAGAAAGAGTATGATAAAATAATGTAAATTATCATATATTTGAATTACATGATCATATTATCTTTAAATTAGGATAAATGGAGGGATTGCATTGATATCATAGAGATGGATTTTTAAATGTCTATACTTGGTGAGTTAACATTTTTGATTAAATTTAATGTTACTTAATGAGATCATGTAACATTAAATTCATTATATAAATATGAAAAAATATATAATGAAAATATTTATAATTGAGGATTTAAAGTTAATGATCACATATATTTAACCCTAGATGAAGTTTTCAAATGATGAAGATTGAATTTTTTTTTCATATCACTTATTTTTAGAAATTTATCAGAATCTGATAAGAAGTAATAGGGAAAACACATTGGATTTTATTTATCATGTTTTAAGTTGAATGGTAACAAAGTATACCTAATTATATACCTATATTATTATTTATACATAAATATATAAATTAATAGTGTTTTTAATATTATATATAGTAATATTACTATAAGAGTTATTGGAATTGGTAGATGTGATATAGGGAATGCTGATAGATGATGAAAAGTCTACTTCTAATGGTTTGTTATATAATAGAATATTTCATGTTATTTTATCAAGAAACAAGACTATATATCATTAATAATAGTGGAAGATAAATAAATATCGACTAATAAATCTTATTAAAACCCATATTAATGTTATATTATCTTTAAGACATCGATGAAGAGGTATTTTCTTCTATTTTTATTAAATTTATAAATCAAGTGCTATTAATTTAAGAAAAAACTATATTATTATTAATGGAAATTTCATATAGAAAAAAATTATTAATTTATCACAGAGAAAGTGTAATAATGTGTTCTGAAATTGGAATATGTTTTTACGAAAAATCATGTTCTAGATATTATGATGAATTTACTAATAAATGTGTGTTTTTAAAAGCATTGACTGATTCATGGATTCCATCAATCTCAATCATCTATATATATTGATAAAATACACTAACTCCATTAATTATTTTTGGAAAATAATGTACATTAATATAATAAAAAAATTATACATTATTATTAATCAATGTAGTATTCTATTTAAGTGGAATCATTCATAGAGTGTAATATATAAAGTTGTTTCCAAATATATTGATGATGTTTTTTATGTAATTAATTACCTAAAAGTCATGGTGAATTGATATTTTTTATCACTAAAATATGTAATTTATGGTTATCAAATCATTTTAAAATGTAAAAAATGAACTCAAATGTTTTTTTATAAACACAATAAATTATATTTTCAAAGGGAATAATTGTATCCTAGGTGGAGAATAAAAAGGGTAGAATACATAAAGAATAATTTGAAATTTTTTGATCGCATAGAGATTTGATATTTTTAAAGACTTAGAATTAATATGTTGTAAAAAATTATTTAAGGTTAGGGGAAGATACTTCAAATAATCATGTTTCAAATATAGAGAATATTTTTGGAACAATGTACTCTTGTTCTTCTAAATCAGAATGTCTCATGTGGTTTTGATTATATTAGTGTTTATTCATTGAATAAAACTGAAATAATATTACTATAAATTTAGTGATATAGGGGAATGATATTAACGTGGTTATATTTTTTTAAATAATAGTTAAAGGGTTTTCAACAAACTCTAAAGTGGGGATTTTTCTAAAAATTAGAATAAAATATTTTATGTGTCATTTTTATGAAAAAAGTGGTGAGATAAACTTTAAAAGACTCATATTTTTATTTTAAAATTACCAATTAATCATATATTTAGTTTAAATAATTTGATAACCCCTAGAATTTCCATCCTACATCGAGTACTTATAAACACATACTCAGCATAATTTTTCGATATCAGTTATGAAATTATAGATATAACCATCCATAATCACAAAATCAGTTATGATTATTCAATATTTTATATATGAAGAATAATTTATGTTTTACATAATTATAGATTTAGGACACAACATAGAATAAAAAATTTATTGTTATTTTTATAAAATGGATAATTTTCCCATTATATGTTAAATGACTTAATTGAGAAGAAGTATTAAACATATCCCACTAATTAATTCATGTGTGTTATCATTATAAAAATCACATGTATACTACATTTTTGTATAAAATGGATAAATGTAAACATAAGAAGGGTTGAGATCGAAGTCTTGATATGGTAAACAGATAAGTAAAGAAATCATGGAATAAACATGTCATAATTATTTTGTAAGAAACATATAAACAACATGAATCTATATTTAAAATGAAATTAGGAGAATTATATATCAATTAAAACAAACAAAATCATTGATATCAATATTACTAATATCATAATTAAGTAATTTATAATTTTGGACATTAAAAAACAACTATCATTTACTTTTACGAAGACTTATTACTTATTTTTTATGGCATACACCAAATACCAAAACCAGTTTTTTATCATGATACTTATCGATGCGTCATGGGGGAATATAATGTTCAACCCACCCATAACCTAATTATGTCCAATTCATTCACCATCATATTCATCTAGACCATTCACACCATTCCTAGGGGATCCTCTTACTAAATAAAACATAGTTATCCATATAATGAGGAAAATGGAATATCCATACATTATCTATATGTGTTGGAAGTCAATAATCATCATGAATATAAATACTTTTCTCCATGTAAATAAAAGGGAAAATAATATCATAAAACATTCAAATAAATAAAGAGGATTGTCAAACAATACACAGTAAAATAGCCAATAACTGTCCATATTAGAGTAACAATACCCATGCCACCAATAATTTTCCCCATAACAATAAAAGGGATAACCTGATCATAACCCATTGGGGGGAATAAAATCATTGGTTAAACATTACATAGTTAACATACCAAAAATTATTCATATTTAAATAAACACATACATAATACCAATATTTTTCTACATTCAAATTGAATATCATTATTTCAATGTGGAAATTTTCTAATCAGAATTATATAAAATTTGATATTAAAACCATATAGATAAAATAAAATATGACTAAATATATACATGAAAAAAAGTTTCATAATCTATACATTGGAAGTACTTAGAGTGTTTCAAAAGAAAATATCTCTATTATAATAAAAGAAACCTAAAAGGATGTTGATAATGATTAAAAATTACTTCAAAGAAAACAATTCTTGAATTGTACCAACCAATAAGGTATCTTGAATTGGATTTTTTAGTATCATGAGTTCATTTACCAAAAATGTCAACATATGTATATTATAGAAGAAATAATTAAATAGTAAACTTATTATGGTGAAACACTTTTATAATGGAAATGAAAATGGATGTGAACACATAAAAGTTATTTTATAAAACATTATTAAGATTGATGTAAAAAAGTATGTTATAGGCCACATTAAAAATATTTTTTCCATATCATGATGTGAAGTCTCATTGAAAACCCTTATTTTTAAAATAAACCCCATCAGTGGAGCATATAAAATTAAAAAAAAATTATATAGTAAATATGGATCTAAAACATTTGATTATGAAGGGGTATTTTTAATACATCATATTCCCATTGTTGAAAACTCACATTTTAAAAAGAGAAATAAAACCATATTTTTATTTAAACATATTTTTTACTAACATTATTATAAAATACTATATAATAAAATATTATGGTGGAAGAATAAATTCATAGAATAATAATGTTCCCAATAAAACATTATAACTTAGTGAAAGGGATGTGACTTACCAAAACAATTTACAACTAGGGAAATAATATTACCAATATCCACTTGAATAATGTAACATGATTTTTCTAGTATGTACCTTGAAATACAGATATTATGATAAAAAATATCAATGGATACTAAAAGAATTGTATAATTAAATCATGATGATTAACCTGTAATTTGTCTCAAAGATTGATAATTGAAGTCAATAAAAAAAATTTCTTCAGAAATACTTTAGAAAAAACCCTTGAAATGAATTGATTTTAACTAAACTCAAAATACCATGAGAAAAATATCATTAATGGTATTATATATCAAAAATATTTTATATACACCACATAAAAAAAGATAGGTTCATGATATCAAGCATGTCATATAGATAAACATTTCAGATGAAAACCCTTACCTTGGTCCCTTCCCTAGTTTATAAAATAATAACCTCCTACAAAAATATATAACTAAACAAATAACCTACTTCATAAACTTGATCATAAATATTAACATTTTAATAATTGTTATAATTTTTAATCATGGTTATATAAATTAGTTAAGGAATATTTTTACCTTCAGGTGTTATTAACTTTAGTTATTTTGTTGTTGTTTAATTATTTCATTCTCATTAACCATATTTTTATAAGAAGATAATTATTTATATATAATTTCAGATTCTTTAATATATAATCAATATTCATTTGAAATTATCATATTCCATTTCATATGTGTTTTGGCTATGTTATATTAAAACTAAATTGTAAATAATTTTTTACAGAAATTTTGGTGGTAGAAGATGATTTTTTAATAATAATGTATATATATTGTATAAACTATCCCAAACAATAACATGATCATTATTATCATACTAACCTATAAAAATATCATTAATTAGTTCATCATATAAATCAATGGTCATATATTAAAGCATCATTCATATAGATGGTAAATCGTCAAAAACATAAATAGATATTATTTGAATGGGTGAGTATGGTCAAGTAATATTTCATTTGAAATCACGTAATTATAATGATCTAATTTTGTTTTATCAATCACTTTAAACCATATTTTCTGATTTCTTCAAAAAGTAATGAAAAATAATAGAAAATTTAAAAATGATTATTCATCAATGCGGTTGTCAGCATACACAGATGATTTCATTTTCTTTTCTATTCGAATTTAAATGAGTAAATAAGGGTTATACAATTAATATAACTATATTTAAATTTTATAATGACACTAAATTCATCATTTCATTAATTGGGGATGATATTTGGAAGATTATGACTATGAAGAAAACTCTAGTGTGAGATAATACTTAAAATGGGGTCTTGAATTTTCCCTGGAAGTCTACTTTAATTTGAATAGAATAGGGTAAATATGATTTAAAATTGAATTATTTTAGTGTTATATTATTCTAGTGAGTGTAAAATTTAATATTTTCAAGAATATTTTGTATTATAATTGTATCTTTAATTGGTTTAAATGTTATGTTTTTATAATTGGATATAAGGATCTTTTGGAAATGCCTTTACATTTTTCAATATTGTAATGTCCTTTTCAAGGTCCTAGGTATTGAAAAATTAAAAAAATGATATAAATTTAATGGTCTATATAAATCTCTACCATTAAAATAATTTTGTTCTTTAATTTTATGTACTTTTACACTTGTTTAAAATTAATTTACCATTTCTACATTTGTCATGATAAATAATTTTAAAACATAAAAATTAAATATAAGGACACGAATTAAATTTTTTTTATTAAATAATTTTAATAATATGATTTTAATTTTAAAAAAAATTATAAAAAAAATTATACTATTATGAAAAGTAAATTTTCAAACAAAAACACCAAAACACATAAAATAGTTTTTTTAAAAATAACATTATTAAGATTTTACAATTATATATATATATATGAAAAAATTATCATTAATATTGATTTTTAAAAGAACAGTATAGTTATTATGAATATAATAAAAGGTATTAGGATCCAAACTCAATTCTCTTAAAAAATAATTTTTTTAAAGAGAAAACCAAAAACTATTTTTATATTAATGTACCATTTTATTTTATTCCTATAATATAAATGAATAAATTTTCTATGTATAATGAATATTTCAGAATGATTAATTTCATTATATAATTTAATATTTTCTAACATATTTGGTTTTGAAATCATCATGGTTATTATTAAATAGTTACAGGGTCAGTTAAATGATAATTTCCATACATCCTTCATTTTTTTTACTAATATACATTTTTTATAAAACAATATTCAAAAATACATGCTAATTTAAATTTTTTTTATGGAATTCGAAAAGTTATGTGTATTTTATCAATTATAATTTCTAAAATGATTAAATTTTTCTTTTAATGGGAAATGAAAAATATAAAAAATGGCTTTTATTGAAAATGTTACTTTTAAATGTTAATTCAAATTAATAATTTTTCTTCAAAATGTAATTATTTTTTATTATTACCATATTGGGTTAAGTAATAATGTTATTCCAATATGTTATGTCCAGTTTAATTTGGTTTTTATATTAAAGAAAATTTAACATACATAATTACTTATTTAAATTTAATTAGTATTTTGTGGTGTTATATTCTTTCTCCTTAAATAAATTCTATCCACACAGTTTTAATCATGAGTTTATATATATTTTTATAGATAAATAGTATTTAAACATACACCACTAGAATATCATGGGTTCATTGAGGATTTGTAATGAGATTATTTGATTTTTAAATTCTATAAAAGTCCATTATATAGAGAGATATCCCATTCATAGTTTCATATAGAATTATTCTAATAGATGGTTTTCAAGATCCATATGAGAAAAAATCTCCCAAACCCAAAAAATTATTTATATAATAAAAGTACCACTATGTGTTTTTATTTATAATTCAAAATTTATTATTGTGTGAAAAAATACATGACATAATAAACTTGACAAGAGAGAGTGAAAACACATTATATATTTCATTAGTAGTAGTTTTATTGTATTTTCCTTTTACACATGATTATTAGCGAGTTTAACCCTTTTTGATTCTTGTATTTGGATATTGAGCCTCATAATTCTAAACTCTATTACAATTGATGAAAAAGACCATTGTCCCCAGTCTATTTCCTTTACACTTGTGAGTCTAATGACCTTTATTATCTTCGTCAAAAGAACATTCATGAGACTCCATATTTCGCTTCCTTGGTGGAATTGGGACATAAAATAGGTTCACATTGTTAATAAAATTTCATGATATCTGGTTAGGAATAATCACATGGTTTCTCACTCCATCCCATATCCCATTGGCGTTTT
Organism: Viscum album; assembly: GCA_963277665.1. NCBI lineage: Eukaryota > Viridiplantae > Streptophyta > Magnoliopsida > Santalales > Viscaceae > Viscum > Viscum album. The sequence goes on from OY728136.1 coordinate 1,996,464,440, forward strand.
ATTAGGATAGTTTTTTCATTGTCTATGGAATCTATTATTGACTTGGTTTCTTCAGTATTCAGATATTACTAATACTAAAGGAGTTAACATGAGTGGTGAAACATTATCAATATGGGGGAATTATCCTAATAAATAATATAAAAAAATAAAAAAAAAGCATTTACCCTTATCACCATGTTATCATGTTGTTCCTTTTTTTAAAACTACATCAACCATAGTTTAACCTATTCCATTCATGGATTAGACTAAGTTACATTGAGTATGGTTCTCTCATACTTGTTAACCTAATACTTAAAATATAGATATCATATTATCATAAAATTTATGAAATTATCAATTAAAATAGTAAATGATATATATACACTCAAAATCCAATTTTTCCTTCCCCTAAAAACAATAATTTTTTCTACAATCATATACCCTTGTACTGATATATCATAATCATATACTATCAAAAACATACCTTACCATATCCTATTTGAATCTCCTAGACACTATAGAATAATAAGATTAAAAAATCCTTCAAAAAGTATCTTTTTATTTAACTATCAGTTGTTATAAACTACAAATTTATATATTAGTCACTATATATCATAATCAAAAAAATGAGATGAACTTCTCCAAAAATATCAGGAACCATTTATCTATCCCAAGGTTTTCAATACAATCTTACATACTTCTTCATAATAAAACCACCAATTATTATCTCATTATCTTGTGTACATTGAACAATATAGTTACCCAATAATCAATCATGTGTTCTCCAATAGTTATCCCAAAAATATAAAATTTCCAAAAAATAACTTTTCATGTTTATTAATACTAGTTAAACTTTCCCTACATAACTTTAAAGTATAAATATGGATGAATAATCCTTATAAGAATGACATTATCAATGCAAATTTTATAATATACCTGAATATCATTGATAAATATCTAATAATAATGAAAATAACTAAGAGATTGAAGAAAATATCCTTCTCATTACCTTAGGTAAGAATATGAAACACACATTATCCATCATAATAGGCATATAATTATATTACAAACCATTTATGTATACTCCCTTATTTGGTTATAAGACATAGTGGTTTCTAGATACACGCATTTCATATCTTCATATTCATTATTCTAATTTAAACAAATATTAAAACTAAATTTCTTGTGATAATATTTGGAATTTAAATTTTGAAAAATATATGTGAATATTTTATCCCTTCAAGACATATTTTTAACATATGATACATTTGGGTCAACCTATAACTTTTTTCTTAAGTCATTGGTTATCCATGGACATTGTATTACCAAGTTCTCTTACATAATTAGATAATTTCATTCTTATATCCTTCATAATAGTTTATAATAGTAGTTTAATGAAACAAATCATATATCAGATTAGTGAATTTGTATTTGTGTTATCTTATGCTTACTAATCATGAAAATGAGTGATCATTTTTTTCAATGCCCAACCAACCATTTTAAGGGTGATTACTATGAGCTGCATCTATTGGACAACTACATCAACTTTCGAGTATCTAGAAAAAAACATATTTCTATAAAATCTCACATAATCTCTAATTTACCGAAAAATATAGATGTTATCCAATACAGAGACTTACTCCAATGTTTTTTCATGGATGTTTTTTAATCAAAAACCCCAAAAAAATGGTCATTATTTTCTAAACATTATATCATATACTTATCAAAAATGGTAATATTTTAGGATCAATATTAACTTATCAACCCTTAAATTCCCTAAACTAATATCTTAACTTATAATGTTATCTAAACCATCCCTTTGATACTTACTATGAAATATCAAACCTGAAATCCCATATAAAATGCTCATAGACACATAATTTATATACATTCATTGATAATGGAAATAAAATCCAAGATATAACAAACCATAATTACAAAATCAATATTTATTATTGTATCTCTTACATCTAAAGGATCTTTATAGTTTTAGAGATTTATAGAATTATTACACAACATAAAATAATCAATCCAATGTTTTTTATTTCAAATAGATAATTTCCCCATTATAAAAAAACTTCTTAAGTCAAGATAAGTCATTAAAATCACATGAAAATTATTTCTCTCATGATATCCTTATAAACATGTCACATGTACTAGTTTTTACCATAACATAAGAAAAATAAAAACATCTAAAGGGGTGACCTCTAAATCTCATTAAGGGAGTCATATAACTAAAGCTGTTATGGAATAATCCTAACATATATTTTATGTCTAGAATAAGTAAAAATATTAACCCTATAATCGAATTGAAACATGGAGGATTACACATCTATGAAAATAAATGATAAAATTAATATAAATAATAATTATATCTTGATAATGGTATTTTTAGTGATAGAAATTGAAAACATGTTATCAAGGCCTTATTAAAAGACACATTAATTGTCGTTGAGACCACATTGAAGACATCTTGTTGAATTTGATATGCATACACTGAATACCCAAACATGTTTTGTCTCAGAAGACCTATAGATGAAGCAAGAGGATATATAATTTCTAGCCCCACCCATCACCTGATTAAGACCAATTATTGCACCATAATAGTCATCCTAAAAATTCATACTATCCCCTGAGGAACCACTTACTAAATAAAACATGGGTTTCTATATAAATATGTATATAGGATATCAATGAATACTCAACCTAAATTACTAGTCAATGATCTTCAATAATTAAAATACAGTGTCCCTTATAATTAAAAGGGATAACATGACCATAACCCATCTAGTAAAGTAATTTTCGTGATCGAACCACACATAACCAACATTCCAATAACTACCCATATTGGAATAATAATATAAAAAATTCCAATAATGTTTTCATTGTTAATAAATAGGATAACATGAACATAATCTATCCAAATGAATAAGGTGGATGACTAAATATTTCATAATTAACTAGATAATATTCATTTTCATTGAAAAATATATATATGGAAATATATAACATTTACCCATGACAATACAATAACATTTTTCTTGGTGAGAATCATCCAATTGGAATTATGTAAAATTTGGTGTTCACACCATATAGAAAAATGAGTTAATAACCATATAAATATTTGAAAAACATTATCGTAATCCATCAAAGGGATGTTAGTTGGATGATTTAGAATAAAATATCCCCCGTTTACCAAAGGAAACCTATAAGGATTTTGAAATAGATTAAAAACAAATTTGAAAAATAATTATTTAATGGATAAATTGAATAAAGGATCATGAATTTAATTTTTAGGTATTGTGATATCATTTCCCCAAAATGATGTAAAAGAGAAAGTTATGGGTCACTTTCTAACATCATTTTAAAAATATGAGGGAATACTCATTAAAATCCATCAATTTTAAAGTAATACCCAATAATTGATTCTTGAAAATTAAATAAAGTTTTATAATGGAAATTTGGATCCAAAAATTTTGATTTTGAAATGGTTATTTTTAATACATGAAATAACCATCATAAAAAATGAACAATTTAGAAAGAGTAATAAAGAATTATTTTTGTTAAATCATCATTTTTCAAAAGGGGATTACAAAATACCATATAATAAAATATTAATGTGGGGGAAAATAATCCAAGAAAAATAATATTCAAGATAAAACCTATTAAATAAAGTATATGGATTTGAGTTAACAAAAATCCCTACTATTTGAAATAAAAATATTAATATCCACTTGAATGGGGGAACACTATTTGAAAAGTAATTTCCTTGAAATTATCATAGTATGATAAAAATATATCCTGGGATATTGAGTCAACCATACTATAAAAACAAGGTTATTATTGTGTAACATGTCTCAAAGAATAACCTTAAATTATAATACCATTATTATTCACTAAATATTGAAATAAGGTGTATAGTATCATACATTTCTCAAAGAGAGGAAATTTATACAAATACACTTACATTATTTCCTTTCATATTTTGTCATTATCTAAACTCATATCAAGAAAACATAAATATACTATATATAATATTTCAAATCCTTTTTAAAAATTATTACAGTGTTTTAATCCTTATTAAATTCACTTATCATGAATACATTAATTATTTATAGTGTTATGACAATGAACTGTTAATATATTTAGATGTTTTGTGCATGTTTAAAAATTTTGATATCAATAATGTAAATTTTATTCCAAATTCATTATTTATATATTATTTAATATTATCTTATATATAACCAAAATTGATTTAAAATTATCTTATTTCATTCCATATTTATTTTTGTTATGTTATGTAAGAACATAAGTTAAAGGAGCTTATTTTGGTAATTTTTTTCCTTACAGACGATGTATTAAGAAGAAGTTATATAACATGTGTAAATTTTTATAAATAATAAAATAAAATTTTTGATATTAAATTATAATAATATTTTTATTATGTTTCCCATATTCATCCATGATGGTATTTTAAATCATCATATATATAGGGGTGAAACCATCCAAAACATAAAGAAGAATTATCTCGATTGGTCAGTATGGTCAAGTAGATCCTTAATTTGACATAATATAATTACAATAAAATAATATTCATATTATTTTAATATATTTATCATGGTGAACTATATTTTATAATTTTTTATTAATATAGGAAAAATAACATAAAAAAGTTACTCTTCATCAAGGCAGTTGTTCGCGTACACACACGATTGATGTTATTTTTCTTCTATAAGTGCATAGAAATGATTAAATAAGGATTATTGAATAAATATAATAAAATATTATAATACTAACAATATTGAAGTCATCTTATCATTATATTGATAATATTATTCAATGTAAAATATTAAGAAGAAAACACATGTGGGGGATAATACTTATGGCTGGGACATAAATTTTTCATATAATTATCCATGAATATGAAGGTGATAGGCATAATATGAGTTCAATTTGATTCTATTCCTTCTATAGGTTCTCTAAGTTAAGATGTGAAATTGGAAGAACATGTGTATATTTAGGTGGTGTAAGTGGTTTGTATTTATATATTGAATTTAATGAAGCTTTTTGAAAAACATTCACATTTTTCAGTAGTATAGTATTATTATCAAGGTTATATTGATAAAAAATGAAATTAATTATATTGAAAAATTTTCTTGGTCGATCAAAAGATCAAAAATTCAATACAAGTTATGTTTTTAAATTCTTTAGGACTTTTACACTATGTTAAACTCACGTAAACACAATTTACTGTTACCATGGCAATAAATTTTTAAAATTATTAATTAATTTTAAAGGGAAAAAATTAAAATTGAAAATATTTATTAATTATAATATTATTATTTCTATTTTGAAACCCATTTTAAAAAATAATATTTATACATGTATGAAATTTTTATTTCAAAATAACAACCCTAAAAAGGGTAAAATAGTTTTTTTGAAAAATAATGTTATTAAGCTTATAAAAATATGTATATATATAAACATTATCGTAGTTAGTGTCTTTAAATCCATAAAATTATTTATTATAAATTGAATAAAATTAATTATTCTTAAAATTAAATCAAAAACTAAACAACACCTTGAAAATAATTTATTTAAATAGGTGACCAAAAATATTTTTTATATAAAAGAAATATTTTACATTAGTTTTTTTTATTTTGGAATAATTTTTATACGTAAAAATTATATTTATAAATTAATAATATTATTAATTATTTTTTATATTTTATTTCTAAATAGATTTGAATTTTTTTAGTTTATACTTACATTGTGATAAAATTATGAATTTTTTTTAAATACCACATTTTTTACAAAAAAAAACTTATTATAAAATGATAGAAAATTAATACTATTCTAATTCATATTTTAGTAATTAAATAATGAGGATTATTTTATGTAATTTAAAATATAAAATCTGAAAATCTATATTTTAATAGGAAATGGAAAACAGACAGAAAATTGCTTTAATAGAAAACACCGTTTTTTAACATTAACTCAAATTAATTATTTATCTTATTAAGGTAATAATAATTAATTTAATACCAATTTATGATAATTTATAATTTTATTATAGTATGTTTTGGCTCATCTATTTTGGGTTTCTCATGAGACAGAAGTTATTAGACACATTGACTTATTTAAAGGTATTTATAATTTCATGGTGTTTGAAAAAGTTCAGATAATATTTACTAGCAGGGAACAAATATATAATGTAAGATTTATTAAATCCATGATTATTTCCATGAATTTAGTAAAATGGTTTAATTGATGAATATGAAGCTGGTATAATTCTATTGGTTTAAAAATATTGAAAAACATGTCATTTTTTAAGTCATATTTTTTTAATGCTTTTCTAGATAACATAGATTTATCAATATGAATTATCCATATGTCATGATTAAATAGTGATATATTTCCAAATGAGAAGTCTTAGGTTGGAATAAAAGGAGATATAAACATTAAAAAACTCAACATAATGACTTCTAAATTTTAAAATAAATAATCCATGCTTATTTTAAATATGTTATATCGAATATATATGATGGATTTTATAAATAGGAATATTATGATTTGTGATATAAGGAAAATAAACATATCATGGTTTCTAAAATATTTGTTATTTAAACATCTGTACTCAATAAAAGACACTAATAAGATATGTTCAATGGAATATCAATATATTTGTGTATGTTTTATATCAGTATAAATTGAAGAGATAGGGAAAATAATGGGCTATGATTCAACTAAAAAGGGTGTATTTAGGTACTGCATTAGGGATAATGAAAGAATACATAATAAAAATTGATCTTAACAACATAGATATATCATAGTCATTGGTTACACATTATGTATTTATAAGGAGTCCAATTGAGATTATAGAAAAATACATTACTCATTTGTGATTTATAGAAATAATAAAATATAAAAGAGGAGAGGATTATATAATAATTCATTTATATACATTTACAATATATAAAAAAGAGGAATAAGATTGGGCAAATGATGACGATACAGTTCATTACTATAATTAAAAAACATCGTATCCTTTTGTGGTATTTTTTTGAGATCATTTGATTCACTTGTAGTTGATAGTGTATCATAATATTTTAATAGATTACTATGATGTCCCACCCTAGAACCACCACATGAACCAGAGTAGAACATGGCCTAAAGCATGCCTCCTCATATTCTATAGGCTAATGACGCATGATGATGGTCAGAACCACACACTAAGGAGAATATTACCATGAATATGATTCATGCAACATAGAAAAAATAACTGAAACCATCAAATAGAATAATAAAACTGCCTATAAATAAATACACCAAATAATATACCAAATGAATATGGAATCATACATACTCATGGTTATTCCAGCATAGAAAATTGATATCCCACTATAATAGTCTCATATTAAAATAAAACTGGAGAATGATATTACAAATGACTCTACTTTCATCCCTAGTTATAACTCAATCATAGTCTCTAAATTTTAATCGAGCCACTGCATCCCAATCATGAATCAATATTACTCTTCCAAATCACGTATAGATAAAATTATTAACATATAATTAAAAATATTTTCTACACACAAAAAAAATTCCTACATGGTTGAGATATAATTCACAATAGCCTTCATCCAATTCTTTCACTAATATCTTCATTGATAAAAAAATTCATGTCCATGTTCTATGCACAATCTTGGAAAGTAATAATGGGAAAAAAATTAACACAATAATTTGAGAATCCTATAATAACTATGACAACATGTATTCTAGAGAGCTATAGTCTCATATCGAGTCATAATTTTATAACCAAGCCTCTATAAGGCCAAACCATACCTTCTTTAGCACCATGTTGGAATATTATTATATCGTCATGTCATGATATTATATATGATGGTCAGACCATACCTGAACACTCACTATTGTGATGTATCCAAAATCTCAACTTGCTTCCCATAGGGATAGGGTATGGTCATACATACAAACATTTAACCACTACTAAATCTATAATATTTGGATATATAATCCATGACCTATGTCAGATCAAGACTCAACCCCTCACAGGTGTCCCATTTCCAAGATGCAAGCCAACTCATGGAAAGGTCCTCAACAAAATCCTTTAAATGAATGGTCACATCATGCACATGGGATCTTTGTCTCTCCAATGATAGTCTATCCAGAATCGTCTCACCAATGGTTGGACCAAGATTCAGGATCCTCTCTCCCACAATTCCGACAACAAAACATAAGAACAAAATAAAATACCCACACGAAACAACAAATAGGCATTATAACCTATCAAATAGCTCATTTAATATTACCATATAGAGACCCAACCTTTTTATACATTACTATTACATTATTTTAAAAATAAAAAACTCAATAGTATTACACATTGAGGATACAATGGTTCAGTTTCTTGGTCAATCTAGGACAAAACATAACAATTACAACATCGAGCATAAACTTTTTTGTTCATTTCTTCTTCTCTAGCTTCTTATTGGCACTTGACCTCTATTTAGTACATGTAGACACCTAAGGATATACATGAAAAGGGGTTAAATATAATCCCATTAAGAGTATAGATAAGAACAATATAGAATGGGATGATTATATTCATAACAAAGACAATGAATCATGAACATGAGAGGAATCATTAATAGGAGACTTGAAATGTGGCAATGTAGGAAAATGAAACATCATGCCTTATTGGTTAACTACCACACATGCTTCTAAAAAAAGATATAATTTTTTTCACACATAATTTCACATTTTCTCATGAGATTCATTACTTTACCCAATGCATTGGATCACTATATAATTTCAGGCACACTTGTCACATTTAAACATTCATATTGCGCTATATAATTCTGGGTGCACCTGTCACATCATAACATTATCATTAAAATGCATGCCACATAGAATAGATATCAATAATGAACATAACTAACCCATGTAAAGGAATGGGTTTCATCTCAAAATAAAACATTCATAATCATTTGGTTTCCAAAAGAAAGTGGGAACAACATACTTGATACAAGAACCATCAACCTTGAATGAGAGGTAAAAGATGAGTTCTTAAAAGAAGGGTTCTTTTGGAAAACATTTAGTTGGAAATAAAAATTATTAGAATAAATTTATATACCATAAAATTTAATATAATGATGATAAAATTATTTTTAAGATGTGAACATACAAAATTTTGAGTGAAAGAGGGAGAACCCGAAGAATGAAGGTGGGGTCTGAGAATTTCCCCTTACCTTGTATCTGAATACATCCTTCTCTTTAATGTCCTGTATAATAACATTATATTCATTAATTAGAAATTAAATAACCTTTTATAGCTTAATAATGGTTATTATTATTTCATTATGTTATTTTATGGGCCTTTTGATGAGTTATATAGTCTAAAAACACTATTCGGGAATTTTCATTTTTATGGTTCTCTTGAGCGTTTCACATGTATTCATGAATTGAAGTTTGTGTAGAAAATGGATCAACATACAGAAAATAAATTACATGTTATTAATAATATTCTATAAGTTAAAATGATCTTAATATGAATTAAATTTTATATCATGTGGATGAATCATTAGATAATAATTTAATGATGGTCGTTTGGGTTAATTTGGGCAGTTTTTCGACAACAACGAACATGTTTTGTTTACTCATCTAGTAATATGTACATAAGTTATATAATGAAATTAAAATATGAAATATACATATATAATATTCTGGTTCAACTATAAAAATTGTTTCATGACCATATTTTTAGGTAGAAATGGAAAAAGAAAACATGTCGTTCTTGAAGGTGATAGATTAACACCTTACGAAAAACGTTTTATTTTATAAAATAAAAGGAAGAGAAGAAGGGGGTTGGATGGTATAATATCACATTAGTATCATACAATTACAGTATATGTGTGATACTGGTGTCACCATACCATTTTTACAAAGATAGGTTTGGAGAGAATAAGAAAAGGACTTGAAATTTAAAGGGAATTAAAGGAAAGAGGAATATAAATTACCTCTTGAACCCTCCTCTTGAGATCCTCTTTAAGGGGCCTTATCTTGGTCTTTTGAGGAGACCAGAAGCTCTTGGACCTAGGGGAGGGGCTAGGGGATATTCTTGAGTATATTTTAGACAATTCTTAAAGCTTGAGAGGTGTGGATTGGCAAGAGGAGGGAGAGGGGTTGTTTATACAATAGGAGGGAGGTGTTTTTAGTATAAAATATTGAATAAAATAATATATCAAAAGTTATACTTATAATAGTAGTTTTTTGAAATCATAAATCATATATTAATATAATATAATTTATTTTAGTATTTAAATATTCTTTATAATTCGAATTCATTAAATTATTAATAGGAGAGTGAAAGAAAGAGAAAAAGACACTTTAAGAAATCACCTTTTGACGTTAGGCTTTGGAAAGTCCTTTTTAGGTTTGAAAATTGAGTTTATTGTATTTTAAGGAACCATTTATAAAATTTAATATAATTTGGCTGAACCTAATGTTCTATAATGTTGAATTCATCATTACATCATTAATGATGCAATTTAGGATACACCGATTATGCAAAAAACTATATTTTTACTATTCACCCGAAAATTGATGTATTGAAGAAAAATCCCAAAATTTCACCCTAACCATTTTTTGTCATGTACAATCTAAAAATGAAGTCCATTTGTCAAAAATAATTTTCTAAATATGGTTAATTTAATATTTAATTAAAATTATATTTTACTTGAAAAATATAGTTTTTTAAAAAATAAAACTAATTTTATAATGCTTTCAAAAATTATGTAGGGTCTTATAAAATTATCTAAAATCTAGGAGACATTTATTTTATAATTTATGAAAAAAATTTAAGATAATACATTTTATTTTAAATTAATTAGTTAATTATAATTAATTATTTTTAACTTACAAAAATACCAAAACGTTTACTATGGTCAAAATGTCACTTTCTAAGATGCCTAAATTTTATTTAATTATTCATGGGCGAGGTGACTATTATTTGTATGATTTACTATTCAAAAGGGTCGTACTACTATTCATAAGGGTAGGATACTATTCCTAGGGGTAGGTTACTATTCACCAAAAATTATGTTTTTCTTAGTAGACCCAAAAAATCATATTGAACACAACCGTGTATGTCGGATTTTTGAAATTCTAAACACATAAGGGACAAAAAAAAATTTAAAGTTCACTTAAAACTTCTTAGTTCATTATTTTGTGTTTTCATGTGATTCTATGACATATTTTTAAGAAGGGAATTTCCATTGAAATACTTTGGGTCGTTACATTCCTCTCCCCTTACGAAATTTCGCCCTCAAAATTTCACATTACACAAACAGGTGAGGGTACTTATCCTTCATCTCCTCCTTTGGTTCCCAAGTAGCTTCTTAAAACATATGTTTCATCCACAACACTTTGACAAGGTAATTTTTCTTGTGGCATAGAACCTTATCTCTCCAGTCCAGAATCTCTATTGGCTGCTCCTCATAAAAGAGATCATTTTCCAGTTGTACCACCTCTGAGTTTAGTACATGTGACGGATGAGGTATGTACTTCCTCAAGAGTGATACTTGAGAAAAATCATGAACTTGATCCATATTTAGTGGAAGTTCAAGACGATAGGCCACAACTCTTATACGATCAAGAATTTCGAAGGGTCTAATGTACCTTGGGGTTAGCTTTCGTTTCTTCCCAAATCACATGACTCTCTTCCATAGTGATATTCGAAGGAAGACCTTATCTCCATCACCAAACTCTAAATCCCTTCGACGGTTGTCAGCATAGATCTTTTTCTGACTTTGAGTAGCTTTGATGTGTTTCTGTGTAACACCCCGACCCTAGATACCCAGAGTCGGTGCATTATTACATAACATTTGAATGATCACAAGGGATCAAGTCTCGAATGACTGATTTGTTTAATAGTCTTGGAAACACTAGATATATTCATAAGTCATACATTACATCATAAGGTAAAAAAACTACAACAACATCTTGTCTTCATATCCCCTCATACAATCCCTGCAGGTCATTCATAAATTACTTCTTCATAATCCTGGGAAAAATAAAACATTGAAAGCGGTGAGATCAGATGCTCAGTAAGGATAACATTATAGTAGAAGCTCTCATAGATAAGCATAAACGCTTAAGGCGGTTTATAACTAAAACAAAAACCTTTTAAACTTGAACTTCAGCATAAAATGGAAAAGATTAAATAAAATAAATCCATTTACTTACTCACATGGATATTCTACTAGTCGAATGATCACATGCAATATCAATAACCACTTTCATAATGATGGAATGCATAATGCCAGACTATCATAACCACATAGACAAAGCCTCATGCCAAGACTACAAATAAGATTCTTCCAAAGCCTTATGCCAAGACACTAGTTTGTCTCATGAGACCTACCGATGCATCGAGGAGCTATAGTGGGCTCCACTCATCACTTACTAAGTCCAATGTATTCCTCATATGAAAAGTTTGAAACATAACATAAACATTCGTATTAAAACTAGCATACAAAATGTCAATACTTTATCCAAAAACCATGAATGGTATAAAAATAGCACATCCACAGTCAAACATAACTCATTCGATACAATATGGAAGATTTAATTGTATCATATTAACCTCAATAAATAATAATGAAGGATATTGACATAGATGAAAAAAATCATCAAAACTATTTGAGAAAAATATCCCCCTTTTTCTTGAAATCATTTAAAGTCACACTATTTGTCAGGAAGCAATTTAAAAATATATTTTTGAATCAAAGTGTCACATATCACTTTGAAACTTTTAAAAGGAGTTTTTATTTTAAAACATTCATCTACATATAAATAAATCCTTAAAACCATTTTTAAAACATGGACATTAATGAGCAAGATTTAAGAGAATAAGTCTTTAAAACATTTAAAAATGGTATTTTAGTTAGAGTTTCTAACCAAAAGAGAGACACTTGAATACAAATAATTGAGGTAATCAAAACATTGCAATATCATGAGAATAAAGGAATTCATGATATACTATGTCAAAGTACATTATATACACCACAAAAAATTGATTTGGTGTATAACAACAAAGAAGTCTCAATGGAATGTAAATTGAGATGAAATCTATCATAAAAGTCGTATCCTTAGGTTAAGGATAAATCAACGAAATAATTATGTGTGAAAAATATAAATACACTAAATATGATTGGATACTCAGTTTAAAACAATCAAAGGACATTCACACATATTCTTGTAAAAACAAAACCAACGAATTGGATGTTTAACTCAACAAATGGAGAATGAGTTAAAATTACTCTTATCAAATTCATATCAAAGACTTGAGAAATTATCAATTGAGTGATTATGTGTATCAAAAGTATATCCACAGGAAGGGGAGTGGAAATTATGACATAATAAAATTCATAGTGATTCCACACATAATCTTTGGGTAATATAATCAATGAAATATGCGTAAAGCCAAATGAGTGGAAATTGAAATTTCAAATTCCCTTATCGATTAGGTAACTTACGAAACATACACCCATGAAAGAAGCATCATACCATGATGATGTAAATACCCATAAATTAAAGTATATTACACAATGAATACAATCATGGGTAGTACACATACACAACATGCAATAATTAAGTGGTGAATAATGGAAATCTCACAGAATTTAAAGCGAGATAAGAAACCCCTTACCTTGTACTTTTCCTTTGTTGGGGGTAGGTTAACCTCCTGTATAATGTTTAAATAATTGTTATTAAATTATTCATGAATCATATAAATTAATATGATATCATATATGATCTTTTAAAGTTGCTTTGTTAATAATATCTTAGAATTATCGTCGTTTTGGGTGTTAACTTACTCATTTTTCTTTTATATGTTTTGTTACATAAGCCATGTTTGTCATGTATAGGTTGTATCTTATTCATATCCAGAATGATATAAAGTTCTTAAACATTATTTTTAAATTATAAAATGATAATTATTCTTGAATGGATATGATGTAGAATGAATCTCATCGCGTTCGTGGAGACGGTAGTCCGTACGTACGCACGAGCGACAGTATCATTATTTAGATATTAAAATAATATATAATTGGATGGTATATCATATATAATGAATCATTATCATGTTATTGTTTTTATTTAAATGAGTTAAACATCATTATTATACCCACCCAAATAATAATATATTGAATAACAATTACACCACGACGTGGAGACGGTAAGCCGTACGTACGCACGTATGGTGACATGTTATTCAAAGGGTGGATAGAATACTGAATTTGGTTGTACCATATTTATAATAACATAACAGTATATATAAGATACTGGAGTTATTATTTTATAATTGTAATAACAAATAAATAAGAAGTGGAAGAAGAAAGGAACTTGAAAAGGGGTGGTGAAAACATTACCTCTTCTTCGGGTTCTTCCTTTTGATTTGATCAAAAAAGCTCCTTAGGTTGGCTTTCTGATCAAACTAAGGCCTCTAGGTTATATTGATGGAAGTTGAAAGAGTATTTGGGAAGGGGTAGGCCGATCCAAAAGGCTTTGAAGGTGTAAAGAAATGATAAAGAGGAGTGCCCTTTTATAAGATGGGTGAGGGGCCCCTTTGGAAAAGCTAGAAATATTAATTTATAATAAATTCATATTCGGTTTCTAATGGATCCAAAGTTTATAATTAAAAGTTTAAGGTGAGGATAGGTCGAAAACCTTTCAACCAATATAATTTAGACAGGTTTGGGTTACTACATTAACCTTATCTTTTAGTTTTAAGTCTTAGTTAATTAGTTTGACATTTACCATGTCACTTTGTATTTTTATATTATATAGTTAATAAACTTACTATATACATTCAAGAGACCCCCAAGTGGTCCATTAATAATACAAATATCATGATATAAGTCTCTAGGACGAACCTTAGTTTTTTAGGAATTTAATATCAATTAATAATATAATATTTGTTTTAAAAACTATTTTATGTCAATTTTGACACTATTAAATAGTTGATTTTTGTTGAACTCATAACCGAATGATTACTTCGAACAAAGTCAATTAAATAAATCATAATATGTCATATTATCCTAGAAAATTATTTTAATTAATTAAAAGTATTAAATTATATTTATTTGGGTATTTATAATATCAATTATTTTAATTTTTCACTATTATAGTAATTACTGCATCATCATTGTGTCATAAATATATTAAATTATTCAATGTCTAAAAATTAAAAATAAAATATAATTATGTATTAAATCTTATTATATTTTTAATTAATATTTACAATCGAATTTATCTTATGTATACCCCTATATTAAAAATGTTTTAATAAATAAACATTGATTTTAACTCTTTTAACTCTTCTTTGAATTAAATAATAATAAATGTCCTAATCTAATCCAAGTGGACCTAAATGATAATATTTTATTCATAAGGTTGTTTTTGGTCGAGATACAATTGTCCAATATAATTAGGACATGTGTTAGGGTAATATTAATATCATTTTTACCCTTAATTACCCTATTTACTTTTAATTGTTGTAAATAAAAGTAAAAAGTTAATATTCACCAAAAATTACTTTCATCTCATTGAACCAAATTTTACTTCTTGATATTAACCGTGTCTCTAGGATTTTCGAAATTCCATTCACAGAAGCAGAAAAATTAAGTTTTATGAAAAATTCTGTTTTTTAACTACCACTTAGTAGTTTCACTATTCATCAAAAATTGATGTTTTTCAAAATGATGCCGAAATTTCACCCTAACCTATAATTGATATTCTGAATTCAAAAACGATTTCTATTTTACAAAATTATAGACATATAAGTTTAATTAATTAATTTTATAAGTAATTCCAGCTGTCACAACAAATAGCGTGTTTTTAAGAAACAATATATATCAAAAGATTGACAATTGTTTAGGTCCAATTTCAAAGTGAAATTAATTCTAATGAACACCATTGGATAAAATGGTAAAAATATATTCTAATTATTCTTTAAAACCACTCAATAATATAATTTATCACTATAAATTATTTTGATTTCAAAATTTGTTTTTAATTAAAATTTAGTAATTTTCACTATTCATCAAAATATAAAAGTTATCTGAAAAGTACCAAAATTTCACCCTAGGATAATTTCTCTATTCTGAATCAAAAAATGAATTCTATTTTACCAAATTAAAAACATAAAAGTTTAATTTATTAATTTAAAATTGATTCCCGCTTTCAAAACCAAAAGGCGTATTTTTAAGAAATAATAACTATCAAAAGTTTGACACTTTTTTATGTCCAATTTCAAGGTGAAATTACTTAAAATGACCATCATTGGATTAAATAGTAAAAATATAATCTATTTATACTTCCAAACTAGTAAAATGTATAATTCAACAATATAAATTATTTTGATTAAAAAAGTTGTTTTCAGTTAAAATATAGTATTTTTCACTATTCACTCAAATATGAAAGTTATCAGAAAGACACCAGAAAATTATTGATACTAAATTCTTATGTCCCGATTCTAAAGAAGAATTTAATTTTGTCAAATTGAATATATAAAAGTTTCAAATATTGTTTTTAAAAAGCCTTCGCCATTAAAAGGCGGTAAAATTTCATTTTTTGAAAAATACTTCTTTTATCTGAAAAAATGAATTTGTTCATAAATCATGTCTTAGAAACTCAGAATATGGATTAAAAATATAAGGATAATATAATATTTAAAATTTAGTTAATACTATTCATAACCTCTTTTTAACAGCTAGTTTGGTAAGTCGTGGTGTACATGAACTCAATGTTGCGTACAACACACGCTGTTGTATTATTCAACGAGAAGTGTACCATGAAAGATTGGGGTGTTACATTCACCCCTCATTCAATAAATTGTGTCCTCGCAATTTTAAAAATTTGGCCTGATAATGGAAAGTCCCGCATCGGAAAAAGATTCAATAAAACTATCACTTTAAAAGAAAGAAAGAGGGGTCTAAAGGTCACCCAAGATAACCCATACTAGGATTCCAGGTAAGAAAACATGGATGTGGATGATAAAATAAGTGACAAGTTCTAATGGAGAGGGATAGAAATCATGATCAGGAGAAAGTTAACAATAAGAAAACCAAAAACTTTTGTTGGGACAAACGATCATTAGTCTCCTAGTATGAAAACTAAACGGACAACATTTTTTGTTTTAAGTTACATTACATAAGGATGAGGAATTCATTTATGATATTGACTAAGAATATAAAGATATATACTTACTTTTTAAGTAGAGTTTCATTCTTTAATAAATTTCCACCCCTAACACATTTTTTTAAAAGATGAGTATTATAGAAGACTTGGTCACACTAGAAGAGCTAGAATAAACTTTTATAGAATCACATTATCCATGCAGGATAAACTATATATTTACATTGTCTTTACAGATTAATCAAAACAAAAATGGTTAGTACAAGATCTAATGATCCCCTAAAAGGATATTCCTTGAGAGAAATAAACACTAATAGTATTTTCTAAAATTAAACCAATAATACCCCAAATTTAAATAAATACCATTCAAAAATCAATTGTCCTTAAAATCCTTCAATATAATCCATAGTAATATTGAAACCCAAAATATAGACGAATTTGATTGTGTAGTCTCCCATGTTAAATTGTATCTCCAAATGACATAAAATAATCTTAAAGTCACATACTTAAAAGTAATTAACCTCATCACATATTCTCTATTATAGGTTAATCATTTCCATAAATAACCCAAATCACTATAAATCCACAATAAAAACCTAGATAAAAATCCACCATTACTCCACAAATGAAACCCCATACTACTCTATTTTCCTTTGGCATATAGTGTTCTCAACAAAGCGAACAACTTCCAAAATAACATTTATCACTTAATAACCAAATCATTTTTCTATACTAAGGGTATTCATTTGATAAGACATAAGATCCCAAATCAAATTATTATTGATCAATAAAATCATTTAACTAAAAATAATAGTCTCACTAACCAGGGACTTCACGTAGTCCAGCGGTAGGCGATAAATCCCAATCGCACTTTGGTTGTGGGTTCTATTCCCACATCTTTGTCCAACACGACAGGTTGTCACACAGTCTACGTGTTTTCCTTTTTCAAAAACTATATTTTATAACATTACCAAAATGAGATAAATTCCTCAAAATAACCATAACATAATTTAACTACAAATGTTATCTCATACCTTGCATTTTCATCCCAAATTATAATAATTTGTAATTGCCTCAAACCCAATGATCATATAAAACCAAATGGTTATTTAAAACTATATCCACAAATGAAAAGATTATTCTTCCATAAGTATCATTCTCACATGGAAAACGTTTGGATTAAAAATACAAGAGAAAATTATTCCAAAGTAAACCCTTCAACAAGGATCACTAATAATTTTTAAACTTTTATCCAACCATTTACTTCCACATAGATTCTTCTCTGACCAAGAAAATATCCTGTAGAATATGACATTCATTGGGGTAATGGCCAGGTCCCCTACATTTACGGCAAATGATTTTAAATGGATTCTTGGGACCATTTTTATCCAATTCTATAGTACTCTTCATTTTTCTTTGGCAATTCTTCACTTTATGTCCTTCCTTCCCGCACGTAAAGCATTTCTTTGTCCCATTGAGACACATTCCTGGGTGTCTCCTTCCACATTTCTTGCATGATGGAAATTGAGGATTTCTTTCTCCATGGTCTCCACTACTGGAGCTCTTATCATTCATCACATTTCTATTCTTTGTTGAGTCTTGTAATTGGTTAATATATATATTGTTGATCATATTTTTGGAAAAATGTTTTGGCATAAAGACGATATCTTTTACACCTATCAACAATCCATTTTGTTGCTCATTCCCACCACCGTTCCCACCTTGTACATCATTCTCAAAGTCACTATGACTTCCTTGGAATCCACCCATTGACTAAAACCAGAAATCATTGTGTGAGTAATAGTAGTCATATAATCATTTAGAGATTAACATGTCACCATATTCTCAATTTGAAATATATTAGGATTAACCAAGGTCATTTACTCTCATCTTATATATATATTACTTCAAATTGGTTTGTAAAGAAAATGTAAATTATCCTAAGAATATCCCCCGGGAGTGTCTTAACCAAGAGTGCAGCAAGGCCCGTTGTCGGGCACCAGTTCCCATTCGAGTCTAGCTCAAAGCGGTGTTTTCGGGTTTTACCCCTAGGTACATCTGTGCCAAAGCCGCCTCTACCTGCTCGTATCCAGACAGGGATGTATTGCTCAGAAAACTCACAAAATATCTACAATACCAAAATTATAGGAAGTTATTCCATACTAATCCTCAAAGTTCATCTTAGGTCTACGTGCTCTAATCAGAGTTTATGTAAATCAAGCTTCCAAGGTTTATACTAAACTTCCTCTATTACCAACTGTAACACCCCGACCCTAGATACCTAGAGTCTGTGCATTATTACGTAACATTGGCATGATCACAAGGGATCAAGTCTCAAAAGAATGATTATATTAGTAGTCTTGGAAACACTAGATATATTCATAAGTCTTACATTACATCATATGGTAAAAAAACTACAACAAAATCCTGTCTTCATATCCCCTCATACTATCCCTGTAGGTCATTCATAAATTAATTCTTCCTAATCCTGGGAAAAATAAAACATTGAAAGGGGTGAGCTCAGATGCTCAGTAAGGATAACATTACAGCAGAATCTTTCATAGATAAGCATAAACACTTAAGGTAGTTTATAACTAAAACAAAAGCCTTTTAAACTTGAACTTCAGCATAAAATGGAAAAGATTAATTAAAATAAATCCATTTACTTACTCACATGGATATTCTACTAGTCGAATGATCACATGCAATATCAATAACAACTTTCATAATGATGTAATTCATAATGCCAGACTATCATAACCACATAGCCAAGGCCTCGTGCCAAGACTACAAATAAGATTTTTCCAAGGCTTTGTTCCAAGACACTAGTTTGTCTCATGAGACCGACCGATGAATCGTGGAGCTATTGCGGGATCCACTCGTCACTTAGTAAGTCCAATACATTCCTTATATGAAAAGTATGAAACATAACATAAACATTCCTATTAAAACTAGAATACGAAATGTCAATAGTTTATCCAAAAACCATGAATGGTATAAAAATAGCACATCCACAGTCAAACATAACTCATTCGATAAAATATGGAAGATTGTATTGTATCATATTAACCTCAATTGAGAATAATGAAGGATATTGACATAGATGAAAATAATTATCAAAACTATTTGAGAGAAATATCCCCCTTTTTCTTGAAATCATTTAAAGTCACACTATTTGTCAGGAAACTATTTAAAAATAGATTTTTGAATCAATGTGTCCCATACCACTTCGAAACTTTTTAAAGGAGTTTTAATTTTAAAACTTTAATTTCCATATAAATAAATCCTTAAAACCATTTTTAAAACATGGACATTAATGAGCACGATTTAGAAGAATAAGTCTTTAAAACATTTAAAAATGGTATTTTAGTTAGAGTTTCTAACCAAAAGAGAGACACTTGAATAAAAATAATTGAGGTAATCAAAACATTGTAATATCATGAGAATAAATTAATTCATGATATAATATGTCAATGTACATTATATACACCACATAAAAGTGATTTGGTGTATAACAACAAAGAAGTCTCAATGGAATGTAAATTGAGATGAAATCTCTCATAAAGGCCATATACATAGGTTAAAGATAAATCAATTACATAATTATGTGTGAAAAATATAAATACACTAAATATGATTGGATATTCATTGTAAAACAATCAAAGGACATTCACACATATTCTTGTAAAAACAACACCAACGAATTGGATGTATAACTCAACAAATGGAGAATGAGTTAAAATTACTCTTATCAAATTCATATCAATGACTTGAGAAATTATCAATGAAGTGATTATGTGTATCAAAAGTATATCCACAGGAAGGGGAGTGGAAATTATGACATAATTAAATGAATAGTGATTCCACACATAATCTTGGGGTAATATAATCAATGAAATATGTGTAAAGCCAAATGAGTGGAAATTGAAATTTCAAATTCCCTTATCGATTAGGTAACTTATGAAAAATACACCCATGAAAGAAGAATCATACCATTATGATGTAAATACCCATAAATTAATGTATATTACACAATGAATACAATCATGGGCAGTACACATACACCACATGCAATAATTAAGTGGTGAACAATGGAAATCTCACGGAATTTAAAACGAGATAAGAAACCCCTTACCTTGTACTTTTCCTTGGTTGGGGGTAGGTTAACCTCCTGTATAATGTTTAAATAATTGTTATTAAATTATTCATGAATCATATACATTAATATAATATCATATATGATCTTTTAACATTGCTTTGTTAATAATAACTTATAATTATCGTTGTTTTGGGTGTTAACTTACTCGTTTTCTTTTATATGTTTTGTTACATAAGCCATGTTTGT
The DNA here is from genome assembly GCA_963277665.1 of Viscum album. NCBI lineage: Eukaryota > Viridiplantae > Streptophyta > Magnoliopsida > Santalales > Viscaceae > Viscum > Viscum album. Next base: position 1,996,485,984 of record OY728136.1, read on the forward strand.
CATGGATAGGTTGTATCTTATTCATATCCAGAATGATATAAAGTTCTTAAACATTATTTTTAAATCATCAATTGATAATTATACTTGAATGGATATGATGGAGAATGAATCTCATCGCGTTCGTGGAGACGGTAGTCCGTACGTACGCACGAGCGAGAATATCATTGTTTTGATATTGAAATAATATAAAATTGGATGGTATATCATATATAAAGAATAATTATAATGTTATATTTTTTATTTAAATGAGTTACACATCATTATTATACCCACCCAAATAATAATATATTGAATAACAATTACACCACGACGTGGGGACGGTAAGTCGTACGTACGCACGTATGGTGACATGTTATGCAAAGGGTGGATAGAATACTTAATATGGTTGTACAATATTTATAATAAAATCACAGTATATATAAGATACTGGAGTTATTATTTTATAATGGTAATACCAAATAAAGAAGAAGTGGAAGAAGAAAGGAACATGAAAAGGGGTGGTGAAAAAATTACCTCTTCTTCGGGTTCTTCCTTTTGATTTGATCAAAAGGGATCCTTAGGTTGGATTTATGATCAAAATAAGGCCACTATGTTGTATTTAGGGACGTTTAGAGAGTATTTGGGCAGGGGTTGGCCGAACCAAAAGGATTTGAAGGTGTGAAGAAATGATAAGGAGGAGTTCCCTTTTATAAGAGGGGTGAGGGGCACCTTTGGAAAAGCTAGAAATATTAATTTATAATAAATTCATATTCGGTTTCTAATGGATCCAAAGTTGATTATTAAAAGTTTAAGGTTGGGATAGGTCTAAAACCATTAAACCAAAAGAATTTAGACAAGTTTGGGTTACTATATTAACCTTATATTTTAGTTTTAAGTCTTAGTTAATTAGTTTGACATTTACCATGTCACTTTGTATTTTTATATAATATAGTTAATAAACATACTATATACATCCAAGCAACCCAAAAGTGATCCATTAATGCTATAACTATCATGATATAAGTCTCTTGTCAGAACCTTAGATTGTTAGGAATTTAATATCAATTAATAATATAATATTTGTTTTAAAAACTCTTTTATGTCAATTTTGACACTATTCAATAGTTGATTTTTGTGAAACTCATAAAAGAATGATTACTTCGAAAAAAGTCAATTAAATCAATTCTAAGATGTCATATTATCCTAGAAAATTAGTTTAATTCATTAAAAGTCTTAAATTATATTTATTTGGGTATTTATAATATCAATTATTTTAATTTTTCACTATTATGGTAATTACTGCATCATCATTGTGTCATAAATATATTAAATTATTTAATTTCTAAAAATTATAAATAAAATATCCTTATTTAGTAAATCTTATTATATTTCTAATTAATATTTACAATCGAATTTATATTATGTATAACCTTATATTAAAAATGTTTTAGTAAATAAACATTGATTTTAACTCTTTTAACTCTTCTTTGTATTAAATAATAATAAATGTCCTAATCTAATCCAAGTGGACCTAAATGATAATATTTTATTCCTAAGGTTGTTTTTGGTCGACATACACTTGTCCAATAGAATTAGTACATGTTTTAGGGTAATATTAATATCATTTTTACCCTTAATTACCCTATTTACTTTTAACCGTGGTAAATAAAAGTAAAAAGTTACTATTCACCAAAAATTATTTTCAACTCATTGAACCACATTTTACTTATTGATATTAACCGTGTCTCTCAGATTTTTTAAATTTCATTCACAGAAGAGGTAAAGTTATGTTTTATGAAAATTTCAGTTTTTTTAACTACCACTTAGTAGTTTCACTATTCATCAAAATTGAAGTTTTTCAGAACAATGCCAAAATTTCACCCTAAGCTATAATTGATATTCTGAATTCAAAAATGATTTCTATTTTACAAAATTCTAGACATATAAATTGCATTAATTAATTTTATAATTAATTCTCGTTGTCACAACAAATAGCATGTTTTTAAGATACAATATATATCAAAAGATTGACAATTGTTTAGGTCCAATTTCAAAGTGAAATTAATTCTAATGAACACCATTGGATAAAATGGTAAAAATATATTCCAATTATAATTTAAACCACTAAATAATATAATTTATCACTATAAATTATTTTTATTTAAAAAGCTGTTTTTAATTAAAATTTAGTAATTTTCACTATTCATCAAAATATAAAAGTTATCCGAAATGTACCAAAATTTCACCCTAGGATAAATTCGTTATTCAGAATCCAAAAATGAAGTATATTTTACCAAATTAAAAACATAAAAGTTTCATTTATTAATTTAAAATTGATTCCCGCTTTCGAAACCAAAAAGCGTATTTTTAAGAAATAATAACTATCAAAAGTTTGACACTTGTTTATGTCCAATTTCAAGGTGAAATTACTTAAAATTACCATCATTGGATTAAATAGTAAAAATATATTCTATTTATACTTCCAAACCAATTAAATGTATAATTTAACAATAAAAATTATTTTGATTAAAAAAGTTTTTTTCAGTTAAAATATAGTATTTTTCATTATTCACCCAAATATGAAAGTTATCAGAAAGACACCAGAACATTATTGATACTAATTTATTATGTCACGATTCTAAAGAAGAATTTCATTTTGTCAAATTGAATATATAAATGTTTCAAATATTGGTTTTAAAAAGGCTTCACCATTAAAAGGCGATAAAATTTCATTTTTTGAAAAATACTTCTTTTATCTGAAAAATGAATTTTTTCATAAATCATGTCTTAGAAACTCATAATATGGATTAAAATTATAAGGATAATATAATATTTAAAATTTAGTTAATACTATTCATAACCTCTTTTGAACGTCTAGTTTGGTAAGTCGTGGTGTATTTGAACTCAGTGTTGCGTACAACACACGCTATTGTATTATTCAAAGGGAAGTGTACCATGGAAGATTGGGGTGTTACATTCTGGATGACGTGAACCTTCTCTATCATCTCTTCCACAAGATCGGGTCCAAGTTGGTTTCTTTCTCCAACTTCATCCCAACAGGTTGGAGTTCTACTTTAACGCCCCGACCCCAGCTACCCAGAGTCGGTGCATTAGTTCGTAACATTGGCATGATCACAAGAAAGATCAAATCTCGAAAGACCGATTGGTTTAGTAGCCTTGGAAACACTAGATATATTCATAAGTTTTACATTACATCATAAAATGAAAAACTAATACAACAACATAATATTTCCACAATCCACACTATTAACCCCTCATAATATCCCTGCAAGTCAATCATAATTTACTTCTTCACTACCTGGGAAAAATAAAACATAGAAAAGGGGTGAGCTCAAATGCCCAGTAAGGATAACAATAAAGTGGAAACTTTCATAAATAAGAATAAACATTTAAGGCAATGTATAACTAAAACAAAAGCCTTTTAAGTACGAACTTTCAACATGGTATGGCATAAATAAAATGAAATAATGCCATTTACTTATTCACATGGATATTCTCTTAAATGAATAATCACATGCAAAAATCAATAACCACTTTCATAATGTTGGAATGCATAATGCCAGACTATCATAACCACATAGCCAAGGCCTCGTGCCAAGACTACAAATAAGATTTTGTCAAGGCCTTGTGCCAAGACACTAGTTTGTCTCATGAGACCTACCGATGCATCGAGGAGCTATAGCGGGCTCCACCCGTCACTTATTAAGTCCAATGCATTCCCATATGAAAAGGTTTAAACATAACATAAACATTCGTATTAAAACTAGCATACGAAATGTCAATACTTTCACAATAAACTATGAATGGTATAAAAATAGCACATCCATAGTCAAACATATCACAAAACCTTTAATACAATATAGAAGTTTTGTATCATAATAAATCAACTTCAAATAATCTTAAAATCCTTCAAAGGATGTTGACATAGATGAAATCAAAATTCTTTTTAAAGAAATATCTCCTTTTATTTTGAAATCATTTAAGATCCATATAAAATAAAACATTTTCTTTGAAAATATTCTTATAAGCTTGTAAGGAAAGCTTTGAAGATTTTATAACGGCGTAAAATAACCGCACCCGCCGTATAAGTTAAAAAAAACATTCTTACCTCAATTCTGTCGAAAAGGTTAAAAAGGACTTTGTTTCGAAAACGACGGAAAGATTCCTTTATAAACCTCTTATAAAAAGTCAAACAAGGGTATAAATGACTTTAACCCATATTCTTATAAATAGTAAAAATGTTTTGAAATACATTTTTAAGAAACATGGATGTGGATGATAAAGATATCCCAGTAGATTATTACGTATAAACAACCTCGGATAATGAAGAGATTGTGAAATAACCCTTACCTTGTACTTTTACTTGGTTGGGGTAGGTTAACCTCCTGCATAATGGTGAAATAATTGTTATTAAATTATACAAGAATCATATACATTAATATGATATCATATATGATCTTTTAATATTGATATCTTAGTATTATCGTTGTTTCGGGTGTTAACTTACTTGTTTTCTTTCATATGTTTTGTTACGTAAGACATCTTTGTAAAGGATAGGTTGTATATTATTCATATCCATAATGATATCAAGCCCTTAAACATCATTTTTAAATCATCAAATGATAATTATACTTTAATGGTTACGATGGAGAATGAATCTCATCGCGTTCGTGGAGACGGTAGTCCGTACGTACGCACGAGCGACAATATCAGTCTTTTGATATTAAAATAATATATAAATGAATGGTATATCATATATACAGAATCATTAACATGTTATATTTATTATTTAAATGAGTTACACATCATTATTATACCCATCCAAATAATATTATATTGAATAACAATTACACCACGACGTGGAGACGGTAAGCCGTACGTACGCACGTATGGTGACATGTTATTCAAAGGGTGGATAGAATACTGAATATGGTTGTACCATACTTATAATAACATCACAGTATATGTGAGATACTGGAGTTATTATTTTAGAATGGTAAGAACAAAGAAAGAGGAAGTGGAAGAAGAAAGAAACTTAGAAAAGGGTGGTGAAATCATTACCTCTTCTTCGGGTTCTTCCTTTTGATTTGATCAAAAGGGCTCCTTAGGTTGGCTTTCGGATCAAACTAAGGCCTCTAGGTTGTAGTGAGGGATGTTGGGAGAGTATTTGGGCAGAGTTTGGCCGAACCAAAAGGCTTTGAAGGTGTGAAGAAAAGAGAAGGAGGAGTGCCCTTTTATAAGAGGGGTGAGGGGCACCTTTGGAAAAGCTAGAAATATAAATTTATAATAAATTCATATTCGGTTTCTAAAGGCTCAAAAGTTGACTATTCAAAGGATGAGGTGGGGATAGGTCTAAAACAACTCATCCAATAGAATTTAGACAGGTTTGGGTACTTATATTAACCTTATCTTTAAGTATTAACTCTAAGTTAATTAGTTTCACTTTTACAATGTCTCTTTGTAGTTTTATATATTATGGTTAATAAACTTACTATATACATCCAATCGACCCCCAAGTGGTCCATTAATGATTAACCTATCATAATATAAGTCTCTTGGCCGAACCTTAGATTTTTAGGAATTTAATATCAATTAATAATATAATATTTGTTTTAAGAACTCTTTTATGTCAATTTTGACACTATTCAATAGTTGATTTTTGTGAAACTCATAACAGATTGATTACTTCGAACAAAGTCCATTAAATCAATCCTAATATATCATATTAGCCTAGAAAATTAGTTTAATTCATTAAAAGTTTCATATTATATTTATTTGGGTATTTATAATATCAATTATTTTAATTTTTCACTATTATAGTAATTACTGCATCATCATTGTGTCATAAATAAAATAACTTATTTAATGTCTAAAAATTATAAATAAAATATCATTATGTAGGAAATCTTTTTATAGTTTTAATGAATATATATAATCGAAAATCCAACATGTATAACCCTATGTAACAATTGTTGTTCTAAAAGATATATGCTTGTGTCATTTTTGTATTCATTTTGACTTAATTAAAATAAAGTGGCATTATCACTTACAAGTGGATCCATGGGGTCCCGAAATAGACCCAAAGATGCCCATGGTCGACTATGTATCAACCAATAGGGTTAAGACACGTTTTAGGGTAATTTAATATTATTATAATATTATTTTTTTAACCCTTATTTACCGGATTTACCCTTAACCATGGTAAATAAAATATTTACCGCAGTAATTATTCAAAATGTCTAAAAATAAAAGTTACCTATTTACACAATTTGAACATCCTGATTCTAAATATGGAATCCATTTTCCTAAATTCAAAACACAGAAGTGGCAGAAATTAATTTAAAATTAATTCCCGCTGTCAAAACAAAAAGCGTGTTTTTAAGAGATAATAACTATCAAAAGATTGGCACTTGTTTATGTTCGGTTTAATTGTAAAATTATGTCCAATGACCAACATTATATTAAATGGTAAAAATATATTCTAAATATACTTTAAAACTACTAAAATTCATAATTTATCACTATTAATTATTTTGATTAAAAAAGTTTTTTTTAATTAAAATTTAGTAATTTTCACTATTCATCAAAATATGAAAGTTATCCGAAAAATACCAAAATTTCACCTTAGGCTAAATTCGATATTCCGAGTCCAAAAATGAAGTCCATTTTCAAATATAAAATATATATAATTTCAAAAATTAGGTATTACTATTCACAACGGCTAGTTTAATTAGTTGTGGTGTGTGTTAGAACTCGAGGTTGCGTACAACACACGCTATCGCATTATTCAAAGGGAAACGTACCGTAGAAGCTTGGGGTGTTACATTCTCCCCTCCTTCAAATAATTGCGTCCTCGCAATTTCTAGGGTATTACTGCATAAAAAGACTCGGGTGGTTCTTCATCATAAGTTCCTCGGGTTCCCACGTTGCCTCTTCCATCTTATGATTCCTCCACAAAACTTTTACCAGACGCGTCGTCCGGTTTCTCAGCACTTGTTCTCTCGTATCAAGAATCTTGATGGGCTCTTCGCAATAAGACAGATCGGGTTCCAGTTCTAAATATTCATAGGTGAGTACATGCGTTGGGTCAGGCATGTATTTCCTCAACAGAGATACGTGGAACACATCGTGAACTTTGGAGAGACTTGGCGGCATTGCCAATCGGTAAGCTACAACCCCAATTCGTTCTAGAATTTCGAAAGGTCCGATTACCTGGGACTCAATTTACCTTTCTTACCAAAACGTATGACTCCCTTCCACGGAGATACCTTCAGGAAAACATGATCACCGACTTGAAATTCCAAATCCTTCCTTCGATTATCGGCATAGCTCTTCTGCCTACTTTGAGCTGCTTTAATGTGAGTTTGGATTACCTTCACCTTTTCCACCGTTTCCTCCACCAGTTCTGGGCCTACAAGTTTTCTTTCACCAACGTCATCCCAACAGGTTGGTGTACGACATCTCTTTCCGTATAACGCTTCATATGGTGCCATCTGAATACTCGAATGGAAGCTATTGTTATAGGAAAATTCTACTAGTGGTAAATATTGATCCCACATACCCTGAAAATCAAGTTAGCAAGATCTCAACATGTCTTCTAAGGTCTGAATAGTCTGTTCTGATTGTCCGTCTGTCTAAGGATGGTAAGCAGTGCTCAAATGAAGTTCAGTATCTAGGGATTTCTGAAGACTTTTCCAAAATCTTGAAGTAAAACGGGGATCACGATCAGAAACAATCGATAGGGGTACTCCATGAAGTCTCACAACTTCATTAATGTATAGTCTTGCTAGACGTTCTAGGGGTAGATCTTCTCTTATAGCAAGAAAATGTGTTGACTTGGTAAGACGATCAACAATAACCCATATTGCATCGTTCCTTCTAGGAGTCCTTGGTAGCCCCATGACAAAGTCCATTTTAATATTGTCCCATTTCCACTCCGGTATGGGAAGAGGTTGCATGACTCCTCCAGGCTGTTGCCTTCCAGCTTTCACTTGTTGACAAACCATACATCTTGACACAAAATCAGCAATCTCCCTCTTCATGTTGTCCCACCAAAAATGTTCCTTCAAATCTCTATACATTTTGGTGCTCCCAGGGTGTATAGAGAAATTGGAACTATGAGCATCATCCAGCAATTCCCTTTTTAGATCAGGTATATTGGGAACACAAAGTCTCTTCCCGAATTTCAAAATTCTACCTTCATACGCAAAGTCTCTCAATCTCCCATCATTCACAGCTTTAATCTTCTTTTGGAATTCTTCATCATCAGTCTGAGAACTCTTAATCCTTTCTAGTAAAGATGGTTTGGCAACCATTTGAAAAAGCATTGATGTTTCACCTTCCCTGGTTATTCCCATGTCCATCTTCACTAGCTCCATGAAAATTGGATCCCTTTCAATTCTCATATTGTTCAAAACTCCATGGTCTTTTCTACTCAAAGCGTCTGCCACCTTGTTTGCCTTCCCTGGGTGGTAGTGTATCGTACAATCATAATCCTTGAGTAATTCAAGCCATCTCCTTTGCCTCATGTTGAGTTCTTTTTGTGAGAAAATATACTTCAAACTCTTGTGATCAGTATAAATCTCACATTTTTCACCATAGAGGTAGTGCCTCCATATTTTCAAAGCAAAGATCACTACTGCTAACTTGAGATCATGAGTAGGATAGTTTTGTTCATGAATTTTCAACTGTCGTGATGCATAGGCAATAACTCTATCATTCTGCATAAGGACACAGCCATGTCCTTTCTTTGATGCATCACTATAAATAACGAACCCATCATTCCCCGATGGTAGAGTCAATATAGGAGCATTGACTAATCTTCTCTTCAGTTCTTCGAAACATTCTTCACAATCTTTTGTCCAAACAAATTTAACCCCTTTACGTGTGAGCTTCGTTAATGGGTTAGCCAATCGGGCAAAATTCTGGACGAAACGTCGATAATAACCTGCCAAACCAATAAAACTACGTACCTCAGTTATACTCGTAGGTGCTGGCCATTCTTGGATTGCCTTGGTCTTAGAAGGATCAACAGAGATTCCATCTTTAGAGACAATATGGCCAAGAAAAGAAATCTCATGAAGCCAGAATTCACACTTGCTAAACTTCCCATATAATTCATGCCTCCTCAGAGTTTTCAAGATAATGCGCAAGTGATTTTCATGATCTTTGTAGGTTCTGGAGTATACCAAGATATCATCAATAAATACCACCACAAATTCATCGAGATACTCCTTGAAAACTCTATTCATCAGATCCATGAATACAGAGGGTGCATTAGTCAATCCAAACGGCATTACAGTAAACTCGTAATGCCCGTACCTGGTTCGAAATGCTGTCTTCGGAATGTCTTCCTTCTTCACACACAACTGATGGTATCCAGATCGAAGGTCAATCTTTGAAAATTATTGAGCTCCATGCAGTTGGTCAAATAAATCATCAATACGAGGTAGGGGATACTTGTTCATTATCGTTATAGCATTGATCTCCCTGTAGTCGATACATAACCTCATAGATCCATCTTTCTTCTTAACAAAAAGAACAGGGGCTCCCCATGGAGAAACACTAGGGCGAATAAATCCCTTATTACTCAATTCCTCTAGTTGTTTCTTTAGTTCGACTAGCTCTATAGTGGCCATTCTATAAGGGGTCTTCGATATAGGCCTTGATCCAGGAATCAAATCAATAGAAAACTCAACTTCTCGTTCTGGAGGATGTCCAGGTAAATCTTCCGGAAATACATCTACAAATTCTTTCACAATAGGTACATCCTCTATTTGAACATTCCTTTCCTCACCGACAGTTATTTCATTCTCTTCCTCCCCGATAATTGAATTAAGTTGAGCTATAGGGGGTGGATCTAAATAAGAATTAGGTGGTGACGATTCTGCTCTAAAAATAAGGTGCTCCTTATCATTATCATCAAGAATCGTAACCTCTTTCTTCTTACAATAAATCTTCGCATCATAGTCCGAAAGCCAGTCCATACCGAGGATTATATCAAACTCAATCATAGGTATGACGATGAAATCAGCAGATAAAGAAAATTTATGTGCTCTAATGGGGACTGATTCACAAAACTTTGTTGCAACGATACTACCCTTAGGAGTTTTAACTGACAACTCCCTTATTAAATCAAATTGGAAATATCTAATTTTCTTAGCAAACTGGGAAGATATGAAACAATGCGATGATCCAGAATCAAATAATGCATTTGCTAAACTTGAGGAAACCATTAAATTACCTTCCACCACGTCTTTCGGAGCTTCTACCTCAACAGTAGTGATAGCATAAGCCTGGCCTTGATCCCTTGGCCTTTTCTGAGGTAAGTTCTCCTGACGCTTAGGACATGCATTTGCATAATGCCCCATCTCCCTGCAATTGTAGCACTGAACGTTGGTAGCTTCCTTCTTCCCCTTGCAATCATGAGCTTGGTGGCCTTTTTCACCACACTTGTAACAGACTCCCATTCCCTTCAGGCAAGCACCGGGGTGTTTCTTCCCGCACTTACCACAAGATGGATATTCAACCTTTCCCTTCTTCCCCTTATTTCCATTCCCAGATTGATCAGCAGGTCTCTTCTTCTCTTGCTTTGCTTTAAAGTCATAAGACTTAGAGAATTCCTTTTCGGTCTTGATAGCACATGAGACAATGTCTTCGTACGATGAAAAGGATTGTGAGACTAATGCTCGACGGAGAAATGGTTTTAACCCATCAAAGAAACGATCAATCTTACTTCTTGGGTTGCGAATATAATCACCAGCGTACCTCGCTAACCTTGTAAAGTTAGCCTCATACTTTGTGACATTCTCATCCTCCTTTTGTCTCAGACTCAGAAATTGTCTTTCCATATCTGCTCGATGGTCGCGGGGAAAGTATTTTTCTAAAAACAGATCTTTGAACTCCCTCCATTCCATGTTTGATACTTCATCATCTTCCTTCATGTTTTGAATCAATGACCACCATTGATCAGCATCTCCAGTGAGGCGGTAAACTGCCATGGTAACTTTTTCCCTTTCACTACTCCCCAAAGCCTGAAATATTTTCTCTAGGGAAAATATCCATTGCTCAGCTACTAAGGGATTTGTACTCCCATTGAACGTTGGTGGTTGTTGTCTCATGAATCGATCTAACATTGATCCTCCACGCTGCGGATCAGGGTGCTCCATACGGGTAAGGTTATTATTCATAACCTGAGTAAGTTGTCCCAGTACGGTGATTAGCTGATCAGCACCAGTTGCATCACCAGCCCCACTATAATTATCTTGAGCAGGAGGGAAATCCCTACATGGAGTGCGTGCATTGATACGGTTTCCATTTCTTCCACTAGGCTCCATTTCTAAAAAATGGCATAAACTAGATCAGTTTATGCATAAAAATACATAATCCCATACTTATAAAACACTAAAAATAAATTGAACTATCTATGGATATAATCCATAATCATAAATATGTTTTCTTTGAGGAAGTATATACTCATAAACCCTTCATAATGATTTGTAAAGAAAGTGAGAGTTATCCTAAGCATATCCCCCGGGAGTGTCGTAACCAAGAGTGCAGCAAGGCCCGTTGTCGTGCACCAGTTCCCGTTCGAGTCTAGCTCAAAGCGGTGTTTTCGGGTTTTACCCCTAGGTACATCTGTGCCAGAGCCGCCTCTACCTGCTCGTATCCAGACAGGGATGTATTGCTCGGAAAACTCACAAAATCTCTACAATACCAAAATTTTAGGAAATTCTTCTATACTAATCCTCAAAGTTCATCTTAGGTCTACGTGCTCTAATCAGAGTTTATCTAAATCTAGCTTCCAAGGTTTGTACTAAACTTCCTCTGATACCAACTGTAACGCCCCGACCCCAACTACCCAGAGTCGGTGCATTAGTTCGTAACATTGGCATGATCACAAGAAAGATCAAATCTCGAAAGACCGATTGGTTTAGTAGCCTTGGAAACACTAGATATATTCATAAGTTTTACATTACATCATAAAATGAAAAACTAATACAACAACATAATATTTCCACAATCCACACTATTAACCCCTCATAATATCCCTGCAAGTCAATCATAATTTACTTCTTCACTACCTGGGAAAAATAAAACATAGAAAAGGGGTGAGCTCAAATGCCCAGTAAGGATAACAATAAAGTGGAAACTTTCATAAATAAGAATAAACATTTAAGGCAATGTATAACTAAAACAAAAGCCTTTTAAGTAAGAACTTTCAACATGGTATGGCATAAATAAAATGAAATAATGCCATTTACTTATTCACATGGATATTCTACTAAATGAATAATCACATGCAAAAATCAATAACCACTTTCATAATGTTGGAATGCATAATGCCAGACTATCATAACCACATAGCCAAGGCCTCGTGCCAAGACTACAAATAAGATTTTGTCAAGGCCTTGTACCAAGACACTAGTTTGTCTCATGAGACCTACCGATGCATCGAGGAGCTATAGCGGGCTCCACCCGTCACTTATTAAGTCCAATGCATTCCCATATGAAAAGGTTTAAACATAACATAAACATTCGTATTAAAACTAGCATACGAAATGTCAATACTTTCACAATAAACTATGAATGGTATAAAAATGGCACATCCATAGTCAAACATATCACAAAACCTTCAATACAATATAGAAGTTTTGTATCATAATAAATCAACTTCAAATAATCTTAAAATCCATCAAAGGATGTTGACATAGATGAAATCAAAATTCTTTTTAAAGAAATATCTCCTTTTATTTTGAAATCATTTAAGATCCATATAAAATAAAACATTTTCTTTGAAAATATTCTTATAAGCTTGTAAGGAAAGCTTTGAAGATTTTATAACGGCGTAAAATAACCGCACCCGCCGTATAAGTTAAAAAAAACATTCTTACCTCAATTCTGTCGAAAAGGTTAAAAAGGACCTTGTTTCGAAAATGACGGAAAGATTCCTTTATAAACCTCTTATAAAAAGTCAAACAAGGGTATAAATGACTTTAACCCATATTCTTATAAATAGTAAAAATGTTTTGAAATACATTTTTAAGAAACATGGATGTGGATGATAAAGATATCCCAGTAGATTATTACGTATAAACAACCTCGGATAATGAAGAGATTGTGAAATAACCCTTACCTTGTACTTTTCCTTGGTTGGGGTAGGTTAACCTCCTGTATAATGGTGAAATAATTGTTATTAAATTATACAAGAATCATATACATTAATATGATATCATATATGATCTTTTAATATTGATATCTTAGTATTATCGTTGTTTCGGGTGTTAACTTACTTGTTTTCTTTCATATGTTTTGTTACGTAAGACATCTTTTTAAAGGATAGGTTGTATATTATTCATATCCAGAATGATATCAAGTCCTTAAACATCATTTTTAAATCATCAAATGATAATTATACTTTAATGGTTACGATGGAGAATGAATCTCATCGCGTTCGTGGAGACGGTAGTCCGTACGTACGCACGAGCGACAATATCAGTCTTTTGATATTAAAATAATATATAAATGAATGGTATATCATATATACAGAATCATTAACATGTTATATTTATTATTTACATGAGTTACACATCATTATTATACCCATCCAAATAATATTATATTGAATAACAATTACACCACGACGTGGAGACGGTAAGCCGTACGTACGCACGTATGGTGACATGTTATTCAAAGGGTGGATAGAATACTGAATATGGTTGTACCATACTTATAATAACATCACAGTATATGTGAGATACTGGAGTTATTATTTTAGAATGGTAAGAACAAAGAAAGAGGAAGTGGAAGAAGAAAGAAACTTAGAAAAGGGTGGTGAAATCATTACCTCTTCTTCGGGTTCTTCCTTTTGATTTGATCAAAAGGGCTCCTTAGGTTGGCTTTCTGATCAAACTAAGGCCTCTAGGTTGTAGTGAGGGATGTTGGGAGAGTATTTGGGCAGAGTTTGGCCGAACCAAAAGGCTTTGAAGGTGTGAAGAAAAGAGAAGGAGAAGTGCCCTTTTATAAGAGGGGTGAGGGGAACCTTTGGAAAAGCTAGAAATATTAATTTATAATAAATTCATATTCGGTTTCTAAAGGCTCAAAAGTTGACTATTCAAAGGATGAGGTGGGGATAGGTCGAAAACAACTCATCCAATAGAATTTAGACAGGTTTGGGTACTTATATTAACCTTATCTTTAAGTATTAACTCTAAGTTAATTAGTTTCACTTTTACAATGTCTCTTTGTAGTTTTATATATTATGGTTAATAAACTTACTATATACATCCAAGCGACCCCCAAGTGGTCCATTAATGATTAACCTATCATAATATAAGTCTCTTGGCCGAACCTCAGATTTTTAGGAATTTAATATCAATTAATAATATAATATTTGTTTTAAGAACTCTTTTATGTCAATTTTGACACTATTCAATAGTTGATTTTTGTGAAACTCATAACAGATTGATTACTTTGAAAAAAGTCCATTAAATCAATCCTAATATATCATATTAGCCTAGAAAATTAGTTTAATCCATTAAAAGTTTCATATTATATTTATTTGGGTATTTATAATATCAATTATTTTAATTTTTCACTATTATAGTAATTACTGCATCATCATTGTGTCATAAATAAAATAACTTATTTAATGTCTAAAAATTATAAATAAAATATCATTATGTAGGAAATCTTTTTATCTTTCTAATGAATATATATAATCGAAAATCCAACATGTATAACCCTATGTAAAAATTGTTGTTCTAAAAGATATATGCTTGTGTCATTTTTGTATTCATTTTGACTTAATTAAAATAAAGTGTCATTATCACTTACAAGTGGATCCATGGGGTCCCGAAATAGACCCAAAGATGCCCATGGTCGACTATGTATCAACCAATAGGGTTAAGACACGTTTTAGGGTAATTTAATATTATTATAATATTATTTTTTTAACCCTTATTTACCGGATTTACCCTTAACCATGGTAAATAAAATATTTACCGCAGTAATTATTCAAAATGTCTAAAAATAAAAGTTACCTATTTACACAATTTGAACATCCTGATTCCAAATATGGAATCCATTTTCCTAAATTCAAAACACAGAAGTGGCAGAAATTAATTTAAAATTAATTCCCGCTGTCAAAACAAAAAGCGTGTTTTTAAGAGATAATAACTATCAAAAGATTGACACTTGTTTATGTTCGGTTTAATTGTAAAATTATGTCCAATGACCAACATTATATTAAATGGTAAAAATATATTCTAAATATACTTTAAAACTACTAAAATTCATAATTTATCACTATTAATTATTTTGATTAAAAAAGTTGTTTTTAATTAAAATTTAGTAATTTTCACTATTCATCAAAATATGAAAGTTATCCGAAAAGTACCAAAATTTCACCTTAGGCTAAATTCGATATTCCGAGCCCAAAAATGAAGTCCATTTTCAAATATAAAATATATATAATTTCAAAAATTAGGTATTACTATTCACAACGGCTAGTTTAATTAGTTGTGGTGTGTGTTAGAACTCGAGGTTGCGTACAACACACGCTATCGCATTATTCAAAGGGAAACGTACCGTAGAAGCTTGGGGTGTTACATCTACATCGTTTTCCATACAGAGCATCATATGCAACCATATGAATACTGGAGTTGAAGCTATTCTGGTTTGATAACTCAACCAATGGGAGATGCAGATCCCATCCACCTTTGAGTTCTTGTGAGAAGGCTCTTAGCATATATTTATGTGTCGGAATATTCATTTCAGATTGTCCATCAGTTTGGGGGTGATAGGTCATGATGAAATTTAATTCAGTACTCAAAGCAAGTTAAAGGATCCTCCAAAATTTTGATTTGAACCTTCGATCACAGTCAGAGACAATTGAGAGTGGAACACCATAAAGTCTCACCACTTCCTTCACATATATCTTTGTAATTTTTTCAACCAAGATATCTTCCCAAATAGAGATAAAATGGGCATTCTTGGTGAGTTGATCAACCGCAACCCATATCGCATTATTTCCCATTGACTTCTTCAGGAGACCCGTGACAAAGTCCATAGTAAAATTTTCTCATTTCCACATGGGTATAGGCAGTGGATGCATCATCCCTTTGGACTTTTGTCACACAACTTTAACTTGCCGACATACCAAGAACCTTGATATATATTCTGTAATCTACTTCTTCATGTTATCCCACCTGATGTGTTCTCGTAGATCACAGTACATCTTGGTGTTACCAGGATGGATAGAGAATGTTGAGATATGTGAATTTTCCAATAGATCCTTCTTTATCCCAGGTGATGAAGGCACACAAATCCATGTTCCAAACCAAATCACACCATCATCATCGATATGGAAGTCATGCAGCTTCCCTTCCTTTACTGCATTCACCCTCTTTTGTATTTCCACATTATCCCTTTTTGATTCTTTAATATTCCCTTGGATAGATGGTTGTGCCATCATTTGGTAAATTTAGGATGTATCCCATCCCCATATTATTTTTAAATCCATGCTTTGCATATCCAAGAATATAGGGTCTTTCTCAATCTGTAACATGGATAAAG
Organism: Viscum album; assembly: GCA_963277665.1. Taxonomy (NCBI): domain Eukaryota; kingdom Viridiplantae; phylum Streptophyta; class Magnoliopsida; order Santalales; family Viscaceae; genus Viscum; species Viscum album. The sequence goes on from OY728136.1 coordinate 1,996,502,559, forward strand.
TAGCAGGTTCTTTTCTACTTAGAGAATCGTCTACCGTGTTCGCCTTTCTAGGATGGTAGTGAATAGAGCACTCGCAATCCTTTATTACCTCTAACCATATCCTTTGACACATTTTGAGCTCCTTTTGTGTGAATATATACTTTAGGCTCTTTTTGTCGGTGTATATGTCACACATCTCACCATAAAGGTAGTGTTGTTAGATTTTCAAGGGAAAAATCATGGCTGTCAGCTCTAGATCATGCGTCAGGTAGTTCTGCTCATGGATCTTCAACTGTCGTGAGGAATAGGCTATCACATTATCACTTTTTTATAGAGTACGCAACCCAAGGCTTTCTTTGAAGAATCACTGTATATCAGAAAACTTTTCCACATTTCAGTAGTGTGAGAACAGGTGAAGTGATCAACCTTATCTTTAGCTCCTTAAAGTATCCCTCACATTCTTCCATCTAGACATACTTTACCTGTTTCCCTGTTAACATAGTTATCGGGATTGAAAATTGTGAGATGTTTCTCAGAAAAAATCGGTAGTACCCATCTAATCCATGAAAACTACGGATTTTAGTGACAACTATAGGGCCTGGGCCATTCCTCAATTGCCTTTGTTTTTGAAGGATCCACAGAAATTCTTTCACATGTGATCACATGTCTCAAGAACACAACTTGCTTCAACCAAAAGTCACACTTTCTGAACTTGGCGTACTACTTCTCATTTCACAATGTCGCCAACACAAGTCTTAGATGTTCTTCATGTTCCTCCATGCTCTTGGAGTAGATGAGAATATCATTGATAAAAAATACCACAAATTTGTCGAGATAATTTCTAAAAACTCTATTCATCAAAACCATGAAGATTGCAGGGGCATTAGTAAGTCCGAAGGGCATCCCCAGAAACTCATAGTGCCCATACCTTGTACAGAAGGCAGTCTTCTGAATATCCTCCTTCTTCAACTTTATCTGATGATATCCAGAACGAATATCCACCTTTGAGAATTATTTATCTCCTCTTAACTGATCAAACAAGTCATCAATCCTCGGAATAGGATACTTTTTCTTTATGGTGATCTTGTTGAGTTCTCGGTAGTCGATAAACAACCACATTTTTTCATCCTTCTTCTTCATAAAGAGCACTGGCGCACCCCAAGGTGATGCACTAGAGCATAAAAACCCTTTGTCCATATGCTCTTGCAGCTGCTTCTTTAACTCCTCCAGTTCGATAGGATCCATCATATAGGGACACTTTCATATAGGAGTATCTCTGGGTAATATTTCTATTTAGAACTCTACCTCATGATCTGGGAGAATTCTGGGTAACTCTTTGGTAAATACATCACGACATTCCCTCAAGATGGGAATTTCGGAAATGTTGGCACCTTCCTTTGACTCAACCATTTGGGAAAGGTATGCTTCTTCATATGGAATCAACACCCACAACATGTAATTATTTTTCAAAGAAGATTCATTATCTTCCTTGAATTTGTAGAGGAGCATGGGATGGTTTGGAATATGAAAATATATTACTTTTTCCCAATAGTTGATATGTGATCTATATAAAAATATCTAATCTATTCCCATTATAGCATCGAATTCTTCCATGGGAAGTATTATAAGATTCTTTGGAAGAATCTACCCACATACGCCAACAGGAGAAGAGTCAAAGACTTGGGTTGCAATGATTTCACCACTTCGTGTTTTTACAGATATCTCTACTTCAAGGTTTCAAGGCTTCGATTCTATAGTTCTAGCAAACATTCATGATATAAAGGAATGCATAGAACCAGAATCAAATAAGACTTTTTCCATTCATGGGTGAATAGGATGTGTACCTTGCACAACTTCATTATCTTGCTCTACTTCGACAGTAGTGATGGCATAAGCCTTCCCTTGTTCCTTTGGCTTTGGTGGCTGTTGATGTTGATTACCCTCGAGAACCTGAGGTTTAGTGAACTAGCTGGCATAGTTCCCCAGCTCCCTACAGTTGTAGCATTGAACCATGTATAGTTCTCTCCTTTATTCTGCCACATTCTCCTTCCTTTTTATGTCTTTCCAAACTCTTGAGCTAGGTGTCCTTCTTTCCCACACTTGAAGCATTTACCCTTCCCTTTGATGTAGTTCCCATGGTGAAACTTCCCACATTTTTGGCATGTGGGTCATTGATTTTTCTTCCCACCTTTGTCATTAGATCCACCAGCTTGAAACTCCATATTTTGTTTCTTATCACCATATCCATGGGACCATTCTCCAAACTCCATCTCCACTTTGAGAGCACACCAAACAACTTCTTCATAAGTACCAAAGTCTCTAATTTCAAGATCCTTTTTAAGGTGTGGTTTTAATCCACTAAGTAATCTATTAATTTTTTTATCATTGTTGATAACAAAACCCAAATCATGGAGAATTCTAGATGGATGGTTAGTGCTGATTCATCCATTAATTTTTGGTGTGATAAATGGTGTGGTAACCCTCTGATATCACTGCTACCACCTAATATCACCCCCAATGACTATAACCTTTCCATAAGGGATGTCTTACAATATCACAGACATGCTCTCCCTGACAATATTGCGCAGATCATTGATGAGCATCACTTTTCTCCTATTGGTGATTTCCTTGTTTGGGAACCTGCCCCGAATGGCATTCTTGACTCCAAAAACTTCTATCAAAATTACTTTTCTGAAAGTGATTCTATTCTACACTGGGTGAGCCATTTTGATAAGCCGTGGATCAAACCCTCTAGACTTAATCTCATTTGGCGAATTGCCCATAATAGATTACCCACTGAAGCTTGTCTACAATCCTTTAGCATTCAACTTTGCTCCATTTGTCGCTTGTGTAATCAACACAGGGAAGATGCGAATCACCTTTTTTTGTCGTGTGCGACGGCTTCTGCTTTATGGAATTATGTTTTTGACCTTTTTAATTGCAGATGGTCCTTTTCTGATACTATTTCTTTATTCCTTAACAAGTGCACTAGTTATGTTTTCTCTCCTCAGGTTAAAAATCTGCTGCTTACGGCGGTGGCAGAACTGCTTCATGTGATCTGGTATGCTAGAAATGACATTATGCATAATAAGCGCTCATTTAGTTTAATTGCAGGTAAATCTCGAATTCTTATTGCGATACATGAAGCGGCGTCAATTCAAAAAGAATGTTGCACCAATTCAGTGGGCGATTTTGAGATCCTTCGTCACCTTCGTGTGCCCGGCGTCTATCCTCGAACCAAACGATCTTTCGAAGTTTTCTGGCAATCACCGATGTCAGGTTGGATCAAAGTGAATGTTGACGGTGCCTCCAAGGGTAATCCAGGCCCGGCTGGTTGTGGTGCTATATTTCGCGACTCGGCTGGTCTTTGTCAGGGATGCTTCTACGCTGGCTGTGCCCATTCCTCTTCCCTGGAAGCTGAAATGCTGGGTGTCATTCACGCCGTTGATTTTGCCCTTCAAAGAGGCTGGAAAAAACTCTGGATTGAAAGTGACTCTACTACTATCATTCGGGCCATCTGGAACGGTACCCTTCATCTGGCTTGGTCTCTCACCTCTCTTTGGACGAATTGTCTCAACGCTCTCCAAGGGATAGACTACATAGCCACTCACACCTATCGGGAAGCGAACTATGTTGCAGATGCTCTTGCCAACAAAGGCATTCATCAGTCCTTGACTTGGCTGACCTCTTTACCTGCGGAGTTCTCATCTTTGCTTGATAGAGATTGTAAAAGAATTCCATCCTTCCGCCTCTTGTAACTTTTTTTCTTATCAATAAAATGCCTTTTACCCTTAAAAAAAAAATACCTTTCAAGACTTATGAAATTTTCTTTTTGGGTTGTGAATGACTCTCTTTCTTTTTTATTGAGCTCTATGAATTATCTCTCCATCTTCTTATGAAGATTTCTTGGGAAATACATATTAAGAAACATGATCTTAATGTCTTCCCATTCTATCTCTTCACTTTACTCCCTTGGCTTGGTGTTCTTAATCAAAGCCCGCCATTGATCGGACTCCCCATATAGAAGATAAATTGATAGTGTCACATTCTCTGTCTCAGAACAGTAAAGAACAGAAAAGATCTTCTTCATGGAGTAGACCCACTATTCCACAACTAGTGGATCAGAAGATCCACTAAGCAACGGTGGTCGTTGCCGCATAAAACATTTGATAGCTAGTTACTCTCTCTTTGATGAAGGAGGATGTTCCCCATTATTATGTCTATTGTTCATAACCTAAAATAATTGGGTAATCATTTCCATGAAGTTCTGAACTCCACATCCCAAATTATTGGGGATTTCGTTCGTGCAGTCGTTGCATTGGCCCTCGCACGAGTTGTTGGCCTGGTTTCTCCTGGTTCCCACCATTTTCTAAAATAGAAAACGTTAAAACAAAACATAAGTCAACAATTCATTAATAAATTATTCATTTAGACAAATCATAAAATATGGGATCCCTATGAAAAGATTCATTTATGCATATTTGTACTTAGACTCATACTAGAGGTTTTCTCTAGGGTTCACTAATCCTAATTCCCAAATTAACTAAACCTCCCTCTGATACCAACTATAGTAACCCAACCTTTTCATACATTACTATTAAATTATTTTAATGATAAAAAACATAATAGTATTACACATTGAGGATCCAATGGTTTAGTGTCTTGAGAAAACAAGGACCATACATACCAATTACAACATCGACCATAAACTTTTTTGTTCATTTCTAATTCTCTCGCTTCTTATTGGCACTTGACCTCTCCTTAGTACATGTAGCCACCTGAGGATATACATAAAAAGGGGTGATATAGAATCCCATTAAGAGGATATATAATAAAAATATTGCATGGGGTGATCATATTCATAACATAGAAAAATAATCATGAACATGAGAGGAATCATTAATAAGAGACTTGAAATGTGGCAATGCATAAAAATGAAACCTCATGTCTTAGTGGTTAACTACCACAAATGCTTGTGAACAAAGATAGAATATTTTTCACACATAATTTCACATTTACTCAAAAGATTCATCACTTTACCCAATGCATTGGAGCGCTTTATAATTCTGGGCGCACCTATCACATTTAAACATTCATATTGTGCTATATAATTCCGAGCGCACCTGTCACATCATAACATTATCATTAACATGAATGAAAAATAGAACATATATAAATAATGAATATAACTATCCCATGGAAAGGAATTGGTTTCATCTCCTAAAAACACATTCATAAACTTTTGGTTTCCAAAATAAAGAGGGAACAACATACTTGATACAAGAACCATCAACCTTGAATGAGAGGTATAAGGTGAGTTCCTAAAGGAAGTGTTCTTTTGGAAAACATTTTGTTTGAAATAAAAATTATTATAAAACATTTATATCCCATAAAATTTAATATAATGATGAATAAATGATTTTTAAGGAGTGACCTTACCAAATTTGGAGTGAAAGAGGGAGAACCCGAAGAATGAAGGTTGGGTCCGAGAATTTCCCCTTACCTTGTATCTGAATGATTTATTCCCTTTAATGTCCTATATAATGACATTATATTCATTAATTAGAAATTAAATAACCTTTTATAACTTAATAAGGGTCATTTTGGTTTCATTATGTTATTTAATGGGCCTTTTGATGAGTTATAGAGTTTAAAAACATTATTCGGGAATGTTCGTTTTTATGGTTTTCATGAGCATTTCGCATGTATTCATGAATTGAAGTTTGTGAAGAACGTGGGTAAAAATAAAGAACTTATATTAAATTTTATTAATGATATTCCATAATTTAAAATGATATTAATATGAATTGAATTTTATACCATTTTTATGGATCATTATGTTGGAATCTAATGATGATCGTTTAGGTTAATTTGGTCGGTTTTTCGACCACAACGAATTTTTTTTGTTTACTCATCTAGTAATATGTACATAAGTTATTTAAAGAACATAAAATATGACATAATACATATATAATATTCTGTTTCAACCATAAAAATGGTTTCATTATCATATTTTTAGGTAGAAATGGAAAAAAGAAAACATGTCGTTCTTGAAGATGATAGATTAACACCATACGAACAACGTTTTATTTTATAAAATAAATGGAAGAGGAGAAGGGGGTTGGAAGGTATAATATCACATTAGTATCGTAACATTCTAGTATATGTGTGATATTGGAGTCACCATAACATTTGGACAAAGATAGGTTGGGAGAGTATAAGAAAAGACTTGAAATTGAAAGGGAATTAAATGAAAAAGGAAGATAAATTACCTCTTTAATCCTCCTCTTGAGATCCTCCTTAAGGGGCCTAATATTGGTCTTTTGAGGACACCAGAAGCTCTTGGACGTGGGGGAGGGGCTAGGGGAGATCATTGGGCAGAGTTTAGTCAATGATTGAAGCTTGATATGTGTGGTTTGGCAAGGGGAGGTGGAGGGGTTATTTATACATGAGGAGGGAGGTGTTTTTAGTATAAAATATTAAATAAAACAATATATCAAAATTTATACTTGAAATAGTAGTTTTTTTACATCATAAATCATATATTAATATAATATAATTCGTTTTAGGATTTAAATCATCTTTATAATTCGGATTCATTAATTTGTTAAAAGGAAAGTGAAAGAAAGAGAAAAAGACACTTTATGTGTAAGAACTCGGTTCTTAGTTTTGTAGTACAAGTTTCTTCTTTTCTATTTTCCTTAAGTTCTTTTTAGAAAATAAAAAAAATGTGGAAAAATTCCTATTTTTTCAGACTACACATAGTGTACTTATCCACATGCCATGTACTTTGGTCGTGTGGGATGAGTACACATGGTGTGTAGCCATTTCGGTGACGAAGGGTGTAAAAACCGACTACAGGCGGTGTAGTGGATATTTACACGCCGTGTAGTCAGTCGGTAGGCAAATAGTAAGGCAGTGGAAGAAGCCGCCTGCTAAGTGGCAGTACATGCCGTGTAATCATAAATACACATCGTGCACTCATGTCGACGGATGAACAGTACAGCGGTGCCGCCAAAGGAACAGTTAAATGAGAAAAGTACACATCGTGTAGTCAATAGTAAACTCTGTGTATTTTGTTTTTTTATCTTAAAATGTAGAGTATCCTCCCCTGTTCACAGGGAATTCTTGGAACGCTTTAGGGAATCTCGAGGAGATGGCCAAAGCTTTGGAGATCCGCCGATCGCGAACAAGGAATCTGATTCTGCCTCTGTCGATCTTGCTGGAACTGTGCGGGTAAGAGCTTCCTTCTACTTGGGTGTTTCATTCCAATTACTCCTCTAAGGGAAGTTATTTGAGGTTGAATGAGAATTATTTTGCCTTAGATCTACGACATTGTTGAACATTTCAGAAGTCATTGTTCGGGTATATCGATCACGGGTGATCGAGGTAGGTGGCTTGGTGTTTAATTTCCAACTGATTTGCGTTTTGTGTACCGTTGTGATACGCACCCATGAATGGGGTGTCGTATGGAAGAGGCCTTGTTGAATTAAATACCTATAATTGTTTAGGTAATTTAAATTTTATATTAAACTATTGTTTTGGATCACTGCTTGGATCGAGGACCACCTCGGGGGTGTGTTCATCTGTTTAGCCGTTTGGCCAGGATACCCAAGTGTATGCCTTTATAATAATGATTGTAGAATTTTTTTGAGAGTAATTTCCTCTATATTGCATGTTTACATGTTCGTCATGTACCAGTTACTTGTATATCCTGAGGGCAGTGTTGTGATTAGCCTGTGGGAAATGTACTACTTAGCCCGTGGGCAAATTTTTCTGTGCCTGTTGGAAGTTGACTCTATGCCTATGGGCGACACCTTGTACACCTATGGGAAATATCTGATATTCTTGTGGGAAGATTCATGTGTTTGTATTCTCTTTACTTTAGGGTTAGGGTTTACGTGTCTGAGGACACTGGCTATTTTACATATACCATTAACTATGGTGATTTCTTAAATTGCATGTTTAAAAGAATAATAAAATGGAAATATAACTGGTAAATTTAGTTACTTTTTAGTACTGATTAGTTTATTGCATTTTACTACTACACACTGTTTTTGAATATTTTCACATAATTGGGCACGGGCCTTTGGAGGGTGCCTACTGGGATTCATTTCTCACACCTTGTTTGGGTCATGTCTTCATCCCAAACAGATTATGTTTCTGCAGTTCTGGATAAGGACAAGGGTACCTATACAGGTACTTTATTGTTGTTGGGATGTAGGGGAGCATGGGACCGAGCTTGGGCTCGCGATGCCGCTGGCTGTCTGTTTTTCGTTTCTATACTTGTACATCAGTTTTATTGTGTTGTAGTGTAACATGTTTTGGCTTTTCTATAGAATAGTGTCATGATACATTTTCATATATAAATGACTTATGGTTTCTTTGTTATTATCAGTGATCCATTTCTGTTATATTTATTGTTTACCCCTTCCGCTTGTTGTATGCTATTTATTTATTCCGTTGAACTGCACTTTGACAAATGAGGGCATTGTATCCCCATTATCAGACATAGGCCCTCACTACTAGTCGGCAGCCTCTGGCATTTGGGGAAATGTGCTTGAGGTGACGTGGCGAACCGGGTATGGGGCACCCGGAACCGGGATGTTACAAAGTGGTATCAGAGGCATTTCTTTTCTTTGACTTACTATTTGAAGTCTTAGTCAAGGATAGGATGAGAACGGTAGTTGGTAATAAGCTGTGTTCGGGTGTAGCTAACCCGTGTATAGGGAAAAGCCAATTTACCTCGTTTTTCAATTTCTCTGATTTTACAATTTTACAGTTCAATTGATTTTCATCGAAGGACGATGCACTTGTATTGTGCTATTTATATTTTATTCATGGGTTATATTTAGTTGCAACCCGATGAGATGAGGGTATTCCATCTCATGCATTATTTAGGAACATGCTAGAAATCACCTACCATGCATAGTTTCCATGCCATGTAGGTGAATTAGACATTGCATGTTGTTGTGATAGATGTTGTGCTAGTAAAAGCATGTTGTACTTATAGCTCCTTCGATAGATACCTGTGGTTTGATAGAGTATTATTGTGTGATCCTGTTTATATAATAGACTCCAAACATTTATTTTTGGGTAGTATGGGCCCTCATTGACCAATATTTGGTGGATCATTGGTTGTTTATCTGGTTATAAAACATATACGATGCCAAACTTTGATTCACAGGGAGTATGGGCCCTCACGGATCGGAATTTGGCACTTAGGAGTTGTTTTTTTCAGTATTTTCTGGGTTCCGGATAAGATTCTGAGGCATACTGCCTGAGAACCTAGTATACACACCGTGAAGTACCTTAAACACACCGTGTATGTTCTTCTTTTTTAGAAGACAAGAAAACTTTTTGAGTACACGCCGTGTAGTCTCTTCCCGTGTCACAGACCATGTGGGCGGGGACACGGGGAAGGGAAATTCTTGGGGCAAACATGTCGTGTACCATAAGTACAAACCGTGTAGTGTTGACCCGGAGTATGCCCGTGTAACTAAAAACATGGACGGGGGAGACCATAATATGTACACGTTGTGTCCACTGTGGAACACGCCATGTGGTCTGGCCTGGGATTCGGCCGTGTAACTAACAAACACGAGTCGGTGTAATCATTTCATGTACACGCCATGTGTATATTGAACACGCCATGCAGTTGGAGCTATGTATCTGGTTGTGTAACTAACAACATAGGTAGTCGAAGATCGTCTAGTACACGCCATGTACATGTGGGACACGCCGTGTAATCTTGGCCAGTGGTAGACCGTGTGGACATGACCGTGTGGCTGGAAAACAAGGCAGTTTACATGCCGTCTGTGGGTGTAACATGTGGTATTGTAACAAGATGAGTAGTCGGCCGTGTCACAAACGACATGAGCAGTTGGAAAATTACACCGTACAGATCGTGTAGATTATATACACGCCATGTATTTTTGTTTAACAGGATCCTTGTGGCTTGCCCGTGTAGAAGGACCTGGGCAGGGGAAGAGAAGTCATGTACACTCCGTGTAGTCAGTATACACATCGTGTAGTCTTGTTTTTCAATATTAAATGCCTTATTCTTCATGTTCCCCTTTTGGTTCCTTCTTTTTCAGACTGTGATAATCTTGATCTAAGGTGTGTGTTTGACCTTGTAGTGTCATGTCGCCGGGACGTTCACGCATTGTTTGCCAGGAGAGCGGAAACGAGTATATTCCAGAGATGGTGGTCCATGGGCTACCAGTTGATCTTCCATCAGATCCAGATGCGGTGCCAGCCGTAATATCAGACATAGGCGCGGAGGCGCAGTTCCATGAAGGCTTTATGCGGTTCATGCAGACCTTTCAGGGATCACCGTCGGCTGCCACATTTATGGTCGAGCTAACTCGTATCTTCCAGCAATAGCATTCGCCTATTTTTTTAGGGGATGGAAGACCAAAGGCTACAAACTCTTGGCTGGGGTCGATGCGGACTATTTTTGAACACCTAGAGACGCCTCCAGGGTGGAGGGTCATGCTCGTGACTTATATGCTGCGTGATTCCTCCAAAAGGTGGTGGGATGTTACCAACCAGTCAGAGAATCAAAGAAACATGGTGTGGGAAGATTTCTAGATAGCCTTCTATGAATTATTCTTCCCAGAGACGATGAGGGTAGATCGAGCTCAAGAGTTCATGAATCTGTAGGAGGGCGCTATGTCAGTGATGGATTATTCTGCTCGTTTCACGGATCTTCAGCATTTTTCACCCGTTTTGGTGGGCGATGAGATGATGAGAGATGGACGCTTTGAGTATGGTCTTCGATATGACATCTGAGAACTGGTGAATGTTTCCAGGTTTCCTTCAGTACATGCTATTTTGATCCAAGATCTGATTATAGAGAGGAACCTTTAGGAAGCTAGTGGTGTGGAATAGGGCGGTTCAGTGCGAGTTTCTGGTACTATTTCTACTGGTAAGAGGAATAGACAAATGGACTACTCTCAGGGTGGTAGTATCAGTTAGAAGAATGTTTCAGGTGGCCAGGTCATGTGCTACCAGTGTGGTAACAAAGGGAACAAGTGACCTTAGTGTCCACGTGACCCAGTGGAATGTCAGGCATGTGGCAGGATGGGCCATCTGCAGCGCTTTTGCGGGGCGTTTCCACCAGTGGCTAGTGAGAGGGGTTCTGTGCCGACTTTGCGTGAGGGGGAAAGACCAGTAGCTTTTTACCAGTCGGGGAATCCGAATACATCAGGGCGTGCAGGCAGGGATGGTGGACGTGGCCATGGTAGCCGGACACAAGGATCTCAGAGGCAGTAGGGCGGGACAACTCTGGGTATCCAGACTGTGTCGCAAGGCCGCGGCACTTGGCAGACATATACAGTGAAACAGACCAAGCAAGAGTAGGATCCCAGACCTTCTACTATTAGAAGTACTATTCTAGTAGCTTCTATTTTATCTTCAGTACTTTTCTATAATGGTGATACACATAGATTTATATCTGTACCAATTTTGGAGAGCCTTGGGATCTATGCTTCTACTTCCTCCGATGTTATGACAATAGACACTCCGTTGGGAACTAGAATGGCTAGTGTGCATCCGTGTAAGGAGTTCCCCCTTGAGGATAGAGGGTGTCACTTCCTTTGGGACCTCTATTTCTTAGAGATAAAAAGATATGATGTCATTCTAGGGATGGACTGGTTGGTTCCCTTTCGATACTTTGTGGATTTATATCATCATACTGTGAGTTTCAAAGCACCAGAGGGAAGAGAGTTTCTATACAAGGGTGAGTGGGATGTTCAGGCGAGTCGAGCTGGACCAGAGCATCATGGGCAAGGTGGTATCACATCTTAGATTGTGAGCTTATATCTGGACAACCAGGGGACTTGTCCGAATGATTTCCCTCCAATGGTTGATTGTTTCAGGGATGTCTTCCCACACGACTTTTCAGGTCTTCCTCTGGAGCGTGAGGTGGATTTTTATATTGAGCTTGTTCCAGGAGTAGCGGCGGTGTCCATTCCTCATTATAGGATGGATACACCAGAGTTTCATGAGATCAAGAGATAGTTAGAGGAGTTACAGGCTAAGGTTTTCATCTGACCCAGTACTTCTCCTTAGGGTTCTCCGGTCCTCTTTGCGAAGAAGGCGAACGGTACCGTCAAACTATGTGTGGATTATTGGAAGTTGAACCAGTTGACGATTAAGAACCGATATCCCTTGACAAGGATTGATGATATTTTTGATCAACTTCATTGAGAACGAGTGTTCTCGAAGATTGACTTGATATCAGGATATCATCAGCTGCGTGTTAGACCATCTGATATACCTCTCATATATTTCAGGAGCAGGTATGGTCTATACGAGTATACGGTTATGCTGTTTGGACTCACGAACGCACCAGCAGTTTTCATGGCTCTGATGAATCGTGTGTTCCATCCTTATCTGGATTCTTTTGTGGTAGTATTCATGGACGACATCTTGGTTTACTCACACACTCCACACGACCATGCCACCCATCTTGTGATCATACTGAGTACACTGAGAGAGCATTGTCTATATGATAAGCTCTGAAAGTGCCACTTTTGAATGGACCAGATACACCTCATATGTCATATCATCTCAGAGGCATGAGTTGCAGTAGACCCGGAGAAGGCGACAATAGTAGTTTCCTGGGAGCATCCAAAGAATTTGTTTGAAATACGGAGTTTCTTGGGGCTGGCTGGTTACTACAGATGCTTCATAGAGGACTTATCCCACTTATCAGTGTTGTTGACGGATTTGACTAAGAAGGGTGTGATGTTCATTTGGTCAGAATATTGCAAGACAACCTTCTAGGAGATGAAGGGAAAGTTGACATCAACATCGATCCTGATACTCCCATAGCAGGGGAAGAGCTATACAGTTTTCTATGATGCATCAGTTATTGGTCTAGGAGCTGTGTTGATGCAGGGTGATCGAGTAGTTGCGTACGGGTCTCGGCAGTTGAGGCCACATGAGAGGAATTACCTGAAACATGATCTCAAGTTGGATGCAGTTGTTCATGCGTTGCGTTGTTGGAGACATTATCTCTTGGGAGAACATTTTGTGGTTTCCATGGACCACAAAAGTCTCAATTACATCTTTACCCAGCGTGAATTGAACCTGAGACAACAAAGGTGGGTTGAATACCTTCATTCCTTCTATTTTGTGCTTTCCTATACACCTAGTAAAGGTAATGCAGTAGCTGATGCACTAAGCAGGAAGGCTCAGATACAGGCAGTGCAGGAGGCCACTATTGAATGGAAGCTTATGGATCTGTTTTATGAGATGCATTTGGAGGTGCACGACAGTCATGGGTAGACCTATCTTTCATCTTTAGCTGTGACTTCTATCCTCCTTGATAGAGTGAGGATGAGACAGCTATCTAACTCCAAAGGCATAGTTCTATGGATTTCGGTGACTAGTGAGGACCCTTCTCCTAGTTGGACGGTAGACGATGATGAAGTATTGCGTTTCCATGGACGAGTGTGGGTTCCAAAGGATATACGTGAGGAGCTGATGTGAGAGTTTCAGGATTTTTCTTGGGTAGTTCAACCTGGGGTTACCAAGATGTACCGAGACTTGAGACATCATTACGAGTGGCTGGGAACGAAAAAGGAGATAGCTGGTTTTGTTACAAGATGTTCCACCTATCAGCAGGTGAAGGAAGAGCATCAAAGGCCAGCCGAACTGTTATAGGAGTTACCCATTCCAGAGTGGAAATGGGATGATGTTGTGATGGAATTCGTGACTGGGTTATCGAGGTCACCTCGAGGAAATAATGTCGTGTGGGTTGTTGTGGACAGACTCACAATGGTAGCTCACTTTTTTCTGATCAAGGAGACCTTCGTAGTTGACGATATCAGGAAGTTGTATATCCGAGAGGTCAAACATCTTCATGGGGTACCCCATTCTATAGTTTCAGATAGGGATTCCTGTTTTACATCTCATTTCTGGAAGAGTTTTAAGAGGGAACAGGGTACACAAGTGCTTCTAAGCACAGCTTACCACCCTCAGACCGATGGTCAGTCAGAGCGTACGATACAGGTGCTTGAGGATATACTGCGTCCATGCATCCTAGACTTTGGGGGACCTTTGGAGAAGCATATACCCATAGTCTAGTTTTCCTATAATAATAGTTTTCAGGAATCTATCGAGATGGAACATTACGAGGCTTTATATGGTTGGCCATGTCGATCACCCTTGTGTTGGTTAAAGGCAAGTGAGGCAGCTTTACTAGGACCACATCTCGTGCAGGAGACTTCTGATCAGGTCCAGTTGATTTAGAAGCGGATGGATACTGCACAGTCTCATTAGAAATTTTATGTTGATCGTCGTAGATGAACCTTGGATTTCGTGGCTGGGGATCATTTTTTCTTGCGTTTTTCAATGAGGTTGGTACACATGTGGATCAGGAGACAGGGTAAACTTTCACCGAGGTATGTGGGGCCATTTAATATTCTGGAGACAGTCGGTCTGGTTTCCTATCGTTTGCAGTTACCACAGATGTACTGAGCCATGCACGGTGTCTTCCATGTATATTTGTTGCGTCGCGATCATTCAGACATGTCTCATGTTTTTCAGCCCAAGGAGGTTGAGCTTGAAATGGATGCGTCCTTTGCAGAGAATCCAATTCGTATCATCGATAGGAGCATAAAGGTTCTCTGAGGCTAGTCAATTCCTCTTGTACGGGTGCTATGGCAGCATGGCCGAGTGCAGGAAAAAACCAAGGAGTGGGAGACCGACATACGTGCTCAGTGGCTGGAGTTGTTCACGGCTATATCTTCACCACCCTTGGAAGGGAAATTCAGGGGCAAATGGATTTAAGGGGGGGAAGTTTGTAAGAACCCGGTTCTTAATTTTGAGTTACGGGTTTCTTCATTTCCCTTTTCCTTAAGTGTTTTTGAGAAAATAAATAAAATGGGGAAAATTCCTATTTTTCGGGACTACACGCAATGTACTTTCCCACACGTCGTGTACTTTGGCCGTGTGGGTTGAGTACACATGGTGTGTAGCCATTTCGGCGATGAAGGGTGTAAAAACCGACTACACATCGTGTAATGGATATTTACATGTCGTGTAGTCAGTTGGCAAGAAAATAGTAAGGCAGTGGAAGAAGCCTCCAGCTGAGTGGCAGTATACCCCATGTAATCAGAAATACAGGTCGTGTACTAATGTCGACGGATGAAAAGGGCGGCGGTTCCGCCAAAGGAACAGTTAAATGAGAAAAGTACACACCGTGTAGCCAACAGTACACACCGTGTATTTTGTTTTTTTTCTTAAAATGGGTCGTAGCATCCCATGTTCACAGGGAAGTCTTATAATGCTAGAGGGAAGCTAGAGAAGATGGCCAGAGCTTTGGAGATTCGCCGATCACGAACCGGGAATCTGATTCTGCCTCTGTCAATCTTGCTGGAATCGCGAGGGTAAGAGCTTCCTTTTCCTTGGGTGTTTCTTTCCAATTTTTACTCTAAGGGAAGTTATTTGAGGTTGAATGAGAATTATTTTACCTCATATCTTGGACGTTCTTGGATGTTTCAGAAGGTGTCGTTCAGGTATATCGATCAGAAGTGATCAAGGTAGGTGGCTTGGTGTTTAATTTCTAGCTGATGTCTGTTTTCTATACTGTTGTGATACGCACCCATGAATGGGGTGCCATATGGATAAGGACTTGTTGAATTAAATACCTAGAATTGTGTAGGTAATTTAAATGTGATAATAAACTATTGTTTGGGATCGCTTCTTGCATCTAGGACCACCCCGGGGGTGTGTTCCTCTGTTTAGCCATTTGGCCAGGATACCCAAGGGTATGCCTTTATAATAATGATTATAGAATTTCCTTGAGAGAAATTTCATGTGTATTGCCTGTTTATATATTGGGAATGGCCCAGTTACTTGTTCAACCTGAGGGCAGTGTTGTGATTATCCTATGGGAAATGTACTACTTAGCCTGTGGGAAACTTCTTCCGTGCCTGTGGGAAGTTGACTCTGTGCCTGTGGGAAACACCTCATACGCCTGTGGGAAATATCTGATATTCCTGTGGGCAGATTTCTGTGTTTGGATTCTCTTTACCTGAGGGTAAGTTTTTACATGTCTGAAGACACTGGCTGTTTTACATAGAACATTCATTGTGGTGATATCTTAAATCAAATGTTTAAAAGGATAATAAAATGGCAATATAACTAGTAAAGTTAGTTACTTTTGAGTACTTCTTAGTTTATTAAATTTTACTATTGCACACTGTTCTTGCATATTTTCACACAGTTGGGCACTGGCCTTTGGTGGGTGCCTACTGGGATTCATCTCTCACACCCAGTTTGGGTCATGTCTTTGACCAAAACAGATTACGTTACTGAAGGTTTGGATAAGGGAAAGGGTCCCTATATATGTACTTGATTTTTGCTGGGAAGTAGTGGATCATGGGGTCGAGCTTGGGCTCGCGATGCTGCTGGCTGTCTATTTTTCTTTTCTGTACTTGTACTTCAGTTGTATTGTATTGCAGAATAACATGGTTTGGATATTTTATAGAATAGTAACATGATGCATTTTCATATATATATGACTGCTGGTTTCCTTGTTATTATCAGTGATCCATTTCTGTTATATTTATTGTTTACAGTTTCCGCTTATTGTATGCTATTTATTTATTCCGCTGCACTGCACATGGACAAATGAGGGCATAGTTTCCCCACTATCAGACCTCGTCCCTCGCTACTAGTTGTCAGCCTCTGGAATTTGGGGAAATGTGCTTGAGGTCACTTGGCGAACCGGGTTCGGGGCACCCGTTTAGTGGCACCCAGAACTGGGACATTAGATTAACAAATCACCTTTTGACTTTATGCCTTGGAAAGTACTTTTTAGGTTTGAAAATTGAGTTTATTATATTTTAAGAAACCATTTATGAAATTTAATATAATTTGGATGAACCTAATGTTATATAACTTGTATTTCATCATTACATCATTAATGATGCAATTTAGGTTACACTGATTATGTAAAAAACTGTATTTTTACTATTCACCTGAAAATTGAAGTATTTTAGAAAAATACCAAAATTTTACCCTAACCATTTTTTGACATGTAGAATATAAAAATGAAGTCCATTTTCCAAAAATAATTTTCTAAATATTATTATTTTAATATTTAATTAAAATCATAATTTACTTGAAAAATACAGTTTTTTTTAAAATATAACAGATTTTATAAAGCTTTCATAAATTATGTAGGGTCTTATAAAATTATATAAAATCTAGGAGACATAGATTTTCTAATTTATGAACTCATTTTAAAAAAATACATTTTATTTTATATTAATTAATTAATTATAATTATTTATTTATAACTTACAAAAATACCAAAACGTTTACTATGGTCAAATTGTCACTTTCTAAGATGCCTAAATTTTATGTAATTATTCATGGGTGAGGTTAATCATATTTGGATGATGTACTATTCATAAGGTTCGTACTACAATTCATAAGGGTAGGTTACTATTTATAGGGTAGGTTACTATTCTCCAAAAATTATGTTTTTCTTAGTAGTCCCCAAAATTCATCTTGAACGCAACCGTGTATGTCGGATTTTTGAAATTCCAAACATAGAAGGAACAAAATTATGTTTAAAGGTCACTTATCATTTAGTAGTTCATTATGCTGTGTTTTCATGTGATTTTATGACATATTTTTGAGAAGGGAATTTCTATTGAAATTCTTTGGGTCGTTACATTCCTCTCCCCTTATGAAATTTCACCCTTGAAATTTTACTTTACACAAACAGGTGAGGATACTTCTCCTTAATTGCCTCCTATGGTTCCCAAGTAGCTTCTTCAAACTTATGGTTCCTCCACAACACTTTGACAAGCTGATTTGTGTTGTTGCATAGAACCTTATCTCTCCAGTCCAGAATCTCTACTGGCTGCTCCTCATAAGAGAGATAATCTTCCAGTTGTACCACCTCTTATTTTATTAAATGTGTGTGATTGGTTATGTACTTCCTCAAGAGTGATACATGAGAAACATCATGAACTTGATCCATATTCAGTGGAAGTGCAAGCTGATAGGCCATGGCTCCTATACTGTCAATGATTTCAAAGGGGCCAATGTAACTTGGGCTTAACATTCCTTTATTACCAAATCACATGACTCTATTCCATGGTGATATTCAAAGAAAGACTTTATCTCCAGCATCAAACTCTAAATCCCTTCGACGGTTGTCAGCATAGCTCTTTTTCCGACATTGAGCAGCTTTGATGTGTTTCTGGATGACTTGAACCTTCTCTATCATCTCTTCCACAAGATCGGTCCATGTTTCTTTCTTTCTCCAACTTCATCCCAACAGGTTGGAGTTCTGCATCGCTTTCCATACAGAGCATCATATGGAGACATCTGAATACTCGAGTAGAAGCTATTGTGGTATGAGAACTCAACCAATGGGAGATAATGATCTCATCCACCTTTGAATTCTAGTGAGCAGGCTCTTAACATATCTTTAAGCATCTGAATAGTCCTTTCAGATTGGCCCTCAGTTTGGGGGTGATAGGACATGATAAAATTTAATTCAGTACTCAAAGCATGTTGAAGGTTCCTCTAGAATTTAGATGTGAACCTTGGATCACGGTCAGAGACAATTGAGAGTGGAACACCATACAGTCTCACCCCTTCCTTTACAGATATCTTTTCAATTTGTTCAAGAAAGATATCTTCCCAAATCATTATAAAATGGTCATTCATGGTGATTCGATCAACCACAACCCTTATAGCAATATTTCTCATTGACATCTTCGGGAGACCCATGACAAAGTCCATAAGAACATTTTTCCATTTCCACATGGGTATAGGAAATGGATGCATCGTCCCTTTGGACTTTTGTCACTCTGCTTTATCTTGCCGACATACCAAGCACCTTTATATATATTCTATAATCTAGTTCTTCATGTTATCCCACCCGAAGTGTTCTCGAAGATCACAGTACATCTTGGTGCTACTTGGATGGATAGAGAATTTTGAGCTATGTGCATTTTCCAATAGCTCCTTCTTTATCCCGGGGGATGAAGGCACACAAAGCCGCATTCCAATCCAAATCACACCATCATCATTGATATGGAAATCATGAAACTTCCCTTCCATTACTGAATTCACCCTCCTTTGTATTTCCACATCATCCCTTCGTGCTTCTTTAATCTTCCCTTGGTTATATGGTTGTGAAATCATTTGGTAAAGGTAGGATGTATCCCATGCCCTTATTATTTTTAAATCCATGCATGGTATATCCATGAAGATTGGGTCTTTCTCGATTTGTAACATGGATAATGTAGCTAGTTCTTTTCTTCTTAGAGAATCTACTACCTTGTTCGCCTTTCTAGGATGATAGTTAATAGAGAAATTGTAATCCTTGATTAGATCTAACTATCTCCTTTGACGCATGTTGAGCTCCTTTTGTGTGAATATATACTTTATGCTCTTGTGGTCGGTGTATATGTCACACTTATTGTAACGCCCCGACCCCAGCTACCCAGAGTCGGTGCATTACTTCGTAACATTGGTATGATCACAAGAAAGATCAAATCTCGAAAGACCGATTGGTTTAGTAGCCTTGGAAACACTAGATATATTCATAAAGTTTTACATTACATTTCAAAGTGAAAAACTACTACAACAACAAAGTCTTCATATCCACACTATTAACCCCTCATAATATCCCTGCAAGTCAATCATAATTTACTTCTTCACTACCTGGGAAAAATAAAACATAAAAAGGGGGTGAGCTCAAATGCCCAGTAAGGATAACAATATAGCGGAACATTCAAAATAAGCATAAACATTTAAGGCAATGAATTACTAAAACAAAAGCCTTTTAAACATGAACTTCAACATAGTATGGAAAAAGTAAAATGAAATAATTCCATTTACTTATTCACATGGATATTCTACTAATCGAATAATCACATGCAAAATCAATAACCACTTTCATAATGTTGGAATGCATAATGCCAGACTATCATAACCACATAGCCAAGACCTCATGCCAAGACTACAAATAAGATTTTGTCAAGGCCTTGTGCCAAGACACTAGTTTGTCTCATGAGACCTACCGATGCATCGAGGAGCTATAGCGGGCTCCACCCGTCACTTATTAAGTCCAATGCATTCCCATATGAAAAGGTTTAAACATAACATAAACATTCGTATTAAAACTAGCATACGAAATGTCAATAATTTCACCATAAACTATGAATGGTATAAAAATAGCACATCCATAGTCAAACATATCACAAAACCTTCAATACAATATAGAAGTTTTGTATCATAATAAATCAACTTCAAATAATCTTAAAATCCATCAAAGGATGTTGATGTAGATGAAATCAAAATTCTTTTTAAAGAAATATCTCCTTTTATTTTGAAATCATTTAAGATCCATATAAAATAAAACATTTTCTTTGGAATTATTCTTATAAGCTTGTAAGGAAAGCTTTGATGATTTTATAACGGCGTAAAATAACCGCACCTTCCGTATAAGTTAAAAAAAACATTCTTACCTCAATTCTGTCGAAAAGGTTAAAAAGGACCTTGTTTTGAAAACGACGGAAAGATTCCTTTATAAACCTCTTATAAAAATTCAAACAAGGGTATAAATGACTTTAACCCATATTCTTGTAAATAGTAAAAATGTTTTGAAATACATTTTTAAGAAACATGGATGTGGATGATAAAGATATCCCAGTAGATTATTACGTATAAACAACCTCGAATAATGAAGAGATTGTGAAATAACCCTTACCAATTTGGTAACTTATGAAACATACAAACCATGAAAGAGGTATCATACAATGAATATGTAAATACACATAAATTAGAGTGTATTACACAAAGAATATAATTATGGGTAGTACATACACCACACAAAAGGTGATGGTGGCAATATGACATGAATCTCACGGGAATAAGGAGTGAGATGAAAACCCCTTACCTTGTACTTTTCTTTGGTTGGGGTAGGTTAACCTCCTGTATAATGGTGAAATAATTGTTATTAAATTATAAAAGAATCATATACATTAATATGATATCATATATGATCTTTTAATATTGATTTGATAATATCTTAGTATTATCGTCGTTTCGTGTGTTAACTTACTCATTTTCTTTTATATGTTTTGTTACATAAGTCATGTTTGTTGTATCTTATTCATATCAAGAATGATATCAAGTCCTTAAACATAATTTTTAAATCATTAAATGATAATTATACTTGAATGGATACGATGGATAATGAATCTCATCGCGTTCGTGGAGACGGTAGTCCGTACGTACGCACGAACGCTACTTCCATTTAATTTTTATTTTAAAAGAATCGAATCCAAATGATACATAGGTATATTACTATTCCAGTATAATATAATATTTTATATATGTTACTTAAGTTCATTAACACCATCCTTTATACGTTCCATGTGTGGTATGAACGAGTCATATCATTTTAAGGGGGCGGTAGTCCGCACTTCCTCAAATGAAATTATCGTATGTATATACAACATGAAACGAATAATGGTATGAAATAAAATGGAATTACAGAAGCTTATATATAAAATATATATCATTAATATCATATTTAATTACAGTTCCATCATAATGGCCACCATGAGAGGCAGTAAGATGTATTTGAACAATCATCGTTTCGTGAGGCGTTAGTTTGCCATCCACAGAAACATTATGTTCATCATCCATTAGATGGAGTTGTGTGTATGTGTAGTTTGAATCCTTCTTATAACAACATCCTAGTATATTTAGGATACTGGTGTTGTTACAAAAGAAAGGAAATAAAAAGAGTTTGGGGGTTGGAGAAGCAAAATAAATGAAAATAATTTAAGAGAAATCGTTACCTTTAATTTAGGTTACTCACTTTGGTTGGAACCAAAGGACTTCTTGAAATGCTTTCTGCCTAAGGGTAAGCTTCAAGGAGGAGGAGAGGGATGTGGGGAGCTTAGTTGGGCAGAGTTTGGACGAGCCAAGTGGCTTTAGTGGTGTGAGGAATGAGTAGAAGTGGTCTCCTTTAATAAGGGAGTGGAGGGGCTCTTTAGGAAAGTGTGAAAGTATTACTTTATAATATATTTGTATTCGGTTTATAATGGTCCAAAAATCATTGAGGTCGAAGATAAGATGACTCATATTCTAAATAACATCAACCAATAAGAATTGTACAGGTTTTAGATAATATTTTAATCATTATAATCTTATTTATTTAAATGATTTATTAATGAGGTAAACATTGCATCATTATTGTGTCCTTAATAATTTAAATTATTTGATGTCTGAAAATTATAAATAAAATATCATTATGTAGGAAATTATTTTATCTTTCTAATGAATATTTATAATCGAGAATCCAACATGTATAACCCTATGTAAAAATTGTTCTTCTAAAAGATGTAAGCTTATGCCATTTTTATTTTTATTTTAACTTTATTAATATAAAGTGTCCCTACCACATACAAGTGGCTCCAAGGGGTACCCAAATTGACCCAAGGATGCTAGTGGTCGGGTATGTGTCCACCAATAAGGTTAGGACACGTTTTAGGGTAATTTTGTATTATTATAATATTATTTGTTAACCCTTATTTACCGGATTTACCCTTAACCATGGTAAATAAAATATTTACCACAGTAATTATTCAAAATGTCTAAAAATAAAAGTTACCTATTTACACAATTTGAACATCCTGATTCCAAATATGGAATCCATTTTTCTAAATTCAAAACACAGAAGTGGCAGAAATTAATTTAAAATTAATTCCCGCTGTCAAAACAAAAAGCGTGTTTTTAAGAGATAATAACTATCGAAAGATTGACACTTGTTTATGTTTGGTTTAATTGTAAAATTATTTCCAATGACCAAAATTATATTAAAAGGTAAAAATATATTCTAAATATACTTTAAAACCACTCAAATTCACAATTTATCACTATTAATTATTTTGATCAAAAAAGTTGTTTTTAATTAAAATTTAGTAATTTTCACTATTCATCAAAATATGAAAGTTTTCCGAAATGTACCAAAATTTCACCCTAGGCTAATTTTGATATTCCGAATCCAAAAATGAAGTACATTTTCAAATATAAAATATATATAATTTCAAAAAGTAGGTATTAGTATTCACAACGGCTAGTTTAATTAGTTGTGGTGTGTGTTAGAACTCGAGGTTGCGTACAACACACGCTATCGCATTATTCGAAGGGAAGCGTACCGTAGAAGCTTGGGATGTTTCATTTTAAATTTTTGATGTCCCCATTTATTCAAAAAGTTTAAAACATAGTATTTAAAAAGGGTTCACTATTAAAGTTGATAAAAGTGCAATACTGAAAATGAATTTGTTCTTGCATTATATCTAAGAAACTCATAATATGGATTCTAAAATTATAAGGATTATATAAACATTAAAATTTATCTAATACTATTCATAACCTCTTTTGAACGACTTGTTTGGTAAGTCATGGTGTGCTTGAACTTTGTGTTGCCTGTAGTGAAAGTTATTGAATTATTTTGAAGAACTAACACACTATGAAATCTTGGGGTGTTACATTCTCCCCTCCTTCAATAAATTGCGTCCTCGCAATTTGAAATTGTTCTTCGAAAATAAAAGGTTGAAAATATATAATATATTTGTGGGAAACCCCACATCGGAAATTGGGTTACTAAAATTTAGTCTTAATATGAGGAAAAGAGAAATGAAAGGGTCACCACCAAATTATGATCTCGATTAGGAGAACATTGGTTGAAATTTGAGACATATAATTGCAGGAAAAACGTAAATATTTATAGGTAGTAATTGAGGTCATCAATTACAAACAAGTATAAAATTGAGGTTCTTAAATTCATCAATCTATGATGATTTGAAATACCATCGGTTCAACAAAACATAGGGTATTAGGATAACACATTTTTGACGTTTCAAAATATCTTAGTTGAAATCCCACATCGAAAAATGAATTAATGAGGCCTCTATTTAAAATAAAGAGTGGAAAGTATGAAGATTACCGAAAATAACACATACTAGGGTTCCATGTAAGAAAATATGGATATGGAAGAAAAATCTAGCCATCAATTATCTAATGGAGAGTGGTAGAGAACATGGCTATGAAAAGGCCAACAATCCCAAATCCATAAATTAGTGATGATTTAAGGTACCATCTAGGAAAACATTTTTGTTCTAATTTGCTTTTCTTAATATTGAGTAATTTTTTATGAGATTGGCTAAGATCATATAGAGATATACTTACTTTATAATTAGAGTTTTATCCATTAATAAATTTCTACCACATACTCATCTTTCACTCTAAAAGATAATAGAGTGTAAAAAAAATTCTATTTACACTATTTGTATAGGGTTCCAAAATAAACGAATTATAATTCATCTAAAAAATCTTTTAATAAAAACTACATTATTTAATCCAGGACATCTCGTGGGCCAGTGGTAGGTGATACACCCTTGTCGCCCTTCGGTTGCGGGTTCAAGTCTCGCAGCCTTGCCGGACGCGACGGGTTGCCGCCCGACCTCCGGGTTGTCCTTTTATGGAAATCCAAAATAATCCAAACTAGAACTATCCAAAATACTTCTATCCAAACTCACAGTCCAACATTTATAAGGAAGTTAAACATAATATAGATCCTTTTTACCCCGTAATAGCATATTAATACCTTCATCATGTATTTCCATATTCCTTATTGATTACATTCATGTTCCTTTATTCCATATAGAATGCTGGATATACTTCATTAATCCAAAAATGTTTTAAAACCCAACAATGATGGAATTTAAAAATCATTAATCAACTTCAAGGTAGTCAATAATATCCAATATAATTTATCCAAATCAATCATGTATTATTCTAAAATAACTTCCTCAGTATCAGAACTATATTCTCTCAACCATATATTTTCCAAAAATTTATCCTGCTATTGAGTCACTTTTCTTTGTTCCACACAATCTCAAGTCCTTAATGAAATAGTACTGCAGTACAATCCTTATATACTCCATGATTATTGTAACAAGTACATTGTTGATACAACACTCAATTGACATAATCAACATAAGAAATCTAATCATTCCTCTTCATCTATGGTAGTATCATAACTTGATTATTATCCAATAGCATCATTTGCAGCATAGTCTGATGACTGGGACATAGGTTCGCGTAGTGTCCAAACTCCTTGCAAATGAAGCATTGTACATTTGAAACCATTTTCTTACCCTTGCAGTTACGTACTTTGTGCCCTTTTCCTCCACACTTATAACAAACTCCCATTCCTTTCAGGCAAGTTCCATGGTGTTTCTTTCCACAGTTACCAAATATGGGAAAATTCTTCATTTCCCTCATCCCTTTATCCATCTTTCTCTCTTCTATCCTTTTCTTCTCTTGCTTCCCTTCAAAGCCATAGGACTCAGTAAACTCTTTACTTATCTTATCAACACATGATATTATTTCTTCATATGATGATAATACATGGGAGACTATTTCTCTTATAAATTCTAGCTTAAGACCGTGAGAGATATGATCCTTTCTTCTCGTTGAATCATGTGCATTTCTGGAGTTATCATTCCTTCTACTGGGCACCATTTATAAACAATGGCATAAACTAGATTAGTTTATGAGTCAAAATACATAATCCCATACTTATAAAACACTTAACATAAATTGCACTATTTATGGATATAATCCATAATCATAAAAATGTTTTCTTTGAGGAAGTATATACTCATAAACCCTTCATAATGATTTGCAAAGAAAATGAGAGTTATCCTAAGCATATCCCCCGGGAGTGTCGTAACCAAGAGTGCAGCAAGGCCCGTTGTCGTGCACCAGTTCCCGTTCGAGTCTAGCTCAAAGCGGTGTTTTCGGGTTTTACCCCTAGGTACATCTGTGCCAGAGCTGCCTCTACCTGCTCGTATCCAGACAGGGATGTATTGCTCGGAAAACTCAGAAAATCTCTACAATACCAAAATTCTAGGAAGTTCTTCTATACTAATCCTCAAAGTTCATCTTAGGTCTACGTGCTCTAATCAGAGTTTATCTAAATCTAGCTTCCACGGTTTGTACTAAACTTCCTCTGATACCAACTGTAACGCCCCGACCCCAGCTACCCAGAGTTGGTGCATTACTTCGTAACATTGGTATGATCACAAGAAAGATCAAATCTCGAAAGACCGATTGGTTTAATAGCCTTGGAAACACTAGATATATTCATAAAGTTTTACATTACATTTCAAAGTGAAAAACTACTACAACAACAAAGTCTTCATATCCACACTATTAACCCCTCATAATATCCCTGCAAGTCAATCATAATTTACTTCTTCACTACCTGGGAAAAATAAAACATAAAAAGGGGGTGAGCTCAAATGCCCAGTAAGGATAACAATATAGCGGAACATTCAAAATAAGCATAAACATTTAAGGCAATGAATTACTAAAACAAAAGCCTTTTAAACATGAACTTCAACATAGTATGGCAAAAGTAAAATGAAATAATGCCATTTACTTATTCACATGGATATTCTACTAATCGAATAATCACATGAAAAATCAATAACCACTTTCATAATGTTGGAATGCATAATGCCAGACTATCATAACCACATAGCCAAGGCCTCGTGCCAAGACTACAAATAAGATTTTGTCAAGGCCTTGTGCCAAGACACTAGTTTGTCTCATGAGACCTACCGATGCATCGAGGAGCTATAGCGGGCTCCACCCGTCACTTATTAAGTCCAATGCATTCCCATATGGAAAGGTTTAAACATAAAATAAACATTCGTATTAAAACTAGCATACGAAATGTCAATAATTTCACCATAAACTATGAATGGTATAAAAATAGCACATCCATAGTCAAACATATCACAAAACCTTCAATACAATATAGAAGTTTTGTATCATAATAAATCAACTTCAAATAATCTTAAAATCCATCAAAGGATGTTGACGTAGATGAAATCAAAATTCTTTTTAAAGAAATATCTCCTTTTATTTTGAAATCATTTAAGATCCATATAAAATAAAACATTTTCATTGAAAATATTCTTATAAGCTTGTAAGGAAAGCTTTGAAGATTTTATAACGGCGTAAAATAACCGCACCCGCCGTATAAGTTAAAAAAACATTCTTACCTCAATTCTGTCGAAAAGGTTAAAAAGGACCTTGTTTTGAAAACGACGGAAAGATTCCTTTATAAACCTCTTATAAAAAGTCAAAAAAGGGTATAAATGACTTTAACCCATATTCTTGTAAATAGTAAAAATGTTTTGAAATACATTTTTAAGAAACATGGATGTGGATGATAAAGATATCCCAGTAGATTATTACGTATAAACAACCTCGAATAATGAAGAGATTGTGAAATAACCCTTACCAATTTGGTAACTTATGAAACATACAACCCATGAAAGAGGTATCATACAATGAATATGTAAATACACATAAATTAGAGTGTATTACACAAAGAATATAATTATGGGTAGTACATACACCACACAAAAGGTGATGGTGGCAATATGACATGAATCTCACGGGAATAAGGAGTGAGATGAAAACCCCTTACCTTGTACTTTTCCTTGGTTGGGGTAGGTTAACCTCCTGTATAATGGTGAAATAATTGTTATTAAATTATAAATGAATCATATACATTAATATGATATCATATATGATCTTTTAATATTGATTTGATAATATCTTAGTATTATCGTCGTTTCGTGTGTTAACTTACTCATTTTCTTTTATATGTTTTGTTACATAAGTCATGTTTGTTGTATCTTATTCATATCCAGAATGATATCAAGTCCTTAAACATCATTTTTAAATCATTAAATGATAATTATACTTGAATGGATACGATGGAGAATGAATCTCATCGCGTTCGTGGAGACGGTAGTCCGTACGTACGCACGAACGCTACTTCCATTTAATTTTTATTTTAAAAGAATCGAATCCAAATGATACATAGGTATATTACTATTCCAGTATAATATAATATTTCATATATGTTACTTAAGTTCATTAACACCATCCTTTATACGTTCCATGTGTGGTATGAACGAGTCATATCATTTTAAGGGGGCGGTAGTCCGCACTTCCTCAAATGAAATTATCGTATATATATACAACATGAAACGAATAATGGTATGAAATAAAATGGAATTACAGAAGCTTATATATAAAATATATATCATTAATATCATATTTAATTACAGTTCCATCATAATGGCCACCATGAGAGGCGGTAAGATGTATTTGAACAGTCATCGTTTCGTGAGGCGTTAGTTTGCCATCCACAGAAACATTATGTTCATCATCCATTAGATGGAGTTGTGTGTATGTGTAGTTTAAATCCTTCTTATAACAACATCCTAGTATATTGAGGATACTGGTGTTGTTACAAAAGAAAGGAAATAAAAAGAGTTTGGGGGTTGGAGAAGCAAAATAAATGAAAATAATTTAAGAGAAATTGTTACCTTTAATTTAGGTAACTCACTTTGGTTGGAACCAAAGGACTTCTTGAAATGCTTTCTGCCTAAGGGTAAGCTTCAAGGAGGAGTAGAGGGATGTGGGGAGCTTAGTTGGGCAGAGTTTGGACGAGCCAAGTGGCTTGAGATGTGTGAGGAATGAGTACAGGTGGTCTCCTTTTATAAGGGAGAGGAGGGGCTCTTTAGGAAAGTGTGAAAGTATTACTTTATAATATATTTGTATTCGGTTTATAATGGTCCCAAAATCATTGAGGTCGAAGATAAGATGACTCATATTCTAAATAACATCAACCAATAAGAATTGGACAGGTTTTAGATAATATTTTAATCATTATAATCTTATTTATTTAAATGATTTATTAATGAGGTAAACATTGCATCATTATTGTGTCATTAATAATTTAAATTATTTGATGTCTAAAAATTATAAATAAAATATCATTATGTAGGAAATCTTTTTATCTTTCTAATGAATATTTATAATCGAAAATCCAACATGTATAACCCTATGTAAAAAGTGTTCTTCTAAACGATGTAAGCTTATGCCATTTTTATTTTTATTTTAACTTTATTAATATAAAGTGTCCCTACCACATACAAGTGGCTCCAAGGGGTCCCCAAATTGACCCAAGGATGATCATGGTCGGGTATGTGTCCACCAATAAGGTTAGGACACGTTTTAGGGTAATTTTGTATTATTATAATATTATTTTTTAACCCTTATTTACCGGATTTACCCTTAACCATGGCAAATAAAATATTTACCACAGTAATTATTCAAAATGTCTAAAAATAAAAGTTACCTATTTACAAAATTTGAACATCCTGATTCCAAATATGGAATCCATTTTTCTAAATTCAAAACACAGAAGTGGCAGAAATTAATTTAAAATTAATTCCCGCTGTCAAAACAAAAAGCGTGTTTTTAAGAGATAATAACTATCGAAAGATTGACACTTGTTTATGTTCGGTTTAATTGTAAAATTATTTCCAATGACCAAAATTATATTAAAAGGTAAAAATATATTCTAAATATACTTTAAAACCACTCAAATTCACAATTTATCACTATTAATTATTTTGATCAAAAAAGTTGTTTTTAATTAAAATTTAGTAATTTTCACTATTCATCAAAATATGAAAGTTATCCGAAATGTACCAAAATTTCACCCTAGGCTAATTTTGATATTCCGAATCCAAAAATGAATTCCATTTTCAAATATAAAATATATATAATTTCAAAAAGTAGGTATTAGTATTCACAACGGCTAGTTTAATTAGTTGTGGTGTGTGTTAGAACTCGAGGTTGCGTATAACACACGCTATCGCATTATTCGAAGGGAAGCGTACCGTAGAAGCTTGGGATGTTTCATTTGAAATTTTTGATGTCCCCATTTAGTCAAAAAGTTTAAAACGTAGTATTTAAAAAGGGTTCACTATTAAAGTTGATAAAAGTGCAATACTGAAAATGAATTTGTTCTTGCATTATATCTAAGAAACTCATAATATGGATTCTAAAATTATAAGGATTATAAAAACATTAAAATTTATCTAATACTATTCATAACCTCTTTTGAACGGCTTGTTTGGTAAGTCATGGTGTGCTTGAACTTTGTGTTGCCTTTAGTGAAAGTTATTGAATTATTTTGAAGAACTAACACACTATGAAATCTTGGGGTGTTACACTTATAGCCATAAATTTAGGGCTATTAGATTTTCATGGAAAAAATCATGGCTTCCAGCTCTAGATCATGTGTCAGGTAGTTCTGCTCATGGATCTTCAACTTTCTTGAGGCATAGGCTATCACATTATCATTTTGCATGAGTACGCAACCCATGAATTTCTTTGAAGAATCACTGTATATCAAACAAAAATCTCCACTTTTCGGTAGTTTGAGAACAGGTGGAGTAATCAACATTATCTTTAGCTCCTTTATGCTTACCTCAAATTCTTCTGTCCAGACATACTTTACCCCTTTCCCTGTTAACATAGATAGCGGGCTTTACAATCGTGTGATGTTTCTCACAAAACATTGGTAGTACCAAGATAATCTATGAAATATATGAATTTCAGTGACACTAGAGGGTCTAGGAAATTCCTCAATTGCCTTTGTTTTTGAAGGATCCACATAAATTACCTCACTTGTGATCACATGTACCAAGAACATGACTTACTTCATCCAAAAGTCACACTTGCCGAACTTGGCAGACAACTTCTCATTTCTCAATGTCGCCAACACAAGTCTTAGAGGTTTTTCATGTCCCTCCTTGATCTTAGAGTAGATGAGAATATCATTGATAAACACGACCACAAATTTTTCGAGGTAATGTATAAAGACTCTATTCATCAAATCCATGAAGATTATAGGGGAATTAGAAAGTCCAAAGGGAATAAATAGAAACTCATAGTTCCCATACCTTGTACGGAAGACAGTCTTCTGAATATCCTCCTTCTTCACCTGTAGCTAATGATATCCAGAATGAAGATCCACCTTTGAGAAGTATTGAGATCCTCTTCACAGATCGAACAAGTCATCAATCCTTGGAAGAGGATACTTGTTCTTTATGGTGATCTTGGTTAGTTCCCAATAGTCGATACACAGCCGCATTGTTCCATCCTTCTTCATCAGAAAGAGCACTGGCTCACCCCAAGGTGATGCACTAGGGAATATGAACCCTTTGTCCAGATGCTCTTGTAGCTGCTTCTTTAACTCCTCCAGTTCGATAGGATCCATCCTATAGGGACACATTGATATATGAGTAGCTCCGGGTATGAGTTCTATTAATAACTCTACCTCACGATCTGGGGGAATTCTGGGTAACTCTTTGGGAAATACATCACCGTATTCCCTCAAGATGGGCATTTCAGAAAGGTTAGAACCTTTCATTGACTCAACCATTTGTGCGAGGTATGCTTCTTCATAGGGAATCAACACCCACAACATGGAAGTATTTTTCAAAGGAGATTCATGATCTTCCTTGTACCTTGTATGACTTCATTATCTTGCTCTACTTCCACAATAGTTATGGAACAATCCTTCCCTTATTCCCTTGGCTTTGGTGGTTGCTGATGCTGATTACCCTCGAGAACTCGAGGTTTAGTGAACTGTCTTGCATAGTGACCCAGCTCCCTACAGTTGTAGCAGTGAACCATGAATAGTTCTCTCCTTTATTCTACCACATTCTCCTTCCTTTTTATGTCTTTCTGACACTATTGATCTAGGTGTCCTTATTTCCCACACTTGAAGCATTTCCCCTTCCCTTTGAGGCAGTTCCCATGGAGCAACTTCCCACATTTTTGGCATGTGGGTCATTGATTTTTCTTCCCACCTTTTTCATTAGATCCACCATCGTGAAACTCCATATCTTGTTTCTTATCACCATAGCCATGGGACCATTCTCCAAACTCCATATCCACTTTTATATCACACCGAACAACTTCTTCATAACTCCCAATGTCTCGAATGGAAAGATCCTTTTGAAGGTGTTGTTTTAATCCACTAAATAATCTATTAATTTTTCTATCATAGTTGATAACAAAACTCGAAGCATACCTTTTAAGACTTGTGAAATTTTCCTCGTAGGTTGTGACAGACTCCCCTTATTTTTTTCTTGAGCACTATGAATTCTCTCTCCATCTTCGTACGAAGTGTTCATGGGAAATACTTATTAAGAAACATGATCTTAAAGTCTTCCCATTCCATCTCTTCACATTCCTCCCTTGAAATGGTGTTCTTAATCAAATCCCACCATTGATCGGCCTCTCCATCTAGATGATAAATGGATAGCGTCATATTCTCTATCTTAGAACAGTGAATAATAGAAAATATCTTCTCCAAGGAGTTAACCCATTGTTCCACAACTAGTGCATCAGAAGATCCACTAAATGTCGGTGGTCGTTGCCACATAAAACATTCGATAGCCAGTTTCACTCTTTTTGGTGAAGGAGGACGTTACCCATTATTATGTATTTTTTTCATAACCTGAAATAATTGGGTAAGCATCGCTATTAAGTTTTGAACTCCACCTCCCAAATTATTGGGGATTTTGTTCACGCAATCGTTGCATTGTCCCTCACACGAGTTGTTGGCCAGGATTCTCTTGGTTCCCACCATTTTCTAAAATAGAAAAGGTTAGAAAAAAACATAAGTCAATAATTCATGAATAACTCATTCATTTAAACAAATCATATCATATGGGATCCCTATGTAATGATTCCCTTGTTCGTATTTGTACTTAGAGTCATACTATAGGTTTTCTCTAGGGTTCACTAATCCTAATTCCCAAATTAACTAAACCTCCCTCTCATACCAACTATAGCGACCCAACCATTTCATAAATTACTATTAAATCATTTTATAGATAAACAACATAAAACAATTACACATTTATGATCCAATGGTTTAGTGTCTTGGGAAAACTAGGACCATACATAACAATTACAAAATCGAGCATACACTTTTTTGTTCATTTATTCTTCTCTGGCTTCTTATTGGTACTTGACATGTCCTTAGTACATGTAGCCACCTGAGGATATACATAAAAAGGGGTGGGATAGAATACAATTAAGAGGATATATAATAACAATAGAGAATGTGGTGATCAAATTCATAACATAGACAAATAATCATGAACAAGAGAGGAATCATTAATAAGAGACTTGAAATGTGGCAATGCATAAAAATGAAACATCATGTCTTAGTGGTTAACTACCAAAAATCCTTGTGAACAAATATGTAATATTGTTCACACATAATTTCAAATTTATTCATGAGATTCATCACTTTACCCAATGAATTGTAGTGTTGTATAATTCTGGGCGCACCCGTCACATTTAAACATTCATATTGCGCTATATAATTCCGAGCACACCCATCACATCATAACATTATCATTAACATGAATGCCACATAGAACATATATAAATAATGAAAATATCTAACCCATGTAAATGAATGGGTTTCATCTCATAAGAACACATTCATAAACTTTCGGTTCCCAAAAGAAAGAGGGAACAACATACTTGATACAAGAAACATCAACCTTGAATGAGAGATAAAGGTGTGTTCTTAAAAGAAGATTTATTTTGGAAAACATTTTGTTTGAAATAAACATTATTAGAAAACATGTATATCCTAGAAAAGTTAAGATAATTATGAAATAAATGATTTTTAAGGAGTGACCATACCAAATTTGGAGTGAAAGAGGGAGAACCCAAAGAATGATGGTTAGGTTCGACAATTTCCCCTTACCTTGTATCTGAATGCTTACATCTCTTTAATGTCATGTATAATAACATTATATTCATTAATTATATAATACAAAAACCTTTTATACTATAATATCTGTCATTTTGGTTTCATTATGTTATTTTATGGGCCTTTTGAAGAGTTATAGATTTTAAAAACATTGTTCGGGAATATTCATTTTTATGGTTTTCTTGAGCATTTCAAATGTATTCATGAATTGAAGTTTGTGTATAAAATGGGTAAAAATCAATAACATACATTAAATTTTATTAATGATATTTCAGAAGATAAAATGACCTTAATATGAATTAAATTTTGTACCATTTGGAAGAATCATCAGGTAGGAATTTAATGATGATCGTTTCGGTTAATTTGGACGGTTTTTCGACCACAACGAATTTGTTTTGTTTACTCATCTAGAAACATGTACATAATAAAGTTACAGAACGTAAAATAGGAAATAATACATATATAATATTTTGGTTCAATCATAAAAATCGTTTCATGACCATATTTATAGGTATAAATGGAAAAAAGAAAACACGTCGTTCTTGAAGGTAAATTACCTCTTGAATCATCCTCTTGAGATCCTCCTTATGGGGCCTAATATTGGTCTTTTGATGAGACCAGAAGCTCTTGGACATGGGGTAGGGGATAGGGGAGATGATTGGGTAAAGTTTAGACAATTCTTGAATCTTGAGAGCTGTGGGTTGGCAAGGGGAGGGGGAGGGGTAATTTATACATGAGGAGGGAGGTGTTTTTAGTATAAAATATTAAATAAAATAATATATCAAAAGTTAGACATGTAATAGTAGTTTTTATACATCATAAATCATACATTAATATAATATAATTCTTTTTAGGATTTAAATGAACTTTATAATTCTAATTCATTAATTTATTAAAAGGAAAGTGAAAGAAAGAAAAAAAGACACTTTAAGAAATCACCTTTTAACTTTAGGATTTGAATAGTACTTTTTAGGTTTGAATATTTAGTTTATTGTATTTTAAGGAACAATTAATGAAATTTAATATAATTTGTCCGAACCTAATGTTATATAATGTTTATGTCATCATTACATCATTAATGATGCAATTTAGGATACATCGATTATGCGAAAAACTGTATTTGTACTATTCTCCGGAAAATTGATGTGTTTCAGAAAAAACCCAAAATTTCACCCTAAAATTTTTTCAATGTTTAGAATCTAAAAATTAATTTCATTTTTCAAAAATAATTTTTTATATATGATTAATTTAATATTTAATTAAAATCATAAATTACTTGAAAAATACAGTTTTTTTAAAATATAACTAATTTTATAAAGCTTTTAAAAATTACATAGGGTCTTATAAAATTATCTAAAATCTAGAAGAAATTTGTTTTATAATTTATTAAGACATTTTAAAAAAATAAATTTTCTTTTAAATTAATTGATTAATTATAATTATTTATTTATAACTTACAAAAATACCAAAACGTTTACTATGGTCAAATTGTCAATTTCTAAGATGCCTAAATTTGTTTAATTATTCATGGGTGAGGTTACTCTTATTTGGATGATGTAGTATTCATAAGGGTCAAAATACTACTCATAAGGGTAGGTTATTATTCATATGGGAGGGTTACTATTCCCCAAAAATTATGTTTTCCTTATTAGACCCCAAAAATCATCTTGAACACAACCTTGTATGTCAGATTTTTTAAATTTTAAACACAGAAGGGACAAAATTATGTTTAAAGGTCAATTATAACTTAGTAGTTCATTATGTTGTGTTTTCATGTAATTTTATGACATATTTTTAAGAAAGGAATGTCCATTGAAATACTTTGGGTCGTTACATACCATACCTCTAGTAACTCAATGCCAAGATCCTTCCCATGAATCAAATCTCTCCTCATTATCCATGGAGTTCACTAGGTCCTCCAGACCAGCAATAGTCATTGCTCGTAGATATTGGCCCATGCCCATCTCCCATTGGGGTCACCACTATCAGTACGATCATACTAACCCAGTCATCAAGGGATAATCCAAAACCCTCATAATTGTATTTAATCTGTCATAGTATCTCTATACTTTTATTATATTGATATTCTTCACTCTAAACCCCTAGGAATCCTGGTTACATGTCTTGAATGATTCACGAAGTTCCCCTTAATAAGCCTCTAATATCATTAAGAAATTATCTATCACATATTATGATAATAAATACTCTAAATGGAATCCTTATGAGTTAAATTATATATCCATGTCATGAAAACATTGAAAACCCCTCTAGGGAGAAAACATACAGTGTGTGCCTCTCGTACACGGTCTATAATCCCAATGCTCAACTTTGGACATGAACCTCAACCAATCCTATGACACATTCCCCAAATACACACTGTGTAATGAACATACATGACATGTAACCCATGTGAGGTACCTATACATGTACCTCATATGTTATATTTCAAATTACTCTACTTGTCCACTGGTCATGTATCTAATATGGGGTCAAGTAATCTACCATACATTCCATGTGCCCCCACATGGGGTATATGGTTGACTACTCAGTCACACCCCAATTCATCCTACATACCAATTCTACATGGACTACACTTCATGTAGTCTCTTCTTATAAATTTTTCCAAAATAATGAAAACATGGGGCATGTTCTTGAAAACAATAACCTATCTGATTGATTTTTAAGATGAAAATCCTCTTAAAATCATATAATACAATTGTTTATCCTCGAATCAAGACGTTGGGACCATTAACTGACCCCAAAAGTATAAGAAACACTTTTATAATTGATAAAAGTTAAATAAAATGGTAAAAACATAATATATGGTCTACCATATAGCTGGATCTACGACTATTTAAGCTCAAATATACATCTAGTGATTGTTACCATCGATCTGGAACCTCCGATGAATCTTGATGCACTCCCACTTCTGCATTCGGTATGGTAATTACATGAAAAGGGAAAAAACCTCTCCACACTATCAAATATTGGGATGAAATGAGGATATGTAATATAAAATTAAATTCAATAATGTTTTAATTAATTGAATTATCATTAAGATTAATAACTTTTTAAGGAGCAACCCCAAGACCAAAATTCATAAATGAGTCTACTCCTAATCTAGGAATCCTCGAAATTCCAGACTAAACTACCAAGTCAAAATTCCAATCTGGGATTCTGTTTAAATGATAAAAAAATTCAAAATCACAAAATAGTTAATATTTATTAAATATATTGTATTTTTTTGTTAAAATTCCACCTGATTATAATCACACAAAATTTCATCCCAATAGTAAGGACCCCTTTATGGAATCAATAGAATCATCAACAAATTTTTTTATGGTCGTCTTATTTGGTAAAATCACTATTTTCCCCTTATAATCAATCTAAACTAAAAATTCAAACTTCCTCTAAAAAGTAACAAATCAATAATCTATGAGAAAGTAAAAACTCTCTTCCATAACACTTATCATCCTTAATAATATATGTTAGTCCTCAAACAATGTCTCGCAACTATCCCATTTTATCAATTTACTGGGAACACTCTATGTTCCATCAACATACTCCAAACCCCATTCTGATGTGTAACTTCAACACCATGGCACACTATTCTCTAGAATATGACCCATATTCCCACCATCATCACTAATAATGAGATTTTCATCTCCACAATAGTCTCTCTTAAGACACCATGTGTCTTCAAAAGATTCATCTAGAAGATTATGATTCTCCACACAATAACACTCTACTCATAACAACCTATTTTGGGCCATGGAGCTCCCTAATATAGGAATATCCGACCCCAAATTTTCTTCATATGATCAACTTACATACCAACCAAGCTATTAAAAATGATCTTAATATAGCTTCAACATAATCATATACAATTCAACCTATAATCACTAGTCAAGTATCCCATAGATGAATTCACACAAAAATGATTAGTTTCACCCACAAACATGTCACTACATAGTCTAATCATTATTCCATGACACCCTAAGGAATCATATAATCATTAAAAAAACACCATGATGTCCAAACTAAAACTATTACTTAATTCTATGTTTAGACCTCTAGAAAACCCCTCCATTCTTTTTTCTCCCACTTGAAGATTTGATGAACTTCTTATTAGTGTCACTCTAGGATTACTCTAACTCTACCTTGAGATCGATTCCAATGTACAAAATACACTGAAAACACATCATTATTAAAACCTAGTATTACCCCAGGAACTTGATATACATAGATCACACCATACACTAGTATCCTAGTGTTATCTTGACCATCCATTTATAGATCTTACTCTAACCATGACACATA
Organism: Viscum album; assembly: GCA_963277665.1. Lineage (NCBI taxonomy): Eukaryota > Viridiplantae > Streptophyta > Magnoliopsida > Santalales > Viscaceae > Viscum > Viscum album. The sequence continues at coordinate 1,996,540,606 of OY728136.1, forward strand.
CAAGATGAGGGTATCACCCAACCAACCATGAAATACTCCCCACCATAGAACAATCATCATCTTCTCCCTAATGATTAAAAGTCGAACTTTATTTCCCTCAATCCTTCCATTAACACACATAATGATTAGATGTGAGTGAAATAATCTCACTAAAGAGCAATCAAGAATGCACCATCCACCACCGATTTCATGATTATGAGAAATAACATGTTTCAACATCCAATAGTTCACTCTTCACAATATGGGTACCCATACTCCTCGACTTGATCACCAACCCAAATGGGTCCCATCAATACGCCTCCCTAAAAATATTATTATTATGGAAATAAACATTGTTCCATCACACTCTAACTAATATCAGCACCATAGTGTCACTCCACAACCATTCAAGTTCATACATATCTAAAAAATTCACAACATTCCTTCAACCAACCCATTATTCATTCCACAACATGACTAAGCTCGTTTCATAACTAGCATGCACATGACATTACACGCAACGACTTTTACCCAAAATTATGTTCCATTTACCACTCTCCTCCTCAAGGTATTGTGATCAATTACAAACCCTCTCATATGTTCCTTCCCTTTATCTACACCAATCTTGAAAGGTGTATGCTCCCATTCAACCCAATCACAGAGGAAAAATCACACTACCATGAGTCATGATCCATCTAGCCCAAGCTCATCTCTCTGACCCATTGACCATAATACTCAAACATGATAGTATCATGAATCATCTATATGAATTTCACTCATCCCAAGGCTAAAAGATTGATCATTCTCCCCTTAGGAATGTTTAAAATCCTATGATCACCTAACCACTCACCCACAGTGATTCCAAAATATGAACCAAATATAATAGTTCCAATAATTCACATAATCCATATCTTTCAAAATTCATCCTCGATATCAATAGAACCTCTCATAATCTACGTCATAGAACAATGAAAGATACTCCTTAATTTCCTATGATAAATTCTCACACATCTAATGCATGTACAGATCCCATAAATGAAAATTATAAACCCCTTTCATGAATGGAATATATATCCAACACCAAATAAAGTCATATATTATGATCCACATGACTGATCATTAGAGAAAATATGGTAGTTCAGTTTATTTTGATAACACAAAAAAATTATATAGAATGAATATAAATTGTTTTTATCACTTTATAAAGCTAAAACCACATCATAAATCCATTTCCAAATAACCCACTAATATCAATTGATTGTTATATGTCGATTATAATGAATTAACATGGGCCTTTTAATAGAAGTACAAGATACAAAGACATAAATAAAAACCTACTATAAACTCATCGTATTAAATAAACATCTAATCAGTTACCTTGAAAACAAAAAACAAAAACATCAAACCCCTTATAACCATGAAATATAACAAAAAATGTGTTCCTGATGCACGGATTGGAGGTCTATCGCAAGCTCCAAAAAGTTGAAAAATTAACTATCTATAATCTCCCCAAATAGAAATAAAAAAATATTTGATTCTAATTTTATTATTCTCATTCCATCAATTACCGGCCGATGTAGAGTTCTAGATAGCTTAATGTGTACCTCCTCATATACCATAGGGTTCCTATGAGTGGTGGTGGATGGAACCATACATTTAGGATACCTTGACCTAGAATCAAATTCATAAAAAAAAGCTAACCAAAGTCATAAAAATCATAATCTGTTTATGTAGAAATAAATAAACCCATATCTATATCAAATTAATGTGGAATAATGCATACCAATGTTCATGAAACTAAAAATACAATTATCACCCACTAGGACAATCTTATATCTGAATAAAAAATAATAATTAAAAGTATAAATGGATTTAATTATTTACCTGATCTATACCCTAATATCTGTCTCTAAATACCCATTGATCTTCTATAGTCTGATCACGTAACACTATGCCTCAACTCGATCCACTTAATTTCCTATACTAAGTCTGAATAAATAATGAAGGTTTGTATGAAAACAAATGTTCTCATAAAAATAACCAAAAATAAATCCAGGTTGTCTTCCCCCAACGGTGTCCCTAGAATATACTATAATAATAGGTCAATGAAAATATATATTTCCCAACCTAACCAAGAAATTATTTGAACAATGATAATAAAATAGCATGCTCATTGGGTTTCTATATTATAATCATCCCACCATGAATCTTGGAGAGATACACACTCATATCAGGTCATCATGTTCTAACCAAGACAACATGAAACCTAACTATACTTTCTTTGGTGTGATATTATAATCCCATCATCCCAAAATACTATATCCATTTATCATACCATAACCAAATACATAGAGAATATAATAATCCCTAACCTATACTCACTACCCAAATGGATAGGGTATGGTCAAAAATCAAAATCTCAAACTAATACCTCATCACAAGAGATAGGGTTCATCGTACATGTACCACATCACATAATGACCTAACCCCTCATGGGTGGTGCACTTTAGTGACCCAATCCCACTAAAGGAACATTCATTAACACATGCCTTTCATGGAATGGACACATCATATAAATGAGGACTCTATCTCTCCCATTGTATTCCATATAGTGTCATCTCATTTATAGAGGGTCTAATCTTATGATTCATCACCCCCACCATTTCCATCACCTATTGTAAGAAAATAGTAAATCATTTTCCGAAAATAGTTGACAATAACCTATAACCCATTAAAAATCTCACAGACTAATCCTAGGGTTCTTGTCGATCAAAACGAAGAACCTCTGACCTCACTTTTCATAAAAACCTTTGGGTCCTCTAAAAATTTTCAAGGTCACAAATCATCGATACCTACTCAAGATTTTAATCCACTATTGAAACAACATCCTATAGGCTCACCTAGACCTAGCATCAAGGATATATAAAAATCCTAATAAAGTCCCCTCAACTCTCATAGTCCCACTACTTAAGGACCATCATATGATATGGTTCTTTAATCTCATTGGAATCCTAATTCCATGTTTCAGAAAATTCTAATTATGAACCTTCAAAGGCCTAAATTCCAAATGAGAACCTATCTATCATGACCCTTATGAAAAAGTATACATAATTCCCCCCTTATGAGTAATATTATTGTTCTATGGAATGAAAACAAGGTAAACACTATAACGAGAAGGTATGTGGTTTTTGCCTTAGGTATACTTTGTGTAATCCAAATTCACTACCCTTGGAATATTCCTTAAGTTGTCCTAGAATTTATTTTCCAAATGCATAGTCTGTAACCCACACAAGGTACCTTACTATATAGCTCAAACATTATAAGGTCAATTATACTACATGGCCTCTAGTTGTATTTTGAACATGAGATATATCCATGTTCCATATATTCCTTGTTCCCCTACATGATGTGTCTTGTAATGTACTAGATAACACTCCGAGTCATTTAACATGGAATGTCCTCATGGACTACCATCAGTGTAGTCGCATCTTCTACTATTCACCAAAATAAAGAACACATGACATTTTTTCTTGAGAACAAAACATTTGAGATAAGTTTCACGAATATAATTCCCATTATGATCAACAAAAACCATCATTTTATCCTAAATAAAACCTCAAGGTTCCATAAATGACCCCCATAGTCTAGTAAATACATTTTCAATAGAAAATGTTAAATTAAAAGGAGAAAATTGGAAAAAAATGGTTATTTACTCATGGAAAAAATGAAATTTATTTAATACTATATCCAAATAAGTTTTCTCCAAACCTCTATATGACTCCTCAGAAAAATCTAAATTCACCCCTCTCCCCCTTCTCTAATTGGTTCATTTTTCATAGATAAAGGGAGAACCCATCTATATCATGTGGTGTGTAGGATGTAAACAGTCAAGGGAGGAAATAAAATATTGTTTTATTTTATTTTTTATTCATTAAATGATCTTATATAATTATTTAATTATCATCCTTGAGTCCTGGAGCCTGAATAAATTTTACACCTTATATAGTAAAACTCTAATTTTATACTAAACCCTGGAGTTATAATTACACTTCAGAAATCTAATTAAGAGTTAATAATGTTTAAATATGTAGAATAATTAAAATTTATTCAATGAATACTAATATTTTTTCAAACATCGACCATATTAGAATCTCACCATGTTACCTCCAAAGGGAAAACACCCCATTCTGATATTAATGTAATCATTATAAAATATTTTTGAGATCGTTTGTTATGGGAAAAACGATTTTCCCCTCATATGTTTATAGAACCTAAAATTCAAATTCCCACTAAAAATTATCAACTTAGAACACTATGAATCCTTATAACGTCCAAGATTCCTAAAGTGATATCTTATAATTCACGAGGGTTATTTATTGGTTCCATTACGTTAAATAATCTAAGAGGGTGTTTGAATCATTTTCTTTCAAAATTATTATAATTCCCCCATTGTAATATTTTTTCATCATTAAACATAAATATATTCTCTCTTCATATTATAGGAATATATAAACTTAAAGAAAATAATATAAAGGAAAGAAAAATTTACTTGGTTCGCCATAACCGTCCTCATCCAAAGAGTATATGTATCCAATGTTCTAATGTGCTAGAATCACTAATGAATATTTTGGGTGGAAAGTTCACAGTTTACACATAGTCCCAACATGTTTACAATCATTCACACGTGAGAATTCAGTTTCCTCTTGAATTAAAGGTAATGAAGTTATTCTTCAAAAGACTCTCATAATTATTTCTATCAACTTTAAATTGATTCACACTAAAATAGGAGTAATATAAAGCTACACGATTATCCAAGAGATAAAATCCACTTTAACGAATAAGATATTATTTATATGAAATCCCTTGAAGCGTTTTAATTCTCAACATAATACTTGTGGTCCATGAACTACACCTACAATGTGAAACAGTTTTTTTTAAACAGACTGCCATTTATAACTTCTACTACCTTAAAAATAATTAATCGATTGTGAGATACATCTTGTTTCATGATTTTTTAAATCTCTCAAGAGAATCCATGTTCTTTATGAACCACTATAATTCTTAATCAAAATTATGTAATGTCAAAAACTTCTAAAATAATGATATTTCTGGATATATTTTCAACTCTATTTAATGATGTGATTATGGTCCTTATATAGGTAATTAAACCTTATAAACCCATCAATCAAGGAATTATTCCCTAATTTTACCGATCTCCTTCACGAATAACACAAAAATATAAAATTATTTCAAGATTCATACTCATGAACATCCCTTCACAATTATCTAAAAATCAATATCAAACATAAAAAATTATAAGGCTACCATGGATATCCTTCATTTTTACTGCATGATACTATTGTAGTTGATAATATCTTCTATGGGATATGTGAATTAGCTAAATTACTCTCACTGAATTCATAAGTGACTTCACAAATATCTCTCTATGAATATTCCTCACAATTTCCAAATACATACTATTTAGAATAACAATGTTTATGAACCTCATAATCTTCTCCACATAAGTTTTTGTAGTATATGTTTATTTCTTTTAAATAATTTATTTTTCAGTAAAATAAAATTGATCTTCCACAAGAATTTCACACCCAGAAAATTGGAAAACATAGGGAATATTTTACACTTTCTATAAAGAATTTCTAAAAAATACAAATTAATTCCATAATGAATTTTTCAACATTATTTTCCAAAAAAACATATCATATATTTTAAAAATAACATTTTATGAAAACAAAATAACACAAATATTATGAAATTCCATCATGAGGTATTTTTTTCCAATAATACCCACCTTCTTATTTCTTGAAATTAATGTAATCTTATAAAAGAAGTTTTTAATAAATTTAGCAACAAATTTACTAATTTTCTTCTGATATTCATGATTTAAATCATGTACTTTCTATACACATTCTTAAATCCCACATGAGTCAATATAGAAGTGAGAACTAGGTGTATCATGCAATTCCCTTTATGAAAAAATTTGTTCTTAAAATAAATTATTGAATAATTTCCAATAATAAATGTTCAATCATGATCAGCACTTAATACCACTAAATAAACCACACATGGTAACAACACAAATCATGAACTAAAATCATATCCTTTCACCCAGTTTATATAACAACTTCAGAATTATCAAGGATAATAACACTTACCACATCATTTCCCCCCTGATTTATGATAAAAAATCATTGACAATTTAATAATATTACTTTACCTTATAGAATTTTTGATAAATATCATCTTCCCCCCTTTAATTTGTTCTTTATATGTTTTCAATGTACCCAATGGTCACTCATTTTTTGGTCTATAATAAAGATAAAGAACATTTATTAGAACACAGGGAAACACAAACACACTTGGGGAGTTGGGGTTCTACAGCTACACAATTCAATTGTTGGGAGTAGATTAGACTATGACAGAAGGATGATTGATTTAAAACACCTATTTTAAAATTCCATTATTTAGCATTTTTGTTTCTTAAAGTTATATAGATACAGACTCTAAAATCACCAACTCATTCTCTAATTTTTCCTTTATGAAGTGATACTTGATTTCAATGTTCATGTTCCTTTAAGGATGAACTGTATTTTATAGAACATTAATGGACTTTGAATTATCATAATTAATGTTTGATCAAATGATTCAATTAAACTACTATGCCTTCTTGTAACTACTTCACTCACAGTAATTTTCTGAAATCTGGGTTATCTAAAATATATTCATCCTCTTTAGAGGTTAAGAAAATGTGGTTTGATTTATAATTTAGTTATAAAATTTACAGTCTAGTAATATAAAGTTCATCACATGAATTTTGATTTCATTCATTTATTAAAAAAATCCCAAGATGAATTTGTATATCCCCATATATCTTGAAGAGATGTTTTTTATATCAAATTGAATTCTATTATGAACTGGATAGAAAATATTATTATTTTAAGTAAAATAAAATATAGTTATTTTTTATTTATTTTATACTATACTACAAAACTTGTGGAAAAACAAGTTTTTGGTCATGTTTTTTTCATGTAAAAAAGTCACAATTATTTGCATGTATTTTGTGACATTTTCCACATTTCTATCTCATTCACTTGAGAAGTTCATTTTTATTGAAATGGGATGTGTAGTATTGTTAAAATCATACATTAAAAATATTATAACAACTTCATTAGAATATTCATATTATGAGATAAATGTACCATTCATTCCTTACGCCACCTATAGACCATGGAAAAACATCTACCCACCAGTAATAGTCATTTTGAACTTATTCTTCATGAACTTTGAAATCTTCTTTTAATGTACATAATTTGTTCCCCAAAACGCTTTTTCATACATATAAACTACAAACATCATCCTCCAATTACTCTCATTATTTAAATAGTGATTTTAATCAACTACAGCATAATAGAAACCAAGCTCCTTTAATTATTTATTCATTATTTAATACCATGATCCTGTTTCATTATCTTCCCTAGAAAGTTCCATATTCAATAGGAAATATTAATTTTAAAATTAATAAAAAAGAAAACTATCTAGTTTTTCAATGAACACCTCTTCTTCTATAACTCCATTTAGAAAATTTGACTAGAAATTCCTACGGGATACTTAGAATTTTATTGACACTACTATGATTAGGATAATTTTAATTGCCAATAATCATCCTATATATCAAAACAACTTATCTATATCAATGAACACAAACTGTGAATAAACATTACACACTAGTCATTCATTATTTTGAATCTCCATACTAATTTTTTTAATGAAGACAAATTCAGTATTAATGAAATTCTTATCTATTATCCTTGAAATAATATATCATGTTTTATTATTATAAATTTTTTCAATTTGTACATTCATCATTAGAACCCTATTATCATCCTTATTAACCTCTTTAAAACACTTTTTCTACACTAGAAAAAATGAAACATATTTGTAGCAGAAACATCATTCTCCTCGTATGAACTGGTACTATTTGGTAACTAAGGATATTCTAATCACCAAATTCACCTCATTTATTTATTTTTAAGTATATATTTAGTTCATACATCATCCTGGTCTTCATCAATGACTTATTTTGAGCATTCTAAAATTCATTTTCCTCCCACTACATTTTTCAACTGTTTATCACTATCCTTTTGAACATACTAACATTTTTTTGTTAATATTATACCGATTATCTATTATATTGAAATCATTCCTTTCTAAAACATTATCTAGACACTTATTGATTCAATTTTTTTTATTTTTTATAATTATCTATGGAAAATACCTTTATCTTAGAAATATTTAAACTTCATGTTTTTATCCCCTTTAAGAATGAAACATATTGAAGATAGGGAGAGATAGACTATGAGCGGCAGCGCTTTCTCCAGTTCACGGGGCTATGGTTTTGTCTCAGTATTCTTCCCCTTCCCTCCTCTGGTGTGGATCATGCCGATCAGAATCCAAAAACTTTGGCTCAGCGTCAGCGTGGTATAGGGTGGAGACTTCTGGATTTGACTACACAGGCGAGGTTCTGGCTTCGACTCAGCTTGGTGAATGTTATTGAAAGATCCCAGCTCAATCTTGGCTCGACGTAGGCTCTTGTGGAGTTCAATATTCGTCAACCCTGGCACGATGTCTCATCGAAGTCTAAGGTGAGGTCTTGGCATGAGTTCTTAGATCTAAATTGGCCTTGGAGTGGCATGGAAGGGGGAGGGTTTCTTGGTTATTCTTCCAGCGTTCATGTGGGTCTTTTGCAAGTTTGATTTTGGTGATTTTTGTGGTCTATTTTGATTGTCTTGGTTTGGTAGATCTATTGGAATGGTGGATCTATTGAAATGGTGTGCAGTGGCTGATTTGATTAGGTCACTCCCTAGTTCATCATGGATCTAGATGTGATTATTCATATTGTGTGTATTAATGAAGTAATCGATGGTTTTGGGATGATATAATATTCAAGGGAGGTTTTTTGGTGGCCTTCTTTATGAGGTTTGAAGAGTCATTGAATGTTTTCTATTTTAAGGAATTACTCCAGATGGGGTTCAGAGCAGCAGTTTTATCCTAGTTTTTTCTTTAATATTTTGATGTCTAAGAGGGTATGGCTTTGACATCAATTCCATTCCCATGCATTCATTAATGGGACTGCTTGCCGTGAAGTGATAAGTAGGAGGAAACTTATCTATTTTTATGATGCTGGGTATGAGCTATTCTGTCGAAGTAAATGCGTTTTTAGAACATAAATTGTGTATCATGGTGCATTGAGTGTCTTAACTCATTGAAGTTTTGTATGGTTTCACACTTTTTCCGTAAAAGTGACTGAATAATAAAAAAAGTAATTTTCAATCAGCAGAAAAATAAAACGTATTCTTCTAAAAATTTTAATGTACTTCAGTATCAAATTTCTTCCATACCATATCTCATTTTGATTATTTACCTCCTATAAAAATAATAAATATTTGTTAGAAATATATACTGATTTAATTTCTTCTTTATTAAACATCTTATTTGTCATTTATTTTTCAGTAACCATCATTCTTGATGTCTGATTATGCTCTGGTTTCTCATCTTAACCAAAATAATTTTTTGATATGTTCTCATTGGTATGACTTAAATCCTTATCTCATGTTTATTGAGAGAATTATCCACCTAGAAGTTTGAAAAATTCATGCTATTATCAATATGAAATTTAATAATCTTATTCTCATGCATCTTTCCATCCTTCTCTAATAATAAGTAATGAAACCAAACCCCTCACACTTATGAGTGATGACTATTATCCAAGTCATCATGTTGCAAACATCAATTTAATGAATTTAATATCTCTTACCATTAATATATATAAGTGACATAGTTATGTACAAATCAACACAACCAAATCAACCACAATTATTTATATCTATTCTTTTTCATTGTTTATATTTTGAATTATATTACATTTTCTAAATATCTTTAATGTGTGTGTATGCTCACGTGATAACATAGGGAGATCTAGATATCTATCATTTTTCCAAGATATTCAATGGATTTTTAGCTCGAATGGATAAGTCTTTTATACTGTAATCTATATTCTTATTCATTATATATAAATCATGTGTCTTTCCCTCTTATTAAAAGTTTGAGATTCCCCTCCAAGGGCTTCCCTTACAAGAAAAATACACCATCATTTTCCATGATGATGTAGGTATTCTTGGAAATGTTTATTTCATTCTATGAGTCATACTGTTAAATAATTCATATAATGTTTTGATTGGGACCTTAACTACCAAATAAATCTATATCAATCATATCTTTTACCAAAAATATAACTTTGTCTAAGTCAATAATATTTAATCCTTTATCATTTCTAAATATAAGGATGCCTTCTTTATTATAATTAATGTATATTAAAATATCTATATTTCTCACCATAAAATAAGTGAATTGACAATCAAGGGTCCACATACTAGGACATCATGATGCTTTCATAGAAATATATGAAACTTATCGCTTATTAACTCTTTTAATTGTGATCCATGTCATCAACTACACAAATAGTATTGAATGAATTGCTAAATATTCTCCGGAAAAATATGGATCAACTTTATCTTGAAAATATGGAAATTGAAATTTTATTTTTAGATTGCATGATGATTCGTAGGGTTTCTATGTAAAACCATTTTGTGTCTTCATTTCCATATCAATATATATTATAAATGTCAAATACATATACATATATCCAAATTTTGTACCTGAAAAATGTTTATAATCAATATAATTCATATCATATTAAATTCTCTTGGATTTAATTGTCTTTCTTGTACCATTTGAAATATATTTTCTATAGAATAATAATTTTATGTATTTTAAAAATTTATATAATAATTACAATTGAAATAAGGATCCCTATATATTGTCTCTACTATAACCCAGGTTTTTTATTATGTTCTCTAAGTATTTTGATTCTATTTCATACCCTAATCAACCTCCGGTTTCAGAGTGGGTGTTTATGGAATGGAATTAACCATCACATATTTCTATTTGGGATAAATCCACATAACATCTTTCTCATTCTAATATGTCTATTTCTATCATAAAAATCGTATTATTTTTTAGGCATGTATCCACTACATCAATATTCCAAATTTATTATATTATTATAATCATTCCTAATATCATATTAAGAGTGATGAGTCTCCCTGAATGTTTTAATTTTCATCATATATGAGTATCTTCCTCCTCAATATCTCCAATATAATTGGATCAATTTCTAATACTTTAGTGAAACCATTGTTATATTAGAATTTTTTTATAAAAAAAAATTACACACAATAACCATATCCATTATTTGTTTCTTTCAATATTTAATATCCTCAATCACTATATTTAACTAGGTATTTTCTTCCCATTATTTTATATAGAATTTCACTTTATATAAAATTTGATTATCATACTTAATATTGGATCTAAAAAAAACTATCTCATTAATTGTAACCTCAAACTCTTCTTGGAAATAAACTAGACCTTCCAGTTACCATTTTTCATCGTTTTTATATTCCTTTATTTGAGAACTAACTTTATATACCATATGAAATCCTTATTTTTTGTCTTTTAAGTCTCAAATTTCATTAGCATTTGTTTATTTTGAACTATTAAATTATTATGAAGGTATTTTATTCTTCTTGATGAAATATTCCATGTTTATTTTCATAAAATTAACACTTTCTAAAGTCTTATTCAATGAGAGTTCTGATTCCCCAACATTATATTGAATCCTTTTCGGAAACTTTTCTATATGGTGTCCGCAATTTCAATAATGAAATAATGTTATTTGAAGGTTCCCATTAATCATTCCTTTACTATTTGTAGATTTGAGTAATAGAATGTCCTTAATTCAGCTACCTCCTATTCTTTATGATTATCCTCCATGGTGAGATTCATCAAATCAATGAATTCCACCTCCATTGACTTCACCTTTTCAATAGTTTCATTACCATCAGTATTCACCTTATATGTGACTAGCATGTTGTATTGTCTATCCAATGAAATATAATTTCGATATTTATCCCCAAGAGTAATGGTTTTTGGGTTCAACAAGCATGAAAACAACTTTAGGATTCACTTTATGATAATTACATAATCATGGATTTCTCTAAGGACATAGCATTAATCTATAATTATATTCACCCAATCAATGAATAAATCAATAGATTTATTTGGGTTCATCCTCATGTAATCATATTTGTTCCACATAAACTGAAATTTAACTTAATTGAATTTTTAATTACATTTATAGATATTAATCATATTATTCCTGATGGATTGTGAGGATTTAAAGGATGTTACATTCATTTGATATCTATTGAACAATTCTCCACATAAAGCATTGATTACTATGGTCTGAACATCTAGTTGTTTTTGGTATCCTTTTGATATGGCACATATGTCCATACTGACTAAAATCCCATATGGAAATTTTTATATACATTCTTTCCTGGTAATTGACATTAGTTCAATATCTTATTCTCCCATGTTTTAAAATTATATCCTTTGATTATGGGAGTCAATTTTTGATTAATTGTTTCCATTAAATCCGCATAGAGAGAGTATCACTCATTTAAAAATATATCTAATATAATTTTTTCCCTCACTAGGTTAAATAACAAAATAGTATGTGAAATTGTGTATGAATGTTTGGAATAATTCCTCCTTTTGATATTGTTTCACCATTAATCAAAACACTCCACTTTATATCCAACTCACAAATGTATTTAAAGTGAAAGTAAATCATGCATGAGACACAAAAAAATTGTTTTTTATCCTCACTTGGTTAACCAAAGGAGAAAAAAAGGAAATATACCAATGTACTAGAATCGCTAAAGAAAATTTTTGTTATAGCATTTGGAAATGACTCATTATTCCTACTAGTTTACAACCATTCCCACTATTTCTATTACTAACCACTTTAACTAAAGTTAACAAAATAAACCTATTGAATACTCTTTGGATGATATGTATCAAATATAGACTATTTAACACTACAATTGGTATGTTATATAGCTCTTATTTCATCTAGGAGAATAAATTCACTATACATTGTTAAATTTTCTTCATGAAAAATCTAGTCATTAATTTTTCTTCTCTACATAATTATTGTTCTTTATGAAATAATTATCATTCATAAACTACTCCTAACTTATATAAAAAATATATTTGTTATGTAATCTCCATTATTTAATAGATTATAATTCTCAATCCATTCCTCTTTCATGAACTACATCACATTTCATACTTTTTGAACTCCCTCATGGAATTCTTAGTGCTTCATAAACTATAGTGATTTATGAACAATGTTCTAACATCATGAAATTTCTCTAATAATGATATTTCATGATAATTTTTTATCAATCATTAATGAAGTGACTAGGGGTATGTATATATGAAATTAAGTATAAAAAACTCACCAATAAATAATGTTAATATTTACAAATTTGCCTAAAATCCTTCTCAAATTACAAGTCACTGTAAAAGTAATTCATGATCAAAATCAGAATATTACCCTTTGAAATTATTTATAAATCACTATAAAACATATTAAAATGATTATAAATCTATGAAAATTTTTCATGATCACCACATAATTGTTATAGGGTATCAAAATTCTGTTGTCAGCACCCTAAAATTAACAAACTTTTTTTAGTAGAATTCATATATGGATTTGAATTCAAACAGTTGTGAACATACCTCACAGCCACCACTTATATTATATATTGGTTATTAATATTAAATAACCACCTAAAAAGACTCACATAAGTGTTACATGGTCTATATGGATCTCTGGAAAACATACTCCCATTATAATGAAATAACTTTAATCATCCTATAAATTTCACACTTAGAAAATTAGAAAACACTGGGAAACATTGGAAATTTCTATGTAGAATTGTTGAACACAAATAATTTATTATAGAATAAATTTTTCAAATTTATTTATCAAAAAAAAATGTAAATTTTTCATGTTACATTCTCAACAAAAATTATTAATAATAATAATCTTAAAATTAAGTAATAGGGTATTTTCCCCAAAATTATTATATATTCTCTAAAATTGTAAGAAAAAATAGAATTTAATAGATTTATTACATTAAATACTTATCTTACTAATATTTTAGTATGTTTCCTAGTGTGGTTAAATTAATTTCAATTAATCTTATCTTATTATAATATTTTTAAAATGGATAGCGATAGAGAAGTGTTCCAACGAACTAATTAAAGAAGATCATCAAAATATAATGTTTGAATATTCATATTCTATTTACCCCTCCCCATGAATCAATATATTTTCCCTACTATTTAAAATAATTTTATTTTACAATGTATTTTCATTCATTTCATATAGAATATTTCAATTTCATGAACAATTATTTGAATTACTAGAAAATATTATATTCTCCACAATTATTATTAAAACTCAATTACTAATAAAGAAATAAAATGTTACAATCTGATATATATCAAAAAAATTTATCTCTATTCATGCACATCCATTATTTGTATCTATATACATCATATAAACCTGTATAATCATTTTTTCCAATGCATCATGAATTTCCATGAAAATAAAACATTTCAATCTCATATAGATCAACTATTTCATTTTCTATTATCAAAGTAGATATACTAAGATAGATTAATATAATAATTGGTCCTTAAATCACATTAATATTAAAATATCATCACGTTCCATGATGGTAATTAATTAAAAAAATTTATTCATTCACCTATGAATATTTTTTTTCTTCACACTTAGGTTTTAAATATAACACCCACGAATGAATGATAATTTTTAAATAGTATTTGAATATAAAAAATTGATAAATTTATCTATTACTATTCTTTCATTAAATGATTTCTTTCTGAAATATCTTTATAAATTATATAAATTATTATCAATTCTGCTAAATCTTTAAATATTAATGCATTAAATTGTTCATATGTCTTTATTGAATTTGTGATCTTGTCAAAAAATGATAGGTTATATTAATAGGTAACACATATTTCAACACCATTTAATCTCCTAAAAAATCATTACATGAAATATAAAACTAAATTCCTTAATATCATGATATCTCTAAAATATATATTTCTATTTAATAGCGATATTAGTGTTTTAACCTTTTTTTGGATCCACCTTTAGCTTAAAAATGGACTTCTAAATCCAAATAATTTTTAACATCACATTTAACATTGAAATTTCCTTAAATATATTTCTATAAAAAATAAATATCTGAAATATTATATTTATGATAGAAATTTATAAAAATTATAAAATTTTAGAACAAATTAACTATGGAGACAAATATTATACTTTCTGACCTTTAGTTTGGTAATCATCCCTTTATTATGAATGTAACACCCTTGTTAAGGGTTAAATAGAAGATTCATATTATATTGAGTAATCCATTAGTAAATCATTATTTTGGTATGGTAAGGCCTTATTTTTCTTAATAATTATATTTTTGAATCATTGAGGGGGATTTTAATTTTTTTATGGAGAATTCATGTAAATAGGGTAGTGTTTTATAAATGCACAAGTGGTGAATATCAATGGATGATCTTCCAAACCATAAATTTTAAAAAAATTATATAATGATGAATGAAATAATAATTTATAAATTGGGAATTGTTATTTTAAGATGTTTTTATTTTTTAAAATATGAAACATATGTAGATACATTGGTTGTGTACATTTTCAATAAAATTATTCATCGACCATTAATTTATTTAAAAATGACCAAAATATTAGTACATTAAGCCAAAAATTAGCTTCACTTCCTTATTTATAAAATAAATTACGTTAAAATTACATTGGAATTTGGTTGGGGATTTTAGATCCTTTCATTTTTCTCTAATACATATAGAATTAAGTTATTTCCTTCCCATCCCTTCTCATATTCTCACATTTATTATTTCACACTCTAAAAACCCATACAATCTTGGAGGTATGCCCATGTTTAAATTTTTCCTTAAATATTATAATTTTGGTTAATGGAATTTTTACTAGGAGTTTGAGGAATCTTAGTGGAGATCTAGTGGTATGGGGCCCAAAATAAAATCAAATTGGGGCATTTTTGTGTGTGTTGAATGATTTGTACACGGTTAGAGGAAAATATGTGTGGCGGAGATCCAAAATATGAAACCATTGATAGAGGTGTTCTGCACAGTTGGAACATAGTTTTTAAAACCATCTTCACCTCATTATTTATTCAGGAATCTTAACCCATCTTTCATAGGGGCTAGCGCACGCTTTATCCACCATTTGGGAAACCATGTGGCCAAACCATACGACACATTAAGAAGTGGGGCTTTACTAAACTACACCCTTTGGATTATAAGTGTCTCACCTAAGTTTCTACCAATTTCTTCCTCTTTAACCCATTGTTATGAATTTAAGATCCCAAATCTTTCCAAGGGTGGATTTCCATCAATTCTAGTCTGTTTGGACTGTCATTGGTTTCCGGTTGAAGCTTCAGGTAATTCTAACACTCTTATTTCACCTCTTTTATAGAATAGGGATCTTGGTTTTGTTTGTATCATTCTAAATACCTAAAACCCTCTGTTTACAGTGATTTGTTTGTTAGGGATTCAAGGGATTATTAAATCTGAATCTAATAGAAATGATTAACATTCATTAATATGTGTAATCCATCTAGCTGGTGTATAATTTTGATTCCATTGTATCATTTTCATTTTGTTAATTTTTTGTTATGTTATTGCTTCCATATTATTTTAATTTTTAATCCATTACGTTTATTTGGTACATTGGATGGATTAATGATGAATTGAAATGCTCATTATCCTCATCAGATGTGTTGTGGTTGATTTGACAGGTTTAGGGAATCCCATGAGGTGTGCCAATATTCCTCCTAAAATACCTTTCTTTATTGAATTTTTTGAAAGCCACACTATGATTATTAATTCTCGTACCCATCAAAATAAAACAAACAATGATTAAAAATTAAAAATTGTAGATTCAAAATTCACTACATAAACCAAACCATATCAACGTAATAAAAATAAAGTGATCCTAAATTCAAACCAAATCATCACCTCGATGGCCTCCCGATCCACTGTGTGGACCGAGGATAGGCACGTCATGTCACATCCACAACTTCACAACCATCATCACATCAGCATAGGAATCATTCCTTAATCATATTTTCCACACTAATTTCCATCATCATGAACATCGTTAGCCTTTAGCCAAAGAAACCACATTCCTAAATTGGTACTGTGAGAATAGAAACACAGGTAAATCAATGAAGGAATAAATCCCACATACTGTCACACCACTATCATCATCACTAAAATAAAAAATTAACACCTCTTATGGAGCACCTTGAACTGAGATAAACCCAAATCATCCATTAGGATTCCTTCCAAAATCCTCAAGGGTCACACCTATCGTCGATGTTTTCCAATCACCAACATCATCCTCATCGACCCTCACCAAACCAGAATGTCTGAGAAAACTCCACAGCGATATAAAAACCTTCATACCACCAAAGTAGATCTACCTACACCGAATATCTTTATCAAATGTGGACCACCACCACACGGAATGAGGCATTTACAATCGAAGAGGAAGAGATCCATATTGTTAAAAAAGAATAAAAATGACTCATGTTTCATAAGGAAACTCATAAACTGCAATATCACACAACTTAAACCAATTATTTAAAACTACCCCATATCTGACCGGTAGAGGATATGTAGAACTTGGGTTCAGATATTGGATTTGAGCGGCCCGGGGGTCCAGAGTGCTAATTGTTGAACCACTAACCAAAAACCCCTTTGATACCCCCACGATAGATCCTCCCTTGAGGGTTGGGAAGGAACCCTATGTCAGATAATTTTTATAGAAGCTAGGGAACAATAGAAAAAACCAACATCAAAACCGTAAAACGTCCATTTGATATTTCACTAAGAATTATTTGACCACCATAATGAATATAGACATGAAATAATATGGACAAGAGAGAAGGAGACATAGGGAAATTGGAATGAGAGAGGTGGTAGGAATCGGTGAAAACACCTCCGCCCTCGAGTTCACCATCGAGGGGAATCATAGGGAGATAGGAGAAAGAATGTGATGCCGCTCCTATACCGATATTAATAAACATTGAAAATCGTAATGTTAATCTCATACATAATTTCTACTAAAAGAGAGCCCATGATAAATATGACTACATGTTTTTTTCATTATAAAGAGACACTAAGTATTGATGTGTCTCAATATGATATTGGCCTAAGGGATTTTTTGGAATGATGTGAAAAATGGTCTACTGGATTAATGTGAATGTGTCAGGTAGCTTATAAATTATAAACGGAATTCAAAATCTGGTTAAGGAAGACAAATCAATGAATGTGTTAAATGTATTAATGTATAGGAATTTATGAATATGTGCATGGACAATTGTATGAGAACTATTGATTATGCTACGTGGGATATACTAAGTAAATGGTAAATGTGTTAATGGGTTATTCATCGATAATGATTCATGAGTAGAATGAAATGAGAAATGTCGTTGTTGTCTGTATTGATTTTTATTGGTAAAGATATGGTATAAGTGGAAAATGGATATAATCATGTTAACATGTCTTGGGTGTTTGGGTTTATGACTGATCCTCTACTCACATGGGTCAGGTTGGACTAATTCCATAAACCCCACCATGAGAATTAATGGGTTATAGATTCGGAATAATGTTGTTGACCCATACAGATGCATTATAAGGGTACCTAGACTAATGCTCAAAGTTATGTATGATGATATGGGATGATTACCTGGACTGATTCTCCAAGTTAAGTGTGGTGATATTTGTTATGAATACCTGAACTAATTATCCACAATATATGTATTGGATTTCTTGTGTGATGATCAACTTAGTGTGATTTGGAGATGATTTATCACCTTATGCTTAGTGATTGACAAGCATAGGCTATTGTGAGATGAATGAAACACCAAACCCATGGAAGTAAATGGTGATAATGGTTAGTTACACAATGTTTTAGTAATGGAATATTATATTTCATTGTTCAATTGTTATACATTTAGTACTTTCATTCCCTATATATCATAGTGTATATTTTGTAGACACTGTTGGTGTTGGCCTACTAAGTTTTAATCATACCCTTCTGGGGCTTCCATTGGGTACCCGAGAATATTTCATGGTTCTAGGTCAGAAAAAAGGAAAACCCCCTATGCATGGGAGTTGAATTGGGCTTGGGATGATCCTGGGAGATAATCTAGACAGAGTAATGACTCAAACTAGGGATTCATACATTAGTCATTATTTTGGGTATTTCATCACTTTTTGAGCTTTTAGATTAATATGACATATTTATTGTTTGGTTGTGGTCGGTACCTAATTTTGGGAGATGGGTGGAAATGCATGTTAATTGTTCATTTTTTATTATTTCAATTATTACTTATTATTATATGTTGTTTTGAACTCTGATAAATTGGGTATTGTCTCCACATGTGTTTATAAGGACCCTCACTGCTAGTCAAAAGCCTATGGAATACGGGGATGCGTTTTTAAGGTTATGTGGAAACCCAACTCTGGGTACTAGTTTAGTGGACTTCGGTTTGGTGATGTTACAATGTCATATTAGAGGAATTATTTTCTGTTCCTTAATATTTGGGGTGGTATAAGAGATGTTAATATGTTTCGGGTAATGGTAATGGGCTCGTTCATGGGAGAATCTAACCCCTATACGAGTGGAGACCAAATTACCTAGGGTGGGAGTTTTTTACATGGTATTTCTTGTTACAATTGAATGATATTTCAACATTGGGTGATGCACTTGTTGTGTGATGTGACTATTTTATGATATTTTTATCATCTCCAAAATGTAATGATTATGTCCATTCATGCATTATTATAGGCACTTAAGTATATAGGTAGAATGGATCATTGTAGGCCCAATCGGGATTAATGTGTGAGACACAAGGGTTATAAATGCATTTTATTTCATTAAAAAATTTGAAAGAAGTGGTGTTTAATAAAGATAATTTAAATTGATAAATGGAAAGTATGGTTATATATTAGTGTTTAATTAAACGTTTTAAATGGGTTAATTTTTTGTTTTGGTATCTTGTGAAGAGGTGTGAAAATATCCATTTGGATATTTATGTGGGATGTGTTGGTTTTTCCTATTGAAGAGCTTTCCTTGTATAATTTTGGATTCCTGGGGTAATGTGTTCTAAGGTGCGGGTTTGTCATTGTAGGAAGATTCCACCATGAAATCATGTTCTGATCAGGTGATAAAAGGATATCACTAAGAATATTCCAATATAAGTGTAGCAAGAAACATCAATGGTCTAAATAAATAGTGGATTGGTGATGTTCTACGAGAACATTACTCATTTTATGGTGATGTTGGAAATTGACCTTGGGTGGGATGCATTGATTATGTTTCCTCCGACTCATGAGTTTCAACTGCACCACCCTCCAACCTTTACTGGAGAGTGTGGACTATAGGTAGTTGAGTTCTTAATAGATTCCATCCAGAATATTCTTGATCACTGAGAGACTCCTCTTGAGTCGGTATTCATGATTCCAAACTACATGTTGCAAGGCCAAGAAAAGCGTTGGTGGGACATCTTGGTTTAGAATGATCATGTGGATGGGATGTTATAGAATATTTTCCAAGAAATGTTTATGGGGAAAAACTATTTGAATACCTTGATGTGTTACAAGGTTATATATATTATGAGGTTGACCCAAGGGAATATTTCCTTAATGCATTATAAAGGTAACTTCATAGACTGGATGAATTTTGTTCTGACTTTGGTGGGATTTTAGGTAGCTATGGAGAGATGTTTCCAACATGGACTTGGACATAAGTTCAATTCCCATTTTAATATCTTCCTCCTCATGTGGTTTTAATTGGTCACATATCAATACCTTATGTTGAAGGGGAATCCCAATGAGGATTTGGGTTGTGGTCATGACGTTTTGGTTGGAAAATTTGTTTTTGTGACTTATGATGTTATTAAGTGGGGTTTTGAGACAATCTACCCAAGTTAAAGTGGAGAGGTTATTTAGAAAAATGAACCGATGTCTCAAGGTAGTGACCGAGTGTTCTATTATAATTATGGAATAATGGGACATGTGAAAAGTCTATGTTCCTAGACAACAGTTATGTGTTGAGTGTATATAAGGTTAGCCTATGTGCATAGGTTTTATAGGAACCCTTAGACGTTTGGAAGAGAAGAAGTATCGAAGAAGATGTCCATTTCTGGGATGGTGTTAGTTCCCCCACATCAGGTAGATATTTGGAGCTCAACTAGTCGCACCACTCGAGGTTAAATACATGATACTTAAAATAAATAGCATGCATATTATCAAGGTTGAACAATTCTAGGATCATTGGCCTAATCATAGGTTAGAGGGGTAGGTTAGCTTCATACAGTTCAGTATATACCATGAGGTTGCGAGCATGTACCATCAATTTTTTGAGGTATGATTGTAGTGTTTTCTACTCTTGAAAAAAAATATTCATTACAGGTGCCTATCATTATATCATTTATACTCTAATTGGGGTTGTTTGTGGTCTAGTGGTGGATTGTATGTGTGCATTTGTTCCATTTGATACACTACTAAGTGTGAGAGAAGAAAATATCTGAATATTTAAGGGGTGTGATTTAGAGGTATCAAGACACCTTTTTCTATGAAACTTGTTTACGATAGAGATTTCATGTTTTGATTTGATTGTGGAAATGGACAAGATAGTAATATACCAAGATCATATTTATTGTTACCACTATATGGTAACTTTCATGTCACTTGAGGGAGAAACCAATTTCCTTCATAGTGAATTAGATAACCGAGAAGGTTGTGCAGGTCTAGTTATTCAATAGTTGGGTAAACTCATAGCATAAGTGTCTTTTATTATTCTTAATGATAAATAAGGAGATTATATGTTCTTTCCTACTTTTTTGAGTCAGTTCTATGATTTGTTCCCTAATGACTTAACAAGGGTTTTTCCCGAGAGATATTTTATATTCATGATAGAGTAAATTTTGAGAGAGGAACCAATTTCTATTCCACCATATAGAATAGAACTTGAATAACTCCATGAACATAAAACTCAATTAGAGGAGTTGGAGAGAAAAGGGTTCACCCATCCTAGTATGCCATCTTGGGGATCACTATAGTTGTTTTCTAAGAGGGATGATTGATCATTGTGGTTATGTATCAACTATAAGAAGCTGAATTAGTTGAAAATTACAATTGATGTCGTGTTCCTTTAATTGTTTTCCTCTTTTACTAGATATGGGGTTATTCAGTGTTTTCCATGATTTATTTGAGTTTAGGGTATCATCAGCTAATAGTGAGACCTTATGACATAAGATGGACTACCTTCACGAGCATGTATGGTTTGTATGAGTTTGTTGTTATGTCATTCGGGTTGATCAATGTGTTGATAGTGTTCATCGCTCTGATGAACCAAATCATTCACTTATATCTAGAACAGTTTGTTATTTCCTTTCTTGATGACATCTTATGGTACTCTAAGACTCACAATGATCATTCCAAACATATTTACATCATCATGAGTACAGTAAGATATAATAGGCTATAAACCATGATATCAAAGTGTCATTTATATATTGGTGAATTTAATTTCATGGTTCACATCATCTTTGAGGAAGTTTTGTTAGTATACCCAATGAATGTGCATGTAGTTTTATCATAGTAGAAGGCCAATAATGTTTCTAATGTTTGAAGTTTTTTGGGTTTGGATGTTTATTACCAATGTTTCAATAATGTATTTTCTAATTTAGAAGAAACACATTTTATAATGACAAATAATGGAATCAAGTCTAAGTGGTTCTAAGAAGGTGATAATTCATTTTAAGAGTTCAAATAATGGTTAATGGGAACCCCAATTTTGATATTACCCAATCCAGGTAAGAAGTATACCTATTTTTTGATGCATATAGTGTTGGGATTGGGGAATTTTTGATATAGGATGATCAGGTGGTTGTATATGGTTCATAAAAGTTGATTTCTCGTGAAAAAAATTACCATACTCATGATCTTTAGTTGGCCACAGTGGTTTATGGATGGAAGTGTTGGATGCACATACTATTGGGAGAACATTTTACAGTTTATACTGATCATAAAATCCTAAAATACATCTTATATCAATGTGATTTGAATCTTTTTTAGTGAATATGGGTTGAATACAAGTATTAAATCTCTTTTGATCTGGTTTAAAAACTAATAAATGGAAACAGTTTTTTAGATGCTTTTACCCTGATGATTCCAAACCATTATGTCTAGGAATATATTTCCACGAAGATAATGATGGTTTGTTTTACTAAGATACATCTGGAGGTACAGGATGGCCAAGGGTAGAGGACCCTCACAACGTTGGTAGTTGGGTCCACACATTAGAGCCAGGTCAAAGAGATGAAATGTGATTATTTGGTATGTTTGCCTTTGAGGTAATTTATTACTAATAGGGATTCACCTACCGGTTTGGACATTGGTGAGGATAGTAATGTTTATTTCGAAGTTCATATTGTTGTTCTAGCATGTATGCGATAATAGTTAATGCACATTTTTCATTCCTTAACATGGGAAGTGCCTCCTAGTTTGACCAAAATGTATCATGGTCTTCATAGGATGTATTTTCTCATGATATGAATAAATAGGTCACAAGATTCATGGAATGATGCCTTACTTGTCAACAGGTGAAGGAAGTGCATCAACTATCGGGGTGGGTTGTTGAAGCTATTTCCCATTTCATAATGGAAATGGAATGACATGATGATTGATTTCTTAGGGGGTCATCTAAGGAAAACAAATAGAATAATTCTATATGTTTAGTGTTTTATCATTTGACTAAAGTTATCATTTCATTCCAATTCAAGATAAGTTCATTGTAGATCATTTGGTTGAGTCATATGTTCATGTGGTAGTGTGGTTTCATGGGTAACACAGACTATAGTTTCATATCATTATCCAAATTTTATATCTTGAATTTTGTTTGATAGAATGCATGTGGTACCTAGGTGTTTTTTAGAAAATATTTTCATCCACAGATGAACGAGAAGCTAGAGCATACGATTCAGGTACTGAAGGACATGTCAAAAACATGTGTCTAGAATTTTTTGTGGAATTTGGGATAATAATTTATCACTTGTTGAGTTTTTATAAAGAAAATTGTTACTAGGATATCATTCTAATGGAACATTTTGAGGCACACTATGGTAGACCATGTAGATCTTTATTGTGTTGGTTAAAAGCTAGGTAATCAGACTTGTTGGGACTGATTCTCAAGTAATAGATTTCAGAATGAATTCGGTTAATATAGAAATGTATGGAAATGGATCAGTGTATGAAAAATACATAGTTTAATCATTGTTGTACATAAATTGAGTTTGTGGTGGGTGATCGTGTGTTTCTTTAGGTGTCTCCAATGATGGGACACCATTAGATTCAAACGAAATTTATGTTGGCACTCAAATATGGGGGACCATTTTATATTGTGAAGATTGAACTCATGGAAAATAGATTGGATTTTACATAGTGGTATATTGGCATGCACAATGACATTCACTTGTCACAACATCGACAGTATCAACCTGGCCCTTCTCTTGTGGTTTATGTTTAGGATGTTGTGATTGAGCCTCATGTATTGTTTGAGGAGCATCTAGTTTATATTCTAGACCATAGAGATAATGAATTGGGGGGAAATATTGTGTCTTTGGTTTGATTTTTGGGGCATCATGTTAATGTTTAGGAAGAAAATTGGGAAAGTGAGTTGGATGTGCATGACCAGAGGCCATATATCTTTTCTTTGGAAAATCATTTTTACTTGGAAGCATGGCTTGAGGTGATACCTTATAAGGTGTGGAGGTTCTATGATCCTAGACATCATGAAGGTATTTACATTATTAAATTTTACCTTAAATATCATAATTTTTTTAATGGAATGTTTACTATGTGTTTGAGGAATCCCAGGGGTGTTTCTATGGTTCGGGATAAGAAGGAAGAGGAAATCAAGCCATATTATGCATGTTACACGGTTTGTTCATGGTTAGAAGAAACCATTTAAGGGTGAGATACAAACCATGAATCCTTGGATAGATGTGTTACATGATGTTTGCAAACAGTTTGTAAAATTGTGCAGGCCTCCAAATGTAACAGTGCAATTTAACGCCTTTGGGATAGAGGTAGGCACATAGTTTGTTCATAGTTTGGAAAACCATACAGCCAAATCCTGAACCCCATTAAAAAATGTGTTTTTTCTCAACTATCCCCTCAATATTTTAGGACACTAATCCAATTTTATGTCCATTTATTACTATTATAGACCTAGTGAATAAATCATTCTCCTAAATCTTTTCAATGATGGATCTCTTTCGATTATAAGTATTTTGGAGTGTTGTTAGTTTCTAATTGAAGTTACGGGTATGTATAATTCTTGTCTGTACCCTCTATTCTAGTTTAGGGCTTTTGTTTTTGTGTGTCTCCTTCTGACGCCCTAAAAAATCTATTTTTCCCGAAGATCTTAGGTTAGGGCTTTAATGGGTTCATGAATCTCTATCTATGTCAATGGATCAGTGTGTGTTCAACTATAAATTTAGTTAGGTTTCCAAAAATCTATATTTGGCGTCCCATTGTCATTTTGTGTGTGTTTGGTTATGATATATCGTCCCTATTATTGTGATTTTAATTTCTTTATTGTGATTTTTTATATTGGTAGGATAAATGGTGAATTGAAACCCTCAGGATCTCAGTGGGTGTGTTGGGGTATATTTAACCTGTTTAGGATCTCCCATGAGGTGTGCCAATATTCCCAAACATGGGAAACAGTAATGATAATCCAAGAATTGATTTATGTTGAAATAGATCCCTTGATAAATAGGTTGACATGTTGGTTACAATTATAAAGATATACTAATGATGAGTTTGGTTGGATTCGATAATTACAAAGGTGACTTTTTGGAATGATGCGAAGAAGGTTCAATTGAATTAATGTGAATATGTTATATGTCTTATGAATTGTAATGGGAATGCATAAATGGGTTAAGAATCATGAATTTGTGACTGTGTTAAATGTGATAACGTATGGGAATTGAGGAATATGAGAATTTTGATAATGTATGAGAATTTTTTATTATGTTAATTGGGATATACTATGTAAATAATAAATATGTAAATGGGTAAGACATGATAATGATTCATGAGTTGAATGAAATGGAAATTATAAATGTTGTGTGTACTAATTGTAAATGGTTGTGATATGGTATGAGTGGTAAATGGATATAATCATGTGCATGAAGCTTTGATGTTTTGGTTAGTGACTAATGATCTATTACCATGGGTCGGGTGAGATTGATTATATAAACCCCACCATGATAATGAAAAAAATAGAGAGTTATACTAATGCTTTTGGCCCATACAGAAGCAAGGAAAGGTCTCATGGACTAGCTGTCCAAGGTAACTATGATGAGTTCAAAGGATCACATGGACAGGTGCTCTATCGTAAGTGTGGTGATATTGGTTAAGAATACATGGATTGATGCTCCAAGGTATGTGTATTATCTTTGTTTTCTGATGTTCACTCTAGTGAGATAGGGAGCTTATTTATTACCTTGTGATTAGTGACTAACTGACATAGGCTATTTTGAAATGAAGGAACACCAAACCCATGGAATTAAACAATGAAAATGGTTAGCTAAACAATGATTTATTAATGGAATATTATCTTTATTTTTCTCTTTTTATATAATTACTACATTCATGAAATATATTTTTAGACTGGATATTTTGTATATATAATTAGTGGTGGAATAATGAGTTGTACTTACACCCTACTCAATCCTCAATTAGGTTCCCATGTATATTTCATGGTTGCAGGTCAGTATAAGGGAAAAGGACATATTCTTGGGATTTGACTTGGGATTGGAATGTTCATGGTAGATTCCTCATACATGAAGTCAATACACATTTTTGGGATTCTTCCACTAGTATTAATTTTGGTTATTTCATCACTATTGGAACTATAAACATGAAATGAAATATTTATTGTTTTATTGTGGTTTGTACCCATTTTTTAAGGTGGTTGTAAATTCATGTTTATTGGTTAATGTTTATTATTTCCATTATTTATTATTATTATGTTTTTTTGATACATTTTGATAAATAAGTTATAGTCCCCCCATATGTTTATCCACAACCTCACTGTTAGTTGATGATCACTTATATATGTGGAGGAGTGCATGAGGTTATGTGAAGACCTGGCTTGGGGTACTAGTTTTATGGCCTCTGTGTTGGGGACATTACACACTCACTCACAATAGTTTTTAGGATTTTGGGGTTTTATTAAGGGTTACTATATGGAATAGAGACACCATTTTGAATGTTAGATATTTTTATCATGATGGTTTTAGGGGTTCGTAGATGGTTTATTACACATCAATGGTAGATGTGTTCACATTGGTTTCAGGTATGGTTAGTATTGCTTTATATATCTTGGATTGGTTTATTTTGGTCTTTTAATTGGGTATTAAAATTAAGTCACCTATATAGGCAGATGTCAAATAATGTTTTTTATAGATATAATATATTGGAATTAATGGTTCATTTCAATATGAGGCAGCTGTCTCTACTTGTTTATTTATTTATTCTTGTTATATTAGTTGTTTGGATAAGAGATTTAGGGAAGTTATTATTGGTGAATAATATAAATTATGGTTATTAAATTTAGAATATAAAATTGTTTGGTTAGGAAGAGTTTTAATAATGAAAATCATAATTTTGTTTCATTTACTAATATAGTAATATGGGTGGTGATGGATTTTCATGATGGTATTTATAGGAATGGTATGGGTGTCGATTGAAAGTTAGGTTTATTGGGTACTAGTATTGTATATTAATGGTTTTTATCAGGTCTCTAAAAAATCCTTGATTGATTCAATTTTCTATTTGCTAATTAATTAATTATATTTTATCTTATGGTCAATTTTTATTGGCTTAATATTGATTATTAGGTATTGATATTCATAATAAATTATGGGTGTGTTGTATGAAATGTGTATAGACAATTGATATAGAACCCATGACATACATAACCATGTGACTTATTTAGTATCATTCATGGAAATTTTATTGTAAAATGTCACATATTTTGATATATTTTTTGACATAATTTTTTCCCAAACATTTTTGTTTTGACTTTTTCATACTATTGTAGGAGTTGGTGGAGCGATATGGTTAGTATTTGAAGAGTATGTCTTAGTGAAGTATGAATTTATACTACAGGAAAATAGGTAACATTGTAATAGGAGAACCAAGGCATGGTATAGAGGATTCCCAAGTTTTATCATTAGAGTTAGGAGAAATTATTCTATATCCTAAGGTGTTTTTCCATGAGGTTTTGTCAAGGGGTAGTTTCATACTATAGCCTAATGGGTTTTTTATCTGGATCCCCTAATCACACCACAAACGTGTGGTGTATCAATCATATTTTGAGGTATTAGTTTTATTATTGTTGATTTTTGACATATGTATTGGTTGGACATAGTCTCTATAACACCCCAATATTTTATGATATAGGTATCTAAAAAAAATTAAATTTCATTTATATTTTTCTTTATACCATTCAACAAGTTTTAATGAACAACGACCTAATTTATAAATATTATTAGATGGAAGTTATTTTTTATATGTTTTATTTTATAGAATGAATATAATTAAAAAAATTATGAAAAATAGGTATACATGTTTTTCATAATAAAAGACAATTGATTAATTCTTATGAAAAAAGTACTCAATTATTTGAAAAACCATTTTATTCTTTAATAAAATGTTTTCTTCTGAAATATTTTTATTACATTTTATGATTAGATATTATTATTAATTTCATAAAATTCTTTTAATGAAATTTTATAAAATTTATTCTTTTTTAAAATATTAAATAAGAAATATATAATGGTGATTTCTTTATATATTTCTAAAATGATTGAATTTTCAATAAATAGTGAAAAAACATTAATACTGTCATTTATTTTCATTATTTAATATAATTTTAAAGTCCCATTATATTTTTTATATTATCTCAATGTTATATATAATTAATTTAATTTAGAATAATTTAATTAATTCCATATTTTAATCAGATATATTCATGATTTCTATATTAGTTACTTTTAATGCTTAAACTGATTTTTTACAAAAAAACATATTTCAGTTTCACAAATTTTTTTAAGAAAAAATCCACCACTTATAAGAATTCATCCATGAAAAATGGATTCCGTATTTTGAATTATGAGTTCATTTTTTTAAATGTTTACGTTTATTTTTTCACATTTTGAATAATAACTGTAGTAAATATTTATCATCTCGATAAGGGTAAATCAGATAATTAAGCTTAAAAATATTGTGGTAAGTGAAAAAAATATCCCTAAAACATTTTTATGTTTTATTGAATCAGTGTGTTTCAACCATAATAATAAAATTCTCAAAAATATATCAATTTCTTATTTTTCTCATTGATAATGACCTTAATATAATTTTTAATAAAGAATAAAAACAACAGGTTCCCATAAAAACAAAACTTTACACTCAATGTATTATTATATCTAATTTTTTTCATTAAGATAAAAATAGGATATGTTCAATTATAAATGTTTACTTGAAATAAAAAAATTTATTTAATAAGAGGGTAAATAATTTTTAATTTTAATTTATTTAATAATTACATTTAATGATGATGCAACATTGACACCATATTTATTCAATTTAATTAAAAAAGAAGTAAATTATTTTAAAAATATTAAAAGTAATATAATTTTGGTCAATTATTATGTTTGAAATTTTTTTTAGAAAAATATAAAAATAATATTTTTTTTTTGAATTTTATATTAGAGTTCCATTTTCTTATGATGTCATTAATTTCAAATTTAGTGAATAGTATCAAAATTTACAATAATGATATTCTATGAAAAATAATATTTTGTTAAATTATTTAAAATTCATAAAAGACAATATTTTCCCAAGTGAATGGGATGTAGTTTTAAATTTCAACCATGGTATATTTAAGTATCCCTTTTCCTTTAATGATAATATTTCTTACCCATGAAGAGTATAAAATATTGATATTATAGTAATTGTCAAGAGGGTTAACTGGGGGTTAAAACTAAGTGATAATGGTTAAAACATTAAATAAACATGTATAAATACAACTGGATAAATGTTTTTAGACT
The DNA here is from genome assembly GCA_963277665.1 of Viscum album. Taxonomy (NCBI): domain Eukaryota; kingdom Viridiplantae; phylum Streptophyta; class Magnoliopsida; order Santalales; family Viscaceae; genus Viscum; species Viscum album. The sequence continues at coordinate 1,996,570,857 of OY728136.1, forward strand.
TATAGTAATTATACACACGAAATATATCAAATATTTACACATGGACCATAAAATTTATTTATATTTATTTGAAAATTTTATTTATTCCAAGGGTGTGAATCCACTTAATTATAAAATAACATTCATTCTCTCATTTATATACAACACTTTTATCCATATACAACAAATAAACCTTGATAAACACACTTACTAACTTCTCAAGACACAAATTAGGACTTATGGCATTCTTAAAAGTCTATTTCAAGGGTCCCTTAGAATTGATATGATGGAGGTCAACCAAAAAAATGTTAATCTCCTTACATGACTTATTTAAAAATATATATTCTTATACATTATCTAAATATTTGGTATAAATAATAAAATAAATAAATAAATTATCAAAATATTCTTAAATTTTACTATTATTATGTAATAACCATTATTCACTATCTTTTCCATCTAATGTAAATTTAATGGATTCCTCATGCATATGTGTGGACTACCACCTCCATGAATAGATACAATTCATTTTTAGTAAACAATTTTTATAGATGTTTATTATGATGGATTTACTTTTTAAATATGATATTTATGAAACACTAATTCTTTTTTAATTATAATATCATATCCACCATCATTCCTTCCCATCAGTTGGAAAACAAAAACATCGCTCTTATTTGCATGGGACTACCTCATCCATGAAGTGATATGATTCTTTGTTCATTTATGAATCACAAATAAGGTAATAAAGTAATAATTTATGAATATATTTGATATATATGATATCTAAATGATTTTTCAAAGGTTAATTATCATTTAACTTTCATTCATTACATCTATCAAATATTGAAAGCAGCATACATGTGTGTGTGTATAGCCTACTATCTCCATGAAAGATGTAATTGACTTTTATATCTCTACATTACATGGATGAATCTATATATATAATGATTAGGTATGATATTTATATCATTATTAAAATTATTTATATTATGTATCCAAGATCAATTTATAAGTACTGGAACTACCGAACTGAATTTTAATGAAAAATAGAATGATTAATACCTGAGAATGATTATTTTAATGTGGATTTATTAATAAATGTGAGTTTAATTTTCTTTAAGTGGATCATATATGATATTTTCTATATTTAAATTAATTCAATAATATAATTATAATGAATAATAATTTATTAAACAATAGGTTAAATCACATACAAGTAATTTCTATCCTGGGGTAAGAAAATTCATTTACAATCTCATTTTATTTAGAGATAGATTATCTTTATATATACATTGAATGGATTTAAATGAACCATATTTGAAAAATCCCATTAATTTTATTATCATCTACTTATTAATTTAATTTTCATTTAATAGTACCATCTTTTTTAGGGATACTATAAATGTTTGATAAAGTGTTTTTAAGAAAAATATACATTATTTATTCTTTATTTAGGAATCATTTTCTTCAATATTTATGTTTTGTAAAATTGGTTCAATAATATTTTTAATATTCCGATATGAATGTTTAAATTCATTTTTACCCATGATATTATTTTTTAAAAATTATATGAAATAACATTCTAATTATTATTTTTTAATATGTACTTTTACTTTTTACAATAAATGTAAAAGGAATCTTTTTTTACATAAAATACATAAGCATTATTTTTACCATTGTGAATTCCAATTATTTTAAGATTACATTAAAAGATTAAAATGTAAATTCAATGATCTTTTTATATTATTTATTACTTTTTTATATTTTAATAAGTAATTTAAATATAAAAAGGGCATTTCCCTCAAAAAATGACTCCCCTGTCTTTTATATGTATTTTTAGCTATGAAAACACTAATTGATATCAGTATGGATATTTTACCATTATACCATCTTTATTCATTCTCTATATTGTTTATAAAGTTGAACTATTCATGTACAATATTCCTGATTCAATACCTATAATTGTTTACATATAAGGAATATTAGGTTGGAATATTATTGATCATTCAAAATACAAGGAATGAGCAGGATGCAAAAGTTGTAGGTGGGGATTATTTTTAGATAGCTAATTATAGATTGACCCTCAATAGATCAAAAAGTATCACGAGACAAAATATATCTTATAACATATTCATTGGGTATTAGGTTAACACTTATACGTTTATTAATTATTTTTTCTTTGTTTAGAGGCCATGATGGTAATATTATTGATATCATTGTTGAGTTCGCTTTGTCCTGACTTTCTGGAATATTCATTTCCATTATTAAGATTTTTTTTATCTTTTTTTATGTTTATATTATCTATGGATATACACAGAACTAAAATGTTGATTGAATGGAATCTGTTGTGATTTTCCACTTTTCTATATTAATTATGCCTTATCTACTCTTGGTAACTTTTTTTACACATAACCCTTAATTAGAATCAATGACCTCCCTTTATTTTTTTCCATTCATTGGATTTGAATAATGATATTATTAGTAATTTCAAGGATCCATGAATATTTACTAAAGTATTTTGCTTATATTTTTAATGTATTGTGGAAATAATGTTTTTATAATGTTTTCAAATGCTAATTATATAATCGATCCTAGGTTGTCAGTTCGAGTGTATCATGTATCAATGTAATAACATTAACAATAACTTTTTTTACTGTAGTTTTTGTTTCTACAGTTAGTATCAGAGGTAGTTTGGTTGGAAACTTGGGGACTATATTTTAAATGAACTAAGCTAACATGAGAATTATGATAATTCCTTATAGTAATTGGGAACATTTACCTTTAAATTGATTCATATTTTATAGATCAATATTAATCATTATTATATGTTAAATTTATGTGTTCCATTTTTTTAGTGATGGTGCCTAAGTGAAAAAAGGGAATCAACACCTTTAGACAATGTTGGGATTTAACAACTGAGAAATACAATACTTTTTGTGTTGGAAATTAGTATATCATAGCCATATTAGGGTAATTAATTGAGGTTAGAATGAATTTCCTTTCATGTATAGAACAATAAGCTTCTCCATATCTTGATTCTATTATTTTGGATCTCTTATTGTGATAAAAGTCTCTATATTTTAATAGAAATAATAAACCATTGTTATTTGAACAAAAGATTGTGTCCCTAGAAAAGATATTCTTCTCTTAGGGATGTAATGAAAGTATAAAATGATATTTTTTTTGTAATAATATGTCCTTAATAATTAAATATTATATTTTCTTTATACTATTTTTAATTTTATTATTTTCAAAAGGAACTTTTAGTATTTGATTTTTACAGAATTAGACCATAAATATTGCATAACAAAACCATATTTCAAAAATTGGACAATTAAAATCAGTATCCATTTTCCCACAATATAAAACCTATAAAATAAAAAATGATTTCTTTTTATTACAAATATATATGAATTTCAAAAGTACAGCTTCCTTTCCATTACCCATCCTTTAACCTTACAAAAAACATGTTTACACTTGGGATAAGAACAATTATCTCAGTAATAAATATAAAAGAAAGTAATCAATTAGCCTATTTAAAAGCATGAAAACCCAAAAAATAATTACCTTTATCACATTAATATTTTAAATTATTAAATAAATCATTTACACATGAAATATCCACACATTTGTCTCATAAGAAACTGTTAAAACCCATAGATATCATATAAAAACTTGTAAGAAACCAAGGGAATCATTTTTATATCAAAATTATATTTGTAATAATAATGATGGTGTGACGTCCCAGACCTAGATTCCACATAACGGGTTCCCTGATCCCGGTGGGGAACATGACCACAAGAGCATCTCAGCAAATACCAGAGGCAGCTGACAAGCAGTGTGGGCCTAGGGTGTGTCCACGGGGAGACAATTCCCTCATTAGTTCAGTGAAGGACAGTAGAAGGAATATAATAAAATATTGAATAGAAGAAGAAATAAAAATAATATAAATAAACAGCAGAAGAAAACTGATGCAATAGATAAATGTGAATAACTATAACTGTATCAACTAGAACAATGCTAATTTAATGTCATGTCACTAGAAAACTAAAAAACATGGATACAAGACAATAGGAATAACATGTTCCAAAAAGTAAATTAAAATAAAGGCTAATCCAAGCCTCCCAACATCCAACTCGGTCCCCTAATATCAAGCTCCATCCTAAATATTACGCAATCAAGTGTTTGAAGCCATATTTTTTTCATTGTCAACACCTCCAACCATGTAATCTAGTCCTGGTACCAAACAATGCCCATAAAGGGTGTGATATAAATCGCAGTTGTCCACCACCAACGGTGTCTATAATATCTATCCCATGTAGTGGAATATATAAGTATTTAGGCATGAATATATAAAGTAAATATTGTAGTACAATATAAATAAATACCCAAGTACCTGCTTCAACCCTCAGTAACTGTCTGAACATGTAATCAGTTCATTAATCAAGTAATTACCATTTAATGTTAAAGAAGTCACATGAGTCATAGCCATTACTGACATCACCTCGTGATAGTTTAAGTAGTGAAGGTCCCAATACATTGCTATGAAACCTGAAAATGATATCTGATGAGGGGGTTCTAGGGTAGCAACCAAGGAAATTTAAATCTCACAGAACACTAACTTAGTAGTATCTGAGTCTAGCTAAGTGGTAAGAGTGTAATCCATGGAGTTTAATCTAGATCATTTCGTAATAAGGTGCCAATCGAGTCCAAAGTAATCTTCCAAGGTAAAATGGTTCTAATAAAGGAAAATGCCCTATGGACTTTCACCATGGAACCGACTAGTTAATGGTGGATCCGTGGAGTGTATCTGAGGTATCATGTAATAATGTGAAGGACCCTATGATACTATACAGATCATCTAAGGAATAGAAAAGAACTGGATTATGGATGGGTATCAACCTAATAAAACAACATCCTTGAATAGAAATGGGGTATCCAAGTCCCAAGGTAATTCCCTCTAAAATCCCAAGCCGAGCTAGTGTCAGTCCATTCTTATTTGATATTGTAATCATGTGATCATTCATTGGGTTCAATCCTTGTCTTCCATTTGTGTGGATACTGAATATAGTGTTTCTACCATTTAATTAGTCCTTAATTAACCATTAAGTAATATTCAATTTTTGAGGTTCACTCCACTACATTCCATAAATCTGGGAAGGGGTTCTATGGACATGTAACCTTTATTCAATATAATTTTTTAAGGACAAGTTATATACTTAGTATACATTATATTTCTTATTTTTCATTTAATAATCAATTTGAAGCTCTTGCCTTAGGAAGGTTAAGTGGTGATCATAATGGGTATATTACATTATTCAATTATCATTAAACAGAAAACCATTTATTATATAATTGATCACCTTTAGGAAGGTCAAGAGGAGGCACACCTGAATGGTGGATTAAATGTTGCAAAACACTTAAACCAAATATGGGTATAACGTTCAACATGGAGATGACTGATTTGTGGGTGAAACTGAAAATAACTAATAAAATTTTTGGAAGGAGGATAACCGTACGATTATAAGTATAATCATGGAATGTAAATCATAGAAACTGATGTTGATGAAATTTATGGGCCCCACATAAATATTCCAAAATCAACGAACTCCAGATATGAGTTGTAGGCCACACACCGTAGGGTTGTACGAATCTCATCCTCTTGTATTGGCCCTTGATTTGGATCGGATCAGAGTAGATCTAGGAAAATGTGAAAAACACTCACATGACTATATTTAGGTTGAGAGTAGTAGTGGAGAAGAATGGATAAATAGGACTCGAGTACTTAACATTGTGCATCCAACGTGATGAATGAAAACTGAATCAGATGCCGAATGAAGGATATCTTTAGATCCTTATCTCTAGCTTTCAAAAAGCATCAAAATGATAATAAAAGGTCTTAATACTACTATTTCTCGGATTAGGGATGAAGGGCTGGTAAAATAGCTCATTAAGGGAAAAATGGAAATATTCCCAGAAATTTAGCTTATGCATAGATTGTTTGCAGGGTCTGTCAATCAGTGTGCCAACCGTGTGAGATGTCTTTACTCAAAATAATATCCTTTATACATTTTGATCAAACCATGAAAAATTCATGGACATGTACTTGGGAAAAGGGGATGTTCGCATGGTCAGACTGCACGACCGTGTGCCAACCATGCAAGGTGGATCTAACCAAAAAAAACATAATCCGTACGGTTATGAAAACCGTGAACCAATCCATTTTTTTCAAAAAGATGGGTTCCAAGCTCCGAATAAGCCCCGTACACTCTCATAACCATTAAAATCTCATTAGGCATCCATATTAGGTCGAAAGTAATGATTTGGACCTAAAATTAAAGGATCTAAGCCTGAGTGAAAAACCATGTTCTTATAGTCTTCCCCCCTTTAAATAACTTTCCTCCTGAGTTATCCTTATAAGGGTAAAGAAAACTTGAATGATAACAAATATGGCTATTGGGAACATACATAGGCCTCATACTCCCATGTCTTATCCTGTACTTTGTCATTATTTCATAACACCTATACACGAGGGATAGACTTGCCTCGGTGGGCCTTCGTGCTTTAGTCAGTGATGCATAACGGATATTCCTCAATGGTACAATTGGAATCTAACACAACTTCCTTGGGATCAAAGGTATAATATGGTTCATCATGATATTGGAGAAGCTATGATACATGAAAGAGGTAGTTCATGGCCCGGTACCTCTAAGGTTGTAGTAACTGATAGGCTACCAGACCGACTCACTCTTGGATCTTGAATGGCCTGACGTAATGAGGTGAAAACTTTCCCTAATTCCTTAAACATCTATGCCCTAGATAGGGTGACACCCAAAAAAATGATCCCTGACCTCGAACTCAAGAGATCATCGATGGCTATCGGCATATGATTTTTTTCTACACTGAGAAGCAATCAATGTCTTTCTAATCATATAAATATGTTCTAAAGTCTCCTAAATAAGAAGAGGACCAAGTAGGTCTGCCTCAATTACCTCAAGCCATCACAATGGTGAACAGCATTGCCTGCCGTATAAGGCCTCAAAAGCAGCCATATGAATCATCTTCTGAAAACTTTTATTATAATAGAACTTAAGGGGAGGAATATGATTATCCCAAGAACTGCCAAAATTAAGGACAAATGCTTAGATTATATCCTATAAAACCTGTATTGTTCGTTCCAATTGTCCATCGGTCTGAGAGTGAAAATCTAAGATTAAAAGAAACTAAGTTCCCATATATTTTTGAAAAACATTTCAGAACCATGAAGTGAAACAAGCATACCTATGTGAAATGATAGTACATGGAACCCCATGTAGTTGTATGATCTCAGAGACATATAGTCTTCCCAACACATCAATTGAGAAAGTATCCCAAATGGGAATGAAGTGGGATGATTTCTTTAGTCATTAAATGACTTCCTAGATAGTATCTCTACCCCTCAACGACCTAGGTAAGCCAACTATGAAATCTATAGCTACATATTAACATTTATACTATGGGATTGGAAACAGCAGTAATAATTTTGCAGGTCTGGGGTGCTCCTCCTTCACCTACTGACAGGAAAAAAAATCTAGTGACGAAGCTTGAAATCTAGAATTTTATTACAGGCCATCAATATTGGTGTTTCCTATCTTGATGCATCTTCAATATTCCTAGATGAACTCCCCACTGAGAAGTGTAGGAATATTTTATCAACTCATCTCTCATATAGTTAGGAACAAAGATATGACCACATAGATACAGGACGTCATATCTATCCAAAAACCAATCCAATGGTGGGTTATTCCATTATATACACTCACAGATAACCAAACCATCTGGATTTGAAAACTGCCTACACATCACCTTCTCAATGATTGAGGAGGTTACTATTGATGTTGAGAGGTAAGATAACTCATGATGTTCATGAAACTCTATATGAAGTTCTAAAAAAAGGTTCATTATATTTCGTTAATCATTGGCTTTTAATACAGATTTCATTTGAGTTTTCTGACTCAGTGCATGAGCAACCACAATTCCCTTTCTAGGCCTATAAGAACTATCAAAATAAAAGGATTTTAGATATTTGACCCATCTCCGCTATCTGAGGTTCATGTGACATTGAGAAAAGATATACTTGAGGTCTTTTGATCTGTATACACCAAAAAATTCTCACCCATGAGATATTGTTTCCAGTAATGTAAGTCATCAACAACTGCTGCTAGCTCAAGGTAATTCATTTGGTAATTCCTCCTGTGAGACCGCAACAGCTGAAATCAGTACGATATAACTTTTTCTTCCTACATCAATACTCCTCCTAGACCAATTCATGATGCATCATAGGATATGGTGAAACCTTTTTTCGGTTCTGGAAGAATAAAAAACGGTACTGAGACAATCCTACCATTTAGTTTTTGAAAGGATTTCTCACATGATTCTGACCATAGGAACATAACACCCTTCATTTTATGTCAAGTAAGAGGTGAAGAAATATGTGAGAAGTATTTTTTGAAACCCATGTAATATCCAGTCATCCCCAATAAACTCTTTATATCAAGCACGTTCTTGGGATGCTCCTAAGAAACTACATCACTAACTTTTTCAGGGTCAATTGATACACCTAGTTCTGAAATAATATGAACCAATAAGTGGAACTTTTGGATCCAAAAGTCGCACATAGAAATATTGGAATAATGTTGATACTCTCTCAGTGTACTCAAAACAATCTTAGTAAATTTGTAATGGTCATTATGAGTGCAAGAATACACCAAGATGTCATCCACAAAGACCACGAAAAATGATAATAAATAGGGGTGGAAAACCATATTCATCAAAGCTATGAAAACAACATGAGAATTTATTAGAATGAATGGCATAACAATATACTCATACAGACCATAACTTCTATAGAAAACTGTATGAGTTATGTCTGATATTCTGACTCATACTTGATGATAACTCGATCTTAGGTCAATCTTAGAGGACACATTTTCTCCTCAGAGTCGGTTGAATAAATCATCTATTCAAGGAAGTGGATACTGATTCTTGACCACAAGCTGCTTCAACCTTCTGTAATCCATGAAAAAACGTAAGGTTCTATCTTCCTTCTTGGTGAAAAGCATAGGAAAACCCCAATAGGATGTACTAGGTTGTATAAATTTTTTGGCCTCTCGGTCCACTATCTATTGTTTGAGCTCTTGAATCTCAGTAGGTTCCATCATGTATGGAGGAATGTACACTAGAGATGCTCATAAAACAGACTCTATTGAATACTCTACCTCTCTCTTATGAGGTAAGACAGAAATGTAATCAGTATAGACTTCCATAAAATGATAAAATACTAGAGTAAAATTAGTTTGAATACCCTACAACATAAATTGACTTTAGTAGTGGTTTTGTAGAAGCGGTTCACAAAACTGCTACTAAACATTTTTTTAAAATGATTTCGCAGCGGTTTCTAATAAACCGCCGCCAAAAAATATATTTTTTTACACTCCAGATCCTTCCCCCCAACCTCGACCCCAACCACCCTTCTCCCCCTACCCCTTGTGAACTTGAAACCCCACTTCTCCAGACGACCCCACAACCCCGCTTCTCCCGGTGACCCTGCAACCCCCCTTCTCCCGAGAACCCTACAACCCCCCTTCTCCCGGTGACCCCGTGACCCCCCTTCGCCTGGAGACCTCGTGACTAGTTAGTGATTTGGGGTTTGTTTCTTCTTCACCTGTTAGTTATTCTAATTCATTTTCTCTATTAAAAAGTTATGAAAATTGGTTTCCTTATATTATCATGGGGTTTCTATTGGTGTTTGATGGCAGATCCATGGGGGATGTTTACAGGGATCGTGAGTTTCTTTTGGGAGAGGTGATTAGAGATCTATACCTTCTATTCCATTATTTCTCAAAGAAATTTTATATTCACTAGATAGGGGATTTTTTTACTTCTCCATTTTATGTGTTCATGTTAAGGTATCATGGTATAACTTCATTAGGTTTATAGTGGAATTATCCTAATAAATATAATAACTAGAATCAATAATTAATTTTAATGGATGTTGTGGTCATATGTATTAATTAATTATTCATAACACCTTTTACAATTTTCAAAATAGTGTGCTATCTACATTATATGATTTTTATTTTTTTATAGTGGTTTTTAGTATTGAAATTGGGTAATAATTAATTGATTAATGAAAGTGGCATGAGATACTAATTACCATTCATCCATCAAAATTGTTGAATTTGAAATATTTCTTGTATATATATTTATGTTTGGTTATTGGATTTGATAGCTGGTGATTTTAGGTTTTCTAGTGCTGAAACCTATGCATAATGAATCTATTAATTCATGTTTTTATTGATCAGGTTGGTTATGAAAATAATTATTTGGGGCTAGGTGAGTCTATTCGTGGTTTCTAAAGGATTTTATCTATTTTTTATGGACGTAGTCTCCCCTTGTGTTTCTGATGATAAATATACTTTTGATTCTATATGTGTGTGTTCTAGGGTGGTATAGGCATTTTAATATTGATGTCTGGGGTTTTGATAGAAAAAAGTAGAGGATGGAATTTGTTAAGAGAGGGGATCTCTTTTTTCCATTCATTGTCATATGGTTAATAGGAATAGATGCCTCAGGTTAAGAGTTGTGTTATCATGTTTTTTTCGTTATTGTGTGAATATTTTTGATGGGTTGTTTATGTTTCAATTTAGTGATGGGTATTCCCATATTTCTTATTAATTGTCGAATGATTTGATTTATTGTTATCAAATGGATGATTGTTTTGGTTCCCAACTACTTTATGTAGTTTCTATATGCCCTATTGAGTGTATCACATTGTGGAAGCTTATGATTGATCAATAAATACCATGATTATGAAATTGATAATGTAATTGACATTGAACTCATGGGGTGAGTATTGATGTTGGTTTATGGGATAATGGAAACTGTGGGATGATTAGATTAATGCTCATAGGAACATTTGATGGAAATCTAAGAATCCTAATAGAAAATAATAAATCCAGCTGGATCTAATGAACTAAATTGATTAAATTAATTTTTTTATTGAATTTAACACATGAGTGGATTGTAATATCTATTTACTATTTCAAAATGTTTTATGGTGATGAATCAGGATACTTATGTTCATGCATTGAATCTAGTATCTACTGGTGTAGTAAAAAAATAAATGGGTGCCAAGAAACCTTAATCAAAAGTTCTTAGGCAACACAAAAGTACATCCACATAAAACTGAGTTTATGCCAGGCCTACTCTACTGGAACAAAATCCACACCCGACCAAGTTTGGAAGCACATGTCAAACATTTGAGGCCCAATAATGACTTTACTATACTTAATCCCGAGAATATAAGATCTAATATAGCTCCAACATGTGCAGTTACTCATGTGAGCACATCAAAAAAAGTATGGATTTCACAACACCACAGCACGTAAACTTGAGAATATTCTCCTCAAATAAGTAAAATTATATTATGCCTACTTTATGATCAATGAATCATATTTATTATATTATTTTCCTGTAATCTTACATTATCGTATATATGAATATATTTCTCTATTAAGTAGTGACAATGTGTTTTAATTTTTTCTAATATTTTGTTGGCACATTGTGATATACGTAGATAAAAGCTGGATCACATTACTGAGGAACACACCTTAGTATGTTAAGGGTTTGAAGTATTTTTTAGATTTTTCCATTTCTAATCGACCCGTTGAAGGGAGAATAAGATTTCCATGTACTAAATGTAAATTTAGAAGATGGTTGAAGATAAATGAAGTTTATTAACATTTAATACTGAAGCAATTTCATGGTCAATATTTTTGATAGATTTGGAATGTAGAAAAGAACATTACAAAAAGATTTCGAACTAATGTTAATCCACATAATGAGGTTCCAAATTCATCAAAAATGGAAAATGAAATGAAAAACCCCATAAATGATGCATTCGGAACTGCAAGACACCACTATCAACATCAAAACATAACAGAACAACCAAATGAGGGTGATAAAAATTGCAACGTGATAAGTGATGTTTTTTAGACTGTAACACAACCATATAAAGATTGTAACATATCATTGGATCCTCCTATTGATTCTATGGATCCAAATGTAAGAGAAAACGTCACTTAGGAAAATGAATTTCATGATTTAGTTGACGATGGAAATCAAGAGTTGTATAGTGGGTGTTTGAAATATTCAATGCTTTATTTTCTGCTAAAGTTATACCATATCAAATGTCTATGTGGAATTAAAAATAAGGAAATGTCCATGATATTGGAATTGATTCGTGATGCATTTTCTGAATCAAAAATCCCCGAGTCTTTTTATGATATAAAAAAGGGTATTAATAAGCTTGGTCTAAATTATACAAAAATACTTGTGTGTCCCAATGATTGTATTCTTTATTGGGGAGAGGATTCAAGTAGACATAATTGAAAAAAATGTTATTCTTCTAGATGGGAGTCAAAGGGTGATGTTGGAAGTTTGAATCAACATAATTTCATAGAGAAGAAGAAAAGTAACACACCTTCAATGGTTTTGCATTACCTTCATTTGAAGCCTCAATCGCAAATATTATTCATGTCTTCGAAAACTGTCGAACACATGAAGTGGCATTCCATAGATAATAACAATGATGGGTTAATGATACATCCACAAGATTCAAAATCATGGAAGAAATTTGATTCATTACATCCAGATTTCTCAGATGATCCTAGGAATGTTCAACTGGGATTGGTTGCCAATGGATTCAACCCATTTGGGACTTTGAGTGCCAGTTATAGCATTTATCCAGTTTTCTTGATCCCTTACAATATGCCTATGTGGATGTGTATGAAAAAAAAATATTTTATCATTTCGATGATTATTCTAGGAAAAAAATTCCTATAAATGATATTGATGTATATTTGCATCCTTTGATTGACGAATTGTAGGATTTATGGAGCAAAATTGTTGAGACGTTTGATGCTTCTTCTAAAACAATGTTCAAAATGCATGCTGCTTTAATGTGGACCATTAGTGACATCCCTGGGCTTGGGAATTTATCTGGTTGAAACACTTACATGGGTTTGGGTTATCCCATTTGTAACTTTGATTTTGATCCCAAATGGATACCTCATAATAGACAATGGTGATTCTTGTGCCATTGAAGATTTCTTGATGCATCTCATAGATTTCAACTGAACAGATAAAGATTTAATGGTTTCATTGATCGTAGACCACCTCCAAAGTTGTTAATTGGTTCTGAAGTATTGAAAAAATGTGAAAATGTTGAAACAAAATTTGGGAAGGTTTATCATTTGAATGATAGCGTAAAACGGGTCTGAATTGCATCATCAAGTGAAATCAGAATGCAAAAATGGAAGAGAAAAGGTATATTCATTAAACATCCGTATTGGGAATTTAATTTTTTTGCGGAATAATCTTCATGTGATGAATATTGAGAAGAATGATTGTGACAATTTGATTTTCACATTACTTAATGAGCATATAAAGTCAAAATATCCTCTCAATGCTCACAGAGTCTTACATGTAATGAACATAAAATGTGATCTATCGCTAAATGGGAATGAAAAGTATGCTCTGGAGATTTTTTCAATGAAAAATAGGGATAAAGATAAATTACTTCGAATTTTAAAGAATGTGAAGGTATCTGATGGGTATTCTAGTAACATCTCGAGGTGTGTTGACTTGAAGAATCATAAGTTACATGGATTGAAAAGTCATGATTCACATATTTTGTTAGAATAGTTACTACCATTGGCATTGCTTACATTATTATGTGAAAAAGTTACTGCTATTGTACTCCAATTCTACACATTTTTCAGGAAGTTATGTGAGAAATATATACATCTATTTTAGCTTGACAACCTTCAGAAGAGGTTTGTATTGACCCTTTTTGCAATGGAGATGATCTTTCCTAAATCTTGTTTTACTGTCAAGATGAATTTAATTATGAATTTGGTTGAGGATGCAAAATTAGGAGGCCCCGTTCATTATCGATAGATGTATCCAATTGAGAGGTATTTTATTTATATGTTTTATGTTATGTAAACAATTTTTGGCATTTAAATAAATGCATAATTATGATTATTTTATTTCCCAGATTTCTTGGGCATTTGAAAGCATACATGAGAAATAAAACTCAACTAGAAGGCTCTATTGTTGAAGGCTATTTGGTTGAGGAGTGTATTACCTTTTGTTCCAAATACTTGGATGATATTCAAACAATATTTAATTGAGTTGGACATGTTGATGACAAATCGACTCAATCTCAAATACATCATAAATCAAAAATATTTCCTACTATTGGCCGATCTATTGGGAGGACCTCAAATGTAAAACTCACAGAATTGGAATTATTATAGGCACATAGATATGTGCTACTGAATAGTGAAATAGAAGATCCATTTATTAAAGAGTTGAGGATACAAACAAAGAGACGAATGAGAGGCGGAACATGAAATGAGAAATATATAATGAAAGTTGTGAATAAATTTCTTGTAGAATGGTTTGCATGATGTGTAAGTTCATAAATATTGCAATAAATATGAATATTAGTTTTACACATACATTTTTTAAATCTAATAAATAATATTAATTTTTTAGATCTTGAATATTGATACTTGTGTAGAGTTGTAAGAAGACTTGAAGTTTCTTTCTAGAGGTCCGATAAAACAAGTTATAAAGTTCGACACTTACAATGTGAATGGATTTAGAATTCGTACATTCGATCGAGAAGTGGGTTGTAAAACACAGAATAGTGGTATATTTACAATTGCTGAAGTGGGATACTATGGAAAGCTACTTAATATTATTAAATTAAACTACCACAAGTATTTTTCTGTTGTTTTATTCAAATTCAATTGGTTCGATATTATCATAGGTGTTAAAAGTGATTCCTTGCAATTTACTTCTGTGAACTTCTCTCCCTTGATGGATTATGGTGATCGTGAACTGCATGATCCATATATCTTATCATCATTATAAATAATGATTTATTATTTGAATGATGTTGTTGATGAAGGGTGGAGTGTAGTTGATCATGTAATACAAAGATATTTGTATGGGATGGGTGATGAAGTGGAAGATTTGACCTCTGAAATTGAATCTTATCAACAACAAGAAGTAGAATTATTTTTCTATCATGATATTGAAAATATTAGTCTATAAAGGATTAATGGATTGGATGAAGTAATGGAGCAGAAAACCGACATGATTGAAGGGGAAAATGATTGTCTGTACAGTTATTTATTCAATCATAGACCACTTATTTCACTTGTGCAGTCATTCATTATCATGGTTATATATATTTTGTTTGTTAGTACTGGGCATCTATTATCAATTTTGAAATTTAATTTTTCATAATTGTTTTGAAATATATATTCTAAACTTAATTTTATTTGATTAAATGACAGGAATGCCATGGAGGAAGCGGTACACTATTTCATCTACTGTTGCAATAGATGGTGATCAATATGTCTCCCTCCCCACGGCATCTAAGCCACTAGCTGCCTACACCCCTGCACCATCTTCCCCTGCACCATCTCTCACACCCTCTGTGGGTGTCCCATTAGAGGATGAGTTGTCGACTCTCCCTTCAGGAGCCTCAGCAGCGGGGCGGAAGCCCGCCCCCTTCCAGTTTATTACGGGCATATTGGAGGGTCACTTTCATAGGTACAAATTTTTATACAAATAAATTTATAGCATTTGGTTTATATTAATTTTTTTCTCATTGAGGATAAAAAAATGCAACCATGGAGAAAAACATAAAAATTTCAGATGTTTAGAATATGAATGAAGAGATGATAGTCATGCCATTTAATTCATTTGGGATCCCTACGGATGACGCCATGGGGTTACTTGGACAAAGTCTAGGCCAACTTGTAGGGGAGCCCATTTACCTACATATTTCTTATGATTATTAGATAAATATGCCTTTAAATTGGAAAAATGAATTTTTTGATTCCCAAATAAAGGTAATTTTAATACATTATGGTTTAATTGAATGTCATGTTACTAATATGTTCAAAATGAATTTGTTTATACAGATGTACTTCCACATAACAATTGCTGATGTGATAGAATGAAAGTGAATGTTGAAAAATCTTGGTAATAAATGGAAAGACTTCAAATGTATATTGTGGTGTGATTTCAAAGATACTTCGTTGACTGTGAAACAAATGTATGAGAAGCCAACCAGTGGGGTACCGAATGAATAGTGAAATTTTTTTATTTACAGGCATCGTTATGAGAAGCGGATGGTATTGAAATATATATTATTATATAATCATCATTTTAAATTTATACATGTATATAAAGAGGTTATTACATTGAATACCTTACTGTTAAATTTCATTTAATTAATTTCAGGATCTCTTAAGACAAATGCATCAAACCGTGCTATGCAAGTCATCCATCACACTGCAGGGTCAAAAAGATTTTCTAAAAGTCGAACGACTCTGGTTATCTTTTCATTATATTAAACATTTATAATACAAAATTATTTTTTTAATATATTAAAATGTTGATTTATCTTTTCTTAATGCACTCACAGAGATTAGGGCACGACGCATCCCGAACTGAAGTGTGGTTGGATGTTCACAAAAAATCATATAGAAGTTTTGTTAATGATCCTACAAAAGAAGTTGGGGTATGAAGTCAATTTTTTATTACAATAACATATTCTCAGTTTTTAATGTGTTAATATATATTGATATTTTATATATAGGTAAAAATTAAAGAAATATGAGGTGTCAATTCCTGGGCATTCCTACTTAGTCTCTCAGGATGACCCGGTTGCTAAAGTCCTTGGGAAGGAGCATCCTTGTAGAGTGCATGGGATGGGTTTTAGACCCGTAACATCTGAGGTCTTTGGAAGGACACCAAGGATTCTAGATGCATCTACTCATGGTTATATTTAGTCCATAATAAAAGATGCTCAGAGGGATATTTATGCTCTACGAACCACAGTTCAAGACCAGGGGGCTTAGATATCCGCTTTGCAGAAAGCGATGACTGATATATATCAGTAGATTATAATATATGCCTCTTGTGGTAATGCATCGACTGGTGGTAAGCAGGTAAATCAAAAAAATCAAAATCATTTATTTTGTAAACTTTTATTGGTTTTAAGTTTTAATATAAATATGCAACAATATTTAATTTTCAATATAATGTTCTTACAGGTGGCAGTAGGAAGTGGAGATGAAGGTGGAGAGGGTAATGATACTTGTTTATCATCAAACCATGAGTAGTTGTATTGTTTATGTGTTGGACAAATATGGGAATAGTTGGTTTGTATATGTATCATGTGTGGCACATAGTTTCCACCATACATTTTCATGACCTAACATTTTCTTGATTTCTCATGTTTCCTTTAATGCATTTTATTGATTTTTAGTGTTTCCTTTTATGTCTTCATTTCTCAAGTGTTGTATGCACCATATAGTTCGATTATTTATTGTGATGATTCATTTTTTATGATTTATTTTTTATGAGTATTTTTTTCCATAGAATTTTAGGACTGAAAGGGCAAAAGATTTTATGCATTTAGAGTATGGTTCTATGTTTTTTATGGAGTGTTTGGCTAACTTTACGAGCTTTTAGGTTTTGTGCATATTTGTCTTTTTGATGATCCAACTAGGGAGATATTATTCGTGTTCTATCACAATCATGTTGTTTGATCATAGGTGAATGAATTTTTGTTTTCCACTATATCAAAAATAAATCAGGTTCTTCTTAAATAACATAACTCGAGGTAAGTTTGGGCACCAGGAAGGGTAGTTCAGTTTTTTGACCGAATGGAAAAGTGTTTGGTGGAAGGAAGTGACACTTTGTAACATATCATTAAGATAATGATTTCTAGATCATCGGTGTTGGTAATTATATTTTCTATCATTGGTGTGGGATTCAGGGATACATTGGGAGACTGTGTGATAGTAATCAAGTTGAGTGATAAGATTGCAGTAGGATGAGCCATCTACAGGTTTTTTGTAGATATTTTCCAATAGTATACAGTGAATGACTGTCTATAATAATTACAAAATTCGGAGTGGTGAAATCAGCTTCATGTTAGGAAGGGATATATTTTTTTGGCCAATCGATCAGTCTAAAGTGGTGGTCATGGTCAAAGCAACCAAACACAAGACTTACATCACTAGCATAGAGGACCTACTCAAGGTATCTAGGCTATATATTAGGGCCACAGATCAGTATAATTTTATAAAGTGAGACCAATATGTGAGGAATAGAGTGTTGGACCTTCTATAGTGGGAGGTACTATTTTGGTAGCTTCCACTTTAGTATCTAATTTTTTTGATATAGGTTCTTCTCATTCCATCATATTTGTTCATGTTGTGGAGATCCTTGGGCTCGACATTCAGTTTTCCTATGAAGTGATGACACTGAAAACATTGTTTGGGATTTTATTAGAGAACTTATGCTAGTGTAGGGATTGGACCTTGATATATTTGGGTGTCACCTTGTATGGGACCTCGTTTTCCTCGAGATGATGGTTTTGACATCATTCTTGGAATGGAATGGTTGTTCCCCTACTATGGTTACATTTATTTTTATCACCAAAGGGTGTCATTCACATCACCATAGGGTGGGATTTTTATTCACAAAGGTGAATAGGATGTACGATAAAGATGATACGGACTCAAGCATCATGGGTTGGGTGTGATGATAAACTAAATTACTTGATTATATCTAGAACATAATGAAGGCATTTGAAAATTTTTCATGCCAACAAGGCTCATAAAATCTAAACCAAGTCATGTGAATCCCTATTGTAGAGTTACCAAACAATTAATTTCTTACGTTATCATAATAGAGGTAGAGTAAAGATTATTTTCAATAATTAATGATGATACAATCACAAAAAATTTACTTCGTTACATAAGTTCATGAATGAGTTTATGTTTGTAGTTTCTCTTTGTGAATTTTTTATTTATATTACTAAAGTATGTACTTTATTCATATACATGGAATCACTTTTTATTCTCTATATATATTACTAATTTTATTTTTTCCAATATACATATTCATGTATGTGCTTATTTTCTAGTATGCATTACTAGTTTTCTCTTATATAGAAGGTAATTGTGACATGACTACTGTATGCACTGTTTTCCCACTAGGCATTACTAGTATTCACTTTTATAGAATATAAGTCCATTATTGTATGCACTTATTTTCAAGGAATTAATTTTGGATAAAATTCAAATTTTTTTATGGGAACGTGTAATTGATTGATCGTGTCATGCTAATTCACAGGTTGGGTAGTAGTTCTTTATAACCTAGTGGTAGGGAAGAAAATAATGTGTCAAATCAGATGTTCATTATGGGTAAACACGAGAGATATCAGTTGATAATAATATGAAAGTATATGATGAGAATAATTATATGAGATAATGAACATAAATTATGAATATCATACACAATTCATCATATATTACAAGTGGGATGTATGTTGATATGAATTGTTATGTCACGGTTGGAACTGGTATAGATAGAATAGGTTGAACCTGGGTTTGGAATCTTTTCATGAAACATGACAGACATGATTGTTTATAATTTTTTATAGGTTTAATGCCCATGTGATATGTTTATCTACATTCATTTACTAAAATATGAATTTCATTGTTCTTAGTTAAGCATATCTTTTCATATTGAATAGTATGTATTCTGTTAGACTATTCATATTCCTGGAAAGGTTTTTTTCTGATAACTGGTGCAGGGGATGCAGAGCTGCTATATTTTTTCCCGGATCAACTTTTAGCGGTGGTTAATGAAACTGGTAAAATTGTAGTAGTAGTTTTAACCATTACTAAATATAGATATTTTTCTCATAGTGGTAGGTATAACTGCCAAAACTATTATTTAGAAGTGATTTAAACTACCGCTACTATTATTTAGTGGTGGTTTAAACCACTGCTACAATTATTTAGTGGCAGTTTAATCCGCAGCTACAGTGTCCCACCATCCGTGTGTATTCCACGATGGTTTTGATTATTTTAGCGGTGCTTTTCTAGTACGGGGGTGTTTTTTATTCACGGCAGTTATAAGTGCCGAAAATAAAGGAGATCTACCGGTCGTAAAACCACCACTAAAAAAAGAACGGCTGCTAAATGAGGCAACTACGATGATTCCCTTAA
Source organism: Viscum album (assembly GCA_963277665.1). Lineage (NCBI taxonomy): Eukaryota > Viridiplantae > Streptophyta > Magnoliopsida > Santalales > Viscaceae > Viscum > Viscum album. Next base: position 1,996,590,995 of record OY728136.1, read on the forward strand.
ACCACCACAAAACGTATATAACCGCCGCTAATAGTTTCCCGACGTGCAATTTAGTGGAAGTTTCCTAAAACCGCTGCAAATAAGTTATTTTCATGTAGTGATAAAACCCTGATACTCTATGAAAATATTTACAATATGGGAGGTTACTTCACATAGCCAATGTTGCTTCGGTCCAAATCTCCTAGCCTAGATATCACACTCACCTTTGAAAAGATAATTGTTGCCTTCTGGTGATGTAAGATAGACCATTTGGCGATAATAGTCTACAATGGCATGATAGTGTACTAACTATTCCATCCAAATAATGACATCGAAGCATGTCATATCGAGACAAAGATATTCCACAAGAAAGGGAAATTGCCCACCTCAAGGGGATAGTCCTTGCACTGGCATATTCCCTCTGTTTGTATTCCCAACGATGTATCGAGGTTCATTACACTATAGTGATAATGTATCTCTAGTCAAAGACATTCTAAAATAGATACATAAATAAAAGAGTTTTAAGCACATGTATAAAACAAATTAGAGACAATAGTGGATGATACTGGAATAGTAACTCATACTGTAGATGGTCTTGCAGCATGATCCTTGGTATCATCTGTAAAGCATGCAACATACCTAATCCCCGGCATTATGAAACAGGTTAGATACCACAATCATAATTTCTCTACTACTGCTGCTAGTGATGAGGGATCGAACCACCCTGACCATGACCTCCTCCTTGTCCAAACCTAATAGTTTTATTCCAACTCTCTATCAGATGTGGTGGAAAATAACTTACTCCTAATGTTGGAGTTGATGTTGATCCTTTTCTAATTGAAGCTCGTGGAATGGTCCTGCAAAAGCGCCTAAGATTACCCATAAGGATGTAGTCCCGACACTATATAGGGTCTCTATCACATTGGGGATTCATATAACCTAGTCTTCCAAACTAATGACACACCACAAAGCAATCAAACTGGATACTTTGGATACCACTTCCTTGATGAGAATCCTCAAAGGAATGTTTCTTTCCACCAGAATAACTACTGGCCAAATGGGACACAAATCCTTTAAACCCAGTACTCGTGTTGTACATCAGGTTACATTCAGTGATAAGGTCTTGATGAACTATTGCAGAAAAAGTAGGTAGGTGAAAGACATTCACCTGAGTTTGGATGGTGTACCAAATCCCATCCTCAAAACATATAGCACACAAAAGATCATCACCAGCTAGGAGCGATGCAAAGTGTTGTAAATCAGTGAAACATGTCGAATACCACTTAACTGAAAAAGAAACCTTCTTGAGATGCATGAACTCTCTATCTTTTTCATCTCTTGGTGTCTGAGTAATGAACAAATCATATAAGGTAGTCTAGAATTCAACCCATAACAAGCTCTAATGATGACCGTCCTCGGTAACCACATCCCAACAATGCTTGGTCAAATCCCAAAACATGTATGTAGCAATCATGAAATTCTTCACTGGATGAATTTCAAGATGCTAAAATATAGACCGCATGGACTCTAGCAAAGACTCAACAGCCTGAGAGTTTCCATCCCTGGAAAACGTTAGTGGATGCTGCTTCTGGAACACATGGGTCAGATCAGCCATCATGGGTTCAATCCATGAAGCACTAAGCATGAAATGCATCAGAAGTAGGAAATTATCATGGACATCAAAATCAGTGACCATATACTGTACAACAGGTGGTGCCTCAATTTTCACTCTTGAAGGTAAGACTGGAGGGGAAGGGACCACAATGTATGAAGCATGGTTTTCACCACCCTCATGGAGAACAACACAAGGAATTCGTGGTAGAATTGGTCTAGAAATGCCAAGCACCCACCTCAGAACAAGCTTAGAAGAATAATTTATCATCACAAGAGGAATATGAACGTAAGAAAACTCACTACCCAAGGCATACTACCCAAACTACTCGATTAGATGGGTAGGTATCAATAAGTGATCAAGTATAAGTTTCTGGTCATGTTGTAGTTAATTACCAGGTTCACTCCTTTACCTTTCATAAACATGACAATTTAGAATAACTATGTTCCAGAAATTCATTTTTTATTCAAGATTCATTTTATAATGGATATCCATTTCTGAAGAATCAATACCCATACACCTATCACCTGGAATGACACCCAATTACTTATAACATAATGGCTAAACTCAGTAAATTACTCATCCTGGACCATGAGGTCATGTACACCTCATGAATTTTGATTGGAATTTACTTAATCCCAGCAAATTTAATATAAGTAAAAGCAACTACCATAGCATCACTCAATAAAAAAAACATATCAAGTAATGAAAATTAGTGAAATGAACCTATATGTAATGGAAATATGCATGACATGTGAAGTTTATGTGCCTATAATGATTCACATAATAATTATCCTTTCCCTCATATCATTGGTATAAAGTTGAAATAAAATATCAAATAGAGTAAGAATCTAAAACACCACAAAAAATGTGTGTCACCCAATAGTGAAATAATTTCAACTATAATAGGCTAAATAATAATAACAATTATAATTTAGAAACTTGGTTTTTACCCTAAACATGGGTTCATGATGCCCAAGAATGACTTATGACCAAGTCCCAAGAGTTCATATTATATAATCTATTATCTTCAAATAGAAAGGTAAGAAAAGAAAACACATATAATACCAAATCGTAACATCTCAGACAAGGATTCCACTTAATAGGTACCCCAAGCCTGGTGGGCCACATGGCCTTAAGTGCATCTCCTCAAATGCCAGAGGTTTCTAACTAGCAGAAAGGTCCTAGGGTGTGTCCATGGGGATAATATTCCCTCATTAGTAGAGTGTGTCACAATGGAAGAAATATAATCACATATTTAGTAGCAGAAGCAATATAAATAACATAAATAAATTGTGGAAGAAAACTGATGCAATAGATAAACAATAATAACCATAACTATATCAACTGGAACAAAGATGATATAAAGTAATGTCACTAGAAAATGAGAAAACATGGATACAAGAAAATAAGAATAGCATGTTCAACAATTTAAAAGAAAAAAAGTATTCTCTAAGCATCCTAATATACAAATCGGTCCTCTATTATCAATCTTTATCCTAAACATCAAGAAATCAAGTGTTTGAAGTATGTTTCTTTCATTTTTCGACACCTGCAACCATTTGATTGACTCTAGCTACCAAACCGAACCTGGTGAGGGTGTGAGATAAATCTCAGTGGGACACCACCAATGGTGTCTATAAAATCATGCCCGTGTAATGGAATATAGCATTGTGAAGGCACTCATATATAAGTTAAATCAAGCAGTAAAATTTATAAAAATAACCAAGTACCTACTTCAACCCTCGGTTGGTGTTTAAACATGTATCAACCTTAAGGCCTTTGGGCCACCCCAAGGCCTTTGGGCCACCTCATTATGTAGAGGTACCAGTTATACTATAAGGTAAAAGGCCCCAGGTGTGGATTCATGGCAGACACATTCACTAGAGCAGAGCTAATTGGAATTGGAAGAACTAGAGGGTATGGATTTGTCATCAGTACTGGGCATGTGCAGCTTTGCATAGGACAGCTAGCTGACTAGCCCTATGAAGGTGGAGTGCTGATCAACATGACATATGCTGGGGAGGATCAGTTCCAAGTTGACTTTTCTAGGTTATTCCCTCTAAGACCTATGGGTCATGTAATTGTTTATGAGCCTTAGGGTCTTGTAAGGGTTCCACCTCATCCCTTGAAATGTGTATTATCACAAATAATAAAAAAAATGAAGGATTTCGGTCCATTTGGTAGTAAAATAGGTCACGTGAGGCATATACATCCCTGATATCACCTTGTGATAGTATAAGTAGTTAAGGTCCCAAGACATAATAAGGTAGCCTGAAAATGATATTCGGTGAGGGAGTTCAAGGGTAACTACCAAGGTAATGTAAATATCATATAATGGTAACTTGGTAGTATGTGTGTCAAACTAAAGAGTAAGAATGTAATCCATAAAGTATAAACCAAGGAATTAAGCAATAAGGATCCTACCGAGTCCAAGGTGATCATCCAAGGTAAAACAAGGCTATGCAAGGACATGGCTCTATGGGCTTTCACCATGGAACCTACTAGTCAGTGATGGATCCAATGAGTGTATCTGAGTTATCCGATAATAATGTAAATGACCCTATAGTATTATACTGGGAATCATAAGAATAGACAAGAACCAAAGTCTAGGTAGGTATCAACCTAATCAAACTTCATCCTTGAATCGGAGTGGGGTTTCCGAGTCCCATGGTATTCTCTTCTTAGAACCCAAGGTGGGATTGAGTCTGTCAATTCCTATTTGATATTGTAGTCATGTAATTATTCAATGGGTTCAATACTTATCTTCCATTGGTCTAGATAGGCCATGTAGTGTTGAAACCATTTAATCATGTCTTAATTAACCATTAGGGAAAATTCTATTTTTGAGGTTCACCCCACTACCTTCCATCTATCTTGAAAGGTGTGATACATACATGTAGCCTTTATTAAATCTCATTTTTAAGGCCAAGTTATAAACATAGTATACATTCCATTTCATATTTCTCATTTAATAATTAATTTGAAGAACTTACCTTAGGCTGGTTTGGTGTTGAGAATACATGGTACATGAAATTACTCAGTTACCATTAAAAACAAACCATTTATTATAGGGGAAATCTAATAAAATTGAATTTTGGGTGAAACTGCTAACAACTAATCACATATTTGTAATGAGCATAGCCATATGAATCTACAAAGTATAATTATGGTATGTAAATTTAGGAAATGGCTTCCGATAAAATTGTTGGGACCCGCACGAATATTCCAAAATCAACAAACATTAGGGATGAGTTATAGGCCACCCACCTTAGGGTTGTACGACTCTCCTTCGTTATTGGCCCTTATCTTGGCTCAGATCGGAGTAGATCTAAGAAAAGGTGAAAACGCTCACATGACGATATCTTGGTCGACGGGAATAGAAGAGATGAATAGATAAAGAGGAATCCATTAATTACCATTTCATATCCAACATGATGAATAGAATCTCAATATGATTCTAGATAAAGGAGATCTCTTGGTCCCTAGCTTTGGCCTTCCAAAAGCTCTAAAATGAGAGGAAAAAGGATTAATTCCACTAGATCTCGGATTAGGGAGAAAGAGGGGAAAATAAATCATTAAGGGGAAAAATGGATATTTACCAATAAATTTAACCTATGTATAGTTTGTAAAACCATGTTAAAACCATGAAAGACGGTTCTTCCCGAAATAACATCCTCCACACAGCTTGATCAAACTATGCGTAAGCATTGCATGGGTGCCTAGGAAAATGGGGAATTCACACAATAAGGCCACATAGATGTGTCCCAACTATGAAAGGTGTCTCTACCTATAAAAACACAATCCACACTATTTGGAAAACCTTGCAGAATTCCTACACAGTTTACTTCGAACCGTGCGCTAATCTAGTTTTCCCCAAAAAGATGGGTTTTGGGCTCTGAACAAGCCCCTAACACCCTCTGAACCTTTACTTAATCATTAGGCAACCATATTTATTCCAAAGTAAAGATTTAGACCAAAAATTAAAGGATCCATACCTACGTGAAAATTGGGTTCTTACATACAGTTATACATGCAGTAAAAATAACAGTTACATATGAAATAACTATCACAATTATACTTTGAATAACCACCACAATATATTCCCATAACCTCATAGGGGAAACCTAATCGAATTAATTCATCCATTATTTTGAATAAATATCATAATATATTCTCATAATCACTTTGAAAAAACCAAATTGATTATCTTTATCCCTTTACAAAATTATTTGGAGGGACATAATCGGCTTAGATTACCCTAGTTTATAATAGAACCACACATTAATATTAACAATTCCCAATAATCATAACACACTACATAAAATTCTATATTGTGATAATATTATTTGTCTCCACAATAAAAAATATTTAGATAATGGTATATACCATTCCATTAAAACCATATTTTAAAAACCAAAATATCTAGGAAAAATTGAGGGAATTCTTCCCTATGACTAGAAAATTAAATATTATAAAATAATTAGAATATAAAATTATGGTTACAACAATGGGAAAATATGTTTTCACCATATACATTAAAATTGAACATTATTTATTTATTTTTGTAAATAAAATTCTATCATTCCAAAAATGAATAATTTTAAAAACAATTTAAATAAAGTCATAAGAAACAAATTATTCTTTTAAAATTATTTTATATCCATATAATTAAATCTCTATAATTACTTTTAAATAATATTGACATAGAATAAAAATGGTCTTTTTGGGGAAACATTAATTTATTATATTTTGAAAAAAGTCTCTTACCTTGAGTCGTACTTGTCTTATATATTGTCTATATTACTTAATAATAAACATGGGGAAATTATTTACTTTCTAAAGAAAAATTTTTTTTATTCTTTTTATTTTATATCTCACCATTTTAAATTTCATTTTATAATTAATTGAATTCATTTTAGTGTTTTTGATGATATTTATTTCATAATTCAAAATTGAATTGGGTAATACTATTTGAATTAGAGGTATTTGCGACGGGCTATTTGCTACGGGATCCCGTCGCAAATAGGATTTTGTGACAGGTCCCCGTCACATATAGCCCATTGCAGAAAACATGGTCACAAATAAGTCTCTGATTATATACATTATATATACAAAAACCTTTTGAGATGGGCTCGTCGCAAATACTATTTTAAAAAAATTATATTTAAACTATTTGTGATGGGATCCCATCACAAAAGGCCCCATCGCAAATAATAAAAAGAATAAAATATATATTTATATATATATATTTAATTATTTATTTAATAAAATTATGATAAATGAAAAAATTATATTAATAATATTAAAATATATATATATTATATAATAAAATTCTTAATATTCTCAAAAAAATATAAAAAATCATCGAATTTTATTACTATTATTTTGTTTAGTAAAATAAAAAACCATTAAAAAATATAATACTAAAAAAATATATTTAATAAAATTGTGATTAATGAAAAATATATATTAATATTATTAAAATAATAAAAAAATAAAAAACTATTAAAATTCTCAATATTTACAAAAAATATAAAAAATCATAAAATAATATTATTATTATTATTAATATTCGTAAAATAATCAAATATAAAAAAATTATAATACTAATAATTATTAATAAAATATTAAAAATAAAAAAAATTAAATTATATAATATTTGCACTAATATAAAACATAAACTGTAAATAGTTCATATTACAACAAATCTTGTATTCAAATTTTTGTAACATAAAAAAAATCACTAGGGGTAGTCTTCTTTAAAAGATGGACGAGGTAGAGGATCTGTAAGAGATGGTAGAAGAAACTTCATCCCTAAACTACGAGTAAGATGGCACATGTACTCCATCGGCCCGTGATGTTGCTACTGCCATCGATGCATCTCCTCCTCGTGGTGTTGTTGTTGCTGCTACTATAAGGACCCAAACATAAAAAATTAAATAATATTGAATTAAATGATTAATTCACATTGAGGATCTTTTTAGGTTTAGATTTTTAGAGATTTATAACATCACTATTACATCTCCAAAGATTACAAAGTAGACACTTCTACTCAATTTCCATATATTCATAAAATAAAAACTTTTGAAAAAAAGAGTCACGTCTAGTTCCATGTTTAAGACAGCATGACTTTTCCTTGATCTCATCCTTGACCGTATTCCACAATATGTACTGTGAAAAACATTTAAAAAACATGATATGAGCATAAATAGCTCAGTAAGGGTTTTATTATACACTTTGTAAAAGAAGAAGGCATATATTATCGAAATATGCCTCCATGAAAGGAGATTGAGACGAAGTCCCTTACCTCGTGTCTGACTTGACTCGATCGTTCTTTAATATCCTGAATAATAAACTAAAGTTAATTTCTACTTTATTAATAACATTTTCAAGTTTATTATTACATTTATATCACATATTACCATGTTATAAACATTATGTAATCATTTAAGTTATTAATGGTTGTTTTGTCGATATTTGGTACTTGAGTCAAAAATGAACACCTTATATTTACAAGTTGTCCATGTTGTCAATAGTCTATTATATCCAAAATTGTATTCATTATTTAGATATCATATATGTCATATATATCTGGTATATACATGTATATATAATAGTACATAACATTTCGAGGTAAGAAATGAAAAGCACCGTTCATGGAGACGGTAAACCGTATGTACGCATGAACGCTACTTTCATTTATATTTCGTATTTTAAGAGAAATAAAACATAATTATACTTAGTTATATTATAATTAAAGTATAATATATTATATAATACCATTAACTCTATCCTTTATACGTCCCACATATGGCATGAACGAGTCATATCACTTTGAGGGGGTGGTAGTCCGCACTTCCTCAAATGAAATTATCGTGTTTACACATAATGGAAACCATAAAGGTATGATATAAAGGACAAATATAGAAGCATAAAGAAAACATAAACATAATAAATATCATATATAAACACAGTTCCATCTTAATGTCCACCATGAGAGGTGGTAGGAGATAATCGAACAATCATCGTTTCGTGAGGCGTTAGTTTTTCATCCAAAAAAAGTATGTTCTTCACACATTAGATGGAGGTGTGTGTAAGTGTAGTTTGAAAAATTATCATAAAAACATCCGAGTATATTTAGGATACTGGTTTTGTTATAAAATAATGGAATAAAACGTTTTTATGGGTTTTAGAAGTAAAATAAAAAAAAAGAAGTTAAGATAAACTGTTAACTTTAATTTGGGTAACTTCCATTAGTTTGAACTAGAAGGACTTCTTGAAGTGATTTCTGTCTAAGTTAAGGCTTATAGAAGGAGGAGAGGCATGTACAGAGTTTAATTTGGTAGAGGTTGGATGAGAAAAAATTCTTGATAGGTGTGTGGAGTTGGATTGAAATGGTCTCCTTTTATAAGGGGGAGGGGCTCTATAAGAAAGTTTACGAATATTATTTTATTATAAACCTATATTCGGTTTCTAAAGATACAAAAATCATTAACGATGAATATAAGATAACTAATGGTCAAAATAAAATCATCCAATAATAATTGGATAGGTTTGGGATGTTATTTTAATATTTATAATCTTATTTAATTAAATGATTTATTAATGCGATAAACAGTGCATCATTATTGTGTCATAAATAATTTAATTTTTCGAAGTCTAAAAATTTAAAAAAAAATACCATGATGTATGAAATATTTTTATATTTCCAAAGAATATTTATAATCTAAAATATAACTTATATAACACTATATAAAAATTAATTTACTAAAAGATGTTTGTTTATGTCATTTTGGCCTTTACTTTAAGTTAATTAATCAAAAGTGTCATTACCACTCCAAAGGGGCCCAATGGGGTCCCAAAATCGATCCCAAGATTTACATGGTCATAAATGACACTACCAATAAGTTCTGGACAAGTTTTAAGGTAATTTGGATTTATTATAATATTCTTTTTACCTTTAATTACCCTATTTACCTTTAATCGTGCTAAATAAAAGTCAAAAGTTACTATTCAGAAAAAATTATTTTCATCTTATTGAACCACATTTTTCTTAATAATAATAACCATGTATATCGGATTTTTGAAATTCAATTCATAGAATTTGTAAAATTTTATTTAAATGAAAAATTAATATTTTTAACTACTACTAAGTGGTTTCACTATTTATCAAAAATTGAAGTTTCTTCAAAAAATACCAAAAATAAAGCCAAAGATATATTTGATATTCTGAATTAAAAAATGATATCTATTTTACCAAATTATAAACATAGAATTTTCATTAATTAATTTAAAATTAATTCTCGTTGTTAAAACAAATAGCGTGTTTTTAAGAAACAATATCAATAAAAAGATTGACACTTGTTTATGTCCAAATTCAAGGTGAAATTAATTATAATGACCAAAATTGGATTAAATGGTAAAAATATATTTTAATTAAACTTTAAAAAAAACTAAAAAAATATAACCATATAAATAACTTAGATTAAAATGCAGTTTTGAATTAAAATACAATATTTTTCACTATTCATTAAAAATGAACTTTTTTGGAAAAATTCCAAAAATTTACAAAAAGTAAATTTTGATGTCCCCATTATAAAAAAGGATTTTATATGGTCATATAAAATGTATTAAAGTGACAAAAACTATATTTAAATAGGGTTCTCCATTAAAAGGTGGTAAATCATCCTTTTAATGTAAATTATGTTTAAAATTAGATTCATTCACATTTTAAGCCTCTAACTTTTATTAGAAAAAATTAAATACATTTAACAAACATGTATAGTCATATTGCAGTTAGTTTTGTTCATTCCCTCCAAATACAACGGCTAGGAGGTAACTTCCATTTAAAAAAATTAATATTATATTATTAGTGTGTAACGTAATATTTCAATGAAACTCGTTGTTGTGTATCGGGTACGTTGTCGAACATAGAAACCCTTTTAAAGTAAAATTAAGATTTAATTCAAAAATATTAATAAGTATGAAAATATCTTATTCTTCATTTACCTGGGATGATACATCCCTCCCCACTTTTTGAAATTGCATCCTCACAATTTTTATTCACTTATCAAAATAAGTGGTGGTATTTATCTGTCATAGCATTTTCAGATTCTCACATTGCCTCTTCAACAATATGGTTTTTACAAAAAAACCATTACCTGGTGAATTAGCTTATTCAACAATACTTTCTCTCTATGATCAATAATTTGGACTATTTATTCCTCATCATAGAGATTATCTTCCAACTGAACTACCTCTGGACTCAAAACATGATATGGATCTTTTATATACTTTCCCAACATCGAAACATGAAAAACGTTGTGTACTTGGGATAAACATGAAGGTGAGGCCACTTTATACACAACTGATTCAATTTTCTCCAGGATTTCATAAGGTCCAATGAACTTTGGACTCAACTTTCCCTTCTTACCAAAATGAATCATAGTTTTCCATGGAGAATCTTTGAGAAAGACATGGCCACCTACCTCAAAAGAAATATCATTCCTCTGGTTATCCACATAACATTTCTGTCTACTCTGAGCTGTTCTCATGTTCTTCTAAATAAATTTAACTTTATCTACCATCTCTTCTACCAATTCTGGTCCCATCAGCTTCCTTTCACCTACTTCATCCCAAAAATCAGGAGTTCAACAACGATTTCCATATAATGCATCAAATGGAGCTATCTGTATACTGGGATGAAAAATGTTATTATAGGAAAATTCAACCAAAGATAGATATTGGTCCCAACTTCACTGGTAATCCAATAAACATGCACATAGCATATCCTCCAAGGTCTGAATTGTTCGTTCTGACATCCCATCTGATTGAGGATGAAAAGCTGTACTAAAATTTAATTCAATACCCAATTACTTATGAAGGCCTTTCCAAAAGATATAAGTAAACCTGGGATCATGATCTGATACAATGGAGAGGGGAACTCCATGCAACCTGACTATCTCTTTAACATACAACCAAGAAAGTTGATCTAGAGACAAAGTATCTCGAATAAGAAAGAAATGAGTATATTTATTCAATCGATCAGCTATAACCCATATAGCATTATTACCTCGAGATGTATTCAGTAATCCCATAACAAATTCCATTAATATATTTTCCCATTTCCACTCTAGCACCGGTATGGACTGAATAATCCCTTTCGGTAAATATTGCTCTACTTTATCCTACTGATAACTCAAACACTTCACAGTAAGATCAGTAAATATCTCTTTTCATTCCATCCCACCAGTAATACTCCCGAAGATCTATGTACATCTTAGTACTACCAGAATAAACTGAAAATGAAGAACTATGAGATTCACATAACAACTCATTGTTCAACTGTGAATCACAAGGAACACATAATCTCTCACCAAACCTCAAGACTCAATCATTATCAACGTTAAAACCATGAAACATACCCTTACGAACCAACTCTACATTTTTCTGCAACTCACTATCTTCTTTCTGCACTTGCTTTATTCTGTCTGATAGAGATGATTTCACGGACATCTGAAACAAAATAGAAGAATTTCATGCACCAAAAACTTCTATTCCAAATTTTATCAAATCATAAACCAAATAATATTATTCCAAATATAGCATGGTTAATAAAGCATTACTTTTTCGACACAAAGCATCAGCCACTTTATTTTATTTTCTCAAATAGTAATGGATCATGAAATCATAATCCTTGATTAATTACATCCACCTCCTTTGTCTCATGTTCAATTATTTTTCAGTGAATATATACATTAAACCACTACTGAAAAAATACCCTATACCAACGGTTTGGAACCGTTGGTATAGGCCCTCAAACCGTTGGTATATCCTATAATAACGGTTAGGAGGACCATTGGAAAGTAAGCTGTGACAATAGGTCTATACCAATGGTTTTGGGAAAAACGTTGGTATAAGTAATATGAAAACCTATACAAATGGTTCTCAAAACCGTTGGTATATGTATTTCAAAAAAAACATTCGGTGGGATTTGATCCTAGGACCTCTAGTTTATAATTGAATGACTTAACCACTAACCTAACATGACTTTTGTGAACATAATTTCATAAATATATATTTGTATTGTTATAATAATTTTAAATTTTGATTTATATAAGGTTCTCGGTAAGAAGATTTGATTAAAAATCGAAGGACCTATACCAACGGTTCTCAAAACCGTTGGTATAGACCTATACTAACGGTTTTGAGAACCATTGGTATAGGTCCTTGGATTTTAGGACCTATACCAACGGTTTTGGACAAACCATTGGTATAAGGGGGGACCTATACCAACGGTTTGGCCAAAACCGTTGGTATAGGTCCTATAGGTCCCCCCTATACCAACGGTTTGTCCAAAACCGTTGGTATAGGTCCATATAAGTGACCTATTCCAACGGTTTGGCCAAAATCGTTGGTAAAAGTCATATTTCCAGTAGTGAACATTTGTCTTAATTATATATTTCACATTTTACTACATACAAATGATGCCTCTAAATTTTTAAAGAAAAAACTACAGCAGCTAATTCCAAATCATGTGTAGGGTAATTTAACTCATGTAGTTTCAAATGACGTGAATCATAAGAAATTACCTGATCATTATGCATTAGGAAACAACCAAGTACATTCAGCGAAGAATCATTGTAGATAACAAACTCACCATTTCTGGATGGCAGTGCCAAAACTAGAGCATTCACCAATATTCTTTTCAATTCCTGAAAACAATCATCACATTCTTTTTTCCAAATGAACCTCAAACCATTTCGAGTTAACTTATTCAATAGAACAGATAACTGTGAAAATTTTTCAACAAACCTCTGGGAACAACCTTCCTAACCATTAAAACTATATATCTCAGTTATATTTTTGGGTCTTGGAAGTTCTTCAACAACATCTGTTTTAGCAGGATCAACAATTATGCCATTTTTAAAACAATGTGACCATGGAAAGAAATTTGTTGTAACCAAAACTCACACTTGTTGAATTTTCAATAAAGTTTCATTTATTTTAAGGTTTGCAAGATGACCCTTAAATGACTATCATGATCCTCTTTACTTTTATAATACACCAAAATATCATCAATGAACACAACCACAAAGTTATCCAAGAATTCACGGAAAATTATATTCATAAGATCCAGGAATATATCAGGTGCTTTGGTTAACCCAAAAGGCATAACTACAAATTCATAATTGCTATATCTAGTATGAAACATGGTCTTCGGAATGTCTGATTATTTCACTATCAACTAATGGTACCCTGACCTCAAATTAATCTTTGAATAATACTGAGCTCCCTGGATCTGATCAAACAAATCATTGATATGAGGAAAAGGATACTTTTTCTTAACAATGATGTTATTCAATGCTATATAATCAATGAAAAGTCTCATTGAACCATCTTTCTTTTTAACAAACAAGACAGAATCACCCCATGGTGATATTCTATGTCAAATAAAACCTTTATCTAATAACTCCTGCAATTTCTTCTTTAACTCTAGAAGTTCAATTTGAGCCATTCGATAAGGTGGTTTTGAAATTGGCATAGCATCAGGAACTAAGTAAACAATAAATTTAACTTTCTGATCAGGTATAATACCAGGAAACTCATCATGAAAAACATCAAGTTATTAATTTACTACTAGCACATCATTAATATGAACAGTTCCTTTATTTTCAACAATATGTCAAGGTTAAATTCATTTCCATCTTTTACTATTTTCTCATCTTCCTCATATGTTATCAAAATAAATGGTTCATTATTGTACATAAACTATAAATATTTCTGAAATGAAACCTCTTTAGCTCTGTAGTCAATCTTAGCATAATAAATAGATAACCAATCCATGCCTAGAATAACATCAAACTCTACTAGAGGCAAAACAATAAGGTTTGCAGGTAGATTCTTCCCACACACAAGGAAAGTAGGGTTCTTATGTTTTCTTTTTTTCTCAACATTTCCTCCAGGTGTTTTTAACATAAGTTCTGTATTCATATCTTGAGATGTAGTTCCCAATTTATTTGAAAACTTTTCAAAAATTAAAGAGTGTTTAGACACTGAATCAAACAACCCATTGCCATAATCTTAACAAACAAACAGTGTACCTGATACTAATTCATTTGACGGCCCAACATATGAGGAAGTAGTTGAAAAATTATTTCACCACCCCTTTATTCTTGTATTCTGGTGTCTTTCTCTTAGTTGAGTTCTTTGTTGGACACTCATTTTTATAATGACCCATTTCATTACACTTTAAACATCTTACAGATGGCTTTTCATTGCCTGCTTGATCATCTTCCTAACAGTTACGAGCAGTATGACCAAACATACAATACTATAATCATATTCCAGACCTTGATAAACATTATCGAGGATGCTTTTTACAACACATCTCACAAGTTGGATATTTAATTTTCTTACCTTCATTCTTCTTTGATAAATTATTTCCCTTTGCCTGCCAACTAGACCTCTTATTCTATTATTTGTCAACAAACACCTGATCATCGAAAAACTCCATTTCCACATTCTCTACACATCGAACAAGTTTTTCGTAACTTTTTAACTCATGAGAGGCTAATGATATTTGATATCGCGGATTCAGTCCTCAGTAAAATCGATTTATCTTATTATCAAGATCTCGGATGAAATTTGGAGCATACCTTTCCAGTCGAGTGAATTTTTCTTCATAAGAAGCCACTGAGTCATCCTCCTGCCTTAATTCCTATAATTGATTTTCCATCCTAAGATGAACCACCTTAGGAAAATATTTCTCAAGAAACATACCTTTGAACTCATCCCAATTAAGAGCATAAATATCCTCACTATCCCTAATATTTTTCACCATCGATCACCACTGTTCATCTTCACCTTCAAAACAATAAACAAAGAGACTAACCTTTTGATGTTCTGAACACCTCATGACATCAAAAAACTTCTCTAGTTCTTTAATCCACACATTATATAGCACAAGTTCAGATGATCCTATGAATGATGGGGGATGTTGCATCATGAAATTCTCTACCACTAACATGTTCCTCTGCAGTTGATCTGGAGGATCTCGTGCATTGATACCACTACCATTTATAGCCTGAGTCAAATGTGTCATAACTGCAACAAACTGTTCAGTTCCGATTCTAACCATCTCAGGTTGCTGATTTGGAATGTTGTCTTCCTCCTGATGTCGTCCTAACATAGATGCCATGTTTCCTCTGCGGAAAACCATTCTGAACATAGAAAAATCTCAGGTGAAGAAACATGGTAATCTTTAAATGCAACATCATTTCAATATTACCATAAATTATTTTATAGACATTTATTTTACAATACCCTAACTCCTAAAGTTCTCTAAACCGACCTATAATACCACCTATAAAAACTTGACCTTAAAAAATTACATAATATTGAATTAAACGAATAAATTACATTGAGGATCATTTCAGGTTTATTGTTTTAGAGAATTAGGAGAAAACTATTACATCTCAAAAGATTATAAAGTAGAAACTTCTACTCAGTTTGCATTTTTCTATAAAATAAAAACTCTTGAAAAGAAGAGTCATGTCTATTTCCAAGTTTAAGATAGCATGAAATTTCCATGATCCCATCCTTGACCCTAGTACACATTATGTCCTTTGAAAAGTATTTCAAAAACTTGGGATGAGCATAAAAATCTCAATAAGGGATACAAAAAGAAGGAAAACTGTTAGTTTTTCAAAACAACAAGTAAACCATGAATACTTTAACCTAAGTAATACTTTTCACCTTTTTGAAGTACTAAATACTATTCACTAAATAAAAGATCACTACTTACCCTTTTATAACCAAAATATTACCATAAAACCCATATAAAGAACACATAACATATAAAGGTAAATTGGGATATAAACATACTTAAATGGAATAACCATATGGTCGACTTCCACACATATCACTAAATGGAATAGCCATACGGCCAACTTCCATTCCCAATGCATTAGAAGGTATAACATAACCACCAATCCTGGTTTATCACGGCACCACCCGTTATTTGGATTATCATGTAACCACCGATCAAATTTCCAAGTACCATTATAAAATCATAACACAAAAAATATTGAAAATATAAACATTTCACTAATTACTTTTAATTTTCAATTGCAAGAAATAATTTCAAGATATTGAAATAATAAATCCATTTGAAAACCCATATTCACTTCCAAAACACCCAAAAACAAAATAAGGGATTTCCTTATCATTTTAGAAAACATTAAGGCTTATAGAGGAATCCAAATAACGATTACGGCGGCGAGGAGGTCATTATCGCTACAAACGTTAAAAATATTCCGTTTTTCGTTTAGTAAATCGCCTCGTAGAAAAAATATTCCCTTTGAATTAAAGTAAAAATCAAAGGGTTTTATTATACACTATGTAAAATAAGAAGTTTTATATTGTCAAAATATTCCTTAATGAAAGGAGATTGAGACGAAGTCCCTTACATCGTGTCCGACATGACTCGATCGTTCTTTAATATCCAGAATAATAAACTAATATTAATTTATACTAACTTAAGAACCTTTTTAAAGTTTATTATTCATTTTATATCACATATTACCAGGTTATAAACATTATTTAATCATTTAAGTTAATAATGGTTGTTTTTTCAATATTTGGTACTTGAGTCAAAAATGAACACCTTATATTTACAAGATGTCCATGTTGTCAATAGTCCATTATATCCAGAATGATATTCATTATTTAGATATCATATATATCATATATATCTAGTATATACACGTATTTATGATAGTACATAACATTTGGAGGTATTATATTAAATGCACCATTCATGGAGAAGGAAAGTCGTACGTACGCATGAACGCAACTTTCATTTCTATTTCGTATTTTAATGGAATTAAAACATAATGATACTTAATTATTTTATAATTACATTATAATATAATATATAATACCATTAACTCTGTCATTTATACTTCCCAAGTATGGCATGAACGATTCATATCACTTTGAGGGGGCGGTAGTCCGCACTTCCTCAAATTAAATTATCGAGTTTACACATAATGGAAACCATAAAGGTATGCTATAAAAGAAAAATATTGAATAATAAAGAAAAGATAAACATAATATATATAATATATAAATATAGTTCCATCTTAATGTCTACGATGAGAGGCTGTAGGAGATAATCGGGCAATCATCGTTTCATGAGGTGTTAGTTTGTTGTCCACATAAATAGTAAGTTCTACACCCATTAGATAAAGGTGTGTGTAATTTTAGTTAGAATACATCTCATAAAAAATCATAGTATATTGAGGATACTGGTTTTTTTATAAAATAAAGGAATAAAAAGTGTTTAGGGGTTGGATAAGTAAAATAAAATAAAAGAAGTTAAGATAAACTGTTACCATTAATTTGGGTAACTTCCTTTGGTTTGAACCAAAAAGGCTTCTTGAAGTGATTTCTTCCAAAGGTAAGGATTCTAAGATGAGTAGAGGAATGTATGGATTTTAATTAGGAAGAGTTTTGATGATCCAATATTCTTGAGAGGTGTGTGGAATTGGTTATAAATGGAATCCTTTTATAAGGGGGAGGGGATCTTTAGGAAAGTTTGCAAATATTATTTTATTATAAACCTATCATCAGTTTCTAAAGATCCAAAACACATTTAAGATGAATATAAGATGACTCATGGTTGAAATAAATTCATCCAATAATAATTGGATAAGTTTTGGATGTTATTTTAATATTTATAATCTTATTTAATTAAATGATTTATTAATGAGGTAAACACTGCATTATTATTTTTTCATGAATATTTTAATTTATTTGAGGTCTAAAAATTATAAAAAAAATACCATGATTTATAAAATATTTTTAGCTTTCCAAAAAAAATTTATAGTTCAAAAGATAACTTATATAACCCCATATAAAAATTAATTTACTAAAAGTTGTTTTTTTTCATTTTGGCCTTTACTTTATGTTAATTAATCTAAAGTGTCATTACCACTCCCAAGTGGCTCAATCGGGTCCCAAAATCGACCCAAAGATGCCCATGGTTGTAAATGACTCAAAAAATATGGTTTGGATAAGTGTTAATGTAATTTGAAATTATTATAATATTATTTTTATCTTGAATTGCCCTATTTACCTTTACCAGCGGTAAATAAAAGTCAAAAGTTAAAATTTACCAAAAAAAATCATCTTATTGAAGCAAATTTTACTTACTAATAACAATAATGTATGTCGGATTTTTTAAATTCAATTCATAGAGGTAGTAAAATTTCTTTCAAATGAAAAAGTCGGTTTTTTTAACTATTACTAAGTAGTTTGACTATTTATCAAAAATTGATGTTTTTCAGAAAAATGCCAAAAATTAAGCCTAAGATATATTAGATATTCCAAATTCAAAAATGATTTCTATTTTACCAAATTCTAAACATAGAATTTTGATTAATTAATTTAAAATAAATTCTTGTTGTTAAAACAAATAGCATGTTTTTAAGAAACAATAACTATCTAAAAATTGACCCTTGTTTATGTCCAAATTCAATGTGAAATTAATTCCATTGACCAACATTGGGTTAAATGGTAAAAATATTTTCTAATTACACATTAAAACCAAATAAAAATATAATCTAACCAAATATATAAATTATATTAAAATGTAGTTTTGAATTAAAATACAATATTTTTCTCTATTCATTAAAAATGATCTTTATCAGAAAATATCCAAAAGTTTACAAAAAGTAAATTTTGATGTCCCCATTCTAAAAAAGGATATTATTTGGTCATATAAATTGTATTAAAGTGACCAATACTATATTTAAAAAGGATTCCCCATTAAGAGGTGGTAAGTCGACCTTTTAATGTAAATCGACCTTTTAATGTAAATTATGCTTAAAATTAGATTCATTCACATTTGAAGCCTCTAACTTTTATTGGAAAAAAGTAAATACATTTAAAAAACATGTATAATAATATATTACTTAGTTTTGTTCATTCCTTCCAATTACAATGGGTAGGAGTTAACATCCATTTAAAATAATAATATTATATTATTAGTGTGCAACGTTTGATTTTAAAAAAAACTGTTGTTCTGTATCGGGTATGCTATCGAACATAGAAACCCTTTTAAATTAAAATTAATATTTAATTCAAAAATATTAATAAGTATGAAAATATCTTATTATTCATTTACATAGGTTGTTACGGCTACTAGCGTTGACTCCTCTCTTCATGCTGCTTCTTCAAACTCTCTATAAACTCAGTCTGAGTTCCCAAATGCTCTGAATTGTTGCTATTTTTTCCAAGTTGTTGCTAATTATTCCTAATTGTTTCTAATTATTCCTAATTATTGCTAATTATTGCTAATTGTGGCTAATTAATACTAATTATCGCTATTTAATCATATTTAATACTAATTATTCCTATTTATTACTAATTATTTCTATTTATTACTAATTATTCCGAATTATTAGGAATTATTCCAAATTATTACTAATTATTCAGAATTATACCTAATTATTACTAATTATTACTAATTATTCCTAGTTATTACTAATTATTCATAATTATTTTTAATTATTACTAATTATTACAAATTATTAATAATTATTAATAATAATTATTATTAATTCATATTTATTCTTAATTATTACTAATTATTACTAATTATTACTATTTATTAATATTTATTACTATTTATTATTAATTGCTACTAATTATCACTAATTATTACCAATTATTACTAATTATTACTAACAATTACTAATTATTACTAATTATTAATAATTATTACTAATTATTACTAATTATTCATTTTTATTACTAATTATTACTAGTTATTCCAAATTATTACTAATTATAACTAATTATTCATAATTATTACTAATTATTACTAATTATTACTAATTATTACTAAATATTACTATTTATTACTATTTATTACTAATTATTACTACTTATTACTAGTTATTACTATTTATTACTATTTATTACTATTTATTACTATTTATTACTATTTATTTCTAATTATTCCTAATTATTCTTAATTATTCCTAATTATTCTTAATTATTCCTAATTATACCTAATTAATATTAATTATTACTAATTATTACTAATTTTTACTATTTATTACTAATTATAACTAATTATTACTAATTATTACTATTTATTATTTATTATTACTAATTAATACAAATTATTACTATTTAATCCTAATTATTGCTAATTATTCTTAATTATTACTACTTATTTCTATTTATTTATAATTATTACTAATTATTCCTAATAATAACTAATTATTACTAATTATTCCTAATTATTACAAATTATTCCTATTTATTCCTATTTATTCCTAATTATTACTAATTATTCCTAATTATTCATATTCATTCCTAATTATTACTAATTATTACTAATTATTACTAAATATTCCTAAATATTCCTAATTATTACTATTTATTACTATTTACTACTATTTATTAGTATTTATTACTAATTATTACTAATTATTACTAATTATTCAAAATTATTCCAAATTATTACTAATTATTCCTATTTATTATTATTTATTTCTATTTATTCCTATTTATTTCTATTTATTCATATTTATTCCTATTTATTCCTATTTATTCCTAATTATTACTAATTATTCCGAATTATTTTCATTTATTCTTATTTATTCCTATTTAATTCTAATTATTACTAATTATTACTAATTAGTCAAAATTATTAACCATTATTCCAAATTATTACTAATTATTCCTAATTATTACAAATTATTCTTAATTATTACTAATTATTCCTAATTATTACTAATTATTCCTAATTATTAATAATTATTCCTAATTATTCCTAATTATTCCTAATTATTACTAATTATTCTTAATTATTACTAATTATCCATATTTATTCCTAATTATTCCTATTTATTACTAATTGTTCCTATTTATTACAAATTATTCTTATTTATTCTTATTTATTCCTATTTATTCCTAGTTATTCCTAATTGTTCCTATTTATTACTATTTATTTATATTTATTACCAATTTTTGATATTATTTATTAATTATTCGTATTTATTACTAATTAATCCTATTTGTTACTAATTATTTTTATTTATTACTTATTATTCCTATTTATTGCTAATTATTCATATTTATTACTAATTATTCCCATTTATTAACAATTAGCGTTAACTGGAATTAATAACTATAATTTACAACTACTAATTAACAATTACAATTAATTGTTTATATACAATACTAATTTGCAATAACAATTATTAATTATTACTAATTATTAAGAATTAGTACTAATAATATCAATTTATTATTACAAATAAATACTGATAACAAAACAATTTAAATCGAATTTAATTACAACAAATCAGCAATAATTTTAATTATTATAAAAAAATGAAATAAATAATAAATTAAATAAAATATAAATACCTTTAAACATGATCTCATATTGATGTAAACGATTTCGCAACTTCTCTGTAAAAAAAACTAACTCAGAGAAATTTCCACTAAAAATAGAGTTTAGAGAGAAAGAGGAAATAAGAATTGAGGGAATGAGAAAGAAAAACGGAAGGGGGTATATATATGTTAAATTAGTTGGGATGAGGCTATTTGCGACCGATATCCCATCGCAAATAGATTTTTTCCCACGTGACCCTTCGCAAATAACTTTTCCTGCGTTAACTACTATCGGTGGTTAAAAATGTATTTGTGACGGGGCTCGTCGCAAAAAGTGTCATGCTAACACACTTTTTGTGATGGGACAAGATCTCGTCCCAAAAACTCATTTACCGCCGCCAATATTTGCTACTGAACCTGTTGTAAAAAATCGTCCTGCCGACACAATTTTTTGCGATGGGACAACATCCCGTCGCAAAAACCCATTTACCACCACCGGTTTTTGCGACGGGGATATTTTCTCGTCGCAAATAACTTTCCCACGGTTTGGCGTGCAACCTGTGCCAAACCGCGCATTACCTTTTGCGACGGGACCCTAAACCCCGTTGAAAATAACCTCTGGGATGGACTTTTTGCGATGAGAATTAATCCCATCACAAAAGCCCCTTTTTTCCATAGTGTATGATGACTATAGTCAATGTAGTCATTACACAGACATCTCAAGAATAATAATTATGAAATTTTATCACTTTTTATAATAAATTATACTTTTAAATCCATCCATTAAATATTATTATCAAAAATTAACTTTTTTACAATTTGGAGACAGTAGGCCATACATACGCATGAGTATGGTTTCCATTTTCTAATGATCATTATGGATAGAAGGTAAGTAATGTTCTATCTTTAAAATATTTCCATAATATAATTAATATCATATTAATTCTATGAATATAATTTTATATAAAATCCATTTTGTGACGTAATAAAAAATAATCACATCACTTCATGGGGGTAGTAGTGCACACAAACACACTGGCGACATTATGAATTTTCTCTAAATAGAATGGTAAGTAGGTAAATTATACATTACCCTTTTAAAATTATAAATATTTCATTAATATCATATATATACATTAATTCTATCATTATAAATAGTCTTGATAGATGATGTAGGAAAATGAACTAAATCAATTTATAAGGCGGTAGTCCATCTTACACAAGAATGATAAATTACACTCCCATTATCTGGAGTTTAGGGATGGATGAATATAATAAAATTAACATAATAGCATTTAAATACATTTATAATAATATGGTTATTATTTTGACAATGTTTAGTAATATTTTAAGGATGTGTAATAATAAATAAAATTAAGGCATGAATATAAAACTAGACCTCTTCTTTGGAATGCCTCGTTTGACTAACACCATAAACCACTAATGATTGTATTATACATAAAAAACAAAATCTGTAATAAGGAGATGGAATCTAGAAATATATATTTTTCAGTCTCGACTAATCCAATATTTTCATTAAATTTGAATTTAAGAGGACAAATCTCCTTTTATAAGTGTTGGGAGGGGAACCCTTGAAATATCTAAAAATAATCAATTAATATTAATTAATATTTAGTTATAAAGGTCTCTAAAGAATATTTATTTAAAATATAGGATTATTTTCGATATAAATCCTCTCATTCAAGAAATCAAATAAAAATTTTTACAAGTTTTTACCCTTATCATATTGTTTAATCCCCTTGTTCACTCGTTTCCCACTTACCGTGAAAATAATGTATTTATTTAGGGTAAATATATTTACTATAAATGAACAAAATGCTCATAAATGTTTGATTTCTAATATTATGAACCATATACTAATCAAATAAAGAAAAAATCATTAATTTTAAATTATTCAATTAAATATTATTTATTATAAAATTATGATATTTTCAATTTATAGAACTATTCATTTCATTTACATTATTAACGTCAAAATATTAAGTACAATTCATACCATGTATTGTCATAGATCAATAAATTTTCACTCTAATCTATAAAATTCATTTATAAAATTATTTATCTATTATTATAATGTATATAATATATTTAATACCATTTATTAGATTTTCCATTAACTGAATAATTAATACATCTACATTTTGTAAGCCTTTAAGAGAATTATATATTAAATAAAAATTATAATTAAATTACCTTGATGAAGATAAACTAATTATATTTCAAAAATTATATTTATATTGAATATATCCTTTGGTTATCCCCATGTTAGAAATATTATATTTATTAAAAACAACTGTCGAATATTTTTTACTTGTTTTTCGTAAAATATTTTAATGATCATTACCATACCCAATTGAAAAAACGACATATAACAATATATTAGAATAATATGGATGAAATAAAATCATCCAATAAAATGTATCCTATTTAAGGGTCATTTTGTAGTCCTTAAAATTTTATTTTCCTCTTTATTTACTTGATTTACCCTTTTTCGTGGTAAAAAAACTACTAATGTTATAATTCTAT
Source organism: Viscum album (assembly GCA_963277665.1). NCBI lineage: Eukaryota > Viridiplantae > Streptophyta > Magnoliopsida > Santalales > Viscaceae > Viscum > Viscum album. Next base: position 1,996,615,551 of record OY728136.1, read on the forward strand.
ATACACCAAAAATATAGGAGGCCAATTTACAAAATTTAGACCCACTACATAAAAATATTTAATCAATTTTCCAAATTCAAAAAATATAAGTGGAGGAATTTAATTTAAACATAAATGTAAAAATATAATGAATAAAATTTTTTCCAAAAAATTGACATTTTAAAATATAAAATGTCAGGACCCGTCCCACGAGGCCCATGTCGTGACTACCCCAAGCCCGCCTTCCATAGGCCAGGGGCTAGCGACTAGCACCATATGAGTAATCCCCTAAAACATGGAAGGTATTGTCTTTATAACCTGTAAATACAGAGAACATAGTACAAGTTGAAAGCAAAACACTAAGTGAAACTATATAACAAAAGATTGCTGAAAAGTAAAAGGGGGCGGAGATACTAGCCCAACTGTTTGTTACAAGAAACTGGAAAAAAGGAAAACAACTCCCGGATCATCCACCGGATAATCCTACCTAAAGGGTAGGTACAGATAGCCTCCACAACACACCACGTCCGTCTGTCTCCTTTGTGTACCATCATGTTTTGTGTTCCGCCTTCGGGTGTCGTCCAGTCCTGGTACACTCAGCCTCGGCCAGCGCTATCCGTCGTCTGCATCCAACTCAACGAGGTGCGGGAAAAGCCCGTGCAGGGGCGAGTATAACAATACTTAGTAGGGACCACGTGACCCTCAAGTTCTCACAAAATCCAACAAGGATAAACCACAAGGTATGAAATCAACATATAACCCCACTTCGGTATATGCCCATACATATACCTAAGTTATCAAGTAATCCATCTCAATCATGAGGAAAAACAAAACGGTTACTGACTCAGCTCACACATGTATACAACTTATGTAGAGAGATAGATATAATCAGATGTAGCAACCGAATCATCTATTCTATTCAACCCACGTAGCATCCAGGAATAGTAGTTAGAGATGTTGAACCCACACAAGATCCAAGAACAATAATCGAAGTAGTCGAACTCACCCAAGATCCATGAAAAGTAGATAGAGCTGTCTAACCCACACAGGTTTCAGGAACAGTAGTCAGAGCTGTTGAACCCACAGAGGATCTACGAATAGTAATTAGAGCTGTCGAACCCACATAGGATCCAGGAAAAACTGTCAAAGCTGTCGAACCCACACAGGATCTGGGAACAGTAGACAGAGCGCAGCTAGCCACAGGGTTTCCTCACAAAGCACGCTTGATTCCGGGAGAGTCTGCTCCTCGAGCCAAGAGTCGATACATCAACTACCACGAAGTCCCAATAAGGAGTATCTCAAAGGTCATACCACGTCATAGAGGGAAAAACCAAACAATTCATGTCCAAGACACAGAGGATGAGATGACCAAGTCATTTAACAGAAAATACATGACGTGTTGGAATAAGGTACACGTCGTGTAGTCACACCTCAGGTACTTCCCATGTGAAACAGCCCGTGTCTAAATTCTGGTCGTGTAGAAAAGTAAGTACACGGCATGTGGTATGGTTACACTCCATGTCTAAGAAACTGGGGTCGACTCCGTGTACGCTGGCCATGGGCTCGTACACAGCCTCAACCCATTTTCTCCAACCCGTGTAAATGGTACACAGGGTAGCCCGTGTCACTGGCCTTGCCTGGACGTGTGGTAGAGTACATTCCTGTGTACTACACCTTGTGGCCTTGTATCCCTGGGATACACACCGAGTCTCACGAAGCCGCCTCGGCCAAGCTGTGTGAAGAGTACACACCATGTGACAGGGGTCACACCCCATGTGATGCATGTCTGATGCCCGTGTCCCGGGCTTTGCATGGCCCTGTGGTGGTGCACATGCATGTGTGCTTTACCCCGTGTCCGTGTTTCCCCGGGATACGCGCCGAGTCTCACGAAGCTACCTCTGCTAAGTTGTGTAGAGAGTACACGCCATGTGACAGGGGTCACACGCCGTGTGATGCGCGTCTGATGCCCGTGTCACTGGCCTTGCCAAGCCATGTGGTGGTGCACATGATAGTGTACTTCACCCCGTGTCAATGTATCCCTAGGATACACGCTGAGTCTCTTGATCCATCCTCTACCAAGCTACGTAGAGAGTACACGTCGTGTCACTAGGCCGTGTAATTCTTCATGTGTTCGTGTATTTCTCATATTTCACGCCGAGTCTCACGAATCCACCTATTCCAAGCTGTGTGAAGAGTACACACCATGTGATATGGGTCACACGTTGTGTGATGCGCATCTAACACTCGTAACCTCTAACCACAGTACGCCCGTACTAAACGGTGTGTTCTTCGGAAGTACACGCCGTGTATTCTGGAATTTTCCAGAAACGACGCTTTTAGCCAGTGCACCTCTCATGAGGCCCTTTCTTTGTTCTGAAAGTCCGATCAACATGAAACTAAAGACACTAGGTCTCCCTGAAGTTCCGAAGACATTACTGGCATTTTTAGGCCTCCGATTGGCTCCGACAAAACGTTATGATTCACCCGCTCGAAGAATGGCCGAAGAACAGTCTTCCTGATCCAGTCTGATCTGTCACCCGCTATCTTTGTCGCACCTCAGCTAGTTGTTCATGATGTTGTTTCTTCAATTTAGGATCGTTTCATCACAAAAAACCTTAAATGTTCCAATGTTCATCACCCAATAAGAACGTGAAAAAAACACCATAATAATTACATCGGAGGAATCGGTTAGCCTGGTCCCTCTACATTAGTTTGATAGAAAGCAACTCAAGAGGAATAAAAACAACTTATAAGGGACAATAATTACATCGATCAAATCAAATAGACCCCTACCTTTGTTCTTTGATCGTCGACGTTGGCACAAGAAGGTGGATGTCGATTCGTTTTAGACGAATACATCCAACATCGAAGGAGGTTCTGAAGAAGGAAGTCAAAGACGATCCTCGGGAAGGTTCCGGGCACAGCGGAAGCACATGAGTGGATGTTCCCACTTGGATTTTTGTCATTAATGATGATCAATTCGGGATCAATACGACGATAAATGACAGTCTCCATGGATCGAATCACTGAAATGGACAAAAAAAGGAAAGTCCCAGAACCACAATGTAGGATCGTTACAGGTTGATTATAATTAATTTAATCAATTGAAAAGAAATAAATTTTTTGTGTTATTTCTTCATTGATGTTTTTGATCACATTCCGATGTGATTTTTCATTGTGTCACAGAAGCCATGTGTAGACTTCCTCTAGCGGTGATGTACACGTGTACCTCATATCTCGGGACTTCACCAAAGGTGTCTCTGGGTGATAGCATGGATAAATCTTTACTTGCGTTGTCCTCCTTAGATCGTCTTGATCCGATGGAAGAGGATCTCTTTTGGTCTTGAGAGGGTTCTTGGTGGAAGAGGTTCTTTCGATCTTGAAATAATTCTACAGAGTTGTTGTGCACAACAATTCTCTTGTGTGTAGAAAAAGAGTTGGGGTTGTGAGGAAATTTATAATCAGGTTTGAGGTTGTAGATTTATGAAAATAAATAAACGTTTTATGCGTTTTATTTATTTAATTGACTCTTATTTAAAACCCCAATGTCGAATAATTAATTTCTTGACATGCGCCCACACTGATTATAATAAATATCATTTAAAAGAATATTATATCCTCAAAATCCCAACTGGAAAAACTACATGGCCTGTATTAATAAATACATGGAGTGTATTTGTATTTCATTGAAAAATACACGGCGTGTACTTTCAATTTACACATTGTGTATATCTTATTTTCATTTATTCATTTCCCTTCTATAAAGAAAACTACATGGCGTGTAATTATTAATACACGGCGTGTACTTTTTTTCCATGAAAAACTACACAGTGTGTAATCTTTAATACACGATGTGTATATCTTGTTTTTCATTTCCTTCTTCCTCCATCATTAAAATGATTTAGGATTCCTTGAATAATTATTAAACCACATAGGGGAATAATCTTTATTCGACTTGAGATACTTGAATACACTAAGTGTGTGACCCTCTAGGCCTCTTTCTAGTTGTCATTAGGCGAGCATGCCTAAAGTATAAGATTGCTATCTAGCAATGGGTCAAGGCACCCAGGAGAAAGAAGTTGATGCCGCATTGACATATCACCTAATATGAACGCTTACTAAGTAATTTAATACCTTTGTCTTGATATCTCATCAAGCTGGTTTCATGTCAGTTTCATAAACCTATATGCTTGATCTGTCGTTCTTTGACATCCTGAAATAAACTCGTCATTTACACCATATCCATGGAATTTAATGTGACAGTTCTATTTCAATCAAAGGGCCGAGATATCAACTTCAATAAATGGAAGGGACAAATCCTTCCTCGACTTATCCATTAACAACATGTCACTCGTGATGCACCCAACGTACCCTACTTCCCACCAACTGTCTGCATGACGGTTTTGTCAGTAAATCTAACTGCGCGAGTCATGACATGAGTTAATGATAATCTTCCAGTCTAAGGACCATTACACATGCTCGTAGATAGAAATGTAAGATGACACCAAGACATTCAGAATTGCTACAGGTGGGTATGTTCTCATAATCTCCCATCTTGGAGATTACCAAGTGTGAACTCCATGAGAGAGAGTCTCGTCTTCTTACGAGTACTCGCACATGACGGTCTGTATACTATTTTTCCTATCATAGTATGTCATCCAACTATAGAACATTATTTAAGAATTTTTTTATAGCATTTAAAGGTTCTCATCATAGCGGGGATCTGTCATGACCTTGTCAATACAACAAATATTCCAGGAAATTATTATATTATAGTCATGCAGAAAAATGAACAATATATAATAAGTGAACATTCATGTAATCAAAGTAAAAACAGTTGGTTCTCAGGACACCAACCCTAATAAACTCCCACATGGACTAGATCTAACTGCCTATGACTTTTAGTCCACTAGACCTCACATGATGATCATGTTTCTGCTGAGTCAAGGCTTGAGTCAAGGGGTCTGCCATGTTGTCTTCCATGGAAATGTTGCTCACCGCAACTTAACCTCTCTGGGAAAAATCCCTCAAGAGATGATACTTCTGAAGTATCTGACTTTTCTGCTAATGTGACCTTAGATCTTTTTCAAGTGCCACCGCAGTAGTATTATCACAATAGAGTTTGATATTATCATTACTGCTTGGTACTAAATCCATCTCTTGGACAAAGCTTCACATCTATAATTCTTTTTTAGCTACTTCAGAAGCTGCGATATACTCAGAATCCATTGTAGAATCTGCCACCACACTTTTCTTTGAGCTTTTCTAGCTCACTGCACCTCCATTCAAACTGAAGATGTATCTAGTCTTTGACTCCATGTCATCTTGATCAGTCTGGAAACTAGCATCTACATGCCCTCTGATGGCTAGTTCCTCATCTCCTCCATAAATCAGGAACATATCCTTAGTATTCCTCAGATACTTAAGGATAGTCTTGAATGCCGTCTAATGGAGGTCTCCTGGATCATATTGATATCTTTCTACCCCACATAATGCATAAGAAACATCTAGCCTCATACATAGCATAGCATTAATTACTGAACCAATCGCAGATGCGTATGGGATCCTTGTCATTACTTTTCTTTCCTCATGTGTCTGAGGACACATTTTCTTGGAAAGATGAATGCAATCTGACACTGGATACAATCCCCTCTTGGACTGTTCCATATTGAATCTCTTCAGTATCATGTCAATGTATGTATTTTGACTCAGGCCCAACATTATCTTGGATCTATCACAATGGATCTTGATCCCAAGAATATATGCTGCCTCACCCAAGTCTTTCATAGTGAAGCATTTATGCAACCATGTCTTAACTGACTGTAAGACATGTACTTCATTTCCAATTAGTAATATGTCATCAACATATACAATTAAGAAAACGACTGTACTTCCACTAATCCTCTTGTAGACACAAGGCTCACATTCATTATTAACAAAGCCAAATTCCGTTACAGCTTCATCCAAACGAATGTTCCATGACCTTGATGCTTGCTTTAATCCATAAATGGATATCTGGAACTTTTGTACCTTGTTGGAATTCTTTGGAGTCACAATCCTTTTAGGTTGTGTCATGTAGACATCTACCTGGAAATTATTATTAAGGAATTATTTTTTTACATCCATTTTCCAAATATCATAGTCATGGTAAGCGGCAATGGACAATAAGATTCTGATGGATTTCAGCAATGCAACCAGTGAAAAGGATTCATCATAGTCAATTCTATGATGCTGTCTAAAACCTTTTGCAACCAGTCGTGCCTTATAGGTGCTTACTTGCTCCTCCATGTCCAGTTTCTTCTTGAATACCCATTTCTTACCAATAGTATTTACATAAACTAGAGGATCTACCAAAATCCAGACTTGGTTTTGGTATATGGAATCCATTTCAGAATTCATGGATTCTTGCCACTTGGAAACATTTGTGCCTTCAACTGCTTCCTTGTAGGTAAGAGGTTCATCATTGTCAACCAATAATGAGTCACCATCATCGGTGACAAGAAAACCATATCATTCTAGTTTTATAATCTCTCTCGTGGTCATACGCAGTTCTTGTGTCTCTGGAACAGATTTTTCTTCCATGGGGCTTTGTGGAATCTATTCTTGTACCATCTTCTGTGTATCTTGAGCCTCGACTTTATCGAAGTCTATCTCTCTCCCACTCTCTCTTTTGGAGGTGTGCTCCATCTCAAGGAATATGGCATGTCTTGCCACTGTAACCTTTTTTCTGAGAGTTTGTATAGGTAATATCCCCTTGTTTCCTTAGGATGTCCAATAAAGATACACTTTGTGCCTCGGGGTGCAAGTTTGTTACCTGAAGAGGCCTTATCAAATGCTTCGCTACCCCACACATGTAAATTCGATAACATGGTTTTGTGTCCACTCCATAACTCGTATGGAATACCATTTATCGATTTAGTTGGTACTTGGTATAGTATGTGTGCTATTTTTGAAATGAATATCCCCAAAAGGATAATGGAAGACTCGCATGACTCATCATTTATCTCACCATGTCCAATAGGGTGTGGTTCATCTTTTCACTTACACCATTCCACTGGGGCGTGTATGGAGGAGTAAGTTGAGATAGAATCCCAAACTCCTGTATGAAATCAATGAAGTACTGATTAAGCTATTCTCCTCCTCTGTCTGAGCGGAGTTTCTAAATCTTCTTACCAAGCTGGTTCTCAACTTCATTTTTTATTCTTTAACCGATCAAAAGAATCTGACTTATATTTCATTGAGTAGATATATCCATAACTACTAAAATCATCAGTAAAAGTTATGAAGTATGAGAACCCACCCCTTGCTTCAATTGGAAATTGTCCACATACATCTGTGTGAACTAATTCTAGAATCTCTTTAGCCCTTTCACCTTTCCAAATAAATGGGTCTTTGGTCATCTTTCCTTGTAGACACTCATGACATACACCAAGTGGTTTTAGTTGGAAAGAATCTAAATACCAATCTTGAGGTAATTTTGTCAAATGTTTATCATTGACATGACCTATCCAGTGATGCCAAAGTTGGGTGTGGTATGAGTCATGTGAATTAACATTTCCATCAATTTCCATTACGTGGTTTGTGTAGACTAACACATAAAGGCATTTATATAAATGTGCCCTACCAAAAAAATTTTATCTTTATAAAAGTTGCATCATCCACTTCCAAACATATAGATGAATCCATCAGTATCTAATCTAGATATTGAAATAACGTTTTTGGTTACAGAGGGTACATAATAACATCCTTTGAAAACCACGACCATCCCAGTAGGCAATGTGAGATGGTAGTCTCTGACAGTTATAACAGCGTGTATGGCTCTGTTTGCAGCTCGTAGATCCACCTCACCTCGATCAATCTTTCTGAATCTACTTGGTTCCTGTATTTGGATATATATGTGAGCACCACGATAAGTATCTAATAACCATTTAGTATAAACAAATATATTTCATTCGATAACAAATGCACCCGAAGCTTCCCATTGCGTCCTTGGATTGGTGGAATTTTTCTTCCAATGGCCCTTCTTGCCACATGCGAATCAAACAACATCATGTTCCCTTGCCTCCCCTATGATCATCCTTTTCTTGGAAGGTATTGAAGAAGCTTTGGGATTAAATATCATCACCTTCCATTTCCTTTTATTCGCCATAAAGACAAATGGTTTTTTATGCTTCACGTCATTATCTACTTAGCGAATAAGGATAAAAAGATCAGACAGAGACTTATCAATGTTGTTCATGTTGAAGTTCACAACAATGTTTGAGAAGCTCTGGGGGAGTGATGAAAGAATGAGATTGGTACCCAGTTCTTCAGGTAGTTTAAACCCTAGAACCTCCAAGCGCTCAACGTATCCAATGATCTTGACTACATGAGGCCCGGCCGGGGCACCCTCTCCAATCTTGCTCTGAAATAGAGCCTTGGAGATCTCAATCCTTTCTTGTCTTTCTCTCTCCTGGTGTAGACCACAGAGGTGCTCAAGGATGCTATAAGAATCCATGTCTTCATGAGACTTCATGATCTCACTAGACATAGATGATAGCATCAAACATTGAACGTCGAGTGCATCGCTAAAATGTTGATCATAGATGAGGAAATATTCATCACTCTCCCCTTGGGCAGGGGGATCAGGAAGTGAGGACTCCAGCACGTAAAACTTCTATTCATGGCGTAGGATAACCCAAAGGTGCCTAAACCATTCCTAAAAGTTACTATCGGTGAGGATGTTGTCTTTATCCAGAATTGATCCCAGAAAAAAGGTGGTTGAAGAGTTTGTCATATCGATTCTACAAATTAAAATAGCAGATTTATCAGTACTTTCTTGATTACATTTTATGAAAAATAATAAATCAATTTATTAATTCTCCCACTATTTTATCAAGTCCCAATGGACCTCACCATTGAACCTGGAATGTCCAGTTGCTTTGACATTCTGGTGGCAAGGATCCATATTCCCCTTCGCATAACCCCAACAAGGGTTGGTCAATCTATTTGAAGGTATTTAGGTAGACAGGTCTTTGCCAACTGTGAGCTTACAGTTCCTTGATCTGTTGAGTGGACTCCCCAATCCAGAAATCCTGACTTGGATTTCCTTAACTCTTGCCTCAAATATTACATCAATTCTAGAAAGGGATACTCCTCTTGATGTAATATGGTTACGTCAACCCTAAACCTTTCATAAGGGATTCCTTTATAAAAGTAAGTGCCCAAACAAGGGTTGGTCAAACACATAGTTTTATTGAGTCTTTCCCTTAATTACGTAACAGACGGCTTTGTCTGACTTAATATAGTATTTGAGGTATTTTATTATTTATGTGTAATTTTTCATTATCACATGCTTGCTAATATTAAGTTATCCTTTATTAAGTGATTAACCGTGTTCTGATAATGTTTTTGCATAGTACGGTTTTTATTTTATTCCATATTTGCATGCTTGTTCATTTTATTAATTATGTGATCGCGACAACACAAACATAATAAATAAACTATGTAATCAGAAATAAATAAAATAAGATGGAATGATGATGAGATTATATTGGTTATCTTATCAAGCGGTTTTGATAAGCTAACCTTGGCCTAAAGAAAATAACTTGAAACTGATGGTTTGTGTTTTGCAGCTCCCACCTGTCCACCTTTGTATCTTCTTGGGTTGGTTTTGCCTCAGCTTCAGATTTCAAACTGTCTCCTATGGCATGGGAAATCCTCCATTACATGGGGTTTACATTAAAGAAACCATGGGTAGGAAGGCCCTACATTTTATTGGAAGATGGATGGCAGGCCAAAGAATTTAAATTAAACAAATTTAAATGAAACCATACACACATACAAAGGGTCTTTGGTTTATCTCATGATCATCCATAGCATGCAATGACATTAACGCATATTTAGAATTCAAATTCTTTTAATCGTTCTATTATTAAAGATATGTCGCGCTTGAATTCAATTAATTATGATCTTATAATTAATCAATTCATTATCTTAAATTCCTTTCTGAATTTCCTTGAGATTTTGTCTCATCCATATCCCTTGTATAGGTCTTTGTACTTTTGGAGGAAACCTGGTGAAATTTCTGGAAAGTACACAGTGTGTAGTTTATTTTTACGCGGCCTGTATTTCATTTCACCTTTTATCCAAAGTACATGTCGGGGGATTTAGCGTGTTCTCTGTACTTATAAATTTTGGAGTACACAGTGTGTAGATAAATCATACACGGCGTGTACTTCCTTGGTATGAGGTAACTGCCTTGGCGATCCTGTGTACGTGGTACGCAGATTCTCCTATGTACATGGTTTCACTTGGGCCGGATCGGACTACACGACGTGTTTCTCCAACATACACGTCGTGTATTATGGGTCCCACATGCCATTTAATTTTGGTCAACATGGGGTGTTAAATACTTAGGTGTAATCAATTCACACGGCATGGTTTGGAAGACCAGTACCAGTTCGTTGAACCTATGTACATGGTGTGTAGTTTTCATTACACGCCATGTATTCCCGTGTTGTACAGACAGAAAGATTGGCTCCTTCGGATGAGATCCTCATTTTTATTTTAATCAAAATTATAATTAAAAGGCTGTTTCTGTGATATGAATCGAGAAAGCGAGGAGGAAAAAGAGATCTCGATTATTTAGATTTATAGAATGATTTATTTCGAATTGAATCAAATATAAATTCATAAATTATCAATGAAAATTAAATTAATATAATCAACATTCTAAACTCTTTTGATGCCATTTGAAGGTTTCAGGCATAGTGGAAGTGTGTGGGTGGATGTTCCCACTTGGATTTTTGTCATTAACAATGATCAATCCAGGATCAATACGGCGATAAACACTAGTTTCCATGGAACGAATCAAAGAAATGGACAAAAAAAAGGAAAGTCCCGGAACCACAATGTAGGATAGTTACATGTTGATTATAATTAATTTAATCAATTGAAAAGAAATACCTTTTGGGTGGTCTTTCTTCATTTATGTTCTTGATCATCTTCCGATGTGATTTGTTGTTGCATCGCAGAAGCCAACTGTAGACTTCCTCTTGTAGTGATCCACATGTGTACCTCGTATCTCGGGATGTCGCAAAAAGAGTCTCCGGGTACTAGCATGAAGAAACCTTTACTTGTGTTGTCCGCCTTAGATCGTATTGATCTGATGGAAGAAGATATCTCTCGGTCTTGAGAGTGTTCTTAGAGGAATAGGTTCTTTCGGTCTTGAAATAATTCTTCAGAGTTGTTGTGCACAATGATTCTCTTGTGTGTAGAAAAACTATTTGGGTTGTGAGGATATTTATAATCAGGTTTGAGGTTTTAGAGTTATGACAATAAATAAACACGTTACGTGTTTTATTTATTTCATTGACTCTTATTCAAAACCCTCATGTCAAATAATTAATTCCTTGATATGCGCCCACATTGATTATAATAAATATCATTTAAAACAATATTATATCCTCAAAATCCCGACTGGAAAAACTACATGGCATGTATTAATAAATACACGGTGTGTACTTTTTTTTCATTGAAAACTACACGGTGTGTACATTAAATGTACACGGCCTGTATATCTTGATTTCATTTATTCATTTCTTTTCCATATAGGAAACTACATGATGTGTAATTATCAATACACGACATGTACTTGTTTTCCATGAAAAACTACACGGCCTGTAATCTTTAATACACGGTATGTATATCTTATTTTTCATTTCCTTCTTCCTCTATCATTAAAACGATTTAGGCTTCCTTAAATAATTATGAAACCACATATGATAATAATCTTTATTCTACTTGAGATACTTGAATACACATAGTGTGTGACCCTATATGCCTCTTTCTCATTGGCATTAGGCGAGCTAGCCTAAAGTCCAAGATTACTATCTAGAAATGGGTCAAGGCACTAAAGAGAAAGAAATTGACGTCGCATTGACGTATCTCCTCATATGAATGATTACTATGTAATTTAATCCCTTTTTCTTGAAATCCCATCAACCAGGTTTCATGGTAGTTTCATAAACCTATATGACTAATCTGTCATTCTTTGACTTCCTGAAATAAACTCATCGTTTACACCATGGCCATTGAATATAATTAGACATTTCTTTTTTAATCAAAGGTTCGAGATATCAACTTCGATTAATGTAAGAAAAAATCCTTCCTCGAATTATCCATTAACAACATGTCACTTGTGACGCACCCAACGTACCCTACTTCCCGCCAACTGTATGCATGACTGTTTTCATCAGTAAATCTAAGTGCGCGAGTCATGACATGTGTTAATGATAATCTTCCAGTCTAAGGACCATTACACACGCTCGTAGATAGCAATGTCTGATGGCACAAAGACATGCAGAATTGCTACTGGCGGGTCTGTTCTCATAATCTCCCATCTTCAAGATTACCAAGTGCGAACTCAATGAGAGAGAGTATCATCTTCTTACGAGTACTCACACATGACAGTCTATATACTATGTGTCCTAACATAGTATGTCATCCAATCATAGAACATTATTTAAAAATATTGTTATAGCATTTCCAGGTTCTCATCATAGCGGGGATCTTCCATGACCTTGTCAATGCAACAAATATTCCAGAACATTATTATATTATAGTCATGCAGAACAATGAACAATTTATAATAAGTGAACATTCATGTAATCAATGTACAAAAAAGTTGGTTCTCTGGACACCAATCCTAACACCTCGTTGACGTTCTTCGTTGGAAGAACATGTTCTTCGTTCTTCGTTGGTGAGAGCATTTCTCCCTAAGCTCTCTATCCTCACCCAAATTCCACCAAAAGACTAATGGCAATCCAAAATAATAGATTATGTTTATCTTTTATTTAATCATTGACACAAAATTTCAAATTGGAGAAATTAATTACGTAGGTTGGCATATTAAGGGTGGTGTGTTGGAAACATTAAAGAGGAGGGGTCGTGGCACCATTAAGTGGGGATCTCAAGAGGTTTCTCCCCACTTAATGGGTAGTTCAGGAGGTTTTAACCTCGAGTGGTCCCCACCATATTAAACATGAAGATGAGGTTAGGTTTGGGTGGGCCCCACCACCATAACCTCTCATGGGAGGTTAAGGTGTGGTGGTCCCCACCACCAACTTCCACATGGAGTCTTCAACCAACCAAAATAAAAATAAACATACAACTTTATTTTTATTTAATTCATTACAAACCCAAAAAAAATCTTTTATTTCCAACCATCTGTTGTCGATGTGAAAGTCTTTCTAAGCAAATACTAGCACTGTGAGTTCAATAGTGCCCTCAGATTTTAATTCTGAGCACCTGTTCAAAAGTTATAAAAACCTGCTCATACGTTTACTGAACGTACCGGAAAAAAACATCATAAATTGATTCTGGGCACACCGGGCCTCAGAATCATGAACCATAAATTTTCGCATACTCGAAAAATTACTATTTATTTAAAAACAAATTACATGGAAATTCCGGGTTTTACATAAAATGTTTTTCTTTTAAATAAATGTTTACAAATAATTTTAAAATAAATAATTTTATTAATTTCTATCAAAAGGATATTATGTTAATTTTAAACTAATAAATTATAGAAATTTACATTGTAAATACTTTAAAATAAAAGTAATTTTAAATTAAAATTATTACTTTTCACTATTTTAGGATAAATCAAGATTTTTAGAAAAATTACAACATTTAAATATAAGATATTTCCAATATGATTATTTAAAAAATTATATTTTTTTTATCAAATAATATTTTCTAAAATTATTAGTAATTAATTATATATTTTGTCAGATGAATAAAAACTATATTTGGGAAAAAAACAAATCGTTGAAGAAAAAAATGAATTTTCTAAAAAATGAGTGCTTATTTTGAAAGAATTACTCGTTAAATTTTTATTGATTTAAAAATTATATGGATATATTTAAGTAATTATTTAATCATATTCAAACCAACCAACTTTATATCTAGGTTATAATAGTCGCATTTAAATTATAATATTGTGGTTTATTTAGCCTCAGTGTTTTGTATTTTTTATGTAATGGAGCATAGTACTCTTATAAAAAATATCAGGATATTACATTCACAATCTTTAAGAAATTTCATCCAAAAATTTTATACTTTGGTTCGAAAATAAGGGGTTTAACTTTTCAAAATACATTTTTTGAAATCCCAAACCAGAAAAAGGTTTGAAAAAAACTCCACTTGGAATGAGAAAATGGGGAACTATGCAGATCATCTAGAAAAAAACATAACTAGGTTTCCATATAGAAAACCGTTTTTGGGAAGTGACAAAATGGAAATGAAAAATAAAACAAATTTCCAGGGACTAGTAGAGATTACAATGAACAAGTTCATTATAAAGTTAACCATCACAAAACTATAAATATGTGATTGTTCAAAAGACCACTAATTTCTTAGTAATAAAAGTAAATATACATTGTGGTTTTTTTAAAATTATTTTCATAAATATGAGGAATTATTTTAATACCTATATGATTAAAATAATGAAATATACTTACTTTTCAAGAATAATTTCATATTTTATTCAATTTAAACCACAAACTCATCTTTTTTTCTCCAAATGATGAGTACTCAATATGTATTTTTCATCCATAAAGCAGTAGAATAAACTTCTAATCAATCACATAAACCAAACAGTTTACAATCTATCCCACCATAATTATAAATTAACTGAAACTGAATATTTATGTTAAGATAACATAATTCCAAAAATAAATATACCTTTATTTGAAGAAAAACGACGTTAATTTCCAAAATTCAACAATAATACCAAAATTTATACATAGATAATTCAATAAATTACGATTTTTAATATTCATCAAATTACTCTAGAGTATAATTGAAATAAATAAATTAATAAGGATTTGATCCCATAGTAATTAAAGAAAAATTCATCATTTATCACTAAATAAAATCTATCACTCTTAATGTCACATTCCTAAATTTATATGCATAAATCTTATAAACACAAAGATATTCTAATTGTTTCCATAAATAACTAGAATCACCATAAATCCATCTTAAAACAAATTTTCACAAAATTAACCTAACTTATATCTATTAGTTCATTTAAATAATAAAAACAATATCATATTAACTAGGACCTCACATAGGCCAATTGTATGAGAGACACCATTATCACCCTTGGGTTGTTGATTCAGGCCTCATGACCTTAATAAATATGATAGCTTTTCATCTGTAATTTGGGTCTTCCTTTATTTAAATATATATTAATATTATAATTATAAAATTACATTAAATATGAAAAAAATTCCGACAAAATAACCCTAACATATTCACCATTAAAGGAATGTTTTAACCAAAAAATTTATCTCATACCTTTCATTTTACATCATCGATATTATAATAACCCATAATTAAGTCAGAATAAAAAATAATATAAACCCTTAAGGTTATCCATACTTTTAATATCATTTTCCAAAAATTAAAAAATAATTCTTTCTCAAATAACATTTTAACATGATAAAAAAGTTATATATACCTCAAACAATGGTCAAGGATCCATAAACCTCTCCCAAACAACTCCCATCATCAAAATAGAATTAATTATCTTAAGGATATGATCATTTATAAATAAATTATAACTATTGAATACCTTATAAGTAAGCATCATAATATTTAAAATTTATTCATAATATTTTTTTACATTATTTTAGTTTTTATCCCTTACTAATTATTTCCAATAAAAAATTATGAATCATATAATAAGATTCAACAATGTCAAAACATAATCTAATAAATAATCTAAAATTTTCATATTTCATTTAAAAATTTTCATCATATATTTTAATATAAATAGATATTTATAATCAAATATTTGTATAGACTTACAAATACCATTCATTATCCCCCCTAGCACATCAATTTTTATAATTACCATTCTCCCCACAATAAAAATGTTCAATTGATACCTCAGAAAGAAATTATTTCTCCATTTTAGATTTAACTGAATGCTTAATTTTACCTTGGTTGATCATTACATTATGAAATAATTTACCACATATCAATCATCCTATCTTCTTTTAAGGATAGTATCCCATGTTCCACTTTCCACATTATTAACACATATGACATTAAATAAATTTACCTTGATGATGATTATCACTGTAACTACTAGAAAGATTCATTTCTCTTGTATTTTATGAATTAGGAAACTCCATAAGGATTATGTTGTTAATTATTACTCTTAATAGATGATTAATAATAACAACAAGAGTTATAACTATATTTACTATTCTGTTCAGTTTCTCATTCATAAAAGAAATGAATTTTCCTTCATATCCATTATTACTTTGTTTCATATAAGATCAAACCATTCGCTAAAACCAAAAGGTTAGTATGAGAATATAAATTAAATCACCCTATACTATCTTATGAGAAGGATAATAAACAGTTTATCCTTATTCATGTTATCTCAAACTATTTCAATTTATCTATAATAACTATGATTCTCCTTAACATACTAACCATTTTGTTTATAGAGGAGTACTAAATTTTTCTCCAATAACATCCTATCCACTAAAGTTATATATATAATTATATGATACATAGTGTAATGAATATACTTAAACATTTAATATTTTAGGTTTTTTATAATATATTTTATTTTCTTACAATCACAAGGATCTTTTAGGTTTACAGTTATGGTGAATTAATTCATAACTATAACATAACAAAACCATATTTTACAGTGTTTGTACATATAATATATAACCATTTTTTCCACAATCGATATCTTTTAAAATAAAAAATTATTTATTTCTCGGAAAAATTTTCATGACTTTTAACTTGACTTTTTCCATTCCCTTACAAATCCTTAAAATTTATGATGAACATTTTTAAATGTAGTATGCAAAAAACAAATATCACTAAGGGTTATAGAATAAATAAATCCATTACTCAAGTGAAAAACATGGAAAACCATAAAATATATACTTTTTCAAATTAAAAATTTGAGCATAAGAAATTATTCATTTCAACATAAAAATAATTTTTTTGTCAATTGGGGTTTTAAAATCCCATACAAGAATATAAAAAACATTTAGTAAACTTGGGGAATCATTTTCATATGACTCTTACACATGAAATAACCACCGTTATCATACAAGAAGTAAAAAATCATATTTACCCTTGAATTTAACATTATAGTTATATTTGATATAGACATCACAGTATATTCCCTTATTATATTAAGGGAATCCTAATTTTTAAAATGTGTCCCATTTTTTGAATAACCATTATAATAAATTACAATATTCTATTAGGATAAATAAAATCAGTTAACTCTATCCCTTTACCCAGTGCATGACAGAGAAGTAACATGCTTATTCTCCCTCAGTTTATAATATTAATAGCCATCATCATAAAAAATAACCAATAATCACAACAAAATAAATTAAATCTTTTACAAAAAGTCATTATTTTTTCCCATAAGAATGATTGTTTTGATATCAATATATTATTTTCCTTTAAAACCCATTTTTCAAAAATAAATTTCGTAAAAAAAGTGAAGGATGGATTTCTTTGAATAAAAGTTGCAATCTTATAATGTAATCCAAATATTAAATAAGGGTTATGGTGGTGTGAAAATTATTTACTGTCATATATGTTAAAATGGGACATTCCATTTTTTTAAAAAATAACGTTAAAACATAGGTAAAAATGATTAATTCTATACATTATTTAAATAATTCCCAAAGAATCATAAAATTTACATTATGATTATTTTTTATCAACATAAATAAATCCATAAATATCTTTTAAAAAATACTGACATCGTATAAAATGTTTGTTTTTAGTAAACTATAAATTATTATTTTTAAAATAGAGTCTCTTACATTGAGTCTGACTTGTCACATACATTTTTTATAATAATAAATAATAAACATAGCTTAATTATTTATATTCTTACACTACTAGAAAAAAAGGCTATAGCCATAGTTTATAACAGTGGCCATAGACACTGAAACTGTGGCTATAGGTAATAGCCACAATTTTGCTGCTCGTAGCTCTTATTGGCATGGCTATAGGGGAAAACCTATTGTCATGGTTTGAAAGCATGGAAATAGACCTATATCCATGGTTCAAACCGCAGCAATAGACCTATTTCCACGGTTAAAAACTATGGCCACATCATGAGGTCTCCAGAAAATAATAAAACAAGCCTACTGCCATGTTAAATTGCAGAACAAACCGTGGCTAAAACCCCTTGTTTCAAAATATATATACAGCTCATGCACCGCCAGTTCTACCCCTGCTCCCTTCCTCTACCATACCTCCTACCTCCTGTCTCAACCGCTGCCTCCTACTCCCAGCTCCCTCGGCCATACCTCCTGCCTCCTGCCTCCCTGCTCAAATAGACCTGCTCAATCGCTGCCTCTAAGATATATTTGATATTTCAAATTCAAATTTTTTTTCTATTTTACAAAATTATAATCATATAATTTTCATTAATATATTAAAATTAATTCTCTTTGTTAAAACAAATAGCATGTTTTTAAGAAACAATAACTATCCAAAGATTGACAATTTTTTATGTCCAGATTCAATTTAAAATTAATTTCATTGACCAATATTGGATTAACTGGTAAAAATATATTCTAATAACACTTTAAAACTAAATAAAAAGATAATATAACCATATAAATAAATTTTATTAAAACATAGTTTTGAATTAAAATACAATATTTTTCACTATTCATTAAAAATGAACTTTATCGAAAAAATTCAAAAAATTTACACAAAGTAAATTTTGATATCCCCATTCTAAAAAAGGAATTTATTTGGTCATATAAAATGTATTAAAGTGAACAAAAATAGATTTAAATAGGGTTCACCATTAAATGGTTCTAAATTGACCTTTTAATGTAAATTATGTTTAAAATTAGATTCATTCATATTTTAATTATCTAACTATTATTGGAAAAAATAAATACATTTAACAAACATGTTTAATCATATTGTACTTAGTTTTGTTCATTCATTCTAATTACAACGGCTAGGAGTTAACTTCTATTTAAAATAATAATATTATATTATTAGTATGCAACATATGATTTTAAAAAAACCTGTCGTTACGTATCGGGTACGCTATCGAACATAGAACCATTTTAATGTAAAATTAATATTTAATTCAAAAATATTAATAAGTAAGAAAATATCTTATTCTTCATTTACCTGGGTTTTTACAGCTACTGGCGCCAACTCCTCTCATCATGCTGCTTCTTCAAACTCCCTATAAGCTCAGTCTGGGTTCACAACTGCTCCTATTTTTTGTTATTTTTTCCTAGTTGTTTTTAATTATTCCTAATTATTTCTAATTATTCCTAATTATTGCGAATTGTTTCTAATTGTTTCTATTTATTATTAATTGTTGTTAATTATTACTAATTGCCTCTATTTATTCCTATTTAATACAAATTATTCATATTTATTACTAATTATTTCTATTTATTACTAATTATACCTATTTATTACAAATCAATCCTAATTATTACTAATTATTCATAATTATTCCTAATTATTACCAATTATTACTATTTATTCATAATTATTACTAATTATTCATAATTATTCCTAATTATTTCTAATTATTACTAATTATTAATAATTATTATTATTGTTCCTAATTACTCTTAATTATTCCTAATTTTTACTAATTATTACTCATTATTACTATTTATTACTATTTATTATTAATTACTACTAATTATAACTAATTATTACTAGTTATCACTAATTACTAATAATTATTAACAATTATTACTATTTATTTCTATTTATTTCTAATTATCACCAGTTATTCCTAATTATTACTAATTATTACTAATTATTCATAATTATTACTAATTAACACTAATTAATACTAATTATTACTAAATATTAATATTTATTACTATTTATTACTAATTATTACTACTTATTACTATTTATTACTATTTATTACTAATTATTCCTAATTATTCCTAATTATTCCTAATTATTCTTAATTATTCCTAATTATTCCTAATTAATATTAATTATTACTAATTTTAACTAATTATTACTATTTATTACAAATTATTACTAATTATTGCTGTTTATTACTATTTATTCCTAATTATTACTAATTAATATTAATTATTACTATTTAATCCTAATTATTACTAATTATTCCTAATTATTACTACTTATTTCTATTTATTTATAATTATTACTAATTACTAAATATTATTCCTAATAATTACTAATTATTACTAATTATTCGTAATTAGTACTAATTATTCATATTTATTCAGAATTATTACTAATTATTTCTAATTATTCCTATTCATTCCTAATTATCACTAATTATTCATAATTATTACTAAATATTCCTAATTATTCCTAATTATTCCTATTTATTCCTATTTATTCCTATTTATTACTATTTATTACAAATTATTACTAATTATTACTATTTATTCATAATTATTCCTAATTATTCCGAATTATTACTAATTGTTCCTATTTATTCTTATTTATTCCTATTTATTTCTATTTATTGTTATTTATTCCTATTTATTCCTAATTATTCCTTATTATAACTAATTATTACAAATTATTACTAATTATTAATAATTATTGCGAATTTTTTTTATTTATTCATATTTATTCCTGTTTAGTCCTATTTATTCCTATTTATTATTAATTATTCCTATTTAATTTTAATTATTAATAATTATTACTAATTAGTCATAATTATTAACAATTATTCCTAATTATTACTAATTATTCCTAATTATTACTAATTATTCCTAATTATTACTAATTATTCCTATTTATTCCTAATTATTCTTATTTATTACTAATTGTTCATATTTATTCCTAATTATTCCTAATTATTCTTATTTATTCCTATTTATTCTTAGTTATTCCTATTTATTCCTATTTATTACTAATTATTTATATTTATTACTAATTACTGTTATTAGTTATTAATTATTCTTATTTATTACTAATTATTCCAATTTATTACTAATTATTCCTATTTATTACTTATTATTCCTATTTATTACTAATTGTTCATATTTATTACTAATTATTCCTATTTATTACTAATTAGCGTTAATTGGAATTAATAACTATAATTTACAACTACTAATTAAAAATTACAAGTAATTATTTATATACATTACTAATTTTCGTTAATAATTATTAATTATTACTAATTATTAAGAATTAGTGCTAATAATATCAATTTATTATTACAAATAAATACTGATAATAAAACAATTTAAATTGAATTTAATTACAACTAATCAGTAATAATTATAATTTTTATAAAAAAATGAAATAAATAATAAGTTAAATAAAATATAAATACCTTTAAACATGATCTCATATTGATGTAAACGACTTCACAACTTCTCTGTAAAAAAACTAACTCAGAGAAATTTCCACTAAAAAAGAGTTTAGAGAGAAAAAGGAAACAAGAATTGATAGAATGAGAAAGAAAAATGGAAGGGGATATATATAGGTTAGATTAGTTGCGATGAGACTATTTGCGACCGGTATCCCGTCGCAAATACCTTTTCCTGTGTTAATTACTATCGGTGGTTAAACATGTATTTTTGACGGGCCCCATTGCAAGAAGTGTCACGCAAACAAACTTTTTGTGACAGGACAAGACCCCGACGCAAAAACTCATTTACCGCAGCTGGTATTTGCGACGGGGCCCGTTGCAAAAATTGTCTTGCCGACACACTTTTTTCCGACGGGACAACATCCAATCCCAAAAACCCATTTACCGCCACCGGTTTTTGTGACGGGGATATTTTCCCGTCAGAAATAACTTTCTCGCAGTTTGGCATGCAACCCGTGCCAGACCGTGCATTACCTTTTGCAACGAGACCCTAAACCCCGTGGCAAATAACAAGTTATTTGCGACGGGTCGAACTCCACATCACAAATAACCTCCGGGATGGACTTTTTGCGACGAGAATTACTCATGTCGCAAAATCACCTTTTCCCGTAGTGTATGCTGACTATAGTCAAAGTAGTCATTACACAGACATCTCAAGAATAATAATTATGAAATTTTATCTCTTTTTATAATAAATTATACTTTTAAATCCAGCCATTAAATATTATTATAAAAAATGAAGTTTTTTACAATTTGAAGACAGTAGGTCATACGTATACATCAGTATGGTTTCTATTTTTTAATGATCATTAAGGATAGAAGGTAAGTAATATTTTATATTAAAAATATTTCATTAATATAATTAACATCATATTAATTCTATGAATATAATTTTATATAACATCCATTTTGTGACGTAATAAAAAACAATCACATCACTTCGTGGAGGTGGTAGTCCACACAAACGCACTGGCGACATTATGAATTTTCTCTAAATAGAATGGTAAGGAGGTAAATTAAATATTACCTTTTTAGAATTATAAATATTTCATTAATATCATATATATACAGTAATTCTATCAATATAACTAGTCTTGATAGATGATGTAGGAAAATGAACTAAATCAATTTATGAGGCGGTAGTCCTTCTTACACAAGAATGTTAAATTCCACTCCCATTTTCGAGTGTTTAAAGATGGATGAATATAATAAAATTAACATAATATCATTTAAAAACATTTATAATAATATGGTTATTATTTTATCAAAGTTTAGTAATATTTTAAGGATGTGGAATAATAAATAAAATTAAGGCTTGTGGATAAAAGTAGACCTCTTCTTTGGAATGTCTCATTTGATTAACACAACAAACAACTAATGATTGTATTATACATAAAAAACAATATTTGTAATAAGGGGATGAATTCAAGAAATATATATTTTTAGGTCTTGACTAATCCAATATTTTCATTAAAATTGAATTAACAAGGACAGATCTTCATTTATAAATGTTGGGAGGGGAACTCTTGACATTTCTAAAAATATTCAATTAATATTTATTAATTTTCAGTTATAAAGGTCTCTAAAACATATTTATTTAAAATATAGGATGATTATGGATATAAATCCTCTCATTAAATAAATCAAATAAAACGTTTTACAAGTTTTTACCCTTATCATATTGTTTAAGCCCCTCGTTCACTCGTTTCCAACCTACCATGAAAATAATGTTGTTTTTTAGGGTATATATATTTACTATAAATGAACAAAAGGCTCATAAATGTTTGATTTCTAATATTACGAACCATATACTAATAAAATAGGGAAAAAATATTTAATTTTATATCATTAAATTAAATATTATTTATTATAAAATTTTATGATTTTCAATTTATAGAACTATTTATTTCATTTACATTATTAACATCAACAAATTAAGTACAATTCAAACCATGTATTGTCATAGATCAATAAATTTTTACTCTAATCTCTAAAATTCATTTATAAAATTATTTATCTATTATTATACTGTATATAATATTTTTAATACCATTTATTATATTTTCCATTAACTGAATAATTAATACATCCGCATTTTGTAAAACATTAAGAGAATTATATCTTCACTAAAAATTAAAATTAAATTACCTTGATAAAGATAAATCAATTTTATTTCGAAATTTATATTTATATAGAATATATCCTTTGGTTATCCCCAAGTTAGAAATAATATTTTTATTAAAAACAACTCTCAAATATTTTTTACTTTTTTTCTAAAAATATTTTAATGATCATTACCATACCCTATTGAAAAAATGGACATATAACAATATATTATAATAATATGGATGAAATAAAATCATCCAATAAAATGTAACCTGTTTAAGGGTAATTTTGTAGTCCTTCATATTTTATTTTCCTCTTTATTTACTTGATTTACCCTTTGTCATGGTAATAAAAATTACTAATGTTATAATTCTATATACACCAAAAATATAAGGGGCCAATTTGGAAAATTTAGACCCACTACATAAATTTTTTTAAACAATTTTCCAAATTCAAAAAATATAAGTTGAGGAATTTATTTTAAACATAAATGTAAATACACAATGAATAACATTTTTTCCAAAAAAATGACATTTTTAAATATGAAATGTCAGGACTCGTCCCTTGAGGCCCATGTCGTGACTACCCCAAGCCCGCCTTCCATAGGCCAGGGGATGGCGATGAGCCCCAAAGGCATAATTACCTAAAACTGGGAAGGTATTGACTTTATAAGCTGTAAACACAGACAAAAAAGTACAAGCTAGAAGAAAAATACTAAGTGAAACTGTATAACAAAAGAGTGCTGAAAAGTAAATGGGGCCGAAGATACTAGCCCAACTATAAATTACAAGAAACTGGAAAAAGGGAAAACAACTCTTGCATCATCCACCTGATAATCCTACCTGAAGGGTAGGTATAGATAGCCTCCACAGCACACTACGTATGTATGTCTCCTCTGTGTACTGTCATGCCGTGTGGTCCACCTCCGGGTACCGTCCAGTCCTGGTACACTTAGCCTCAGTCAACATTTTCCGTCGTCTGCATCCAACATAGTGAGGTGCGGGAAAATCCCATGCAGGGGTGAGTATAACAATACTCAGTAGGGACCCTGAGACCCTCAAGGTCTCACAAAATCCAACAAGGATAAACCACACGGTATGAAATCAATAGATAACCCCACTTAGGTATATGCCCATACATATACCTATGTTATCATGTAATCTATCTCAATCATGAGGAAAAACAAAAAGGTTACTGACTCATCACACACAGGTATACAACTTATACAGAGAGATATAGATGATCAGATGTAGCCACTAAATCATCTATTTTGTTGAACCCACATAGGATCCAGGAACAGTAGTCAGAGCTGATGAACCCACACAGGATCCAAGAACAGTAATCAGAGTTCTCGAATGCACACAGGATCAAAGAATAGTAGATAGTGCTGTCGAACCCACACAGGTTTCAGGAATAGTAGTCAGAGTTGTCGAACCCACATAGGATCTAGGAACATCAATCAGAGCTCTCGAACCCACACAGGATCCAAGAATAGTATACTGAGTGCAGCCAGCCACAGGGTTTCCGCACAAAGCACACTTGATTCCGGGGGAGTCTGCTCCTCATGCCAAGAGTTGATCCATCAACTGCCACGAAGTCCAAGAAGGAGTATCTTAAAGGTCCTGCCACGTCATAGAGGAAAAAACAAACAAATTCATGTCCAAGTCACAGAGGACGAGATGTACAAGTCATTTACCAGAAAGTACACGACGTGTTGGAATAACATACATGTTGTGTAGTCAGACGTCGGGTACTTCCTATGTGCAACAACCCATGTAAAAATTCTGGTCATGTAGAAAAGTAAGTACACGACATGTGGTATGGTTACATGCCGTGTCTAAGAAACTGGGGTCGACTCCGTGTATGCTGGCCATATGCCCGTACATTGCCTCAACCCGTGTTCTCCACCCCGTGTAAATGGTACACAGGGTAGCCTGTGTCACAGGCCTTGCCTAGCTGTGTGGTGGAGTACAATCCTATGTACTTCACCTCGTGTCCGTGTATCCTTGGGATGCACGCTGAGTCTCGCGAAGCCGCCTCTGCCAAGCTGTGTGAAGAGTACAGGCCATGTGACAGGGGTCACACTCCGTGTGATGCGTGTCTGATGCCCGTTTCACGGGCCTTCCCTGGCCGTGTGGTGATGAACATGCCCGTGTACTTCACCCCGTGTTCGTGTATCCCTAGGATACATGCTGAGTCTCGCGAAGCTGCCTCTGCCAAGCTGTGTAGAGAGTACATGCCGTGTGACAGGGGTCACACGCCGGGTGATGCGCATCTAAAGCATGTGTCACTGGCCTTTCCTGGCCATGTGGTGGTGCATATGCCAGTGTAATTCACCCCGTGTCCATGTATCCCCGGGATACACACGTAGTCTCCCGATGCCTCATATGACAAGCTGCGTAGAGAGTACACGCCGTGTAGCTTGGCCGTGTAATTCGTCCCGTGTCTGTGTATTTCTCATAATACATTTTGAGTCTCACAAATCCACCTCTACCAAGTTGTGTGAAGAGTAAAAACCATGTGATAGGGGTCACATGTCGTGTGATGCGCGGTCTGACACTCGTAACCCTAACCACAATACGCACGTACTACACGGTGTGTTCTTCCGAAGTACATGTCGTGTATTCTGGAATTTTCTAGAAATGACATTTTTAGCCAACACGCCTACTATGATGCCCTTTCTTTGTTTTGATAGCCCTATCACCATGAAACTGCAGACTCCAGGTCTCCCTGAAGTTCCAAAAACATTACCGACATATTCAAGCCTCCGATAGGCTCCGAAAAAACGTTATGATTCACCTGATCATAGAATGGCTGAAGAATGGTCTTCTTTATCCAGTCTGATCTGTCACCCGCTGTCTTCATCTCACCTCCGCTAGGTCTTCGTGATGTTGGGTCTTCAATTTAATATCATGTCATCAAAAAACTAACCTGGAATGTTCCATTGTTCATCACCCAAGAAGAATGCGAAAACACCCCACAGGAAGTACGTCGGATGAATCAGGTCAAGTTATTTTGGCCCAGTCCATCTGCATTAGTTTGATAGCAAGCAGTTCAAGAGGAATAAAAACAACTTATAAGGAAAAATAATAACATTGATCAAATAAAACAGACCCCTACCATTGTTTGTTGATCGTCGACCTTGGCGTGAGAAGGCGGACGTCGATTCATTTTAGATGAACATGTCCTACATCGAAGGAGGTTCCGACGAAGGAAGTCAAAGACAATCCTTGCTGATGTTCTTCACTGGAATAATGCGTTCTTCATTCTTCATTGGTGAGATATTTTCTCCCTAAGCTCTCTCTCCTCTCCCAAATTCCACCAAAAAACAAATTCCATCCCAAAATAATAGATTATGTTTATCTTTTATTTAATCGTTGACACAAAATTTCAAATTGGGGGAATTAATTACGTAGGTTGGCTTATTAAGGGTGGTGTGTTGGCAACATTAAAGTAGAGGGTTGGTGGAACCATTAAGTGGGGAGCTCAAGAGGATTCTCCCCACTTAATGGGGAGTTCAAGAGGTTTTAACCTTAGGTGGTTCCCACCATATGAAACATGAAGAGGAGGTTAGGTTTGGGTGGGGTCTACCACTATAACCTCTCATGGGAGGTTAAGGTGTGGTGGTCCCCACCTCCAACTTCCACATGGAGGCTTCAACAAACCAAAATAAAAATAAACATACAACTTTATTTTTATTTAATTCATTAAAAACCCAAAAAAATCTTTTATTTCCAACCATATTCCGTTGAGGTAAAAGTCTTTCTAAGTGAATATTGGCGCTGTGAGTTCAACAGTGCCCTAAAATTTCAATTCTGGGCACTGGTTCAAAAGTTATAAAAACCCACTCATACGTTTACTGAACATACTTGAAAATAACTTCAGAAATTGATTCTGGGCACACCGGGCCTCGGAATCATGCTCCATAAATTTTCACATACTCGAAAAAATCCCATTTAATTAAAAACATTACATGGAAAATTTGTGTATTACAAAAAATGTTTTTATTTTAAATAAATGTTTACAACTAATTTAAAAATAAATAATTGTATTATTTTTTATCAAAAGGATATTATGTTAATTTTAAACTAATAAATTATATAAATTTACATTGTAAATACTTTAAAGGAAAAGTAATTTTAAATTAAAATTAGTATTTTTCACTATTTCAGGATAAATCAAGCTTTTCAGAAAAATTTCAACATTTTAACATAAGATATTTCTGATATGATTATTTCAAAAATTATATTGATTTTATAAAATAATATTTTCTCAACTTATCATAAATTAAATATATATTTTCTAAAATGTATAAAAAACTATATTTGGGAAAAAACAAATCTTTGAAGAAAAAAATAAATTTTCTAAAAAATGAGTGCTTATTTTGCAAGAATTACTCATTAAATTATTATTGATTTAAACGTTATATGGATATATTTCAGTATTTATCTAATCATATTCATACCAACCAACTTAATATCTAGTTTATAATAGTCATATTTAAATTATAATATTGTGGTGTATTTAGCCTCGATGTTTTTTATTTTTTATGTAATGGAACACAATACTCTTATAGAAAATATCAAGATTTTACATTTACACTCTTTAAGAAATTTCATCCAAAACTTTTGAACATGGGATTGAAAATAAAGGGTTTAAATTTTCAAAATACATTTTTTGAAATCCCAAATCAGAAAAAGGATTGAAAAAAACTCCACTTGAAATGAGAAAATGGGGAACTATGAAGATCATCTGTAAAAAAACATAACTATGTTTCCATATAGAAAAACGTTTTTGGGAAGTGAGAAAATGGAAATGAAAAGAAAAAATAATTCCCAAGGACTAGTATAGATTATCAATGAACAAGTTCATAATAAAGTTAACCATCACAAAACTGTAAATATGTGATTGGTCAAAAGACTACTCATTTCCCAGTAAGAAAAGTAAATAGACAATGTGGTTTTTTTAAATTTATTTTCATAAATATAAGTAATTATTTTACTACCTATATGATTAAAATAATGAAATATACTTATTTCTCAAGAATAATTTCCTATTTTAATCAATTTTAACCACAAACTCAACTTTTTTTCTCCAAATGATGAGTACTCAATATGAATTTTTCATCCCTAAAGCAGAAGATTAAACTTCAAATCAATCACATAATCCAAAAAGTTAACAAGTTATCCCCTCATAATAACAAATTAACTAAAAATGAATATTTATGTTATGATAAGATAATTCCCAAAATAAATATACCTTTATTTGAAGAAAAACAACTTTAATTTCCAAAATTCAACAATAATACCAAAAGTTCAACATAGATAATTGAATAAATTAGGTTTTTTAATATTCCTCAAAATATTAAAGACTAGAATTGAAATAAAAAATTAATAAGGATTTGATCCCATAGTAATTATAGGAAAATGCATCATTTATCACTAAATAAAACCTATCACTATTAATTTCACATTCCTAAATTTATATGCTTAAATCTTATAAACACTGATATATTCTAATTGTTTCCATAAATAACTAGAATCACCATGAAAACCAATTAAAACAAATTTTCAAAAAATGAACCTAACATATATCAATTAGATCATTTAAATAATAAAAAACAATTTCATATTAACCAGGACCTCGCATATGCCAGTTGTATGAGAGACACCATTATCACCCTTGGGTTATTGATTGAGGCCTCATGACCTTAATAAATGTGATAGGTTTTCATCTTTAATTTGGTTCTTACTTTACTTAAATATATATTAATATTATCATTATAAAATTATAATAAATATGAAAAAAAATCATACAAAATAACCCTAACATATTAAACATTAAAGAATTGTTTTAACCAAAAAAACATATCTCATACTTTTCATTTTACATCATCAATATTATAATAACCCATAATTAAGTCAGAATAAAAATTAATATAAACCCTTAAGGTTATCTATACCTTTAATAATATTTCCCAAAAATTAAAAAATAATTATTTCTCAAATAACTTTTTCACATGATAAAAAAAGTTACATATACCTCAAATAATGGTCAAGGCTCCATAAAATTCTCCCAAACTACTCTCATCGTCAAAATAGAATTAATTATTTTAAGCATATGATAATTTATAAATATACTATAACTATTTAATCCCTTATAAGTAGACATAATAATATTTAAAATTTATTCATAATCTTTTTCCATTATTTTAGCTTTTATCCATTATTACTTCTTTACAATAAAAATTTATGAATCATATAATAAGATTCAACAATGTCAAAACATAATCAAATAAATAATCTAAAATTTTCTTATGTCATTTAAAAATTTTCATCATAAATTGTAATATAAATAGATATTTCTAATCAAATATTTTTATGGTCTTACAAATCCCATTCATTATCCCCCCCTGCACATCAGTTTGTATAATGACCATTCTCCCCACATTAAAAATGTTCAATTGATACCTCATAAAGAAATTATTTCTCCATTTTAGATTTAACTAAATGCTTCATTTTACCTTGGTACATTATTATATTATGAAATAATTTACCACATATCAATCATCTTATCTTATTTTAAGGATAGTTTCCCATGTTCCACTTTCCACATTCTTAACACATATGACAATCAATAAATTTACCTTTATGATGATTATCACTGGAACTTATAGAAGGATTCATTTCTCTTTAATTTTATGAATTATGAAACTTTATAAGTTTTATGTTGTTAGTTATTACTTATAATAGATGATTAAAAATAACAACAACAGTTATAACTATATTTACTATTATGTTCAGTTTCTCATTTATAAAAGAAATGAATTTTCCTTCACATCCATTATTACATATTTCTATATAAGATAAAACCATTTAATAAAACCAAAAAGGTTAGTATGAGAAGATAAATTAAAACATAATATACTATTATATAAGAAGGATAATAAATAGTGTATCCTTATTCAGGTTATCTAAAACTATTTAAATTTATCTATAATAACTATGATTCTCCTTAACATACTAACCATTTTGGTTATAGAGGAGTACTAAAATTTTCTCCAATAACATCCTATCCACAAATGTTATATATATAATTATATGATACATAATGTAATGAATCGTACTTAAACATTTAATATTTTAGGTTTTTAAAAATATATTTTATTTTATTACATTCACAAGGATCTTTTAGGTTCACAGTTTTCGTGAATTACTTCATAACTATAACATAACAAATCTATATTTTAAATTGTTTATACTGTTAATCTATTACCATTTTTTCCATAATCGATATCTTTTAAAATAAAAAATATTTATTTTCAGGAAAAATATTCTTGAATTTCAAATTGATTTTTTCCATTCCCTTACCCATCCTTAAAACTTTTAATGAACATTTTTAAATGTAGTATGCACAAAAAAATATTAGTAAGGGTTATAGAATAAATAAATCCATTAGTCAAGTGAAAAACATGAAAACCCATAAAATATATACTTTTTCTTATTAATTTTTGAGCATAAGAAATTATTCATTTCAGTACAAAAATAATATTTTTCTCAATGGGGATTTTAAAATCCCATACAAGAATATATAAAACATTTAGTAAACTCGAGGCATCATTTATATATGACTCTTACACATAAAATAACCACCATTATCATAAAAGAAGTAAAAAATCATAGTTACCCTTGAATTTAAAATTATTGTTATATTTGAAATAGACCTCACAATATTTTTCTTTTATAATATTAAGGGAATCCTAATATTTAAAATGTGGCCCATTTTTTGAATAACCATTATAATAAATTACAATAGTCTATTAGGATCAATATAATCAGTTAACTTTATCCCTTTACCCAGTGCATGACAGAGCAGTAACAAGCTTAGTCTCCCTCAGTTTATAATAGAACTAGCCATCATCATAAAAAATAACCAATAATCACAACAAAATAAATTAAATCTTGTACATAAAGACATTATTTTCACCTATAAGAATGATTTTTTTAATATCAATATATCCTTTTCCTTTAAAACCCATTTTTCAAAAATAAAATTCATCAAAAAGTGAAGGGTGGATTTCTTTGAATAAAATTTACAATCTTAAAATGTAATCCAATTATTAAATAAGGGTTATGGTGGTGAGAAAATTATTTACTGTCATATATGTTAAAATGGGACATTCCTTTTGTTTTTTTTAAATAACGTTAAAATAGAGGTAAAAAAGATTACTTCTACGCAATATTTAAATAATTCCCAAAGAATCATAAAATTTACATTAATTTTTTTCATAAACATAAATAAATCCATAAATATCTTTTAAAAAAATGGGCATAATATAAAATGTTTGTTTTTAGTAAACTATAAATTATTATTTTTAAATAAAATCTCTTACGTTGACACTGACTTGTCACATACATTTTTTATCATAATAAATAATAAACATAGCTTAATTATTTATATTCTTACACTTCTAGAAAAAAGGCTATATCCATGGTTTATAACCATGGCTATAGACACCGAAATCGTGGCTATAGGTAATATCCACAGTTTGGTTGCTTGTGGCTCCTATTGGCATGGCTATAGGGGAAAACCTATTACCACGGTTTGAAACCGTAGAAATAGACCTATAGCCACGGTTCAAACCACTGCAATAGACCTATTTCTCCGGTTAAAAACCATGTCCACATCATGAAGTCTCCAGAAAATAATCAAACAACCCTACTGCCACGTTAAATTACAGAACAAACCGTGGCTAAAACCCCTTGTTTCAGAAAAAAAATACAGCTCCTGCACCCCCAATTCAACCCTTGCTCTCTGCCTCAACCGTACCTCCTACCTCCTATCTCAACCGCTACCTCCTACTCCTAGCTCCCTCTGCCATACCTCCCACCTCCTGCCTCCCTGCTCAAATAGACCTACTCAATTGCTGCCTCCTACCACCTGCCTTCCTGCTCAACCGCTGTCCCCTCCTGCCTCCTCCTGCCTCATGCCTCTCTTCTTAAATAGACCTCAATTAAACTGACAAATAAATAGAACTAAAATCAATTAAATCAAATTCATATGAACCATGAAAAACTAAAATGCATAAAAAATAACCATGTAAAATCAACTAAATGGAAGTAACATAAACCAGAATAGCAGGAACCTATAAAAAGCAACCTAAACTAAAACAACCAAAACATACCCAACCTGAATCAAACGAACAAAACTAAAACAAACCTAAAAAACTGAATTGAACCAAACCATTATATCATGAAAAAAAATCTATTAAAATTATAACAACATAACCAAAAAAACTAAAAATATCTATGTCAACATGAATTTAGGAGAACACATCCAAATAGAATTCAAATTAACTGAACCGAATATAATAATAAACATTCCCCAAAGAAAAATGAACTAAACTGATATGAATAGAACCAAATTGAAAAAAATATAAAAATTAAAACAAAATTTAATTGACCCAATTGATCCTGACCTAAATAAAACCCAATATAAAATAATTGATGGGTCCCTAACAAAACTAACCTAAACTATAAAAAAAATAATTTCATTAAATGATACATCTAACATCACACCTCCTCCTTTTGTAATTTTTAGAAAAATGCTCTTTACCCCCCACCTCCCACTGCACCTCCCCCCACCCTTCACCCCTATTGCCCCCCCTTCACCCCAACTTCCCCCTCTACCACCCCCCCCCCACTGCACCCCCACTTCCCCCTACATCCCCACTGCCCCCCTTCATTGCCCCCACCATTCACCCCTACTGCCCCACTTCCCCCTACACCCCCACCACCCTTCACCCCTACTACCCCTCTTCACCCCATCACCCCCTACACCCCTACCCACACTTCCCCCCCACTCCCCCCATCCCCCCCCAAACCCATCTCCCCCACTACACCCCCATGTCTGGTTTTTGAAATAAAGAGAAAGGAATAGGGATGAAAGTATAACCCAAGTCAAACAAGAAATTATTCTCCTAACATTATCATATTCTACATTATATAACAAATCATCCATAGACTTTATGTTTTGGATCTAACTTTTTTTATAATACATCACTTCATTCCTCAATTAAATCTACGGTGAAAAATTATTCCATACCCTTTAATTAGCTATAAAAATATTATCAAATTTGACATATGAATGGATTTTTTAGTGATACTCCAAAGGGAACACTCATACATAAGGTTTTAAACATCTCAATGAATTTTAGGAAGTTGATTCTAATATTTTTCTTTTTGACCCATTGTGGTAAGTGAATGAGAGGGATATAATCCTTCAAAATGGGTTGATGATTCTTCATTTCCTCAATAATAACTTTCTTCTTCCCTTGATTATTTACAATTTCCTTTCCCTTTTTTACATTGTATATTTATAGCAGTTTTTTGAGTTGAAGAAAAATGACTAGACAAGGTCATTAGAGACAGTCGGTCATATAGTGAAAATCAGATAAAGAGATGTAGATGTAGAGTTTATAAAGTTGTTATCAGAAAAATATCCACCAAAAAATGATTTAGGGGATTTATATAATAAAAGAAAAATGTAATGAAAGTTCTAGTCCATACCTTGGATAAAAGAAGCTCAGATAGTCTTTTTCATCGGTGTGGGTGGGGGAAAGATCATACGGAAGAGCCAACCTACGAGTATTTCTCTTGTGAATGGCATGATCCAGTACACATATTGCTGCTCTCATGTGTCATGCCACTACATCGCATTTTCCCATCCAAAGGCATTGGCAGGATTCATGGAAGGTCCAATATAACTAGATCCTGAAATAACCAATGTTACAGTTGACAATGTAAATAAATCACATTTAGATTGGCTAGCTGGGAGGGCCTTTGAGGTTAACAAAGAGCACCAAAAAAATATAAAATAGTGATAGGGAAGTTACCTCTAGTGATGAGTTCTAGAATTTAATTGATTCACACCGTGTTTCTTAAAGAGAAAAACCTAATGAAATTAAAAATAATAAGAAAGAAAGGGTTGCTTGACAGCCTTCTTTCAGTTTAGACAAGGCATAAGATAAGGCTTTGACAGAATAGACATGTTTGAAGTTATCCAAGGAAAACAATAAGAGGTATTCTTAGAATCTATTATAATTTCATTTTGCTAGAGATATTTTACCATCTATTACTATTAAAGAACATGCTATGGTGTAATAACCACTATAAAAAATATGGATTTCATTAGAAAGGGTAGAGGGTTCGTGATGGAAAAACCTAAAACCCCTTCACCACTCTCTTCTAACAATGTGCGCTTATTGAAGGTAGACTCACGCATGCACACTCCAAACATTCCCATAAAATAGTGAAACTATTTCACTCAAACATGCATATTTTCTTGAAAAAAACATACATGTACTACGCATCGTTCAGTAAGGTCATTAAAAAAATCAGAGCAAACATAGCACATCCTTAAGCAAGGCTATGAAAAAAACACAACAAACGTATACAAACTTCTAGGAAAAACTTGTCACCAGCAGAATATTAAAAATGAATTGGTAATCACTTACAACATGAAACTCCCAAAAATAATTCAAGGCATCAACAACTTTCTTAGGCCTATCATACAACATCAGGTATTCAAAACCAAGGATTGAGGGAAAAAAGCATGTGTGGGATGGAATTGAGTTACCAGTCCTCCTGTGGAATATGACCAACACCTTCTATCAGCTTGACCATCACAACACCAGCCTCCGGCCCCAGCACCTTCCCCATCAGCCTCCCCACACACCAGTCCCCGCCCCCTACACCAGCCCCCCTAGACCTTCCTACACCACCCCCCCTGCACTAGCCCCAAGCCCGCTACTGCCCCCTGCACCGACCCCCCAACCCCCCTAACCAGCCCCCATCCCACCTACACCAGCCCCCAGCCCACCTACACTAGTCCCCCCAAGCCCCCCTACTACCCCCTGCCCACCTGCACCAGCCGCCCCACCCCAAGCCCACATACACCAGTCCCCCCCCCCCAAGCCCCTCCGCTACCCCCCCCCCCCCCCGTCCAGCCCACCTGCACCATCCCCCCCTCTCCCAGCTGTACCAGCCCCCTACTACCCCCAGCCTACGTGCATCAGTCCCCCCCCCCCCAGCCCAATATTTCAGCCCCCAACCACCCCTTGCACCAACCCCCCAGCCCCCTGCCCTATCCCCCAAACCACCTGCACCAGCCACAAATACACGTTCCCCTGCTACCTCAAATCCCACCTGCACCAATCCCCCCCAAGCCACCATGCTACCCCCAGCCCAGCTGCACTATCCCCCCCTCCCCCCGACATAGTAGATTTTTTTTCCGTAAATAGGTTTGTAGTGTTATTGGTTCTGTCACATATTGGTGCTCATAGATAACATCTCGAAGTTAATGATAATGTGATGACTAATTTTATAAGTAGTTCCATTAGTGAGACTATGATTTATGATGAAAATAGTTAGGTGGAACTTTGTGTGACACTGAGTTTGTGACAAACTAGTATGGAGAAGTGTTATTAAACAACATGGTGTGATGTTTGTAAATTTGGAATTCATAAATACCACTAAAATTCAATTTAGTGGAAATAGAGTGTCACATTCTCCCTTAATAATCAAATCAATTCATGCGCTACACATTGGCTCTCCATTTCTCCCAGAAACATACTATCCAGACTGTCATGCATAGATGATAGCATCTTCATGAACATCAAACCATGATCATCTTCCTTACTCATCACTTTCTCCTTGTTTAACTGGTACCAAACATCTATACCACCCTGAAAAAGGATTTTTGATCTCCTTTAGATTTAACAGCTTTTATCATCCTTACAATGCATGCAGTTGGATTCCCCAATGGCTGTTCCCCCATGAAGTTTCTAAATGATAGGTAACCATCCTAATAGTAGTTCACATGGAAGAGTTATCATTGAAGAGAAAAAGATACAAATTAGTGTTTGGATTATTCTATAAGAGAAAATATATGATTAAAATTTTTCAAGAGGAAGAAGAAATAGATAAATAATATAATGAATTCTTTTATAGAAGACCCCTCTCCTGAGGCCGAAGTCATATCCTCTTTAGGACCGGCTCTCCAATACCTACCAAGTTGTGCTGAAACCAAATGTGATCAATGATACCCTCCCCCATAGGATTCTCCCTCAATTAATACCCCAAACAATGAAAAACCTCATACCTACTTCCATGATATCTAACAACTAATAAAGAATAAAATAAAACACTTCCCCCTGGCAGTTATTCACACACATGTACCCATTCAAGGATAACCCCCAACCCCACCTATTGACATCTGATTGCAACACCAGATCACAATCCTAACATAATGTACGAACCTATTGAATTTAGTGGTAAAGTAAACATGAACATGAGAAACCTAACATAAAAATATAAAAGAAATAAAAATCTTAGCACATAGAAATTTTAAACTCCTAAAAATACCGGCCTGAAAAATCAACAGAATTTGGTTCTACATGAAGTTGAACACTGGTTGGTTGCTTGAAGAAGTGAAACACACTACTTCTATTTAGAATTTATAGATCTACTCATCATCTAGTGTTTCCAATATCCTTTTAAATATTCTATACTGAATCAGCTACACCAAGAATCTTGATTAAACTAAAAATTCATGTTTGTTGTAATGAAAATAAAAATTGGATTGGACATATGAGAAACTATTTTCCAATGAAATATGACTCTAACTAACTTAATGTAATGTCAATGGGAGTCACATGGAATAAAATCTACCATGTCGAAAATGATTCATCATTCAACACAACCAGTACTAAATTTTTAAAGTGCTACAACTTCAAGGTGAATACTAAATAAATTGATCCATTAGCAGGCTAAATCCTATGGAAACCTTTGCATATGGATGTTTCACTAGATGATCAATATAACTTTGGAAATAATTATAGAACACTGGTGAAACCAACATCTTTAAATCTAGAATGTAAAAAAAAAACTATAATCAACAATGCTATTACATAACCCCTATTGAATAAAATGTGAGCAGAAACATGAAGAACAGATACATAGAAAAATAAGGAACCGGATGAATTAAAAATATATTTTGGAAATTTTTGAATACATGATTGAAAGTGTTGTCTAGACTAAAAATATATTTTAACTTCCTCAGAGAATTTATAAAAAAAATACAAAACTCGAAAATTTAATGCAAATTCTGAATAGCCACACCATATAAATCAATAGTAACATAAATTTATGTTTAGCATCCATCTAAAAATATATTATAATAGTTTAAATTTAAATAAAATTTCATAACAATACTTATAATGTTAAATTTTTTAGAAAGAACATATTATAAAAAAAAATTCATAACATAATACATAACATATTCATAACATAATAAATAACATTTTCAAAATAGATTTAGAATAAATGATATATACATAAAGAAACACAAACATTACCATGTCTAAATTAAAAATAATACATCATATAAGTTATCATTTCCGATTTTCATGTGCATTGTATAAAAAAACCAAATAGAACCTCAATCATTGATCGTTGTACCACCTGTGATTACAAGGCCAATGGTCCTTGAGAATAAGGAAATGAATGAAAAAAATAGATAATCAAAAATAATGAAATAGGCGTAATAAATATAGATTTTAATGTCAATATAATGGGACAAATATAGGTCTGTTAAGGATGAATTTGAGAAAATCTAATTTGAGATGCAAAGGACTCATCGCTGATGGGTGAAAACTCTCTAGTTAAATTCATACCATATAATCTGTATAGGATTGTAAGCACACTTAAATAAAAAAGAGAAATGTGGAAGAAAATTCTATGTAATTTAATATATATATAGAAAAATATAATAAATAGTGTGAAAAGATATGAAAACATTCATGGCGTCAAATTGGTCGAGGGATGGAGAATCCATGAATGGATGACACGAATGGATAAGCCATGAATGGAGGATGCGAATGGAAGCCAGTGAGGGATGGTGGAACCGTGAAGGAGAAGCCGGTGAGGATCAGACAAGGGAGAAATTGGTCGGATGAGGATCAGACAAGGGAGAAATTGGGCGGGAGAGGATCGGACGAGGGAGAAATTGGTCGAGCAAGGATCAGAGGAGATGGATTCTGAAGGAAGATCGGTGGAGAAGGATTTTGAGGGAGGTATTGGGTGTGAGAGTGGGAGAAAAGCCTGAGTGAGGATAAAAATTGATAGAAGCCAGTTTTCATGGGGGATGATCTCCCGTGAGTATATCAATTTTAATGCCACAAATTTCTATTTAGCATGGCTATATCATAACTTATTGCCAGAAACCAATTAAACTGTGGCTATAGGTTTTTGGTTATAGAACATTTTTCTAGTAGTGTTAATACCCTTTTTCATTTCAATTATTCTTTTTATTTTTTGTCTTATTACGTCTTATTTATTTATTATTAAATTAAATTTATGTGAGATATTTTGAAAATATTCATTTCATAAGTCCAAAATGACTTAGGTATGCTAACTACGGTAAAAGTGGTCATTACTCTAAAATATCAATAATACCGAGGATGAAATAATTATCACTTTTTTATATCAATTATTATATTAAATCCAACCATTATATATGGTTATAAAAAACTATATTACAATCATAGAGACGGTAGGTCAAATATACACATGAGTAATGTTTCTTTCTTAGTGATTATTATGGAATAAATTTAATTATTATTTTATCTTTATAGGATTTTAATAATATCATAAATATTCGATTACATCTTTAAGTACTATTATATATATGTCATTTATAACACCACAACCCCATAAGTCAAGAGATGGATCCTTACATTATTATATTTTCATGATTATAAGGAATAAAATCTCAAAGGACTCATCAAATTAGAAGTTTTGTAAAACCTGATTTCATACATGATACCCATATTACATTATGAATTAAAAAACTAAAAATGATTCAAAATTAAATTAAATTAAAATCATCTTTGAAATAGCATTTAGATATTTCTTCTTCATATCCAAGGTAATGAAAACAAAATAAGGGTGAGCTCAAAAAATCAATAAGGGTAAGTGCAGTAGAAGAATTAATGAATCCATGAGAATAAATAAAATTAAAAGATAAATAACTCATCACACTTTACATTTACATATATGGATAAGAAAAAATTAAAAGGGAATAATATATAAATGGAAAACAAGAAATTTAATCAATAGATTGATAACGAACTACATCCATAGATAATGTCAAAGATAAAATAAAATGGGTAAGTAATAATTAAATCTAAATGAATGAAATTCTTAATTATTGGACCCCATGTTTCAATGCGATATGATACCTTTATCATCTAGAAATTTCACAAGACGTTTAGTATCATATCAGTTAAAAAACCATGTGATTGGGAAAATGATTTATAATATGGGACTTTTGATTCATCAAGGGATATCTATAATTGTTCCCCACCCATATCATACATGTCTCAAAACATACTTATATATAAATTAATAATTTAATTTTATGAAAATATTTCCATTTCAAGTATCCTTATTGAGTAAAATATACAGATTTATCAATATTTCTCCACTTAATCAAATATGATTCAAAGTGTGAAATGTTTGTAAAAAGATTCTATGGTTTAAGTAATAATAATAACCATAAAATAAGAGAATTTATATTTAAAATGAATTTAATTCATAATATAAAATGATCATAAGGATGTTATTTTTTCATGGTAAAAATAACAATCACTAAAAAAAGTGTGATTATAAAGATAAATTTTACTATGTGGTAATCTTCCAATAAAACTCCTTGAATGATATAGGTCAAAGTGAAACAAAGAATAAAATAAAACATTATATAAAAATCATATTAAATGAATAATGGGAAGTATATACACCACATTAAAGTTAATTGGTTCATAATAACCAATAAGATTCAATGTAATGTAAATTGAGATGAAGTCCCTTAATACTTGGGTATCTTATAAATCGTGATCCAAGTGAATGATGAATTTAAATTGGGACTCATAATATCATTAAATAAATGAAATTAATGATATAACATTTTAATATTTAATTATGTAAACCAAAATAAATAAATTAGTGGTTAATATGGAATAAGTCTCTTAGAAATAAAAGTGAGACTAGAAATCACCATACCTTATTCTCTCTGTTGGTCTAATGCTCTTTAAAATACCATATATTGACATTAATTGTGTTATTAACTTATATCAGAATCATATTAATATTTATTATATCATATATAGTCATTTTATACTATATTTTAATCCATTCATTAATAATTATTATTAATTTTCATCGTTTTGTGTGTTACTTGCCTTGTTTTATGAGTATGTTATGGCTTATAATTTTTTATTTCTATTAATTATATCATGATTTAATCATATAAATAATTTAAACCCTAATTTAAATATTTTATATATTAATTATATATGTATTTAGACCTGTCCATAAAGATTGGAGTTAGGAAATGAAATACACCATTCTTGGAGACAGTATCACGTATGCACACATGAGTGGTACTTCCATTTTATTATCATGTCAAATGAATGAAAAATAAATGAAATACATTCATATTGTAATTAAATTATCGTATTAGTTTCATATTTACCACATATTTTAATTTAAACCATATTTAATACATTCCATTTAGACTTTGAATGAATCATATCACATTGAGGAGGTGGTCGTCTACATGTCCACAAACGAAGTTATCGTATTCAAGAAAAATTAAAATGATGGTACATGTTATATAAAAATTATAAATTTATAAATAAATCATAATATATATATATATACAATTTTTAAACTATATATTCATCATAATTTGAAATCATGAAAGGTTGTAATGGAATAATGAACAATATAGGTTCGTGAGGTGATAGTCTACCATACACACGACCTATGATTATGTAGCCCATTTGATAGAAGTGTGTTCAGGTATAGGTTTTAACCTTAAAATTTGAACAAATAAATATATTTAGGAATTTATTTTATTATATAAAAATCATATATATTGTATTTAAGGGGTGGATAACAAAATGAAACAAAAGTGACCATTGAAGAACATTACCTATTATTCAGGTAACTCCTTTTTTTTTATAGAAAATTTCATACATGTTTCTATTTATTAAAAAAGTGATAATTATTTTATTTAGTGAGGAATTTTGGGAGATTAATTGATTAGGGTTTTTAAGATCTAAATATTATTATAGGTGTAAATAATTGGTAGGTGTGAGTGCCTTTTTAAGTGGAGGAGGAGTTGTATTCTGGTAAATACAAAAAGTTATACAATATTTATAGATATCCCTTTCCTAATTTTCCTAAAACAATGAACTAGGTAATATAAAAAAGAGAATATAGTCTAAATATTTCTGTAAAATAGGGTTTGGACATGTTTCTAGGTCATTTTGTCCCTTTCGATTATGTTTTAGTCTGTTATTATGCTAGAATTTCTCTTAATTATTTTAATTAATTATAATATCATTTACTAATATTATAGTTAAAAATGTAATATTTCATTATTATAAATTATGAATTATTATTATTCAAATTATGGAATCCATTTTTCCAAATTTCAGTCTTGTAAGATGAAGAAATTAATATAAAATTTATCCTACAGACGAGTTGAGAAAATGAGTTTTTAAAATTAGATAATCAAAAGTTGTAACTATATTTATATCCAAATTCAACACAAAATTGACTCCAATGACCTAAATTGGATGATTAAATGTGAAATTTAATAATTTTATCTTTAAAAAAATTAAAAATATAATTTTACCTTATAATTAATTTTTATGAAAATGCAGTATTCAATTAAAATTAAGAATTTTCATTATTCATAAAAAATGAATCTTCAAAAAAATATACAAAAAATAAAACTAATTATAATTTTATCATTAATATTTCAAAAATTAATTAATTTTTTTAAATTTTAATTTATAAAAGTTTCAAAATTTGGATTTCAAATATGTGAACCACTAAAAGTCATAAAAATCACCTTTAGAAAAATAAAACTTTATGTCATAAAATTTTATTTTTTTCCTATCATATTCCTATAAAACAAATATTATGAATATAAAAAATAATTGATTGAATATATAATATATATTAAATTAATCGTATTCCTTATTCGTAAATAATTTATTTTATTAACACAACACCCATTTGGTTTCATAAAAAAGTTTTCTTATAAAACAATTAATTTATATTCAATTGAATTTTATGTTCATTTCCAACATAAAATAACTATATAAACACATGTAAACAATATTTTTCCAAATTTATTTATTCATTTTCAAATATTTCATTATAAAATCTAGTTGATAACTATCAAATTAAATAATAATATTAATAGTATATTATAGTTTTTCAAACTCCGTGTTGCATGTGACACAGACTATTGAAGAAACTT
The DNA here is from genome assembly GCA_963277665.1 of Viscum album. Taxonomy (NCBI): domain Eukaryota; kingdom Viridiplantae; phylum Streptophyta; class Magnoliopsida; order Santalales; family Viscaceae; genus Viscum; species Viscum album. The sequence continues at coordinate 1,996,658,440 of OY728136.1, forward strand.
GATATTTTGTAAAAAAAATCCATATTATTATTATGTTTATTATAATATAATTTCATTTTTTGTGTAGAAATGTATTTACAAAATTTTTTATTCAAATAAATATTACAATAAATTTAAATTTATTATAAAATTAAATTATTGTAAATTCTTGGGTTGTTATATTCTTCCCACATTAAATAAATTGTGTCCTAGAAATTCAAATTTTATATCGGTAATCGATGATTTGATATTTGAAAATAAAATATTGATGATAAAAAAGAAATTTTAAATAAGGTAAATAACACCTTTTTGATCATAGGGAAAGGAAATGTGAAGGTCTCCAAAAAAATTGGCTTTCGAATATTAGAACATTAGTGAAAACCATGACAAATAAGATAACTATAACAATCTTGTTCTGATGGATAGTGATAGAGAACAAGTTATTGAGAATGTTTTTGACCACAAAAACATAAACATGGGGTGTCAAAAAGGTCATTGATATAATTAAAATGATGATAATGGGACAAAATTTTTGTTTCAAATCCTTTTTCCAGGTTTTGTGTAATTAATTTAGTCAATAAGATTATAAGTCTATTTAATATTTTATTTCATAAACACAATATTATCCTTGGTTTTTAATTGAAATATTTATAAAAAATTTCTTAGCACAAGTTATATCATATGGTGACGTAATACATAAATATTTAAACAACATCCAAAGTTGAACAAAAATATTTAGAAATGGTACACCTTCTCAAAATATTATGATCCATCACTTTAGAATCATTTCCACTATAACACCCCAAGATTCTATGGTACGTTTCCCTTCGAATAATGCGATAGCGTGTGTTGTACGCAACCTCGAGTTCTAACACACACCACAACTAATTAAACTAGCCGTTGTGAATAGTAATACCTACTTTTTGAAATCATATATATTCAATATTTCAAAATGGACTTCATTTTTAGATTCTGAATATCAAAACTAGCCTAGGGTGAAATTTTGGTACATTTCGGATAACTTTCATATTTTGATGAATAGTGAAAATTTCTAAATTTTAATTAAAAACAACTTTTTTTAATCAAAATAATTAATAGTGATAAATTGTGATTTTGAGTGGTTTTAAAGTATATTTAGAATATATTTTTACCGTTTAATATAATGTTGGTCATTGGACATAATTTTACAATTAAACCGAACATAAACAAGTGTCAATCTTTTGATAGTTATTACCTCTTAAAAACACGCTTTTTGTTTTGACAGCGGGAATTAATTTTAAATTAATTTCTGCCACTTCTGTGTTTTGAATTTAGGAAAATGGATTCCATATTTAGAATCAGGATGTCCAAATTATGTAAATAGGTAACTTTTATTTTTACATATTTTGAATAATTACTGCGGTAAATATTATATTTACCATGGTTAAAGGGTAAATCCGGTAAATAAGGGTAAAAAAAATAATATTATAATAATACAAAGTTACCCAAAACGTGTCTTAACCTTATTGGTGGACACATACCCGACCATGAGCATCCTTGGGTCAATTTGGGGACCCCTTGGAGCCACTTGTATGTGGTAGGGACACTTTATATTAATAAAGTTAAAATAAAAATAAAAATGGCATAAGCTTACATCTTTTAGAAGAACAATTTTTACATAGGGTTATACATGTTGGATTTTCGATTATAAATATTCATTAGAAAGATAAAAATATTTCCTACATAATGATATTTTATTTATAATTTTTAGACATCAAATAATTTAAATTATTAATGACACAATAATGATGCAATGTTTACCTCATTAATAAATCATTTAAATAAATAAGATTATAATGATTAAAATATTATCTAAAACCTGTCCAATTCTTATTGGTTGATGTTATTTAGAATATTAGTCATCTTATCTTCGACCTCAATGATTTTTGGACCATTATAAACCGAATATAATTATATTATAAAGTAATACTTTCACTCTTTCCTAAAGAGCCCCTCTTCTTCCTTATAAAAGGAGACCACTTCTACTCATTCCTCACACCTCTCAAGACACTTGGCTCGTCCAAACTCTGCCCAAATAAGCTCCCCACATCCCTCTCCTCCTCCTTGAAGCTTACCCTTAGGCAGAAAGCATTTCAAGAAGTCCTTTGGTTCCAACCAAAGTGAGTTACCTAAATTAAAGGTAACGATTTCTCTTAAATTATTTTCATTTATTTTGCTTCTTCAACTCCCAAACTCTTTTTATTTCCTTTCTTTTGTAACAACACCAGTATCCTCAATATACTAGGATGTTGTAATAAGAAGGATTCAAACTACACATACACACAACTCCATCTAATGGATGATGAACATAATGTTTCTGTGGATGGAAAACTAACGCCTCACGAAACGATGATTGTTCAAATACATCTTACCACCTCTCATGGTGGCCATTATGATGGAACTGTAATTAAATATGATATTAATGATATATATTTTATATATAAGATTCTGTAATTCCATTTTATTTCATACCATTATTCGTTTCATGTTGTATATACATACGATAATTTCATTTGAGGAAGTGCGGACTACCGCCCCCTTAAAATGATATGACTCGTTCATACCACACATGGAACGTATAAAGGATGGTGTTAATGAACTTAAGTAACATATATAAAATATTATATTATACTGGAATATTAATATACCTATGTATCATTTGGATTCGATTCTTTTAAAATAAAAATTAAATGGAAGTAGCGTTCGTGCGTACGTACGGACTACCGTCTCCACGAACGCAATGAGATTCATTCTCCATCGTATCAATTCAAGTATAATTATCATTTAATGATTTAAAAATGATGTTTAAGGACTTGATATCATTCTGGATATGAATAAGATACAACAAACATGACTTATGTAACAAAACATATAAAAGAAAATGAGTAAGTTAACACCCGAAACGGCGATAATACTAAGATATTATTATCAAATCAATATTAAAAGATCATATATGATATCATATTAATGTATATGATTCTTGTATAATTTAATGACAATTATTTCACCATTATACAGGAGGTTAACCTACCCCAACCAAGGAAAAGTACAAGGTAAGGGTTATTTCACAATCTCTTCATTATCCGAGGTTGTATTATACGTAATAATCTACTGGGATCTCTTTATCATCCACATCCATGTTTCTTCGAAATGTATTTCAAAAATTTTTTACTATTTACAAGAATATGGGTTAAATTCATTTATACCCTTGTTTGACTTTTTATAAGAGGTTTATAAAGGAATCTTTCCATCGTTTTCAAAACAAGGTCCTTTTTAACCTCTTCGACAGAATTGAGGTAAGAATGTTTTTTTAACTTATACGGCGGGTGCGGTAATTTTACGCCGTTATAAAATCTTCAAGGCTTTACTTAGAAGCTTATAAGAATATTTTCAAAGAAAATGTTTTATTTTATATGGATCTTAAATGATTTCAAAATAAAAGGAGATATTTCTTTAAAAAGAATTTTGATTTCATCTATGTCAACATCCTTTGACGGATTTTAAGATTATTTGAAGTTGATTTATTATGATACAAAACTTCTATATTGTATTGAAGGTTTTGTGATATGTTTGACTATGGATGTGCTATTTTTATACCATTCATAGTTTATGGTGAAATTATTGACATTTCGTATGCTAGTTTTAATACGAATGTTTATGTTATGTTTAAACCTTTTCATATGGGAATGCATTGGACTTAATAAGTGACGGGTGGAGCCCGCTATAGCTCCTCGATGCATCGGTAGGTCTCATGAGACAAACTAGTGTCTTGGCACAAGGCCTTGACAAAATCTTATTTGTATTCTTGGCACGAGGCCTTGGCTATGTGGTTATGATAGTCTGGCATTATGCATTCCAACATTATGAAAGTGGTTATTGATTTTGCATGTGATTATTCGATTAGTAGAATATCCATGTGAATAAGTAAATGGCATTATTTCATTTTACTTTTGACATACTATGTTGAAGTTCATGTTTAAAAGGCTTTTGTTTTAGTAATTCATTGCCTTAAATGTTTATGCTTATTTTGAATGTTCCGCTATATTGTTATCCTTACTGGGCATTTGAGCTCACCCCTTTTCTATGTTTTATTTTTCCCAGGTAGTGAAGAAGTAAATTATGATTGACTTGCAGGGATATTATGAGGGGTTAATAGTGTGGATATGAAGACTTTGTTGTTGTAGTAGTTTTTCACTTTGAAATTTAATGTAAAACTTTATGAATATATCTAGTGTTTCCAAGGCTACTAAACCAATCGGTCTTTCGAGATTTGATCTTTCTTGTGATCATGCCAATGTTACGAAGTAATGCACCGACTCTGGGTAGTTGGGGTCGGTGATGCTCCGCGAAGCTCCAGAGGCGGTGATGCTCCGCGAACGCATTTGACGTTCGCGAGCGCGCCGCGAAGCTCCTGAGGTGGCGCGGAAGTTTTGCTTCGCGGCGCCCCTTGCCTATAAATACCCAGCTCACCCCCCTTCTCAGGACGGCCAAGGACGGCCACGGCCACTTCGCCCCTTGGGCGGCCGAGCGGAGCTCCGCATTGCGGCTCCGCGAAGCCATGCTCCGCGAGCAGCTTCCTTCGCGTTGCTGCTCCGCAAGAGGAGGATCCGCGAGTCCATGCTCCGCGAGCCTATGCTCCGCGATGCTGCTCCGCGAGACCAAGCTCCGCGAGACCCATCTGCTCCGCGAGACCAAGCTTCGCGAGACCCATTTTCTCCGCGAGACCCATTTGCTCCGCGAGACCCATTTGCTCCGCGAGACCCCTTTGCTCCGCGAGAGACCATTGCTCCGCGAGGCCATGCTTCGCGAAGCTACTTCGCGAAGACCCATCCTTCGCGAGGATCCTACCTTCGCGCCCACCGGTTCATACCGCGGGGGCTGCGCCCCCGCACCCCCGCTCGGGGTCAGTGCCGGGCCGGTCCCTTCGCTACCGTCACAGACCCCCATGCAAAATGGAGAGTCGCACCGCGAACATTTCGGGCCGGGATGCTGGGATTTTCCATTGCGCCCTTATGCGTTCCCACCTTCCACCTATGGAACACCATGATTCGAGATACTCCTCCACACACCATGAAACACCTTGAGTTGACATAACCTCTTGGTTTCATTCCATGTCGTGAGTCGAGATTCTCATCATCAATTCCCCGAGTACCTTGAGTCGAACCATCCCTCAGGCAACTCCTCCAAACCCGATCACCTGGCTCCTATGCCAGGTTGAACCAGAAAGGGCTGCTTTGCGTAAGTCCCAACACCAACCATTTCTAGGCACCTTCTGCCTAATAGTCCTATCTACATGACTATAAACTGTAGTACTCCCTATCTAACAAATGATAGGATGCCTCTCGCTTCTAACGAGAGATGCCTCATTCTCTTATCATGAGATGACAACAGTCCTACCTACATGACTCTAAACTGTAGTATTCTCCCTATCTAACAAATGATAGGATGCCTCTTGCTCCAAGCGAGAGATGCCTCATGCTCCAAGCATGAGATGCTAACAGTCCTTTCTACATGACTATAAACTGTAGTGATCCCTATGTGCCGAACATAGGATGCCTCTTGCTTCTAACGAGAGATGCCTTATGCTCCAAGCATAAGATGCCAATAGTCCTATCTACAAGACTATAAACTGTAGTACTCCCTATCTAACAAACGATAGGATGCCTCTCGCCCTATACGAGAGATGCCTCATGCTCCAAGCATGAGCCTCCAATAGTCCTATCTACATGACTATAAACTGTAGTACTCCCTATCTAACAAATGATAGGATGCCTCTCGCTTCTAACGAGAGATGCCTCATTCTCTTATCATGAGATGACAATAGTCCTACCTACATGACTCTAAACTGTAGTATTCTCCCTATCTAACAAATGATAGGATGCCCAATTCACCAGTGAGTTGGGATGCCCTCATGGCCAGACATGAGGAAGACATTACGGGCAGCTTCCTAGCGTAAGCCCCATTCACCATTGCCACTCCTTAGTGGCACCCGGGCAGCTTCCTAGCGTAAGCCCCATTCACCATTGCCACTCCTTAGTGGCACCCGGGCAGCTTCCTAGCATAAGCCCCATTCACCATTGTCGTTCCTTAGCGGCACCCGGGCAGCTTCCTAGCGTAAGCCCCATTCACCAGTGCCACTCCTTAGTGGCACCCGGGCAGCTTCCTAGCGTAAGCCCCATTCACCATTTCCACTCCTTAGTGGCACCCGGGCAGCTTCCTAGCGTAAGCCCCATTCACCAGTGCCGCTACATAGCGGTACCCGGGCAGCTTCCTAGCGTAAGCCCCATTCACCAGTGCTGCTCCTCAGCGGCACTTGGGCAGCTTCCTAGCGTAAGCCCCATTCACCAGTGCCACTCCTTAGTGGCACCCGGGCAGCTTCCTAGCGTAAGCCCCATTCACCATTGCCACTCCTTAGTGGCACCCGGGCAGCTTCCTAGCGTAAGCCCCATTCACCAGTGCTGCTCCTCAGCGGCACTCGGGCAGCTTCCTAGCGTAAGCCCCATTCACCAGTGCCGCTCCATAGCGGTACCCGGGCAGCTTCCTCGCGTAAGCCCCATTCACCAGTGCCGCTCCATAGCGGTACTCGGGCAGCTTCCTCGCGTAATCCCCATCCACTGTTGCGACCCCCATCCAGCGGTAATCCGTTGTGATCCTATCCAGCGGTAAGCCGTTGTGATCCTTATCCAGCGGTAAGCCGTTGTGATCCTTATCCAGCGGTAAGCCGTTGTGATCCTATCCAGCGGTAAGCCGTTGTGATCCTTATCCAGCGGTAAGCCGTTGTGATCCTATCCAGCGGTAAGCCGTTGTGATCCTTATCCAGTGGTAAGCCGTTGTGATCCTTATCCAGCGGTAAGCCGTTGTGATCCGATGCAGCGGTAAGCCGTTGACATCCCCATCCAGCGGTAAGCCGTTGTGATCCGATGCAGCGGTAAGCCGTTGACATCCCCATCCAGCGGTAAGCCGTTGTGATCCTATGCAGCGGTAAGCCGTTGACATCCCCATCCAGCGGTAAGCCGTTGTGATCCTATGCAGCGGTAAGCCGTTGACATCCCCATCCAGCGGTAAGCCGTTGTGATCCAATGCAGCGGTAAGCCGTTGACATCCCCATCCAGCAATAAGCCGTTGTGATCCGATGCAGCGGTAAGCCGTTGACATCCCCATCCAGCGGTAAGCCGTTGTGACCCAATTTAGCGGTAAGCCGTTATGGGCCTCCATCCTGGAGTAAGTCCCAACACCATGGGCCGCTCAACGCGTAAGCCCCTCTTCGCTTCTCACGGACGCACCCTTCGCGACGTGATCGTCAGGTCCTTGCAACCTCTTGTTTCTCACACCGAGCATGACTCACGTGGGCTTAGAGTGAGCACCGACCCTGACAAACCCATTTGAACTACGAGGTCTTTGATCCATGTCAAGGCATGGTACGTAGGAAGCCTCCACGAGGTTCAAGCCCACCATCAGTGGACCAAGGTCTACTTCCATTTGAACTACGAGGTCTTTGATCCATGTCAAGGCATGGTACGTAGGAAGCCTCTACGAGGTTCAAGCCCACCCGTCTTTCACATCGGGTTTCACCCCCGTCCAGCACGACGTTAAACTACACCCCGGTCCAGCGGTAAGCCGTTGTGACCCACCTGAACTACGAGGTCTTTGATCCATGTCAAGGCATGGTACGTAGGAAGCCTCCACGAGGTTCAAGCCCACCAACAGTGGACCAAGGTCTGCTTTCACGTCGGTTCACCGGCGAAACCCCATTTGAACTACGAGGTCTTTGATCCATGTCAAGGCATGGTACGTAGGAAGCCTCCACGAGGTTCAAGCCCACCATCAGTGGACCAAGGTCTACTTTCATTTGAACTACGAGGTCTTTGATCCATGTCAAGGCATGGTACGTAGGACGCCTTTATGAGGTTCAAGCCCACCAATAGTGGACCAAGGTCTGCTTTCACGTCGGTTCACCGGCGAAACCCATTTGAACTACGAGGTCTTTGATCCATGTCAAGGCATGGTACGTAGGAAGCCTCCACGAGGTTCAAGCCCACCATCAGTGGACCAAGGTCTACTTTCACCTGAACTACGAGGTCTTTGATCTGTGTTAAGGCATGGTACGTAGGAAGCCTCCACGAGGTTCAAGCCCACCATCAGTGGACCAAGGTCTACTTTCACGTCGGTTCACCGATACACCCCACCCGTCGTTCTTTCACGTCGGGTCCCATTCCTGTCCAGCGGTAAGCCGTTGTGACCTCTTGAACTATGAAGTCTTTGATCCATGTCAAGGCATGGTACGTAGGAAGCCTCCACGAGGTTCAAGCTCACCAGTCGTTTATTCACGTCAGGGGTCACTTTCGTCCCGCATGACGTTAAACTGTATTCTCCGAACTACGAGGTCTTTGATCCGTGTCAAGGCATGGTACGTAGGAAGCCTCTACGAGGTTTAAGCCCACCACCCATTGGACCAAGGTCCACTTTCACGTCGGCTCACCGACACACCCACCCGTCATTTCACGTCGGGTCCCATCCTGGTCCAGTGGTAAGCCATTGCGATCATCACCCATTTGAACTACGGGGACTTTGATCCGTGTTAAGGCATGGTACGTAGGAAGCCTCCACGAGGTTCAAGCCCACCCATCACCCAATTCACGTCAGTTTACCGGCACCATCCCGAACTACGCGGACTTTGATTCCCTGCCATGGGGATACGTAGGAAGCCTCTTCAAGGCTCAAGCCCAACTTCACCGTCGCCCCTGCGATGGTCCCATTTCATCCTCCTCCACTTCACTCATCCATCCATCACCCATCCTGATTCTCACCTGGGCCGCCACATCCCGGTGGGATCATGCCATCCACCTCCTCGCTGCTCCTAGCGGCGCATGGGCTGCTTTCCATGTGTAAGCCCCATCATATCTCCGGGTCGTTGTCCTCTGTGTACACCCCGATTCATCTCCCTTTTCCCCTATAGGGAGTGCACCACCTCGGATCCGTCCGCATTGGGCGTTCTGATCCATCGCCTTGGTAAACCTTCAAGGTGTTCCCTCATAGGGATATACCAATCTGGTCCGTCTCTATGGGACGTTCTGATCACCCTCATTCCGCCTCCGCAAGACGTTAAACTCGCGGCCTACCTCGTGATAAACATGAGATGCCTGAGGAAAACCTCGGATGGAACGCCTTTGGTGTAACCGTCTCTGCTAGACGTTAATCTTGCAACATACCCTGTGCTAAACACAGGAAGCTGAGGAAAACCTTAGATGTACGCCTCGGGTTCTGCACCCTTGAGATGCCCTCTTATGAGGAAGAATACAGGTTCCCCAATGTCCACGCACCCATAGATGCCCCGACATTCCTGATGTTGCCGTCTACTCCGACCGAAGGTCGCTACCATGTCAAGACCCTATGGAAAGTCTTGACGGAAGTAGTGTAATTAACCGGCGTCCATGACAATATGGCACCGGGAATGAGATTCACGAACAACGTATTAAATCTATAAGGGAGACCCGGACTAGGTGAAGAGTTCTGAGGAGGAATCCACAGGAGGAAGAACCGACATCCCATCATCCCGTTTCGATCAAGGAGCAGACGTACCTGAACAAGGAACGAATGCCGCCCGCCTTTGGAATGCGGGAATGCGGGGCAACACAGCCGCGCGTCCTCACGGACGGATGCGCGCGCGCCCCGGCAAAAGCGTCGGAAACAATCTCTTTTTCAAAAATCCTTATCTCAAAATCATGAACATATTAGGGCTTATAATTCCCTCATACAAGTGTATTATTTATAGTTAATATTTCCTACATTACCAATTTTATTAGTACCATTAAACATATGACCTAAAATCATTAATGAATAACTACTATAGTAAAATCATTATATATTTCAGAAAATATATTATGATATCATCATCAATAAAATAATTTTACGCCATATTTATTAGATCCAAATATAGAATCACATTTATCATTCCACTTAGGATCTTTCAATACATATGATTGAACATGATCCTTTATCTTTTTTTGCGGAATATTCAATTGATGTTTATGGTGTTCATTTGTATAATTCCCCATCTCCTTTCAGTTGAGACACCAAATAACATTTTTCCCTTATTCACTTTTCATTTTTTTCTTTAGGTGGACCTTTTTTTATCGCTTATAACAATCTTCAAATCCTTTCAAGAGTTTACTAGGGTGATTAATTCCACATTTATCACATGTTTAAAATTCATTCCTTCTTTTCATTATTTTCTGTGTTATTTTCTATTACATCCTCAATATTTATTTCTTCCCCTAGGAGCGAAAATACTTATATAATTCTCTATATTTCATGATAGAACATAAAACTATTTCATCGTATGAATAAAATGTTTGATATACCATATGATTGGAATTAATCCATTAAAATAAATAGTTAATATTTCATTCCATGTTTCATATGAAATAAATATCATACATTGATATCATTATAATGGAAAAATCATACTTTGTATAACATTCTTACTTATGTTTAATTAAATTAAGGAAATTTCTCTTCATCTTGATATTTTTTTTCAGGAGGAAAATATTTTATTAATGAATTTATCCTTAAAATATTTCTATACCATGAGTCTTATTTCCTATTCCAACCTAGTATTTGGGATCAACAGACACTATTTATCAGCATATCCATTTATATAATACACTATAAGTTTAACCTTTCAATTTTAACCACATCCTATTTCCATAAAAATCCTCTCTATAAACTTAATAAATTCTATATATGACATTGGGTTGGTGATCCCACTAACAGATGGCGGCTTATGTCTCATAAAGTGATCCAACATAGAAGAATCTCTTTCCAAAACAGGTTTCTCCATTTGGGAAATGTTATGTTTCATAACTTGATTAAGTGGCCCTGATGTATATATAACATTCTCTGTTACAATACCATCTATATTTTCTTACTCATCAAGGAAACCTTAAAATTATCCTTGAGTATTGATACACTTCTTTATTCAAGGTTCATTTCTAAACATTATCAAATAATATATTAGGTCATAAAATTATGAACATTTTATAATTTTACAAGTGTCCTAACACTTAACATAAATTGAAAAACAAATCAAGGATAATATTTAAACCATAAACATGGTTTCATTGTGGGTATCCTTACTTTCAAATAATTCATAATTATTTTTAAATAGAACATGAATTATCGTAAGCATGTCCACTAGGAGTGAAAAACCTTGTGTGTAGTAAGACCAGTTTTCATGAACTATGTTATGCTCATGTCAAGCCTGACACATAATTTTGGATTTGTTACCCCTAAGTACATAAATTATAGAACCAAATCCAGTTTTAGTATCCGAGTAGAGGTGTATTTATAATAAGGACCACATAATCATTACCTTACCAAAATTCAAGGAAGTTCCTATATACATATTCTAAAAGTTTACCTTAGAGTTTTTCTCTAATCATTATTTTCATGAATATACTTTCTATGGTTTCTACTAAACATACAATGGTAGCAACTGTAATGCCCCGATCCTAGAAGCCCAATGTTGTTGATTTACTTTATTATATTGGAAATATTGCGAGGAATAAATTTTCAAAGGAATGATTTGTTTATCAATTTTTTAAAACAATATTATATACATGATACCAATATTATATAGGAAGTATAAAATAAGACATGTTACATAATAAAATGAAATTAAAAGAATCTTATAAATCTCATTTAATGATTTCATCTTCATATCCTAAGGAAATATAAAAAATATGGGCGATATCAAATGCTTAGTAAGTGTAAGTATATAATAGTAAGTAATTAATCTATTAGAATAATCCACATGTCATCGTAAACAAATAATAACACCTAAAATTTTAAGTAATATATTTGGACAAATCAATATGGAAATGTATGTAACTGAATCACATCAAAATTTATCAATAAATTTAGAATTTAACTATAACCATAGGTATTTCCAATGAAAAAATATCTTGGATAAATAATAACTATATCGGACTAAATAAAATTCTTATTTGTTTAATGCCACAATTCCTAGGTACATAGTAGCTTTACCATCAATATTTTTCCAAAGATAGTGTATTATATATTAAAAAACTCATATGATTGGACAAATGATTCATCTCATGAGACTACTGATGCATAGAGGGGTATATATAACTGGGCCCCACCCATGTCATGCTAGTGAAAACCATTCCTCATATATCAAGTTATCAATTTTATTCATGAAAAATTCGGCTTATTAAATATATATATTTAGTAAATAATACATATTTATTAATATTTTCCCAGCTAAAAAAATATCAATCAAAGTATGCACCATTTAAAAAAATGGTATGTGGTTTAGGAAATAATTTTACACATCAAAAATGATTAAAGATATTGAAACTAAAATTACTTTCCAATGGAATATGATCATAAGGAAGTTGTTGTTTCAAGATAAAGTTATCAATCACAAAATAATGTGAGATTGCAATAACTTTTGACAACTATTATTTTTTAATTCAATCCTCTTGGATGAGATAATTCAAAGTGAAACATAGAATACATTAAAATATGAGAGAATCAATACATTAAATGTAAAATTTGTAGTATATGGACAACATTAAAGTGAATATGTGCATAATAAAAAATAATCCCCAATTGATTGTAAATTGAGACGAAATCCCTCACTACTTGGGTATCTTTTGAATTATGAGAAACATGAAATAAGAATATGACATGAAGAATTAAATATATTTAAAAAAAATTAAATTCATTATATAAAATTTCATATGTCATTATATACACCACACAAAAGTAATGAGCTGTGAATATGGAAAAAGTCTCAGAAATAAAAGTGATACTAGAAGTCCCATTACCATACACTCTATTTTGGTTGAACTCTCATTCAAATCATGAATAATGGTTTTAATCATGTCATTAACTTATACCAGATCCATATATATATTTATTATATCATATATAGTCCTTTTATGACATATTATAACTCTTTCCTTAATAATCTTTCATCAATTTCATAATTTCAGTTATTAATTGCCTTGTTTTTTGAGTTTGTTTTGACTTGTACGTTTTTGTTCCTTTTTCATATATCATTATTTAATCAACTAAAAAATGTAAAACATGATTTTAAATATTATATATACTCAATATATATCTATTTATATTATTCCATAGTTTTTGGAGATAGGAAATGAAATACATAGATCATGGAGATGGTAGGTCGTACATACGCATCAACGCAACATTAATTTTATTATCCTATTAAAAGAATTAAAATTATATGATATATATTTATATTAATATTCAATTATAATTATAATTTTATATTTATCAACTTTTTTAATTAAAATTATCCTTAATATATTCCATGTAGTTAGTGAAATAATCACATCGCTTTGAGGAGGTGGTTGTTCAGACGTCCCCAAACGAAGTTATCATACTCAAAAAAAATGTAAAATCATGAAGGTATATTTTATATAAAATAGTAATAATAATAAATAAATCATAAATAATATAAATAATATATTAAAATTAAATACATATTTATTTACAACTTTAAATGTTGGTAATGGAAGAATGAATGACATTAGTTAATGAGGTGGTAGTCTACCATACACATGAATGATGATCATGTATCCCATTTGGTGGAAGTGTGTGTGGTTTTAGGTCATAAAATTAATATAAAAACATAAAATTTTATTTATTATATATATTTTATTTAATAATTAATATACATAAACAATTTACGGTTTAGATAAAAAATGAAAAAAAGTGATTGTTAAAGAACGTTACCTCTTATTATGGTAACTCCTTTTCATTTATAACAAAAATCTTCATTTTTTTATTTTTCACCAAATTGAGGAATATTGGATTATTTGAGGTATTTTGGAAGACTATTTTATTAGGGTATATATAAGAAATATTTTTGATATGTGTGAATAAGTGGGTGGGTGTGTGCATTTTTATAGTCGAGTAGGAGTAATGTTCTTGTAAATACAAAAAGGTAAACACTATTGAGAGGTATTGTCACGACCCGACCCAACGGGGCTCGAGCCGCGACTCCCCAAGCCCACCTCTAATAGGCCAGGGGCTGGCGACTGGCACTGAGTAGGCTATCACGCAAATGGGAGGCATTAGCCTAAGGTACCTTTACACACGCACCCACATACACCTCCCTGGAACAGTGAAGAGATATATAAAACTGAAAAGTAAAAATGCATGCATACACTATCCCACAACCAGAGTACAGCAGAAGTATAAATGGAAAAACAGGGCCCACCAAAATAAAACTAAAAAAATGCATCCAACCTGCTTTGAAGAAGGGGAACACTGCCACAAACACCGCCGGAAAGCTCCCTCGGCACCGCACTGGCAAACACCCCGGTCAATCTCTCTCACTTAGCTCCGCCTGCTCTGGGTCCTCTTAGGACTCCTTCGAATGGCATGTGGTCTGCACAAGACACAAACATGTGCGGTCAAAGCCTGTGCAGGGGTGAGTATAAACATACTCAATAGGCACCCCAAAAACCCAAAACCCAAGAGAGCAACTGAAAGGCAATAGTCCGCTCATACCAGCCAGAGGGAACCCAGACAAGAGAGAAACTCCATCTCGTGACCTTCCTCGGTTAAACACAACTAGTCAGCTCAGCTCAGGTGTTATCCCATACATACACCTTGAACAATCCATATATAATCTGCTCACGCAACAAGCCACATGTGGTACCGACCTCAACACCAGAAACTGTCCACAACAAGGAGAGTACACTCCATGAACATTGTCATCCCAGATGACACTCATCCGAGAGATACACTCCATCGGGTTTCTCACAAACCACTCAGATGCTCACCTGAGAGATCATGCTCATCGGATATCATCACTGAGGAAACCTCGCTGAAACAACAAAACTACCAATCTCTTTGGAAAGGAGATCGCTCCTAGGGTCCGCTAAGGGATACCAGAACCCACTCTGGTATACGAATCTCACAGATAGGGGATCACTCCCAGGGTCCTCTGGGGGATACCACGACCTGATCTAGCATACGTAGTTCTCACAGACAGGGGATCACACCCAAGATCCACTGGGGGATACCACAACCCGTTCTGGCGCTCGACAGAAGCACATCACTCAGATAGAGGATCATCGCCCATATAAAGGTGGTCACGGCGATACCGGAACCCTACCTGGTATAACTCGCGATGTAGGGGATCAAACCAATGATGCTGAAAACCTACCGAAACCATGAGCTGAGTAATTGATTGAAAAACCAACGATACCGCAACCCTACTATACACCTCATTATGATTAGGGGATCGTATACCCGATGATGCCACAACCCTACTTAGCACGGCCCACTGCGTAGGGGATCATATTCCCAATGATGCATAAACCCTACGAGGTTAACCTGCTAGTTAGGGGATCACCTCCTCTGAATAAGCGGTCACAATGATACCAAGAACCTGATCTAGGGAAAATATTTTAGAGGATCCCGCTCCAGGCCCATCGGAGGGAAGCCACAACTCTAACAGTTTAAACATCCCATCGAGAGGATCACAAACCTATACGAAGGTTATGATGCCACGTGAACCCTCGTAGGAACGAACCAAGGGAGAACCCTTAACCACTGCTGGCCCAAACATTGCTAACCTGAGCGACCCGCCACAACGCCACACTGTGCACCTCCTAGGCCAATACTGAGTCCACTATCGCTAACCACATGGAAAAACACGCAGGATAGGCTATTTACTCGCCTGAAATGGAGCACCGATAAAAAAACACTATTCACCATAGCTAGCTCATGTGGGCCCCACACAACGATCCCAAAACCCATCGAGTAGATCATATCACGACGATCCCCTTAGAAAAACAAGCAGAATCGACTACTCGCTCGTCCGAAACAGACACTCGGTGAAAAAGATAATTTTCACCGAAGCCAGCTCGAATGGGGACCACACCTCAATTCTGAATCTCATCGAACGGATTGCACCATTGTGATCCTCTCGGAAAAATACACAGGATCTACTAGTCATCCGTCAAAATCGGACTCCTGGTGCGAAAGCTGCGTTTCTCCGCAAACGCCAAAACCCAGCGTCATGGGGCCCACACCCCTTTCTCAGTCCCAACACCCGCGAACCATCTCAAAATGTCCGTCGTACCTTCAGGGTCTCAACGCCACTGACGGCACATCATTCGAACGCTCCGTGTAGAAGTTACGGCTGGTCAAAGTCAAATAATAATTAAAATATTATTATTATTCGACGTATCGTGACCCCGGGTCACGGACCCAGCTCGAAAAAACCTGAACCTATCCCAATAGGTCCGTCTCAATCCCCGGGTCGCATTGCTGCAAACGGCATGTGAATCAGACCTTTGGATTACACAAACCGGAGGATTTTAGAACCCCCGGCCTAAATTGGACCGGACCGGCCCCACTTGGCATGTCCGGCTGGCCCGAACCGGCCCACACCGGCCGGTCCAGCCTCCGCCACCGCCGGCCCGCGCTGGCTGGAGGCCCTCCGTCGTACGGTGGCTCACGCCGCTGTAGGACTGCCTCATCGTCGTGTTGGACGGAATGCCACCACCAACCGGGCGGTCACCGCTGCCTCACCGCAACGGCCCGCCGAGGCCGGCCGCCGTCCACCGGCGCGCCGGTGCCGCGCCGACGGATCTTCTGTAGACCGCTGGGAGCTCCCTGGTGGTCCGTTTTGCGATCTTGAGGCGTCTGCGCTACCCTCGGGACCCGATCTACACTGCTACGGCTTTGATTTGCAGGAAAACGCAGAAAAAATGGGACCGAGGGTTAAAACTAAAATCCACCTACCTCGCAGGCGAAACTCCGATGTTCTGCCTTAGATACGTGATCCAGAGCATCCGTTGCGCGCTCCTGGATTGTCCGCAGTCAAAATATGAGCTCGTGGGTGCTTCGTTTGCTCGATTCGGCGGATCGGCGGTGAAGAACGGTGAAGAACGTCGAGAGGAAAGATAAGGGGGTTGCTGATATTTATATCAGCCCCCCATCGGCGCCAAACCCGCCTCAGACCCGACGCCCGATTCGAACAAAGGTAAGGTCACCCCTAGGGTAAACGCGCCATTATGAATGCAAAAAAGGACTCAGATTTTCAATTCGAGACTCCATTCAGAAGTTATTCGAGTCAACGCTCTCACACTAACTTCTCCATTTAATTACAAAAATTCCCCTGGTGGTGTTTCTCAATGTAGGCCCGCGCCAACAAAGCTTACACCTCGCCTAGGGTAAACGGCATGTTCCGGACGCAACTGTGCCCTCAGATTTCCGTTTTGAGCTACTGTTTATTATATATCACACCTCCTCCACGTGCATAGTATAAAAATACTTAATAATTTTATACAATTAATTCCAAGCACACCGGGCCTCAGAATCTTCCGCCGTCTTCGTGCCTAGCTCTGGAATTATTCATAGAAATATTCCAAAGTCTGACTGGGTCAAAAACCCAAGTCGCTACAGGTATTCCATACATAATGTGACTAAAATAATGACAAAATATGTTAAAATTATGGATATTGTATAAAAATTATATAAAGTGGGCTTTGGACATGTTTGATGATGATTTTTCCCCATTTTTATTACGGCTTATTCACTTGTTAAGCTAGTTTTTATCTTAATCATTATAATTAATTTTATTTTCTTTAACTACACTTTTTGGTCAATAAATAAGTTGAAATAATTATAAAATATAAATTATTATTATTCTAATTATGTAATCATTTTATTCACATTATAATCACATATGTGTAATAAATTAATTTAAAATTAATCACATAGAAGGGATGAGAAAGGAGGATTTAAAAGTAAAAATAACTAAGATTTTAAAATATTATTATCTAAAAAATCAATATAAAATTTCTTCCAATTACCTAAATTGGATTAATATATTTAAAATTTTTGTAATAAACTTTAAGAAAGTTAATTATAGAACTTAAACCTACAAACTACTTACATGAAAAATAGTTTTCAGTTAAAATTCAGTACTTTTACTGCTCATCAAAAAATGAAACTTAAAAGAAAACCATAAAAAATATAGCCTATGCTAATTTCTTCATTCCAATTTACAAAATGAATATTATTTTGTCAAATTTAATTTATAAATTTTTAACAAATTTTATTTAAAATTGGGCCACCATTAAAAGGTGGAAAGTTGCCTATAGAAAAATAAGTCTTTTATGCGTAAAATTTGGTTTGTTCTTATCTTATGCCTATAAAACCTATTCAATGAATGTAAAAACTAATTGACTGAATATATAATATATATATATATATATAATTAATATCACTGAATAATATTAATTACTTTAATTTTTTAATAAAAGACCAATTTGAGTAAATAAAATATTTTTCTTATACAAAAATTCCTTTTGACTCAATTAGATTTTATATTCATTTCTAACGAAAAAGAATTATATAAATATATGTGGAAAATATTTTGTAAATTTTGTTAATACTTTTCATTTATGTCATAAAAAATTTTATCTAATAACTATAATATTAAATAATATTATTATTATTGTCTTTTAGTTCAGTGAAATACAGTCTTTCATGTAATAAAAATTATCGAATAAATTGGTATTGTGTATAAAATAAGAAAACAAAGTGTTGTGTGTACTAAAAGATAATTTATGTGTTTTTTATAGCTTAATATTAACTTGGATTTGATTAAAAATAAATCTATTAAAAAATTAATTTTATTCCAAAATTAAAATATTTCAATGCCTTGGGGAGTAACAACATCCATGTGATATGGTGATGAATAACAAATCACATCCCTTCATAGAGGTGGTAGTCCACACATACGCATAAATGATGTCATCATTTTTCAGCGAATCGAAATTTATTAAGTTAAAAGAAATAATAATTTTTTTAATGATTCATATTCATGTATATCGTATATAAATATAAATTTCATTATTATAACCATTATTGAGAGATGGTGATGAAAATGAATTACGTTGGTGCATGAGGCTATAAGTTGTTTAACACATGAAATATGAATTCCATTAAAATTAGATTGATGTTATATATGGGTATAGATTACTTGATTAACAAAACAACATATCAATATATATAGGATACCACTGATTTTATCCTTTTATGGTTTAATAATATTTTAAGGAGGAAGTAGAATAAATAAAGGTAATACTTGTGGTTAAAACTATACCTATTATCTAAAAATTCTCCTTTGATTTAAATAATAATCCCTATAAGGTTTCAATTCAAACTAAAAATGAAAAATTTAATAATGTAAAGGAATAAAGGAAATGATTTGGGTATTTCATAGTTGAACCATGTGGTTCTTGAATTGTGATGTAAAGATAAAGAGAGATGTCCATCTATAAGAGAGGGGAGGGCACTCTTAGAATTTACCAAAATATTAAATTAATATAAATATTTTTTCATTGTAAAATGGATAACAACTAATTTAATAAAAATATAGGATGATTATGGATCTAAATACTCTAATATAATTAAAATTAGACATGTTTTAAAAACATCATTAACCTTACCATTTATTATTAACCCTCATTAACTATTTTCTCACTTACTGTAAGAACAAGAATTTGTACACGTTGAGGTTCAATATAGTTTCTATTAATTAAAAAAATGGAACATGAATTAAACATGGTATATATTAAGTACCATATGATAATAATTTGGAAGAATATAATATTTTATGAATTTCATATCATTTTAGTAAATATTATTTATTATAAAATATTAATAATGCCAATTTATTGAATTATTCATTAATTTTACATTAATAACATCAAGACATCAAGTAAAATTAGTATAAGTTATTTTAATAAATCCATAATATGTAATATTAAAATAAAAAATTCATGAATCTAATTACTTGTCTCAAATTTTAATACTTTTAATAATGATAATATCATTTATTTGATTTTTTCATTAATTGAATAATTACTCTTTACACATTGTTAGAGAATTTAATGTAAATTTTTTTACTTAAAATTAAAAATAAAATACCACGATTAAGATAAATCATTTATATTTCATATTAATATTTATAATAAAACATATACTATTATTATCCCCATGTTAAAATTATTATAGTTATTAAAATTAATATTGTGACATTTTTTAATTTTCTTTACCTAAAATATTACGAGGGTCATAATCATTACCAAATTTAAAATGGTCATATAACAAAATATGGGATTATTATGGAATTATTGTACTCAAAAAATTAAATTCATCATTGTTTTAGGGTCATTTTACATTCCTTTTCATTTTAATTTTTTCTTTAATTACTTGGTTTACCCTTTACCTTGGTGATAAATGTTACTATGGTTACTATTCCTATTAAGAAAAAATGACGGAGAGTTTTTTTAAAAAAATTGAACCCACTTATTCCAAAAATGGAATCATGTTTCCAAAATTCAAAACATATTAGTATAATAATTTATTTTAAAATAAAACTAGAGAACAAAATGGAAAATGGTTTTTTAGAAAAATGTCTTTTCAAAATATAAAATCTTTTTATACAAAATTCATGTTTGAAACTCTTTTATAAAAAAATAAAATTGGATTATTTTATATAAAAAGGAAATAATAATAAAAATTACTGAATAAAAATATAATTTCACATTTTAAATACTTTAAAATGAAAATATTTTTCAATAAAAATCAATATTCTTTACTATTCAAGGAAAAATCAATGTTTTCAATAAAATTAAATATTTCTCCATAAGATAATTTTTATATGATAATTAAAAAATGATATTTTATTTTAGAAAAATACAATTTATTAAATTTAATAAATTAACTTTATAATTGTATTACAATATCCAGAAAAAACACATTTTCTAAGAAAATATGTCTTTGAAGAATAAATGAATATTCTAAGAATTGGGTTCTTATTTTAGAAACATTAAATTTTAAATTTTTATTGATTAGAGACATAATACATATATATTTCAAAATATAGTTATTATAATTCATTATCCCAAATATAATGTCTAGTTATGTGGTTCAAATTTTAATTATCATATTTAGAGGCTTGTTAATTCTGTGTGTTTCATATTTTTTAAGTAATCAAACATAGTCTTCTATTAAAAAAATGACGATATATTACATTCCCATAGAGTATTATTTGAAATTACATTATGTTTAATTGGGGTAATTGATTAAAAAAACTAAATAGGTTGAATAAATATAAATAATGTAATGAATAACTTTTAAAGTGACATTTTACAAGAAATAATTCCTGTAAGATTTGTGTGATAAGATAGACAGGAAGTTCTTCATATTAAAGAAAAGTGAAGTATAAGGTGTATCAGAGTATAATTTTAAATATAAAATATTATAATATAAATGTTTTCAATATTTATGTAATATATAATGAAATATTCCCATTTATTTAGCAGTCTTAAACTGAGTCTCTAAAGTTCACTGGTTTGTCAAAAAATTAAATCATATTATGATATAATTTCATGTTCCATTAATCTACAGAAATAATTTTATAGGTCTTATTTTTTTATGGGAGGTTAATAAAATAATAGTTCTACTCATTATTATGTTAATATGAATGTTACAAAGAATAATAAAGGGATCATGATATTTCCCACATGTGATAATTGTGGAAAAAACATATAAGTTCTTTTATAAAGGTAAAATGAGTATGTTTTAATTGTATAGAAATGGGTGGTAATGCTCTGCAATACTAGGTAAAAAAAAGAAAATAATGCAATCTGTTGAATCTACTATAATTATATAGGGAATTATTAAATCCAATGTCTCAAGAATCAGGGGAACAAACCATAGAAGAAGCCAAATGGAGAAGGATAATCTTATACAATTACTGCATGTATGATCCTGTATTATTCTTAAAATATGTTTTGGTTTAAGTCATTCATTTTGGTATGATAGGTGTTTTATAATGTTCCTGAGAAAGCAAGGGGTGTTTCAGGGGTTTGGGGTATGAAAGAGGAGTAAATGTTTTTTTCTAGGCATGTTGCACAGTTTGCACAAGATTAGTGCAAACCGTGCAAAGCATCCTAGTTAACCGTGAAACCACAAATAGAGGATTTGGAACTGCTACAACATATATAAGATAAAAAATTTATATTCCTTGGTAACTATGTGATGGGGTGATTTTAGGATAGTGTCTAACACACGGTTTGTGCACGGTTTGGAAAACTGTGCGTGTAAACCATGCAATCCGGTAAAGTTGAAAAAATTACAAAAATATTTTCTCTGGATTTTTAACACCTACTTGTGATTTTCCTCGTCTCTCCTTCACACACCCAAGGGGAAAAAATGGATGACCCAAGCATCTAATAAGTGACTCCCTTTCAATACAAGGCTATTTTGGATTCCGTTTCTTGTGGACCACAGCCCTGATTAAGTTTAATCTTCTCATTGCTTCCTCTTATTGATTAGGGTTTTAATTTTTCTCTCTTATAAATCCTAATCTATAAAACCATTCTTTTTGGAGAAAATATTTTTTAAAGAATTAATTTGTGGTTTAATTATAAACCATGGCTAAAATTAGTAGTTTGTTCACCATCATATTTTAGGTTGGTGGTCTACAGGAATTATCTTGTAGTTTTTTTATAGTTACAGGCATGTTATTTGAGATATTGTCACTCTGTTGTAGTAAATTTGTTTCCTATAGTAATATTAAGTTATTTTGGTGTCGAAATGATAATTTGGACCCCTAACAGTCTCCATGGGATGTGTTGAAGAAGAATATAATGTTTAGGGCCACCCATAGGGTGCACCGACATTCCCAAACCTATGAATTTCCAAATTCAGTGGTGGAGTTGATGTGTAATAACATGGATCCCTTGTGGAACATGATAACATGATTAGTTGAGTGGAATATGGAATATTGATAGTCATACCAATGTTTTTGATGTGTTATAGGGTTGTTTGACATAGATTATATGTGAGTTATTTGAGTTAAATGAGACATTGTCAAAGGAGTTATGAATTATGTAGAGATTCCAAAATGAATTAGTATATATGAAATGATGAGAATGCTAATGTTGAAATGGCTTGTGAATTGAATAGAATGTAAACAGGTTGAAAATGGAATTGATTTATATATATTGAATGGGATAGTACATGGGAATTATGGGGTATGCTTAATGTGGTGAATGTAATAAAGTGGTTGTGTTATTTGAAATTATAATTGTAAATTAAAGGCATACGTGTGGAAATTCTTGGGAAATGATAAATGGGATAAATATGATAATGTATGGTAATTGATGACTTTTGGATAATGTATGGGAGTTGTTGAGTATACTAAAGTGGTTAAGGCTTGAGAATGGTTATTTATCTAAATGGATATCAATTGTAAATGGAAATGTTTTAATATGTTATGGAATAATATGATTTACCATATAGATTGTTTTGTATTATGAATGTTGTATGTATTGATTGTGTTTGGTAGTTATATGTTTTTTGTGTGGTGTAGGTATGGATAAGTATGTGCACATTAATTGGTGGTGGGATAAAGGACTAATGATCCTTCCCTATGTAAGGTTGGACTGATGCTCTGGCTTACCCAAGAATGCATGGGTTGGGGAGTTGGACTATTGTTTTATTCCCCTAAGGGGTATATGTAATGAAAATAAATGGACTGAGGCTCCAAGGTATGTTTGGTGATCAATTGATATGATCATCCCTAATGATATAAAGACTTATATTTTTCTATTATGGAAAATGATATATGCCATGAACCTTGCAAGAATGATGTGAATTCCTAACTAATGAAATTTCTGATTGATGATGAACTAGTAATAAAAGAGACATAATTAATTAAAAACTTGGTTAGTAATAGATGATAAGAGAGTGATGACTAGTGTCCCCTAAATTTTCTTTCCCTTAATCTCCATTCATTTAACCTTTCATGTTCTATCTATTAGACTAGATGTTTTGTAAACTATGTTGGTGGTGGCCTACTTAGTTGTAGTCACACCCCGCATAGGCCTCCGTTGGTAACCCTTGAATATTTCACACTTATAGGTTAGGAAAAGGGGAAGGGTCAAGTGATAGGGAGTTGAGTTAGACATGGGATATACATGGATGAGGTTCCAGATATGAAGTAAGGACCTTTTTGTGGTTTCTATTGTTTTTAATCATTTTGGGGTTTTATCATTAGTCATTGTAGCATGACATGACATATTTACTGTTTCTTGTGGACTGTATCTAGTTTTGGAGATGTTTCGCAATGATTGTTATTGGTTTCTTCCTAATGTTTTTGTTATTTATATTGTGTTCTACTATAAATTAATCTAGTAAAGAGGTTATAGTCTCCCTGTGTGACTTATTAGACCCTCACTACTAGTCGGAAACCTCTAGCATATGAGGAGGAACATTTGAGGTTGTGTGATGACCTGAATCGGGGAGCCGATTTTGTTGCACCCGTGTCGGGGATGTTACAAAGAGATATTAGTGGAGTTATCTTCCCTTTCTTACAATATGGGGATGGTACAAAAGATATTATTAAAGTCTTCATACTTTATAATGAGCTCATTCTTGGGAGTAGCTAACAGAAGTATGGGGGAAAAACCAAGTCACCCAGGGTAAGAATTATTTTCATTGTTTTTGGTTTTTACATGTGATGATATTTCACTATTGGGTGATTCACTTGTGTTTTGATGTGATATATTTATTATATTTCTCTCATAGTTGGAATGGAATGAGTTTGTGCAACCATACATCATTCTAGGAATTGTTGTAAATAAGTGACATGCATCATGATAGGAACACACAGTATGTGTGTGTGAGGTAAAGAGAAAAATTCATTTTACTTCCTTGAAAATTTAATGTAAATGTTCTCTAATAATTTTGATTCATATCGGTAAATGATAGGAATATAAATAAATAGTAAGGAATAGTGTGTACAAATAATTCGTATACCTAGGTTAAAAGTTCATGTGGTTATAAATTATAAATATTGAATGGTGTCCAAGAGAAAATTATTTCTGTAGTGAAGGTAAAATTATTAATGAGTTTTCCATTATGAAACATCTAAATGTGTTAAAATGGTTATTTTACGAAGTTGTGGAAAAGTGAGTTTAAAATTTGAATTTATGAGTTCAAAAATAGTGAGGTTAATTATAAAGGATGTGTAATGGTGGATGTTTAGTGAGAACTGGGTAATTCGTATTCCTTGTGGTGTCAATTAGGTCCTTTGTATTGGTGGTTTGGGTAGTGAGAATTCCATAGTTTTAGAGCTTGGATATGATTTGTGACTCCTTTTTGGTTACAATATGGGATAAGATATATGCTTATAGAACCCTGAATAGGATATGAAATTTGGGTCTTGATGAATTTTATGGTAATGTGAGCATAGAATCTATTGTGAGTTATGACCACATAAAGTGTAGTCAAAACTTTAAGGATGGTGCTTGGGTTTTGGTGAACCTATGAGTAGGGACCTTTCATTTTTTAGTTTGAATTCTCCAGAGGTTGTTTGGCTTATAGTGTCGATGTATGTGTGTAATTTCCTTTGATATGGAACCGGGAGTAAGTGGTTGTTGGTGCACTAGGAACAATTTGTATTGATACATGGGTGTGAGTTTCAATCATGAGAATTGGTTTTTTCATATCTAGATGACTATGGTTGGAGAGATTACCGATGTATTTTTTTTATCGTAACCTCATTGCGAAGATGATATCATTCGACCTCCATGGTGACCTTTGAGAGATTCGTATGGGATTTCTAGTACATTTGGGTGTGTGTCAGTAAGGAGGATGATTATAATTTTAAAGTGGGACAAGGAAGATGTTGTCTCGTGCGGGTTTGGATTAAATGGATAGTGGGAGGATTTATATTAGGTGATGTGACTTGAGATGTGGTTATGCACTGAAAGTTTCAGGAAAACCAAGGCTAACATCATGGGAGGCTAGCCCAGCGGTGCAGGTTCCTTGGAATATAAATCATGGAAGATTCTCCAAAGGTGGAATTGAGGAATAATGATTACCATCCAAAATTGGTGAATGATATGGATGTATTTCATCCCTTCATAGAGGAACCTATGTGCTAGTAGTGGGTTGTAATGCTTTTTTCGAAGGGTTGTATCGTAAGAATGCATGGAACATCTGTTTGTATGATGATGAAGGGATGCCTCAATGTTCTTCTTGGTGGGAGATAAAAGGGAGAATAAATTGTGGTTAGATTATTTTGTTCTGAAGGTGAAAATTAGGTGAGGCTGGCCGTGTGGATGAGCTTGTTGTGTAAATTTTCTAGTTATTTTGTGATGTTTTGATAATTTCATTGTGCCATAGAGGCTGACTAACTAAGTGCCATAGTTTGGGTAAGTTATTGGGTGCCCGGATATGCTCGTGTGATGGTGAATTGTGGGGAGTAAATTCAATTAAGTGTGGCTGAAAGAAAGTGGAAAACATGAAGTCCCTAAAGAGTTATACATATGGGTTTTCACTGATAAGGAATGAATTTGATCAAGAGGAGAGTACATTTTTCTCTTTAGAACCAATGTGGGAAGCATGGATATGTGATATACCATTGGTTCTATTACTGCGGTCTATAATTATGTTGGTCGATGATCATCATGGTCATTATGGAAGAGCTCAAGTGGCTTGGTGGTAGTAGAGTTGGTGGATTGCTAGTTCATAGTAGCTTGGAGGATGGTCGAGGAATAGAGGAAAGTCTATGTCGAAAAGCACTACATAGTGGTGATGGTTATGTTTTGTTGGAATGTGATGATATGTGTGTGGATGGGAAGCCCGAGATCTAGGAAGGCCATAGTGCCCCACAGTGGGAGGTGACATCGATAATGGATAAGCTGCAGATGATGTTCTTTGAAAATTTCTTAACATACCTCAACTTGTGACGATTACTACCAAAATCTTAACATCATCGCATGTACATTGAGAATCTCTTGATTCATGCAAGAAGACATGAATTTGTTTTGGTTGGTTGAGGTATATCCTGGATATTACAATCCTGAGAGAGGTATATGTGGAATTGGATGATGGGATGTACACCATCAATGGGTTTGGGTAAGGTCTATGGGTTGTAATGAATGTTTATGAATGAAGTGTGTGTTTTTTGCGGTGGTCGATAATGGGACTTAGGTGTCGTTCATTAATAGTTCCGGAAAGTGCTAGATAGACAAGTCTATGTTTTGGGATTAAGCATGTGATCAAGTATGATCTATGGTGGTTGGAATTCCTTAGGGAGAAGAGTGGTAACGACACTCTTAAGGTGGGGAGTGACAAATTAGTCATGTCTGTGTAGTGTAGATCACTAAATTGATGTGGCGGCATCAGCATATCGATGAGAAACACATGGGGTGTATGTTTGGTCTCTCATGTAGTCTATATGGGTCGTGATTATGATGAATGATTGAGCCAAGTAGTGGCGTTGGGCTCAGGGTGGTTTCAAATGAATTCAAGAAGAGTGTGTTAAGCTGTTGAGGGTGGTGGCATGACATGGTAACCATCGTGGAAAAATAATTTGGGTTCTATACTACAACTAAGATTGGGAGTATATTCGGGTATGTGTCTTTGGTTACCTAGGTCCATGTAGTTGGGTGAGTTTTGATATGTTATGGCGAATGAGAATGGGTGTGGTAAGAGCGATGCACCCCAGTTTGATGCCATAATGGCATGCACCATGTGGAACCGATGTCATACATGAGTGAGGTCGGGTTAATCATAGTCCTTGAATTGATGGTGTAGGACTGTCCTCCCAGACAGTTTCAATGGTGAGGCTGGATGCCAATTCATGGTAATGTCCCTATGGAAGCTCGGGGGCAGTGAGTTCAAACACATCAAGTGATGAGAAAGATGAGATGAGATTATGGTGGGTTTTCTTCTATAGTGGGGCAACAAAATAGTGGGATATGGTGGAGAGAAACACAAGGGCCATGTTTTTGGTTAATTATGTGATTGAAATTTCTAGTTAAAGGAACTCGAGTGGTCACCATTTGGGTGAGTGACCCTGATTGGGAGTGTTGTCCCAAATTTGAAGGGATGAGTTCCCTAATATTTTTGGTTGTGTTCAGATGCATGGCTGTACAATGGGATCACTGATACGTGATTGGTGGATCGACGTAATTTGGGAAATGTTATTGTAAGGACGGTGTGTTTTCCATTCGTGTGATATTGGGTTTTCTCACCACTAGAGTTTTGAAAACTGAGAAAAAATAATTTGAACTGATTTGGGGTCATGAGTTGTGAAGATAATCACACCTTTGGGGTCATGAATGGTTCCCCATGAAGATATGATGATGTGTGTGAAGTTTCCATGTGCATTAAATCCTGAATTGTAGCCTATTTTTTCCCTATAAATTTCTTGTATTTGATGTATGATTGATGTTGATGAGTCCTTTAAAGATAATCCAGTTCATGTTGTGGGTTAGGGTGAGGTAGTCTTGAAGAGAAACATCATTCCCTTTGTTCAAATCATGTGGTAATATTATCATGCTCAATGATATACATGAAAAAATGGGGAATTGATAGGTGGTCCTAGTCTCCTAGTCTCTTGGTTGCAGAATCTCTGTGATGCTTGGGAGCTTGGCTTGAGGATGCGCCATTATAAAGTGGGGAGTTTTTAAGATCCCGTATTATATTTTGTTTATGTTTTAGTTTAATTCATTCATTTTTGTAAGATAGGTTTTTTCTAAATTTCATGAGAAGGGTCATGGATTTTTTGGGGATTCGGGGCATGAACGAGGAGGAAAAAGATGTTTTTGTGTCATGTTTCACAGTTTATGCATGGTTAGTGAAAACCATGTGAAACATCCCTTGTAATTGTATAGCCTTGTATAAAGGATTTCACACTATTACTGAATTATTAATATAACTATTCATAATTCCTAGGAAACTGTGTGAAGGGTTGATTTTGGGAGAGTGGCTCGCATACGGTTTTCACACGGTTTGGAAAACCGTGTGGGTAAACCATGCAACCCAGAATAGTTGGAAAACAAAAAAATTCTATCCTTGGATTTTTAACCACAACTCATTATTTTCTTCCTCTCTTCTTCTTGAAACCCTAGGGATCAAATTGGATGACGCAAGCTTCAAAGAGGTGATTCTCTTATTATCCTAGGACGTTTGGAATGTCATTGGTTTTACATTAGACACGTGTAAGTTTAATCTCCTCTTTATTTCCACTTCTCGATTAGGGATTGTATTTTTATCTCCTCTCTATCCAAATCTCTAAAACCCTATTTTCCTGATAAATCTAGGTTGAAGCTTCAATACGTGGTTGAGTCTAGATCAGAGTTTATGATTAAGAGTGTGTTCGTTGTTTGACTTGAGGTAGGTGTTCAAAAAGTATTATACCATAGTTTTGTTATAGTTTCTTGCATGTGCATTGAGATCTTGTCCCTCCCTTGTTGTTCCTTTGTTTCCATGAGTAATATTTGGTTATTTGGATGTCTAAATGATGATTTGGACCCCTCATGGTTCTTATGGGATGCGTTGAGGAAGAATATAATGTTTAGGGCCACCAATGGGGCGTGCAAACATTCCTAAACCATGGAATTAACAAAGTCATGGTTGGAGTATATGTGTAATAACATGGAGCCCTTGTGAAACATGATAATATGGTTAATTGAGTTGAATATGGAATATTGATAGTTTTATCTAGTTTGGTGATGGCTTAAGGGGTTGTTTTAAATTGCTTAGTAATGAGTTAATTTAGTTAAATTAGATTGTTTCAAAGTGGTTTTGAATTATGTTGAGATTCCCTAAAGAATTAGTATATTTGAAATGATGAGCGTGCTAAATTGGAAATGGATTATGAATTGAAGAGCATGTAAATGAGTGGCATAATAGAATTGATGAATATATATTTAATGGGTTATTATATGGGAATTAATGGGGATATCTAATGGGTTTAATGTAATAAAGTAGTTGTTTTATTTGATATAAGAATTGTACATGAAATATATAAGCGAAAAAAATCATGACAAATGATAAATGGGTTAAATGGTAAAATTTATGGTAATTGATGAATATTGGATAATGTATGGGGTTTTTTTAATATACTTAATGGGTTTAGTCATGATAATGGGGATTTAGATAAATGGTTTTGAATAGTAAATTGATATGTGTGTATGGGTTATAAAATAATATGATTTACCATGTTCATTGTTGTGGATTTTGGTTATTATATGTATTGGTTCTGTGTGGTTGTGATATAGTTTGTGTGTGGTGAATGGATGGATAAGAATGTGCTTGTGGATATGGGGGGAAAAAGGATTGATTCTCCTTCCAATGGTAGGGAGGGAATGATGCTCTGGCCTACCCAAGAATGCATGGGTTGGGAAGTTGGACTGATGCCCTATGCCCCTAGTGGTTGTATTCAATGAAAACATTTGGACTGAGGACCTAAGGTATGTGTGGTGATCACATGAAATTCTCATCCCTAGTGAGATAGGGATGTAAATTGTTCTATTGTGAAAAAGGACATATACCATGAACTTTACGTGAATGACATGATATCCTAAATTATGAACATTATGATTGATGATGAACTTGTAATAAAAGAGACATACTGAATTGGAACCTTGGTTAGTAATATCTATGTAGAGTGTGATGAATAGTGGTACCCAAATTTTATTTCTATTGATTTTCATTAATTTATACTTTTATGCACTATTTGTTAGATTGGTTATTTTGTAGACATCATTGGTGGTGGCCTACTGAGTTTTAATCACACCCTTCTCAGGCCTCTGTTGGAAACCCAAGAAGATTTCATTATTTTAGGTCATGTAAAGGGAAAGGGACCTGCGTTTGAGAGTTCAGTTGGACATGGGACATTCATTGATAAGGTTCCAGACTGATATTCAGGACCATTTTGGGGATCCCAAAATTTGTATTCATTTTGGGGATTTTTTCACTTGGAATTTTTTCACAAAATAACATATTTACTATTTCTTGTCGATTTTACCCAATTTGGGAGATGTTTTATTATACATATTATTGGTTTTTCCCTAATATTTCTGCAATTTATATTATTTTCTTCTATATCTTACTCTTGTAATGATGGTCTAGTCTCCCCACATGACCTATTAGACCCCCACTACTACTCTGTAACCTCTGGCATATAGGGATGTGCATTAGGGGTCATGTGATGACCCAAATTGGGGCATCGATTTAGTGGCACCTGGGTCAGGGATGTTACACTACATATCAAGTAGGAGCTCCAAATGAAATGGTAAAAGGTACACTTATTATCAACTTTTAATAGTTAAAATTATTTATTTCATTTGGGTTCTATTCAATCCATTATATATCAATAAATTTCAAGCGGTATCACATCACCACATAAATTATTATATGTTGTGTTGGAAGTAAAAACTCTAAATGTTGAGATGATCAGATATCTAGTATATAGTTCTTCTTCATAGACGTTTTTAGGAATTTTCTTCGTGAAACTATTTTTATTCTTACACTATATGAATTCAATGTACTTTTGGTAATGGATTGGATCTCTTAGTATAAAGACCATTTTAAATTTCAAGGAAGGGTAGTCACATTCAAAATTCTAAATTAATTGTTGCTCGTCAATATATTTGAGGATGAATCTTAACTCTCAATGGATATTACTTTTATCATACGGGTTTTAATGCTTATTCAAGAGAGATATTTATCTCAAATGATTGGGAAAAACTCATCATTGGGGATATACCTATAGTATTCATTTTTTTTATGTTTTTTCTTAAGATATTCATAGTCTTCCGTGAAATTGTAATGTTGATATTTTAATAGATATCATACCTAGTGCTAAAACTTTTTCAAAGATTCTATATAAAATATCCCTGATTATGATACAATAATTAAAAAGGAAACTTGAGTATAATATAAAAAAGGGACTAATTCATAGTAGTTCTTCACCATGGGGTGCACCTATTCTATTAATTAAGAATAAAGATGATTCAGTGAGTCTATTAATTTATTATCATTAACATAATAAGATAACTATCAATATAAATTATCATATACCTCATATCGATAATTTGTTTAATCAATTATGAGGAGCTTAATATTTATCCATGATTTATATTTGATCTGTATATCATTTCGTAAGGGTCATGATGGATGATATACTCAATGTATCCTTAACTAAAAGGTATTTTCATTATAAATTTATATTAATTTCATTTGTACTTACCAATAATCCTTCTATCATCACATATTTAAGGGAGAAATTCTTTAAATATTACCTTGATCACTGTGTGGTATTCCTTTTAGATGATATTCTTATATATTTGAATAGTAAATATGAACATGAAGAAAATATTAAGATTGGGTTGATGACCCTAGGGAACCAAAAGCACTATTCAAAATTTACCACTTGGTAATTTTGGCTGAAAAAGGTTTCAATCTTGAATCATATGATTTTAGTTGTGGGTATGTCGATGTATCCTTAAAACACAAAATATATTAAGAAATACCCTAGATTGATCATGGTAACTACGATCTACAGTTTTTTTAAGATGGATGGATATTAAAAATTATTTGTAAGACAATTCTCATAACTATATAATATAGTCACTATGTTGACATTGAATGGGTTTATTTTGTCGTTGAAAGATGAATGTGAGATAAATTTCAATTAACTAAAAAGGTGGTTGGTTATTATGTTTTTACTTACAAAACCTTAGAGTATATAAGTGTTTTTTATATATAGTGATTCATCAAAGAAAGGACTAGTATGTCTCCACATGTAAAATGATATTTTTATAACTTATTTCCCATTCGAGTTGAAAATTCGTGAGAATAATTACCCGACTCGTGATTTTGAGTGGGAAATAGTATTGCATCATTAAAGATATGGTGGAATTATCTGTGTGGTGAAATGATTGGAATATAAACTAGTCATAATATATTTTAGTATATACTTACATTGATTTTGTTGAATATGTTCAATATAATATTATTGGTGTTAATAATATTTTATGACTACTCAACACATTACGACCCTAGGAAGGCGAACAAGGTAGATAATGGTCTATTTTAGAAAGGACGTGTTAGTTTTTCTATAATAAAGATTGAAATACATCCAGTATTTTTGGATTTTCAAAATTTTGGTCTTCAAATATTAAGGAATGTGGTCATATATTATCATTCATATGTAAATTTTCAACTATCCATCCAAGAGAGGATTAAAAATGCATATAAGGAAACATTTTAATTACAAAAGAAGGTGATAAATATTCATGAGTTTAACCATTATCATGTTTTAATGATAAGGTGTGAGAACATAGTATGGTTTTAATCAATATGAGACAAGGAGAATGAGTTATTCTATGAAGCCCATAGTTTATCCTTATATATAAGCTAGGGAGATATGATGAAGTTTATAGATTCGGAAGAATATTTTTAGAGGGATAACATGAAAAGGGATCATTCTGAGAATGTATCATGATAGTAAGTGTGTCATAAGGGTAAGGATGGGATAAAAAATCTTATAGGGAAGTTACAACCATTAAGTTTACTAGAATAAAAAAGGAAAAACATTATCACATTTTTCATTATTGAACTCCCCAAGAAAATATAAAGGACATAATAATATTTGGGTGTTATTCAACCATTTATGAAATAAAAACATATTATATATATTAGATAATATTTATATCTTATTCATCTTACTTTATTATACAGTATTTAAGTTTTAATATTTCATGGAGTACCACTCTTAATCATATTTAATCAAGATCTCAGTGTTACCAAAATGTTCTATAGATTTCTAGCATTCTCTGGATATAGGGTTGAGTTTTAGTAATTCATATCACCCTCAGTTATATAGTCAGCCTAATAAGACCCTTAAAACTTTATAAAACATGTCAATATGTAGATATGTGGGTTTAAAAATGTTTTGGGATAACAACTTCCTTTTATTCAATTTTATTACAACAATATCTTCAACTCAAGCATTCAGATGGATTCTTATGAAGTCTAATATGGAGAGAAGAGTAGTATTACCTTGTGTTGGGTAATAGTAGGAGAAATAAATATATTGGGATCTAATATAGCTGATAAAAAGAAAAAGAAGGTTAGACCCATTCAATAGGACGTGAGGGCATCTCAATGTTGACAAAAATGCTATATTGAAAGTTAGTGGTGAGATCTAGAGTATGATGATAGTGATAATTTATTCATATTAATATAACCTTGAAATATTGATATAATATTTAGATGGAAAGGAATATTAAACCCAATATATATTGGTCCCCTGAAAAATCATAATTTTATTGCGATGGTATCTTATCACTTGGTTCTTCCACTGAATATATCTCATGTTCACAATGTGTTCCATGTATCTCTACCAAGGAAGTAAATAAATGTTCATTCACATATACTAAACATAGAGGTTGTACTATTGGAGATAGATCCATCTTATTAGGAACAATCAGTGGTGATTCATGATCATATAGTGAATGTATGAAAATGTAATACAACTCACATAGTCAATGTTTTGTGGTGAAATCATAAAATTGAGGAAGATACATGGGAATATGGGATGTGATGAGCAATAAGTATCATCCGTTGTTTGAATCATAGTGATGGAATTTCAAGGTATAAATTCTCACAAGTTGTTTGAATGTAACACCAATAGATTTTATTATTTATGTATCTTTAAATAAATATAATTTATTTGATTGATTTCATTACATGCCACACTAAGGTTAAATTAATCTCAGCGTATTATTGAAATATCATTATGTGGTAGTTATCACATAGTTTTTATATAGGTGGGTTTAAATAGTATTGAAATAATTTTAGAAAATTTGTATAAATATTTTATTTAAAATATAATTATTGATTAATTATTTTTAAATAGGTTCTCAATTTATATAAATAATATTTCATTCTTAAATAATACGGTTTCTTCAAAAAAATGGTTGTCATTACTTTTTGACATGGATATTATAATTAAATTCTTCCAGTTTTAGAAAGTTAATTTTAGAAATAGGATATAATTTTTAAAATAGTAAATAAATTTTATCTTACAGTGAATTTTTTATATTTTTGTGAAATGATTAACTTTTTAGTGAATATTGAGAAATACTAAAATGGTCATTAATTTTTATTAAATCAAGTATATTAAAAGTCTCATTATATTTAGAATTTTATTTTAAATTTAAATACAATTAATTTAATTTAGAGTAATATAATTAATTCAATTTAAATTTTTCAATATTCATTATTTTGATATAAGTTATTTTTTATTCTTGAATATCAATTTTCTAAAAATGTTTTTTCATTGCATTTTATGCACATATATTAAAATTTATTTATTATACTTCTAGGAATTGAATCATGAAAGTTTGATTTCATATTTGGAATAAAGAGGTAAAACTTTTAAAAATATGTTTTTTTTTGTTAATTATGAATTGTTACCATAGTAAATATTTGTCAACAATGTAAGGGTATCTCGAGAAATTAAGGTTAAAAAAACATCCTAAGGCCTAAAATCTTCCTAAAAATGGAATAATTTTATTTGATAATTTTTCTATAACACGACAATCATTGTCTCTAAAATGATCCAATTTCATTCCTAATTCAATTTATAATGACCTTAATATTATTTTTTGAGAAAAATAATTTAAAAAAATATTGTTCTTTTTTAATAACTCTAATTTTTCCCCTAAGGATAAAAATATTATACATGTATTTTAAAAAAATTATTTGAAGATAAATAATTTTCTATCATGTTAATTTATTTTTAAATTTTATATGTTTAATAATTAAATTAAATTCCTACGCAATGTAGATACTATATTTTTCAAAATAATATAAAAATGAAATAATTTTTGACCCTGTTATAATAGTAAAAATTGGGTGGAAATTTATTTACAATTTTTTTTAGAAAAATAAAGAAAAATATTTATTTTTAAAAGTTTTTATTATAAATTCTTCTTTGTCCTGATTTCATTAATGTCAAATTAATTGAATAGTGTCAATAATGACTTTAATGATATTTTATGAAAATTAATATATTATAAAATTATTTCTAATTCATAGAAAACCAATCATAATCCTTGTGAATGAGATATGATTAAAAATATTAAAATATACCATTTATTAGTCAATTATCCTTTTATGGTATCATTATGTAACCCAAAATATTAAAAAAATATCATATTTCATTAATAGTGAAAAGGTTTCATGGGGGTTGTAACTATTAGATAAGTGTTAAAACATAACATAAACATGACTAAATATTATTTGATGATACTATTTTTAATTATCATTATCATATACTCTAAATACATCAATTTTGAACAACATGAAAATAAAAATGTATTTATATTAATTTAATGCATTGAGTATTTCAACGAGTTCCACTTCTATCACTTATAAAAGTATGCCCCTTCTCTATTTTATTTAAGCCACTTTGAGCCATATATATCATCAATAACCTACCAAATTATCTTCTAAACTCACCTTAAAATAAATTATAAGTTTTTAAAATCTTAAAATACCATCACAAGGTTCCATAAGAAGATATGGAAAGGAAGTGTACCAAGAAAGAGGTAATTTTACATCTCAACCACTTTTAAATAATTTCTTCTTATACTTCCTATAAATATATGTAATTAAACCTGAATTAATAATTCCAATATAATAAATAAACTGAAATTTTATAAGGGTTATCAAACCATTATTATTAACACTTATTTTCATAAAATCGTATGTGAATGTATCACTAGTGCATACGCATGGACAACCACATCCATGTTGCGATACAATAAATTTTCCATCACCAACTTCCATTGATGGGTATTAATATTGGTGAAAATTTTAATTATGATATTTATAAAATAAAAATTCATCTTAAATTATAATATTGTTTCTACCTTCTTAACTTCTCATCTATTGTAATATGATAAATTCACTCGTGTGTACGTGTGGACTGCCACCTCTATGAAGCGATGTGATTTGTTTTTTCATTTCCGAATTACATGAGTGGTAATAAGGATATATTAAATGAATATATATTATATATAATAAATTATTATTATTTAATTTATAACTATTATATAGTATTTTTTCATCCATTGAATAGTGAAATCATTATTCATATGTATGTACGACCTACCATCTCCATGAATAGTGTAATTCATTTTTCTCTCTCTACCTTATATGGATGAATATATATATATATATATATATTAAATAAGATATTTAAACCAAAATTAATATTATATTTAAAATGGAACCATGATATATGTATAAGGATCATAACTATGAAACTAATGTAATTATGAAAAATGAATTGGTTAATACGCTAAAATTATGATTTTAAAAAGGAAATATTAAAAAAATGGGTGGTGAAATGTTATAAATGGATCGTAAATGATTTTTTTATGAAAGTTTATTTTATAAAAATTTATACTAAATGTATGTTTATTATATAGGAGGATCAAATCACTTATGAAAAAAATTTGAACATGGGATAAGGGATTTCATTTATAATATCATTTTCTATCAGGATTACTTATGTGTAAATTTACATTGAAGGGAATTACATTAAACTTATTTAATAAAACCATATCATTTTATTCTACACTATTTATTCATAAAATTATCATCTAATTTATCTATTTTTATCTTTTGGATACTTAAATGGACAAAGAAAATGTTATTATTAAAAACAAACTTTATATCTTCTTTAGTTAGGAATCATTTTCTTCCATGTCCATGTTTACTAAAAAAATTGAAGAATTTTTATAATATTTCCATATAATTTTTAATATATTTTTTAAAAATGATTAATTTTTTTAAAAAATTAAAATTAAAATTATTATCATTTTCCAAATGAGGTAATGTATACTTTTTACAATAAATGTTAAAGGAAGAGTTATTTTAATGTACACGACATGAATGGAATTTACCATAACAATGACATCTCAATTATTTGAAGAATCTATTATATGTTTAAATAGTTATTTTAATATTAAATATTTTCATTAATATTTGGAAAAAATTAAATTTTAATAAGGGATTCCAAAGGTAAAAATGTATTCTCCGTAAGAAAATTATCTGTGGACTTCTAGAGGTATTTCCAACTAAGAAAAACCCAATTGATTTGACTAGCGATATAATCCAATGATACCATATTAATTATTTCTATAGATTGTTTATAATAATGAAGTATTTTTTTCTATATATTGTATTCAATAAAGATAATATTTTATTTTAATGCATTTTTAGTATGAATTTTATTTGATCATTTAATATTTAAAGGATATATAGGACAATAATGTGATGGGTGCGGCCTGGTTATACATATATCATCGATGCATCGAGGGTATCATGAGAAAAAACAATTGAAATTAAATATTATATGGTTATATGATTTACACATACCCATTTATTGTGAATGGTTTCCTTTTTGAGAGGTCCTGATAGTAAGATTCATGTTATATTGGTTGAGTAGCCTTGTTCCTAGATATCTAGTATTATGCATTTCATTTATTATGAATTTAGTTTTATTAATCCTTTAATTTTATATGTTCATATAAATGATGGATTATTATTGGAATCAATATTTTATTCAATGTAAAGTGTTTTTATTATCCACTCAATCCTGTAGACT
Organism: Viscum album; assembly: GCA_963277665.1. Classification (NCBI taxonomy): domain Eukaryota; kingdom Viridiplantae; phylum Streptophyta; class Magnoliopsida; order Santalales; family Viscaceae; genus Viscum; species Viscum album. The sequence continues at coordinate 1,996,697,036 of OY728136.1, forward strand.
AAGACTTATTTACTCATGATAACTTCTGATTTACATAAACATTACTGAGCATATACGCTAACCATTATTTTGTTCCCATTCCTAGTATTTGAATAAGGATATTATGAATGATATCAAGGATTCAATAATGATTCAAATTCTATTTTTTCTTTATTTTTCCAATGTATTATGGTAATCATGTTTGTATTTAGTTTTCTAAGGATGCAAAACTGGTCGATTCTACATGGTGTGATTCCTTATATCTTTTTCCAATGTAATAAAGTCAAAACCAACTATGGGTTACTAAATTTTATTTTTTTTTCTATCTTGGGGGAGGGGATGAAATGTTTTGGGTTGATATATGGGGGTACATGGTTTGAGTTTGGTTAGGGTGAACTGTATAGATTCCCCAAGTAACTATGTGAGGAGGATATGGGTTTATTGAACAGGTGCATAGTTGGTGAATATTTTATCCAAATATTTTTGAAATATTCTAAAAAACTATTTTTTTAATTATGGAGGCTCACATGGTTGGCCCATGTTTTCGAAATTGCGATGCCAAACTTTGCGATATAATTAACTGAATCCAAAAAACTAATTTTAACCCAAATAATCATCTTAAAACTATATTTTTCATTCATTGGACTACACTATTTGAACCTATATTTTTATTAGTTCATCTTGGAGAGTCTCTTCCATATGAAACCATATTTCAATGGATTAATGATATTTAGGGGTAAATGATTAATAGAAGATCCCCCTCATTTCCTCATTCATCTATCCAATATATATCTAAACGTTTTATATTGAATATAAAAATATATTAGTGTTTCTATTCCTATATCTATTTGATTTACCACGTTATGAAAAATTATTTTGGGGTTTTGGTACATTAACAGTAAATGGAGTTTAAATTGGCTACATCATGACATGATTTGTCATATTGAGTGAAATACATTGCGGGTTAGGTGGCTTCTATCATTCTCTACAATTGTTCTAGAACATAATGGATTATATATCTAAATTTTAAATTGTTAATTTTATAGAAAACCCATTATACATTATTATTAATTATCCATAGTTGTTTTATGATTCTGGGAAGCATGTATTTTTTATGCCTTTTTAGAGAAATCAATTTAGCTTCTTGATTTTCATTATATGACCAGAATTATTTCTTGTAACATGTTTGATAAAATTATTTGAAGAAATACTTTCCAAAAAATTATTATTTGAATATGAAATTTTCATATATATAATGGTTTGGTTTTATTTTCATTGCAAAGTTACTTATTAGTCCAAAAAGGTTCTTGGTGCCACTTGGGGAACATAGAGGATTATCACCAATGAATCTCTTAGTGAATGTATGATTTACTACGCATGATTCTTGGGACTATTATGGAAATCATGTCTGTGTTTTCATATGTGATATTGTATAATGGTTATGATGGGTGGAATATATGGATACACTATTTAATCTAGACATGTTTAGTTGAATTAAATAGGTAGAATGATATAGATTTTATTTTGTATGTTTAATTTATATATTTAATTTTGAGCTATATTTTTTTCATTCCAAGTGTAATTATTTGGGAAGCCTCTTATTGATCCCCTATTGGATGTAAACTCATCACTTCAATATAAAAATTGGTTTATATGAATTTTTTTTATCAATAATTGGATAAAGAAAAAGTCATGTATTTATCTTGTAGAGAATCATGATGACACATTCTTCGGATAGTGGTTGGATCTTGGAGATGTTCACATAGAGTGGTTGGAGTGATTCCATAATTCTTTCACTATGCCATGATGAATTTTATATTTTTGGTATTTAGTTCCACTTTTTGGACTTGTATATTTTTTAGTTATTGGATTTTGAGTTGTATTGTTTATGTTTCATTAATAATATAGTATCAGTTTGGTTGTTTTTATTATTATCTTATAGGTTGTGTATGTTTAAAGGTAAAATCACCCCCATTGATTTAGTTATCCCTTGGGATATATTTCCAACCTCTGGTGTCTGGGATATGTCACCTATGTTTATTAGGACCTCATCTCTTTCAATGAAAATGGTTAAAGTAAGGATGTTAGGAATGGTATTCGTTTGGTAAATCCATTATATTTAGATAATGGGGAAGATATAGGACAAGTACAATGTTAAAATATATATAATAAAAAGGCATAGATAACCACTTTATATTCAATTTCAAGTTAAAAGGGTGGTATCAGTGCATAAAAGTGTATCTATAAACCTAGAGAAGTAATTTCAGCTCATCATCATGGGTTTCTATGATGAGTGTACCTTATAAAGAATTATCAATGGAAAATACCACTAGGACATCCATACACATATTATCTTTTATGATAATTGGAAACTAGGTATAATGATTTTTGATTTTGACAATTTGGAATATCCTAATCCATTAGTATACTAGTCATATTTTGACTAAAGTGTTATTTTTTTTAAATATAGTGAAACAAAACTAGTAAATGACATGGAAACCTCTATTAAGCATCTATAAATAGCGAAATTTAACTTCAATTGAAGATAAAATAAAATTTCATTAAAATCATTTTATAAAAACTTCACATTGTTAATAAAGGCAATTAAAATACCTAACCCTAAAAGGTGGATCAATCCATTCAATTTCCGAAATAGAATCCAACAATAATTCAGGTGGAATCTAGACCTGAATGGGAAGAAGCATGGATTAGTAGAATGAACCAAATCATTGGCATCATTAGAACCCCAATAGATATAAATATGAAGATAGAAATATATATACTTGAGGATCTCATGTTCCAATTTTTAAATCTATATGTTCTAGATAAACAAGACCAGTTCATTACATGGTAGGGATTTAAAGAATATTTCATTTTTAAACATTAACTACCCACCTTCAAGATATACACAATGATTTATTTCCTTACTCTTATGTTGTAAAATATATCAATAATGAAATATAAATCTATGTTTATGAATATAGTTCATTATTCTCCAAATTCATCTACTAGAGTGTCCCTAAAGGATTGTATATTTGATTATGTAACATAGAAAAAAGTCATTCTAAAGTGGTTTTTCACATAATTTTTTCCTATAAGTACATGATTAATAGAGATATAGTGGAGGAAATGGATATTATAGGGAATATTAATAGAGGAACTGTGTTCTTATACATGGTTACAGGTGGGAACTTTATTTTTGGGAATAAGAGATGGTGGCACACCAATATGGAGGGAGGTATATAATCAAAGAATCAATCCATTGGATTAATTTCCATTACTATAGTCTTCAGTAACAATAAGATATGTTTCCAATGTTGTTCATTAGAGTATAAGAATCGGGATTTTATGATATCACCAAATGGGTTTCACAACTATAATTAGATAAGTTATAATGTCCTAACTTTTCCTTAATGACTATTACATTATTTTTAGGATAAATAACATTATTATTGAATATTCTAGGATGAAAATGTATAGAACCTTGGAAAAACTTGTCTTGTAAATCACTTTTTTATAATAAAATATAAAAATTATTTAGATCTTGCACCTTTACCCCCATAAAAGTTCTCATGTTATCCTTATTACATGTAATCACATGTGTAAATACATCAATGAAAGGTGTGAGATAAAAGCCCAATAAGGTGAGGAATAAGGGACGTGAATTAATAGTGCATGGGTCAGAATAATCAATATGACCATATCCTAAACATAGGATCATCATCATAATCATGGGGAAAATAGTTTATAATGTAATAGAATATATAATTTTCATTAAATAAATATCAATATTAAAAAACATTTTGATTTCAAATTACTATTCTAATGATCATGTTACTATTCTGAATGTTCATGTTAGTATTCTTAACAGTCATTTTGTTATTCTAATGATCACATTACTATTAAAATAGCTATATTTCCACATATAAATACAACTTCATTCATTTAGTCAATATTCAGTACAATACATCTCTTGTTTCTATATTTTTCTTTTTTATAATGTCAATTTTATTGCATATATTTTTCTTCCTCTCCATAGTGTTGATCGTGGGAGCTGTGATTCTAGTAGATTGGGGTAATCCAAATTATATCATTCTAGTTAATTTAATTTATATTATTTGTTAGAATATTTTTTATTTGAAATTTTAATGGGTTTAATTTTTTATTAATGTTACAATTTTATTAATAAAATATTGTTTTGGTTGGTTTATATAAGTTTTTTTGTGTGTATAATACTATATAGTACAATATAATGCTGAATTATCATTTCGAAATTCTGAGTTGCCACATCCTTCCTACTAATATAAATTTCATCCTCAAAATTTCAACTCATATTCAGTGATGTGAATAGATAATATTACTTATGTTTCATCAGTTTCTCTGGTTCCCACATCACCTCTTCATACTTATGGTTCCTCCATAAAACATTAACAAATTGAGTTTTCTTTTTGTTTATAAATTTGTCTCTATGGAACATGATCATCATCGAATCCTCATCAAATTAAAGATCATGATTTAGTTTTATCACATCTAGATTTAGTTCCTATGAGGTATCAGTTATATACTTTATCATTAGATATACATGGAATGAATCCTTAAATTGAGCCATGTTGGATGAAAGTGCTACCTAATATGACACTTCTCCTATGTGATCAAGGATTTCAAAGGGGTTATTGAACCTAGGGTTAATATTTCCTTCCTTTGCCAACCATTTGACTCTCTTACTTGCAGTTATTCAAAGGAATAATCTATCTCCAATTTCAAACTCCAACTCCCTTCGATGGTTATTATTATACAACTTCTATCGATTCTAAGCATATTTTATATGTTTTTGGATAGGATGAATCATTTATTTCATCACTTTCAAATATCGGGTCTATATAAATATATTTCATTAAATTCATCGCAAATAAGAAGGAATTATATTCTGATTCCCATATATTGTTTCATATGGATCCACTTTAATATTCAAGTGGTTGTTTTTGAGTTATAGGAACTCAACTAATGGAATATTTTGATACCATCATCCCTTAAATCCCATTAAGTAATCTCTCAACATTCCCTCAAGTGTGTGGATGGTACATTCAAACTATCCATCTGTTTGGGGTTGATATTTCATACTAAAATTCAACTCAATATTCAGATCATGTAGATGAATTCGCTAGAATTTAGAAGTGAACCATAGATCATAATCAAAGGAGATAAAAAGTGGTTACCCATACAACCTCACGACTTCCTTTATATATATCGTAGAAAGTTTTATAAGTTAGATATCACCCTAAATATTGGATAATTTGTTGGTCTTAGTGAGTTGATCAACCAAAATTGATATCAAATTTCATCAGTTTAATGTATTCAGAGGACTATTAAAAATTCTTATGTTGATTTTATCCCATTTATATATGTTTATTGGCCATGGTAGACATCTATTGACCTGATTAAAATTTATTACATACAATGAACTTTGAAGTGTACTCCGTGGTCAACTAATTCATGTTATCCCACCATAAGTTCTCTCAAAGATCACATCACATCTTCATAATTATAGGATGGATAGGAAAATATGTTTTACACTTTATCTAATAGAACATTTATTATATCATGTGATATAATAACAAAAATTCTATCTAAAAATTGAATTTTATTGTCTTAATTGATTTAAAATTGATCAATATTCTCATCCATTACTACTTTCTCCTTTTCTTAAAGCTTCAAATAATCACTTTATGCCTCCTTGATACACTCCTTTGTAGATGGATAGAAATCATTTATGAAATGTATAATGTATTCCCTACTTTTTGGATTTCTATATCCATCTTTTTCATATCCATGAATATAGGTCCTTTCACAATCCACAACATGGATAAAGTATCAGGTTATTTTATAATAAGAGCATCAGCTTCTCAATTCACCTTTCTAAGGTGGTAGTGAATAGAGAAATTGTACTCCATGATCAAATATTATAATTATCGTCGAGGCGTTATTATCTTTTTATAAGTGAATATATAATTTAGACTATTGGGATATTTATATATGTCTTAGTTCTCACCATAGATGTATTTATGCCGAATCCTCAAAGATAATTTCATAGATTCTAACCCCATATCACGTGATAGGTTTTTCTTCTCATCGATATAAAACTATCATGAGGCATATGTTTTTACTGAATTATTCTTCATGAGTACACAACTCAATACATTTTTCAATTCATCATTGTAAATCAAAAATCCTACTCTACTTGATGAAAGTTTGAATAAATGTTTAGAGATCAACCTCTTATTCAAATAATGAAATATTTACTAACATTATTCTATCCATAAATACATTACCATGTTCTATGTAATCTTATTTATCAGTCTTTGAAATCATGATGAATTTATCACAAAATGTTAGTAGTATATTCCTAATCCATGAAAACAACACATTTCCATAATAATTGAGGGTATGATCTCTTCTTTTGTATCCTTTATCTTTGAAGGGTCTATAGAAATTTTTTCCCTTATGATCAAATTCCCAAAGAATGTGAGTTACTGAATCCAAAATTCACAGTTGATAAAAATACAATATATTTTATCATTTTTTAATATATCTAACATAGTCTTTAAACTCACATTTTGTTCCTAATTTATCTGGGAGTAGGTGATAATTTCATCAAAAAGGAAAATAAAAAATTTTCAAGGTTTTATTTAAATACTCTAATCATCAAATCCCTCATGATTTTAGAGGAATGAGTATGCTCGAAGGGAATAACTATTGAGTTGTTGTGTCCATATCATGTACAAAAATCTATATGTTGACTATATTACTTACTTAAATTTAATTGATGATATAAAAAATTATAATCAACCCCTAAAAAGTAATTAGATCATAAATTTTGAATTCATAAGTATTCATTCCTTAGTAGGGGATCCTTTTCCTTTCTGGGGAACTTGTTGAGCTCTTGGTAAAAATTGCAAAACAGTAATGATCTATCATTTTTCATGATAATGAGAACTAGTGAACCCTAAAGTGATACACTATATAGTATGAATACTTTTTCTTAATTATCTAGAATATGTATCTTTAACTCCTATATCTCTATAAAGTCCATCCTATAGGTTCATGCAGTGATAAGTGTGGATCTCTGTATAAGCTATATTGATAACTCTACCTCACAATCTGGTGGATGGTTGAGTAACACTTTTTGATATACAAAATTATATTCCCCAATAATAGAAATATCTTAAAGTTTGATACATTCCAATGATTCATCCATTTAGGTATGGTATGATTCCTCACTAGGTATCAACCACCACGCCATTAAAGGATATTCCAAAGGAGATTCATGGTCATCCTTCCATTTTTATAAGACCATGGGATGGTTGGTAATATAAGAAAAGTTTTTATTATCCTAAATGTTAATGTGATATCCATATAAGGGGATCCAAACCATGCCCATTATTGTATCATATTTTACCAGGGATGGATTATGTTATTTTCTAGAGAAATCATCCCACAGACGACAGTTGGAGAAGTGTCCAACACTTCGGATTCATTGATCTCACCACTATGTGTTTTTATGGATTTTGTGAATTCAATTGATTGAGTTTGAGATTTAATAGTTCAAGATATATTTTAGGATATATAATAATGAATTGAACTTGAATAATATAAAATTAATTCCATTCTTGACTGAATAGGAAGTGTACCTTGTACAATTTAATTTTCCTGATCCTCTTGGGTGGTAGTGATGGAATAAGCTCTACCTTTTTCATTTGGATGTGGTGGTTACTAATGTTAGTTACCCTTGATGACGTGTGGTTTACTGCATTGAAATATATAATACCCATTCTCACTATAGATTAAGAATGGATCCATGGGTGGTGAATTGGGAGGTTCCTACATTCCTCAATCATGTACGCCAGATTCTTCATGTCTCTTTAACATTCATGATATTGGTGGTCTTATCTCCCATAATAAAAGTACTTATTTGTCCCATTTAGTCAATTTCCATGAAAAAATTTTCTAACATAACTTAAATGTGTGTAGTTAGAACATGATTCCTCATTATTCATTTGATCTCGTTGCTTGAAACTCTATATTTTGTTTCTAATCAATGTAACTATAATACTATTTTATAATCATTGTCTCTACATTGAGATCATAGTAAACTACTTCATCACAACTCAAAAAAATTTATATATTTGGATACATTCAATGGTGTTTTTTAAAAAAATATTGAATCTATATTTTTTTCTATCATTATTAATATTGAAACTAGAACCATATCTTGAAATCATTGTGAAAATTTCCTTATAAACCATGGAAAATTCATCCTGAAAATTCTTAATCTCTTATAATTTTCCATCTATATTTTATCAATGGATTTAATGGGAGTAGTTGTTATTAAATATCTTTATAAAGTATCCCTACTCAATATCATCCATTTTTTCATCATCTTGGTATTATAAAGTAACTCACAACATTGATATACCTATATATCTATATGATAAATAAACAAGGTAACAGTCCCCTTCTCAGAACATTAGTATAGAGAAGATAACTTCTCTATTGAGTTAACTCAGTATTCTGTAAAAGGTCGATCAGAATATTTTCTAAACCTTGGGGTTGTTACCACATATAGTACATAGGGATATTTTCTCCTTTTCGGTAAAGGTGGGAATTACACATGGTTCGACTTATTTTTCAAATACTAATACAGTTATTTAATAATTACCATAATTGTTTAACTCCATATCCCATTAAATTGTTTTTATGGTTCCAAAAATCAATACATTATACGTAACATGTGTTTTTGGTCTTGTTTCATCTATTTCCTTCTATTTTATAACATAGAAATGGTTTAAAAAACATACGTTTGAAAGGATGAATAAATAATTTGTTCATATATGCAAATTAATTCAAAATAAAAATATAATAGTATCCCAAAGCATTCCCTTTTTCTAGAATGATACTACTAGGATCATGCACATTAATTTTTATAACAATAAAACAAATAATATCTTTATATCTATAATCATCATAATGTTTTGTATATTATAATTTTGATTAACAGAATAATATCCCTCAGGAGTGTCAAACAAGGCGTGTTGTAAGGCCATTTTTCATGCATCATGTGATGATTGAGTTAATTTGTAATTATCTCTTTTCAATTGTATTACCACAGGTATAACTATCTCAGGACCACACCAAATTGTAGTGTCTGGAAAAATATTTCATTCCTAACAAACCACATACTCTTATACTGTAAAAAAATATAGTTTGTTTTTATTTTATATTAATTTATACATTGGTTTTTAAATATTTATTTCTTTTCCAAATTCAAAAATTAACTAAAATATAATGATGATACAAACTATAGTGACCCAAATTTTTCATATATGACTACAACATCATTTTTAATATAAATAATAAAATAGTAATATTTTCATGTATCGAAAGGTCTAGTATGTTGAGTAAAATCATGTCATACCTTAATTTTACATAATAAAACATAAATATTATGTATATTCTTTTACTTTATCCTCATATAATATCTCATGACCTAATTTGTATATCTAATCACCTGAGTATATACATCAAAGAAATGGGTGATTAAAAATACCAATAATGGGAGTAATAAGAGATTTGAATCAATAGAATATGGGAATGAAAAATAAAAATTATCATATCATATGTTTAGGATCCTCGTCATAATAACGAGGGAATATTTTTTTAACTTCATGGAATGTGTCATATTTATAAAAATGAAACATCATAACATAGTGTTCAAATGTCACACATATTTTTGAATAAATATAGTATCATTTTCATGCATAACATATGCGCATAAATTATGACATATTTATTGGGACTAAAGATAGAATAATGTACACTCATAGTAGAACTATTTTCATGAGATATAACATATTACCCAAAACATTAGAGGTATATACAACTTTACTCCCACCAATAAAATCATAAAATTCTATTAATCATGCATTTGATATAGAATGTAAAATATTCCTACTAATTATATAAACACATGGATACTAATGAGTTTCGTAGTGGTTTCATAAAGAATACTTTACTGAATAAACTTTGGGGTAACCAAATTGAAATGGTTATTTTTTTCATAAAAAATAAGCATTCCTGATTATATAAGAAATAACTCAGTATGAGTCAATATCATGTTTCTTGGAAATTAATGTCTTTTTGAAAATGATTTTTAAATGGATTGGAAAACATTTGAAAAGGGTGGGAACATTTTTATTTAATAAAATAAAATTGAAAGAATAGTGGAAGGTAATTTTAAGTAAATTATAATAAAATCCATGTTGAAAAAATGTGAAAAATGATATAACCCCAAATGAATGAATTTTGTTCCATAATCCACTTACCTTACATATTTCATTATTTCATCACTTTTCCTCAACATGAAAAATAGATATAGGTTTATTAAAAGTTGGAACCATAATTGAATTATGTTCATTTTTTTACTCTTAACCAATTATAATCATTGAATTGTATTTCTTAATTTCAAATTATAAATTTGGTACATTTTGATATAATGTTTTCCTTAAAATATCTCATTTTTCTATAGTTTTATAATCTAAATTATTTTGAAATTTATAAATTACTAAAATTTACTCAAAAATACTATAAATACTTATATTTATACATTTATATATTATCAATTATTTACTATCATAATCCAAAAGGGTGGTTATAGGGAAAAAATTAGTAATGTCCTTGTTGGCGGTTAATTGACCTTTAACAAGCTATTTTCAAAAGGGGGGATAGATAAGTACAAACTATAAATTCATTTTAAATATAATAATTATATTATCCTACCATTATTAATATAATGTTATCATAATACTCAATTAATTTTATAAAATTTTGGGTTTGAATGGGATAGAAAAAACAAGTAATGGTATAGGAAAATGATAAGAGAAGTTGATGAAAACTTACCATCTTCTCGGTGTTGCCTCATTCTTACAACACTAGAATTTCTTTAATTTTTTTTTGTTACTCAAAGAAGTCATTAATGATTATTAAGGTCATAAGAGAGGGTATTTTGGTATTTTTTAGTTTTTGGTAATTTAGGAAGAGTTTTTTTAAAGGGGAGGGTGATGGTGTATTTATACTTGATGAAATGGAAATTTTTGAGTTATTATGTTAAATAGAATATTATATCTAAGGTAATATTTTGAATATAAATATTTGTTACATTATGAAATATATTTGAATAAAATAATAAGATTTTAAGACATTAAAACACTTTACTATCCTAATTTATTTATCCAGTCAAAAGAAATGGTGGAAAATTAAAAAAATATTATTTTAAGGGAATACGTTGGACTTTAGACATTGGAAAATTCATTTTTGGTCGGTAAATTAATTATAATTTTCATAAATGAGACATTTATCTTATTAAATTTTTATTCTTCCAAAATATAAAATTTATAATTTTTTTAGTAATTACTACAACATCTTTGTTCCTTAAAACATTTGGTATTTGATAAATAATATTGTTACTATTCACATAAAAATGATGTCTCTCAAGAGGTTATGAAGAATTTACCAATGAAAATTTCAACAATATTATTTAAAAAATGGAGTTCATTTTTAAAAAACATTTAAGACAATTAGTTACAATTCTTAAAAAAATTATTTTTCTATAATATATTAACATATTGTTAATTTATAAGATTCTTATAATTTATTTGAGTTTTTAATATTTATATTTATATTAATGCATTATAATATTTATGTTTTTTTAAATTACTCCTGATAAATATAATTTATAGTACGTTTTAATAGTTTTAGATCGATATTACAATTCTAACGGTAACATTACTCTTCCCCAAATGTCAAGTTACTATTCTAAATAGTAAGATTACTATTGCAATGGTCACATTACTATTCTAGTGGTTATATTACCTCAAATTAATACTATTTCATTACATCATTCAAATTCATTGAAATCCCTCCCATGGTTCTATATTTTAATTTTATATGATATAAATTGGATCATTAATATTTTTTTTCATTTCGATAATGGTTTTAATTAGAGTGATAATTCTTGAAGATTGTGGTGATCCAAATTTTCCCATTCAATTTTTTCTATTTTATATTTTATATCTCATTATAATGATTTTAAGTTTAATTTTTAACAAATGTAATGGTTTTCATTAATGAAATAACATGTTTCTATATTCACTATGTTTTATTTGAATATAATACTATATAACATAATATAACACACATTTATCATTTACAAAGTATTGGTCATTAACTGGTACATCATTGAAATTATTTCCTTAATTATCCAAAGTAAATTGTTGGTAATAACTCTAATGTATTTCAGATATATTATGCTCTGATTGTGAGATCATGTTACAGTTATTTGAGTAATATATGGAGAATCTAGAAACACCCTAACCCCTTTGAAAATTCAACCACAAGAAGGAAAAAATAAATAGAGTGAAATGGGTAAGTAGTAATACAGTTCTAAGAATATGACCACGAAGGATCACTTTGGTCATTCTACTATACAGTGTACCATATTTTATAATATAACTCTTATAATTTTTTTTATTCATATAGTTGTATCTAAAACTTTTAATTCATCACATTTCATTAATCAAAAGGTGTTTCATTTAAATATTACACCACAGGTGATAAGTATCTATAAAATTACCCATAAATTAGAGTATTGAGGATTTATGTGAGTAGATTATTCTATAAACATCGATGGAGTTAATTTTTTTTAATTTTTTTCTCTAAATATAAATATTTTATTTTATCCATTGAATGGATTAGTTTGTTTCTTTTATGTGTGATATCAATTTTAGTACATGATGTGTGAGTTTTACGTATCTTGATGGAATGGTATAAATAAATAAAGGATATTTGGATGTGAATAATGGAAGATCATGACCTTTATTACTGATGGTTGAAACTATTTCTTATTTATAGGTATTATTCACTTTGGATAATAATTACATTATTTAAAATAGAGAATATCATTTATTTCATATCATTATCCTGATGTATTTAAGGAAAATTTGTCTTCTTTTCCAACTAAATATGATGTGTAATTTTCTATTGATCTCCTTCTAGGGGAAAATCCTATTTCACCTAGATCATATATAATAGTGACAAAAAATTGATGGAATTTATGGTGTTGTAGGAAAAAAATAGAAAATAAATGTTCCAAAAGACTGACTACATCAACATGGACCCATCTGATTCTCTTTGTAAAAAATTTAAATGGTTTTCTACCACTCTATATTGATTATCATAAAATAAATTAGGTTATGAAAATGTTTTCATTCATAAAATCATATCAGAGAATGAAAATATATATTCTATCATGGAAAATTTTTTTGTTTGTTTTCTGTATTATAGAAACATGGTGAATGTAAATAGGAGACATGGAAACATAAGACTATGATACTAAATTAATGGTCAAAACTCTTCCAAATAACAACCAATCTTTATTTTTATAGGGATAAAAAATATTAATAGTGGTAGAATATAAAACCTGTTATTTCAGGTAGTTATTGTTTTATTGTATATTTTTTGAGTTAGCTGGACTTATTCTCTAGGATATTTTTTGAGGTATTTCTTAGGGTGGATGCTTTGATAATGATTATGGGAAACCGTATAGCTTCTCCAATTAACAATTAAATAAATATAGGGTTTTACAAGGAATTTTGATGTTCGTAGCATGGTTTTAGAAATATATAATAACCAAACCATGCGACTCTAATTTTTTTGGATGGTTTATATTAACATGTTTTGTTCATTCTTTTCGGTATCATACATATTAACTAGGAAACTTCAATGATTAAATCGTAAAACTTGAATTTTAAAACCAACTATCACATAAAACATTAATATTTTCATCATTTTCCTAGAATATTGATCTCCATATTTTCTTTATGTTATTTTGGTGAATCTCTTATCTATGGTTCATGATTTCAATGTATCAATGTGTGATGGTTAATTGTGATTGGATTTTAGTTCTTCATTTTCTCCTCATTCTTATTTTCTTTCTAGATTTACTCTTTTTCATTTAATAGAACCTTATTTCAGGGATTATTTTCCTTGATATAATGGATTAGTCTCATTTTAACATATTCATTTTAGGATTTTTTGATGGAATATGAAATGGAGTTTAGATATTGTATATTTTAACTTCTTCTATTATGTTGATTGAGATATTTTTTGTGTTATGTGGAAATTATATTTCTATCCACTCATTCTATTATTTGAATTAATATATTTCAAAATGGTTTATTTCTATTTCAAGGGAATACCATTTTTATTATTTATTAAAGAATAATATTTGTTTTATCATTCTAAAAAAATATACTTCAAAATGTTATTTGAAACCCCTTTGGTTTCATGATTTTAAATGTATACCTTGAATTAATGCATGAATCATATTTTATAAAATGAATAAAAGAACTAATGGTTTTAACAAAGTATTTTTGGAATTAGATAATTTATATATTGAATTGTTTCAATTGTTTTTCATTATATGGGGATTTATTGGTTTAGACTTGGAACCCAGTGCCACTTAGGGAATATAGAGGATTATCCCCAATCATCATCTTGGCCGATGGATGAGTTACCACCCATAAGTGTTGGAACTATCATGAATTAAATCTGTGTTTTAATCTATGAGAACATTAAAAGGGTATTATAGGTGGAATAAATGGATATTATTATTTTTCTACTTATGTTTAATTAAACATAATTGGTTGAATATATTATAGTTCTTTCAAATTTTTTAACAATAATTTTAACTATGTGGTGCCTCTTTTCATTGTTGAATGAGTTGGGAAATCTATTTATGATTTCTTACTGGGTTTTATAATCATCCCATACATATACACCATGGTACGTATGAAAATGGTATTTATCAATATACAAGTAAATGAAATGACCCTTATTTCTCTAGTGGGTGATCGTGATTCTATATTCTCAGTATTTTGGTTGGTACATGGATATATTAATTTGGATTGGTTGGAGTAATGTCACACTACTATTTCTACATTAGGATGTATTTCAGTTTTGGGTTAGGTGTTTTGTTACAATTTTTATAACTATTCTAATATTTTTTAGTTATTATATTTTTTATTTTTGTTGTGCGTCATATAGTCTTGGTTTGTTGTTTTTATTACTTTATTGAATAGCTATGTATTATTAGAGGGAAAATCATCACCACAATTATTTAATATCTTTTCATTTATTTTCATTCTTTTGTTTCTAGGGGATGTCACCAAATGTTAGTGTCACCATAGATTTTTCTAATCCAATTGTTAGGATTAGGAGGTTATATTAGAAATGATTTCATAGTGCTCCAATGGAGAAGGGGTGTTGGATAAAGAACCATGTGGCCATGTTAAAATTTTCACATATACATTTTTCCCACATATCACTATAAAATGAATTTAAAAAATTCTATCATATTAAATGAGGTTTACCCCTCATTCTCTCTCTATGACACAAAACCCTAAGTATTTATTCCTTGGTTATCCTTCTATCTATCCTTGTCTACTCGCTCAATCATGATTCAATTTATGTTTTTCATATAATATTATATCACATGAGGTATTTTTAACCTCTCTTATACATATTATATAATTTTTTATCATTATTGTAGTCTTTTAAATCATACATCTCTAAATTCAAGGATTATGTAATATTTTGCGATTTAGTCTCTTTGAGGATGAATAAGCTAATGATCACTATTGAGTGGTGTCCTCTAACTATGAGTTTTTTGGTCTATTAAGTGTTACATCAGTTTATCTGAGTTTTCATGTAACTAATTGTATACATGTTGTGACCAATTAGTGTGCATGAACCAAAAGGAATTCCAAATGGTTTCCTTTTTCACTTTGAGGGAATGTGAGGTTTATTAGTGCTATGAGTTTTCCTTCATGATTTTTATATCAATGAACTAATTTTTTATGGACGAATTCCATATTTAATTTGTTTTGTAATTATAATATTGGATTCTATGAGGGGTACCCTTCATTCTGTTATGAATTAGTAGACCAAAATAGGTTTTTGTTAACCTAATTATACAATGTATTGTGTGCTAATGTATAAAGTTATCATGATCCATACTATGTATGAGACATATATTTTGATATCCATGTAGATTTGTTAAGGTTGAGTAAGGGGTTCGAATGTTCAACAATTAGATAAATTCAATTTAGGTATATCAAATATTGGGTTTATGATGCGGAAATGGGGTCATGGTTGTGTTTTAGAATCATCCACACCATGTCATCAAATATATTTTGTTTCGATGACATCATATTCAACAATTTTTTATATATGATAATATATGTGTTTATTATAATTTTATGTAGTTAATTTAATGTGATATTATGCCATATTTTTTTGTCAGGGGAAATGTTTGGAATTATTTGTCATAAGTCTTTCTTATTTCCATGAAACTTAGATGTTATTCCCATTTAACCAGTGTTCCTTATAGCAAGAGATTACATACCTAATAGTTAATGTGGCTAATGGTGGGGATGAAATTTTCATTAAATTTAGGATTCATATGGAATGGGAGGTTATAAAAACCATGAGGAGATAATTAGGGTATGAGAAATATTTCCCAATTAACTTATTATTGATCATGGCGAGGGATGTTATTTCCATTCATAAAATATCACTCAAATGTAGGGTTGATCTACCAAATCATTATAATTTACGATGGAAGAGGGACCCTATAGTCATATATTAACATTTCCATTGAAGAAAATGTGATGTTTGGGATGAGATACCCACTTATAAACTATTTCCACTCATATTTTATACATAATGATCAGATACTATACCACTGAAAAACTACCCCTTATGGACATTGTGACAACACAAGACATTATACCCCCAGTCTAATTATATTATTTTATTGGATTTTTTATCCATTCCTGTTTAATTAATTTAATTATTTGGGAAATTATTTAAATTTTATCATATTTATTTTGATTGGGAGATGTTATACAAAACCATGATATTATGGGTGTGATATTCCCATATTAAAGCCAACACTAGCCAAAATAAGTATAGTCACCAACTAGGTGTCTTTTAAAGCACCCAATGACATGAAAATTATTATTATTAGTATTTATTTTTATTTATAATATTCTAATATCCATAGTGAATAAAAAATATATATATTATTTATTTAATCATATACATTAGTGGTGGTGTCTGATTAGTTTTGACTCGCTCCTTTCATGGATATTACAGTGCATGTGAAAATGTTATGTTTTAAGATATAGGTAAGGGAAAGGGACCTGTAGTGGATAGTAAAGATGGAATGCATGGTAGAATTATATATATGAGATCATCGAGAGAATCAAGTCCCGTTTTATATTTTTCTCCCCATTATATATATTTTGGACAAGTCATTTATAGGATTATCCCATGTGGAAATCATGTTTACTTATTTATGAATTATTTCAGATTACAAATTTCCTCATTTTGATATTGAATGTCATGTGTTTTTTTTTATCAGATCATAACTGTTACATCCATATTATTTTTCTATATATGGAAGATGGTTTAATATATTACATTCACCATTTTTTATAATTAAATGATCCAAAGGGTAATGTATCAAAAAAAAATTCTATAGACTATTACTGCGAGTTTGCAGCCTATGGGAAATTAGGAGGCACACTTAAGGTCATGTGGTAACCCTATTTAGATATAGTTTGTGTAAACTGAGAAATGGATATTATATAGTGGTATTTAAATGGAGTTTTTTTACTATTTAGTAATTTTTTAATACATAATATATTATTAAAACATGGTAAAGACCTTGTACCTAAGAGTAGATAACCCATGAATAAAAATTTCTAAATTTACAAAGATTGTATTGTTTTTTTGGTTATCAAGTGTTTTGGTTTATAAATTATCAAGAATATAATGTTTTGTTAAATATTTATAGATTTATTATTAGACTGTGGTGGTGATATAGCATGAATTCATGGTTCATATTTTACCCATCTGATTCACATGACATTTTTGTGCTTTTTAGTGGTTGAGTAACTAATTATAATGTGGAATTTGATTATTTATAGAGTTGATAATAACATATATAGTTTTTTATTTTATATCTTGTTCTAGTAATTATACATTTATAGGAAATGTTTTTGGTTATTTCATTACTATCTGATGATTGATTATGTGAATACTATTTGAATATTAGGCCTAACCTTGATATTAGATATGTGTAGCTTGGGAATGCATAATTTGTGAGAGAATTATATCATTGGTCATGTGAATAGAGTATTGGGATACACTACTTATAACTAATTATCCAAAATTGTAATATCAAGAACTATGATAAAATTTTATTATGATTAACGTTTCTTCATTATTGAGACATTTTAAATAGAGACCCCAAGTGGACCACAATGAGGTAGAGGATGAGCATACCCCACACAAAATAGATCCAAATCCCATGTTGTGCCATTAACACGTATTAACCAATAATTATAAGAGTTTAAACATTAGATTATTTATTATATTTGACCTAGATCCCCAAAATTGGTTTCGCTTATATCAGATATGACTACATATTTATAGATAAACAATCCACCTCTTTTAATGGAAGAGAGTGTACAACAGTCTATAGAGTTTTTGATTCAGTCCATACAGATTATTTTTTCAGATAAAGAAACAAATTATTAGAGGGAGAATACCAAAATTAATATGAAAGTGGGATTCATGAATTACTAGTGAGATGTGTTGTCTTTGGAAGATATTCTAGTCATAGGAAGTAATATTTTGGTGATACTTTTCATATTGGTGAAAAGAAGTCTATACAATTATATGTCTCATATTATTCATCAGGAGTGTAGACTCATCCAATATGTTATCAGTTATGTGATGTGAGGTATATCCATCCTCAGTTCTACCGACCACTCATAGTGTTTAGTTCTTGTGGGAGTATGAGTAATATATAATATGTTTTCTACAGTTATTCTAATATGAGAAGGGATGATAGTAATATAAAAAATTTAGTATTGGGAGTTAGATCAAGGACCTTATGGTAGGGATATAATTGGATTTCTTTTGACTATTTAGGGAATAGAGGAGGAAGTGGTTCCCAATAGTACAAGAAATAGTGATGTTTTCCGTAGGGTAATAAATTAAAAGGATTCTAGGGTAGTATTTTGATCTTAGTACTGATTCATGTTATTAAGATGAATAATATTGATCATAAATGGGGATTGTTAACTTTTTAGGTACCCCTATAGTGTCAACCACTATATAATCTATTTTATTTGATATGGGTGTGTCAAACATATTTATATCTTCTTAATATATTGATGATCTAGGGATGATTATTGAGTACGAAAAATGGACATAAGTCATTTATTAACCCTTATGGGAGAAGGATACTGGTATTCATAGATATTTATAGAGCACTATGATGATCAATGGATATAGGATTCACTAGGACATATTTTTATTGGAGATGTGAAATTTAAATGTGATCATTGGGATATATTTACTAAATTTATATCAATAATGCATTGTCCTTTTCATATAATAGTATCTTTCACCACTATTGAAGGTTATTTTTTTATCTATTGTAATGTACTATTTGATGATAGGTTGATTAAAACATTTATAGTAGAAATTGGGAATGATTTCATCCCAATTTTTAGTTACTTTTTTTGGAGATAATAAGGCATGACAACAAATATTTCTTTCTATTATTGGTTATTTTCAGAAAATTTTTCAAATGACTTATTGAGGTTTCCACCAAAGATAGAGGCTGATCACATTATCAATATGATTTCAGGTATATATAATTTATCCATTTCTATATGTTGGATAACTCCAATAGAGCATAAAGAGTTGAACATTTTATTAAATATCCCTAAGATAATCTGATCTATTCAACCTAGAATGTCACTTTTGGGTTAGTTTATTTTATTCACCAAGAATTATGATTTTTCATTCAATTTATACATATAAATATATACATTATTAGATGATGAACCTGTGATGGTAAATAACAAGAATCCTCTTCCATATATAAATACATTTTTTTATCATTTGAGGGGATCTAAATAGTTCTATAAGAATGAAACAAGGTTGAATATCACAATTTATGGGAAAGTCTAGTGGATATTAAATAAACTATCTTCATTTTTAGTGATGTATTATATGAGTTATTAGTGGGATATTTTCGATTGATGAAAATATAGGTAGTGTTTATTGACCTATTGAATAGTGTATTCCATTCCTTCCTAGATTCATTCATGCCGATATTTTTTAATGAAATATTGTTGTATAATCAATCAATGGATGTTCATGCTCAACAATAGGTGGTTTTTTCAATAAACTGATGGTGAAATGGCATTATTTGATTCTCTTGATGTGAACATTATATATTAGAAATATTCAATTATAAGGGAATATAATATCTGAGACTGGCATATTTTTGGACACGAAGAAGTAATATTATATGATTTATTGAGAGATACCCAAGAAAAACATTCAACATTATTTGATTTCTAATTTATTAGGATATTTCATGAGATTTATTTAGGATATCTCCTGACATTAAGTGAAGATAACATCTTCAACCAAGAATTGGGTGATATTTGAGTGGTCAATTTTCTTGAGACTACCTTCCAGGAGTTGAATGGTATGTTAACATATACTTCGATCACAAATTTACTAAAAGTAGTTAATGATTATATAGTGTATTTTGAATCATATGAGGTTTCTTTTAGGAGAATTTTAATTAAATATAGGTAAATATTCACTTATGGATGCATTTAGTTGAGGATACATTGGAATAATTATCTAACTCTGGGTTTGGATATATTTTTGGTAGTGCATGTGTTAAAATTGTGTTGAAACGACCAATTGGATGAGAGATTTGTGGAATAAATGAACCCAAAATCTAAATGTATAAAATTTCCCAGTGTGACCTCAAACTTTGGTTGTATAGGTGGGTTGATTATCTCAAGTATTTTTACTCTATGTTAGAATAAACTCTTGGAAAATGGAATGTCATGGTCGATGCTATGTGAATAATGATTAAATATAATGTAGTTTATAAGGATAATAAAAAGTGGAATCTCCTGATTCTATTTGTTGAGATGTATCTAGACGTCTGAAAATATCTAGGTATATCTACCCCTATATTTTTTATTATTAACTCCTTACTTTTTGATAGAGTGGTGGAGAGTCAATTTTTTGACATAGATTTTTGAGTTATAAGAATATTTATATATGGTGGTGATTTTATACAAGATTTATTCAAATATTATGGTTAATAAATTTATATGAATGGTTGGGTTATCATTCCTATAAATATTTGGGGGGGATTAGATTCAAGTTATAAATCCCTTGAGATGGTTTATATGCATGGGGATTACTAATACATATCACAATATCCACTTGAATCATTGTTGGATCAAGATAAAAACGGAAATTTAAACATTCATGTAATTATGCCTCACCTATTAGTGGGTGATAGTCGAACACCAAAATACCATGATTATTATTTAGCCATTACCCATTCCAAAGTTTAAGTGGAATAATATGATAATTGTTTTTTTGATTGGTTTTTTATGGTCACACTGAGGTAGTGATGTGGTATGAGTTTTAGTAGATTAGATAACCAATTTGTATCACTTTTTATCCATTAATAAGACCCTTTCTATTGATGGTCTAGAAAATTTATATTTTTTGTCAATAGTATATTTATAAAGTGGGCCATGGAGTATCATATTAAATAAGTATTCTCAATTTATATCATGTTTATAGTATATAATTCAAATGAATTGGATAGTCAGGTATATTTGATAATTTTTTAACATCTTCAGATAGATAGAATGGCTAATCATACAATCTGGGTATCCTAGAACATTTTGTGATCTTGTATCCTATATTTATATGGTTCATTGTGGAGTCATCTAATATTATCCAAGTTCACCAATAATAATAGTTATTGGATGTAGATTAAAATTGATGACATAAATGCCTTATATAGCTTATCATTATAATAACTCTTGAACTGGTGAGAGGTGGGGGAGTATGGAATCATAAGTATATATTGTAGTTAAGACACTTATGAGTATATCTAGTTGTTCTCAATGTATCTAGGTACCACTCAATGAAGATTGTGATCATATTCGCACCGTATATTTCATCATGTGAAGTTTGAAATGGGTGGATAGTTTTTCTAAGAGCGTCACCTATATTTAGACATATAACTATATTGATGTTGGGAAAGTAAGCACCAAGGTTTGTAGGAAAAATTTAGTTTCACAAGTTAATTTTTACTATGACATTCCAATTAGTGTTTCCTTAGATATTTCATGTGATGCATGATTTATTCATTTTTTTTCAAATTCATTAGTATCACCTTGAACCTACTTATAGGATCAGTGTCAATGAAGATATGTTATATTCCAATGAATAATTCAATTAATGAATTATTTTTATAGTATACCAATGTAATAAGATCCTTCATTGGTAAAATATTCCCCTCATACATTTGATATATCGGAAAAGGCATATCCAATAAGAGCCTTAAGAGAGAGATACTTATATATTAGCATGGTGGATATATCTTTTTTTTGAAGATTCTTGGTAGTGAATATTGAGGATGAGTAAATATATAATGTAGATGTTATATCACCTCATTTAATATAGGTAATTTATTTTCTTTAATTTTCATTCAGACCATGTGTATTTTTATAGATATATTTTATTAGAGGAATTGGTAGAGGACAAGGAAATAGTATTTGAGGGGTTAGTATCAGTTGTGGATAAATTTATACTATATTAAAATATCAAACAACAGTATGAGATTATGTAATGTCATAGAGGATATGTAGTACTACAATCTGATGTTATTAGATATCACACTACATCCTAATGTGTTATCATCAAAATTAATATCAAGGTGGGTATCACGTAGTATCCTAATGGGGTTACATTATAAATCCACTGATCATGCCGCAATGGGGAGCACATGATTTCTTAATGCTCTCGTAGAAAAATAAATGTGTTGATGAAACTAAGGGACAAACTAAAATGAGACCCCATGATATGGAATTTTGTTGTGACCCTTATGGACACAAGACAATGTTCCAACTATATATATTTTTATATATTTAGATTAAATTAATTAAAGTGATCAAAAAAAATTAATTGATATGTTCACCTCATGTTCTCCTCTATGCCTCAAGACCCCTAGAAATTCATCATCACTACACACTTCTTCCAAACATGGATCCTCCCACATTCATGCTCCAATTTAATTTTTTATTTTCAGAATGTACTATTAGAGGTAATGCTAACCTCTCTTCTTCATATTATATTATGATTTCCTGTTATTATATAATTATTTACTAGAAATATGTAATTTTATATATTTTGATAGATTTTAATATTTTATCATATTTAAATGAAATTAGACAATGGTCATTGGAAAGAGGGCTCATGCAACTACAAGGTAGGTGTTCCCTAATATTTTACATTTATTTATTTTATTTTTCTTGTGAATTGCTATATCTGGGTTGTTTACCATATGTAAACATGGTTGAAAAGGAATTATAAATGGTTTACTTGTCCTTTTATAGGGCATATGGTTTATTAGGGACTTGATTAGTCCTTTGTGAGTTTTATTTTCAAAACACAGTCAATGATTTTATGCACCTTATTTAATGTTTTGTGGAATTATTATATGGGAACCCAAGAGGTGTATCCGTGATTTTTTAAAAACAATTAGACCTTAATAGGTTCCATTTTACCCCCCATTGATTATATCATGTGTGTATGTATGATTTTATCATGATGAATCTTATATATGATACATATAATTGTTGAAACCCATTTGGATTTTCAGAGATTTAGTAAGAGGTAGGCGCCTTCTTAACATAGTTTAATTATTTCTAGGTAGTTTATGCCTTCTGTTTATGATATGGAAAAGGGGATGTGGTTGTGTGTGGGAATAAAAGAAAACTTTTTAAAAAATAATAGTTTTACATTATTAAAAATTATTCTTGATTTTTTTAATTGTATTAAATGATTTATTTATTAATATTTGATATGGTGAATTTTATGGGATGTTTTAAAAAATTGTTATTGGATTCTGTCATGTAAGGAATGATATTACCACATTCCTATAATTTCATTGATGATGTTACATTATTCCTATTTACTCTAGTGTTGTTTACATAAATATATGACATGACCATGAATTGATGTGATAGATGGGGGATATTGTTTTCACATCTATATTGTTGAAACTTATGGTGTAGGATGATATGGTAATTGTGATGATGTTGATTATGTAATGGGATGTATTCCACATTTATCTTGTTATTTATTAGTGAGAGGGATGTTATACCAATATTTATTATATCACCCATGTATATGGATGATCTTCCCACAATTTATTATTTCCAATGGAAGTGGGGCACCATGATTACATATTCAAATTTCTATGGAAGTGAATGAGAAACCATAGATACAATGTTAGTTGATGATTTTGGGCCTTTGGGATTTTATACCCACTGATACAATTTTATAAATGGTATATACTGCATACCTACAGATATTTTTATGACATGGGATGTCATGCCCACTTTTTTTTATAATATTATATCATTCAATTCCATATCTCTTCTTATTTGATTATAGTAATGATTTGATATGTTATACATAAGTAATTATTGATCTCATGGTTGGAGGATGTTAGTTTGAACCTTGATATTATAGGTTTAAAAAATTCAAATAGATATTGATACTAGCTAAAGTCGGTATGTTCACTCATTCAGTGGTTTGTAAAACACCTAATGACATAAAATTCATTATTATAAGAGATATTTCCCTCATATTAGCATATAAAATCATGCATACCCTTATTTATCATGGATTTATGTATGGGAACCATTAGAAGTGGCATAATAAGTTATAATCACACCATGAATGGGAATCTCAGTGCACACACAAGATTAATGATTTTTGATTAAGCTAAGGGAAATGTCCATATATTGGATTGTTTAGATTAAGTTAATGGTCAGTGTTAATAGGTAGTTATAGGAAGAGACAAATATCCAGCTACATAGTTTTATCCCAATTTTATGTATTTTAGACTAGTCATGTATATTATTTCCCCATTTTGTTATTTTTACTACTTGTTTATAACATGTGTGACATTGAATATGTTCTGGTTTTATTATATCATGTGATATGGTTTCTTTTAATTGGATCATATTGGTAATGTATATATTATTTTATTATACAATGTTGACGGTCTACAATAATTATTCCTCTATTGTTTATTATTATCTTATTTAGAATATACAGTATCCCCACATTTATTATAGACCATCACCATTAGTCAGCAGCATCTGGAATACGAGGTGACATGCTTGAGGTCACATGGTTACCTAAATCAACTATAGTTTTGGTAGAATATTATGAGGATTTTACAATAATAGAACTCCTATAACCAAATAATATATGTGAACCTTGGTATATCAATGGGAATTTTTTATATTGAGCTTTAGGTTAGTAGGTATGTTTCTAAATTAGCTATAATAGAGTATCGTTTTTACCCATTAGGGACTAAATATGGAGTCAGTGTGGAATGAACATTATTTTTTCACATGTCGGGAATTATTTTGTATTATTGATGTTTATATTTTTACTATTTTTATGTTGAACTATTTTCAATTATATATATATAATTCCTTGGTTGTTACATCAGTTTTAATATTTTATATACAATGTTGTATTATGAATATTGAGGGTAAAACATCACCTAGTTTTGTTACTCATTAATTAATAAGAAATAGTATCTAACCTTTTGTGTTAGTATAATATATTGAAAGTCAATAACCAATATAAATGGTGTCAGAGCAAAATTTTACATGTCTTGTTAGGTTGTATAATTACAAATTTTATCAATTGAAATCATTTACATTGGAAGGTGTGATGATAATATGGTTAGTGTAACAAGACAATTCATTAAAGCTTACTAAATTAGGAAAAATTAGGGTATAAAAGATTCAAAATCAATCTAACTTGTAATTTTGAGTGTACATATTAGCGGAAATTTGTTTAGGAATTTTTGAAATTCCAATTTATTTTTTTTCAGGTGCACGTCTAACTGGGTAAATGCATAGTGTATTCGGGGTGTGTTTATTGAAGGAAGTGGTAGAGATTGTGGAAACATTATCCACCAGGTACCTGGTCTATAGACATCAGGTACCCAATATAGGATATAGGGGACTGTGATGTTATTTTATCCACTAAGATTTTAATATTTTCTTTACTAAGTACCCGATGAGGTCCAATTTCTTATTTGTGTAAGGAAAGGTATATCACTTAAGGGATGATACCTAGTTTTTTACTTTATGCCACTCATGTGAGGATATTTTACTATACCCATCCTCCTTGATTGTTGTCCTTTAATCCCCCTTACCTTTCATACAATAAGAGGCTCGAAAAAAGATATTTAATTTAGAGAAATATATCTAATATCTTCCCATACCATTAATTACTTCCACTCTTCTTCTCTTCATTGATTTTCATCTGTTCCAATTTGGAATTTATAAATGATTCAACTAAAATATAGTGGATTCATCTTGTGAACATGGGGATTTTTGGTGTGATGATCAGGTGAAAATGAAAGAGGAATAATGTAATTTATTATAATCATTTTGATAATGATAAAATAAACATTTATTTATTCTAAGGATATGTCAAAATTGGTTTTAAATTACTCATTTAATGGGTGTTAACACATTTTAATTATTTAATTAAGTGTTTTAGAGGCCTTACATTTAATTTTTTCATACCATTCGTCATTGTTTTGGTGTCACATGTATGTTCAATGAGTATTTTAGTGTTTTGTACTATTGAATTTAATAGGGAGTAAAATTTTAAATGATTATATTATATTTATCTGGACTTGTGTTATGGGTTAAGGGATTGAGAAATTGATTATTCTTAGTACAGGTCTAGAAAAATAATTATGACTATACCTAATGGATTAGTAAATATAAAATTTATGTTAGTGATCCCATTAATGATAAAAAATATTTTGTTTATTCATCTTCATGTATATACTTGATTGGTTGTTTAGGATTCGTATATTATTTGGAAATAGGTGGTTTCTAATTGTATAATAAACTATGGTAGATATTTATGAGAGTCGGGAGGTATTTTTTCATGGTTTTGGGATTTTTAGAATACCTAAAATCTATAAAAACTATGGGTTTGGTTTCTTAGTTGATGTGAAAAATATCAAATGGGTCCTAGATTCTGAAATGAATTTTTTATATCATATATTGAACCATTTTGGATTTTATGATGAATTCATAAATGGGTATATGATTAGGTGTGAATTTTGTTTAGTGTTAAATCTTAGAAAATGATGGGAAATGTATATGATCTAGGCCTTCAGCTTTGTTTCTCTTTTAGAACAGGGGTAGATTATTGGGAATATTTTTATTCAACATTGATTATTCAATTAGGATTAATTTATGATTCAAAATGATTTTAATATAGGGTTCTGGGAGAGAGTCCACATAACACGTGTAATGAAAAATATATTCTTAAATGGAACTCATTTTTTTGAATTAATAACAGGTTTATTACAAAGTATATTTAAAGAAAAAAAATATACTACTTTTGTTTTTGTATAGCTTTATGTTATATCATGTCCGATATACAAGATCATTAAGAATCTTATCCATTGATAACACTTATTGTATAGTGACCATTGACATTAGTATATAATGGGTTATGAAAAAGTTAAATTTAAAATGACATAAGTTGTTGTGGGCTCAACCAGTGGGATCATACCCTATAAATCCCACTTACCATAGATTTTGAGGGAGAAAAAATCAATGGCCTTTACACTTTACCAATACCATTATGATTTTTAACAAATAAATCACAATCACATTTTTTATGGGAGAAGTTAAAGCTTATCGAGATCATATCCCAAACTATGTTCATTAATTCACCAAAATAAAAATTCATTATCACACAGCTTACCCATAAGGGGTTTACTGGGGAAATAAGGTGTAATGTATCGGGACCCAAGTAGTATGAATTTATATATTTTATTTTAAATTAAATAATTATAATATTTATATCGTGTCGTTTTGTCTTTATATATGATTAATACATTTGATAAAAAAATAATTTCAATATGAAAGAATAAAAAATTTATTTTTATGAAATATATATATATATATATATATTCAATTCAGACAATTTTTCAATAAATTAAATAATTATTTAAATATATTTCATTTTCATATATTATTATTATTAAATAATATTTATGAATATGCATGTTATAATATAATTTAATAAATATCAATGTAATCTTTAAAAGTGTCAAAAAAACAAACATTATCGTAAAAACCAAAAAAATTGAATAAAATAGTATTTTGATTTAAAAGTAAAGATTCTCATATTTATAGAAGTATTTTTATAAAAAAAAATTGAAATTAGTACATAAAATTTATGCATTGGTTTATTTTTCATAATTTCATAAATCTTTCAAATTTTGGTATAAAATTAAAATATGGTGTAAATATACAATATGTATTGTGATAGCTTATTGTAAAAATTGTGATGAAATAAATACTATAAGGAATTTACATGACCAAAATTATGGTTCCTATTTAAATTAATATTATCTTGATGTTTTTTTATAAATTTTATAATCTATTATTGGATCCTCTAAAACCTAAAGTATATTATATAGTTTTAAAATAAAATATTTATGAAAATAACTCACATCCACATTAAAAATTGTATTGTTTAAAGGAGTTCAGTTATTATACATATAAAAATATATAAAACAACTAATACATTGTAAAAAACACGTTAAAATTCCCTGGGATAATTTGAGGATTTATTTATTTTATTATATAGTCAAAAACCTAGGTTTAGAGACTAATGGAGAATCCCCCTCTCTTTTACTATAAATACCCACCCAACATACCAATCCTCTTCAATGAAAATGAATTAATAATTAATTTCCTCTACATATAACATTCAAATTCCTTCCTAATGTGTTTCCAATCTCACAATAGACTCCTCAAAAACATTTATAATGTCCCTCTAAAGGTAAGTGGTCTTACATTCTTATTCTTCATTCAAGCACCATATTTTTTTATTTTATTTTAAATCTAAATTTATTATGTTTTCATGTGTTTATAAATATACCTATACTATGAAAATATTATTTAATGATGTTATATTACATATACCCTCTCATTAAAACCTTTACAGAAGTTGTAACTAAGCTGAAGTTATGGTTCCTCACCTCCTCCTCATTATTCCAACATTTTTTCTATATTAGGCCTTTGGATATCTAATTGTTTAGTTGGTCATATTTTTTTACTCATCCCTTTTACCATCATTATTATTTCCATTTAATTAGAGACTCATTTCATTATCATTAAACCCATCCATGAATTCTTTTGTACACTAGTTATGATACTTGAATTATCATGTTCTTTTCCAGGGAAACCATTTGTGTAGTTAATAAAAATACCAATTTACTCTCATGGATATTAACCATGATGTATATATAGTTAACTGATTTTGAATATCCATATATATAGCCCACACTCCTTAATTATGGGATTAAAATTGATTAGTGGTACTCTTATATTGTATGATATGTATAGAACACAAATGTATTTACATGATATAAATGGGATAGGTGGGCCCAAAAATATATTTCCCTCCATTGCATTGTGTAATTTTTTTATTTCATGAGATACCAAGTATGGTGCGTATAAGTTTATCCTTATTACACTATGTTATTATGTATTATTGGTTTTCCTTGACATATTTTTACGACGTCATGTTTTATATTGTATCCCCATTTCTTTATTTTTGTATGTTATCATCTTATACCATGATTCAATGTTATGGATTATTATTCTCACTGTTATATTTCACCATGTTCTTCCTATTGATTCACATTTACTAATTTACCTTATGCTATGATTTGATTATTCGTTTATTGGAATTTATATCTCACCCCTTTATTATGTATGTCCATAGTTTATCCCAAATAGTATTAAATTGTCAATGTATTTTTAAGGGCATGGTGTGATGTTTTAAAATAATGTTGTTGTACCCATGTTCCAGTTATTATTCTATGAACCTAATTTCCAAATATAACTTGCCCTATCACTCTTATAGAATTATATTAGGCATAACATTATGTAATAAATCAATAAATAATTTGTTCAAAAAAAATTGGATTTCATATCTGATATTAGAGGAAAGTCTTGATATTTTTTAAAATTGGGATTAGGATATCTTTTTAAAAGAATTTGGGATTAGACAAAAAATATGAAAACATCTCTACATTTTGGTAGAGTAGAGAATAAGTTTTTTATAGGATATAAAATCCTTATATGGATAATAAAATTGGATGTATGTCTATCTACTTATACCTAGGGTTAATTAACCAATAAGGGTGTATTGGGATTTAACTCCACCATCACAAATTGTAGAAAAAAATCATTTCTACACATCTAGTTTGATACTATTAGTATTTATTCATTGGAAAATTCACAAAATCTTTAAGAACCATTATGTTGGAAAAAATATCCCATAAAATTTTATATTTCAGAAATAGACCACGAATAACATAGATTAAAACCTAGGAATTCATTATTTAAGGATTTCATTTCATTTATGATCTATCTCATCAACGACATGGCTTTTCATTTATGTGTATAATTTTTTCAAAATTATCATATGTAATTCTATTTTGGAGGAAGTAAAATATTTTCACTAGAAATAAAGTAATATATGATATTATCAATCATTTATGAATTGAAAATTTTCTATTTCATTTAATTTATATTCATTCTTTCGTATCATTCAATTTTAGTGGAACTATATAAACATTACAACAGAACATGGAATTTGAGTTATCATTTAAGATAGAAAATGGGTCAAGTTTGTATCCCAAGCATATAACTCATGAACTATAAAACTTTATGTAAATAATTTCTATTAAACATTAAGATACGTTATTTAGAATAATTTAACATAGTCTTATTCTTGGATTATATTTATGTATATATATCCAAAAAATAGTTTGGATAAGGAAATCACCCTCCCTATTAATAATTACCATCTAATTATATACCTGTGTAAGTAAGAGGATGAATATACTTTGTAATAATCATTTTATACATGGATATTACTACCTTATGGTCAAGATTGTCTAATTTAAATGAATAAAAATAATAAAAATACCATCCTTTATTATTTTTTATTTTGAGGGAATACACAGATGTGTTTTACAAATAAAGTTTTGGTCTTCCACCTAGCTGAGGGGTTGAGTTCTCATGAAAACATATTTTATAATCCCAAGTAATGATAGAATGATTATTTTTCATTTTGATTAATATTTTTTAATTAGTTAATAATTATATCTTAAATATATTCTATGTTCAACAGTTTACATGATATACAACAATGAGTTTGTCTGAAATCGTTTACATAATGACCGATCTTGAGCTACCAAACTCCACCCAAAAAAATGTTGTTTATATTTTTATAAAAGAATCATAATAAATACACAACATTTAAATTACATATTCAGATATTTTACTGGTCTAGGTTCAGGAAAATTAGACACAAACTTCTTACATTTATGAGAGTTGTAAAACAATTATGTAAAATAATGAGTCATCTACACTTTTTTTTTTTTGCACGCTAACATGGAATATGATGGCGTCCAACTTATGACTCCAAAGTCACATGTAAAACATAATTTTAAAAAAAGGGTTGAGAATCAAATTTCCCAATAAGGGGTTTTAAAACCATTTATAAGTACTTTTAGAATATTTAATATAAAATAAGTTTGAAAGTAATTTAGAAATATCCTAATTGAAAAAAGTATTTGAAATTACTTATGGCTTACAAATACTAGATCATTCTAGGAAATACATAAATTATAGAATTACTTAAACATAGTATAGTGTTTTTTTGAAAATATTACCCATGCTTCTGAAAACAAACCACTATTCTCAGTCCACATGAATCGTTGAAGGCTTTCTGGGACTTCCCACTTAGTGAAGGATGGGTACATTCCCCGATTTCCATCAATATTTACAACTTTCAAGCTCAATATATGTTAGAAATTCACAAATCAATTTTTTTAATTGTTTTGTTGCCAACATTTAGGTGTGAGAAGAAAAATTTGAGGATCTTGTTTCTTCCTTTCACATGAGTCTTATCTTTCCACCCTTTTGTGTTTTACTTTTGTTGCTTATTATTATTAAAAAATTATATATCGATATCATTTCATATTCTTAAACAACTCAAACAAATTATTCTCTTCTTAAAAAACAAACAAAGTCAAAATAATAAAACAAAACTTAAAATATTAAAATGATAATTATGTCATGTTTGGATATATATATATATATATATATATATCTGTGTAAGAAAATTAATTATACCATATTTATTTCTAATAGTTTATTGTTAACTTTCCATCAAATTATATTTTCTTAATCATTGCATTTTTATGGTTTCACATTTTCATTTACAACTCATGTTTTTCCCTTTTTTTAATTCAACACAATTATTTTATATTAATATATTAACTTTTATTATAATAATAGTTTATTATATTATCATTTATTACGAAAAACATTCATCGTCATTAATATATTCTATTATTTTAAAAATCAAAAACCATTTTTAACATTCTCAAATGAACATTTTTTTAATAAAATCACGTATCTTATATATATATATTCATTTTTATTTTATATTTAAAAATATATTAAAATAAACATTTAAATTATATATATATATATTCATTTTACAAAAAATTAAAATCATGTTTTTTAAACACATATATACAAGTGTGTGTTTTCTAAAAAATAATTATATATATTTATAATTTATAAATTTTATAAAACAAAAATATAATATACTTACATATATTAATAAAATATATTACCTTAAAAAATAATAAAAATAATATTTTTCATATAAAAATGTTTTACCCTTGATTATAAAAATTTTTAATCAAATTATAATTGTCATATTTTAACTATTTCAAACTCATAGAAAAATATTAATTATAAATATTAAATAAATCCTTAATTAGAATAAATTACTATTTAAATTTCTTGGGGAATTACATTCTTCCCCCCTTAACAGAATTGCACCCTCGCAATCCATCTTTACAAATGAGAAAAATAATTTTACATAGGCAGAATACTTAAATTATTGATTTTTTTCTAATACTCCAAATATATCTAGATCGTTCCTCTAATACAAACTATAATGAACCCATCCCGAGCTACCAGACTCATCCCAAATAAATAATGTGTAAAAATATTTGGAATATTTTCAAATATTGATATAAAAATATTTTTTTATAGACATTTTGAAATATCATTATTGAAAACATTATTTTAAATTACTTATGACTTAAAAATACTAGATCATGTTATAAAATATTTATGTTCAAAAATTGTTTAAACATAATCCAATGTTTTTCTAAAAACATTAATCAAGATTCTGAATACAAAATACTATTCTGAGGCTACATGAATCTATGAAGGTTTTCCAGGCCTACCATCATAGCAAAGGATGGGTTCCTTCCCCAATTCACTTCCATATTTATAACGTTCAAGAGCTATATTTTCTAAAAATAGTTTAATCTTGCATCGCACACACATACACACACATATATATATGTATATTCAATGGACTTTTAATCCTGAAAAATATTCAATGCATTAGAATACACATTCATAATTAAAATTATATATAATTATATACATACATAAATTCATGAACATTAATTACATTTCACTTGTGAGTTTGGTTACATCTAAAACTTTTACCATAATCCTTTGAATAAATTTTCCATGTATTTAATCCTTTTTTTTAGAAATAAATTTCTCATTCATATAGATAACTGATAATATTAAAATAATCATAATAATTAATTATGTAACTCAAATAAGATTATAAAATTAAAATTTAAAATAAAACACATTCAATGTAATCCATGTACATAATAATTTTTGAAACCTAAACCTTGAAATGTAAATTGTAACTTGAAATTTTTAGAAATGCAACAGATGTCCATATAATGCATAAACACATGTCCATGTTTATATGTATAAGCAACATTCCTAATTTTAATATACAATGATGATATGCTATGAAAATTTTAGAAACATCACAATAAAATGACAATAAAAATAATAATGACGATTTCATCCATATATACCTGTATATGTATATACCTATATATGTATCTGTATGTCATGGAATTTATTATGGAATAAATTCAAGTTTGGTCAAGACTTTGATAAAAATATCATTTTTAACAAGAATTAATTTTTTTTATTAACATTAAAATAGTAATTTTCAAATAACATACTTAATCTTATCACACCGTCATGTATTAAAATCATAACTTGAAAATTGAAAAAAAAAATCAATATTAATTTTGAACTTATAATTAGATTAATAAAATCATTACAATGACGTAATTCATATACGCAGTAAATTAATGCCTCAAGGGCATGGATCAATTATTAGTGAAGCATAATACTAGAGAAAATATTTTTGGTAGATTTAACATCATTTTCATAAAATATAAATTATGTATATAAATAAATAAACTAATGGAATATTTATGAGTTTAAACATAGTTATGTATGTAAATACCTAAAAATTTCATAAAATATACATCAAATATTTGATGTTTCAATAAATATCTAATTACAAAACATAAAAAAATACCCCCATAAATGATTTGTAAAAAATCAAAAACCAACAATTAATACCCTTCAAGAACTATGATAAATAACTATGATGATTTGGGGGATGATTTGGCATCTTAATAGACATGAAGATAATATATAAGAAGATTATGAAGGTTCCTTCCAAAGTTGGGGTGAATTATTTCTTTATTTTTATATTTTTAATCAATTTATATTTTATTTGTAAAAGATTTTATGTTACCTACATTTAGGTATGAGAAAAAAATGTGAGAATCTTGTTTCTTCCTTTCATACGAGTCTTATCATTTCACCCTTTTTTCTCTTACTTTTGTTATTTATTATTATTAAATAATTATATATCAGTGTCATTTCATTTTATTAAAACAACTCAAAAAAGGACATTATTCCTATAAAATAGGAAAATTAAAAATAATAAAATAAAACATAAAATATTAAAAAGATAAGTATATCATTTTTTGATATATATATATATATATATATATCTATATATATATATGTATAAAAAAGTTAATTACATCCCGTTTTTTCTCTTAGTTTATTCATATCTAACCATTAAATTATATATATTTTTAATCATTGTGTTTTTACGGTTTCACGTTTTCATTTACTACTAATGTTTTTACCTTTTGTCAAGTCAAAAAAATTATTTTATATTAATATATTATCTTTTATTATAATAATAATTTATTATATTATCATTTTTTACCAAAAGAATCCCTTGTTTTTAATATATTCTATCATTTTACAGATCAAAAATTGTTTTTATCATTTTTAAATTACTTTTTCCTTAATCGAATCGTTTATCTTATATATATATATATATATATATATATATTTGTTTTTATTTTATATTAAAAATATATATTAATCCACACATGTAAATTATATATGGATATATATTTTATGTTTTTTTAATAATTAAAATAATGTTTTTAAAAAAACACATATATATAAAAGTGTGTGTTTCTCTAATAAAATATTCATATTTATTTATATATAATAAATTTTATAAAATGAAATTATAATATACTTTCATATATTTATAAAATATATTATCTAATAATAATAATAATTTTCATATAAAAATGTTTTACCCTTTATTATAAATATTTTAAAACAAATTATAATTGTCAAATTTTATTTATTTCAAAATAATTGGAAAACTTTAATTATAAATATTAAATAAATACTTAATTATAATAAATTAATATTTAATTTTCTGGGGGTTTTACATTTTATTTCAAGCAATTCTGAGTTATACTGAATAAAAATATGTTTTTAATATTATTATTTGATATCATCATTTTGAATCATTTTAATGGATGAAAAATCTTTAATATATATTCTGAAACTTTTATAATTTTTATATGAAAAAATACACTTCATTTTTTGAATCAAAATATCAAAATTTACTTTGGATGAATTATTGGTATCTTTCTAAGATCATTCATATTTCGATGAAAAATGAATAATACTGAATTTTAATTCAAAATTGATTGTTCTACCAATTTATTCATATAGTCAAATTATGTTTTTAATTGGTTTTAAATTATAATTATGTAATTTTTTATCACTTAATAGAATTTATTCTTCTAGATTCAATTTAAAATTGAATTCAAATATAAAACCTAGTCTACTTTTCAATATTTTAACTGCAAAACTTTTTGTTGTCATCCCGACTGAAAGAATTTATTTTAAATTAATTTCTTTCATTTATGTTATTGGAATTTTGGAAAATGAATTCAATATTTGGAAGAATAATAATTTGTAATCTCTAATACATTTAACTTAGTTCTTGAAAAAAAAGATGTGTGAAAGTATTTAAATTAAATTACAACGATTAAGGTAAAAATGAGTTTACATAGAGTTTAAACATTAATCTTAAGAGTCTAAATGACCCAAAAACATTCCAAAACCAAATTATCTAGAGGCACGTTATTTATGGGAGACCACTAAATAGTGTTTACCTTTTTATATTTCCAATAATGACACTCCCCCTCCACTAAAAAAGGAATTCACGCTCCCCTTTTAATCACATCATTTAATCCCATTTTTCTAATCCAAATGCATTCCAAATAATCTCCAAAAATATCACTACTCCCACTAATGTTCACTTTTGGTGAATAAATCGAACCAAGGAATAATTATGGTGAAAACCAAAAGGACATACCTAAAAAGAGGTAGCATTCATAAATGTGAAATTGTTTTATATTTCATTCCCATCACAATAATTTATTATTATTTCATGATTATATAAAAAATAGTATCATAAGTATTCTTATATGTTATTATGTTATGGTTTTCAACTACACCTACATATACGACCATCAAATGGGTCATGAAATTACCCTTCGTGTACAGTGAATTACCACCTCACAAAATGATAGTGTTCATTTTTTGTTTTGTTCCTATAATTGTTGTGAATAATAATGGATATAATGTTTTTATATTATATATACGATAATTATTTCATATTCATACTTATGGAATTTTTATGTAACACATAACTTCATTTTTTCACTGTTAGTAAATACGATAACATCGTTTTTAGATGTGTGGATTACTACCTACTCACTGTGATGTGATACGTTCACACATTACATAAAATGTAATAAGAATGTGATAACTTATAAATATGTCAAATGAATAAGATATATATTATAGTCATGATATAATTACCTTTATAGATATTTACTATATAATTTTATTTATTACACTTTCACACAAGGAAAAAGTGATAACGTCATTTGTGGACATGTGGACTACCAACTCCTCGAGGTGATGTGATTAATTTTACATAAAAATAATTATATAAATAATTATATATGACCCTATAATATGGTATATATGTTATAATTATCATTTACTAAATAAAAATGTATCTTAACTTCTTTCCATATTGATCAGCGAAAAAAGGAAACACTACATCTGCGTATGTATGGCCAATTATCTCCATGATTATATCGTGGGTTAATTTTTCCTAACTATATTTAATGATTGGTTATAAAAGTGTCATGATTTTAGAAATATGATAATTATCCCCTGAAACTTATTCGAGATATGTTTATATAATTATCCCTTTGACCACATATGACAAACTAATATCATTTTGATAGAGAAACCAAATATGGTAAAAATAGACAATGTAAATTTAGTTTTTCAAGTAGATATTTTCAATATTGTATCAAGTTAAATAAAATTAATAATAAATGTGAAAATGTTCTAGGAAAATTAAATAATTAACACATGTTTATTATTCAGAAATATAAAGACACATGTGACAAGCCAGACTCAATGTAAATAAATTTGACTCAATATCCTTTCATTGAGATATTTCTAGAGGATATACACATTTATTATTTTATAAAGTTAATTTAAACCCCCTTGGTCATTCCATATCCATGATTTATTTTTTATCATGTTATTATTGTTTTTTAAATGTTCTTATTTCATGTGACTTATGATTAAATGTTTAATGTTGTATAAGATTCATTCAATGCTTAAGTATTTAATACATTCCATCATTTAAATATTCTCGAAATTATTTTAAATATTAGTTTATATGGATATAGAAGGATCTTAAAGGGAAATATATTTATATTTTGGTTCTTGTATTTTAGTACAAGGTCCCGTGTTTTTAAAATAAATATAATCCCATCATCCCTTTTTATGGGTATTTTGTTATTGAAAATAGGATTTGGAAATTGATTTATTATTTAAATATCTTGAAATGTTTTCTAGTTATTGAAAATGAAATTGTACAGGTGAAATGCTGAAAATTATAATTGGTTATGTGTTATGATTATATAATGGTACATTGTATTTTTAAGGGTGGTTTCATTATAAACAAATTATTAGAATTTCTATGATTAACCAATGACTTGTGGATCTGTGATAGACCTCCAATACATTGGGTATGGAAGTCACCAGCATGGATATTCTATTTTTCATAGTGGCATGTCTGGAAGTCGAATACATGGTTATTCTATTTGTAAGAGTATAAAATAAAATAATGTCCCAATATACCTTTTTTCATTTTCAATGTTTTCTATGTGTTTTATGGTAGTATTTTGATTAAAAAATGGTATCAAATAATCTTATTTTCAACAAATAGTATTTTCAACTTATTAACGGTGAAATGTTTTACATTATAATAATATTTTCATGGATTTTAATTTTTTTAGAGGACTAAAGGTTTCTTTATTTTTATATACATTATTGATATTTTTTATTCCCATCCCATGTTTTTTATTTTTTTTGGAGTACATAAGGATCACTAAGTGATTGGAATATGTCATGTTGACATCCATGAATAGATTTCATAAAATTGATCCCGATTTATTTTTAATAGTTGTATATTATGGAAAATGGAAATTAATTAGAATTGTATACTTTGTGTTTTATGTATGACTTGTCTCCTAATTCTCAATAATTGTAAACCTGAAAAGATCTTCAATGTGAGCTACAGAAAAATTCATGAAATAACTCAATATTTTGTAATGTTTTAAGGTAGGTTTCTTATAGTTTATATCAAAGGATATCTTTAGATAAATTTATAGTTTATGTAAGTCTCAGTATCATTTCCTTAGAATATTTTACTTTATGGTTAAGATATAACGATATAGAATTTAAATATTTCCATGTTTCTTCGACTATAATATTTCTGTTTAGAATATTTTTCCCTAGATGAAATAAGAAAGTGATGCACACCTATCATAGGGAATGTCCAAAGAATATTTTTATATTTTTTTAATGCAACACAAAGGTTGTCCAGGGTCATCTCACTTGAGGAAATTTGTTAGATGTTCACTCACATAATCTAATTCACCAAAACTAATTCTTTTATTTTGTTTCTATTTATCTTATGAAAATAATGTAAATTTATTTAAATAAAAGATAAAAATATCACTTAATGAAAAAATGTAATTAGTGAAGAAATAAATTGTCCTTTATGGGTTGGTTTTTGGTTCCCATCATACTTTTAATTTTTGGATAAATTAAGTTAATAATTTTAGCACAAAATTAATTAAATAGCCACATACATCCCTCAGTCTAAGCCTTGAGTTAGCCCCTCGTTTTTTATGGGAGTAAATCTTGGTGGATAGGATGAGAAGAAGAAAGGAATTAAAGAATGAGAAAATATGGAGAATAATGGAGGGTGGTTAGGTGGAAGAAAAAACAAAAATAAAAAAATCATTAATTTTTTAGATATCTAAATTAAAATTGAAAAATAAAAAAAAATAATGAAGAAAAATAAATTAAGAATAAAAGGTCAAGATTTTATGTTAGCCTTCTTTATTGGAGATCTCCTCCTCAATACCTTATATGTAATGGGATGGAATGGAATGGAGTGATTTGGGAAGGAGGAACTCTCCTCTATTTATAGGCTAGAATCTATCTTATAAAATTTTATACTTTAGAGACCTAATAAATGAGAAATTCACATATTCAATCCTATATTAAAGTTGTTTATAAATTTTTGTTATGTTATCCCACATAATTTTAGCATAATTGGCCACGAGAAGTTGGATTTATAAATTTTTAATTGACTATTACATTTTCTATCTGAGATTTCTAGTAAGCTTCGTTCAATGTATAATGTCCACATTCTACCTTAATGGCTTCCTAACTCTATGAAAATTATTAATTTAATGAGCCTATGTTTCATAGTTCCATTACAAGTTTAATCACCTCAATTGGTGTTATGTATCATGTCTTGTGCTTCCGTTATAAAGGTGGGGTCCACGATGTCTGCCCTGAACAACTGTTCAACATGAATGTATTTTTTGGGCTCAGGATTATTGAATCTGATCATTATTATAAAGAAAAATATGATTTTAATAAATCTAAGAACCAACCAAAAACAAGTCACTTAAATTGGAATAATATTAAAAAATTTATTCTCAAAATATCCTTGTGATAAAATTTTATCAAAAATCTAGATGTACCCAATTTTTATATTTTTTCTGAAAACACGCCATAAATAAAAAATTTATCCATATACGCTCAAATTGATAAATATATAGGGTTTAAATAAATTAAATTCTCTTATAAAATGATAAAATATTTGCTCTATCAATTCGACCACACTCAAACAATTTTTAATGTCAAATGAAACATTGAAAAATCCACATAAAATGTTAATTTAATTTATAATTTTTCAAAGAAACATTTGATTCATGTATTTTACATTTACCCTTTTAAAAATCATGGAACTTATCCTTTCATTAATTCAATCTCCTCAATTCGTTATTATTAAACATGCCACATCATGATTTACCTCACCCTTGAATCTTTCCTCTCTTCTATCATAATAAAAATCA
The DNA here is from genome assembly GCA_963277665.1 of Viscum album. Taxonomy (NCBI): domain Eukaryota; kingdom Viridiplantae; phylum Streptophyta; class Magnoliopsida; order Santalales; family Viscaceae; genus Viscum; species Viscum album. The sequence goes on from OY728136.1 coordinate 1,996,738,185, forward strand.
AGTAGATTTATGATTATGTCATGTGAAAATGTTCTTTATACAAGTTATTTTAAATTAACTAATTCCTCCACTTAATAAATACAAAAGGTATATAAAATCATAAGGAATTGCAATAAATGTTCTAATAACTCTGAGGATTACGGTTGGTAGGATTTAATGCTTTTAAACATTAAGGCTCAAGGATGAGATTTATCTCTTAAGTATAATGTGTGATATAAAAAAGTGTATTAAAATTATCCCCCTACAATTAGAAGCATCAATTCCCCCTAAACAAAAAGTGATTTCATCATCAAATTATGGATAATGAATGATTAGTGCATGATCATGAATTTTTTTTTATAATTATTTTTATTTTTCAGTTATCCTTTTCATTTTTTTTCTTTTATAAAAATTTATTATTATAATAAACTTCACATCCACAACTGAAATATTCATGATAAAAATAATAGGTGTAGTAATGGTGATTTTTGGTTTCCCCAAATCACAAAAAAAAATTCTCATATTTTGGTTCTTTTTTCATTTTAATTTTTTTATATTCAAGTAGGGAAAAACAATAGAGTATAATGAATGATTCCACAACATTTTTCAATTATCAAAATATAACCCACACACTTTTTCCTTACAATGTATAAAATCATTGTCACCATGATTCCATTTACCCCCGCATTTTAACTTTAAAATATCCTGCATATACTAAGAGTAGGGTAGGAATAGATAATAATGGCTTGAAATATGGATCTTCACTAACAAGGTCATCTATTGTCTCTAAGGGAAAAATAAGGATTGATGTAATGGTGGAATTTTAAGTATAAGTGGTTTATCAAAATATGATTCAATCAATTTAATGTGTTTTTCACTAGAAATAGCATTAGAAAGTATCAATAAATGTTATGTAAGGTGACATGTCCAATGATCTCTAAATAATATGATCAACAATAAATATGAAGTACTTGGTCTAGAAATCCTCTCTAGAAAGGATTATATGATTTTGGAAAATCACTCAAGGCATGATTAATAATAAAAAATCAATTCACACGAATTTAATAAAATCAAAACATGAAAAAATGTTGTGGAATTTATTTTACATGAACAAATTAATTTTTTCAAATCATGAGTCCTAATTTAAAAATCTATGCTTCATAGTTAAATGTTAAATTCTCCATTTCAATCATTAAATCTCACTATCATTGAATTAAAAAACATGGAATCACTGAATTCATTAGAAACTCATGTCTCTTAGATAAGTCAAGTAATGAATTAATTCAATTGTGGGAATTCAATTCCTATCATTATATCACAAAGCATGTATTGGGAAAAAATGTAAGAAATTTAAAAGAATAAAAAATAAACTCCCTTTACCATGAATCTTAGTCATTATCTTCCACTATTTGAGGAATCCTTCTTCCATCATGACCCTATAAAAGAAAAAAACTCAATTAAACATAAGGATCATTTCATCATAGCTCAAAAAGATGGGAGGGAGGGAGATGAATTCTTGACTAATTCCTATGATGGAATTTGAAATCTAAATTCCTACGATTGAAAATGAATGCAGTATAAATAAAGTAATGGATAAATATTGGTACATTACCACAAGTGGGCCATTAATATTTGATAACTCCATAGGGAAATACCATCTATAATCCAAAATTAGAATATTGATGAATCTTATTTAATTTTAACCACCACAATTATCTTTTCCAAGCTTGTTCTTCATCCTTGTTCTTAAGGGAAGATCCTTGGATAAAGTACACCATATACTTTCCCATCATAATGAGGTATAACTTTTATAGTGGGGTAGGATAATGTATGGACTGTCCTATTCCTTTTTCACTACTAGTGAAACCTTCTTCTCTTCCAGTGATAACTTCACGGGGGATTCAATAAAAGTATCATGTTCTTTGATTTCAAAAGGCTTAGCTACATGGATATCCTAATGGGGTTCCTTCAATGATTGTTCATTGAAATCTGGGAGCTATATATTTTCCTCAACATGTGCATGTCTAGTTTCTTATTCTTTTTTAAATTCATATAGAGGAATGAATGATTCTGTATAATCAAAACAAGTGTAAGTGATGAAAAATTAATATTCAATAAAATTAAAAGAGATAAAGTCAAAGAAAGGTTCAATCCCCTAATTTAGTTGAGCTTTAATCTTTACCTCATTTTTAATTTCCTCTTGGAGTATACTCTTAGCATATGGAGGCAATTAGTAGGGATCCTCCATATTGATGTCAAATTCCACCACTTGGGTGATTTCTTAAATCATTTTTTCTATATCTTCTTATTTTTAAGTTAGGGGGAGATCAAAAAGTTCCTAAAAATCACTCCAAAATTCATCCAATTTCTTTTTATCTCCCACATGTGGATCAACATGAATGTATTACTCCCTTTCTTACTCAGGTTCTTCAATTTCAATCATAAGTGGTGAAATTTAATCCACCACTTTCTTAGGTTCTTACTCAAGTTTAGTTTTGGGTTTCTTAATTAATGCACAACCATAATCAAATGATCTGTCATCCTTGTAATTTTTTCTATGAGTTATCTATGTTCTTAAAACTAAGATCTACTATAATATTCATCTATTCTTCTTGATTTTTATTTTGGATGTGTGAGTAATTTAACCATTCATAATATTATGAATTTAAATATATCGTGGACATCTTTTTTGGTTTATTATAAAAATAAATGAAATATACACAAGATGTAAAAATAGAAAAATTAAATGACTAATTTAATGCCTCCATAAAAATGGTGTATTTTATGACACATTCCCATCACAGGGAATTGAAAAATTATATTTTTATATTTTTCTAATGTAACATAGAGGATAAACATGGTCATCTCACTTGATAAGATTTATCAAAAGTTCACTCACTTAATCTAATTCGTCGAAACTAATTATTTTTTTATTTAATTTAGGAAATTAATGTAAATTAATTAAAATAAATGATAAAACTAACAAGCAATGACAAAATTTAATTAGTGAAGAAGAAATTGTCTTTTATGGGTTGGTTTGTGGGTTCCACAATTATTCTTAATGGTGTTTATATTATGTTATGAATTTTCACATATAATAAATGAAATTAACACATACCTCCCCCTATCTAAGCCTTGTGTTAGTGTATAATTTTTTAGGTTAAGAGGTCACGGTGGATAGGATGAGAATAAGAAAGTAACAAAAGGAGGAGAAATTATGGAGAATAAAGGAGGGTGGTTGGGTGGAAGAAAACTAAAAAATAAAAAAATGTATTAATTTATTAAAAATCTAAATTACAATTGAAAACTGAAATAAAAATAAAGATAATAAATAAATTTAAAAAAAGTGATAATTTTTTGCCAGAAACCCTCATTATATATATCCTCTTATGTACCCTAAATGGAATGTGATGGAATTGAATAAAATAATTTGGGAAGAAGGAGCTCTTCTCCTTTTATAAGACATAATTTATCCTGTGAAATTGTACACATATTTTACCTAATATGTGGACAATTCATGCATTACATATTTCATAAAAGTTATACATTAAGGTCTTGTTCATTAAGCCTCCAAATTTCATCTTAATTGGCCACTTGATGTAGGAGTTGTAAATTTTTTATTGACTATTATATTTTGTGTTTGAGATTTACAGTAATATTCCTTCAATTCATATCATCCATTTGCAATCTTAATGGTTACCAACCCCATGAAATGTTTAATTAAACATGCCTACATTTCTTCATTCCATTATAGATGGAATCATCTGAATTAGAGGTGTTTATCCTCATTTTTGCTTCCATTACAGAGGTGGTATTCACACTATACGCCCTAAAAACCTTTCAACTTGAAATATTTTTTTTTGATGCTCAAGGTGGTTGAATAATATCTTTCTCCTAAAGACAAAGTTTAATTAAATTTATAAATTAATCCAAAAAATATAATCACATAAATTGGAATAAAATTATAAACTTTTTGCCCAAAATTCCCTTATGATGAAATTCTATCAAAAATCTAGATTTAACAAATTTTTACATTTTTAGTTAGAAGACGCCATAAATCCAATATTGATCCATATATTCTCAAATTTATAAATATAAATTGTTTAAATAAATTAAATTCATATAAAAATGAGTAAAGTGTTATATATACTAGGAATATATATTTATATGGAACCGAGGGAAAAATATCCTTCCAAATCAGCATCCAGGTTTGGTAGGAATTGGAATAGAGTAGTTTTTCGCAGTGATGGTTCAGTTGAAATCGGCTATAAATGGTATTAGTGTCCATAAAAAAATATAATCCTGATCTACCACAATAGAACCTGATGACAGTGGATCATTTTATATGACATCATTTACCATCGTTTACAGGACCATCTAACCCAGTGACATATGAAGGTTGAATTAAATCCCCACAAATTATATTCTTTGTCATTGTATTTTTCGATAACAAAAGTTTAACTCTTGAAATTTTTCATTTTGAAGGTGAATCCAACTGGTGGTGTTCAATGATTAATAATATCAAGGAATGTAAAGATATTTATTCCTTGGAATGGGATGAATTTGATAATATAATCCTCATGAAATATTTTTGAAATGCTTTTTTACTTAGTATGCAAAAAAATATTAGAATTTGGACAAAAGGAGAAAAATTTAGTGGATTTATATGAATAAAAGTTCACTCGACTAGCACGGTATGTCCAAAGTTTTACCTGAGATATTTATAGTAAGATAAATCAGTTTTACTCGAGATTAAATTGAAGATATCAAAGGGTATGGTCTTCTCATGGGTTTTATAGCTACGAGAAACAATATCGATGTGATGAGAAGTTATAAATGAAGTTTGAAAATGATCACATATCCCATAGAAACAATCTAGTGAAGAGGTCTAGTTTCAAATAAATTGGAAATAATTATTCAATGATTTTTTGAGGTAAGAAAATAAAATTCCCATCTTGAGATAAGTGTGAAAAATATAATCCTAGGGAAGATCATTCAAATCTAGGAAGTACTTCTGATGGGGTAAGTTTAGTCATATGGATCATGACTATAAGGAAGATGACTAGGAAAGTAATGAAAATTGTATGGAATTATTGTTTAGTTTTAATAAGGTACATCATTATGATAATGTTTGTCCCAAGTTCATTACCCATAGTGTAAACCATCATGATCGAAAGAAAAAGGATGTGCAAAGGTATTTTACTACTACTGCGTTAAAAGTTGGGCCATCAAATGAAGTGGTGACAAGAATGTTATTGGTTTATTTGATTATTCCAATACTTTACTGGACTTTGTATCTTTGAATTATTATTTTTTCATTAAAATTTAAAAGTATATTCAGAATCTTACTTCATGAAAGTAAGATATAAATTTGGTAAAAACACTAGGAGGGAGTATTATAGCAACCTATATTTAGGGTAATCTTTCTATTGTCATTTGTGGGATGGTATTTTCTATAAATATAGTTAAAATGACCATAGTAGAGTTTAATATCATTTTAATGGATTTAATTTCATTTTATCATGATAAAATAGATTTATAAGATAATAATGTTTTTTCAATGATTTCATACCTTTGATAACATACCAAGAGGCAGAATAATTGATGAAATATTGTAGTGAATGTTATTTAAATAATTTTTTTGGAAAAAATAAATAGTTCTAATTAGTGACATCCTAGTAGTGAATGAATTAAAAGATATTTTTCCTAATGATTTTTCTACCATTGTTCCTAATTGGGACGTTTAATTTATTATTAATTAATTCATGATTCTAATCATATTTATACACCCCCAAATAGAATGACTCAAGTAAAACTTGTGGAATTGAAAAACCAGCTACAAGAATTGTTAGACAAGGGTTTCATTTGACCTAAGACTTCACCATGGGGTTCCCTTATTTCATATCTGAAAAATAATTAAGGTTACATGAGACTTTTCACTGATTATAGTGAATTTAATAACATCACTATTAATAAAAATTATTCTTTGCCTCCTATAGATTATTTTTTTGATCAGCTTGAGGTATAAGAGTGTTTTTCAAAGATTTATATAATGTTCAGGTACTATCAGCATAAGGAAAAGGAGGATGCCATTCCAATGGAAAATATTTTAGACAAGATATGGGTGTTATGAGTTTTAAGTTATTCAATTTGGGTTATATAATGAACCTAATATATTTATGAATATTATGAATATAATCATACATTATTTTTTGGATAAATTTTTTTTGTTAATAGATATAATTTTGGTATATTCTAGAATCCATGAGGATTATTAAAAGAACTTCACTATTGTTTTTAAAACCATATAATAAAGGAAATAATATGGAATGTTTAGTACGAATGAATTTTGATTGAAAAAAATTCATTCCTTGATCATATTTTTCTAAAGATGGCATAACTATTGACCCTACTAAAAAATGTTGTTCAATAGTGGCCAAGATATAATATTTTCAATAATAGTAAAAGTTTTCTTTGATAGTGGGTTATTATCAGTGATTTTTTGAAAACATTTTATAGGTATCTATACCACAAAATATTTCAACACAACAAGGAGTTAGGTTTATCAGGAAATGAGAATGTAGTCTATTTTGAGGAACTAAAAAGAATACTAATCAATGATCTGATTTTGGAAATTTCTTCTAGAAATAGTGATTTATTCGTCATAAATTATTCATTGTTGAACGAGATTGTTTGTTTCCTGATGTATAATGACAAGGTAATTTCATATGCTTCACATTAGCTAAAAATTCATCACTCAAATGACCCTACACATGATTTTTAATTATTTGTTATTTTTTCATTAAAAATATTGAGGGGTTATTTTTATGGAGTAAAGTTTCAAATATATACTAATCACAAAAATTTTAAGTATATATTTACTCAAAAAGAGTTAAACCAGATACAATTAAGATTTCTTGAATTGATAAAATATTATAACTAAACAATTCAAAACTATCTTGAAAAAAAAAATGATGTTGATACTTTGAGTCGAAACTGTAATGATACGTTAACCATGTTACCCTTGTAATGTGATCCTTTGGTTAATTATTTGATCAAAATTATCCTAAAGTTGTAGATTTAAGGAAATTCTCTATTTTTGTTTCATGTTTTAGTGCAGTAATCTATGTTCTCTATAACTAAGACTACCAAGAAGGTGGATAAATATTTGTAACAAAAAGTTAGAATCCATTAATATTGGTAATTTGAATAATTTTAATATTGAAAAATTAGTTTTTTGGATTTGAAAAAAGTATATGTTTTTTTATTACTATTCAAGAAATTGTTTTTTACTGAAGCTTATATTTGTCCTTTTCTATTCATTTGGGTAGCACAATGGATGGATGTAGATATTTAGGATTATTAATGGTAAGATGGAATGAAAAGATATATTTCTTAATTTAACATGATTTGGTTGAGTGGAAAAAATTTTAATGTCGTGTGGCAGTTACCGAATGGAAGCATCAACCATTTCCAGTACCAAGTTGGAAGAGGAAAAATATATATCAATGTATTTAAAGGATTTATTTCCAAAGACATCTCAAGGTAATAATGCAATTTGGGTCATTTATTATTGATTAATAAAATATGAATATTTCCATCCCATTCGAGAAAAAAGGTATCTAGATCAGTTTTTAGACTATATTTAAAAGATATTTTTAGGTTACTTGGAGTAACTCTCTCTATTTTATCAGATCATGATCCCAATATTACATCCAATTTTTGGAACGGACTTTAGAAGTCGTTAGGTAATGAATTAAATTTCATTACATCATTTAATATTTAATCGGATGCAAAGTTTGAGTGGATGATTTAGACTTTGAAAGTTACACATTGTTCTTGCTAAATAGGTTAGAATTGATGTTGAGACCGACATTTTTATTTGGTATATATTTTTTATAATAACAATTTTCATTTCTATATACAGATGGACCAATTTAAGCCATTATATGCAAAGTGGTTTCAGACAATGAATTTTTGGGATGATTTAGAAGATATAATGTTTATGAGACTAGAATTGATAGAGGAAATGAAAGATAAATTTTGGTTGATTCAGCAACACTTGAGGAAATCTAGAAGATGGAAGAAAGGTTATGTAGATCACCAAAGAGAAAATATATCTTTCAGGTAATGTGATCGTGTATTTTTAAAAGATTATCCATGGAAAAGTGTGATTATTTTTGGTATGAAGTGTAAGCTGAGTCAACTGTTCATTGGGCTATATGAATTTTCTTGAGAAAGTTGGATTAGTTTTCTATTAAGTGTATTTTCTATGAATTTTATGTCAGGTTAACAATGAATTTCTGGTTTCAATTTTAACTAAGTATGTACCATATTCATCTCATGATTTGATCCCTAAAGTAGTTTAGTTGGAAGAAAATATTTCGTGTGATAAAGGACTAGTTTAGGTTCTTGACCACAGAGAGAATGTGTTACAAAATGATGCAATTCACGAGGTTAAATTTTTATGGAAAACACATATGGTTGAATAAACATTGTAATAAAAAACTTATGAGGGAAAAATAACCTCACTTATTTGATAGGTGAATAAAATTACAACGACACAATTTTTAAAATTGGGGAGGATGAACCACTGTAGATAATGATAGAGGAATTATTATTGATATTTATTTATATTTATGATTTAGATAGTTATTTTACAATAAAAGGGATGTTTTGTATAATATTGAACAGGACATGGAAAAATGTGTTGTCTCTAAAATCTTGCATTTCACACAAGACACTATTATACTGAACAATAGTATACTATTAATATTATGAGCTAACATGGCTATTTTGCTTCCATTTAAAGGAATAAATACTTATGAAATTTTGGGAAATTTTTATTTTTATATGACAATATAAAATTTATTTTTCAATGAGAAATATAAAATATACATTGGTTTAATTTTTAATATTTATTTAGAACTTTCATATTTTTATGAATCCTAAATAACACAAAAATTTCGTTCAAAAATAAATTATTTTAAAATTTATTAATATTGTTAAATTTATTTATTTTAATTTGTTTTAATGTATTATTAGATAATTTTTATATTAGTTATATTAATTTAGTTCATTATAAAAAAATTCACAATGAATTAAATATACAAACATATAAAATTTTAAATCATTTTTACTTTAAAACCCCACATTGTCATCCCTCTAGTGGGATAAATTTTAAAATAATTTCTACCACTTATGTAATTACAATTTGGATGATTTCGTTACATAATATGAATCATAATAATTTATAATTTCTTATAAATTTAAATTAGTTTTCTACTCAAATTATTAGTGAAAGTAATTAAAAAAAATTAAGTTTATTAAGTTAAAAATGATGTTACTTAGTGGTTAAGCTTTAATATAAAGAGTTTATGTAACCTTAAAAGTTTCCATACCCCATTTCTTGGAATTTATTCAATAATATAACCTTTTGGATCAAGTTTGGATCATTATTAAAGGCAATTTATTTTTTGTAGACCAATCAATATTGTTTACCCTTTTATAATTAAAAAAATGACACTCCCCCTCCACTATAAAGTCAATTAATCCTTCAAATTTTTTCAAAAATATAAAAAACATATTCTAATCCAAAAAATGAACAAATAATCTCAAAACATTCCTCCACTCTCCCTATATTCCTCACTTTTTGTATAAATCCAACAAAGGAATCCCTTTGGTTCAAACCAAAAGGAGTTACCAGAAAAATATGTAGCAATCTTAAATTTTCATTTTTGTTTTATTTTTTATCCACACCTTAATTTCTTATTATTAAATTATTATATAATAACATAATTATACTCAATATACTAATATATTTTTATTTTAAGGGTTGTACCTACACTTACACACACTTTCATCAAATGGGTAATCAAATTTCATTTCATCTACGGTGTACTACCACCTCATGAAACGATGTCATTCATTTATTCATTTAACACCTATCATGGTTGGTAATTATGATGGACACACTATTTTCATAACATATATATGATATTTGTGTTTTCTTCATACTTCATTAATTTTTTTGTAACATATACCTTTGTGTTTTCAATTTTCTGTAAATACGATAACACTGTTTGTGGATATGTGAACTACTACCTCCTTAATGAAATTTGATACATTCATACATTAAATAGAATATATAAATTATGGGTATAATTAAAAATATGTGAAATAAATAAAATAAATATCACAATCATCAAATAATTACCTTTCTAGAAATTTAATATATCGTAATATTTATTAACATTTAACACACTAAAAAAGTGATAACGTCGTTCATGGACGTGTGGACATCCACCTCCTCAAACAGATATAATACATTTTACATAAAAATAATTATATATTTTTGTTTATATTAATGAATACTATTTTATATATGATATAATGTTAATCTTGGAAAGATAAATATTACTTACCTACTTTCCATAATGATCATTGAAAAATGGGAATGTTACTCAAGTGTACGTATGGCCTAGCATCTTCATGATTGTAACGTTGGTTCATTTTTCATATCCATAATCCATGATTGGTTTTAAAATTGTATTTTTTTTATAAATATGATAACTATTTCATGATTATTATTTTGGATATGATTATATAATGAACCCTTTGACCATAGTTGACTCACCAACATCGTTTTGGCACATGAACCAAATAGGGTAAAAATTCCTAATGTAAACTTAATTATTTAATTAGTTATTTAAAACATTGTAATAAGTTAAATAATACCAATGAAAAAAATGAAATAGGTTTTACAGAAATTAACTAATTAATATATTTTTATAATTCAGTAATACAAAGACACATATGAAAAAATAGAATCAAGGTAAGGAATTATCATCTCAATATACTATCATTGAGACATTTCATGATGATACACACATTTATTCTATTATAATTTGTATATACATACCCTTATATATTACATATAAATATATATCTATTCTCATGTTACTTATTTCTTTTTAACTATTCTTCATTCATTTGGATTTTGATGTAAATTTTCAATGTTTTACGATATGATTTGAATAACTAAATAATTAATCCTTTCCCTCAATTCAATATTCTTGATATTATTTTACCTATTTATTTATTTGGATATAAAAGGATTATAAATAAAATTCTATGTCTTATTTGGTATTTGTATTCAAATATAATTCTTTATGTTTATAAATGAAAACCCTCATTTTTATGGGTATTTGTTTATTGAAAATGAGTTTTGAAATTGTATTTATTATTTCAATTTTGTGAAATGTTTTCATGTGATTGAAAATGGAATATTATTTGTGAGATATTAAAAATTTCAATCATATATGTGTTATGATAATATAATAGATCTTGGGAATTTGATGGGTGTTCCCTAATAAACCAATGATGGGTGGTTTCTTAATAATAAAATGATAGGTGGGTCCATGATATCCCTAAAATTCATTGGGTTTGAAATTAAACCATATTGTTTTTCCATTTGTAGTAGTGACATGTATGGAAGTTGACTGCATGGTTATTCCATTCATAAGAGTGAAGTATATAATGATGTCCTCGTATAAATTTATGAATTTTGTGTGCTTTGTATGAGATTTATGGTATATTTTGATTATAAAAAATGGTATGAAATGAGATTATTTTAAAATTAAGGTATTTAATACTTATTAATGTTTAATAGTATTACTTTACAAAAGTGGTTTCATGCATTTTAATGTTTACTAATATACTAATAGTATTTTTATTTTTCAATCACATACTAATATTTTTTATTCCCACACCCCTTTTTTAATGTTTTTCACAGGACTTACGGATGAGTAAGGGATTTGAATAAGTCATGTTGACATTCATGAAAACTTTTCATAAAAGATATCACTATTTACTTTTAAATTTTTTATATGGTTAAAAAATTGGATACTAATCTGAGGTGTTCCCATTATATTTTTGTTCTCTTTTAAGTATTAGTTATGGGATACTTCTCTAACACTCTAAACCTGAAAGGTTTCTCAATGTGAGAGAAAGTAAAACTCTTAACATTACACAAAATTATGTATTTTTTAAGGTATTATCCATATACTTTGACCTTTATATTTTCTAATATCCCAGACTCCATATATAATGGACACATTTGAACTTCAAGAGTCAAATAAGAAACTATAGGACAATATAGAGAGAGGTTTATACCCCCATGTTTTTCATCATGGGGTGAACTAGTCTTTTTTTCAAGAATAAAGATTAGTCAATGAACCTCTACAATGATTATCATGAGTCAACAATATCAAGATATAGAAATGATATCCTCTACCGAAAATTGGTGAATTTTATATCAGCTAAATCAAGCCTAATAATTTTATAAGGCTTATAATTGGTCAATGTATTATCAAGTAATACGAAATGAAATTTTTCATATAAGCTATGATCACTATGTATTCAAATTGATTCCATATTGAATCACTAATACTCTATAAATCATTATGAACATGATGGATAGAGTCGTTGGTCATTACCTTGGAAAATTTGTGTTACCCTATATAGATTATATTCTTTTGTAACTAAAAATAATGGAGTAACATAAAGAGAATTTGAAATTTTTATAGAACACCTTATGAAAGGAAAGGATTTATGTGAAGTGTAGTTAGTGAGTTTGGTATGGATAAAGTAACATTCATGGGGCATGTTATCACTAGTAAAGGTATATTTATGAATAATTTAAAAATAGAGGCAATTTAAGGAGGACATAGACCAACATTTTTTACGGATATCTACAGATTCCATGGATTAACTGGGTACTATCATTGATTAATTAGAAACTTCTCATGATTTTCAATCCTGCTAACTAAGCTAACATAGAAGGGAGTCACGTTTTTCTTGACTATTGATTGTGAGTAGATAATTAATGATGTAAAGAAGAGGAAACTCACTACTCCTATGATCCCATTTCCCACCAGTGTGGATGAATTTGGGATCTATAGTGAAGATACCAAAAACATAATGGGTTGTTTAATCATGAATGAAGAAAAACTGATAGCATATGCCTCCAACTAATTAATGATCCCTAAGATGAACCACATAACCCATTTTCTATATCCAGCTATTGAGATCTTCACACTAATGATTTAGCGATATTATACCTATGGAGAGGGGTGGGACATATATATATGTATCATAAAATCCTCATGTATATATTAAAACAAAAATATATCAATATATATCCATGATGGTAGATAAATATGATCATTTATTATGATTTTTCAATCATTTAGCATCATAGGACGGTGATAAAGGTTTAAAATTATCTGTGTTAAATAGATCTCATTCACTATCCATGATGTGGATTGAAAGTGGTATAATATTCTTATAAAATAAATGGATAGACGTGATAATAATAAAAGTACTTTCATCCTATGTGGATAAAAATAACTACTCAACCATCCTTTCATCATAAGATCAAAGAGGCCAAAAAAGATGATGATGTGATATATAAAAATTTAGTCAATATTCTAGAGTTAAACATTCTATAATATGGAGTTATAAGGTTCAAAAATTAGATATATGTATAATTAAATCCTGATCTAAAAATGTAACTTTTATATGGTGTTCATATATCATTAATCTCTATTCATCTGTGATGCACTAAGATATATAGATATTTGAATCAAAAATTCTGGTGTCATAACTTGAAGTTGAAGTTTTCATAATTCATTTATCAATGCTTAGTATGTCAATAATTCAAGGCTAGATGAATGATTTATAAGGATATTATGAAACCATTTACCATAATATTATAAAAATGTGACAAAAAACCACATATTTCATCATAGGAATTCCCACAACATCTATTGAAAATAAAAGCATCTGGGTGATAGTCGACCGCCTGACAAATTAAGTCCATTTCTTTTCAATAAAGGAAATATATATCTTAACCAACTCACCAATATATAAATATATAAGAGAAGTGGTATGGAAAATTGGAGTATCAATCACCATTGTATTTTATTGAGATTCAAGATTCAACTCACAGTTATAGAGAACACTTCAGGTAGGATTGAATACAATTCGGATTTTCTGTATTTCTTATCACCCTCGGATGGATGGATTTTTTTAGAGAACCATTAAACTATAGATGATATATTGATATAATTTTCAATATATATCGAAGGATAAATGGATAAACACCTTCCCCTTAGTGAAGATATTATATAATAATAATTTCCATTGTAGCATTCAAATGGAATATTATGAGGATCCCTATTAGAAGTGGTGTCAAAATCTGACATGCTAGGATGAGGTTGTAGAGCATAATATAATGGGTACTAATCTTATCAAAGAAATTACAATGATGGTTTAAACCATTAATGTCATATGAAATATGAAAATATTTGATATAAAATATATGTATGCAATATTTGACAAGACCTAGAGTTTGAGATTTGAGAAAAGGTCTTCAATTTTATATTAACATGGAAGAGATTCATGAGGATTTGGAAGAAGTGAAATATATTTCCAAGGTGCATTGGTCACTTCGAGATCCTTGATATCATCAGATCTGTGTTTTATCAAATAGCACTCCCACAAAACCTATATAAAATGAATTTTGTGTTCCATGTATCCCTCTTGATAATGTACTAACCAGATCCCCCACATGTACTGAATCATTAGGTGGTAACATTGGAGAACAATATTTCATATGAGGAGAACCTAGTGAAGATCTTTGATCATAGAGAAAAATTACAATGAAACAAGACAACTCACCAAGTCTATGTGTTTTGGTTGAATCACTTGTTTGAGGATAAATCTTTGTAATTATAATAGGTGATAAAAAAAGTACCCTAATATGTTTTAGTATATGAAAAGATATTTCAAGGGTGATTTTTTTGAAGGGGGTAGAATGTAATGACACGAACAATGATAAATGAATCTATCATTTGGAATTAATAAATTCATTCGTAAGATGTGTATTTATTAAAAACATATGCTCTATTTTTTTGGTACCGCTATAAGTTATATCATTTCAGGTTTAAAAAATAATTAAGCACCTTAATCATTAATAACCTATCCATTTTATAGTGACCATTAAGATTAGAATATTAATTATTCTGATATAGTATAATTAACATAGATTGAAGAGATGATGTCCTAGACCAGTAGGGTCATACCCTATGCATCCCATTTATTAGAGCGTCTAAGGATATGACATCACTAGAATTTCATATTAACAATTACAAAGTCGTGATTCATCAAATAAAGAATCAGTGAAACTGTTTATCAGATAATTTCAATCTTATTGAAATCACAACCCAAACCATTTTCCCCAACCACCCAACAAAAGTATCTTTATCACACGCATTACCCTTAGGGTGTACACATTTGTTTAAAGTAGTTACGTATATATACCATAGCATTATGATTTTTTTATTTTCATTAAAATGAAATAATTATTATATTTATTCCATTTTGTTTTTTATTCTAAAAATTATTAATAATTTAAATAAAAATTATATTTTGATACGATGAATTAAAAATTTAATTATTCGGGTATATATGAATATATTCAATTAAGAAACACTTTTTTATAAACTAAAAAAAATTAAAATAAATCTTATATTATAATATTAATATTTTTAAATAATTGTTTTCTATATATATGTTTGGAAATAATTTAGTAAAGCCAAATGTAATCTTTATAACAGTAATAAATTCATTACTACTGAAAATACATTTCTGTTTTTAGATAAATGAGTATTTTGATTTAATAGTGTATATTCTAATGTTTATATAACTATTTTGATAAAAGAAATATTATTTCTAAAATCATCACCTTGAAATTATCAAATCACAATTTTTTCACAATTTACGTTGGTATAAGAATGTTTTTGTAAAAATTTAAAAAGGTATAAATATAAAGTTTTTATTATGACTCCATAATATCTTAAAATTGATATAATAAATACTATAAGTATTACCCAAAAAAATATTTTCCCCTTTAATATAATTTGTTTAGGTTATTTGATAAATTGTGTAATTCTTTAATGAATCCTCGAGAAACTATATGATATTTTATGGTTTTGAGATCAATTATATATAAACAAGACCCACTTCCAATTCACCAATGAAAGAATTTTAATTATTTTGGTTATTATACATATAAAATATTTAAAACCACTCCAATATTTTAAAACCATTGGAAACAACCCTTGGGAGGTATGTGGTTCTAGTTATTTTGTTATATAGAGTCAAAAACATTTGTTTAGAAATTATTACAGAATTCCAATCTATATTGTTATAAATATTCTCCCAACCACCCATTCTTCTTCACTAAAACCCCATATAACATGAATTTACTCTCTCTATCCATATATAAATACCTCCCATGGTGTTCCCAAGCACTTAATAAGATCCTTCCATGTTTTTATAAGATCCCTCTCAAGGTATGGGGTCTCTCTTTCTTTTGTTCTATTCAAGAACCTTCCTTGTACTCATAATTTTTTATGTCAATTGATTATATTTTCATGTGTATATAAATATATCTTTACTACGAAACTAATTTTATAATAATTTTATATTATTTATTAATTCTCATTATAATCTTTACCTATCTCATTAATATGTTGTAGTAAAGGATCCTCTCCACCTCCTCTTTCTTCACACACCTTCTTGGCATTATGCCTTTTTTATTTCCCATTATTCATTTTAGAATATCTTATTAAAAATCCCTTTTAATATCCATATTATGTCCAGGTAGTCAAATCCCACACATCACTCTCAATAAACCCTTAAAATAATCGTTATGTATACCCGTTATACAGTTGAAATTATCTTAAAATTTTTCATGACATGCAATTCTATAGTGAATACCCATACCCATTTCTACATATGGATATTCACCTAGATGCATGAATCATTAATTGATTATGTAATACCATTTTTTTATCCCACACTCTTTAATCATGGTATTATAATTGATTAAAGTAACTCATATTTTTTATGATTTATGTGGCACCCAAATGCATGTACATGATATGAATGTGATTAGTGGGCCCAAAAGTATATAGAATTATAATGTGTTTGGTAATGTTTGTATCTTATGTGATCGAATTTATGGGTATTGGGAGGTTATTATAATAACAAAAAGTTTCAATTTATCGATGGTTATTGTTTCCCCATGTTTATGATGTCATTTTTTAGGTTGTTTCCAAATTCCTTATGTTTCTTTGATGTTATCATCTTATACCATGATTCGATGTTTTTTATTTTGATTCTCACCATCCTATGTCATTTTGTTATACCTCTTTACTCTAATGTACTACATTACCTTATGAAATTATTCTATTATTTTCCTAATATGTTTCATTTCTCACCCATTTCTTATGTATTTTTGTAGGTTATCCTATGAAATATTAGAATGTTGATTGGTTTTAAGGGTGGGTTGTGAAGTTTTTAAATAGTATTGTTTTATCACTATTTCAAGTTATTTTTTATTTTAACTTACTTAAAAAAGAAACTAGTATTATTTATTGTTTTTTATTTTATTATGTGCTCCCTTATGTAATGAGTCATGTAATAAAGAATTTCAAATATACGGGTTGTCATAACATGGGTGTGTATAATGGAACTAAGTGAAAATAGTGGGAAATTTGTTTTTTATTATATACAAATCCATAAAAATAGAGGTATTAGGATATATAGTGTAAGGTTATTTAGTGAGAATCTTTATGGATTTTATTTTATGAGTTATTGTGTTACCTCAATGTTTTTTTTCAATTAGTTATATATTGTTTCTTAACAGGCTTGGCACATAGACAATCACGGAGACATGGGTAAGTGTTGAAAACATTATTAGATGGTAACAAGCCTATATATCACCACTATATAATTATATTATGGTTTATTTTAAATAACATGTATGTTTATAGGTTCAGTATAACATTATTGATGACTTATAATGACTAAAGCCTAATGGACTTGGGATCATCAAGGGTTATTGATTTAGATATATGTTATAATGATATTAAAAGGGTTGTTGAGATGATTTAGGAATAATGTTCTTTTTATTACCCTCAATTTAGGTTCCATGTATGGATGGTTTCTGGTTGAGATCTAGGAAATGGGGCCACATTTTTCATATGTTATTTTCTATCTAGACTATATTGATGTAGCATACACGTCGATAATTCTAAAAATTAGGTGGTGTCCTTCATACTTTGGAATCATGGTTTTATATTTATCCAATTATCTAATAATTATTCTGGGGTTATATGGAGATCAAGAATGAGTGAGAAGATCACCAATTACTCACCTATGACTGTATTGATATGTTATGCCTTTCCCTGGTGCAATTTCTATATGAAAAGGTGTCAATATTACACCCCCATCAGATTCATTTTCTATATATTCCTAGTAGAGTTATTGTTAGATCTTATTACTATTTTCAGATACACCTTAACCCACTTTATTAACATCCTTTACTTGGGATTCATATCAAGTTGTTTTAGAATGATCGTTGATTTTTTTTGAAATTTCTGGGTTGTGCACAATTGGCATATGGGTTTCCCAACCCGCGTTCCCACCAAGTAGAAACCGTGAAAACCAAAATAATGGGGTTTGAAAAATTAGTTCATGGTTTAAAAATACATGAACCTACCTTGTAGAACCTGCACACCCAATCATAGGTGTGTATGGTTGCAGTGCACAATTTTACAAATTGTGTGTCCCTACCCAGTTAACTTTGTGCGTTGACTTTTATATTTATAAAATTTAATAAAAAATTTATAAACCTATATTTTAACCTCCCATTAAACCCTAACTAACTATATATTGATTTATATGTTTCATAAGCCTCTTAAAGACTCATTTTCTCTCTTCCACACCCCTTAAAAAGTGGACTGAATCTTGGAAAACATCGTTCAATTAATCTTCAAAAATAGATCTACTCCAGATATTTGTATCTCATTTTCTCTTTATTTTCTCTTAGGTTTTATTATATCATCATGATATTCATTTATCTAATCACTTTTTATTTGATTCTTGTTTCTATATTAATTTTTTTATCTCTTTTTACATCATTCTTCATTGGGAATTCCTTCAGTGGGTGTTGAGTTACGTGATATCCATAATTAAAGTTTTTTGGTTATGATGAGATATTACATGTTATAAACCCTTTATTACCATCATTTAAATTAAATTTATTTCAATTGGATTATGAAAAATAAATTCAATTAATATTTGGATTTAAATATAACTTTGCCTGAATTTTATGGGAAACTTCCAATTCCAATTAAATTTGAAGTGGGTGTGTGATTTTGAAATTGATGGAATATGTGAAATTTATTTGTGAAAATAGTTTTGAGAAAAATAGATTACAATGAAATTATGAACGAATTTTTTTGGTTTTTATCTTAAAAAAGGAATTGGATGGTTAAAAACCAATGTTTGGGTTTTCATGAGAAATTTTTATTTTCAAATGGAAAATGGGGATTTTTGTTTTAAACTATTTTCAAATAGTTTCCCCAATTTGAAATCTTGTATGATAACCTGAAATCATGATTATTTATTGGATTATTGGGAAAAAAGAATCTAGTTTTTTAATTTCATATGAATAGATTGATGCTTTAAATCTCTAAAAAACATAGTGAAAAAGATATTATACAAGATATAATATTTACTACTTATCTTTTTCTAGTAATGAGGGACATTTGTGCAGATATTTTCATGATAAATGATATTAATTTGTGAGGATCTCGTATATTGAAACTATTGTACCCCTTGGAAGAATATCATACTTTTTGTGGTGTTTATTTTTATTAATATTCCTATCTTTATGAAATTGATTTATTCATTCCATGTTGATTTATATAATTTTTTATATAAATTGTTTACTTTATATATTATTTTATATTTTTTCAACACTTAAAACTAAAAACATGTTTTTTTAATATTAAATTTCACAACCATGACTATTTTATTTAAATGGAAACCATTATTTGGTTTATTTAATTTAGAATATTATTCTGAAACACCTAGTGAGAACCTACTATGATTTTTACTCACACCCTTCCTTTTCCTTAGATAATTTGTAGGTTTCATTCTTCCATGTTTGAAAAAATGGAATTTTCTGCATGGAGGTTGTGTTTTTTGTTGATATTTTGGTCTTCGAATTTTTTGTTCCTTGGTACATGGGAATTTTATCATGTTTTTCTTCTACTTTGGTGATTTATTGTTTGGGTTTTGTTATACTGTTTGACTTCTATTAGAGTCTCTATTGGTAGTTTTCTTTGAGTGTCTTTCCAACTCTCACTTTGATGATCCTTAACTCTTCATAGGTGGTTATTAAAGTAATCATAATTTTTATATCTATTCTTTTCCATATTTTTGATTTATATAGGTGAAAATATATGTCTTTTTTCTCTATAAGATGTGATTAATTTCCTTTTTTCTCTTATTTCAGTGATAGTATGAGTAATCCTCTAATTAATTCAATGTTTCAAGTTGATGTTGTTTAGAATAATACGTATAAAAAGGCATGTGAATAAGATCCAAGAGAAGGATAATAATGAGATTCAGAAAGAAAATCCTCCCATGGAAAACATTTTTTGAGGTTATTGTGTGTGTTTTTCATGCTTTGGTACAATCAACTACACCACTTCCCATCAAATATCTAGTTGTGGAACCTCAAAGGGTTGTTTTCGTAAATATTTCATATGTGTTCCTTCTACAGAATTCTCTGGTGTTCTAACACTCAAATGATCTGCATGATGATGAGGATTGGTTGAGGATAATTGAACCATTCTGTCAGTTCTTGGAGATGACTGATAAAATCAAGGTGAAATATGCCACCTTCAAGCTGGAAGGATATATCAGCAGTGAAGAAGAGTGAGGGATTAGAGGGGAATGAAATTAATTTTTTTCTCATCATCCATTTCTATCTATATCTTGTGGGTTTAGATAAGGATATAGAGTTTTTAAAACATGATTATGCTAAAAGGACTGTGAATGAGTACGCAAATTTCTTTACTAATCATGTGTAGTTTACACCAGACATTTTATCATTCGAGAAGATGAAGACTTAACAATTTGAGATGGGAATTTGATATAATATTAATTTTAATGTTTTATTTGTTAATGTTTAATCTTTTTTTGATGTTAGGGATATATCATTGATGTTAAATCATGACCTAGATTATATGTAAGAGTTCATGAGTGTTTCTTTGTCTCCCAGTTGAATTGTTTTGAGTTTCTTCAAAATAAAGATAAGGCATGATAAATCTCATGGTGGTTCTTGACATCAGGGATCTTTTATAACTATTTTAGTGTTAGAGAGAGTCCCTATTATTTTCTAATAGTGTGTAATTCTTGGGAACTTTAAATGAGTTTTTACTAAGGTACCCAGTATATATGGTTCTTGTGGATGCTCAGACCACTTGTAGAAGTTTTCTCATGTCTATTATTCTCTATGTAGTGTCATGGTATCATCAAAATAAAAAAAATTACTATAGGTAAATAAAATGATTCATGATCTAAGGAGTTCCAATGATAGGAATCCAAACCAAATCTTTCTAACATAGTGGATGAGTCTCCCGGAGAAGTATATATTGGTCTAGTGATTATGATATGTCCCATCATGATTTATTCATCTTTAGTGAATTATTTATTTGATATAGGTGAATCACATTCCTTTATTACAACTCATATTTTTAATCATATAAATATTCCTTTAGAGATTATATATTAATTGTTTAATATTACTACACAAATTACAATGAAGAGAGAGTGGTGTATTCATTGTTCTTCTTTAACTTTCTCTTTATCAAATATTGACCTTTCTTGAGAATTTATAGTTATACACATAAATCCCATTGACATCATATTTTAGATTGATTGGATAATTACTAATAAATATTTTATTTATTTTAATCTTCGATAGGTCTCCTTTGGTGCTCCAAATTGGATGGGTCATACATTTAAGGAGACTGGTACATAATGTTGAGTAGATCTAGACAATATTATTCAGAGTTGGGGAAAGTAATATCAGATTTTTCTTTTGAATAGGACTAA
Source organism: Viscum album (assembly GCA_963277665.1). Lineage (NCBI taxonomy): Eukaryota > Viridiplantae > Streptophyta > Magnoliopsida > Santalales > Viscaceae > Viscum > Viscum album. The sequence goes on from OY728136.1 coordinate 1,996,760,205, forward strand.
AAATCCTAAAGTTATAATATCTCTCCATTTTTCATTGAGTTTCCCAATGGTTTTCCTCAGACATATATAGTTTTCCACTAGTAAGGGAGGTACAATTATCTATTGATCTATTTTTGAGTACTCTTCTACTATTTATTATTTCATTCCACATATAAACATCTAAAATGAAAGAGTTGTAGATTCATTTGGATGATCTTTTATAAAAATATATTTATATGACCGACTGTATCAAATCGGGTGGTCCATGTGATCTTTGCTAAGAAACATGATGGGTCACCTCATCTTTGTGTTGATTACTAAGAACTAAATTGAGTTACAGTAATTAATATATTTATATTTCCATATATTGATTATATAATTGACTAGTTTAAATGGGATAAGTTGTTCTCAAAGGTTTATCTTAGATATAGTTCCCATCAATTGAGAATAAATGAATCAGACCATCAGAAAACTACTTTCCCAATCTGGTATGACCATTGTGAGAGAATTTTTATATAATTTGGCCTAACCAATGCTCATGTAGTTTTTCAAAATTTGATGAAATGGGTATCCCATGAGTATCTTGAAACATTTTTAGTGATATTTTTTGTTGAGATACATGTTTACTCTAAGTATTAAGTGGATCATGTGCACTATTTTAGAGTAGTTCTAGGATCATTACGAAATCATCGAGTTCTTCCAATCTATCGAAATGTGATTTATGGATTTAGGAAGTAAAGTTCTTAGTAATTGTGTTATTTGAACAAGCTATATTTTTTTATCCTAGGAAGTTGAAAGATATTATGAAATTGGATCAACATTTTAATGTGTTTGATATTTGGAGACTCTTGGGTTTGGCTGGGAATCATCACCAGTTAATGAAGGACTTCTCAAAATAAAATTCTTTGATGATTTCCCTAACTCAAAAGGGAGTAAAGATTGTTTAGGATGATAAATCCCATAATTATTTTTTTGTTCTAAAATTATTATGACTGCTCTTATGGTGTTGACTCTTCTAAAGGATGGTATGGGCCATGTGGTCTTCTATGGTGCATCAAGTTCAAGTTTGGGATATGTTCATAGGAATGGTGATCGTGTCATTGCTTATAGATCTCGGTATCTTAGACCACATGAGAATAATTTCCTAACCCATGACATTGAACATGGAGTTTTTATGTAAGTGATTAAGAGTTAGAAATATTTCTTTTTCATTAAATTGTTTACCATGTATTCTTATCTCAAGATTTAGTTATATATTCTCCAAATAAGATTTCAATCTCTACCGTAGGTGTTGGGTGTATTAACTTGATTATTTTAAATTTGAAATTTTCTATACCCCATGAAAGAATAACTAGAATAGTGTAACATGATTTCTATGTTTTCATAGTTGCATATTAGAGTATGATAAAGAGGTGATAGGGTTTTTTGCTAGCATTTAGTTGGACTCTACACTTCTTGAGGTGATTCTTTAGGAATAGAATCTTGATAATGAATTCTATAGCATTAGAGACACTTTTTATTAAAGTGAGACCATTGCGGAGTTATATTTTTTCATAAAGGGAATTCTATGTTATTAGAATCATTTGGAAGTAATGGTACCAATAAGAAAATCTATGATGGGGATTTATATAATTACAACTGGTTAGTACACCTAAGAACCAAAAAGATGTTCAATGATTTTTATTTATAATTTTATTGGAAAATATTAACTTGGTGCATTGCTAATTTTATCTCCCAATGTTATACTTGAAAGAAGGTCAAGTCCAATTCCAAGAGAACATTAGGTCTTCTTCTCCTACATCCAGTTCCAAGATGAATGTTTGATGATATATCAATGGAATTTGTGGTTTTGTTTCCCGATTCCTATAGAAAGAATAATTTCTTATGGGTTGTCATCAATATAGTGAACAAATTGGCTGACTACTTATCCGTTAATAATAATAAAAATGTTTAGAAGATTTTAAATCTCTATGTGAGAGATATTTTTCATTTAAATTGAGTTCCTTATTCTATATTAGTTGATAGATACTCACTTTTTACTTATCAATTTTGGATACTCCTTCAGGGGCACTGGGATCTCAGATTAGTTTTAGTATGAGATATCATCCATGGAAGAATGGTTAGATAGAGAGACATATTTAAATTCTTGAGGATATTCTATGTGCGTACATTCTTAACTTTGGTGGATCATGAGATGTCTATTTAGGTATTCTTGAATTTTCTTATAATAATAGTTATTAGTCTATGATTAGAATGGATCCTTTTGAGGGATTTTATAGATGGACTAGTAAATCTTAATTATGTTTGTTAGAGATAAGTAAAATTTCCTTGGTTTGTCTGAGCATGGATCAGTAGATGAAAAAATTATTTAGTTTATTTTTAAAAGGATTTTGATGGTATAGAGCTTTTATAAACCTTATGATGATCTTTGTCTCAGACCACTAGAATTTTAAGTTGGTGATCAGGTGTTCTGGAATGTTTCACATCGTTGGGCTCATCAAAGGATTATAAGGAAAAGATAACTTTCTCATCATTTTGTTGGACTTTTTGAGGGTTTCAAGAAGTTGGGAATAGTGGGTTATCTTTTATAACTTATACAATATTTAATGGTGATATGTAATGGGTTCCATGTATTGTAGGTCATAATGTATCTTTATGATCCATATCATGTTCTGAGCTAGACTGAGCATGAGGTTGAGCCTAATGTATTTTTAACTAAACATCCAACCATGATATTTGATTCTAAAACCAAGGTACTATATGGGAGGATGATAAATTTGGTTCGAGTGTTATGGTAGAGTGGTTTTGATACTCATGAGATGGGGTAGAGAGAGGCACCGATAAGAGAACAGTGTCCTCATATTTTTAACATGGAGACATATTGAATAAATTTATGGGGAAAGAATGTTTTTATGGTGGAAAGGTTGTAAAAACCTATTAATATTTTTAGTTACTCTTCTATCATTCATTATTTGGGGTTTAAATCTTATGGTCTCAAGATTATTTTTGAACATTTTTTTAAATTTATGGGTTGTGCATGGTTTGGGAATAGTTTTCCTAAACTATGTTCCCACCCAGAAAAAACTGTAAAAATAAAAATAGTCATAATTTTCACCATAGGTGCACAATTTTAAAAATAGTTTTCCTAAGTATTAGAAACCATTAACCCCATCAGATTAGTTCATGGTTATGTAGTACGGTTTTCAAAATCGGGAAACCCTGCCCAGATAACAGGGTGTGTAAACTTTTTTATTTTTGAAAATTAATAAAAAATATTCCAAACCACCATTTTAGATCCCACTTGAACTTATCTTACCATATATAAATTTCCAATTGTAATATGTCTCTCAATGTCCCATTTTTTCTCCTTCAAACCCTTTTCAATTTGGATCTATGATTTGTAAATATCGTTCAATTCGTCTATGGTAAGAGATATTCTCATAATATTTCCCTAATTATCTCTCATTCATTCCCCCTAGGGTTTCATAAATCATATCATTAATGATAAAACTAATATCTTTTTACTGGAATCGTTATTTGAGATTATTTTTCTATAACTCTTTTTCCCAGCAATCTTTGCTGGAAATTCATGCTATGGGTGTTGAGTTACGTGATCTCTATGATTGAAGGTTGGTGATTTTGTTGAGATGTGTCCCATTATAAACTCTTCATTTGATTATTATAAATTAAATATCATTCAATGGGAGTATGAAAACCCAATTTTCTATGAAATGTGATATTAATTTTGTTTGGCATTAATTTTGGGGAAATCCCCCCAATTACAAAGGAATTGGAAATTGGGGTCTGACTTTGAAATTGAAAGAATTTGTTAAATGTATTTGAAATTTTTTTTTGAGAAAAATGGATTAAAGGATTTAATAAGGGCCTCAATTTGTTTGTTATCATAAAAACTAATGAATTCACTGAACACCCATGTTTTTTAAAGAGAAATTAGCATATTGAAATGGTAAATGGGGAAATTATATTTTAAACTATTTTGAAATAGTTATCACATTTTGATTTTTTTTGATAACATGAAATCTTGGGTATTTAGTGGATTACATGGTATAGAAACACAAGGATGATAATTATCTAGTAATGGATTAATTCTTTTCCACTCTACTAAAAAAATATTGAAGTAAATATTATCCTTGATTGGATTTTGATTAGTCATCTTTGGCCTATGATTGAGGGATGTGTGTACACATTTTTTTGTTATCATATACATGAGTGTGTGAGGATCTCATAACCTAGAACTATCATACCCATTGAAATATGACCATGTTTCTTATTGTATTAATTTTTATATATATTAAACTATTTTTGAAATTTCTTTATTCATTCCCTATTCTTTATATAAACTATTTTATATAAATTGTTTACATAAACCATTGTATGAAATATTTCCATCAATTTAAATGAAAATAAAGTATTATAATATGAAATTGTACTTTAATGCCTATTTTATTATAAATTGAAATAATTGTTTGATTTACTTTGTTGGTCATCTTATAAAGGAACAATTTGCGAGACCCTACTTGGATTTGAGATCACCTTCTATCTTGTACATTAAGTCTTGTTGTTTTCTATCTATTTAGACTTCTATTGTTTATCTTGTTCTTTTGGAACTATTATGATGTTTTATTTGGAGTTTTTTATACTTGTTCGACTTCTCATATAGTCACCTTTTGATGTTTTCATTGAGAATACTGACTTTTCTCTATTTCTCTCACTTTTTATGTGGAAAAATTATTCCCTGCTTTATTTTATTCGATAACAAGTGATAGTATCCAACCCATGGGGATCAATAATTCCCTTTAGGCTATCTTAGTTTTGGATAAAGTATCAGTATATTAATGTATTCGAGTTGGTTAGGTATATTCATTGATGTGTGAGAGGATCCCTGTATGTTCATACACATGGTTATGCCTATGTTATTTCTTTCCCATAAAAATATTCTTTATAGGAGTCTCACTAATATTCGTTCCTTACTCAGATTTTTTTACTATATGGTGTGGCTTATATTGATCAATATTATCAAAAATCCTTTATATACTTCTGTTTATTTTATGTGTAACATGAAATATAATGTTTTCATCGACTAATGTAGTTGGGGTTATGTGTCAAAGTTTTTAGTATAGTACATGATGACCTGACATGATTAATTATATATTGACTAATACTAATATATTAATTTTCATGTATATACATACATTAAATATTGTGGATTATAAAAGGGTCCACATTAGTTTGACCCTACTTTGTTTGGTGTTCACAACCTACATATTAACCTTGGTGGATGTATAGATTTATATGTATTTTTAGGTGGTGTGTCAAATAAGAGATCAATTTGGAGAATTTGGATGGTGTTTGGGAGATAGGGCTAGGAGAGAATTGGGTTTTTATGGTTACGTATCAAAAAATGATTTATCCTTTTGTTTTTTGTACTAGATCAGACCTATGGGTGATCCCTTTTATGTATGTATGTTCAAAAAGGGTTCATTAATTACACTATGTGGATGTTTTTATATAATAATTGTTAGATATTATCTATAATTTCTCAAACATTTATTTAATGTTATATGATGCATCAATTATTTATTAGTTATTATATATTGTGATATCGGGATGTCAGAATCCCCAAATTTTATTATATAATCTCACCACTAGCCGATAACCTATAGAAAATGGGAAGGTGTACATGGGGTCACATTCCATCACAGACTAAATTGTTATTTGACTATACCAAGTCAATGCATTATAGTCGAAACAAAGAAAGATGTATATTGAAATTTTTATCAATATAATTATAGAGAGACCTTATTTATAATGGAATTATGTGATATATCAAGTTTTTATTAACATATAATGTGGGAATATATTATTTTAACTTTTTAATGGTGTCTTGGTCACCATGAACCAAGATGGTCTATTCATATTGTGCATCATGTAGAATTATCCTAAAAATTTTATAACATGTTCTTGATTTCTTTTAATAGGTTATTTGTTTTAAAAGAATATAATTTTTAACATTACTTGTCTATTCTGAGATAAACATGTGATAAATGAGTTTTTATGATATATTTGGTATTATTTTTGACAAATTATGGTATTATAGAGAGTCTATATGTCTAAAATTGATTCCTTTTCATGGGTATTGGGATTTTATAAAATTGGATTTCCCTAGTCTAATTTTAAAATCACTAAAAGAAAAAAAAATCTAGGTATCGGGCATGAAGTGAAAACCTAAAAAATGGGAGTTTTAAATTTTTCCCACCAAAGATATATAACATTTTAATAATTGGAGAAATGATGCCTGATTACCTCCTGAGGATCTCACCTGAATAAATTTTAAGAATAAAATAAAACCATAAAGGCATGGTTTGATCTGACACCACACACGAGGTATTCTCATCATCGGTGAACAGAAATCGAAGAATCCAAAGCTGAATTACTCTATATCATCCACATTCACATTCAATAATGGTGGGAGAACTTATTATGGAATTCTAGGTGCTAGCACGGAGATTTGGAAATTTATTCCATGCTCGGATGATCACCTTGTCACATAGCTTGCGATGCGTGAGAGATAATGTGGTCTGATCACCTAGATTTAGGGTTTCTCTATTTAGAAAGCTAGTGAGATAATAAGTGAGAGATGTTATAACCATTTTTTAGTGAATATTATTTAGCGATATCCACTCTTCCTCTATTTATAGTGTGTTAAGAAATTATGAGGAATTGGATCCCCAACCCTCGAATAATTAACCCACTATAAATGAAATATTATGACTTCCATACAAAGTCATAAATACTATACTCACTTCCATTAATATAATCATTATATTATCTAATAATACTCATGTAATTTACAATAATCATTCTTCCTGAAAATATTAAATGATCATAGAATATTTAAAACAAAAAAATTTCAATTAATATTTTCTATGTGTTTACTATAAAACTTCTAAAAATATTTAATAATTAAATTCAATTAAAATTATTTAGTACATGAATAATATGTATTTATTTATTTATTTGGTGATTTTATATCCTTTCATACACCCCAGACCCTAGTGGCGGGACCCACCATGTCACATATATCTATTCAAATGAATATGGTTCATTCTTTAATATGCTATTGTGTGTGAACCTCTAGGACCTTATATCAATAAAATTGAATAATATTCATAGACCAATAGTAGAATCTACCATCCAATCATATACCATAAAGAGAAAATTATGTTCATGGCAATGATAACCAACCATCAATCCTGAACTGTGTAATATAAACTGTATGTCTTTGATATTTCATAAAGTTGGGCGCATACCCATGACATCACCCATTATTACTTTATTGTTTTTTTATTTTACTATATAGATTTAACCTCTATGTCCATTTCCATGGTCTTATAAAGGAAATACCATCCTGATCAGCATGGATTGAGATATATTACATCTTTAACCTGGAAGTGATAAATCCTTTCTTGACCATTCATCCATTGCATACTATTAATGATGCTCCCAACAGAAGATATGTCAGCCCGATTAAATTATCATGGATTTTTCCTTATATCAATATACACAACCAAAATGGAACACATTTGTAATGATCTCACATTATGCGGTCGATACACATGTCAGTAGATAGAAACATCCAATGACACTCGAGACATGTAGTTTCTCTATTGGTGAATATGTACCCAAGATCTCACTACTAGAGTTCACCTTGTGTGACCTTAATGAGAGTTATTATCATTGATTATGATCCCTCAGCACCTCATATAAAAACATATACTATATGCAGTTATTAATACATATCTATTCCATAGTACATATATTTAAGATTAATGTCATAGTATCTTGAGGTTCACATTATAGCTTGGGATCTACTATAAACTTTTGATATGAAAACTAATCAATGGAAATTACCATTAAATCGTTGATGCAAGAAATATCTACACTATAATTATAATCTAACATAAAATATATATAATAATACCCAATATAGGTTAATCAAGAGTAATGTTCATGTTGGGTCTAGGGAATCCACTGTAACAAAACTCCCACTTACACTATATCCAACTTGCTAACATAACTTATTAGCTCTCACATGATGAATATCATGTTTCTTCTTAGTCATGGATTTAGTTGTTGGGAATTCCAAATAATCTTCCAGGTGAGAATTCTACTATATGAAACGACATCTCTTTGAGTAAAAATTCCAATAGTTGATATCCCTAAGTATATCTCTATTTTTACACTGTCCTGACATGACATATCTGGTTGTCTGAATATCATAATTTACATTATAATAATTATTTTATTTAATAAGTGTTATTCTAAGAACTGGAAAAAAATCATTCTATTTAGTTTCTTCATAGCTACCTCAAAATTTTCAAGGTAATTAGTATTTATAGGTATGTCTAATACTAGATTTTATGATAATATATCACCCGTTACCTTAGAATGACTTTGATATTAGATCACAAAGATATAAATAATTCTAGTATGTGTCCCTTAGAAACTAGTATCCATAAATTCTCTACTTACCATGTACATATCATTAGTACTTTCCTAGGAACTATCAGGTAGTTTTCTCTACTTCACTTTTAGTCCTTCTGGATATAATTGATATCTTCCTACTATAAAGTATATTCCAAATATATCATTTTTTGAATATATCCTGAAATACATGATTAATCCATCATTAATGAGCATGGATTATAACTCACCACATTTATCTCCTCCCATGTACTGGACATGTCATCCTAGAGCGATATATTCCACGTGACCATGGAAGCAATTATAACTCGAATTGTTCTAACTTGTTCTTTAATACAATGTCACTATATGTATGATTGAATAGGTAAAAGAAACCATCATATATACCACAATAGATCATATTACCTTTAAATTAGGTTTCTAATTTAATTAAATCACAATATAATTTATTTCATTTTGTTAATAACTAGTTGAAATACCAATACCTATTTCTTATAGGTTTCCAAACATATTTTACTTGGAAAATATTGGTGCTCCCACTAACTTTTGGGAGACACATGGAAAAAATCCATTCCAAATGAATATTCTATTATTTAGTTTCTAATATCAATCATAAAATATATTTTAGTAACATGAAAGCTTTATTATCATTCTAGGATGTGACCATCCCTTTATGGCTTCATCATATAGATAGCTTCCTAGATTTGTGGTCATGACATCCAATTCACAATAAAATGATAATAGATATTAACTATGACATGTGAAATTATAATGGATTTAGTCTAAATTACAAGGTATAACTAATATATCCTCCTTAGTACTACACTTATATCATCCATGTGTCATCTCACCTAAATACCCACTGATAGAGCAAATATTTTCAATTAATTTATATTGAATATCATTGTTTATACTCCCAAAAAAATGTTATTGGATGGGTAATTGTCATGTTTTTAGGTTTTAGTGTTATTTTGAACCCAAATGTGAAAACGACTATTTCTGGATTTTTGACATTTTTGCGGTATCGGTGGTGTGATCAATGCTGGGACGCTTCTTCCTAAGTTGATTCTTTCATTTCCATCCAGCCTCTTTCTTTTAGTACATAGCTCCTTCAGAAATTTTGCATATTGAGGGATTTGCCTAATTGCATCCAGTAGTGGAATGTTAATCTCAACTTTTCGAAATGTTTCTTGAATTTCCCATTGAATTCGTTCTTCTTCTCCCTTATTTGACTCAACCAATGCTGATGGAAATGGTGCTGGAATATCCTTTTTATCCCTTTGTTGTTTCTGCAGTGGTGTTTCTAGTCTTTCTTTCTTGAACCTTGTTCTTTCTACTTTGTTGTTGACTCCATATTTTGGTTGGACAGGATGAGCTTCAGTAGGTTTCCTAGATTTATCCTCCTCATTTTGTTCTGGTGGTTTGAGCTCCTTCCTGCTTTGGGTTGTGATTGGACTAACATTCTACTTTGGATTGGGAATTGTTTGTGAAGGAAGCTTACCTTGGTTCTTGGTGAAATCATCCATAATGCTTGCAAATTGATCAGATAGCTTGTCCATCTTATCTTCTATTCCTGCAACTCTTGTCTTCAGTTGTTGGTCTTCATTTGTTGGAGCACTTGTGGATGGTTGCTCATAATTCTTCCGCTGGAAAGGTGGTGGTTGAAAAGTTTGTTGTTATTGGAAGGGCTTCTGATAAGGTTGTTGGAATGGTATCAGGTTCTGATATTGCTGCTGAAAAGGTGCTCTGGCTTGGTTCTGTTGAAACCCATACCCTGGTTGGGTTTGCGGTTGGTATTGCCTTTGTTGATAGGCTACAGCACAACTTTATGTCCCCTGCACTTCCGGACATTGATCAGTGTAATGAGAATTAGAAGAGCATAAACCACATACCTAATTCGGTCCTTGTTGTTCCTTCACATGGTTCACAGCTATTTGTCACACCAACCTGGTGAGTTCACCCATTTCATTCCTAATTAAATCTACTGAATCAGATGTTCTTACCTCATGGATCCCTCTGGTGATCGTACCTCGAGTGCCAAACTGCTGTGAATTTTGTGCAATCTTTTCAATCAGAATTCGTATATCTGCAGGTGATTTATCAATGAGGGATCCTCCCAATGAGGCATCTAGTAGATTCATGTCATTGTCAAGCAATCCTTGGTAGAAGCACACAAGGAATTGGTCCTCTTCTATTTCTTGGTGTGCACAACTTGCACAAAGCTTCTTGAAACGTTCCCAGTATTCGTAGAGTGTTTCTCCAGTTGATTGATGGATGACATAAATCTCCTTCTTTATTGCAGTGCTCCTAGATGTTGGGAAGAATCTTTGTAGAAAGCATTTTTTTAGATCTTCCCAGTCACTGATCTCCCCCGGTTGTAGATTGTACAACCATTCCTTTGCTGCTCCCTCTAGTGAGAAGGGGAAAGCCCTCCACTTCACATGCTCTTCCGCGACTGCTCGAGGTTTGAAGCTGGAGCAGACATAGGTGAATTCTTGAATATGTTGATTTGGGTCTTCACCTGCAAGACCATGAAATTTATGAAGCACTTGGATCATGTTAATTCGCAATTCAAAATCATTTTCTAAGGCAGGAATTGCAAGTTGATAATTTTGATTGACAAATTGAGGTGCACAGGTGTCACGTAGGGTTCGGTTGGGATTTACAGTCATTATTAAAGGTTCAAAGTCTCCACTCAAGGTATCACTTGAATCAGTGAGATTGATTTCTTCAAAATCTTTTGGAAGATTTTGATTTCTCAGTTTGGTTATTGTGTGCTCAATTTCTGGATCGAATTCTAATAAATTGCTATTTGAACTATGGGTCATTCAAAAGAGAATTTTTTTTTAAAAAAAAAAAGCTTTGAGGCACTGCCTCCCCGGCAACGGCGCCAAGTTTGATGCATGCCTGTCGTGGGGAGTGGCAAAACAATATTTTATTTACCTAAGTATAATATAGCAGTTGATCCTAGGTAGTCTCCCGAAGAGGAGTGCACACAAAACAAGGTTGTCACTTTTTGTTGTTTTTTCTTAAAAAGATTGGTTTTAACAAATTTGAATGACTATGAGAGGAAAAAACAACAGAAATTGATTGATTTTAACAAATTATAAAGACGGTGATCAGATTTGGTTCGGCTAGACATAGTGTTGTGCCATCATGGTTTCCAAATTTTATCTCTTCTTCTTCCTTAAACTGGTAAGAGAGATGTGATTAGAATTTCCCTTTTTAAAACCTTAGATTGGTCTATCCTCCTTCCAATGTGTTTAGGGATGTAGAAGGTCTCTTGATTAATTAGAGCAATCCCAGACCTGGAATTGTTGTTCCCTAATAATCCAAGATTTCGACATACAATCCTATACACGTGCTTGACAACCGTCAAGCAATCACCACCCAACCCTAATCATGTTCCACCGTATACAGATTAGAATTGGGTGGAGGGAGATGTGATCATCGACCAAAACAATTTATAATTTCATAATAAAAACCGTAACACAACCGCATTTGGAATTTAATACTGAATTATGAATTGGAACCAGAAGAATAAAGAAGAACACATTTTATTCATTTCAAGCACAAAACTCAAGAACAACACATAGGTCCAGCCTCCCCTCTTTCCGATCACTCAAATGAAACTACCCCTCCATGGATGGGGTAAGCGAGATAATTTGGGAGAGGAGAGACATTTTAAAATAAATAAAAGAAAAATCTGGAATGTTCTTCTCCTTGGTGCCCCAGAAGGAATGGGGTGGAGAATGGGGATGTATTGAGGGGGAGGAGCTCTCCTCCTTTTATAGGCAGAATTCGACCCCCGAAATTTGAGCATTTTCGACCCCATTAATGACCTCTTCACGCGTTCCACCCTTCATGAATGTTGTGCACAATTATCTTGGCCGTCTCTCTCCCAAAAGTTCAGCTCAGTTTAAAATAGGATGGAGGAGTTATGAATTTTTTCATTCTCAATTTCTGTTTCTGGATGAAGTTTCCAGGATGGTTCCTCCAAATGTATGTCGTTTAATAGACTCCTTAATGACTTCCAAACTTCCCCAAATTTCTTGTAGAGTCGCCACTATATGTCCTAGTCATATCCCAGGTGGAAACACATCATTTAGATAATTGTAGGCCGAGTTTGATGTCCGTTATGTTGGGTGGGTCCAAGCTGTCCGCCCAGAAAAATTCCCAACTTCATTGAATTTTTAGACCCTTTAGATGGCCGAATCAGATCCTGGTCCAGAAGACAAAAATGAAGGAAATAAAATACGTATTATAACAAAATTTTAATCAGAAAATTTGGAATTTTATTTTTCCAGAAATGACCGAAATACCCCTGACTTAAAAATCTGTCAAAAATCCAGAAATAGTCATTTTTCACATTTGGGTTCAAAATAACACTAAAACCTAAAAACATGACAATTACCCATCCAATAACATTTTTTTGGGAGTATAAACAATGATATTCAATATAAATTAATTGAAAATATTTGCTCTATCACCCACCATAGTGTTCCAAATAATAAGCCAAATCGCACGTTAATACATGGTATCCATTATTAAAATTTTAATGGTTCCTTCCAATATTATGTAATTTTCATATACTATAAACTTGTAGGAATTATTATTCTCAATGAATAATATATCTCTAGTCATAGTGAATTCAAAACGACTATTATGATTGTAACATTCCTACATAGTACTTGTCATTGGAACAGACATGTTCAATAAGAATTGGTAGAATAAGTTCTTATTCCAACTTCTTGTGCATCATTGGAATTTACTAAACCCAAGTCAAATTCTCTCCCACTATCTCTAATATATATTTTCACCAATTTATAGAAGTTTAGTATATCACATGACTATGTATTTTCTATTTTATCTATTTTTTTAATATCATATTCAACTGTTAGTATATTTTCAACAGATGCACAATGTGTTTGTTCTTCATGCATGTTTGTTCATGTCAGAACAAACTCTATGTATCCAAAAATATTTACGTATGACATAATGTATTACCATAATAATACAACTGGTAGGATATCCGTTATTCATATTAGTTGACTTCTGGTTATAGTATATTTTTGTTATTTTCAAAGAATGTCATGAAATGTAATGGAGGTTTCTACATGTTGCAACATTGATACTACTTGAAACATAACTCTGATTTATAAAATATGCATTTAAGAATTAATCCATGATAAAATTTGTGGATAAATGTTAACATATAAGAAATCATCACTGATCGTCATAATTGACATCAATTCCTTGATGTATATCAGGTAATGCTAGTTTAAGAATTACTCCTTGTAAAATTATATTGATCAATGATTGATTGGTAAATATATTCCTCAACATGTCAGCATAAAGAAAATCATATATTATAACCATGAATATATCATACATCACATTCATATTCTATAATCACATAATGGAATATAATGATTTATAGTTACACTATATTACCCATGGAATATTTCACTCTATCTTTTTGAAGTAATATTGTAATATTTGTCAAATATATTAATTTCTAGAGGTTTCTTCATCCAAAAAAATTTATGTGTCAATAATACCTTTTGTTTTTACCCTGACTTAGTATAAATAACACACAAGTTAATTCTTGGATTTTCACTTTTTTATTTCTTGAAAAAGAATTATCTTTCCACAATTGGGTAAATAAATCATACATTTGTATTTAATACGTATTTCCTATTATTCAAGTGTTACTGGACAACTGTTTGAGTATAAAACACCACAAACCACATTATTTACTAAACCTATAATTTGTCTTCTTATTTTCAAATGTCGCATGATAAAAAAAATTTGGTTGTACAGAATAATAGTTTTATATAATCATTAACATGGAAGTTAGATGTTGGGTGCTTCACACCACATACATAGGAATAACACTTTCTCAATCGCTTGGAGAATGCATCTATCTTCTTGTAATATTTCTATATTTAAATTATTACAAAATTTGAATACATATATGTAATATAAATATTGTACTTTAATACTAAATAAGTAAAATCAAAATGTTTCATTGATTAATATACCTAAATAAGAAAAGGTAACTTGATTCATTGATTCATTTCATTACATTAAAACTTCCCTAGTTTAATTTAAAGATATTCAATGAAAAAAACCTCTTATTAGTATCCATTATCATTACATTTATGTAGGTTGAGTATTTTACCTTGGAATGTCAATTTATATTTCCTTTTTCCCCTTGTAATTGAATTTGTTCTCCATAATAATTAGCAGTGAATCTTTCTCTAATAAGATTAATTAATTATAGATCCTTTACTAAAAATATAGTGAACCATTCACTCAATTCTGTATATTTTTTAACATAAAATGAAACTTGAGTAAATGAGTGAAAATGAAATAAAAAAGGGATCCATTGAAAGATCATAATCCATCTTTCAATTTATACATGTCCAATGCAATCCTCACCTTATTAATATCTTGCTTCATTTTCTCCATGAAGAATTATTAAAGATTAGAGTACATGGTTTATCACCCATGTCCAGATTTAGTGACCATAAGTATCATCAAAATTTATGTACAACATAATGAAATAACCATCATAGGTTTTATACATGAGTCTATTCAAGCATTTTGCATCCTCACTTCTTGAGGTAGCTTAACTGGTATTATGGACACTAGATCTTTGAATTCCTCATTCCATTGTATTGTATGAAAACTTCTATACTAAACTAGAAAACTCATTCTAGTTTGGATATTTAATTTTTCTAGTATTTATTTTTTTATTTTTGTTGTTGTAACATTCCATTTTTTAAAAAAAATTATAATTATAGTATATTAGTACAATATATCATGATTTCAAATTTGGACATTTTGCTTAATTAATTAAATCATTAAACATATCCCGCTTTTTTATCGAATTATAAGAACTCATTGTAGAATAATTAAGATACTTTGTCACTTGATTATTCTAGTTTCAATGATCCCAAACCCCCCCCCCCCCCCCCCTCATAGTCTACAATCTATAGTTGTGCCACTACCTGAAGGGTTCATGTAAGGTGTTTGACTAGCCAATGGCATTAACCTGTGGTTCCTTGATACGTTGAGTGAAGTAACAACTTCTATAATAATATATTGATTTACTCAACACATACCACTAAAATGATATAATGTTAACTATGGATAATCATTATTACTGATTTAGTTATGTCATCCCACCACTCTGATAAGAACCCCCTGGTAGTTAGAGGAACCCTTGGCTATGGCTGACTGTGCACCCAGAACACTCGGATTTGTTCAAATTGGAATGATGAAAGATGGTTAGGAATTAATATATCTTTTTGGGTTTAATTATTTGTAAGTGATTAAAAATTTATAATTTTCTATTTCATAAGCATATACTATGCGATCTCACTCACAACTGACAATGAAACAAATAATTTTTTTTATCAAATCACATGTTCATTTTATCTTTCCAATGCATCAAACTCATGTCTAGTACATCACCATAACATAACATGATGTATGTCATCACTCATCCTTATCATTATACAATCGTGCTCTCATGTTGTTAGGGGGTCTTGGGAGTATAAAATATTACTATGAAAATAGAAACTGATTCCATTATACATAGAATGAATCTTAGACGACTTGAAGATTGACATAAAATATAATAATTATTACAAACAACAATTTAATAATAAATTAAAGTAAAAATACACTAGACCTTCATTGTTCGGTATCTAGCTCATGATCATTCTTACATGAATTAAAATATCGTATTAAAATAAATGTACAAATAAAATAAAACATTTATTAAAATATTTATCTATTGGATATTTTTTTACTAAATTAAAAAACTCCCTCTTTTTTTAATTCAATATTTACACCATTCAGTTTAATTTATTAATTTAATTTTAATTTCAAAAAATCAATACATTAATTAATTTAAATCAACTCTTAAACCAAATTTATTTAAACTACCTGATTATAAAAAGTTATAAATAAAAAATTAATATTTAATTATTTTAATTTAAATCCAAAAATTTAATTAATTAATTAATTAATTAATTAAAAAATTGATTAAATAAAACTATTATGGCCTTGAATACCTTTGGCATGGCCTGTTTGGGTAGGGATGAAATTATGTAAGCCCATTTTGGGCAGTGCATACCCAGTAAAGGGGTGTTTAGTGCTGGGTGGGCCCACCCTAACCCGTTCTAGGTTAGGCCGACCTACCACTGGAGGTTCAGTTTACTAGTGAGGTGGATGGCTAGTGAGGTAGAAAGCAAGTGAGGTGTTAGGTGCTAGTTTCGAATGGGGAGAAATTGGGCACCCAGGGTGAGACCTCTTCCGCAAGAGGATTCTACCGAAAAGTGGTGTCGCATGCCTGGAGGTTCATTCGTGGAATCAGAGACAATGACGAGTTATCTCTCCAAAGGATCGGGGAATGCCACTACTATTGGCTGGCAGGACGATGACTCTACGCGACATGGAGGCTGACATTGGAGGAAGTAAAGGGGAGGGGTCCATCCCTTGACCGAAAAATCCACCGATTTTTTAAAAAATATTGTCCAACACATTTGTCAAATAAAGAAGTTTATTTCTTATTCGTTGGAAAAATATTGTCATGCTGTTGACCCATCAAGCTGTATATTTTTTATGAAAAAAAGTCATTAGCCTAATATCTTAGGGTTTTATATTAAAATAATATTATAAAAATAATGATTTTATTAAAATAAAATTATTGGGGCGGGAAATTACTGTTCCAGCTATTTTAAGTCCGACCTATGTCAGTATTCACAAAAAATAAAATCAGAACAAATTAGCTTGATGTATTTTAGTATATATATATATGTTCTTCATAATTAACATGTAAGTAATTTTTCAACCAGTATTTAAAATTTTAGATTGATGTATCTTGATCATCAAATTTGGGATTTACTCACAGTATGCAGCATTAGGACCGAAATGGTACCCTATTTTATATTTAATAAAAATTTAATTATTATTTTTGTTAAAATATTCATGATTTTCTCGAATAATAATTGAAGTTACTGGGTATGCAATGAAAGCATGAAAATTTTAATTTTTAAGAAATTTCCACTGATGATGGCGATAATTGTTTTTCATCAATGAAATGTTACTGGATTATCTCATAAGGATCTATCATGAAGAAAGTTTAAGCACAAAATAAAATTATAAATACCTAGTTCAATCTGAATATATTCTTGAAATCTAATCATTATCAGTGATCACTGGCCGAAAAATCTAAAACTAATTTCCTCTAGATCATCCATATGTTCTCTATGATATTGCAGGAGTGTCGATATCAAATTTTGGGTTCTAGTGTGGAGTTCTGAAAACTCCTTCCATGCATCAACAATCAATGCATCACCTTGTTTATGATGCATGAAAAAGATATCGATATGATCACTTGTATCTAGAGCTTATATCTCTAGAAAGTGGGTGAGATAATAAAAGAGGGTGAGGATCTCACCATTTTTAGTGAATAGTATTTTGGTGAGATCCACACATCCTTTATTTATAGCGTGTTAAAAAATTACCCAAAATTTCCTCCATGACCCCATAATAATTATCACACTATCAATATCTTATTATGACTAATATACTAATGAAAAATACCATTATTAATTTATTTTAGTATAATGAATAGATTACATGATAATATTCTAGTCTGTAACTCAACTCGTCATTCCCATAAATATTAAATGAGCCTTGAATATTTTAAACTAAAATTCATTCAAATAATATTATCTATTTATTTACAATAAAACATGTAAAATTATTTAAAAATTAAATTCAATTCAAATTATTCATTACATGAATAAAATGAATTTTTTTATTATTTTCTATCATATATCCTTAGAAAGAACAGGGACCATCATGGTGGGGACCACGATGTCCAATATAATAATTCGATTGAATAGAGTTCTGGAATACACCATTGTGTGTGACCCTATAGGCCCATATATCGATAGTAGTGAATAATATCCAAAGACCAAAATTCGGTATAGAAAGACATCATGGACCCTAAGATTATAAGGAAAATCATATCAACTTCAACCAACTTATAGACACGTACTCTGTAATATAATCTCATTGTCTTTAATATATCATAAATCAAGACTCATATCCTTGTCATCATCATTTCTTTCTTTATAGTTTATTTATCTCTCTGGATCGATTTACCTTTGATTGTCATGGACATGGTCTTATAATGGTACTATCATCCTGATCAACATGACCTAAGATATATTACATCCTTAGCCTTGAAGGGACATGACCTTTCTTGACAATTCAACCAATTTCCAGACCACCACTAATGCACACAACAAAATTTACAACACCAGAATTTCATTATCATGGTTTTTACCTTTCATATAAGTATGTGATCAAATATAAAACAATGGTAATGACTACATGTCAGGATTCCAATACAAATTTTTATATATAGGAACTACCAATGTGTCACACCCACCATTTTTAATTATTGGTTTCATTAATTCTTCTAGGCATTAGGTAGTTCGGGTTGAAGATGACATAAAAGTTTTGAGTTCTCTTTTAAAATGCTTGTATTTTATTTGACCATGTCTAGCACACCGCGATGGTCGAAGCCGCGCGGCCTTTCCTGGGTCACCGTGCGACCTCACCCAGTTCACCGCACGGCCTGCCCGGCGCATGACTAATTAATTAGTCAATAAAGTTAAATGATCAATAATGGAATGAAATTAAAAGAGGTGTTATCATTGATAATTTTATAATGTTTATTAGTATTATTATAATCATTCTTCAAAAAATTTAAGGTCCACATGGGTTAACTACATAGTTTCCCAACTCATTAAAAATAAAATTAATCAAAAAAAGTTTAAAGAATTATTTTAATGATAATAAAAATGGAAATTATTATTATTATTGTTGTTATTATTATTATTATTATTATTATTATTATTATGTTCACCCTGTTTATTAAGATAAGGCCTATTAATATTAAGTTATTATTATTAACTATTATTTAAATTCTGTTAAGTTTATTAGGTTTATAATTGTCATGCTAATTTTATTACAATTATTATTATGATTATTATTATTAATATTATCAATATTTTTGTTAATTTATTTATCAATATTATTATTATCAATATTAATTTTTATTTTATTTTTACTTATTATTATTATTATCTTTAAGTTGTTTTTAGGGTCTTTATTTCATTTTTTTCCATTTCTTTTTTTTTCTCTTCCTTCTTGCTCCCTTTCTCTTCGGTCTGTCACCCCTTTTTTCCTCCTTATCTCATTGCGTTCAACCCCCCTCCCCTGACCTAGCTGCGCCCCCCCCCCCTATAATCATCGCTCCCCTTCTCCCCTATTCCCCCTGCGTGCCGCACTCCCTTCACCCCTGCTGCTCGTGCCTCCCTGGCTTGCACCGTCGCCTCGACCTTCAGTATCTGCCATTGCACCCCCTCCCATAGACTCTTGGCCACGAACCACCTCCCATGCCTCCCCGTTTATGACTGCTTCCCTCCTACTCCTTCCATCGACCTCCATCCTGACTGACCCGACCTCCACTGTTCGGCTTCTGATTCTCCTCCAACTGGAGAAAAAGCCTTCAATGCCGGATTTTTTGGCCGCGGTTGGTCTGGCGCACCCCCATTCGGTTGAAGCCCTCCATTCCCCATTCAGTTGCAGTGACCCTCTACCACCGAGCTACACAATCATCTTCCTTGCGACAAACCGACTTCACCCCACTGCCTCACACACTTGGACCCACGCTGCCTCACCCTTTCAGTTGTTTTTTCCATCATGTCACACCTTTGATGACCTCATTTAATCTCCATCTATCCTCTCATATCTCTATTATAGGTGCATTCTATTTTGATTAGTTGTCCTTACTTTTTGTTAGTTTCGGGTTAGTGTCTCATGTTTTTGGGGTCCAAATTGAGTTGAATTTGGTTTGATTGTAATTCATTTGTTGATATTTTGTTTTTAAGGTTCATTTTGAAATCGGTGTGGTGTGTTTGATGAGAAATTGAAGTTTCACACTGAGTGTTGGGATCTTCGACACCTGCGGTAGGTGGTTCCCTGTTTAAACATTATTTAATGAATTAATTTTCATTCTTAGTTAATTTATGATGTTCTTTAATAAATTATTTTGGGTTTAGATTTGGTTTTATTGAAGTTTTTCATGTGTTAAATTTTTTTGGTAGTATGTTTATATGGGTGGGTGAATTCATTGGTTGAAAACTTATCTTTAGTCAATTGTAAGTGTTTAATAATATGTACAGTTAGCTTTTTATTTGTTCAGGTGGTGTTAATTGTGTTTACATATGGATTTTCATGTGCTTGTTCATAGGTGACGGTTTTGTTCTAGTAGAGTAGGTTGTTGCTGTGAAAACCATTGTTGAGCTATCTACTAGTGTTTTATAAAGTTTGTGTTTGTTTTGTGAAAATGTGCAAAGTGCGTGGTTTACGTTCTGGTGTTTAATTTGTATGAATTTTTTCCAAAAAGAGGGTTTGAGTGGGACTTCAGCATTTAATTTTGTGTTTTATCTTCTGGAATTTTTTAATAAAATTTCTAGTCTCTTGTTTAATCATAAAAATGGTCTCTTAACTGTGTGGTTGGGTTATTAATCGATTTGAGTGGTGCATGTTGTGCTCTCGTTATGGCATTGGGTGTGTTTGGTCAGGAAGGAGGGTTGGGTTGGTTTGGTGTGTTAAGTCATGACATGTCACTTTTTAAAGAAATTTTTTACAAATTTTAATATTTTTTAGTAAATAATTTTTAACGGTGCAAAAAAATGGTTTAATTGAGTTATGTAAAGTATTTTGGGTGCAGACTATTTCAAATGGTTTCTTTTGTGTGTGTGCAAGTGTGGCATTGGGTTTAGGTAACATCATTTTTGTTTTGTTCATTGTAGTTTGACATGAAATGTTAAATTGGAACATCTTAAGCACAAAAAGGGGAAGCCTGAGTACTATGTGGGCAGACTAGATCTAGCGCGCTAGTGATACGGAAGCGGCTCTGTCCTGGTTCTACTTAGCTGGTTTGACGATTACAACACTAAATAAACATTTAATGATGATTAGATACCACTAGGTTATGGATGTGTTTCCCTATTAGTGGATAGTGCATGAGAACATATTTAGTTCTGATTCTTATACTACTATTCACCGAGACATGATGTTCTACAGTCCCATTATTTTTTCTAGTACCAATAGGGCCTCTCCCACTTTTGGTTCTCTTAGACTACTATACACTCACCTTCAGCATACAATGTAGCTTTTGGGTTTTTATGAAGGTTTGGGTTGTCTTAAATGGAAGGGTGTTTTTTTATTTAAGTTGTTTTCTTTGAAGGTGTTTTCTTTATAGAAATTGTTTCTTTAAAATTGTTCAATTTGTGGTGTCCTTTCATTTATTTATCCTGAAAATTTATTTATCATTTAATGTTTATACGTGGAACCTTATTTTGGGTGACGCCCTATTGGGATCTTGGCTCACACCCTACATACACCTTTGGGTGTATGTAGACCTTGTTCTTTGTGTATTCCAGGTTGAGGTATCCTGCTTAGTGACAGTGGTTTGGTTTGTTGATGGTCTTCTTGTGCAGGTTGGTGTTTTTATCTTGTGGATGTTCCACCTCTCTTGTTACTTGGAGTTTGTTTTTGAGTTTTGGTTTCTTTGGTTGTCGTTTTCTTTTAGATCTTGGTTTAAGTTGTAAACCTATAAATTTGGTTTTAGTTGGAGGGTCTGTTTTGTAGTAAGTTCACAATTTTAGTTTGTTTATCTTGTTAGTGGTTTTGTGTTTACTTTTTCTGGTAAATCATTCCAATGTGTTAGTTTTGATACCTGAGATCCTGTTCCAGCCTGTGGGGATCTATAACGCCCTTTGTTCCATGCTGCGTACTGGGTCGGGCATCGAGTCGAATGGCCACCCGACCAAATTCGTGAAAACATAGTATCAAATGAGGTTTTCTCTCTTGTATTGTGTCCATTTTGGATGGAGTCAGCTAGACTGGAGTTAAGGTTGTCAGGACTCGATATCCTAGCTACGAGTAAGGTGGATGGCCAACACACCTCGTGGTGGGACTCGAGTTACCAATGTAAGATGAGGTTTGTCTAAATTTTTTTGGTCGGTGTGGTTAATCTTGTTTAGGGTAAATGAAAAGGGATTAGGGTCAGTGGTCTCAGTGAGCTCGCAAGGACTAGCAAGCCATGTGGAGTCGGGGGCATTGTCCTATAATACTCTCTGTGGTGGTGGTGGTGGGATTGGTGTATGGTCTCCAACCATATGCCTCAGTCACCCATCGACATTAGTATCCTCTTACATATTCTCTCATGTCTTTTTTATGGATTCATGGAAATCATGTTGGCAAGAAAAAATGATTTGGTGCTTTAATAATCTGTGGTTGTGTGGTGTGTCCTTTTAGATTGGAAATTTTGGATGTGAGTAGTTTTGAGCCGAGAATACTCTTTTGAATGATTTGTTTCATGAGTTTGAATTCTTTTTTTTATGTAGGTTTGCAAGCGTGTGGTTAATGGTTTCTATTGAAAAGTGCTTCGGGAAGCCCTTGCATCGATTCTCCCAACACGTTTAGTGTTCGCTTGCATTATGTCTTAGCCATTGGATCAGTTTTATTGGTTACATGGTTTTCTTTCTTGACATTTTCACCCCCATAAAGCATTAACATGCAATTGAAGTGAGGCTACAGGTAATTTTTCATTGGACGACCCTCCAGTTGATTAAAGAAAATCTCTCCCCCTTTTGGGTGATAGTGCTAAGTCTATTAATTTTTCATTTTGATCAATTGGATCCTCTCATAGCGGGATGAAAAATGTGAGGAAAATTGGGAGGATCTTTGTCCTCTTTGTGTGGTTTTAGTTTTTGGGTATGAATTATGACCCCGTTGCATCGGAAGGTTTTCCCAGGGAAATGGTGAAAGGAATTATACTGGGGAAGAGTCAAGGCGGTTCATAATTATCAGTGTTGACCAGTGTCTTAAAGGGATTTTTAGTACTTTCATTGACTGCAAGTGTCATTCTTGGTGACATCTTGTTGTGTGAGTTCTCGTTGAAGAGAAAGGGTGTATTTTGTAGGATCCTTCAGAAATCCCTGTTTTCATTAGAGTGTGTCCACTCGGGGAGTTTTAATTTTTCTTTTAAAAGGGAAGTGTTTTTTTGTGCATCTTTTCTTCTTATGTTTCTCGGATAAGGTAAAATGTGATGCATGTGAATCCTCTAAACCCATGTTTTGGTGGATGTGTCGCGAGTGAGTAGTTGTATTTCATGGTTGTTTGTGCTTGATGGTGTTGTATTGGTTGCGGTAGGGTTTCGTGTGAAACCAAAAGGAGAATCTCTGTTCGAGAGTCTTCAATACCTAACTGTGAGGAAGAAGATGCTTCAAACATCATGGCTCCATCCATAGGCCTTTGAGTCAAGCTGTCACGTGTTGAGGAACCCCGGGAGTGTATGAGACCCCAAACATATTTCTGTCTCCAATATTTAAGGTGAAGAAGGTTTAAATTGTTCCTTGTGGTTCTGTTTTGAACAACCCGTTGAGGTGCATAGGGTTTTCCCATGACTATGAGAAGTCATGTTCATCTCATACCTCATGGTCCGGATGGATGTGTCCCACTGGGTGTATATTATTTTAGTGGTCCTTGGGATTTATTAGTTATGTAAATATCAAACTTGAATAGTTCTTGTCCAGGGATGTAGAAATGTTGGTTTCTCTTTGGTCATTGTTTTTATGCCCCAGTAGTTGGGCTCAGCCCTGCCCACCCCTTGTGTGGGGTGTTTGCTCACCATCAAAAAAAATTCAAAGTTCCAGAATCTTCTATCAGTTCCAATGGTAGGGCGAACCATAATGGGTCTCGCACAAAGGTATCTCGAATAAATCAGTGTTGGCATTTCCATAATGGTGGGGGGTCCACCTGATCCTACTCGTGTCGGATTACTAGTCTCACCTTGGGCGTTAGTAAGTTCCTAATAGTTGGGAGACCCTCCAGGCTTTCCCCTATTGTCCTTTTAGTTATGTTCCTATATATTATTTAGTGATAGATGATAAGAGTGATCCTTGGATGTGGTTAGTATTATTTGGTTGTTCCTGTCACACCCTGACCACGAATGCCCATGTTTTTACTATTTTCTCAGCCCCGCGACTTTGGGCAGAGTTTCGGCGGGTCCAGGTTTGAATTTTCGTTGAAGCATTGATGTTTTCGGTGGGTTTCGGGCCAGGGCGTAGACACCGCACTGCTAGCGGTCGCTGCGCATTCGGTCCGGGGTGGTGCGCGGTCACCACGCATTCGGTCCGATCATGTGTTCAGACTTGGTGAGTGCGCGGTTGCTCAACCGATTAAATAAATAATAAAATTTAAATGAATAAATTAAATTTAAAATAGTTTCACAAGATGTTCAATAATAATAATAACAATAATTTATAATATTGTTATTATTAAGATTATTATTAAGATTATTATTAAGATTATTATGATTATTCTTATTAATATTATTACTATTATTAGTCAGATTATTATTATTTATCTTTGTTTACTTTTACTTTTTTTTCTTCTTCTTTCTTCTTATTTATTCTTCTTATTTTCTCCTTTGTTATTTCCACGCGGGTGTTCCCCCGCTCCACTATTTACTCTCTTCTTCTCCCTGAGCAGCCCGCACAGCCTACCTTCCCCGCATCCTGAACCTCCTACTCCGCTAGCGCCTTCGATCGGCTGCAGCGCCCCACTCCGGCGCCCTCCCTGCTGAGCAGCAGCTCCTCCACCAGCACCTCTCCGCGGAGCCACCCTCTTGCTACTCAGCTCTCGGCTTCTCCGCCTTGCTCGCGTCCCTGCCTACCGACCTCTCCACAGCCGTGTGTGACCAGTGCCCCAGCCGACCTGTTCGACCCCCACCTGCTGCGGCCATGCCTCGACCAGCCCCCCGGTTCACCTGCTTCTTTGACCTGCTACAACGCCCAGATCCGGCGCCTCCTGCAGCAACCTGCCTCTGCCCCTCATGCAACCTCCTTGCCTGCAACTGCTCACCCGCATCCCAGCTTTCCAATAGCCCTAGCGGCCAGGCCTCCCATGCGACCCTCCTACCTCTCCCCCTACCCAGCCGGGGTGCCACCCTCCTGCTACCCCAGTCCGGCATGCACGCCCCACGCACCATCCGCCTTGGTGCTCTACCTCGTGCCGACGCGTCTGCAGTCTGCCTCCGCCTTTCATGTAGCCTCCTCGGCCCGCTGCGTTACCCACATCATGCAGCCCCAGCGGCTTTCCTTCCTGCTGTCCGACCTCCTTCAGCAGCTCCAACCAGCTCCCAGCTCCGGCACGCCCCATCAGGACCTCCAACGACAGCCTTTCTCCCCTGCTGCCAGCCGCGATCCCCTCATGTCCGGCTCCTGCCTCCTGCTCACGATCCAGCTCCTTCCTTGCACCGTCCGCCCTCATTCGTCTCTTGCAGATCCCGATCCAGTCACGCCGCACTCCTGCAGCCCACCTTCGCTCCCTGCATCCAGTCGTTCGGTTCCCACCTCCCTGCTTGTCGGGACCCCGCGCCACCCCCTTCCTTGCGCACACCAGCCCCAACGGCGCTGCCTCGGCCTGCACGGACCCCCTCTAGTCCCGACCTGCCACCGCCGACCAGCCCCCAGCCGATCTCGGCCTCTCTTTCTCCTGCAGTGCCTCCCGACCAGCCCAAGCTCCGCTCTTTTATAGTGACCCGCAACCCCCTTCCCTGTCCTTCTGCCCTGGATCCAGCCGTGAGACCGCTTATCAGCTCACTCGCACCCTGCCCATCGGCCGCCTCGCATTGCTTATGTCCGACGACCCTTGCCGCAGCCCCTGGTCAGACTGCGTCCAGCTGCGCGCCTTCCGCTGTTCCAGTGCGACGCCCTCCGGCGGTCATTTTCTTGTCGCAACCCCCCGATGGGTATACCCTATTATTTTATGCTCGTTTGATATTTATATTTGAAATACATATATATATGCCTTGGGTTGATTAGAGATTTTATTAATTAATTTTTATTTGTGTTGGCTTGACGTTCTAGGACCCGCGCGGGGCGTTTCTGAGTGAGCGCCATCGCCGCGGTTAGTTTCTGAGGTTGCGTCGACGTCACGCCTGTCTCCGAGTGAGCGTCGTCGTCTCGCCTGCTTCCTAGTGAGCTCCGTCGTCGCACTTGTTTCCACGTGAGTGCCGTCGTCGCGCCTAGTTTCCGAGCTTGCGTCGTCGTCGCGCCTTGGTCTTGAGGTAGGTCCCCCACTTCACTTACCTTTAAATTTAGAATTTATTAATTGCTCGATGTTTTGTGAATTTTAATGAATGATAAATAATTTTAGATAATAAAATTTTAAATGATTATTTAGTGTGAAAAGAGCCGTTTATTTTATACCGAACACTTGGAACGTTTTCTTGACGGGCGGACACCCAGTTTTGAAAGAATGCATGTTTGGCCTTAAAACATAATTCACAGAATTTCAAATGTACTTCTAGATTTAAAGATAAATGACTTCTTCTGAAAAAGTGTTTTGAGATTTTTGAGAAATGATGTTTTACTTTAAAATTGGTGAAGGCCCGTTTGGCACTTTAATAAAATAAATTATTTTGGAAAACCCACTCAGGGGTGACTTTTGGTGTGTTTTGATTGTGTGAGCTTTATGTGATGTTTATACATCGTGACTGGTTGATTTACATTGTGGGCGCACCCATGTTTATTGCATGTGTTGACATGGGAACCCGGCATAGTGAGTGAATCTTCTGAGAACGATTGCTGCACTAGTTTAGATTACGCACTGGCTAGTGGCCCCATAGCAGGGGAATACTGAGTTATTGCTGCTATGGGGATTGGGCCCCTCGGTTAGGCCATGTAGGGCTATGCCGGGCGTTAGGGCGTTATGACGTCATCGAGTTAGGGCATGCCGTCAGGATGAGTCAGATGTATAGTACGTTCTGGATTGCTCACGATCTCCTAGGTTCGACCCATGTTTCCTTTAGTGTGTATTTGTGTGTGGTGGACGATCGAGAGGTCTAGTTCGGTTGCTGGCCTATGTGCGCCACTTTTCCCATTGCCCTTGGTGTGTGTTGTGTGCTATGTGTGGTTTTTCTTTGGTTAATAACTGAAGTCTAGTTTTCTAAATTGTTTATAGAAAAATGTTTTAAAAATGAATTGTATCTTTTCCTATCAAACACTAAACTTGTTTTTAAATTAAAAAGGGAAATGGACTGATACTTGTTTTAGAAATGAAAGTGTGTGTGTGAAAACCAATATTTTTTTTATATTTAGTTCAAACCTGTAATTGGTAAATTTCTTTATTTAAGGGCAGTGCATTGGGAATAGATATCGGGCTAGCCTACTGAGTTTTAATACTCACGCCTATAGTTCTTTTCTGTTTTTAGTGTTTGTGCAGGTTACAGTTTGGGTGCGTTCGCCTTGGGTGACGTTTGGTCGTGAGTTGGAGAGTGACCTGCAAGGTCGCATGGGGATAGTGGTTGTCTCTTTCGGTTAGTTTTGATTTCTTTTGTTCTTGTTAGTTACTTTACTTTGTTTATTTATTTTGCGC
The DNA here is from genome assembly GCA_963277665.1 of Viscum album. Taxonomy (NCBI): domain Eukaryota; kingdom Viridiplantae; phylum Streptophyta; class Magnoliopsida; order Santalales; family Viscaceae; genus Viscum; species Viscum album. The sequence goes on from OY728136.1 coordinate 1,996,788,237, forward strand.
TACTCTGTTTATTTTCTGCTGCTTTAATTATTTATTTTTACTGGGCGAAATCGTTCCCACTTGCTCACTGTTGATGCCCTGGCGCTTGTCGCCAGCCCGGGAGGATCAGGAACGCCTCTCGGGTCATGTCGCGGACCGGCTCGGGTGACCGGTTCAGGGTTGAACCTGGTTGGTTCGTGACAAAACGGTATCAGAGGAGGTCATCTCTTAGTGGACCTTGCTTTTCAGAGCGCCCTTTGTTATTTGGGATGTCCGATAGAAGGCGATTAGGACTGTCGGGGTTCAGGAGGTAGGTTTCGGGTTGGTGCCTGATCACCACCACTCGTGACGAGACCTGAGTCACCATGGTTAGTCCATGATTTGAGTCTTTTTTGTTTGGTTTCTTTGGATTGAGGGATGACAATGGAGGCGAATCGGTTCACTTTGCGGACTCACATGGGGTGGTGACCCATGTGGAGTCCAAGTGTCCGGCTCAAGGTCCTCCTAGTGTTATGCTTTACCTGGGGCATGGCTCACCACCATGTCACCGGGTTAGGCATATGCCCTAGTTCCTCATTCCGGTGTTTTGTTGTTGGTTGTGTTTCGTTTTGAACTCGGTTGATGTGTGTGTGTGTTGAAAATGAAAGTGATTTCGAAATGAAAAAAAGGGGGGGTTTCTTCCAAATTGTTTTTGAAATTACTAAAGTGGGGTTTTTTTTGAGAAAGTGTATTGGTTTGGAAAAACATGGTATGTGTTTGGATTTGGTAAGGAAAATAAGTGTTTGAACCTTGGCACTCCTTATTGAGGGTCACACGTGCATGGGTATGTGTGGAAAGTGCGTGGAGGCACTTGTTTGCAACTGATATGAGCGAGATTGAATGAACGCACATGTGACGGTTCATAAGGTTCCATAGGTGAGTTTTTTTTTAAATTGTAAAGAGAAAATGGTTTTGGAAAAGTGATTTATCCTTGTGTTGTATATGTTTGGATTATGGGCCTATTTCCCTTATCTTGTGTTGTTGCTTTGATTGAGTTTTGGCTTGATGCCGGTTTCGATGGTGTTTTTCGTGATAGTCATGAGTATGCCGCCCAGAAAGCCTCCCAAAGTTGTCAATAAGTTATTCTCAGTTCTCAGTTCCTTTTGTGTGTTTCTTTCTTATCGAGGTAGTCGAAGTCTATTAGAGGTAGTTGTATAGTCCTGAAAGATAGTGTGTCTTCAGGTTGTTGGGAACTCCTAGGGTAGTTAAGGTTCGTACCGCCCTAGATTTGTTTTAGGGTTCAGTTATGGGTTATTAAAGATGAAATGTCTCATCGTAATTAGAGTTTTGGGTGTGATTAACGGTAGTCAGCTCCCGAGAAGGTTCCCTACCTGGCAAAGAGTGCGGGCCGGTGGAACCTGTCCCCAAGAAATTATCATCGTCAGTACCGGCTCCTAGTTCGTTGGACCGCTCTCTTGTGCGCCACGAGTATGGCCTGCCCGGACATTCTAAGTCATCCTGTTGCATACCTTTGAAAATGTACGACCATCATGGTTGTTGGAATCATCGAAAATAAGGAGTTAGAAACCAGGAGATGAAAATGCCTGACTTCAAGGCAGGAGATGCTTCAGCCATCAGGGCCCCAACCACAGGTCTCGGGGTGAAGCTCGCGCGCAGTCAGGAATCGCTGAGGGTGTGTGGAACCTCGGTCCAGATAATGTCTTCGGCTTCGAAATGGCGAAATATCCAAATTTTCCTTCTTCTATTCTCATCACTGTCGTAATCTTATCCTTGTTGTGGTGGCATGAGGAGCGCATTCTCCCACAATCCAAGTGGTCTTATTTGCTCTCAGTGTGGTTTTTAAGTTCTTTGGTCTCTTTGAATGGTGTGGGCCCATGAATAAACGGACATGTTCTGTCTTTGAGTTGGTCCTAGCTGTGTTCAATAGGGTAATGTTCATTTTGTAAATTTGATGGGAGGTGTTGAGTTAATTTCTCATCCTCAAGTTGCTGTATTGTTCCGTGACAAGCTTTTTATCAAGTCTCAGGTGTGTTGTTCGGTACATGTGGGAAAAATGAATGAGTTTGGTTTGGGAGTTCCCGTATTGCCCACCACTCAGGGGTTATTTGTTCAGGTTTCAAGGGTTTCTGTATTAGTAAATTCTTGTGGTGGGGAGAACCCTCTTATGTTCTCCCCTCAATCTCGGGTGGTGGGTTTTCTTGAATTGGTCGGGTGTGACGTTTGTTGGGAATGGTCACCCCGAAGCTCTCGGTTCTCTATGATTTTTGTCTGGGAATGAAATTATGTTGTGTCAACTGTTGGCTTGGTGACTTTCTGGCGGCAGAAAGCGTCTGTGGTGGGGAGAATTGTCACACACTGACCACGAATGCCCATGTTTTTACTATTTTCTCAGTCCCGCGACTTTGGGAAGAGTTTCGGCGGGTCCAGGTTTGAATTTTCGTTGAAGCATTGATGTTTTCGGTGGGTTTCGGGCCATGGCGTAGACACCGCACTGCTAGCGGTCGCTGCACATTCGGTCCTGGGTGGTGCGCGGTCACCACGCATTCGGTCCGATCATGTGTTCAGACTTGGTGAGTGCGCGGTTGCTCAACCGATTAAATAAATAATAAAATTTAAATGAATAAATTAAATTTAAAATAGTTTCATAAGATGTTCAATAATAATAATAACAATAATTTATAATATTGTTATTATTAAGATTATTATTAAGATTATTATTAAGATTATTATGATTATTCTTATTAAGATTATTACTATTATTTGTCAGATTATTATTATTTATCTTTGTTTACTTTTAATTTTTTTTCTTCTTCTTTCTTCTTATTTATTCTTCTTATTTTCTCCTTTGTTATTTCCACGCGGGTGTTCCCCCGCTCCACTATTTCCTCTATTCTTCTCCCTGAGCAGCCCGTACAGCCTACCTTCCCCGCATCCTGAACCTCCTGCTCCGCTAGCGCCTTCGATCGGCTGCAGCGCCCCACTCCGGCGCCCTCCCTGCTGAGCAGCAGCTCCTCCACCAGCACCTCTCCGCGGCGCCACTCTCTTGCCACTCAGCTCTCGGCTTCTCCGCCTTGCTCGCGTCCCGGCCTACCGACCTCTCCACAACCGTGTGTGACCAGTGCCCCAGCCGACCTGTTCGACCCCCACCTACTGCGGCCATGCCTCGACCAGCCCCCCGGTTCACCTGCTTCTTTGACCTGCTACAACGCCCAGATCCGGCGCCTCCTGCAGCAACCTGCCTCTTCCCCTCATGCAACTGCCTTTCCTGCAACTGCTCACCTGCATCCCAGCTTTCCAATAGCCCTAGCTGCCAGGCCTCCCATGCGACCCTCCTACCTCTCCCCCTACCCATCCGGCGCGCCACCCTCCTGCTACCCCAGTCCGGCATGCACGCCCCACGCACCATCCGCCTTGGTGCTCTACCTCGTGCCGACGCGTCTGCAGTCTGCCTCCGCCATTCATGTAGCCTCCTCGGCCCGCTGCGTTACCCACATCATACAGCCCCAGCGGCTTTCCTTCCTACTTTCCGACCTCCTTCAGCAGCTCCAACCAGCTCCCAGCTCCGGCACGCCCCATCAGGACCTCCAACGACAGCCTTTCTCCCCTGTTGCCAGCCGCGATCCCCTCTTGTCCGGCTCCTGCCTCCTGCTCACGAGCCAGCTCCTTCCTTTCACCGTCCGCCCTCATTCGTCTCTTGCAGATCTCGATCCAGTCACACCACACTCCTACAGCCCACCTTCGCTCCCTGCATCCAGTCGTTCGGTTCCCACCTCCCTGCTTGTCGGGACCCCGCGCCACCCCCTTCCTTGCGCACACCAGCCCCAACAGCGCTGCCTCGGCCTGCACGGACTCCCTCTAGTCCCGGCCTGCCACCGCCGACCAGCCCCCAGCCGATCTCGGCCTCTCTTTCTCCTGTAGTGCCTCCCGACCAGCCCATGCTCCTCTCTTTTACAGTGACCCGCAACCCCCTTCCCTGTCCTTCTGCCCTGGATCCAGCCGCGAGACCTCTTCTCAGCTCACTCGCACCCTGCCCATCGGCCGCATCGCATTTCTGATGTCCGACGACCCTTGCCGCAGCCCCTGGTCAGACCGCGTCCAGCTGCGCGCCTTCCACTGTTCCAGTGCGACGCCCTCCGGTGGTCATTTTCTTGTCGCAACCGCCTGATGGGTATACCCTATTATTTTATGCCCGTTTGATATTTATATTTGAAATACATATATATATGCCTTGGGTTGATTAGAGATTTTATTAATTAATTTTTATTTGTGTTGGCTTGACGTTCTAGGACCCGCGCGGGGCGTTTCTGAGTGAGCGCCATCGCCGCGGTTTGTTTCTGAGGTTGCGTCGACGTCGCGCCTATCTCCGAGTGAGCGTAGTCATCTCGCCTGCTTCCTAGTGAGCGCCGTCGTCGCACCTGTTTCCACGTGAGCGCCGTCGTCGCGCCTGGTTTCCGAGCTTGCGTCGTCGTCGCGCCTTGGTCTTGAGGTAGGTCCCCCACAACACTTACCTTTAAATTTAGAATTTATTAATTGCTCGATGTTTTGTGAATTTTAATGAATGATAAATAATTTTAGATAATAAAATTTTAAATGATTATTTAGTGTGAAAAGAGCCGTTTATTTTATACCGAACACTTGGAACATTTTCTTGACGGGCGGACACCCAGTTTTGAAAGAATGCATGTTTGGCCTTAAAACATAATTCACAGCATTTCAAATGTACTTCTAGATTTAAAGATAAATGACTTCTTCTGAACAAGTGTTTTGAGATTTTTGAGAAATGATGTTTTACTTTAAAATTGGTGAAGGCCCGTTTGGCACTTTAATAAAATAAATTATTTTGGAAAACCCACTCAGGGGTGACTTTTGGTGTGTGTTGATTGTGTGAGCTTTATGTGATGTTTATGCATCGTGACTGATTGATTTACATTGTGGGCGCACCCCTGTTTATTTCATGTGTTGACATGGGAACCTGGCATAGTGAGTGAATCTTCTGAGAACGATTGCTGCACTAGATTAGATTATGCACTGGCTAGTGGCCCCATAGCAGGGGAATACTGAGTTATTGCTGCTATGGGGATTGGGCCCCTCGGTTAGGCCATGCAGGGCTATGCCGGGCGTTAGGGCGTTATGACGTCATCGAGTTAGGGCATGCCTTCAGGATGAGTCAGATGTATAGTACGTTCTGGATTGCTCACGATCTCCTAGGTTCGACCCATGTTTCCTTTAGTGTGTATTTGTGTGTGGTGGACGATCGAGAGGTCTAGTTCGGTTACTGGCCTATGTGCGCCACTTTTCCCATTGCCCTTGGTGTGTGTTGTGTGCTATGTGTGGTTTTTCTTTGGTTAATAACTGAAGTCTAGTTTTCTAAATTGTTTATAGAAAAATGTTTTAAAAATGAATTGTATCTTTTCCTATCAAACACTAAACTTGTTTTTAAATTAAAAAGGGAAATGGACTGATACTTGTTTTAGAAATGAAAGTGTGTGTGTGAAAACCAATATTTTTTTTATATTTAGTTCAAACCTGTAATTGTTAAATTTCTTTATTTAAGGGCAGTGCATTAGGGAATAGATATCAGGCTAGCCTACTGAGTTTTAATACTCACGCCTATAGTTCTATTCTATTTTTAGTGTTTGTGCAGGTTACAGTTTGGGTGTGTTCGCCTTGGTTGACGTTTGGTCGTGAGTTGGAGAGTGACCTGCAAGGTCGCATGGGGATAGTGGTTGTCTCTTTCGGTTAGTTTTGATTTCTTTTGTTCTTGTTAGTTAATTTACATTGTTTATTTATTTTGTGCTGCTCTGTTTATTTTCTGCTGCTTTAATTATTTATTTTTACTGGGCGAAATCATTCCCACTTGCTCACTGTTGATGCCCTGGTGCTTGTCGCCAGCCCGGGAGGATCAGGAACGCCTCTCGGGTCATGTCGCGGACCGGCTCGGGTGACCGGTTCAGGGTTGACCCTGGTTGGTTCGTGAAAAAATGGTATCAGAGGAGGTCATCTCTTAGTGGACCTCGCTTTTCAGAGCGCCCTTTGTTATTTGGGATGTCCGATAGAAGGAGATTAGGACTGTCGGGGCTCAGAAGGTATGTTTCGGGTTGGTGCCTGATCACCACCACTCGTGACGAGACCTGAGTCACCATGGTTAGTCCGTGATTTGAGTCTTTTTTGTTTGGTTTCTTTGGATTGAGGGATGAAAATAGAGGCGAATCGGTTCACTTTGCGGACTCACATGGGGTGGTGACCCATGTGGAGTCCAAGTGTCCGGCTCAAGGTCCTCCTAGTGTTTTGCTTTACCTGGGGCATGGCTCACCACCATGTCACCGGGTTAGGCATACGCCCTAGTTCCTCGTTCCGGTGTTTTGTTGTTGGTTGTGTTTCGTTTTGAACTCGGTTGATGTGTGTGTGTGTTGAAAATGAAAGTGATTTCGAAATGAAAAAGGGGGGGGGGGTTTCTTCCAAATTGTTTTTGAAATTACTAAACTGGGGTTTTTTTTGAGAAGGTGTATAGGTTTGGAAAAACATGGTATGTGTTTGGATTTGGTAAGGAAAATAAGTGTTTGAACCTTGGGACTCCTTATTGAGGGTCACACGTGCGTGGGTATGTGTGGAAAGTGCGTGGAGGCACTTGTTTGCAACTGATATGAGCGAGATTGAATGAACGCACATGTGACGGTTCATAAGGTGCCATAGGTGAGTTTTTTTTTTTAAATTGTAAAGAGAAAATGGTTTTGGAAAAGTGATTTATCCTTGTGTTGTATATGTTTGGATTATGGGCCTATTTCCCTTAGCTTGTGTTATTGCTTTGATTGAGTTTTGGCTTGATGCCGGTTTCGATGGTGTTTTTCGTGATAGTCATGAGTATGCCGCCCAGAAAGCCTCCCAAAGTTGTCAATAAGTTATTCTCAGTTCTCAGTTCCTTTTGTGTGTTTCTTTCTTATCGAGGTAGTCGAAGTCTATTAGAGGTAGTTGTATAGTCTTGAAAGATAGTGTGTCTTCAGGTTGTTGGGAACTCCCAGGGTAGTTAAGGTTCGTACCACCCTAGAGTTGTTTTAGGGTTCAGTTCTGGGTTATTAAAGATGAAATGTCTCATCGTCATTAGAGTTTTGGGTGTGATTAACGGTAGTCAGCTCCCGAGAAGGTTCCCTACCTGGAAAAGAGTGCGGGCCGGTGGAACCTGTCCCCAAGAAATTATCATCGTCAGTACCGGCTCCGAGTTCGTTGGACCGCTCTCTTGTGTGCCACCATTATGGCCTGCCCGGACATTCTAAGTCATCCTGTTGCATACCTTTGAAAATGTACGACCATCATGGTTGTTGGAATCATCGAACATAAGGAGTTAGAAACCAGGAGATGAAAATGCCTGACTGCGAGGCAGGAGATGCTTCAGCCATCAGGGCCCCAACCACAGGTCTCGGGGTGAAGCTCCCGCGCAGTCAGGAATCGCTGAGGGTGTGTGGAACCTCGGTCCAGATAATTTCTTCGGCTTCGGAATGGCGAAATATCAAAAGTTTCCTTCTTCTATTCTCATCACTGTCGTAATCTTATCCTTGTTGTGGTGGCATGAGGAGCGCATTCTCCCCCAATCCAAGTGGTCTTATTTGCTCTCAGTGTGATTTTTAAGTTGTTTGGTCTCTTTGAATGGTGTGGGCCCATGAATAAACGGACATGTTCTATCTTTGAGTTGGTCCTAGCTGTGTTCAATAGGGTAATGTTCGTTTTATAAAGTTGATGGGAGGTGTTGAGTTAATTTCTCATCCTCAAGTTGCTGGATTGTTCCGTGACAAGCTTTTTATCAAGTCTCAGGTGTGTTGTTCGGTACATGTGGGAAAAATGAATGAGTTTGGTTTGGGAGTTCCCGTATTTCCCACCACTCAGGGGTTGTTTGTTCAGGTTTCAAGGGTTTCTGTATTAGTAAATTCTTGTGGTGGGGAGAACCCTCTTATATTCTCCCCTCAATCTCGGGTGGTGGGTTTTCTTGAATTGTTCGGGTGTGACGTTTGTTGGGAATGGTCACCCCGAAGCTCTCGTTTCTCTATGATTTTTGTCTGGTAATGAAATTATGTTGTGTCAACTGTTGGCTTGGTGACTTTCTGGGGGCAGAAAGTGTCTGTGGTGGGGAGAATTGTCACACCCTGACCACGAATGCCCATGTTTTTACTATTTTCTCAGTCCCGCGACTTTGGGCAGAGTTTCGGCGGGTCCAGGTTTGAATTTTCGTTGAAGCATTGATGTTTTCGGTGGGTTTCGGGCCAGGGCGTAGACACCGCACTGCTAGCGGTCACTACGCATTCGGTCCGGGGTGGTGCGCGGTCACCACGCATTCGGTCCGATCATGTGTTCAGACTTGGTGAGTGCGCGGTTGCTCAACCGATTAAATAAATAATAAAATTTAAATGAATAAATTAAATTTAAAATAGTTTCATAAGATGTTCAATAATAATAATAACAATAATTTATAATATTGTTATTATTAAGATTATTATTAAGATTATTATTAAGATTATTATGATTATTCTTATTAAGATTATTACTATTATTAGTCAGATTATTATTATTTATCTTTGTTTACTTTTACTTTTTTTTCTTCATCTTTCTTCTTATTTATTCTTCTTATTTTCTCATTTGTTATTTCCACGCGGGTGTTCCCCCGCTCCACTATTTCCTCTCTTATTCTCCCTGAGCAGCCCGCATAGCCTACCTTCCCCGCATCCTGAACCTCCTGCTCCGCTAGCGCCTTCGATCGGCTGCAGCGCCCCACTCCGGCGCCCTCCCTGCTGAGCAGCAGCTCCTCCACCAGCACCTCTCTGCGGCGCCACCCTCTTGCTACTCAGCTCTCGGCTTCTCCGCCTTTCTCGCGTCCCGACCTACCGACCTCTCCACAGCCGTGTGTGACCAGTGCCCCAGCCGACCTGTTCGACCCCCACCTGCTGCGGCCATGCCTCGACCAGCCCCCCGGTTCACCTGCTTCTTTGACCTGCTACAACGCCCAGATCCGGCGCCTCCTGCAGCAACCTGCCTCTGCCCCTCATGCAACCACCTTGCCTGCAACTGCTCACCCGCATCCCAGCTTTCCAATAGCCCTAGCGGCCAGGCCTCCCATGCGACCCTCCTACCTCTCCCCCTACCCAGCCAGCGCGCCACCCTCCTGCTACCCCAGTCCGGCATGCACGCCCCACGCACCATCCGCCTTGGTGCTCTACCTTGTGCCGACGCGTCTGCAGTCTGCCTCCGCCTTTCATGTAGCCTCCTCGGCCCGCTGTGTTACCCACATCATGCAGCCCCAGCGGCTTTCCTTCCTGCTGTCCGACATCCTTCAGCAGCTCCAACCAGCTCCCAGCTCCGGCACGCCCCATCAGGACCTCCAACGACAACCTTTCTCCCCTACTGCCAGCCGCGATCCCCTCTTGTCCGGCTCCTGCCTCCTGATCACGAGCCAGCTCCTTCCTTGCACCGTCCGCCCTCATTCGTCTCTTGCAGATCCCGATACAGTCACGCCGCACTCCTGCAGCCCACCTTCGCTCCCTGCATCCAGTCGTTCGGTTCCCACCTCCCTGCTTGTCGGGACCCCGCGCCACCCCTTCCTTGAGCACACCAGCCCCAACGGCGCTGCCTCGGCCTGCACGGACTCCCTCTAGTCCCGGCCTGCCACCGCCGACCAGCCCCCAGCCGATCTCAGCCTCTCTTTCTCCTACAGTGCCTCCCGACCAGCCCATGCTCCGCTCTTTTACAATGACCCGCAACCCCCTTCCCTGTCCTTCTGCCCTGGATCCAGCCGCGAGACCGCTTCTCAGCTCACTCACACCCTGCCCATCGGCTGCCTCGCATTGCTGATGTCCGACGACCCTTTCCGCAGCCCCTGGTCAGACCGCGTCCAGCTGTGCGCCTTCCGTTGTTCCAGTGCGACGCCCTCTGGCGGTCATTTTCTTGTCGCAACCCCCCGATGGGTATACCCTGTTATTTTATGCCCGTTTGATATTTATATTTGAAATACATATATATATGCCTTGGGTTGATTAGAGATTTTATTAATTAATTTTTATTTGTGTTGGCTTGACGTTCTAGGACCCGCGCGGGGCGTTTCAGAGTGAGCGCCATCGCCGCGGTTTGTTTCTGAGGTTGCGTCGACGTCGCGCCTCTCTCTGAGTGAGCGTCGTCGTCTCGCCTGCTTCCTAGTGAGCGCCATCGTCGCACTTGTTTCCACGTGAGCGTCGTCGTCGCTCCTGGTTTCCGAGCTTGTGTCGTCGTCGCGCCTTGGTCTTGAGGTTGGTCCCCCCACTGCACTTACCTTTAAATTTATAATTTATTAATTGCTCGACGTTTTTTGAATTTTAATTAATGATAAATAATTTTAGATAATAAAATTTTAAATGATTATTTTGTGTGAAAAGAGCTGTTTATTTTATACCGAACACTTGGAACGTTTTCTTGACAGGCGGACACCCAGTTTTGAAAGAATGTATGTTTGGCCTTAAAACATAATTCATGGCATTTCAAATGTACTTCTAGATTTAAAGATAAATGACTTCTTCTGAACAAGTGTTTTGAGCTTTTTGAGAAATGATGTTTTACTTTAAAATTGGTGAAGGCCCGTTTGGCACTTTAATAAAATAAATTATTTTGGAAAACCCACTCAGGGGTGACTTTTGGTGTGTGTTGATTGTGTGAGCTTTATGTGATGTTTATGCATCGTGACTGATTGATTTACATTGTGGGCGCACCCCTGTTTATTGCATGTGTTGACATGGGAACCTAGCATAGTGAGTGAATCTTCTGAGAACGATTGCTGCACTAGTTTAGATTACACACTGGCTAGTGGCCCCATAGCAGGGGAATACTGAGTTATTGCTGCTATGGGGATTGGGCCCCTCGGTTAGGCCATGCAGGGCTATGCCGGGCGTTAGGGCGTTATGACGTCATCGAGTTAGGGCATGCCTTCAGGATGAGTCAGATGTATAGTACGTTCTGGATTGCTCACGATCTCCTAGGTTCGACCCATGTTTCCTTTAGTGTGTATTTGTGTGTGGTGGACGATCGAGAGGTCTAGTTAGGTTGCTGGCCTATGTGCGCCACTTTTCCCATTGCCCTTGGTGTGTGTTGTGTGCTATGTGTGGTTTTTCTTTGGTTAATAACCGAAGTCTAGTTTTCTAAATTGTTTATAGAAAAATGTTTTAAAAATGAATTGTATCTTTTCCTATCAAACACTAAACTTGTTTTTAAATTAAAAAGGGAAATGGATTGATACTTGTTTTAGAAATGAAAGTGTGTGTGTGAAAACCAATATTTTTTTTATATTTAGTTCAAACCTGTAATTGGTAAATTTCTTTATTTAAGGGCAGTGCATTGGGAATAGATATCGGGCTAGCCTACTGAGTTTTAATACTCACGCCTATTGTTCTTTTCTGTTTTTAGTGTTTGTTCAGGTTACATTTTTGGTGCGTTCGCCTTGGGTGACGTTTGGTCGTGAGTTGGAGAGTGACCTGCAAGGTCGCATGGGGATAGTGGTTGTCTCTTTCGGTTAGTGTTGATTTCTTTTGTTCTTGTTAGTTACTTTACTTTGTTTATTTATTTTGTGCTGCTCTGTTTATTTTATGCTGCTTTAATTATTTATTTTTATTGGGCGAAATCGTTCCCACTTGCTCACTGTTGATGCCCTGGCACTTGTCGCCAGCCCGGGAGGATCAGGAACGCCTCTCGGGTCATGTCGCGGACCAGCTCGGGTGACCAGTTCAGGGATGACCCTGGTTGGTTCATGACAGTTCCATACCAATATTGTGGTTTCTCTTTTGTGGTACTTGAGGTGTTTGGTTTGTGAATTTGGATCCTGTGGGTGTGAGAGTTTATATCCTTGATCAGTCCACTGGAGGTGTTCTAGCTCTTTGGGGTGGGAAACACATATCAGAAAGTCTTTTTACAAGTTACTTGATTTTTTCATTAATGTCACTTTCTCTAAGCACAGTGAGTTTTCCTCCTTTCTCTTATTGTTTATGGGGATCTTATTTGAACATTAATGCGGTGTTGTTTTCTACATTGGGGTTCAATATTAGTTGTGGCTTTCTGGGGGAAGAAATCTATTTGGTGGGGAGAATTGTCGCACCTGCCATTTTTAATTATTTGTTTCACTAAGTTTTTTGGGAATTTGGTAGCCTGAGATGATGCTGATGTGAATGTTTTGAGTTCTCTTTTAAAACGCTTGTATTGGATTTGACTGTGACCAACACACCGTGATCGACGTCGCGCGGCCTCTCTAGGGTCATTGTGAGACCTCATCCAGTCCACTGCATGGCCTGCCCAACATATGACTAATTAATTAATTAATAAATTTAAATGATCAATAAAGGAATGAAATAAAAAGGGGTGCCAAGATTGAGAATTTTATTATGTATATTATTATCATCATCATAATTATAATAAACTTTTTCTGGGTCGCGTGGGGTAACTACACGGTTGCCCGACTCTTTAAAAATAAAAATAATCAAACAAAGTTTAAATAATTATTTTAATGACAATAAAACTGGAAATTTTTATTTTTATTATTATTGTGGTTATTATTATTATTATTATTATTGTTATTATTATTATTATGGTCACCATGTTTATTAAGATAAGGTCTATTATTATTAATTTTTTATTACTAACTCTTATTTAAATTTTGTTAAGTTTATTATGTTTATTAATATCCTGATATAATTATTATAATTATTATTATGATTGTTATTATTAATATTATCATTATTTTTGTTAGTTTATTTATAAATATTATTATTATCAGTATTATTGTTTATATTATTTTTATTATTATTATTATTATCTTTAAGTTGTTTTTTGGGTCTTTAATTCAATTTTTCCCTTTATTTTTTTCCTCTTACTTATTTCTCCCTTTCTCTCCTGTTCATCGCCCAATTTGTTTTCCTCCCCATCCCGTTGTGTTGAACCCCCCTACCCTGACCTAGCTGTGCAACCCTCCTATAATCACGGCTCCTCTTCTCCCCCATGGCCCATGTGCGCCGCACTCCCATCACCCATGCCTCTCGCACCGCCCAAGATTGCACCGCCCCCAGACCTTTGGTCGTCCGCCGTCACACCCCCTCCCCTAGAATCTAGGTCGTGTCCCGCCTCCCATGCCTCCCCGCTCAAGACCACTTCTATCCACCTCCTTTCAGCGACCGCCGTCCTGACCACCCCTGCCTCCACCTTTTGGCCTCTGGTTCTCTACCAACCCGTGTGAAAGCCTTCAGTGCAGAACATTTTGGCTGTGATCAGTCCAGCGTGCCCCCTTCCAGCCGACTCCCTCCATTCCCCATTCGGTCGTAGTGAACCACTACCACCGAGTTGCACCGTCATCTGCCTTGCATCAAACCGGCTCCACCCTACTGCCTTGCACACTCAAACCCGCACTGCCTTGCACACTTGAACCCGCACTGCCTCCCCCTTCCGGCTGGTTTTTCAAGCATGATGCACCTTCGATGACCTCATTTAAGCTTCGTCTAGCCTCTCATATCTCTACTGCATGTGTGTTATATTTTGATTAGTTTTCCTTCCTTTTTGGTAGTTGCGGGTAAGTGTGTCATGTTTTTTGGGGTCCAAATTGTGTTGAATTTGTTATGATTTTAATGAATTTTTTTATATTCTGTTTTTATGGTTCATTTTGAAATCATTGTGATGTGTTTGATGAGAAATTGAAGTTTCGAGCAGAGTGTTGGGATCTTCGACACTCGAGATAGGCGTTTCCATGTTTAAATATTATTTAATGAATTAATTTGATTTCTTAGTTAATTTACGATGTTATTTGATTAATTATTTTGGGTACGTATTTGGTTTTCTTGATGTTTTTCATGTCTTAAATTTTTTTGGTCGTATGTCTATATGGGTGGGTGAGTTCATTGGTTGAAAACTTATCTTTAGTAAATTGTTAGTGTTTAATAATATGTGCCGTTAGTGTTTCATTTTTTTCAAGTTATGTTAATTATGTTTCGACATGGATTTTCATGTGCTTGGTCATAAGTGAAGGTGTTGTGTTGGTTGAGTAGGTTGTTGTTGTGAAAACCTTTGCTGAAATTTCAAATAGTTTTTTATAAAGTTTGCGTTTGTTTTATGAAAATCCAAAAAGTGCGCGGTTTATGTTCTGGTGTATCGTTCATTTGAATTTTTTCCAAAAAGAGGGTTTGAGTGGGTCTTAGGTGTTTAAAGTCATGTTTTATCTTTTTGAATTGCTTAATAAAATTTCTAGTGTCTTGTTTAATCGAAAAAAAAGTGATCTTTTAACTGTGTGGTTGGGTTATTAATCGATGTGAGTGGTGTAGGTTGTGTTCTCATTATGGAGTTGGGTGTGTTTGGTCATGAAGGAGGGCTGGGTTGGTTTTGTGTGTTAAGTCATTTCATGTATCTTTTTAAAGAAATTGTTTACAAAATTTAATATGTTTTAGTAAATAATTATTAACGGTGCAAAAAATGGTTTAATTGAGTTATGTAAAGTCTTTTGTGTGGAGACTATTTCAAATGGTTTCTTTTGTGTGTGTGCAAGTGTGGCATTGGGTTTAGGTAACATCCTATTTGTTTTGTTCATTTGAGTTTGAAATGAAATGTGAAATTGGAAAATATTGAGAACAAAAAGGGGAAGCCTGTGTACTAGGTGGGAAAAGTAGATCTGTCACGCTAGTGATACAGAAGTGGCTATGGCCCAATTTCACTTAGTTGGTTTAACAATTACAAGACAAACTAAACTTTGAATAATGATTAGAGACCACTAGGTTATAGATGTGTTTCTCTAATAGTGTATCGTGCAAGAGAATGTAATTGTTTGTGATTTCTATAATACTGTTCACTGATACATGATGTTTTAGGGTCTCATTCGTTTTTCTAGTATTGATAGGGCCTCTCCCACTTTTCGTGATCCTGGACTACTATACACTCACCATCAGCATATGGTGTAGCTTTTGTATTTTCTTGATGTTTTGGGTTTTCTTAAATGAAAGGGTGATTTTTTTATTTATGTTGTTTTCTTTGAAGCTGTTTTCTTTATAGAAATTGTTTCTTTAAAAATGTTCAAGCTTTGGTGTCCTTTCATTTATTTAGCCTGAAAATGTATTTGTCATTTAATGTTTATAAATGGAACCTTTTTGTTGGGTGATGTCCTACTGGGATCTTGGCTCACACCATACATACACATATTGGTGTATGTAGACCATGTTCATTGTGTATTCCATGTTAAGGCATCCTACTTAGTGAAGGTCATTTGGGTCGCCAATTTTCTTTTCATGCAGGTTGGTGTTTATAGCTTTTGTATGTTACACCTCTCTTGTTTCTTGGAGGTTGTGTTTGAGTTTTGGTTTCATTGGTTGTCATTTTCTTTCAGATGTTTGTTCAAGTTGTAAACCTTTAAATTTGATTTTATTTGGAGTGCATGTTTGGTTGTCAGTTCACAATTTTCGTTTTTTAATCTTGTCAGTGGTTTTGTGTTTAATTTTTTTGGTAAATAGTTCCCATGTGTCAGTTATGATACCCAGAAACATATGAAAGCTCGTGGGGATTGAGAACAGCCTTCGTGCCATGCTGCGGATCGGGTTAAGCACCGGGTTGAATAGAGACCCTATCTGGTTCCTGACACAATGAACCTATAAACATGTAGTGTTCTGATTAGCAGGCATGTACCAATGATCTCACTACTAGAGAACACCAAGTGTGAAATACATGAGAAGTAGTCACAATGTTTATGTACCCCCATCACCTTACAGTTAAATATTTAATATAACCATTTAGTAAGATTTATCTAGAATATATGAAATTTATTTAACAAAAATGTCATAGTATCTCAAGGTTATCATTTTAGTTAGCGATATTTTATAACATATTTATTTGACAATTAATGTATATACATACCATTAAATAGTGGAAAAATATTCATTTTTTTAGGACTAGAGGAGGTGAGTGCTCTTGAGAACCCTAGGCGATCCGTTCTCTCTCGGTGATGATGACGACAGCCGAGTTAATCCCTTACTCCCAGTGGGGGAGGGATCACCGAATTTATAGCCCTTCTCGAACCCTGACCTTCTGCCTCCTTTCCCGAAGAAAACGCTATTCCCTAAAGTTCCAGACCTCATTGATAGTCTTATGAACCTCTAGATATCGACAATAGAGTTTACCGAAATACCAGTTCTTCTAAGACTCACCTTGGTGGCATGGTTTAAGCATTAAAGGCCTTCAGTTGACTCCTTCAATCGGGTTTTATTTGATTTTTGGGACCTTTAAGATAGGGAGACAGTAGGATTGCTTGATAATAAAAATATTATGATCCTATATTCATCAGAGGAAGACCTCATCTACACCTAGTCGAGGGCACCCCGATGCTGCAATGGTCTTTGGTTTTTTCTGTTCTGATGGTCGTTTGAGTTCTACATGAAGCATGACTCACCTTCCACAACAATGTGAGTTAGTCTCTAAAACCTTATATTACCTTTCCAAAACTCCTCTATTATCAGAATGATTGGAAACCTTTTAGGTAGGTATTTATGTTCGGATAGCCAAATAGAATCTGTTTTTCATCCGGTGAATCCATGTGTCTGTGTCGAGGTGGATGCATCTAGAGCCCACTTTTTCATTTTTTTTATCACAACAGGTGAGGAATACTAGTTCAAGCAGTGTGTTGTCTATGATAATTGGATGAACTTTTTTTCTTCTTGTAAACAGTTGGGAAATTCTTCAGGGGTCTGTCATTAGTGAGTAGCTTCGATGATGGGAAGGGGAATAGAAAATCGGACTGAGGGAGGTCATTGGGGAGTCTCGAGTCCGCTAGGGATGGTGGACAATGGTCAGGGAAAGGCTATTGAGGCTGGTGCAGAGGTTGGTCTGGGATAGATTGAAATAGTTGGAGAATTCTGAGGCTGGGAACCTCTATCATTGCATCCAGGCGTGGAGAAACTTATCATAAATGAGGTAGCGAACTGAATTTCTGAGGATGATATGGGTTCTAGCATGGGGAAGAAATACATGGAACTTCAGCCCAATCTGACGGTATCTGCGGTGTTCAACTGACGGAGGCAGGATCTCACAAGCCCCTTCAACCTGCAGAAGGATGAGGTACAGGCTCAACATGGGCATTCCCGAGGTGAAATTAAGAGAAGCATGGTAGCCTTGTGTGTATCCTTTGTTGAGGATTATAGACCTAGCAGTGTGGATTTGTGCAATGGGATGCAGGGAGTTGATGCCGAAGCGACTGTTATAGATAGTGGTAGGTCTATTATTACAGGGGGTTCAGTTTCTTTGAATTAGAACCCTGTTCATCTGAGAAACAAATTTGAAGGACTCCTAGAGGTATATTTGGATTCGGATTCTGCTATTCCAGGGGAGGAAGCTAGAAATGGGGTCTGAGGGAAAGCTTCCTTTGGGAGTGAACTCAGGCATTCGGCAGACAAAGCCCCATGTATAGGAGAAGCAGAAGCAACAGGAGGAGGAAGGGGAGAAAATATTACTCAATGTTACCTTCTCCACTGGTGACTTGATATTAAAAAAAGATAATCATTAAGAAATACAACATTGAGACTTTGATACACCTGAGGGCAGGGACCCAGGATGATCATTCCTTGATTTTTCTATTGAGATCAGACAAGGAAGTGACTAAACAAGTTTTGATGCTCAATGAAACTAAAAATATGGTAACCAAGACAGTGGGGAGGACCCTCAGAGTGTCTCTCAACAAGAATCAATATATATGGATTGATAAAGAAGATCTCATTATAGTAGGAGGATTCAATAGAGGGAAGATAAGCATGGAGGATTATATACAATTATGGGACCAGATTGCTTATGAGGTTGAAAGGATGATGATGGAGGTACCCAATTCTCATGTTCCAGACTTATCCTGGAAGTTGTTCAAGGAATCGTACTCTGGTAACATTAAGTTTCTCTTTTATGACCCTTTATTAATTGGATATTACTCGTTTGGTTCACCTAGTTTGGTGTGTTGGTTTTGTCTAGGTTGATCTCAATTCTCTGTTTGGTATCATTGAGTTGTGTGGTGTTTTATCCTTAAGACACTGCTTGGATCTGCTATAGATGGGGATCAAAGAATCAAGTCTTCATCAAATCATGCCTTTTGGATCTGGATGATGAGAGGGTATGGATTTCCATTGGTCTGGTGCCCGTGCATTTTTGTATGGGACTACTCATCGAAAGGTTATGCATGGATAATGCTTTTCATCATGGTGTAATTATTGGGTAAGATCTGATTCTACAGTTTTTTCTGGGTTTTTGTTTTGGCTTCTTATGGGTGTGTTGGAATTTTTGGTTTCTCTCTTTTTATCAAAAGTGTTTTTGAAAATAATAAAACATTAATTTTTAATTAGTGTACACATGGATATCAACACTATAATCATAAGAATGCGTCATGTATATCTAGTTATATACATGATATTATTATCAATAGTATTTTTCATATTGGGTCTAAGAAAACCACTATTATAACATAAACATGGTTTAATGGATTATTCAAATTTAAACCTAGTTTTTTTTATCATTATTAGTCTATATTAAGGATTTGTTGAATTATTACATTATATGATTGATTCTTATTTTTTCTTAAGGGGTTATATAAGTTTTTAAAGGGTTGGATTCATATTAATATGTTTTAATTTTAACAACAATCATTTTTTGGGGTCTCAATGATTAAATAATAATGCATGGAACATGAAATTTGATTTAAAATAATAATTACAATTCGATGGTGGATTTTGTTAGTATAAAGGATGTTTTTACATATATTCCAAAATAAAATGAAAAAATATATTTAAAACTCAATTTTTTATACTAGAGTAACATTATTTACTAAAATGGAAATTTTTTAGTTTTAAAAAAAATTATTGTTTATTATTTAATCCTCTTATAAAATTAGTAATGTTTTCTTAATGAACTATTTTCTTAGTTAGATTTTAAAACAAAATAGAGGTGAATTTTGAATGTGTGTTTTTTATATTTATTTTTTTCATTAATGGATCAATGAATTTGTTTTAATGGTTTTGAATGACATTTTATTGAAACTCATGATTTGAAATAATTTTTTTTTACATCATTGGATTTTGAAAAGTGATTTTTATTTGAATTAATTTTGTCTCATATATGATTTATCTATCAAAAACAATATTTTTGTGTTATTGTATTTATTTTTTTTGATAGTCTAAAATATTGGAATTGTAATTTAAAATACAATTTAGTGATTTTAAAGCTTTCTTGGTATTAATTTTTTACATTTTTAATTGTTTTAACATATAATAATGTAAATGAATGATTTTAAAGGATAAATTGAAATTTTAAATGATTTTTTTTCATATGTTGTAATTTTTAAATGAAATCGATTTTCTAAATTGATATTTGGGTAGATAATATTTCAATTAATCTCTCAAAAAAATTAAACATTATTCATTTTGTTAATTGATTTAAATTCATGGAATGAGTTTTAAATTTTATAAAATGTAATGTCATATATTTGATGTATTTGTTAAATTAATTTTATATTGGAATTAAATTTTATATCGGGGATTTAATGTTTCAAAACATTATTTATTGGTCTAAACATATTATATGGTTTAATGTAACTTAAAATGATTTGACATAATGAATATAGTTTTCAAATGGAATGAATGAATTAGTTTTAAACCCATGATAGATTATTTTTCACAAAAAATGGAAATTTTTTGAAATGAATAATATAATCTACTTTTTTAAGAAATAAGCATGTGTTAAAAAAGAGTGGATTCTAAATTAATGTTTTTTTATTCAGATTGTTCTGGTGGTTGGTAGAGATGTTGAACGGAAGTTACCACTCAAGAGATATTGTTAGGGATGTTCAACCTAGGATACCACTCTTAGGATAATGGTATGTATGTGGGACATAAGATAATTGGAAAAAAAATTATATTAAGATAAAAAATTCTCAGGTATACATAAATTTTATTTTACAAAGTTATCATAATATAGGGTAATTTTTAAGTCAAAAGGAAGAAATTTCATCTAAATAAATTGGGTTTTCATATATTATATTTCTCTATTTAAAGGATATATTTTAAAATAATAAAATTTGATATTGAAAATTTTAATTAATTTTTTAGTTAATCTTTTAAATATAAGAAAGGGGTAATTTTTTATAATTTTTTGAAAAGTTTAATTGTTCAAAAAATAGTAAATAAATTATTGGAAACTATAATTTTGTTTCAATCATTTAAAAACTAAAATTCTATTTTGGATTAGTTATAAAATTTTATTTTAGGATTTTTATTTAAAATATGCAATTGTATTCTTTGGAATGAATTTCATAATTGAATTTATTGTATAATATTTTTTATAAATAAAAATAAATTCTTGGGGAAAACCCATTTTTTTCCTTTTTCAAGTTTAATTTTAAATTAAATTCATACACCTAATAAATTGATTAAATATTTTTAATATGGATGTCAATTTTTTTTAAATAAAACCATTTTAATTTTACACATATGAATAGTAACCATAGAAAATTGTTTTATCTTGGTAAAGGTAAAATGACTTAAATCAGGTAAAAACTAATGTGATATGACTTAAAATTTATTCAAAAAAATTCATTTACTTCATTATATGAGTCTATTTCATTCATAATTATCAAAAAAATTGCAATATATCATTTTTTCTATTATATTTAATTCTAACCATTATATTATTCTTTGCAAAGAAAAATAAAAAATGTAGCTCTCTTGCTTTTAAATTGACATTATATATTCGGATAGTAATAAAATAAATTTATGAATAAATATTTAAGTTTGATTTCAATATAATGTAATTATTTTTATTTAGGGTAAAATATTTTCAATTTTTAGTGATTTTATAATTATTATAAATACTTATGAAAAGCCGACATGGTTCATGTAAAAACAATAGAAATATCCAGTAAATTATTTTAAAAAATCTAATTGAATTTTTTTAAAATATTTAAGGATTTATTTAAATTTTATAGCAAAATATAACATATTATACACATGTTAAAAGTGTATTTTTACATTACATTATTATTATGATGAAATTAAAGTCAAATAAAATTTATATTTCCAAAAAATGACATTAATTATATTTTATAATAAATTATATTTTATTAAATGATTTAAAAATAATAAAAATTACTTCTTTAGAAAAGTAAATCATCCACCACTTATGGGTTACTTTTCATTTTATTGTAACATTCTGTCCCTTATTAAGTAAAATAATTGTTATGTTCGTAATTATAAAAATAGATAAGAGGTGGTTAGCACAGAAAGATAAGGATAAAAACATTTTCTCAATTTTTTATGTAATTCATATATGTAATATTTCAAAACGTCTTCATCCTATCATTTAATTATTTCATTTTTGAGCCACTTGAAGATTAAAATTATTTATTTTAATTTATTATAATAGGTAATTCCAAGAGTACTTCTCTCCTCACATATAAAAGGTATCCTCAACTCCAATCCTTTTTACACATAAAATCCTCATTGATTGGTAATGATATTTACAAATACCTTCCTTACATCTGTATCCACATAATAGAGGTCAATGTTTGATTATAAAAGAAACCTAGAATTGGTTTCGGTATAAACCTATAGATGTTAACAAGAGAAGAGTTATAGTACTTAACATAGTGATTTTATTTTATATATTCATTTATATAAATAAAATATTCTCTAATAACGATGAAATAATAATACCAATTTATTACATATATTAATATTTCATTATGTTAATGGATTAAATTATATCCTTATCGTCTTCCATTAAATGTGAAATGAAACAATCATATGTGTGTATGGAAGACTACTAACTTATGAAATGATGTAATATGTTTCTCTTCACCACCTCTAACAAAACATTATAACGATGGATTTATGGTATATATATCATATTTATTACATTTTTATCATTTTTTAAATTTAATATTTCACCTACTTTTTTACCTTTCCACCCATTAAAAACTAATAACCTCATTTGCATGTATGTATAGATTGATCCCTCCATAAAGAGAGGTTATTAATTTTTCACAGCCAACTCACAATGATGATATATAAGTATATTTAAAATAATTATATTTTATTAATGATATAATCATAATTTTTGAAATATAAAATAATAGTTAACCTTCTTTCCATCATTTTAATTGAAAAATGGTAAAGTAACTCATGCTTTTGTAAGGCCTACCATATATTTTATTGTAACATAATTCATTTTTGGAAACCATGTATTATTTTTGGTATTAAGGTATAACTGATTTATAGAAATTATAATTATGTTATTATTATTACTTTCAAAATTATGGAATAATGACCCCTTTGACCATAGTCAACCTACTGAATTCATTTTAGATATATGTTCCATTTATCGCCAAAATTTTTGACATAAACCTAATTGATTAAGTAATTAATTATAACATAGTAATTAAATAAAAGGAATAATAAACTTGAAAAAAAATTAATAATGTAAATTATTAATATAATTTTATTATTAAGGAAGATAAATCATATACATGATGATTCATACTCGAGGTGAGGTGAACTTTATTTTGGTTTTTAAGGAATAATTGGTATAAGGGTGATATCAAGATAAAAAATATTAAGACATGTCAAGAAAATAAAAACATTTTATATCTTAAAATATCTATTGTGCAAAAAATCGGTACTAAATGAATGGTTCCACCTTGTAATTTAATATTCATTTATGCAGGGGTGATTAACAAATTCCTGAAATCTCTGAACCATAAAAATAACCAAAATATGATGGAGTTAATTATTAACTTAAAACTAAATATTATACAATGATTATGGATGGGTTCTTATAGTTGGTATCAGTGGAATGTTTTATTCAATTATAAAGTCTCTAATAATGTACTTAAATACTCTCAATATATTTGTAATTATTTTTATCATGATATATAATTAAAATATTATCATATTTATTCATATAAAATATATATATTCAGAATGGTTTTCCACAGAGGAAATAGAGAAACTTATGTAGGAAAGAACCAAGAGGAAAATATCCTTCCAAATCAGTAACCTATATTGGTTTGAATTGGAAATGATCAGTTTTTTTCTATAATTTATTAGTTTAAATAGTATATAAATGGTGATGGTATCCACTATATATGGAAACCAGATCTACCAAAGTAGAATATTTCAATAGTGGAGCATTTTGTGAGACAAAAATCTACAATATTCAATGGATATTTTGACTTAGTGGTATCAAAGAAATAGTTTATATATCTATAAATTATATTCAAAATAATATTAGTTTAAGATCACCAATTGTTAAAACGTCTTATTTACTATCTTGAAGGTGAATCATATCAATGGTGGTAAATGGTTAAGAATAATAGAGAAAGAAGTGATTGAACCACTGATGGGATATATTTAAGAGTATTTTCAATGAGAAATGTTTTCATATGATAATTTGACTTAGGATGGAAAATTAATTATTTAAATTGAGGAAAAATTAGAATAATTTAGTATCCATATATGTATAATATTTCATTCGATTTCTAAGGAAGGCACCAAATTGTATCTGGGATATTGATAGTAAAATAATCTATTTAACTTAGGGTTAAATATAATATATTAAAGATAATTGGATACTCTTGAATTTCAATTTTATGAAAAAGTTTTCCATTGTACTGATAAAGTGTGAATTGAGTTCTTTGATAATCATGTGTCTTATGAAGACATGGAGAAATTTTTTTCCATGTGGTATGAAATTAAAAATAATCTCTCAATGAAATATTAAGTTAAGAAAAGAATATTTCCATTTTTTGAGAGGAATGGTTAAAAACACCTTGTGGAATGCCTTACAAAATCATGGAAGTCTTTCCAATATGGTAATTTGGAAATATGGCTCATGATTGGAAAGTGAAAGGTCTTTATTGTGGTACGATCAATTTTAATAAGTATATAGTAAGATTATTTAAATTTAATTAATGGGTCATTACATGGATGTATTTTTGATGAAGAGATCGAATAATGGGATAGATTAAGACAATGAGAATAAGGATGTGATGAGATCCATTGCAACTAGTTTGGTATATGTAAGGCTATAAAATAAAGTTTAAATTTGTATATTTCTTGTTTATTTATATTATTCTTGTGTATCTATTTATTTGGGGGTCCACACATTATTTCATTTCTGGAAAAATTTCTTTTAAAATGAAAACTTCTCCTCACGAAAGGAAGAATTAAATTTTTTATAAATTTATAGCGAATTATTAAGGAAAGAATATTTTACAAATGTCTTCATATTATCCTTTGTGGAAGGTTTTTACCTATACACTGTGATTTCATAACCCTTTAAGAGGGTAATTACTTTATTTGTATAGATTGGATTTCATATTATTTTGGATAATATATGCTGTATATCCAATGAAGTTATTTTCCAAAATTAGTTTCAGTTTTTGTATAATAACAAATTCATACCATTGATAGCATATAAAGAAGGTAAAAGATAATAAAATATGGAAATTAAATTTATCACACTCGTAATTTTTTAAGTAAGGGAATTGTTTATATTAATGGTGTTATGGTAGTAAAACAATATATGGATGTTTTTATTGTGAAGTTAGCTATTATTATACCTAATCAAAAAGTATATTATACTATTAATTTAGTTCTTAATTCTAAAAGAATTTTAATACCCCCTTATCTAATTGATAAATTTGATCATATGGAATTAAAAAACTAGATCCATGAATTTATTAATCAATGTTTCATTTATCTTTCCACTTCATCCTAGGGTGATACGATTTTATTTGTGAAAAATAAATATATTTCCAATTTTATTTTAATTGATTATAGAGTATGGAATAAGATCACTATTAAGAATAAGTATTTAAATCCTCATATTGGTGTCTTGATTGATCACCTCCACATAGCAAATTATTTTTCAATGATTAATCTCATGTTCATGTTACATTAGTTGAAGGGGAAGGAGGATCACATCCCAAAGATAGTTTTCTATAATTGTTATGGGAATTATGATCTATTTTTATGGGATAAAAAATGTTGTATAAGTATTCATAAATTGTATAAATAGATTTTTCCATGAAAATTAGGATAAATTCATGGTTGTGTATATTAATGATATTTTGGATTATTTAAAAATTTATAAGGATCGTGATAATCATCTTAGAATTTTTCTTCAAATTGTAATGGAAGATAATTTATATTGAAATTTTATAAAATGTGTTTTCTAGTTACCTAAAATTTTATTTGATAGAAATTTCATAAAAAAATGGAATAATTGTTGATCCTTCTAAAACTTAATTTGTTGATGAATTTAAAATATCTATATATGTTAGTGATATTTAGAGTATCCTAATATTAGTAGGATATTATAGATGGTTCATTAGAAACCTTCCATGGTTATTAAGACCCCAAACCATGTTGACATGAAAAGGAGTTAGGTTCATCGAGAAAAGGGAATGCGATGAATGTTTCCATGAATTGAAACAAAGAGTAATAAATTACCTTGTTTTGGACATGCCACAATAAAATGGTTACATTGTTATCTATAGTGATAATTTTTTGAAATTAATGGGTTTTTAACATATAATGATTGGGTAATTTTATATTCTTCACATTAATAAAAATCTCATGGGTAAAATTACCCAACACATGACATTAAATAGGTGGTAGTGGATTTTTCATTAAAAACATTGTTAAATAATTTATATAGACTAATATGTGAAATATATACTAATAATAAATTATTTATTTATATATTCACCTATAAAGAGTTGAACATGATAAAAAGGAGGTGGTTGTAACTTATAATGTATTATGACTACACAATTCATTACCATCCATGTAAATAAAACATAGTAGGTGATGCACTGAGTCAAAAATATATTAATATATTAACTATTAAATATTTGTAATATGTTTCTTTAATTAATGATTTTAAGATTGTTGGATTCTAAATTGTTCATGAATAAATCCCCCTATTTTGTTTCCGGAGTCAGTATAATCGTCTCTGTCAAACAGAATTAGGAAAGATCAAAAGGAATACCATGAGTTATAGTAAAAGGTAAAATTGGTTATGAATGATAATTTTCCTAAATATAATATTTGAAAAGTTTTTTTAATATTTGGAAATAATGAGTTTAATCTGGCCCCGTTAAAATCAACAACTATTGATTAAGGCATATAATACTTTATTTTTTATTTACCCTAGAATCTCAAAAATATATAGAGTACTTTGGGAATATTTCATGATGGGGAATAATAAATAATGATATTGTAAATATTACTATGAAATGTTGGACTTTTCAATGGGTTAAATCAGAATGAAAATTTTTAAGGGAATTATTTAGCCTTTTCTGTTTCTATAATGGAAATGGGAGTCTTCCATGGATTTTTTGGTGGGTTTACTAATTATATATAAAGTAAATAATATGATTTGGGTAATTATTGATCAACTAAAAAAATTATATCACATCAATAAAAAATTAGATAATATTAATTTGTAAAAATATTAATGTCATTAAGTTAAAGTCATAGTTATATTTCATTGAGTCCCCCACTCCATTTTATCTGACAACGATCCCATGTTTACTAATTTTTTTAGAAAATTCAATATAAGTTATTTGGAAATGAATTAAATTTCTATTGATCTTTCTATATTCATCCTAATAAAGAGGAATAGGGAATCTTTTATACACTAAAAGAAATTATTTAAACCCTTGAAATGAATTTTCAAAGAATTTGGGATCAATATATTACATTGGGTTGGTTTTCTTATAAAAATAGTTTTCATTCAAGTATATATATTTTTTAAATACTTTATATGGAAATTTGTGTTAGACTAAAATTTATTAGGATATATTTCGAAAAAGGTAGTTTATAGGACAAGATATATTAGAATAAATAGTTGATATGTTAAATATTATTTAATAATATATATATATGTGGCTCAAAGAAAGAACAAAATTTATATTTATAACCATAGGAGTAACCATAAATTCAAGGAAGGTGATCATATTTAAATTTATTTCTATTGAAAAAAATTAAGTGTTTTTTTAAAAAGGAAAATCTATTTCCATGGTTCACTAAAGGTTATAAAATCCTAGATAAATTTGGGACATTTTCCTTATGACTATTCGTACCTCGAATTTTATCCTAGGTACATGGAATATTTCATATTCCACTAATAAAAAATTATATTCTAGATAAATATCATGTTTTGAGACCTGATGTAGTTCCATTAAAAAATAATCCTTTCTTATGAAGAATTTTCTGTTCAAATTCTTGACCATTAAGATCCAATATTGTCAAATAATATAATTTATCCAATTAAAAGTTTGTGGAAAACTCATATGATTGATGGAGAAACATGGGAATATGAAAATAATATAGGTAAATATATCCCCTTTTATTTTAAGTAATGAATAACCTTTCGAGGATGAAATTTCAAAATGGAAAATAATGTTAAAAACTATGTAATTTTAATATAAAACACTTTCATATATTAATTAATTAGATTCTATAGATTTATAATATCATTATGTTATATATTATTTAAATTTAAAAAATATATATATTTATGACCAAATTTTATTTTCACAAATTTTAAATTTTTTTCTTCAATGAATGATTTGATAGTTGTAACACCCATAGATTTTATGTTACGTGTCTTATTAAATCAATTCCATTTATTTGATATCTTGAATTACATGCAACACCAAGATTAAAAAATGAGAAATACTATTACATATTAAAATGACCATTGGAACTGTAATGTGACCATTTGAAATAGTAATCTAGCCATTATAAAAATAAAAATATTTATAATGTTATAAATAATATTTTGGTATGTCATAAATAAAAATTTGATATATTTATATCATGGAATAAGTAAGTAAATGTTTTGAAATGATAATTTAAGTGCAGGTATTTTTATGAAATGTAAATGTCTATTTAGAATTTTTTAATTATTATAATGATTTAAAAGAATAATTATTTTCATAAAATATATTCTTTTATTTTTATTTTGTTTTATTATAATTATAATTTAATTTTATGAAAGAAATAATAATTTTTTAGTGTTGTAAAATCTGTTATTATATTAAAATCAGTATTTTTTATATAGAAACTTTTTTAAATTAAAAATTAAATATATAAGATATAGAAAATTATTTTCATAAAATGGATTCAATTTTTACAATCTACACATAAAAATGTCTTCGGTGAATTTTTGGTATCTTTCTAAAATAATTGATTTTTTGTGTATAGTGAAATACTGTAATTTGTGGTATATAACATTATAAGATAAATAAATGAATTTTTTAATAATTTATGATCTATGATACTATTAGTTCAAAATAAAATACACTATTAATTTTACTTATTTAAAATAACCAACACTACTGATAATCAGGATCAAAAAATAATAAACTAATGAATAAAATAATCAAAAAAACACTCATTTCTTCCCTTATAAATTCCACCCAACACCACCGCTTCTCCTCACACCTTCTTAGATTTTATGTTTTCTAAATTCATAAAAAATTCCATTCCAAATCCTCTTTTAAATTCCCAAGACTTGTTGGTATTACTAAAATACCAAATCCATGTGTTTTTGGAGGTTGCTATGGGGATGGTATTTAGGCCGTAAAATAATCCTCTATTCTATTTTAATTTCATTGATTTTCTTATATTCTCTAAACCTCCCATATATTAATAGGAATTTTAAATACATTATCATATATATATAATATAATTATATTGTGATAATGGATTATAAATAATAAATTCTCTTCTATTCTCCTTTTATTTAAAAACGAGAACATCGTCTATGTTGTGTCGATTCACCACCTTCATGAATAATGAGTTTATGTTTTCTTTAAATATCGTCAAGGATGGCTGTAAAATAATTATTATGGATAAATTATACTAAAATATGTGAATTATAAATTTTAAATGTCATATAACTCATATCATTTGCTAATATTAAATAATAATAAAAATTAGTTCTTTTTTATCGACAAACCAACAAAATATACTAAATGTTTCTCCTCAAAATTTTATGAAATGAATCATCCTCTTAGTTGAAAAAAATTTTATATGGGATAATTAAAAATTCTATAATTATATTAATATCATTTCATCCCACTTATGGTATTTTTCTTCCACGTGAAAAAAATTCAACAATTATACAAAAGGGGGCTGACTATAAACCATGGAATGAATACTCTCAAAACAATGAAATTATCCACTATATCTCATAGGAATGTCCATAAATGAACCTAATACAAATATAATAAATAAAATATATGATTAAGATGTTATGAATTAAGTAATTCAGGAATAATATTTTATTTTATAGTACATTATGTACAAGTTCGTAATGGTTCCATACATAAGGTATGGGGTTTCTAATATCACTTTTATTTTTGTGAGATATGCCTTATTCACCACTTATTTCTTGTATACAATTTCTTATAACGGAATTTGATATATCATGCCATAAATGTAATTATCTTCATGGTATTAAATGGTTTATTTGATTATTTTTAATTTTATGGGGAATACGGTTTGAATGATTACAAGTGGTAGGGGATTTCTTAACTAAATGTTAATTTAGTGGGTTAAACTTCTATTTCATTATTTATGTCATTATATGGTTATGTGAAAATTTTATTTTGAATATATTATTTTGTATTTCTAGTTTCTTTATGTGGATTAATAATGTCTATACATAATCTATTCATTTTATTAATGATATGATCTTTGTAAGGGACTTCATATCAATTTTTAGTCATTGATGCATATTTTTTCTCTTATGCACCTATTTTATATTCCAAGGTGTATATATCGACCCTTTTATTTATCATATTCAATTATTGTTTATTTAATTAAATATCCTTATATGTATATTGTATCATGGATATTATTATTTTCAATGTTCTGTACAATTTGTACATATAGTGTCTATTTTGAATGTTATTTTAACAGGATAAATATTGATAATTATGTATCCTATAATAAATATGGATATTTTGATAAGGATTTTTTTAATGAAATATTTATTTTTATGAATAATTATTTGGAATTGGAGTTATGTTTGGGGCTAGAAATTATATATACCCTCGATGCATCAGAAGGTCTTGTCAGAAAAAAATAGTTGGAGACAAACCCTTCGGTTTGTTTCCACCAAAATCATATGGGTTTGTACCAATAGATATAAACCATCTTGGAATAGTTTTTGAAAAAATTGGTCCATGTTCAAGATATATTATTTAAAATAATTAATCATATCTTTCATTTATTATTTAATTATTCCTCTCCATTAGATTTTTACGGTTAAAAGAAGCATTGGATGTATTTTCATTACCATTTTATTGATTAAATGGAATGTTTTTTCAGTTATTTACCTTGATATTTTGATTATTACATATTTACTATACTTAAATTATTATTGATTCATGTTTCTGTTGTATATAACCTTTATTAATAATTTTAGCTCAACCTTTTTTAATTTTTACATCCCCATGATATGAAGATGAAATCATTGAATATGTGTCAAGGAATTAGTTTTTTTTGTATTATATCTTTAGATTAAAATATAAAAATTGAACCATTTATTTATATAGTTCTATAATATTACTAAACTGAGTTACCCTTGAAGATGTGATCTGTTGTATATATTCTATTAAAATAAAATAACAACAAACTCTAGGATACTAGAGTCAGGGTTTTATATTTGGTATTAAAGAAAGTTTAGTAGAAACCTAGGGAACTAGATTAATGAAATCCTAGATTATGGAACACAAACAAAAGATATACATTGAAGATAACTATATAAGAACATAGAAAAAACCATGATTCTGATATCGAATACATATAAATTTTTCACTTTATGTAAATTGTTTCACTTGTTTTGGGATTATGCATTATGTTTCATAATGATATATTCTAATTAATTTAATTTTGTCATTTATAAATAGATCCTCTTTAAGGAATGGAAACCTCACAAACTCACATGATCCAAATAGAAAGAATAATCAAATATTTTATTTTCCTTTGAGAATTTTTTAAATGGAAAAATTATCTCAATCACTTTAGTCATATGAGGACATAATATCAAATGCTAATGAGATAAATAAAGAACTATATATATATATATATTATATATTAAAATGGAAGCATGAGAAAAATATTCCAGCAATTAAAATTTTGGATAAATGAAATAAGAGAAAGAAGCATTTTTCACATGTGATAATTGTGGAAAGAAGAACCCTGATACTTTTATAAAAGGAAAGATGTTTTCTAAAAGTTTGTATAGAAAAGACACTTTGATTATGACTGAAAGGGTATTAAAATAGATTTCAATGAATAATTGTAAAATTACAAGGAGTTGGGACACTACATAGATCATTGTCTTATGAATCAATAAAATATACCCAAAAAGTGGATAATGGGTCATGGTCATTCTTATGATACATTCAAAAATGAAGATGAATGACTAATATGCATGTTTTTGGATTCAAAAATTTTTTATTTTGAGTATTTTACCAATTATTATTTGGTTATGATAATCATGAGATATATAACGATTCTTTTTCATTAATTCTTCTTCATGGAATTGGAAGCATGTTTTAAATAACACCTATAATAAGGAGAAGTGATTCTATTGTACGTTGATCTTTTTGAAAACACATGTATTAGGAAATATACCCATAAATATATTGTTTATGTTAGGATAATAAAAAATAGATGTCTATGGGATAGTATTGGTGACCATGGTGGTTGTTATTTATTTTTTGATTTATGTAATGCTTGAATTATTAGTTGTTTGAATTTAAGGAATATATTCAACAAAATGATATTTTACTCTTAAAATAATGCATGTTTTATAACATTTAAAAAATAGATTAAGGTATACATAGAATAGGTATGTGACAATACAATCTACCTTATTCGGGGATATCTTATGTTAAGTTTATTTTTGGAAATTTATTGACCTTACTTCTAAATTTTTAGACTTTGAATTTGGATATTTTTATTTTCAATGATTCTTAAGATAACTACGTATAGAAAAGAATAAATTGAACGTGGGATATTATTGTTGGGGTCGTATAATTTATCATATTGGATAACTTGTTCTAAACTTTCTTTGTTTATATAAACATTTACAGGATGAAGGAATTGTGATTGTATATTATAATTCATTAAAACTACTTCCGGAATAAAAAATTATTCTTGAATATTTATAAAAGATAATGTTGCAATTGATCAGATAACAAAAAAAGGATTATATTATTCTTATTACATAAAAATAAATCAAGTATGTTTATTTTATTGAGATTCAATATTTATAATAAATGAATCCCTCAACTCTAGGAAAATGATTTTGGAACAAAAAAATTTTCATTTTCATTTCATAATATGAAATCAATGTTCTTTTAACTGATTACAAAGTTATGGTTTTGTGATGGTAAACTTTCTAATAAACAT
Organism: Viscum album; assembly: GCA_963277665.1. Lineage (NCBI taxonomy): Eukaryota > Viridiplantae > Streptophyta > Magnoliopsida > Santalales > Viscaceae > Viscum > Viscum album. Next base: position 1,996,820,702 of record OY728136.1, read on the forward strand.
GTTTTATATCAATCTTCATCAAAACATGATAGTTAGATTTTTTTACTTGACCTCATTTTCAATTCCAACTAATTTTCCTCTATAGGAAAACCTAGTTTTGTGGTGACCATCACATTTTCCTTTACCTCAATTTAAGATGATGTTCTATTAATCCTGCTGATGATATGGGATTTCCATAAGGTTATTCTGAAATGATAACTCCATGATTACCAATCGAAAGATTAAATTACAAGTAAATAATTTATTAAAGGACTGTAGAATGTAACACCCAAAGATTTTATGGTATATACTTTCTTTAATCAATTCAATTTATTTGATAACTTTTCTTGCATGGAACACCATGTTTAAACAAACTGTGATAGAATATTAAATATTCATATGACCATTGTAATAGTAATGTGACCATTAAGAATAATTATCTGGTCATTAGAATAATTACTTCACATATAAAAGTATAAATAAATTATAGATACCTCAAAAATAAAAAAAAATGATATATTTATATCATGTAATAAAAAAAATAAATGTTTTAAATGATAAATTAAGAGTTATTATTTTTGTGAACCATAAATTTTTGGTTTTAATTTTATTATTAAAATAATAACTTAATTAAAATTTTATTTTCCAAGTATATATTAATAAATTAATTTTTTTTATACTATAATTATAAGAAAATATTATGAGACCATAATTAATTTTTCAAAGTGCATTAAATTCAGTTATAATATTAAAAATGGAATTTTTCTAATAAACAATGATTATTATTAAAAATTAAATTTATAATATCTATAATTTTTCTTCATAAAATGGAGTTGATTTTTGAAATCTTCACTTCTAAAATTGATTACAGGGAATTGTTCTGTATTTTTTTGAAATATTTGAATTTTGTGAGTATAATAAAGTAATTTACGATATTTAATATTATAAGTAAAATACATGAATTTATTATTCATTGATGATCTCATGACCCATTAAGTCTAACTCACAGGCACTATTTACTATATTTAGTCACAAAGATTAAAATTATTGATAGTATTGATCAAAAATAATAAACTAATGAATAAAATAATCAAAACACCCCTCGCATGCCCTATAAATACCACCCTTTATCCTCACACATTATAAGCCTTGAATCATATCGAAATTATACCCAATTTTCATTATAATCCACATAACCCCTTCAAAATCCTATTGGGTTTACCAAACTATCAAATCAAAGTGTTTTAATGAGGTTTCTAAGGATACCATATTCAAGAGGCACAATCCTCCTTTATATTTTAATTTCTTTTATTTTTTTATTTTCTTCTTACCTCCCTTATAAAAACTGGAATGGTAACTCCTGTATCATATATTTAACTTAATATTATTTCTATAACGTAATATCCATCATCAAAAAAAAATTCTCCATTTATTTAAAAAATGAACTCATCATATGTGATGTGTCATTTCGAAGACTTATTGAACAGTGAGTTCTTATTTTCCTTTACAAGATTTATGGATGGTACTAAAACTATGATTATGGATATATATGATTATAACATTTAAAAGATAACTTTTTTTATTTCCATGAAGTTATATATATATATATACATAATATTAAATAACAAAATAAAAAACTTCTTGAATATTGAAAAACCGCCTAAATAAACGAAGAGTTTATCATTATCATTTAATCAAATGAATAATCCTCATACCAGAAAAAAAAATTATATATAGGACAATTTAAAATAATGGAATTATATGAAAATAATTGCAATCCACTTTTTGAGTTTTTATTCAATTTTAGAAGAACTCCCATATTTAACACAAGGGAACGAACAACAAAACCAGGAAATGAACGCTCCATAAACAACAAAATTAAACATTATAAATCATAAAAATGTCCATAAATGAACTTAATAAAAATATAATAAATAAATTATTTGTTTAATATGTTCTTAATTAATTAATTAATTAATATAATTTTATTATCCAAGATATTAATTACATGTTCACAGTGCATTCAAACATAATGTAAGGGTTCCTCATATGACTTTACTTTCTATAAAATTTGCCTTATTCACCACTTATTTAATGTGTGTGGTGTATTTATCTTATAATTTGTTATATAATATCATGAATCTATTTATATTCATGGTACTCAATTTTATGTTTTATGAATATTAATTTTATGTGGCATATGGTTCGACTAATTACACTTGGTAAGGGATTTCATAAATCAATTTTAATTCATTGGGATAAACTTATATTTAATTGATTATGTCATGCTAAAGTTATGTGTAAAATATAATTTCATTATTACACCAATTCTATGAGGGGATTAAATATAAAAAAATAATTTATTGTGTCTATAAGGACTCCAGGAGACTCGATCTTGAGACCTCCCACAAGACCCGCAGACACGCAACCACCAGGCTGAACCCTTATGGGCATAAAATATCATATTGTTATATCATTTTTTATTTAAATTTGTTTTATTTATTTATATAGTATACAAACATAATATATTAATTTTATTAATGATATGATCGTTATAAGGGACTTTGTATTAGTTTTATTTTGTTAAGGCGTATTTTTATGTTATGCACCAATTTAATTTTCCATGGTGTATATACTAACATTTTTATTTGTGATCATAAGTCAATTAAAATTTCACTAAATATCCAGATTTCTTAAATAATTTATACTATTATTTTCAATTTAAATACCATTTTTTCATATGGTGATTACATTGAATGTTATTTTAACTGGGACAAAAATTATAAATTTGTATCCTCTACTCAATATGAATATTTTGATATGGAATATTGTTCTTGAATTATATATTATTATAATTAATTATTTGAACATTAATTGAAAGGTTGGGAATATAATTATATATCACCCGGATGCATCGATAGATCCCATGATACAAAATAGTTGGCGAAAAACCCTTCATGTTTGATTCCAAGAAGAATTAGATGAGTATCTACATTCAGACTTAATCCTTTTGTAAATGGTCTTTATAGTAATGGTTCATGTTCCAGATACATGACATAAAATAATTAGGAATTTCCTTCATTCATTATTCAGTTAATCCTCTATATGTTATTTTAACAATGAAAGAAATTCTATGTATGAATTTTTGTTATCATTTTATTCATTAAATGACATGTGTTTTTTAATTACCTAACTTTCCATATTAATTATGCATTATTTATTATGCATCACTTATTATTAATTCATGTTTCTATTTTATGTAACCATTATTAATCATTTTATCTTAAACTATTACTATTTTCCTTCCTCGGGTTATGAAGATTAAATCATTGAATAAGTTTCAAGGAAGTGGTTTTTCTGTTATTATATCTTATGCTTAATTTCCAATTTATTAAGGGAACCATGTAAGTATCCAATTCTTCAATACTACTTACATGATCGGTCCTTAATGATGTGATATCATATATATATATATATTCACTTTTAATAAAATAACCATAGTCTCTAGGCTATTGTTGTCACGGTTGTTTTAAAAACTACGCCACACATGCAGCACAACCACCCCACCTTAACATGGCCATCAGGTTTGGGCCCGCCAGGTACCACCAGTTTCCCCACAGACAAGTGGTCCCCTCCATGGGGCCTACACACATGCTAGAAAAGGAAATTAAACTAATTAATTTCCCTATAGGCTGACACATGTTCTCTCTAGTGTTCTTTTTCCTCACTCGCACACACCCTAGGAAACATTCTAGAAGGTCACCCATCATAAGAACTACTACCAGAAAAAAACACTTCACTATTTAGTACTAACTAGGTATCCTACCAAAAAACTGATGGTTCAAATTTTTGAAATGATTCATATCATTTTTTCTTTTAACCCTATTTGATTTTGGGGTGTTACATTCACCCCCTGGAGCTCAACATACTTATTGTTGACCCTACATCTCAACCAAGGGAGTTCCACCGCACTTAAGAATGGGTTATTTCTTTTAAACTAATTTAAAAACTCAAATTGGATAATTTTATATTCACCCTTACATAACACTTCAATCGTTTCTTAGCTTTCTAGGTAAAACCAATTTCCCCATAGACATGTGGTCCCCTTCGTGGAGCCCACCCATGTTCCCAAATGGGTCATCAAACTAATGATTATACTCATAAGAGAACACATGTTCTTCCTTATGTTCATTGACCTCACTCTCACACACCCTGGGAAACTGAATATATGGTCACCAATCCTAATCACTACTCCAGTTCATGTATGCTTAACTATGAAGTTTTAACCAGGTAGGCTCTTGAAAATAATGGTGCACCATGTTGACATGAGTCATATCATTTTGTCTCCTAAGCCATTATCATTATGGGGTTTTACAAGTAGTATATAATTATAATTTAATAAAATGAATTAATTTTTTTCATCTTTTAAAAATTATATTTAGATTATATTTTGAGAATTTTATAAAAAAATTATTTATCAATGAATATAGAAAATTACAAATTTTAATTAGAAACTTTAATTTGTATTTAAGTATTTAAAAATAATAATTCTATTTGGATTATTTTTAAAATTTAATTAGTTATATTTTATCATAAATATTTATTTATTTTATTTTTCATATATATAATTCTTGAATTTTTCCGAAATAAATTTCATACTTAGAAATGCATTTTTTTTTTGAAATATCATTTTCACCATGTTTTATAATATTAATATTTAATTAATTCTTGAAACACAAATAAATTTAAACATGAAAATTTTATTCTATATTTTTAATAATGAGATCATGTTTTTAAACCTATTTCCTTTTTTTCATTATGAATAATAACCATAGTAAATTTTAATTACCAAGGTAAATATAAAATGTGTTAATTATGGTTAAAACTGATGTGATTAGCCTTTGAATTTATTTAAAAACAGTAATTTATTATATTTTCTTGGTTATATATTATTCATGGTCGTTCATAATAAGAAAATATGACCTTTTTGTTCCGTTTAGATTTTATTGTTACCTTTACATTATTTTAAGTAATAAAAATAAAAAATGTAACCATTATGATTTTAATACATATAATATGTTCAAATAGGGATAAAAATAAGTTATGAATGAATATTAAAAATTATTTTGATAATTATTAATTTTTTTTATAATGTTGATTTATTTTTGATTCATAAAATTTAAATAATTTCAATAAATGTTAACGCAATGTCAACATAGTGTTTGTGAAAGTAGTATAAAATCAAATAAATTATTTGGAAAACATTAAACGTAATATTTCTTTTGGTGATTTAAGGTTTCACATAAATTATATATATATATATAACATATTAGATATATTTTAAAATTTTATAACATAATTCATTTCTTATCCTGATGACATAAATTCAAATTAAATGCATAGTTCAAAATATGACATTAATGTTATATTATAAAATAAATATGACATTAATGATTTAAAAAACATAAAAATACTATTGTAGGACAATTGTAACATGGCCCACTTAAAATTCATTTTTCCATTTATATTAAATTTATTATCACATCAAAAGAGAAAACATTGTTATCGCTGTAATTTTCAAAAGGGTTAACGGGAGGTTAAAACATAGAGATAAGGGAGAAAACTTTTCCAAGACATATCCAAAATTTATTGAATGAGAGTAATTATACCCATAATAATCTTATTTTTTAAATTTTAACAACTTTTATCTAACTAAAAATGAAAATTTATTTATATTTATTAGATACTTTATGTAATTCCTAGAGTGCCCCTCCCCTCACTTATAAAAGGGTACATACTCTCCACTACTAAAATTAATACATAATAAATTTTGATTAGCCAATGTCTGCAAAAATACATTATTTTTAATCCATTACCCCTTCCTAGAGTCCATCTTTTATTAAAAATATATCCTTATAAGGATTTAGATATAAACCAGGAGATGTTTTCTAAATAAGGTTTATAGTTTATAACTGAGAGTTTTTATTTTATTTCAAATTATATCTCAAAAAATACTATTAAAACAAGATGAAATAATAAATAAACTATATTTTATATATTTATATTTATTTATGTTAATTATATAACTTATATCCATCTCCACATCAATTAATTGGGAAATGAACCAATCTTTCTTTTGTGTGGTGGACTACCACCTAGTGAATCTATGTTATTTATTTCCATCACTGCCAGCCATGAATGGTTATAATAACGGATTTGATATATTTATATGATATTATTGAAATATTTATCATTAATGAAATATAATATATCATTTACTTTATTACATTTCTATCCATTGAAAAATTAAAATATTGTACATGTGTACGTCTATATTGCAACCTCTTTAAAGGGATGTGATTTGTTTTTCATAACCATGAAACAAAGATTGTATATATGAATGTATTTAAATAAATAATATGTTACTTATGGTATAATAATTATTCTATAATGTTATTATAATACTTACGTTATTTGCATAACATTTTTGAAAAATGGAAATGTTACTCATGCATACGTATGGCCAACCATCTCCATGATTGTAACCTAATTCATTTTACATAACCATATCTCATGGTTGTGTATAAAATAATAGTTGATATATAATAATTAAAATTTTTACATGACTCTTATTAAATATATGGTTTTATAATTACCATTTTACCGTAGTTAACCTACCAAATTCATTTTGGATGTATGAGTCAGATATCATCAAAACATCTGACATGAACATAATTGATTAAGTAATATATTATAACATGGAAATATAATAAAAGGAATAATATTCTTGATAAAATTTCATAATAATTTAAATAATTAACATAATTATATTATTTGTAGGTATAAATAACGTACATGATGATTCCTACTTATGGTAAGGGACACGTTACATTAAAAAATTCACTTTTAATATTTTAAATATTTTTTTATATTTTTATTCTATGTAAATATTCATTACATTATTTTTTTGGATGAATTTATTTAGAAATAAATGAATTATAAAGGATATTTTGAATTTTCAATTTTAACTTTATTATAAATTTTTTAAAAATAAATATTTTTCTTTATTTTATACTGGATGTTTTTCATAGAATGGAGGAAATAAATGTTATCTTTTAATATATCTCGAATTAATGGTTTTTTCAAAACATTATAATCATTATTTAATGTATATATTCATTATTAATATTTCAATTTTTCTTCAAATAAAAAACATATTTCCATTTTTTTGTATTTTCAAAAAGTATTTTAAATGGAATTGGTGTTTCAATATCAAAAAATGTTTTCTTATGAGTGAAAGTAATATTTTAATGAGTTGATGATGGAAATATAGTATTTAATAAATTATTATTATTTTATGGTTCTTGGGAATTCATTATCCTGAAAGATGGTTCCTTTATAATTTAATTATTATTGGATAGGTTATAAACCAAATACATGTGTATCCATTATGAACCATACACTAGTGGTTTTGTTATAAACCAACGATGGGTGACCCCAATATAGTTCTCTAATGCATTGGGTAAAAAGATAGAGATTACTAGTTAGGTTTCTCCTAAAAAAATATCAAAAATTTCTACATATGTTATTCCATTTGTCATAGTATTGTAAAAATTATTTACCATGTTACCTAAATGATTTATATATTATTTCCATGGTCTTTTAGAGAAATAATAGCTTTCAAAAGGAAATGTATAACGATTAATTGTAAGAAAAAATTATATGTTATTTCTTAAGGGTGAAATCTATAACTCCATGAAAAATGATTCATTATTCTTTATCATTTCAAAGAAAAATTTGTGAATTTTATTTTACCTTTATGATTTCTAATGAAACTTTTTATGAAAATTATTATTTCAATAAGTTTATTTCTTGGGTATGAAGATTTTCAATTTGGGATAAAATTTTATTTTTAAAAAGAAACATTTTATATGTGTTTATGGACTAACATGTTTATGTTTTTTCTTTTAATATATCCCTTGATGATATTTTTTACTCATATCACATTTTGAAAAAAAAATCATTAGGTTTTAAGGATAAATGGGGACCAGGGTGAGTCCAAGATGAAAATTGTGAAGATATGACCTAAAAAAGAAGACTTTTTGTATCTTAAATGTTTTGTATTGTGTGGAAAATTGATATTAAGTTTAATTTTCTACCCTTTGATTCAATATTTAGTTTTATATGGGTGATTAAATAATTCCATAAAACTATAATCCAAATGGATACGTAAAATGTAAGAGAGTGAATTCTTGACATAAAACTCATGATAATGTAATGTTTAAGGTCATTGCCTTAAATAACTAATCTAATAATATTTTTATGGGCGATAGATGAATGTTACCACTACCAATATATATTTATAAAATGAAAGACATAAGTTACCATTCTAGGAATATCAATAGAGATGTTGGATGGAATTTAATACTGCCAAGATTTTGGACAAGTTGTTGGATAAAATTTACCATTCTGAGTATATATTATTTAAGATATTGGTAAAAACTGTCCCTCTAAGTATTCATGGATGGATTTGTATGGGATAATTTTTTCAAATTAATTTTAAATTTTTTCTTATTTTTTTGTTCCCTTCAATATATTTTTGAATTTTTTTATTTTAAAGTGGTCTTTAAAGAGAAAGTTTATTTAAAAGTTTTGATTCCTTATTGGGTTAACTGGTTATGGGTTCCTTGATATTTGTATTACTTTGGATTATCCTTGTTTTATTTTTGGATATAATATATGATTAATTAGTGAAACATGTGCTGATTATTTTTATAGGTTGAGTAATGTTTTAGAGGCATAGAGTGAGTATTAGAAATATGAGAGATTTTATATTTTACTATGAGAAGATAGAATTATATTTTGGGATATATTAATTCAACATGTTATACCCTTATATTTTATATTAGATAGGATTTTTGTTATACATTTGGTCAGTTTTCAATTTTTTAGAATTATATGAATATTTAATTCATGGATTGTTTCACTAGTTTTTATATATTATACATTTCTTATTTCAAGAATATTAAAGAGAAATCATCTCATATTAGTGACACTCATTAATACCTCAGTAACATTATACCATCCTTTAGAATTTAAGGGACACACACAATGTCATGTGGTGTTCCTACCATGCTTCATGATTTGGATTGAGAACAACAGTCAGGTTAGGGTGTTCAATACAATTTATAGATATAAATTTACCTTATCCAAGAATCTTATATTTTTGAAACATTGTATATCCACCAACATGTTTGATACATATTTAATATCTAATACGGATAAATCATAAATAGAAAATTTTATTGCAATTACACCTTATTAATTATGCTAATAATGATTCCCTTCATATCATATCCATGAGTGCACCAAGATCAATACATCATTATGTTTTGGGTCTTCCTTAAACTTTATGTCATATATTATCAACTTATGTACAACATGATATCAATTAGTATCATATATAACTCTTGAATAATCTAGTGGAAGAATATTTAACCTACTTTATCTTATTATGCATCCCAACTTAATTCATCTATTTACCAATCATTTTAGGGATACCAATAAAAAAATTATTATTACCAAACCAGACATTGAGGATCTCCCAACCAAATGTGACCCAATTATTCTAATAAATATAAAAACTAAATGCTTTTAAGGTATCCAATTCCAATATTAATTATGATTCATGTGATTTCTTATTGGTATCTTTAAAAAAATTCACAAGTATAGGGTGATGTAGAATATTAACTAAGACTACAATGGGTCATTTCTATAGGGATAACCTTGGTGACTTTCATAAGTTCAATTCACTTATATTGAAGTGTAAAAATAATCATAGTGTAATGTTGATTGATTTTTTTATACATTTTTTAGTATCTATAGAGGAAATAATATTGTATGAGTCTTATTGTAAAGATAAAAAAATAAATTAATATAATAGGAAATAATAGTGAAAAAAAGAAAAAGAGGAATTAAAAAAATCAGTGTTTTGTAAGGACATTGCGGGGGTGTTGGTATTAGTTATAATATGTCTTAATGTTTACACATAAACACATTAACTATTTACTATTTTAAACACTACATCCTTAATGTGATCTCTTGAAATAGTCACTACAACTATAAAATAATTACAGGACCACAAAAGGTTGAATTTGATAAGTATACTAAGGGAAATATGTTTTTTAATATGTGATTCAAATATGTGTTAGAATATAAGGATGCTATAATTATTTTGATAACATATACGTTACTCTAGTAAATTTTTTTGGATTATACAACAATTAATTCACATAACTCACAAGGATTATATACTAGGTTAACAAACTTGTTTGGAGTTAATATGGAAACATATAAATTAAAGGATATCAATTAATTAATGTTTTATAGTTTATTACAACTTCACATCCATGAAAACCTACTATAAACATAGCAACTAATACTCAAGATAAAATAATTAAAGTGAGAATAAGAATATGAATTCTTCTCCATAGTAATCCTTGGGTGTATCTCCTCCTCGAATGGTTGATCTATCGATAGCTAAAAACTACCATCTCAATATCTCTTTCATATTTCTTATAAATTAGCTTTATTATCATCCAAGTGAGGGATCACTCCATGTATATAATATAGGTTAAGATCATTCTATTTGAAAAAAAACTCATCATCCTCCTTCTTTATATCCACTAATATGGCCCATATTTGTGAAGCTCTTTGAATCCATTCTTTTATGTTCAGCGTAAAAAATGATGTGTATTATTTATAGAAAATAAAAATGAATATTAAACAATGAAAATTATATACCATAAACATTTAAGGTATAAATTTTTTTAGAACTATCCAATATAGTTTACATTTTATCAAAGTTATAAAAAAATAAAATAATACAACTAAAATGCTTCAAGTGAACTAACTCCATGGGTGAAGAGAACTCCTTCTAAAAATTATATTAAACCTATGAAAAATAAGTTTAAAACATATGGTGAGCATAAAGTTTCCCATTAAATAGTTTTATAAAAGTAACATGAAAACTATATTTCTAAAATAATATTATATTAATTTAAATATAATTATACCTTGAAAATTCTTTAAAAATAATCTAGTAATTATTGGAGAACATTATGAAAGCTTCTGAAAAAAAACCATGTGGACACTTGAAACATCGAAAGTTGTCTTGGCCTACCCACATTCTTAAGGGATAGGTTCACTCCCCACTCTCTATCATGTTTAAAATATCTAAGTTACAATTATTATAGAAATAGTTTTAGGTTTTCTTACATATATATATATATACATTTTTTAATATATTTTTTTATTTAAAAACATGATATTTAATTAAATACACATAGAAATTTATATATATATATATATATTAACATCCTTATGAAATTACATGGGTGATTTTTAATAACTAATAATATTTAATTTAGAATTTTCATGGACTATTAATAATAATAAACATCCATGTATTCAAATGTTAATTCACAAATTCATGAAATAAATTTTATATAAATAATAAAATATATCATTTAATACTCAGTCATGAATAATAATATTAAAAATAAATTTTCATAATTGTTTATATACATAAAATAAAAAATATCTAATTTTTTTATTAATATAATCATAATAAGTAAATAATATATTATCACATATAAAATTATCAAAGTATCATTTTTAAAATAAACATGCATACTTTCTTATATATATACATGTGATTCAATGTATGAGGGACCTTATACAAAACATATTAGGGGTTTATGTGAAATCCATCATGTCACATAATTTCTTTAAATGAAACTATACTTGAAGGAATGTATTATCCATACATAATTATAAAATTGGAAATACTTGTATAACTAATAATCTACCAATTTTAAAATATATTCCCCTAAATTTCTAAGAACATAAACATTAAGATGTATATAATTCTATATAGATATACATAATTGTAAGCTTAAAATTAGATGAAAATGATCATGTAATTGAAAATAATGGACATATATGTGTATAAAACAAACATAAATTCATAATTTCATATATACATATATATGAAAATTGGAATTTGAAATAAGAAAATTACACTTACACAAAAAATAAAACAATTTTATTTATAATCATAAAATTTAAAAAAAAATTATAATACATAAACATGAATTTATAATAACTTAAATAAAGAGCATAATCATAAATTTTAAAATAATTCATGAAAAATAATGATATTCCCCTTACCTTAAATTTATCATATGAAGAACTATAAAAATAATTCACAGAGAATGAAATTAGAGAACATGGACTACATCCCTCCTCCTCTTACAGTCTATCTCAGTAGACTCTCCTAGAAAAGATACTTTACTAGTCATTTATCACATAAAGGGTGCAACACTTAAGCATGAATTCATCTCCCATAATGAAAAAATGAGAGCTCTGATATCTCAATTTATGACCAAAAAATAATTATTTAAAAAAAATTGAAACTATATAAGAATGGATGATCAAAAAATGATTCACTGCATGTAAAGTTAACATTTATTTACATAAAAACAAGCGTCTCAGTGAAGCTTCAAAATTTTGGATATGTCCTATAGAAAAGTTGACAAACTAACACATGTCGTTACAAAAACCACAATTTAACATGACTATAATAGTGACATATGAAGAAAAATATCACTGAACATTGATTGAAATAGCTCAAAACATTGAAAAATGATTTAGAATTACAACTACAATGATAGTCAAATCAAACTAGAAAGAAAAATTAAAAAATGAAAAATAGCGAAATGATTATCCATATCTTGTAGGTGTTTCCCAACACTAACTAGTGAATAAAATTAAATAGATATACTACAAACCAAATCTTTCACATAGAAAATAAAATAACACCTAGCTACCCCATATCCGAAGATGAAGAGAATATGGAGATGATCCATTTTCAAAATCCCTTAGATTCGACCCACCATTCTCAGCTTCCATGATGCTAATCCACTTAAAAAATTTGGATTAATCAGTCGATTCTTCCCCATGAAATTCGACCCATGTATGATTACTAACCTACATTGACCAAGCCTCAACCCCACATATTTTCTTAGTGTGATGATGACGGTCCTCAGACCTCAGCTTTAGTTTTCTTGAATCCCCAATATACCCAGCCTCCCCTTTGTTAAATCGAACCCCTCATTCTATTTCACTTTATGCCTTTTTTTATTAATCATATATCTTTTTCTTATTCTCTTTATCTTCTATTTTTTAATTTTGTTTTCATTTTTTATTACAACTTTAGTTTATAAATCAATATATTTTATAAAAATAATATATTGTTTTAAAATAATTATGATAATATATATATATAAATAATAAATATTACAAATAATATAACTATCATAATATAAATATTTTTTCAATTTTTTAATAATATATTAGATAAATTTTATAAATAAAAAATGACAATACTCTATTTCAAAAAAAATTATATATATTTAATCCATTTTAAATTATAATAATTATTTTTATTTGTTAAATCTTAATAATTACTATCTTTATTAAATATCATATATGATGTAATATATTTTATTTAAAATAATTCTTCTCAAATAGATATATTTTTTGTTAAAAACATTTTTTATTTAAAAATTTAATAAAATAAATATTCTTATTTTAAAATACTCTTTAAATAAAATGAGCCTAAATTTATAAAACCTATTATTAATTAAAATGAAAACATTTTTTAAAAATATAGTTTAAAAAATATTTTCCATAAAATCAAAATCAATAAATTTAGTTTTTCATCCTATATAAAAACATTGATATCTTTTTTGAAAAATATTACAATTTGTAATTTTTTTTTAGATTAAATAAAATCACTTGGTTATATAAAACATATTTTTTAACTAAATTTATTTTGATTATTTCATCAATCACCTATAAATTTCTGGGATACTACATTCTTCAACCCTTAAAATAATTATTCCCTAGAAATTTATTCATAAAACTTAAGAAAATTATGAATTCCCTTCATCGGAATTTAGAAAAAATAAAAATGTTGAACATAGAGACTCTAATGTTTAGATGAAAAAAAATAATCACCAATGTTTCTTATGTCATTGATCGGATACCTCGTGTGAAGCAGAAAACCATCACATTAGAGTTCAACACATAAATATGTTGTATATTTTTTTATATAAAAGACAAATGAAAATTAAACAAATAATTTTACATACCATGAATATTTTCAGTATAGTTTTTGGGGAGTTAGATATTATAAATTATATTTTATCAAATCTATAAAAAGACCGCTAAAACACTTCATGTGTGCTAACTCTATGGCTAAAGTGAATAGCTTTGGAAAATTACACTAATCATTTAAAAATTAAGATTAAAACTTAGGAAGAGAATACTTTTTCCATGTAAGTAGTTTTCTAAAATTCCATTGAATATTACTATTGTAAAATAATTTTATATTACATTGAAATAAATTATACCTTCAAAATTAATTAAAAATAATTCAGTGATTTTTGGAAATCAATAACGAAGAATTTGGAAAAAAACCATGTGGCCACATGAATCATTGACAGTTATCTAGCCCTATCCACTTTTCTGAGGGAGCTCTTTACTCCCCACTTCCTATCATGATTATAATTTCCATGTTTCAATCAATATAGAAATATTTTTATCTTTCCTAACAAATGTATATATAAACATTTTTCAATAGTGTTTTTAATTTTAAAACAAGACATTGCATTAAATACACATACACACAAATATTTATATATAAATATATAAATATTTACTTCCTTAAAAAAGGAATTGTGATATTTTGTACAACCGAACTAAAGTAATTTATAATTTATGTGGACTAGTAATAATAATTAACATCCATGTATTCAAAAATTTATTCATCAATTCAAGAAATAAATTTTATATAAGTAAAGACTTTTTTCATTTAAAACTCTATCATGAATAATATTATTAACGACACATTTTCTTAATTTATTGTATGCATTGAATTATTGATATAAATTTTTTCATTTTAACAACAATTATAATAAATAAAAAAATATGTATCTCACATAAAATTATCAAAGTAACATTTTGAAAACAAACACTAATATTTTCAATTTTATGTATATATATTTGTGTGTGTGTGCATAAAAGTATGATAACCCTTATACACAAAATATAATTGGTTTAAGTGAAATCCATCTTGATTTATAATTTCGTAAAATGAAACTATACTTGCATGAATGGAATCTCATAAAATTTTTATAAAATTGGAAATACTTCCATAATAAATAATCTTGGAAATTATAAATACATGGAAATAATTTTTGAATAACATAAACATTAAGAAGTTTGTATATGTATACATATATAAAAAATTATATGCTTTTAATTTTAAGACAATGATCATGAAATTGAAAATAATGGTCATATATGTGTATAAACCAAACATAAAATATGAAATCAATTTATACATATATATGAATCATGGATTTTTAAATAATAAAATTCCCATACAAAAACATTAGAACAATTTTATTCATAATAAAAATATTTAAAAAATTGAAATACCTAAACATGATTTTATGAACCCATACTTGAAGATAATGATCATAAATAAGAAAATAGACCTTGAAAAATATTAAAATTACCCTTACCTTAAATTTATCACATGTAGAACACTAAAAAAAATATTTAATAGGAAAAGAAGAGAATAAAAAAATTTCCTCTCCTCTTCTTTTAGTATGTCTTAATAGACTCTCCTTCAAAATCTACTTCTACAATCTTGTATCGCCCTAAGGGTGAAACACTTAAGAAGGTGTGTAGCACCCATAATAGAAAAATAATAATTATGAGATCTAAATTTATGAACTCATAATTATTATTTAACACACAAAAATACACAAAACTTTATATATATTGTTGTAACTGTAATGAAATGGATAATACAAAAAGGAGGAACTTCTTGTGTTGTTAACATTTTATTAATTTAAAACAAGAATCTTAGTGAATCTTCACAAGTTCTGATAAATAACATAGAAAAAGTTCACAAACAAACACAAATAATTACTAAAACCAAATTTTAAGATGTATATGATAGTAAAATCTAGATAACCTCAAAACAAAACGTTGATAAAAATATCTAAAAACATTTACAGATAATTTAGAATTACCACTATAAGAAAAATCAAACCAAACCATGTAGAACAATTTAAAAATAGAAAAAATTTAACGGATAATCCATATCAACTAGGGATTTTCCAACATTGATTGAAGAAAAAAATTAAAGAGGTATACTAAAAACCAAATATAGAAATTATAAAATAAATTAAACACCTACCAAACTCAGATCCAAAAATTAAGAATATAATGACAAGATCTGTATTCAAAATCCATCATATTTGACTCACTGTTCTCAGTTCCACGATGCTCGACTACATGAAAAGAGTCAGAGCCATCATTCAGTTTTCCCTCATGGTTTTTGAACCCCATAAAGTTGTCAAAATCCTTCTACTGATCCTCAAACCCCTCATCCTTACTCGACACAATGGTGATGGCCTACAAACCTCGGCTTCAACTTTCTCAAAGCCTCAATATGCTCAGTCTCCCCTTTTTGAAATATAACCCCTCATTCTATTTCACTTTTATCCACTTTTTTAATTCATCTTTTATCATTTTTTTTTGCTTTATAGTCTTTTTTTTAATTTCATTTTCAATTTTTTATCAATACATTGAATTATAAATTAATATAATTTAAGAAAATAATATATTATTTTAAAATAATTTTTACTGTCTATATATAACATTTATAAACATTAGTAATAATAGAATTATCCTAATACACATAAAATTTAAATTTTTTAATAATACATTTCATAAATTTAATAAATAAAATATGCAAATACTCATATAAAAATAAATTATATATATTAAATCTTTCATAAAATGTAATAATTATTAAATTTATTTAAATATTAATAAGTTTCATCATTATTTAATATCATATATGAAGTAATATATTTCATTTATAATTTTTTTCTTTCTAAAATTAAATTTGTTTTATTCAAAACATAATTTTTTTACCAAAATAATAAAATAAATATTTTTATATTAAAATACTCACTTAAATTAAAGGATACCACATTTATAAAATAACATAATCTGTTAAACTCAAATATTATTTATATATATTATATCATAATATTTGAATAAAATATTTTCATTAAAATCATAATTTATTAATTTAATATTTCATCATGTATAATAATGATGAATTTTATTGAAAACTATTACAATTCAAAATAAAAAATTGATTTTGATTAAATAAAATCACTTGGTTTTATAAAATATATGTCATAACACAATTTATTTTAATTTATTTATTAATCACATTGAAATTTAATGGATATTGTAATATTCCCATCATCTCTCTCTTTGGGTTCAATTTTGATTGATTTTGATCATTAATACATTATCCTAATTAGTTAGGTTGTACTATTATTGATTCCCCTAGTCTCTACTAGATATACATGTTCTATATATGTATTAGCACTCATTGATGGCTCTCATTACTGATGTACTCTTATATAACTCTATAATATTAATTTAATATTAGTTGGGTGTGTTCTTGAACTACGTGAAATCTATTACAATAATTTTGGACTTTATGTTCAACTAATTGAATTAATTTCACAATTACACACCTTTGCCATTAGTGGGTTATAATGTTTTCTGTTTTGGGTAAGTGGAAGGAATTTAATGTGTGGAAATCTTTTAACAATTCCACTAATGATAAAGTTGGTTGATGGTATTACCCAACATGGATAATGATCATGTGATATAATAATTGTGTTATCCTAGAAATTTGACTTGGGAAATTTCTATTCTATCACTACCTTAAGTTGTGTTTCCCTAATATTAAGTTTATATCACAATATAGTTTACAAATGTTTTCAAATTCAATGAAAACAATTCATCACAATGCATTATAAATACACAATCTTTTGGTGTTTTATGTCTCTACTCATATTGTGTTAGATGGTGGATGTTTTCTTATGAAACAACACTTTTGTGATTCTGTATGGTGTATCTTGTGTTGATTTCCTATAATTTAGATGAATTTGTAATTTTCCTTATTTTTTAATCTATGTATTCATCCACATAGTGTTTCCATAATATGATCGGTTATTTAATTGAAACATGCAACATTTCATTTTATTTGTCTATCATGAAAATATATTCAGGTCGAAGTGAGACACGTTGACAATGTTAATTTAGGATTTAGGGTGGTGTTTGCATAAATTTTATATCTTTATATGTGACACTTGAAAACATAGGACTATGAAAAATATATGGATATTTCACATAATACATTTTAATAGTATTTCTTTCTTGAGGCTCCATGTAGAAAATATTGGGATTATATTTTTTCCCATGAACTATGAGACAAATATACAAAATAGATTCCACCTAATTAATCAATAATCTAAAAAACATCCAGATATTGTATCTATATAAATTTATCAATAGGTTTATATATATCCTTTTTATTTCTTCACTTAACCATATTCAATCAGCTTCCCTATATTACTTATTATGAAAATAATTTAATGACTTTATCAGAGAAGTCATGTTTCCAAATACTTCTTGAATGAGTGATTTTTTTATAATAAATTATTTACATTCAAATAATATTCCAAAAAAATATATAAAATACTATATTAAAACTACTTCTAACGAAACAATAAAAAAATTATACTAAAAACGATGTAAAAATAATGAAAAATTAATGAAAATCACATTCCCATTCTCTTGAGTGATGTATTTCCATAAGTAATTAATATCAATAAGATTCATGATGTCTCCAATTTCATTCATGCTTTTCCCTCATAAAAATGAATTCAATGTGAAAATATATTTTTTGGATTATGATTTCAATTGTCAACACCTCCTCTAATCCCTCTCCCTCAAGTTAAATATCAACCATTTTATTCCAAACATCCTTGATATGTCTTATAAAAATATATTATATAATATATAAAATTTCTTAGCTTTATTTTATAGTTATACATCATATATATATTTCTTTATAATATATTACGCACTATTTTTTATTTTTATCCATTTTATACATTTCACTTTGTAAATGGGTATAAAAATCATGATCTAAAGAATCCCAAACAACATGCATCCCTAGAGGTTAGTTTCAATAACTAGTGTGCGAAATAAATATTGGACAGTTGAATATCAGAAATATATTATGTCTTATTTATTGATTTACATTTTCACTCACTCATAATTAATTTATTATTTATCGTTTATCCTTAAAGTTTTACTTTTTAAAAATGAAAAAAACACCCCCATTTGAGTTCAAAAATCCAATGTAAACATGTAAAAATATGATACCCCAAAAACTTTTTCAATTAAACATCAAAACAAAGTTTAATTAATATGATACATATATTTTTCAATTAAATCAATTATTTGAGTTGACTGATTGAATTATTAAGTGTTTCTAAATCAACAAATTCTCTAAATATTCATTATATTTGTTTTTTACTATATATTACAATAAAGACCATGTATAAGGATATGTAATAAATAATTTCATAATAAAAATAAAGAATTTATCAATTTGAATGTATGTGAAATAATAATAACCCCCCTCCAGGTTATTTCCTTTCAAGGTGTGTGTACTCTTTCCCTTATCTTTAATATATCTTCTTCTTCACTAACATACTATAAAATTATCATAATCATTAAGAATAATTTACATTTATTAAAATAAAAATAATTTAAGAAAAAAATTTGATCACGAGATACATATTAACAATTTTTTTTAATGGTCATCGGCTGGAATTATTTATATTATCAATCCTTCTACTTATAGTGGTGTATTTTTATAGCTTATTATATTTAATTAATGGTTTTATCCAATATAAATTCACAATGAATATTTCCCTCCTTCTCCAATAATATTTACTATTCTATTTGTATTAACATTTAAAACCAAGGATGATCTAAACCATCTAGACATAAGTTTCCATATAAATTGTTTGATCCTTAAAATAAATATACTTTCTCATATTCATTATATTATATCAACCCATCATGAAATATTTTGGATATTTTATTAACAATTTCTGAATTTAATTGACTCTTATTTTTTCATTTTATTTTAACTCCCTTTTTATATCATCTATATCATTCAAATAAAATATCCTTTTTCACAATTTCACTTTAAGTAATAAATATTTATTAACTTTTTAGATAAAAATTATATATTCTTACTCTTAAAAGTTTTGAGATATTATTTTATAAATACTAATATATAGGGGACATAACAATTAGTGTCTTATATTTTTTCTATAATTCCTAAATTGTGTCCTCTAGTTTTTATGTTGAATACTTTCTAGGATTGAACACTATTTTTTTATAATCCCATTTAATGACTTGTTTGAAACACAATATTATCCACTATTTTTTTATATGTGGTTCCTGTCTTATTCATCCATCCATATTTATCCTTTATTTCTCTAAATTGGGTTTTCTCTAAGTGAACTCCATTTTCAATAATATTGGATCATGGAAGTTCATATCTATGAAATATATTTTTTCTAACAAACTTAATCACATAGGGAACTATATTGTTTGGTAATGATATTACTTGAACATGTATTGGAACATAATTCACTTAATCATTTATGTAATCATTACAACATGATTTTGGGAATGGGTCCATGTTGTATAATAAAAAAATAAAATATCACAAATTCCAAAAATCTATATTATGGAATTTATTATATTCATCCAATACTTCATGTCCTATATAAATTTTCAAAATTCATAGAAAAATTATCTTACATCCATTATTATTATAGTAGATAAGAATATGTATAGTAACACTATATTAAAATTTATTGATCTTCCAAAGTGTCTTCTATGAGGTAGGGATTTGAAATTATTTATAATGGAAAAAACCATCTATTTTAGAACACATATACTTATTATTCAATAAGATCCTTATTTATAAAGGAATGGTTCATCCTAAATATAATACATAGCATTATCAATGAATATTTTATTATTATTTTATATTACTCCTCTTGAAATTCATTATATTATAAAATAATGTAAAATTTTTGAGTATCATGGTATTCATCTACTTTTGATACAAAATAAATTATTATCTAAAAAATTATCCCTTAATAAGATGATAATAGTAATCATATAAATATTAAAATATTAAAAAAATGATCTATAAGTATGTTTTGTATCTCTTTCTTATCCATTATTTCTAAATAAAATTATACATAAAATAAAGCACATCTGTCTAGCATCATTTTTTCTAAGTTCATTATTAGTAAAAATTAAAATTTTAAGGAATTGGTGAAAATAAAAAAAAAATTCTAAAAAGATAATAAATAAATTTCTCCATGTAATGTAATATATTCAAATATTATTCCTCTGTTATATATGAATTTAATTTTTCCCCATTTATTAACATTTCTTCATAGTAAATACATTTTATTTCTTCTCTCTTTTATGACCAAGGAAATCACGTACTAAACAATCATTGGTATTGAACATTTTTTCAAAAGGTAACATATAGATTTTTTTAGTGATGATTGGTGTCGAAATTATATCTATCTTTAATCTATCATATAATTATTTTAATTCTTTTAAAAAAAATTACACCCTTTCTAGGAAATTAACAGAATGACTTAGAAATAATTAAGAGATCCTTTATGAATCATATATAGAATACTACATGCCCCAAAAAATGTATTTTTATAGTTATTAAATTTTTTGATGATAATGTACATATAACCTAGATCTTACCTGTTTTAACTTAAATGATATCCCTATAGATCCTAAGCTCAATAATAGTTCTATATTTTATAATAAAGTGGTATTTCTTCTAGTTTAACTAAAGGTTGAAATAATTGTTAATTTTTAACAACTTATAAATATTTTCTAATAATTCATTAAATTTCATACCAACCACTAAAAACTAATTCATGGTCACTTAAACTTTTATCTCTACTATTTATGAGAAAATTTTCAATATTCTTTTCTTTAATGTGGAAAAATCCAAACAAAACCTAATAGAAACACTTTCATAATTAAGAATTTCATATAGACAGGTCAATAGTATTTTATATTAGTTGATTTAGTCTTTTAAAACAATATTATATCCGAGATTTGGGTCAAGATAGAAAAAATTAGAGTTCCATGAAAGGCTCTCTAAAATCTAATTAAAAACTTTTAAAGGGAAATGGTTATTTATCATTGCATTGCTAAATTTATTATTATCAATATAGACTTTATATCATTTTATTTTTCTTGGTGAGATATTATCATTCTTTTTATTAGTCACAAATGGTATACCACCATTTTTAGGAACAACATATATGTGACATAACCATGAACTATTTGAAATGGGGTAGATTATCCCTGTATCTTATAGAATAATGACTTCCTCCTTCACTACAACTTTTATATGTAAATTTTAACTCCTTATGAACATAATAGTAGGTGTCAACTCGTTTTACATGAGAATATAATTCATGAATATTAATAGAAATACTCCCTTTATTTTAGATATAATCTAAGAAATTATAGTCTTGTGTTATTTTAACACTTCAAATAAATTATTCCAAAATTATAAATATAATTTTTTTGACACTATCACTTGAAATATATATTCCTCTTAAAATATATATACTTTAGTATTAGAGGAAATGATTTAAATTAATGTTGTGGAAGAATTTTAATGTATCGTTTCATGACCAATCTTCTATCATTTAATTCATTTTTTGGTTACTAAATTGTAATTCTATAATAGTTTTCCTGACGTAAATCATCTACCAATTCACTTAATTTATGTTTTTCTACTATGTAATAATATGTTTTATATTTATCATTTTTTTCAATGCCTGATTGATTATTTATTTCCCTCTAATGTTTATGATAAAAAATTTCTATTTAGAAAAATAATACATCCATTGTGGATGATTCATAACTTGAAACACATTCAAAACACCATATCTTCTCTAAAGTTGGAATTTATTTTCTCTCATAGAAAATATAATAATTATCACAAGTTGATAAAGATAATCTACGAAAGATGATAGGAACTTCCTCATCAGTCCCTATGTGAGAAAAATAATATCATCTAGTGGTATAAACATCCCAACCATCACTATAAAGCCTTTAATAACTTATTCTAGAAAAATAATGTATAAGTCGGATAATTTAAAAGTCACAATTGAGAATTTTATATCTCCCATTTATAATAAAGTTATAGAATTCTAATTTTATTAATTTGATGATATCACCCAATTATTAAAGACAAGTTAATGTTATCTTCCCTTCAAATAAACAAGGAATTTTGAAAATATATGGATCATTATGATTTTATGGAATCCTTCATCGAATGAATGTAGTACACTCTATTATCGGATGTATACTATAAAATTCCTCAATCCTCCTCTTGTGTGAGATTGTATTCTTATAGAACATAGTATAGGATGGAATATTTAAATTTAAATATACAGATTTCATTTCAACTCAACTATTTTGATATATCATTATAAATATTTTAAATTATTTATCCCAATGTTTATCAAATTCTCTATCTCTTTTTAAAAATACCACAGGAGGGTTATAAGACATTATATCACTATTTTCTAGATTTAACATCACATTTCCAATTCTTTTTTCCTTCCCATTTTTCTTTTTATAAATATAATTAGATTTAGATTTATCACGTTCTTTATTACTGTAATATATTCCTTTATAATAGTGAGTTTTATATTTTTTTCCAACTTACAATTCTATAAATTCAAAATGTTACTTATCATTTCCTTTATTTCACCTACCTCCTTTCATAACTTCCACCTAATCTTATCTATATTTGGTAATGGTTGTATAAAGAAACATTCCTTTATCAACCATATGTTTTTTTTATTGGAATTATTTCCAAATATAAACATTGAATAATGAATTCTAGTTTGATTTCATTGAATTTAATTATATAAACATTATAAACTGTTTCTTTTACTTTGAAGAAAATCATTCATCGTGATATGATGAAATTTAATATCAGATACTTCTTATAAAATTCTTTATATTCCATGATAATAATCAATATAAGTTGATGATTGATTTCCCTAATAAATTTTATTATTTATTTTAGGATATACATACTACTATTTTGTAAAACCCCGAGATTTTATGAAATTTCATTTTTTGAATTAATTTAAAATTTTTGATATTTTTTACTTTATAAAACTCTAAATATATCTTCTATTATATAAAATAACTATGTTTGGATTGAGTTTCACATAATTCCAATGAAATATTTCACTTTACAAAACACGCATATTAGATTTTTTTACAAAAAACACTATGGTTGCATGGTGTTACTCATAATGTTGAGTTCCTCCAGTAACATGTGTTATATGAAATACCTTGTTTTACTAAACTACAATGTTCTATTAATATTATTTTTAAAATATTATGATAGTTGTCACCCAGCCATTAGAATGGAAGTTATGAGTAATACTAATTAAATTATAAAAATATTATTTACAAATGTGTATAAAATGAACCCTTTAGTTATAAATGGGTTAGAAATTATGATAAGAACTATTTGAAAAAATATATATATTCTAAAAAACAATTTTTCTTTATAAGAACATGTTTTCTCTCATTAAATTAAACAAACCACTATTGATGAATGTCTTTAGTAAAATATAAATACATATATTAAATATTCAATTAATATTTTTTACCATCATCTAACATATTTGATATGAACAATATAAGAATAAGTCAAATTATATGAATAAAAATGAGGTATTTTAATAAAATGTAAATTTACTACTGTTTAATAGAGAAACCATTTTTAATAAAATTTATGAATCTTTAAGGATTTATATTTGAAAAAATAAAATAAAATTTTTTATTTTTAAAATAAAAATTTAATTTGGGTGAATTATTGGTATTTTTTGTGAAGTTTCATTGTTTTTTACCAATAGTGCATAACGTAGAATTTTAATTCAAGATTTCTTTTTCATCTAATTTATTTATATATTTTTAATTATATTTCCACTTTTTGAAAGTTAAATTATATAAACTTTACATATATTAATCCAATTTAGGTTATTAGAACAAATTACACATAGAAATTTGATATAAAACCATCCCAAACATTTAAACATTTTTTCTTAAAAAACTTGTCGTCATGACACATCTACTAGATTAATCGTAAAGTAATTTCAAACACATAGGATATAAGAATTTTTATAAATGGTTTCAATATTTGTAATCAAAATAATTTATATTTTATAATAATGTAAAATTATATTTTGACCCACAATATTAATGAAATTATTTCAAATTAATTTTAGTCATTAATAGAAAAATTATCTTAAAAAAGGACTAAACCTTAAACATAATAACCAAAATTACCTATAAACTTATCAAAAATCCATTTTATGTTAATAATTAAATCTAATAATTTATTTTCTGGAATTTTTCCATTATTTCATCCACATTACATTGTAAAAATGTTGGTAGAATTCCCTTTAAAAAAATTACAAGAACACCACTCCCCCTCCACTTTAAAAAGGCCCTCAACCCTCCCACTAATTGACACACCTAAAAACCATTTGATCTTAAAATATCTGACTCAATAAGATCCCAACATACCTCCCTAGATACTATAATCCTCCCTTTATGAAAAAAGATCACTAAGGATTCCATTTGGTGAAAACAAAGAGGAGTTACCCAAAGAAGAGGTAATATCCTTCCTCCTTCTCATTTGTTTTACTTTCATTATACACATAATAAAAGTTTATAATTTTTTTATTATATGATAAAATTATTATCCTAAATATACTGAGAAATTTTTATTATAATGTTTCTATGTAAACTTGCATGCACTCCCATTTAATGGGAAATGAAAATACCATTCTTGTGTACCAAAAACTACCACCTCGCGAGATGATGTTGTTTGTTTTTCTTTACAACCTCTCATTGTTGGGAATAATGATAATAACAATGTTTTTATATGATATATTTTATATTTATGATTTTTTATTCATTTTTAATTATTATATAAAACATATATTCATTCCTTCTATTTTTTATAAAGACGATTGCTTCGTTTGTGGATGTGTAGACTACCGCCTCCTCAAAGTGAAGTAATTAATTCACACATTGAATGGATTGTATTACATATGGATTGAGTAAAAATGACTGATAAATATATAATAATAATTATAATTTAATTATAGAATATATGTATATACATATATGTCATTGAATTGATTTATTTTAAATGATAATAAAATAGAAACAACGTTAATCTGTATGTACGGCGTACTGTCTCCGTAAACAGTGTATTTGATTTCATATTTCAATATTTTATAGATTATTATAAATAAATATATAATGAATATATATTATATTTATATCATGTTTTAAAATCATTAAATCATTATCTATATAGGAGAATCAATAATAACAAATCAATACATATAAAAAACTAAATATTACCTGAAACGTATCATTAACCTGGATTCGTTAATAAATAAGTAATATGAAGTAAAAAACAACTAATATATTTTAATTGATATAATATTATAGTTCACTTTTATGTTTATAATAAATTTTGATTATTATACATGATTTTTGAACAATTACTTGGAAAATATAAACTTATGGTTGGGGGATTTTCAGTCTAACTTTTGTTTCCACAAGACATATGAATTATTCAAAATTCATTCCTTTGTGCAGTGTTTATAATAACCATAAATTTATTATATGACTATTATACTTAAAACTATTAATATTCACTTATCAATTTTATTATCCCTTTCATGTGGTATTATCGTTCAAAAAGTTACCAGATCAGTAAGATAGTTTTTCCTCAATTTTCAGTCTTTGAGAAAAATGTTTTGTTATACACCTATATAATTTTATGTGGTGTATATACCACCATTTGACATATATATCAGAAATATTATTAATTTTATTATATTATATGATTCATTTAATTTTATTATCTTATATGGGTGGTATGATTCAAATTTATAAATTGGTAATAGTCTATTTAATAATTCTCATTGCTTATCAGAATTGTTTATGATTATGTATCCCTTGATGAAATATTACAATCCATCTCTAAATAACTCTCATTATTTTATTATCCTATATTAATTAATTATATATTTATGTATTGGTACCATTCTTACACTCTTTGGTACTTAATATAATAAAGAAATTGGTTTTAATAAAATCTGATCTCATTTCTCTTTTAATCAGAAATGTGTTTATTTCAAAAAATACATATTTTCAAAAACAATGTTCTCAGAAATTTTATTGAAATTATATTTCAATATCATTTCAAGTAAAATGGGTTATAATTTTTTAAAATATTTTTTTTATATGTTCTAAAATACTTTTTTAATGAAAAATGTTTTCACCATGTTTTCAACCATCCTTATAATGTTTTCAATGAAAAATGTTTTTGAATATATTTTCTATTTTAAAATGAAATTTTCAAAGAAGAAGGATATTTTCCTTAAGAAATATTAAAAAAGTATCTTTATGAATTTTTTTCAATATGAGTTAATAAATATTTTATTTACTACTTCCTTTTTGGGAAACTGATCCAAAGGTTCTACGAATATCCTTTCTTTAAATGGTCTTTATTTTGATAGAATGATTTTTAATAAACATGTCTCTATTTAATGGGTTATATGGTCATGAAACCTACTTCGCATTTATGTTTTATATTATTGTGAAGCATGATTCCTTTCATGTGTTATTCATTTATAAAATGATTATAAAAATTATCTCATTTCCAAAGGATATTATATGATTACACGTTTATGAAACACATTTCATTTCATGCATTATGATATGATTGTTTATGATCTTTTGGAACATGTATGTATGATTTAATAATAAGATGGGTGGGACTTATACATCCCTCTAATGTATTGGGTAATAATTTATATCTCATGATATTAACTTGGTTGGAACATGTAGTGAACTTTCATTAATAAAGGACTTTGTATGCTAAGTTAGTCTTAGGAGTGAAACTTGACAACAAAGATGGTTGTGGGAGAGAACCGTGACTACCAAGATGATATGGGAACTAAACAAACACTACTAAAATGGCCTTGGAATAGGTTCCCTGACTATGATCTAAATAATTTTATATTCTTATATGTCTACAACTATTCCATGCATTATTCCTATTTTATGCTTCTATTTCTTATGCTCTTATTCCCTTGTGAAAATGTATTATGAATATCCAATATTTATACCTTGTTTTATATTTATAATATTTGATAAGAAGGGTATGATCTTCCTTTTTCATTATCATGTTATTATGCACTTATGTTCATGATTATTCTTACATTTTTTTTCTTTTATTTACCCTTAATAAGCATATCAGATCACCCCTTTTTTAGGATTCCTTTACCCGGTTATAAAGATATTTTTATATATGATGTTTTTAAGAAGGTTTCTAGTCATGGAGAACCATGTATGAGATATTATATATCACTTATATACTATTGTTTTTGTTTTTGTTTTTCCAATGCACTAAAAATATATGGTATTTGGAAAAATATTTTTGTAATGTTTAATGTATTCCACAAAATTGATGTAATGGTATTATATAAAAACTGAGGGTAACTATATTTTGTATTAGGTTAAAGCATTAGTAAATCTTTGGTAATAGGGATGAGGAAACTATAGTGATTTACCTATCGAATTTTTTTAAGGATTTTATTAGGGATTTCTTAATTTATAATCCTACGAATTATTTAATTTAAAATACGGTGTCATAATTTAGAAATTATATAACAAAGTTTTCATGGTTATATTGTTTTCCACAATTTTATATTTTTCTCACATTATGATTTCTGGTTTTAGTCGATGGAGGGAACCATAAGGTATTGTGATAACGTTTAAAGTAAAATAAAATTTTCTGAATATAAGTCAAATGGGATGGCCTTTGGAGTGAAGGATGTTGTGATCCTGAGAAGTTAGTTTTCAAAGAACATTATTAATAAAATATACCTTACCAACTCTAAGATTCACTAAATAAGATAAGTAAAGAGTTTTTTTAGAGTTTCTATAATGGAGACCACGGCATAAATTATATATGGTTTCCTTTATGTCATAAATATGAAAAGAAGAAACCAAGTGGATTTCATAAGGGAAGAAGAAGTTGGTTTGATTGTGGAAAAATAAGGACACAAACCAACTAACTAAAAAATAAAAATTAAGTGTTTAGTTAATGAAATAGATGGGAAAATTTCCCTCCCAAAGGAATCATCAACGTTTAAATGATTTATGTGAGGAATGGAGGGTTATTATGAAAATATATGTCCCAAGGGGGAATATCAGGAAGATAATCAACAAGATTGTATAAGAAATGGTTATATTGCTAATGGTGGTGAGAGTATAAGTGAAATATGAAATGAAAAATGATATTACATGGGAGGACTAGGTAATCCTGTTAATTAATTCAAGACAAAGTTGAATAATCATATTTATTATTTATTTCGATTCAAGAATTATGTTATATGAATGGTGAAATATATAAGAATCTTCAAGTTTATGTTTTTTCTCAGGATTTACAAGAATATGTTGAATGGTTCTGAGGGACTAGAAATGTGATTTAATAGAAATCCATTTTTATGGTAAACACATGATTATGGGAAATATAACCACTAATATGCTCTTTATGTTATGATATGATATTTGGATGACGATATATTGGACAAATAAATTAAATAGAATGGTACTGATTACCTTGGAAATAACTAAGGTTTTTTACAAGTTGTTTCTACTGTCGTGTATGGAGTTTGAAACTTTTATTTGATTTAATGAATTAATCCTATAAAATTTGGTATTCAAAAAAATGTATGTTTTCAATAAAAATCTATTATAATTCCAGTCATTACCATGTTTCAAGAGGACAATCGATGATAGTATCCACATGTTTATTATGTGACAAATAAGAGCTACTTTATGATATATGGGGGGATCAATGTAATGGTAATTTTAATGTTCTAGACATTCATCATTCATAATTGTTATAAGTTTAACCATTTATGGAATGGTTTATGTTACACCTTGGATGTGGTTTTAGAAATTAAAGTATTATCAAAAAATTTGAGGAATTATTCATATATTATACCTTTTGATAACCTTTTTTTATAGATGTAATGGCCTATCAATCTACCCATGGATCTCATGACCCATTAATGCTTTAGTAATGAAAAATTCACCTTTATTTCTTGGAATAGAAGTGATGTATATGTTTATTAGGGTATAAAAAAGGGTAAGGTTTTCCTGAAATCATGTAAGTATATCTTTTCAGGGATAATTTATGACATTTTGAATAAGGGTCTTGAATTAAAATGATTTGAAGTTATCGTCATTTTAATGATATCAATGAATTTTTTTCAATCCACTTTGTTTTAGTTATTTTTTATTGTAAACTTTATACTAACAATTTTCTATATCACATTCGATCAGAACATAATAGTTATATTTCTCTTAAAGATCCATTTTTTCACTTTCCACCTATGTTCTTTTTTACAGAAACCTAGTTAAGAGTTACATTCAGTAACTATTATGAGTATTAAAACATTGAAATCAAAGATGAATTTAGAGGGAGAAATTCATTTTAAGGGGGGTATAATGTAAACCCCCCAATATTTTGTGAATTGTTTTTAATTAATTTAATCTTTTTGATATTTTAATTTCACGAAACAATGAATATAGGCTGTGTTACATTAAAGAATCATATTTTTATTTCCTTTAACATAATAAATAAGTAATATCCCACTACATACAATACATAGATGATTTTTATGTACATGAAAATCATTTTTTAGATTGTTTTATACATAATTCTTAGTTCTTTCGATATCATGTGTTACATATAAGGCTAAGTATTACTAAATTCAATGTAAAATTAATATTGTTATTAAAATAATATTATACCTTTACCTAGCCTTTAAAATGGAATTTAAAGATAATATTAACTAAATTGTAAAAATATTATGTATGCATGTATATAAAATGACTCTTTTGGTTATAAATTAGTTAGAAATTAACATAATAACTATTTGTGGAAAAATGAAATTCCTTTTTTAAGAAAACTATTTTTCTATATACTATCATGTTTTACCTCAATAAACTAAACTAAGAACTTCTGATAAATATTTTAAATTATATATATATATATGTATTTTATAAATAAATATTTTTTACAGTCATCCAATATATTTGGTAGGCATAATACAAGAAGAAATCTTACTTTTTGAATAAAAAGGAGGTATTTTGATGAAATGTAGTTTTACCACCTTTTAATGGGGAACCCATTTTAAATAAAATTTTGAATATTTTAGATTTAAAAAAATATCATTTTTTGATATGGAATAAAAATATTTACATTTGTTTAATTTTACTTATTTTCCTAAGATGTTTTATTTTTTGATGAATAGTGAAGAAGACTGAATTTTAATTGAAA
Organism: Viscum album; assembly: GCA_963277665.1. Classification (NCBI taxonomy): domain Eukaryota; kingdom Viridiplantae; phylum Streptophyta; class Magnoliopsida; order Santalales; family Viscaceae; genus Viscum; species Viscum album. Next base: position 1,996,852,248 of record OY728136.1, read on the forward strand.
CTACGTTTTCATCTAATTAATTTACATTGTTAAATTATATTTTAATTAGTTTTAAGTTTTATTTAGATAAATTTTACAATTATTAATCTAATTTATTTAATTGGAACTAATTTCACATTTAAATTGGATACAAAAACATCTCTAACCATTAAAAAGTTTTTCTTAAAAAACCTGCTATCTCGAAACGTCTGCCAGATTAAATTTAAATTATTTTTTCCCTTATATAATTATAATTATTTAAAATTTATTCCATATTTTTAATCATAATAATTTCTATTTTTTAATATGTGAAAATTAGTTTTTTAACAAAAATCTTTTGGAAAGTGGTTAAAATCAATTACAGCGATTCAGAGAAAAAATAGCTTAATAAATGACTAAATATTAAACATAATGCCGAAATTGACCTATAAAATTTCCAAAAAATACATTTTATGTTAATATTAATACCGTATACTCCCTTTTATCTAAATAGTACCATTTTTTGTGGAACATGGCATAGGAAAAATGTGGGAAGAATTCCTTTTCCTAAAAATTTCAAGAATGCCACTCCTCCTCCACTATAAAAATGAACTCACACCACCCAGTTATTCACACCTATAAAGAAATTTGGATAACCTGAAATATTATCCAACAATACCCAAAAATATCTATCATCATCCTACAATACTTTATTTGGGAATAAATTAATCCAAGGATCCCTTTAGGTGCAAACCAAGAGGATCTACCCAAAGAGGATGTCACATCCTTCCTTAAGCTTAATTACTTTTTATTATTTCTCCACCCCCAAAAAGATTTATTATGCAATGATTATATGATATAATTTGTATCATTAATATACTGAGATTTTTATATTAAATGTTTTCAATGTACACTTTCACTTATATCCATATAATGGGTAACAAACATACAATTCTTGTATACGGTGAACTACCGCTTCGCAAGATGACGTTGTTCATTTTTCCTTTAAAAACTTTCATAGTTTGGAATTATGATGGAAAATATTTTTTATATTATATATAATATATTTATGTTTTATTTATTCTTATTTAATTATTAAATAAAACATACATACATTTTTTCCATTTTGGTTAAATATGATAACTTCATTTGTGGATGTATAGACTACTGCCTCTTCAAAGCGATGTGATTTGTTCACACATTTCACTGAATTTGTCAAGGATAGTTAAAGTAAAAATAAATGATAAATATTATATAATAATTATAATATAATTATAGTATATACATATATACATATATTTCATTGACATTCTTTCTTTCTAACGATAATAAAATGGAAACAACATTCTTTTGTTTATACAGCCTACCGTCTCCATGAACTGTGTATTTGATTTCATATTTATAAATTTTATATATTATTATAAACACATATATAATGAATATATATTATATTTATATATTTTTTCACAATTAGTATATATATAAATCATGATATATGTAAGAGGATCAATAATAACAAGTCAAATTATTTATAAAAATCAAAGCGAATATTACCTGAAATGTAATGTTATCATAGAGTCATTAAAAATGGTAATACAAAGTCATAAAGAATAACATATCATATTATATGTAATAATATTTTTCTTAGATATTTAATAAAATTATATTTATTATATGTGATGTTTTAATGTGTATGAATAAATTCAATACTTAAGGTAAAGTGATTTCTTTTCTCACTTTTATTTTCATGAGACTTATATTTTATTCACCATTCATTACTTTGTTTTATTTATATAAAACCCATGAATTTATTATGTACTGTTATACTTAATTTTTAAGGATATTTACATTTCTATTTTATGATCTCTATTTTAGGGAGTTTTACTATTATAGAGATACCAGATCATAAAGAATGTTTTTCATCAATTTGGCATCATCAAGACATGTGTATGGTTTTACCCCTATATTATTTTACGGGAGTTATATGATTCCATTTAAAGTGTTATGACATGAATATAATTATTTTCATGGTATTTTGAGTTTAATTTAAATATTTTTCTAAATTTTGTATTATGATTCAATGTTTCCAAGTGGTAAGATTTTATTGAAGCAATGTCATCATTTATCGAGATTGTTTATGATTGTGCTTCTATTAATTAAATCTTATGATACATATCTCAATAAATCTCATGAATTTTATTATCCTATATTCATTAATGATATATTCATGTATTGGTTCCATTTTTGACTACATTTTTTATAATATAATGAATAAATGTTTGTAAGAAAACCCGATCAATTTTCTCTTTATGATCAAAAATGTGTTTATTTAAAAAAGCCATGATTTCAAAAAAAATGTTTTAAAATTATATTTAAAGATCAATTTCAAGGAAATAGTATTTAAGAAATATTTTTTAAAATAATATTTTATATTTTTCAAATATTTTTTAAATGAAAATGATTTTCAATAAGGTTTCCAGATTCCATCATATGTTTTCAAAAGAAAACGGTTTTCAAAATGATTTATATTTAAAAAAATAATTTTTCATTGAAGAATGTAATTTTTTATTAATAAATGTTATTAAAGGTTATTTAAAAATTATTTTCAATATAATATGATATTCATTTGTTTTACCAATTCCTTTATGGTATAATGGTCCCATGGTTCCATTAATATCCTTTCTCGAAATTGTCTATGTTTTGAGGGATTGTTTTCTATGAAACCCATCTCTCTCTAATGGGTTATATTCATAGGAAACTATTTTCCCATTCATGGGTTATATGTTTATGAACCCCACATCCATTCATGGGTTATACTTTTATGAAATTATTATGAAACCTGTCTCTTTTCTGCAGGTTATGATATGATTACATGTTTATTACACCCATTGAATTTCATGGGTTATGACATGATTATTTATGATCTTTTGGAAAAAGTATTTATGATTTCATAATGAGATGTGTGGGACCTATATCTCCCTCCAATTAATTTGTTAAATATATATATATATATATATCTCATTTCTTATAAATGGTTGTGATGGTGAGTGAAATCAATTTAGTATATGAGGTGGTTCTCTAAGAAGTAATTGGTAGTAATTCCTTGAATACTATATAAATAATTATATAATCTTATGTGTATTCGATAATTCAATTTCTTATTACTATGTTATGATTTCGTGGATTATGATCTCATTACCATATTATTCTTTTCTTTTGAACTACCAATATTTATACAATGATTTATATTTATGATCATTGATATACATGGTATGATATTATCATTTTAGGATCATGTTATCATAACTTTATTTTCATGAGTATGCTTACATATCTCTTTTTTTACCCTTATTGAACATCTGTGCTGACCCCCTTTTTATGATTCCATTCCTAGGTTATGAAAAGATTTAGTACATTTGATGTTCCTAGGAAGGGTTCCACTCATAAATATCCTATTGGGAGATAATTTGTCTCACTAATGTACTGGTGTTTAGGTTTACATGTTCCTAAAGGTACTAAACTATTATGGTCTTGGGAGTCTATTTTTCCAATGTTTTAATATTTCCACAAAATTTATCTAATATTAATGTATGAGAAGTGAGGGTCGCTATATATTTCCCTTCAAAATCTGATTTTCTTATTTTTTTCAAAAACAAAATTAGTCCTTCTATGATAGTTTAGGGTTATTCTTACATAAAACATTATAATTGTTTGAAATTATATATATTCTAGTATCCAATGTAATTGTTTTCTTCGGTCAGTACTATAGATTCATATTATGTTGGAATATAAAAAATCATATAATTAATGTCACAGTTACCATACATTCCATATTTAGTTAATTTTTTTTTATTCCATTGGGTTTTTAACTTATGATTTTTGAATTTATTTACACTTATACAATCTTCATATTTGTTTCTTCTATCAATGAAAGTTCATTAAAAAATTTACATCCTATAATTCATTTTTTTTTCATAAAAATAATATTGTATATTTTTTATGATGTTCTACCATGTTTTACTATAGTTTCCCCTAATAAATTTACTTACCATAGAATATATCATTTCATTTAATCCATCATAGAAAAATTACATCAATTGTTAGTAATGTAATTTATGGTGATAGAACTATTAGTTAAAATATATAAATCTATCACATACCGCGTGAAATTTTTCTTCAAATTTCAAGATAAATGTAAAAAATATTGTCCTCTGAACCATTTTTTTTATGTTGGGTAGTATGTTTTAATCCATGGATTGTAAATATATTACATGTTCAAAAAGAGTTCCCCCATACTATGATAACTAAATTATAGAATTTCTATGCATAGAATAAAAAAATCTCAACATTAACTCATCATAAAATATTCCATTAAGTGGTTTTATTTCATTTTATTTTGAATATAATTATTAAAGCTAAGTTAAAAATTAAATAAAATTATATTGAGGTTAGGTGGGTATGGTATGTTATAATTATCATGTTCATGGTTCCTAATATTTGGAGTGAGGTGAATGCAAGATATATTCATAAATACTCTAGGAAAATGGAAGTATCTCAATATTTAAAAAATGCATTCTATATAAATGAATTTATATATTATCATTCTTATATTCATTTTTTATTTTTGGTTGGATTTTATTCCTCAATATCCTGGGGGTTTTATCCAATCACATATGGAAATTTCTCTCTATTTTATGTATATGTTGATACTGAGAAATAATAAAGAATCTCCTTTTTCACATACACATACAAATTGAATAAATTTATTAGGTGATGAAAAATATAATAAATTTGTGAATTCTTTGAATTATGTTTTTAATATATACATTGTTTTTTAAATTTTCAACATGAAATGTAGACTACATTGTGAAATGTTACTATTATACTCATAATAGGTTCCAAATTTTCTGGATGTGCTTGTGTAATGGTAGCTACCCAACTTATTATAATTATAAATAATGATGTGTCCCATTATGTAGAAGTATCCTATCTTATTTTTTCATGGATAAAATTAGTGTCGTTAATAATTTTTTTTACTTCCTTTGAATTATGAATATACTGATGGTGCGAAGTGGTTTATATTGTTTAGAAACTATGAAGTATTAAAATAGGCACAACCACTATATGATTTCATTTTTTTCACTTGATATTAGATGAACATAAAATAAAGTTATAGTAAATATGTTAACATGATCAATGAAGGATGCGAAAGTGATAAATAAGATTATTGAAGCAGCTTGGTATAGTTTTTTTGTGTGTCTTACTTATCAAAAATGAACTCATTAACTCTTTACTGGCACAACCACCACATATTTAATGTTTCCGATGGATACAATCTACATATCATTTTCATAACCATAGATAATTTTACGGTTTCCTATGGAATTTTTACTAAATTAATTATCCTTTTTAGTCTATGGTTTCAATATTCATTAGCCTCTTGGGGGATTTTTATTCTTTATGTAATTAAGTCTTCTATAAAGTGCGTATATTATGCTTCAATTATCACTACATCACCCAACTATCAAGGATAATAAATTATGTTTTCATTCTAGTGATGAATTAATAATGAAAGATCTAAATATAGAAATACTGATTCATTCAGGTTCAAATGTATTCCACAACATCACATTACCCAAATCCCACTAAGAACTTAGCCACACATGCTAATGCTAAAACAAAAAAATTGGGATTAAATGAAATAAATATTTCAATTATGATCCTAAAGTGAATATTACCATCCAATTTTGGGTCACACAAAAATTTAAAAACTCATTTTATTTTATATTCTTCTTTTATATTAAACAATATCTAGGTTTTCCTCAATACGATTGATCACTCTACATATGTACCCGAGGTTAGGATAATTCCATATGTAAAATAATTGGGAATGATCCCATTAAATACCCACTAACAATTCTCAATTTCTCATCAGATCTCACCTCATAATCTATTTCTATCTATATATTTTTATAATACATTACCTAATTTAGTAAGATATAAATATACAAGGATTCCCTTAGACCTCAAATGTTGTACATTTACTCCACTTGTATTGGAAACTAATCAACAAACGTAATTGAATATGAGATCTTCCTTCCTTCAATAATTAGTATTTAATATCATTTTATCAAGTTCCTAGATTTATGGAAATATATCTAAATAATGTTTTACCATAGTTTAATCAAACTATTGTATATCTGAAATAAAAAATAGTAGCCATTGTTTGGTGGAAATACTGTATGAATTGAATACAAATAATGCATTAAAAGGGTAGTTTTTTATTACGAATTACCATGTAGACAACATTGAATTATGTTCATAACCCACTTGTATGATTATCATGCATTTTAATGCTAGAAGTTTCCTAGGAATTTAAAGTATATGGAATCTATTATCTCATTGGCATAAGTTGGGTTTACGTAGAATTGATTTAATATTGGATTATAGTTTTCCCAAAATTTTAAATTTCATGAAAATAGATATTCATAAAACCTAATATATAGGTAAATATTCACTATATCAGGTCACCACACACCTAGTGTTGTTTGTACAAATTTTCCTAAGAAACAACACTTCTGTAAATGATTAAAAGAGTGATTTTATTGATATCATGTCATTTACATGTGTTTGGAATTGGAATCCCTTAATATTCTAAGTAGTGTTTTAATATAGTATTTCCTTTAAAAATTTCTAATTATGTTTCTACAGAAAACATTATATATTTGATTTTATTTTGAGAAAATATTTTTATGCCTCATTGAGATTCATTTATTACATCATGTTGGGATATAGGGAAGAATTTATATGAATTCATTGTATTAAGATTAGATATTGGATAACATTAGACTTAGCACACTCGTAGTTTATTTTTCCATACATCTTTTCATAGTGGTACTTCCTTGAGCTTTGACACATGATGCATTAGGATTCAATCATTTATGACATGAATTATTACATGATGAATTCTGAAGTTTTATCAATTAATATTTTATCTAAATAGAATCCCTATGATGTATCCATCTACATTGCTTAAAATTTTCATACATATAATTTTTTATTTATTCAATTAATATTATACATCCAACTTCTTTTAATTTATTATCATCAAAATAATTTAGTTACATGATCATAAGTTTTATGTTTCAAAATATTTATTCAATGAATAAATTTAAAAACATAATTTTTCTATATTAATATCCTACTCTAAAAAATAATATATATAAAGTACTATATTAGTACAACTTTTAAATAAAAAGTAAAAACAACTTATTCTAAAAATCTATGTAAAAAATAATGATATATTGATACAATTCAACTGTTTTGATAAAAATTCACTTTGAAATTAATCTGAAACATGGTATTTAAAATGTTTCTAAATATCTTATCATCTATTATATATATTAATCTCATGTATATTCTATCTCATACATCACATATATGTGTGCATAAAATTAATTATTTAATTTTTTCATCTTATTTTATTAAACAAACTAAATATTTCATAATATAAAAAAAATATTAAATAATTTCTAAAAGTATAATTCAAAGAAAAAATTTCCAAAAATAAATTCTCATGAGTAAACTGATGTTTAAATAATTATTGTAATAAAAATATATACAAGTGCTTTCTTTTTTCTTTGGAATCACTACCGTGTATTGTACTAAATTTACTATTATAAAATACTTATCATGAAACTCTTTAAATTCATATAATCACATTTCTAAAATATGAAACATAAATTTTTACATTTTAAAATCATGTTTTATAATTTATAACCCCTTATGGTATTTTGAAATATGTTTTCATAGTTGAATAAAATATTTTCTAAAAAATAGTTTTTATAAAACTATTTTATTTTATGGATTTGTGGTTTAAAATCTCAAAGTCTTATGTGAATATTTTGATGTATAGTGCTATAATGTGGAATTATGTTTTTAGTAAAACATGGACCACAAGTTGTAAATTGATTTTAATCTGGGATATTTTTTCAATTGTTTTTTCATGTGTCTTGGTGTTATGAGGTAAACTCTTCCTACATAACAATGGTGTTGTGTGTTTGTGTTTTTTATATCATTGTGTTTATTTATATATATTTTAAATACATAAAATATATAATGGTGGAATTAAAATATAAAATTAAACATCAAAATGAGAAAATGTAGTGTTAAAATCTATAAGTGAATTGATAAACCAATTCATAGTTTGACCATTTATTCTAATATATCTTTGATTATCATGGGGATTCTAGGTAAAACGTATCATTATTATCCATTTATGTTATTACATGGCTTTAAAATAAATTATATTTTCATATTGATGTAATATTTTAAAATATATTTTAAAAATATCATGTTAATAGTTAAAATTTTGAACTCCATTAATAAATTATTGAATTTATTTGTTAAAATACATGTAAAGTGTAACATTTTCTTTCCAGTACTATATAATGATATCTAATTGGGAGTTCCATAGATGTTTTTTGGTATAGTTTTATTAATTACTCATTATTATATTATTCAAGGATTTTTTAACAACATTCTCTATTTGTTTAAAAAATTATTCATTATTTATCATTTTATTTATATTTTAATCTATTTTTGGTAATAAATTCTGTATTTAATCATGCCACACTATGATGTATATATTAAATTATCATGTGATAACATTATTTAACTTTTTATATTTGAAGGAAATTTTTTTAAAATATCCCTATTACAATGAAATAATCATAGTGGGTGTGTAAAATTTTGATGAAGGATTGGTGGAAGTGGAAGAAGATGGGTTGGTGGAGGCAGAAGGAGAAATAGGGGAAGGGGTAGAGGAGGATGAAAGACTAGTTTATATGCTAGAAAGGAGGTCTAGGAGGTTCAATTTGAATTAAGGGAGTAGTAGTATGAGTAAACAATGTTAGTAGATAAATTAAAGGGAATGTTTTTAGAAGATCAAAGTGAAAAAAAGTGAAAAACATTGTCGCCGTATACTCAGTATTCTCTTAAATGTAGATTCAACCAAAAAATAAGGATTTATGAGTTATTTATTGTGAGAATATGGAAGTGTTGAATTGAATTTAGGGTTTATATCATATTATTAATTTTATAAATGGTATTTTACTTAAACCCTATGTTGTATACCAAATATATAACATCTAGTTTATATAAATAACTACTTTAGAGATTTTCAATAATTATCTCATATAAGGTTATTGTTTTTTATCCCTAGTAAATTGATAAATAATATTTTTTTGTATAAAAAAATGTTTTAAATTATAAAAATACTTTTTAAAATATTTATATTAATTATTAAATAGTATGGGAAACTTGACTCATTTGTTTATGTATAGTAAATTTTATCTATGACTTTTATATAAATAGTTAACTCACATTCATCTAGAATTAACTCACCCTATAATCAACAAAAATAATTTTCAAACACTATGAAAATGAAACAATAATGAACTTCCATGACATGATAGTAGAAATATTTATGAGTGGAACCCATGTTTTTATAGTTATTACTTGAATTTTAATAGTTTTTAGTTTTCTTACAATTCCCCATGAAATTATAAATAATTAATTAAAATGAATGGACACCTATAATATAGTAATTATAATTAAATTTAATCAACCCAACTATATTAACCAACTCTCAAATTAATTTTATAAAATAAATTAAAATTAATTAATTTTCTTTTTAAAAATTATCCAATAGTAGTCAAAAATATAAATAATTTACAAAACTTGAGGAAAAAAAATTTTGTGTTAAATTACAATATATAATGGGAAACGTTTGAATTAGGAGGAAACATAATAGAGAAAGAGAGAATAAAATAGAAATAAAGAAAATTTTTGATGAGAAAGGAATAGCTATGGATAATTATTTTATTTAACTCATTTCTTTTAGTGTGTGTCAATGGGAAGGAGGGGTATCTCACCATTTATTGGGAAGGTAGGGAATATATAGTGGTCATCAATTATATCATCATTAAATTTTATATTTTTAAACTGCGTAAAAAATTTATTGGTAGGTTCCCACTACCTTTGAATACATTAAAAACTCTTACTTTGGTATTCACCATATAATATATTGTATCTTAGAAAACATGATTTATATTTCCACATTAAAAACATTTTCCATGTGATGAAAACAATGTTAAAATTTTAAAAAAGTAGGTTGCAATCCTCTAAAAATACATTAAATAAAATTGTAATAATTTTAATCTATGTATCCCTTTTTCATGTAAATGTTTTGTAAAAATGATATTGATAGTTTCATTGTGATTAGGCCCTCCAATTTATCAATTGATTGAACATATTTCATGTCGATGTTTTTATTCATTGTCATCTTTTTTTAGGAGAATAAATTTCATGGGATGCATTTTTTATCACTTTTAAAATAACAAATTATATCTAATTGATCAATATAACATTGTCTTCCAAAATTAATTAGTAGATTTATTTTTATAATCAATACACTTGATATTTTAATTTTTTGGGTTACATATTGTAACCATATATATTATATATATTGTTCATGTAGTGATATCATCTCTACATGAATAGAGGATATTACAAATTGTGATTTATTTTTTGATCTCCGCAATATTGTACTACCTTCAGTGAAGAACATATATCCACTTTCTAAACTCACCTTTATTCCCCCAATTTTAATTTAATCAATGGAATAATTTTAGCAATATCTAAAAATATGATAAAAATAAAAAAAATTGTTCAACCTCAATAGAATCAAGAACATTGAACATCAAGATCATCATGGATTACATAAACCCATCATTATATTAAAATTTTCATCTGCAAGAATGGAGGGACCAAAAGAAAGGTAGAATAAAAACATATTTAAGAAAAATTGAGAGCCCAATTCCCACATCAACATCATTATCAATAAAATGAAATGTACCTCTACAACCAATGAACATTACCCCCCATTGATTGGGAATGGGAAAAATATACCACCACTATATCAGTGGGAAGCCACTGATTACAACGAGTGGATACAGGGAGACATGCCCTTCATCGGGGAATAGAATAGGGGTGATGATACAAGAGGCAACGTTATAATTGAGAAATCAATGTATGGGTCACTAAATAACAATGAAAATAGGTATCTAGGGATAAATTTATCACTTATAAAGTAAAATTCATATGAAAGATAAATAATGATTTCCTTTTATTCATTTGGATATAATATACCAAAAACATTATTTTTATAAAGATTTTAAAAATTATATTCAATTAAATTCCAATGTATTCATATAAGTATTGAACTAAATCTTTCTCATCGATTCATCAAAAATATTATATATAGTGATGTATGGTTACAAATATAACTAATAGTTCCCATTTCATAATAGTATAAACCATTTTGATCAAAAAATATTTTTATTTATTTATAGTGTCTAAAATGATTTTTTTGTTATTTAGTGTTATGACAATAATTTTTCACATCAAGGGTTTCATTTAACCATATAATTTTTTTAATAAATTTATAAATATAAATTTACAAGTGAAAAAATATAACACTAGGTATATATTAAAATTTTAAAATAAGAGAATATTTGGTTTCTCCCAAGTCCTTCATTTCAAATGTTTCTTTTAGGTATTTTATTTCATCGTGGATATCTTTAGGAGTTTTTTTATATTTATATTATCATCATTAAAATAAACGATTAAATATATTGATTTTATTTTTTATTTAAAACTCTTGGGTTTATAGGATAATTTATATATTATTTATCCAATAAATACATGGTTGACTTGTTATAGACATAAATTAAAATTTCATGAATCCATATAGAGATAATTTTTAATTTGAATTATTATAGTTTATTATTCATATATATTAATGGTTTTTGAATTGTGAACCCTTTAGGATATATATATATATATATATATATATGTTGTAAAAACATCCATACAAAATATTTCAACCTTTTCGACCACTACAAGTTTGGTTATGATATACCTCTCACTCTCCAATGTGTTTTAATGATCAAATATGAAATTCATTATTATTAAAATTTCATTAGAGTATATTTCAGATATTTTATTTGGATATGAAGTTAGTAAGTTTATCAGTCAAAATATAGTTCAATAAGGTATTAGAGTCCAACTTTCAAGGTTGTCATTAGACAGAAGCATCATCCAGTCAAGAAAGAACACTAGCCAGCCGATATTCCATCTAATGGAACTGTGTAACATTTAATCCCATCAGCTACCTGATGAAGGGCCACCAGTCAACTGGGGAAACTGGTAGTTGAACCTAGATATTTCCAAACTAATATTCCAACCATTGTTCCTAATAATCCTTTTAGTGGCTAAAATACATCCCACCGATTGACTGATGTACTCTTTCAATAATATAAAACTAGCCATCGAAATTAGACTCTACCATCTTGTTTCACCTCTCAATGGTTCTTTCTAACCACTAACAACTCAATTACCCCAAAGGGACCTTCATAAGATATTAATATTCTTTCAATAAGTCTTGGAAACAACATGTGACTACGTGTTACAATTTTGGTTCTACTATTTATTTACTTGTGCATTATTTATGATTTATTATTATACTCTATTATTCTATCATTATTTATCTCTTTTTTCAATCATAACTAGAGAATTGATACTTTAATATTATGGGTTTGTGATTAATAAACAATAAATTCTTATTCTTCTTGGTCACCCACAACCACCAAAGTGAGTGTAATTGTGTTTATGTATTTCCACACATAAAAGGAAGTATTGTATTGGGTTTCATGATTACACCTTTGAAATGAATGTGACGTATTTATTTTCAAGTATATCGGATTATGGTAAATCCATGGGATTAATAAAACACTCCTAATCCCCTTGAGGGGTAGATATATAGGCACTCATATTTTAAATTGGATGAACTACTTTATCATCATGATTCATTATTTTATTAATTTTTCCTTTCAATTTCATTTCCACTATTCTTAATCATAAATTATATTTACTTAATAATTTAATTTAGTTATAAATTATAATTTTTAAAATGAATATAACCCCCCCCCCATTTCATTATACCCTGACTAATAGGTCAAATAACAAATTGTAATTACAGTTATAATATGATAATATGTATCCTCAAAATCAATTGTAGGTCATTGGGAATAAGCTCATGAGATGAGATTATCACTATATATATAAATCTCAATTTTATTATTGCTTTCCCATATAAAAACACATTGTTAATCATTTTTATTTAAAAATTCTAGTGTGATAATAATTGGTTCACACTTTGTTTCTAATAAAGATATCTTAATTTAGTTTTCATTGTGTCTTAATATTTACCCCAATCAAGTATGTTTTGACATTAGATAACTAACAATTTATTAGGATATCTATTCTTGAAATCATGTTCCAATGAAAATAAAAATGTATAAACAATATTTTTTATTTATCAAAATTTAATAGTTCACATTTAGTATAAAAATTAAAATATATTTCATTATTTTTGAATTTTTCACGGTTTTCAATTCCAATTGAATTACATTGGTAGAAATCATATCCCGTCTCTTTAAGAATAATAAAATTTAATATTTCTTTTATAAAACAAGCCTCCATATTAGGTTATCAATTATATTCTCATTATTTATTTCTTTAGGATTCTTTTCCCAACAACTAGCTTTCCTTCCATGCTTTAAGGGTGTCTTTTACATTTCTAAAATTTCACTATTTAATTGAGTCTTTAATAAATCAATTACAATTCATGAATTCATATATGTTATATAAAACTAAATAACTCTCATTATATCAATTAATGCATCCATAAATATATTTTCCAATTCATGTTAATTAAAAATCTTTTTCAACTAGATATCATATTACAGGTTGAGATAATAAAGAAATTATAAATATTGTAAATTATATAAAATATCTTCAATTTTATTTATCAGTTTATAAAAGTAGGAACACTTTTTCATTGAAAATATAATAAAAAACAATTAGATATATGCGATGAAGATAATACCATGATGTGGTGGTCTTAGATATGCCATAGAGTAGACTAGTGTAAAGCATGTCATGGAAAATGCCCTCACGTCATTCCTTACTTTATTTTCCTGAATTAATTATGAAATAATGACACTATAACCCTCAATAAGTTACCATATTTATTTTTTTCATCATTAAATGAATATTTTATGAGTTTTAATTTATAATGGTATTGTTTAAATGTTAAAAAAACCATAAAAATAATAATATATATGTTTTAATGAGCTATAACTTATAAAATATTTATGAAATATTTCAATTTAATTACCTCAGCTTTAGAAAACTTTTGAATACAAATAGTATCCTTGGATTTCTTTATAAAAAATATAATAACTTTAGATTATGTGATTCATCTGATAGTATTATGGTAGTATTTTGAAACTCATCAAACTAAATCAATCTCTCTCTATTTCTATCTTTCACTTTAAACAAATGTTCTAGAATACCATAAGGAATAGTGGATCCTTCCAAAGTACTAGGATATTTATTCAACTCAGGGATACCTAAGGATGGATAATTTAATTTCTTTATTTTTAGTGATCATTATTAATCCCATGTCATGGATTCTTGATAGTTTATGTTAGAACCTCTATGAGATAGTTGTTTTAATAATCACAAACCATGCCACTTTACAAATAATGATAATTCATATTATAAGTTATAAAAATGTTAATCATGTAAATAAATATTTATAAATGAATAAATTATGGAACATGGTATAATACATTACAATAAGTCAATAAATTATGGATATTTCTGTTTCATTATACTTACAAGTGTATATATACATGAAATAATGAATTTCACCTAATCTGGTATTGTTCTATATAAAACAGACACTTTGTAAGTTTTTCAAAGTCCCTGACACTGATAGTTCAAAGGAGTCATTGATGGATGACTCAATGATGAAGACTCACCGATCGAAGAAGAAATCATAGTAGGACTACCCGGTAAAACAAACGACACACCGATGGACAAGTCACTAATGATTAGTTACACATATAGTTCAAGAAACTCATCGATGGACAACTTGCTGATGGGAGACGCACCGTTATTTCAAAAAAAAAATACTGATGGATGAGTCATCGATGGGAGACACACCAATATTTCAAAATGAGTCACCTATAATGACTCACCAATTCCCGGACAAGCTGACAGCACAAACAAATCACTATTTCACAGAGTCATCATTTCTGATGAAAAGAAATCACTGATATAGAGAGTAACATATGTTGACAGACCAATGCTGATAGATCGATGCTACTGACTCACTAATTCTTATGAATCTATGATAGTTATAGAAACGTTTTTTATTTTTTATTAATTAAAATTTATATTTAACAGTAATATTTAGGAAAATTAATGTTTTTGAAATTATTTAATGTTGTCTATAGGATATTAAAAGGATAGTATGAGGTACATTCATGTAGGGAGATCATTTTATCTACTAAAACATGATGTATAATGGTTTTACAAGATGGATTATTCGAAAAAGGTAGATGAGTAGAAAAACTAAGAAAACATGATAACTCCTGCAATTATCAAATATACATCCAAAACCCAAGAACTCAAGAGGAAGAATATTTAGGGATATCAAGAAGTGAATAAAAACTTTTTGAGCTACCCTAATCATCTTTAGAACAACAAGCTGAACATTTTTCACTCTTGGAAGCTATACCACAGAGGCTATGACACTATTTTGGATTCAAATTCCAGATAAGGACTCACACATCAATTCAACTACATCAAATGATTCCAGAGCTTCACTATATAAAGCCCAAATACTTTTAAACCATACACTACTTCTTAGCTCTATTGTGTTCATTTATTTACATTTCTGAGTAGTGTTTGTAACTGTTTGTTACACACACACTGACTCCTATGTATAACTGAAGTTCACTTGATATCCTCTAACTCACGCTATTTTTATCCTTTTTTATCCCATATAGAATTGTGGAAAAATAGAAGTGTCACATGTTCCCTATTTTCCCAGGAAAAACTATAGTAGATGCTATTTGTGGGATGGATAACCCTGTGTGTTGTTTTTAACCCTGATCCAAGGCATGGATCAAAGATTCTTTATTAATTTAAACTAATTTGTGGAAGGTGATCACCAAGTGGAGAGGAATAAGTCTCAACTTGAGACTAAACCTATTGTTTATATCTACATTGTTTTACCTTTTAGTTTTTACTCTGTTTATATCACATATTTTGTTGAAGAACATTAGAATCCAATAGTTAGTTTATCAAGTATTTATAACTTTTTTTAACTTATAGATTAGTTTCAAAAGTTCTATTAATCTTTAGATTATTATAGATGATAACTCATCAATATTATGAGAAATTAATTTATTGTTCATGACTCATATAAATTCAGTAGAAAATGAATTGGATTATAATTTTAATTAAGGGGAGTTTTTAGAGAACAAATTTATAACAAAATTTTTTATAGATAATCAATTCACCCCCCTCTTGAGTATTCTACTCCGAAAAACAATTTGGTATTAGAGGATTTATGAATTTTTAGTTTTCAAATCTTTTTCAATCTTTTTCAAATGTGATTTTAGTTTTTTTGTAATGATCATAAAATTTTTTTTAATAGTAAATTATTATCTCATTAAAATATTGTTTTAAAATTGTATTATGGATAATATGTTGGAAGGTGTTGCTACCAGAAGACCTCCAGTCATTAGTGTAACTAATTATCCACAATGGAAAATTAAAATTAAAATGCATTTAGAGCGTATGGGTTTTGAAATTTGGTCTTCGATTGTAGATGAGTATAAGATTCCTAATATTTCTAGAACTACTTGGGATGAACCAATTAAGACTTCTTATAACAATAATTTCAAAGCCTTCAAAGCCTTATACTATTCCTCAGGTGATGAGGAATTTAACAAAATTTCTGCATGTAAAACTACCCATGAAATTTGGGATACTTTTTCCGTTTCACATGAATTATATTCTTTTGTTAATGAAATGAGAATTAAAACAAATACTATTAAATATAGTAACATTAAAATGATTCTTAATAGAATTATTTCTAACATGTATCTCAGATTTAATGAAATAGTGAATACTATGATCTCCCTTGGAAGAGATGTTACTACCAAAGAACAAATTATGAGGATTCTCATATGCATACCTAATAGACGGAGAGGAAATTCCGTCTCTATTAGAGAATCATGTGACATCAGAAAATTACCTATCAAAGAACTCATTGGAAAACTAATTATGTATGAAGAAGATATGAATGTAATCCAAGAATCAGAGGATGGACCTAATTGAAAGTTTGTAACTTTCAAGACTGCTACCTCTAAGAATAAGGGAAAATAGAAAGTTCTAGCCTCTTTTAAAAGCTTCATTACTGATGATTCAACATCAAATAGAGATGAATAGATGAATCAACTGTCCATAAGATTCAAGAAATTCTATAAGAAATAGATTTTTTAGGAATAAAAATTATAAAGGAATATATGATTACCACGAAAGCTAGAAAAAGGACTAGAAATGAAATGAAAATTCATAGGATATTTTCTTCTATGAATGCAAGAGGAGATTACATGTCAAAGATAACTTAACAATGTTAAAATAATAAAAGAATTGAAAAAAAATCAAGAAGTATTAGAGAGCGATGAAGGCCACCTAGAGTGCCTCTAAGGATAGCTATATTGAATCTACATAATCTCATGATGAGAAAGATGACATGGGAAATTTTGTTTTAGGACAAACACATCTGAGGTAACCATAGAACCTCCTTCACACAATTCTTATTATTCTAAAAATGAAAGTTATTTTAAGAATATGAAAACTAATGAACTATTTTAATATTGTAACATGCTGAAAGAGACTTGTAATGAACTAAAAGATAAATATAAGTCTTTAAAGAAACAAAATTCTCTTACTATAACTATTAAATCTGAACTTACTATAGAAAAGGAAAATAATTCTCAACTTCTCAAAAAAACAATGAATTAAAAATGTCTAATGAGAAAATGAATAAGGATTTAGAAAAGTTTACCAATAGGAAAAACACTTTTACTATAATACCAAGTAAGAAGATAGATCCTAAGTACACTTATAGAATTGAATATTATCCTAGAGAAAGAAATTTATCAAAAACTCATTTTATTACTAAATATGGAAAATATTCTTCTTTTTCCTTATATCACAATTTTATTACAAGTTCTAGTTCTACAAAATCATTTACTACAATAGTTATTTTTCAAGAAAAACCCAATTTTATTTTTTAAATACCTTATGATATACATATATGAAACCCATAAGAAAATTGGGGGATCCGAAATATTTTATTACTAATATTTCTGGACCTAGACAAATATGGTTACCAAAATCATTTATTGGATAAATTGTTTTGTAGTTAAACTACCTAAAGAGTTCTTGTAGAAATATTTGGTATATGGACAATGGATTTTCAAGAAATATGATAGGATATTACTCAAGCGTAAATAATCTCATCATGATTTATATAAGACATATCGCATTTGGTGACAATGATAAAGATATAATCATCATCTTAGGCTAGATTGGTAACCCTAACTCTATTTCAATTTCAAAGGTACTTTATTTTTGAAGGATTATTGTAGAAATTTCTTATCATCTCTCAAATGAGTGATGATTTATTTAATTTTAAATTCAAAAATGATTCATTCCATGTTTTTTATGCCAACTAAAATTTAGTATTTACTACTCTTAGAAATGAAAATTTATATGATATAAATTTAGACACACTAGAATAACCTAATTTTTCCTGCCTCTGTTCCTTTCACAGAGTCATGGATCTAGCACAGAAGACTAGGAAATTGTAATGTACACCCCTTAAGAAATTCACAAGATAAAATTTAGTTAATGACCATCAAAATGTAGAGTTTATAGATAATAGAGTGTTCAATCCTTGTCAAAAAAGAATGAAATATAAAATATGTTTCAAACCAAAGAAGGAAGTTACAACTTCTCAACCTCTCGATTTCGTTCACATGGACTTGTTTGGATCATTTAGAGTTTCAAGTATCAATGGGAATCACTATGTTTATGTTCTTATAGATGACTTTTCTAGGAATACTTGGACCTTTTTCTTATCTCATAAAATTTAAGTTTGCTCTCATTTTACCAAGTATGATAGGACTGTAAAAATTCATTGTGGAGTTAAAATTAAATCTTTAAGAAGTGACCATGGCTGTGAGTTTGAAAATAAAGACTTTGAATCTTTTTACTCAAAAAATGGCAACAGTAATAACTTCTATACCCCTAAGACACCTCAACAGAATGGTGTAGTTTAAATAAGAAATAGAACCCTAAAGGATGTTTCCAAAATTGTGCTCAATGAATATAACATACAGATTTATTTTTGGGATGAAGTTGTTAATAAAGTTTGTTATATAATAAACAGAGTCTTAATCAGACCAATCCTTCAGAAAACACCTTATGAGTTGTAAAATAATAAGAAAACCATGGTAAATTATTTTAAAGTGTTTTGATGAAATTATTATATTCTTAACAATAAAGATAATCTAGATTAATTTTCCTCCAAAATTGATGAAGGAATATTCCTTGTAAATTTAACATCAATCAAAGCTTATAGAGTCTTTAATAAGGGAACCAAATTTCTGGAGGAATCTGTAAATGTCAATTTTGTTAAAATAGATTCACATGAACCTAATACCTCATTAGGGAATCTTGAAGAGGATATGAAAAACCTGTATATTAATTCTAAAACTTTTGAACATCCTATAAAGGAATCTAATAAAACTTCCAGTTCTAGAAATTCCCTAAAATCTACCCATAGTGAACCAAAACTATGTAATGAACCTTAAATATCTATCACTACATTTACTAGACAAACTAGAACTCTTAAAAACCATCCCTTATATGTTTTAGTTGTGTATTTATATAGAGGAACACAAACTAGAGATTCATCATGAAATTAGGTTGAACATCAAGAATTATTGACACAACTTGAACATAAAAATATCAATGATGAAATAAATGATCAATTTTTTGTGATGGTTATGCAAGAAGTGATTAATCAATTTGAGATAAATAATGTCTGGAAGCTTATTGATAGACCCAAAGATACCTTGACCATAGTAACGAAATGGTTTTTTAGAAACAAAGTAGATAAAGTTATAAATAAAGTTAGAAAAAAAGCTAGTTTGGTTGCACAAGGCTATAATCAGGAAGAAAGAATTGATTATGGAGGGAAATTTTCACCAGTAGATAGGATTGAATCCATTAGAATTATATGTACTTTTGCATCACACATAGATTTCAAACATTATCAAATAGATATCAAAAGTGAATTCTTAAATGGTTATATAATTGAAGATGTTTTTTTGAACAAACCACAGGTTTTAAAAATCCACATTTTCCAAATCATGTATTCAAAATAAATACATATTTATATGGCTTGAAACAAGCTCCAAGATCTTGGTATGATAGGTTAAGTAAAATTCTTATTTATAATGGTTTTTCAAAAGCAGTTGGAGATGCTAATTTATTTTTAAAAATAAATTCTAAATAGGTTTTAATATATCAAATATATGTAGATAATATTATTTTTAGATCTTCTAAAAATTCCTTATGTATTGATTTTTCAAAAAATTGAAAAGTGAGTTTGAAATATGATTGATGGGTGAAATTAAATATTTTCTTTGATTTCTATTATTTCAAAACAAATAAGGTGTTATTATAAATCAATATAAATATACTAAAGATCATTTTAAAAGTTATGTCTTTGATAGAATTAAGAGTATTAAAACACCTATGAGTTCTACATGTATGTTAGATCTAGATGAAAATGGAAAATCTATTGATCAAACTACTTATAGAGGAATGATTGGGAGTTTTCTGTAAATAAATTCCCGTAGGCTAGAAATCATGTTTAGTGTGTGTATGTGTGAAAGATTTCATGAAAACACAATATATTCACATTTAAATGTTGTCAAAAGAGTTTTAAAATACCTCAAATATAAAACTAATTTAAGATTGTTATACCTAAGAGGAAAAAGTTTTGATATGGTTAGTTATTTTGATGATGACATTGGTAGATGTAAGTTAGATAGAAAGAGAACCTCTGGAACATGTCACTTGTTGGGAAAGTCTCTAATTTTAGAGTCTAGTAAGAAGAAAAATTCTATTGCATTATCAAATTCTAAAGAAGAGTACATTTTCACTAGTAGTATTTATTAAAAACTTTTGTGGATGAAACAATCTTTATTAAAATATGGATTTTAATTCAGACATATACCCATAAATTTTGATAATAAAAGTTCTATTACCATTTCTATGGATCCAATTTCTCATTCTAGAACAAAATATATTGATGTAAGACATCACATTTTGAGATATCACTATCAAAAAAGTGATATAACTCTTGAGATTATTGGGACTGAACACCAACTTGGTGTCATATTTACCAAACCCTTAAACTATGAGAGAATCAGCTATATAAAACATGAACTATGAATGATTGTCATGAATTGTCCCCCAGGGCCCGTGTCGTGACTACCCCATGCCCGACTTCAATAGGCCAGGGGCTGGTGACAAGCACTGAAAGGCGTATTCTCTAAAATGCGAAGGTGTTGCCTTTATAAATTGTAAACTCACACAAACAGATACAAGCACAATGTAAACTATATAGTAAATAGGGTGTGTATAGAAACTAAAGGGTCTAGAATACAAGACCAACTGGAAAGTACAATATGAATTGGAAAGTAAAAGTAAAACTGGGTACAGCTCTTTTGAAAACCCGCCAAGGATCCTACCGGAAGGTTAGTTACATCACTTGAATGATCGTCTCTGTGGATCACCTCGTCAAAGGTCAACCTCTGAGCAGTCTCCAGTCCACGTACCCTCTTCCTCAGTCAACGTTATCCATTTTCTGAACCTAACACAACAAGGAGCAGGCGTAGCACATGTATGGGTGAGTATAACAATACTCAGTAGGGACCACGAGACCCTCTAAGGACTCTCAAATCTACAAAGTAGAAACAAAAAAACATAGAAACAACAGTTAACCCTACCTAGGTATATGCCCATACATATACCTAAGTAATTAGAATATACCCACCTCACACAGGAGGGAAGAATATCTCATTGGTAATACCATGAAGGTATGAATACCACACAGGTATCACAACGAAGATATAAGACTTAGCTCAAACCAAGTATACAACTCTAAGAAATAGGATTATGATGCTGACCCACATAGGATCGCTATGAAAGCTGATAGCCAGCCACAAGATTCTCTAGAGATAATAACAAGTAACATCCCTAGTCACCACGTCAAACACCTCAACTTTTGGATAAATCATCCTCTATGGAGTACAGTGGGATTGCTGCGTCACATAGAGGTTCTTCCCAATAACCTTGGACTGCTGAGGTACCTCTCTTGTCGAGTACCGTGGGTCTACCGCGTCACACAGATATGCTCCCCACTGTGGGTATGCCGCGTCACATAGAGGTTCTCCCCCTTCTGGCCTACTGAGGTACTCCTACTATTGAGTACTATTGGTTTGACACATCATACAGAGGTGCTCCTCACCGTGGGTATACCACGTCACATAGAGGTGCTCCCCACTAAGCCTGTTGAGTCACTCCGAGTCGAACCGGTCAACAGTCATCGAGTCCCATCCATTCGCAAGGTTATGTACATAGCGTGCTTGGGATAACCGCTCTCCAAGACATCAAGCATACCTCAAATGCCCCAAATTCCAATGAAGAATTATCCCAATGGTTCATCAGGTCATAAGGGACCCAACACAATAGACGGTGCGTCTATCGGATGCCCGGTTTGTAAGTTATTAGTGGTTCGGCTTTGATGGCCCGGTTGGATTTTGGGTTCAATCCAACCTATACATAATTCAACTTTATCCAAAACTCAATTGGAGTATACCAATAGTACCATTTCAATCCATGGATTCTGGTTCCACATACAGTTCGTCAAACGGATGCCCAGATCACAAGTTATGGCCACAAAGGCGTAATTGGGTCCAGATGGGTCGGGGTCTGGTCTGATCCGGCCCGACCCGGCCTGGCCCAACCCAAATTGGTTATGGTCTGCATGGTTCGATATGGGTCTGGCCCGGTTGGCCTGGGCAGTAGTGGGCACAGCCCGCTGGGTCGGTCCGACCTGGCCCACGAAGGGGGCTTCCCGACCTGGCCCGCGGGGCATGGCCCGACCCCTGCTAGGGGCGTCCCACTGGCGCGCCCTAGAAGCACGGCCTAGTGGAACGACCTGGTGGAATGGCCTGGTAGCACGGTCCGCCCGATCAGCCACCAAAGGGAGAGCATCCCCTTTCGTTCAGAATGGCAATAGGCAGCACCTTTAGGTGCTTCCATGTCACCGCGGGACTCGAGCGGGTCCCGCCGAACCGCAACGATAGGCCGGTGTTCCGGCCAGTCCTCCGCCCAGCAGTACGGTCGTACACCACTACTCCACCATGGCCATCACGGCTAGCCTCTCTTCAGCCTCTGTTGCGGCCATGCCCTCCTGCTCCTCGGGCAGTGCGGACGCGCGCTGCCTCTCAGCCACGCGATCGATCGGATGTCAGCCGCCACCCTTCCCTGCCACGGCTGATGGGTTGTGTCTTCCTCATCATTCGCCATCATGGATGTGCACCTCCCTTCCTTACTCATATCTGGCTGGGTGTCGGCCACCGCTTTCTTCCGCGAGCAATTGCGGCTTCGTTCCAAGCCCAAAAAATAAAATGATTGCATATTCATGATCCTTGGGTTGAGTGATCCACATTTGTATGTCTCTCTCAACAAAATATTATTTTTCCAGCGTCATTAAATATTTGGCGTTGAAGAATGCATGATGAACGCACAGAGAATCAGAAGACAAGAGTAATGGTATATGCACGGGACGATGATGATGTTAGTTTGTCCATCGTCTTTGTTAAACTATAATATAAAAAATCTATAAATAAAATCAATCATATTAGAAAAACCCTAAGAATATATTTTTATGGAGGTGGCGTGAGGAAGATGATGAAGTCGTCGAAGATTGACATCGACGTTCGTTAGCCCTGTAAAATCCTCCAAGATCGGTTCCTCGTTTTTTGATGATGGAAGTCATTCTTCGTTGTAGGACCTCCTTTATTGGAGAAAGATCTTTCCAACTCTCCAAAGCTCTCCCCTACTTTTCCAATCCAATTTTCTCACGATAGGTGAGGTGCCAAATTATATAAAATTATTCAATAATTTAATTGAAGTTTGTACATTAATTAAATTAATTTGGCACATTTAATTTATAGAAAGACAAGATTTTAATGTTGATTAATTAATTTCGAATTAATGAATCCTATTAATTAAGGTGGAATGTGGTTACAAATTTTGTGTAACCAGGCATTTAATGCCCAGCATTAAATGCCTGTCCACCCTCGTGTAGTCCCCACCTTCATGTTTCAAATGGGAGGTTTAAATTTCAAAAACAAAATAAAGCATTTTTATTTTATTTTCACCCATGAAATGTATGAAAACTAATTTCCACCCTCGACCTATTGTGGTCGAGGTGAAGGTCTCATTAAGAGAATATCGGGGCAGTGAGTTCAATGGTGTCCTCAAATTTAAATTCCGACCACTGGTTCAAAAGTTACAAAATGTCGCTCGCACAATAACATAATGTACCTGAAAAAAAGATCAGAAATTAATTTCGGGCACATCGGGCTTCAAAATCATGTGCTGTCAATTTTCTCGGACTTGTAATATTCCTATAAAAAAACATTTCATGGAAAAATCTGGGTCATTAAATTATCCCCACCCCAGGGCTTTGCGTCCCTGAAATCCACAACACAATCTAGGGAAACAAGTGGGGGTACTAAACATGAATATGAGCCTCCAACTCCCATTTGATCTCTTGGAGGTTCCCATGCTGCCAAAAAATGCGCACTAGAGGTATCGACTGCCCACGAAGGACCTACTCTTGTCAATCTTCAATCTCCACTGAAACCTCCAAAAACGTCGCCCCATCATCGATTTCTAGCTCACCCCTGTCAACGATGTGAGATGGTTTGTGCACTTATCTCCTCATATAGGATACATGGAAGACGTTGTGCACCCGGTGAAACTGAGGTGGAATAGCTAAGCGGTAATCCACCTCGCCAACTATGTTGAGGACCTGAAAGGGTCCAATGAACCTAGGAGATAACTTGCCTCCTCGTACAAATCTCTGAAAACCTGGTCGAGGTGAGACCCATTGAAAGACATGGCATCCATCCTCAAACTCCAGAGGTCTCTATCTCTAGTCAGCATAGGACTTATGTCTTCTCTATGCAGTCTTCATCCACTCTTGCACGATCTGCACCTTCTCTGTGGTATCCCATACCATCTCTGGTCCCATGAGTGCTGACTCCCTTAGGTAAGTCCAATACAGTGGTGATCTTCAAGGATGCTCGTACAACGCCTCGAATGGTGCTATACCAATAGTGGAGTCATAGCTATTGTTGTGTGTGAACTCCACCAAAGTCAAGTGATCCTCCCAATTGCAGCCAAAATTAAGGATGCAAGAATGCAGCATGTCCTCATAGGTCTGTATGGTTTTCTATGTCTAACTATCTTTCTGAGGATGGAAGGTGGTGGTCAACCAAAGTTGTGTCTCTAACACCTCCTGCAACCCATTCCATATCTGGGAAGTAAAATGTGCATCATGATCGGAGACAATCGTATATTGCACTCCATAAAGCAATAAAATCTCATATAAGTAGATGTATACCAAGCTCTCGACTGATCCCTTCTCTTTTATAGGTAGGAAGTGGGACAACTTGGTAAGTTGATCAACAATTACCCATATAGAATCATGACTCCTGGATGTGCATGGAAGTCCTATCACAAAGTCCATGGAAATTCCATCCCACTTCCACTCTGGCACATCTAGTGGCTAAAATAAGCCTGCTGGAACTTGATGCTTTGCCTTCACTTGCTGACAAGTAAGGCACTGAGAGACAAACTCTGCCACTACTTTCTTCATTCTCGAACACCAGTGATGATGCCAAAGGTCCCGGTACATAATCACCACTCTTGGATGTACCTCTAGAGGGGACGTATGGAACTCCCTCAACACTTCCTCGCTAAGCTCCACCGGTACCATAGTACGTCCTCTGAACAGGATGACATGCTCCTCACCTTCAGAAAATCCATTAGGTGTTTGTCTTGTGGATATCTAAGCATGTCGAGTCTCACAATCAGTGTCCCAAAGCTGCACCTCCCAAACTCACTGAAGGAGTGGGGGAGTGACTATCAATGACTAAAGATATGCTGCTCCATCTCGATCCACATAGGATATCTTCAAAGCGGCTAGCTGCTCTGTCGCCTCACTCAGTAACTGTATACCAAATCTCTTGCTGAGTGCATCTACTACTACATTCCCCTTCCCAGAAGTATAGACTGTCTCGAAGTCATAGTCTTAGAGGAACTTAAGCCAACGTTGCTCTCTAAAGTTTATGTCCTTTTGAGATAAGATATACCTGATACTCGTGTGATCGTAGTAGACTATAAAATGTTTTCCCATCAAGTAATGTCACCATATCTTTAAGGAAAAGACCACTGCTGCTAACTCTAGGTCATGGGTAGCATAGTTCTTCTCATTTTGCCTCATCTATTGAGAACCATATGTGATCATTGCTCGCTCCTGTACTAGGACATGTCCAAGCCCAGTCCATGATTCATCGTAGTAGACTACGTACCAAACGCCCTCCTCTGGTAGCCTCAAGATGGGGGAACTCGTCAGTATCTACCTCAACTCCTAGAAACTCCTCTGGAATCTCTCCGACCACATAAATGGTTGCGGCTTCTTTTTCAATGCTGATAATGGTGCTTTAACTCTGGAAACGTCAGGCACAAACCTTTGGTAGTAACCATCCAAACCCAAGAAACTCCTCATCTCCATCACGCTCCTGGGTGGCTCCCAATCAAGCACAGCATTGATCTTTTCCGGATCCAGTGCAACTCTTGCCTCTGAGATAATGTGTCCTAGAAAGTGGACCTCTCATATCCAGAATTGGCACTTTGAGAGCTTACCATAAAGTCGGTGCTCTCAGAGTGTGTCCTGAACTATCTACAGATGATAGGTATGCTCCTCCTCTATTTCTTAGTATATCAGGATTTCGTTGATGAAGACTACTACAAAGCAATCCAGGTATGGGTGGAAGATCCTATTCATGAGTTCCATGAACACTATTGGGGAATTGGTCACACCGAATGGCATAACCAAGAACTCATAGTGGCTATACTGACATCTGAAGGATGTCTTCTACACATCCTCGTCTCGTACCCTGAGCTGGTGATAGCCTAATCTGAGTTCTATCTTTGAAAACCATCATGCTCCCTTCATCTGATCAAAGAGATCATCAATATTCGGTAGTGGGTACTTTTTCATTATGTTCACCTTGTTTAGGTGCCGATAGTCCACACAATGTCTCAAACTCTCATCTGCCTTCTTGGCGAACATAACCGGGGCTGCCCAAGGAGAAACACAGGGCCTGATAAACCCCTTGCTCTGTAAGTCCTCTAGTTATACCCACAGCTCTCAAATATCTATGGGAGCCATCCGATATGATAGAGTAGATATTGGTGTCATCCTAGGGTAAAAGTCGATGTAGAATTCCACCTCTCTACAGGGAGGTAGACCCGAAACATTATCATGAAAAACATTAGCATACTAGTCCACCACTACAGGGTAGGTTGGAATCTCAACATCAACCACTCTAAGGGTTGGCTAGCCAACTGATGTGTGATCGACTGCACCATCCTCTAGGTAATTATATCATGTTCTGTAAAGGTTCCCTTCTCTCCGTTGAAGGAAAACCTAGTCCCATTCATGCGAACACGCTGCACTTTGTGCCTAATACAATCGATCTGAGCATGGACTGTGGATAACCAGTCCATACCCAAGATGATATCGTAAGGCCTCAATGCCACTACGAGGAGATCCCATCCGAAGCCCACACCTCCTAGAGTAATCTCCCACTGTCATCACCAGTGCATAATCATCAAATATGCTCCCATAGGAGTCTCTATCTGTAAGGATCGAGCCAATGACACCACTGGTATCTCGGAGCTCCGAATAAGGGCCATGAAAATAAAAGAGTGCCTGGTACCTGTATCTATAAAAATAGTATCTAGGGTGGAGTAGACATGTATCATACCTCGTATCATCTCCGGAGTTCCATGGTAATTGGCCTCAGCTACCTGGAGCTGAGCTCGACCCTGCCCACTTGCTCCTTATGGTCGAGGTGGACCTCATGGTGGTGGTGGTGGTAGAACCTCAATTTGTCTTCCACCGCCCACTGCATGGCCTGCTCCTATGCCATGTCCACCTCCTACCTTCGGACCCCCTTGATCGAATCTTTGCATCTTCCTAGGTGGTCTTTCGACCGTCTATTGGTCATCTGTATGGCGGGTCGGGCAGTTGCAAACCATGTGACCCTGCCCGCCACATGAGTAACATTGCATGATCATCGCTTGTCCTTATCTGCCTCGAGTGCCCTGCACCATTCATCATGTATCCTGCAGTTGTGCACCTATAGGTCTAGTCCTCTTGGACCTCTATGTCATTTATATGCTTCCATCTTCTAATGAATCTGTTACGTGTCGTCCGGTGGTGGGTCTCACTACCGGGGACTGCTCGGCAAGGAAAATCTTTACTGAGAGCGCTCACTCTAACACCCCCTCCTAAGTTAGGATGCTGAGAGAAACCATTTAAGCTCTAATATCTCGTTTAAGCCCCTACTCGATGGTTTGGGCCCTGAAGAATGTTCCCCGCACCATTTTAGTGGAGTAATGTGAAAGGTCGGTGAACCTCACTAAATACTGAACCACGATCATGCTACCCTGCTCTAAGTGGAGAAGCTCATGTATACGCACTGAGCATAGGGTCTCTAGGAAAAAATCTACCCTTAAGAGGCTGTTGAAGTCTTCCCATATGAGAGTCACCTCATCATGAACCTGGAGCATCAAGCTCCACCATCTGCCTGCTTCTTCCTGAAAATGACTAGCGGCAAGGATCACGATGAGATCAGCAGGTGTCCCTACCAGTCAAAAAACTCTAGCCAGAGCCTCCAGTCAGTCCTTTTCTGCCTGTGGATCTGTCTCGCCCTAGAACCTTGGTGGCCTCTAGTGATGGAACTCGTGAAATTCGCTCAAGTGGCGTGCACCCTCTACTATTGGGGCTGGTGGCATTGGTTGCCCAATGGGTATTGGTGTTGCTGGTACACCACCCGATGGTACAACTGCCATAAGGGGGCCCTGCATCGAAGCCTCATCACTCAGTGGGCTGTCATCATGTACTCTAACTTGAATCCTATCTAGATGTCTACATGGATGAATCTTTAAAAGAAACTGGTCAACCACAATAATTATGTTTATACATGATGAGCTGACTCAAAGATTTCACAAAGAAAACTTTTCAAAAACACATGCACAATCAGGGTTTTCATGCACTGAGTCGAAAAACAGAATTCAGGGTCCTAGTGTATGGATACGTTGTCCACTGCACCAACACTGGACTCCGTAAACTAAAAACCACACTCCTAACACTTAACACCATGGATTCATAGAAAAAATCAAAGTCATAGTTCTTTGGTGGAACCGAACACCTCTGATACCAATTTTTCATGACACGTCCCCCGGGGCCCGTCCCGTGACTACACCAAGCCTGCCTTCCAGGGGCAAGGGGCTGGAGACAAGAACAGAAAGGCATATTCCCTAAAATGGAAAGGTATTTCCTTTATAAATAGTAAACTCACACAAATCAAGCATACAACCAGATACAAGCTCAAAGTAAACTTTATAGTAAACAGGGTGTGTACAGAAAGTAATGGTGCCAAAATACAATCCCAAATGAAAAGTACAAGAAGAACTAGAAACTACAAGTAAAATCGAGTACAACTCCTATGAACACCCACCAAGTATCCTACCTAAAGGGTCGGAACATATCTCGAATGATCGTCTATGCGGATCACTACTTCAACGGTCCACCTATGAGCAGTCTCCAGTCAAGTTACCCTCGTCCTCAGTCAGTGCTTTCCGTCATCTGCACCAGAAAAAATAATGTGCGGGCATAGCCCATGCAGGGGTGAGTATAAAAATACTTAGTAAGGACCCTGAGACCCCCTAAGTTCCCTCAAATTCACAAGGGATAAACCAAAAAACCTAAAAACAATAGTCAACCCTACTTAGGTATATGCCCATACATATACCTAAGTTATCAGAATATACACACCTCACACACGAGGTAAGAATACCACACAGGTAATACCACGAAGGAAGAAGTACCACACATGTATCACCATGAAGATATAAGACTCAACTCAAACTAGGTATACAATTATGAGAAATAGTATTATGATGCTGACCCACACAGGATCGCTAAGAAAGTTGATATCCATCCACAAGATTCTCTAGGGATAGTAACAAGTAATCTACCTAGTCACCATGTCAAACACCTCATCTAATAGATAAATCCTCCTCTATGGGGTACATTGGGCCTGCTGCATCACACAAGGATGTTTCCCACTAACCTTGGACTGATGAGGTACTCTTACTATCGAGAATCGTGGACCTTCTGTGTCACACAGAGGTGCTCCCCACCGCCAGTCTGCCACATCACACAGAGGTGCTCCCCCTCGTGGACTGCTGAGGTAATCCTCCTATCGAGTATTGTGGGTTATCTGCATCACACAATGGTACTGCCCACAGGGACTGCCGAGTAACTCCGAGTCGAAATGGTCATCATTCGTTAAGTCTCATCTAGTCGTAGGGTACCGTACATAGCACGCTTGAAAGAACCACTCTTCTAGCCATCAGTCATACATCAACCACCCCTAAGTCCCAAGAATAAGTATCCCAAATTTCTATCATGTAATAAGGGACCCAGCACAATAGACAAATCATCAATCAGACGCTCGTTCTGTAAGTTGTTAGCATTTCTGCTCCGAGGGACCGGTTGGATTCGGGGTTTGATCCAACCCAACCATATTTAAACTTTATCCAAAACTCAAGTGGAGTATACCAATAGGACCTATTTATCCTAGGATTCCAGTTCCATAGAAAGTTCTTAAAACAGACACCCGGATCACATGTTAAGGCCACAAAGGCGTAACTAGGTCCACATGGGCCCGGGTCTGGTCCGACTAGGCCTAACCCGAACTGGGCCGACCCAAACTGGTTCGGGTCGACCCGGCCCAGTTGGCCTAGGCTACGATGAGCCCGGACTACTGGGCTATGGTCCATCCTAACCCACGTAGGTGGCGGCCCATTGGCACGGTCCTCCCGAGCTGGAACCGAAGGGGGAACATCCCCCTTCCATTCGGAATGGCTATGGGCAGTGCCCTTAGGCGCTGCCAAGTAATCGTGGGACCTGACCGGATCCTGACGAATTGCAACTGCGAGCCAGTGTTCCGGTCGGTCCTCCTCCCAATAGAACAGTCGCGCGTTGCTACTCCACCATGGCTAACACGACTAGAAACTCTTCGGCCTCTTCCACGGCTATGCGGTCGCGGCCTCATACTCCTCTAGTGGCGTGAACGCACACCACCGCTCCACCACATAGTCGTTCGGATGTCGGATGCCACCCTACCCTACCATGGATGATGGTCCATGGATTCCTCATCATCTGGCGGTGTGTACACACACTAACCTTCCTTCCTCATGGTCGGTCGTGTGTCGGCCACTGCTTTCTTCCTTGAACCGTTGCGGCTTCGTTCCAAGCCCGAAAAATAAAACGATCACATATTCCTTATATTTGGGTTGATGGATCTACATCCATATTTCGTTCTCAACAAAATATTTCTTTTTCAGCATCATTAAAATTTTGTCATTATAGAACCCATGATGAACACGAAGAGAATTAGAAGATAAGAGGAAAGTTATATGCGTGAGACGATGGCCATGTTAGTTTGCCCATCATCATTATGAAACTAGAATATGAAGAATAGATAAATACATTCAATCATTTTAAAACAAAACCCTACCTTTATTTTTTGATGGAGGTGGTGCGAGGAAGAAGATGAAGTCATAGAAGATTGACGTCGGCGTTTGTAACCCCGCAAGATTCTCCATGATCGGTTCATCGTTCTTCGATTCCGGAAGTTGTTATTCGTTGGAGGATCTCCTTTGTTGGAGAAAGATCTTTCTAACTCTCTAAATCTCTCCCCTCCTTTTCCAATCCCCTTTTCCCATAATAGGTGAGGTTCTAAATTATATAATCTTAACCAATAATTTAATTAAAGTGGGTACATTAATTAAATTAAGTTGGCACATTTAATTTGCAGAAATCCAAGAATTTAAAGTTGATTCATTAATTCCAAATTAATGTATCCTATTAATTATGGTGGAATGCGGTTACACATTTTGTGTAACTGAGAATTTAATTCTCAGCATTAAATTTCATACCATCCTCGTGTGGTCCCAACATTCATGTTTCAAATGGGAGGTTTAAATTTCAAAAATAAAATAAATCATGTTTATTTTATTTTATCCCACGAAAATTCTGAAATATAATTTCCACCCTTGACCTACTGTGGTCAAGGTGAAGGAATACATAAGTGAATATGGTGCTACGAGTTCAATAGTGTCCTCATATTTTAATTCCCAGCATCGATTCAAAAGTTACAAAATGCCGCTCGTGCGTTAACTGAACGTACCCGAAAAAAAAGTTCAGAAATTCATTCAAGGCACACTAGGCCTCGGAATCACGCACTGTAAATTTTTTCGAACTCATAATATTCTCATATAAAAAAATTACATGAAAAAATCTGGGTCTTTACAATGTTAAATCTATAAATAGTATCCAATCACATCCCCTTAGAAAAATCTGTTTATCTGTGACACTGATCACTGTCCCACCGGTCAGATGAAACCGATTAGTGAAATTTATCACTGAAACTGAGCAGTGAAACAGATTAGTGAAACATATCAATGAAACCATTCGAGTGAAACTGATCATGTGAAACCAATCACTTGAAGCTGGCTGTGTAATAAAAATTGAGTGAGATAGATACTGTTAGACTGAAACTAATATGAATTCCTTTAAGGACTTTTTAATAAATATGTTTATCTGATTTATTTTAAGTAAAACGACACATTTTCACTCTTTTTATTTTACGGTTATTTTATTTTGTTTTTTTACGAATTACAATCCCTAAATGATAAAATTAATTTAATCCCAACTACCTCTACCGTTCACTACCCTTACTCTACCTCTCTACCATTGACCTTTTGACTCCCTTCGAACTCAAACCTCTATAATGGAAAAGATGAAGTGTGCAATGGAAAGACCTAGTGAATCATCATTGGCCAAGCATCAGAATGGAGAATCAAGTAGTGCAGTAGGTTCTGTGATGCCAAGAATGGGAAGTCGTGTGGTAACAACTAAAAAGGAAGTGTCTTCCATATGGATGTTTTCTAGAAAGTCTCTCTTGTAGAGAGTTTTGGAATCTAAAGCGTGGATCAGATGATTTTCAAATAAAGAGAGACTGTTATATCCTCAGCTGGTACACAAGTTTTATCTCAACTTGAAAGGGTCTTTGGAAGGATCTAAGGATGCTCAGATTAAGTCTATAGTGAAAGGAAAAGAAATTTCATTTTCCTCAAAGGAGTGGACCAAATGCTAGGAGATACCTCATGAGGGGATATATGGTGACTATTAGGTAATATTCCACCCACCTAAGACTAGTTTTACAATTAAAATACTTTAAAGGAATTGACTGTAAATGAGGAGTCAAGGAGAGAAATTTCAAAAGAATTTGATGGAGACACCAGACTACTTTTCAAGTTCATTCAATACCAAATCTGTCCAAGGAAGGAAGATTTTACATCCATAAAGTATCATGATGTTTACCTGATTTATTTGTTAAAAATGGGGTGAAAGTAAATTTATGTAAGTACCGTATGTAATATATATGTAATATTGAAAAAACTTCCAATAAAGACACATGTTTATACTACCTAAGGATTATTTCATCAATTCTAATCAGGCAAGGATGTGTGGAGGATAGAGAAAAGGTAATTTCTGCTTATAAAGGGTTTTTCCCTACATAAGGACATATATAAAAGAATGAAAATCCTTTGGAACCCATGGAGTAGAATTTGGGTAGAAGATGAGGATATATTTCATAAATATTATAACCCTACAGATCATCCTACCAGACTAAGGGATCAATCTGATCCAGGTCATAAGCCCAGTGAGCAGGTTGTTTATATTGATGAGGAACATGTTGAGTCTGAGCTACCAAGAGTAGAGGGGAAACCTATTGATGATAGGAGTGACCCATATATTGCTTAAAGTCCTATAGACATGTCATAAGGACCTGATAGTACACCATTTGAGTTACCTTCTTGATAACCTTTGTTGGGTGATGAAGATGAGAAAGAGACTGAAGTATCTAGAGTTGAAGGATATGTGAGAAAGAATGATGATGATGATTATGAGGATGTTGATTATGATGAGGAGGAAGATAATGGTGAGCATGTATGTGATTCACTAAATGTAGTACAAAATGATGTTATTTTATGTGAGGAGTTTGTGCATGGAGAAGACGGTGAGGCTAAAAGGAGGGAAGATGATGATCCTGTTGGACAGAATGATTCTGATCATAATGATCATGCTGTTAGAGATGTTATAATTGAGGAAATACATGACCACCCTGATGATGATCATGGAATTATTCAAGAGCTTAATGATATTATGGATGGAGGTCAAGATGAAGAGGCAGAAGCTCAAATTGCACCAATGCCTCAGAATGAGGATGAGTCACAAGTGGATAACGTGGCTAAAGTGGATGGAGTGGTTGTATTTCAAGTAGAACATGAAGTTCAGTTAGTTTTAGTTCCTTGGAATGTTGTTTTGGATGGATCTACAGAAGAAGGAAAAGATGAAGCTGAGGATGAGGGAGAGCCTCAAGGAAGGAGAGTCAGAATTGATACTATAGATCCTAGAGATATGACATGTGCTAGTGAGTGTAATATAAATCTAGGTTATATTATTTTTGGGCTAGATTATGACTCATATGAAGAGATGATAGCCCCTCCATATCCACAAGCTGATGTGGAACCATTCTCTCCAACTTCACCTATAGTACCTAATGCTGGTGAGTTGGTTGTATAGACAGTGCCTAGTGACTATGTCACCAAGGTTGATCTAGAATAATTAAAAGCTAATATATCTAATTCAGTGAGATCTTCTATTAGAGTTTGAAATGATGATTCTACTTCCATGAGTATTTCAGAGGCCGATGCTACTAGGATTACAAGAATGGTGCTTCAAGAGATTCAGCCTAACCTAATCACTATAGCCAATACCATTATTAGAAATAATACAATGCTGAGAAAGAAGTAAAGAGAATGAGTATTGAATTGGAATCTCTTACCACCGATTTTAAGACCACACTTGGTGGTGTTATGGTGGTTCTTAGAAACCTGGTTACACATCACCAAAGTGAATATTTGAAGAATTTAAAGGAGGATATTGGTGATATCATTTAGTGTTTCTCTAGTTCTAAAGGTACCAGGCCAACTACTAATGATATGGAGTCTCTCAGGAATGTGATTAGAAAAGAGATGAGGTCCATTCAAAACGAATCTAATAAATAAACTCATTCCAAGGATCATAGATACACTAACCTTGTTTTTAATGTGGTTACATAGTGTACAAATGAGGAATATGTTTCTCAAAAAGGGATCATTGAAAAAGTGGATAAATATTTTTCTAAAAACTATACCAATCATGATCTGAACAAAAACTAAAAATACTTGGATAAGAAAATCAAGATCCCTCTAATGACTGAGGTCTCAAAATGGGAAGTGGGATAGTTGAATGATTTTACACCTTGTTTAGATAATTTTGAATAGGACAAGGAGGATTTTTAAAAGGCAATGTAGTATAGAGGTGAAATAATCAATGATTTTATCAAGATTTTTAAGCCCTACAGTTATGTGCATGTTGAAGTTATATTGGTCCCTGTAGCTAACTCTAGGGGACCAAGTTCTCTACCTCCTCTTCAGATGATAGTATCTCAAGACTTATCTTAGATTAGACCAGTGATCCAATAGTAAATCAAAGTTGTGTTCTATCTGAGAAAAGACCAAGCTTTGCAGAAAATTTTTTGACATGTTTTTTCTTACCTGGTTTTTTCATTCAATCATCCCTTCCTAAATCTAAAACACCACCTCATGAACCTATAATTTACCCTTTAGACAAAGTTAAATATCCTCAAAAAACCACAGACTTTGTTATGGATCCTTATTTTGATAAGGCTTTGTACTTTTCTTTTTATGGATGTACTTTTTTTGCTTTAATGAATATCAAAGTTTAATTCCATATGTTTCACGTTTATTTATGTTTTTTCCTTTATCCTTTCTTATTATTTTTTCTAATCCCAAAAGGGTGAGAAATATATGGTAACATAAACTCTTAATCAAAGGGGGAGAAATATATGGATGGCCTACACTCTTAATCTAAGGGGGAGAGTAACTTTGTCATAGGAAATATAGAATGTAATCAACAGAATATATATATATATATATATATATATATATATATATCCCGCCTCTGATAAAAATCACTCAAACTACTCTAATAAAACTTACTAAGGGGGGTCATGAGAATTATCTCATATAACTCTTTTAAAAGGACCCCTCTATATATGCTCTGATACGGTAATTGAGGGGGGTCACAAAAGGAAAGACCTTAGTTATATTGAGAACTCACATTCACTAATGGTATGCTAAGTCAACTAATTTTTATTCCATAACATCATCTAAAACTCATTAATCCCATGATTTGTGATTATCAAAAGAGAGAGATTTTTGGACCCTCTATGACTTAGTTTGTTTAAAAATCAAAAACCATTCCACTTTACAAATCATGATAATTAATATTTTAAGTTTTAACTATTGTAAATCATGTAAATAAATCTTTATAAATGAATAAATTATGTCACATGGTATATTAAATTTCAATAAGTCAATAAATTATGAATATTTATGATTCAATATATTTACTAGTTTATATTTACATGAAATTATGAATTTCACCTAATCTAGTATTGTTTTGTATAAGACAGAAACTTTGTATGTTTTTTAAATTCCATGACACAGATAGTTCAAAAGAGTCACTGATGGATGACTCATCAATGAGGACACAACAATCGAAGAAGTCACTGATGTAGGACTCACTGATTAATCAAAAGACACACCGATGTAAAAGTAACCAATGATTGGTCACACTGATAGTTCAAGAAAGTCACCGATGGACAACTCACCGATGGGAAACACACCATTAGTTCAAAGGACTTACTGATGGACAAATCCCTAATAGGTGACACGCCGATAGTTCAAAACAAGTCACTGATAATGAATCACCGATTTCCAAATAGACCGATAGCACAAACACCTCACCTTTTTCTAGAGTCACCGATACTGATGGAAAGTACTCACCGATATAGAGAGTCACTGATGTTGGCAGACTGATTCTGACAGACCAAAGTTGTTGACTCACTAATTATTATGACTCACCAATAGTCATAGAGACCGTTTTTATTTTTATTAATTAAAATTTATATCAAATGGTCATATTTAGAAGAATTAATGTTTTTGAAATTATTCAATGTTCTCTATAGGATATTTAGAGGACAGTACGATGTAAATACACTTGGGGGTCATTCTGTTCATTAAACCTTGAAATTTAAAGGATTTACAAGTGGGGTCATTTGAAAGAGGAAGAAGAGTAGAAAAAGTAATAAATCAAAAGAACTCTTGCAATTTTTAAATATAGTTCCAAAACCCAAGAATTTAATAGGAAGAATATATGAAGAGATTAAGAAGTGAAGAAAACTCAACTAAGCTACCATGAACATCATTCAAACAAGAAGCTGAACAATTCAAACTCTTGGAAGCCAGACCACAGAGACTATAACACTCTATTTTCGAGTCAACTTACAAATAAAGACTCTAACTTTAATTCCAATACATAAAACGAGTCCAGAGCTTCACTACATAACACACATATACTTATAAATCATTCACTACTTCTTATCTTTGTGGTGTTAATTTATTTACATTTCTGAGTAGTGTGTGTATCTATCTGTTACTAACACACAGACTCCTGTGCATAATTGGAT
Organism: Viscum album; assembly: GCA_963277665.1. NCBI lineage: Eukaryota > Viridiplantae > Streptophyta > Magnoliopsida > Santalales > Viscaceae > Viscum > Viscum album. The sequence goes on from OY728136.1 coordinate 1,996,890,377, forward strand.
GATAATTGATATCTTCAACCTCACACTCTTTTTATCCCTTTGTATCTAACTTAGAACTATTGAAGATGTCATGTGTGAACTATTTTTTCCAAAAAGAACAATGGTAGAGGTCAAGTGTTACCTAGATAGCCTTGACTGTTATTGTGAACCCAGATCCAAGGTGTGGATAAAAACTTTTTTATTAATTTAAACTACTTGGTGGTAGATGATCACTAAGTGGAAAAGACTATGTCTCAGCATGAGGCTGAACCTCTTGTTTATATCTATTGTGTTTTTCTATTTATGTTTTTACTCTATTTTTATCACATATTTCCTAAAACTACATTGAACTCTGATAGTTAGTTTAGAAACTGTTTATGGCAGTTTTTAACCAAAAGATTTTTTTGAAAAGTTATAATAATATTTATATTAGTATAGCTGAGAACTAATCAATCTCTTTAGAAATTAATTGAACATTCAGGACTCTTATAAATTCACTACTAACTAACATAGATTATACTTTTAATTTGAGGATTTTTTCAAAGAACTAACTTATAACATAAATTTTTATAGATATTCAATTCACCCCCTCTTGAGTATTATACTCCGACCAACTGTTTATAACATTAGAGAAAGGTATATATTATTAAATTATTCATTTAGTACAAAATACATAGTTAGAACATGGAAAATGGGTTTTGGTTAATAAATCCCTATAATTTTTAGATAATAATTATTTCATATAAAAATATTTAATGATATTTGAGAAAATTCCATTATGTTTGGATTCAAAATTTCAATTAATTAGAGTAATATTAAAATATTTTTTTCTAAAACAACAATTGTTTCCATGAAAAAAAAAAATTTATTGAGATATTCATAACATATAATGTTTTTAATAAGAAAAGTAATGTATTTTTAAAAATATTATATAATTAATAATTTTTCTATAAAAAGATTTAATTATTTTATAGAAAATATAAAATCATAAAAATGTGGATATTATATCATGTTTTAACAAAAATATGCTCTTGTTTATCACTAACACTATATTTTTATAAGATAACTACATCATTGTTGGGTGAATCAAAACCATGGTTTTAAAAGTGGGACTTCTGATTACTCTTCCTAAATTTTCTTTCATTAATGAATGTGGTTCCCATTAATAAGACCTTTCATGCACTAGTATTTTAGTAAAAATAAATATTTTTTTATGTTCTCATGATAAAATAGGTTTTCTAAAAATTATCAAAAAAACATATTTATAAAAACCCTTTAGGACCTTTCCAAATCCAAGGAGTAATTGAATTGATTTAAAATCATTATATTCAATGTGATCTAGGTTTAATGTATATTTAAATAGATGAATAATTTATAATGTTATTTATATTCAAAAAAATGAAAAATATAAAGGGGTTTACATTTATTTATAATGTTTTCATAAACATTAATACAAAATATTAATATCAAAGGCCTTATTTCAGAAATAATTTATACCATGAGAAATGGTGATTTTTTGGATTTGATATGTGTCTAAAATAAAATATGATATTTGATATTTTGTTAAAATAAATTATTTTCATAAAATATGAATTTTTTTATGATTATATTACTTTTCATAACATATCACAAATTTTAAAATGTGATTTGATTTATTAAATTCCATGTAATTGGATAATATAAATTATTTCATATATATATAAATATTAAATGATCATTTTTATTTTATGTAATTCCCATATTTCATTTATAAATTGCAATGTTTTTATAATTTTTTTATTTTTGAATTGTTTGTAAATGTTAATATCATGTCTAAATTTATGAATTGAAAATTATTTAGTTTCTTCCAAAAATTATTTTTTGTGAATATAAATTTTTTTTTTAAATGGATTCATGGTTTATTTTAAAATTTTATTATAATACTTAAAAAATGTATATCATTATTATAAGTGGTTACATTCTATGTAAGAAATTAAAATTTTTTATATCCAAAAATGACTATGATTTGTTTTTGGGTTAAAAAATTAAAAGTAAGGGTTTGTTATATTTTATATATAGTTATTTCAATTATATTCTGAATGAGGTCTATATTGTGTATTGAACCATTTATAATTGGACTTTAGGTTGGATTACTCTTTGTCCAAAGATATTTGGATCAATCTAGAAAAGTTGGGGTCACCAACACATCACACAAATCATCTTTTAGGGATTTTTATTTTATATTATTCTAAACCTTTACATAAATGGGTTTCATGTAACATGTATATAATATACATTTTATAATATATAAAAATATTTGGATATGATTTTTAAACTATTAAAACAAATCATGAGTTGTTAAAAGAGTTATATATTACTATAGTTTAAACATATAAATTTGGATAAGGGTATTCTAAAAATAAATTTTTATAAGATTGAATACATAAAAATAATGCATGAGATAATATTTTGAGATTTAATATACCCTCAAAATAATAATTGTTTTATTACTTCCAATGAAAAAACGTCTCGAGACATCGGTCATACAATGGGTAGGTTATTCAAATAGAGCATTCACATTGATTATTTTTTATAGTAAATTAATTTTAGGGATACTCTAATACTATTAGGTTCATGTATTTGGAAAACTATTTTAGTTACACTTAGTCAAGAAACCCTAAATGTTATGATAAAATAGTAATGGAGTAAGGATAATCCATATGTTTGTTTTGGAAAATGAGTTGTCCACTAAACTATCCAAGAGTTGTATATGATATTATTGTCATTATAATCTATATAAATAGATTATAAATGAGAGAAATGAAATTGTAAACTTAATACATAGTAAAATATATATTTTATCCCACTAATTTTTATGGTGTAAATTTAGGGTTAATCATTTTAGTGAGAGCAATTATAGTAAAGGTCATTAGTAAATGATTATATAAAATAATACTCATATAATTAATAACATATATTATAGTTTTAACAGAACCATTTTCCTCAATCATGACATGGATTTCAATCTATGAAAAGTAAAACATTAATAGAAACAAATATTTTAAAAATAATTAGATTTTAATAATTATTCTAAAATTATAAGTAAAACTCAATGTATTGGAGAATAAATATCCTGAAAAAAAAATTAGTCTCATGTAGGGATGTTTCCAACACTCATAGGTCATTGAATTTATGTTAATATAATTTTTATTCAATGTTACTTTTATTCCTTTCACAACTCTTCACTTACTCATTGAGTGGATCTCTCTTCCACTTTCTCAACAATGGTTAGTATATTGACATCGAAGAAAAAGCATCATGAGAGAACACTAAAATTTATTGGAAATGTTTTCCTCCATTTTAGGATGACTATATCCATAATAAGTCATGGTTATTATCCCACCCACACAAAATCTTTTTTATCAAAAGAACCATGATCGAGGTTTTGTATTTGAACAAATTTTCCATGGGTTGACCAGGTTCAAATAATAAAATTCACATGTATTCTGAAATCTCTATAGAATATAACATTTTCCCTAATTCTTATGAAGTTGATAAGAAATAGAAATATAGGGTCCCTCCTAAAATTTATGGATAACTGTATTCCTCACATACATTAATAAAGTAATCTTCTTTTGTGTTTTTCATGTTTATATAATAGATTAATGGTTCTAGGATGGATCACGCATCTTAATAGACCTAAATAAAATAAACAACAGTGTATACTACAGATACTTCTCACATTCTTTTTCTTATTCATTATCACCAAGAAATTAATATTCTTAAAAACTAGAAAAATTTATTCAATTTGATCATAGAATAATCAGGTAAATTTCTAATGGTGTATCCACCTTCTTACACTTCTATGGGAAGAAAAATGTAGTGTCTCTCTTCCTTATTTCATCATGAAATATATACTTAGTGTACACATTTTTATGAATCTAAAAATTTCATTATTTTTTATATTTATTTTTTATACTCTCCTAACCTCTTGAATATGGATTTTGGAATGTACATAATCTATTTCTATTCAAACTATTTAAATATATGCCTTTAAAACCTCAGTACTCTTATTTTTTATTTCCATTTTTATTCTCTCTCTCCTTAAATTCTTCATAAATATTTATTTGTGACTTATTCATAAGATTATTAAATTTTCACTTCGTTTTCTCCACCAAATATTTTTTATTAATTTATCTCAAGATCTTCATCTTTTTTTCTGTGGATTCATGTATCTGTGACTTGACCCCTCTTTTGTGGCATGAAACTAATCTATGTATCCCAGCTTTCTTCATAGATGGTCCTAGTTAAATGTAAACTTGAATAATGATCTATGTGTGATCATTATTCATGATCAATAATGAACATAGAATTTTAATCTTCTCATTTAATTATTAACTTCATTTTAATATTGATTCTAGATAACCTCAACATCATTTGTATTTTTAATTCATTCAAATTTTGTTATTTTTTACTTATGTCAAATATTCAACAAGTATAAAAATGTATTATAGGTCACTAAAATATCCTATGTGAAGAAAAAATATATTATGTATTGATCAATTCCACAAATCTTAGATCAAATATTATTTATATTGAATAATTATTCTATTATTATATAAAATATCATTCATGTTCATTCCTTTTTCATTTTGGCCAGATCAAATATCATACATGAATGATGTTTTCCTTTGTGGAATTTTTTAAATTGAAATTTCATATACATAATATATATATTTCTACACATAAAAAACATATTTAATGGGTAGAGAAAATTTCTTACGCATATGGGTTTTCACATTTCCAATTCACAACTCTTCAAACATATCTTATGTTCTAGGCTAAATTTATTGTGTGTATGATGATTCCTTTTTTCAATTTTAGAAAACTCAAATACCTTATGAACTTAATATAATGTTTTTTGAATATGATAAACACATTTTCAATTTTTATATATAGAAATATGATTCTATAATTCTTCAAAAAATTAGAACCTCTTAAAATAATCCTAGGAGTCTCCAAAAATTTCAAAAAATCATCTTGGTGTTCATAAACACTGAAAGAAGTATATTCCATGACCATCACACCAATGATAGATTATACTTGGTTTTACCTCTTTAATATCTCATTTGACCAACTTTTTTGTCTTGTTCAATTAATCTAATCTCAAACTATCTTCCTTAAACTTCAATAAAATGATATAGTTAGTGACTTCATGTCATAAAAACAAGTCATTTTCATGAAAACTAGTTCTATAATCATTAAAATTAAATAAAAAATAATCCAATAATATTTTCATTTAATCTTGTAATGAGGATAAGTATAAGAATTAATCCTCTCAAATATAATTGTTCAGAATATAATTATGGAACACCAAGTAAAACCATCTTTAAATAATAAATTACAATTGAGATGACCTTTAAATACTTTTAATTCAATCACCTACTTCAACTCATGGAATATTCTCTAGTAGATTCTACACATTAACTCTTAGTAGTTTTTTAATTACTTTACCAAATGATGAGTAGAATAAAATCACACATTTAATGATATTTTCCATCATGCGGAAGAATGAAATTAAATATAATTTAATAACTCCCTTATTCAATTAAATTATTTATTAAAGAATCCATGTTGGAACCTACTTTCAAAAATTGAAATACTCAAGGGGAATTTTCCATCCCCATATAATATTTATAGTGTTCTATGTATAATAATAGCTTTTATGGGGACAATATTATTTTCAAAATTCTTTTTAACCGAAATTTTTTTACCAGATCTTCTTTATTCATATTTATAATAAAAATATTTTCTTTATTATTTTATTCCTTATTGATAAAATATACAACACTAACACAATTTGAGTTTAGAAATCTCACCATTTGTATTTTTTGTCAATACCTCATAAAATTGTATGTAAATATGTGATATATACTCATTAAATTTTATCATTTTTTTACCTCTACTCCTTTTAGAAAATAATTTTGAATCCTATGAGTGTGTATGGTATCAATTATTCTTTATGTAATTTATTATCTATAGTTAAAATGTGTTTTTTATTAGTTTATTCTTAGTGTAGAAAACATTTGGAATTTCATTTAAATATAAAAATTTTCGAATACTCAAATGAAAATAATACCACATTATGTGAACTCATAATAATACAACGATACAGAAGAAGAAGGGTTAATTTTGTCTTTTCAATAATCATAATAGATTATAGCTGTAATATTTCGTTGCAATTTATACATATATGTAGCATTTTATTCTGTAAGAAATTTGAGTAGAAGATAAACATTAAAGAATAATACAAAAAAAATTATAGTGGTTTGTGGCACAAAGATCATCTATTCCACTCCACTAATTCTCTCTCTATGGGATCTGTGATTTTCACAAGAAAGGTCCTCATATCATAAGATCTTCAAAACTGCGTATAGGTAGTTCACACATTTACAATGATAATTTAGTGAAACATATGGTTCTTTAATAGGAAATATAATTTTTCACATCTTTGTTTGAGAATTATATAATCATCCAAAATAGACTCTGAGAAGTTGAAACTCTAATAAATTAATGGAGTAACATTTGATTGAATTTACATGTTATTTTAAATAGTTTCAGTAGAAACTGACTGAATACAAATCTTCTACTTAAAATATTAATTTATTCAAGAAATAACATATTATAATACATTATGTTTGTGAATGATCTTAAATAATAATATCAACAAACAAAAAATATAAGTAGGTATATTGAAACATGATGTTGAAACATGTATATCATCAATGTGTAGCTTCTTTAGAAATAAAAATGACACTCAGTATTTTGTTTCTCTATAGTAGTTATGTATTAAAAATATATTGTATATATATTCAACAAAAATAAAAAATACTCTATATGTATATAAAAATAATGCCTTTTCTTTGGTTGAGAAAATCCAATAATGTTTCTTGACAAATCACAATTATTCAATTTTATATCATTCATGCGAGTCGTAGCATCCCATAGAATATAATAGATTTAATCCATTGTATATAAGCCTTTAAATTGATCAAAACGATCCTTTGAATTGTTCATAAAATAGTATTTTATAGATATTTAATTCCATCTAGATAATTTCATAAATCCTAGAAAATATCCTTAATTTATACAACATCATTGAATAGTTAAATGTAGGTTTCTTCATGTGAAAAAAACTCTGAACCTAGGGTTTAAAATGTATGGTTGATCAGAAAAGTAGTGTTGATGAACCATATATTTATTTCAATAAATGTTTGGTTCCTTACAAAAATTAGTCTTCCATATTGAACATATGGTTTTTTATCCGTACTTTATCTTTTCTCAAACGCAGGGTTCTATGTAAATATAGGATTGGTAAACCATACTTCTCCAACAGCATAGTGTATATGATTCCTACATTCTATTTTAAATGTAGGTTTTATTAACCACACATAGTTCTTATAATTACCAATGTTGGGTAGATAAAATATTTCCAAAATACTTTTAAAACATGTTTACAATACTTTAAAAAATATTATAACCCATAAATAAGATAACTTTTTCTTGAAATAAATTATTAAATAATAATTACATTAATATAATTAGTAAAACAAACAAGGGTATTAGTGATCATCAAAATCAATAATATTTATATATCATTTTTTATATAATATCTTCCCAACAATCTATTGGTTTTTAATTATACCAAAAACCATAAAATAAAATAGAAAATATATTAATTGTAAACACAAATGAAATAATATCTTTAAAAAGATATAGAGATCATAGTCATTAATTTAGATAGAAAATTAATTTCATTTAACTGGTAAAATAAATTGATAATTTCATTATATTATCAATAATAATGTGTTTACCTAATTTTCAACTCCTTTTTCTGATATCAAAAATAAATTATATGAAAATGGATTAAAAAACATTCAATGTATGAAAATTGTAAATGCATGTTACATACTATATAAGAAAAAAATGAGATATGATTTTTTAAAGAAAATATGAAAATAAATAACAATAAACAAAAATTTAATAAGAAAAATAATTTCATAAAAATTTGTTAATGATTACACGAATAATTTTCGATGATATATGATTAAAATGTAGGCCTAGATGAGTGTGAGAGGGATGGTACAGAAGAGGTGTCAAATTCTGGTGAAACTTGGATAGCTTTAAGAATAAACATCAATTATTCCATCTATCCTCTTAAACATTTAGTAAAATTTTCCACCAACTATCACATTAAAATCTCTAAATATTGATCAATATTTAAACTTTCTACCAAATTTACATACAGAATTTCGTGAACATTTTTTTCTGACAGAACAAACTGAGATAGAATTAAACCTAAATGACTGAGAAGTGTCTTGAAGTTGGGCTCACCGAAATTTAGATTCTCAATTAGATCGCATTGATTTTATAACAAAAAATTGAATGTTTCACTATCACACTATAAGTCTGTAAGTCTTTCATTGAAATAATAAAAGTAAAACATTTATTTCTTCAAACCTTATGAATAAATCTATAGAATTTTGAGGTGTTTATTAGAATCTATAGACTTATTGGAAATACTTATGAAACACTCACACCAACTCCACAAATAGAATTCCAAATATCTGAAATTTGTTTTGGAAATAGATTCTTATTGGATCTTCCAAAACTAATCATCCATTTTACTACAAAAAATAATAAAAATATCTTCTTAAAACCATGATATCTCTAAGATTATGCAAATAAGCTAAATTATTCTTATACCTCTCTGGTAACCATTGTAAATATTTAATATTCCAAATATTTTCATGCATCCACAACCTCACTCTAAAAACATGAATTTTCTTCTCACAATTTGTTAAAATAAATAAAAAACCCATTAATTCAATTTTTCAAAGAGTTAGATGATTCTTATTTTTTGGGTTTGAGATAGTTGGCCTCTATCTACCAATGTAAAATATTTTTCTTTAATTTTCTCACTATAGGAAGAAAATACAACCAAAATTACCTTTTTAGAATCAATAGTTTCAAAATTTTCCATGTCCATGAAATTAGCTATAACAGAAATTGATTGATTCTGGGATAATCTCGTAGTGTTAACTATTACTAATTTTTATTTATCATTTACTTGATAATTATCTTAAACTTTATATTTATTATAAGTTCTTTGATTCATATTTTTATCATGATTGATAATAAAAGCCTCTTAATCTTCTCTATTTTCTAGTCAAGTGACTTCATTGGCTACAGTGACCTCTGATTCTGATGCCTAAACTATAGTAACCTGGGATATAAGTTCATCCATTGGTCTACTCCGGATGAAAAGTGCCTCATAATTTTGTTTTTCTGAATTATCTCTAAGAGATTGAGGTAAATTTCTCTCAACTTATTTTTCTGAGGTGTTATATCTAATAAGGCATCTAAATTTCTAAACTACGTCACAAATTATATATTTTATAACTTCTACTCCAAATCCATTTTTTTGGTATTTTCAAAAATATCTTGTTAGTGTTCTCCACCAATAGGTAACATTATTCATTGTAATTTACTCCATAAAAAACAATTCTTCCTTATAGTTCCAGTAGTAGTAATGTTAATTTGATAACACTTTTTTTGTATGTTCACATCTCTAATTGTACCTCTTTTATAGAGAAGAAAATAAATTACCCTTACAAAAGGGTAACATGACATTCCATACTATTGTTGGAAAAAATATTTATTTTACCAAAACATGTACCTTATGAAATAAAACATAATATCACTCATCATTAAAAATATCATATACAAGTCTGGATAAAGAATATTTTCAAGTTTCATAGTTCATGGAATTATTACAGACTAGATAAACATGACCAACACATTCTAGTCAGCCTCAAGATCCCATAATGATCATTTCTCTTATTTTGGTGGATCCAAATAGAATTGAAATAATATCTACTAAAGTATATTAATTATTTTTAATCAACAGATGATCATACTAAAAACCACCTTCTTAGGGACACATAAAAACGTTTTATGTTTCTATTGAAGAGATAGAATAATATATATCATTTACACAAGTTATAGTGACATACTTTATGTCACCAAAAATAAACATAACATTTTTTAAGAACTATTTGAATTTTATATCAAAATTAAACTCATTTTTTCCTTAAGTAAAAAAAAATTTTGAACCTTCAAACACTATAGCATACCTTAGAAGAATATTTTTATGATTGAACCATTTTAAATATATTACCTTTCATTGAAGAAATTTTCATTAGGTGATGCATTGTCACTTTTCCCTTATTTGTTCGCGTGCATCTCATTTTTAATCATCAACATTACTACTAATCAGAATTTTTAATGTTAGGATATAAGGGTTTCAAATGAAAAACGATAGATCTTAAAGACAAAAGGGTTTGAATACGGAGAGTGAGAGTGAATGTGAAGAAGAAACGAGGTTCTTTGATGGTTTTGGTAATGTCTATCTGGTTTATTGAGCCAATTACCCGTTGTAATAAATAATTGTTTATTTTGAAAAGAAGATATTATTCAAAAATGAAATAAGATCTTATTTCGTTCAAAAAATAAATGAATATAGAATTATAATATGATTTAAAATGATTGACACATAAATTAATGAAACCAATTAATAAAAATTTATTTAAAATTAAATAATCATCACTCCACCTAAAAAAACTAAAAACATCTAGTGGGAACTGGTTTAGTAAAAGATTCAAAAAGATGATATTCATTATTTAAAATTTATAAATATATATAATTTTTAAGAAAATGTAAAATTATAAAATGATTTCTTATATCAGTATTATTCATCCATGAATGAATTAGAGAAATTTTGGAAATATTAATTACACTTGTATTATCTAATAAAGCAGGTATATTTTAAAAATTATGTTCAATGTCCAATAAGGAGTGTTTCATCAACAACACTTCTTCATAGAAAATGCCAGCAGATATATATACCTCCTCAAATTTTAACACATCAATTGAAAGTTGTTTCTTACTCAAACATGAAACTAATTATTTTCCTAAAAACTGATATATTCCCGATGTACTTTTTTATCTAATCTACACCCTCCAAAATCATCACCTAAATATGATAATAAATTAAAATTATATATTTTTTTGGTATAGTAGAGATTAAAAAATATTTCCTTTTAAAAATAAAAATAATCATAGTAGTAGGATAGGATTATTTTTATCTTGACAAATATCTAGGTAGTAAACATACAAAAAAGATTATTTCTAGTCTTTTATAAGTAAGATATAATAAACTTACAATCATAACTATTTATAAAATGTTCTCAAATTGTTCTCCAGATTCATATAAATAAATTTTTACATTATTAGACATGGTAGTTGTGTAAGTCATATTATTTTGTAGTCCAATATTTTTTAATAAATAAATAATTTATTTGATTTTATTAAAAAAATACATAATATTTTTGATAAATTTGAAATCATAGAAATCATTTTAATTATCCAATCATACTCATTACAAATTCCTTTTTCATAGTGTTAAAAAAATAATTACAAATCCTTTTATTTGTTGAACAAAAAATAGCATCATATAAATTTATTTTTACTATTAATATATTAGAAAAAATGGTTTTCTTAAAATAAGTATGATCTAGAAAACTAATAGAAAATAAATTTTTAATAAAAATAAGCTTAACATTTCATATCATTCTCTGGGTGTTTTTTTAAGTTCCTAAAGAAATTTAATAAGTTTAAAATTGTAATTTTGTAGATGAGGGTTTTCAAAATCATTTGGTCTTCAAAATAAACTTACTTTATTAAATATCCATTTGAAAAAGAAAATTTGAAATCCATATGGTATAATTTAGAATTTACACGAGATTCATATTCTAGAAAGATTATAATTGATTTTAATTTAGCAGTAGGTATGAAATTATTCATCATAGTATATTATTTCTTCAACAGTGTAACCTTTTTCAACTAATCTCTATTTATTTCTAGTAATAGTCCCTTGATCATATTTTTTATTTCTAAAAACTATTTGGTTCTTGTTATAGGATAATTAGATCTTTTGTGTAATCAATCCTGAAAATTATTTACAATGAATTTATTAATATATTTTTTTCATAAAAATTAACCAAATTTAAACATTTAAACTTCTTTAATAGTTTTAGGATCTAATTGTGATTGAAGGGATAAATATTCATTAATGTTTCTTAAATTTATTCTAGTTATTAATACTATATATTGATTTCATATTATAGTTTATAAAGGGCAATCCTTTAATGTTCTATATTTTTTAGGTAAGACACTTTCTAGTTCATCTGCTTCCTGTTCTTCAAGATGGGACTGAATTTATTTTATTTTATTTTCCAAATTTCTATTAGGTGATTCAACTCCCATGTTGTTAATAGAGTCAAAAAAACATCATTTTGATTTTTATTTTTGTCAATAGATCACAATATCTTGAATGGGCCGAAGGCCTTAATTTTATTTTATTATGGACAATCCCTCCTTTAACGGGTTGAAGGGGAACCCGTACATAACCCGTAGGCCCACCGAAAAAGGCTCGACTAACCCGCAATACATGACCTGAAGGCCTAGAGGGAAACCATTCCCATTACATGATTCATAGGCCCAACCCACTAGAACTTCTCCTCCCCAGCTTTTGTGTCATTGATCACCTAGCTCCCCCACCTTGCATTGCTGATCGGTTAGAATTTCTCCATACAAAGCTACTCGGTGTCTGGTCCTAATGGTGGCTGCCATACCCTCTCATTCTTCCAATCCGGTTAGCTCTGCTTCTGGTGGCTGCTACTCTTGCATCCAAATACATTGAATTAATTTACCTTAGTTTTTATATTATTCCAAATTTCATTGGTTTTCTTTTTAATAATATATCTTATTAAAACTATATTAATGAAATAGAAAAATGGGTTTATGAATTCTTTCTAAAAATTTATAGGAAGGATATATTCATTTGACATTGTCCTTTCCATTTCATGAATAGTTTTGTTTCTTATTTCAACAATTCCATTTTTAGGTGTTCTTGGTGTAGAGAAGATGAGTTTAATACCTATGTTTTAAAGAAACTTCTTGATTCTCGGAATCTCAACTATGATCGCTTCATAATTAAATTATTTTTAAATATTTCTCATTTTGAAGAATTTTAATTTTTTTCTAAAAACAGTAAAGATTTCACCATTAATTTTATAAAATTAAACATAATTAAATTATAAAAAATCATCTACAAATTAACACACATAAAATTTTCTTCCAAACATGCTTCTATTTATGGTCCAAAAAAATACATGTGTATATGTTCTAGCATTTTAGATGTAGACAACATTGTTAATTAATTTGAAAGATGATTTTTGTTGTTCTCTAATTTGACTTTAATCATGGAGTCTATCATTACCATTTTATAGACAAAGAAAATAAAAAACAAGGTGTTTCTTAGATAATTTATATAGATTAAATATATTGTAGTGTCTATGTATTATATAACATATCTAGTACTCATAAGTCTCAGTAGTTATATACTTCACTTTTTTTACTAATGGAATCTTGATCCTGGGTATAAGAATTTTTAGTTCATGGTGCTCAAAATTTTAAAATTTTATCTTTGAAAAGTAACAAAGAATTATTAGAGAAATAAATATAAAAACCATCATCACATATATGAGATATACTTATCAGGTGGTGCTCAACCCCTTGAAATTGTATCACTTTGTTGATTGAAATTGAATTTGGATCTACAACTTATCCAAATCCATCTTTATTCCCTTTAGCATTTTCTAAAATAGTGTCCAGACCACCATCCATTTTATAAAGTGCATGAAAATATTAAGAGTCTCCTCTCATGTGTCTTGAGAAACCATTATACATATATCATACATAATTTTTTTTCATGTGATCATTTTCCTTTAAAAGTATTTAAATAATATTTTTTGTTACCCATACTTTATTGGGTCTAGCTATGTCATTAATTAAATATATAAGAATCAATGTTTTCATTATTTTATCAGAATTTTCATTAATTTCATTAGATATTATTTTCAAAAATAAAATATTTTTAAATTCCATTAATTTGAGGATTTATTATCCAATAATTGTTGGAAAATATCCTTTTATTCAACATTATAAATAGATGTTATTTTTAGAACATGGAACAAAATAATATCAATTAAAGTTTTATTTTACTTATTTCAATTCTTATTCCATTTTTTTAATAACATCTTTCCAAGAGTCCCATTTAATTATTTTTCTCATTTGTTTAAAATACATACAACACTTTTAAATGATTATATTTAATCTTTATGTTCTTTTATTCAAATTTTGATGAATAGTAAAATATTATATAGTTGGATTAAATTTTCAATTAATTCTTTTTGTTTTTTTATCATTACGTCTTTTTCAATTAAAATATTATTAAGAATTGTTTTAGTGACTTTTGACTTTTGTCTAACAGTTCTTATTTTTCTTCAAAAATTGTGAAATAAGCAATGAATTTCCTACTTGATTAGCTATCAGAATCAGAAGCATAAGAATATTTGGATTATAACTCATCTACATCTTTATTCATAATTAAGGGGATTTATTTTAAATTTTTGTGGATCTGTTTATGAGTTAGATTGAAAGATCTAGTAGATTTTTCATACGCACTGAAGTTAGACTTCACAGATCTTTTCCCTTTGTGCTCATAATCATTATTCTTCTAATTTAAATTTTCTATCTTTATTCATTATTATTTTAACGAGGGAAATCCTATCTAATATGAACCATCTCTTTTTATTCATTCTATATTACTTCTTTAGATTAATTCCCATCAATATCGAAGGATTTTTTGAATCCACAATCTTTCCTTTAGAATTTTCTAAATTTTTTGGTTAACTAATTGAGTTCTATTTTAGAATATAAGAAATACGAATCCTTTGAGATTTTTACATATTCTTTAAATTTATTTTTATTCTTCTGAAATGTATCTTTAATTGAATTTTTTTCCATTATTACTATTTTATGATCATGAACTTCATATTACTTCTCTTCTTCATACATCATCAAGGTTCCAATAAATTGTTTCATGACCATATAATTGACTCAAGATGATTGTCTTATATATGTAGATATAACATTCCAAATTCAGGGTATTACTCTATTTACTTTTAGTGAATGATCTGATTGAGTAATTTAACCTCCTAATGTAGTGAAAACATTGACTATTTTTATCAACCATCTATTTATTTGGGTAATAATTTCACCATCATACATTTTGATGGTGTCAGACTTTATTTTTGTAGTAGCATACCTTAATTTTATGACATTTTAATTTATATCATATACAAATGAATTTGAGTTCCAAATTTCATAAGAAGTAGGGTGTTACTATACTTGGTTTAATTCATCAAGACGAAGTCCCCAAATAATATCATTAATTTCTTTCAAATTGATTTCATACATAGATTTATTTTTAGCATCACATGTTTTTTGTTTTTCAATAATTGAAGATTGTTTTATGATCTTTATATAAACATTAAATCCATGATTCTTCATATAGGTGATCATTTTAGATTTCTAATATCCACAGTTATCATCAGTGAAATATGGAGCACGTATCATTGGTAATGACCCAAATTATTATAAATAAAATTTCATTTTTTGATTTATTTATATGTGTTTTTAGGTATTATGGTTATATAAAAAATTCAATTATTTGGTCATATTATATCCTATTTAAATTACTGTTAAGAATCCTTGTAATTTATAATATAGTGGTCAAATAGTGATCAAATGATTATTATAAATACAAGGTTTTAACGAATCCAATTGGGAAATACAAAAGATGTGATGACCTCAACCAGTAGGACCATACTCTATTAAACTCATTTATCATATCTTCTAAGGGAGATAGCATCACTTGGATTTTCTCTAGACCAATCCCAAGTCGATATCTACCAACATAAGCATGAATGAAAATGTTTATGGCATATATTTAATCTCATCGAGATCATCTCACAAATCATGTTCGCTGAACCAACCCATGAAAATATCCCTATCATGCACCTTACAGATAGGGTGTTTTTTGTTGTATTGAAGGGATATTTATCAAGACCCTAAAAATATTTTTATCTTAATTATTTATTATGTAATGATAAATATATTTTCATTCTATTATTGTAACTTTATAATTTTTTTTATTTTGATACAATATAACATAAACTATATTTTTTATTAGTATTAAAATTAAATAAAGACATTTATTTTGATAAATTAATGGATTTTTTAAATAAATAATATTATATTAAAATATTATTATTAAATACAATTTATTAAATATAAATTATCTTATAATTTTTATGAGGTAAACTTTAATTTTTATAAGTATTCAAAAACTATTATTTCAAAAAACCTGTCATTTTTCAATAACTATGGATTATTATTTTAAAAGTGAAAATAAACATTTTTAGAAAATTATTTTGAAAATTTTAATATTATTTTTGGAATAAAAATGTTTAAAATATCCAATGGTGAATTTTTTATATTTTTCTAAGACAGCCAAATTTTCAAGAAAAAATAAAATAACATATAAATATATGGTTCATATTATGACATAATAATGGACCAAAAGTGATGTAAAGATACTATAAAATAAATAAACAACTGAATATATGTTTTCCTTTTAAAATAATAGGATTTTATTTTTATTTTATTAATTTTATTAATCCATTATGAATCCACCAAAACCATTAATACTTTTTAAGGATTCCATATTCTTTCTTTAAGAGTATGACTCACTTAAACATAATAAAGGGTATAATTTTATTATTTCATCCCATGTACATGTAAAATATTTAAAACAACTCCCATTTTTTATAAAACATGTTGAAAACAATTAGAATTTTTGTGGTTTTGGTTATTTTGTTATATAGAGTCCAAAACCTAAGTTTGAGAAATTTTAAATAAATCCCCACTCATTTCTTTTATAAACCCACCCAAGATCCCATTTATCTTCACTAAAAATCTTTGGATAATTTTTTGACTCTTCCCTCTCCTCACTATATTCCTTCTAAGGTTCCCCCAATCTCTAAATAATCCCTTCCCAAATATTTGGAGTCACACACTCATGTAAGGGATCCTCACCATCTCTTATTTGTTCAAGTTTCTTTATTATATTATGCCTTCTATATTAAATTATTAATATATGTATACATCATTACATAATCCAGTTACTTCACATTTTATGTAAAAATTATTTTATACCACTTTATGTCTCATAAACCCATTTTATTACTTTTTATGTGATGTCGTTATGATGCTAAAATTTCCTCGTGATTTTCCATGCCGAAACAATTGGGTAGTGAATTAAATACACATTTCCTATGAAGGGTTTTCACCTTTATATTCTTATACATTATTGACTTCTAAATTTTATGTATGTATTCTAATCTCTTTGATATTGTGATAAAATATGTGGATGATTGAAACCATGTTTTATGATCTATGTGGCACACTTAAGCATGAGAATAAAATGAATGTGACGGATGTGCCCAGAATTATATAGTGCTATAATGAATTGGTTAATATTTAGTCTCATGAAATATCATTTTCTCATAGGTAGTAAACCTTATTTATTTATGAGGCATTTTAAATCATGATTTCTTGGCATTTAGACTTGAACTATGTTTATGATGTAGTGTTTTATGTTGTTTCCACATTTCCCATGTTATGATTATCATGCAATATCATGCCTTATTATTATTTTTTAATATTCTCAAACCTTTTATTCCCCATTTATATGACCATCATCTAATAGGTATCATATTATTCCATTTTTAATACCTTACTAGGATTTATAGCTTACCCCTTTCTTATGTTTGTCCCCAGGTTATCCCAGGCAGTTTTAAAAGCTATTGAATTTTAAGAGAATATTAAGGATGTTTTCAAAAATGTTATTGTATCCCATGTTTAAGATGTTGCGCAATGTACCCAATTCTTGAAGACACTATAATTATCAATCTTCCAAGTTGTATTAAGTGAAATTATATGTAATAAAGTGTGAATTAGTGTGTAATAAAGTATGAGATCTTTCTAGTTGGTATCAAATGAAAATTCTAGTTATTTTTTGGATTAGGATTTGAAAAATCGATAAAAATTCATAGGGATAATAAAAATTACTAGAAAACATTGATAAATTTTGGTAATTGTAGAGTAAATGGTTTATCAAGAAAATAAATCCATCTATGGATAGTAAAAGTAGAAGTGGTTTTGGAATATATGTACCATGGTGTAATACCTCCGACATGGTTTATCGGGCCTAACTTAGCATAACCCGGTACATGACAACAAGACTTAGTACACACCCAGTATGAAAGTCCCATGGGATATTCCTTGATAAATTCATAAGATCATTACAAACCATTATTGATGGAATAAAAAATTCCCTTAAGAATATATGTTAGGAACTAGATCATGGATAACATAGATTGAAGCCTTAAAATTCATAAGTTAAGAAATAAATGTAATTGCTATATTGTCCATTTAATTTCATTTTATTACCCTTTATGTGTTTTGTAAATTAAAATTCTCATACCATGTTTTCTTTTTATTCTAGCCAATGGACTGAAATAGGAGGAATCAGGTAAACAATCAAAGAAATGGGAAATGTGATGACTTTCCCAATGAGATACCCAACCCAATGGGATAAGGAATCATGAAATCTAAAATGATACTCTCTCAGTTGAATCAGTTTCTGAATAGAAACCTAGATCATGAGTATTTTTCAAATCCCCCTAAGAGAGAACAAGCTACAATTGATATCATTATGTGACAAAGGCCTCTAACTCTCAAGGGATCATCTAATCCCTTAACCATGGAATAATGGATCAACTCCATTGATAAAATATTCTCCATCATTCAATGCTCTAAGCTAGAGAAGGTTCTACTCATTTTTTTATCATATGGAGGGGGAAGCTGATTAGTGGTGGTTATTGATCAAGAATATAGAGTCTAAGGAAGATATCATAGTGATTTGGTGGAAGAAATCCCAAATAAAAATTTGATCAATATTTTCCTCGAACTCTTTATCTTAAAACAGGAAGGGGTTTTATTACCCTTAGTCAAAAATATGTAGAATCTATCTGGGTTAATGAGTCAAACATCACAAGACTTGAAATATATGCCTCTGACTAATTTGTAACCCTTTATTGCAAGGTTGAACGCTTCTTTAGTGGGCTAAAACCTAGTCTATTAAAATATTTAGTGATCTATGACCTTTATATATATGAGGAATTTATCTGATGTACCCTCAATATAGAAATTGATATTGGATAATCACAAGGGTTTCATGAGGATAAGAATAAAAAGTAGAGTTTAACTTTGGTAGTCCAATGGTGATATCAAATAGCGCTATGAAATTTTAACATCCCACTTGTCAAATGTGAGGAAATAAGAACCCAAGAACTTTCCTAATGGGAATGAGGAAATGAATTAGGTATATGTACAAATGATACCTAGAAAAGAATTTCAGATAAGAGAAACATGTTAATGTCATGGAGAAAAGTAATTCTATAGTCAACCTTCATCACATTTTCCATTTCTTCAACTATAAAGAACCAGGTAACTTTTAAAACCATTGAAGTAAGACATGGGTTTTTTGTATACAACCAATAATTGTTGCGGTAGCAAGGGAGATATTTCTCTATCAAAAACACTTTGTTAGATTTAGATAACAAATTGGGCACAAGTATTCAAGTTATCCATTCAAGAATAGGAAAAATATTTTTTATATTATACTTCTATGGATTCCTTCATATCAAAAATGTTTAGTAGAATTATTCAAACACCACCACAAATCATGGATATAGAGATATCTGTGAAAATAGGGAATAGGAAAAATATTTCATCACAAGTATATAACTCATCCATTTTCAAAATTTTTTGTTTTAACTTCCTAGATAATATTGTAATAATCCCTTTAGTGGAATTTGGTGCAGCATTGGGAATTGATAGAATTTTCCAATATATGGGCAGCATTAATTTCCACAAAAAGTAAATCTCTCTCTATATTGAGAATCACCCACTGATTCTATACAAGTTCAAAGAGGAGGAAGAATCTTATTTAACACCAATATCTTAAGTATGGATATTATCTACCTACAAGAAATTGTATATATCACAAATTATTATGTCTAGGAAAATAATCATCCTCAAATACAAGCCTATTATGAGGGAATATGCTAATATCTTTCCCAAAGAATATAATGGTCTTCCTCCAAGACAAGAGGTTGAATTTCCAATAAATATTATACCTAGGTAAGTACCATTATCCAAGACTCCATATAGAATTTATTGTTTGGAACATGTGGAGTTGAAGAAAAAACTACAGGAGAATCTGGATAAAGGGTTCATATTCCTAGGTGCTTCACCAAGGGGTGCACAAGTCCTGTTCATCCAGAAAATGGATGGGTCACTACACCATTACATTGATTATTGTGACCTCCGCAAGACCATGATAAAGAAGACGTATCCTCTTTCTCAGATTGATGACTTGTTTTATTAGATAGGTGGATCACAATACTTATCCAAGGTGGATCTATGGTCCAGATATTATCATGCAGGGTGAATAAGAAGGATATCCCCACGACTTCTTTTCATAAAAGGTACGAGCACTATGAGTTCATAGAAATTCATTTAAGACTCACTAATTATCTAAAAATCATCTATAACATGATGCATAAAGACTTTATAGATTACCTAGAAGATATTTGGTAGTATTTATTGATTTTATTCTAATATACACAAAAATCATGGAGGGTCAGCAGGAGTATCTTAACACTATTCTAAAAACATCACGAAAGGAGAAGATTTATTCCATTTAAAGAAAGTGTTTGTTACGATTGAAGGAAGTAACATTCTTATGGAATATAATCAAAATAAATGTGATATCAATAGACCCTTCAATGTCAGAATAAATTGATGAATGGATGAGGCCATCATATGTGTCAAATATCTTTAGTTTCCTTGGATTTTCTGGGTATTATCATCCATGTTCAAGAAATTTATTGTGATTATCAAAACCAATAACCAAGCTAACTCTGAATGAAATAAGGTTTTCTTGGAATGATGAGTGTAAAGAGAGATTTAAGGAGATAAAAAGGACACCAATAACTATCCATGTGCTCACATATCCCACAATTGGATAACATGTCATAGTAATTAGCGATGAATTGAAAAAGGGATTCAGTTCTTTGTTAATGTAGAATGAAAAAGTCATATCCAATTCTTAAACGAAGAAAAAATTTAAGAAAAAGAACCACCCAACACATGATTTGGATATTAATTTAGTAAAAATAACTGTAATAATATGGTGGCATTATCTCTTTGCAGAAAACTGTGAAACATATAAAAATAAAAATTATAACAAGTACATATTCATTAAAAAAGAGATGAATATCCACCAACAAAAATTGTTAGAGCTTATCAGGGACTATGACTGTACAATTCACTACCATCCAGGGAAAGATAATAACGTGAAATATTATTTAAGTATAATTGATTTATTAATTTTATCATTTATTAATGTTTAGATGGATCCAATATTCCAACATTTATAAATGATGGACATGAGAATCATAAAGGAGGGAAAATTATCAATACTTTCACAAATGATTGCTCTACTTTACCTTATAGAGAGGTTATAAGAAGATCAAATATATGATTTTGGAATTTAGATGAAAGTAGAAACAATAATAAAAGTTAAATCATTATAATTAAATGGTAATTAATGAGGAGTTGGGAAATTTACTTCCATATTATGTATATAATCAAATCATGAGTTAAATGAAATTTTAAAAGATGCACATAGCTCAACTGTCACGAACCAAATATCACCACCATCAAATCTGGATCCGAAACTGGCCTGTGACAAGTCCTTAAGGTCATTCCCTATCCCCAAATTCTGTCACAAGTGCCTGGGTATCATTTATATCAGTTTGGGAATGATCTACCCAAATATGAATATATAAACATCAAAAACATTTAACAAACTAAATCTAAAAAGTTCATAATAAGCAAGGTTTATACAAAATCCAGAACTGAATAAAAGGGTTTAAAGTCAATAAAAGAGGTCCAAAGACACAAAGTAAAAATAGAAAAAAATCCCCATGTACTCCACACGACAAGGGGTCATCACCCACAAGCCATCTCCACAACTCCGCACCAAAGATGGGAGGTAACAACCCAAACCGCCATCTCTCAAATCCTTTCCTTTACCTATGTCAAACATGACCAAGTATACATAAACCCAAGGGGTGTAAGTAGGTTGTGATCCTAATACCAATAGGATACCACCCAACTTTTCCAAATAGTATTTAATACAAGGTGAAAAATAAAGTAGTTTTAATTTGTAAGGGAAAACAGTAACAATTTTCAAGAAATGAAACTTTCAAATGTAAATAGTTTTCAAAATAAAACTTTCATAATGTTAACACATTTGAATAAAAAATGATATATACTATAATTTACAAAAAACACACCCTAAGACAAGGTTAAATTCCACGAATCCAATGAGCACAAAAACCGAGAACACCCCTAGGCACCAGATAGTCTCGATCCCTATGCACTTTATACCTCAGTGTAAAGTAACCATAGTAAAATCTGTTCTCATGAATGAGCCACTAGTAGGGAACATACCCATAACCAATTTTTCATACATAATCATCAATATAGTTTATTTAGAGTTGTCGTTATCCATTTTCTCAGTGAAACAATGAAAAACCTATCTGGTTCACTAGTCGTACTGGTATATATCCGCCCACCTAGGTACCCAGGATTCCCCCTTTGTGCTCAAAAAATTTTTGTATAATAAATACATATATTTTCATAAAAAAAACCACTAATAGTAACAAAAAAAACAATACATTAGCTACACACACATTATCCCACTTAAAAAACACAACAAAACATTTTGATTTTCAATAAAACAACTTCTCAAAATCTCACATTGTTTTGCACAAAAATTCCTTGAAATATCCACTTTGCGCACTATGTGCACACTTGTAAGTCATAAAAACAATTCAATACCCCTCAATTAAACCAAAAAATCAGTTATGGGACAACCCCATATAAACCAAAAAGTTATATCTTTTTTAAAATCTTTATTTTCACACAAACTTGGCACTTTAAATCCCTATGCTTTTCAAACACCATTAAAACAAACTTTCCCAGCAATAACCAAGGGGAATAAACATTCAAAATAGTATTTTCTACCCCAATACACTTCTATAAAATCAACTAAGCAGTTACAGGGAACCCCCAAATGAATCAATAGAAGATTTATTTGAAGGACCCCCGATTTCACATAAAAATGTCACTAAAAATTTATTTGCTTTACAAAAACCCCTAAAAAATTTTTGCACCAATAATAAAATGAAATAGACATGAAAATACCATAAAAACATCATGATAACCCACAAAGATTTCATACATATTAGAATCACCTACCTTAATTGATAGAACCCTTGAAAATATTTGCGAAAATACAACCTCACCATCATCGTACCAGAAGTGGGTGAAAACCAAACTAAAACCCCAAGATTAGATAATTAAAATCAAAGATTACACCTAGGTACAAAACCCTAGTTGCGGGAAAAGAGAAACCTCAATTATATGGGAAGAAACCCTAAATAAATGAGAGAGAACAAAGATATAATCACTTACTTGAAAATAACTTGGAGTTTCCCCATCAAAATCCCACTCAAAAGGGGGTCCCAATGGAGGTTTGGGAAAATTGGAGACCTCCCATGGATGAATTGGTTGAATGGGGGAATAAAGGGGTGAATTTGGATAATTCATATGAGGTAAAACTTGTAATTTGAAAATATTTTTAATGACTGGGACAAGGAAAAATGATTTTATTGCATGGTTTAGCAAATCATCTGCCCAAACCGTGCAACCCCTTCTTCCACCCAAAAGTGTCCAAACTCCCTCATATTTTGAGGGTTAAAAGGGGAAAACTTAGGGGGAAATATAGACCATGGATTAGGGGAAATAATACCCAAAATAAGACCACCTTTTCACCTCACGACTCATCAAATGCAAGGGTACAAACCACCCCCAACAACTTACCCCACAAGGGGTTCCAATATGAGTGTCAAAAATACAACTACAAACCACCTAAAACATATACCATAACTTTAATAAAATAGGAGGACATGTTCCATAAAAATCCTTATGACTATGGTCATAGATCAAAACCACAAGAGACACTAAATATTTAAACCTGGAACACCCAGAAACTGAGAGAAATCTTAGAACCAAAAGAGGACTTTAACGAAGCATGGAATTTAAGTTCTGTGTGTGAAAATTCTCCCCACCATAAATATTTCTTCCCCTAGAAATCCAAAACAACACTAGATGAAAAAACAGATCCCAAATGATAGACCAAGATGACCTCCCTTGCCACGATTTCACCTGCTTCAAAAAGGCCAAACACGTCCAGTTGATCAAACAAAGTAAGAAAACACTCTCACCAAACAAAACATACCCCACATACCTAAAATAATAAAACAAATTCAAACAACATCCCCAAAACAAACAGCTTGAACAATACCAGATGATGATCAAGAAATCCACCTGAAACAAACCACAAACTCGAATAATGCTACCCCATCCTTACTAAAACAAAACCACTGAGCATGCCCTAATTCCAGATTTACCCTAGTAATAAATTTTTGGTTACATAGCCTCAAAAAATACTACCTCAAATCAAGAAAACACCATGTAAAAAACCAATTCATTGATATGGGTTGACCCAAACAGACATCCCACCACGAGGGACAACTTAATTTCTTAGACAGAATCAGAACACCAATTAGGGAAGGCCCGAATGGTCTCCCCAATGTAAGGGGTAAACTAAAATTAGAATTTTTTCTAAGAGAACTTACATGAGACCCATGATGGGTATCTAAACCATATGAACCAACCATCATATCTGACCATCACAGGACGACATGAAAAGACCCCAAAATTTAAAGATTTGTCACGGTCGCACGGTTAGTCTGCACTGTTTGGGAAACTGTGCGCTAACCATACGGATAATTCTGTCAAAAGGTGATTCATAACATGGTCACATGGGATGAGGTACATGACCACGTGGAGACCGTGCGATAGCTACTACCTTTTATCACACAGTTTCCAAGGTTAGCGCATAGTTACTTCTAACCATGTGCAAACCGTGGGCTTCAATATGCCTAGCCCAAATTTCAATATTTTCTCCAAAAATTAAAAGTAAACCCAATGAAATAACATGAACTCAGGATATAACATGGGAAAAAGGTAATCCCACATCTTTCCACTGATCGTGAAAAATTGGAACAACAAGATGTCACCAAAGGTTTAAAATATTCCCATATTTCATACTACGGATAGGACACTGACCAAATGTTTGAATGACTCTGGTATTTCCCCTGACTACGCCTCAGCTTCTCTCCAGGACCTATGGCTGGAGCTCAAATTATGGAAGAATCTTTTCCCTCATAGTTAGGATTTTGAAACCCCCTAAAGAGAACTTCTTCTTCCATTGTCGCAAACAATTACACCATGATATCAGATAGTCTCAATGATATATGACACACTTTAAACCCACTTTACCCCAACCCATAATTTTACCAACACAAGGATTATAGGATACCCACATGTCACCCCTTGTTTCTTCAGATGAGAAACAAAAGAATAAGAGGACACATAGAAACACCTTTTTATAAAACATAGGATTTCGAAATTTCCTAAAACAAGACATGCATCCCATAAAATAGATACTCTCATAAGATTTCACAACCTTCACCCTTACAGTAGAAAAACAAAAGAAATATCAAGGTGCCACTGAACATGACCACTAAGGATAGTAAAAAGTAACACTAGGAGAGGGACCTTATGCCGAGTCCCCAATAACACATGATTCTAGAAAGAGGACATAACAACCACTCTTGGCCAGGTATTCCACACTGGTGGCCTAATATGAACTCTTGCTTCCATGATACTAGTGAAAGACCCAGAGGCCCATTAATACATCATTGTATACTGACAACCCTGAACTTCACTCACCTTTGATGACATAGGAAACTTCAGAAAATAAGGTCTATTTCAACCTCCCACAACCACTCTCCCACTACAGGGGAAACCACAAAACCGAAAAGGAAGAGAGGTAAAATTGATCTCTAATACTGAAGAAGTAATTCCTTGTGTTGATCAACTAGAGGATCGTCCAACAGAAAATCACCATGGGCCACACATGAATCATGAATTAACTCTTTATGGGGGGAAACCCTAGCCAACAAGAAAACCCAGGGACCCAACCAATCGGGTCATTTGGTCAAAACACACCACAAACATAAACTGAATACCATAGGGGGAACACCACATTGTCCACCCAAAATTTTTCTCAAAAGAGACCACTGACCAACACTTCATTCTAACTTATTGATGAAACACCAACCCAAAACATCATTAAAACAAGAGGGTTTCTTGAACTCAAAACATACCACAATAACAACCCAGAAAACACATAAGACACACCTACCAACCTCACATTATCAAAACACAACACTTTCCTTCAAAAACATTCTTAAAAAACAGTGTTGGTGGGCTGCGCGTCTACCAATGGTATCTCATGAGCCTCACAAATGCATGTTTACATGCCACACTGGGCACCCACCTCATATCTATCCATATTCTCATATAAACCCCTACATTTCTTTGCCCTTTAGAACACCAAAGACCAAAACCCAACCTTTCCTCTTTTCAAAATCAAAACCTTTTTAACCACACATTCCCATTTATCAAATCCGAAAAAAGTAAAATCAAAACCAAATTTTCATCTCAAATTTTTTTTTTGAAAACACCCATAATTCAATAAAAAATCAAATTAATTCCTCGAAAACCCATTTCAAAACATTTAAAACCCTTTCAAAAAACTTCTAATTTCATGAAAAATTCCATTTCATAAATCTCCATTTAATTAAGAACTCAACTCATCTCATTTCAAAACAAGGTTCTAGAATTTCATAAAACTTTTCAAATGCTCATTAGTTTCCATATCAAAATCCATCTTCAAACCTAACACATAAATTCTGGAACACTCAATTAAATTCAAAACACTTTCCCATGGTTTAGAAAACTATACTAGAAACACATTTTCAAAACCCCATTTAACCTGATTCATACATTCAAAAGACGAGTAAACACATAATTT
This sequence comes from Viscum album, assembly GCA_963277665.1. Lineage (NCBI taxonomy): Eukaryota > Viridiplantae > Streptophyta > Magnoliopsida > Santalales > Viscaceae > Viscum > Viscum album. Next base: position 1,996,917,567 of record OY728136.1, read on the forward strand.
ACCCTTTTAAAAAATTCTAAAATTTCATTTCTATACATTCATAAGTAAAACCATTTTCACTATACTAGAAAATCACTTCACAGAAATTAACACTCTTTAAAATCAAGTCATTTTTTCTTTAAAAACCATGTTTCCAAGATTCTGACACAAAGAGACACAATACAATGTGAGAGGAAACTAGTTTCATTAGGTGACTTGGACATATGGTTGGAGGCCATATGCCAATCAATTATCCATAATAGAGAGTTTTCTATGGGAATATCCCTAGCTCCACATGGATTGCTAGGACCTGTGAGCTCACTGAGACCATTAGCCTAACTCTCTTTTCATTTCCCCTAATCATCAATGAACCATGAGAAATAATGAACTCAGATAAAACCCAACCATGGTGACTTGAATCCCATCATGAGGTGTGCTGGTATGGAACACTACCTATAACTGGAATTTCAAGTCACAAAAACCCTAGATCTAGACTATCCCTACTCTTCCCAAAATAACATGACCCAAAGAATGAACCTCCTCTGATACCATTTTGTCACGAACCAAATATTGCCGCCATCAAAACCGATGCCAAACCCGGACCAGGAAAAGTCCAAAAAGGCATTCCCTATCCCCATTTCCTAGAACAAGTGCCTAGGTATTATTTATTTCAGTTTGGGAATGATTTACCTGAATATGGATACATAAAACATCAAAAACATTTGATAAACTGATTCTGAAAAATTCATACCAGACAAGGTTTGAACAAAATAAATAACTGAATACAAGGGTATAAAGTCAATAAAAGAGTTCCAAATACACAAAGGAAAAACATAAAACTATCTAGAAGGACTCCACATGATAAGGAGTCATCACCCACAAGTCGTCTCCACAACTATGAACCAAGTATGGGAGGTAACACCCCGAACCGACATCACCCAAAGCCTTTCCTTTACCTGTGTTAAGCATGACCAAGTCTACTTAAACCCAAGGAGTGTAAGTAGGGTGTGAACCCAAACCCAATATTATACCACACAATTATTCCAAAGAGTAGTCAATGCAAGGTGAAAAAATAAGTTGTTTTATTGTATAAGGAAAAGAAGTAATAATTTCAAAGAAATGCACCTTTCAAATGAAAAAAGTTTTCAAAATAAAACTTTCAAAATGTTAACACATTTTAATAAAACATGCTATCTACAGTAATTTACATCCAAACACACCCTAATAAAAGGGTAAATAACACAAATCCAATGATCACTAATGTAATGGCTCGGACCTCTTTGGTTCATGTCGTTGTGCAAATCAAGTGTATGAGGTGTTTTGGGAGGTCAAGGTGACTTATCCCTAACACATTGCCAAATTTCCATTTATGTGAATAGTTCCATAGGTGAACAGTTCCAACAGTAGACCGTTGTGAACAGTGCATCGGTAACCTTCTATGAACAGTGACATCGGTGACCTTATGTGAATAGTTTCATCAATAACCTTCTGTGGACAGTGACATTGGTGACCTTATGTGAACAGTGTTTCCAGAACAGTGAGGTTCTAACGGTGACCTTTTTCCTTTACCAGATTTTGAGTTCATGAATAGTGTTTTCAAAACAGTGAGGTTCCAATAGTGACCTTTTTCCTTTTCCAAATTTTGAGTTCATTAATAGTGTTTCTAAAATGGTGAGGTAAATGGTGACCTTTTTCATTTTCCAAAATTTGAGTTCATGAACAGTGCTTCCATAATGGTGAGGTTCCAACGGTGGCCTTTTTTCCTTTTCCAATTTTTGAGTTCACGAATAGTGTTTCAATAATGGTGAGGTTCCAACGGTGACCTTTTTCCTTTTCCAAATTTTGAGTTCATGAACAGTGTTTCCAGAATGGTGAGGTTCCAATGGTGATGTTCTAGCGGTGAGGTTCTTGAACAGTGTTTCCAAAACAATGAGGTTCCAACAATGAGGTTTTAATGGTGAGGTTCATGAATAGTGTTTCCAGAATGGTGAGGTTCGTAAACAGTGTTTCTAGAATGGTGAGTTTCCAACAGTGAGGTTCCAACAGTGAGGTTCATGAAAAGTGTTTTTCTTTTTCCAAATTTAATGTTCGTGAATAGGGTTTGCAGCTTCTTATAGTTTCTCCCCTTTAATGTTTCCTTTGATGTAAAATGAATTTGAAGCCTTGTTTTAAAGAATCTAAGTTCGATTAAAGGGTCTTAACTCCTATATTAATTTCTCCAATGGCTCGGGATAATTTTACATGGTCAAACTGTGTGGTTTAATACGATTCGCTTTTAATGAAAAATCCAGTGTATTTTAAACCACTGCTCCATTAAATCTTCTAAAGGGATGATATATATTCCTCCCTTGTTCTACATTCTTTTTCCTTGGTGTGAGATGCTTGATCCTTTACTTCTTCCTTTAGGAGCAGTGTGATCGAACCTTAATCCTTGGATCGGTTCCCCTCTTTTTTCGGTGCAACCAAGAAGTATCAATCGATATTCGATATAAGGTATGTTCTATCATCATTCTTTTGGGTTCATTTCCTTCTATTTTCTCTCACCCTTTTATGTAATGTTATACCCTTGTTCCTAATAGACTTTTCTTAGGTTTTGGATGGTGTGGTGGTTTCTCTTCATCCTTGGAAGGATACAGTTGTTATGGGTGGAGGAGATCAGAACCTGTTGTGTGGCTCGTGAAGAACTATTTGAGGTAAGGGATTCATTTCTTCTCTTTTATTTTATGTGAAAATGTATGGCTATCATGTTTTATCCCATTTAATCACAATGGAATTTATATAATAAATATTTTGACTGGATAAATAAATTGATACTGATCGTATATTATTTACTCTTGTTTTTCTAGATTGTGTGATTTCTATGCTTTCTTTGTTTAGCCTTTCCTTATGGATTGAAATTGGTAAAGAACATAAAGCCAGAATTAATTGATAATTGTTTGGATAAAGATAAAGAGGAATTTAAATGAATCTATTTCTTCTTTTTGTAATTTTATTTTTATCAAATTGGTGCAGTAAGAATGTTTAATTATTTTTGATAGCTTACTATTTAGGTTTCTCGAATCTGGAACCTACGAATATTAAATTGGTTAATCCAAGTTGGATTAATGAATTGGTTGTTTGATAAAAGATAATTCCTTGTGGGGTTTTGAGTTACCCTCTTTCTTGTTTAAGGTCCAAGATCCCAATTGATATGATGTTTGTTTTCATGCTTCTTATGTTGTGATGTGAGCCTGGATGACTGTTGTGATATGTAGGGGCATGGAGGCCTATTGTTTTTTGCAGCAGATGACACCTAGAGTGGCGAGATACATCTGTTTATACATGTGGGTGTCAGAGATGACACCAAGGATGATAGAACGGGTTGGATGTGATTGTTTGGATGCTTGATGTTTCTTTTATTGGTTATCTCCTTTACTTTCCCCACTGTTCAAGGTAGCTGGTCTTGATTACCCTTCTTTTGAAAGGGGTGAATACGCATGGGGTATTCCACGTGCTTTCCATGTCTTGATTTTCAAGGGAGGGTGGGTCTACACTCTTGTTATAGGCAGTAAAGACTCGATGGGTAGTTTATCTACTCATCGTGTTAAGCCCCCTTGCATTTAGTATCATAGAATGTTTTTCTAGAATTCCTAGGAATATGGGAATGTAATGCTGTAAAAAAATAATTGAATAAATTATGTTAACCCATGGGGTTGGAGCTTGCTGGGACGCAATGCTGAGGACATCAGACTTTGGGTGTTATGATAATGAAATATAATGTGGAAATTGTTAATGGTTAATTAATGTTTAAAGAATTAATTAACGTAAAGTGGAACTGACAAAAAGGAATGAATTAATGTAATAAATCTCTTTAAATGGTTGTGTGCTTATAGGATACCTAGTCTTAGAAGTGGAAGTCGGGAGTCTGAGAAACGTTTTCTGTAGGTGAGTCTAATACTAGGTTATTCCCATAGTGTGGTTGTGAGATATAGTATATTCTGTACTTTTTGTGTTTCTATATGCTACTCCACCCTGTAAGTTAGGGCAACTAACACCTTGGAGATTCTTAGCCTTGGGGGTGTTTTCCCCAACATTCCAGTGGGAGGATGGATGAATGACTACCCCCTTTTTCCCCGCTCACTTCTCTTGGTAGTTACTTGTGTTGGCAGACATAGTGGTTAGTTTCCCTCATATATATGTGTATAGGGCTGTAACGGCTTGTGTTTATTTATAGACATATATTCTAGATATAGTATCCTATAGAATAATATAGGTGTAATGTGTATAGGTAGTGATGTCTTGAGGATTCTTACTTGGTGTATGGGCTGTAATGGCTTGAGGTACAATAGCTGGCGTATGATACACGTTATGTGAGTTGTGGTCTCTCCCAAAAACTACCTGGTTACTTTACTTACATGGAAGTGGTGGTTTTTTGCATGAGGTGCATGTTGTGGTGCTTCGCCCAGGTGTCTGCAGGCAAGCCTTTTGGGAGAGAGATGCTTAGGACATGCGACATTGGGGAAAAGTGGAAAACTAGTGTGGAAGTAGTAGAGGGGTACCCTTGATATTCTTTATTATATTATATACTCTTGTATGTGTTACTTAGTGAGAGTAGCCATGATAAGGCTAGAAACTTAGTATACCTATTTAGGTGATGAGTTTGTTTCACTTGTTGTTCACTGAGCTTTGGCATGTTTTCTTTACATTTGCATGAGAGGATCTAGGGAGGTTCCTACAGAGAATACTGTTATACTCACCCGATGTATATATAAACTGCTTTTCATGTCACTTGGAGCAGGTTGGAGATCAAGCAGGTTTCTACTAGCTTAGGGTTGAAGGAGCTATTCGGGCCTCTGGTTGCTTCTGTTTTTACTTTCTTTTGGGTATTTTTAGTTTTCTTCCTTTCATTTTTAGTAAGTTTCATGACATTACATATTTGTACTTGTGATTTATTTTATATTTCAGTCCGATTTGATGTTAGTTGGTGTCTATCTTATATCTCACTTCCGCATGTGTTCTCTTATAGGGTAATGCCTCCAATCTGTACCTTTACTATACCCTCGGTTCTAGTCACCAACCTGGGGCCTACTAGAGGTGGGACTTGGGATTCATTATCTCTCTTCTCAAATTGTCGGCCCAGAAAGTGTACACTTTGTGGGGGGGTCATTATAGAGTGGTATTAGAGGCCTAGTTGAGGGATAGGATGGATTTTGGAGTTAGGAACAGGTGAGGTTGCATGGGTTGGTAGGGCAACAGTGTTAGTAAAGTTTAGTAAGTGATGTAAACACTGGATACCGGATGAGACATAGGTGTTTAGGGCTCCCTGTGATTTGATTTACGAACCTTTAAGTTTACAATGGATACTAAATGAGGTGATACTAGTTGCAGGGTAGAGACCTAGGAAAGGATCATGAATCATTATTCTTTGTGCCTGTGTTTGAATGGGTAGACCTTGGGATAGGTTAACATAAAATGAATAAAAAAAAATTAGATAATTAATGATGAGTATTCTATATTCCAGTTTTAGGAGCTCTAACTATTTTATATTTTGAAGGTATAGAACTAGGTCGACGTCCTCATCAGGATCTCATAGAAGACGTCTAGAAGGTTGTGCTAAAAGATCGTCACCGGGTAAAGGTTGACGATGACAGCACTTGGAGGAGGACTCTCCAAGAGTTTCAGCGCTATAGTATTCAGAAGTATAAGGGCACCGTTTTAGATGTATTCATAGAATACTGGTTGGAGGAGGTTGAGATAGGATTTAGTTGGATCCATTCTTGAAAGGATCAGTTGGTGTCCATGATTGTGACGATGTTGCGTGGAGCAGTGAGGAAGTAGTGGTTTTTACTCCTCGGGTATCACGAGGAGTCATCGATCTCATGGGAGTAGTTCTGAGACAAGTTTGGAGTCAAGTTTCTTTCCTCATACATGAAGGCATCTATTTTCCAGAAGCTTCTTACCCTTCGACAGGGGAGTTCCAGTGTGAGAGAGTTCAGAATTCGTTTCAGGAACCTTTTACGATATTCTTTGGACCTGTTTCCAGAAGTGGAGACTATGGCAAGGCATTTTGAGGAGGCTTTGCATCCAGATATCTAGCACCAAGTCACCCCATTTATACTGAAGACATATCTGTAGGTGGTGGAAAGGGCATAGGTTGTCGAGAGGGATTTGGATAAAACTGGATCATCACGAGAGGGTAGTTTTCATGATCCCTCATAAAGTCGAGTTGGGGTTCGGGGTTCCCGGTTTATAGGGAAGAAGAGTTTTTGTTCGGCTGGGGGTAGGTCCTAGCCCTCCACATCTCGTTTCTGCGACTTTAGATTCTCTCATGACTATGACAAGGGATTAGGTGATTTTTTTCTTTTAGTGGTCAAGCTCATCAATAGCGAGAGTGCTCGAACTTTTAGAGCAGTCATCGTGCACCAGGTGTTCTGCTCCAGGTTCCTCTGTTGAGGCAGTTCCAGTAGAGGCAGCAGCAGCAGGTTACACTAGCTTTAGATCAGCATAGGTTGGATGGGGTAGAAAGAGGACAACCCTGTGAAGCTCCATGTCCTCAGATAGCAGAGCTCAGCCATGGTGGTGGTCTCCATCAGTGTAAGAGAGGTCGTGGAAGAGGTTGTGGTTAGCTTCATGCTTTAGTGTTTCCAGTTTCATGTGATCCAAACATCATTCGAGGTACCCTTTTCTTTTTTTCTACCTTGGTGTTTGCATTGTTTGATTTAGGAGTGACACACTACTTCATATCACCTACCCTTGTCCATGCTTTGGGACATGAGGTAAAGAGGCTTCCAATACCCTTGGCGTTGACTACGCCAGATGGAGGTCGAGCTGACTTGTTTGAAGTATATAGAGACTGTGAGCTAGTGTTGGGGCAACACCGCTCTTGGTGAGATTTCCTATGTTTACGAATGCATCCATATGATTTCATCCTTAACATGGATTGGTTGTATTTGGATGAGTCTATCATGGATTGATTTAAGAAGAAGGTTGTTTTCTTCGATCCGGATGGACAGCCTGTGGTGTTTTTTGGCGAGCGAGATCCTCAGATAGATCATAGGTGTGTTCCTTCTTTATCATCCATGATGGATGAGATAATGTTGATTTATTCAGAGGATCGGCAGCTGTTGTTTCCTAGAGTCATTGAATAGTACCCTGATGTCTTTCCAATAGAGGATGTATCATTACCCCCTCGATGGGAGATTGAGTTTTTTATAGATCTATAACCAAGAGAATATCTTATCTCTATGTCTCTATATAGGATGGACCTTTATGAGTAACAAGCGCTATGTATACAACTTGATGGTCTGTTATAGTGCGGTTTTGTTCGACCAAGTGTGTTACCATGGGGTGCACTAGTTTTTTTCGTGAACAATGCTGATGACAGTTTGCGGTTGTGTGTCAATTATCATCGCTTGAACAAAGTGAAAATAAAGAATACTTGTACTCTTCCATGGATTGATGATTTATTTGATCAACTGAAGGGTGAAAGTTGGTTCTCAAATATCGACTTGTGGTCAGGATATCATCATATTCATATGAAGGATGAGGATATCCCAAAGACTACTTTCTGTTGTCATTATGGGCATTATGAGTTCATTGTAATGTTGTTTGGCATGACAAATTCTCTAGCTATGTTCATGGGATTGATGAACACTTTGTTCTGTGAGTTCCTGGATATTTTTTTTCTAGTTTTCATCAACAAGATCCCTGTGTACTCCACGTTTTAAGAAGAGAATACAGAGCATCTACACATAGTTTTGAGAGTTCTTCGTCAACATCAGCTATTTGGGAAGTTCACAAAGTGTGAGTTTGGGTCTTGAGAAGTCCATTTATTATGGAATGTTGTGTCCCAGCAGGGAGTAGCTGTGGATCCATTGAAGATAGAAGTATTCATGTCTTTAGAATCCCCCAATATAGTTCCAGAGGTGTGAAGTTTCCTTTGTCAGGAAGGCTACTACAGGAGGTTTGTGTTAAATTTTTCTCGAGTTTCAACTCCTATGACAGCTTTCACCAGGAAGGATCAAGAATTCATATATAATGATTAGTGTTAGGAAACTTTTGAGTATCTAAAGAAGAAGTTAGTAAGTGCTCCAATTCTCTGTCTTCCAACTGAGGGATTTTAATTTGATGTTTTCTATGATGCTTCGCATTTGGGGTTAGATTGTGTTCTGATGCATCAAAGAACAATTGTTTCTTATAGGTATTAGAAGTTGCTTCCTCATGAACATAACTATTCCACCCATGATCTTGAGTTGGCAGCCGTAGTGTTTTTTCTGAAGTTGTGGAGACATTGCCTCATTGGAAATCACTTTATGGTTTTCACTGATCATAAGAGCCTGAGGTATGTTTTCTCCCATTGTGACTTGAACATACAACAACGTCGGTGGATAGAGTTCTTATAGGAATAAAACTTAAAAATGTCATATACACCTAGAAAGGGGAATTTTGTAGCTGATGCACTGAGAAGGAAGTCACGTGGGGATGTAGTGCATGAATCGGGTGATTCCTGTAGAGTAATGGAAGAACTATCCATGGTACATCTTGATATGGGAGACGTTGGGGGTATAGGTTGTCTTTCTCAAATGACGGTTCAGTTATATTTTGTGTAGTAGGTGGAAGAGTCCTAGTTGGAGGATCTAGAGGTGGAGGTCTGGGGAGACCGAGTTATTTTTGGTGAGTCCCCTGATGGTTGGTCTGAGGATGAACAACACTAAGTGTTATATCATGAAAGGATATTTTCTCCTTTTATGATCCATGATATGGTTCTCAGGGAGTTCCATATTTCCCCATTAGCAGTGCATCCTGACATAACAAAGATGTACCGATCCTTGATGAGATAGTTTTGGTGGCCTGGGCTGAAGCATGTAGTTGTGGAGTTTCTGTCTTGATGTTTGGTCTGCCAGAAGGTGAAGGCCAAACACTGTGTTCTTGGTGGTCTGCTCCAACCATTAGATATTCTTCATTGGAAGTGGTACGACATCTCAATGGGCATTGTTACTAGTTTACCTTGAGTTTCGGGATCACATGATGCTATTTGGGTGGTAGTGGATTTTTTAACGAAATCATCTCACTTCATAACAATCTTGGAGTCAAGCTCAATGGAATTTTTTTGAGGCAGTATTTAGAGGTGGTAGTGAGACTACATGGATTCCCAAGGATGATCATTTCAGATCGATATCCCCGTTTTACCTCTAGGCTATAGAGAGGTCTCCATCATGCTTTTGGTTCTCAGTTATGCCTTAACACTACTTTTCATCCTCAAACGGGCAGTCAGACAGAGCGAACCATCCAAAATCTTGAAGACATGTTACCCTCTTATTTCATTAATTTTGGAGGTTTGTGGATGAGGCACTTACCCTTGTTGGAGTTTTCTTACAATAATAGTTTTCACTCCACCATCAGTATGGTGCCATTTGAATCCTTGTATGTTCGGCCATGCCATTCTTCTTTGTGCTAGACTGGGGTTGGAGAGCCAGCAATTATCTGACCAAAACTTGTGAAGAATACAATAGAGATGGTTCACGAGATTCGTGAGAGGATGAAGACAATGAATGTTCTTCAGAAATCATTTCCCGATCAAAGGAAGAGACCCTTAGAGTTTGATGTTGGGGATCACGTATTTCTGAAGGTGACTCCCCATCGTGGGCAGTGAAGGTTTGGTTTTGGGAGTAAGATTTCTCCCTATTTTCTTAGGCCTTTCAAGGTGTTAGATCATGTTGGAGATATGGCTTATTGAGTAAAACTTCCCCCACATATGAGCCGGATACACAATGTTTTTCATGTATCACATCTCAATCGTTATTTTCATGATGACTCTCATGTCATCAATTGGGGAGGGATCAATGTTGATGGTGATGTGACATTTGAGGAGTGACCTGTAGAGATCCAAGACCGCAAAGATGAGGTGTTTCATGGTCATTCTATCCCCTTGGTTCGTGTATTGTGGAGACATAGTGGCATAGAGGATAGTACCTGGTAATGTGAGTCACAGATACATGCTCAGTACCCATATTCGTTTGATGGTTAACTCTTTTCAGGTATCAATGTCCCCTTTGTGGTTATAAACCTTTCGTGTTTATGAGATGTCTTTCTTTGGTTCTTCTTTTTCCTTGCTCTATTTTGAGATGTATCATGATGGGTGGTTGTTTATACCTATTTTCATTTTCCCTTTAGGTGGGATTTGAATTCTTGAGGATGAGAATGTTTTGAGAGGTATTTGATGTCATGGCCCGGACCTCTCTGGTCCATTAATTTGATAAAATCATGTGTATGAGGTGTTTCGGGAGGTCAAGACGGCTTACCCCCAACACTTTTCCAAATTTCCATTTATATGAACAATTCCAATGGTAGACCATTGTGAACAGTTCATTAGTAACCTTATATGAACAGTGACATTAGTGGCCTTATGTGAACAATTTCATTAGTGAACTTCTATGAACAGTGACATCAATGACCTTATGTGAACAGTTTTTCCTGAAAAGTGAGGTTCCAATGGTGACCATTTTCCTTTACCAAATTTTGAGTTCATGAACAGTGTTTCCAGCTTCCTACAGTTTCGCCCCTTTAATGTTTTATTTTATGTAAAATGCAATTAAATAATTGTTTTAAGGACTCTAAGGTCGATTCAAAGGTCTTAAATCCAATATTAATTTCTCCTAAGGCTCATGATACTTTTACTTGTGCAAACTACGTGGTTCAATACAATCTGTGTGGTTTACTTTTACTTTTTTTACTTTTACTTTTCCCTGGTGTGAGATGCTTGATCTATTCCTTATTCCCTTATGAGCAGTGCGATCGAACCTTAATCCTTGGATTAGTTCCACTCTATTTTTGGTGCAACCAAGCAGTATCGATCGATATTTGATATAAGGTATGTTCTATCGTCATTATTTTGGGTTCATCTCCATATGTTTTCCCTCATCCTTCTATGGAATGTTATCTCCTTGTTCCTAATGTAATTTTCTTGGGTGTTGACTGGTGTGGTGGTGCCTCTTCATCCTCGAGTGGATACAATATCCACAGGGGGAGGAGATCGTAACCAGTGGTGTGGCTTGTCAAGAACTATTTGAGGTAGGGGATTCATTGCTTCTGTTTTCTTTTAAGTGAAAATGTATATCAAGTAAGTTTTATCCCATTGGATCACAATGGAATTAACATAATATATATGTTAACTCAATAAATATATTGATATCGATCGTATTTTATTTCCTCTTGTTTTTCTAGATAGTGTGATTTCTATTCTTGCTTTGTTATCCTTTAGTTCTTGATGGAAATTGGTAAAGAATGTAAAGCCGGAATTAATTGATAATTGTTTGGATAAAGATAAAGAGGCATGTAAATGAATCTGGTTCTTCTTGTTGTAATTTTATGTTAATCAAATTGGTGCAGTAAGCATGTTTAATTATTTGTGATAGATTACTGGTTAGGTTTCTTGAATTTGGAACCTACGGATATTAAATCGGTTAATCCAAGGTGGATTAAAGTATGGGTTGTTTGATAAAAAATAATTCCTTGTAGGGTTCTAAGTTACCCTCTTGTTTGTTTAATGTCCAAGATCCTAATTGATAAGATTTAAGTTTTCATGCATCTTGTGTTGTAATGTGATCCTAGATGGCTGTTGTGATTTGTGGGGGCATGGAGGCCTATTGGTTATGGCCATAGATGATTCCTAGAGTGGAAAGATGAATTAGTTTATGCATGTGCGTGTAGGAGAGGACACCCTGGATAATGGAACGGGTTGGATGTGAATGTTTTGATGCTAGATGTTTCTTTGATTATTTATCTTCTTTAATTTCCATACTGCTTAAGTTAGCTGGTCTTGCTTACCCTTCATCCGAAAGGGGCGAAGACATGCGGGGTATGCCACTTGATTTCTGTGTCTAGCTTCTCAAGGGAGGATGGGTCTACGCTCTTGCTATAATCAGCAAAGACTCGACGAGTAGTTAATATACTCACCATGTAGATCCCCCTTGTGTTTAATACCATATAATGTTTTTCTAAAATGCTTGGGAATATGGGAAAGCTATGCTATAAATAAATAATTGAATAAATGATGTTAACCAATGGGGTTGGAGCTTGCTGGGACGCAATGATGAGGATAGAAAACTTTGGGTCTGATACTAATGAAATTTAATTTGGAAATTGTTAATGGTTAATGATTATTTAAAGAATTAATTAACATAAAGTGGAACTGTTAAAAAGGATTGAAGTAATGTAATAAAGCTCCTTAAATGGTTGTGTGCTTATAGGATACCCAGTCATAGAAGTGGCATCTGGGAGTCCGAGAGATGTTGGTTGTAGTTCAGTCTAAGGCTAGGTTATCCATATAATGTGATTGTGAGATATAGTATATTCTCTACTTTTTTTGTTTCTAAATTCTACTCTACCCCATTAGTTAGGGAAACTGACACCCCTAGGATTCTGAGCCCTAGGGGGTGTTTTCCCAAACATTCCAGTAGTAGGATGGATGGCTGACTACCCCCTTTGGCCCCACTCTCTTCTCTTGGTAGTTACTTGTGCTGGTAGGAACAGTTTTTAGTTTCCCTCATATATGTGTGTAGAGGGATATAATGGATTGTGGTTATTTACACACATATATTCTAGATATAGTATCATATGGAATACTATAGGTGTGACATGTATAGGCTGTGATGGCTTGAGTATTATTACTCAGTGTGTGGGCTATAATGGCATGAGGTATAACACCTGACGTATGATACATGTTATGCGAGTTGTGGTGGCTTCTAGAAACTACCTGGTTACTTTGCTTACGTGTACGTGGTGGTTTTTTTTGCACGAGGTGCATATTGTGGTGCTTCACCCAGGTGTTTGTGGGAAAGCCTTTTTGGAGGGAGATGCTTAGGACGTGCGATGTTGGGGAAATGCAAAAAACCAGTGGGGAAGTATTAGCGGGGTACCCTTGATATTTTTATTATATTATATACTCTGGTATACATTACTTGGTGAGAGTAGCCATGGTGAGGCTGGGAATTTAGTATACCTGTTAAGGTGACGAGTTAGTTTCACTTGTTGTTCACTCTGCATTAGCATGATTTCATTAATTTTACATTAGAGGCTCTAGGGAGGATCCTACTGAGTATACTATTATACTCACCCTATGTATATATAAACTATTTTTTAGGTCACTTGGATTAGGTTGGAGATCAAACTGGTTTCTACTAGCTTGGGGTGGTAGGAGCTGTTTGGGATTGTGGTTGCAGATGTTTTTACTTTCTTTTGGGTATTTGCAGTTTATCCCATTTTAGTTATAGTAGGTTGCATGACATTATATATTTGTACTTGGGATTTATTTTATATTTCAGTCCGAGTTGGAGTTGTTTGGTGTTTTATCTTATCTCTCTCTTTCGCATGTGTTCTCTGAGAGGGTAATGCCTCCCATCTGTGTGTTTATTATACCCTCAGTGCTAGTCACCAACCCCGGGCCTACAAGAGGCGGGACTCAGGGGTCATTATCTCCCTTATAAAATTTCCGGCCTATGAGGGGTACACTTTGTGAGGAGGGGGTCATGAAAACCTAAATCAGGAATACCCCTAGGCACAAGATAGTATCCGGCCCTATACACCTCGTAACTTGGTGTAAAGTAACCATAGTAAAATATTTTCTCATGCATGATACATCAGTAGAAAACATACCCATAACCTAGTGGTCCCGCATAATCATCAATATAGTTTAGTTATAGTTTTTTTATCCATTTTCTCAATGAAACATGGACAAAACCCATCTGGTTCACTAGTCGTACTAGTACATATCCGCCCACCTAAGTACATGGGCTGCCTCCTTTGTGCTCAAGCATTTTGATAATACTAGATACATCTATTTGGATACCAAAACCCCAATAATAGTCACAATCAAACAATATAGTATCTATATACACTTTATCCCACTTAAAACACACAACAAAAGATTTTTATTTTCAATAAAACAACTTCTCAAAATCTCATATTGTTTTGCCCCAAAACTCTTTGAAATATCCCCTTTGCACGCTATGTGCACATTTGCAATTAATCAAAACAAAAAAAAAAGTTCAATAACCCTAAATGGAACCAAAAAATCAGTTATGGGACATCCCCATATAAACCAAGAAGTTATATCCTTTTTAAAATCCTCGTTTTCACACAAACTTGGCACTTTAAGACCCTATGCTTCACAAACACCATTAAAACAAACTTTTGCAGAAACAACCAAGGGGGATAAACATTAAAAATAGTATTTTCATCCATAACACACTTTAATAAAATAAACTAATAAATTATAGGTTATATCCAAATAAATCAATAGAATATTTCTTTTAAAACCCCCGAATTTTACATAAAAATTATACTCAAAATTTATTTTCTTTATAAACACCTCTAAAACCAATTTTATCACCAATAATAAAATGAAATAGACATGAAAATAATATAAACACAGAAATATAACTCACAATGATTTCATACATATTTTAATCACCTACCTTAATTTATAAATCCCTTGGAACCTTTTGCGAAAATCCAACCGCACCACAAGGGGGTGAAAACTAAACCAAAATCCCAATATTAGACAAAGAAAATAAAATAAAAACCCTAGGTACTAAGACCTAGTTTTTGAAAAATATAAACCTCAAGGATAGGAAAAAACCCATAAATAAATGAGATAAAAAATTATAGAATCACTTACTTGAAAATAACTTGGAGTTTCCCCATCAAAATCCCACTAAAAATGAGTTCCAAGGGAGGTTTGGGAAGCTTGGAGACCTCCCATGGCTAAATTGGTTGAATGGTGGAAGAAAGGTTCGAGTTTGGATAAATATTGGAAGAAAAAAACTTGTAATTAAAAAAACATTTTTAATGACCTGGGTAAGTCTGCATGGTTTAATTGCATAGTTTAGCAAACTGTACGCCCAAACTGTGCGCCCCCTTCTTTACACCCCTACATCTTTCCTCACAAGGGGTTCCACTAGGAGTGTCACAAATCCAAATCCAAACCACCTCAACCTAATACCATCACTTTGAAAAAATTGGAATCCAAGTCCTATAAAAGATCTCCATGAATAATTTCATATATCAAAACCACAACAGGCACAAAAAATTTAAACCCAGAACACCCAGAAACTGAGAGAAAGCTTATAACCAAAAGAGGATTTGGAAAAAGCATGGAATTGAAATTCAGGGTGTGACATCAACCTTATCCATCAACCTAGTAAGAAAAATGATTTATCTAGATTTAAAAGAAAAATATTTTTGGGAAAATATGAATAAGTATATCGTGGAATATACATAAATTTTTTATATGTCAGAAAGTGAAGTAAGAAAGGAAAAAATCCAAGGGGGTGATGGAATCATTTCCCATAACTGAATGGAAATTAGAAAACATCACCTTGGAATTTTTCACTAGTCTTATGAAAAAATCAAGTGGTAATATTGATATATCAATTATGATGGATTTTCATGAAAATAATTCACACTTTATTGTGATTTAAGAGTATTTATATTTGGATTAACTTTCATTGATATACATCAGAGAACTGGTAAGGCTACTGGAATGCCACTATAAATTCTATTTGATTGAGATCTGAGATTCACTGCCAAATTCTGGAATGGTTTCCAAAATGTTCTAAAAACTAAGGTAAACTTTAGTATGCACTATTATACTCAAACTAAGGGACAATACAAGTGGACTATTTAGACACTTATGAAAAGTTGAGACAAGTTTTATGGGCATCAAAGGAAGATGTTCTCAAAATCTTCTTCTTCTGGAGTTCTCATACAATTATAGTTTCTACTCGACCATCCTAATGGAACCCTATTATGAACTTTATGTGAAGAGGTAAATAACACCTACATGTTGGGATGAAGTTAGGGAACCAACACTACTAGGCCATGAAATGGTCGAAGAGACGGTTGAAAATGTTAGGACCATTCAATATCACATCAACTCTACACATTTTTTATTGAAGAGAAATACTGACAATAATCAATGATAGCTATAGTTTAATGATATAGAAAAGGTATTCCTCTACATTTATCCATGGAATAATGTGATTATATTTAAAATAAGTGAAATATTAGCCCAAGATACATCATCCCCTTTGAGATCTTGATCGCATCAGTGTGGTGGTCTACAAACTAACACTCCCACCTAACCTTTCTCAAGTAAATGATGTTTTCTACGTATCCCTGTTAAGAAACTACATACTATACCCCACAAGTATACTCAATCTAGAGGTGGTACCATTGTGGAATTGTCACTTATATGTGGAGAATCTTGTGAAGATCATAGATCATAGATAAAAAGATCACATAATAACAAAATACACCTGGTCAAATTATTGTGGAGGAACCACAAGATTCAAGAAGAAACATGGGAACCAGAGGAGGTGATCAAACAGATTTTACCTCATCTATTTTAGTTGGGAAAATTTTTTCAAGGGTGAAATTTTATATGGGGGGAAGACTGTAACTACCCAAAATTTTATAAATAAAATTATCGATTTTGATTTATTTAAATGTCTTATTATGTATTATAGTTATAGAAATCACATTAAAATATTTGGTTTTGTTATGTAATATTTAAATTATTGTTATGAATAATTACCATTGATAATATATCCATTCAATAGTGAACATATGATTAAAATTAATATAGTGTTTTAACAAATCAAATTGACATTGAAAAAGGAAGTGACAACCTCTACTAGTAGGATCATACCCCATGAGGCCCATTTTTTAGACCTTCCAAGGGAGATAAAATCACTTGTATTTTCTCTTGACCAAACCCAATATGAGATCCAACAACTTAATCATAATCAAAACCGTTTAGGGGAGAATTTCAAGATCATCGAGATCCTAGCCAAAATAATGTTTCCTGAAACACCCTAGGAAAGTCCTTGTATCGCATGCCTTAACCATTAGGAATTCTCTAGTGTATTAAATGGATTAATATCAATAAGCTATATATATGTGTTTATACATTGTTTTTTATTGAATAATGAATATATTTTCATCCTGTTATTATTACTCTATGAATCATTTTTCTTTTGATATAATAAAGCACAAATTGTATTTTTAATGAGTATTTAATTTCAATTGAAACATTTATTTTGAGGAATTGATGTATTTTCAAAATATTTAGTATTTTAATAAAATAATATTATTAAATAATTTTCATTAAATATAAATTATCATATAGTTTTTATGATGTAAAATTTAACTTTTAAAAGGGTTCAGAAATTGCTATCATCAAAGAATGTAGAATATCATAATAAATGTCGATTATCATTTTAGAAGTGAAAATAAACATATTTAGAAAATTATTTTGATAAAATAAATATTATTTTTTGAATAAAAAAAATTAAAATATCCAATGGTGAATGTTTTTTAATTTTCTGAGATAGTCAAATATTTGGGTAAAAATTAAAAAACATATAAATATATGGTGTGTATTATCAAATTATAATGGTCCAAAAGTGATGTAATAAATAATTTAAAATAATAAATGACCAAATATATGTTTAAACTTTTAAAAAAAAATTATTTTATGTATATTTTATAAATTTTTTAAATCCATTATTAATCATCTAGAACCATTAATATATTTTAGGGTTATAAATTCTTTTCTTTAAGAGTATGACTCACCTTCAAATAAGAAAGGGTATTATTTTATTATTTTCGACCCTTTGAATTATAAAATAATATAATAAATTATAATTTGGTATAAATCATGGGAAAATACTTGGGAAGGTGTGTCATTTTGGTTATTTTATTATATATATACTGCAACCTATGTTTGAGAAATATTAAAGAAATCTCCACGCATTTCCTATATATACTCACCCAAGATACCATTTTTCATCACTCGTAATATGTGGATAACAAAATTAATAATTCCTTCCCTCCCTATAGTCCTCCCATGGTGTCCCAAAGATGTTAATAAGCCCCTCCCAATCATTTGGAGTTACATGCTAAAGTAAGGGATCCTAACCATCTCTCCTTTATTTAAGATTCTTTAATATCTTATGGCTTCTATTTCAAATTCTTTATGTTGTGATAAGTCTTTAGATTTATCTATTTTTTGAAATTTTATTTCTAAATTATTAGGTACCAAATTCTCTCTGATAAACCCATTTTATTTATTTTTAAGTGATGTCATTATGCTGCCCAAATTTCACTACGATTTTCCATGACAAAACAATTCTGTTGTGAATACCATACCCATTTCCTATCAAAGGTGGTCACCTTTATACACTTATAATTTTCTTATATGGGGATTACATGTTTTTATTTCACACTCCTTGATTTTGGAACAAAATATCATTATTAATGAAACAATTTTTATGATCTATGTTGAACTGTTTATCATGAGAATGAAATGATAGTGACTGGTGCACCCAGAATTTTATAGCACTCCAATGCATTTAGTAATGTCTAGCTTTATGGGATGTCATGTTTGGACAGGGAGTGACCCTGATTAATTTAAATGACTTGTTTCCATCATTATATCTTGGAAATTATCCTTGAACTTTGTTTAGGATGCAATGTTTATATATGTTTCCACATTTACCATGGTATTAATATCATTCAATATAATGCCTTATTATTCATCTTAAAGATTGTAACGTCTTTTATTCCTCATTGATATGCCTATTTTCTAACATGTATCACCATATTCTAGGTTTATTTTCTCATGGGACTTTAAGTCTCACCCCTTTCTTATGTATGTCCCCAGGTTATCCCATAGAGTTTTAAAAGCTATGTAACATTTGAATCATATTAAGGTATTTTTCAATAGTGTGGTTATATCCCATGTTCAAGATGTTTTTCTATGTACATAATTCATAAATACAATAGACTTATCAATATTTAGGTTTGTTTTATGTATACTGGTATATAATAAATCATGAATTAATGTGTATTAAAGAGCAAGGTCGTTATATCATAGACATGCCTTCTTTCGGATCAGTCATTGAAATTTATATTTGTATAGACCATATACTATTATCTTTCTTCATATTTATCTACATTATTCAAAATAATCATTCCTTTGATAAAAATTGTTAGTTCATAATAATAAAAATATACATAGGAGGTGAGTGTATAGTTCCTTCTCGATAATCTTGAAAATTCCACCTTTAAGGTTTATTTATGAGTTATGATGATGTAAAATGTATTATTATGTAAGTTATTTGAGTAGGAAATCAAAATTGAATAAGAACACAACAATTTTTATAGTGGTTCATCACATAGAGATCCCCTAGTCCACTCCTTTGATGCTCACTCTACATGCTTGATGATTTTCAAATAAAATTTCCTCTTATCGCAAGTCCTTTACAACTGAGTGTAGGTAGTTGATACATTTACAACAAGGATTTATAGATCCTTGTGTTTATTTTATAGGGAATTGTATTTTCAATATCTTAGTTTAATAAGTAGATACTCTACCACAACTGTGTTTGATAATTTGATACACTAATAAATCAAAATAGTTTGATTTGATTAAATTGATGGGTTCTTATACAAATTTGCAGAAGCAACTAACATAATCCAAATATTATTCTTCAAATAGGAATTCCATTAATAAATAATAGCTTAAAAGAGATCATGGATGTAAATTATTATAAATAAGAATAAAAACATAAAAAAATAGTTGTAGTTAAACAACATCGTGAAGATGAAACATGTATACCTCCAATGTCTAACTTCTTTATAAATAACAAAGTAACTTGATGTTTTATTTCTTTAAAAAAGATTTGTATTAAAAAAGAAGTTTCAATTATATATTCATAAAGAAATTGGAAATACATTTTTTATTTATACATAAATATTATATTTCTTTCGGTTGAGAAGATCCATGATTTTTTCCTAAAAACTCACAATCTATACTTTTTAAATCATTCAAGAGAGTCATGAAATCCCTTATAAATAGTATAGATTTACTAAATTGAATAAAAGACTTTAAATTAATCATAATGACCCTTTAAATCAATAATAAAATTGTTTTTAATTTATCTTTACTTCCATCAAGACTATTGTAGAAATCATGGAAAACAGAATTAATTTAAACTTCAGCATTCAATAGTCAAAGGTAGGGTTCCTTCATATGAAGATAAATATCCAAACATATGGCTGAAAATTAGTGATTGACCACAAAAGTAGGGTTAATGATCCATACATTTATATCATTAACCGTAGTTCTCCTTACAAAATGTATGATTCCTTAAAAAATGGAGGGTTGTTTATCAATACTTTACATTTTCTCAAATATAGGGTTCTGTCCTAACGTACGTTTGAAAAACAATACTTCTCTAATAACGTAGGGTGTATGATCCATACATGATATTTCAAACAGAGTGTTTCAAAACCATATTCTATGATTAAACATACAAATTTTTGGTATGAACAATGTTCCCAGAATAAATTAAAAACATGTTCAAAATACTTTAACAAATTTTATAACATTTATATAAGACAATATTTTCAAGAATTATATTCCTGATAAATAAATAAATTAATTTCATTAGTAAATAAACCAAAGTTATTTTTTATCATAAAAAACTATAATATTTATAAGGTATTGTTGAGATAATATCTTCCCAATATTTTATACATTTTTCCTTAACTCATTTGAGGGTTACTAAATGTGTACAAGTTGAAAATTTGTGAGACCAATTGATAATTTTATTTATCAATGGAATAAAAACTAGGGTTCTTTCACCCATGTAAATGAAAAATTAAAAAATATTCATGTACTTTTAATATGTATTTAATTCTATGAATAGCCTTAGAAATCCTAAATCTTCTATAGTTTTCATTTCATAGATAAGTTTCAATTCTCCACCATAATATGAGACCTTATTATTTCATAAAAAATATTGATAAAATATGTTTATATACCTCTTCAGTTAATCTTTCAACCACTTTATATAAATTCCATATCTTTAAAGAACTAAAAATGCACTAGAATATTCCCAAGGATTCTTCACCTAACTCCCTTAAGATGGACCCCTTTATAGTACTATCCAGAAATCAAAACTTATTTATCTTTATCAAGATGGTATTTTAATTATATTTTCATTGTAATTCCATTTGATAAATCATTCTAGGATTGTGACTTTGTTATATTTTGATAAATTATTCCAGTTGATATCCCTTTATATACTCTCTTTTGGAGAACCAAAGTCATTATTAATTTTCTACATTGTAATCAAAAAAAATATTGCATATAAAAGAGAAAAAGTTGGACCTACAATATTATCAGTGTGAGTAATTAGATTTAAAATTTATTCTCAACCAATTTTTCCATTACAATTTATCTCCAAGTATTTATGGAATCCTCATACTTCCAAAAAAGTTTATTTATATTTGAGTTTGATTTAGGAAGCATGGGTACTTTTCTTCTCTACTTCTATGAGATATTCCTTTAAAAGTTAGACAATAAGTAAAATTAATCAATTGATGATTATTTCATGTTCTTCAATACTTTTTCTCGAGGTTGAATGATTTTGAGACAATCATTTGAATTGTATCTATCTTACTTGCACCTCTAACATTGATCATTCTAATATATTAATTTACCCTTTTTGATAACATCCTATAAAATTTGATTATTTTTTCATTTAGAATATTTTAATTCCCTTGGGATATTACCTTTCATTATTCTTACATTTTAGATGCTTTATCCAAATCAGTAGGAGAAATTACTAAACACACATTTGGAAACTACTCATCCTTTTCTAGTTCTTAGAGATGGTTTTTATTGAGTGTTCATCTCTCTGTGAGTCTTTTGATTGATTATTTGAACTATTTATTCATTATTTTAAGGCATTGTTATTATAATACATTAATCTATTGATTTTTTTCACATGTCTTTTTTATAACCTCTTTATCTCAAATAGAATAATATTAATCTCTTTAGTGGGTAACTTTCCTTATAATTGTTATACATGGTTCTTGATGAATTATTATTTTTAATAAAACCCACGTGTGACACACTTTTTTCATTTTTATATTCTTGGAAGAATTATATTCTATTCTCATATGAGGGTTTCTTCCCAAGAATATCTTCTCTTACATCAACAAATTATGTGGTATTATTTCTCTATTTGGTTTTGAAACATATATAGATGAGTTTTCAGAGTTTGTATAACTGTTGTGACTATAGCTATTCTAATCATCATTTATATTTCCAAAAATTTCATATTTGATTGAGTTTGATATATTTTTTTAAAGACTGTTTATATTTATTCATCTGAGACTATCTGTAACTATAAAATAGATTCCTTTAAACCTATGAAATTGATGGATTTTACCAGCAATCCTAGGCTCTAAG
This sequence comes from Viscum album, assembly GCA_963277665.1. Classification (NCBI taxonomy): domain Eukaryota; kingdom Viridiplantae; phylum Streptophyta; class Magnoliopsida; order Santalales; family Viscaceae; genus Viscum; species Viscum album. The sequence goes on from OY728136.1 coordinate 1,996,939,849, forward strand.
TGAAAATATGTTACTGTAAAAACCATAACCAATAAAACATGGTTATTGCAATGCCCCAACCCCAAAATCCCAGAGTTTGTGCATTATTTTTATACATTTTTATGATTACAATGAATCAATTACCGAAGGACCGATCAGTTTTTCAGTCTTGGAAAATATATTACAAACATGAATGTTACATTACACATTCAAACATAAAACACAAAATAAATAATTATTTGATAATGCCATTATTCTCTTAGATTAACCCTAAATATCAATCATAATACACTTCTTGGAATCCTGGGAAAACAAAACCTAAGAAAGTGGTGAGATGAGATACTCAGTATGGGTAAATAATTTAGTGGAAGTTATAAAATTTTAAGGCAAGATGTGTAATGAAAACGAACACCTTTTAAACATAAAATTGAACATAATATAGAAAAAAAATAAAAAATTACCATATAAACATGCACATGGATATTCTACTAGTCGAATAATCACATGTAATAACTAATTTCATAACGAGGGAATCCAAAATGTCGGACATCATAACCACATAGTTAAGGCCTCATGCCAAGACTACAAATAATTTTTTTTCAAGTCCTTATTCCAAGACACTATTTTGTCACATGAGACCTACCAATGCATCAAGGGGCTATAGAGGGCCCCAACTGTCACTTACTAAGTCCAATGCATTCTTAATATGAAAAAGGGTGAAACATAACATAAACATTTGTATTAAAACTGGCATACAAAATGTCAATACTTTAACTATAATCCATTAATGGTATAAAAATAACACATCCATAGTAAAACATATCATAAATCATTAAATAAAATATTGAAAATTTTATTATAGTAAATCTACCTCAATCAAGAATAATATCCAATAATGGATGTTGACATAGTTGAAAATAATCAATAAAACTCTTTGGTAGAAATACCCCTTTTCATGAAATCATTTAAAAGTCACACTATTTATAAAGGAATTCAGTTAAAATATATTTTTGAATCAAAGTTTCCCATACCACTTTGAAACTTTTTAATGAAATTAACACTTTAAAACAATCATGTCCACTTAAATAAATCCTTAAAATCATTTTGAACACATGGACATTAATTAAAAAGATTTAGAAAAATAAATCTTTAAAAAAATTAAAAGGAAGATCTAGTTAAAGTGTACCTTAAATAAAACCTTAAAATATTAATTTTTAATACATTTTAATGAAACATGGACATAGATTATAAATATTTCCCAGTAGATACTTGCCGATAAAAAAAATCGGATAATAATGAGATTGAGGAAATAAACCTTACCTGGTACTTTCCTTTGGTCGAGGGTATGTTTAACCTTCTATATAATGACCATAGTATGTTATTAAATTATAATAGAACCATATTTATATTTATGATATCATACATGATTAATTTGTGACATTATACTCCCCATTCAATAATAATCTCCATGTTAAAATAACATTTTGGATAATAATTGCTTTCTTTATCATACATGTTTTAAATTGTTATTCTTGATCATATCACTTATATCATCACTTAATTTATTACATAATATAAAATATTATTTATATATCATATATATTTATAATGTAAATATTTATAATAGATAGATATATGAAAAGTAAAACAACATTTTTGGAGACGGTAGACTGTACAAACGCATAAACATTGTTTTCGTTTTCATATCATATTGAACAGAAGTAAGTGAATGAGATATATGTAAATACACACAGAGAGATAAATATATATATAAATATATATATAATTATAGTAGCATTATTATATCATATATTAAATACTTATTAATAATATATATTTTTATAATCATCGTTGAAGGGTGAAGGTTGAAATGAATCTCATCGCGTCGTGGAGAGGGTAAGTCGTACATATGCACGAGCGAAAATATCATTCTAGGGATGGTGAAATCATATGTAATTGGATGGTATATTATATATAAAAAATAATTAGCATGTTATATTTATTATTTATATCAATTATATGCATTATTATACCCATACAAATAATAATGTGTTGAATAAAAAACTACACCATGACATGGAGACAGTGAGTCGTACGTATGCACGTATGGTGACTTTTTCATTCATAAGATGGATAGAATAATGAATATGGTTATAACATATTTATAATAATATCACAATATTTTAAATTTACTAGAGTAATTATTTTGGTATGGAAACAAAAAAGAAAGAGGCAGTGGAAGAAGAAAAGAACTTTGAATGAGGTGATGAAATAATTACCTCTTCTTCAGGTTTTTCCTTTTTATTTGAATATAATGGATCCTTAAGTAGGTTTTATGATCAAATTAAGGCCTCTAGGTTTAATTTATGGTAGTTTGGAGGATATTGGAGTAGGTTTTGTTCAAGGAAAATGGATTTGGTGGTTTGAATTTAAGAGATGCAGATGTACCCTCTTATAAGAGAGGTGAGGGGCACTTTAGGAAAATCTTGAAATATTAATTTATTATAAAATCATTTTCAATTTATAATACCTCCAAATGGATTTATTTAGAGTCTAAGGTTGGGATGGGTCTAAAAACTCTCAACCAACAGGTTTTATACAATTTTATGTCATCATGTTAGCCTTATCTTTTAGATTTACTCTTCGTTAAATAGTTTAGCTTTTACCATGTCTTCTTTTATTATTGTAATAAATTGTTAATAAACATAATATAAAATTCCAAGATAACCTAAATTGGTTCATTAATGACATATCTATAATTATATAAGTCCTTTGGATGATCCTTATATTTTTAGGACTATTATATAATTTAATAAAATAGTATTTGTTTTAAAAACTCATTTATACCAATTTTCACACTACTTAGTATTTGGTTTTTGTGAAAGTCATAAAATTATTATTTATTCAAAAAAAATACATTGAATCAAACCTAAAATATCATATTAACCTAGAAAATTCTTGGAATGCATCAGAAGTCTCAATTTAAATTTATTTTAATATTTATAATATCAATTATTTTAATCATTCATTAAAAAGGTAATTACTGCATCATCACTACATCATAAATAAATTTAATTATTTAATGTATAAAATTTATTATTAAAATACCATGATGTATGAAATATTTTTAAATTTATAATGAATATTTATATTTGAATTTATCTTATGTGTAACCCTATATTAAAAATGGGTTAGTTGTTAAAATTTGAATTTAATACTTTTAACACTTCTTTAAATAAAATATAATAAATATTCTAATCTAATAAAAGTGGATAAAAAAGATCATATTTTGGTCTTAAGGTTGGTTTTGGTCTAAATACACTAATCTAACAGAATTAGGACATTTTTTGGGGTAATTATAATATCATTTTTACCTTTAATTACCCTATTTACTTAAACTATGGTAAATAAAATTCAAAAGTTACTATTCACAAAAAAATTATTTTCATCATATTGAACCATATTTTACTTATTGATGTCAATGGTTTATCTTGTATTTTTTAAATTCAATTCACAGAAGTGGTAGAATTACGTTTTATGTAAATTTGCAAATGTGTATCGAAGGTGGGTAAAATACGTTAAATAGTTCAATAAAATTTTATATATCTAATATTTTTATAAAAGGACTTAAATGAATTAAATTGGACTAATATAGATATTATGTATCTATTTTTACTTTAAAATAAATTTAAATAAAAATACTAATTATTTAAAAAATTGATTTTAAACAATAACATAGTGTTTTTTACTATTCATCAAAAATTGAAAGTTTTCTGAAAAAATACCAAAAATACACCATAAGATAATTTTGATATTCAAAATTCTAAAATTAATTCTATTTTACCAAATTTAAAACTTATTAGATAAATTAATTAATTTTAAATTAATTTATGTTGTCAAAACCAGAAAGCGGGTTTAAAAGAAGTAAAAACTATCAAAAGATTGACATATGTTTATGTACAATTTAAAAGTGAAATTACATACAATGACCTAAATTATATTAAATGATAAAAATATAATCTAGCTATACTTTAAAACTAATAAAATTTATAATTTAACACTATAAATTATTTTTATTAAAAAGGTTGTTTTTAATTAAAATTTAGTATTTTTCACTATTCATCAAAATATTAAAGTTATCTGAAAAGTACGAAAAAAATTCCAAAATAAATTTTTTTGTCCCACTTATAAACAAGAATTTAACTTCATTAATTTGAATATATAAAAGGTTCAAATATTATATTTAAAAAGGGTTCTCCATTAAAGTGTGGAAAACTGCATTTTTTGAAAAATAATTTAAAAATTGAATTTGTCAATATATTAAGTCTACTAAACACAAAAGATGAATATTAAAATTATATAGGATATATATATGTAATATTAAAAATGTGGTTAAAACTATTCATAACCTCTTTTTAAATGGCTAGTTTGATAGGTCGTGATGCGCTTGAACTCAGTGTTGTGTATAGTGTAATCTATTGAATTACATTAAAGAGATAGCATGATATGAAATCATGTGGTGTTACATTCTCCCCTCATTCAATAAATTTTGTTCTCGCAATTTTAAATTGTTATTCAAAAATAAATTGATGAAAATATAAAATACCTTTGTGGAAAACCCACATCAGAAATAGGGTTAATAAAATTTCATTTTAATAAGAGGGAAATAGAAATGAATAAGTCGCCACCAAATTCGGTTTTCTAATATGAGAACATTGGTGGAAATTTGAGACACATAATTAGAGGAAAAAGTTAAACATTTATAGGGAGTGATTGAGGTCATCAATCACAAACAAGTGAAAAATAAATGTAAAATTGAGGGCATGAAATCCATCAATCTATGATGATTTAACGTATCATCGATTCAACAAAACATATGGTTTTAGGATAACACAAATTTTAGATACTTTATTCTTTTAAGATTAGATATTAATTTACTATCAAGATAAGAACTCAACAAAACATTTGTGATTTCATTACCTGTCATAATCTTATTATCATCATTTGGTAGTTCTTCGATCTATTTTCACTTCATCCTTTACACTAAGAAATGAATGTTCAAAAATGATTTTTTATGCCTGGAGCACATTTGATAAATCATAAGGTCCAAAAGTATTCACTTAATCCTAGAAATTTTTATTGAAAACCAAAATGTTAGGTAAAAGTATTCAAAAAATCATACTTTAACCTCAAAAAAATATCAACTGTTCAACTTACTCAATTCCAACCTTTAGACTTATCCAAAATACTTGTGTCCAAACTCACAAACCAAAAATTTATAAGTAAGTTCAACATAACATAATGAAGATCTCGTTTATCACATAACAACATGTGAATACCTTCATCATGTATTCTATTAAATCATGGTGACAACCTGAATTACTATATAACCTTATTTTAATAGTTATGTACTTCCTTATTCCTTCTATAAAACATAGAATACCTTATATAATCCTTAAATAAAAAATGTTGTAATCTCCAACAATGATGGAATAAACTAACCATAAATCAGTTTCAAGGTAATCAAAAATATCTAATATAATTTATCCAAATCAATCATATATTATTCTAAAATCACTACCTCAGTATCAAAACTATAGTAGGTTTTATCTTTATTTCAACCATGTATTTTCCAAAAAGTTTAATGTAACGTCCCGGTTCTGAAATCCACCCAGAGGCGCCCCGTACCCAGTTCGTCACATGGCCTCAAGCACATTTCCCCTAATGCCAGAGGCTTCCGACTAGCAGCGAGGGCCTTGGGTGTGATAGTAGGGAAACTGTTCCTTCATTGGTAGAGTAACACAATGGAAAAGAAATAGATAACAATAGAAAATGTAGTAATAATGACATACAATAGTAAACAATGGAAGAATGGAAGTAATAAGAAAAAAGAGAAAACATATATAAATGATGCATGGTATATATGTCTAGGAAAACAGCCAAAAAAACACAATTCTGGAATACATTACTAACCAAAGTACACAACAAAATAGATAAACTCCTCAGCATTGAAAGCCTCATCTTGATACAATGCTCTCCAACTCTTCAGTAATCAAGTGCCTGAAGTAGAAGGTCACATTCCCCTATCTATACTTGTAACAATATAATTTTTTGTGCCCAAATGCAGGACCCAAATAGGGTGTGAGACTAATCCTAGTAGGAAACCACCAAAATATGTATTCCTAACATTCAGTGAATATATATGACAGGTAATAAGTAAAAAAGAAGCATCAAACAAGGAAGTACTCAACAGTAAACAATTCCACAGTTTCAAATCATTCAATTCCACCTAGAAAACAAGCAGCTAAACAAAGAATCTGACCCTCTAGGTAGTAATCTCAGCCTAACCCCTCTGGTTCAACCAAAAAACACAAGAAACTATCTAGAAAGTACACACAGTCTAACCCCTCTGGTTCAGCTTAAGCATAGACTCTATGCAGAAGCACTCACTATCAATTCCCCCTATAGTCTCGTAATGGTAACTAAAAGGCCATTGGGTGAAGCACTTATGTCACATTCCCCATGTGGACCATGTCAAGGAACTACAGACACTCTGAGGAAGCACTTATGTCAATTCCCCTTATGGTCTCACATCGTAACAGTAAAAGCAGACACTCTTGAGATGCTCTTACATCCATTATCCCTATGGTCTACTACACTTGGTTCTCACGACCCTATGTAAGTAATGCAAGCATGATAATTTATAATGGCCAAAGTAAACCTCAAGAACTACTTGGCTAACAGTATACATCATAACATCATGTCATATAAATATCACTTCATCCTACAATACTCGGAATGGGAAACAAACAAGGCAGCCTAGCAAACTAAGCAAGACCAAACGGTCACAAAAAACATGCATGGTAAAACACCTCCAAAGCATATCAATTAACCTTATTCTCATCCAATTAACCTCTATTCAAGCATACATGCATAATAGGCAATAAACAGGTATAAAATAGTAAACACGCAATACCCTGTTCAAGGGTATTGGGAACCTTTACTGATATAACTCAAATAATTTCAACGGAAAGGCACAAACCACCTACCATGGTGTTGTAGGATCGATATACGTGAACTTCAAGACTTGAATTTCCCAATAACATGGTAGATCTACGAAAACATTAAAAATTCTCACCTGAAGATAACTTTAGAAAGAGGAGGAATCCTAAAAAGGTGCTCAAGAATAAGAGAGAACTCACTGATGTGATTCCAATGCAACTGACAGGGTTTTATTTGGAGAACGAACGCTCGATCGAGGGCTCAGGGAAATATTGTGGTCGTACGGGTTCTCTCGGACGAACTAGGTTTAGAAGTACATGGTTTTGTCCATCAGACGTGACCTTGGTGTATTTAATAAAAAACAAAGTACATGACACGTACTTTATAAGTACATGGTGTGTACTTTCCTTCATCGTCCCCTTCATTAAGTGGTCTTCAGGTCACCACACATGATCGTGTGCATGGATGCTACATGGCCAGCACCTGGCTACCCGCGGTAATCTATTACAGGGCATGTACTCATAAAGTACATGATGTGTTCTTCAAAAATTTCTAGAAACTCCTCTTTTTCTCAAAAACACCATAAAAAGAAAAACTTACCATAAAAAAAGATCTGGGTTCTTACAAACTTTTTCGCTTAAAGAAATTTTTCCTCAAATTTCCCAAGAAAGGTGATGTATAAGAAGAATCCTCAAATAGCTCTAGACACCGTGATCGTACATCGGTCTCCCTCTCCCAGGTCGTGTCCTGTACTCGCTAATGATTCTATAGCACTCATACTAGAGGAAATGACCGGCCACGGAGAACCTTCATTCTGTGATCAATAATCCAGATAGGATGCTCCACAAATGAGGTGCCCACATCTAACTCAACCTACTTGGGTTGAAAAACATGAGACGAATCTGAGAAGTAACATTAGAGCTGAGAAATATGGAAAACAGTGTGCATATCCTGATACCTCTAAGGTAACTGCAACAAATAGGTAACCGACCCATCTCTCTCCAACACCTCAAACAACTCGATGTACCTCGGCGAAAGCTTACCCTATCTCCTAATCCTCCTGTGTCCCAACCTCAGTGTGACATGTATAAAACCCCAATCCCCGACCACAAACTCTAGAGGTTGTCTCCAATGATCAGCATAAGACTTCTGTCGAGACAGTGTAGTTTTCATCCTCTTCCAAATCAACTCTATCATCTCTATGGTCTCCTGGACAAGACAAGGTCCCATCATAGCTACCTCTCCTACCTCCAACCAAAATATGGGTGATTGCCATGGCCTACCGTACAAATCCTCATAAATTTCCATCTGAATATTTTCTTGAAAACTATTACTGTAGAAAAACTCCACGAGTAGTATGTGCTTCTCCCAAGAACCTCCAAAATCTAGGATTAATGCATGAAGAATGTCCTCAAACACCTGAATCATATGCTTGGACTGGCCATCTGTCTGGGGGTGGTAAGATGTACTCAAAATTACATTTGTACCCAAGGCCTTCTGCAATCCTTGTCAAAACTGAGAAGTAAAATGAGCATCCCTGTCTAAAACAGTGGACTATGGAACTTCATGTAGACATAAGATCTCATGGATGTACAACTATCCCATTTCATCAACACTGAAAGTCTCTTTGATCGACAAGAAGTGAGTAACCTTTGTGAGTCTGTCAATGAAAACCCAAAAAACATCATTCCCTCTCGGCAACCTCAGCAAACCTGTCATGATACCCATCTCGAAATCATTCCACTTCCACTCGAAAATGGGTAACTACTGCAAAAGCTCGGCTGGTATCTGATGATTCGCCTTCACCTGCGTACAAGTGGAACACCTCATCATGAAACCAGAAACATATATCTTTATACCTGAACACCAATAATGATGGTGTAGATCATGATACATCTTGGTGACACCAGGATGAACTTCCCAAACTGAGGAATGAAAGTCCCATATCAACTCCTCGCTTATGTCTGCTGACACCCATACGCGCCCATGAAAACACAAGATCTCATCCTCGCCTATGGTCCATCCAAGAATATATTCTTCTCTTGACATGCTTTCCCGTAGGACTAGTCCTTCAGAATCTCGAAGCTGCCTCATTTGAACTCGATCAATAAGAGTATAGGTAACAGCTACAGAAAAAAGAAACGTCTACCCCTATCTATTGTGAACCTCCAAATGCATCTTAGAGAACATAGCCATAAGCTGACACTCACTACTGGCATCCTGAATTGCCTGTATCGGAGTCCTCCTGCTCAGTGCATCAGCCACTGCATTGCCTTTTCCAGGTGTATAGGAAAGCTCAACGTCAAAATACTGACGGTACTCAACTCACCTTTGCTGTCTCAAATTCATGTCACGCTAAGTGAAGATATACTTGAGAATTTTTTGGTCCATGAAAACCACAAAATGATCTCCCAACAAATATTGTCTCCAATAGCGTAAAGAATTAACAACCGCAGCCAACTCAAGATCATACGTTGGGTAATTTCTCTGATGTTCCCTCAACTGCCGAGACCCGTATGCAATGATTCCTTCCCCCTATATAAGCACTTATCCATGCCCGATACATAATGCATCATAGTACATAGTGTATCTCTTTCCCGGCTCTAGAAATACTAGTATCGATGTGGAATTCAACCTCTCATTCATCTCCTGAAAGGTTGGCTCACAAGAATCTAACCACAAGAACTTTGAACCCTTCATAGTCAGGCCCGTCAGTGGTGCTGATATGCATGAAAAGTCTTATATGAAACGTTTGTAGTATCCTGCCAGCCCTAGAAAACTTTGTACCTCAAAGACGTTCTTTGGATGATCATAGGAAACTACTTCTCTCACTTTCTCTAGATCAACTGATACTCTTGTCTCTAAGATAACATGACCTAAGAAGTGAATCCGATCCATCAAAAAGTGGAATTTTGAGATCTTAGCATATAATTGATTCTCTCTCAGTGTACTCAAAATGATCTCAAGATGGGTAGCATGGTCGTGTCGAGTCTGAGAGTACACCAAGATATCATCCATGAAAACTACCATGAAAGAATCCAAGTATGGATGGAAAACTTGGTTCATCAGAGCCATGAAGACTACAGGTGCGTTCCTGAGACTGAACAACATAACCATATATTCGTATAGACCATACCTTCTCTAGAAAGCTATAAGAGGGATATCATATGGTCTAATGTGCAACTGATGATAACCGGACCTCAAGTAAATCTTTGAGAACACCTGGGATCCTTGAAGCTGATCAAAGATATCATCAATCCTTGGAAAGGGATATCGGTTCTTTATCATCAACTGGTTTAGCTTTCAGTAATCCACACAAAGTCTAAGGGTACCATCCACCCTCCTCGCAAATAGGATAGGCGAACCCCAAGGAGAAGTACTGGGTTGGATAAAACCCTTTTCCGACAACTCCTCCAACTTCTTCTTGAGATCCTATAACTCTAGTGTAGCCATACTATATGTAGTAATGGACACCAGTGACACTCCTGGAATAATCTCAATAGAAAATTCTACCTCTCACTATAGATGCAAACCTGAAACTTACTCTGGAAAGACGTACCTGAAGCAATCCACCACTGGAGGAGATTCTATCTGTGAAGTCCCCTTGTCATCTAGATATAGACTAGCAATATGGGCTATAACTCATCTCAACCCATGATGCTCAGGTCCCACTCTGCTCGCCTGGACATCCCATTCGCCCTTACAAAGAAACGATCCACCCTTTGGTGATGTGAAACTCACCCTACGGCGATAGAAATGGACAACTTTCTGGAAGGGAACTGACCAATTCATTCCGAGAATGACATAATATCATGTCATCTATAGTATATAAAGGTCTCGTAAGAAGTGAGACCCACCAAACTCAAGATGTAACTCCTTGAATTGATATAAACTATCCGTTCTAGTCCCCAGTGGTGTGTCCAACATCAAGACATCCACTGAAGTAAAGATACAGAGCTCTAGTCTCTCCACAACAGCAACAGATATAATGATTTGAGAAGACCCTGTATCGAAAATAAAAAAAGATAAAACTGAGACAACTAGAATCGTACCTCGAACTATAGAGGGTCTGGGATCCTACTCCTACTGGGTCTGCTCCATTGTAAAAGTATGACCTGCACCGTGGCCCTATGACCCTCTCTGAGCACTCTAAGAGGATCGACCCTGTTGTCGCTAAAAGACTGGTGATTGACTACCACAACCGAGACCTCCACCAAGTCCTGAATGGTTAGAAGAACTCTAGTTCCCAGACTGATGAGAAACTGGTGGTGTTTCTTCAGAATACGGAGCCATAGATGAACCCCTGTCACCAGCTACTAGTGATAAGATCTAACATAAACACTATAGATGACCCATATTGCTGCAAGATCGACACTCCACTGGGTCTCTTGGGAAATGTGGCCTCATATGCCTACTCTTCCCACACTGGTAGCATATCACCTGGATACCAGAAGAAGTGTCTCGCCTCCTTGGATCACCACGTGAAGACTCCCTGCGGTGCTTCCTAATGTCAGTAGGAAGGATACTAACTTGATGTGTCTAACTGCCCTAGCTCACAACTCCATAATCCCTCAAATTTCACTCCATGATTAGCGCCTGGTTAAAGATAGAACGGATGGACGTGAACCAAAAGATGTTCTCCTGAGATCGGATGTCATGCCTGAGACCATCCTCAAACTTCCTTTCCATGAATAACTTATCATCTCCTAGAATAGGTGTGAATTACTGTAGCTCAGTGAAACGGTAAGAGTACTATATAATGGAAATAATATCCTACTCTAGACACATGAACTCTAGGGCTCGATCATCCATTAAAGTCTCCGGATAGAAGTAGTCATAAAAGGCATGATGGAACTCATCCCATGCCATAACCTTCTGACATCCTGCCTGTGAGATCACATCCCACCATCTCTTGGAAGAATCCTGAATCATGTACGTATAGAGCTTGACCCTCCTCTCTGGAGGTGTCTCCATATGCCTGAAGATGGAAATCATAGCTTCTAACCATGACTCTATAGCCTGAGGTCCTCCTTCCTCGGTAAAGGTGGGAGGATGTTGTGACTAGAAAACCCACATCAACACTGCCATAGAAGGGCCAGGATGTCGTAATCCTTGGAAGTTCTGCATGAACCTCATAAAGCCCTCTCGGAACTGTGCATCTGCACCTGTGTCAGGAATGACGGTTGGTGTGAATACTGGAACTATAGAAGGATCTACTGGTAGTCCTTGATTAGTTATGTCCAGTGTCTGATCGTTTCCCTGAAACTGGCGTACAACCAGGGGACGTCTAAGTGGCACGACTCTGCAAGGTCAAGTGTGAACCTTAGATCAAGATTATCAAAGGCTGAAAACTTAGAAGAGTAAGGAGGGAACAGGAGAAAGAAATAATTCATGTTTTTTAAAACATGAATACACGATGTGTATAATTCCTACATGATGTGTTCCCTTAATCCTTTCACAAGGGCGTGTACCTATGCCAAAACTGGTTGTGTAACACCCCATAAACACGGTATGTTGTCCTAAAACATGGCATGTACTTGAATCCTTTTCCCCTGCCCGAGTTTTCTTACACGGCTAAGTCAGACAGTTCTCCCATAACAAGTCTACATGGAGTTTTAGTTCCAAACACGGCATGTACTAGACGAGCTTCACCAACCCGTGTTGTTAGTGACACGGTCGGATACACGACTTACACTACACGACATGTTCCAGATGGACATGGAATGTAATAAGAAGATTTCACCGACCTGTGTTGTTAGTGACACGGTCAAATTCTTGGGTCACACTACATGGCGTGTTCCAGACGGACACAGCGTGTATTAAAAAAGACTCAACTGACCCGTGCTGTTAGTGACACGGTCGGTTACATGGTACTACAAAACGGCATGTACATCTGGTACATGTTGTGTCCTCCCAAATATTCCAAACCCTGTATCTCTGCCCACACAGTCTGGGACACGGTTAGAGACTACACGGTGTGTGCATATAGTACACGGTGTGTAGTAAAGAAAAACAGTTTCTTCCCAAACAGGAGAACGCAAGGTGTGTATTCATCAATACACGGCGTGTATTCTACGTTTTTCTAGTAAGTAATCCTCAGAAACTACTCTGGATCCCAGAAAAACACTGAAACGATCCTTAAGGTGCCAAATTCTGATCCATGAGGGCCCATACTCTCTACGAATCAAAGCTTGTCATCTTATACATGTCATAAACAGGCATAAAAGATCAGTGATCCACCAAATTCCGATCCATGAGGGCCATTAACACCACAAGAACCAAGGTTTAGCATTCATTCAAAAAACACCTTACACAACCAATACCCTATCAAACAACAGGCATCTTTATCAAGGAATCAATCACAAGAGCATACATATCTTTCACAACATCTATCACAACAGCATGCAATCGCTAATGCACCCTATATGGAATTGAAAAAAATGCATGACAAGTGATCCATAGAAAGTTTCTATATGATGAATGAGATGGAATACCCTCATCTCATCAGGTTTCAACAGAAATACAACCTCAATAACATCAAAAATAACAGCACAAAACATAGTAATCACTCAAGGTGAAATCAAATCAACTGTAAAATGCAAAGCTAGAAAAATTGTAATAAACGAGGTAGAATGGATTTTCCCTATAAACGGGTTAGCTACTCTTAGGAACAACTCATTGCCAAGTACCAATTCCTTCATATCACTGTCTATAAGCTCCAAATAGTAAGTCAAGAGAAAATAATTCCTCTTATACCACATTGTAACATCCTGGTTCTGGAATCCACCCAGAGGCGCCTCGTATCTGGTTGGTCACATGGCCTCAATCTCATTTCCCCTAATGCCAGGGGCTATTGACTAGGAGCGTGGGCCTAGGGTGTGATAGTTGGGAAACTATGCCCTCATTGGTAGAGTTACACAGTGGAAAGAAATAGATAACAATAGAGGATGTAGTAATAATGACATACAATAATAAACAGCAGAAGACTGGAAGTAATAAGCAACTAGAGCACACGTATATAAATGATGCATGGTACATATGTTTAGGAAAACAACCAAACAAAACGAAATTCTGGAATACAGTACTAACCAAAGTACACAAGAAACCAGATAAACTCCTCAACATCGCAAGACTCAACTTGGTACAATGCTCTCCAGATCCTTAGCAATCAAGTGCCTGAAGTAGAAGGGTGCTTTCCCTTATCTATACCTATAACAATATAATCTGTTTGGGCCCAAAAGAATGACCCAAATAGGGTGTGAGACTAATCCCAGTAGGCAACCACCAAAATATCTGTTCCTAATAGTTAGTGAATATATATGGTAGGTAATAAGTAAAAAAGAAGTAGCAAACAAGGAAGTACTCAGCAGTAAACAATTCCACACTTTCAAAGCATTCAATTACACATAGTAAACAAGCATCTAAACAAATCAAGTAACCCTCTGGGAAGTACTCTCAACCTAACCCCTCAGGTTCAACCAAAAAAAACACAATAAACCCTCTGGGAAGTACACACAGTCTAACCCCTCGGGTTCAGCTTAAACATAGACTCTCTGGGGAAGCACTCATCGTCAATTCCCCCTATAGTCTCATATTGGTAACTAAAAGGCACTCTGGGGAAGCACTTATGTCACATTACCCCTGTGACCCACATCGAGTAACTAAAGACACTCTGAGGAATCACTTACATCAATTCCCCCTATGGTCTCACATAATAACATTAAAAGCAGTCACTCTAGATAATCCCTTACATCCATTCTCCCTATGGTATACTACATTAGGTTATCACAGCCCCATGTAAGTCATGCAAGCATAAAAATGCATAACAACCAAAGTAAAACTCATGAACTACTTGGCTAATAGTCTACAACATAACAATATGTCAAATAAACATCACTCCATACTACAATACTAGGCATGGGAAACAAACTAGGTAGCCTAACAAGCTAAGCAATACTAAATGGTGACAAACAAAACATGCATGGGAAAACACCTCCAAATCATAGAAATTAACCCTATTCTCATCCAATTAACCTCTATTCAAGCATAAAGGCATAGCAGGGAATCAACAGGACTAAAACCGTAAACATGCAATACCATGTTCAATGGTATTCGGTACTTTTGCACATATAACTCAAATACCTTCAACAAAAAGGCACAAAACACCTACCTCGATGTTGTAGAATCGATATACGTGAACCTCAAGCCTCGAATCTTCCAACAACACCATATATCTACAAAAACGTTAAAAACACTCAATCGATGATAACTTAAGAAAGATAAAGAATTAGAAAAGGGTGATCAAGAAGAAGAGAGAACTCATCGATGCGATTCCAATGCAACTGACAGAGTTTGATTCAGAGAAAAGATGCTCGATTGGGGGCTTGGGGAAAGGTCGCAGCTGTACGGGTTCTCTCGGACAAACCAGGTCAAGAAGTAGAAAGTTTTGTCCATTAGACATGACCCCGGTGCATTTAATAAAACAAAAGAACACGGCATGTACTTTATAAGTACACAGTGTGTACTTTCCTTCACTAGCCTCCACATTAAGTGGTCTCCAGGTCACTACACACAGTCGTGTGCATGGTCGCTACACAGCCAGCACTCGGCTACCCGCAGTAGTCGAGTACATTGTGTGTACTCATAAAGTACACAACATGTACTTCAAAAATTTACAAAAACTCTTATTTTTCTCAAAAATACCAGAAAAAGAAAAACATACCTGAAAAAAAGATTTGGGTTCATAAATTTAACTTGCTATTGAGTCACTTTTCATAGATCCATATAATCTCAAATACTCAGTGAAATAGTACTAAAGTACAATCCTTATTTATTTACATAATTCAAAATAACCAGTACATCGTTGATACAACACTCAAATGACATAATTTTTTAATAAAAACATAAAAACACTAGTCATTCCTCTTTATTTTTGGTAGTATCATAACATGAATATTATCCAATAGCATCATTTAGGGAATACTCTAATGATTCGGAAATTGAATCACAAAGGGTCCCAACTCCTTCTAGAAAAAGCATTGTACATTTGAAATCTTTTTCTTACCCTTGAAATCATGTAATTGGTGTCTTTTTTCTTCTCACTTATAACAAACTCACATTCCCTTCAAGCATTTACCAGGAGGATTCTTTCCACAATTATCACATGTGTGAAAATCCTTCTTTTCCTTATACCCTTTATCCATATTTTTCTCTTCCATCCTCTTATTCACTTTCTTCCCTTAAAATCCATAGGACTCATAGAATTTTTTACTTATCTTAATAACACATGATAATATTTCTTTATATGATGATAATACGTGGTATAATTTTTCCTTTCTAAATGTTGGCTTAAGACCATGAATGATATGACCCCTCTTAATCTTTGGATCATGAATATTTTTGGAGTTCTTATTACTTCTATTGGTCTCTATTTCTAAATGACGACATACATTAGGTTAGATCTTATCATAATGTATAATCCAAAAACTAGAAAAATTCTCAAAAATGATTAAAGATTTTCACTCCTCTAGTCTCATAATCATAAAAATGGTTTCTTTTCTAACATATTTACTCATAAATCCTTCATAATGGTTTGTAAATAAATGTAAATTATCCTAATCATATCCCCCAGAAGTGTCAAACCAAGTGCACAGTAAGGCTCATTTTCATGTACTAGGATACCCCAGGTCAAGCACGAAACTATTTGTCAGAGTTTCCACTCCTAGGTACATCTATGCTAGAACGAGTCCACTTATAGTATTCAGATAAGGATGTATTTCTTGGAAAAACCACATAATATCTACATTACCAAAAAAAAATTATGTTCTTCTATACTAATTATAAAAGTATATCTTAGGTTAATGTTTCCTAATCATAGTTTTTCTAAATCTAATTTCCAAGGTTATTCATAAACTTATTCTGATACCAACTATAATTACTTGACCCTATAAGCACAAATTAGATGCATTATTTTAATACATTGGCATGATTATAAGGAATCAAGTCCTGAAGGACCGATCGTTTTAGAAGTCTTGGAAAATATATTACATACATGAACGTTACATTATACACTCAAACATAAAACAAAAAATAAATAATCCTTTGAGAAATCCATTATTACATTATCTTAAACCTTCATAGAAATCATAATACACTTCTTGGAATCCTATGAAAACAAAACATAAGAAAGGGGTGAGATCAGATGCTCCATAAGGGTAAATAATTTAGCAGAAGTTAAAAACTTTTAAGGAAAGAAGTGTAATGAAAAAACAACCTTTTATTCATAAAAATGAACATAATATAGAAATAAATAAATAAATAAATACCATATAAACAAGTAAATGGATATTCTACTAGTCAAATAATCACATGTAATAACTAATTTCATAATGAGGGAATGCATAATTCCACACATCATAACCATATAGCCAAGGCCTCAGGCCAAGTCTACAAATAAAATATTTGTCAAGGACTTATGCCAAGAAATATGTTTGTCTCATGAGACCTAATGATGCATCGAGGGGATATAGAGGGCCCCACTCATCACATACTAAGTCCAATGCATTCCTCATATGAAAAAGGGTGAATCATAACATAAACATTCGTACTAAAACTAGCATACAAAATGTCAATACTTTAACCATTAATCATGAATGGTATAAAAATAGCACATCCACATTCAAACATATCCTAACTCATTAAATAAAATATGGAAGATTTTATTATAGTAAATTAACCTCAATCAAGAATAATATCCAATAAATGATGTTGACATAGTTAAAAATAATCAATAATACTCTTTGAGAGAAATACCCCTTTTCATGAAATCATTTAAAAGTCACAAAATTTATAAAGGAAGTCATTTAAAAGAGATTTTTTATTCAAAGTGTCCCATTCCACTTTGAATATTATTAATGAAATTAACACTTTAAAACAATCATGTCCACATAAATAAATCATTAATTTCATTTTGAAAACATGGACATTAATTAAAAATATTTAGAAAAATAAATCTTTAAATACTTTTAAAATGATGATATAGTTAAAGAGTACCTTCCATAAAACCATAAAATATTATTTTTTAAAAAAATTTAATGAAACATGGACATAGATTATAAATATATCCCAGTAGATACTTATAGATAAACAATCTAGGATAATAATGAGACTGAGGAAATAACCCTTACCTTGTACTTTCCTTTGGTCGAGGGTACATTTAACCTCTTGTATAATGACCATAGTATGTTATTAAATTATATCAGAACCATATTCATATTTATGATATCCTAATTTATTCATTTGTGAAATTATAATACCCATTGAATAATAATCTCCATGTTAAAATAACATTTTGGGTAATATTCGCTTTCATTATCGTATGTGTTTTAACTTGTTATTCTTGATCGTATCACTTATATCATTATTTAATTGCTTCCATAATATAAAAAATTATTTAGGTATAATATATATTAAGAATATAAATATGTATAATATATAGATATATGAAATGAAAAACACTGTTTGTGGAGATGGTAGACCGTACATACGCATAAACGTTGTTTCTGTTTTCATATCGTATTGAACAAAAGTATGTGAATGATATATATGTAAATATATACATACATACATATATATACATACATACATACATACATACATACTTATATATATATTTCTAGTAGAATTATAATGTCATATATTACATACTTATTAATAATATAAATTTTTATAATCATCGTTGAATGATGAATGTGGAAATGAATCTCGTCGCATCGTAGAGAGGGTAAACCGTACGTACGCACGAGCGACAATATCATTCTATCGATGGTGAAATCATATATAATGGGATGGTATATTATATATACATAATCATTAACATGTTATTTTTTTTATTTATATTAATTATACATATTATTATACCCATACAAATAATGAAGTGTTGAATAACAAACTATACCATGATGTGGAGACGACAATCTGTTCGTACGCACGTATGGTGACTTTGTATTGCATAGGATGGATAGAATAATGAATATGATTGTACCATATTTATAATAAAATCTTCGTATGTATAAGGTACTGGAGTTATTATTTTGGTATGGAAACAAAAAATAAAAAGGAAGTGGAAGAAGATAAGAACTTTACATGAGGAGATGAAATAATTACCTCTTCTTCGGGTTTTTCCTTTTGATTTGAACAAAAGGAATCTTTAGGTTGGATTTATGATCACAGTAAGGAATCTAGGTTTAATTAAGGGTAGTTGGTAGGATATTAGAGCAGTTATTGGCTGAGAAAAAATGCTTTATAGGTGTGAATTTAAGAGAATTGAAAGTTCCCTCTTATAAGAGAAGTGAGGGGCACTTTAGGAAAATCTTAAAATATTAATTTATTATAAAATCATTTTCTGTTTCTAATACCTCCAAGTGGATTTATTTCAAGGATAAGGTGGGTATTTTTAGAAATCCCCTCAACCAATAGGTTTTAGTCACGTTTAGGTCACCATATTAAACTTATCTTTTAGATTTAACTCTTAGTTAAATAGTTTAACTTTTACCATGTCTTCTTGTATTATTGTAAGAAATGGTTAATAAAAATACAATAAAAAATCCAAGAGAACCTAAAGTGGTTCATTAATGAAATATAAATCATTATATAAGTACTTTAGATGAACCTTATATTTTTAATACTATTATATAATTTAATAAAATAGTATTTGTTTTAAAAACTCATTTATGTCAGTTTTGACACTGTTTAGTATTTTGTTTTTGTGAAAGTCATAACAATATGATTTATTCAAAAAAAATACATTTAATAAACCCTAACATGTCATATTAATCTATAAAATTAGTTTAATGCATAAAAAGTCTCAATTTACACTTATTTTAATATTTATAATATCAGATATTTTATTCTTTCATTAATAAGGTAATTACTACATAATCATTGTGCCATTAATTAATTTAATTATTTAATGTATAAAAATTATAATTTAAATAACATGATGTAAGAAATATTTTTATATTTTAAATGAATATTTATAGTCGAATTTATCTTATGTGTAACCCTATATTAAAAATTGTTCTATTATTAAAATTTGAATTTAACACTTTTAACTCTTCTTTAAAAAAATATAATAAATGTCCTAATATAATCCAAATGGATAAAAAGGGAGAATATTTTTTATAAGGGTGATTTTGGTCTAAATACACTTATCTGATAGAATTAGGACATGCGTTAGTTTAGTTATAATATCATTTTTACCTTTAATTACCCTATTTACTTTTAACTGTGGTAAATAAAATTCAAGTCACTATTCACCAAAAATTATTTTAATCCTATTGAACCAAATTTTACTTAATTAAGTCAACCATATCTCCCAGATTTTTGAAATTCAATTCACAGAAGTGGTAAAATTACATTTTATGCAAATTTGCTAACGTGCATAGAAGGTGTGTAAAATACATTAAATAGTTCAATAAAATTTTATATATATAATATTATTATAAAATGAATCAAATGAATTAAATTGGAATAATATAGTAATTGTGTATCTATTTTTACTTTAAAATAAATTTAAATAAAAATATTAATTATTTAATTAAAAATTCAGTTTTAAACAATAACACAGTGTTTTTCACTATTCATCAAAAATTGGAAGTTTTCAGAAAAACACCAAAAATTCTCCCTAATCTAATTTTGATATTAAAAATTAAAAAATTATGTCTATTTTACCAAATATAAAAAATATAAGTAAAATTTATAAATTTAAAATTAATTTCCATTATCAAAACTAGAAAACAAATTTTTAAGAAGTAAAAACTATCAAAAGATTGACATATGTTTATATACAATTTAAATGTGAAATTACATCCAATGACATACATTATATTAAATAATAAAAATATAATATAATAATTCTTTAAAACCACTCAAATTTAAAATTTAACATTATAAATTATTTTGATTAAAAAAGTAGTTTTTAATTAACATTTAGTATTTTTTACTATTCATCAAAATATGAAAGATATCTGAAAAGTACCGAAAATTTCTCCAAACTAAATTTTTCTCTCCTTATTATAAATAATAATATAATTGAATTAAATTGAATATATAAAAGTGTCAAATATTATATTTAAAAAGGTTTCTCCCTTAATGGGTGGAAAACTGCATTTTTTTTAAAACACTTAAAAATTGAATTTCCCCTTATATAATGTCTAATAAACACAAAAGATGAATGTTAAAATTATATAGGATATATATAAAAAATTAAAAATGTGGTTAAACCAATTCATAACCACTTTTTAAATAGCTAGTTTGATAGGTTGTGGTGCCCTTGAACTCAGTGTTGCATGTAGCGCAAGTTATTGAATTACTTTAAAGAGATAATGTACAATGAAATATTGGGGTGTTACAGTTATATTTTTATAACTAAATGTTATAAAAAAATTCTAGTATGGGTAGATTAATTTTTTTAAAATTTTCATAAATTAGGTTTTCTTTATTGGTGGAATATAAACTTATGTACTTTCACCCTTCCACTTTTCATATTGTAGTGGGAACGTCAAAACATTTCCTCATCTATAGTTTCATAGATTTCTTATTATAATATACATTTTTATTAAATATAGCATTGGAAATGATAATTTTTAGTGATAAAGATGGTTACTTTAGTTTTTTAGATTATTTAAATTGTTTATTAAATGTTATAATAATGTATTTTCTACTATATGAAGCTCTTTCGGTATAATATTCAACCCTAGTAGTTTTTTGTGCAAGAATCCTTCTTCCAGAACAATTATGAATACATATCTTGAGTTTTCTCTGTATTCATTAATTGAGCTTCGAGATCCATGAATTTCATGTTGAGAATAATTTTTTCTTTCTCCGCTCTACTTAGTCTGTCTTCACTGGCTTTCTTAATTTTATCACCCTCATCAAAATTCATTTGTTTCTTATATTATATAACATATTCAAGTGATATAATATTAATTGATGAAAAATCAAATGGATCATCTGTGAAAATAGTTACATCAATTAATTCATGTGTCCTTTCTTCAAGACCTTCAGTGGTTTCTTCTATCTCATTAATTGTATTGAGCCACTCGGTTTCAAATTGGTAGAATCTTTTATAAAGATCTATATACTTGTAATTTAATGATTTTACATTTTATGTATATTTATATATATCAATATATTTAGTCTTAGTATTTTCTTTCAATTTTATAAATCTTCTTCAAGTTATGTTATTTCCTTTTACGTCTTTTGATACAATCACAAATGGATGTGAAAACATCCCAGTGAAATTTCAATAGGGGCTTCACCAAATAAAAAAAGAAACATCATATTATTTGTCACATTATATATAAAATATATGATATTTACCTCTAGTACATGGATCATATGTGGGACTATTTTGACATGATCCTTTAATTACCTCTTCTTCACGTACAGATGGTTATCCACATTAGGGATAACTACTTCTCATTTACCTAATGGGGGATTCAACCACAATAGCGTTATATTTTATGAATTATTTTCCATTATCATGATTTTTTTCATGAGTATTTTGATTGAAATTTCTCTTTAACAAATATTTATGGCTTCATATAATGTTTTTATTTAATAAACATATTATAAATAGAAATAAAAGGATTATACCCCCTCAAATTACCTTAAATTTCTAGTGTGTTAATTTTCTATTCATTCTTAAATAAGGAATTTCTCACCTTTGTTCCATCTCATTTCTTCCATTTCATTAAGGTGTTATAAAAAATATCATCCATGGTTGTTTTTATGGGAATTTTACTAGCTTCTTAAAATCATCACTTCATATTGAATTTGAAAAGGGAAACTGAAATTAAAAACAAACATTATTTTTTAGAATTCGGCATATTTTTCACCTTACTCTGATAAATATTTTTAAGACCACATTGTAATGTGTCCGATACTAAGAGGGGGTGATTCAATGATTTTATACAGTTTAATCTAGTTTTAATTTTATCCCCTATCACCTAATAAATTAATCAATGAGTGTATCTCTCTTTCTGTTTCCATTTTTCTCAATATAAATATATAGAAATTGAAGACACATGATAAAAAAAACATGATTTATTGTCTAGGTCCACCTAATCTATAGGAGTAATATACCCACAGTGCAACAAACTTATTATACCACACACACATATTCCATATTATAATAAAAATAATCATGAGAACTGGTATGGACTTGAATTTTTTTTCTGGCACGTACCATGTATGAATAGAGAAATATATTTCTATTATATATTATTTAAGAAATATTGAATTTGAAATTCTCTTTGTGGTCTTCCTCAATGATAAAAATCCAATTTCCCTCCAAGATAGAATGGATTATCTTATTTACCACTTGAAATAATCATGTTGGTTTCATAAAAATACATTTACATATAAGTTGAATGGGGGTAGTATAGATCATGTATCTTCATCATCCCGAATAGAATCAGTATGATTTTTCTTCTAGAAACACTTATCAACTTATTATTATTATTCTTCAGTTCCTATAATAATCACCTACTATATAAATGGAACACATTCATCTCACATTATCTTCCTCAAATAATCAGGTGCATGTAGATTTTCCCCTTTCTCGTATCCTTCTTTAGTTGGTAATAATTGAAATGGGCCTCTCTTAATTATTTCAAAATACAAAATATCATTTGTGAAAAAAAGTCTATAATATCACATTATATATATTAATCTTCTCATATTTATTATTTCCTTCACCTCTAAAATATGGAATCTAAAAGTTTAATTGTATTTAGAAAATCAAACACTTATTAACATATCCATAAAAAATTGTATTCTTGGTCTTAAATTCCATTTTAATTCAATTTTTATTATACTATTTCTAAAGAATCTATTGTTACATATTCATGAGATATTCAAATAATCATATCTTATTCTCTCAAAAAATTTATTTTAATTTATTTTGAAATATCCATAAACATGTGAATTTATTCAAGAAATCATGACATGGTTCCTCTTCTTACATTGCAAAGTTCATCACAACAAAGAAAATTTATTCATGTCTATTCCTCCTTCCATCTCAATGTGAATCATGATCAATGTGTGTTAATTATGTTTAATCCATGAACAACTGATATTTTTTCATCATCTTATTTAATTATCCACTTAATCTGAATATTACTTATTCAATACATTGATCTCATAAGACATTGTAAGTAATTTCAAATCCCTTGGTTCTTTTTTCTTAATTTAAATATCTTTTTAATAGAGAAATGTATTACATGTAATTTAATAATCCTACATGTAGATCCAATATCCTATGTGTGGTACAGTTATCCAACGCATTGATCAAATATCCTATGTGTGCAACAATTTCCCTATGAATAGATCAAATATCATACATACCCACGCCTTTTCCATTTTATCCACCTCAAATATCTTAGGTTCATAATGTTTTCTTTTTCTATATATTTCATTAAACTCAAAGGTCTTACATGTTACGGAATTTTTCTACATGGAACCAAAATATCATAAAATTTTAGAAAAGTTCTTACATTTAGACTTTTTCTCTTGTAAAATTCATCACACATTAAAAATATCCTATGTGTCATCTCAAATATCTAATTTAGATGATTTTGTCATTTTTCTATTTTATAAAACTGAAATATCATATGGGATAACTAAAATGTATTATGCTTTTGAAAAATTCTTTTTCCATTTTCAGAATTTATAAATGTGATACTATACTACATTAAATATATACAAAAACTCTTTAAATGATCATAGTGATCCTCCAACACATATTATTATTTATAAATAATAATAATAGTATCTACCATGAACATCACACATTGGTGGGATTCTTTATATATTCTCCTCTTTAATCTCTTATTTAATCAACTTTCTTAACATGCTCATTTTATATACTCTCAAAACTATCTCATTCTATATCCCATAAATGATGGATATAGTGAATTTATATCATCAAAACGCAACATGGTCCTGGAAAATAGTTCCAAAATAATAATAAATAATTCCAACATCAACCAATTTTGTTTTAAAATAATTTTATAGTCAAGATAAGAACCAAAATTTTCACTCTCAAATATACTATAACCAAATATAAATATATGACACCAATAAATAACTTCTTTTAAATATCATTTACAAGTTAATGGATCATCAAACATGTCTAATTTAATCACATAATTCAACTCATAAAATCTTTTATATAATATTCAACAAATTAACTCCTAGCATCACATCAATAATTTTCTATATAATAAATTAAATTATTGTGCACCTTTAATGATCTTTACCATAATATGAATATACATACCTGAATAAAATTCAAGTACTTACTTCTTATTTTCACTTATTTTACATATAATTATGGTGGTATCTAATTTCAAAACATATTATCCTCAAGGGGAATATAAAAATATCCTATAATATTTAAAAGGTTTGGGATATAATAATACCTTTCCAGGGAACTCAATTTTTAACAAAATTCTTGCGAACTCCAATTTATTTCCATGATATACATAAAATATACTGAAAACATACTTCTTTCCTTGATTCCATTGATCCTTATTGAAAACAAATATAATATAAATACAAATTTGGATAGAAAAAATATTCTACTGGTGAGGAAAGTCAAGAAGATATTTTTTCTTATAGAAAGAACAGTAAGTATTCACTATAAATACCTTTATTGATTCTTGTTTTTATAGATACCTTGATTTAGAATAACCATGATAATATGTAATTCATTAGAATGATAGATAACTTAAAAATGTTTTTTGGTGAACATGATATACATGAGAGACATGATTTTTCAAAAACACTCTTTTTGTGTAATATAATTGAGGAAATATTCATAAAAAATCATATACACAATAATATGTTATATTAAAATGACTTTTAGAGATTGGGATCACAAATCTAGATTGACATTATGATTAAATTAATTACATGATCATATTTATAAAGGTTTTAGTA
Source organism: Viscum album (assembly GCA_963277665.1). Classification (NCBI taxonomy): domain Eukaryota; kingdom Viridiplantae; phylum Streptophyta; class Magnoliopsida; order Santalales; family Viscaceae; genus Viscum; species Viscum album. Next base: position 1,996,965,835 of record OY728136.1, read on the forward strand.
GTTTATCGGGAATAATAATATGAATTAGTTAAATAATATTTTACCTAATATCCTTAACATATTGTGGATTTCTAATATATTTGTGGGTTGAAAAAGATCATATGTTATAATGATGGTATAGAACATAATGGGTAAAATATTTTTCTAGAAGGATAAGAATAGAGTCAATTGAAGTTCTATAGTAATTTCTTTTAAACTGAAAAATTTAGCTTCTATAAAAGGAAATAATTTTCAATAAGGGAAACATGGATATTAGAGGATGGATTTTATAAAATATATAATGGGTTGAAAGAAACATTATGGATATTTTACATCTAGTACTAATGTTATAGAAATCAATTCCTATATTTGGATGGGTAAATTATATCAGATGTATATTATTCAAATATCATAAATGTGAAAATGATTTCAAACTCGATGAAGTGTTCATAGTTATAAAATTATGTATGTTTTTTTATTATAAATGATATGGTTACTATATTGTAAAGGTTGATGAATTTTATTAGTTAAAAACTTTATTGGATTTTGAAATAAAAAAATATATGTAGTTTTCATCTTATTTTTCTCTTATATGATAAGAGGACTTATAGTGAATAATAGTTGATGATAAGTAAATGAGTTATTGGTTTTTCAAAGATGTGGTTTATTTCACACCCAAAATTTTATTTTTAGAAATTTTTCATTTATTTTTTTTATTTTATCTCAAAAATTTACTGAGTGTTTTATTAAAAAAATTGAGAATTTTGGGAGATAGAGGGTGATTCATTGTTGGTGTATTTTTAGTAAAAAATTATGTATCAACCCATTAAAACCATGATTACCTTGAAATATTAAATAAGAATCTCCAAAGGTTAAGATCACTAATGTATAGTAACACCAAAAAAACTATGTAGCCCACACAGTGGAACTGGTGTTCCCATATGATTATGGGCATGATTTTTGAGACTGTGTGGTTTCCACCTATTGGGGAAGAATAACATAGATGGTTGTAACATGGTCTAGAATACCATGAAACCTACACCATTTTGAAAAAATAAGTGTTTCCAAAAATAACCCTACTCAATTTTAACTCTTTTTCACCCCTAATTTATCACATTTGACTTTTATAACCCTACTTGCACCCCCTATTCTAAATCTCACCCTTGGATTTAATATATGGGTAATTTTATCTTTAATATTAAAAGAAAATCCAAGAAATTGTCTTATTTCTTCTAATACTAGCCTCTCATTCCTTCTTTCATGGGTTTCCTTTCCTATATGTACTATTGTGATCTTTAAAGGGTCATAGATAAATAGTTTGTATTTTTTGATGTTTGGGGTTTTTTTGTTGCTTATGTAGTGTCTCAACTCATAATATTGTGTGGTTTCCAACAATATTTTGGTGGTTTCAAGAATAAAGCTCGGTGGTTCCATGTTTTTCAATTATTTTATGATTTAAATGTGCATTATTATTCTATTAATTACTTATGAATTTTTTTGTTTTTTTAAATGGGTGATTATATAGATGTTAGTGCATGTGAGGTTCCTCAATGGTTTTTCCTTTATGTTTATGGTTGGTAATTATGTGATATTGTAGTATATGGATTGGTTAGTTTAAAATGTAATTTTCATGGTTTGATAAATGGGGTGAAGAACACGAGAATCCTAGTTACCATGTTTGGAAAAATAAAACATGTACGCTAGAAATGACCATCCCTACTGTATAGGATTATGTCACAACACTAACTAATATATTAATTTTTATATTGGTTGGATTGAGCTAAATAATATAACTTTACATACATGGTTGATCAATGAGTCTATAAGGATCATATTTCCCCAATAAACCTTACCTAATAGGTATTTGTGATCGATATTATGAAGTGTTTTTACCTATTTCCATTTATTGCTTCATTTATAACCATTATTTCAGTGTTAATGGTTTTTTTAAAACTAATATAATTTTTTTTCTCCAAACATGCATGTTTATTTGACATAAAATTTTGATACATAGAACTCATAATGGGATCCTAGTGAGAAAGTTTTCTCCCACCCTACATACATTTCATGGTTGTATTCAAACCTTATTTTTTTGACTCAAGTAAGAAAAGGGTTTCAATATAGGCTTTCATGGGTACTATTGTTAGTTTGTTTCTTTTTGGAAGTTGTTGATAGTGCTGAAAATGTAGTTACTGGACCTCATTCCATATGGTGGATCATTTTCTTTTGTCAATACCCTCCTAATTGCAACATTTTTCTTTTTAGGTATAAATGAACAAATTTATTTGAAACCTATGTATGCTTATTAGGTTAGTGGTTATAGATGATTGTTGTGATTTTATTTAAAAAAGATGTATTTATTTTTGTCATTATTCATATGGAAAAACTATTACTAAAATATTTATTCAAGTCCTAAGCACTAGTTTCCACCCCTTTGGGGGTCATAAATTCCCATCAATTCATGCCACAGACTGGGATATGTGTCAGGTTGGATGGGAGGTCAGGCTAGTTCAAGAAAAAATGTGTCTCTTCTAGGTTTTCTCCTTTTCTTTGTGTCTTGTTATTTGGTAATGTCAATATAAAAATTGGATAAGACTATCTAGTCATGAGGTTCTAGTTATGAGTGGTGTGTTTCGCCAACACACCTATGAAAAGCCTTGGGATACCATGGGATATCAAGGATTTGGTTTGTATTTTCCTTAGTTTTTAATTCATAGGCAGAAAAATGTGTATGGGAACCAAGGTAGAGTATAGTGGTTTGAATTGTTGAGTTGGTGGTTGTGATTTTATTTTTATTTATGTGAGTGTTTTATCTTGTTTATTTTATTCTCTATCAGTTGATTTATTTATGGATTATTACATTTAATTTTTGGCTTATAAGGAATCATGGATCCCTGGAAATGACCTGTATAACCATGGGTGGAGGATGGAGATAATATTCCACCACCATTAGATCATTGATTTATAGAGGGAGTGGTTTAGGTAGTCTTATCCTTGGATCCAAAAGTGAGCTATGGTCCTATTCAGGATAAGGAATCCAAAGCAATTCTATAAAATGATAGGTCTCAGAAGTTCATTACGCATAAGTCTCTTTTATATGGGAAAGCACTGACCACCAGGAAGTGGAGAATTGGGTAAGGAAAATTAAGAGGATCTTCGAGTTCATTTAGAACCATTAATCCATTATGGTAAAGCGTGTGATTTTTTTATTCAAATTCACTATTCACATGTGGTCAGGGTAAGGGTTTTAGGTAGGTTAGCATGAGAAGATATAATAGAAGGACTTAAAGTTCATCATAAATGAGTAATATTGAATTGAGACTTTGACTCTGGAGAAGCCTTGAGAGTTCTTGGACCCCCACCCGGGAGATAGTTTGGTGACAGTGTATACTAATAGCTTCACAAATCTACTCTTATTTTCTCCCATGACTATCAACATTGTGAATATAAAATATCTATGGATCAAAATGGATTTTAATCTATAAATTTCATCTCAATACTCATAGTTTTTGTTGAATACCTATTCTGATGTGGTTGACTGAGCTTTGATGGTGTATAATAACTAGGATAGTATGTCAAAATTTTCAAGGATTCTTCTTTTAATGGGATAGAGAAGAAGTTTATTTTCTAAAAATAAATGTAATCATGTGGAGTAAGTGAAGAAAGATGGTAGTATCTCTAGAACTCTAGTCCAACCTCATTCATCAACAATTATCGGTGATGGAACCATAATGTTCCATTAGTGTGGGAAGTTCGGGAACATATAGTCAACATGAACAGTTCCATTGAGGGTGTACAACATTTTTGGAATCATGGGCCATCACTTAAGGTTATGTAATAGTTCCCCTTCTTTTTAGAGTAGTGAATTATCTATAGATTCTAGGGGAAAATATCTTATTCATATGGATCCAGAGATATGGGGTCATTTTCTAGTGGATGTGGTGAAAAGGCTGGATCTTTATTTGGGTATAGTTATCTTACATAATATATGAAGGTCGTTAATTGACCAAAGTAACAGAATGAGGTGAAGAACATACATGTTATGGGAAAAGAACCAATGGAATATGATATAGGACATGTGAGTGTCTGAGTTAACATTTTTTTCATTATCCAAATTAATTTCATTATTCGATATAGGAGTTCCTCATTCATTTATCTCTTGTCTTCTTTTTGATTTGATAAAACTCCAGATTTAGCCTAAGTTGTAATCCCTGGAGCTGGTTATGAATCTTAGTATAAGGAAAGAAAATGGTTTTGGGTATTAATCTCACGTAATATTTATATCAGTGGTTGAGATAAAATTTTATTACCTTATTCTAGAGATATACATATTTGATTTGATCATGTGGATGAATTGGATGATTCATTTCAATGTTCATATCATTTACTACCATCTATGTGTGACCTTCCCTATCCCTAATGGAATTACTTGAGTTGTTTAGAGGGAATGGGATCTACATAGTGGATGAGCTAGACCATCACTTTTGGAGATCTTTCTAGGTATCTTCCCTATCACAAGATGATGATGGGGAAGGCTTAGAGAGTGGGTTTAATTTAACTTTGATATATTTTACATAAATATTCCTAGAGGATATTTTCTTTTTACATCTAAAATAGGATGTGAATATAACCACCATGTTCTTTATTCTAGATTAATTCATGATTTATTGCAAAAAATAATACATAATTAAACCTAAAATATCAATAAGGTGAGGGTATTTATGAATTAAGTACATATCATAACATCTTGAACATGGGATATAACCAAATTATTGAAAACATCCTATAAATGTGTATAAAATTCCACGGAATTTAAAATAGAAAGGGATAACCTAGGGACAAACATAAGAAAGGGGTGAGCTATAAATCCCAGTAATGAAATAAACAAGGCATAAGGTGATAAATATTAGATAATAAGAATAAAAAAGTATTAACCATAAACATGAATAGTGGTACATTTAATTTCATGATAATCATATCATTAGAAATGTGGCAATAACATAAAACACTACATCATAATCATAAGTCAAGGATAAAATTCCAAAAATCATGGGGGGGGGGAAGTCCCATAAAGTATTTAGGTTCACTCTCTATCATGAAATTAAGTATCATGATACTAAACATTACACAATGCATTGGAGTGTTATATATTTTCAAGTACAGCTATCACATTCATTTTATTCTCATGCCTAAGTGTGCCTCATAGATCCTACAACATGGATTCATTCATCATCATAATTTATTACATGATCAAGGAGTATGAAATACATACATATAAGTACCCAATAAAAATATTTTTTTTTGATAAAGGTGAAAACCATTGATACGAAATTAGTATGGTATTCACTACACAATTCTTTTGGAATGGAAAATCGAGGTGAAATTTTGGCATCATAACAATGTCACATAATGATTCATAAAAATGGGTTGATGAGAAATAAAGGGGTATATAATCACATATAAATACATTGGGAAGTAATATGGACATGAAAAAGTGTATCCCAACATTATAAATTTTGAAATGGAAGGCCTAATGTAATGAAGAAACTTGAATAAAGAAAACAATCTTAACTATATTATGGCATGGTGACAAGTGAACATAAAAGATCATGGGAGAAATAATGAGAGTGAAAGGGGTATCGCTTCATTTATCAATTAATGGAAAATTAAGGGTAAATTTTATGAACATATCCCAACAAAATAAAAAAGTAATTTAAGAGAAATAGCATAAAAGAGGTTGTTGAATGGAAATGAGAAGAGAGAAATTCCTTACTAAATTTGAGCATGGTAACTGGTGTACATAACAGTTCATTGGAAGGATTAATGAGAGTGGGAGGGGTATATAATAATTTATAAATAAAAATTATTTTATTTAGAATATATAAAATCATATATCAAAATAAACAAATCTAAATTAAGGAACATAACATAAAATAAGTGATTGAATAAAAATGAGAGTGGAAGATCCCTTACTTGAGTGTGTGACTCAAAATGGTTGGGGGATTGTTGAGATCATTAGGGGACCTTGAGGGGAGTCTAGAGACTGGATATAATATTAAAGATGTGATCCAAGTAGTTTTAGTGAAGATAAATGGGAGCTTTGGTGGTTTTATATAGGAAAACTATTGATTTATTTATTATTTAGGTTTGGACACTACATAAAAAAATAAACAAAACCATAAACCATCCACTGGTTTTTCCCATTGTTTCTTAAAAATGTGAGTGGTTTTTATTATATTATAATTAAAAGGGGAGAAATTAATTAAATAATTCTTTTTCTTATGTAGAGGTGATTCGTACTCTTAAAGAAACAATTTTAAAACAATATATATTACATGTTTTGGAGGATTCATAAAGGATTTATAAAATTAACCAAATAAACATAAAATCACATTATTTAAAATTGTAAACATATATTTCGTATTCAATACCATTTATAGTATTTATTACATCAATTTTGGGTCATTACGATGTCATAATACACATATTATATTTATAAGTTATTTAATTTTTAACCAATAATTCGAATCTCAGAAAATTATGAATAATTTACCACTGGATAATTTCGATGTTATGATTCCAAAAAAATATTCATTTTATCTAAATAATTTTATAAATATTTTAATTTTATCTTTTAATATAAAATTCAAATTTGTTAATAATTTATGGTGTTTTTTATAATAATAGTTTTTGAACACAAATAAAAATTAAATTTGACTTTACAAAAATTATTTTATCTTTTATATTTAGTAAATATTATTTAATAAAAATATTTTACTTAAAGATTATATATTTAAAAATTCCATTAATTCATCAATTTAAATTCCTTAATTTAATTTGAATATTAACGAAAAATAATCTTTTTGCTTTATAGAATCCAAATAAAAATAATTTACAAAGTAACAATATTTGGATGAAAATATATTCATTATTCTATAAAAATTAATGAAAATAAGAATATTTCTATGGTTTGGATACATATCGCATTAATAAACTAGAATACAACCAAGGAGTATGGTGTATGATGGTGTGACTTAATTGGGGTAGTTCGGTGAACATGGTTTGGGTCGTGATCACGAAGATATTTAAATTCTCCTATAAACAGCTTCACTCAGGATTAAGTGGTTTTATATCAGCTTTGGAATGGTCAAGGGAAAAATCTAGTGATTTTATCTCCCTCAACTACTAAAAAATCCGGCATTAGCGACCGCCATTGGCGGTCGCTATAGGCCTATAGAGACCGTCAAGCGATCGACATTGGCGGTCGCTTCAGCTTCGTCGTTGTAGGCTAATAGCGACCGCCAATGGCGGTCGATATAGGTGGCCGAAATTCTGGCCTTATGCGACCGCCTTTGGTGGTCGCTAGCCTGGGAAAAGTTTTTTAAAAAAAATTCCTACTGAAAGAAATATATATATTTATTTATTTTTTTATTAAATAAAAAATATATATATATATATTAAAGAAAATATTTATATATATAATATTAAATAAAATATTTTGAATATATATATAATATGATTTAAATATTTTAATATATATATATATTAATGAAATATATATATATATATATAATATTAAATAAAATATTTTTTAATTTTTTAATGAAATGTACGAATTGTGTTTTTTTTCTTCACGGTGAAAAATCAGAGAGAAAACAAGGTAAAAAACATAAAAAATGGAAAAAAATTTCAAACAGCATAAACATAAAGATCTTCATAAACAATAAATGATAAATGTGCTTCAACGATCCGAGCAGGTCCATCCATTTCAATCATATTCTTCAATAAACCTACAATAAGACAAAAAAACAACAAAACAAAACAAAAGTAAATTGGACATAATTATTCAGTTATAATATACAAATAATAAAATTAAATCTGACATAAAATCAGGGTTCTATAATAATTTAAAACCCCCAACTTAAGAAATACTATCATTTCAGGTCATTCGGAGCACGTTTGCTCTGAATTCAAACCGTCTCACGCCGTTTTTGGTGTTTTATGACACCAGAAATGCGTTTCCAGTCACCACGGTCAAACGACACCTCCGATAGACATTCTGTCTGCCCGACCATTTCAAAAATCACACAACAGCTGTTGTCGTACTGTTTCATGGCATTTTGAGGTTTTTCGGGTGGTTTTGACCCCCCAACGCGCCATTTTAGCGCGCACCGAGCTACTGAAAACGACACAATCGGTCGTACCGCGCGCACCGCACGTCCGATAGACCTGCCGTCTACTCCTACACATCAAAAATAATATTTCTAATGTTTTCGTGTGGTTTCAGGTCATTCGGAGCACGTTTTCTCCGAATTCGACCGTCTCACGCCATTTTTGGTGTTTTGTGACACCAGAAACGTGTTTTCGGTCACTGCAGTCAAAAGATACCTCTGATTGACATGCCGTCTGCCCGACCATTTCAAAAATCACACAATGGATGTTTTTGTATGGTTTCATGGCATTCTGAGGTCGTTCGGGTGGTTTTGACCCCCCAACGCTCCATTTTAACGCGTGTCGAGCTGCTGAAAATGACACAATCGGTCGTACCGCGCGCACCGCACGCCCAATGGGCCTTCCGTCTCCTCCTACATGTCACAAATAATATTCCCAATGTTTTCGTGTGGTTTCAGGTCATTCGAAGCACGTTTGCTCCGAATTCGACCGTCTCACACCGTTTTTGGTGTTTTGTGACACCTGAAACGCGTTTCCGGTCACCGCGGTCAAACGAAACCTCCAATTGACATGTCGTCTACACAACCATTTCAAAAATCACACAATGGTTGTTATCATATGGTTTCATGGCATTCTGAGGTCATTCGAGTGGTTTTGACCCCCCCAACGCCCCATTTTAACGTGCGCGTCGAGCTGCTGAAAACGACACAATTGGTCGTACCGCACGCACCGCACATCCTATTGGTGTGTCTTATCCTCCTATATGTCACAAATAATATTCCTAATGTTTTCGTGTGGTTTTAGGTCATTTGGAGCACGTTTTCTATGAATTCGACCGTCTCACGCCGTTTTTGGTGTTTTATGACACCCGAAACGCGTTTCCGGTCACCGCGGTCAAATGACACCTCCAATTGACGTGTCGTCTACCTGACCATTTCACAAATCACAAAAAGTTTGGTTTCGTATGGTTTCATTGTATTCTAAGGTTGTTCGGGTGGCTTTGACCCCCCAACGCGCCATTTTAGCGCGCGCCGAGCTGCTGAAAACGACACAATCGGCCGTACTGCGCGTACTGCACGTCCGATGGGCCTTCCGTCTCCTCCTACACGTCAATAATAATATTCCTAATGTTTTTGTGTAGTTTCAGGTCATTCGGAGCACGTTTTCTCCGAATTCGACTGTCTCACACCGTTTTTGGTGTTTTATGAAACCGAAAATGCGTTTCTGATCACTGCGGTCAAATGACACCTCCGATTCACGTTCCTTCTACCCGACCATTTTAAAAATCACACAACGGATGTTGTTGTATGGTTTCATGGAATTCTGAGGTCGTTTGGGTGGTTTTGACCCACCAACGTGCCATTTTAGCGCGCGCCGAGCTGCTGAAAATGACACAATCGGCTGTACCGCGCGCACCGCATGTCTGATGGGCCTGTCATCTCCTCCTACACATCAAGAATAATATTCCTAATGTTTTCGTGTGGTGTCAGGTCATTCGAAGCATGTTTTCTTTGAATTCGACCGTCTCACGCCGTTTTAGGTGTTTTATGACACCGAAAAGGCGTTTCCGGTCACTACGGTCAAAAGACACCTCCGATTGACGTGACATCTGCCCGAACATTTCAAAAATCACACAACGGATGATGTCGTACGGTTTCATGGCATTCTGAGGTCGTTCGGGTAGTTTTGACCCCCCAACGCGCCATTTTAGCGTATGCGCTGAGCTGTTGAAAACAACACAATCGGCCGTACCGCGCGCACCTCACGACCGATGGGTGTGTCGTCTCCTCCTACACGTCGCGAATAATATTCCTAATGTTTTCGTGTGGTTTCAGATCTTTTGGAGCACCTTTGCTCCAAATTCGACCGTCTCACGCCGTTTTTGGTGTTTTATGACACCGGAAATGCTTTTCCGGTCACCACGGTCAAATGACACCTCCGATTGACCTTTCGTCTGCACAACCATTTCAAAATTCACACAACAGCTGTTTTCATACGGTTTCATGACATTCCGTAGTCTTTCGGGTGGTTTTGACCCCCCAACGCGCCATTTTAGTGCGCGCCGAGCTGCTGAAAACGACACAATCGGCCGTACCGCGCGCATCACACGTCCGATAGGCATGTCGTATCCTCTTACATGTCACGAATAATATTCCTAATGTTTTCGTGTGGTTTCAAGTCATTTGGTGCACGTTTGCTCCGAATTCGACTGTCTCACGCCGTTTTTGGTGTTTTATGACACCAGAAACGCATTTTTGGTCACCGAGGTCAAACAACACCTCCGATTGACATGTCGTATGCACGACCATTTCACAATTTACACAAAGGCTGTTTTGGTACGCTTTCATGGAATTCCGAGGTCGTTCGGGTGGTTTTGACCCCCCAACGCGCCATTTTAGCGTGAGCTGAGCTGCTGAAAATGACACAATCAGTCGTACCGCACGCACCGCATGTTTGATGGGTGTGTCGTCTCCTCCTACACGTCACAAATAATATTCCCAATGTTTTTGTATGGTTTCAGGTTATTCAGAGCACTTTTTCTCCGAATTCGACCGTCTCACGCCGTTTTTGGTGTTTTATGACACCGAAAACGCGTTTCCAGTCACCGCGGTCAAACGACACCATCGATTTACATGTTGTCTGCCCGAAAATTTTAAAAATCACACAACATATGTTTTTGTACGGTTTCATGGAATTATAAGGTCATTTGGGTGGTTTTGACCCCCCAACGCGCCATTTTAGCGCGCGCTGAGCTGCTAAAAACGACACAATCTATCGTACCACGTGCACCGCACATCCATTGGGCATGTCGTCTCCTCCTACACGTCACAAATATTATTCCTAATTTTTTTGTGTGGTTTCAGGTCATTCAGAGCACGTTTGCTCTGAATTCGACCGTTTCACGCTGTTTTTCGTGTTTTGTGACACCAGAAACGTGTTTCCAGTCTCCGTGGTCAAACGAAACCTTCGATTGATGTGTCGTCTGCCCGACCATTTAAAAAATCACATAACGGCTGTTTTCATACAGTTTCATGGCATTCCGAGGTTGTTCGGGTGGTTTTGAACCCCCAACGCGCCATTTTAGCACGCGTCGAGCTGCTGAAAACGACACAATCGGCCGTACCGCACGCACTGCACATCTGATAGGTGTGTTGTCTCCTCCTACACATCACGAATAATATTCCTAATGTTTTTGTGTGGTTCCAGGTCATTCGGAGCATGTTTGCTCCGAATTTGACCGTCTCACGCTGTTTTTGGCGTTTTATGACACCAGAAACCTGTTTCTGGTCACCGTGGTCAAACGACACCTACGATTGACATGTCGCCTACCCGACCATTTCAAAAATCACACAACGGCTGTTTTCGTACGGTTTCATGGCATTCCGAGGTCGTTCGGGTGGTTTTGACCCCCCAACGCGCTATTTTAGCGCGCGCTGAGCTACTGAAATCGACACAATCTGCCGTACCACATGCACAACACGTCTGATGGGAATTTTGTCTCCTACTACATGTCAAGAATAATATTCTGAATGTTTTCATGTGGTTTCAGATCATTCGGAGCACGTTTGCTCCGAATTCGACCGTCTCATGCTGTTTTTGGTGTTTTATGACACCGGAAACGCGTTCTCTATCACCGCGGTCAAACGAAACCTCCGATTGACATTATGTCTACACGACCATTTGAAAATTCACACAAAGGCTACTTTGATACGGTTTCATGGCATTCTGAGGTCGTTCAGGTGGTTTTGACCCCCCAACGTGCCATTTTAGCGCGCGCCGAGCTGGTGAAAACCACACAATCAGCCGTACCGCGCGCACCACACATCTGATGGGCGTGTCGTCTCCTCTTACACATCATAAATAGTATTCATAATTTTTTCGTGTGGTATCAAGTTATTCAGATCATGTTTTCTCCGAATTCGACCGTCTCATGCCGTTTTTGGTGTTTTATGACACCGGAAACACGTTTCCGGTCACCGCAGTCAAACGACACCTCCGATTGATGTGCCGTCTGCCCGACCATTTCAAAAATCACACAAAGGCTGTTGTTGTACGGTTTCATGGAATTCCAAGGTTTTTCGGGTGGTTTTGACCCCCCAACGCGCCATTTTAGCATGCGCTGAGCTGCAGAAAATGACATAATCGGTCGTACTGTGCGCACCACACGTCTGATGGGCATGTCGTCTCCTCCTACACATCAAAAATAATATTCCTAATGTTTTCGTGTGGTTTCAGGTCATTCGGAGCACTTTTTCTCCGAATTTGACCGTCTCACGCCATTTTTGGTGTTTTATGACACCGGAAACGCGTTTCCGGTCACCACGGTCAAACGACACTTCCGATTGACGTGTCATCTGGCCGACCATTTCATAAATCACACAACGGCTGTCTGGGGTGTGGGGGGCCTATCTGGGGTGCGAGGAGGGCTATCCGGGGTGCGGGGGGGGGGGGGGGGGGGGCTGTCCGGAGTGCGGGGAGGGTTGTCCGGGGTGCAGGGAGGGCTGTCCGGGTGTGGGGAGGGATGTCCGGGGTGCGGGGAGGGGCTGTCCGGGGTGCGGGGGGCCTATCCGGGGTGCTTTTCGGGCTATCCGGAGTGTGGGGAGGGCTGTCCGGGGTGTGGGGAGGGGCTCTATGGGGTGTGGGGGGCATGTCTGGGGTGTTGTCTGGGCAGTTCGGAGTGCAGGGAGGGTTGTCCGGGGTACGGGAGGGCTGTCCGCGGTGCGAGGAGGGCTGTCCGCGGTGCGGCAGGGTTGTCCGGGGTGCAGGGAGGGATGTCGGGGGTGCGGGGAGGGCTGTCCGGGGTGCGAGGAGGGATGTCCGGGGTGCGCGGGGCTGTCTGGGGTGTGGGGAGGGCTGTCCGGGGTGTGGGGGGGAGGGCTATCTGGGGTGCGGCGTGGGCTGTCCAGGGTGCGGGGAGGGCTGTCCGGGGTGCGGGGGGGTGTCCGGAGTGTGGGGGACCTATCCGAGGTGCGGGGAGGACTCTCCGGAGTGCGGGGGGGGGGGGGGGGGGGGGTTGTCCGGGGTGTGGGAGGGCTGTCTGGGGTGCAGGGAGGGATGTCCGGAGTGCGGGGAGGGTTATCCGGGGTGCGGGAGGGATGTACGGGGTGCGGGGGGGGGGGGGGGGGGGGCTTTTCAGAGTGCGGGGAGGGCTGTCCGGAGTGCGGGGGGCTGTCCGGGGTGGGGGGGCATGTCCGAGGTGCGGGGAGGGCTGTCCGGAGTGCGGGGAGGGTTGTCTGGGGTGCAGGGGGGGCTGTCCGGGGTGCGGGGAGGGATGTTCGGAGTGCGGGGAGGGCTGTCTGGGGTAGGTCGGGGACTACAAATAGTGAACTCGTCTCATTTATCAAAAACAAGTTTAATGGTTTATATTAAGAATAACTTGTTTTTTTCAAAAATATTACAGAACATGCAATTCTAAACATTGAAAACTAAATGAACAAAAAATATCCAAATCATTAACCAGTTTCATGGTTACTTCTCAATTCGTGCACGCAAACATTGCATGAGGCCAAAACACACATGATACCACGAAATCACAAAAAAAAAACTTTCTAGAAACCCAACATAAATATCAATAACAACCCCACCATTAAAAGTAGAAACAGACCTCGTAAATATGATGCATCATGCATGGTGATGACTACTACCTCCATCATGTGGGTCAGGGGCCTACAACAAAAAAACGTTATGAATATTTTCATACCAAAAATAATATAAATTAAATAAATAAATATAGTACAAACTTGCATCGTCTGATCCCCTGCACCATCACCTGGATGCACATATTGTCGCGGTGCTCTAACCTCAGCGATCAATTGCGCATTTACCTCCTCGGAAGCATGCAGTCGTGCCTTGAAATCTGACAACCATTGTGTCATCTGAGCAATAGCAGGACTGACAACCACAACGCGTGACACTACAGAATGAGGAATACCTATTCCATAAGTCAAACTATATCCATGCTCATCCCGACCAATAATGAGATGAAAGATCTCATCCCTTCGCATGGGAAGCTGTCGCTGGTCCTCTGGAAGATGTTCTAATTCCGCTTCAAATTTAGCCTATGAAATATTTAAATATATATACATATATTAATATAAAGATTTTATGTAAGTATTTGTAATGATTACAAGCACTTAATATCAATGTTGCAGCCTCTGGATCATTGCGATCACGATTCCTCATCCACACCGACATTTTATCAGTTGGTGCAGCTTGCTCCCGCAACTGTATATGAATAGAATATAAACCCAAAACTGTATTAATTAAAAAAATTAAAAAATGAATAATAAATACCTCATGTCGGATCTGACACATGTGACGAGTCCCGAGCCAATGAGGTGGTCCCTGCAACGCTCGATTCTCAGAATGGTGTGTTGACACCTCCTAAATTCAATTCATTCAAATTTCAAAAAAATCACACATTCTTGAAAATATATTACCAAAATAAATATACAAACCAAAACACCCTCAGTAGACCAATATGCAACTAAATCACGCCATTGATCCAAGAGGACACCTCTCGGGACTTTTTCCAGAATGTCTGGGGCACCCTCATTTGGTGCCTAGTGGTCCTTCTTGACTTTGCCTTTATAGTCTTTCCACATCTTATGGAATTTTCTCATACACACTGGACAAAACTCATCGGGACATACTTTCAAATTTTTCTATTAAAGAAAAAAATCACATATGTTATTGTTGTTTATACATAGGGAATAAAGTAAAATGGTCTTCTTACCTAAACCTCCCTCTAAAGACGATCTAATGTGTCCTGAGGGATAGAAGCCCAGTCACGCGTGGTCAATGGAAATTGATGTGGATCACGTATGATATGACCCATCTGACGAATAAATGCAGGGTCATTCCATCCCATAGGATGAAATGCCTCATCAAATGAAACATCAAAATTTGTGTCGGAATTCCATGATAATATGCCACGACCAGGGCCTCTCCTGCGAGAGGAAGAAGCAGTCGAGTCTGATCCTGTTGAAAACAATTTTATATAAAAATTGACAGATGTTATAAATATATGTATATATATATGATTATTAATTACATAAAAAATAGAGAAAATGAAATTCCAACATACCTCAACCCTGAGACATAGATGCCTCAGATGGATGATGTGGATCTTCTGCCTCTTCCCCTGACATGCCTGCAGTCATGGAAAACATTAGTAAGGGGAATATCCAAAGTATCCAAATGATAAATTGGATTGTTTTTAAAAAAAAATCAAACTTGTAAAGTTGTTAATCAAACAAAAATGGATTGAATAATTAGTTGGGAATGCATTTTAAAAAATCATAAAGTTCACAAAACAGATATACAAATTATGTACAAAACCAATCAATGCATTGCCAAATTTCAAATTGAATTTATAAAAATTCAAGAAGCACATGAACCAAATGAAGAATACCTCAATGGGAAGATACACCAACAATAACATCAATATAACATGAGTTAAATCACCCTAAATATTTATAACTGAATAAACATCCAAAAGTGAGGATTAAAACTTACAAGGATTTATAAAATGTTTAGATAATTTATGATATCTTAGGTTGAATAGCGGGAAAACAATTATACCTTTCATTAAGCATGCAAATTGACCGTTTCTCCTTCAACATCTGCTCTGAACCAAAAAATATCTTCTTCACGTTGAACTACGGTATGTTGATCAAGCTGTTGGGAAACAAAAGGAATAGTCTCGGGTTCATCTTGTTCAAATACAAACACTCCTCACCGAGACATTTTGACAACAACTTGCTAACTTGGATTCGAAGGCAAAGTAACAAAGAATACTTGTTCCACTTGTGATTTCAAAATGAAGGGTTCATTATCAACTCATTCATTTTTGTATAACATATAGTTAAAATTCACCAATGAAAACTGATATTGATCGACTTTACATCCACACACTGAATCAACCCAATTACACTTTAACAATATGTACTTCAACTCGTGTGTGTATGCAACTTCAATGATGTCTATCAATTGACCATAATAATAACCAGAATCAACAAATGGACAACCGATGCCACTGTTTTGTGTTTTTCGTTTGTCGTCAACATATTTAATGCAAAATTGAAAACCATTAGCATCTATATATTTATAACGACGAGCTGTTATAGATGGACCCTCAGCCAGTTGGATAAATTCTTGAGTTAGCGTGGGGTCCCCTAACTCCCTCAGGTTATGAACCTACAAAATTCATATAATTCAATAATGATATATGAAGAAAGAAATTAGTATAATACTTCACTCATAATGAAAATCAATTTATATGTACATAATCCTTGAACCAATCATGAAATGACGCATAATGAGACTGTTGAATTTGCAACTCAGTCGCACGATACATCTCTTCTTTTATCTCCTTAATGTGTTTCCTGCAAATGATAACGCAATGTTTAAATTATCAACTTATGCAAACAAAACATGTAAAAGTTAAACAATAAATGTGATAAGATACTTACTGCATTAATGGTGAAACTGATTGAGTATTGAACAAGATATATCCATGTGCTTGTATCCACTCGATGTTGTCCATATCATATGTGGTTCCTTCTCCAACTGGACCATCCTAAATCTGAGATGGTTTATTTAATTTTGTTTCAACATCCGTAAGATATTCTGCACAAAAAGTAGTACACTCATCCATCAAATAACCATTGGCTATTGATGCCTCCGGACGAGCTATGTTGCGTACAAATCGTTTCAATGTACTCAAATACCGCTCAATAGGATATATCCACCTGAATTGAAATAGACCAGAAGCCATTACTTCATCAGTTAGGTGCACTTTCAAGTGGACCATAACATCGAAAAATGATGGGGGAAATAGTTTCTCAAAGTGACAAATCATAAGTACAATTTGGTCCTATAAACTTTTCAAATCACTCATTCGTTGATTTCTTAAACAAAGCTGTCTAAAAAAATTACTCATCTCAATCAATGGCTGAACAACATTGGGGGATAAACAATTACAAATTGCAATTGGAATCAACTGCTGAAGTAGTATGTGATTGTCATGACTTTTCAACCCTTACAATTTCTTCCTCGTCAGATTCACACACTTTGAAATATTAGAAGAGTAACCATCAGGCATTTTGAGAATCTTCAAAATGGAAAGAAATGTCTCTTTATCCTTTGTAGTCATCGTATACTGTGCATCAGAAATATATTCCTTGTTTCCCTCAACTATTTGTAAATGCAACTGTTTCCTTAAACCCATTTCCTCCAAATCACGGCATGCATTAACATGGTCCTTTGATTTTCCACTGACACCTAAAATGGTCCACAATATGTTATCACAAACTTTTTTTTCAATGTGCATGACATCCAAATTATGCCTCAACATGTTAGTTTTCCAATACGGAAGACTATAAAAAATACTTTTCTTTTTCCAATTGTGACTGCGCTACCTACCCGCAGCTCGAATATTATGTACCGGAGGAGCCACCAAATCCTGAATTTCATATACCGTGAGGATGGTTTCTTCCTAAATCTCTGATAAAATTTCGACTCCTGTCATGATCTTTGGTGCTGGGCTGAACTCTCTAGAACCATCAAATGCCACTCTATCCTTTCTGAACCTGTGATGAGGGGGGAGAAAACGTCTGTGACCCATGTATGCCCATTTTTTGGATTGCTTAAGCCATACAGATTTTTTACTTTTATTGCAACAAGGGAAAGAAAATTCCCCTTTCGTACTCCAGCCTGATAAATTCACCTAAGCTGGTAAGTCATTGATTGTCCATAATAAAGCAGCATGCAGTTTGAACATTTCATTCGTTTCACAGTCATAATTCATCACATCATCGCCCCAAAATTCATTCAACTCATCAATCAATGGCTGAAGGTAAACATCAATCTTATCCCCCGGACTTTTAGGTCCATCAATAAGAGTGAAAAGTAATATAAATTTTTGCTTCATAAAAAGCCATGGAGGAAGATTATACGGAACCAAAACCACGGGCCATGTGCTATGAGTTGCACCAACCATAGACTTGAATGGATTGAAACCATCTGCTGCCAATCCCAATCAGACATTATGAACATCTTTGGCAAAGTCGGGATGTCTCTTATCAAAATACTTCAATGCATGAGAGTCTTCCAGGTGGGTTAACATATCACTTTCATGAACTCTTTCTGCATGCCATCTCATTAAATTATAAACTTTATATGACATAAAAAATCTTTTCAACCTTGGATTAAGGGGAAAGTAATGCATTTTCTTTATGGCAATCGGTTTCCCCTGTATCACAATCTTACTTTGATGAGTCTGATTTCCCCTGTTCTCTTTCCACCAGGAAGCACCACAAACCATAAAAATATCCAAATGGGAAGTTTCCTTTATAAACAATATACAGTTGTTTGCACATGCATCTATGGTCTCATATGTAAATCCTAAGTTCTCTATCACCTTACGAGCATGGTAATACGACTCGGGAATCTTAGCGTCGACAGGAAGAACCTTTTTCAATAACACCAACAGCATGTCGAATGATGTTTCTGACCAATTATTCAAAGTCTTCAAATGAAAAAACTCCACGATAAATGACAATTTATTGTAAGAAGTAGGATATAATTCTGTTTTTCCACCATCAATTTCTTCATAAAACCTCCTCGAATCACGATCTCTAGATCGAAGAATTATCTCACCTGTCTCAAGATTCTGGATGTCAATGCCTTCAAGATCCTACCCACGTACCATTTCAGTAAGCATTTCATGCATTGGATCATTTATCCTTGCCTCAACATCCATCTAAACAGCATCGGTATTTTGAAAACGAACATATTCCTCTCCATGACGAGTCCAACTCTTATAATTTTTCAGAAATCCATTAAAGAATATGTGCTCCCTCACAGTATCTCGTGTGAATTGATATCTGTTAGCACATTTTCTACATGGAAAACTAATATAGTCACTTTCAAATCCTCTGCTGAAGTCAATAAACTACATAATTCTATTGAAATACTCTCTAGATGTTCGATTTGGAAGATCAATCCAACTCTTATCCATAATAAGATCCATATAACAAACATTTACACAAGACTTATTAAATTTTCATTTTTCATATCAAATATATTTAAAATAAATACTAATTAATTTTTTGTGAATCATTTATAAAACAATAATATAAGTGAAATCCCATGTCATACCTGATTGCACTACAAACCTGGAAGGGAGGGGAGTCGAAGGCGGTGTTGCGAGGGAGAGGAGAGGCAGCGGTGGGGAGCCGGAGCTGGAGCTAGTGCGGTGAGGGAGGGGATGGGCGGCGACAGCGATGGGGAGCCGAAGGAGAGGAGGTGGTGAGGTGGCGACAGTGCAGTGAGGGTGGGATGACGAGGGAGGGGACCGAGGACACGGGGAGCCGGAGTGGAAGAGCGGCAACGGCGAGGGGACGAGTAGCGGTCGTGCGGGGAGGGAGGGGACTGGGTGGCGGCGGTGCGGCAAGGGATAGGATGGTGAAGGAGGGGATGGGTGGCGGTGGTACGGTGAGGGAGGGGACGAAGACGGAGGGGATGGGGGTTGGCGGGGTGTTGGGGGGTGTTCGAGGTGCTGGGGGGGAGGGACGAGGGCCGAGGGCAGAGGTCGAAGGCCGGAGTGGCTAGAGGCCTAAGGCCAGAGGGCGGCCGGAGGGCTGCTGGAGGCAGGTGGTGGGAGGCCCGAGGGCAGAGGGAGGCCGAATGGCGGCCGTAGGGCGGAGGGCGGTCAGAGCCGGAGGGCAGAGGTGGAGGAATCCCGGAGGAGATGGAGGGCAGGGTGGAGGGCGGCCGGAGGGAGGAGGGCGGCCGGTGGAGGGCGGATGGCGGTCGGTGGAGGGCGGAAGGGCGACGGGGCGGTGGCGAGGGATGGTGCGCGGCGGCGGGGCAGGGCGCGTGGAGACCAGGGATGGCGGCGACGGGGAGGGCGCGCGCCGATGGGGAGGGTGGAAGGGTTCGGGGGCGCTTCGCAAGAGGAGGGAGGAGAGGGTTCGGGGGGGGCGCTGAAGCCGGTTTTTTTAGGGAAACCTAGCGACTGCCAGTGGCGATCGCTATAGGTAAAGGGGCTCAAAATCCCATATTAGCTCTGATAAATGGGATTTTTAGGGTATGATCATACTAGTTGAGGCCATAAATTCTTATTTTTGGTCAATTAAACATGTTAAAACCCTATATTTATACTAATAATGAGATAATTGTTCAATGGTTATATTATTAGAAATAATAATTATTACTTGTTAATTAAATCTAATAGGATATAATAATAAAAATATGTACATGGATTTTTTATAACCATATTACATAATAATAGATTTAAATTGTTAGGGGAATTTTATTTATAACATTTCAATCCATTACAATCTCCCCCACCCCCATAAAAAATTTATCCCTCGAAATATTCATTTCACATACTAAACATGATGAGGGTAACTCTATTTCATCACTTCCTTTGGTTTCCACAATTCTTTTTCAATTTTATGTTTTCTCTATAGCTCTTTGACAAGGTTCATTTTCATATTTCATAGAACATTGTCTCTATGATCTATGATATTCACTAGATAATACTCATATAAGAGATCATTCTCCAGTGGTACCACATCTATATTCAATACATTTGAGGGCTCTAGTATGTATTTACTCAATAGGGATACATGGAATACATCATGTACTTTAGATAGGTTTAGTGGGAGTGATAGTCAATAGGCCACCAATCTGATGTGATCAAAGATATAAATGGGGTGAATGTATCACAGACTAAGATTTCCATTATTATCAAATCTCAGCACTTTCTTCTATGAAGATATGCATAGGAATACCATATTTCCAGCATCAATCTCTAGGTATCATTGATGATTGTCAACACAGATCTCAGTTCGACTCTGATTAGCCTTGATGTGCTACTAAATGATCTTAACCTTTTCAACATTTCCTCGGCCATTTTAAGACCTAGTAGTTTTCATCCCCAACTTCATCCAAACATGATGTTATTCTACACCTCTTCCCATAAAAGGATTTATAGGGATCCATTTGGATGATTGAGTATAAACTATTATTTTAAGATAAGTCAGACAGAGGAATATGTTTGTCCCATATTCCTTTGAAGTCCATAGGACATGGTTTGACCATGTCTTCTAGTGTCTAAATATCCTTCTCATATTGTCTATTATTATGAGAATGATAGACCATACTAAGGATCATATTAGTGTTTAGATCATGTTGGAGACTTTTCCTGAACATGTAGGTGAATTTTGGATCTTGAACAGATACAATAGATAGTGGTACTCCATGAAGACTTATCACTTCACTGATGTATATCTGTTCATGTTCATTTCATTTGAAATCCTATCAAATCTAAATAAACTCACTTGTTATTATAGTAAAATCCACAATAATACATACATAACCATTTCTCCTAGATGTCTTCAAAAGTCCATTAAAATAGTACATTGTGATTCTTTATCATTTTCATGTTGTTATAGGTAATGATTTCATCATACAATTATACTTTTACCTTTAAGAAATCACTTCATGACCTACCATGAAATTTTATGTATATTCAGTGATATCCTTCATCATATTTTACCAACAATAATGCTGATAGAGATCTTGATACATCTTTGTGATTAATTGGTGATTAAAATAAGTTGATCTATGTCCATCATCTAGAATCTACTTTTTTAACCCCAGATCTGATCATACAAATTTTCTTGACCAAAATCTCAAATTTCCCTTTACATTAAAATTTAATTTTGATAATTTCCCTTTACTTATAATTTCAACTATTTTCTAAATCCCAACGTCATTTCTTTCAGAATCATTGAATCTCTCGATAAGGGATGGTTGAAAATTAATTTATTAAAGGATTGATGATGTTCTGTCCTTTATGATTCCCATGTCCACCCATTCTAAATCTAGGAAGATCAGATCCCTATAATTTCTCATTAATGATAGAATTGTTGAATCACTTCTAATTATAGAATTTTCCTTTTTTGCTTTATAAAGATGGTAGTGATTTGAGAAATCATAATCCTTGATAAAATCTATCCATCTTCATTGTAAAATATTAATCTCTTTCTGTGTGAATATATATTTGATACATTTTGTATTCATATATATTTCAAAACTCTCCTCAAAGAGATAATTTCTAAATTTTTTGAAGAGAAAATTATTGTATCAAACTCTATATCATCTATTTGGATGTTTTTTTCATGATCATTCAACTTACTTGAATCCTAGGATATGAATTTGTCATTATAAATTAACACATATCCCAATACCTTCTTCAAAGCATAATTGGATACTACAAAATGTTATCTACTTGTGGGTAGTGTGACCTTAGGGAAGTGAAAAGTATCACTTTTATTTCCTTAAAGATCTCTTCACACTCATAATTACTATAAAACATCACCCCCTTCCATGTAATCATGGTTATGGGGTTTCATAATCATGTTAAATTTCTCCCAAATCGACAATAATACCTAGTAAATCCAAGGAAAATATTGATATATATCATAGATGTTGGCCTCGATCATCCATCAATTTCATATGTCTTTAAAGGTTATCCACATATTCAATTTCATATAATGATAAGACCCTATAATAATACTTCCTTGAATGAGAACTTGAATATTTTCTAAATGGCATACAAATTATCCATTCATAAGGTACTTAGCCTAGTGCTAAGATAATCCTCATCTTCCTCCTTACATTTAAAGTATATTAAAATATAATCAATCAATACTACCAAAAAAAATTCAAGTTTATCTCTATAGAATCTATTAATCAGGTCCATTAATATTTATAGATAATTAGTAATCCAAAATGGAATCACTATGAACTCATAGTGCTTGTACCTTGTATGAAAAGCTCTCTTGGGGATATCATACTTCTTCACCCAAACATGGTAATGTCATGATTGCAGATCCTCTATGGAGATGAATTGTGATCTACATATATGTTCAAACAAGTCATTAATATGTGGTAGAGGTCACTTGTTCTTTGTCACGATCTTGTTGAGCTCATGATAATTAATGAAACAGTGAATTGAACCATCCTTCTTCTTAATGAAATGGACTGGTGAAACCCATGGTGAAGATCTTATATGAAGGAAGACCTTATCTAGACTCTCTTATAGTTATTTATTCATCTCCTTGGGTTTCATAATAGCTATTCTATTTGGAGTCTTGAATATTTCTAATATCCTAAGTATAACATTGATTGAAAATTCAACCTCTCTGCTAGAAGGAAGACTCCCTCAAAATAGGCATGTCTTCAAAGATGGTTATTTCCATAAAATCAATCATATGAGAAAGATATGATTTCTTATAGGGAATTATTGAGATTTTGGTGATAAATAAGATTCAACTTCATCTTTTCTCTTGTATAAAATTGGGGGATGAATCACAATCCGAAGAGTGATTTCTTTCTCACAGCATTTTATATAGGCCCTATATAGGTAAATTCAATCAATTACCAAAATTATTTAATATTCCACCAAAGGATATATGACAAGATTTAGTGTAATGTTCAACAAAAAAATTTTGATAGGGGAGGAGCTATATACATAGGATGAAATATTTGAACCATATTCTATTTTCACTGATAACTCCACTTCCAAGAAGTATGGTGGTTTTTTAATGGTTATGATAAAAATTCAGGATATGAAGGAATGTGTAGAACTAGAATAAAAAGGTAAATTTTATATCCTAGAAAGAATATTTATTACACCTTTCACCACATTGTTGTTGGGATTCACCTCAGCAGTTGTGATGGAAAAATCTCTCCCTTGTTTCATTGAAGGTTGTAGGTTGTCTACAAAAACCCTTATCTTAGTGCATTAGTTTCAAAATGTCCATAGTTACATATAGTTTTAGTAAAGAAAAATTTGGAGAGAGATAATTGAATAATTCATTTTCTCCATATCATTATTGGGTTTATCCTATCAGAAAATATTAGTTAGGTTCCCTTCCTTCCCACACCTAAATAATTTCTTCATCACCCTTAGGTAATTTCTAGGTTGCTTAATCCTAAACCATTGACATGTGGGTTGCTAAATTTTATTATCACCTTTAGAATTTTCTATCATACCACTATAATTAAACTCCACTTTTGTATTATTATCCCCAAGATACCCTTGGGATTCCCTAATATCCATTTTTGCATTGAGGTCAAATGGGAAAATTTCCTCATATCTATCAAAATCGTGGATCTCTATGGATTTTCATAGAATTTGTTTTAGCCATCCAAAGAATTTTTCAACCTCACATTCAGTTGTAATGAGATTTATGTAAGCATATCATGAAATTATTGTGATGTTTTCCAAATACTCCCTAATAAATATTTCTTCTTTTTTCTTATAGGTGAGGAAATCCCTTTCCATTTTATGTTTGAGAGTACGCGAAAAATATTAATTGAAAAATAATTTCTCAAATTCCATTAATTGAATCACCTCAATATCTTCCTCAGGGTTCATATTTTTTATCAATTCTAACCATTGATCATATTCTCAATCCATATGATAAAAACCCTTTAAAACTATATATTTCTTATAACATTTAAGGATGGTGAAGATCTTCTAAATGGAGTTGTTCTAGTTTTCCACGATTAAGGGATCAGATGATACCTTGAAAGTATGACTTCTTTGCCAAAACATACACTCAATTGTAGAATATTCTCTCTTAGGGGATTTTGGGTGATCCCCTTGATCCATGTTTCTATTCAGAACCAGATTTAGCTGAGATGGTATCATCATAAAGTTCTCTATTCACGCTCCTATCTGTTGGGCATCTTGTTGGGGCAGTCATTACATTTTCCATTGCATTGATTATTTACCAAATTCCTACTATTTTCGGACATTGGATAGAATAATGAGAAAACAAGGGATTATTATTTTTAAACTATTCAATAGATAATTATTAATCCAATGACATTTAATAGATAACTTATACATTACATTTATTTCATAACTCATGAATTTTTATGCTCCAATCTATATTATCCATGATTTATTCCCTAACTTATATCATTATGGAATTTTTTGTTCCCTTATTAATGGTTCATAATGATTTGATGAATTTACCAAAGAATATACAATGGTAGTTTCAAAATAGGTGTGAAGTAAGGCTCATTTTCATGTACCATGTTACACTGAGTTGGGCCCGATACAACTTATCGAAGTTTTTACACCTAGGTACATCTGTATCAAAACCATGTCCACTTATAGTATCATAAAAAGGATGTATTTTCTTGATAAAACACATATTCTATAATTAAAAAAAATTAGGTATGATTCCTTAAACATTGTATTATCCTTAAGTATTTCTCTATAGTTTTCCATTCTTAATCCCAAAAAATAAGTAATCTTTTTCCTCTAATACCATCAATAACAATCTTATTCTTTATTACACATTAATTAAATATTTAATACATAAATTTTAACACAATATAACCAAAAATATACAAATGTGTAGTGTCTTTTAGAATTAAGTATATAGAATAACAACATGAACATGGGACAAAACTACAATATTGAAAACTTCCTTAACATGCTTCAAAAATTCCATGGCATATAAAACTGTATAGGATAACACGGGAAAAACATAGGAAAGGGATGAGATATAAATACCAATAAGGGAATAAACATTTAATAAGGTAATAAATTTTATAAAATATATGTAAAAACATTAAGAATCATAAACATGAAAAAAAAGACATAATATATAATGATAATCATAACATGGGAAATGTGGAGACAACTAAAAACATTGCATCATAATCATATGTCAAGGATAAAACGTTAAGAAATAATGGTGGAAAAATTAAAAAAAATGTAATTAGGATCACTCTATGTCCCAACATGAAATGTCATGATAATAAACATTACCCGATGCATTGAAGGTCTATATAATTCTGGGTTCACCCATCACATTCATTTCATTCTCATGCTTCAGTTTTCCACATTGATCATAGAAGATCAATTCATTAATTATCATAATTTATTAAACGATCATGGAGTGTGGGATACATAAATTGTAAGTCCCAAATATAAAATTATGTTTTCAAAATGGTGAACAACCTTGATAAGAAATGGGTATGGTATTCACTAGAGAATTATTTTGTCATGTAAAATCACTATGAAATTTTGGTAGCATAACAACGTCACATAAAGATTCAAAAAAAGGTTAATGAGAGGGAAAGAGTCATATAATAACATATAAATAAAATTGGATGTAATAGGTACATTTAAATTATTATACCAACATTATAATTTTTTAAATATACTAGATAGGTTAATGAAGAAACGTGAATAAAGGAAACAATCTTGACTATATTTTATCATGGTTACAGGTGAACAGAAATGATCATATAGGACTTAAGGAAATTGGAAGGGGTGTCTCATAATTTATAAAATAAAAATAAAGTAATTGGAATATTTAATAACATATCCAAACATAGTAAAAATGTAATTCAATAGACATAACATAAAAGAAGTGATTGAATGGAAATGAGAAGATAAAAACCACTTATTAAATTTAGGCATGGTAACATGTGTACATAAAGGTTTTTTGGAAGGATTAATTAGAGTGGTATTGGTTTATCATCATGTAAAAATAAAAATTAAAATATTTGGTATGTGAAATAAAATACAACATCATTAAAAAAATCTATATTAAGAAGCGTAACATAAAAAAGTACTTAAATAAAAAGGATAGTGGAAGATCCCTAACTCTTTTGTGTGACACAAAATGCATGATTGGGGATTAATAAGAGATTGGGGAACCTTGGGATTAATCTAGATAGTATAAGAAATATTATTTACATGTTACATGGAGTTTTAGTGAAGATCAATGGGAAATTGGGTAATTTTATATAGGAAAATAAGGGGATTTCTTTATTATTTAGGTTTTGGACTATACATAGTAAAATTACCAAAATCGCAAACCATCCCATGGTTTCTCAAATGGTTACTCTGAAATTCTAGTGGTTTTTCTTATTTTATATTTCCAAGTGACTAACATAAAAAATCTATACACTTGATTATGTGGAGAAGAGTCATACACTTAAAGAAATGATTTTAAAACCTTAAAATATATTACATGATTTGCAAGAATCATAGGTTCTTTATAAAATTAAACAAATAAACATAAATCACGTTATTTTAATTTTAAAAAAAATATTTCATCATGGATACTATTTATAGTATTTATTATATCACTTATGGATCATTATGATGTCATAATACACAAATTATATTTATAAGATATTTGATTTTTACCTTAAAATTCGACCATCTACAAAAAAATTGGAAAAAAATAAATATTTGGATAGTTTTAACATAATTAAACCTAAATTAATATTCATTTTGTCTATATAATTTTCTAAATATTTTAATTTTAAATTTCCAAATAAAACTGACATTTGTTAAGAAATGCTGGGTTTTTTTGGAAATAACAGTTTTCGAACCCTTATAAAACATACATTTGGCGTCATAAAAATTATATTATCATTTAAATTCATAAAAAAATATTTATTAATAGTATTGTATTAAAATATTATTTATTTAAATAAATAATTAATTCATCAAAATAAATTCCTTAATTAAATTTAAATATTAACAAAAAATACTATTTTTTATTGAATCAAAATAAAAATGATTTATAAATAAATAATATTAGGATGAAAATATATTAATTTTTATATAAAAATAATGTAAAAAATAATATTTTTGTGGTCTTGATATATATCCATTTATTACACCAGAAAACACCCTAAAGTTATGATGTGTGATGGTGGGACTTTCACGGGGTGGTTTGGCGAACATGGTGTAGGCCATGATCTTGATGAGCTTGAACTTATCATGTAAATGGTTTCTATCATACATAATTTGATGTATCTAATATTAGAATTTATCAATGGAAAATACCATTTATGTTATCTCCCTCAAGAGATCTGGTAAATGGTATTCATAGGGTACAATCCTATTGGTTGATGAAATCACTTCCTTTGTATGTTTCAATTAAATTTGTTAAAACCATACATTTATAATAATCATGTGATCAATGTTAAAAAACAATATTATTGATAAAAATAATTTTTAATGGTCAATTAAATATTATTTGATATAATAAATCTAAATAAGATCATGTGTTTTTTAAAACCTTATTATATAATAAGACATTTATATTTAAAATTGAATTTATTTATAATAGTTAGGGTTGTTATAGTGAAGTTCACCATAAATTTTCCATTGAGGGAATAGTTGATATCTCTTCCATAATATTGTGTTTCCGCCACCATTTTGAGGTATTTAATAATATAGTAAGATGATTTTTAATCTAACAGGTTTTCTTGAGCATCTCTCCTTGGCACAGTTAGATGATTTTTCTTATTAAAGTCATTTGATTTCTTTGGATTTAAATGTACTACCTGAAGATAAATAAATTCACCATAAATAATAAATACCCACTTACCATATTTATTATATCCTTGACCAGATCAAAAGAGAATGGTGGTTCTTAATGATCGACCTCTGTTTAGGGTATCCCAAAGTAAGGGTGAGAGAAGTGGATATTTCCAAGACTAACATCCAATGAAGGTAAGGTTATTATGAGTATTTGGAAGTGTCATTTTTATTAAAATATGATCTTAGGGTTTTCACTTCTCTTATATAACTATTGTTACTTAGATATCATAACTTCAATATCCTGGTGTTTGTGGTTGAAATTTTTGTCAAATAGGGATCAGAAGAGGTGCATTGGAGAATTTTAGGATTATTTATGTAATTCTATAGAACAACCATCTTTATTGCAAATTGTTTAATATCAGTTTATAGAACCATGAAGATAACTTTCTAGGACAAGTAATATCAAAATATAATGTTTTATGTGACCCGGAGAAGGCCAAGGTTTTGATATCTGGTGAAGATCCATGGAATTTCATTGTGATCAAGAGTTTTCTAGTCCATTAGATGTATTATATGTAGTTTTTTGGATATTACTCTTAGATTTATTCACCAATGGAGGCCCTCATAGATAAAGGGTTGATGTTCTCATGGATTCTGGAATAACAAGAGTTGATCGTGTATCTTCTTTGATGGTTTACCACATCCCCTATCATGATCTTACACGATGATGGAAAGGGAAATGTTGTCTATTGAGATGATTTAGGTACATGTTTGGGTTGCGTTTTTAGTCAGGGTTACCATGTTGTGGCATATAGCTCTCACCAGCTCCAACCACATAAAAATAATTACCCAAACCATAACCTTGAGAATGTAGTATGGACATATTCCCTTCAATTTTGGGGAAATTGAATTTTTAGGGAGAATCTTATGCTCCACTCAAACCAAAAACTCTTGAAATATATCTCCCCCCTAAATGATTTGAACATGAGGAAGAAAAAATTGATTGAGTAGCTTCAAGGGTTTTAGTTTGATTTTTTCTAAAACCATGTATTTAAAATGTGGTTGTGGATTCCTTAAGAAGGAAGCTAGCAACACTAAATCTGAAGGAGTCTAGTGGTAAATGGGATATGATGTGGATTTTTTCTAAGATGAATCTAGTATCCAATAAAGAGATTTTTTTTCATTGTCTATTATTAATTTTAAAACATTATATATTGAACTAATTCAAGATAATAAACCGAAGGAAGAGTTATTAATGAAATATAACCAATATATATGCTAGGGAGGTACCTAGTTAACTAGAATTGACTTTTGAAGGAGTTATCTTCATAAAGTTCCACTTCATTGTGCTATTATCTTTGAGGAAGTTGTTGATTAAGAAATAACAACAATCTAAGTCTTCTTTACATCCTGGTTCCACAAAGATGAATAATGATGTGTAATTCTATTTCTAGTGTCCAGTTATAATTTTTTATATATATGACTTCATGTATTGGTGTTAAACATATCAGTAGGTCAAGGATAAGAACTATAATAACTCAATATTTCTTCAGCCACTTCCTAATCTTACCTAGAAGTGGGGCTTGGTAGATATAAAATTTATCATTGGGATACCCCGTACACCCTTGGTAGGGGATAAAATTTTGAGAATTCATCGATCATATAATAATTTTTTTCTATTTGATAATGATCAAGGGCACCTCTAATGTGAATGAGTTATGAAAGCTTTATATCTAGTGGATCATGAGGCAGAATAGTGTAATGTGTGTTATCATTTTTAAAAGAGATCTATTTTTTACTCTCATTTTTGGGAAATCCTTCAAAAGAAAATGGGGTCATAGATTAATCTAGCATGGAATACCATCATCAAATGGATGTATAGATAGAGTGGATGAGGAATATTATATATGATATGACTTATGCCTCTGTATTATGATGTAATGGGTCATGGAAAAACCATCTTAGTATAGTGGAACATTATTATAATAAATGTTTTCAAACCGAATCCAGGATGAATCCGTTTTAGGATTTGTATGTTTATAAATTCTATTATCCTCTATATTGGATGGAAGTAGTATAATATTAATTAGTGGGACCAAACATCATTCATTTGATGACTATAAAAAATTCATAAAATCAATCAACATTTATTAAACTCTAATATAAATTTTTTGTATTATGTCGATCATTGAGGCAGATATTTAGGATTCTAAATGGGTGAATAGTTTTTTATATAGTTAACACCTTTATTGGGTCAACGTCATCTTGGGAAGAAATAGAATCTCACATTGAGGTATATTGGATTCTTCAAGATTACTAATAGGATCAATTTGGTTGCATTCCATATGGTATATCCTTATTTATTGACTTAAATTCATAGTGTGTTTCATGTCTCATAGTTGAAAAAGTATAACTTGATCACTTCTCATGTTCTGAGTTGGAAAGAACTTGAGTTGGAACCTGATATATTAGTGACTAAGTAGATAGTTCAAATTGTGGATTCCAAGGTGAAAGTGATTTTGGGGAAGCCCATTCCATCATTTTGAAACCTGTGGTAGTATAGAAATTATGATCATGAGACATAGAACAAATGTCTTTGGTAGAGGAGTATTATTACCACTTTTTCATCAATCAAAATATGGGATTACCTTCTGAGGGTGGAAATTTTCATGGTGGGAATAATAGAAACACCCATGGGGTTATTTTTCGTTATTTTTCATTTATTTTTTCTCTTTATTTTATTCTATACCTTTCTGGGGTTTTTTTCAAAGAAAAATTGATATTTTGGGGCGATATGGGGTGTTTAATGGTTGGAACATAGTTAGTAGAAATCATATTCCAACAACTGAAAACTATTTTTTCTTTGGTAGGGTCATAGGGAAGCATTCCCGATTAGGCACACGATCATACACCATCCCCCATAAAAACCATGTGTCCAAGATAGTGGAACTGGATTTCCCATATAGTTATGTGTATGGTCATTGAGACTATTCAAAAAAAACCATGTAGCCTCTAACTATACGAACATATGTTCCTACATGGTCTATAACATTGTGAAGTATTCCTAGTTTAAAAAAATGTGTTTTACCAAAAATTCATGTCCCCATTTTAACCCTTTGACCACTCATTTCTAAAATTTGACTTTATAATCCCACGGAAAGCCTCCTCACTTCCCCAAATCCATTTTGGATATAATCCTTAGGTTATTTGAGCTTCGTGCTTCTTGTAAACTCTAAGTATGTTTCTTCTTTCCATTCCTCTTGGCCTCTCTTACCTTATTTGTTGGGGTTTCATCTCTCTAGTGGTTTTTCAGAACAAGAGTGTGAATGATGTAAATTTTTTTATTGGGTTTCATGTTTTCTTGTTTTCATGCTTTATTAGGGTCTCCACTCATCTTAGATGGTGTTTTCCAACCAAATTTTATGGTTTTTAGGAATAGAGGTCAGTAGTTCCATGTTGTGCCATTATTTGATGATTAAAATGTGATTACCCATACTCCCAATTTCTTCTTAAATATATATATGTGTGTAATTGGGTTATTATAAATGTTTTGGTTTGTTTATGGTTCTTGAAATCATTTTCCCTTTATAGATATGGTTGTGAATTATATTCATTATTTTGGAATTCCTTGGTTAATGAAAAGGGGATTTTCATGATTTCATAAATATGCTGAATAAAATGGGATCCCTAGGTATTATGGTGGGAAGATTAAGAAAAAATATTATAGGAATGGGCCTCCCTACATAGTATGATTGCATTATAAAAATAAATAAACTATGATGATGTGGATTGGTTAGATCAATTCGGAGAAAGAACCTTCATGTGCATGGTTGATCACAGAATGTATGAGTATCCTAGACAGTTAGAGATTTACCATGGTTCTTATGCTATTTTGAAAGTATTTATATTTATTCTAAAATCTATCATCTTTCATTAAAGGTTATTGATTGTTTAAAAATATGATTTCTATTTCCAAAGACTATCTTGTTTATTCGACTTATAATGGGTATGCATGGAACACATGGTGGGATACTACTACGAAAGTAATCTTACATCAAACATACACCCAATGGGTGTATCTAAAACTTTTTATATGTGAATAGAGTAAAGGGAAGAATTACCATAGAGGTAGTGGAATGTGCTCTTATTAGTGGTGTTCTTTTTTTAAGGTGTTGATTGTGGTGATATGGTGGGTGTTTCCCCTTATTCCACATTGAGTCTTGTGTTCTTTTGTTGGTCACTTTCTCATTGGTACTTTTCGGTTTTAAAAATAAATGAAAAATTTCACTTCCAACTAGAGTAAAATCCCTATTTTAGTTGTTATGGATACTTTTTGAGATGATTTATGTAAAAAAAATTGATTTTGATTATTATATTTATTGTAATGTAAATAAAAAAGGAGTTATTTGATGCCTAGGAACTTGTTTCCAACCCTTGGGGATTGGGAACACCCTTTGAGCCATGCCACGGGTCAGATCAGGTGTCGGGATGGATGGAAGGCCATAACAGTTCATGAAAATTAATTTTTATATCCATTATATAACATTAACAAAAAATATATGATCATAAAAATATTTTTAGGATAAAATTGTTATATCCAAGTTATTTTTTAAAATATATAGGAATGAGTTCCAATTGCTTTAAAATTTCATATTTTAATGAAAAAAAATATTAGTTTTAAAATATTTCTCAAAAAACATAAAATTTTATTGAAAATATTGGTAATAATTTGTTAAATATTTCCACTATAAGAAGTATATGATATCTCCCAACACTAAGGAGTTTGTTTCATTAAAATAATTTATGACAAAGAAATATAATTTCAATGAGGTTAGTTAGAGTTTTTTTGAACATAGATAAGTTCAAAATATAAGAAAATATGATTATACTAATCTAATTCAAATTCAAAATTTTTTAATGACTTAAAATATTTTATGATATGTTTATAAAAAAATACTTTGTCATTAAGTGTCAATTTAAATTTTTATACCAAATTATATTAATGAATATTTTGAGTAAAAATTTTCTAAAATAATGATGATGATCTCAGAAATAATTATACATATAAAATATAAATTATTAAAACCCAAAAAAATTATGTTTCATAGTAAATATATTTAAATAATATGTTCAATGGATTCGACATTAGAATTGTGAATCATTTTATCACCCTTATTCAGAAAATATTTCTTCATAGATGACACTAATTAAAAGAGTATAGTTGGTACATTTATTTTATAATCACATAGAGATATAGAGAGAATTAAATAATTCTATATTGAGTTTAACAAAACCCTAAAAGAGCCTCAAATAGAAGGTCTCTCTGGTGGTATATCATATGGGATGTGATTAGACTAGAACATATATATGTTTTATTATTTTTATTATATTATTTTAATGATATAAAATATATCATGTTATATTAAATATATCCTCCAATATAATTTCATAGTTAATTATATTATCTGTTTTAATGTTTATGTTGATGTTATTCTTGTCCTGAGATCTTATATGAGTTCTAGATGTTTTCATAAAGGATATGAGGCAGGGTATTGGAAATAGAATCAATTCATATTGTTAAAGGGGAATTCAAAATGTAAATTTTTCTCGGGGAAGAAGCCATGAATCCTGGTTCATGAAATGAAAAAGATTCAGGTTGAGAATTACATTTATATCGTGAATTGGTTCATCGAGATAGTTAATATGAGGTTATTCCTTTTTAGCACACATGAAACCTATAACATTCACATTGTAAACCTTGTTTTTACATTTTTTAATGTCTTGGAGAATTGGTTTTTATGTGATACAAAATTGAGGTCCCTTTCAATTGATAGGTTATCTCTCCCTTGAGATCTAAGGATGCTCAATGATTTTTTGTTGAGTCTGTCAGTCCCAAACATCTCCTTTTAACATTTGATCACCAGGTTGTCTTTTCACCCCTTTGTGGTATGTGCAATCATTATGTTTTTATTCTTATCTTTTCTATTGGTTTTTGAAGTATCTTCAGGATGATTTTTGGGATTCTGCGGATTAGGATGTGAACCCTTTCGATCCATTTTATTTTCATTAATGTGTTTTTCTTCCAGGGGATATATATCATATTATTTGTTTTGAGGCATGTGAGATACTTGAGATATGTGTTGATATATCAAAATACCTATCCCTTTTTATTTAATAATTTGATTATAAATTATGATAATCAATGGTAAGGACTATTTTCATTTATTTTTTTATTATTCTCTATTTTGGGTGGGCGTAGATCCCATTTTTAGTGGTGTGAAACCAATGTTTGAGATGGTTTGTTCTATCTATAGGATATTTTTGGTGAAACTTGAATTAATTTCATATCATAATTGGTTTTCTTATATAATTGAAATTATTTTTGAGTTCATTAATTTTTGTGTATAAATGTGATTTTGAGTAAAGCAGGGTTTTCCACATTTTAGGAAAAATAAAATGTATTTTTGTAGAATATTTTAATGTAAATGGTTATTTTTAATTTTTCATGATATTTGAAATTGATTTGATATATTCTGCAAATGAGAGCCTTGGTTACATACGTGGAATGTATTGTATTCATCCTCATCCATTAGTTTTTTGGGGGGATACACTATATAGCATGTTCTTCCATCATAAAATGTAGATTCATGAGCTCTAGTACTTGTTTTATGTTGTTATGGGATTCACAATATAGGGTGTTACTCTTTCCCTATGATTTGATGCATGGGATCTTGGGACATGGGAGGGCACTGATCATTGATGTTTATAAAGGTAAGAGTGACCTATTTTTCTGAAACATTTTTATCGTAGGGTTTTTTACCATTGTGATGTAGCTTAACCTAATTTTGATTTCATATACTAGTTTTTATAAATATTTATGGTTTTTTGGAAATTATTTTTTGAACCATTTTACCTGAATTTAATCAAGAACTATAGAAAAAGGTGAACTCTTACCATGATATTGATATAAAAATATTTTAATGTTTATTATAATGTGTTCTATAAGAATTGAATATAATGGGATTATTTTATAGACACTTGATATGGAACACCTATGTGGGATCCTAATGAGCATGTGTATCTCACACCCTACACATTCCTCCTGGGATGTATTGACCTTGTTTGGTCTTCAGATGCATGAAACGGAAAGGTGACATAATGAGGTATTGGGGTTTATGTCTGTTATGTATGGGTATCTTGTGATGAGATGGTGGGTTGTTTCCCACATATCACATGGATTAGTAGTTTAAAGTTTTAGTGGTCCTTTTTGTTTATTGGACCTATTCCTTAGAGTGCTCATATTGTTGGTTTTCAGTTGTATCACACATTATGTTTTCATTGATTATGGAATATACTTTTTTTATTTTTTATTTTTTATAAATATTCCATGTCTCTTAATTATTTTTGGGTGGAATCATTCCCCTTTTTAATTTTTTGATTCCTGGTTTCTTTTTTATCTCATGGGGATCAGAAATACCCTTTGGTTCAGTTGTGAATCGGTTCAAATACCATTTTAGAGGTTATCACGGGTCCGTTTGTTATAATTGGTATCAAAGGAAGTATAGACTCATGTGTTCTTATATTTGGAAATACGGTAGAGTATAGATAGGATTGTTAGGACTTGAGTGGTTGGCTTCAATGGGTTCTTTAAAATCTATTACATTGATAAGACTCAACTTACCATAGGATTTTAGGATATGTGTGTCTCTTTTGTTTAGTTTTCATCTTGATATCGTTCCTTTTTATGGTATTCTAGGTTAAACTGATATTTTTAAATTATCTTTTTTATTATAATTATAGTATATAGAAACACTCCTTTGATATATCTTATAGGGAGCCATGGGAGGGTGCATTGTGATATTATACATAAGGTAATACTCTTTTGTATTACAATCTCTTATAGTATTTTTTTAGGAATTTCATGTTGTAGATGATATTTTACAAATATTTCCTAACCAAAATATCAAAGCATGAGAAAGAGTTAAGGAAGATAGTGACTAATCTCAATAGTTCCAATGTGAGAAATCCCTTTTTTTAGGGTTTGAATGAAACCCAAGAGGTAGAGGACTGAATGAACATGATTGATTGGATCTTTTAATTCCAAGATACACCTAAAGATATCAAGGTGAAGTGTGTTATGATAAATATTAATAGTCCTAGAAATTTGTGGTAGGATTCTATGGTGTTGGAAAACAATAAAATTTTCTTAGGTTGGACAGGTTTTATTTCCCACTTCTTTAGGTATTTTTTCCTAAGTCTATGATGATAATAATGTATTTGGAGTTCTTCCATTTATACTAGGGTCATTCAATGTTAGATAATAGTAACCATTTTATGGAATGATTTATTTTTGTTTCATAGGTGATAATGAATGATCACTTGAGGGGTTATAAGTACCGGTAGGGTTTTCGACCAAGAATCTGATCGTTGGTATATATTATGAATCATACAAACTATGAAAACATGGTAAAAAGGGAGATGATGGAAGAAATGGATATAGCGGGAAATATTTTATTTTTTGGATCTTCTCTTTGTCTATGTGTAAATATTAGTGGTTCATAATAATTTAAGATAGAGTGGAATGATAATTACAAGAGTGGTGGATCTAGTTCTCAGAAAAAAACCACATATTCACCATCATTATTAGATAGATGTGTTCCCTTAACCATTTATTAGAGAAGCCAAGTAGGGAACAATAGATATACTTGTCCCACACCATGAAGATTAAAAATGTTTTTTTTTCATTAAGTCCATTTTTATATGTTGGACTAAGCTTTGTATGTGCACCAATATGGATATAGATCTACATCTCCATGGTCCTCCAGGGTACAGTCTGAAGTTTCAGTGCCTATAGCGATCCAACCACCTGCCCAATGAGTGGAGAATATCCATTCATTGGATATGCTTCTTGTGAAGTTTGGTGTGATTTCAAATATAGTTAAAGGTACCATCTTTGTTGAATATTCTATATAAATTTATCTATTTTATATATGTGTCTTACACACATTTATAGCTACCCCTTTTGTTGATGTTCTTAAACATTTAAAATAGAACATGTCCATTGTAATGGAGTTAGTGGTGACTGTTGGAATGTTGATAGAGAATGGGTTTTATTTTTTTCATTTCTTTATTTCAATAGACGATAAAGAGTTATTTTGGGACTTCTTAGTTCATGATCTATATCAATTATATTTCATCATCATGATAGTTTATCAGGTTTCTCACCATTATGATATTGATTTTCATAATCATTGTGTTTCGTTATTTTCTGCTGATGGGAGATCTAAGGTGTTTCCGGGAGAGTGGGACCTCTGGTACATTCATGAAGGACCTTCCCACCCTGATTTAAAGAGTTTTTATCTTCAATTAAAGATTAATCTGATGATGTTTCTACTCTTAGTCATATTCCCTTAATTATTAGGGACTTGGTTGATGTTTTTTCAGATTACTTATCTATCCTTTTTCTAGAGAGTGAGGTATATTTCATGATTAATATGATGTTGGGTATGTATCTGATCTTAATATACTCTTCTCAAATGAAACATGATGATCTTAATGATATCAATATTTATTAATATGATAATATTATGGTATGTGTCATTTATCACTTTAATCGATGATTTAATATCCTTTATTGAACAAGATTATGGGGTATAGGTTCCTCCTTCCATTTATTCATACGTGTATATCATCACCTACTATAGGTATCCCTAGTTGATTTAAGTTATGTTTTTGAAACAACTTCCCAATTCCATCTCTAGGTGGATGCCAAATAATTTCAATACATCTATATCAAGAGGTAGAAACCATCAATCACTGTAAATAATAACTTTGGGTGTGTCTCAGCATCACTGGACATTGGTTGTGTTGGGAACCTATAAATTCACCCTCTTTTGGAGCATATCTCATGTGTTAAAAAATTTAGCTGTGGAACTTAAGGAATCCCATTTCATTCACAAGACTGTTGACATGAGGGGCATAAGTAATTTGATGAATTATAATTTAGTCATCCCATATTTTTTATATGGGGTAGAGATTTTGGATCAGCTCATAGGTTTAACATCTTTTGGGGATAGGTGGGTCACTGGTTTAATTTCTTATGGGGAGAAGTTGTTCAAATGGTTGATGTCTTCTGTGGAAAGTTTGTTCATAGGTTTAACTTATTTTTGGGAAAACGTTGGGGATATGTGTTTTTATATGGGTTAAATGATCACACATGAGGGTTTTTAGCATTTCCTTTGGTGGAAAATGATCACATGTGATTATTTCGTTAAGTGTGTCCCCATGGTAGAATATGATCACACCTGAGGATTTAGTGAAGTGTTAGGGTATCAGGATTGAACATTAGAATGGTACCCCAGACATTTAAGTATATAATTATTGAACCCTAATCAGGTTTCCAAATTACCCTATTAGGAAACATGGATCAAAACCCATGTAGTTTGATGCCATAGTTTGAGGTCATGGGACTGGACTGTCCCTTGCAGTTTAGCATTATTTGGTAAGGATGTTGTTGTTAAAAAGTAGAATCAATGAGGGGTGATGTGGTGAATAATCATGGAAGCTTCCCAGGATTTTGTTCAATAGGGATACTTCCCACAGAGGGGGAGGAGTCACATCCTTGGATTATCATTCATGAGGCATCCCATGTTCATCAAAAATGGGTAGGACTATAATTTAATGTCATGTATTAAGTACATTGTCATTAATTTTAACAAAATATTACTAAGAAGATGGGATTGGATATTTTACATCATATAACTGAGATGTGGTAGGACATATACCCGAGGAGTTTATTTCTACATGGGAGATGAAGATCTAGGAAAAGGCATATCTCTTAGTAATGTTCGATAGTTTTTCTTGAGGATTCCACTTTTTTGGATTACATGTTTACTACTCAAGGACCACTAGATGGTTCATGGCCTCGAACCTTCCTTAGAGAATTCCAAATAATGGGTCCCCATATTATGGTTTCTATTCTTAGAAGAAATATTATTTAAGGTAGTTATTATTTTGTGAAATAGTTAAGGTAATGTTTTATTTCCTGAATAAAGTAAAGGGGGTTGAGACAATAGTTTATGACATCAGTTTCAAGGGAATTTGAGGTGTGGGAGAACTGTTTTTTGAATGGTTATAGGGTTTCATGGCACTCAACATTCACAAAAAGGTGTGGGATAAAAGGTTGTACTATAGGGAGGGTTGGTGGATGGTTTTCATGAAGTTTGGTGATTTAGAAATGTTAAGGGATTTATGAAGTAAAGGGTTCTCATTAAAGAGAATACATTGGGAAATTTGGTGACCCTATCTTAGAGTGATGTTTTAGTTCCTAGGGGGTTGTTTTCATGAAGTATAGTTATTTTATGAGACCCCAAGTGTTGTAATATGATTTATTCTTTAGTAAAGGTCATAGACCATTGTGAAAGGAATCTCTACCACTGGTTGAGGTTCTAAAAATCCCCTAGGATGTGGCATTGAAAAATATAGTAAACATTCAAAATTCATCCCCTATAATTCTCATCAATGTTTTTAGTTTCACAAATTTTAACTTGTTCTTGAAAAATGAATGGTAATTTTTCCATAATAGTAAAACATAGGGAGTTATTTATAGATCCATAATAGGTGTGGGCATCAATTTTTTTGAAATATTGAGGCATTAGTGGAAGACTATGCGTTTTGTATAGGAAAGGTTGTTTCGAAAATACACATGCATTATGCAGAAGTTAATGAATTATTCTTCACATAGACAACATGATCCAAGAACCAAACAAATATCATTTAGAGGATACCACCTTTTTCTCTATGTGGTCATACTTCTAAAACTTGAGTTATGCTACACAAAGTTTTCTGCCTCAGGATACACAAGGAGAGTTCCATGAC
This sequence comes from Viscum album, assembly GCA_963277665.1. Classification (NCBI taxonomy): domain Eukaryota; kingdom Viridiplantae; phylum Streptophyta; class Magnoliopsida; order Santalales; family Viscaceae; genus Viscum; species Viscum album. The sequence continues at coordinate 1,997,006,252 of OY728136.1, forward strand.
CTACCAGCATTTATAAAAGTTTTTTCCACCATGAACTGAGATCCTTTTGTTTTTTCCTTCTGCTACCAATTTTTTTTTTAAACTAGTCATTCCATCCTCGACCACTCCTATGACATGTGTATTTCAGTTTCAAAAAATAACCCCCATCAGAATTGGATCTGATGAGGTAGAGGAGGGTCTAATTCTAAGGGGAAACAATTGAAAATTGGTGAGTGTAAAGTCCTATTTGAAAAACTCATTCTAACTCGATGCATATAAATATTGGTGGTGGTCCATGAAAGGACAATGAGAATTTCATGAATGAAATTTTTGTGCTCTCCTTTCATGAAACTTCATAATTTTTTTAGTTCTTTTTTACTTTAATCCTCACAAATCATGAAACATACATATTTTGTAAACTATAGTTTCCTGAACATACTTCTGTGAGTTTAAAAAATTCATTAACGAAACCTTCATGAACCGAACATTACAAAATAACCTCATAAATACTCATGTTTTGGATAAATATGGTCACCGAAGGTACTGAAACATTCACTAATTAATGGATGGAAATTGTTGGGAACCTCATTATTGGGGAGAGACTTCATTTTTAGTCATGTTAGGACACACATTCTCTATTAATGATGTATATTTAATAGTAATACACATCTTTTAATAGGATACCATTGTATGGTTTTGGCCTGAGGGAGGATGTGTTTATCCCCCGTTCCAATAGAGATGAGACCACATACTGGTTCAGGAGAACACCTTGGTAGTACCAATGGCACATGGATGTTTTAGGTCACAATATAAATGAAAAAGTATATATTTACTCTCATACATTGTGAAAAAAACATGAAAAATATCAATCAGGAGGTGTTGGAGGAAGTGGTGTATCCCCCTAAATATGAGATAATATTCAACGCGGGTTTGATGAACCATCCCAAAATACGAACAGAAGATTGGGACCTATGTCGAGGTTGTAGAATCAAGGATGAATTGGCATGGGTTTACCCAGAATGCTAGTCTTGTCATGAATTTGATGGACATATGAAGCTGGTTGGGCTTTATGAGGCAACATGGACCTCATGGTTCCATGTTTTCCACCACTAGGATATCATTCCAGGTCTACTAAAAAGGTGGAAACTAGGGACCAACACATTTCAACTACATCACATTGAGACCATCATTTTTTTATGGTATCTCTACCACATCATGGTAATCCCCATCCATGGGAATATTTATGATGACTTTCTCCCAATTGATAATTTCTATCCAGACTAATATTAGACACCAATGATCATAATGATTTTTTTTGTGCTTCATTTAGGGGGGAGTTACCACAAACTATGGATGAAGAAAATATGATTCATTCAATGGTTCATGTATTTTATAGATGAACTAGTGGACAAACTTCTAGGGAGGTAACTTCAGTTTCCAAAGGAATTTAAATTAGGAAAGGAAACTCATATTGGACAATCCTAGTGGGTGAGAGAATAGAGATTATAAGGATATAGTTTAAATCATGATGCTCTCATGGTCAGGATAACAGAATTTATTGAAATGTTTATTAGTGGGTGGATGATCTTAGTTTAAGATGAAAATATGATTTTCTATCCTAAAACCCTCCTCATGGAAGCAAAGAAATAAATGAGAAAGTGATTCAACATAACATTCCTGGTCTTGGAAAAGTTGTTCAATGTTCTTCACCACATCAATAATGGGTAAATCCCCCTCCAGGTGCGTGTACCCTTGAATTATCTATATGTATGGATTGTCACAAACATGGGGGGATATGTTAATCTAAAAACTATATCTCCTCTAAGGACATATTTTCAGCCACCAATCCTCAAAATCATTGAGATTCAACCTCTTTACATGGTCTCAGTGGACATTTTAGAATGGATATAGTAGAAAAATTCATTTTACATCTACTTATGCATCTCATGAGTAAGGATAATTATGATGGAATATGGACTAATGATCATTGTTCATACCTCTTGGCCTTTCAAGGTGGTGTCATTGTGGAAAGGTTATATTAGAAAGTGATCTATGATATGTACACCACATGTCGGTTCACGAGGTAGTTCTGGTGCCTACAATGTTTTAGTTTGAAGGCATACATGGGTTTGTATCATGAATTCAACTCCTTGGTTATTAAGAAAATATTTCACATTTTCATGATTGAAGCTGGATTGGGATGAAATGTGTTTCCATTGATCAATACTTCTTATAGACTCATCCATGAATATGCACAAGTCTAGGAGAACAAGTACCCCAGGGAAATGTTGAGGTAGTGATCTACTCATGATAATTAAAATAAAATGTCCCCAAAAATATGGGTTTATGGTAGAGAAGAAGGTATGGAATGTTGTGTAGGTAGAGTCAATCCAATGGTAATAGGATTGGTCATAGATCTAGTAATTATTGGTCCATCATAGGTGAAAGTTGCACAGAGGGGAGAAAAAATAGGAAGATCACTCCTGATAAAGTGGCATCAGGAGGACGTTGGACCCTATTGAATAGTTTCATGGGCTCACATATAAGGTATAGGGAAGATACTATGTTTCCTAGATGATCCTAGTGATTCTACATTCCTAGATGCCTGAGGGAGTCAGGATATCCATAGACAAATCAACTCCCTATATGGGGTATGGAGGAGTCTCAATTATGAGGGGATATTCCATACTATCTTGGTTAGTGTGAGATTTGGTCCCTATATCCCCCAAGTTGAATTGGTAAAATACAAGGGGAAGTTGGAAGACTTGGTCTGCTCTCTTGGTGGTGTGTTCCCCCAGACAAGTCAATTGAAGGTATAGAAATTCATTCTTTCTCCCCTGGATCTCTCAATAGGGCAGCTAGTTATGCATTCACCTCTCCAATAGGGATTTTTTGAGGATCCTAGGGGAATATATTACTATAATAAATCCTCCAGGTATGGAGATCTCATTGCTGATCAAATAAATATTTTGATCTTGGGTGTCTTAGATATTACCAAATCCCTAAGATTTATTTAACTCCATTTTCATTTGTTCAGGAATCATTGAGCATAGAGGTGGTATGTTTTATGATGAACCTAAGGTATAGAATGAGGGAGACCAAATTCATGATGGGGTGGGAGTAAGGACTCTCCCCAATGTTGTTGTCCCTAGCAGCCAAACAATAATTGAAGTGGCGTATTCAACTAGGTTCATAGCTACTTGGTGAATTTATTCTCTATGGGGATTGCACGTGGACCTTTATTAGTTATTGGTCAGACTATAACACTCATCTAAGAATACATCCCTTTTCATCATTCCTTTTTTTATTTTTTCTTCCCATATGTTACACTTGGAAAAAACCATACATTAAATGGAATTTCAAACCATGGTTGGGGATGAGTTATTAGTACTAGACCTAGAGTTAGTAGGGATTGAGGTCAAGATAGTGATGTTAGAAACTAATGTCTCAATAGATATGATTGGGGATACTACGATGGTTGGGAAAAAATTAAAGGATCGACAACATGGCCTATTGGGGATGAGTCCTCAATGTAGAGTGTTTAGATCAAGTCTTTGATGAAGATGGTTCGGGATACCATTATGATGACTCCTTACAAGGAAATTTAATCAGCGGTAGATTCCGGAGTTGAGTCCTCAACAATTTTGGCCTAGATCATTCCATTAATGAAGGAAATTAAGTATTTTGTGGTGGAATACCCTACCCTCAATGTGTGATATGTGGTGATTAGGGTTCCCACTATAAATAAAGGGTCAGTTGAGGACGCAATTATTTAGATATAGGGGTCAGTTATCCTAAGGAATTTATTATATAAGAAAATTACACTAACATGTTAGCACTCTTAAGCTACTATAATTCTACACTACCTAAGTAACTATAAGATTTTGACTTGAATGTTACTGATAAAAACTATGTCTTTTAAAATAAGGCATGGAGAAGAGTGTGGAATGTCATCACTCAAACTCCATTAGTTGATCTTCCAAATGTGGTGTAATACCTCCCCCATTGTTTAGTCACCCTAGTGACTAGAATAATCAATTATAGTAACCAAAATTAACTATATTGATAAAATCTCATTGAACAATAATGTCTTGAGTGGGGGGAGTTCTTCGTCTCCAGACACAAGAAGATGGTTGAGTGTATATAGGTAATTTTGGCAGTTAAGAATGAGATTTCTTATAAATATGAATCTATACCATATCACATTGTCATCATCACTAATGAAGATAATATCACTATACAATTGATGGATTATTTATAAGCAGTTGAGGATAGTTCAGTGTAGGTGGAATTGATTATGGATGAGTTACAAGATGAGGAGGATCAAATGTGAATTAAGGTTGAACATGTTCACCTTACCATTGAGTAAGAGGAAGTAAATATATAGGATACTCAATAGAGGATCCTTGAGCATGAGAGCTCAGTCACTTGGGAAGGAATTATATATTTTTCATCTTATCCTGAAATAATGGATCGGTGCCAACATGTGGATAACCCTCTCAATCTTTGGGAATAGTTTGTATGAAATTCCATGTGTACCCAAATTTTTATTTTTTTTATCTTAATCACATCCACAAGAGAACCAAAAATTAATACCAGGACCATGGGAGTCATTCTTGGTGTGATAAATAAGAGAAAACACAAATATTTTTCATTCATATGAGATTTATAGACAATGGTTGATTAATTAGGAAATGAACATGTTTATTGACCCCTATGAGTGTCCTAAAAAAGAAAACATTGGATGAATTGTGAGACTCTATCCACACGCGATATGATTTTTCACTATTTTTCATTGAATAATGGGGCAATTAGATGTGAATTTAATTGTACCTAAGAAATGGAAGTGATAGAGTTCATGAATTGAGGCACCTATGATCGTGAATTCCAAAGGGGGTGATGTGATGATATAGGGTGGCTAATAACCATGTTAAAAACATAGTTTACAATATAATTTTAAAAAAAAATATAGGGATGAATATATGAGGTTTGACTGTTGACAATTATTGAAACTAGATACCTATAAAAATGTTTTCAGAGTACTTTTACAGCATGTTCATAATATGGTAGGTGAGCTGGTGGGGCAAAAAACCATTTCCACTACGGGGCACATTCAGATGTGATAGATAATGAGGATCCCAATACAAGAATACATGGAAAAATAGAATGAATTGGTGGGTTGTTTGTATGGATTTCACCACTATCAAAATTATCCCATCAAGGATTTGATATCATACGGTATGTGTGTAGGTCTGAAGAAATCCAGACTCTTCTTCCATGGGAAGTGTCATCTTGGATTCCAAGCAACTAAAGAACTCGAGCAGTGTGGTAGGTTACCAGAACAAATGTGATGAAAGGGATTCTTAGGCAATATACCAATATGGTTTTATGTTCTATATCTTGTAATGGGGATGGAGAGAACATAGCTTTAACGAATTGCATTAAAGATGTTGAACATGTATTTTTACATCTTATGGTAAGGACGACATGTCACATAGTTAAATTTCATTTTAATAGGACATTAGTAGAACATTTTAGCATCATATTACCAAGGCATGTAAAGATTCTTGAATAGGTCCCACCTAGTGGAGTTTTTTTTGTAGACCATGGTGGGTCACACTATTTTTGGCCTCTTTTTTTATTTAATTTCTTTATTTTTTCCAATTCAAAAATGTGACCTCACTGGAGGGAGTTTGATTTTTTTTAGGATGCCTCTATGGGTTTCCAACATGTTAGACATATGCACCTCTTGTATTAGGCATATTAAGTTCATAACAGTAAATCTGAGATGTCACAAATAGTATAAGGTCATAATTCTTAGACCAAGAGTTGCAAATAGTTTATATTCATAATGATTGGGACATGTTTTCCCAATAGTTAAAGTTCATAATGAATGAACCATGGGTTTGAAATTTTTTATGATTATTGTTTTCAGACCATGGGGGTGTCTCTAGAGAGTTTGAATATAATGAAAGAGATGAAACCTAATGGTTAACATGATCCAAGGAGGACCTGATACATAGAACATCGCTAAGGAAACATGAATATAATTTACGGTCCTAATACATGAACACAAACTCCTAGTTTAAATTTGTAGAGTTAAGACAAAAAGGGATCCAGTGTGTCCCACACATGATTAGGTATATTCCACACAAACTTATATTCTCATTTAATCCAGGTTCTATGTGTGATACAAGGAGTGTTATAGAGTTACCATTGTTTTCCTACACAATTAGTGGAGGAAGTGACTGTCCAGGTGAAGTCCAATGAAGGCAGATCATGAATTCCAAGACATTCATAGTAGACGAGAATTATCTATGGGTGGTTAATAACTATCGACCATGTTAAAAACATAATTTCCACACCAGTACCAGTCAAGGATAGAGAGAAAAAGCAGGGCATCAATTGTTGAATGATTTTGAAACACTATAACACCCATATGATACTTAGGATCATTTAATAAGTGATACTTTGATGTTGGGTGAGCCATTATGTCAAGGAACCATTACCATTAGGGATCCTATTTAGATTGGTGGGATAATAATTATTCAAATAGTGGAAAGCATTATGTGTGGAAATGGTTGTGGGGAATGTCTTGAAAGGAGTGTTGTGTTCCCTGGGGTATATCTCGCCATGTACTCGGATGTACTAGAAAAAAACATGAGAAATAAAAGACCAAGCCTATACCATATTTTGAAGACCAAAAAGCAAGTTGATTGTATTGTTGGACCAAGGATAATAGATCTGATGCCAGTACATTTATCAAGTGAATAGGAATCAATCCAAACAAAGTTTTGGAAAACATCATGGCAGAACACCAATGAAAAAATGTAATTTTAAACTCTATAAAATACATATATTCATTTCATAACTGTAATATAAGGAATCATATTATCATCAAAAATGTTACTGATAAACTCTAATGTTGTGTACTAAGGAAAATGGTTTCGTTCATCTCATATTTCTCATATGATGAATCCTGGTTTTATAATAGGTAATTATACAGTTTGACATCATATTATGATGACATTGGTTTAGTTCATATCATATTTTCATATGAGTTGTCTCCATTTTATATAGGGTAAGTGTATATATAAACTTCTTCTTCGTAGGAAGTTGATTTTTTTATATCATATTTTTCAAATGAGGCATCTAGGTTTTATATGGGGCGAGGATATCATTTCATGTCATGTGCTGAGGATATTGGTTTTTGTTTATCTCATATTTTACATACAAGGATACCTAGATTTATACAATGTAAGGATATATATTAACTTCATGTGATGAATATTTTGGTTTTTTTATTTTATAGTTACATAGTTCATAAAATGGATCCTACTAGTTTAAGTTCACAAAGCTTCGACCAAAGAGTGTTTGTTTCTTTAAATGTATTATTTGGAAGGAAAGAGTAAAATCCTAACATGAGAGGAAGGATAAGGAGACCCTTATAAACCCAAAACTCAGGGATGAATTCCACACAAGATGAAATCATGATGTTGAGATAGAAAATAACTCACAGTGAGTTGATGGTGATGGATGCACAAAGGATATGAGATATGGGAATTTCTTCATATTGCATGGGAATAGAAATCAAGACACATGTATTTCTAGAGTGCAGTGTGGTAGGACACCAATGTTGATATGTGTAGGTCCTCTAAAAAGTGGATATGATAAAATAGAGAAGGGATTTTTGGATTTCAACAGCACATTGGGTGAATCAAACTGTCTGAATAAGGGACCATATGGGGGGATAAATACACATAGCTTCAGGTTGTAATGCTTGGTCCTAGAGGGGTGAAGGATCCAAGGAGGCCCTATGCAGTACAAATAAATCCAAAAACTAGTTTACATGAGGTATTGACTAGGGGAGGCACTGGAATTGGTTAGTGTTGGGGCTAGTCCCATAATGTTAGAACAAATAATTTCATCATATCTTATGGGGATAAGAATCATTCCACGCATAGTTCTAGAACATGGTGTGTTAGAATAGAAACACCAGAAATTTGTCACCACCTCTAGAGATGATATCAAATAAATCTCATACTTTTTGTATGAGGAATCATATATTCATGGGTATATCTATAGTTTAAAATCATCTGTTGAGGACATTGGTTTTGGTTCATCAGATATTTGTTATATGAGGAATCATATGTTCTTCATATAAGGTAATTCTAATGTTTAACATCATTTTTTGAGAAAATTATTTTGGGTTTAGCTCATATTCATTATATGATTACTCATTATTTTATATCTATTAAGGATATATTTTATCAAAATGTTCTATGGATGTTGGTTTTTATACGTCTCGATTTTCCATAATATGAATCCTGGTTTTATACGTGGTAATTCAGCAGTTTAACATCATTTTTTCTGAGAATTTTGGTTTTTATTCATACCATATTTTTCATAGGAGGCATCATAGTTTTATATTGATTATGTTAAAATTTTAAAATCATGTTCTGAGGAGATTGGGATTTTTAGTTTAGTGTCATACAAATTAGAGTATTCCCTCTACTAGTTTAAGGTCATGGTTCTTAGTTTGAAGATCATTGAATATAGTTTTTGAGGTTATAATTCATTGACCAAAGAGATCACAAGTAGTTTAAAATCATAATATTTTAACCATAGGGGATTATATTAGTTTTTGGTCATTGACCTCAGACCTTACTTGTTTTAGTTTATGGTCATGTAGCATTGACCATGTTTTTCATGTGATGTAAAACATGAAGAAATTTTAATTAGTTGGATGTGTGATATTCTCATCTTGAATACAAATTAAAAGTGTTTTATCAAATAAAATATGCCTTAATGATAATGTAAGGTCCTTAAAACTTGGTATCCTATATAAGGGGATATATTCTAGGTATAATTAGTATTCTAAGTTCCAATTCAATGTTAACCTACAAGAATTAGTGGAAGAGGACCTTCTTATTGAACACTCTCATCACCCTGTTTTATTGCCCCTCTATGTTGTGGATGGACTAAAACCTATTTTCTTTATGAGATTCTAAACACACCTAGATAAAAATCATATATTCTTTAAGAAATTTTAGGGTTATAAATTTCCATTGGGAGTGAGGAAATATAATCCTAAATAGGAAATACTACATTTATTTCATAAACTATGGAGTACAGGGCCACCTGTGTAGAATTTTGAGTTATAATCTAATAGTCCCAATGTAAATTAGGGATCTTTTGTGGAAAATCAGTTGGTTTTGGCCCACTATTTACTGTAGGATATCAGAGAGGTCCTTATTTAATTCCTAAACCAACCTATTTTCCAATTTTTGGTATTGAAAAGTATATCTGAATCAATTTTTTTACTTGGTATATAATTTCATCATCTCATCAACTTGGAAATTAGTTTTATTGTCTATAAGGATAGTTTAATGAACTACAAACTGATCGATAATTTATGAGATCAAAAACTCAATCACGAAAAGGGTTTTTACTTTATTGATGAGAATTTCTACCAAAAATTTGGAAAATAAGATTTTTACGATCAGAATGAACCATAAATATTGAGTTGTCGTTAGTGGGTAAGGTCCCACAATTTAGAGTAACGAAAATTAAAATGGAAAAGAATATTTGGTTTTGTAGAGAATCTATGGAAGTTGATTTACAAAGTTAGTGTGGATATGACATGAATAACACGTTTTATTGAACTTAATGCAGTTTTTAATAATGGTGGCCCAAAATTATCCCAACGAAAAAATTTGGTAGGGGGCTTTTCATCCAGCATGATGGGAACCACAAGATCTATTATGGACCTCAAGCATGGGTAGATTTATCTCTTCTCCTTGTATTCAACATTGGATAATTTAATATAACCCATTCATGTAGATGATTTGATCAAGTTTCTTCCCTCTATGTATTGTCAACTACCCTTTACACTAGCATATTCACTTAGTCATGGCTCATCCTAGAGGGATAATTCCATGTTAGAGATACATGATAAAGGGATCCATCTAATCAACTATTTCATCATGTGTGGAGGTATTTTATGTACCTATTATAGTAGTAATAGTGTCCAAGTGATATACATGTTGGTTTCCATTTTATAAATTGGCTAGAGTGATTAAATTCTAGTGTGACACATGAATGACCAGGTTATCCTGGTTTGGGCTCTACAAGAGACACAACTATGATTCCCAAAGAATCATATATACCATTTAGTGACTGAGAAACACATCCAACTTTAATTGGGAAGGGTATTGGTCCATCAGCTGATGATCATGTTTCAACAAGGGAATAAGCTCTTTATTTTTGAAGATATAGTCACACCTGATCTATTTGATGACTAGATCATAGTCTCCCTTCACATGTAAACACAAGGCATCAATTTAAAGGTCCAAATTATGATCAATAATAAGATCCTGATATGGTTTCTTGTTTTTAGGTAAATATTTTTACAATAATATTGAGTATGGAAAAATAGCATGTGATGGAGTGAAGAAAATGATCCTCATTCCTAACTTATTAATCTTAGGGTTGTCAGGCCATCAACTGAACAGACTCTAGGAGGCACCATCAAAATTGTATCTACCAATATGATCCAACCTAATATATCGAGAGAATAGTTTCATATGGAATATCATTTTTCATGGGAATATCTTCAAGGTTTTGATATATGGTTAAGAAGTCTACTAGAGCTTGGATTTTGATGGATTTCTGTGGGGAGAATCTGATACTAAATTACTGGATGATTACCTTCCATCGTTCAAATAATCCCATTATCATGGGGTAGTTGAGTATGTACTTTAGTGGATTAAATCTAGGAAGGATATTTATCTCTTGTTTCTATAAATAATTTCACAAATTTTGTAATTAAAAGTCCAATGTGAGGTAAATCCTCTTGATGGGGGAGTATATGGTCTTTATGTGAAAAAATATGTTCCTAAGATAATATAGGTTATTTTCCCTTCCCTCATAGGTTTTTTTTATTTGGGAACCAAGGGAACATTCTAGGTCAGTCACCTAAAAGAACAAAGTCTTTGATAAGGGATTACACTTTTTGGAATGATTCTGAATAAATTAACATATGTACTCTAATTGTATTTGTGGTTCTCAAAACTCTTTAAGATTTTGTAGTGTAGGAAGTTCATTGATAGACTTCATTTTCTATGGTTTAATATTAATTACTTTTTATCATACAAAAAACAAAGAAAATTTATAGAGGTTTCCCAGAGTGAATAGTCCAACAGTTTCATCTTAATGTATTTGGAATGATGGAAGCCTAAAAAGTTCTCAAGATACTTTAGATGGTCCAAGAGTTAGTAAGACATAAGCACCAAGTAATCTACATAAACTTCCATCTGTATTATGATGCTTTGTTCAAATATACAATGCATGGAATGATAATAAGTGGATTCTACAGTCTTCAAGGTGAAGGGCATCACCTCATAGAAAAATGATCTCTAAGTAACCCTAATGGCGTTACCCTCCTTTTCTATAGGGACCATACAGATCTGATTATACATAAAGTATCCATCCATGAATGAGATGTCTTAGCATCTATATATAGCATCAATAAAAATCTCTATCACTAGAAGGGGAATATCATCCCTGGTGAAGATTTTGGTTGAGGTCTCAGGTGATGATGAAGAATCTAATATAAGAATTTTTCATCTTGACTAGGACAGTGTTTCCCAACCATTTGGGTTACTGAAGCCCTTTGACAAAATTTTGTTTATTAATATTTTCAACTTTAGCCCTGACCATGACATTGTGAGATGGTTAAATCATTTTGGGAGTATATTTAAACATGTGGTGACCGACTAGGAGGCCAAAATGATGAATAAAAACCTAAGGGTCTATCCCTATAATATCTCCGTAGCTTCAGGAAAACACGTCATGGTGTTTTTTATGAAAGTCCACATAATTCTATTACTCCTGTAGTGAAATGGTTTCAGTGATGAAAATCAGAAAGAGATATTACATAGTATTAATGATAATCTGAGTTAGCTTGTCAAAAGTTGTGGAAACACACTCCTCAAATTCCAGAGGGTTGACATCTAAATTCCCTTAATCAACTAGGACAGGTGGATTGTAGGAAGGATGTGACTCTCTCGAGCTATCTAACCCATGGGGAGCACTAGTGTCTGCTTTAGTGGATAAAGAATACTCAATGAGGGGTTCTAATTTTATGTAGACTATAATAAAAATGTTTTTAAGAAAATTCCATTCATTATTCAGTAATGATCTACACTCTTGAAATTTAAGAAATTCTGAAGTGTTGTATTTTTTGTGTCACCCCTTCTATGTAAGGAATACATGAATGACGTGGGTTGGTAGCCATAGGTAATGATTCTTGGTACATAATAGGAGTAAGGTCTTTGGATATTATTCTATCTGATCTAATGTAGGATTATGTGGTAATTCATGATCACTCTTTATTCTTGGGGACTATGAATCAGGTTCTCATGTATATTATCATTGGATCTATCTAAAAAATTGGGATAAAAATGTTTTATTTCATGTCTACCAAAGGACCTATTTTAGTAGATGCTCGATCTTTAAGGGCATTGATCCAATCAAACTCATAATTATGGACTAGTATTCCTTACATTTTTTATTAACCATAATCCATATAGAAGTCCCTACAGAAGTAAAAGGGGGTCGTATCACCCTAGAGTACTCCAACATAGCCATTAAGGAGTATTTAAGGAACTCATGATACTAATTGGGGACTATATAATGAAAATAAAGATAGGTAATTTCCAATAGAGTGTTATAGGTAGTATTTTTTGACACTACCATAAATTAAGGGCTTTATAATAGGTCACTAAATTGAGTCCTCAAATTAATATTTATACATGACCACTTCTCACATATAGAATACCCTGAATTGTTAGGTTGGAGGGAGACCAATTTTCATTAATAATTCCCAGATTATGGAGTTTCTTCATCTGGATGAGGTTGATTTTGAAGCTGATATCTACTAGTTACAAGTGAATTTCTATTCTATTGAACTGTACTATGACATAAAGTTGGAATATATGCCCCTTGATTGGTGACATACTCATCTTCTCTAGAAAATGATATGATGGATCAGCATTCCTCTCGCTTATCTTGATTAGTGATTTATGTCACTGTGGTAGCTACCTTTTTCTAAAACTAAAGTTGGATTTTTAATGATTAGATAAGGGTCTCGTGATTTTCCATTTATAGGAAGAGTAATTCAAGAATCAAGGTTATCATGGGGAAGCTGAAAAGGTGCTTTAACACATCATAATTTTGTGTTAGGGAAGTATTTTTATCCTATATATAGTCATTCTTTAGTATCATACTATTAGATTCCATTGGTTGTGGTGCTATATATGGGCTAGTTCCAGTGATATTTTTCCACCAGTTAGCTAGTATATAATGAACATCATTTGGATGGAAACCAAATAGATGATTTTGGAACTGTATGGATTTTGATGATCTTTATGCGCTAGCGGCTGATTCACTTGTTCTACTAACACAATCGGATATAGAGGCATGTAGAATAGGAATATTTGGGGTCATACTTATTAGTTCCTACTAGAGGAATTAATGATGGTTTCAGTATAATTAATATACTCATTCTAAGAACTATACTATTTATTCTACAAGTCTAAATATCCTCGACCTCTCCTTCATTGGTATCGGTCGAAGGTGACTGAGGGGTTATCATGGTATTGCACATTTATGAGAATTTCATAGTGGTAAACTAGTTCAATTTTATTCACAATGGGGTGCTACAACTCTTCATTGGTTGAATAATCAAAATCCCAAAGTACATTGGGAACATCTCCCAACACGAGAGGCATGAAGTCTCCAAGGGTGTGGATTAGTTTTGGAACTAGTGGGGAAATTTGATATATATATAATTTCATCAAAGTATATTTTTTCTGAGACATGGGTGGTTGTGGTTTAGATGTTCATGTAGTATTAATGGGAGTCATGGTAACCACTGGAGTTTCAGGATTTCTCATGTGGACATGGATGGCATCATGGGCATGAGAGACTGTCTTAAGAGATGACTAGTTATTTTATTTCTTTTTTTCCATATATGAGGGAATGTTCTAACACACTTATGCCTTTTCTATCACTATAGGATTAAGAAGACACATATACTATATGAGTTGAAACATCACACAATTTGACTAAGACATGATCTACTTGGTCTTGGAGAAAATATTTTAAGACAAATCATTCTTTGATGTTGTGTCTAAGGGATCTAAGAAATTGGTAGTGATCGGCATATCCTTTGATTTTATCCTTTGGGGTTCTCCATCATTCTAGTAAATTTAGGATTAATTTTTTAGGGTGTAGATGAAATAACCTCGGAAATATGCATACATTCAGAATAGTTCGTAATCTTCCATCTATAAAAGGAACCATGGAATCCTAGCCCTAACAGGGGCTGGGAGTACATTCTTTTGATGAGGTAGCAGTTCTTGCTGATGCTATACCCAGTGGGTTTGTACCGAGTAAGGTTTCTCCTGGCGGGGATTCACTTGGGGAGGATCATCCGTAAAAGGGAATAGTATGTTTACTAGCTCATGGTCCTCTTCATGCATAGTGATAGTTGTCTCTTTATTTATAGGAATTATCTTGGGATCTAGAATGTTAATTGGGAGAGACCATTGTTTGGTCTGCTACAAGACATCTTTTATAAAATGGGATTTTTCAAGATCTCCTAAAATATTAATAGGTAGTTTTGGGATATGAGGGTAGGGACCATCTCATCTCCAAATTTATGCAAAAAAATAATAAGAATCTATTCATTAAGAATCATCATATCAATCAATTATGTGAGTCCCTAACATTAGGTGAAAAATTTAATGACTTGCTCATTAGGTCTCTTTTTGAATTTTAAGCGGTCAATGAAATGTCCGAACTTGGTTCACCACTAATCTAGAGGGTGAACCTATGGGTCACATGGCCTCGATCCCCTCTCCCCATAAAATAGAGGCTATTGACTAGTATCTAGGGTCTTAGGAGGTGATAGTGATGAGACTATGCCCTCATCTCAGAGTAGCACATTGGTATAAAAAAAAATCAATAGTGGAAGAAGTAATTAAATAAAAGATGAAGCAATGAAAGAGAAATATTATAACTTCATTAATTTTTCCAATGAAAATTTATACAGAATATTAATTTATGTAATAGTGATGATACATAACATAAAGTAATAAACTTACAACCTTCTTTATAATTCAGAAAAATACAAGACCGGAGTAATGAAAAGAACTAAAAATCCCAATGGTGATCTCCATGAGAATCCAAAGCTCCAACTCAGTCCATTTCTCATAAATCCCATGTATAATCACACAGTGACAAGAAAGTTCTATGGTCCTACAAATAGAATTTCTACTCGGGAACCTAAGTACAATGGTGGTCCGATGAGGGTGTGAGATAGAAATCCTAGTTGGCCAGCACCCATGGTGTCTAGCCTAATCCAAATAGTGAAATATAAATTATGAAGTGTGAAGGTGTAGAAAAAGATAATAAAATGAATTGAATAAACATACAAAAAAACCTTCCAAGTACCTATGGGACACTTAATGACTATACCTACTTCAGACCATAACTGGAATTAGAGTATGATCATGTTACCATATATATGTAATAGGATATATATATATATATAGTATAAATATATGTTGGGATGGATCAGGACGTAACTCTCGAACATCCAATATCATGGGAACCTCTCATGGTCTAACCCTTACCCCAACTCAAAGAGCTCTCATGGTCTCTTGGGATACACATTATGGAAGGACCAGGAGGTAATCCAAAGGCATCCATCTCTAGTGGGGCTCTCACGGTCAATCCCATGGCTCCATCTTCTAGCAGGATCAGGATGTATCCCAAAGACATTCATCACCATGGGAGTTCTCATGGTCAATCCCCTAGATCTAGTTCGGAAGCTCAGACATTCAACCCTCCCAATGGCTATCACTATCTCTTGGCTCCATATACTAGAAGGACCAAGATGTATCCAAAAGACATTCAACCCCCTAGGAGCTCTCACGGTAAATCCCCTATCTCCACCTACTGGTTGGATCGGGATTTAAATCAAGGAAATCCATCACTAGGGTACCTCTCATGGTCAATCCCCTATCTCCAGCTATGAATCTCAAATAGTCTTCCCTCCCACGGGATCTCACAGTCCCTTGGCTCCACATTCTTCTATGGTGTGATCCTTTATAATGTATAATACATGAGGCATTAACCTCGCATGCATCGCATTATCCCATTACATTTACATATAAGTATGAATGTTAACATTTATACATAAGTCAAAAAAATCTTAATAATTTCAATTAAATAATTATCATAGTCTTGGTCACATTTAAAATTTTATTCACATGGCAAAGACCTCTCATGCATGTCATTTATCAAACCCATGTAAGCGTGTCATCCCATTAAAAATTTTATCCATGCGGTAATACCTCTCATGGTTTCCATTTATGTAACCCACTAAAACCATCATTTACATATATAAAAAATAATGCATAAGGCAAGACCTATTATAAATTTCAATAGACATGTTCAATTCCATTTCAAGGAAGCCCTTTCTTTAGAATCATTTATGACATTTCATTTATTGGGTACTTTTTATCAAGATCAAGCTACTCAAATCAATAAATTCCATTTATTAATTAAACATAAAATATGAATTCATTTAACTAGGTTTAGTTGGTACTTAATAGGTACCATGGTAAAATAATGAAAATGCCTACATGGGGATTCCCTTTTTATAAGTCACTACAAGTTCATCAATTTATAATATGTGCCAAAAACTTAGATGTTTCCTAGGTTATTTAACTATTTAAAAATGGAAACATCATTTTTTTAATTCCAGTAGGGGCTATATCCTAAATATTACATATATCAATCATAAAATTACATTATAAGGAAACATCAATGAGATATGCCAAGAAATCATAAAAGTCTAATCACAATGTTTAGAATAGAAGAAAACACACCTCCATTTGAGGGTATTTTTTATTAAAACAAGAATTTCATTATCAAAAAATAATTTATCATGTTAAATCATTTCAAGAAAGTTTTGCAATTCAATTAATCAATGGAAATCAAAATTTATTTTATTTAAAGAATCAATCAAATAATTATTAAATTCAATGGATAGAGAAAGGGATCGTATCTCGAGAATTAGACCAAGCCAAGCCAAACACTCAACACTTAATGATTTTCAATCGAAGATAATTCACACATGCACAAACATACATAACTATATATATATATATATTAAACTAACGTGTATATTCCCCCTCTATGAAGGAATATGTACAAGGAATATATGTGTGTGTGTGTGCATGTGTGCATCTACACATATCTATATACATGAGTGCAAGCCTTCATGGAGTCACCAAACAATCTACAAAAATAAATAGGGACTCCAAATACTTAAAGACCCAATAATATAATAGGAAGAATCAAAATAGTGGATGAAAATACTTACCTCAGATGGTGGCGACAAGCCGGATCGAACTAATCCACTTCACCTTCAGAAAATGATGCAAGGATACACATGAAGGGGACCTAACAGACCCTTTAAATACACTAAAATCAATGAAAAACTGAAAATGGGTCATCCCCTAATGCTAAGGTTCTGTGTAACCTTACCAGGTGATGGGGAGATAAAATAATGGCCATAATAGGGAAAGAAAATGGAGGATTATTCTTTCCATGAAGAATCAAACAATGAACTGGAAGAAATCCAGTTGAAATTGGCCATCGGAGGAGGCTAGGAGGAGGTTCATCAAACATCCATGGGGAGACCTAAGGGGAGGTGTGTTGAAATCTAAGAGGTTGAGAGGTGTGTGTTTAGGTTCAGATTTTATATTATGTTAATTTAATTTAAATAAATTAAAATTTTCAAAAAGGTACTCAACACAAGGTTTAGGCTGCACAGTTTATCAAACTTTGCACCAACCTTGCGCCCATTACTAGGGTATAGAGGAACCTCACATGGTTTGAATTCGATGTTTTGAAATTGTGCACCAATTTTTTGTTGAATAGTGTTGACGTACTACCCCTTTCTATTAATCGTGTAGTCTAGATGCTCAGTTTGATAAATCATGTGTAGCCCAGGTCTTTTGCCTCTATGAACATGCATAAGGCTGCACAGTTTCCTGCTAGGGGCCATATGGTTTTATACAAACCTTTTTCACTCTATAAACTCCCAAAACATGATTGTTTCCAGGTTAGATTCTCTCTAAATTTATATAGACACCTGAGAAACTTCTCAAGAAATCACCCAAGTCCATAAACATGACATTTAAGCAGTATAACTCTCATAATATTATTCGAAAGCTCATTTCTAAAAATGACCCAACAAGTAAATGAAAATTTCAAGTTTCCTATAGATTCCCATTTATTTCAAAACACAGAACATGGAAACCTTCCCACCTTATAAATTATCACCCCTAAAAATCCTTCAGGAACAACATTAACATCACCCAACATAAAAGGGTCATGAAGCCTTGTTAAAATGATTGTGCTCTATTTTGGAATGTCCAATGAACCATTGAGTATCTATTTAAGAAAAAAATAAGACATCAATTTAAGATCCAATTCTCCTATTCCAACTAAAATATCTAAATGGAGCTTACCCAATCCTGTTCAACTAGATACATGATCACATCATCATATCATTAAAAAAATTCCAAAGGTACATCCATCCTTAGTCTATAACATTAAAGAGGTCCAATTCTGAGCCATGTCACTTCTTACAGCCATGATTTCCTACAAGAAACTCCCATAAGGGTTCCATTGATGCATCTTACATCATTTATAATAGTTAAAAGGTCGATTCCCCACCGAAATCACATAGAAAAGCCATGACTCCTTTTTTTTAAAACTAGGATGACACATATCACTGTCATCTCCACCCTATGACATGCTTAAGGACAGTTCCATAACTGACTATATACATTATAAAATAGAGGAAAAGATCCAATACACTTTGGCTGACTATTCAAGAATATGCCCGACATAGATGATCAGTGTTTTATGAGATGAATTGTGATGCCCTCTCCCAAGGCATCCCATGTTTACAATGAAAATGCTTACAACATACCCTACCTGACTTTCGGTGATGTCTTGAGATCAAAGAACCATTTTCCATTTAAACTGTCATGCCTTAGCACAACCAAGGAATTAACTCAGAACTAGGCCACAAGATTCTTTACCCATTAAACACAACTCCGACCTTGACAAATAGTTCAGGATGATCTCAAATTCATATAACTAGAGTTAGAGTAACTATTCCAAGGTAGATCATTATATGAAATTAAATGTGGGATGCTGACACAAAGTTACAACATTCGCATCAAATAATTTACAGAGTCGAGAACAGCATCTTCTTGGTGGAAAACTTAGAGAAAAAATCTTGTGTCCAAGATTCCATCCATGGCATTCCAACATGAGAGTTTGAAGGTCACTCAAGACAAACCATGCCTCGATAAAGACAACATGTTAGCATACAACACTGAGAAAAACTCTCAAAACAATCCAAATAGCTTTTAATGATTTAGAGTGGTGTAAGACCAGAGCTCTCTTAGTGAATCTAGGATGACATCAAGATAGGAAAAGTGCTCGTCGCATAAAATATATCACTAAGAGGATTTTCAAGGCTTCCAGTTAGTATTTCTGTATTACTTATAAGGATAAGAGTTAAACCAGAACTAGGAAACTTCCAGGGAGGGTCTTGGTATCACCTGTCATCGCATCATCACAACTGATTATAATGAATTTCCCACCCGATGCATTACCTGATCATTCAATATTACCCAAAGAAGTCCCCCAAGACCAATGGTGTTTCTTCAATGGATTCATACATCCAACCACATCAAATTCACATTTCTAGGAAAGCACCAACATGATTTATAACTCACAAGCCTCAAAGGAGTTCAATAAAAACTAACCATTTCCAAATGTTCCTCTTTAGTTGTGTTCCTTCTACCTCAAAGGACACATTTCAAAAGAACTAAAATTTAACTCCACACCTTATGAGTGTCTTAGTCATTAATATAAATATAAACTAGTTGGTCATGAGCACACAAGGCCAAAACACCTTAAACCAACATGTGATGCTTTTTGGAGCCATGTTCACATTGTTGAAGCACAAAAAGAAGACCAAAAACCAAATAAATAAATGTTTTATAATACCCAATTATTATGAAATTCCTCCTGAGAATTGGAATGAAATTTTAATTTTGATTCTTAGGTCACTCTACTATAGGGATGGCAAGGGACCATATGAAAAATCCCAAATCTCTAATATTTCACAGAACTCAATCGGTTCATTACATCATTAGAAACTCATCAGGCACCACGTACATGAACGCATACTACCCCATGGTTTTAGAAGAAAATGGTGTATCTTGAATAATATATGTAGGAAATCCACCCTATGTATTCAATAATCATATGGTTCGTATAATATATTTACCCCAAATTTGTATTGATCCACATGACCATTAACCTAGATGAAGTTATACCAATTATTCCATCACTAAAGAAAATAAAGGTTAAAGTAACCCATGAAGTGGCTGACCACACCAGAGGATTGTCTAACTAATTGAAACTAATAATTACTTGGTTATAACACCCATAATTAGGCCAAGGAAACTTGACCACACATATTAATGAGGGTTTCATTTATAATTCAGTGGTCCAACAAGGGACAATGGTACCCGATCAAAACCGAATGTTATATATATTACGGAAAAAGTAAGGAATCATGCTATATAGTAGCTACATACCATGGTCTATCCCCTTATGAAAAAAAAGTTCCAACCCTATCATTAGTTCATGTTGAGAAAAAATTTACTAGGCTCAAAATATTCTAATCGAATCTATTGCTAATGAAAATATTTCCTGCATAAAATGCTTGTGCTTCTTTTCTAAGGAAACTCAAATGAGAAACAAAAACCACCATTACACAAGGGATTTAAATAGAGGACACCACCAAGGATTACATTTCCTATCCCTTTACATTTATTCACATTTAATATTAAATAATTAAAAGGTTTCATCAAAAAATAATGTACCGTTATTCATAACAAAAACACAGGGCAATTGATTTTAATCAATTCCCCAAGGGAAAAATAAGAAAGTATATCAAACTTGTTTTAAAAATTAAATATTCATTAAAATGGTGTATTTATTAGGAAATTTATCAAAAACATCATTTATAATAGATATGGATACCTACAAGGGTCCCATTTTAACATACATGTTCTCATCAAAATGTAACCTAATTAGATTTGATAAGTTTTTAATGTTTCAAGTACCCGAATGGGTAATCTCATAATAAACCGTACCCAACTGATCTACATGGTTCTAGTTGTGAATATAGAAGTTAAACATTTGATTTTTGAAAAATGTTAAAGAGATCTTTACATTTATATCCATTTAATAATACATCATGCAATTACATTTAATATGGGCTACCATTTCCTAATTCAAGAAGCGCCCATACACTTTATGGATTTAAAATTGGATCCCATTAATTGAAATTAATTTTTCTTAAATAGTTGAATTCTATAAGCCTTTTAATAAGGTTCTAATTCATCGGTTACCTTTTCCTATCTATATAGTGCTCATACACCTTACAACTAAAAACATGATCCTTTCATAATCATAACTAATAAAAATAACCCATGAAACTAATTTCATATTAACAAAACAACATGTTATTATAACTAGTAACATAGAGAAACATGTTTTAATCACAAAATCATGTAATATTGAATAGGAAAGGTATGATAAGGAGTCATGAATCATGGAATATAAAAAATCTATCCATATTATACAAGCAATCATGGAATATCACTCAATGCACACATGAATATCAGTAAGAAAACTAAAATGAATCAACATGGCATAGCACTTTCATGAAATTTGAATCTCTTTGTGCCAATAATTATGCATGAAATTCAACTTCTTTTCTCTACCAGTCCATAGGAAAGATTCCATAATGTTTACTACTTATAAGTAGCGAAAATTATACCAATCACTTGAGATGAAATAATATCAATTGTAATAACAATCTGCTTGATCAATAACTCCATCCTGGAACACATTGTCATTTACACATACGTGGGGTGATAAATCCCAAGAATGGATATTTACCATGTGATTAAACATTTCTATTCTCATGTCTACAATCCCAAGATAGTAAGACAATGGAAAAAACCCCTCAGATACAACTTTGTAATGTCCCGACCCAGCTCCCCACTAAACTGGTGGCCAAACTAGTGGGTCACATGGTCTCAAGTTCTTATACCCATATTCCAGAGGCTCCCAACTAGTAGAGAGGGACTTATGAGGTGATATCATGGAGACTATAACCTCATATCAGAGTAACACAACTATATAAAATAAATAAATAATATTCAATAGCAGAAGCAGTAATTAAATAAATGATGAAGCAGTGAAAAAAGAAATATTGTAACAACTGAATTAAAGTGCCCAACACTAATTTATACAAAACATGCATGTATATAATGGTGATTTTACATAACTAAAAATTGTAAACAAACAACATCCTTTAAAATTCATAACAATACAAGACTCGTGTAAATAAACGAACTGAAAATTCCAAAGGTGATCTCCGTGATCATCTCGAGATCCAGCTAAGTTTTTCACTTCTAAATCTTAGGTACAAGAACACAACAATATTAAAGGTACATGGTACTAAAAATGGAAGGTATAATCGGGTAACCTAGTGCATTGGATGCCCAATCAGGGTGTGATATATAAATCTAAGTAGGTCATCAACAAAGCTATCTAAACCAATCCAGACAATGCAATATAGATTAACTAGGGTTCATTTATAACAAGAGATAATAAAAATAAATAAATGTATATAAAAACCCATCTACAATCCTAAGGGACACCTGACAACTATACCTGCTTTGTCCCATAATCAAAATAATAGAATAATCATGTCACCATATTTATATTTAATATGATATATATAGTTTAAATATATATTGGGGTGGATTGGGTTGTCACTCTCAGACATCAAATACTAAGGGAAGATCTCATGGTCTAACCCTTGGTCCATCTCCAACAGCCCTCGTGGTCTCTTAGGATACATGTTTGGGTTGGACTAGAACATAACCCAAAGTCATCCTTCACTGGGGGAACTCTCATAGTTAATTATGTAGCTCCAGATACTGGTAAGATCATTATGTAACCCAAAGACATCTATTACTAGAGGAGTTCTCATTGGCAATCCCCTAGATCTATATGGGAAGTTTATATAGTCTCCCCTCTCAATGGATCTCACAGTCCTTTGGCTCAATGTGCTAGTAGAAACGATATGTAACACAATGAAATCCATTCCTATGAGAGCTCTCACTGTCAATCCCCTGGCTCTAATGACTGGTAGGATCAGGATGTTACCCAAGTAAATCCATCACCACGGGAGCTCTCAAAGTCAATCCCTTGGGTTCATAAAGGAATCTATCATATTATTCCCTCCCAAGGGATCTCACAGTCCTTTGGATTCACATTCCTATATAAAATAATCATTTATAATGTATAATTCATAAGGAATTAACCATTAATGAATCTCATTATCCCATTCCATTTACATATAAGTAGGCATCTTAAATTTTTTACTTAAGTCAAGTCATCTTAATAATTTCAATTAAAACATTATCATAGGATTCATCACATTTACAATTCTATTCGTGAGGAAAATACCTCTCATGCATGTCATTTATCAAACCCATGTAAGGGTGTAATCACATTCATAATGGAAACCATGAGGCAATACCTCTCATGATTTTCATTTATGAAACCCATTGAAACAATTATATTATTTTATAAAAAATAATTCATAAGGATAGAACTCTTATACATTTCAATATCCATGTTCAATTCCATTTCAGGGAAGCACTTTCATTAAAACCATTTATTACAATTCATTTATGGAGTACTAGTCATCATGATCATGCTACTCAAATAAATACATGTCATTTATTAATTAAAAAAACATGGAAATTCATTTAACTAGGATCGGGTGGTACAAAGAAGGTTCCATGGGAAAACATGGAAAATGTCTCTATGGGTGTTCCCTTTTTATAAATCTTTCCATGTTAATCAATTTATAATATGGTCCAAGGAATTAGATGTTTACTAGGTTCTTTAACTATTTAAAAATGGAATCCCTATTTTTGAATGCCATTAGGGTACATGTCCTAATCATTCCATATATCAGTCATAACATGAAATCAAAAAGAATCATCTATCAGATAGGCCAAGAATTCATAAATTTATAATCGCAACTTTTAACATAAAGGATAGTACATATACATTGGCAGGGTTTTAATATAAAAACCTGACTTTTTTTTTCAAAAAACATTAATCGTTCATAATCATTTCATTCATGGTTATTAGTTCAATTAATCAAGGGAAATCATAATTCAACTTATTTAAAAATGTACATAAATAATTCTTAAATTTAAGGGGAACGGAAGAGGGTCCTACCTCAGGAAGTAGACCAATCCAAGACAAACAAATCATACATGACACTTTTAACTTGATGTTTCTCAACACTTTCACATAGATACATTATTATATATATATACTTCTTAATCCAATGTAGATATTCACCTTGACATGAGATAATTTTTACAGAGAATATATATATATATATATATATATATATATATATATTCATGTCCCTATATATATAAGTTCAAGCCTCTAAAGAGTCACCAAATGCTATAAATATATTACAAGGGACTAAAAAACACTTAAAGACCCTAAATAAAATAAGAAAACCAAAAACATTATATGAAAATCCATAGCTCATATTGTTTTGACAAGAATAATTAAACCAATATAGTTCACCTATGATAGAGGATTATGGAATATACATGAAGGGGTCCTGAAAAACACTTCACATACCCTAACATCAAAGGAAAATAAAAACTGTGTCAAACCCTACCCATAGGGTTTAGTAGAATCTCATCAGGTGATAGAGAGAGATATAAATTGCTAGAATAGAGAAAGATATGGGAGGATGAGGCTTATCTTGAAGAATCATATGATGAACTAGAAGAAATACGGTTTAAATCAGCAATTAGAGGAGGCTGGGAGGAGGTGTGTTCTGTGGCCAAGGGGAGACCTAGGTGGAGGTGCGTCACGATTTAGAAGGGGTATATGTGAGTGTTTAAATTTAGTTTTTATTTTATTTTAATTTAACTTAAAATAATTAAATTTTAAAATGGGGACTCAGCGCACAGTTTAGGCCAAAAGGTTTTTCAAACCATGCACCAAACATTCACCCATTATTGGGTATTAGAAGCACCCCACACAGGATGGATGCATGGTTTGGAAACTATGATGTAGAAGTTTGGTTAATAGTGTTTATGTACATACCCATTCCAATAACCATGTGGGATCAATGCATGGTTTAGTAAACCATGTGAAGCTCAAGTTCATAGCCTCTGTCCACCTTCATAATTCCACACATTCTCTTTTTGGGGTCCGTGCAATTTCATACAAACTACATGCCCTTTGAAGACTTTCAAAACATCATTTTCTAGGTCTCTAGATCCCGAAGCTCCTAGAGAAAACCATGGATGTATTAGGTCCTTAAATAAAGTCCTAAAAAATTATATTGAGGTGGTAAAATGCTCATAATTTCATTCCAAATATTGGATTTAAAAAAAACCCATCCAGTAAATAAACAATTTAAATTCCCTATGGATTTCTGTCTGTTTCATAACATAGATTATTACAATCATGTATGTTGTTATTGTGAGAGATAGATATAAACTAGTATAGGAAAAATATATGGAGGTCCTCCCAACTAGAAACATACATTTTATGTAGCTAGCTATACTATGAAAATGCATTTCCTTCTAAATTTTGGACAAACCATTGGATATTGGAAAATTAAATCAATTTCAAATTCCCCAATATTGGACAAAATGTTGATGACAAGTTTTCTAGATGATGAATACGAACACTCATCACATTTAATGGGGTGAAAATAGGTCTGATGAATTCTAAGGGTGTCCAAACAGGGTCCACCCATGTAAGGTACAACTTTCTTTCATGAGTAATTACCACCTATCACATTTATAGAAATTCGATACAAGTGAAAAGAGTTGCTATCATGTCATATTGGTGAGGATTTCTGGTTATCAATTATTTGAAAATATCATCATTATTTTGAGGTTTGAAGCCTTGATCCCAAGGTATATAATCAAAATTCGCAGGCAGTTAGGGTGAATCTTTTCTTGGTTGTTTGTCAAATATTATGTCTTCTTCTTGCACTGGGTGCACATGGTGACCAAGTTCAAATCAAAGTTCATGGATGAAGAGGACTGGGTGACCCACTATAAGAGATATGTGGTTCTTTGGAGAATTTTTAGGGTCCATTAAATTCTAATAAATAAGCTCAATAATGAACCTTTTATAGTACTATAACTCTTCAATCAAGGTGTTTATACTAAAGTATGACTCATCTTTTGGTGCAACCTCATATTTTCCAAAGAAATAAGAATATTCTTACCATTTTTATCATATCAAAGATTCAGTGGAAAAAACTTATTTGGGGGACTCCCAAGACCTTTTTTATATCTCTTTTGATGAGTAAGAGTGCTTGTTGATGTGTCCAATTGGTGATATGTCATCACTAAGGGTGGGTTATCCCGGTCAGATCCTACATCGGAGGTCCTGTTTCTATAATCCTCTGGTAGGTCAATGGTAATGACATTTACCCTGGTAATATTCTGATAAGAACCTTCATTTTTAGTTGGAGGTCTAGATTTATGGTCCCATCATTGATGTAGGATAGTGCTATTATGGAGGGTTTCATACTACCCCTAGACTTTTATCTTTATGTGTTGAGAACCCTTTTTTCATGACACAATGAATCGTTGTGAGGATATTAACATATGTTTGTTGGAGAGTCTGGTTGAATCCATTTGATTCAGGATATTGACCTACTGATATTTAAATGATATCAACCCTAATTAACTATTTTTAAATGGAAATTAAGTGCTCATGGATTCTTAGGTAGGACAACAAATGGTCCTGAATATTGTTGATTGTCACTAAAACATTTTGCTGGAAACAAAATTCTTGGTCCTCAGTGAAGGAATCAGAGATAAAAAAATTGGAGCAGTAGGTGGAAAAAATGTGACTGGTAACTAGTCAAACCCCAATATTCTCTAATATTCATCTGATTCATTTCTAAGGGGGTGAACCTTCTATTAGTCAATCCATTCCCCAATTTGCACATGCCTAGAAACAGGTTACGACACTAGTGCAGACATTATTTACTTCTGATTTACCCATGGATGGGGTGCCACATGGGTTAAATGCTAAATATATGTTATAATGTATCCCAAAGGTGGTTCTAAACTATAGAAAATATCCATATAGGATAGGATTTTATCTACCCCCTCATGCATGAGTGTGGAAGTATCCCTTTAAGGTTTTACCACCTCCACCTACAGGTACCTATAGAGGGACTTTGGGATATTATGGACCTCAGATTCTAAGTTTGTAGGACACAATCAAAATTATTCTACCACATGATCTATAATTATGGGTGTGAGTTCCCACATCAATCCATCTATCACTTTATAATCTTTGAGATCGAAAGTCAGGTGACACTTCCCAACCTCCTACCTATGACGGTGTATGACTTCCCCAAGATCCAACTATTTTGAGTCTCTTAGGATCCCTTAATGTGATTTCAAACCTATGTAGTGAGAACTTTCCCCACTATGAGTGTTCACCCTCACACTTGGGGATGGTTTTTAAGAGAAATTAATGTTTCTGAAATGGAAATGATATACACTCTGGTTGGTGGTAGTGTAGGGAGGACCTCTTCACTCATATTACTTGTCACAAAATGACCCATTATAGATACCAGTGGTACTAGTGACTGAGGGAGTCACCTAGGAATTCTATATAGGTGGACTGGGTCTCGATACAAGGTGTTGGAAGATATATCCCAATAAACCTATTTTAGGAATTTTATTGGATATGTTGATGGTGGCGATGTCTGCTAGAGCTACATAAGATTCCTTCTATTAGGAAATGATCTTTTCTACCCCATTGTTGGTGTCAAGTGTTCTGACTGGGGTTAGGGGAGTGAAAATAGGGTCAAATCACTCATTGATAGGTAGGATATGTCATGGTTGGTACTGATGTTGCCTATTGGGAGCCCTCATTGTAATCTCCCAACCAGTGGCTATGATGGTTGCATCTTAAACATCCTCTACCTCCTCAGCATAAGAGTGTGATTTATAAAATCCCTCTAGGGAGATTCTCCCAAATTTAGTTTCCATTAAAATGGGGTTTGGTTTCCCCTTGGGTATACCTCAAAGAAATGGTTTTGGAAATTTGCTGATTATTTGAAATCATGGTGGGTAATATCCCTGGTGGGGATGATCCCTTTTTATTCATATCCATGAAATAGGGTGTTTATTTCCATTTTCTGGATGATTTTAGAGGGTGTGATGGAGTATGGGAACCCAGTATCTGAATATGTGGTGGATTTCATGGTATGAATATAGTCATGGGATATTTCCACACCAATATACCCCCTTCCTGTGTTTCTATCGGTGTCAGTTTATTGGTCACCTATAGCTTGAGTCCTATAAAGTTTGTGTATTGAGAAATCGGTACAGATCTAATGATGGAGATTCCCAAACACCCAATTTTTTACATTCTTTCAAAAGAATATATTCAATCCAAGTTGGTGATTTCGTAGATCGATTATGTCCTCAATTATATACCACAAATCATATGAGAGATTCATGTTAGGTCAACTGCTTTCTCGGTAGGACCAAGTGAAAAATATCTAGATCTGGTGACATCAAAATAATTTTCTACACCAATGTTATTGGTCCCCAAGTAGATGGATACGTTGTTTATGTCAAGTTCATGTTTTTTTAATTCTAATTATTTCCTCCATGACTTTGTGTTATATCTCTATCTAGCAATGACGCATAACTTTTTTCTTTACTATACCTCTTTCCAATGTTGGGTGACTTCCATCACATTAATCAGTGGTTTTAGATTCTTTTTTGAAATAGGATGATGGGGTGTCGATTTATCATTCCATAGATTCCTCGTTATATCTATTTACCTAGTATGGGTATATCTCATAGATCTAATTCATGTTTCTGTAACTCATTCTAGGTGTCATATCGAGGTCGAAAATGGTCCATTATACTACTTCTATCATAACTGGGTAGAACATTTCGATTATAGTAGATATAAAAATTGATCACTTATGGGCATCACTGGATGTTGGGTGTGTAGGAACCTATAAAATCTTCCTCTTTTTGACGGAATCCCATAATTAATGAATCTTAGTTTTGGATCCTAAGGAATCCCATGTCATCCATGAGATATTTAATTATAGGTGTGTAAGTCTTATGAGGATTTATACCTTAGGAATTTCATGTTTATTATATCTAGTATATATTTTGGATTCATTCATAGGTTTCACTTATTTTTGGGATGGGTAGCTCACTTATTTAACTTCTCATGAGGATATGATGTTCACTGGGTTAATTTATTGTGGGGGATGGTGGGTAATTGTTTTAACATATTCTGGGTATAGTTTGGTCACAGGTTTAACATATTTTGGAAACACTTAGGTCTTAGGTATAACATAATGTGGGTATAAGGTGGTTGTTAAGTGTTTCCCCATGGCTAAGATGATCACACTTAAGGGTTTTTTATATATGTACCCAAGAAAACATGAGCACACTTTATCATTTTGTTATGTGTGTTTCAATGGAGAAGATGATCACACTTGAGGATTTAGTGATGTTATGGAGAATATGGATTGATCCTCAGGGTTGTACTGACTCATATTTTCCATGTATTATATTCGGATATTGTATGGATTATTTCTAAGACCAATTGTCAATATAGTATGTGATTTACAGACCCGGTGTGGCTGGAAAAAATGTTTGAAATATATTAAATATATTAAATTGCACAAGTTAATAGTTTTCATGTAAAAAAAAGAACAACTTCTACATGGTGTCCCATATTAGAAATAGGAGGGAACCATTGTGTTCAGAACTCAATTTATACCCAATGTGAGATATAACCTTTGTTGGAAAAGCTGTTTTTTAGAAATTCATCATGGGCATAAAATAAGTCAAATAATGAAGTAAAACTATTGTATTAATCCATTGACAAAATTAACTATCATATTCTATAATAATTTGGTTGTTATGGAATTAAATGGTTAGATATATAACCCTAGAGCCATTGGATAACCCTTGGAGAGAGCGTTGGAGGATCTCTCTCTGATAAACACTAAAGAGAAATTTTTTAGATGATCGGTGTGCAATGTGATTCGAAGATATCACCATCAAAAATGACAAAGGATCATTCTTCTTCAGTGATCTACCCATCTTGAGGTAGGGTATTTTTTTAGTCAGATTCATTTCCTATTTTTCATTTCTTTGGTGAACAGGGATCAATCTGTTAATAGATTGATCCATGGTTATTGTGTATTATGGTATGGGATTATTGTGTCATTTTATTGGGAGAATTTCATTTTGATTAATTTTTACCTATTCATTCATAATTAAAACGACAGGTAATCAAGGTGGACATGGACATAGAACATGATATATTCATCATAATTTTTCCTTGATCCTTTCTCCTTAACTTATTCATTCGTCATAGGTGTTATTAATTGACCCATGATTCGATATCCACCATGAAATTGATCATTGTGCACCCATTTTGTGGTGAAAAAATTAAATATAATAGATCTGGGATCGCCATGACATTATGTTGGTGCAACAATAGAGGTGTAATTGGATTGGACGATGTAGATACCTAGGTTATGTGTTTTTTAGTGCATAATGAAAAATACCATTTGAGGTTTTTTTTAATGAAATAGGAGTGATGGATGATGTTGATCAACAACAGTATGACTCATTGAGACATGATTCTCAATTTTATGGTGAAATGCAAGGCTGGAATGGTGGTCAGAGGAGAGATCGGAAAAACACAAAATGAATCTCAAAATTTGGAAATTTACAAGATAAATGGAATGTAACATGGAACTACATTCTGTGTGGGACCCCCTTAGCATCAACTATGATTTTAGGAGAAATATTATTATCACACAATGTGTAACTGGTTCACACAACATGTGACCTCTCCCGGATGGATCAGCATGTACCTATGATGGTACATGAACACGAGATAGAGTAATGGATCATGGGAACATCATGTACTCCCACAAATACATGTCTTGTCCAGGTGTACATAAGAATACCTATGTATTGGTACACTAGTATAAGTACAAACGAAGGTACACTCTATCTACTATTACACAGACATGGACACTGGACGATTACATAAGCATGAACCGGGCCTAAAGTGACACGGTGTGTACCCCTACTACATTCCATGTTTCTGTTAAATATTGTCTTATATCCGTTTTTCTATATATATTAGACATGATAAATTATGGTATGTTCCCCATATCAATTCCCTAAGGGTTAGAATGGTGTTTCCATATTTAAATAGGATAGTAATACCTTCATCAAGACTTATTGGATATAATTGTGGGGTCCTTCTATGAGGCCTAGAGTGAGATACTATATTCATCTTCTTTACCTAAATTGAGTTCATGGTATCTTTGTGATCGGAACTATGCAGGAACCAATCCTCTACTTAGTGGCTTAAACCAGATTGAATTGTTGGTATACCCCATAGACATGGGAGTGATCATCATTTGTGTATCATGTCTCTTTAGAATTCATACATATACTTATAATGGAGGGAACTAATGGTAACTACCTCTCAAACGGAAAAATATGTTCTATCAAAATCATGGATTGTGTTCTCCTAAATTAGTTCTATGTAGAATTTTCAAGATGAAATCTGAGGTTGGTGTTATGGTTGTGACTTTACCTTAGAGATTGTGCATCCTTTTTTAGAATATCTAGTTATTATTGTTAAAATAATTGTAGACATATAACTATGTAAGGATGATTATTCCTCTTTTTTTGAATGTATTGTGTTTTTGGGTATCATATAGGGTATTTTTATACGCACCCCTGCATGGGTGTTTCCCACACATGTTATGTCTTATGAATATGATCATCCTTTTCACAGAGTCCTCGAGGGACAATGACCCAGCTGTGCATGGTGAGACCAGACAGACTATGTTGTGTTCCTCTAGTATCTTGACATCAATCCCCAATTTACCTTTAATTTGGAATTATTTTCGTACTCTATGTGGTGAAATTTTATTTGGACCTTTTTACTTTCCTTAACATCTTGTTATACACAGGTTGTAGGATTTATATGTATCCTGTCTAGTTTCTTAGTTTTTTTTTATATTTCAGAATTTTATGGACTCAGATATGTGTTCATGTGTACAAGTACTTACGATAAGGCCTCTAATGTGAGATATGTTCCCACTCGGTGATAGTCTCCATCCCCTGGGATATTAGAGGTGGGCTTGGGGAGTCATGAAATAGGCCCCACTAGGATGGTTCATGATAGAGTGGTGTCATAACTAGGTTGGTTCTACATTAGGACTACAGTCTGTGAGATTGGTTTGAGGAAACAATGTTTTGTTTTTTGAGTTCGTCTTTCAGGCCAGGGATTCTAGTGTTAGTGAAACATATGAAATATCCATACCCAAGGACTCTGATCACCTAGTTTTTAACTCAATTCATGAGAACATTGGTTGTAGGGAAAACAATGGTACATGTATCATATTGAAATTAGTTATGGTTCCCATGTAACTCTTGACTAATATATTCATATATACTCATTTATTATAGTACATATTGTATATTTTATTATTTATTAGTGATGTATGCTGACTAGGATTCAATTTCTGGATCATAAAAATTATCCATTCTATTATGAGGCATCAATACAATGACTAGTTCTATAGGTTTTACCTCTAGGTGATGAATAAACTATACCACAACCTGTTGAGCAGCATATTGTACCCTGGGTACTAGTGGATGAAGTTCACAATCTGAGCACACTTGAAAACTTTCATTAATAGATACCCCTTAGGTTCCAAGACATGCATAAACCAAAAGCGGATAAGGGATGGTTTGAATTGGTGACATGATTTTCCTATCTGGTCAGGACACCAACAGATCATATGGTGGTCATGGTGACAAGACTTATCCATGGCTTAGTATGATGATAGTGGGGGTTGGTGACCATGTCTTATGATAAGGTGACTCTACCATGTTTGAGTTTGTGTTCCTTTTCATAGAGGATTTATCTCTTTCTACACTGAGGGATATTCATATCTGGGAGCATCTAAAACATAGGTGGGTAGAAAAATTTTAGGAGAGTATTCATCACAATTTACAAAACTTTTCAGGTACTCAATGGATATAGTTTGGGATCAATTCCTACAAGCTCGGACTATTGATCAATCATATATTAGATAATTCTAATATAGTTTATCCCTCCATGGATTCCTACATATTATAGTGTGATAGAGAAATCATTGGTAGTTGGTAGTCTCTTGGATGAGCAGATGCAGCAAGTGGTTTCCAATAGTTGGTATACAGGAACAAAGACATAAACAATAAGAATCGGATGTCAGTATTAGGGACCTGTACATGCGAGAAATTTTAGGAGGAGGTCTTAGGATATAGGGCATGCAGTTTAGGGCCCACATTATGGGTCTAGTCATCCTTAGGATAGGATTTTATACACCTGTGACATAAGGGGAGATTTTATATGAGATATTCTGGCCCACCATAAGGCTGATAGAAAGACTATGGATGGGATGCTTATGTAAAGGAAATGGTAGGAGAAGGCATGTCCACATGGTGGTGGATGTGTAAGATGAGCTTCTAGTGCAACAGGAGATGATAAAAGGTTAAAAATGTTACACCACCACCCCCAAGTGGTCCACACTAGGCTCAGGGAGCTGGAGTACAAGGATAGGGATAGCTCCAAGTGGTCAAGATGTATGACCCAGAGGCTCCATAAATGAGGAAAGGTATGATATATGTTTTTTCTACCTTAGATTTAGTACAGATAGACAAATGTTCTATTCCTTCCATTATTTCCACCAATCTAGTTAAATACATGGAGATTCCATTTGATCCCTTGACTCGACCCTTTTGCTTAAAGATTCCTGTTGGACATGACTCAATGATCACAAACTTTTCCCAATAGTTTGACCTAAATCTTAGATTCCAAAGTTTTGACTGGTGTCTTTTTTTAGTATCAATGAGGTATTAAGAATTAATCTTATCTATGGCTGGGTTATTTACATATCATGCATGGATGGACTATTTTAAGAAAAGGATGTGGTTTTTTCATAATGATGGGACTTTTTTATCCCATGTTTTTGAAAAGGAACCCCATGATACACAAAATGGACTCATGTATAGGAGGGTGTAGTTGATTACTCACCAGTTGGAAAGCAAGATAGATAGTGCTGTTGATGTTATTATTTTTCAATTCCCTATTGTGGTGGAGAAGTATGGTGATGTATTCCCTAAGATGTTCCAATAATTCCTTCCCACCAGAAGGTATAATGTGGAATTGATCTACACCTCGGTAAGACACTGATATATAAACCAGCATATTAGATTGTTCGGAAAGAGAATTTTGAGATGAGGTCATAGTTGGAGGAATTGTAGAGGTAGGTATTTCTTAGACCCAGTTTTCACCTTAGACAACCTGATTTTTGTTCTCCAATAAAGCTAGTGTGACCTTGAGGTTATGTGTGGACTACCAGCACATGGACTAGCTACCTATGAAGAATAATTTTCTACTATTAAGGATCAATGACCAATTTTTTAGTTGAGAGGGGCATGCTGGTTCTTGAATGTTGACATTTGTTCATGCTATCAATAGTTGTGAGTAAGATATGAGAATATACCAAAGACAACATTTAGATGTTTCTGTGGACACTAGGTATACATGGTGGTGACCTTTGGAATGATTAACTTCCATATTTATGGGACACATGAACTAGATATTTCAACTATTATTATATCAGTTTTTGGTAGTCATTATCGATGACATCCTTGTGTACTTGTCGTCTGATGAGGGGCATGAAAGATACTTGGGGATGGTTTTGGATGAAATCATAGAGCACCATGATTATATTATTCTCCCAAAATGAATGTTCTAGATTCAATGTGTGCAATTTATCAAACATGTTATCTTGGAATATGGTGTGCGAGTAGACATAGTGAAGGTCTAGGTAGTGTTACCTTGGGATCCAACCAAGTGCTTGATGGAGGTGATGAGATTCCGTGGGATGGTAAGATATTACTAGAGATTCATACATAATTTATCTAGGATATCATCAACCATTAATTCTTTGACCCAAAAGGGGTATCCTTTCATGTAGAAAAAATATGTGCTAGTAGGATTTTAAGTAGTTGAGTTAGAGATCGATGAGTTCTCCCATCTTGATATTTGTAGAGGAGGGTTTTGAGTACGCAGTGTTCTTCGATGCATTAGAAACTAGAAATTTTTTGTGTTCTCATGAAGATCTAGTTAGTTATTTCTATGGTTTGTATCAGTTGATACCACATGAGAAGAACTACATGACCCACAATCTTGATTTGGTAGTGTGAGTATTCACACTAATGATGCAGCGATACTAACTGATGGGTGGTAAGTTTATTTCCTATTCTAATCACAAGAGTCTCAAGTATATATTATCTCAAAAGGATCTTTACTTAAGATATATGTAGTGGATGGAGTTCCTCTATGATTATGAATTTGAAGTTTTCTATACACCTGGTAAGGGGAACATGGAAGCAGATGATCTCACTAGGAGATATTTTTCTCATTTCTTGAATAAGGTGTCAGAGTAGTTAGACTCATTGTAGTTATCCATTGTGGATAGATATGAAGTAACATATCCCCAATTGATGGTTGTTACCCCCACCTAATTTATAACAAGTTAGGGAGGCACAACTATAGGATGCCAATTGTGAGACCATGTGTACTCAAATATTCACTGAACATGCCCCTGATGTATTTTCTGAAGGTGGGGAGCATTTTGTTAATTTCATAAGATGCGCGATGGTAATAGTGATGTTGTGGTAGGAGGTTATGAGATTGTTTCATATATCTCCTTTGGCAATAAATCATTGAATAAGAATGATATAATAGGACCTATAATGTCATTATTGTTGGCCAGGAATGAAGAAGTTAATTTTAGAGTTTCTCTCTTGATGCCTTACATTTAAGCAAGTGAAGGATTATCACCAAGATCCTTTGGGTTTAGCCCAACCAGTAATGGTGCTAGAGTGGTAGAGGTATGATATATCTATGGACATCATTATGGGTTTAACACCTATGTCTAGGAGACCTGATTCTATATGGTTGATCATAGACCTACTCACCATGTCATCCCAATTCTTTCCCTTATGGGAGTAGATTTTAGTAGATTTCTTGGTATGCCTCTATGTGGAAGAGATAGTCTAACTCCATGGAGTTAACTTAGTGATCATATCTAACTGTGATAATCGATATAGATATCAGTTATGGAAAGGATTATAGGAGGTGTTTGAGACTCAATTACATTTGATTAAGGCATTTCACCCAAAGAATGATGGTCAGATAGTACGGACCATTTAGGTCTTGGGAGAAATGCTGAGAGATTTCATAATGGACTTTTTTCATAGTTGGGAGGATCACCTCCCAATGGAGAAGTTTGTGAAAAAAACTTCTACCATTGTACCAATGGTATTGAACCATTTAAAGATTTTTATAGGGTACCCTATAGGTCACCACATTATTGGAATGACCTAAGGAAGTCTGCACTTAATGGACCAATATTGGTGAGATCTACTATAGAGAAGGTTCAAATCCACCAAGAGCATATAAGGATTGTATAGAGCTATTATATGTATTATTCGGACTAAGGATGGAGGTCATTGGAGTTCGAGGAGGGAGACAATGTTTTCTTATGGGTTTTTCATTGATGTTCATTAGATATATTTGATCGGGGTAGTAATTTATCTCTTAAATTCATTGAACCTTTCCAGATAATACGTAGAGTTGATGAGGTGGTGTACCTCTTAGATATACCACCACATCTAGACCAGGTTCACGATGTCTTCCACATGTCACATATGAGGAGGTATATGAATAACCCATCACATGATGCTGACTAGGGTGAGCTAAGAATCAAGAATGGATCAATCGTTATTGAGTACCCAGTACAGA
This sequence comes from Viscum album, assembly GCA_963277665.1. Classification (NCBI taxonomy): domain Eukaryota; kingdom Viridiplantae; phylum Streptophyta; class Magnoliopsida; order Santalales; family Viscaceae; genus Viscum; species Viscum album. The sequence goes on from OY728136.1 coordinate 1,997,043,446, forward strand.
TCAAGGATTAGTAGGAGCGGATCCTTCTTGGGTGAGATATTCCTTTAGTTCATGTTTGGTGGTGCCATGGAAATCATCAAGGGAGCACTTATGAGGGGTATTTTTAGATCCATCTTGAGTACCCACATCTCTGTATGTATCCATTTTTTGTATTTTCAGAACATAAATCCGCAAGGTGGGGAGAAAATAATGTCTCATATTTTCCATCTATTATTTTTGTATATTTAATTGATTATTTTCGACACCATGAGATAATATTGAATGTGATTTTTAGGCCTATTGTTCCCAGAATATATTTTTCAATTATATTAAATATATTAAATAGAACATACACATAATTTTCCTAAAAACATGGAATAACTTCTAAATGGGGGTATGGTAAGATCTGATATTTGAGGGCACTTTTGAGTTCATAATGTCGGTTTCACCCAAGACATGACACAACCTTTGTCAGTGAAAGGCATTTTTGGAAAAGGTTTTTCAAGAATAAAATAAATAAAACAATTATATAATATTTTTTTATTAATCTGTTGATGTGGAAACCTATATTTTCCTAAAATAATTGGGTTATGATAGAATTATAGGGTATAATGCATATAACTAGATCCATTGGAGAACCCTTGGAGAGGGAGTTGGAGGATCTCACTCAAGAGAACATCAACCAGATCATGGATGAACAATCAGTGTGCAATGGGATTCATAGATCTCACCATCAAAAATGATGCAAACTCATTATTTATCAGCGATTGATCCATCTCAATATTGGACATTGTTTATGTTTTATTCATTCACCATTTATTATTTCTATGATGAAAATAGAATAATAAAAAAATAGATTGATCAGAAGATTGTGTGTATTATGGGATTGGATTGTTGTGGGGTTGTATTAAAAGAATGTATTTGAGATTAATTGTTATTGTCTCATTCATAATTATAACAAAAACAAATTGAGGTCAACATGGGCATAATCTAATTTTTGTTCCTCATAATTATTACATGTGCATTTCTCCCTAATTTTATCATTTACCATGGTTCTTCTTAATTGACTTGTGGTTTTCTATCCACTGAGAAAATAATCATTGCTCACTTTATTCTTGGAGAAACAATTCGATATCACATATCGAATCTCCACATGATGTTACAGTGGTGTGAAGATGGAGGTGACAGTGGATTGGATGATATAGACACCCGGTTTATTTTTTCTTCAGTGTGCAAAGAAGAAAAACATTATAGATGTTTTCTGAATGAAATCAAGGGGTTGTATGTTGTTGATCGACTATGGAATGAATCATCACGACATGATTCTCAGTTTTATGATGAAATAAGAGGCTCGAACAGTAGATGTATGAGTTTCTATAAATTAATGAACCAGATCTAATAATCTAGAAATTTATATTTTACATACGTGTAATGTGGAGCTACATTCAATGTGGTACCCATTAGTAGTGGCTAATGTTTTAGGAGAAATATAGGTATCACATGAAGTGTGACCAGATCACATGGAATGTGACCTCTCTATGATCACTTTCTATGTACCTTATAGGGTACATAGAGATAGTTTGGAGTACAAGGACATGGTCACACCCTTTACTCCCAAACAGACATGGATTGGCTTGGTGTATACTAGCATACCAAAGTAATGGTACATGGACAGAACTACATAGGTAGTCGCACACCATGTATTGTCACATGTACATAGGTATAGACCATTTACATGGTCAATACCCAGGGTCGAGGTGACATGGCATGTACCACATGTGGATTACTACTTAATAGATGGATTGGAACCATTTTCCTTTGTATCTTATACATGTTTCATTAGGGTATGTACCCCATATCCATTCTATGAGGATTAGTATAGAATCACCTCCAACACATAGGGAATAAATCCCTTCATCATGAATTCTTATATAGAGTTTTTGGAATCCTTCAATGAGGTTTAGAGTGAGATCCTCTATTCATATTCTTTTCCTATGTAGATTTCTTGATATCATCATGACTAACAATATGTGGGTGTCAATCCTCTACTTAGTGGGTTAATCCATATTGAGTTGTTGGTATACCCCATGGCCTTATGAGTCATCCTCATATATGTATCATAATTCTTCAAAAATCCATCATATACATATAATGTAATGACCTGACAAGAATTATCTCTCAGATTGATTTCATTAGTGCTATCAGAGTTGTGGAGTGTGTTCTCCCAGAAAATTTCAATGGGGTAACTATTGAGCTAGAATCTTAATATACTATTATGTTTGTGACCTTACCATTGAGATTGTGTGTCTTTTTTGAGTATATATTTATATTATATTTATTTTAACTAATAACATATACCTATGTAATGATAACTTTTGTTATCATTTTATATTCTCTTTGGTTTCATGGTGTTCTACTAGATATTGTTATACTCACCCCAATACAGGATTTTCAGATACGTTTCATGTCTTGTGTAGATGATCAACCTTTTGAAAGATCCCTAAAAGGACTAAGATGAGGTGTTTATTAGTGATATTTGAATGGACAAGGTTTATGCCTATGGTATCTTGAAAATATTCCCTAGTTTACCATAAGGTTGGACTTGTTTTCAGACTCATTTTGGTGGGGTTATTTTCTCCCTATTTAATTTCCATTCTTTCTTATTGTACTTTGATTGTGGTATTTATATGTATCCACAGATGGCTATTCAATGTTTTTACATTTTACCATTTTATGAGCATGGATAAGTGTGAATGTTTATAGGTACTTAGGTTATGGCCTCTATAGTAAGTAATATGACTACTTGGTTCTAGTAACTAGCCCCTATCCTATTTGAGGTGGGGTTAGGGAGTCACAGAAAAAGCCCCAATGGGATAGTTCATTACAAGGGTGGTACCCTAGATGTGTTGTTATGTTAGGATTGAACCTTAGGGAGGTATTCTATGTACTCTATTAAGGAAAATGTATCAAAACCCATGTAGTTTTATTCCATAGTTTGAGGTGGGGTGATACTATCAGTCTATGCAGTTTAACATTATACAGTAAATATGTTTGTGCTATGAAAGGGGCATCAACAAGGGATGGTGGAGGGATGATGCAAGGATTTTTATCTGGGGATTTGGTTGTAGGGTGACATTCCACAAAGGGTGAGGATTGGAATCCCATTATTATCATTCACGGGGTATCCTATGTTTAATAAAAGGGAAAGACTACATTTTATCATCATGTGATGAGGATATTTTCATGTAATTTAATTCCATACAACTAGGATACCAAGATAACCAGTTTTATGTCATATAACTTAGATGTGGACGTTCTCACACTTGAGGAGACCATTTCTAACATGGGAGGAATATCAGATTTAATACATATCTCCCATGAAAGGTCTGAATTTTCCAATAATGATGCCACCATTGGGGATTATTTGTCTATAAATCATGTACCTCTTCATGGGTCTTGATGTTAACACTACCTTGGAGTAGTGAAATTTATGAGTCCTAATGAAAGGGTGACTATTATTTGGAGAAAATGGAATTAGGGTACCTATTATTAGGATTAAAAGGTAAGGTAATGTTCTGAGTCTTAAATGATGAAAATGGGAAGACACAAGGGTTTATGACACTTGTTATAAGGGAATTTGGGGGGTAAGTGAACCAGTTTTTAATGGGTTCAAGTGCCATGAGCACTCAACATTTGAGAATGGGTGTGGGATCAGTGGAGGAACCATAGGGAGGAGTAGTGGATGGTTTTTATGATGGTTGGAGATTCAAGAATTTCTAGGTCTTCATGAAGGTCATGGGTATCAAAAAATAGAATGTTTCATAAAACAGGGTTCCCCTACCATGGATTGAATTATTGGTTCCCTTGGGGTTCATTTCGTAAAGGATAATTATCTCATAAAACCCCAAGATCCTCAATGGGGATTATTCTTACATGAAGTTAATGTAAATTCATGAATGTCATATATACCATGGTTTGAAGTTATCAAAACCTCAGAGAGATGGCCTCAAAAAAACTGGTTACCTTTGGAAATCCATCTCTTCTTTTTCTCCCGAAGGTTTAGTGTTTTTCAAATTTATATATTTTCTCAGAAGATAAATGAAACCTTCCCCCTAAAATTAAGACATGGGGAGGTATTTTTAGGCCCATCATAGGAGAGGGAATAAATTTCACTAAATATGAAGAATTTTGTGAAATATTTTGAGATTCATAGAGCATTGGGTGTTATGGGAATCGATATACACTTCATGGAGTTTCCCACCTCAAGTTATGCATGGAGAGCATGTTCATCAAACCAAACTTATGTTGCATGGTGGTTACTGCCTTAGGCTCGATGTAACCAGTGTTACATGAACCAAAGTTACACTGCACTTAGTTTTTTCCTTAGGATATACATAGTGATTTCCATGAGTTTCATCCATTTTATAAGGTTTTTAACCTTTGAGAACTCATATCCTCAATTGGATGTTTTATCCATTTTTCCCCTAATTTGTTTTTAACTCATCATTCCTTCGTCGAACTCTCCCACAACATGTGTATTTAATTCTAAAAATGATAGGATGAAAAATTATTTTTCTCATCCTACTATTTACCGTGGGCCACCCCCATGATCATTTCTAAGAAGGCTGAGGGTTCACCTCCTTTATATGTAGACTATCAGAAGTTGAATCAAGTTACTCTTAAGAATTAATTCCTTTTATCCATGTGTATTGTAACATCAAATGATTTTATGAAATAATTATTTTCAAATAAATTTCTAATTTTATATATCTTGTACTACACTCAAAAAAAAATCTATGTTTTTGCTACACGTAACATATGTTATCTTGTGTTACTCAGTAAACAGAGTTTTAACAAACCACGATATATTATTAATAATATTCAAACATGATTTTCATAACATATCTGTTAAAACTAGAAGTATGAATAGTAATAACTATATTCTAAATATTATGTGTCACTTTATTATATAATGACAATATATAGATAAAAAATACTTAATTTTTGGTAAAGTCTTTATGTGTTTGGAAATAAAATTTTCACAATGAATGTTTTTTAGTTTTCGTGTGAATAATAATAAAATTAGTTCATGGAACATTTAGAAAATAATTTTGATAAAATGGACATAGTTTTTAAAATAATAATATTAAAATTATCTTTGGGTGAATTTTGTATATATATATTTTTTGAAAAGTTTCATTTTTGGATGATTAGTGAAAATACTACATTTTAATTGAGAAATTCCCTTCCATTTAAATTATTTATACAGTAAAATTAAATTTTAAATTTTATTTTCAAGTAAAATGAGGTCAAATATTTATCTATTAATCCAATCCAGTTCAATGGAATCATTTTAATAATGAATTTTTATATAAACACATTTTAAACTTTTGAATATTTTCTCTTTAAAACCCTTTTCTCGTTGATACTGTGGGATTAATTTAAAATTATATTTTTCCACTTCTGTCAATGGAATTTCAAAAAATTATTTCCATGTTTTTTAAAATAACAATATATATTATATAATAAGGTCAAATTAATTTTTTTGTAAAAATGAATAGTGATAATAGTAAAAACAATTATCATTATTAAGGTAATATTGGATTTATCAGGATTTTAAACAAAAATGATAATTGTTAAAATGAACTAAAAATATGTACAACACCCTTTTTATGGCCATAATCAGATCCTTAAGACTGTGTTCTATATTTTTATGACTTTTTAGAACATTCTACATGAAAGGGACCAATATAATAAGTTATGTAAATAGAAATACAAAAAATAGAACATTTCATGCTTTTAATATATATAATTCTATGGGATAGGGAAAACAATATGTCTTCTGTTATAATATGTTGATATATAAATGAGTTTCTTATCTTGGAAATTTATTTTAATTTTTTTATTTGAAATAATTTCTTAAAATTCCTATGAAATAAAAATGCTATAATTTTTTAGTTATAAATAAAATAAAATAAATAGTCTAAAAATACAAAAAGTTAAGTAAATTGAATGAATTGTTATATTTCATTAATTTTTAAGATAAATATATAATTTTACATGGGATATAGACTGGTATATTAAAATTATATATTTTTATATATTTTTTTTAAAATTCAAATTGAATAAATAATGTCAAAATTGACATTACTGTTATTTTATAATAAATATAATTTTATTAAATTTTTAAAAATTAGAAAAAATAATATCTTCTACCAAGTTATTTTTAATTTTCAATAAATATCATCTATGTTCCATTCATGAACAAATTTTTCTTTTATAATGATTATATTGACCACTAAATAGTAAAACATTGTTAGTATTGTTATGGCTAAAACAGTGTTATTCCATGTTACATGAGATTGTGTAAAAATTAATTTTCAACACACAAAGGATTTTTATTTTTAAAATTGGATTTAATATTTATATTCATTAACTCAATATTATCTAGAACAGTCCATTTTAATTTATTCTTAACGGATAAATAAGCAATGTTAAAAAAACTGGTTAAAATATTGAAAAAAACAAAATGGTAAAAATATTAATACATAATGTTTATGGAACTACATGTTTTAAAATGTGTTTTATTGTGTGTTGGAGGTTTGTCTCTAACATATAGTACCTCCAAACATTTATATATCAATTTTGTGGAACATTCTTTATGAGTGTCCTCACAATAGTGAATAAATTTTCATATTTAAAAAAATATCACTCCTCCTCAACTATAAAATTGAAGTAACTCCTCTCAATTACTCACACCTATGAAGAAATTTTTTACCATAAAATCCTAACCAAATTAATTCCCAATTTAATTCACTAATAATATAATCTTTAGTTTTTGAAGAAGCCTATACTATGAAAGAATGGGTGTAAACCCAAGAAAGATACCCGAAAAAGATGTAACATTACTCAATGAATGTTTTTATTTTATTTCATTATCCCCTACTTTAATTATTATTACACCCTGAGAATTTAAGAAATATAGTATATTACATATACTTAAATTTTTATTTGTTATGTTCCTAACCAAATACCATATCCACTTCCATCAAAAGGAAATGAATTCATCATTTTTGTGTTTGGAAGACTACCACATCATAAATTGATGTCATTTATTTTTCCATTACAATCTCCCAATGATGGAAATAATAAAGGATTTATGGTTTACATATTATATTTGTGATTTTATTATTAATATATAGTTTTTATATGCCACATACCTTCGTATTTTCCATTTTTTGGCAGTATGATAACATCATTTGTGTGTACGGTGGATAACATCCTCGATAAGCGATTTGATTCATTCATAATTTACATAAAAGGTATTAAATATGGGTTTAATGAACATTTTTTATATAACATTTTCATAAAAATATATCACTTAATTTTATTTATTCTAATTGGGAAAAAATTGAAATAAAATTAATGTGTACGTACGACCTACCATCTCTATGAATGATGTATTTTATTTCCTATCAATAAATTTTATGTATTAATCTAAATAAATATACTCTAAATATATATTATATTTATATAATTGATTAAATTATGGATAATATGAAACCATGATTGAAGTAAGATAAAAAATAAATAACATTTTAAAATATACGTGAAAAAAAAGTTGTTATTACCTAAAATTTGACTTTAACATGAAATTATTATAAAATAAGTAATAATATATCACAGGATAATCCTAAATGATATGATAAAAATAATATGGTTCTTTGAAATATATATAATAAACTAATATTTATTATATAGTATATTTTAATGTGAGTGATGGAAGTCAATACATATGGTAATTGATTTCCATCTCACTTTTTACTTCTTTGAAACACATGACATATTCACAACCTCATTCTTTTATATGGTGTATATACAGACCATGATTTTGTCTTATGAATATTCTACATTATATTATGTTAATTTACATATTTATATGTTGAACTATCATTCATGGGGTTTGTGGTTCAAATGTTAACAAACCCATAATGATGTTTGATCTCAATTTTCTTTCATTGGGACATAAGTTACATTATTCATTTATCTTCTTCTATGAGTTGTATATAATACCCCTTGGACAAGTTATATCATTAATCTAATTATTTTAGTGATATTATATGCTTCATTTAATTTTATTCTATCACGGGAATTACGATTTATGTTTCCCAATGTGGTAAGATTCTTATGTTACAATCACATAGTTTCTTAGGATTTCTTTTTATTATGATTCTAATGGGGAACTTTTATGAACAATATCCCAAGAAACTCATTTTTTTATTTATCTACTCATTATTCATGATATTTAAAAGTAATAATTTCATTTTTTTCACTCTTTTTTACTTAATATAAATGACAAAAGTTTTTATTGAAAATATGAATTTCTTACTCTCTTCGACCAAAAATCCATTTTCTTCTAAAACCATATTATATTAAAATGATTTAAAAATTGGTTTAATTATTTTTAAAATTCATTTTTACCCATTTTTGGATTCTTTTAATGAATTTAAAGTATACTTATTTTGTTTTTAAAAAATAATTCATGTTAGGATTTTTACCAAAAATGTGAATGGAATATTTTTTTAACATGTATGGGATTGACATAATTCTCCAATGTCTAGAAAATTCATTACATAGAATCTTATTATATATGTATTCAAGGATATTTTAAATGAAAAATATTTTAAAAATGTATTATGTTCAAAAAAAAATCAATAAGAAAGGATATCTTCCTCAAGAAATGTTTAAAATTATTTTTAAAGATTCGTGTATTTGTTGACTAATGTTATTTTCAAATAAATGTATTTTTAATTTGTTTTATGATTAAAAAAAGTGTTTTGAAGAGTGAAAAGGATTCCTACCCCAAAAAATGTCCCATGTAAACATTTAAAATATTTTTTCCAACTAAGATAACATCCATTGATATTAATCATGATTTAATAGTGATAGGATCTAAGGAAACCATTATTATCCATTCTATGAAGGGTTTATGAAAAGATGTTTATGAAACCCATTTATCTTTGAAAAATTATATCATGAAAAAATGAATATGAATTCTTCTTATGTTTCCACAGTTTATGTTTTGATGACATGATGAAATTATTATCAAACCTATTTCTTTTCCACAGGTTATGTTATAATGAAATGTTTATGAAAACCATTTTATTTCATGGGTTATGATATGATGAGTGTTTTATGATCTTATTGAACACATATGTATGATTTTTATTATTTGTTGGTGATTATTTTGTTACTAAGGAATGTGATTAAGTTATAACCAAGGTAGATGGTTATGTTATAATTAAGATTTTTGGGACCTATATCTCCCTCTAATGCATTGAGTGATGATTTATATCTCGTGGGATATAAAATACTAGAATGAGGACAGAAATTAGTTCATTAAGGTAAATTTACCACCCTGATGTCATTGGTAGTGAACCTTGAATACTATGATAGTTTTAGGAATGAACCGACTCTAATATGATATCCTTTGTATTGATCCCTGACTATTATTTAAATGATTTTATATGCTTAAGTGTATGCAAAAAAATCTATGTCATATGCCAATGTTTTGATCTCATGGAACATGTTATTTGATTCCACTATGATTCATGTATTTTTTTTAAAGGTTGGGGCCGAAGCCTACTTTTATTATTTAATGCAAATACCTCTTTCGACTAGGTTGATGGAGACCCATTACATAGCCCAAAGGCCCAAGGCCATGTGGCCTGAATACAAGGCTTGAAAGAACATTTTGTTTGGACCAAAGAGACCCTAGGTGAATAGTACTGCTATAGTACCTGAGCTATTATATTACCTACTATAGTACCACCACCACTACAGTGTCACCGCTGCTATAGTTTTGTCACTGCTATAGTACTGCTATAGTGCTTCTACAGTACTGGGAAATTAGTCCCTGCCCGAATTTGATCCTGGGTCTTTTGGGTGCCAAGCAGAAGCCTGTACCACTAGGGTACATGCTTGTTAGCACTTTCATGTCTTTTGAATTGCAAATATTTATCCCATGACTCAATAATGTGATCTTTGATATGCAGTCTATGGTTCTAAAATGTAATTCTCATGTTCTCATACCCTTACAGTCATGTTATGCATATGTGACACCCTTATTTACCCATAAAGAGAATCTGACCTCACCCTTTCTTACGTTTTCATTTCATATGAGATGAAGATATATATTTTTAATTACATGTCTAAAAAGGCGATAGTTAGAAAGGATATAGTAGGAGATGATATAGATCAATTATTGACCAGAGTTTATGTTTCCAAGTTTCCAAAGACACTAAACTATTATAATTCTTAGGAATGTGTTTTTGTAATGAAATCAATCTTCATACAAAATGATGTAATATCTATTTATGATAATCCTGAGTTTCTATAATTAGTTTCAGAGGGAACAAAACTACAAAAATTACATATGGAAACACACATATTTATAATTTTTATTAAAACTATGGAAATCAAGAATCCGGTACCATAGTTTATTTGAAACCATGGAAATACATTTTTTATTAGCCCCTCTTAATCGATCCCTATAGTCTTGTGATCCAACCCACTTCCCAACATCTAGATATATGCTCCTAATGACCCTTCCTAATCTAAAACACTATCTAGACAACCCTTCCCAGCCTCCTAAGATCTCCTGATGACCCTTCCCATCCTATGAATATATTCTTCGCATGACCCTCCTCTGATATAGATCTGACATAGCCAGGACACCTCCTCATAAATATAGCTCTAACACAGCCTCCCAACCTCCCTACCGATATAGGATCCCACCTCCCAATGATCCTCCTCCTCTAATGAAGATCTGATGTGGCTTTTTGGTAGCCCTCTTCTTCGACATCGATTGAGTTCCCCTATGATGTGAAAGGTGGGGACGTATGTACTAATATAGACTCTTCAACATCAATCCAAATCCCCTATGAAGCCCACAGTGATCCCCTCTACATCCCTCCTCCATTTTCAAAATTCATAGAGCTCCCTTCGATCCTTATAGTTATCCCCTCTAAAGAACATCCATCATCCCTCATTATGGAAAAAACATGTATTTGTGATGGTCCTATCGCCTGTCAAAAGCAGTCCCCATAATGAGATTATTTGTGATGGGAAACGAATCCCATCACAAGTAATACTAATTAAAACATTATTTAGAAAGGGAAAAAAATTTCCAATGGAAATACCACTTCTGCGTGTGCATGCTAAAGCATATGAACCATTATTTTCGATTGTTATTTAATCTCTTCAAAAATAATATTCATCATAATTGTTATCTGTGATGGAAATTTATAATTCATCAGAAATACTATATTAGCAAAATATTATCTACAAAAATTCCAATTTCAAATGACTGTTAAATTTTCGACAACAATATTTTGGGTGGGTACAATTTTTGACAACCCACATAAAAAATAACCTCATCACAAATAATCTAATATATATATATATATATATATATATATTCCACCAGTCGATTTTTTCCATATTCCACTTATGTGATCTCTTCTACTATTTTATCCTTTTTTTTCTCCTACTCTAAATTTCTTCATTTAAAATTTCTAAATTTTAAAAGGAATTAAACTATCATATTTTCATTCGATAAAAGAATCAATTTTGATTTATTAATTTAGTGTTTTTAATTTTTAGTTAATTTATTTTATTTCATATCAAAAATTAGTATTATTAATTAGTAAAAATTAGTCTTAGTTAGATGCAATTCATTTTAATTAAGAGTTATTAGTTTTATGTAGCATTAATTATTTTTAATTAGAAGTATTTAGTTTTATTTATCACTAATTATTAATAATTGGAAGTAGTTAATTTTAGTTAGTAGGAATTATTGTTAATTATTAGTATGTAGTTATGGTTAGTAATAACGACTTATAATTCTAAGTTAAATAGTATTATTAAAAGATCATGCTAATAATTCAAAAATAATAGTAATAAATAATATTAATCTGCAGTAATTTGTAATAATAAATAGTTATTAGTAGCTAGTAGTAATTAACATTAATTTTTAGTAATTAATGGTAAATATTAATGATTTAAATACAATAAGTAAACATTTGTGGTAATCTGTACAAATTTATGGTAATAAGTAATATTAGTGGTAATTATATGAAATTAGGGGTAGTTATTAGAAATCAGCAATATTTAGTCAAAAATAGTGGTAATTAGTAAAATTTGTGGTAACAATTTGAAATGTGTGGTAAGTATTAAAATTAGATTCAATTAATAAAATTAGGAGTTATTATTAAAAATTAGCCGTAATTAGTATAAAATAGTGAAAATTGTTAGAAATCAGTTGTAATAAGTAAAATTATAAGTAATTATTAAAATTAATGGTAAAAATTAGAAATTAGTGGGAAATTATTGTCAAAAATTAATAACATGAGTTCTAATTATTAAAAATTGTTTAAATTAGAGATAATTAGAAAAATTACTGATAAAGTGCAGTAATTAGTCAAACTTATTGAAAATGAGTAGTAATTAATAATAATTTCTGGTAATGAGTGTTATCTAATGAAAATTATAGTTAATGATCGATAATTAATAGAAAATACCAATAATGATTGGAAATTAGTAAAAAATGTCGATAGTGTGTGGTATTTATAAAAAATGATTAGTAAAGAGTGATTTTAAGTAAAAAATACTAGTAATGAGTTGTATTGATTAAAAATTTGCAATAATGAGTGTTTTTTAGTAAAAACAATACCAGTAATGAGTAATATTTTGTAAAAAATACATATAATGAGCCGTATTTGGTAAAACACTTCAGAAATAAGTGGTATTTAGTAAAAAACACCATTAATGAGTGATATTAACTTACAAATACTCACAATCAGTGGTATATAGTAAAACATACATGTAATGAGGGATATTTAGGAAAAAATTCCACTGAAGATCAGTTTTTAGTAAAAAAAATTAGATTCTTATTAAATAATACCAGTAAAGAGTGTTATTTTGTGAAAAAAATATTGATAAAGAGTTTTATTTAGTAATAAATACTAGTAAAGAGTGGTACTTAGTAATAATTTCCATTAAAGAGAATTATTTAGTAAAAATTACAGGTAAAGAGTGATATTTAGTAAAAATTACCAACAAAGAGATATGTTTAGTAAAAAGTACCAGTATAGTGAATTATTTAGTAAATAATAATGGTAAACAACAATAATTAGTAAAAATTACTTATATAAAGTGGTAGTTAGTAAAAATACTGGTAAATAAAAGTAATTAGTAAAAACTACCATTAAATAGTGGAATTTCTTGAAAAATAATTGTAAAGGGAGGTACTTATTGAAAAATACTGGTAAAGATCATTATTTAGTGTAAAATATCGATAAAGAGAGATATTATGTAAAAATAACATTAGTTAGCAGTATTTAGTAAAACATACCAGTAATGAGTGCTATTTAGTAAAAATTATCTGTAATTAGTGATAATTAGTAAAAAAATAATTATAATGGGTGGTAATTTGTAAAAAAATATCAGTAATGAGTATTAATTAGTAACAAAAAACTGATATTGAGTGGTAATTATTTAAAAATATGGATAGTGAGTGGTATTTGTAAATAATTACTAGTATTAGGTGGCATTTGTTAAAAAATATCATTAATGAGCAATATTTAGAAAAATAATTGGTAATGAGTTCTTTTTAGAAAAAAAAATACTTCTAGTGAGCAGTGTTTAATAAAAAAATATCGTAATTTTGCGTTATTTAGTATAAAATACTGATAATGAGGATTATTTAGTAAAAAATATAGTTAGTGAGTGGAATTTAGTAACAAATAATTATAATTTCTATTATTTGGTAAAAAGTACTTGTAATGAGCAATATTTTGAAAAAAAATTACTAAAGATAAGTATTTAGAAGAAATTAGCATCAAAGAGTGTTATTTCTTAAAAATTACTGTTAAACATCAATTTTTAGTAATACATACTATAAAATAGTATTATTTAGTAAAAAAATTAATGTTAAAGAGTGTTATTTGGTAAAAATTACAAGTAAAGAGAGGTATTCAGTAAAAAATACTGATAAATAAAAGTATTTAGAAAAAAATATTAAAGAGTGGTATTTAGTAAAAAATAATGGTAAAGAAAAATAATTATTAAAAAATTCAAGTCATGATCAATATTTTTTAAAAAATACTTTTAATGTGAGGTATTTAGTAAAAAAATACCTATAATGACTGGTATTTAGTAAAATTTACTGGTAAGGAGTGATATTTAGTAAAATATACAATAATTAGTGACAATTTACATCAATTTATCAAAAAAAATTGTAACATTCCATAATTAGCTACAACTACTAATATAAAGTCTATCAAGGGGTGTGGGTCTTCTATAGAAATAAAGGATCCTTATAGTTTCCTCTCCCCCTCATCACTATCTACTAGGGTATCTTAGTGGTTCCTCAATGGGGGGAGGCTGATGTGTTTTCTGCTTTACCTCCCAATTTCCACCCTCATTCTACCCCTCCCCTTTGTAGGATCGAAATATGAATTTATATGCTCAAGTACAAGAGGTGGTGAATTGTAAGTTTAAAAACATTAAATTTTTACCTTAATTAAAACAGTTTTTAACAATCTTAAGAAAGATAAATTCACAAACCTTAAAATGGTTCTATAAAAAAACTTGATAGGTTCTAGAAATATGTTTCCAGAAATGAAACTTAAGGAAAGTTTACAAGGAAAATATTATACCCTAAAGCATGTAGAATCTTATTTATCAGAGTACAAAAAATAAATATGAAAGTATAAGAAGTTTACACTTTATTCCATTATCAAAAAAACAACACAAATAAACTTGAAACAAAACCAATAATAAGTAGAAAATATTTTAACCTAAATAGTAGGGTATCCAACAACCTTTGATAAAGGTCCCTTGTTTTATACTTTCAAGAAAGTATGTATTACATATACCAGGTTAAGCCCTCAATAGGAATATCATAATCTATCTTGTTATCCATGCATGCCATCGATCTTTATGGTCGTCAACACCTCTGTATTCCTATCCCTAGAAGTCCTCAAACTTTTTGATAGTTGGAACCTCTGTCTTCCTATCCCCAGAAGCCCTCGATTGTACTCTGCAACAATTAGAGTCACAAAAAGAAAGCTGAATAAGATGTTCATCATGCACAAGGCATGAGAGTCTCTATCTCTAGAAATCACTTAAGTAGCATGAAATCTCTAGGGTGATGGAACGGTATTGGGATCGTTCGAACGAGCTCTTATTTTTAGGCACTTCTCCAAAAGTCGACTCTCTCCTCCAATGATCAGATCCCTCCTCTAACATTCAGAGTCTATAAGATATTGATATTCAGATTCTATTTTAAAAAGAAATCAGACTTTGAATTCTATAGATTTTGTAGTCTTAATTACAATGAATTTGGAATCTAAATTCTGAGGAATTTGGAGTATTAATTCTGAGGAATTTAGAGTCTAGATTCTAAGAAATTTATAGTCAGAATTGTGAGGAATTCGGATTTTATATTTGGAGTCCAAATTTTGAATAATTCAAAGTCTGAATTCTGTGGAATTTAGAGTCGGAATTCTGAAAAATTCAGAGTTGTAATTATGAGGAATCCAGATTCCAAATTCTAAATAATTAGGAGTCAGAATTCTGAGGAATTCGGAGTTTTAATTCTGAAGAATTGAGAGTCAAAATTATGAGAAATTCAGAGTCTAAATTATTAATAATTTAGAGTCAGAATTCTAGATAATTTGGAATCAGAATTTTATATAATTCAGAGTTTGAATTTTAGTGAATAAAAAATCTGAATTTTAGATAATTTGTAGTATGAATTTTAGAGAATTAAGAGTCTGAATTTTAGAGAATTCAGAATATGAATTTTATAGAATTCAGAGTCTGAGAACAGAACCCTCTATCTTATGGAATTATAATATTCCAAGTTTTTTCATATGAATATGAATTTTAGACATAGGAATAAACTGAGTTAGATTTAGAGAGATTATAAAATGAACAATCAAAACAAAGATAAGAATAAAAATTTCCATATAGAAGGGAAACTTTCCTTATGAAAATAATTCTTAGGGAAAATATAATTTGCCTTAAGATAAAGTGTTTGTGAATTTCAAAACATAGAGAAATGGAAAAGTCATAAAAAACCTTATTGACTCAACAATTTCCCCCTTTTTGGAAAGCAAAATCATCCTTACAAAAATGAATATAAGGACTTTGAATTTGGCATTATGAACTTAAAAGAAAAACTTATCTCCCTTTACTTATGAATCATGGGGTATACAACTAACTCCCCCCTAGGTTTTTAAATCCTTAAGGATTATATTCTTTCTTCCTTAAATAGATTTTTCTTTTTCTTACATAAATAAATCTTCATTGATAAATTTCCCCCTTAGATAGACCCCCCCTTACTTAGAGAATTATCTTCATTACTTATTATTATTTTTTATCATTCCTTTCTCCACCTTCGTGATTTTTAAAAAGTAATATAGAAAATGGAAATGAATATGGTACCTGAAATATTAGTACTATACTATAAAACACATGAAGAACAACCAAAATTTTCAATATGATTCGAAAAATATGAACAATAAAGGTAATACAACAAAAGATCATAGTTAAGGAAAAATAATTCTTCTTTTTTCCTTCAGCATAATCTTCTTGACAATGGTTTTCAGATTCTTAAACTCCTTATGACCCTCTTAAAAGTATTTGAGCAGTCGATCATGATCTTCATTTTTCTTCTCCGGAGCATTGATCTTTTCTTCCCGAGCCTAAATAATTTCATCCTGAGTCTTTAAAATCTCTTTTTGATTACCAAAATTTTCTTATAAATCAATTATGAGATCTATTTTCCTTTTTAGATTCCAAGCAACTGAATTATGTTTCCCATTTAGATCCTTATCTTCCTACTTCTGAGCTATTTGTTCAAGATTGAGTTTCTCATTATAACTTTTAATAAGATATTTGATCTTGATGTCTTTGGTATCAAAAGAATCCTTCCCATTATATTGAAAGTCATAAAAGATTCTTAACTCTTCAATTGTCTTCTTGGACCACTTAATTATTTCCTTGCACTCCATCTAATGAGCATCATACCCAATGTAGAAAGATTTAAAATCATCTAGAATCCTGATGAATTTGTCCATAAGCATGGAAATAGAATTAGATTTCTAATTAAATGAATGCTGAAGCATCTGAAATCTCTAGTAAATACTTGGAAACAAAGGAATTTTATTAACCAATTCCTTCAGGTATTGAACCACAAAATCATGACCCATAAATGAAGATTCCGAATTAGATTCTCTTGTTGGTGAGGATTATTTCTCAATATCATCATTCTTTCTTTTAAAAGATCCACCAAAATATTTCTTAGCCACCACATCCTTCTTAAGTGTATCAGTTAAAACCTATTTTCCTTTATAAGATCTTGGAATGATCTTAGTAGCCTTTGATGATTCATGTTCACTATCTGATAGTTGAACTATCTTATCTTCTTCAAACATTTCCATTTGAGAATCTTCCACTAGATTCTCTATTTGAACCAATTCATGGTTGCTGCTCTCATCTTCTGATGGGTTGTTTACTACTTCCTAGTCATCTTCTTCTTTTATTAGGGAATCAAGTTTAGTAGATTCAGCCTAGGATGTCTATATTGACAATTTATTATTATAAATATTCTTCTCATGATATAGATCAACTTTCTTTAATACATCCTCAATAACATCCCCTTCTTCCTCTTATTCTCCTTCCACTTCCTCTTCTTTTACAATCTCTTCATCTTTATCAGGTTTTGGAATGACCATCTTTTTTCTCGGAGTCTCTATTAGTACAAGTTCATTGAGAAATGATTCCAGTATCTGAATCTATTCAGAAGATTTCTCAATATCTTTTAGAAGATCATGATCTAATTCACCCTCAATCAAATTTTTTCCTTTTCTTCTATTTCTTTTCTTGATTCTCATATTCCTCAGTAGCATTTATCTTCAAAGCTTTTTCCTCAACATGATCCAGGCCAAAGATAGGCTCTCTTTCCTTATTATTCTTTTTATCTTCTCTCCAATTAACAACAAATTCATGTGGATAGGTCTTTTGATTCTTAAATTTTGGAGGTTCTGATTGGGTTTCCTAAACTGTATGAGATTTTCCTTTTACTTCCAGTTCCTTCATCTTTCTCTTATTGAAAATTTTCTTAGAATTCTAAGATAATTCTGAATTATTAGATAAGTATTCGATCTCTCTTTTAGATAGGTCATAAAATTCTTCATATTTTCTGTTAAATCCAACCTTCATCCTTCATAGGGTGTCATCACTTAACAACATAGCTTTTAAATTCCTTGGCTTAAAGCTGCATGGGATTTTGAAATAATTTAGAAATAGGACCATGATCTTGGAAATAAAATACAAATACATAATAATCTGAGATTTAAGAGTCCCATTCTTGATATTCAAAATTGTAAGAAAGACATACGGCACTAGATTAATCTTCCTGAGATTTACCCGAAAATCTAAAACATAAATTTTTCTCTTATTAAGGGTATCCTTATCCCCTTTTCTGGGAATAAGAAATCCACGAACCCATAACTCTAGAATCCTGAAATTTGTAGAGAGATGATTAATCTTCGTTGTCTTCACCCCTAATAAACTAAGTCACTCTATGGAATTATCCTTATCAAAAGGTTCTTGATATCTATGCTAGATGGTGGGTGAAGAAATTTTCTTCCCCCTCATAAAATATTTCTATAATGTTTGCAGGCAAGCTAAAGGGAAGGGAATAAGTTTTCCCATAACTCTTAAAAGAAAAAGTTTCGTTCTCATCTTGAACAAAAAAAAATTATGATCTCAAGAAATTATACCAGAAACTGTAGATACATCGATCCTATCCCTTTGGTTTGGATACATACATGCTCTCCCATCCATTAAACTTGATATTCTATGAAATAAGAGAATTATACATAGATAAGAACTTCGGATATACTAACCTCTCTCTTTAGATCTGTCATTCATAAATATTTTTAACTAATGAAATTTTATTCTATGGGGATGTTTCCAAAGACATTCGAATATGAGCAAACTAAAAATTCATAATGACCCTTAAGTAGAGCGGTAAAGCTTCAGTGTGGAAGAGCTTGAAAAACGTTGTGGACCAACCATTAGAGGGGCCTTTATATAGGGGTTGAAGAGATAGTTCATATTCCTAGATTGATCCGATATTTGAAACAAAATAAATTTGATCTGACAGCTGATATAAAAGTCCAAGAATAATTTTTTTATAGTTTTTGATATTTTTAGGTTTTAAGATAAAAATTCTGATTTAAGAAAAGTGAATCCAAAAAAATTTCTTAAACAGGATAATAATACCAACAAGTAAAAAATTTGATTATGAAAATTTTAATTAAGGAAACATACCTTTATGATTTCTAGAAAAAAAATTAGTGATGAGGAAAATTCCTCTTCTTAGTCTTTATATTTTGAAAAATTAAAACTTGGAAAATTTTGATTAAAAAATTTATTAAACTTTTTTTACGAAAATATTGATTATAAAACATTTTAATTACAAAAAATTTTAATAGTGAAAAAATTTGATTAAGAAAAATTTTGTTTACGAAAAATTTTGATTATGAAAAATTTTGATTAAAAAAATTGATTACAAAAAAAATTGATTATGAAAAAAATTTAGATGACAAAAAAAATTTGATTACGAAAAATTTTTTATTACAAAAAATTTTGAATAACAAGAAAATTTACTCCTCCTATGAAAAGAAGTTTTTTAATGTAAGAAGATAGGTTTAAAAAAATTAAAATGGAATATTACCTTATGGTGATCATTCCTAACTTTTTTTAATGTATTCAAATATATAGGAGGGTAAATATTTTGTAAAAATATCAGCAAGTTGATCTTGTGTTCTAATAAAATGTAGAATGATATCTTCTTTTAGTGTGTGATCCCTAAGAAAGTGATACCTAATATCTATGTGTTTTCCATGAGAGTGATGTGCATTGTTTTTTCTTAGTTTAATGTCACTAGTGTTATCACAAAATATATGTGTTTTGGTAAAACTCATTCTATAGTCTGTGAGTGTGTTTTTCATCCACAATATTTGAGCACAACAACTTCCAGCTACTTCATATTCAACTTTAGCAGTGGAAAGTACTACTTATTTTTTCCTTTTTCATGACCAAGAAATTAATGAATCTCCTAAGAAATTGAAAGTTCCATATTTACTTTCCCTATCCATTCTACATCCACTAAAATCAGCATCTGAAAAACATTTTAAAACAACTTCATTTCCATAAGTATAAAAGTTTCCTAAATTCATGGTTCCCTTTAAATAGAGAAAAAATATTTGAACTAATTTTGAATGAGATTCCTTAGGATTGGATTGATGTCTTGCTCATATGCATACTGAAAACATTATGTATGGAGGAATAGGGGTCATGTATAGTAAACTTCTTATCAAACCTCTAATTTTTTTTAATCTAATGGTTTATCATCTTTATCAATATCAAGATAGTTTGAGGTACTAATGGGAGTACTTATACTCTTAGTGTTGTCAAATACAAACTTTTTAAAAATATATTTAATTTACTTATGTTGATATATATAATTTCTTTCTAGATTTTGAGAAATTTGAAAACATAGGAAAAATGTTAACTCGCCCATCATACTCATTTCAAACTATGATTTCATTATATTCACAAACGAATAAGTTAAATATTGTTGATTTGAACCAAATATAATGCCATCAACATAAATTTGAACAATAAATAAAATTTAGTTATCTTTCTTTATAAAAAGATTTGGATCAATGGTTCTCTTATCATAACTATTTTGTAAAAAAATCTTATAAGGATATCATACCAGGCTCTAGGGGCTTGTTTAAGTCCATTTAAGGATTTGGTAAGTTTGAAAACATATTCAGGATGTTTTGTGTCTACCAAAACTAGAAGTTTTTCAACATAAACTCCCTCTTGAACATATCTGTTAAGGAAAACACATTTTACATCCATTTTAAAAAGTTTAAAATTAAATAATGTTGCACAGGAAAGTAAAATGTGAACAGATTCAAGTCTAGCTACTGGAGCATATGTTTCTTCATGTTCTATTCCTTCTTGTTGATTATAGCCTTTAAAAACTAATATAACTATATTTCTTACAATGATTCCATTTTCATCACACTTATTTATGAAGATCCATTTTACTCTAATAATAGATATTTCCTTAAATCTTTCAACCAAGGTTTAGAATTTATTCCTTTCGAACTCATTTAGCTCATCTTGCATGGATTTATTCCAATCATCATCACCTAAAGCTTCATCAATGTTTTTTTGTTCTAATTGGGAAAGGAATTATAGATGTTCTACTTTATTTATTAAGAAAGTTATAGTCCTTACAGGTTGATTAACATTAGTAATGATACTATCACTGGGATGATTATTAAGAAACAACTTATTTGTGTTTTGTAAAATCTGTTCATCAACATATTGTAGGAAATCTTCTGGGGTAAATTATTTGGAAATATTCTCTCGAAAATTTTCATTATCAGAAGTATCTTATAATAAGGGATGATAATCAGTTTTTGAAAACACATCTGAAGATGTAGTTTTGGGTTATTTGAAAATAAAAGGATCAGTTTCATAAAATTTAACATGTACTATTTATTCAACAGTACAAGTATTTTTATTAAAAAATCTATAAACCTTAGACATTGTGGAGTACACTAAGAAAATTGTTTCATCAGATTTAGGTGAAAATTTATGAAAATTATCTTTAGTATTCAGAATGAATACTTTTCAACTAAATACCTTCAAGTAAGAAAGTCTAGGTTTTCTTCCATTCCACAATTCGTAAGTGGTTTTGTTAAGAAAAGTTCTAATCAAAACTCGATTTATAGTATATCAAGATGTACTTACAGCTTCAGCCCAAAAGTTTTTGTCTATAAAATATTCACTCGACATGGTTCTAGTTATCTCTAGAATAATCTGATTTCTTCTTTCCACAACAGCATTTTGTTAAGGAGTTCTTAGAGCTGAGAAGTTATGAATAATTCCTTTTTTACTACAAAAAGTTTCAAAATCTAGATTTTTAAAATCTCTTCCATGATTTCTATGAATAGTTTTCAATGGAAATTTTTTCTCATTTTTAACTTAGGAACTAAAAAATTTGAATTAAGAAAAAGCTTAATATTTATTTTCTATAAAATAGACCCACATAAATCTAATGTAATCATTAACTAAGACAGATATTTAATATTTTCCTCTAATACTTCCAGTTTGTGTTGGACCAAAAATATCCACATGAACTAATTATAATGCACCAGAAGTTGAGACATCATCAAATTATTTAAAACTATATTTATGTTTCTTTCCAAATTGAAAAAGATCAAAAACATTTGAATAATCAAATATAAGCTCTAACAGATCCTTAACAAGTATTTTCTTTGAGTGTTTTCTTAGGTTCCTAAGGTTACAATATTCTAACCTTCTATTCTATAACCAAGATTTTCCTTCCATTGCAGTAAGGTAAGTTAGATATTGGCTCTTAAGTTCTTATATGTTTAGTGTGTATGAATTCTCTTGTCTATGGGAAGAATGTATAAACACTTCCTTGGAATTATGAACTAAGTACTTATAATTCCTAAATTCACAAGGTAGCCTTCATCACGTAATTAACATATGCTAATGAGTTTGTTCTTAAGACCCTTAAGAAATAAAAAATTGAAATTAATGTTTTTCAAGAAGATCGATGTACCCTATACCAAAACTTTCTCCCTGAAAATTATCTCTGAAAGTTACTTTTCCTCCTTTTGTCTTGATAATATTTTCAATGAATTTTTTGTTACCATTCATATTCCAGGAACATCAACTATCCATGTACCATGTATTCCTGTTGGTATTTTCTTTGTTTTCCTAAAAATAAAAGAGTCATACTTTCGAAATCCAAACATTCCTGGATCTATAAATTTTAGAAAGAAAAATTATAGGAATCCACATTTTCTTATAAAAATAATCTTTATGAAAACCTAAGGATTGGGTTTTATTTAAATAAAAATTTTTCTCCCAATGTCTACCACACTGGAATTTAATGCAAAATAGATCACTTTGGGGAACAAAATAGTTATTACTAAAAACTAGTTTAGAATAGGTATAACCAAAACCAGAACGGTTCCTTAAATGTAGAATTTGGGAATACATCTTGTCAAAATTTCCCCCACCAGAGGTAAAATATGGCAGAAATTTCCTTAAGGAAAATATTTCGTAATTTCATTTAATAACCATGTTTTTTCCTCAAGTTTATTAGTTTTATAAATAGAGTTTTCCTCTAAAAAAATTTCTTAGAAATTATATTTTCAAGATCCTTAAAATTTTTATCTTTATTAGAATTAACTTCCTCAAGGTTTTTAGAAAAACTTTCAAAATCAAATTTTTTCTTATCTAGATCTTTAGAAAGATCTGATACTTATTTAGTTAAAATAGATATTCAAGAATTTTCTTTTTCTAACATATTTTTTATATTGAAATTTTCATCCTCAAGAAGTTTAGAAAACCTAGATACTTCTTCAAATGATGGTAAGTTATTATCATCTGATGAGGAAGATTCCTTATCTGAAGATTCATAATAATATTTTTAAGAAAAATTTTCATTTAAAGACATGATGGTTAGAGATTTAGCATTTTATACCTTATCCATAAGAAAATTATTATCATTTTGTTCTCTAGTTTTAAGGCCAATATTATTCTAACTAGAAGATTAATAATCTAAAGAGTAATATAAAAAGTCACCACCACTAGCATTCCTGGTGTAATTATCCTTCCATAATTTCTTATCCTTAGTATTCCAATACTTTTTTCTATTTCCCTCAAAATTAATTTCCTTACTGTCTTTTCTTTTAAGCATTGTAAAATATATTCTTATATTCCCTGATTTTTTTCATTCATAGAAAGTGACTTATGAGTCTTTCTAGTCCTTTGTTGATTTATTCTTATATCTATATTTAAATCCTTTATTTCCAACAATAGTTTTTATCCTTAGAGAAATATTACCTATCTCATTCTTAGAATGTTCACTTCCACTATATTCAGATATAATAGTGAATTTCTTAGACTTAGATCTTGCAACCCTTTCTAGAGTCTTCAATTTAGTAGTAGTAAAGGCTATAATTCCATTTCCATTCTTCTTCTTATTCATATCATCATATGTTTTCATTCTTGTCTCATGTTGAAGAAGAGTTACAAAATTCTCATCAAGATTAATTTGAGACACTTTTCTATTCTCATAAATAGTTTTTATCTTTGACTCCCACTCTTTGGGAATAATATCTATAATCTTATCCACAATATAATCATCATCTAAACCTTTTTCTCCCATAGATAGAAGGATATTTACTATTGTCATAAATATTTGTTTCACTTTACAAACAGGTTCTCCATAGAGAAATAGAAATCCATGATATTTAGCTCTTAGCATTGCTCTTCTAGTTTTTATCACTTTGGAAGTACCAAAATATGTAACTTCATGTTTCTTCCAAATACTGTTGGGAGCTTCACAAGAAGAAATTTGACTATATATATTCCTGGTCATTGAACACAAGAAAGTTTTATATACCTTGTAGTTTAATAAATATTTTGATTTATCTTGATTGGTGAAGGTTTTTACTTCATTTTTAGGAATTTATTAATCCCCAGTAAGCATGAGAAATTTTTCCACTCTATTATTAATAAAAAAATGTATTTATTCTATCTCTCCAGTACTCAAAATCATTACCATCAGAAATAGGTGGTCTGGAAGGGTTAATATTGTCAATTGAACAAATATTAATTCCTACCATTCCATAATAAAATATCTTTCCACAAAAAAAAATTAATTGTAAATGTTTGTAAATAAAGATAAAAATATCAAACAAAACAAAATAATGATTAGAACAATGAAAACTTGAGAAAGAAATATTATATGTAAATATAAGTATTTTAGAGACCTTCTCTGATACCAATTGTAGGATCCAGATATGAAAGTAAATGCTCAATTACAAGGGGGTGAATTATAAGTTAAAAAACTTTTGTTTAACCTTAAGGTAAAATATGATTAACAAAGTTACATAAGATAAATTCCCAAAACCTAAAATAGTTCTATAATACAAACTTGTTAGGTTTTGGAAATATAGTTCCAAAAATGAAACTTAAGGAATTTTTACAAGGAAAACATTATACATTAATACATATAGAATATTATTTATCATAGTACACAAAAAATAAGAAAATATAAGAAGTTTATACTTTCTTCCATTATCAAAAAAACAACAAAAATAAACTTGAAAAAAAACAAGTAATAAGTATTAAATCATTTAACCTGAAGAGTAGGGTATCCAAAAACCTTTGATAATGGTCCCATGATTTATAATTTCATGAAATTATGTCTTAACCACACCAGGGTAAGACCTTGATAGGAATATCTGAATCTATCTTTCTATCCCCGCAATCCCTCGATCTTTAAGGTAGTCGACCCCTCTATCTTCCTATCCCCAAAAGTCCTAAAACATTAAGGCAGTCGGAACCTCTATCTTCCTATCCCCAGAATCCCTCATTTGAACTCAGAAACAGTCAAAGTCACATGAATCAATATGAACAAGATGTTCAGTATGCATAAGTAATAAGAGTCTTTCTCTCTAGAAGTAACTTCAGCAACATGCAATATTTAGGGTGATGGAATGGTATTGGGCTCGTTCAAATGAGCTCCTATTTATAATAACATCTTTAACGATCAGATCCCTCCTCCAACGGTCATATTTTTCCTCTAATTTCATTGGGACCTATACATGTGTCCCTCAAAAAATGGTTAGTTTAAAATAGATTGTATGACATTGTTTCATAACAAGTGTAAGAAAAATGAAGTTAATTAACCAAATCTTTTTTTTAGGGTCTAAGAAAAAAATTTAATTCAAAATATAACAAAATAAAAATTCAGAGTCTATAAGATTTAGATATTTGAATTCTATTTTACAAAGAATTCAGAATCTGAATTCTATATATTTGGGATTCTAAATTCCAATGAATTTAGAATATGATTTCGAAGGAATCCAGAGTTTGAATTTTAAGGAATTTAAAGTCCGAATTTAGAGGAATTACGAATATGAATTCTAAGAAATTAAGAGTTGGAATTCTGAATAATTATCAGTATATATTATGGGGAATTCGGAGTTTTAATTTTGAGGAATTCGGAGTCCAAATTATGAGGAATTCGGAATATAAATTTGAGGAATTTGGAGTCTGAATTTTGAGGAATTAGTGGTCAGAATTTTGAAGAAATTAAGGTCAGAATTCTGAAGAATTAGGAGTCTTAATTATAGAGAATTTTTAATATGAATTTAATATAATTAATATTCTAACTTTCAGAGAATTTGGAATCAGTTCAGAGAATTCAGAGTCTGGATTTCAGAGAATTCGAAATCTGAATTTTATAGAATTCTATTTCTAAAAACAGAACACTCTATCTTTATGGAATTATAAAATTATGAGGTTTTTCATAAGATTATTAATTTTATACATAGGAATAAAATTATTTAGATTTAAAGAGATAGTAAAAAGAACAATGAAAAAAAAAGAAAAGAATAAAAATTTCCTTAGGGAAGGGAAATTTTCCTTATGAAAATACTTCTAAGGGAAAATATATTTTTCCTTAAGATAAAGTTTTTGTGATTTTTAAAACAGAGAAATGAAAACTTCATAAGGAAACCATATTTACTCAATACCCCTGTTCTTTAATCCCATGGTGTTATTTTTGCAAGGTGATAGATTCAACGCATGAGGTTGATGGCCCAACTAAGGATGAGATTCTCTAGTGATGAACTAGTCTGATTCAAATTCTACTTATGATTTCCATTTCACAATCACTCTCCCCATTAGTCTAATACGGTGGATTCCTGGAGGCTTTGGGATGTTCGAGTTTTTCTATCATCAGTGTTCTAGGATACATGTATACAACTGGATTTCTTCCATGTTTTGGTGGCCCTACATTCATGCTTGTGGTGTTTGTTGAATCATGGGTTCTAATATTCTTCTTTGGATCGATGAAAACTCTAATGGTACTCATTATCCGCTCATACCCATTCCCTAACATTGTGTTCTTTTATGACTCTCCCAATCAGAGCTGGAGTGGTGTTACTAAAAAGTATTGGGATGTGTGGGTTTTTGTTTTTGAGGTTCTGGGCATGAATGGAGTAAGGAAAAATTCTAGTTTTCAGCCTCTACAATGATGGCTATGTTTGATATTATATTTATCAACATCGAGAGAGTTGTTACAATTTTAGGTTCACTTGATGGTTTGGTTTATCTTTGTGGAATTGGTTTTATGGGTGATGATAATGAGTTTATTTTTGGGTGTTTTTTCCTCAATGCCATCCATAATGGTTTATTGTGGTCTGTATGAGAAATAATATGTTATTATTGCAATAATGTTCATTTCTAGATGGTTTTGTTTACCCCATTCATCGAATCATGTGATTTGGGTTGTTTTGATGTCAGCGATGATGATGGTGTTCCCTGGTGGTGATGGATTATAGTAGCGATGTGACTCCAACTGACGTGGTGAATCTTGGATCAATGCCACCTTGGGATTGGTGTTGGGTTTTGAATTTAAAATTTCATTTAAGAATCATGTATTTGGATTCCAACATGATGTATGCGGTTACCACTTATCCTTAGATCAACTATCATGAAAAAAAAATTCAGTCAAAAAACCATTATGATTGGGTGTGTTGGTTTTTAAGATGGGTTTGGAACTGTGGTGGTGGAAGTAAGGCAACATATATTTCTATGTTTCGGTGGATTATTCCCTTGATTTCTCTCAATCTATTCAGGGTTTCTCATTAGGGTTTCTATCTATGTTTCTTATTTGGGTTTCAATCTCATTTCCCACATCCTCTTTCCTATTTCTTCGGATTATGGTTTTCAGTCTTGGTTATACCTTAGGATTTTCATCACATTTTTCTTTGCCTATTACTTGGTAGTTTATGTTCTTCCTTGCCACTTATCTACTGATCCTCCTTTCTCTATATTCCTGGCCCCTTTCTCCCTTTCATGTCAGTCAGGTGCATCAAATATAAAGGTAGTTTAGGGATGCTTTTGAGGATTGGTAAGAGTTCCTGGGAAACACAACATGTACTGGATTTCACTAGTTACTATGTTCATTTATGTTTCTCCTTTTATGATGTATTTAGTTCTCTTTGGCGACCATTGGTGTTATTGAGGATAGTTTTGTGCTTCTAGTTTATGTGGTTTGGTGATGAGGGTCACTTATAAGGATCCATATTTAATAACGGCCCGATGAAATATGACTTTGTCTTGGGGATAATTGTGGAGTTTGGATGACAATGAAAATGGTGGAAATAGATCAGTGATAATGGAAGTGAAGATGATGACACAAAACCCTATGAGAGGGTAGCAAAGATACCGGTGTGTATCACCAGAGTTGTGATGATGGGGAGGTAATAGGACTAGGCATTCAATGTTATGGTTTCATGAATCGAGGTAGGAAAGTGACTCAATATTACCCATGAATCGATATGGTTGATGATGAATTGAATTTTGAATTTTGAATTTTTTGGTCATGTAATTTTTTGTTCTATAATTTTGAAATGTATAGTTACTACTAATCCTTAAAGTGTCTTTTATAAAATGGTAAAATAGATTTTTCATCGATCAAGGGTGTGATGGAAGTAAGAATAAGTGTGGATTAATGGGATGACATATTGAAGGAATTATAGTTCTAAAATCCTTACACTATGTGGTTTCCCAAATCCCCTCCTCTCCATACTTATTTTGACTGAATCATGGAGTGTATGGGAAGAAAGAGACAACATTGTAAAATAATTTTAGTGCCCTTATGTTCATAATTTTTGGAGGAGAGGCAGTCATGGGTAAAATCATAGGATTACCCATGAATTCCACTCCTACATACGGTCTAAATATAGGGGAACCAAAAAAATCTATTTAGTCACCTTTATTACCTCCACCCTATGATTCCCTCATGCCCCTAGGTTGTTCTTATATTTCCCTGAATTATAATTAATGGTAACTATAAAAAATAGTGTTGATTACAAAAAAAAACTGCGTTAATTTTTATAATTATAAAATTTTAGCATTAATTAGATAGAATTAATAATATTTACAAGTAATTTTTTATTTTATTTTTAATATTTTTTGGATAGTTTATTCCTTATATCATATTAATCATAAGAAATATTTTAATTTTTTATATTTTAGAAAAATATGGAATAAGTAAGTAGAAAGAGGTATTTATCATAATACCAATATTGGATAAATCGTCATAAGAATAGAAATGTTTCTAGTATAAACTTTTATAAATTGAGTGTATTGATGATTTTTTTATCATTTTCATCATCTAAAATAGAATTTATTTTCATAGGGGAAAATTATGTGTCCATGTTAGAAATATTATCTAATGATATTTGAAACATTTGACAATGTTGGGGGGTTATCTTTTTTATTTTAGTTTTAAAAATGGATGTTATTTTTGGTATCAAAATGGTGAACATGGTTCCAGATGTGATACAAATAATTTTGTTCCAAATCCATATAAGTTTAAAATATTATTATATGTGGTTGTTGGTCTATCTTTTTAAAATATAAAAACTCATAATGATATTGATTTAACCATTGAGTTAGAACCATCTTGATTCTATGATTTTCTGAAGTCTGTTAAATATTTCTTATATCCTAGTTCAATGATAAGAAAATTTGAAGTGGTTAAAAAATTATGGCTATTAAATTGGATAATGTAATTTAAAATGGATATTTTGATTAGAAATTATTTTTTGTTAAATAAATTTTACCTGAAGGAAATGGGTTTCCTACCAATTTCATTAAGAGGAAGAGAATAGTTCATAATAAGGGTCATGGTTATAATAATATTCATGTATGTTCAAAAGATTTAATCTTATATTATGGTGAAAATGATTCATTAGTCAGTTATACAACATGTGAAAAATGAGGTACAATGATGATCAACAAGGAAAGTTTAGATTGGTTTCCATTAAATAGTTGAGTTATTTCCTGCTGACACGCTGATTAGAGTGTTTATTTATAACTCATCCCACAATATTATTGATTTCACATCATAAATACAATATTTAAACCTGTAAAAGCTAAAATAATCCTTCTGAATGTGATTCATGGAACGATTTTGACCATGTAAAACCTTCTTTTTCTTTAAAAGACCACAATATGGGTTTAACTCTTTTTATTGATGGTTTATATCCATTTAGTTCTTATGATAGTCAATATTCTTGTTAACCAATATTTATTACTCCATAAAACATACCTCCTTGGATGTTGAGTAAATAACCATACATCTCTTTAACATTATTAATTTCAAGACCTCAAAAAAAAGAATATTTATGTTCATTTGAATCCATTTATTAATGAGTTATGTTTATTTTGGAGTAATTGTCTTAGTATATATCATGTTCTAGTGAAACATAATTTTCTAATGAAAGATGCAATAATGTGGGAAATTAGGGACTTCCCATTATATGGAATGTTATATGAATAGAGTAAATTTTTTCCAAAATCATGTATGTAATTTATAAGATAAATGAAATCATTAATTATCTTCAATGAGATAAAACCTTGTGTTCTTCACTTTGATCACAAATTTATTTATATTGAACATCCTTTCTAATAGATCAGTATTCATTTTTGTAAATACAAATTGAAAGATATGGAACTCTAGAAATGATATCATGTATTCATTTGAAATCTATTGTCTCATAATTACCCCTCATTTCTTTTGGACTAACTATAAACCAAAAAAATAGACAGCTTTGGGAAGATCACAATTTAAGTAAACGAAGTATTTTTTTTTGGATCTCCTATATTGGTCTAATTTGTTGGAAGGTCACATGTTGGATATCATGAATATTTATATGATCTTGTTTTATAATTTATTTTTAACATTTTTGGACACACCTTCTAAGACCAAGGATAATGTAAAGGCATAATTAGATCTTACCCTAATTTTTAGGTGACTAGAACGTGATTTTTTTAAAATTGACAAATCACAAAATTTAATGAAATGAAAAATGGATTATATAAATTCCAAAAAATAATAATTAATTATTTTGTTATTGGATTGTTCATTTGAGGCTACCAAATGGTTATTTTTCTAATTTGGATAGATGTTTCAGCAATAGCCATATTTCAGGATTAAAATTCATTGTTTTCATTGATAATGGGGATACTTCTACCAATTGGATTTATATGTTTTATAAATTCATTGATTCGGTGTGATCTAACAGAAAAATCCTATTTTTATCATAAATTTTTGACACAATAAAAAAATATGATACAGTTAGTAGACTGTAAGAAGAAATTGTTTTAATTTTATGTAACATGGAAAAATATTCCATCGACTTTATTTGATTCAATGAAATATTTGATATTACATTTTCTATATAAATAAAAAATTTATCGTCTAGTACAGTTCTTATGGATTTACCCATATGAGTGATGCATGTAGAAATTTATGAAAAGGTATGTAATAAAGAATTAGTTGAAGGGTCAATTACAGAAGTTTATTTTTAGGATGAAATTTAATTTTTTAATATCCCATTAATTGCAACCTGAATATCCTTCAAAACATAACTGAATGGGATTTAATTTGGGAATTTTGATGATTCAATGAACATTTAATTATCCATTTTTAATCATCTTGAACTTCTCTTTGGATGAGTTCATAAATTATGGATTTCAAATGAAGAACCTAATATGTATAATACATATTTTCTTATCAATTGTAATGAGATTATATGATTTGTATAGTGAGCGATACTATCACCTAATGATTAATTTTTTTAAAAGTAAATTAATATTATTGTATTTATAGATTACATGCATGGCATTTAAAAACAAGGTTTAAAAAATTATGCCTAATTCCCTTGTAGAATGTTAAAAACATGATTTTTCCTACTAGTTTCATTGAATGGTAAAATAAATTGTTATCATTTTAAAAATATGCAATAATTTTATTATTTTTCATATTACTAATTTCTTTTCTATTTTTTAGGTATCAAAACAAGATGATAATATTGGTAATCATTTGTGTTTATTAAGTAACCCATGTTCCAAAATAGTTAAATCTAATAATTCATATATGTTGAATTGTTTTAGATTTCATATACAAGCATATGGTGAATAAAAAAGAATAAATATTGTTTTTTGGTTAAGAGGATCTCATCATTGAGAAAGTGATGTTGACTTTGTACGAATATATATTTAAATAATTAACCTAGTTATCTTAGATAGTATTATGAATCAATTTTTAAATTTCATTGGTTTTATACTAATAGATGATTTTGTGTTCATCATCGTCCAAGAATTGTCAACATTAAATATTAAATCCTTTATGAATTAAATGAAAACAACTTACTGGTGCATTAAGAACATAAAATTTATTAGTTAAATTATTATTCTACTTCAAGAGAGTTAATTAATTTGTGGGGCATAATTAAAAGTAAATCTTAGGAAAATTAGTTTACAAAAAGTAAATGTTGTTTTTTATGTGAATGGAATTGAAATTTTTCAATAGGAAGCTCCAAATACATCCTTTCAATGAAGAGACCTGAATATCAAGGATGACTCTAACACCGGAATTTTTATGAACCTTTTTTCAAATAAATTAATTTTTAATGAAATCTTGTATTACATGCTACACCAAGTTATGTTTTTTATACACTGCACCAAGATAATCTTGTTATACACGCATCACTAACTTGTCTTGTGTTACATTAAACATTGAGTTTCTAGAAAACAACATTTTATTATTATAATTATTTAATGATATAGTTATAACATAACCATTAAAATTAGAAATATGAATAGTAATAAATATTTTTTAACTAATATTTATAATGGTTTTAAAAAATAAATAATATTGATAATAAAATATATAATTATTGCTAAAGTATATATGTTTTGAAAAATAATATTTTTTTCAAGAGAACAACTTATTATGTCCTTTTGTGAACAATAATATAATAAATTTTAGAAAAATTTAGATATTTAATTAGATAAAATACACCTCATTTTTTAATTTTAAATTTCAAAATTATCATAGGTTCATTTTTTGGGATTTTTTCTAAAAAAACATCATTCTTGGATGAATAGTAAAATTTATGATTTTTAATTTAAAACTATTTTTTTCATCTAATTTGTTTTTATAGTTAAATTATATTTTAATTTGGTTTTAATGGGTAATTATATTAATTTTTGAATAAATTAATCCAATTTAGGTAATTTTAAACCCCTTAATGTTGAAATTGGATATAAAACATTTCAAACATTTGGAATATTTCACTTTAAATACTCGTTTTCATAGCACATATACAATATTAATTTGGAATTAATTTCTACAAAAAAATAGGATTAGAATTTGGAAAAATGAATTATTTATTTGAAATAAAAAAACAGTTTAATTTTTAATAAGTTCAATGTATTTTTTGAATAAAAATATTAAGGAAAGTAATTAAAATTAATTATAATGATTAAAGTAAAAAATATTACATTGTGGTTAAACATTGATTTAAGGGGCCAAATAACCTAGAAAAATGTCTAAAATAATGTTCTTAGAAATTATTAAACAATTTACCCATTTATATCATGAATGGAAAATTATTGGAGTTAAAATATTTAATGGACACCTCTCAATAGTGTTTACCTTTCTATATTTAAAAGAATGTCACTCTGCCACAACAAAAGGAAACTCATCCCTTAACATATTAACACCTATCAAGCCCTTTGTCTCTACCAAAACCCAAACAAATATCCTAAAAACATACCTACCTCAATCCTAGAATCCATTTTTTCAGAATAAATCCAACCAATGAAGCCCTTTGATTCAAAATAAAAAGAGTTACCCAAATAAGTGCTAACAACCTTCCATAGGTTATTTTGTTTTATTTTCATTATACACCCCCTAAAAATTATTATTAAATTAAAAAATAATAACCTCATTAAGTTTAATATACTGATATTTTTTATGTTAATGTTTTTATCTAAACTGACCCACACTTCCTTCAAATGTGATATGGAATCCTCATTCGTGTGTACAGCGTGTTAGTGCCTCTTGAATTGATGTCGTTCATTCTTTCATTTACACTTTTCAAGGTTATAAATAAAGATAGAATATTTATTTTTATATGATATATATCATATTTATGATGTATATATTCTTATTGTGTTATTATATGACACAAACCATCAAAATTTCAATTTTTAGGAAATACGATAACTTCGTATGTGGACGTGTGGAATGTTGCCTCATCAAAGCAATGTGATTTGTTCACACATTACATGGATTGTATTAATGTGGATTTTAGTGAATTTATATATTATATATGACATAAAACACTAATTTAATGATATTATATATATATATATATATATACATGTATATCATTTACTTTCATTCTTTCAGTATGAAAATAAAATAGAAACAACGTTTATCTGTATGTATGATCTACTGTCTCCATTAACAGTGTATTGAATTTTATATTCATATATTTTATAGATTATTATAAATTAACATAAACTGAATTGATATTTTATTTATATCTTGTTTTAAATTCATTAAATAATTAATTCATTATCTATGTAAGGGGACCAAAAATAACATGTCAAAACATATATGAAAAACAAGGCAGTTATTACCCATAACGTAACATCAACATGAAATTATTAATAAACTGATAATAAAAGATCATAATAAAAACATATACGGTATATTATAATTTAATATGGTTCTTTAGTATATTTATAATAAACTTATATTTATTATAGATTATGCATGAACGAGTATGATGAGAGTGAAAACAGATACTAAGAGGATTTCTAGTCTCACTTTTATTTTTATGAGGCTTATGCCTTATTTACCACTTGTTTCTTTTGTGTGGTATAAATATTGACAATGAATATACTATATAATAATTATATTTAAATTTATTTTTGTTTATATTCCAATTTAATGATATATATTTCATGGGGTTCTACGGTTCATAAGTAACCAAATCACTAATGTAGTTTTTTCCCAATTTTTCATCTTTGACAGACATGTTTTGTTATGCAGCTATATTATATAACTAGGTGTATATAATATCATTTGACATTTTATATAATTAATTTCTTTATTTTCATGATCTTTTAGTCTTCATTTAATTTTATTTTAATACATGGTTATTTTTATTCAATGTTCTGAAGTGGTAAGTGTTTATTGAAACAATCTAATCATTTATTGGGATTGTTTATAATTATTCTTCCATTCATGAAATATTATGATACATATCTCAGTAATGACCATGAATTTTCTTATCATCTAGTTATCTATGATATCATCATTTATTATAACCTTTTTTCCACTCTTTGGGACTGAATATAATTATGAAATTGTTTTTTTTGAAAATATTACCATATTTATATCTTCAGTTGGAAATCTGTTTTATTTAAAAACCCATGTTTTCATAAATGTATTTTGACTATTTATATTAAGAAAATTTTCAATAAAAATTATGTAAAAATGTTTTATTTTTTTCAAATATTCTTTTATATATTTTTAAATCTATTTTAAAAAATATATTTTTTTTTTCAAAAATAGTTTATGTTTTAAAACGTGTTATTCAAATAAAAATTGATATTTTCACCATGAAATGTTTTTAAAGGATCATTCCAAATTATTTTCCATATAATATGAAATATTTTGGTGTTGTAAATTCATCTATGAGTATATGATATAGTGGTACCATTCATATTGTTTCTCTGAATGGTTTATGTTTAAAATACATGATGTCTATAAAACCTATTTTCCTATCGGGGGTTATATTCTTATTAAACCTGATTCTATTCATGGTTTATTCATGGATGAAATTATTATGAAACCAATCTATTTTTCATGGGTTACGATATGATTACATGTTTATGATAATAATTTCATTACATGGTTTTTACATGATGAATTTTTATTATCTATTGGAACACATATGTATGATTTTATTATAAGATGGTTGTGGCCTATATCTACATCCAATGAATTGGGTAAATATTTATATAAAATGAGAAATTAATTTCAAAACATGTAGTGAAATCAGTTTAGATAATTAATATGACTTATAACATGGTATTGGGTGTGAGCGTTGAATAATAATATGGTTTGGGGAGTGAACCCATTCCGCTAAGATGGCCTTGTAAGTGCTACATTAACTACTTTGAAATAATTTAATATGATCATGGGTCTTCCAAAATTTCATGTCTTATTCCTATGTTATGATTTAATGGTTTATTATCTTGATTATATTATGATTCATGTCTTATAAACTGCCAATCAATGTTCCATGAATCATGTTTATGATATTTGATATGAATGTTATGATATTCTAATGTTATGATCACGTTATCATACCATTATGGTCATGTTTATTCTGGCATATCTCCCTTGTTTACCCTTATTGAGCATCAGATCTCACTATTTTTTATTTTTTATTTCCCCATTTTATGAAGATATGTATTATATAAGATGTTTCTAAGAAGTTTTCTAGTCATGAAAACCCTATTGGGAGATAATGTAACTCAATTATGTACTATTTTTTTTGTTCACATGTATCAAAATGCACTAAAAAATATTGTCTTTGGGAGTCTGTTTGTGTAAAGTATTATGTATTCCACATATATAATGTAATGTACATTTGTGTTCTATGTGGGTATCTATAGTTTGTATGAGATAAAATTTTTAGATATTCCTTGGAAACTAGAATAGAAAAAAAACCTTAGCGAGATCCCTAAGGACATGTCTCAAAGGATAAGTCTAAGGATGATTCAAAGTATATAAAAATGTCTTGGAATTTTTGAAAATTATAGAGTTAGTGGTTTCCAATAAATATATCTATTTTTGGATACTACATGTGGTTGTTTCTCTAGAATAGATGTACATATGGGTAATAATCCCCAAAACACTGTATTGATCTAGACTCGATCGGGAACTGGTGCACTACAACATGTCTTACTACACTCCTTTTTTGGAATTCCTGAGGGGATATACATAGGAAATTCAAAAAAAATCACAAACCATCATGACAGATTTAAATAGAATCTGTATATGAATAATCTAGGATAAATCAAAGGTGTCATAAATTAAACTAGGTGTCATAATTTATACATCCTATAAGTGTGTATTCATGACTATGTGGTTTCCCTCTAGGATTACTATTTATTATACTTTGATATTTAGTTTTATTAAATAAATAGAACCCAATGTATCCACATAAATATTGAGCGTGATGGGAAATGAAGTGATTTTTATGATGAGCATCGAAATGATATAGTATTTGGAATGAAAAATCTCATTACTATGCTCACCAAATTTTCTCAAGAAATGAATCATGCTGGACTTCCAAATGAACAATGAAGGAAACAAAATTCTATTGAGTCCTTTATGAGGAAACATAAACCCTCTTTTAGTATTTATTTTGATAAACTTATTTCTAAAAAATGGATCAGTACCACTGAAATGATATTCTCCATTCTCCACTCTTCAAAACATGAGAAATTCATTGTGCCTATTTATATATTAGAAAGTGAAGTGGAACAATGGTGGACTCTAATCCATAATATGAGGAACCCTAATAAAATTTAATCAAAGGATTGGGATGAGTTCAAGAACTTATTTTTGAATAATTACTTTCCTCATATAAATCCTAAAAACATGAAGAAATAGTTCATTGAGTTAATGAAAAGAGATCACTAATATGTTGGTTCCTATGAGGATAATTTCACAATACCTATGAGGTACCATTCTGTAATTATCATACAAACCTAAATTAATGTTAATTGGTTCCTCATTGGCATACCGAAAAGTATCTAGAGGGTGTTGAATATGATAAAATTTAGTAGCTATGATGTGAATCTGTATACTAGAATCAATTTTGAAATAGAGGTTGGCATTACTATGAATCTCATGGTTATGATAACAAAAGGAATATGGACTTGAAAGGAAAATATAAAATCTAAGGAGATAAAATAATGATTCTTCCTTTATTCTCTATGTGTGGGGAGAAACATAGAAAAAATTTGATAAGGGGAGTAATAAATGTTTCAATTGAAGAAGGTAAGGTCATCAAGAATTCGATTACTGAAGTAATGGGAAGAATTTAGGTAAAAATGTGAAGCTATATAATGATACATAGATTATACCTCCCCCACTATAGTTACTCTCCCTTTTCATACATTAACATTACATTACTTTTGAAGAATAATTAAAAAATTACACAAATAGATTCCCAATGACCATATTAGTTTAATACCTTTTGAAACATGGTAACATAAACCCTCATACATAAGTGATATACATTATATTATACTAGGTTTTTCTTAATTTGAGACATTTATAGACACATCATATATACTACATATCTTCATAACCTCTAAAATGAAACATATAAAAGGGGTGAGGTCATATGCTCAATTAGGATAAAAAAATTGAGATATGTAAGAATAATCATGAATATAAGTGTATGAGAACCTGATCAAGAAAATGTAAGATCATACCATGCATATCAAAGATTATAAACATAAATCATGGTATAAATATTGTCAGTTCATAAGACATGAATCATAAGGGAATAAGAGTATAAGCCATGCAATCATTAAATAAGATTAATACATGGAATTATGGTAGACACATAAGAATATAAAAGGATTTCCATAGTAGTAAAGTGATCACTACTAAGTCCATATTAGTAGTATGGGTTCAATCCCCATATCATATTTTTAGTCACAATTCACCACCATGACCATCTTAATATTCAAGGTTCACTCCCAATACCATCTTTGTGGACAATGTCATTTACCATACTGAGCTCACTCCCCATTACATACATGTCTATCTCATGAGATATAAATCTTTTCCCAATGCATTAGAGGAAGATTTAGGTCCCAAC
Source organism: Viscum album (assembly GCA_963277665.1). Classification (NCBI taxonomy): domain Eukaryota; kingdom Viridiplantae; phylum Streptophyta; class Magnoliopsida; order Santalales; family Viscaceae; genus Viscum; species Viscum album. Next base: position 1,997,082,418 of record OY728136.1, read on the forward strand.
CATCATATAATGAAATCGTACATACATGTGACACATGATCAAAAAAAATCATATCATAACATGTAGAAAAGAGACATGTTTCATAATCGTTTCATCAAATTATAACTCATGAAATGAATTGTGTTTCATAAGAATATAACCTATAAAAGAGAAACTGGTTTCATAAGAATATGACCCTAGAAAGAGAGATTTGTTTCTTAAAAATCATCCCATTAAAATATATACCATTCCAATAAAGTATATGAATGGAACGTTTGGATATTTTTTCCAAAAATGAATGATTAAAACCAATGGATTTCATCTTAGATATGAAATAATTTTAAAATATACTTTAAAACCATTTATTGATTGAAATATTTTTTCTTCATAGAAAAATTATTTTTTAAACCTAAATCTTTTTGAAAACCTTTTTCTTTTAAAACATATTATGTAATACTATGAACATGTTGAAAACCTTATTATTTGAAAATAGAATTGAAAACTTATTAATTATGTTTTGATAATAAAAAACAATTTTTGAAATCCATTTTACTTTAAAATAATATTTAAATATCATTTTATAATCTTTTTTTGAAAATATGTCTGAAAACATGGATTTTTTAAATAAATATATTTTCGACTAAAAAGAGGAATGAGGTCATATTTTCTTAAAAACATTATCTTAATTAACATAAGTACCAATGAATGGAAAATGGTACCCACACAAGAATATATAATGAATTAAAATAGTATAATAACATTAATGAGACTTCATGAGGTTTGGATCCTAATATTTCATCAATATAAACATAATCATAAACAATCCTGATAATTGATGATATTTCTTCAATAAACTCTTACCACTTTGTAAATTTGAAATATACTCCACATGTACGAAATTTAAATTAAATAAAGAAAAAATGTCATGAAAATAAGTAGATTAATTATATAACACCTCAAATGGAGTTATAAACACCTCATATAATAATATATGTGTGTAACAAAACATGTATCTCAAAGAAGGAAAATTGAGGAAAAACTATCTTAGTGATTTGGTATCTTTTGAATGGTAAAATCAAATAAAAGAGATATCACCAAATGGATATATAGAGAACAATAAATTTAAGTATAATACTCATAGAATATATTCATATAAAGTGTATATACCACAAAATTCATTAGAAATTGAATAAATCATAAGTCTCACAAAAATAAAAATGAGAATAGAAATCCTTTTACCATAAGTGTTGACTTTATTCGTACACATTCAAACCTACTGTATAATTAATATATTTTAGTTATAAATTTTAAACATAACCACATTATTATATCTAATACCATATATGACTTGTTTATAAATTTATATTACTAATCTATTAGTAACTTTATGATAATGTTGCGTTTTGGGTAATATTTTCTTTGTTTTCTGTTTATGTTTTGATTTTTTTTCTTGATCCTCTTAGTTAGATCATTATTTACTAATTTATAATTTTTTAAAAATAATATAAATTTACTATATGTTAATTATATATTTATTTATAATAATATATAAAATATATAATTATGAAATAGAATACACTATTGATGGATACGGTAGGTCGCACGTACGCATGAACATTGTTTCTATTTTATTTTCATTTAAAAGAAAGTAAGTAAATTACATATAGTATAATTAATGCTTCACTATTATTTTATATTTATCATATAATTTCACTAAACCCATCTTCAATACATTCCACATAAATTGTGAAAGAATCATATTTCTTTGAGAAGGTGGTAGTCCACATGTCCACAAATGAAGTTATTGTATTTAACAAAATGGAAAGCATGAATGTATGTATTATGTAATAATTACAGATGAATAAATAAAAAATAAATATTTTTTATATCACATGAAAACATTTTTTCCATCATAACTCCCAACCATTAGAGGTGGTAAAAGAAAAAATGGACAACATCATCTCATGAGGCGGTAGTTCACTGTACACAAGAATGGTATGTTCATTACCAATTATATGGAAATATGTGTAAGTGTTGGTCAAAAACATATAATAAAAACATTTCATTATATTTGGGGTAATTGTTTTATCCCATAAACATGGAATAAAGAAATATTATCTGGTGGATAATAAAAATAAAAACAAAGGAGCATGAGGAAGGATGCTACCTCTTCTTTTGGTAACTCCTATTAGTTTTCAAAAGTGGGATTCCTTGGATAGATTTATTCCAAAAGGGAGGTTTATAGTATGATTTTAGGGATTTTATTATCTTATTGGAGTATATTAATGGTGATACAAAAGGATTCAGAGGTATTAATATGTGGGAGGGATGAGTTTCTTTTTTATAGTGGAAGTGGAGTGACATTCCTGTAATCTTTTTGAAAGGGAACTCCACCAACGTTTTTTCCAGGTAATGTTTCTCAAATAATGGTCTAAATTAGAAAAAAAAGAGTATAGTGTGTAAATATTTATATAAAATGGATTTTATACTATTATATAGGTAATTTGGGCTTTAATTTTAATGTTTAGTGTTTTGTTAATCTAGTATTTCACTTAATCATTGTAATTAATTTTAAAAAAATCACTAATATTTTTTGCCAAAAACAAATTTGAACTAAATAAAATTTATAAATTTTAATAATTACAATGATAAATTTCATCTTTACAAATTAAAATCAAAAAAATTTTATAAATTAATTGAAAATTAATCCCACAAATGTTTCACGACATCGGGTTTTTTTAAGAAAAAATGTATTAAATTGTGTGGTATTTTATATAACATTTAAATGTGAAATTGGATTAAATGACATAAATTTGATAAATTGATGTACAATGGATCTAAATAAACTTTTAAATCATGTAAAAATATAATTTATGATTATAAATAAATTAGATGTAAAAGTATTTTTGAACTAAAATTCAGCGTTCTGAACTATTTGTCAAATAATGAAACTTCACAGAAAAATATAAAAAATTCAACCAATGTAAATATTGCTATTCAAATTTCAAAAATTATTTTTATTTTGTAAAATAAAAAATTTCAATGTTTAAAATATTATATTTAAATTGGGTTATCCATTAAAAGAGTATAAAATTACATTTTTTAAAAATACATTTTTTATTCATATAATTGGATTTATTCTTATATATTACATATCAAATATATGGGATGAGTGTTAAAAATATTGATTAAATATAACATATATATATAATGGAAAACATTAATCAAAAATCTTTTTTTAATGATGATGCAGACACGATGGAAGGGATACCAATTCAAGGGGACACAAATAAGGATCATAATGATTGAATCAACAATAAATATAAAATTATGAATAGAGGATTCACTGTTAATAAGATAAATGTGAAGAAGTTCATTAAATATAGGGGAAAGTTTTACTATCAACTAGAAGAAATTATTAAATATAAAATGGATAAAATGGTAACTGGTCTTTTTTAGAAATAATATAGGGAGATTGCTTCTAATAGGTTCAAGTTTGACTTCAATAATATTTTATCTATAATAGTGATTGATTTTTTCTGTTTGGAACTTAGAGGATTCATAATTTTTCTAAAAATTTGTTTTTAAAAAAAGAAATATTTTGTTTAGTTAGTAATTGTAACACAATCTATCAAAGGAACTCAGCATTTTGTTTAACACAAACCAACATAGTGTTGTGTTTAATACAAGCTAATCTATGTGTTGTGTGTAGTGAAAGAATAAATTAGTGTTATGTGAAATGAAAGAAAAAATCAGTTCTTTCATATAAAACAATTTATATTTAGTCAATCATGAATTGAAAAATATGAAAATATTATATAAATTAATAAAAATTTACAACATCCCAAGGTGTTACATTCTACCCTCATTAATATTTATTTATTCACAAAAATATATCTAGGATATTAATGGTTTAATATTTTTATGTTTATTTAATAGAAAACTATATCATAAAAATGAATAATAAAACTTATATTAAAAAGGGAATGATGGAACCATAACGATTACCCAATGTAACTCTTAACTAGGTTCCTATATAGGAGAACATTAGTTGAATGTGAAAACATGGAAATAGATGAGAAATATGAAAATCAAGTTCAGATAGATATTGATAGATAAAATTATTAGGAAAAATTTGACAATCACAAATCCATAACTGTAACGCCCCGACCCCAACTACCCAGAGTCGGTGCATTACTTCGTAACATTGGCATGATCACAAGAAAGATCAAATCTGGAAAGACCGATTGGTTTAGTAGCCTTGGAAACACTAGATATATTCATAAAGTTTTACATTACATTTCAAAGTGAAAAACTACTACAACAACAAAGTCTTCATATCCACACTATTAACCCCTCATAATATCCCTGCAAGTCAATCATAATTTACTTCTTCACTACCTAGGAAAAATAAAACATAGAAAAGGGGTGAGCTCAAATTTCCAGTAAGGATAACAATATAGCGGAACATTCAAAATAAGCATAAACATTTAAGGCAGTGAATTACTAAAACAAAAGCCTTTTAAACATGAACTTCAACATAGTATGTCAAAAGTAAAATCAAATAATGCCATTTACTTATTCACATGGATATTCTACTAATCGAATAATCACATGCAAAATCAATAACCACTTTCATAATGTTGGAATGCATAATGCCAGACTATCATAACCACATAGCCAAGGCCTCGTGCCAAGACTACAAATAAGATTTTTTCAAGGCCTTGTGCCAAGACACTAGTTTGTCTCATGAGACCTACCGATGCATCGAGGAGCTATAGCGGGCTCCACCCTTCACTTATTAAGTCGAATGCATTCCCATATGAAAAGGTTTAAACATAACATAAACATTTGTATTAAAACTAGCATACGAAATGTCAATAATTTCACCATAAACTATGAATGGTATAAAAATAGCACATCCATAGTCAAACATATCACAAAACCTTCAATACAATATAGAAGTTTTGTATCATAATAAATCAACTTCAAATAATCTTAAAATCCGTCAAAGGATGTTGACATAGATGAAATCAAAATTCTTTTTAAAGAAATATCTACTTTTATTTTGAAATCATTTAAGATCCATATAAAATAAAACATTTTCTTTGAAAATATTCTTATAAGCTTCTAAGTAAAGCCTTGAAGAGTTTATAACGGCATAAAATTACCGCACCCGTCGTATAAGTTAAAAAAACATTCTTACCTCAATTCTGTCGAAAAGGTTAAAAAGGACCGTGTTTTGAAAACGATGGAAAGATTCCTTTATAAACCTCTTATAAAAAGTCAAACAAGGGTATAAATGACTTTAACCCATATTCTTGTAAATAGTAAAAATGTTTTGAAATACATTTCGAAGAAACATGGATGTGGATGATAAAGAGATCCCAGTAGATTATTACGTATAATACAACCTCGGATAATGAAGAGATTGTGAAATAACCCTTACCTTGTACTCTTCCTTGGTTGGGGTAGGTTAACCTCCTGTATAATAGTGAAATAATTGTTACTAAATTATAAAAGAATCATATACATTAATATGATATCATATATGATCTTTTAATACTGATTTGATAATAATATCTTAAAATTATCGTCGTTTCGGGTGTTAACTTACTCATTTTCTTTTATATGTTTTGTTACATAAGCTATGTTTGTAAAGGATAAGTTGTATATTATTCAAATCCAGAATGGTATCAAATCTTTAAACATCATTTTTAAATCATCAAATGATAATTATACTTGAATGGATACGATGTAAAATGAATCTCATCGCGTTCGTGGAGACGGTAGTCCGTACGTACGCACGAACGCTACTTCCATTTAATTTTTATTTTAAAAGAATCGAATACCAATGATACATAGGTATATTAATATTCCAGTATAATATAATATTTTATACATGTTACTTAAGTTCATTAACACCATCCTTTATACGTTCTATGTGTGGTATGAACGAGTCATATCATTTTAAGGGGGCGGTAGTCCGCACTTCCTCAAATGAAATTATCGTATGTATATACAACATGAAACGAATAATGGTATGAAATAAAATGGAATTACAGAAGCTTATATATAAAATATATATCATTAATATCATATTTAATTACAGTGCCATCATAATGGCCACCATGAGAGGCGGTAAGATGTATTTGAACAATCATCGTTTCGTGAGGCGTTAGTTTGCCATCCACAGAAACATTATGTTCATCATCCATTAGATGGAGTTGTGTGTATGTGTAGTTTGAATACATATTATAACAAAATCCTAGTATATTGAGGATACTGGTGTTGTTACAAAAGAAAGGAAATAAAAAGAGTTTGGGGGTTGGAGAAGCAAAATAAATGAAAATAATTTAAGAGAAATCGTTACCTTTAATTTAGGTAACTCACTTTGGTTGGAACCAAAGGACTTCTTGAAATGCTTTCTGCCTAAGGGTAAGCTTCAAGGAGGAGGAGAGGGATGTGGGGAGCTTAGTTGGGCAGAGTTTGGACGAGCCAAGTGGCTTGAGAGGTGTGAGGAATGAGTAGAAGTGGTCTCCTTTTATAAGGGAGAGGAGGGGCTCTTTAGGAAAGTGTTAAAGTATTACTTTATAATATAATTGTATTCGGTTTATAATGGTCCAAAAATCATTGAGGTCGAAGATAAGATGACTCATATTCTAAATAACATCAACCAATAAGAATTGGACAGGTTTTAGATAATATTTTAATCATTATAATCTTATTTATTTAAATGATTTATTAATGAGGTAAACATTGCATCATTATTGTGTCATTAATAATTTAAATTATTTGATGTCTAAAAATTATAAATAAAATATAATTATGTAGGAAATCTTTTTATATTTCTAATGAATATTTATAATCGAAAATCCAACATGTATAACCCTATGTAAAAATTGTTCTTCTAAAGGATGTAAGCTTATGCCATTTTTATTTTTATTTTAACTTTATTAATATAATGTGTCATTATCACTTACAAGTGGATCCATGGGGTCCCAAAACAGACCCAAAGATGCCCATGGTCGACCATGTATCAACCAATAGGGTTAAGACACGTTTTAGGGTAATTTAGTATTATTATAATATTATTTTTTTAACCCTTATTTACCGGATTTACCCTTTAACCATGGTAAATATAATATTTACCGCAGTAATTATTCAAAATGTGTAAAAATAAAAGTTACCTATTTACATAATTTGGACATCCTGATTCCAAATATGGAATCCATTTTCCTAAATTCAAAACACAGAAGTGGCAGAAATTAATTTAAAATTAATTCCCGCTGTCAAAACAAAAAGTGTGTTTTTAAGAGGTAATAACTATCAAAAGATTGACACTTGTTTATGTTCGGTTTAATTGTAAAATTATGTCCAATGACCAACATTATATTAAATGGTAAAAATATATTCTAAATATACTTTAAAACCACTCAAATTCACAATTTATCACTATTAATTATTTTGATTAAAAAAGTTGTTTTTAATTAAAATTTAGTAATTTTCACTATTCATCAAAATATGAAAGTTATCCGAAATGTACCAAAATTTCACCCTAGGCTAATTTTGATATTCCGAATCCAAAAATGAAGTCCATTTTCAAATATAAAATATATATAATTTCAAAAAGTAGGTATTAGTATTCACAACGGCTAGTTTAATTAGTTGTGGTGTGTGTTAGAACTCGAGGTTGCGTACAACACACGCTATCGCATTATTCGAAGGGAAACGTGCCGTGGAAGCTTGGGGTGTTACATTCTCCCCTCCTTCAAATAATTGCATCCTCGCAATTTATAGAATACTTATTACATGAAAAGACTCGGGTGGTTCTTCATCATAAGTTCCTCGGGTTCCCACGTTGCCTCTTCCATCTTATGGTTTCTCCACAAAACTTTTACCAGACGCGTCGTCCGGTTTCTCAGTACTTGTTCTCTTGTATCAAGAATTCTGACGGGCTCTTCACAATAGGAAAGATCAGGTTCCAGTTCTAATTCCTCATAGGTGAGTACATGCGTTGGGTCAGGCATGTATTTTCTCAACAGAGATACGTGGAACACATCGTGAACTTTGGAGAGACTTGGCGGCATTGCCAATCGGTAAGCTACAGCCCCAATTCGTTCTAGAATTTTGAAAGGTCCGATGTACCTGGGACTCAATTTACCTTTCTTACCAAAACATATGACTCCCTTCCATGGAGATACCTTTAGGAAAACATGATCACCGACCTGAAATTCCAAATCCTTCCTTCGATTATCGGCATAGCTCTTCTGCCTACTTTGAGCTGCTTTGATGTGATTTTGGATTACCTTCACCTTTTCCACTGTTTCCTCCACCAGTTCTGGGCCTACAAGTTTTCTTTCACCAACGTCATCCCAACAGGTTGGTGTACGACATCTCTTTCCGTATAACGCTTCATATGGTGCCATCTGAATACTCGAATGGAAGCTATTGTTATAGGAAAATTCTACTAGTGGTAAATATTGATCCCACATACCCTGAAAATCAAGTGAGAAAGATCTCAACATGTCATCTAAGGTCTGAATAGTCCGTTCTGATTGTCCGTCTGTCTGAGGGTGGTAAGCAGTGCTCAAATGAAGTTCAGTATCCAGGGATTTCTGAAGACTTTTCCAAAATCTTGAAGTAAAACGGGGATCACGATCAGAAACAATCGATAGGGGAACTCCATGAAGTCTCACAACTTCATTAATGTATAGTCTTGCTAGACGTTCCAGGGGTAGATCTTCTCTTATAGCAAGAAAATGTGCTGACTTGGTAAGACGATCAACAATAACCCATATTGCATCGTTCCTTCTAGGAGTCTTTGGTAGCCCCATGACAAAGTCCATCGTAATATTGTCCCATTTCCACTCCGGTATGGGAAGAGGTTGCATGACTCCTCCAGGCTGTTGCCTTCCAGCTTTCACTTGTTGACAAACCATACATCTTGACACAAAATCAGCAATCTCCCTCTTCATGTTGTCCCACCAAAAATGTTCCTTCAAATCTCTATACATTTTGGTGCTCCCAGGGTGTATAGAGAAATTGGAACTATGAGCGTCATCCAGCAATTCCCTTTTTAGATCAGGTATATTGGGAACACAAAGTCTCTTCCCGAATTTCAAAATTCCATCTTCATACACAAAGTCTCTCAATCTCCCATCATTCACAGCTTTAATCTTCTTCTGAAATTCTTCATCATCGGTCTGGGAACTCTTAAACCTTTCTAGTAAAGATGGTTTGGCAACCATTTGAAAAAGCATTGATTTTTCACCTTCCCTGGTTATTTCCATGTCCATCTTCTCTAGATCCATGAAAATTGGATCCCTTTCAATTCTCATCATGTTCAGAACTCCATGGTCTTTTCTGCTCAAAGCATCTGCTACTTTGTTTGCTTTCCCCGGGTGGTAGTGTATCGTGCAATCATAATCCTTGAGTAATTCAAGCCATCTCCTTTGCCCCATGTTGAGTTCTTTTTGTGAGAAAATATACTTCAGACTCTTGTGATCAGTATAAATCTCACATTTTTTCACCATAGAGGTAGTGCCTCCATATCTTCAAAGCAAATATCACAGCTGCTAACTCAAGGTCATGAGTAGGATAGTTTTGTTCATGAATTTTCAACTGTCGTGATGCATAGGCAATAACTCTATCATTCTGCATAAGGACTAAACCAAGTCCTTTCTTTGATGCATCACTATAAATAACGAACCCATCATTCCCCGATGGTAGAGTCAATATAGGAGCATTGACTAATCTTCTCTTTAGTTCTTTGATACATTCTTCACACTCTTTTGTCCAAACAAATTTAACCCCTTTACGTGTGAGCTTCGTTAATGGGTTAGCCAATCGGGCAAAATTCTGGACGAAACGTCGATAATAACCTGCCAAGCCAATAAAACTACGTACCTCAGTTATACTCGTAGGTGCTGGCCATTCTTGGATTGCTTTGGTCTTAGAAGGATCAACAGAGATTCCATCTTTAGAGACAATATGGCCAAGAAAAGAAATCTCCTGAAGCCATAATTCACACTTGCTAAACTTTCCATATAATTCATGCCTCCTCAGAGTCTTCAAGATAATGCGCAAGTGATTTTCATGATCTTCGTAGGTTTTGGAGTATACCAAGATATCATCAATAAATACCACCACAAATTCATCGAGATACTCCTTGAAAACTCTATTCATCAGATCCATGAATACAGAGGGTGCATTAGTCAATCCAAACGGCATTACAGTAAACTCGTAATGCCCGTACCTGGTTTGAAATGCTGTCTTCGGAATGTCTTCCTTCTTTACACATAACTGATGGTATCCAGATCGAAGGTCAATCTTTGAAAAGTATTGAGCTCCATGCATTTGGTCAAATAAATCATCAATACTAGGTAGGGGATACTTGTTCTTTATCGTTATAGCATTGATCTCCCTGTAGTCGATACATAACCTCATAGATCCATCTTTCTTTTTAACAAAAAGAACAGGGGCTCCCCATGGAGAAACACTAGGGCGAATAAATCCCTTATTACTCAATTCCTCTAGTTGTTTCTTTAGTTCGACTAACTCTACAGTGGCCATTCTATAAGGGGTCTTCAATATAGGCCTTGATCCAGGAATCAAATCAATGGAAAACTCAACTTCTCGTTCTGGAGGATGTCCAGGTAAATCTTCCGGAAATACATCTACAAATTCTTTCACAACAGGTACATCCTCTATTTGAACATTACTTTCCTCACTGAAAGTTATTTCATTCTCTTCCTCCCCAATAATTGAATTAAGTTGAGCTACTGGGGGTGGATCTAAATAAGAATTAGGTGGTGACGATTCTGTTCTAAAAATAAGGTGTTCCTTATCATTATCATCAAGAATCGTAACCTCTTTCTTCTTACAATAAATCTTCGCATCATAGTCCGAAAGCCAGTCCATACCGAGGATTATATCAAACTCAATCATAGGTATGACGATGAGATCAGCAGATAAAGAAAATTTATGTGCTCTAATGGGGACTGATTCACAAAACTTTGTTGCAATGATACTTCCCTTAGGAGTTTTGACTGACAACTCCCTTATTAAATCAAATTGAAAATATCTAATTTTCTTAGAAAACTGTGAAGATATGAAACAATGCGATGATCCAGAATCAAATAATGCATTTTCTAAACTTGAGGAAACCATTAAATTACCTGCCACCACGTCTTTCGGAGCTTCTACCTCAGCAGTAGTGATAGCATAAGCCTGGCCTTGATCCCTTGGCCTTTTCTGAGGTAAGTTCTCCTGACGCTTAGGACATGCATTTGCATAATGCCCCATCTCCATGCAATTGTAGCACTGAACGTTGGTAGCTTCCTTCTTCCCCTTGCAATCATGAGCTTGGTGGCCTTTTTCACCACACTTGTAACAGACTCCCATTCCCTTCAGGCAAGCACCGGGGTGTTCCTTCCCGCATTTACCACAAGATGGATATTCAACCTTTCCCTTCTTCCCCTTATTTCCATTCCCAGATTGATCAGCAGGTCTCTTCTTCTCTTGCTTCGCTTTAAAGTCATAAGACTTAGAGAATTCATTTTCGGTCTTGATAGCACATGAGACAATGTCTTCGTACGATGAAAAGGATTGTGATACTAATGCTCGACGGAGAAATGGTTTTAACCCATCAAATAAACGATCAATCTTACTTCTTGGGTTGCGTATATAATCTCCAGCATACCTCGCTAACCTTGTAAAGTTAGCCTCATACTTTGTGACATTATCATCCTCCTTTTGTCTCAGACTTAGAAATTGCCTTTCCATATCCGCTCGATGGTCGCGAGGGAAGTATTTTTCTAAAAACAGATCTTTGAACTCCCTCCATTCCATATTTGATACTTCATCATCTTCCTTCATGTTTTGAATCAATGACCACCATTGATCAGCATCTCCAGTGAGGCGGTAAACTGCCATGATAACTTTTTCCCTTTCACTGCTCCCCAAAGCCTGAAATATTTTCTCTAGGGAAAATATCCATTGCTCCGCTACTAATGGATTTGTATTCCCATTGAAAGTTGGTGGTTGTTGCCTCATGAATCGATCTAACATTGATCCTCCACGCTGCGGATCAGGGTGCTCCATATGGGTAAGGTTATTATTCATAACCTGAGTAAGTTGTCCCAGTATGGTGATTAGCTGATCGGCACCAGTTGCATCACCAGCCCCACTATAATTATCTTGAGCAGGAGGGCAATCCCTACATGGAGTGCGTGCATTGATACGGTTTCCATTTCTTCCACTAGGCGCCATTTCTAAACAATGGCATAAACTAGATCAGTTTTTGAATCAAAATACACAATCCCATACTTATAAAACACTTAACATAAATTGAACTATTTATGGATATAATCCATAATCATAAAAATGTTTTCTTTGAGGAAGTATATACTCATAAACCCTTCATAATGATTTGTAAAGAAAATGAGAGTTATCCTAAGCATATCCCTCGGGAGTGTCGTAACCAAGAGTGCAGCAAGGCCCGTTGTCGTGCACCAGTTCCCGTTCGAGTCTAGCTCAAAGCGGTGTTTTCGGGTTTTACCCCTAGGTACATCTGTGCCAGAGCCGCCTCTACCTGCTCGTATCCAGACAGGGATGTATTGCTCGGAAAACTCACAAAATCTCTACAATACCAAAATTCTAGGAAGTTCTTCTATACTAATCCTCAAAGTTCATCTTAGGTCTACGTGCTCTAATCAGAGTTTATCTAAATCTAGCTTCCAAGGTTTGTACTAAACTTCCTCTGATACCAACTGTAACGCCCCGACCCCAACTACCCAGAGTCGGTGCATTACTTCGTAACATTGGCATGATCACAAGAAAGATCAAATCTCGAAAGACCGATTGGTTTAGTAGCCTTGGAAACACTAGATATATTCATAAAGTTTTACATTACATTTCAAAGTGAAAAACTACTACAACAACAAAGTCTTCATATCCACACTATTAACCCCTCATAATATCCCTGCAAGTCAATCATAATTTACTTCTTCACTACCTGGGAAAAATAAAACATAGAAAAGGGGTGAGCTCAAATGCCCAGTAAGGATAACAATATAGAGGAACATTCAAAATAAGCATAAACATTTAAGGCAATGAATTACTAAAACAAAAGCCTTTTAAACATGAACTTCAACATAGTATGTCAAAAGTAAAATGAAATAATTCCATTTACTTATTCACATGGATATTCTACTAATCGAATAATCAAATGAAAAATCAATAACCACTTTCATAATGTTGGAATGCATAATGCCAGACTATCATAACCACATAGCCAAGGCCTCGTGCCAAGACTACAAATAAGATTTTGTCAAGGCCTTGTGCCAAGACACTAGTTTGTCTCATGAGACCTACCGATGCATCGAGGAGCTATAGCGGGCTCCACCCGTCACTTATTAAGTCCAATGCATTCCCATATGAAAAGGTTTAAACATAACATAAACATTCGTATTAAAACTAGCATACGAAATGTCAATAATTTCACCATAAACTATGAATGGTATAAAAATAGCACATCCATAGTCAAACATATCACAAAACCTTCAATACAATATAGAAGTATTGTATCATAATAAATCAACTTCAAATAATCTTAAAATCCGTCAAAGGATGTTGACATAGATGAAATCAAAATTCTTTTTAAAGAAATATCTCCTTTTATTTTGAAATCATTTAAGATCCATATAAAATAAAACATTTTTTTTGAAAATATTCTTATAAGCTTCTAAGTAAAGCCTTAAAGATTTTATAACGGCGTAAAATTACCGCACCCGCCGTATAAGTTAAAAAAACATTCTTACCTCAATTCTGTCGAAAAGGTTAAAAAGGACCTTGTTTTGAAAACGATGGAAAGATTCCTTTATAAATCTCTTATAAAAAGTCAAATAAGGGTATAAATGACTTTAACCCATATTCTTGTAAATAGTAAAAATGTTTTGAAATACATTTCGAAGAAACATGGATGTGGATGATAAAGAGATCCCAGTAGATTATTACGTATAATACAACCTCGGATAATGAAGAGATTGTGAAATAACCCTTACCTTGTACTTTTCCTTGGTTGGGGTAGGTTAACCTCCTGTATAATAGTGAAATAATTGTTACTAAATTATAAAAGAATCATATACATTAATATGATATCATATATGATCTTTTAATACTGATTTGATAATAATATCTTAAAATTATCGTCGTTTCGGGTGTTAACTTACTCATTTTCTTTTATATGTTTTGTTACATAAGATATGTTTGTAAAGGATAAGTTGTATATTATTCAAATACAGAATGGTATCAAATCTTTAAACATCATTTTTAAATCATCAAATGATAATTATACTTGAATGGATACGATGGAAAATGAATCTCATCGCGTTCGTGGAGACGGTAGTCCGTACGTACGCACGAACGCTACTTCCATTTAATTTTTATTTTAAAAGAATCGAATACCAATGATACATAGGTATATTAATATTCCAGTATAATATAATATTTTATACATGTTACTTAAGTTCATTAACACCATCCTTTATACGTTCCATGTGTGGTATGAACGAGTCATATCATTTTAAGGGGGCGGTAGTCCGCACTTCCTCAAATGAAATTATCGTATGTATATACAACATGAAACGAATAATGGTATGAAATAAAATGGAATTACAGAAGCTTATATATAAAATATATATCATTAATATCATATTTAATTACAGTGCCATCATAATGGCCACCATGAGAGGCGGTAAGATGTATTTGAACAATCATCGTTTCGTGAGGCGTTAGTTTTCCATCCACAGAAACATTATGTTCATCATCCATTAGATGGAGTTGTGTGTATGTGTAGTTTGAATCCATATTATAACAACATCCTAGTATATTGAGGATACTGTTGTTGTTACAAAAGAAAGGAAATAAAAAGAGTTTGGGGGTTGGAGAAGCAAAATAAATGAAAATAATTTAAGAGAAATCGTTACCTTTAATTTAGGTAACTCACTTTGGTTGGAACCAAAGGACTTCTTGAAATGCTTTCTGCCTAAGGGTAAGCTTCAAGGAGGAGGAGAGGGATGCGGGGAGCTTAGTTGGGCAGAGTTTGGACGAGCCAAGTAGCTTGAGAGGTGTGAGGAATGAGTAGAAGTGGTCTCCTTTTATAAGGGAGAGGAGGGGCTCTTTTGGAAAGTGTGAAAGTATTACTTTATAATATATATGTATTCGGTTTATAATGGTCCAAAAATCATTGAGGTCGAAGATAAGATGACTCATATTCTAAATAACATCAACCAATAAGAATTGGACAGGTTTTAGATAATATTTTAATCATTATAATCTTATTTATTTAAATGATTTATTAATGAGGTAAACATTGCATCATTATTGTGTCATTAAAAATTTAAATTATTTGATGTCTAAAAATTATAAATAAAATATCATTATGTAGGAAATCTTTTTATCTTTCTAATGAATATTTATAATCGAAAATCCAACATGTATAACCCTATGTAAAAATTGTTCTTCTAAAAGATGTAAGCTTATGCCATTTTTATTTTTATTTTAACTTTATTAATATAATGTGTCATTATCACTTACAAGTGGATCCATGGGGTCCCAAAACAGACCCAAAGATGCCCATGGTCGACCATGTATCAACCAATAGGGTTAAGACACGTTTTAGGGTAATTTAGTATTATTATAATATTATTTGTTTAACCCTTATTTACCGGATTTACCCTTTAACCGTGGTAAATATAATATTTACCGCAGTAATTATTCAAAATGTGTAAAAATAAAAGTTACCTATTTACATAATTTGGACATCCTGATTCCAAATATGGAATCCATTTTCCTAAATTCAAAACACAGAAGTGGCAGAAATTAATTTAAAATTAATTCCCGTTGTCAAAACAAAAAGCGTGTTTTTAAGAGGTAATAACTATCAAAAGATTGACACTTGTTTATGTTCGGTTTAATTGTAAAATTATGTCCAATGACCAACATTATATTAAATGGTAAAAATATATTCTAAATATACTTTAAAACCACTCAAATTCACAATTTATCACTATTAATTATTTTGATTAAAAAAGTTGTTTTTAATTAAAATTTAGTAATTTTCACTATTCATCAAAATATGAAAGTTATCCGAAATGTACCAAAATTTCACCCTAGGATAATTTTGATATTCTGAATCCAAAAATGAAGTCCATTTTCAAATATAAAATATATATAATTTCAAAAATTAGGTATTAGTATTCACAACGGCTAGTTTAATTAGTTGTGGTGTGTGTTAGAACTCGAGGTTGCGTACAACACACGCTATCGCATTATTCGAAGGGAAACGTACCGTGGAAGCTTGGGGTGTTACAATAACCCAAATATTCTTGAAAAAAATCATTGATATCATCAAAATGATGATAACTTGAAAACATTTTATTTCAAGACCCTTTTTCTAAAGTTGAATAAATTTATTGAAAATATATACTTACATGATTTTTGGTTAACTTACACATGTTTGTACCTCAATAAACTTCCAATTCATCTATTATTCAAATAAATTAATGGAATTTTTCATTCCAAAATTAGTAATATATCAATATATCCATGAATAGAATGATAGTCCATTCCATCTATCCCAAGAAAAAGATACTAACTTGTTATAAAATATGAAAGATTCCACATATGTAAAGAAAACACATTAATCTATAAAACCTCATCTGAATTTTAACCCATACCATTCCATAAAAAGTTAACCTTATAACACATTTTATAGGTAAATGTACAGGACTTTGGAATCAACTTAACTTTAATCCCCCATATATCATAAATTTCCTCTGATTTTTCACATACCATATATGTGGATACCTTTATCAAGTACCCTCTAGAAAAAAGGTAATTACTTTAATTACCATATACATTATTTAAATCAATAACTTTTTCTTATTCCAGTGGTTATTGGATATAGTACTTGATTCCAAAAAAATGTTGTAAAACCCATCCATGATAACATAAAGTACTTGTCAAGAAATCCTTAATTAGTTCCATGGTAATCATTATCATTCTATTTAATTATTCATATCTAATATATAATTATACAAACATCAATATATTAACATAAGAAACATATTAAGGGATTTATTTCCCTTAATCATTTGTTTTCTATGAACATTTCCACACCATTAAATCACTTTTCTAGTCCGTCATAACCATTCAAAATATTCTTGTAAATACTTATCAAAAAACATAGACTAAACAATCCTTATGTGTTTAATTATTCATATAACAAAATCATTGAATCCAAATATATAAAAACATAGATTATTCCACTTAAATTTTAATCCATTAAAAAGGATACCCCATCCTATTACTTTATTCCTATTTACATTTATATTTTACAAGTTGTCTCGTCATCAATAGAAATATAACTATCACTCATACCACCTTGTAGATTATCGTCTTGAGAATTTTACTTGAGACATTGATTTGCATAATGACCATTAATTCCAGACTTAAATCATCAATCCTTCAATAATGTATTAGGGAGGAAAATATTCCCATCCATTTGATTAATTCAACACTTCATTTTTTCCTTAGAATTTACTTGATTTTTTTCCTTATTTTCCACAGTCAAAACATATTATTGTTCGATTAAGGCATTACATTGGGTGTTTCATTACACATTATCAAAACAAAGGGGACTGAATCTTCTTTTCTATAAGGTATACATTACCCAAACACTCTGAAAACTCCTTTGTCTTCTTTGGGGAGCCTACGAGTTTTTTAAGGTACACTTTATTAATCACGTTTTGTAAAAAACTGACTTGGCCTGATCATAACATCCTTCACTTCAGTGACCATCCCATTTTACTTCTCATCAGTAAATTATCATTAATTTTCAACATTATCCTAGTTATTTATGGTTCTCTAAATAGAATAAAACCATAAATCATAGTGTGATAAAAAAATTCATAGTGTAAATCACATAAACATTCAAAATTTCTTATAAAATGTATAAATTGTGAAAACATATATTAAATCTAAGAAATATTAAGATTATATTTTGAGACACCCCCATAAATATCCTTATAATTATTTCTAGGTATATTAGTAAATTTTTTACATCCTAGATTCCAAAATATGAATATATATTTTATATGATACCAAATATATCAACCCTCTCTTTTCATGCATTAATATTACGTCACTTTTGTTGAATACTTCAAAAATTACATAAACAGATGCCCAAAGACCATATAAGCTTAATGCCTTTGGAAACATGGAAATATGGAATCACAAAAATCATTACATGAGTGAGATACATTATCTCCAAGTAGGTTATTCATGACTAGAAATATTCTCAGACACATCATATATAATACATATATTAATAACCTGGGAAAGAAACATAAAAAAGGGTTGATCCTAAATGCTCAGTGATAGTAAAAAAGGATATATGTAAGCATAATCATGAACATAAGGGTATGAAAAGAGATCACGAAAAAAGAAAAATCATACCATATATATAAATGATATAAACATAAATTGTGGAATAAATATTGGTAGTTCTTAAGACATGAATCATAAGGGAATAATAGAATAATCTATGAAAGCATAACATAATAATAATACATGGAATTATGAAAGATAGATAAACATATAAAATGATTTCTTTATTTTTCAAGGAATTTATACCTAGGACATTTAGTAGTATGGATTTACTACCCATACCATCTTGTTATCCATGGTTCACTACCCTGGCCATTATAGTAATCAAGGTTCACTCCCAATACCATATTATCAAAAAAATATGTTACTGAACCGAGTTCACTCCCCATTCCAACCATGTTTATCTCATGAGATGTAAATATTTACCCAATGAATTAGGGGGACATATAAGTCCCACACATATCATAATGAAATTTTACATACATATACCATAATATCATAAAAAATCATATCATAACCCATGAAATTAAATGGGTTTCATAAACATGTAATCATATCATAAAATATGGAAAATAGATAGGATTCATACTCATTTCATCAAATAATATCCTATGAAATAATTCAGGTTTAATAATCATATTACCCATGGAAGGTAAATAGGTTTCATAGAAATATAACATGTGAAATAGAGACAGTTTTCATAAAAATAATTCTATAAAAACATAGACCATCCATGATATGTTTATGATTTATGAACATTTAATGATTTCCTATCTTTTACTTCCCTATGAAGGAAAAAATTAGAATTTGGGTGATTTAGTTTAGAATCTAACCTTAATATGGGGGTTTTCTGATTGGAGATGCATAACTATGGGATTAGTATTTTTCTACATAATCTTTCCAATAGAGGATCTTAAGTGATGATCTTGGGGGATCAGATCAATTTATCTAAATAAAGGTATCTTTTGATTTTAGAAATTGGATTTCATCTTCAATCTATCCTCTTTAAAAATACTAGGGTCAATTATGGATCAATATTTTTTGTCTTAATTAGATGTTATGGAATCCAAAAATACTTTATGATATTTCTTCCTCTGTGGGTATTCTAATTAAAATGAATAGGACCATTAAGGCTACGAAATTTTCCCACTATTAGAGGGTATTAATAAAAGTTGATTTATATTCTTTCCTGATTTGTAATGTAGTTCAATATTCCTTGGATGATGATATTTCTATAACGGTAGATTATAAAGGGTTTCTTAACATCTATCCTGACTACCATGTTATCATCCATGACAAAGATAAGTGTTGGAAAAATGTTTTATGTAATTTTTGTTTATTAAAAGGGAACTATGAAACTTAATGTAGGAAGAATATGTGAAGACAAATAATGTATAATGGAGATATATTTTTGGAAGAATGAAAACCCCTAATAATGTAGTTGATGAGAGTATGGTCCCTATGTTTCAAAACCAGCTGAAGAGGTTTCACGTGTTCGAAAACCTACAGTGGTCATGGTCTCTGAACAACATTTACAAGTACATGAAAAATAGGAATGTAGATATTCCATGAATAGATTTGGGGAAGGCTTGAAACTGTCATTGGTGCACGATCATGATGAGGTCTATAAGACTTCAAGAGTGAATCTGGAGGAGCAGTAAGGCTTTGGTCCTGCTATTAAGGAACAACAAATTGTGAGTGATGGTGAAAAAAAATCAAAGAGTCAATTGAAAATTATTAATTAAAAGTAATTAGATGGAATTCATGGAATCTGGGATGATTTTTAGGATGACTCTCCAAAAAAACAAAATATAGTCAGGCTTTTTCCAAATGTAAAAATTTTGTTGTGGATGTTGAAGGTTTCCAACCAGTACCTCCTAGGAAAGCGGGACGACGAAAATAATATTCATATCTAAATCCAACTATGGTTACTAAGTCACATGGTCCATTAGATTATGATTCTAACTGGAATGGTGGTTATGATTCTTTTTACCAGAGTGACTTTGATATTTGACTTTCTTATTCTCTTATTATTCTTGGCATGAGGGAATGAATGCTTGTATGACCTCATACATCGTACCTCTGTGTTTTATTTTTCTTTTTTTAAAAAGGGGTCTCCCTAATATTCCTTGTAATTTTAAATATCCTTTAATTTTTTTTAATAAGGAAAATATAATTTTTTTTAAAAAAATTATTTTTAAAACATAATACCTTTCGAAAACCTTTTTCTTTGAAAACATATTAAGGAAGATTGAAAACATACTAAGAATCATTTTCCTTGAAAATGTCATGTAAAGCATATAAATGAAGCTTTGAAAACCACAAAACATTTTTGAAATCATTTTACCATGAAAATGATCTTTAAATATAATTTTATGAACATTTTTGAAAAAGCATTTTTGAAAACATGGATTTTGAAATAAACCGATTTCTGGACGAAAAGAGAAATAAGATTATATTTTCTTAAAAAACATTACTTATATTAAGTAAAAATGAGTGTAAAATGGTAATAATACATAAATATACCATAAATGACCATAGTATAAGAAAATTCATGAGATTTCTTGGAATGTGGTTCATAATATTTCATCAATGGAAGCATAATCATAAACAGTCCTGATAAAAGATAAGATTACATCAAAATACTCTTACCACATAGTAACGTTGAATCATAATCTAAATATATGAAAATGAAATTACATGAAGCATATTATATCATGAATATATTTGTATTCATGTTAGTATATACACATCATAAAATAATGTAGTTTTATAACAAAACATATCTCTCAATGAAAGAAAATTAAGGCAAAAATATATTACTGATTTGGTAACTTTTGAATGGTGAAACTCCATTAATGAGATATAATAAAATAGATATGTATGTACCCATAAATTTAAGGATAATATTCATATAATAAATTCATGGGAATCATATACACCCTATAAAGTAATTAATGGTGAATAATGCATAATTCTCACAGAAATAAAAGAGAGACTATAAATTCTCTATCCTTAAGTCTTGACTTTCTTTATACACATTCAAAACTCATGTATAATAAATATAATTTTTTTACATATAAAATAGAACCATTATATTATATCTAATAACATAAATTATTTTTTATTAATTTATATCACCAGTTTCTTAACAACTCCTTGTTAATGTTATGTTTGAGGTAATATTTGCTTTGTTTTTTGTATATATTTTGAATTTTTATTCATGATACTCTTACAAAAATCATGAGTTATTTGATTATATATTGTAAAAAAAGATATAAATATCATAAATATACATTATATATTTATTTATAATAATCAAAAATATATATAAATATTACATGGAATACACCATTCATAGATACGGTAGGCTCTAAGTATGCATGAACAGAGATATTTTTTAATATCCTTTAAAAGAAAGAATATATATGAAATATATGTATATATGTATGTAATATAATTAATGAAAAATTATTAAGTCATATTTATCATCTATTTTTATGAAATCCATTCATAATATATTCCATGTAATGTGTTAATGAATCATATCACTTTGAGGTGGAGGTATGTCACTCGTCTACAAATGAAGTTATAATATTTACACAAAATAGAAATCATGAAGGTATGTTTTATGTACTAATTAAATGAGAATAAATATAATATAAATACCATATATATAAAATAAAAATATAATTTCCATCATAATTACCAACCATGAGAAGTGTTAATGGAAAAATTAACAACATTGTCTCGCGATGTGGTAGTTCGTCGTACATTAGAACTGTAAGTTAATTTCCAATTAGATAGAAGTGTGTGTAAATATAGGTATATACAATATAATAATAGAATCTAACAATTTTTAGGATATTTAGTTAATCATATAAAAATATAACAGTAAAATTTGATATGGTGGAGAAAGAAAATAATGCAAAGAAGCTTAAGGATGTTACCTCTTCTTTGGGTAACTACTATTTTTTTGAACCAAATGGATTCCGTGGTTAGATTTCGTACAAAAGGGGAGACTTATAGGATGTGGGGAGTGATTTTCGGATATTATTGAAGCATTTTTTTGGTTATTCAAATTTCATTATTGGTTTGAATAAGTGAGAGTGGTGAGTGCCTTTTTATAGTGGAGGAGGAGTGAAATTCTAGTAAGTTTTTGGAAAGGGAATTCCACCCAAGTTATTCCCATGTAAAGTCTCTCAAATAATGGTATAAATTTGATCCAAGGTATTTTATAGTTGATATATTAATATAAAATTGATTTTGGAAAAAAAATTTGGTCATTTTTTTCTTTAAGTATAAGCTTTAGTCCGTTCTTAAGCTAATATTTCTCTCAACTATTGTAATTAATTTTAATTACTTTCAATAATATTTTTGGAAAATACTATGTTGAACATATAATAAATTATAAATTATAATGATAATAAATATTTAATAAATTTCACTAAATTATAATCATTTAATTTTAAGAAATTAAAATAAAATTATTTCTGCAGACGTTTCGCAATAGAGAGTTTTTTAAGAAAAAATGTTTAAATATTTGGGATGTTTTTATAAACAATTTCAATGTGAAATTAATTACAGTGAACTAAATTGTAATAATTGATGTAAAAATTATATAAATAAACTATAAAATCTATTCAAAAATATAATTTCATAATATAAATAAATAAGATGAAAAAAATAGCTTGGAATAAAAATTCTATGTTTTCGCTATTTATCATAAATGAAAATTCTCAGAAAAATAACAAAAAAAATCAACCAAAGTAAATATTTATATTACTCATTCAAAATTTTAAGTTTATTTTTTTAATTAAATTTTATAAAAGTTTAAAAAATTTAATTTAAAATGGGATCCCCATTAAAAGGTGGTAAAATTACCTTTTATAAAAATTCCTCTTTTATTCATATAATTGGATTTTTTTTCTTATATTATTTATTTAAAATGCATTGGATGAGTTAAAAAAATATTGATTGAATATATATATATATATATATTGTAAGGAATTCTCCAAATGTTTCTTATTTAATTTATTAAGATAAAACATGTTTATACATAGAAAAATGTTTTCCTAGAAAAGGAATTTAAATTTCTTTCAAATAGTTTCTACCTTAATTTATTAATAATTGATACCAAATGAATAAATTTTATATACATATTTAAATAATATTTTCACACATTATTTAATATTATTCATAACATACATTTCAATGGATTGGTGAAATCTATAATAATATTTTAATAAAAAAAATTGCACATTGTAGTTTCATAAAACTAGGTATTTGGTGTAACGCAAGATACAGAAGGAACTCATCTTTGTATAAAACACAATAAAAATAGTGTTGTGTGTTATACAGGATAATATAAGTGTTTCATGTATAGAAAGATTAACTTGGTGTTATATGAAATGAAATCCATACATAGTTATTTCATATTACACAAGATATATTCAATGTTGCATGAAATGTAAAATATAAAATAGGTTAAATTAATTCAAAACAAACCTCAAAATGTCTCAGGGTGGTACAAACACATAAGTTCTAGAACTGTTAGTATAATCAACATTATTCTAACCAGTTTCCAAAAAATATGGTTAATTATGATGATCAATGTCAACAAACTCTTAAGTCAAGGCCCGAGGGGAAATATCATGAAATCACTATTTTTGATTAGGGGTGGGATAATTACATGGTGAAAGTTTCACTTACAAACCATTCTTTAACTAATAATGACTTATTTTATTTTGGATTTACCCACTCATTGATATAAAAATAATTTTCTAAGGGTATTATGATTCCACCAATATGATTAGATGTGGAATTAGTAGTGAAAACCCCTAATGGTATGATGATTGCATATCAAGTCTACGATTCCTCAAATGCTATCATTTTTTAGAATGTGATTCCTGTAAATCTTTTCATTCTTCCTTTGATTGAATTTTATTTCATCATTGGAATCAATTATCTTTCTCTAAATAAATCCTGTATTAATTTTTAAGCATTTGATAGTACATTTTATATTTCAAAACAACCAATGATCATCTCTTAATGTGATGACAATTATGAACATTATATGGAGATTAAATGCAGTGTGTGGGTCATAATTAACATTAAAAATTAATTTTTATCTCATATAGTTGGGTAGAAAAGCAATATCGATGATATGCCTATTATTTAGAAGTTTTTTTGTCTTTTCATAATATTTTTCCAACCATACACCAAAACTTGAAGTTGAGTTCTCGACAGAACTCATAACTGGTTCCAAAAAAAATTTCAAACACTCCCTATATAGTAGACCCTATTGAGTTGTAGGAATTAAAGAATCAACTCCAATAAAACATTGATAAGGAATTCATTTGGCCATGTGTATCACCTTGGTGTTAATATGTTCTTTATGAAAAAAAAACAATGATGTATCAATGAAAAATTGAATTCATTATCAGGAGTTGAAAAAGATCATGATCAAGAACAAGTATCATATTTCCTATATATATGACTTGTTTTATCAACTGAATAGAGATCAATAATTTTCTACGATTTACCTTCATTGTGGATATCATCAATTTAGGGTCCATAAGGAGTAAATAACCAATAATTCTTTTGTAAAAGTTATGGACACATTAATATATAGTGATGCATTTTTTATTACAAATTATCATATTGTCTTCATGAATTTAATGAATAGAGTATTTAGATATTACATTCATCTGTTTCTATTATTCTTTGTAGATGATATTATTATTTATTCAACGATAAAGGAAGAGCATGAATACCACTTAAGAATTTTACTAAAGACCCTAAAAAATGATAAACTGTCAGTAAAATTTACAAAGTGGTAATTATTTCTATAGATGGTTTCATTTTTGGGTCATATAATATCAAGATAGAGTATTGTATTAGATCCATCAAATATTGTGGCTATTCAATGTTCATCTAGACCAACCATGGTGACTAAGAGTCATAGTTTTCTTGGTTAAGATGAATATTATTGATTATTTTTAGATATTTTTTCATAACTTTCTAATACATTTACCATGTTAACTGAGAATTGTGCTAAGTTCATCTAGATAGATGAATATCAGAAAAATTTCAAGGAACTAAATAGAAGGTCAGTCGGTTCTCGTGCACTTAAAATACCATGTAGTTGAGAAGGGTTTGTAATCTATATTGATACATATAGTAAGTTATTGGGATGTGTTCTTTTGTAGAATAAAATTGTTATAGCCTATGACTTGTGAAAATTTAAGACTCATTAGAAAAATTAACCAAACCATGATTTTGAGTTAGAAATTGTAATTTTTTCATTAAGGATATAAAGGAATTGTCATTATGGAGAATACTTTGATATATTTACTGACCATTAAAGTATAAAATATATATTTACACAAAATGATTTTAACATGTTCTAGAGAAGTTGATTATATGTGATAAATGATTATGACATCTTAATAATTTACCAACATGGGAAAGTGAAAATGTGGTCGGTGATTGTATTTGAAAGGATAATGCTAGCTTATCCATTTTGAGGATCATAAAGGATCCTTTATTTATTTATTTTCAAAGGATGCGTCTTGAAATCTTGATGGAAGGAGAAACAATTTGTCTTTCTAAAATGGATATTCATCCCTCTATCTAAGTAAAGATTAAAGTGGCATATAAGGAAGATATTGAGGTGAAAAATAGTGATCTAAATGTTCCTAATCATAACCTTGATTATGATGGAATGATAATGTTCATGAACCATGTATAAGTTTTATCCATAACATATTTTAAGAAGGATCTATTAAAGTAATCTCATAGTTCTTAATTATTTATTCATCCTAGAAGTATGAATATGTATAGAGACATGAAAGAATACTTCTTGTGGGATGGCATGAATAGGGATATTATAGATTTTTTATCTATGTTCTTGGTATGATAGTAAGATAAGTCTGAAATTAAAAAGTATTAGGGGATGTTACATCCATTACCTTTTCCATAATGAAAATGGGAGAAAATCATTATGTATTTTTTCATCGGTCTCCCCAAATCCTCTAAAGGGTTTAACGCTATATGGGAGGTACTCAACCACCTTACTGAGTCGGGATAGTTAATTTATATTAGAAATGGTATCATATTTCCAAGATATACATTAATGAAGTGGTAAGGTTCCATGGTGTACCACATTCTATTTTATCTGCTTGGGATCCAAGGTTTATCACAAAGTCATAATTAAGTATTCATACAGAAATTCATGAAGAATTGAGTTTCGTCACTTCTTATCAAACTCAAATGTATTTTTAGTCAAAAATAAAAATTAAAACCCTATAAGATATGTTCACATATTGTAATTTGGATTTCATAGGTGGTTGGGATCAGTAACATCATATATTTAAGTTTTTGTACAACAGTAGCTTTCACTCAAAAATTTAGATGGATCTATATGAAGCCCTATATTAGAAGAAATTTAGAGATACAACATGTTAGGATGAATTTGTATAAATAAATCAATCGGGACCAATTGTCATTAAATAAATTATAAAAAAGCTCAAAACTATTCGGCAGCATATCAAGGGAGCTTAAAGTCGGTATTGATGAAATGCTGATAACTATCGACGTGATATATAAATATTTAAATGATATATTTATAACATAACCAAAATAATTATTAATATAAAATGTAATAAATAATTTTTTAATATTATTTTTAATGGTTTTATATAAAAAACATATTCATGATAAAATATATACTTTTCGGTAATGTATATATGTTTTGAAAAATAATAGTTTCTCAAATGAACTTCACATAATGTCCTTCTGTGAAAAATAATAAAATTATTTTAGACACTTATAGAAATTTAATTCAATAAAATAAACCTTATTTTTTAATTCTAAATTTTAAAATCATCTTATGGTGAATTTTTGGGATTTTTTCTAAAAAACATCATTTTTGGATGAATAGTGAAAATACTGAATTTTATTTCAAAAATTATTTTTATCCTAATTTATTTATATTGAAAAATTTTATTTTAATTTTTATATTAAAGTTTAATTATATCAATTTTAAATTAATTAATCTAATTTAGGAAATTGGAACCAATTTCACATTGAATTTGTACATAAAAACATTTTAATATCTTCGAATTTTTCAATTTAAAAACCCTCTTTCGCAATATGTCTATTTGATTAATATTGAATTAATTTCTTCTAATTATGTTATTATAATTCATAAAAATTTATTCCATATTTTTAATCTGAATAATTTATATTTTCTATTTAGTTCATCATATTTTTTTACAAAAAATAGTGAAATTAATTATAATTAATTACAATGATTAAGGTAATAAAATATTACTAAGTAGTTAACCTTTAATTTAACAGAAAGATAACATATAAAAATTTAAAAAATAAATTTTATATAAATATTTCAACCAACTAAACTCATGTATAAAAAATTGAAATTTATTATACGAACATTATGTAAGGGAGACCTCTCAATAATGATTACCTTTTATATTTACAAGAATGACACCCCTCCTCTACTCTAAAAAGGGCACTCACCCCCTCACTTATTCACACTTATCATGAAATTTGGTTCAATTTCCTCCAAAAATCCCTCAATTAATCTTATAATACTCCCTTTTTAAATAATTCCAACCATGGAAGCTCTCTGAAGTAAATGAAAAGGAGTTACCCAAAGAAGATGTAACATCCTTCCACAAGCTCTTTTCTTTTATTTCTATTCTCCACCCACAATAATATTATTGTTACATGATTTTATAATAAAATAATTATCCTAAATATAAATATATTTTTTATGTTAATGATTATTCCTACACTCATACACACTTCCCTCAAATGGGATGCTCAATCATCAATCGTGTGCACAACAGACTACCACCTCACGAACTGATATCGATGGTTCTTTAATTTCCACCTTTTAGGGTTAGTAAAAATGATTTAATTTCTATTTTTATATGATATAAAAAAGATTTATGATTTATTTATAATTATTTAATTACAATAAAACACATACCTTCATTATTTTCATTTTTTATAAATATCATAACTTCATTTCTAGATGTGTGGACTACAACCTCAGTAGCACGATGTGATTCATTTACACTTTAAATGGAATTTATTAAGGATGGGTTTATTGAAATTTTATGATATATATAACATAATAATTCTAATTAAATGATATTTTATATATATAAACATATTCAGATATGTCATATTATTTCTTTCATTTAGTATAAAAAGAAATTGGAAACAATGTTCATGCGTACGTATGACCTACCATCTCCTGAAAC
This sequence comes from Viscum album, assembly GCA_963277665.1. Classification (NCBI taxonomy): domain Eukaryota; kingdom Viridiplantae; phylum Streptophyta; class Magnoliopsida; order Santalales; family Viscaceae; genus Viscum; species Viscum album. The sequence goes on from OY728136.1 coordinate 1,997,111,145, forward strand.
AGTGTATTTAATTTTCTATTTATATATTTTACATATTATTAAAAATACATAAATAATAATTTTAAATTATATTTATATCATGTTTTACATTATGTAAATATTGAATTCATAATATAAGTGAGATGACCAAGAATAACATGTCAAAACATGTACAAAAATAAGGCGGTTATTACCTGAAATGTAACATCAGCATGAAATTATTAATTAACATGTAATAAAAGGACATTTGAAATTCATATATAGTATGATATAATTGAATATGGTTCTTTATTGTATATATAATAAATAATATTTATTATACAGAATTTTTTAATGAGTACGAAGAGATTCAAGACATAAAGTAAGGAGATTTCTAGTCCTAGTTTTGTTTCTGTGAAACTTAAGCCTTATTCAGCACTCATTTATTAGTTCTGGTTTATATAATTCCAAAGAATATAATTTATGGTCCTTATACATAAATTTATTGGTATTTACATACCCATTTTATGATCTCTATTTCATGGGGTTTCATTCTTAAAAAGTTACCAAATCAGTAGTATAGTTTTGTCTCAATTTGCCTTCATTAAGACACATGTTTTATTATACACCTATATTCTATTATGAGGATTATTTACTTAAATTTTACATGTTATATAATTAATATCCCAATTTTAATTATTTATTATGCTTCATGTAATTTCATTTTCTTACATAGGGATTTTTATTCAAACATACCAAATTGGTAAGTGTTTATTTCAACAGTTTCATCATTCATCGGGATTATTTATGAATATGATTCAATTGATAAAATCTTATGATCCATATCTCATGAAAAATCCTGAATTTTTTTTACTATATTCATCCACATTATAAATATGTATTATTATAATTTTTACACTCATGGTTAGTTACAATAATTAAGAAATTTTTTTTAATAAAATATGACTTTATTTTTCTTTTCGGTCATAAAACTATTTTATTCAAAAACAATGTAACAAAAAATGTATTCAAATATTTTTTTTTAATAATATTTTAAGATAATTATCAATTAATAAGGATTTTTAAAATGATTTGTGGTTTTCAAATATTCCATTTTAAAATTTCAATGATATTTTTAACGAAAAATATTTTTAAAATATTTTATATTTTAATAAGAATTTTTCAAAGAAGGAAGGATATTTTCCTTAAGAAGTTTTTTTTAAGGGACATATCCAAATTATTTTCCATCTAAGATGAAATATTTTGGTTTAATCATGAATTTTTAGTGATATCATCCAAGGGTACCATTCATATTCTTTCTATGATTGGTTTATGTTTTGATGGAGTGATGTTTATGAAACTAATTTATCTTCCATGGGTTATATGGTTTTGAAACCCACATCTTTTCTTGGGTTATGATTTAATGAAATGATTATGAAACCTATATCTTTCACTTAGGTTATTGTATTATTACATTTTTACGATACCCATTTTATTTCGTGGGTAATGATATATTGAATTATATAATCAAGACACACACATATGTATGATTTAATTATCATATGGGTGGGACATATATATCCCACTAAAGAAGTGGGTAACGATTTATATATCATGATATATATATGGCAAGAACAGGGAGTGAAATTGGATTAGTAAAGGACTATATCCACAAATATAGTCTTGGGAGTGAACCTTAACTACTAAGATAGTTTGGGAAGTGAACCCATTTTACTAAGATGGCCTTGGGATAGGTTCATTGACTATTGTGGAAACCATTTAATATTCTTATGTGTCTTCCATAATTCAATGTCTTATTCTAATGTTATGATTTCAAGGATAATGATCCTAAATCCATAATGATTCATGTCTTATGAATATCCAATATTTATTCCACTATTCATGTTTATGATCTTTGATATGAAGGGTATGGTATTCTAATATTATGATCAGGTTCTCATATCCCTTATTCACGTATTTATACTTACACATATCCCTTGATTACCCTTACTGGGCTTCTAATATCACCCATTTTTATGGGTTATTTAATCAGGTTGTGAAGATATGTATTATATATGATATGTCTAAAAAGGGTTTTAGTCATGAAGAATCTAATGGTAGACAATGTACCTCACTTATGTACTAGTTTTTATGTTTCCATGTTTCCAAAGGCACTAAATAAATATGGTCTTTAGGTGTACATTTGTGTAATGTATTATGTATTCCCCAAAAATGATGTAATGGATATTCATATTATGTGTGGTTCACTATAATGAAACCCCATAGTTACGAGTTTATGGGTATGAGGACTTTGATAATGTAACAAATGAATTTTAATTAACAAGATGGATGATGAGTGTTTTTATGAGTTGTTTTGTAGCCTCAACAATGTTATGCTTCCTGGTGATGAGCCTAGTGCATCATCATCTAACCCTTATGTCGTAGAAAGGTCATTATTTATTTGAAGGGGTCATGATCTTGTGAGATTGAGGATTCCTGACTCTATTCATGAGTGATGTCCCCATCTTGATTTCAATCCATGCATGCAGATTTATGTTTAGTTGTGTAATTTAGTTAATTTTTATTATCATTAATTTTCTTCAATTCACCTATGTTCTAATTGAATTATTTTCTTATTTTCCCATAGCTCTTCACATATATATTTTGGACAAAGTAGTGATATTCTCTAGAATTATTTTTTCAAACCCTGGGCAATATGGCATCATATTCCAATTGATATATGAAACCACATGTTTCATCATTTGATGGTATGAAAATTTAAAATACTTATATTGATGTTTATTTAATTATTATCTTACTATTATTTATTATTTTTAGTGTTAATGGTATCCCATATGTTATAACATGAGGTCCTCTATCTTGGAGTTCTGGGATGCTTTCATTCATGAGAATTGTCATCATTTTTTTCAAAATTTGAGGAAGATATCCATTAACAAATATAGAGTCACCATTTTTTATCATTCATTCTTCAACCATTTTTCTTATCACATCTACTGTCATGACCCGTCCCTCGGGGCCCATGTTGTGACTACCCTAAGCTCGCCTTCCATAGGCTAGGGGGTGGTGACTAGCACCCAAGGTGTAAATCCCTAAAACTGGGAAGTCATTGCCTTAATAATCAGTAAACACACACAAACAGAGTACAAACTGGAAGCAAACACTAAGTAGAAACTGTATAAAAATGGAGTATTGTAAAGTAAAGTGTCTAGAAATACAACCCAACTGTAAAGTACAAGGAAACTGAAAAACAATTACAACTAAAGAAAAGTAAACAGATGTTGGATTGTCCACTGGGAAGTCCCACCTGATGGGTAGGTACATAAGGCCTCCACAGCACTCCACATCTATCCTTCTCCTCCGAGTATCGTCACACCGTGTGGTCCACCTCTGGGTACCGTCCAGTCCTGTCCACTAATCCTCGATCAGCGTTGTCTATCATCTACAACCAACACAATGAGGTGAATGCAAAGCTCGTGCAGGGGTGAGTATAACAATACTCAGTAGGGACCCCGAGACCCTCAAGGTCTCACAAAATCCAACAAAGATAAACCAAAAAGTATGAAATCAACAAATAACCCCACATAAGTATATGCCCATACATATACCTAAGTTATCAAGTAATCCATATCAATCATTAGGAAAAAAAATATTTACTTACTCAAGTCACATAGGTATACAACTTATGTAGAGAGATAGAGATGATCAGATATAGACACTGAATCATCAGAGCTATTGGACCAACACATGATCCAGGACCAGCTATTCTTTCAGACCAACACATGATCCAGGAATAGAAGTCAGAACTATCGAACCAACACATGATCCAGGAATAGTCGTCAGAGCTGTCAGACGAACACATGATCTAGGACCAGCTATTCTGTCGGACTAACATATGATCCAGGAATAGAAGTCAGAACTGCCAAACCAACACATGATCCAAGATAAGTCGTCATTGCACAGCTAGCCACAGGGTTTACACAAAACATGCTTGATTCCAGAAGGGTCCGCTCCTCAAGCCAAGTTTCGACACTTAAACTTCCACCATGTCCCACGAAGAAGTATCTCAAAGGTTCATCACATTATATGGGTCTCAACCCAAAAGACGGTGCGTCAATCGGACGTCCGGTCTGTGAGTTATTAGATTTTTAGTCTCGGGGGCCCGGTTGGATTCGTGTATGATCCAACCTAACCATATCTCAACATTACCATAAACTTCAGTGGGGTATAATCAAAGGGACAGTCGTTCTCTAATAAAATCATCCCCTTTGACGGTCCGTCAAACGGTCGTCTGAAGCTAAAGATACGTCCAAAGGAAGTAACAGGGTCGGTAATGGTCCTGGCCCCGATCCGACCTTGTCGGACCGACTCGGCCCAACCCAGACAGGTCCGACCTGGTCTAGCTCGGCCCGGTCAGCCCACTCAGTTCAACCAGGTCTGTTGGGCCCGGCCCAGCGGACTGCAGGGGCGGTTCAGCACAAAGGTCGTCGCGTATGCGGCTTGGCCCAAAGGTTGGGGCCAGTTCGGCCAGCACCACGTGGGGTGCGGCTTGGGCAGCTCGGCCTGGAAAGTTGTGCCAGTTCGACTAGTGACGCCATTAAGGACGTTGTGGGTCGGCTCAGGTGGCTGGCGCAGCTCGGCCGGTTTGGCCGAGAGCCAGGGCACGGGCAGGCCGCACAGGGCACGGGCAGTCCGGTAGGGCGCGAGGTAGTGAGCGGGTAGGCCACGCGGGGCATGGGAAACATGCGGGCAGGCCGTCAGGGCATGTAGGCAGGGTGCGGTTAGGCCGACGGGGCGTGCGGGAAACGTGTGGGCGGTTCTTCGGGCACCGGGTTGGGCATGGTTAGGACGGCAGGGAGAGCGGGCAGCACGCTGGTAGGCCAGAGGGGCGTGCGGGCAGCGCGTGGGCAAGCGGCGACAGGCCACAGGCAGGTGGGCCGGTGGCCGGCCAGGCCGGTTCTGCATGGCTCGGGCCAGCGTGGGTCGACGGTGTTCGTCCGGGAAAACCAGTGTGCCATGGGGGCGGTGCGGTTCATGGAGGTCGCGGGTAGTGCAGCCTTTGTCGTTGGAGCCTTCGTCGCCTCGGTGCCGCTTCGTCGTCATGCCGAAAGAAACTTCACAAAGAGATCGGCGGAGGGAGTCAGGCCATGTTAGTTTGGCCCACACCCTCCGCGTTTAGGGATGATTACAATTGGATCAACAAATAGGAATAAAGTTGAACAACAATTGTTTACAATACATCACATCGATTCCTTTTTAAAGGAATATGAGAAGAAGGAAAGGAATAATTCTCAAGGTAAACCCCCTACCTTTTATCGTTTCTCGATGATGAAGTCGTGGGAAGATGAAGATGTTGTCATCATTCATCGCGTCTACAATGCACTTCCAATCCAAGCTCGTGTGTCGGTTCGTTGATGATGATGAGGAGGGAAGATAGGTCGAAGACGTCCCATGTCGAAGGGGGTTCCAAGAAATAAAGTCGAGGAAGATCGTTCTTCATTTTTGAAGGTGTCCTTCATTGGGAGAATTCTCCTAATATTTCTACCAAGTTCCTCCTTTATCTACACTACACCCAAAAATTAAATCGTAGCTAAATAATAGATTAGGATCTATTATGTTTGTTGGAAAAAATTCAAATTGAGTGATTTAATTAAATGAGTTGACTCATTTAATTAATGGGGTTGAGTTGGCATAACAATTAAAATTGGAGATTTAAATTAAGTGGGTCCACCTAATTAATTCTTGACAGGCGGCACAAATTAAATTAAAGTGGAGTTGGATCCATTAAGGTGGATAAGGACAAAAGGTTTCTCCCCATTTAATGGGGAGTTTAGGAGGTTTTACCCTCCTCCATTAATAGGGGTTAAGCCGCGTGTGGTCCCCACGTCATAACCTCTCATGAAAGGTTATTCTCGGGCGGGTCCCACCACCATAACCTTCCGAGGGAGGTTAAGGTGTGGTGGTCCCACCTCCAACTCCCATGTGGAAGTTTAAACCACCCAACCTCCACATGGAGGTTAAATTAAAATAAAGTGAGCTTACCATATTTTATTACTTCACACGAAAATCTAAAAACTAACTTTTATCCTCGACTCACAGCCATCGAAGTGAAAGCCTTATTAAGAGAATATCGGTGCTTCAAGTCGAACAGTGCTCTCGGATTTCAATTTCGAGCACCGGTTCAGAAGTTATAAAATCTCGCTCGTACGTTTACTGAACGTACCCGAACAAAACTTCAGAAATTGATTCCAGGCACACTGGGCCTCAGAATCAAGCGCCATCAGTTTTCGCAGACTCATAAAATTCCCATGTATTTAAGATTAAAAAAATTCCATATAATTTTCAGGTCTTTACATTCTCCCCACCTTAGGGATTTACGTCCCCATAAGCTACAACTCGGTCTATGGGAACAAATGGGGGTACTAAGCACGCATCTGAGCCTCCCGTTCTCATGTGCTCTAATGGAGGTTCCTGTGCTTCCAGCAAACACGCACAAGAGGTATCAACCGTCTGTGTAGGAACCACTTGTCTCGATCCTCAATCTCCATTTGAACTTCTGTGAAAGTCTCCCCATCATCGATGTCCATCTCTCCATGGTCGATGATGTGATAAGAGTCGTGCACGTATCCCCCATATGGGATACGTGGAAGACGTCGTGCACCCGGTGCAATTGAGGTGGAAGAGCCAAGCAGTAATCCACCTCTCTAACTCTGATGAGGACCTAAAAAGGTTTGATGAATCTCTGAGATAACTTGTTGTCTCACCCAAATCTCTATAGACCACGTCAGGGTGAGACCCGTAGAAAGACATGGTCGCCATCCTCGAACTCCAGAGGTCTCTGTCTCCTATCAGAATTTGACTTTTTCCTGCTCTGTGTAGTCTTCATTCACTCCTAGATGATCTGCACCTTCTCCGTGGTAGTTTGTACCATCTCTGGTCCCACCAGTGCTGACTTCCCAGGGTCTGTCCAGCACAAGGGTGATCTGTAAGTTTTCTCGTACAATTCCTCAAGAGGTGCCATCCCTATGGTGGAGTGATAGCTGTTGTTGTAGGAAAAATCCACCAAGGGTGAGTGATCCTCCCAGTTGCAACCAAAGTCTAGGACACAAGCACGTAGCATGTCCTCGATGGTCTGAATGGTCCTCTCAGTCTGGCCATCTGTCTGAGGATGGATGGCGGTGCTCAGATGTAGCTACGTCCTAAAAGCCTTCTGTAACCCCTTCCATAGCTGGGAAGTAAACCTTGTGTCACGGTCAGAGACAATAGAAGAAGGTACTCCATGTATATGCACAATCTCCTACACATAGAGGTGTTATAATATCTATACTAAACCCTGCTCTCTGATTGGTAGGAAGTGGGACGACATGGTGAGTCGGTCGACGATCACCCAAATCGAGTAATGACCCCTGGATGTACGTGGAAGACCCATCATGAATTCCATGGATATTCCATCCCACTTCCACTCTGGGACTTCTAAAGGCTGAACCAAGCCTGCTGGTACCTGGTGCTTCACCTTCACTTGCTGACAAGTGAGGCATCGAGAGATAAACTCTGCTACTACCTTCTTCATACTTGGTCATCAGTGTTATTGTCAAAGGTCCCAGTACATATTCGCCGCTCTTGGATGTACCACTAGAGGGGATGTGTGGAACTCCCTCAACACTTCCTCCTAAAGTGACACTAGAACCATAGTACGTCCTCTGAAGAGGATGACAAGCTCGCCACCTTTATAAAATCCCTCAAGTGCTTTCCCTGTGGATATCTAAGCACATCGTATATTGCAGTCAGCATCCCCATGTTGTGCTTCAATGACTCGCTGAAGGAGTGGGGGAGTGACCATAAGAGACTGTAAAAAGGATTCTCTGTATCTATCCACAAAGGATATCTGCAAAGCAGTTAGCTGCTCTGTCACCTCTCCTAGTAGTTGTATACCAGACCTCCTGCTGAGTGCATCTGCAATAACATTCCCCTTCCCAGGATTATAGACTATCTTGAAGTCATAGTCCTGGAGGAACTCAAGCCATCAGTGATGTCTCATATTCATGTCCTTCTGAGAGAAGATATAATTGAGACTCTTGTGATCATAGTACATGGTAAAACGTTCCCCATCAAATAGTTTCGCCACATCTTCAAGGTGAAGAACACTATTGCTAACTCCAGTTCATGGGTAGCATAGTTTTGCTCATGTTGTCTCAACTAACGAGAACCATAAGGGATCACTACTCGCTCCTGCATCCAGAAACACCTGAGTCTGGTCCATGATGCATCGTAGTAGACTACATACCCTACGCCTTCCTCTGGAAGCCTCAATATGGGGGCACTAGTCAGCCTCTGCCTCATCTTCTGAAAGCTCTGCTGTCATCTCTCCGACCACACGTAGGGTTTCCCATTCTTCGTCAAGGCTGGTAGGGGTGCTGAAACTCTGGATAAGTCTGGTACAAACCTCCGGTAGTAACCAGCCAAACCCAGAAAACTTCGCACCTCCGTCACACTCCTGGGTGTCTTCCAAGACAGTACCCCTTCGATCTTCGCTGGATCCACTGCAACTCTAGCCTCCAAGATGACATGTCCCCAAAAGTGAACCTCTCGGATCCAAAACTGGCACTTCGAGAGATTTCCATAGAGTTAGTGCTCTCGGAGTTTGTCCAGTACTACCTAAAAATGGTAGGCATTATCCTCCTTAGTAGTCTAGTAGATAAAAATTTCATCGATGAAGACTACGACAAAGCGATCGAGGTATGGCTGGGAGACCCTGTTCATGAGTCCCATTAACACTACTGGAGCGTTGGTTACGCCGAAGGGCATAACCAAGAACTCGTAGTGGCCATACCGACACCTAAAGGCCATCTTCTACACATCCTCATCTTGAACTCTAAGCTGGTGATAGCCTGATCTGAGGTCTATCTTCGAGAACCATCATGATCCCTTCAGCTGATTAAAGAGATCATCGATCCTCGGAAGTGGGTACTTATTATTCCCGATCACCTGATTCAGGCAACGGTAGTAAACAAAAATCCTCAAGCTCCCATCCACCTTCTTGGCAAACAGAATCGAGGCTACCTAGGGAGAAAAATTGGGCCAGATGAATCCCTTCCCCTGCAAGTCCTATAGTTGTACCCTCAGCTCGCGAAGCTCAGAGGGAGCCATCTGATATGCTAGTGTAGATATCGGTGTTGTCCCGGGGTACAGGTCAATGTAAAAGTCCACATCTCTATGAGGAGGTAGTTATGGAACATCGTTAGGGAAAACATCTGCGTACTGGTCCACCACTACAGGATAGCTCAGACTCTCCACATCAACTTCTCCGAGGGTAAGGCAGGCCAACTGATGAGTGATCGGTTGCACCCTCCTCTGAGTAAGTCTGTTCTATGCTGCAAAGTCTCCCTGCTCACCGGTGAAGGTGAACATGGTCTCATCCGTGCGGACACACCGCACTTTGCGCCTAATACAGTCGATATGAGCATGGACTGTAGATAACCAGTCCATACCCAAGATGACGTTGTAAGGCCTCGACGCCACTACGAGGAGATCCCAGCCGAAGATATCGCCTCCTAAAGTAAGCTCAAACTACCGGCACCAGTACGTAATCATCGAGCCTACTCCCATTGGATTCTTTAGCCATAAGTATCAAGCCAATGACTCTGTCAAAATTTTCGAGCTCCAAATGAGGGCAGTAGAAATGAAAGAGTGACCGGAACCTGTGTCTATAATAACTGCAGCTAAGGTGGAGTAGACACAGATCGTACCTCGAATCATCTCCAGAGCGCCATAGTCGTAGGCCTCTTCTTCCTGGAGCTGAGTTCTCCACAGTCCACCTACTCCCTGTGGTTGGGGTGGACCTCCTGGTAGTGGTGGCGATAACACCTTGAAACCTCTCCCACCGCCAACTGCACGACTATCTCCTATGCCACGTCTGCCAGCTGCACGGCCAGATCCTCTTCCACATTCGCCAACTCCCTGTGGTCCACCTCAATCGAACCTCTGTCTTTACCTGGGAGGTCCCTCAACTGTCTTCTAATCATTAGTATGGCGGGTAAGACTATCACAATCCATGTGTCCCTGCCCGCCGCAAGAGTAACATTGCCCGCTCCTGGCATGACTATATTTTTCTCGTGTGCCCCACCCAAATGAACCTGTATCCTGAGGTCATCCTCCCGATGGTCTGGTCTTCTTGTACGACATATGTCTACTTCTAGCTGCAGAAGACTCCACTGCATGTCGACTAGTGGTGGGTCTCGCTGCTGGTGACTGCTCAGTAAAGAAACTCTCCAATAGGAGGGCTCTCTCTAACACCCCCGCCTACGTAAGGATGCTGGGGGAGATCATCGATACTCTGATCTCTCTCCTGAGACCCTCTTAGAAGGTCTAGGCCCAGAATAATGGGCCCCGCACCATATCTGTGGAGTAGCGCGAAAGGTCGGTGAACCTCGCTGAGTATTGTGCCACTGTCATGCTGCCTTGCTGTAGATGAAGTAGCTCCTGTATCTGCACCGCACACAGGGTGGCTGGGACAAACTCTGACCGGAACAGGCTCTCAAAGTCTTCCTAGAGAAATGTGGCCCCGTCATGAACCTGGAGCATCAGGCTCCACCATCTACCTGTTGCTTCCTGAAAAAGACTCGCAGCAAGGATCGCCAGAAGATCGGACGGTGTCCCTACTAGTCTGAGGACTCTCACCACAGCCTCCAGCCAATCCTCAACTGCCTGTGGGTCAGTCTCGCCCCAAAACATGGGCATCCTTTAGCACTGGAACTCTTTAAATTCACTCAGGCGGCGTGCACTCTCTGCTGTTGGGGCTGGTGTCATCGGTGGCCCAACAGGTAGTGGTATCACTAGTGCCTCTGGTGGAAAGGGGCCTTGCACCGAGGCATCATCACTCGGTGGGCTATCCGTATGCACAACTCTCAGAACCCTGGCTGGCTGTCTACGTAGAGGCATCCTGAAAAGAAATAGGTGGGCCACAATCAAAAAATTAAACATGGTGATTGGACTCAAGATATCAAAAAGAAAAACTCTTGAAAAAACACGCGCAATTAGTGTTTTCGTGTACTGAGTCGAACATCAAAAGGCAGGGTCCTGGTGTATGGATACGTTGGCCACTGCACTAACACTAGACTCCCTAAACTGATAACCACACTTAGTACCCTTAACACTATTTCTTCACAGAAAAGAAAGATCAGAGTCTTAAGTTATGCGGTAGAACCTACTCCTCTGATACCAATTTGTCACGACCCGTCGCCCGGGGCCCGTGCCGTGACTACCCCAAGCCCGCCTTCCATACGCCAGGGGCTGAAGACTAGAACCGAAGGCATAAATCCCTAAAACTGGGAAGGCATTGCCTAAATAATCAATAAACAAACACAAACATAGGACAAACTGGAAGCAAACACTAAGTAAAAACTGTAAACAAATGGAGTGATGTAAAGTAAATGGGCTAAAAATACAAGCCCAACTGTAAACTAAAAGTAAACTAAAAAACAAGTACAACTGAAGAAAGGTAAAAAACTGTTACACCATCCACCGGGAAGTCCCACCAGAAGGGTAGGTAGATAAGGCCTCCATAGAACTCCACGTTTGTTCGTCTCCTCTGAGTACCATCACGCCATGTGGTCTAGCTCCGGGTACCATCCAGTCCTGTCCACTCATCCTCAGTCAGCGTTTTCTATCATCTACAACCAACACAATGAGGTGTGGGAAAAATCCATGTAGGGGTGAGTATAACGATACTCAGTAGGGACCCCGAGACCCTCATGGTCTAACAAAATCAAACAAGGATAAACCAAAAAGTATGAAATCAACAGATAACCCCACTTAGGTATTTGCCCATACATATACCTAAGTTATCAAGTAATGCATCTCAATCACAAGGAAACACGAGAGTTACTAACTAAACTCACACAGGTATACAACTTATGTAGATAGATAGAGATGATCAGATATAGCCACTGAATCATCAGAGCTGTCGGACCAACACATGATCTAGGACCAGCTATTTTGTCGAACCAACACAAGATCCAGGAACAGAAGCCAGAAATGTCGAACCAAAACATGATCCAGGAACAGTCGTCAGAGCTATTGGACCAACACATGATCTAGGAACAGCTATTCTGTTGGACCAACACATGATCCAAGAACAGAAGTCTGAATTGTCGGACCAAGACATGATCCAGGAAAAGTTGTCAGTGCACATCCAGCCATAGGGTTTCAACAAAGAACGCTTTATTTTGGGAGGGTACGCTCCTCAATCCAAGTGTAAAATCTTCAAATTCCACCAAGTCCCATGAAAAAGTATTTCAAAGGTATGTCTCATCATAGAGGTCTCAACGCAATAGACGGCGCATCAATCAGACGCCCAGTCTGTGAGTTATTAGCTTTTTAGTCTCGGGGGCCCGATTGGATTCATGTATGATCCAACCTAAATATATCTCAACACTACCCCGAACTCCAATGGGCTTTACTCAAAAGGACCGTCGTTCTCCAAGAAAACCAGTGTCGCTTATGGTTCGTCAAACAGTCATCTGGTACCAAAGATGCGTCCAAAGGAAGTAACAGGGACAGTAATGGGCATGGGCCCGATCCAACCCGGTCGGACCAAATTCGCCCAACCCAGACTAGGAAGACCCGGTCTGGGTCGACCCGGTCAACCCGCTAGGCTCGGTCCGGCCTGCTGGGCCCGTTCCACCGTACTGTAGGGGCGGTTCGGCCCGAAGGTCTCCACGTAGGCGGATCGGCCCGGAGGCAGGGGCCGGTTCATCCAGAACCATGTGGGGCGTGGCTTAGGTGGCTCGGCCCAGAAAGCCAAGCCGGTTCGGCCAGCGGTGCCGCAAAGGACGTCGCGGGTCGGCTCGGGTGGCCGGCACGGCTCGGCCTATTCGGCCAGGAGCCGGGGTGCGGGCAGGCCATGCGGGGCATGGGTAGGCCGACAGGGCGCTGGCCAGGGCACGGGCAGGCCGTGCGGGGCATGGAAAGCGCGTGGGCAGGCCGTCGGGGTGCGCGTGCAGCGCACAGGTAGGCTGTGGAATGCCAGGTAGGGCGCGGTTAGGCCGTAGGGGCATGAGGGCAGCGCGGGGGTAGGCCGCGGGGCGCTGGGTAGAGCGTGGTTAGGCCAGTGGGGGCGTGCGGGCAGGTCGGTGGGGCGAGCGGGCAGTCCGCGGGTAGGCGGGCCAGCAGCCGGGGGTGGTCGGGCAGTCCGATTCGGCATGGTTTGGGCCAGCGTGGGCCGGCAGGGTTCGTTCAGTAACATCGGTGCGCCATGGGGGAAGCACGGTTCACGGAGGCCATGGGTAGTGTGGCCTTTGTCGTTGGCGCCTTCGTCACCTCGTTGCCATTTCATTGCCATGCCGAAAGAAACTTCACAAAGAGATCGGCGGAGGGAGTCGGGCCATGTTAGTTTGGCCCGCACCCTCTGCGTTTAGGGATGATAACAATTGGTTCAACAAATAAGAAGAAAGTTGACAAATAATTGTTTACAATACATCGCATTGATTCCTTTTTAAACGAAGATGAGAAGAAGGAAAGGAATAATACTCAAGGTAAACCCCCTACCCTTTATCATTTCTCGACGATAAAGTCACAGGAAGATGATGGCGTTGTCATCATTCGTCGCTTCTGCCATGCACTTCCAATCCAAGCTCATGCATTGGTTCATTGACGACAATGAGGATGGTAGATTGGTTGAATACATCCCGCGTTAATGGGGGTCCCAAGGAAGAAAGTCGAGGAATATCGTTCTTCCTTTTCGAAGGTGTTCTTTGTTGGGATCCTTATCCCAATATTTTCTCCCAAGTTCCTCCTTTCTCTCCACTCCACCCAAAAAAGAAATCGTAGCCAAATAATATATTAGGATCTATTATGTTCGTTGGCGTAAATTCAAATTGAGTTATTTAATTAAATGAGTTGACTCATTTAAATAATGGGGTGTAGTTGGCATAACAATTCAAATTGGATATTTAAATTAGGTGGCTCCACCTAATTAATGCTTGAGAGGTGGAACAAATTAAATTAAATGGGCGTTGGATCCATTAAGGTGGAGAAGGTCAAAGGGTTTCTCTGTAACACCCCGAGAGTTTATGAAAAATATTCTTTTAATTTCATTAATGTCTTGTGTTGTATTCTACACCAAGATTACCTTGCGCTGTACGCAACACCGTATTAGCTTGTAGTATACGCAACACTATTCTTGGATCGTGTTACACACAATTTTGATAATAGTTATTCTACGCAACATTGAGTATATATATATATATATTCAATGTATAAATGAAATATGGTTGGATTCTGTTATACGAAACAACGAAGGAATCTTTCACAACACGCAACCCTGACTTGGCTTGCATTACACGCAATCGCGACCTTCCTCGATAGCGTGTGTTGTACGTAATACTGGGTTTTAATAAACAAAGATATATTATTATAATATTGTCATGAACTAGCCGTTATGAATAGTTTTAACAAAATTTTGAATTTTATAACATTATTATTCATCTTACACATTTTCTATAACATGGTATAAGAACAAAATAATTTTTTTGGGTAAAATAAGTATTTTTCAAAAAATGCAGTTTTGCCGCCTTTTGATGGCGCACCCACTTTAAATCTAGTTATTGACATGTTTATAAGTTAAATTTGACAAAATTAAATTCTTCTTTTGAATCAGGATATAAAAATTTACATTACATAAAGTTTTGATATTTTTCGGATAACTTTCATATTTTAATGAATAGTAAAAACACGCTATATTTTAATTAAAAACAACTTTTTTCATCGTAATATCTTATGTGGTTAAATTACAATATTGAATGGTTTTAAAGTATAAATAGAATATATTTTTACCATTTAATATAATGTATTTCATTAGCATTGATTTTACCTTGAATTCGTAGGTTAAATCAATTCAATCTTTTGCAATGTTTTAAAGAAAAACTCGTTTTCTTTCGACAACGGGATAAATTTTAATTTAATTTCTGCATCTTTTGTGTATTTAATTTGGAAAAATGGATTACTTATTTGGAATCAGTGGGTCCAAATTATGTTAATAAGCTACTTTTTATTTTTGGGCATTATGAATAGTAACTACGATAAATTTTATTTACCATAGTTAAAGGTAAATCGAGTAATTAAGGGTAAATATAATATTTTAAAATTACCCTAACAAATGTCAAAATCCTATTGGATGACTAAAGGACGACCCATATCACCTAAGGGTTGGATTAGATTCATTTAATTAAATTTTTTCAATGAAAATAATTTAATTATTATTAAAACCAAAGAATGTGACAACATGTTACTTTCTTAAATCTTATAAGTATAATAATTTTAATCTAGTGACAAACTTCATGAAACTTCGAACATGAATAGTCTCCTAAAATCTAATACAATTATCTACATCATAGGAATTTATTTATAATTTTTAGGGATTAAATAATTATCATTTATTATGACACAAAGATGATGCAGTAATTGTCTTATTAATGAAATATTGACATAATTGATGTTATAAATGCCCAAATAAATGTAATTTAAGACTTTTTATGACTTACACTAAATTTCTAGGTTAATATGACATGTTATTGTTTATTTAAGTAACTTTTTTTGAACTTATCATTCTGTTATGAATTTCATAAAAATCATGTACCAAATAGTGTCAAAATTGACATAAAATAGTTTTTAAAACAAATATTATATTATTCATTGTTATTTTATTCCTAAAAATTTAAGGTTAGGCCAAATGACTTAGATAAGATTATATATATTAATAATAAACAACTTGGGGTTCTTTTGGCTTGATATAGTATGTTTATTAACCATATAGTGTAAGAAAACAAAAAGACACGGTAAAAGTTAAATTATTTAACTTAGAGTTAAATCTAATTGATAAGGTTAAAATAATAACCTAAACTTGTCGAAATCCTATTGGATGAGATTATTTCGACCCATACCCACCTTATCCTCGAAATAAATCAATTTTGAGCTATTTAAAACCGAACTTGACTTTATAATAAAATAATATTTTTAGTTATTCCAAAGATGCCCCTCTCCTCCCTTATAAAAGGGCACCTACTCCCTATCTTCCTCACACAACTTTGAGCCTTCAAGATCGGACAACCCCTGCAAAATTCTATTATCCACTTCCCTAGAAACATTCTAGAGGTTCTGGTCTTCCTCAAAGACCAATTTTAGTGCCCTAAGAGGAGGTCTCAAAGAGGCGCTTCAAAGAAGAGGTAATTTCCGTTACCGATTCTTTCACCCTTATTTCTTCTTCCACTTATTCTTCTTAGGTTGCTTCATTATGAAGTAATAAAATCAGTATCACTCATATAATGATATATTATTATAAGTATGAAATAATCCTATTTCACCATCTATCCATCCTACGGAAAACAAAATCACCGCGCGTGCGTACGTACGGAATATCGTCTCCACGCCGTGGTGAAATATATTTTCCACCACCGCCTTACTTGGATGGGTATAATGGTGTATATAATGACTATATATTAATATTATAAAGTGATACTGATTCTTAAATAGTATACATACACTCCAATACAATTCCACGATCATAGGAACGATATCATCACTCGTGCGTACGTACGGAATACCGTCTCCACGATGTGATGTGACTCGTTCTACATGATCTTCATTTCATAATGATTATATAAATGAATTGAATGAATGAATATTATATATATTACACTAATACCATTCTGGAAATGTGTTATCTATAACCTGATGAAAAAGAATAAGAATTTATTCGACAAAACACGCATAAGAATAAAATGTTATAAACACCCGAATAACATGTAGCAATGAAATATTACTACTAAGAAGCTAAGAATATGACCATATATGATATCAAAAAAATAAGTATGATTCTGGAATAAGTCAATAACATTATTTAAATCATTATACAGGAGGTTCGGACACTTACAAAGAAAGTCGGACCTAAGGAAAGGGAAATATCACAATCTCATTTTTATCCGAGATTGTTTGTACTTTGGTATTTACTGGGGTGTATTTTATCATCTAAATCCATGTTTCCTCAATATGTAATTTTATTTCAATCCACCTATAATTGTTTAAATCCATTTTTACCCTTTGGTGAGTTTATAGTAAAAGATATGAAAGGAATCTTTTGTCGTTTTTCGTACGAGGTACTTTTTGACTTTTCCGACAAAAGTATGAAGAATGTTTTTTTAAACTTATACGGCATGAATGGATTTTTAAAACATTATTTCCAAGAAGCTTCCTTTAAAAATTTTCAAGTTTATTTTTAATCAACTTCTTTTATTTTATAATTTTACGACATGTTAAGAAAGGAAAAGTGTTTTTGAAGTAGAAAGGATATTTTCCTCAAGAATGAAGTTCAAGTGTTTTATCAAAATTATTTTCCATCTAAGATAATAAAGGGCTATGTTTTTATCCCTATTATTACATTGATTTGATTATGTTGTGAAGGAATTATTTTTATGAATTCCTTTATCTTATATGAATTGTTTTATGATGTCATGATGTTTAAGATTCCCATTTTTATTACATGGGTTATGCAATGATGTATGGTTTATGATTTTGTGGAACACATAAGAATGGTATAATTATGAGATGGGTGGGACCTATATCTCCCTCTAATGCATTGGGTAAATATTTTATATCTCATAAGATAGACATGGCTGGAACGGTAGGTTATACCGGTTCAGTGAAACAGAACTGAAACGAGGGTGACTCGGTTCAGAAAGGGACTTTGTCCACTAAGATAGTCTTGGCAATGAGTCTTGACTAACAAGAAATGATTCTCTATGATTATGTGTGTATGCCACAATGTTTCATGTTTTAAGTTATGATTATTGTAATTACATTTCACTGCCATGATTTATCCCATGTTATGAAATTATGCTCTCTTTTGCAGGTTAAGATTTTCAAAATGTTATGTTCTTATGATGTGATTGATATTTATTTTTTTACCCTTACTGAGCATTTGAGCTCACCCTTTTATGTTTTCTTTTCCCCGGGATATAAAGAAATGTTTTAGGTATAAAAAAAGGAAGATTTTTATGGGAGATGTTGAAGATCTTTCAACAGGATTAGAAGATTATATTCCGAGTTTCCAAAGACACTAAACTATTACGATCCTTGTGTGTGTGTTTTTGTTATGTACTAAGTATTCCGCAAATGTAATGTAATGTCAATGTACATCAATCTTCGGGTTTCTACAGTTGGTATCAGAGGAAAGGTTTAGTCAACCTTTGGAAACTAGGATGCGAAAATGTTAGTGAGATCCCTAAAGATATTTCTAAGGTATGTCTAAGTCTAGGGATGTCCCTAAGGTTAAGTATACGTATAGGTTATAGTACTAGAATTACTCTAACGATCATAGAATTAAACCTAAGATGTTAGATATTTAAGGTACTCCCACTTTATTATGTTGTTTTCCCTAGCATGATTTTTTCCTCTCACACTATTCTTTTTGGGTTTTAGACGATGGCTGGAACCCGAAGGAACTGTGTTGATCAATGTAATGGACAATGCAATGATTTCCCTCCTGAACAAACAAATGTTATGGGAGATGGAGTGCAAAATCTTATTACTATACTTACACAAGCTATGAATCATTCTGGACTTCCAAATGAGCAGAGAAGGGAACAATATTCTATTGAGTCCTTCATGAGGCAACGTCCACCTTCTTTCAGTGGGTCTTCCGATCCACTTGTTGCTGAACAATGGATCAGTACCACTGAAATGATATTTTCAGTTCATCAATGTTATGAGCATGATAAAGTCATCTTAGCAGTATATCGTTTGGAAGGTGAAGCTGATCAATGGTGGAATCTTATCAAGAATACGAGGCCAAGAGATGAAATTGAGTCCATGGAATGGGACGAGTTCAAGAACTTATTTTTCAATAAGTACTTCCCTCATATTCTCCGAACAAAGATGGAGAAAGAGTTTCTTGAACTGAAGCAAAACAATGATGAATCTGTTGGTACCTATGAAGCAAATTTTACAAGACTTGCAAGGTACGCTTCTGGTATTATTATCCAACCTGAGAGTAAGATAGATCGGTTCTTTAGTGGCTTAAAACCAAGTCTTCGAAGGGCGTTAGCCATAAGGGAATTCAATAGCTATGAGGAAATCGTTCGATGTGCTCTCAAAGTCGAGATGGAGATTGGAGTAACCCATCAGTCATATGGGTTTGATAAGAAGAGGAAAATGGAATTCAAAGGAAAATCTAAAGAGCACACTGAAAAGAAGATGAGCTTTCCCTTATGCTCAAAGTGTGGAAAGAAACATGGAGGGAGTTGTCTTAAAGGGACAAGTAAATGTTTCAAATGTGGAAATTAAGGTCATCGGGCATTTGAATGCCACGATGATGGGAAGAAGATTTCTAATGATGCAAACAAAGGAAGGGATACACAGAATGAACCTACTACACTTCAATGTTTCAAGTGCAAGGAAATGGGGCATTATGCTAATAAATTCCCTAATCCAAGGGTTAGTGATGATCGACATGAGCAACCGCTTAAGGAAAAGGACAAAGGGAAGTCACATGCGATCATTATTGGCGATGTTGAATATGACAACGATGTGGTGGAATGATTAAGTGTTTATGTAATGGGATTCCAAAATAATGTTGTATCATAAAGTATTGGAATATTTATGTATTGGTATAATGTGGTATTCAAAGTGATTGAGATATTTTTGGAAATAAAATGATATGCGCATAATGAAGGGAAAACGAGAAAATGAAATGTTTAACAGTATTCATGAGCTCATTATTGATATAAGGACTAAGTGATATAATGGTTTGAGTATATAGAATTTTGAGGATTTTGGTATGTGGAAAGTGTTAACTTTTAACTGCATTCATGTTTTCACTAAGGTTCAATGGGTATTCAAGAGAGTACATTATTAAGGCCTTTGAATGTTTGGAATGTGACCAACAAGACATATTTTATGATATATGGGGATCAACGATGGTATTAAATCTCTGGTAATCGTTTTCACTATATTATGAGAGTGGACTGATGTATTATGGATAAGCCTAAAGATTGGAATGGATTATGTTGGACATAAGTTAGTATTGTTTAAGGATAGAAGTTTTTTTGATATTATTGATGGGGTGTTATAGTAATATAGTTTTAGAAAAAGGACAACCTATGGGACGGGCGACAGCCCATCGCGTCGGACAAGGCTGTGGGAATTGAACCCACAACCGAAGTGCGACTGGCCTTTATCGCCTACCACTGACCTACAGGAAGTCCCTGTTTAGTAGAAACTAGTTATATTATATTACGCAGTATGATATATGAAGTATAAGTCCATTTTAGGAACCCTATATGATGAATCTCACTATAGATGGACTTATGTATTTTTTGATAACTTTTCTAACCTTTTGTTTGAGATAGATGGAATGGCCCATCATTCTATCACATGATCTGCTAACACATCACGAATGACAAATTCAACTTCATTTCTTTAAGAGATGAAGTGGAAATTGTCCAAAGAACGACAAACGGTGAGACTATACCAAAATCACGAAAGTATTTCTTCTAATTACAATTTCATCAACTTTAGGGAAATGATCTTGAAAACCAAAAATGTTGTCCTAGTTCTCTTATATCTGATGAATCAGATGGTACCTTAGATCAGCACAAATTTATGGATTTGTGATTGCTGGCTTTTCCATAGCCATGTTCTCTACCACTCTCCATCAGAAGATGATGGTTAGATTTCTCTTCCATATCCATATTTTAACCTACGTGGAAACCCAGTGATTAGTTTATTTGGGTAACTGTTACATTTCATACTTTTGTTTTTAAAGATTGGTTTTGGTATTCCTTTTTACGATGTGGGTTTCTATTAAAGAAACTTTCGAATAGTAAACCATTTACAACCCCAAAGAATTTCGAGGGCGAAATTAATTTTAAGGGGGGTAGAATGTAACACCTCGAGAGTTTATGAAAAATATTCTTTTAATTTCATTAATGTCTTGTGTTGTATTCTACACCAAGATTACCTTGCGCTATACGCAACACCGTATTAGCTTGCAGTATACGCAACACTATTCTTGGATCGTGTTACACACAATTTTGATAATAGTTATTCTACACAACATTGAGTGTATATATATATATATATTCAATGTACAAATTAAATATGGTTGGATTCTGTTATACGAAACAACGAAGGAATCTTTCACAACACGCAACCCTAACTTGGCTTGCATTACACGCAATCACGCCCTTCCTCGATAGCGTGTGTTGTACGCAATACTGGGTTTTAATAAACAACGATATATTATTATAATATTGTCATGAACTAGCCGTTATGAATAGTGTTAAATAAATTTTGAATTTTATAACATTATTATTCATCTTACACATTTTCTAGAACATGGTATAAGAACAAAATAAATTTTTCAGGTAAAATAAGTATTTTTCAAAAAATGCAGTTTTGCCGCCTTTTGATGGCGCACCCACTTTAAATCTAGTTCTTGACATGTTTATAAGTTCAATTTGAAAAAATAAAATTATTCTTTTGAATTAGGATATAAAAAATTACATTAGATAAAGTTTTGATATTTTTCGGATAACTTTCATATTTTAATGAATAGTAAAAACACGCTATATTTTAATTAAAAACAACTTTTTTCATCGTAATATATTATGTGGTTAAATTATAATATTGAATGGTTTTAAAGTATAAAAGGAATATATTTTTACCATTTAATATAATGTATGTCATTAGCATTGATTTTACCTTGAATTCGTAGGTTAAATCAATTCAATCTTTTGCAATGTTTTAAAGAAAAACCCGTTTTCTTTCGACAACGGGATAAATTTTAATTTAATTTCTGCATCTTTTGTGTATTGAATTTGGAAAAATGGATTCCATATTTGGAATCAGTGGGTCCAAATTATGTTAATAAGCTACTTTTTATTTTTTGGCTTATGAATAGTAACTACGGTAAATTTTATTTACCATAGTTAAAGGTAAATCGAGTAATTAAGGGTAAATATAATATTTTAAAATTACCCTAAAAAATTTCAAAATAATATTGTATGACTAAAAGACGACCCATATCACCTAAGGGTCGAATTAGATTCATTTAATTAAATTTTTTCAATGAAAATAATTTAATTATTATTAAAACCAAAGAATGTGACAACATGTCACTTTCTTAAATCTTATATGTATAATAATTTTAATCTAGTGATAAACTTCATGAAACTTCGAACATGAATAGTCTCCAAAAATCTAATACAATTATCTACATCATAGGAATTTATTTAGAATTTTTAAGGATTAAATAATTATCATTTATTATGACACAAAGATGATGCAGTAATTGTCTTATTAATGAAATATTGACATAATTGATGTTATAAATGCCCAAATAAATATAATTTGAGACTTTTTATGACTTACACTAATTTTATAGGTTAATATGACATGTTATTGTTGATTTAAGTAACTTTTTTCGAACTTATCATTCTGTTATGAATTTCATAAAAACCATGTACCAAACAGTGTCAAAATTGACATAAAATAGTTTTTAAAACAAATATTATATTATTAATTGTTATTTTATTCCTAAAAAGCTAAGGTTCGGCCAAATGACTTAGATAAGATTATATATATTAATAATAAACAACTTGGGGTTCTTTTGGTTTGATATAGTAAGTTTATTAACCATATAGTGTAAGAAAACAAAAAGACACGGTAAAAGTTAAATTATTTAACTTAGAGTTAAATCTAATTGATAAGGTTACAATAATAACCTAAACTTGTCTAAATCCTATTGGATGAGAGGATTTCAACCCATCCCCACATTAGAATCGAAATAAATTAATTTGTAGCTATTTAAAACCGAACTTGACTTTATAATAAAATAATATTTTTAGTTATTCCAAAGATGCCCCTCTCCTCCCTTATAAAAGGGCACCTCCTCCCTCTCTTCCTCACACAAATTTGATCCTTCAAGCTCGGCCAACCCCTGCCAAATTCTCTTCTCCACTTCCCTAGAAACATCTTAGAGGTTCTGGTCTTCCTCAAAGACCAATTTTAGTTCCCTAATAGGAGGTCTCAAAGAGGCGCTTCAAAGAAGAGGTAATTTCCGTTACCGATTCTTTCACCTTTGTTTCTTCTTACACTTCTTCTTATTAGGTTGTTTCATTATGAAGTAATAACATCAGTATCACTCATATACTGATATATTATTAGAAGTATGAAACAATCCTATTTCACCATCTATCCATCCTACGGAAAACAAAATCACCGTGCGTGCGTACGTACGGAATACCGTCTCCACGCCGTGGTGAAATCTATTTTCCACCACCACCTTACTTGGATGCGTATAATGGTGTATATAATGACTATATATTACTATTATAATGTGATACTGATTCTGAAATAGTATAGATACACTCCAATACAATTCCACGATCATAGGAACGATATCATCACTCGTGCGTACGTACGGAATACCGTCTCCACGATGTGACGCGACTCGTTCTACATGATCTTCATTTCATAATGATTATATAAATGAATTTAATGAATGAATATGATATATATTAAACTAATACCATTCTTTAAATTAGTTATCTATAACCTAAAGAAAAAGAATAAGAATTTATTCGACAAAACACGCATAAGAACAAAAAGTTATAAACACCCGAATAACAAGTAGCAATGAAATATTACTACTAAGAAGCTAAGAATATGACCATATATGATATCAAAAAAATATTTATGATTCTGGAATAAGTCAATAACATTATTTAAATCATTATACAGGAGGTTCGGACACTTACAAAGCAAGTCGGACCTAAGGTAAGGGAAATATCACAATATCATTTTTATCCGAGATTGTTTGTACTTTGGTATTTACTGGGGTGTATTTTATCATCCAAATCCATGTTTCCTCAATATGTAATATTATTTCAATCCATATACAATTGTTTAAATCCATTTTTACCCTTTGGTGAGTTTATAGTAAAGGATATGAAAGGAATCTTTTGTCGTTTTTCATACGAGGTACTTTTTGACTTTTCCGACAAAAGTACGAAGAATGTTTTTTTTAACTTATACGGCATGAATGGATTTTTAAAACATTGTTTCCAAGAAGATTCCTTTACAAGTTTTCAAGTTTATTTTTAATAAACTTCTTTTATTTTATAATTTTACGACATCTTAAGAAAGGAAAATTGTGTTTGAAGTAGAAAGTATATTTTCCTCAAGAATGAAGTTCAAGTGTTTTATCAAAATTATTTTCCATCTAAGATAATAAAGGGTTCTATTTTTATCCCTATTATTACATTGATTTGATTATGTTGTGAACGAATTATTTTTATGAATTCCTTTATCATATATGAATTGTTTTATGATTTCATGATGTTTAAGATTCCCATTTTTATTACATGGGTTATGCAATGATGTATGGTTTATGATTTTGTGGCACACATAAGAATGGTATCATTATGAGATGGGTGGGACCTATATCTACCTCCAATGCATTGGGTAAAGATTTTATATCTCATGAGATAGACATGGCTGGAACGGTAGGTTATACCGGTTCAGTGAAACAGGACTGAAATGAGGGTGACTCGGTTCAGAAAGGGACTTTGTCCACTAAGATAGTCTTGGAAATGAGTCTTGACTAACAAGAAATGATTCTCTATGATTATGTGTGTATGCCACAATGTTTCATGTTTTAAGTTATGATTATTGTAATTACATTTCATTGGCATGATTTATCCCATGTTATGAAATTATGCCCTCTTTTGTAGGTTAAGATTTTCAAAATGTTATGTTCTTATGATGTGATTGATATTTATTTTGTTTACCCTTACTGAGCATTTGAGCTCACCCTTTTATGTTTTCTTTTCCCCAGGATATAAAGAAAGGTTTTAGGTATAAAAAAAAGGAAGATCTTTATGGGAGATGTTGAAGATCTTTCAACAGGATTAGAAGATTATATTCCGAGTTTCCAAAGACACTAAACTATTACGATCCTTGTGTGTGTGTTTTTGTTATGTACTAAGTATTCCGGAAATGTAATGTAATGTCAATGTATGTCAAGCTTCGGGTCTCTACATTCTCCCCATTTAATGGGGATTTGAGGAGGTTTTACCCTCCTCCATTAATAGGGGTTAAGCCTCGTGTGGTCCCCACATCATAACCTCTCATGGGAGGTTATGCTCGGGTGGGCCCCACCACCATAACCTCCCAAGGGAGGTTAAGATGTGGTGGTCCCACCTACAACTACCATCTGGAGGTTTTAACCAACCAACCTCCACATGGATGTTAAAAATAAAATAAATTGAGCTTACTTTATTTTATTACTTCACATGAAATCCCGAAAACTAACTTTTATCATTGACTCACTAACGTCGAATTGAAAGTTTTCTTAAGTGAATACCGGCACTGTGAGTTCAACGGTGCTCTCAGATTTCAATTCTGATCACCAGTTCAAAAGTTATAAAAACACGCTCGTACATTTATTGAAGGTACCCGAACAAAACTTCAGAAATTGATTCTGGGCACACTGGGCCTCGGAATCAAGCACCATCAGTTTTCCCAAATGCGTAAAACTCCCACGTATTTAAGAAAAAAAAATCCAAAGAATTTTTAGGTCTTTACATCTACTATTATTTTTTGGATGGATAATTCCAATAATGTATGGTAGATAATTTTTAGAGAATATTATCATTATGTTGACATAACCGGTGGAGGTAGGAGGTCACTCATTAAGCTAGTAACCATATGTTATGTACACATCAACCATATCTAGTATGTACTTTTATTTTATAATTTATATAAAAATAGATGTAAATTATTCATTTTTTATTCTTATAATAATTTTACTAGAATAATATTATAGAGGTAGATATTTATAAGTGGATGTACATTGATCTTGTCATTGGAGATATTACTGGTGGTTGATAGTGTCAAATTGGTTTCAATAAATTTTTTAATTTCAATTTAATTGAATATAATATTTTGACTATTTTAACATAAAATTGAATTTGAATGAACCATTTGAGGTTTGGAATTCTCAAACACATGACGAGAGTCTGGGTGAATCTATGGGTCATGACATTTGTGCAGTATGATTTGATAATGCAGCATGTATGCAGGTGACACAACATTATTTCGAGAAAAGACGAGTTGTTGGTATTAGTTCTCGATTGACATGTGAAATTTATTATTGTGCTATTTCATCTTCATCATCTAGTTTGAGGGGACCTCACAGAGGGTCTTCATCATCAACTAAAAATTGTGAGGAGAATCTATGAGCTTAGGATAAGGTTATATAGACCCTATGTGGAGAGAAAGAAGAGTTTCATCAACATCTTAAGTAATAAAAGGATGATTTGGATTGAGTATATGGACATAAGTAATATTAGATGGTGGACATGTGATTCCTAGTGCAAGGTATAGGGATGAAGTTCCCTCCACAACCTCTCACAAATGACCCCCCTAGTGATTTTTTTATTTTTTAACACATTTATTATGATAAAAATAATAATGAACTTATTTTTGTAAAATTATTTTTAATTCATATATTTATAGTTTTATATCTTATTTTTTATATAAAAATGAGAATTTTTATTAATTATTTACTATTTATTAAATTTTTTTCATTTTTTTATATTATTTTCGACTAGATTTTATCCCGCCTCAAGTGTATTTTTAAGGGAGATAAATCCCATTGTACCTATTGAATTTTATAAAATTGTAACATTATTTTTTCCTTGGGTGAATCCCATATCGCATAAAAAAAATTGTGATGGATCATGAACCCATCACAAATGACCTGTCTCAAACATATCTTATTCTTGTATAGCCCTTCCACGGTTGATTGAGATCCCCACCAAATCCCTTCCCTCTTCATGATTGATCTCTGTACTACAAAAACTACCTCTTCAAAATTGATATCTCATCTGTAGTGCCTCCCCCTTCCTAACCAAGCCCTTTGTAGTGCCTTCATCTTCACAATCAATCCCCTATGAATTTTCTCCCTGTTCTCCATTGATCCCCTCCACAATACTTCCCTATTTAGGATCAATAAAATCTAATTCAATGAAATTCAATTCTACTATAAATTTTTTGGTTTCAATTAATTTTATTTAAATCTATTTGGGTTTTTTAGTGTGGTATAACCTGATTCTGTTGGGCTATGGGTGATTTAATTTAGGCCAACTTGGTTTATTTTAGTTTTTTTTATCATTCAGTTTATTTATGGTATATTATTCTCTAGTTGAATCTATTCAGTTCAATTTAGTTAAATTAATATTAGTAGACATCATTTTAGGGTAATTCATAGTTTTATTGGATTATGGCATAGTAAGCTGCAAAGATCTCGTAGAGATGTGCCATGTGGCATGACATGCGGCGTTCACCTCATGAAACCAAAGAGGATGTCATTAAAAATAATATATTAATTTCTCAAAAAAATTTAAATTCAAAAAAATATAAATTATACAAAAATAGTATAATCTAAAGAGTATATCAATTCTTGGTAAAATGTTAATAACACAATAAATCATAGAGAAATTATTTTTGAAACAATAAATAGAATTTATATTGCTGACCTACCCTATGTGACCTATTACAATGATGGGGACTCATTTTTCTAGTACAGAAGTGTTGGAGTCGTTAAGGATAGGGAATTTATATATATATTTATTTTAAAATTTTGGAGTCCTTTTTTTTAATATAAAACTTTTCTTTTAAAATCACTTTCTTCATATTTTTTCAAAATTTCATCCATTTCTTCAACAAAGAAACACTACACATCCTATAAAGGAACACATCAAAAAAATTATGTTTTTCCCTTGAATAATTCCTTGCCTAATCCATGGAAGGGATATCACTATGATCCTCACAACATCATACACCAAGGCGCACACATCACCACACCTTTAATTACCATGGTTCCAGTTTTTTTAGTTTAAAATTCTTGGGTTAGTTGTTGATTTATTCTACTACATTAAATAATAAATGGTTAGTTTGAATTATGTTAGTTTAGGTTATTTTTATTTAGATCTATTATGAATGAGTCATGTTTATTTGATTTTCATCTATTTTTGTTTCTTAAAAATATTCTATTTTATTAACTTTGTTTTTTGGGGGAAGATTTAGATAATTTTTGTTCTCTTTAGGTTATACTAGGTGAGTTCAATTTAGTTTATTATTGTTTGACTACATTTTTTTGATCTGGCTTGGTCCCATTCCATTTTAGTTCATGTGGTATTGATCATTTGGTGTTAGTTTTGTTTAGTAATGTTTGGTTCAGGTTGGGTAGGTTAGATCATTTTTATTTTTTTAGTTTTTTATGAATATATTATTTTATATTCCATTATATCTAGTTTGATTCAAGTTATTTTTTTATCTTAGTTCATATTTTATTTTTCTAGGATGGATTAATTCATTCATATTATTTTATTGGTTTTCATAAACATCATTGGGGTTAGTTTTATTCAGTTTGATTTAGTTTAGTTCCCTTTGAATTTTTTTAGTCAATGAGTTGAATTGTTGTTACTTAAAATAATAAATATTACTAACTATTGGATTATTTTTATTAAAATTTAATGATTTTGAATGTATAAGCTTGATTGGGTCGTAGATGAGTTTCCTATTAAGTTCTGATATTTTTTCGATTTTGTATTCAATAATGGTTTAGACTACAGATTAATTTGTTTCCCATTTTTTATCACAATAGAGGCCCATGGTCAACATGTTATATATGAGTTACTACATCACAAAAAAAATTCTTTGAAATCAAATATCATGGTTATTTTCAAAATATAGAAAAAATTTACGTGGAGAATGATGATGATTTTTCTAAAAGGATAAGAATGAAAAATTTTATTTTCTATTTTTTTATATTTTTTCTTCAAACCAAAACATCATATATAGAATTGGAAGACTAAATTAATATGGGAACATAGATTTTATATAATGATCACAATTATGATGTTGAGCATGTTGAAAAGATGTTTGAATATATGAAGACCCCAGTATACTAGTCATGTAGAAAAATGACCAAAATCATGTTTTTAATATGATTGTATCATGAAAAAACAATGTACGAATTTAGTTATACTAAAATTGATGATCTAGAAACCTTTTTAAAGGACTTAATTCTTAATGATACATGTATTCCTAAAAATTATTATATTAAATCATAGTTGGTCTAAAAATATGGATTTTTTTGTTCTCAAATTCATGCATGTTGTAAATAGTGGTTTCTATTTTTGAAGGTTAATGCCTAATTAAATGAATTAAAAGAATTTAGTACATAAAAATGGAAGACTAATAAAGTTGTAACTCAATCCCATGTACCAGAGAAAGTAATTTGTCACATTACACTTATTCCTATACTTCATAAAAATTTTATGTCAAAAAAATGGAAATGATTATAATATATAATTAAGATTAAATAAATAAGGATAATGATGATATAGTTCATTATACTTATAGTTTATAGTGGAAAATATTTGATAGGTTACATCCTAATTTTGTAGATGACCCACTGAATGTTATATTAGGATTGTCATGTGATAGTTTCAACCCATTTCAGCATATGTATATTCCACATAGTACATGGTATGATTTCATTTATATTTATAATTTTCTATAATGGAACTGTATAAAATATATATATTTACTATTATGAGTATATTTATTTCTAGACCAAATGATCCGGGAAATAATGTTGACATATGCTTGTAACCATTAATAGATGAGTTTCAAGAGCATTGAAACATTTGGGTGTAGACATATAATGCATTTAGAAATGACTAATTTATGTATCATGCGACATTATTTGAGATAATAAATTATCTCCCTAATTATATAATGATGTTTGGTTATAGTACCAATAGAATATTATCCTACCCTATTTGTTTGGAAAAAAAATATGAGATATTAAAGTTCTAATGAACTTTTAATTTCATAGGGAATTAAAGATATCTATAAAAGTATCATTTATATAATAAACATATTAAATGGTTTGATAATTCCATAGAGACAAGTGAATTACCACAATAAATTTCAGGGGTTGATATCCTTAAAGAACATGTTGGTTTGAATTTATTTCTTGGATAGGTTTAGTCAATTTCCTGAAATTGGAAGAATGTTCCTTAGAATATTTAAAATAATTGGATATAAGAAATGATATTCATTGAGTTTTCAAATTGGTCATAAATGTTTCTCTATAATTACATTGGAGTAATTCATATTGAGAAAAATGTGTATGAAATGTTACTTTAAATTATTATAAATGTCAAAGAAAAAACAAAATATGATTTTTGGATACATCATCATTTAATGGATTGGGTTATAAAACCAAGTCATAATCCTGATTTAATTGGTCAGAATCAATGGAAAGTACATTTTTCTTATTTTTTGATGAAAATTCTAGAGAAAAAATGATTTCCTTAAGTCCTGGAAAGTTTGAATATTCCATATGGTAATTTGAGTGACATTTCAAAATGGGTAAATACATAAGATGTTATACTAAAATCCCTAAACACCCATTATTATGATTTAATGTTTCAAGAATTTGTTCATATTTCCATTCATCATTTACTTTCACACAATGTTAGGGTCTCTATGATTTGATTATATCACTTTTTATCAAGAAATTTTTTCAAAAATATTAAACAAATTTTTTTTAAAAAAGCTACTTAAAGATATACACATAATTCCTTTCAACATGCAGAAAATATTCCCTCCATTATTTTCCAAATGTATGTTACATATGATCATGCATCGTTAAATAGAAGTTCATTTTTTTATCCAGTTTCTAGTCACAATATGTATTCAATAAAATAAGGATGTTAACATTGATATCTTATGTTAGAAATTTGAATCATCCCTAAGTATCTATTTTGAATGATTATTTAGTGTAAGAATGCATGGATTTTTGTTCAATTTATTTGTTTATTCTCACAATGAGATCTAATCATAAAATGAGAAATGAAGATGAGTAGTGTGATCCCATTGAGAAAACATTTCCATCATAATCCCAAATGGGTGGTGAAATATTTATCATACAGGTTTTTTACATTGAGTTGGTTTGAGTGGGAAATAGATCATCATATGGAATTATTCAACTATGGTGTGGTTGATTATTTCATCATGTAACTAAAATTATAAATATATTCATTTTTATTGTGTATTTTTTTGTAATTTCTAATTACATTAAATTGTCATATTTTTAGAGAACGTAGTGAAATTAAAAAAAAAGAGCACATCATTCTTTATATATCAAGAAGTGGGAGAAATTAAACATTAAATAATTTTATTCATGGTAGAATCCAAATTTAAAAGATTACTTTTTTATAGAACCAAATCATTATTAGTTACCTAATATTTTATGTTAATATATTTCAAGCCCAAATATTACCAAATGATGATGTATCTTCTATAAAATTGAATTGTCATTTCGTCAGACCAATGTGGTATATGATTGTAAAGAAATGGTGTTAAATTATTTTAAATTCGTTATAAATAGTATTTCAATAAACATGAAAAAGATAATAATAATGTCATGATAAGACTAATAACATATTTTTATTCTAGTGTGTGAGATAGACAACCTCAATCATGAAATATGTTATATTATGGGTTGTTGAGAGAATTTTTTTATTAGATTACTATGAACATGTTCATTTCACAATAACAAAATTAAAGTGGTTTGATTTAATTATACAACAAAGATTTTATATATATAGTTCTTGATTTTGAGTGATTGAGATGAATTGTCAGCTGTGAACATATGATCCTTAAATTTATTCATCACAAGATAGAAATTGTGTTATGTAAATGACCTATTAAAACAGAAATTTTTTGTTGTTATTGACGTTATTCTGAGACATATTTTTTATTATGGAATATATGCTAGTGATATTTTGAATAAAATGGTCCATATTCACTCAAATGCATCATTCAGTGATATGTATGGTTCAATATCTAGAATGGATTGTAAACTAGATATTATAATAGATAATGAATAGCATTTACTTGTTTGGAATTATTTAGATTATACTATTCTAACATGGTATATATTTTTCAAAATTTAAAAAATGTTACATAATTAATTTTTATAAAAATATTATACCATTTATCAAGTTTCATAATATTTTTATTTTTCATACATTATTGAAAAATATTTTAATTATTAAACTATTTATTAGGATATTGTAATTATAGTTTCACATTCTTGAAATTTCTTCTACAAAGTGATAATTATTTGGTCATTTATAATTTAATATGGTTAATATTGTTGAAATATATATAATAATTTATAATAAAAATGATCTCAAATTAAGAGTATGTTATCTTTACCACCACAAGTTGTTGTTTTTGAATTGTTTTGTATAGTAACATGGCTTCTATATCCTGAAAATGTGTACCAGATATGTAGTTATATTAAAAATTTAAATATAATATCATGTTGTTTAGTGGAAAACAAATATTAAAATCCATGAAGACAACTAAAAAATTTATTTAGTTTAGTTTGAAACATAAAGGTGAAGAAAAAGTTGTTTTTTAATGTTTTTATTTTGTGAGCAAACAATGCAATAAAAATAAATTTAATAGAATATGTAATGTTTTAAAAATAATATAAATTTTCTTTGAATATTTATGTATATTTAATATTAAATATATTTTTGAAAATTTCCCAACGATTATTGAATTTCAGTTTATTATGTCTTTTGGGGAGGTTCGTAGAAAACAAATGAAGGGAAACAATCCCCGGTTTAGAGAAGATGGTTAAATAAATATGATTTTTCATGTAATTAAACTATTTATTTATTGAATATTTATTAACTTTAAAAAAAATATTTAAGATTAACTAGAATCATCAAGGAGTAAAAATACGTTCAGTAAGGTCAAGTTAGATAGTTTGGAATATAGGAAAAACTCTACAAGACATCCCTCTACATGTCGTCCCTCATAGCCCATTGCTTTGTATTCATTGGGACACTTCCCTCCCATTATGCCTCCCCCTTATATTCCTTTCCCATAATTTGTTGAATATCTTTTTATCCATTTACTCTTATTACTAAGTATTTTAGTTCCTCTAATTCTATCCCTCATCCTTTTCCCTTATCCACATTCATCTCTACTAGGTACGCCTCCATTTTTTATCCCCCATATATGACCATACCCTCTTACCCAACATCAGCATCTACAGTCTCCTATAGAGGAAACTCCTCTAGTTTTAATCACCCAAAATAGTATGCTGAATCAAGCATCGAAAATGTTTTACTATAAATTTCTTAAAAAGTAATGGAGTTAATAAATTTTTATTAAATTTCATATATATATCTATGTGCATGTGTAAAATATTTATTTCATTTTTCAAGGCCATCTTCATGTAAAATATGTGGTCATACACAGATTCATGTAGTGTGGAATAGAAACACACAAATCATGGTTTAGTATAATGAGGACATTAAAATTATTAGGAAAAATAGTATGTAATTTTTGATTTTTTTGGGGACAGTTAGTACACATAGAAATATTATTCCAATTCAAGCAATCAAGTGAAGAAAATATGAAAAGGATGTAAAAGACAAGTCTTGGGTGTAAATTTAGTTAATATATTTTTCGAAATTAATTTAAAATTTCGTTATAACTTTTTATTTACATATTTGTTTTAATGTTCAGCACTGATATAACTTATCAGATAGTCTACTCATAAAGGTTTCTATATTAATGGAATTGGGTGAGATGTGGTTGGCCTAAAATCAAGGAATGCATGTTGGATGAAAACAAAAATAGGTATTGAACATGAAAATATAAAAATATTTAATTAATTCCAAATTTAAAAATTCAAATAAGTAATTTGATAATGCAGTTGTTGCATTTTCAAGGTAATTTACTAAATTTTCCATTTAATTTAGTTTTTTATATTTAGATTCATTAAATTTTAACATGATAGAAAAAAAATGTATGTTTTAAATTAAATATAAATACCCATCCTCGTTCATTGAATGTATTTTTAAGGATATAATTTTCATGAAAAAACTTGAATTTTTTTATATAACCTGATGTCTTTATTAGGATTTAGAGGAGGTTTACGGGCTATCTATTTTCTACTAAATACACCAACTATTTTTTGGTTGATATCTTTATCTTGCTTTTATACAATAGAGTGACTTTTTATTGGGTTGGAATCCTACAATATTTATATATGTATTCATGTATGTTTCCATCATAAATAACAAAACCGCCATGTTTATCTAGTAAAATCTCATCATTTAGCTTACCATTATAGAATGGAGACATCACATCCATTTGAAAAATATTATATCTTCTAAAGAAAAATAAATTTATAGAGAATAATAAAATTATTTATAAAAAACAAGAAAGATGGGTAGCTTAACAGAGTCCCTACAAAGAATAGTATAATAACATTTAGCATTGTGACCTCAAAACCATTCCATCATTCATAACTATTGAACATTATTATTGAATATGAAACTTCTGATTTTCTCAACATACCAAGTTGTAATCAGTGATTCAATAAACCCCAAGAGATTAATTATATCCCATATGCTCATATAATCTCAATATGGTGTAACATTATAAAAGGTAGAAAGAGATCTATTCTAAAAATTCATGTTCCAAAATTTTAGGTTATATTCTCTAGATGTAACCCATTTGATCAATATTAGAATAAACTTATAACACATTCTAACAATGGTCCATAGAGATGAGTGATGATAAACTATGATCCAAACTTATAGTAATTAAATAAATTGGGTCATATGGAATCCAAATGAGGATACTGGTTTTTGAATAAGGTTTCAAACACATTCAGTAATAATGTATATGTTGAAGAAATTCAGTTTTTGATGCACAAAACACAGGATTCAGTGGGTTTGAAACATTTGCTTCATGTCACTATGCCATATGTGTTCTCAACGCTACATCCAACCCAAATAACATTATGAATGCACTTTTCAATCTTATAATATATATACCTTGTACATTTATATATATGTAAATCATATACATTCATAGTGGTGATTTCTAAATTAATAAGGAAAAAATGACTTTCTTGGTAAAGTGACTTAGGGGGTTATGACTTCAGTATTTAGAAATTGAGGAGATCTAAAATTAGCATTATATTTTTTAAACCTATACCTATAATAGAATTTAGAAATAAAGTCCTGAGTATTAAATTATTACAAAATATTGGTCATAAGTGAAAAAGATTCAATATTTTTACTTCCTCTATATAATATCTACACATTAAAAAGCTGTGTATGAAAAATCATGCACATGTCTTTATATTTTAAAACTAAACTGTTTTTTGGAAATAATGGGATAACCAATAACATCCAACCTAGTATTAATTACCTTACTAATGATCTTATTTAGATAATTTTAAAAAAAAATATAGGCTTTTATTCATTAACCTCTAAAGAATGCAAGGTACCTGTAATTAGAGAAATGAATTTAGAATATCACCTTATAGAGGAAAAATTGGTTCTAAAAAAGGAATAAATAGCCAATATTAATGCCACATGATTGACCTCATAAATGATCATGAATAAATTACCATTAAATCAATTCAATCTATATATTACCATTTCCCTTTACGTATATATTTTCCTCTTGTTAAGTTCCATGACATCAAAGAGGGTCTCAACATAATATTCAATGTTCAATTTTTCATCAGAAAAAATCAAATCATACTTTATGTGTAGAGTCCCGAATCCTGAAGTACATGGACATTACATTACTTTTGCGGAATATTTAGTACATAACAAAAACACACACACAAGGATCGTAATAGTTTAGTGTCTTTGGAAACTCGGAATATAATCTTCTAATACTGGTGAAAGATCTTCAACATCTCCCATAAAGATCATCCTTTTTTAATACCAAAAACCTTTCCTTATATCCTGGGGAAAAGAAAACATGAAAGGGTGAGCTCAAATGCTCAGTAAGGGTAAACAAAAGAAATATCAATCACATCATATACATAAGCACATAACTTTTGGAAATCTTAACCTGTAAAAGAGATCATAATTTCATAACCTGGAATAACTCATGGCACTGAAATGTAATCACAATAATCATAACATAAAACATTAAACTTTTTGGAATACACACATAATTATAGAGAATCATTTCTTGTTAGTCAAGACTCATTTCCAAGACTATATTAGTAGACAAATTCCCTTTCTGAACCGAGTCACCCTCGTTTCAGTCCTGTTTCACTGAACCGGTATAACCTACCATTCCAGCCATGTCTATCTCATGAGATATAAAATCATTACCCAACGAATTTGAGGGAGATATAGGTCTCACCCATCTCATAATGATACCATTCTTATGTGTTCCACAAAATCATAAACCATACATCATAGCATAACCCATGTAATAAAAATGGGAATCATAAACATCATGACATCATAAAACAATTCATATAAGATAAAGGAATTCATAAAAATAATTCCATCACAAAATAATCAAATCAATGTAATAATAGGTATAGAAATAGAACCCTATATTATCTTAGATGGAAAATAATTTTGATAAAACACTTGAAATTAATTCTTGAGGAAAATATCTTTTCTTCTTCAAAATCAACTTCTTTCCACAAAATGTCATGAAATTTTAAAAGAAAGAGATTTTATTGAAAATAGTCATGAAATATTTTGGAGGAAGATTCATGAAAATAAGGATTTATAAAACTATAAAAA
The DNA here is from genome assembly GCA_963277665.1 of Viscum album. NCBI lineage: Eukaryota > Viridiplantae > Streptophyta > Magnoliopsida > Santalales > Viscaceae > Viscum > Viscum album. Next base: position 1,997,147,855 of record OY728136.1, read on the forward strand.
TCCGTTCGTGCCATTTAAGATAAAAAAACATTCTTCTCGTACTTTTGTCGGAAAAGTCAAAAAGTACCTCGTACGAAAAACGACAAAAGATTACTTTCATATCTTTTACTAAAAACTCAACGAAGGGTAAAATTGGATTTAAATAATTGTAGGTGGATGTAAATAATATTACATATTGAGGAAACATGGATTTGGATGATAAAATACACCCCAGTAAATTTCAAAGTATAAACAATCTCGAATAAAAATTGAGATTGCGAGATTTTCCCTTACCTTATGTCCGATATGCTTTGTACGTATCCGAACCTCCTGTATAATGATTTAAATAATGTCATTAACTTATTACAAAATCATATTCATTGTTATGATATCATATATGGTTCACTTATGACTTTATATTACTCGTTCTTTTGTAAATTCTATGTTAAAGAAGCGTTTTGGGTAAAATCGTTTCATTTATCGTATGTGTTTGGACTTGTTGTTATTGACATTATTATTAATTATATAATGATTTAATTACTTCCATAATATAAAACATGATTTATATATCATATATATTCAGTATATATATATATAATAGATAGATAAATGAAATGAAACACACCGTTCATGGAGACGGTAGTCCGTACGTACGCATGAACGCTGTTTTCCTTTCCTTATTATCTTGAATGGAAGTAAGTAGATGAAATACATATATACATAAATACAGTAGCTTTATAATGTCATATATTTCATTATTATTTCTTATATATACTTTATAATCATTCTTAAATGGTTAACATGGAGAATGAATCTCATCGCGTCGTGGAGACGGTAGTCCGTACGTACGCACGAGCGATGATATCGTTCTCATGTTCGTGAACTTGTGTTGAAGTGTATGTATACTATTTCAGTATCAATATAACTTTATAATAATCATATTTAGGTATTAATTACACCATTTTACCCATCCAAGTAAGGTGGTGGTGGAAAATAGATTTCACCACGGCGTGGAGACGGTATTACGTACGTACGCACGCGCGGGGATTTCATTTTCCGTAGGATGGATAGATGGTGAAATAGGATTGTTTCATACTTATAATAAAATATCATTATATGAGTGATAATTATGTTATTACTTCATAATGAAACAACCTAAGAAGAAGAAGTGGAAGAAGAAATAAAGGTGAAAGAATCGGTAACGGAAATTACCTCTTCTTTGAAGCGCCTCTTTGAGACCTCCTCTTAGGGCACTAAAATTGGTCTTTGAGGAAGACCAGAACCTCTAGGATGTTTCTAGGGAAGTGGAGAATAGAATTTTTCAGGGGTTGGCCGAGCTTTAAGGCTCAAAGTTGTGTGAGGAAGAGAGGGAGGAGGTGCCCTTTTATAAGGGAGGAGAGGGGCACATTTGGAATAACAAAAAATATTATTTTATTATAAAGTCAAGTTCGGTTTTAAATAGATCCAAATTAATTTATTTCTAGGCTGATGTGGGGATGGGTCTAAATCCTTTTATCCAATGGTATTTAGACAAGTTTAGGTTATTATTTTACCCTTATCAATTAGATTTAACTCTAAGTTAAATAATTTAACTTTTACCGTGTCATTTTGTTTTCTTACACTATATGGTTAATAAACTTACTATATCAAGCCAAAAGAACCCCAAGTTGTTTATTATTAATATATATAATCTTATCTAAGTCATTTAGCCAAACCTTAGATTTTTAGGAATAAAATAACAATTAATAATATAATATTTGTTTTAAAAACTATTTTATGTAAATTTTGAAACTATTTGGTATATGATTTTTATGAAATTCATAACAGAATGATAAGTTCGAACCAAGTTACTTAAATCAACAATAACATGTCATATTAACCTATAAAATTAGTTTAAGTCATAAAAAGTCTCAAATTACATTTATTTGGGCATTTACAACATCAATTATGTCAATATTTCATTAATAAGACAATTACTGCATCATCTATGTGTCATAATAAATGATAATTATTTAATCCCTAAAAATTCTAAATAAATTCCTATGATGTAGATAATTGTATTATCTTTCTGGAGACCATTCATGTTCGATGTTTCATGAATTTTATCACTAGATTAAATTTATTATACTTATAAGATTTAAGAAAGTGACATGTTGTCACATTCTTTGGTTTTAATAATAATTAAATTATTTTCATTGAAAAAATTTAATTAAATGAATCTAATCCGACCCTTAGGTGATATGGGTCAACTTTTAGTCATTCAATAGGATTTTTACATTTGTTAGGGTAATTTTAAAATATTATATTTACCCTTAATTACCCGATTTACCTTTAACTAAGGTAAATAAAATTTACCGTAGTTACTATTCATAATTCCCAAAAATAAAAAGTAGCCTATTAAAATAATTTGGACCCAATGATTCCAACTATGGAATCCATTTTTTAAAATTCAATACACAGAAGTTTCAGAAATTAAATTAAAATTAATCTCGTTGTCGAATAAAAACGGGTTTTTGTTTAAAACATTGCAAAAGATTGAATTGATTTAACCTACTAATTCAAGGTAAAATCAATGATAATGACATACATTATATTAAATGGTAAAAATATATTCTATTTATACTTTAAAACCATTCAATATTATAATTTAACCACATAAGATATTACGATGAAAAAAGTTGTTTTTAATTAAAATATAGCATGTTTTTATTCTTCATTAAAATGTGAAAGTTACCAGAATAATATGAAAAATTTATCCAAAGTAAATTTTTATTTATTTATTCCAAAGAAGAATTTTATTTTGTCAAATTGAATTTATAAACATGTCAAAAACTAGATTTAAAGTGGGTGCGCCATCAAAAGGTGGCAAAACTGCATTTTTTGAAAAATACTTATTTTACCCGAAAAATTTATTTTGTTCTTATACCATGTTCTAGAAATGTGTAAGATGAATAATAATGTTATAAAATTCAAAATTTAGTTAATACTATTCATAACGGCTAGTTCATGACAATATTATAATAATACAACATTGTTTATTAAAACCCGGTATTGCATACAACACACACTATCGAGGAAGGTCGCGATTGCGTGTAATGCAAGCCAAGTCAGGGTTGCGTGTTGTGAAAGATTCCTTCGTTGTTTCGTATAACATAATCCAACCATATTTCATTTATACATTGAATATATATATATATATACTCAATGTTGCATAGAATAACTATTATCAAAATTTTGTGTAACACGATCCAAGAATAGTGTTGCGTATACTGCAAGCTAATACGGTGTTGCGTATAGCGCAAGGTAATCTTGGTGTAGAATACAACACAAGAAATTAATGAAATTAAAAGAATATTTTTCATAAAATATAGGGGTGTTACATTCTACCCCCCTTAAAATGAATTTCACCCTCGAAATTCGTCAGGGTTATAAATGGTTTACTATTCGAAAGTTTCTTTAATAGAAACCCACATCGTAAAAAGGAATAAAAAAACCAATCTTTAAAAACAAAAGTATGAAACGTAACGGTTACCCAAATAAACTAATCACTGGGTTTCCACATAAGTGAAAATATGGATATGGAAGAGAAATCTAACCATCATGTTCTGATGGAGAGTAGTAGAGAACATGTCTATGAAAAAGCCAACAATCACAAAGCTATTGATTTGTGATGATCTAAGGTACCATCTGATTAATCAGATATAAGGGAACTAGGACAACATTTTTGGTTTTCAAGATCATTTCCCTAAAGTTGATGAATTAAAAGAAATACTTGCATGATTTTGGTACAATATCACTGTTGTTCGTGAATTGAACAATTTCCACTTCATCCCTTAAAGAAATGAAGTTGAATTTGTTATTCGTGATGTGTTAGAAGATCATGTGATAGAATGATGGGTCATTCCATCTCTTTCAAACAAAAGGTTAGAAAAAGTTATAAGTCCATCTTATGGTTAGATTAATCGTATATGGTTTCAAAAAAAATAACTTATACTTCATATATCATACTGCTTAATAAAATAAAACTAGTTTCTACTAAACAGGGACTTCTTGTAGGCCAGTGGTAGGCGATAAAGGCCAGTCGTACTTCGGTTGTGGGTTTGATTCCCACGTCCTTGTCCGACGCGATGGGCTGTCGCCCGTCCTGCAGGTTTTCCTTTTTCTAAAACTACATAAATAATATCAAAAGTTCTATCCTTAAACAATACTAACTTATGTCCAACATAATCCATTCCAATCTTTAGGCTTATCCATAATACTGCAGTCCACTCTCATAATATAGTGAAAACGATTACCAGAGATTTAATACCATCGTTGATCCCCATATGTCATAAGATATGTTTTGTTGGTCACATTCAAAAAATTCAAAGGCCTTAATCATGTATTCTCTTGAATACCCATTAAACCATAGTGAAAACATGAATGCAGTTAAAAGTTAACACTTTCCATAAACCAAAATCCTCAAAATTATTTATACTCAAACCATTATATCACTTAGTCCTTATATCAATCATGAGCTCATGAATACTGTTAAACATTTCGTTTTCTCATTTTCCCTTCATTATGCACATATCATCTACATTCCAGAAATATCTGAATAACCATTCATGGATACTGATAACATTAATCATACATTTTCAAAACTCAAGGAAAGAAAACAGTGTAACAATCCTTAGATGTCTCTTTATTCCATAGTACCATGAGATTACTTATACAACATTACACATGATAAACATGTAATCATTCCACTACATTCTTAAACCATTCACCGAGCTTCAACAATTCTTTCATCTCACATATCATTTGTAGTCTCTTCATCATCATCCACATAAATACTACCCATACGACCATACTGATTCTCTTCATGAGACTTTCCCTTAGGGCATTGGTTTGCATAATGCCCGTACATTCAACATTTAAAACATTTAACCATTGTTGATGTCGTATCAATACCATTATCCTCATCCCTGGTGTTAACTGAACCTTTTCCTTTGCACTTACTGGCTTTGTGTCCTTCTCTTCCACACCCAAAGAATCTTCCAGTTCCTTTGAAACATTCTCCTTGATGCCTCTTCCCACATGATTTACATAGGGGAAATTGAACTTTCTTTCCTCTATGATCATCATGAAACTCCATCTTTCTCTTATTAGCCGAGATAGGAAAATTACCAAATTTTACTTTATTGATCATATTATGAGATTGCTGATTCGGCATAATAATGATGTTTGGACCTCCAAATCCCATTTAATTTGGTTGCTCATGAAGAATATCATTCCATTGTCCATCATATCCTCCATTATCGTGAATCATCTTGTTTCCAGCCATTTTCTAAAACCCAAAAAGAATAGTGTGAGAGGAAAAAATCATAATAAAGGGGGAGTAACTTCAATATCTAACATCTTTGGTTAAATTATAATATCCTTAGCGCAATTCTAGGACTATAACCTATACGTATACTTATCCTTAGGGACATCCCTAGTCATACCTTAGAAATATCTCTAGGGATCTCACTAACGTTCTCACATCCTAGTTTCCAAAGGTTGATTAAACCTTTCCTCTGATACCAACTGTAGAGTCCCGAAGCCTGACGTACATGGACATTACATTACTTTTTCGGAATATTTAGTACATAACAAAAACACACACACAAGGATCGTAATAGTTTAGTGTCTTTGGAAACTCGGAATATAATCTTCTAATCCTGGTGAAATATCTTCAACATCTCCCATAAAGATCATCATTTTTTTATACCTAAAACCTTCCCTTATATCCTGGGGAAAATAAAACATGAAAGGGTGAGCTAAAATGCTCAGTAAGGGTAAACAAAAGAAATATCAATCACATCATATACATAAGCACATAACTTTTGGAAATCTTAACCTGTAAAAGAGATCATAATTTCATAACCTGGAATAACTCATGGCAGTGAAATGTAATCACAATAATCATAATTTAAAACATTAAAATTTGTGGCATACACACATAATCATAGAGAATCATTTCTTGTTAGTCAAGACTCATTTCTAAGAATATCTTAGTGGACAAAGTCCCTTTCTGAACCGAGTCACCCTCGTTTCAGTCCTGTTTCACTGAACCGGTATAACCTACCATTCCAGCCATGTTTATCTCATGAGATATAAAATCATTACCCAATGCATTGGAGGGAGATATAGGTCCCATCCATCTCATAATGATACCATTCTTATGTGTGCCACTAAATCATAAACCATACATCATAGCATAACCCATGTGATAAAAATGGGAATCATAAACATCATGACATCATAAAACAATTAATATAAGATAAAGGAATTCATAAAAATAATTCCATCACAAAATAATCAAATCAATGTAATAATAGGGATAGAAACAGAACCCTATATTATCTTAGATGGAAAATAATTTTGATAAAACACTTGAAATTAATTCTTGAGGAAAATATCCTTTCTTCTTCAAAATCAATTTCTTTCCACAAAATGTCATGCAGTTTTAAAAGAAAGAGATTTTATTGAAAATAGTCATGAAATCTTTTGGAGGAAGCTTCATGAAAATAAGGCTTTATAAAACCGTAAAAATCCGTTCGTGCCATTTAAGATAAAAAAACATTCTTCTCGTACTTTTTTCGGAAAAGTCAAAAAGTACCTCGTATGAAAAACGACAAAAGATTCCTTTCATATCTTTTACTAAAAACTCACCGAAGGGTAAAATAGGATTTAAATAATTGTAGGTGGATGGAAATAATATTACATATTTAGTAAACATGGATTTGGATGATAAAATACACCCTAGTAAATTTCAAAGTATAAACAATCTCGGATAAAAATTGAGATTGCAAGATTTTCCCTTACCTTATGTCTGATATGCTTTGTACGTATCCGAACCTCCTGTATAATGATTTAAATAATATCATTAACTTATTACAGAATCATATTCATTTTTATGATATCATATATGGTTCACTTATGACTTTATATTACCCGTTCTTTTGTAAATTCCATGTTAAAGAAGCGGTTTGGGTAAAATCGTTTCATTTATCGTAGGTGTTTGGACTTGTTGTTATTGACATTATTATTACTTATATCATGATTTACTTACTTCCAGAATATAAAACATGATTTATATATCATATATATTCATTATATATATATATATAATAGATAGATAAATGAAATGAAACACACCGTTCATGGAGACGGTAGTCCGTACGTACGCATGAACGCTGTTTTCCTTTCCTTATTATCTTGAATGGAAGTAAGTAGATGACATACATATATAAATAAATCCAGTAGATTTATAATGTCATATATTTCATTATTATTTCTTATATATACTTTATAATCATTCTTAAATGGTTAACATGGAGAATGAATCTCATTGTGTCGTGGAGACGGTAGTCCGTACGTACGCACGAGCGATGATATCGTTATCATGTTCGTGAACTTGTGTTGAAGTGTATGTATAATATTTCAGTATCAATATCACTTTATAATAATCATATTTAGTTATTATTTACACCATTTTACCCATCCAAGTAAGGTGGTGGTGGAAAATAGATTTCACCACGGCGTGGAGACGGTATTCCGTACGTACGCACGCGCAGTGATTTCATTTTCTGTAGGATGGATAGATGGTGAAATATGATTGTTTCATACTTATAATAACATATCAGTATATGAGTGATAATGATTTTATTACTTCATAATGAAACAACCTAAGAAGAAGAAGTGGAAGAAGAAATAAAGGTGAAAGAATCGGTAACGGAAATTACCTCTTCTTTGAAGCGCCTCTTTGAGACCTCCTCTTAGGGCACTAAAATTGGTCTTTGAGGAAGACCAGAACCTCTAGGATGTTGCTAGGGAAGTGGAGAAGAGAATTTGGCAGGGGTTGGCTGAGCTTGAAGGCTCAAGGTTTTGTGAGGAAGAGAGGTAGGAGGTTCCCTTTTATAAGGGAGGAGAGGGGCACGTTTGGAATAACTAAAAATATTATTTTATTATAAAGTCAAGTTCGGTTTTAAATAGATCCAAATTAATTTATCTCGAGTATAAGGTGGGGATGGGTCGAAATCCTCTCATCCAATAGGATTTATACAAGTTTAGGTTTTTATTTTACCCTTATCAATTAGATTTAACTCTAAGTTAAATAATTTAACTTTTACCGTGTCATTTTGTTTTCTTACACTATATGGTTAATAAACTTACTATATCAAGCCAAAATAACTCCAAGTTGTTTATTATTAATATATATAATCTTATCTAAGTCATTTCGCAGAACCTTAGATTTTTAAGAATAAAATAACAATTAATAATATAATATTTGTTTTAAAAACTATTTTATGTCAATTTTGAAACTATTTGGTATATGATTTTTATGAAATTTATAACAGAATGATAAGTTCGAACCAGGTTACTTAAATCACCAATAACATGTCATATTAACCTATAAAATTTGTTTAAGTCATAAAAAGTCTCAAATTACATTTATTTGGGCATTTACAACATCAATTATGTCAATATTTCATGAATAAGACAATTACTGCATCATCTATGTGTCATAATAAATGATAATTATTTAATCCCTAAAAATTCTAAATAAATTCCTATGATGTAGATAATTGTATTTTATTTCTGTAGACTATTCATGTTCGAAGTTTCATGAAGTTTATCACTAGATTAAATTTATTATACTTATAAGATTTAAGAAAGTGACATGTTGTCACATTCTTTGGTTTTAATAATAATTAAATTATTTTCATTGAAAAAATTTAATTAAATGAATCTAATCCGACCATTAGGTGATATGGGTCTACTTTTAGTCATACAATTGGATTTTGACATTTTTTAGGATAATTTTAAAATATTATATTTACCCTTAATTACCCGATTTACCTTTAACTATGGTAAATAAAATTTACCGTTGTTACTATTCATAATTCCCAAAAATAAAAAGTAGCCTATTAACATAATTTGGACCCAATGATTCCAAATGTGGAATCCATTTTTTAAAATTCAATACACAGAAGTTGCAGAAATTAAATTAAAATTAATCTCGTTGTCGAATAAAAACGGGTTTTTGTTTAAAACATTGCAAAAGATTGAATTGATTTAACCTACGAATTCAAGGTAAAATCAATGATAATGACATACATTATATTAAATGGTAAAAATATATTCTATTTATACTTTAAAACCATTCAATATTATAATTTAACCACTTAAGATATTACGATGAAAAAAGTTGTTTTTAATTGAAATATAGTGTGTTTTTACTATTCATTAAAATGTGAAAGTTACCAGAATAATATGAAAAATTTATCCAAAGTAAATTTTTATTTCTTTATTCCAAAGAAGAATATTATTTTGTCAAATTGAACTTATAAACATGTCCAAAACTAGATTTAAAGTGGGTGCGCCATCAAAAGGCGGCAAAACTGCATTTTTTGAAAAATACTTATTTTACCCGAAAAATTTATTTTGTTCTTATACCATGTTATAGAAATGTGTAAGATGAATAATAATGTTATAAAATTCAAAATTTAGTTAATACTATTCATAAAGGCTAGTTCATGACAATATTATAATAATATAACGTTTTTTATTAAAACCCGGTATTGCGTACAACACACGCTATCGAGGAAGGTCGCGATTGAGTGTAATGCAAGCCAAGTCAGGGTTGCGTGTTGTGAAAGAATCCTTCGTTGTTTTGTATAACAGAATCCAACCATATTTTATTTATACATTGAATATATATATATATATATATACTCAATGTTGCGTAGAATAACTATTATCAAAATTTTGTGTAACACGATCCAAGAATAGTGTTGCGTATACTGCAAGCTAATACGGTGTTGCGTATAGCGCAAGGTCATCTTGGTGTAGAATACAACACAAGACATTAATGAAATTAAAAGAATATTTTTCATAAAATCTAGGGGTGTTACATTATCTTCAACTTCTTAAATGATATAAAATTTCTTTCTTTATCATTATTCATTTTGAATTTGAATAAATATTCACTTATTATTTAAAAATTAATAATCATATTGAAATGTTCATCAAAAGATATTTCATCGTCCTTTTCTAGATAAATGTTCATAATATTATTTGTGATATTAATAAGAATAAACTTCAGTAAATATTATTACTTAAGTTTTTTCTTCATTAATATAAAATTTAAATCAATAAGGGATTTCTATGTTATCATGACCTAAATATAAAGCATCTTGGGATTTTATGACTAATTTTTTAGGGCATAATGAAATGGAATATGACAGTAGAAAAAATACTAATTGGAGTTGAATTAAAATAATTTTGAGTGGGAAATTTAGGGTTGTAATCAACCTTGTGATGAATTCTAAAATGAATTATAAAAAAATTACTAGAAACATAAAAAATATCCTAAACATCAAGTCACCCAACATTTACAAAAAATATATTTTTTTCATTTATTTTATAAAATATATTTAAGACAACACCATTTTTTTAAAAATTCATGTCAACATCATTAAACATAATATAACACATTATTACACATGATAGGAGAATTAAAATCTGTATTGCATAGTATTATTTAACAAATTATAACAACAAACAAGGCATAATTATGATGTGTGAAAATGAAAATTACACACTCACGTAGAATAGGTAGTGAACAAAAATATAACAAATAGAAAAATATTGAAATTAATTGAAATGTATCAAATATATAGAGATATAGTTTATTTATTCACTTATCTTTTTAAAATATATTTATTATATCTTATAAATTAATATTTAATTTTCTTTTAAAAAATATCTTTTTCTTGTTATTTTTTCCATTGGTTGGTACTAACTTTTTTGTTCGACTAGAATCTAAGATGTTAATTTTGCATTAGATTAGAATTAATTTATTAGTATGTTAATTGAATTTATTTATTTTTCTTATAAGTGTATTTGATTTTATGAAATTTGGAAAAACTGTTTATTTGATTTATATCTTGAACTTATTCAGTTATTAAATTGAAATGGGTATTTTTATCGCTTGTGACTTGTCAAAATATACTTTATTTCTGTTTACTAATAGGATTCATTTGAAAAGAACATAATAAATAAAGGTTCCATGAAATTTATATATAATCTATGGAACATTATAATTACAAATCAAAAATTTTTGTCTGTAAAATATGATTTAACATTGAATATAATTTTATACTTTCTCTGATTAATGATTAATTTTCATGCAGAAATAGGGATTAAATATTAATGGTCATTTTACCCAATCATCATTGTTTTGTTTTAGTATAAAAATGAAATTTGGAAGTGTTGTGAATCCACAAAACCTATGAAAAAATTGTTATAATTTTTTTACGATTTTAGTTTATTTTTCATAACATTTATATATTTATTAGGATGTAGTTAATTATATTTATTTAATGCTAAAAATAAGTATATTTTATAAATAATTCATTCAATATATAAACTCAATCAAATAAGAATTAGTCAAATTTCCCATTTATATTTTTGAAAACCAATTTACATATGAGTTCTGTAAAAATTTATATTGAATGTAATAAGGTTTTTCATATGGGTCACTCATGAGTCACTTATACTAGACAAGTTTCAAGACCAAATTTTTTATTTTATGTGATTCATTTTCCAATAATGTAGATAGCTTGTTTGAAAACTCATCCTACAATGTGAAATTAATAGAAACAACACTAAAAAAATTTCTCTTACATAATAATAATAATTAATATCTATAGATTACATTCCAGTGTACTGAATTTCGTAATATTTCTAACATTTGAGTTATTTAAAAATTTCACATCCCTATTTTTATTATTTCCCCATATTTTCACCAGTTTGTGGTGATTAAGTTGAATAATTACATCTATGTAATGAATAAATTTGTATAATTAATTCATAATTAGATTAAATATAATATTCTTTAATGGGTAACCCAAATTGATAATATTTATTAGTGAATACATAATATGATTTGAAATATTGATTTCAGGTTACTACGCAATAGGAAAGATCATCTACATTGAGCACTATGAAATGTAAAAAAAGTAATCTAGTGTATAATTTATAAATATAATACATTTAGGATAACTATTTCTCAATATTAAATATTTTTTACAGTTGTTTAAGTGATAGTGGTAAAATTGATTATTTTTTAGTCATAACAATCAAATAAGAAGTTTTAAGGGAAAAGTTTATGATTTTACAACAACTCTACAATGGATCTCAACATAGAAGAATATTTGTCTTTAGATAGTGTGAGGTTTTTTTTCTCAAATTATATAAGGAATATTTAATATCAAACTTTTGGAGATACAAAATTGAGGTAACGTAATTAAGCAGTTTTACTATTGTTGTAAAAAAAGCCTTTGTAATGTTTTTATTATAAGAATTTTTTATGTAAACACTACTACTATTACCCATGCTATAGTAATGCATCCACCAAAAATGTAAATATGTAAGCACTTCAAATGTAATAGTGTTACTAGATAATCCATACATAAAAATAATTTACCATTGTTAGTGTAACGCTACTAATAATATTCGATGTAGTGTTGATGTAATGATATGCTACTAATATTTTCTATAAAAAGGAATGATAGCGCAATTCTAATAAATTATCATCGATACTAATGAAGTTAAATATGTGAATATATTACCACCTTTAGTAAGTATGATAGTTTAATACAATTATAATGATGATATTGAAATGTTGTTTCTTATTAGTGATTATTTTATATAAATTTTTTAAACCAGCTTGGATTAATTCAGATACTATAAATTTATATGTTATTAATCATACAAAAAATAATAATATACTTCTTAGTAACATGATTGTTATTTCTAAATAAATGAGCACTTTTTATGAACTTTAAAGTTATTTTTTATTGTAGTTTACTAAATAAGTCAGTTGTTTAAATAATTAACCATTGATATTATAATAATTTGTAAAATGTTTGATTCACTATCGATGTAAATAATTTATACTAATATTTTATATATTTAAGTCATGGTAGTGCAATACTACAATTTTATTTTTGCTAATTAAATTTCTAGTCTTAATCTTCGTCTAATAATGTTAAATGTGTGAATATTTAATCTCTTATAGTTATTATGATATTATAATACTATAAAAAATAATGATTTTATTTAAAATGATCATTTTAATACATGTATAATGTATTATGCTACAATAATGTTGCTATGAATAATACGATAATGTAATGCTAATACTGTAATACATCTACTGAAATATTAATAACATCTAGGTCAAATGTTCATATATTTAATCACTACTATTGAAATCATTTCAATATGATGACATGAAACTATAAGAACCTCTAGTTTGATGTTGTCTATGTGAGGAGTGAAAGTGTAATTATGTTAATTTTTTGTAATTTGGTATTTGATATTATTTTTTGTTATCCATTATATAAATGTTGGTATTGATCTTTAATTTCATTTAATTAATTATGTTACAATCAATAATAGATCATACTTAGAAGTATAGGGATAAAATTTATATGTTATATGTTAAAGATATTTAATTGTTAAATAATTATGACATTATGAAAAATAATTTCCTAATCATTTTAGTTTGATAACTTCTATCACTAATAAATTGGATGAATTTGGTTCTTCTAATAAAAAATCAGGTTCTTATATCAATAATATACTCATACATTTCATGTATTAATCCCAAAGAGTACAATTAATCATAAAACCTAAGAAACAAATTAATAGTAAAATCAAAAAATATATTTAAAAATAATTAAAATTAATTGTAATTACTCATACCACATTTTTATTAGATAAATTTTCATTACATTAAACAAAATAGAGGATTTTTTAAAGTTTAATTTCTTAGAGAAAATGTATATAATAAATGGAAAGATAAAACATTATTTTAAATCCGATTTAATGAAATCTTTATGGGTTCAATCTATGTTACTTTTATGATATCCCATGTCCTAGGCATATACCTCAATGTAAAAGGGAGAGCATGAATCTAAGCAAGGGAATAAAAAAGGGAGTTAAAAAGAAAGTGATCAGGAGACATATCAATAAGAACATGAGGTATAATAATAATAAATGAAAAAGAGGAATATAATTATATAAATAACATTAAACATAACATATAATGGGGCTTGTAACATTTAAATGATACATTCATTAGAATATTACTAATGTTTGTCCCCAATGTGTCGTAAATGAGAATTACTAAGGTTATTCACCAAGATATCATATAAAATGTCATTAATATAGATTTAATTAATTAACCAATTAATTGAAGCATAATCAAGGTGAACCATTCATATTTATTAATTTTTTTTCTACATTTATCATAATCATTTCATTCTTAACCCCTGTAAATAAAGAAAGGGTTTTTTATCAAAATCATTACGTAAAAAATGCTTAAATACATAGCCATTACATCATTTCTAACCCATGGAAATGGATTTTGGTTTTCATGTATATAACCCCACAAATAATTTAGTTATTATTACATCTATATGAATACCCATTTAATATAAAATAGGTTTGGGTATTCAAGAAAAATAAAATAGAATTTCTCATGTATAAGAGATAAATTCAATAAATAAATTTGATAGCATGATGGGTATAAGAAATGGTTTTAGAAAAAGGTAAAATGAGAGGGTATAAGGGTATCCCATTTTAAAAAATTCTATGATCACTATAATAGAAATTCTAAAAAAATTAATTTGTTTCACAAATATAATACATACCAAAAAAGGGACTTAAATGGAAAAGAGAAGGGGAGATTTATCTTACCATGAAGTGTTGTTCCTAAAACATGAGGATGGAAACATGGGGGATTATAGAAAACTTGTTAGAATATTTTAAAGGAAGAATCGCCATAATTTCAAGGAGTAAAGATTTTGGGGGATGGGGAATGGTGAAATTTGTGGAAATTTATAAAAAAAATGGAAGAATTGTTTAGCAGTTTTCATATATAGTTCTTAGAAATATAGGGTGTGGAAAATTAAAATCCATTGACTTACCAATATTTTTGAAGATTTGGAAAAAAACTTTAATATTGTAAATCTCCATAATAGTAAACCATTTTTAAATACTTCTTTTTTAATATAAAGGGAAATATTCTACAAATTATTTTTTTTAATCAAATTTCCCATTTTTGACATTGGAAATTCATTTATAGGTTTGGTAATTGATGAAAATATATTAAAATACATAATATTAATAAAATAATATATTTTTGTTCATTTATTGTGGTTAATTAATTATTAAAATATTATTACATAAATATTAAATCCTAAAACATACAAAAAATCAAAAATATTTGTTTTACTATTTACTAAAAAATAATCTATTTTTTAAAATTCTCTTAAATTCACCCTAAACTAATTTAAACGTTTTAATTTACGATATACTTTTTATTTTATCTATATGATTTTATAAATATGATAATTTAAAATTTTAACTATTAAAATCCTTATTTATTGAAGAAAAAAAAATTGTAAGATACTAAATTTTTTAGCACTATAAAAATTTATAGAGGACATTATTGAATTATTTTACCATTTATATTTGAATAAAATTAATTTAAATAAATATTTAATTTTAAAAAAAATATTATTTAGAATACCTTATTTTATAATAAAATTTATATCTAATCTAAAAAAACTTTTATGTTTTACTTTTGTCCAAAAGTCAATATATCACGTTTTATCTCAATTACACATATATTTTATTAAGAAAAAAATATTATTAAAAGAAATTAGTGGAATAAAATTTTTATTTATAAAAATTAAATTAAACTTTAAGAAACTATGTCCTAGATAAGATACCCTTAATTATACAATTATATTCTCTAAAGGTTAGGTGTGTGGTGGTGGTGGTTTCATGGGGTGGCTCGACAAACATCAAAAGAGTAGTAATCTCTAAAAATATTAACTTCTCTAGTAAATGGTTTCATTCATTATTTTGATTTTGAAGCTTGGAGTGGGATTGGTCAAGGGAAAATGACAATGATTCAGCCTCTCTCCCATGTTCTAACAAATGGGATTCAAGCAGTATGGCTCTACTAGTTGAGGCCATCGTTTCTCCTTTATAGAACAGTTATCCTCCATAATTACTACTTATAAACACTACTGATAATAGTAAAATTATCTCCCCTAGATATAGTTTTCAATATTCAAAATGACCAATGGTTATATTGACCAATGGTCATAATTGACCAACAATCATATAATGGTCAAATACAAAAGGTCGCATTTCCCTTTATACCCTATAAAAACCATATCATTATTTCACTCAAAATTCACTATAATACCCCCTATGGTTATATTTTCATTTCTTAATATATTTATTGGTTTACTAATATTTTGTTTTATTTCTATATCATTTCTTTGGGGAAGATGTTTCTAGAAGATTGGGGTGATGCATATTTTCCCATTTTATATTTTCTATTTTATATTTTTTGTCTAGTTGTAATTTTTATAATTTTAATTGGTTTCTTAGCTAACTAATGTAATGATATTTATTAATTAGAAAAGTTTTTCTTGGTTCCACTATTTTTTTATGTTAATAATAAAATATGTAACATAGATTTATTCAAGAAAAAAATATCATTTAAAAGTTATTGGTCGCTAAAAGAAACCTAAAGCTAATTTAAAATATGAATAACATGTCATTCCGAATCACAATTTAAATTTGACTTAAATTATTATTACATTTTATTCCAAATCATATTTTATCAAAAAAATTAAATCAATTATCATATTTAACATATTTGACCTTGATCTCAGTCTGTATTTTCTATAATAATTATTTTAACTAAATAAATATTTTATAAGTTACATTCTTATTTTATATTATTTATTTTTTGATTATGTACTAAAATTATAAGACCCATTTGTAGGATTCTCTTTAAGATCTATGAAAAATGAAACAAATACATTCAGACCAAAAATAAATTTACATCAGCACCTAGGTGATGAGCACGGTGGCGATGATTGTTATAAACAAAGAAAGAAAAACATGCCCTCTATATATAGGTCTTCAGGTATTGAGTCTTATATAAATATTGTAGGAGGGGTTACAAAAGAATAATTAAATTACACAATTTTTAAAACAATGAAACAAGATTCACAAGAGTCTTAACATAAGAGAAAACCGTAAAATAAAAGATTGTTTAAAGTGATATCTGATATATATTTTTATTGTTTTTAAAATTTTAATTTTATATAGATTAGTTTTTTCTGTATTTGTGCTTGTATTTTGGTGGAAATTAGTTGTTGTAAGTGGTGTATTTGGTATGTTGTAGTGGGAATTTTTTTCCTTGATGTACCATATCGATGGAATTTTGTATGTTTTGGCTAATTTTTTTGGCATTATGGTTATCAATTTAGTATGGGATATTTCCACACTCTAAATCATGGAAAAAAATGTCCTACTATCACAGTTTTAATGATGGAATTTGGTAATAAAATCTATTGCTTTTTGATACCTATAGTTTTCAACTATCATGGTTTAATCTATTTTAATATATAACCTAAATATATAGTTTTATCTATGTAATTAGGCCTTAATTTACACTATTAAACCATGGCTATATCTTGAAATTTATTTCGTTTAAATCATGGAAATATGTGGTCCAATTCAATGGTTTAAATAGTGGTAATATAATTTTATTTCCATGGTTTAAAAAATGGAAAATTTTAAGCACTACTACAATAGATTTAGCTTCCATGGTTAGGAAAATAATGAAAATGTGTTATTTCCATGTGTTTTTGGCCTAGATACATGCTTTCAAACCATGGTCATAAGATAATTTTCTAGTTATGAATGGTTTAGTTATCCTTTTGAAAATAAGATCATAAATCCTTAGTGATATCCCTAGGGATATTTCTATATGTATTTATAGGTATGTCTATAAGGGTAGGTATATAGATGATTCAAAGTATTAGAAAATGTCTTATAATTTTTTTAAAGGATACAGTGAGTGGTTTCTAAGAAATTACAAATATTTATGGATAAAAAAAGGGTTATATGGATCTAACACATAGGTACCTAGGGGTAATAACTCTGAAAATGACACATTGATCTATATTTGGTTATCATCTTGTGCACAAAAAGGGAATTGCTTCAAACCTAGTTTGACACTCCCATGGGATATTATTTGTAAATTCAAAAAATATTTATGAATAATCATGAAGGATTTAAATATATCTTGGTTCTGAATAAACTAGGAAAAACCTAAGGTGTCATAAATTAAAAATAATGTTTTTTGATTTAGCTATCCTATATGTAATTTCCATGATTATTTGGTTTCTCATTATGATCACTATTTGTCACACTATTCTTTTTAGTTTTAGTAAATTATGGAAACCTAAAGAAATTAGGTTAACATTAAATGAGATGGAAAATTTTATCATGAGCATCCAAATGGGATGATGATTGGAGTGAATGATATTGTCATTTTTCCTAATCAGTCATCGCAAAACATGACAAAAAAAATTCACCTTAATAAACTCTTATGCTCAACAAATAATATAAAGATAGATTTCATATAGAGTTTGGGTAGTGGAGAAGATGGAGGAAATGAGATTAAAGTTATTATATGTCAATGATGTGGGAAGAAGCACTCAAGGTAATGTCTCAAAGGGATGAGAAGATGTTTTCCCTGTGGAAAATGACACAAAGCAAGTAATTTCAAATGAAAAAAACGAAATGTTTTGATAATGAAATGGATGAAAATATTTGTATTCTAATGGTTTCAATGATTGTTGAAAGTTTTAAGTCTTTAATGTGTGGGTATTATGAAATTATATGTCCTAAGGGGAATTTTCATGAAGATAATCAGAAAGGTTATACATGTAATGGTTTTTCAATGGATGAAGAGGATACTATGAATAAAATATGAAAGGAAAGGGGTATCATGGAATGAAATTATAAATCATGGTTAGTGGTTTAATAATTAAGTAAAATGTTTGAAGTTTTAATGTATTGGAATTCAGGAATTATAAAATATATAAGGATTGTTTAGTATTTGTTTTTCATTAGGGATTAACAAGAATATGTGTGTAAGATATGATGACTTATAAAAATGATTTTATGTAAAGTATAAATTCATAGAAATCAAATTATTATAGTAATATAACCCTTAATATGTTCTTGATGTTGAGATAATGAATTTGAGATAAGTAAATGATAGATATGGATAAAGGAAGTTGGATATCACTGATGACCTTGTAAATAATTAATGATTTGTGGAAAAAGTGGTTCATGTTTTCATTGATGGAGTTTACATCATTTTTGGATTTATGGAATATATTCAATAGATGGTGTATTTATTCAATGAATGAGGAAGTATGTATGTTTTCATTAAGGTTTTATAGAAATTCTATTTATTCCCAGAATTCATGAAAATATATAACAATGGTATTCATATGGTTGGTATATGAAAATAACGAGACACTTTTATATATTTTGCGGTTAATTATTATGATTTTTTTAGAAATTGTGTGAATTTCATTATATACTAGAGTTCTGAAATAGTTATAAGGTTAAACATTTATGAAATGGTTTATTTTGGAGTTTGGATGAGTATTTATGTATTAATATATTACATCACCACACGAAGATTTATACATACTGGATAACTTCTGCAAACCATTTTGTTGTGATGATAACTAAATATAGAGAGAATGAATTATCATTGAATTATGGCTCTAATTAACCATTATATCTTCAGGAATTACAAATTCCCCTTCATTTCATAGAGTAAGATATGAAGTTGAAATTGATAAAGTCGCAACCAATGGTTGAGATTGTTCTTATGAAATGGAATGAAATCAAGTGTGTATATCTTCTCATGAAAATTAAACAACATTAGGAAAATGATCTTGAAATAATTTTTTTCTAATTATAATTATTTTTTATGATATAAATTAGCTTTCCACACCACTTTGGTTTATGGTTTGGTGGCCATTAACCTTCTAGGGATCACCCTATTTCTTGTGATCAAGGATCCCTCTCACTCAATAATTATTTATTATTTTCTTACTTGTACAACTATTAACTTCCCACCTATGACCACATATATGGAAACCTAGTTATGAGTTACATTAGGTAACCTTTATGTTTCAAACTCCCCCTTTTTAAGGGAAGTTTTATTATTTATTCATATAATGTGGGAATTTTCAAATGTTAAACCATTGACGAGAAAGAAGAATTTTGACAGAGAAATTAATTTTAATGGGGGTAGAATGTAACATCCATTTATTTTATATTTTTTATCAAAATAATTTAAATTTTTAGTCATATTATTCTATACACAACAAAAATTTAATCATTCTCTATACACAATATTGGGTTATATTGTGTTACACATGATATTGTGTATTAATAAAACCATGATATATTATTAATATTATTGAAACATGGTAATTATAACCTATCCCTTTAACCAAGATGTTGTAATAATAAATACTTTATAAATATTATGTATACTAGTTTTATAGAAAGAAAACATACTGATAAAAAATACTTAATTTTTTATAAATTCTTTATGTGTTACAAAAATAAAATTTTCTCAAAGAAATTTTTTTATTTATTATTGTGAAAAATAATAAAATTATTTTTTTGACACTTTTACAAAATTAATTTTATAAAATAAACTTCAATTTTTTGATAATCATGTAAAAATTATCTTAGGGAGTATATTTAGAATTTTTCTAAAAAGTATCACTTCTATTGACTAGTGAAAAATACCGAATTTTAAATAACAATTTCATCTTCATATAAATTATTTATAAAGATAAATTATATTTTAAATTTGTTTTAAAATAAAATTAAATAAAATATATATATGTTTATCCAAATTATGTTATTTTAATTATTTTCAAATTTAATATTTATATATTATCTTTCTAAACTTTTAAACATTTTTCTTTAAAAACCCTATTTCTCCTCGTTTCTATGAGAGTAGTTTTAAATTATTTTTTCACACATATATGAATTGAATTTGTAAAAATGGATTCATTATTTAGAGTTAGAATAATTTATATTATCAAATAAGGTCAATTTAATTTTTTACTAAAATGAATAGTGAAAATAGTAAAAATTATTTATTGTCATTAAGGTAAAAATGGATTTTCAAGGGGGTTAAACTAGAAATATAAGGGTAAAAATGTCCTACCAACTTGTAAAAAACCATATTCTAGCCGTATTTTGACTCTTAACACCTTATTGCCTATTTTCATGAATTTTTAGTCACTTTTCCAGGAAAGGGACCTATATAATTTGTTAGCTTATAAAAAAGGGAAAATAGAACCTACCTTTATTTTAATATATATGAATATTTGGAATAGGAAAAAACCTTTGATAAATTTTAAGTATCATCTTTAAATATATAGAATTTTTTTATCATCATAATTTATTTTATTTTTTAAAAATAAAATAATTGCTTTAAATTCATAAGAAACATCAATGCAGTAATTGTTTAGTTAATAATTAAATAAATTAAATGATACAACAAATATTAAAAGTGAAGTAAAATTAATTAATTACTATATGGAATTAATTTTTTAAATAAATATATCATTATACACTAGTGTGATAATTATACAAAAATAATTTCATTTTATTATTTATATTTTAAAAATTCTTATAAAAAAAATAATGTCAAAATTTACATTAATGTTATTTTATAATAACTGATATTTTATTAATTGATTTAAAATTAATAAAAATACTATATTATGAGAAGTTATTTTTAAATATTAATAAATATAAAATTTGTTCCATTCATGTATAAATTTTACTTTTATAATGACTATATGGACTACTAAATAGTAAAAACTTTGTTAGCACGGTTAAGGTTAAAACCGTGATTTTTTAAGTTACATGGGCTTGTGTAAAAATTAAATTTCAACAAAAATTGGTTTTTAATTTTATAATTTTTAAATCTTTTTTTTAATCGTTAGGTCTGAATTATCTCTAAAGAATCATTTTATTTTAATATTAAATAATAAAATACCTGATATAAAATGAATAGTTACCATAGTGAAAAAATATATAAAATGGTAAAAATAAAGAAAGATATAAGTTAATGAACAACATGTTCTAAAAATGTGTTTTATTAAGTGTTGGAGGTTTTTCTAGATAATATAATCTCTCAAACACTTTAATTATCAATTTTTGATGCACATGAGGTAAGAGTGCCTTCCAAATAGTTAATACTTTTAGGTACTTAAAAAAATTCACTCCTCAACAATAAAAGGGAACTCGTTGTTATCAATTATTAACACCAGTCAATCCATTTTTATTCACCAATACTGGTCCATATTGATTCAAAATTTTCCAAATATCATCATATAATCCTTGGTTTTATCATTAATTCAACTTACAACGACTTTGGTGCAAACCTAAGAAATATTCCCGAAGAAGAGGTAACGTTCTTTAATGAGAATTTTTATTTTCTTTCCTTATCCCCCTAATTAAATTATTATTATAACATGATTATCTAAAAAAATTAGTATATTAAATTTTTTGATAAATTTTTTGTTAATGTAATTATGTAGAACCATCTTCACAAGCAGCAAATGGGTTACAAAATCATCGTTCGTGAGTACGGTGGAATACCACCTCGCTAACTGATGTCATTTGTTTCTCCATTACCACTACTAAATGCAAGAAATAATGATATATTTATTTTATATAAATTATATTAATGATTCTATTATGATTCTGTAATTATTATATCAGAGATATCTTCATATTTCTTTTTGGAATGCGATAACATATATCGTGTGTACGGAGGACTACCGCCTCACGAAACGATGTGATTCGTTCATGATTTACAAGAAATGTATTAAGGATGTGTTTAATGAAAATTTTTGGAATATATATGAAATAAAAATTATTTATTAATTATAATATATATCAATTATTTTTATTTATTTCAATATAATAAGTAGTTGAAATTGTATTCATGCGTATGTTTGGCCTACCGTCTCTATGAACGGTGTATTTCATTTACTAACACTAAAATTTATGAATTAATATAAATAAATATATCCTAAATATATATATTATATATATAACGGATTACATTATTTTTATGATGGAACCATGATCAAAGTAAGATGAAAAAGAAATAAAAAGTTCAACCATACGTGAAAAACAAAGTTGTTATTTCTTAAAATGTGACATTAACATGAAATTTTTAATAAATGTGTAATAAAATGTCATAATAAAATTTTATATGATAATAAATATATGGATATGGTTTATTAATATATATATATATATATATATATATAATTAACTTATATTTACTTTACTGGAGTTTTTAACATGTATGAAAGAATTTGAGACTTACGGTGAGATATTTCCATGTCACTTTTTACTTGAATTTGACACATTCCATATTCACCACTGATTACATTTACATGGTTTATATACTAACCATGGATGTATTTTATGATGATTATACTTAATATTATTGGTATTTAAATATCCATAATATGATATCTATTTCATGGGTTTTAGGGTTCAAAAGATAACAAATCAGTAATGGAGTATTGTCTCAATCTGCCTTCTTTGGGAAATAAGATATGTTATGAACCTATATCATTCTATAAGGTTTATATACAGCCTGATACATGAATATTTTTCTTGGATCCCTAGTCAATATTTCCTTTATCTAGGCATG
Source organism: Viscum album (assembly GCA_963277665.1). NCBI lineage: Eukaryota > Viridiplantae > Streptophyta > Magnoliopsida > Santalales > Viscaceae > Viscum > Viscum album. Next base: position 1,997,171,538 of record OY728136.1, read on the forward strand.
TAATATAGTGCCTACACAAGTATGGTCTTGAGGACGCAGCTTACACAACACCAAAATTTTATGGTCACTATTTATATTCTAACTAATATAAAACTAGATAATATAAAGATATATGTTTTAATGATTTATATAAAATAAATATATATATATAATAAATGTGAAAAAAATTATGTAACAAATAAAAAATGAATACATTCATTATTAATAAATTATAATGATGGACATCATTGTTCATTATGATATTATCGATACTCCATTCAATGTAGTGATCAAGATCAATCACACTACACTCTCCCATTGGAATTTTTATTAACCGAACACCATGATCTTTACATGTGGGTAAATAATCTTCCTAAATCTCTTTATGTGATAATTTATCTAACCATCACTAATCAATCCTTACTCGATCATATGTATGACTTAGATTGTGAAGGGAAAGATGAATAATGAATGAGAAGAAGAACTCGGGAAAAGAAAACATGGAAATCACACATGGTAATCAATTTAACCAACAACTAAATACATAGAATTAAATAAATATATTTAAATTTAAGTGAAATGAAACTCATTAAACCACCATTCTATCCATCGAATGAATACCATGGTTAATTTCATATTCTCATGGAGTTATAAGAGAACACAGTGAGAGAAACACATAAAAGGAAAAATTAATTAATGAGGAATGAAGAAGAAGAATAAAATATAGTAAAAGTATAATCATATAATATAGTATAAAATAAACTATAAACATATAAAATAAGACACTAATTTTCCAACCATTTGGAAAATATAGGGGATAGACTCTTATATAAAAATAGGGTAGAATATTTAGATTCAAATATTTCAAACAAAATTATGTGCTTAGTAGGCACATTTAATAATAAAATATGGAAATTGGTATTATGTAATGTTTTTTCTCTATGTATTTCATTTACACCTATAAATTTAATATTTATTTTCCATGTTTGGAGAGGTTTATAGCTAATTTACTTGAAAAATATTATGGATAATAAGAATCATCATATTCTAATACATCGAGTTCTCATTCTATTATGACCTTGAAATTGAAGGACTCACATGTGTCCAAAGTAATAAAATTTATTCCCTCAAATTTTTTATTTCTCCATGTATAATTTTATCTCATTTAGGTCATCAATTTTTGGTATATGGTCCAATATTTAAAAGTACCTAGATCTATTCACATATTTCAAGGTTCGACATGTGAGATGATTTTGGGCCTTCAAAGGATGGATTGATTTTTTGGTCCAGAAGAATGAAATGAATCCATACATATATGGATTATATAAAAAATTAATTTCTCAATTTTGATCCATGTATAAAAATTTATGGATTAAATATAGATATAAATTAAAATATTAAAAATCCAAAATTATAACGTTTTTGTAATTAAGATCAAAATGATCCTAAAACCATAAAATGTGACAATTTCCCTTCAAAAAACACATTGAATGGACTAAAGAGATTTCAATTAAAAGTAAAATATTTTAAAATAATTTCTCTATAAATTCCCCCACACTTAAACATTCCACTCCTTGGAAATCATTTTATACCATGGTCGCAACAGACTTCCCAAAGCATAAATGACAACACAAGTCAAATATCACATCAAAAGAAATATAATTCATACCAAAAGGATAAAAATTACCTAAATCCTAAAAATTCATAAGAATAAATTGAATATCATTTTATTTCTAACGTTCAGGACATACCTACCTCCCAATAAAAAAATTATCTCTTCACTCAATTATTTTTTTCTAGAGTTTTTCTCATTAGCATGAACATGTGTGATCTCTAAAGGCTTGTGTTACTCCTATTATCTCCACTTCATAGAGTCAAAAATGATTTAATCTTGAGTTATGTTGCATGTTTTTTCCCAAGTATTATGTTTGGTAGGTTTTAAATGTAAAAACATCTTAGGGGGAAGGGAGTGTTAAGCTCTAATGTGAAATAAATGCATGAAAATAGTTTTTCTCAAGAATTATGTTCTCTTTGGTCATTTAAAAAATGAATCACCTCAAAAAACCTAAATTTTTTATTTGAAATTTATCACTCTGAATTTCAGAATCAATGATAAATTTCTTCCCTCATTTTACCAATTTTTAGAATTGTTTAATCTTTAATTTGATTTGGATTTCTCTTAATAATTATGATTTTGAGGAATAAAGATACATATTTTGATCATAAAATATTGGTGAACACAAATCCCATATTTTTAATTATATTTTGGGCCAGCCATAAATCATTCCATCATCAAATTTTTCCCACCAAAGTAAAAATTAATATGGAAACACTTTCAACTCAGTTCAAATACATTTTTCAAGAAAGAATAATATATTTCATCTTCTCCATCCCCCACACATGAGTTTAACAATAATCATGCATTAAACTTCTTGAGATGTTTTGAAATGGTTAATTGACTTGAAATTTGGACTTAAAACAAGGCATTTTAGAGCTAATAGGTGATTAACAAAGGTATGATAAAATGTTATACAAAAATATGAGTAGAATGTAAAAATTTCATTCAAAGTAGGGCCTCAATTATACATGAAACATTTCATGAATTACAATAGCGTTGAAAAAGAGGAAAACCAAAATTTTGGGATCACAAAACTTATATCAATAATATCAAGAAAAGTATAAGTTTGTTAAATATGTTAAAAAGGTTTAGTAACTTCTTTGTTTGGAAAATATTTTTGATTCGGGAAAAACTAGTGCACATGAGTTTCAAAATCAATAGAACTTTGTAAAATGAAATGATTTGAAATAAAGAAACAAATAAATTAAATAGTCATTTAAATCATAAAACATTAAGATAATGTATTTTTCCAAAATCACTAATATAGTTTCTATTTTCCAAATCATTTGATTCTGCTGAAGAATCCGAAAAACACACCAAAATAAAAAAAGGAATTCATGAAATCTTTTGAAAATGTATAGGGAAAAAATAAAACCAAAAAATAATTACTAAAAATAAATAGACTTCACTCCCTTAAATTTATTCCATTTTATACCCCCTTTTAGTTTAAAATAGATAATTAATTTTTTACATGATAAATTTTAATTGGGAACAAATAAAATAAATAAAAGGAAATAAAAAACATAATTTATCTTTTAATGGTAGCATGAGTGAAGAACTAAGATAAAAACACTATAAAAAATCATGAAATAAAGGAATTAAACATAATAAAAATAAATATAAAGAAACATAATGGGAAATTAAAATGTAATATTCTTAGTTTAGAACCATAAGAGGGATCTAGGTTTTTACTTCTCCAAGTCATGTAGGTGTAGTGGATTATCAACAGCCTAATGGTGGATGGGGTTTCTTTTAGATGAACCAACCCATATGACATTTCTAGTGTCTATGATTAGACATGGATATTGGATACCCCCAAATAAAATAATAAAACTCTCAAACCCCATGATATAAAAAAGGGAGAATTTATGGACCAGAGTAGGAGGGGAAAAAATATAGGGGTTCTCTATTCTGACTTTATGGTGTCCTCATCCATATGGTATCTTCGTTGATGTAAAGATGGTAGTTTCACCATCACATTATTTTCCAACAATTCTTTGATAAACACTACTTTTTTAGGCTCTTAATTAATATCAATGGCCTAATCCATTTGTGTTATTTCAAAAATTTCAAAAAAGTAGAAGTAAAAAAATAATTCACCTTGAATAATAATAAAACATGAATAATCAATAAATAAATATTCCCTTCTAAGTAAGTTATCTTGGAAATTGATCTCTTATGGAAGGACCATTGGAAACTCAATCTCAGCAGGTGAATCTTCATAATCATATTCCAAATAAAGATATAAATATATAGGTGATAATTTTTCATTATAAAGCATAATAAGATCATGTATCATGTTAAATTCATTGAGGTGATTCATGGATTCATCCAAAAAAAATTGATATCCCATAAGTGCATTTGCATTAAAATTTTTTAAGGGACATTATTGAGAAATGGTTGAGAGTGGGATGATGTTATTAATTCCTTTAGTATCTATTTCTAAACCACCTTAGGTAAATTAAAAAAAATATTGCTCAAATCTATTCCACCAATCATTTTGGTTTAGGTTTTCATTCAGGTTCTAGTTTCTCATGACATGAATGTACATATTCAGCAAGCCACTTTATTTGGCTCTCTATGTTTTACATTGAATCACTAATACTTTTCAATATATCATTATGATAATGATGAAAATTTTCTTTCACATGATATTGGATAGTCTATGTTGATTAATTTTTTTATTGAAATACACCATGATCAAAGATATTTTTTAAAAAAAAATTATGATTTTTCCTATTTTTTTATTGAATACTTTTTTTGAAATTATTGTGCCTACATAAAAAAGGTTTCAAATTTTTTAACGATGTTTTTTAACATATCTATAGTCAATATTTTATTTACCTATGAAAACAATATAGTGCACACCGAGGGTCGGTCTGGAGGAGGCAACATAGACAACACTGAAACTATATTTTCACTATTTATATTATAACTAATATAAAAATAAATAATATTATGATATTGGTTTAAAATAAGCATAATATATATATTAAATATCATAAAAATGAAGTTATAAATAAATAAGGAATACATTTATTCTGAGGATACGATAACGATTGATATCATTGTTCATTAAAATACTCTTGATACCCAAATCAATGTAGTGATCAAGATCTATCACACTAAACCCACTCATTCAAATTAATATTACCCCAACACGGAGATCACTACATGGGATAATCATTATTAATAAATTCATTTAGAAGATCACTTTTCTTACCATAACTACAAAATCCATACTCCATTGTATGCATGACATAGATATTTAAGTGAAGGTTTTATGATTATTGAGAAAAAGAACTATGTTGTAGAGAATATGGGGAAATAACACACCATAATAAATTTGATCCCCATATAAATTAAAAAAATAAAATAACGCATTTGAAATTTATGTGAAATGAAACTCAATAAACCACCAATATATCCCTCAAACAAACACTGAGGTTATTTCCCCATTCTCAAGGAGTTAGAAGATAACACGATAGGAGAAACACATAAAAGTAAAATTTAGTGAATGTGGAATGAAAAACAAGGTTAATATATATTAAAAGTATAAAAATATATTATCAGATGATAAAATATACATCTACTCAAAATGGCCATTGAATTTCCAACCCCTTGGAAAAGAGAGGTGATACATATTTTTAGGAAATGGGGGTGAAGAATATCACTCCAAATCTATCCACTGAAATTATGCACGTGGTAGACCTATCTAATGACTAAATTGGGAATAATTTTATTTTTTAAATTCGTTCCTATGTGTCTTATATGTCGACCCAAATTTTTTTCTTCATTGGAAACATTTGGAGAGTTTTATATCCATTGTACTCTGTAACATGATTCTAGAAAGGGAGACTCTTTTTTATTCCAATATACCAATTTCCCATGCTATTATGACATTTAAAATGACATAATCACATGTTTCCATAGTAATAAAAGATGATCCTGTAGATTTTTAATTTCTCCACATCAAATTGAATCTCATTTGGGAAATATATTTATGATTTATGTGGCTATATTCAAAAGTACTCAGATCTGTGCACATATTTCTAAGTCCAACTTCGGAGTTGGTTTGGTGCCTTCAAATGATGGATTGAGATATGATTCCAGAAGAATGAAATTAACCATAACATATATGGATCCCAAAAAATAATTTTACAATTTAAATACATCTAGAAAAATTCAAGGCCTAAGTCTAGAAATAAATAAATAAAAGTTAAAATCCAAAATTAGGTTTTTGTCAATTAAGATCAAAATGATACTAAATCCATAAAATGTGAAAATTTCTATTCAAATAACACTTTTTATGGATTAAAAATATTAAAATTAAGATTAAAATAATTTTAAATAGTTTTTATTTCATGTCCCATTTGACTTTTTTAAACATGAATCTTCTTATTTTCATGATATTCTAGGTTTAATTTAATGTTATTATTTCATTGGGATTATGATTCAAAGATACCAATGTGGTATGTGTGTTATGTTATCATCTCATATTTTATCCGGAATGTTTATGATTATGATTCCAATTATGAAATTTTTTGAACCATATCTCAAGGAACTCATGGATTTTATTCTACTTCAGTTATTCATGAAATTTTAAAGTAACAGTACGTTCTTTCAACTCTTTAGCCAACAAAATAATTGAGAAAAATTATTTATGAAAATATGAGTTTATTACCATCTTCAGTTGAAAATATATTATCTTCCAAAATTTACTTTTAATACAAATTGTTTAGAAATATTTTAATGGTTTTTCAATGGAATTTTTACCCATATCTATATTCAAATAAAATTAAATGATCCTCCTTTTCCATAAAAAATGATCGTTTTTATTTTAAAAACAATTTCAAAATACTATTTGTTTTAACATGTATGGCACGAATGGAATTCTAAAACATAATGAAAATCATTTCATAGAAACTTACTTTACACATTTTAAAGGTTATCTTCATTTAAAATTATTTTCAAAATGTTTTATGTTCATTGATTTTTTTGAAAGGAGGGGAGGGTTTTTTACTTCAAAAATTATTACAGTGGTTTTTAAATATTCCATTATATGTTTAAAAGGTCAAATAAAATTATTTTAAAAATCATTTATTTTTATAAAAAAGTTATTCATTGATGTGGAATGGCTATTTTCCTCAATAACTTTCCCAATTAAACATTCAAAATAATTTTCCATATAATTTGACATCCATTAATGTAACATATGATTTAATAGGGATATGATCCAAGGATATGATAATTATCCTTTCTCTGAATGGTTTTTTAACATATTTCTATGAAACCCATTTCTCTTACTTATGTTATAAAATGAGATGATGATTATGAAACCCGTATGTTTTTATATGGGTTGTGATTTGATGAAATGATGAAATTATTATGAATCCTAATTCATTTTCATAGGTTATGTCATAATGAAATGTCTAAGTAACTCATTTCATTTCATGGTTTCTATTATGATGAATGTCTTATGATCATATGGCACACATATGTATGTTTTTTATAATGTGGTATTGGTTTTGTTAGAAGCAAGGATTGTGGTTACCTTATAGACAAGGATGGTGGTTACATTATAATAAATATGGGTGAGACCTATATCTCCCTCTAATGTATTAGTTAAAGGTTTATATCTCATGAGATGGAAGGGAATGGAACAGACAATGAACATGGTTCATTGAGGGACTTTTTCTACTTTTATGGTGTTGGGAGTGACCCATGACTACTATAATGGTTTGTGGAGTGAAACAATTCCCATATGATAGCCTTGGAAGCAAGCCTTGACTAATATGGAATTAATTTTCAATGATTATGTGTATGAAAAAAATCAAGGTCATATGATAATTGAATTTTCTCAGGGATCATATTCTTTGATTTCTTTATGATCTATATCCTATGATTATGATATTTTTTTATGAAATGTTTGGTTTTAAATTGTTATTTTCATGCTCTCATACTATTATGTTCATGTTATGCTTATGTATCTACCATGTTTACCCTTAATGAGAATCTTAGCTCACCCTTTATAATTTTTCCTTTCCCCAGGTTATGAAGATATGTATTATGTGTAATATGTATAAGAATGTTTCTAGTTATAATGAATGTAGTGGGATATGGTTTACCTCACTTATGGACCTGTGTTTATATTACCAAGTTTCCAAATACACTAAAATATTACGGTCCTCGATCATGTGTTTGTGCAATGTAATGAAAACTCACCATACATGACGTAATATCTATGTATGATAAGACTAGCTATCTATATGTATGAATTTTCTTATTAGTTATAGGGGTGAAGTGGTTATGAAAAATGGATTTCTCTTCATGTAATCATTATTTAAGGGTTCGAGAGTTTAATATTCATCAGACAAATTTCAGCTGAATGTATGGAAATTTTTAATATCTTGTGATGTATTTTGGTATCACTAACTATCCTACAAATTTTATGGTTTTTATGAATTGGATTTTCAATCTATATTTTGACACCTTTATTATGGTGTTTTTTTGATAATATCCTTGTTTATTTTCAATCTAGGAGAGACCATGGGCACTATATGAATCTAGTTTTAGAAATATTGAGAATCCACCACCTTTATAGAAGGATATTGAAATGAAATTTCTAAATCCAAGATGTGAAGTTCTTGGGACATGCGATTTCAAAATGTGGACTTTCAATCCATCATGAGATGTTATAGGCTATCTTATTATGGGAAGGACCATAAAATGACTATGAGATGCAGAGGATTCTAGGTCTTGGGTGATATTATCACCACTTTATCAAGGATTTCTTAAATATAGTACCACAATTTAAAACTCTAACCATGAAAAGTGTAAGATTAAATTGGAAGTATAAGTGAAAGAAAAAAAATTGATGAGTTCAAGAGAATTCAAACATCAGTTTCTATTTTGATTTTTATAAAACACTATAAATGTTAAGTGGTATACTATTATGCTTCTAGAATATGTACTGTCACAACCTGTCCCCTGAGTCCCGTGTTGTGACTACCCCAAACTGGCCTCCCATAGGATAGGGGCTGGAAACTAGCACCAAGTAGGCATATCCCACAAAAGGGGGGAATTTTCCTAGGTACATGTACACACACATAACTCCAAGTAAAAGTACTAAAACTAAAAACCCTGAGTAAAATGGTATGCATCCTACTTAGACAACCACTGAGGGTAATATTACAAAAAAATGTAAACGGGCCAGAGTACAACGAAAATTGAAACACAAAGGTACAAGCTCATCAATCTCATCAGAAAAAACCCTACCTGAAGGGTCGGTACAAGAAGATGTATGAATATCGATGAAGTATACCACATCTGTCAGGTCACCATGAACCACCCCTTGTTTCTATCCCACCAAGGACTCTATCAAATTTTTTGATCATCTGTAAAAGAAAAAGAATGTGTGGTTGAATCCCATGTTGGGGTGTGTCAAATAATACTCAGTAGGGACCCCAGACCATAAAGTTAAACCACAACGCAAGACACAAGGTAGACTACCAAATATGTACATGAATTTTATCCTCTATTAAATATAGTCAATAAAGTCACAAGGGTTATATCACAAAGGTATATGTCAACAACACATATAACAAGAATATCTAGGTATAATTTTATTGTATTCCAAGGATGAAGGTCTCATACACTACCAGCCACATTGTTTCACTCACATCACTCTTATTCTGGGAGAGATTAATCCTCGAGCCATATGATAGTAAGCACGTGGAAAATGTCTATCAAAAGTATCCAAGAGGAAACATGGTCTCGATACATCATGAAGTTCCCTGAGACATCCGGTCTCACTAAGACAATGATTCTTGATATCATATCCAATCTTTAGCCATAGGAATCTGCTCAAGACATATTCAAATATGATGATACATACAATCTCTAAAGAAGACTCACTCTTCATATTTATAGGAGACCTACTCCATGTCTTTATATGAGACCTTCTTTGTGTCTTCGTAGGAGACCTAATTTTTTTGTCGTAGATGACAAACTCCATGCCCTCATAAGAGACCTATGTTGCACCCTCATAGGATACCAACTATGCATCTTCATAGGAGACCTGCTATGTGTCTTCACACAAGACCTACTCAGCATATTCATAGGAGGCCTACTATGCGTCTTAAAAGGATACCAACTATGTGACTTCATTGGAGACCAACTCTACATCTTTTACATTGTCATTCACAGGATTCTATCCACAGCACGCTCATTCTGGGAGCACCTACCCCACGATCCAATAGGTTATACTATATCCTCTATGAAAACTCGCATAAATTGTCTCAAATGGACTACCTCATCTTGAGGGTCCTAATGCAACAAACAACTCTTCAAATGGACACACAGTTTGAGATTTATGGGAATTTTAGTGAAATGGGTTTGGTTGGTCCTCATAATGATTCGATCCGAACCAAGGCCCATTGACCCAACCCACTAGCTCTAGCATGGCCCGCTCAAGCAGGCTGGTTTGGTCCACCTAGATGTGGGCACTGTCACATCCACACCTAATCCACACAGTCGGTTTCCATGTTCAATGTGGTCGGCTATCATGTGACCCGCCCCGAGGTAGTTTCCATAGGGTCTCTTCGTGGTCTTGATAGACCATGGATTCTGGTCACGGGACGTGGCCTCCCACCGTGTCTCGGTCACAACCACCTTGCCAGCGACCCTGGTCGCCACCCACCGCTGTGGTCCCATTGGACCACAGGGTGTCGATTTTGTCGGCCGCCTGCTGTCGGCCACCTGCCACCACCATCTACCTGTAGTCCATCACACACCATCTCACCCACATGGAGCCTCCATCGTGTGCCAACATCGGATTTCGTCGGTGCCAGTTTTCGGTGTCGGCGTGCCAGTGGCCAACTCCACAGGCCACTGGGTTCACTCCGGTGCTTCGATTCTTCATCTGAGAGCTATTATGTGATCCTCAGTTTCCCACCTTCACTACCATGTGTTTCAAATATTATAGTCATCACTCCGGGGGGCCAACATGTTCTGAACCACCTTGAAAAGCATATCGTGACCACGGGGGTCTGTCGAAGATGAATGCAATAATGGGGAAAAGAGATAAGAACAAGTAATCCCTTAGAAGGGATTATGTCTCTGTTTGTGTCGGACTTTGTTTATTCATGTCAGCAGGATTACAAAGAAGAAAAATCATCAGTCTATTCCATTTAATCATGTAGTTTATCTATACTACAAGAACGATCGAACAACAGATCAACCTGTTCATAGGTTGGTCTACGTTCATTGTTGGAATCAAGAATATGGAAAGAATTATCATGAACAAATATACATAATGCTTAGTGGTTTCAATCTATCATTGGTGAATAATGGATTTCTTCCACCGTCCTTCGTCATTCCTCAATCCTCATTCCATGATCCACGATCCACCATCGTATGTCGTCTTTTTTCATTCTCCAATGGGAGGGAACCACCAAGCCATTTCTTAATATTTTTAAAAGAATTATAGTGTTATGTGTTGACCCTAAATTCTAATTAAATTGGGGAGAAATGAAAACACATCGACCCTTTGCAGTATCGTAGAATCATCATGTTGTTTCATTTAAGAAACTAAATGGGTTTTCTTGTCGTTGTGTTGCAACATCATTGTATCGCTGAGAAACATTTAAAACAACAAAATAAAATTCATTAATATTATTTTATTCTTCTATAAAATGTACAAAAATTAGCTTTCATAGTCGACCAAAACCGGTCGATCTCTGCCCCACCAATATAGAACTCCACATTAGAAACTCAACGGTGGTATCATATTTCCATTCTGAGTCACCATTCATGATTTATTAAAATTTTAAAATAAAATAATTTTACTGAATTATTTTATTTAAGGTTACATCCTTTTCAGAGTTTTCTCACTAGAGACCCACACCAAATAATGTTAAGTCATGCAGAGGGTAAACCTACCATCCCGAACACAATAGTGTCCTCTAATTTCTATTATGGGAACCCATTTAAGAGTTATCACACATTTTTTAGGAAAACCACTCATGTGAACTTGTAAAAACATAACAGTTTTCATCGACCCATTTCGGGAATACCGGGCCTCAGAATCACATTTCGTCTCAGTGCCTGGTCTCCGAAAATTCCAATAAAATTCCTAAAAATAAACCCATGAAAATCTGAGTCATTACATTATCCCCACCATAAGGCTTTACATACACGAAATCCAAGCTAAGGGATACCCAAATAGATGAGGGTGTGATCCCAAACCTGAGCCTCCTAATCTCATGTTCTGTTCCAGAGATTCTTGTGCTACCACCGGGCATGTAATAAAGGGATCAAATACCCATGGAGGGTCTTCTCCTATCAATCCTAGATTTCTATGAACAGGATAAAAATAGATAATCTTGATCATAAACTATTTTCTATGGTATTCCATGGAGTTAATTTATCTCTTACATATAGAGGAATCCCAAGCTCTCTATTGAACTCAACTCCCAAAAAGATAAGAAGTGGCTGATTCGGTGAGCCATTAAACAATCACCCAAATGGATTCATGTCCCCTGGACATATGTGGTAAAACCATCATAAAGTATGTTAATATCCTTTCACACCCCCTTCTTGTCATCCCAAGGATGAAAAGAGAAACCCCTTCAAATCACATGGGTTTGACACAGTGAGTTGATAAACCATGAAACTAATTCGAACAAGAATAAACATTTATATAAACATTTAAGCCCAACTTAAACCTATTCTATCATCCTCAGTGTCTTCCTTGACACCCACATGCATAACCCGATGAATCTTTCCACTCTAGTTTTCCACTGCTACTACTGTGTGTCCTCTGAAAAGAATGACCTATTCCCCACATTTCGAATATCCATCAGGGGCATTCCCTATGGAAAAATTTTCACATAAAGTCTCAATGTCAGTATCACCTATCTTTGCCTCCCTGAACCACTAAGGGTGAAGGGGTAAAAATTACCAACTAAAGGTATGATACATCAACTCTATCCAAGAAGGATAACTATAAGGAAGCCACTACTTTGTTGCCTCATTCAGTAACTATGAACTGGATCTCCTGCTGAGAAAATCTGCTACCACATTTTTGTTACCAAGAGTATAGAAACTCTAAAAGTTATATTCCTAATGGAACTCAAGAAAAAGAATTTTTCTCAAGTTTAGAACCTTCTGAGATAAGATATACTTGTGAATCTTATGGTATGAGTAGACAATAAACTGCCCATCCATCAGTTTGTGTCACCACATGTTCAATGAGAATACTACCATTTCCAACTCAAGCTTGTGGGTCACATATTTCTGATCATGTGGTCTCAACTAATGAAATCCATAGGAAATCACCACTTGCCTATGCATCAGGACACAACCATGTCTGGTCTCTGATGCATCAAAATACACTATGTACTCAACTACCTCCTTTGGTAGACTCAAGATCAGGGTGCTCGTAAAACTCTAACTTAACTGTTGAAAAGCATGCAGACACCTTTCTATCCACACGAAAGGGTGACCCTTTCAACTGATCGAAGTGTTCATAGACCCTTTGGTAGTGGACACTAGTTCTACATGGACACTTGGCTAAAGTGAGGTAATCCACACATAACCTCAAACACTTACTAGTCCTCCAACTGTACTCTTAGCTTGTGAAGCTCTGTGAAAGAAATATGATATACTGATGCTAATATCAGTTCGATCTCAAGGAGTAGAATAATATAGAAGTATATCTCCTTGTATAGATTCAAGCCTCAAAAATTATTCTTTAAATACATCCTCATACTCTGCCACTACTAATGGGAACTAAACACTCATAACATCCAATTCCCCAATGGTAGGGATATCTGAATCAAGAGTGATTGGATGAAACCTCCTATGAATGAGTTTATCCCATGCTTTTAGGGTTTCCTTTTTTTCCGAACAAGGAAAACATCATTATCTTGCTATAGAGATACCACACCCTTTTTCCTAAAACAATCCATGTGATCATGGATTGTCGATAACCAATCCATACCAAGACTTTTGTTGTAAGGCCTCAACGCTGCCACCAAGAGGTTCCAAACTAAACTCTAACCAAAAGGTTCATATCAAACTATTGTAAAAAAGTGTGATCATCAAGTCTCATGTCATAGGTATCTCCAAATGTAAGGTATAAGTCAATGGTTTAACCAAAAACTCTTGGTATCGAACAAGATTTGTGGCAAGAAATAATGATTAGCACCTATTCCTATTAATATGGAAGGTAATAGTATACACGTATTGTACATCAAATAATTCATGGAGCCCTTGGGTCATATTCCTTGACCGCATGCAACTTCCCCTTCCCCTATACTACAGATCTCTGAGCTTTTTTTAGACTACATGGGGGTAGTTATGATAACATGTCAAAATATATTCCACCAACTAATGATCTAACAGCTCTTTTTCTATTTCTACTACCCTATAGATCCATATGTTCCCGCCACTATATCTACCTCGGTTTCCCACCCACCATTTTTTTTCAGCATCATGACGGGCTGGAAAATTTCTAGTGAGATGTCGTATGCCGTCTCATGAAAAGAATTGCATCGCTCTAGGATAACGGGACCCACCCTATGATCCATGAGCTATAGATCCCCTATCCTAGGACCTCATCTTAGGATGCCTCACACATCCCAGTCTCTAATACTAACTTCAGCTTATTTCTCCTAAGGTCTCTAATCCTGCTTTCCCGCTGGTGGCATCCACTAGTTGTATCTTCTTAGCCAAAGGAATTTCAATCCCAAAGGTTCACTCTAGATACTTAGTATAAGTTGGAATGAAAAAAAGAAATAATTTTGGCTTGTATGTACCTATGAACACATTTCTCAAATGTCTGGGCCCGAAATCACTACTCGTGTATCATATCTATCGAGTACCTAGGAAGGGTGGTATGCCTCGATGAATACTCAAAAACCGACATGCTTTACTTCCTGAACTGTAGAATATCTTGGAAATACATATCCCTTAGATTTTATAATGATATCCCCTTATCTAATAATGGTTATCAAACTCTATCCATGGAAGAGTCGCCTCATCATACGATCGTGTAATCTAAACCCCGCCATCACCCTGTTGAACCATGTATAAGGCTCATCACTAGGACCGCCATATATTCTAATGGTGTCATGACTGGACAGAAAACATGATCACCTACTCAAGACAGTACTCAACCACATGAATGTCATTCTCTCCTCATATCCTAAGGGGTCTCTATTTCCAAAACTTGTGTAGTGCACTCACCATTCACATCTTATCCTTTGGTACTATGAGTACCAAGTGCTACTCTATAGGTGGTGGTATATCTGGTACACCGCCTAGAGGTTCTTTATTTAGTAAAAATCCCTATACCCATATCTCGTCAACCTGCCGATCATCCACCTGATCATGTGGTGGAATCCTAGCTCACTGTCTTCGTGGAATCATCTTGGGGGAAAAAAAGATATACCATGATCAATAGAGTATACCTAGTGAGTTGACTCAAAAAGGACATAGAAAAAAACTATTCCTATACGATGCATGTACCATCATTTTTTCCTTCAATTAGTGTTTTCATGTACCAATTTGAAAACCAAAATTTAGGGTCCTCATGTATATATATGTCAGCTACCACACCAAAACTGGATTTCCTAGGCTAAAACTGAACTAGAAACACATAACACTATTTCCCCAAACCAAACTTATAGAATCAGGTTTCTTAAGGTAAAACTGAACACCCTGTGATACCACTCTTTCATGACCCATCCTGTAGGGATCATTTTTTGACTACCCCAAGCTCACCTCCCATAGGCCAGGGGCTGGCGACTAGCATTGAGTAGTCATATCCCACAAAGAGGAGTCATTTTCTTAAGTACCTATACACACACACATGACTCCAAGAAAACGTTATGGAACTAAAAACATTGACTAATGAGGTATGCATCTCACTATGACAACCATTGAAAGTAACAGTACTAAATAGAAGAGTTAATAGGCCAGAATAAAATCCCAAATGAAATAGGAAGGTACAAGATCCTAGATATCATCCGCATAAACCTGTACCAAAAGGGTAGGTATTGTAAGTTGTCTGAATGTTTCTAAAGCATACCACATCTGTCATATCTCCAAGAAGCACCAATTTTCTCTGGCCCACTGTGGAATCTGTCAAATTTTTCAATCATCTATACAAGATAAGACACTTTCAAGAGAATCCTGTGCAGGGGTGAGTAAAACTATACTCATTAGGGACCCCAAACCACAAATGTAAACAACAAAGAAATACATAAGGAAGACTAACAAACAAGTACATAAAGTATAGACTATAAGAAGTATAGTAAAGAGAGTCACTAGGGTCATCTGACACATGTATATTTCAAAAAAACAAATAATAAAAACATCCAGGTATACTCATAAATGATTACAAGGCTCAAAGCCTCATCCAATTGTAGTCATATTATACTTTTCTTAGCTTGCTTGTTCTAGGAGATCTCACTCCTCGAGCCATATGATATTAAGTATGCAGAATAGGTCTAACAAAATTATCTGAGAGGACAATTGGTCTTGATACATCAAAAAGTTTCATGATACATCTAGTATTTCTAAGAAAATGAGTCTTGATATCATAGTCAATCCTTAGCCAAATGATTCAACTCAAGGCATGTTAAAATCTGATGAGACATATAGTCTCTATAATATAATCACTCTACATCTTTATAGGAGACCTACTCCGCATCTTTGCAGGAGATCTACTCTGCATCTTCATAGAATACCTAATCTGAGACATCGTAGGAGGCCTACTCTACGCCATCGTAGGAGACCTACTTTTCACCATCACAAGAGACCGGCTCTGTGCCCTCACAAGAGACCAACTCCACGTCTTTGTAGGAGAAAAATGTGCATCTTCAAAGGTGATCTACTTCATGTATTTTTAGGATACCTAGTATGTGTCTTCATAGGATACCAACTCCATATATTCACAGGAGACCAACTCTACGTATTTTACACAGCCAGTCACAGTACTTCGTCCTTAGCGCGCTCATTCCGGGAGCACCTACACCTTGAGCTAATAGGTTGTATTCCAACCTCCACAAAAACTTTCTTAGTTTGTCTAAAAAGGATTTTCTCATTGCAAGGATCCCAATGTTGCAAACATCTCATCAAATTGACACACAGTTTGAGAGTTATGAGTGTTTTAGTGAAAATGGACCGGTTGGGTATGGGTCCAACCCGGGCCATGCGGGTCCAACCTGACCAGACTGGTATGACCAGACCCAACCCATCTCACCCAACCCATCAGGCCAAACCCACCACCAGCCCATCCTGCTTCCGACCCATCCCACCGGCTCCATCCTAGCCCGATCAAACGGGAAGGTTAGTTCCAACAAGACACGACCACGGACGTGTCCCTGCCTGTTCGATGCAGTCGACTGACACATTCAATCTATTCGGTCACCATGTGACCCACCTAGTGGAGGTTTCCATAGGGTTCATCCATGGTCCCACTAGACTATAGATTCCAGTCACGGGATGCAGCCTCCTACCATGTCACGGTCACAGTCACTGTTGGTTGCCCTGCCGGATGCCCTGGTCACCACCCTCTGTCGTGGTACTGCTAGACTGTGGGATGTCGCCACCATCAGCTGTCAGTCAACTGCTAGTTTCCCATCGCACCTGCATGTGTTCGCTTCCATGTTCCACCTCCAGCCACTACCAAGGTCGATCACTAGGGCCAGTGGCCACTTTTTCAGGCCACCAAGTTCAATTTTTTGCTCCAATTATTCATCAAAAAGTTGTTATGTGGTTATTAGGTCACCACCTTCACTTTTGTGCGCTCCAAATATTATCACCATCACTCCAAGGGTCTAACCACATTCAGAGCCACCCGTAAAACACATAGTGACCATGAGGGTCTAACGAAGAAGAAGGAAAGTCCAGAGAAGAGATATAATCACAAGAACACCCTTAGAATTGACCTTGACCTTGTTCGTGTCAGCCTTGGTCTATTCATGTTAGCAGGATTACAAAGAAGAAAAATCATCAGTGTATTCCCTTTAATCCTGTAGTTTATGCATCCTGCAAGAATGATCGAACCGCAAATCAACCTTTTCATGGGTTAGTCTGTGTTCATCGATGGCATCAAGAATGGGGAAAGAAATATCATGGAGAAATAAACCCCCAACTTCAAGGTTTGGATCTATCATTGGTGAAGAACATAGTTATGTTATCATCATTCGTTGATTCTCAATCCTCGATCCATGATCCATGATCTGTGATCCACGATCAGCTAGAATTCATCATCGTTTGTCATTCATCAATATAAGGTAACTTTCAATGCATTTCACTAAAGATTCTAGGTTATTCTAGAGTTATGCATTAACCCTGAGTTCCTTTCTAATTATGGAGAAAATAAAATGCATCAGCCTATTACAGCGTTACAGCATCGCCATACTATTTCATTTATGAAATGAAATGTGATGACTTGTCACTGCATTGCATCTTTGTTTCATCTCTATAAAATGGTTAAAAGAAAAGAAAATATTTTTTATGTTTATTTTATTATTATTTAAAACATCAAAAAATTAACTTTCGCAGTTGACCCGCACGGGTCGATGTTGTGCACCGCTTCAGTAAAAGCTCATCTTATGAACTCTATAGTTGTATCAGATTTCTAATCTGTGTCACCATTCATGAGTTATTAATATTTTAAAATAAAATAGTTTTATTTAATTATTTTATTTATGGGTACATATTTTTTATATTTTCTCACTAAGAACCCATGCTAATTGATGTTAAGTCACACCTAGGGTAAACCTACCATCTTGAACAAAATGGTGCTCTCAAATTTTTGATATGAAAACCTTTTTAATATTTATCTAACTTTTTCATGAAATCTACATATGTGTGCTATTAAAAATATAACATTTTTCGTTGAACCATTTTCGTCGCATTGGTCCTTGGAATCACACTTCATCTCTACACCTAGTCTTAGAATATTCCTAGAAATTTTCTAAAAATAAAACCAAGAAAATATGAGTCATTACAGGTACAAGTTGTGTTCTTGTTCAAGATAGTCATGTTGTGGCCTATGGATATCATCATATTTTTCTACATGAGAAAATTACCCTACTCATGAGATTTATATTTTCACTATTGAGAATGGTCTTATGTGTTTTTCACTATCTTTTTGGGGAGAGGTACATTGTCTCTTTTAATCATAAGAGATTATGCTATATATTTAATCAAAAGGACCTGAATCTTATACAAAATCTATGGGTGGATCACTTTCAGGAATTTGATGTAGATATCACCTACACTCCTAGAAAGGGGAAAGTTATTTCTAACACTCTCAGTAAGAATTTTCCTTCCAAAACTATCATGAAATTGAAGTAATAGTATATCCTTATGCAACTTCACACCTAGTTTAATTAGGACACTCAAGAGGATGATTCATGTGTGTATTTGACCATTAACCAATTATCTTCATCTCTCTATGAGACTATTTTTGTAGGATAATTAGTATGATGAAAATTTTATAGGAATGACGGAAACCTTATATCACTATAGGAAAAATTATAAATCATAATAATTTTCAAACCTTTCATGAAATAATTCTCCAATTTTTTTTTTAATTTTTAGTGGCGGTTTTTAAAAACCATTTATAAAAATGAATTAATTTTAATTAGAAAATCTGATTCCGAAGTCAAACTAATAGAAAAATTTATGTGACTGTCCATTTTAGCTCAAAAACCAATCAAATAGAATCTTATGAAATGAAATACAATGATATTATATAATAATTTGGTAACAAGTAATAGAATAACATTTATTAACTTTTTAATAGATATTGAAAATTGAACTTGAACTTCAAACGACCCTGACTTTTATTTTAGACAACCATTTAGGCTCTACCATATATCAAATTGAATCCTCCAAATAGATATACATCATATTAAATTGAGGTACATTGGTCAAAAATATTTAGATGTCAAAAAAGGCCTAAAAGTCCTCTAAATAGTATTTTTTTATTCAGATAAAATGATTTTTGAGCATTCGAGGTGATTTCAACTTCATTTTAGAGTATCATATTATGATTTTCAGGGAATCTATGATTTTATTTTGTGGATTTACATTTATATTGATCAGATTGTGTTTCAATTTCTGTGGTTTTCCATATTTTGGTGATATATATTAAATATAAATATGTATTTATATGTATTTATATAGATTGGTAAATATACTTTCATAATTTAGGTATATTCATCAATATTTATTTAAAAAATATATATAATTGAATCTATGAAAAGATATTTAGTTTTATTTATGCATATTTGTCTATATTTATATATAATTATATCTTTTTTTGCATATTTTTGTTCATTGATGTATATTTGTATATATAATGTCGGTATATATGTTTTTATGTATTCTGTTGGTTGTTGTTTGTGTTTCTTTGTGCTTGGGATTATATAGACTTATAAAAAATTATTTATATTTATATTTATATATTTTTATAAGATATATATAATCTAATTTAAATAAATCTATATTTAATTATATTTTTTTTACAATTTATTATTTACTATTTATTAAATACTACTTCTTACTTCTTATTCCTTGTTTTATACTTCTTATATATTCATTTATTATTTATTTTTAATTTATTATTAATTTACTATGTATTTATAATATAATGATTAGTTATATATTATTAAACTATTTATTTATTAAAATATTTTTTAGTTAATATTTGTTTAATAATTATTTATTTATTTATTGTTTATCTTAAATTACTTATTTTATTACAATATATGTTGTATTTATTGTTTATTATTTATTTATATATAATTAATATATAGTTTTACTATTATTTATATATTAATTATTTAATTAACATTTATTTGTTTCTTAACTATTATTTTTTTATTATTTACCTTTTATATATTTAATATTTAATATTTAATAGTTATTTCTTTATTATTTTTATTATTTGTGTTTTATTTATTATTCTTTATTGTTAGTTGTTTATTATTTATTCTTTATTATTTATTCTATAATATTTTTAGTATTTCTTCTTTATTATTAATTTTATAATTATTTATTATTTATTATTATTATTTAGAAAAATTATTTATGTATACATTTTTATATGTATTTTTATGTATATATATATATATATATGAGTATATTAAATTTTTTTAATCACCACGTGAGGATTTTTCTTGAGTGGTAATGTTTTTACAGAATAACCAAGAGATAATGGGTTCAAATCACACCCAACAGATATATATATTGAATTTATGCATTTCATGAATTCCATATGCCTAAAGAGTAGGATAAATACATTAGTCAATAAGTATTAAATAAACAAATATTAAATAGTACATAACAATTAAATATTAAATATTAAATATTAAATAAATAATAAATATATGATAAATAAATAATAAATAAATAATAATGAAATGATAATAAATAATTGCAAAATACTAGATAATCAATAATTTATAAGTAATAAATAAATAGAAAATATTTAAAAAATAATGAATAAACAAAAATTTAAAAAAAAATAAAAAAATGTAGTGACATATTTAGAGACGATTTCAAAAACTACTACTAAATCATTTTGTGAAGCTTTTTGAAGACTGCTACAAAATGATTCAAAATTATTTTTTCATGGTAGTTTTTCTGAACTAGTAAATACATCTTTCCCTATAGTGTGTGGTCGGGAGACTATTCTTGGTCCCCCCCCCCTCCTGATGGTATTTTCTACTTTAGTAATTTGTTTATTATCTCATCATCCATGATGAATTTGGTGTTTCATTATTTTCAAAGTTCATCAGGGTTCGTTCACCATGGATCTATAAAGATGTATTATGGCATTAGATTACATTTATAGTAGTTGAGTATGAAGCATGACATCACTTTTAATGTGTCCCACTGTTAAACCACCTAGTAGATAAAGGTAGAGCACATGAGTCCTTTTAATCTCTTCCATCCTCTTCCAGAGCTTTTTTGTAAATGGGATAAGGTGTCCATTTATTTCAATGTTGGATTACTATGGAATCTTTTGGTAAGGAATACTATCTGGGTGGTTGTTTATCGATTGAAAAAATTAACTAAAATATTCTTAATCAGGGACAACCCAAAGGTTAAATATTTAGGTAAGTTTTACATGCAGAAGATTTTGAGGTTACTTGTGGTTCCCCCTCCCATTGTCTTTGAGAAGAATCCCATGTCTAATTCTAGATTCTAGAAAAGTTTTTAATAGGTGATGGGGACTCAAGTCAGATTGATTACAACATTTCATCAATATACAGATGGATATATAGTGCATGGAATTCTGATTTTGGAGGATATTATTCATGAATATGTCTTAAATTTTAGTGGATCATGGGGTGGATAACTAGGAATGGGAGAGTTTGTGTATAAAAATAGTTACCAATCATCAATCATAATAGTACCATTCATGAATTGATATGGTATATCGTGATGGTCACCTGTTTGTTTGTTATAGATGGGTAAGGATTCTCTTACGGGACTAAGTCTCATTCAAGAGATGACATCAAATATCAAAGATCTACATTGGTGCATGGTTACAGTTTAGAGTCAATAGAATTTGTATGGGGATCATTAATTCCATCATTTGGAGTTTTCAATTGGTGAACGGGTTTTCTTGAATGTTTATCCTTATTTGGGTCACTATAAAATTGGGAAATAGGGGAAGATGACTATTAGATATATTGGATTGTTTGAGATCTATAATAGTTTACAGAAGTATTCATTCTACTTTTCATGGATGGTTCAGTTAACAGTAATTAATGACATTTTCTACCTATCTTAGTTCAGGATGTATCTTCACGATCCATCCTATTTTTTGAGAGTGTATGACATTAAATTGGATCCATGTGATTCTGTTGTAGATCAAATAATGGATATTTTTTATTCTCATATAAAATTATTTTATTATAATCATATTTTATTGGTCAATTTGTTTTGGAGACATGGATCAGATACCCATGACACTTCGGATAATTAATCACCAATGAGGGAGCAGAGATACCACTTATTTCTGGTAAATTCTTCTTCCACATGACATTCTGGGGAAAAAAGTACTATGGTCAGATATTGAAATAACCTTGTTAAAACTATGCTATCTTTTAATGTTGAAGGGTGATTTATTCAATTTCAGGGGTCGTATAGTAGTTATAGATGTTTTTAAAGAAATTTGGGATTAGTACCGAATAAAAAACTAGTTCACGTCAGGATAAATGAATTCTTGATGTGAAGCTAGAACTGGGTAGAATCCATGAATCTTGATACATTATATGAACAAAATTCATATTCTGGATTACATTTTTGACATGAATTATTTGATTATGATTTTTAATTAAATGCAATGCATATTCCCACACACATGCATCTCATAACATTCACATTGTGAACCAATTATTCAAAACATATAATGTCTCTACTTTATGGTCTATAAGATATTCACACCTGACTTCCCTCCCACTAAACAAACACACTCACCCTCAAACCATAGGGTTGCTACGGGAATTTTAGGTGATTGTATCCTTAATATCCCACTCTATTTCTCATTTGATCTACAGCTTGGCTGGTTGGTTCTTTTTTGGTATGTGAGATCATTTTCATCTCACTAATGTCCTTACTATTGCATTTGGTAGCTGGTTTTTTCTTCATTTTTCGAGTCAATTGATCATGATGTGACCTCTCTTGGACCATTGTTTGTTCCTTTAGGAATTTTTCTTCTAGGGGCTGGATCTCATATTTGTTCTATAGTAGTTCATGATATTCTCAATTTATGTGTTGTTATATCATCTCTACTAACCATTTTTCGTTTGTAATTCAATTCTAAGATTAGATAATCACTAATAGGTCATGAATTTGTTTCTTTTTTATATTCCTCCCTTTCAGGTGGGTGTGGATCCCATTGCGAGTGGGTTTCAACCCATGTTTTCAGTAGATTCTTTTGTATTTGTCCTATGTTGGGTGAACTTTGAATTTTAATCATTTTAATAATGGTCTTCTAATTAAATTGGAATGATTATTGAGTTGATTTATTTGTGTTTTTAAATGATTTTTGGATGGGTTTCCCTGATTTTTGTGTAAAAGGAAAAGGTTTTCTCAAAGAATATTTTGGATGAAAATGGGTTATTTGGAGTTATTTATAAAATTTTATAATCCCTTTGGTATGGGTTTTATATATTCTGAACATGGGAGCCATGGGTACGTTGGTGGAAGGTGTATTATTTGGCCCCGTACAATGGTTTTGTCTGGGGTTTCACACCCAGGTGTGTTCTTCTATCCTAGAACATTTATGTATGGGATCTATTACATGATTCATATTGTTAAAGTATCCACACTATGTAGTTTTCTTTGATCACTAGACACTGATTCATTGGATCTAGGGACCAATTGTGTGTGTTAATCATCAATTTTTTTACAGGTGTGAGTGACCTAGTTGTCTTGACCTTTGTTATCCTATGTGTTTTTAAAATTATGTTGTAGATTGTACTGTGTTTACTTAGATATAACTATTTTCTTAAAATTAAATGGTTTTATATAAATAATTATTTAAATCATTTTCACCTTGATTTTTTTAGAACTATTGAAAAGGGGAACTATTTACCATGCCTTTTATAGAAAACTATTTAACTGTTTATCATACCTTTTCTGTAAATTTAGTATATTGGGATTATTGTGACGAGACATGATATAGAACACATGGGTGGGATCCTACAAAGAATTTTTATATCATTCCCTTCACATTCCCTTGTAGAAGTCTAGACCATTTATTATCTTCTAATGCCGGAAGGGGTAAGGTGCCACAGTGATGTGGGGGTTTATGTTAGCTGGGTATAGGTAGTTTGTGGTGATATGGTGGAATGTTTCCCTCATATCACATGGAGTATACGTTTATTGTTTTTTGGTCTTCTTTGGTTGTTTTACCAATTCATTAGACTATTTATCTTGTTGCTTTTGGGTTCTATAACTACCAATATCTTTCTTTAATTATGGAATGTATAATTCTTCTAGTTTCCTTTCCTTATATATATATGTCATGTATATTTTTCAAGTTGGAAAAAATCATTCCCATTGTTTTTTTATTTCATTCTCTTGTTCTAGTTACCAACCCATGGGAATCGATAAATCTCTTCAGGTAATTTTTTAATCAATTCAATTATGGGTTTTGAGGGTATCATGGTTTGGTTCATTACTTCTAATTTATTATTATTTCATGTTGGTTATATATATTTTGGTAAAGTGAAATGATAATTTTCCTCTTAATGTATGATTTATGCTATCCCTAATAAATGATCATTGAATGGTATTATATGTTTTGATGACATGTGAATATTATTGTTGGTGGTGTTTCATATAGAGATATGAAATTCTCTTACGATATATAAGATGAGTTTTGTGTGTTGGGTGGCCTATTATATATTCCACAAGGATTTTCATATACTATGCATTTAGTATATTTTGGGTGTATATTTTATATTTAATCCTCATAAATAATATTAACAAGATATCAATCATAATAATCTTTATACTTTTATAACTTTATTATATTAGTTTTGAGGTTGAGATAATCATGGGTAGTTGTGTATGTTATTGATCATGTCATTGGATGAGGTTTAACAAAGATGGGATTTTTTTCCTATATGAAGAGTATAAATTTATTTCCCTTGAGTGAGATTTAATGAGGAAGTCAATACCCATGTAATGATATGTGTAATATTATATTATTATCTATATGGATAAGGGTTATGTGAAATTCTAATCTGCAATGATGAATAACGTGTGATGTATCCATCTAATTGGTTAGACAATACTTATAGAATCATGATTTTTTGAGAAAAAATTGATATTGATATATTTCAGGTCTATTGGTCACTCTATACCTTAATAAAAGGTAATATATGAAATTTAAAAATTACATATGATATATAAGGTGAATATAGGAAGGAGATATATGCCTTTGATAGATATTATATTGGATCCATTTATAGTTTTAGTATAATTGATTCATTGATAGAGGGTTTTATTTTATTAAAATTATAGATCATTGGATTCATAATTACTATAAATTATATAAAGTTCTAAGGATTCACACTCTCTACTTTTTTGAATGAGTATTATGCTTTTTACAACATGTTTAAAGAAAACATCAAGAGATACCCTAAAAGTTATTTTGGAGGATATCTAAATTAATTTTTGACATATTTTTACATGTTATAAATATGATAGAAATTGTGGTGAAAAATAATGATTGATTCTACAAAATAAGTTTTATAAAATATTCAAAATTACATTTTGATATATTTTTTGGGGTTTATATGTTAATTATATGAACAAAGGAGCTGGAAGAAAAACCATAATTGTGTGATATATCCTCGATGTATTAAATAGGTATAATGTGGTCTGGGATATAGTAGAGTGGTAAATACTTGTAATAATACATAAAATTGACCCATTTTAAAAACAAGTATGAAGGGTATTTCTGATTTACTATATTAGTACAATAGTAGATACTGTAATAGGCACTGTAGTAGCAGAACTATTCACCCAAAATGGGATATCATGTTATGGAATTAGGTCTACAGGATAGAGGGGCTTCTGAATATCAATGTAATTTTACCCATAGGCCCTCTGATCCATAATTTGTTTAGGGACCATTGGAAACATGGCCAATGGTTCATCCCAAATGGGAAGAAGGTGAAGTGATAGGGACCACGTGAACAACTTGGCGCAATAGGAAAGTGGTGTGGCTATTCACTATCAGGTGGGTGGCCTTGAATTGTGGGATAGTAATAAAAGAACTTATCATATAGCTCTAAATCCACATGGCTATCTATGAGGGATAAAGCGGTTCCCTATCACCTCACCATCTATTCTTAGTAATAATATGATAATACATAGTAATTGTTAGGTGATATATGTGGGGGTCGTGTAGATATCACTGGTTGGGCGGCTAAAAAAGGGATAGGTGTGTTAACATGTATTATCACTCCCTCCTCCCAAACTATGGATAAGATGTGTTCCATTCAATGTTGTTTTAGTCTAGGAAGATTAAACAGTTCATGGAAGGGGTGATTCATCTTTCATACTGGGATTAGAGTGTGATGATTACTGACAAGGGGTGATATGACATATGACAAGAAATATGGAATGATTTATAATTATCACTAAGGTTCATTAGCCCATATATAGGCCTTTGTTCTGCTGGTTCTTCATTCCATGTTGTAATGGGTCTATATTCTAATGGTCAATTAGTTCATGTAAGGGTTCCCTCTTGGCACAGTTAAAAATGGATATTTTATTTCTAAAATAAAAAATTTGTTACCCCAACTTGTGAAAAAATAAATATAATTAATTTAAGTAAAAAACAAAATGTGTTCACATAAAGTGATGAATCTATATTTTATTCATCAAAACATGTTTAATTAATACCCTTAAATTAATAAAGGAAATATTCTTACCTCCAAGGGATTACACTAGCCAAAGGATCCCAATACATTTCTCGAGGATCCCAAAACACATAAGGGGTGTCAGCACCTTCAACTAATGATAATATAGGTTTCATAATGACTATAGAATCAGGAGGATTTCATAAAAATTTCCATATAAAAAAAGATTGATATTATCCCTATATACATCCATCACTAACATGTTTCATTAAATGAAATGTTTCTGTCATGTTCAACTTATCAGAGTACATCTCTCCCCATTGGAATAAATCAATGAATATAAATCATTTGTGCATTCATTTTGGATTTTAATAAATGAAACTATGTGTAAAGATACATTCACCCAAATTATATTCATTCACATGTATATTTTAATTCACATGTAACAATAAAAAACTTTCACTAAATCCCATAAAGAGTTTTTTAAAAACATAAAAATAATTATAAATCCATCCAAAACGTTTTTTGGATATAGGTTTATCACACTCTCTTAAATTTGGAGAAAAAACATTTCCCAAAACATAATCCTTATCAAATTTCCTAACAATGTGACCATATGGGATTTAGTAGCATTAAAAAAATATGTGAAATCTATTTTTCATAGACGTGATGAAATGGTGGCCTTTATCAATGTATCAGTGCTACTCAATCTACTAAAGGGTATGGTGTGATCTCACTCAAACATAATCATATCTCTTTAAAAAAATTCCCCCCAAATGATGTAATATATACATAAAATGTATACCTATATTATCACTTTTTCCATTACACTGAGTGATAGCTAGACACATATCATATAAATATAGTATAAGAAAACTCATATTTTATTGATTCTAACCAATAGAGTCACCAGGTTGTTGAATAGATCATATTTCATTTATCTAGTATTTGAGCACATCACATTTCCCTCATCAAAGTAGCTACAAATATTTTACTTATAACTATGAATGGACATGATTTTCCATAGTCTAATTCAATAATGAGCCACATGTCTTTACATGTCATAAAAGAGTACAATCCTATCATGATTGTGCTAAAACCAAAGACATGGTCAGAGAAATACCCAACCTCCCATGTATTGGATAAGAAAATATATATAATTTTGTAAGTAATATGTCAAATAATAAAGGTTACCACACTATTTATCTCTCCAAATACAAGTAATAAGGATTGATAATAACCACAAACTCATATGTATATCGATGGTTTTATGACATTCTATAAGATATGCTTTAGTAGGTCAATCCAAGTAATAAATCTATACTTATTACCTCAGGAATCAATTATATATATAATACAAAACCTTTTTTGATTAATATAATATTCTATTCAAGAAAATATTACCATATCAACATATCCCATTATACTCCATGATTATCATTGACTAGGGGTAACTCAAAAAAAATATTTTGAGTGTATATTTATCATTATAACATTGATTTTAATGTACAAAATTGATGAATAAATTATAAAATGGATATTTTATTGATTATAAATCCTTGATATATTATAAATCCTTAAAATATTTAAAAAATATTTAAAAACGTATATAAGTGGAAGTTTGTCATATCATATCAGATAAACTACCATTGTGGCCTTTTGTTTGCTACATTTTTTGTGTTTTGTTAACTCATTTTATCAAGATGTATTCTATATCTAAATTAAATATGACCATAAAATAATTCCCTACCACTAAACATTTTAGATACTAGTATATGTGAAGTAATCTAGTTTGAATAATTGTAAGACTTAGGAATCATATTCTTGATTTTCAACACTTTTAATTTATTCAAACTCCTTAACCACACAACATCAAATGTTACAATGTTATATTGTGTTTTATATTTATAAATATTTCTAATATAAACATCATAATCATATATGGAACCTATAACAATGAACTTTTTTCATAAAATCAATGTAGTTATTTATATTGTCAATAACCAACATATCCTAAACTCTATAGGATATAATTACATTCACATTATTGTAGTGAACACATGTTACCATTTACACTTATATTTTCAGTTATTTCCTATACTATTTTAGGGTTTCAAGTAAATTTTACATTGCAAATTTGTTGGAAGAATAGTATTATTCACATTATCATAGTGGTTAGAGATAACAATATACTTTTTTATTTAATCTCACATTTCATAACTCTAGGATATTAAGTAGATAATCCCTCATTATTAGATTGAAAGAATATTTTATTTGTAAAATGTAAGCATATCTAAGCTCAAACATAGTCTAAGTACTTTCATAGACGGTAACTTCTTTCTCAAAATACTTTTTAATATTCAACACAAACATCTTTGTATTGGAAAATATCACCTTTTTTACATTTTGTAAGAATGTGTGACAAATAAAATTTTGTTCCCCTATCACAAATTATATTTTATTTTTTATATAATTTTATTGAAAGGTTGAATTGTTCTTTAAATTTATTTCAATAAGGAGTGATGTGAAAAACATCCCCATATTTAAAATAATAGGATGAACATTTTATTCTAGATAAAATACTTTCATCTTTCTTATATTTTCAAAACATGGTATAGAATATGATAAATCATAAAACAATTCTATTAAATAAAAAAATATCAAATTATCTATAAAAAATATTTCTAAGGAAACATATTTTCTTATTTTATAGGAGAAATTAGATGAAGATATACATCATTTTAAGATACATCCATTTGCATTCATATAATCGATGTATCAACTATTTACTTCGTAACATGGATGTAACTTATAAGTTCAATAAAATATTTTTTTATTTTTAACTTCTATATATTTAAAAAACATATAGATTATACACTTTTTATTATATACCCTTAAAAATTGAATAATTTATTTCTATGATATTGATACCTAACATGAATATTCCATGGAGTTTTAAAATTTTCTTCAAGTATCTAAAAAATTTTCCAAATCATGAACTCATTTACTTACCCTTCAAAATAACTACTGGTTTCAATGACCTTGGTTATTATAAGAAACATTATTAGACTCTCCATCTAAATTTTATTTTATTGGCTTAATTTTTATCCACATTTATTTCTTATGCAACACCAAAACTCAGACATTATATACCCAGTGGATCATTGAAGAGTATATCAATGGATAAAAGAGGGGTGAATTGTACATTAAAAACATAAACTAAATAAATACCAAAACATCTAAATTATTATTTTCTGGAATAATATATCATCTAATTTTCATGTATTCTATAACAAACACATATATCATTCGAGATATCAAAATTTTGTAAATTTAACATAATAAAAACATTTCATAAAAAATCATAGTGGAAATAATAAAATTGTTGAAACATGAAAATGAATGATTAAAAAGAGTGATAATGACTTATAAGAATATTTATAAAATATTTATACTCTTTAACATTAAGTGTTATGGAGGTCACAAACCATGACTTTGGTTATCCCTAGTTTTCAACATAACTGTCAGGTCTATCTTTCTACAACAAGAGATCAAACGATCAAAATGATTGAAATATCTCTCTTTATAGCCACAAAATACATCAATCATCATGATTAGAATTAGTAGTCTTCATATACTAGTAAAACCTTGATCTAAACCTATATTATACACTACAAAAACAAATGAAAATGGTTCTATGTAATTAACAATCTTCAGTCATATTCTGTATAATAAAAACTATCAGAATATTTACAATGCATAATTAATTATATGTTATAGAATAGAAATATTTATATGGGTTGATTTTAAAAATAATATACTCATAACTCCTTAAATTCACCTCTATATATATGAAAATATCTAATAGTAATATTCTATGATTCTCGAATTTGGTTGAATCAGACTTAGATGAGATCTATCTTGAAAATTCATCATGTTTTTATATCAACATCTAATGTTTTTTTGATATCATTCGAAAAATACTAGAAAAGTATTACATTTTGTAGAAATCATTCTTACTATACAGTTATAAACATCAGTATTCTATTATAATAAATTATTTTTACTCAAATGGATAAAAAAAACTACATCATTCTGATGGAAATTAGTTGGTCAGTCTGATGGAATAAACTTATTTTGTATGGTGGAATAAAGTGGAATAAACTCATAAATTCTAATAGACAAGACTTAGGTAGTCCGATAGACTAGACATAGTAAATCCAGTGGACTAGAATTTTTCATTTTTATAGAATAGACTTAGTCAATTCATTAGACCATATTTCGTCATTCGAATAGACCAGTCTTATTAAGCTCGATATACTATAATTCATGTAAAAAGTTTATATTAATAAATTTATAAATATTAAAGTGTTATATAGAATAAATATTTTTTCAAAAAATATATTCTAATAGAATTAAGAAATATAAATTTAGTAAAATGTTTTTTTAATAAAGTATGTTGTGGTTTTAAAAATAGAGGATAAATTTTTTAGAAACTATAGCCTTCAACTCAACAACAACCACCTCTTTGAAAATCACAAAACACGATACATAAAATGAAAAACTAATAACATGGAAAAAAATTCAATCCCTTTATATATTTAATAAAATAATTATTTTATTATTTTTAAAATTGATTCTTCACCTTTCTTCCTTATCTTCCCTATCTTTTTCACACCCTTTTTGTTTAGAAAAATTTGTTTGAGAAACTTATTAGAATATTTATAAGAAAATAATATCAAAAAACATTATCCACAAGAAAATCCCTTCCATTAAATTCTACCCCTATGTGATTTGAAAAAATCACAAGGAAGGACGAAATTATACATGAAACATTAGAAAACAAAAACAATGAAACAATTTAGATTAAATTAAAAATAATCCAAGAACATATAAAGAAAACTTACCAAATTATGGTTGAAAAATAATTCGAAAAAATATATATTGATAATGATTTATTCAAAATAATATTCAATAAAAAGTTTTTTTTTTCAAATGTTAGGAGTTTAAAGAAAAAACATTCATTATTCTGCAATTTCTTTTCAATAAAATACTTATTTATAAATACATATGGATTATTTTGTGACTTTATTATTATTTATTCCAACTTAGCAACCTTATCTTATAGAATATGAAACTTTCAAATATCTTGCTTCAAACTAATAACATATTCTTTAATAAAATGGATTTTACTATTCTATTCATTGAACTTCAAAATTTATTCATCGAGATAAAAGTTTGTTTTTTAAGATATGATATTTCTTGATCTTAATATTATAAAAAAATATTAATATAAACAGCAAGATTGAACTTCTCAGATACATCATATGAAAACATTCAAAATTAATCTGAAATATCCAAAGTTGATTTCATAACATTTTCAATTTGGTTATCATGAAATTTTATGTATCATTCTATTTTTTTCAACCATCTAGAAATTTTCTATATCCTTCTTCTTTTTTCCATAAGATCATATTTTAATGATTTGAAATTATATTTATTTTTACAGCATTTCCAGCTAGATGTTTCAAATAATAGGGGCTTTCTAAAACACTCAACCTCATTTGAATATGTTTGCAATGTGATTCAATACTCGGAAAATATATAATTGAATCAACACGATTTCTTAATTATTCGTTAAAATATGTAAATATTCTTTTAACCATTGGATAATATTTTCTTTCTAGAGAATATGTTGAGTATGATGACACATTAGAAACATGTCGATGGGATGTACCATAATTTATTTTCTCTTTTTTATTATTTTTCAAAAGATATGATACTAAAAAAATCATCTTTCTTATCAGGCGCACACATTTATGATAAAATTTTATGATATTATTGAGTTTATAGTTCCCTCTCAAAAAAAATTATTTCTTAAATTCTTCTAACTATGTATATTTTTCTTAATAAGTGGTAAAAAGAAGGTCTCAGAAAAACTCTCTTATAATTATTAGTATTATTCTTGTTCTTCCAATTCTAAATATTCTTTTGATTATTCTTCTTAATATTTTTAGTAATATATTTCCGACATCTTAAGAAAATTATTTCCTAGATTTCTTCACACTTCCTTTAACTTGTGCTTTAACACATTCCAAAACATATTTTTCAACTTCAAAAATAATAATTTTTTCCTTTCTTAATAGATACAAGAACATCAGAAGTTCCAAATTGACCTAGTTTAAATGGAATATATTAAGCAACATTATATGTTATTGAAACTGATTTAGGATTTCTCACATGATGTATCAGTTGAATAATCAATAATAGAGAGTTATAAAGATATCCTTCTTGATCTATCACGCTGAAGTCTCCATGATCCCACTCCACCCCTTTCATTTGGTTTTCAACAACTCTACAGTCATAAAATCCATTTTCTTACTTCTTACTTATCTCTTCAACATTCATGACTTCATGAGCTATTTCATCCAAAGATAATGAATCTTACTTATTAAGAAAAAAACTCTATATCAACAGGATTCTTTTCATCATTTCTCTTCATCAATTCTCTATGTACCTCATCAGAAATTTATTTTACTTTAGTTTTAAGCTTTAGTAGAGAAAAAATATGTTTTCTTTATTCTTGATTCTTATTATTTAGTTGAATTACATCAACAACAGATTAAACATTATCCAATTTTTTCATAAACCTTTTCAGTTCATCCATAAATATCGATTCCATTCTAGAAATAGTTTCTTTACTTATCAAGGTATCATTTTCTCTTTCAGAAACTTCTTGGTTAATAATCTTTATTGTAATCAGGAAATGTTATAAAATTTTGTTCATGAAACAAGAAAACAAAAAAATTATTAAATTCATAATACTTTTCTTAAATACATCAATCAATAAAAAAATCTCTTTATTAAATTTCCTCGAACTCACCAAGAAATCTAAAACAAAGATATCCTATGAATAAAAATCATCTCTAAATAATTTTATGGGGATATGATACCTCTATATCCAATGATTTAGAACACATAAATATAGTGTTAAATGTAAAAATTTAACTTTATTTTCATAAAAAAAATTACCTTTTTTGTTGTAAAAAATAAATAAATAAGTCTCAATATTAGACATTTAAAAACTAACAATCTTTCTTTGAAGTATATGAGTAACTTGATATGCTTCTCCTTCCGAAATAACTTCTACCAAAGTAATAAATTGTTTAATACTAAATTAATAATACGAATAAAAAATATTGAAAGTAATTACATCCAAATAATCATAAAAATTAAAATCCACTACATAAATAAACCTATTACCTATCACTGGGTAGTGAATATCAAAATATTATTTTTCAACAAAAAACTTTTCCCTACCCTAAAACTTGATTAAATTTTTTAGTGAGTAATCAGTCATATAAAACCACAACTCTTAAATAAATATTTCCTTCCCCACTTATTAGTTTATAATTTCTTCAGTAGAAGTCATTTTCTAATGTGTTACAAAAAATACTTATTGAATGAGGAAATCTGTTTATACAAATACCAAATAATCAGAAAAACAAGATATTGGAGGTCCAAGAGTCTAGATTAGTGTGATAACTGATTTGGGAGGTGGTGAACCACACATGTATTACTAGGATAGGGGTGACTTCTAGAAATATGGAAGATTTAAGGAAAACCTATTTCCAATCTGACAGATGATATTTATCCCCTATAGATTAAAAATAATTCTGAACTTTTAATGGTTTTTAGGAAAACTAACATCAAAAGAGATTATATTCCAAAAATAAAAACTCAAATATTTTTAAAAATCTGATTTTTTTTCAAACTAATGAAAATTAAAACATCACAAAAAGAAAATAGAAAAGGGTAATAAAAACTAAATATTTGAAATTACCTTCTAATATATAAATTTTAACCTTATGTGGGAAAGTTTTACCAGTAATTGTCCTTTTTATTTTTCTTAAATAAATTATTTCTGATAAAAAATTGAGAAAAATATAAAAATGGAAAATTAAATGTTTTAGAAAAACAAAAAAAATTAAAAAAAAATATTGTTTTAAAAAAAACTAAGAAATTTAGGAAAACTAATGTTTCTAGAATAACTAAAAATTTTATGAAAACCAAAGTTTTAAAAAAATTTAAAAAAAACTAATTATTTTAGAGTAATAATAAAAAATTATAATCCCAATTTTTTAGGAAAAACAATTATAAATACCAATGTTTTTAGAAAAGTTGGTGTTTTTAGAAAACCTAATGTCTTCATAAAAACTAAAAAAATGGGAAAAAATATTTATGTACTCCCCCTCTGAGAAAGGAGTTCATTACTATAAGTATATGGATAAACAAGATGTAGATATGAATGATGATTTAGTATTGGACATTCCAAGATTTTGTTTATTATATTCAAATCTATCAGAATTATATAGATTAGTAAATATAGAAGCATGCTCTTCTTATATTAAAATTAATTGCAAAAAGATATCTTTTTTGTGTTTGGTCCTAATGGAAATGGAATATTATATTTATGTTCCTATAGAATGATTGATGTTATGGGTTTTTACATAAATTTGTGGCACGTGCATTGTCCAAAAAATTGGATTTTTTCTGAATGTCAATCCAAAGTCCATGAGTGTGTGTTCCATACTCAACAATTGTTTATAACAACTTACAGTAGTAAGAATATATTTATTTAGGAGTTTAAAGTGATACATAATTTTATTTCATATAAGACCATGAAAATAACGATTATCCTAAAAAATATAATTTCCAAATGTAGTTTTTCTATCCATTTACATCCAAAAAATTTAGAATCTAAAAAACATTTAAGTTCAAAATCATTTAATGAATATTAAAATAAACCTCTATCCATATTTCCCTTAAGGTTTTTAAAGATTCATTTTACTTCATTAATATTGGAATCATTTGTATTAGATTGATATCTTTCATAGAATAATATAGAAAACATTAAATTTATATAACTATATTATAGAAACCAGGCTTAACATACATGGATATTATAACATTTTAGATGAATATTAAGAACATTAAAAAATTAAATTAACAAGGAACATAATTTTTTTGAGTATTTGGAAACTTGGAACACATTCATATACTTTTATGAAAGATACTCAACATATCCTTTAGATATCTTCCCCTTTAGTAATCATACCGAAAATCATTCTTCATCACCTGGGGAATGTAAAAATATGAAAGGGGTGAGATCAAATTCTCAGTAAGGGAAACTAAATGAGATGCATATGAATAACATTAACATAAGGGTGTGATAACATGATCCTAACATTTTAAGATCAAAACCTACACATCATAGAAAATAATCATAAAACATTGCATAAATTTTGGTTGTTCATAAGACATGAATCATAAGGGTGATAAATAATCATAAATCAATCATGAACCATAATATCATTTCATATAAGTGTTTCACTATTATTACTATAGGATACCATTTCATATTTCAAGGTAAACTATGAATACCATCAACATAATGGATCCGGACATAGATGTTTCCACTTTTTGGATCTGGACACACCTATTTCCCATAGTGGATCAGGACACGCCTATTTCCCATTTTGGATTAGGAGAAACCTATTTCCCATTTTGGATATGAACAAACCTATTTTTCATTGTGGATCAATCTAATTAACATGTTTTACATAAATATCTCACGATATATCAATCTTTAACCAATTAATTGAAGTGAGATATAGGTCACACCCCTCCTATAATAAAATCATACATAAATGTGCCACATGATAATAAAACATTCATCATATCATGACCCATAAAAAGATATGTATTTCTTAAAAATAATATAATAACCCATGAAATAAAATAGGTATCTTAAACATGTGATCATATCATAACATTTTCAAAATATACATATTTAATAATCATTCATTATATAATAACCTGTGAAAAGAAGTGGGTTTTATAAGCATTTTATAATGGTACAACCCATGGAAGATAAATAGGTTTCTTAAAAAATATTTCATGTTAATCATAAACCATTTAAAGAAATAATAAGATTATTTTCCTTTGATCATAACCCTAGTAAATCATAAAATATATCAAAATATATCATCTTATACGGATAAGGATTTTTAAGGATAACTTGGAACATAACTTTTCTTTGAAAATAATATTTTAAAAAATATAACATTTTCAAAATACTTTTCATTGAAACCAATTTGAAATAATATATAGGAATCATTAAAAATAATTTAATCATTTCTTGATTAAAATAAACTTTATCATTGAGAAACTCTTTTTAAAACATTAACATTTATAAAAAAAATCCATTCAAAATAAACTTGAAAACCATATAAACCATTTTTGAAAACCTTTTTCATTTAAAACCACTTTAAAAAATGATTTTATAAAATATAAGGAAAACATATTATATTAAAAATATCCTTAAAAACATTCAATGGAATATTCATGGAAATGGAAGTGGGTACATCTATACATGTTAAAGATTCCTTTCTCACCACAAAAAACTTATAAATTTCCTTGAATAGAAAATGAAAAGGGTATCCCTTTTAAAAACATTTTTACTAAAAATGCAAAACATTAGTAAAATTTTATTTTACACATAATAGTGGCACATTTTTTAATACATTTATTAAAAACATATTTTTTGAATAAAAAAAATTCCTGATCGAAGAGATAAATATTGTTGAATTTTCTAAAAACAATTTCTTAATTTTATTAAGTACAAAAGTGTAGAAAAGTGTGACAATACATGGATATATCATGTATAATAAAAGGATAATAAAATTCATGATATTAATTGAAATATGTATCACAATATTTCATCAATAGATGCATTTTCATATACAATCTTGATAAATGATGAGATTTTATCATTAAATTATTACCACTTTGATAACATTGAATCATAATATTATGGAAAAAACAAAATTACATTATGTATAAAATATCATTAAAAGTTTTATATTCATGATATAACATGTAAAATGGGAATTATATAAGCCTAACGTAAAAATATAGATTCATAACATTGCATTATTCTCAAAGAAGGAAAATTAAGACAAAATCACTTTACCGATTTGGTGACTTTTGACCCATAAGCACCATGAAATAAAGAAAATAAAATATATATGTGAATAACTATAACTTTTTTAAAATAATAAAATAATACATTAATGGGAATTATATAAACCATACAAAATAAATTAGTGGTTAGTAGGGAATAAGTCTCACAGAAATAAAAGTGAGACGTGAAAAAGACTTTCCTTAAGTCTTAACTTTCCTCACACACATTAAAAACTCATGTATAATAATTATAAGTTTATTATAAATATACCAAAAAAACATATTATGTTATATAATACCATATATTATTTTATCATGACATTATATTACACCTTTAAAAATAATTTCATGTTAATATTACATTTTAGGTAATATCCTCTTTTTTGTATATGTTTTGACTTTTTTATTATTGATCCTATGAAATTGATCATTATTTACTTATTACAATAATGTAAAACATGATATAATATCAAATATTTTAATAATATAATTTTTTTAATAATATATAACATATTGAAATTTTAAATAGAATACACCGTTCAAGGAGATGGTAGGTCGTACGTACACACCGACATTGTTTCTATTTTATTATCATATTGAAAGAATGTAAATGAAAAATATGTTTATATATATATATTGTAATTAAAGTATAATTATTCTTTAAAATATATAATATAAGTTTACTAAACTCATCCTTAGTACATTCCATGAGAATTTTGAATGAATCGCATCACTTTGAGAAGGCGGTAGTCTACACATCCACAAACGAAGTAATCATATTTACAGAAAATGGAAAGCATGAAGTTATGATTTATATAATAATTAAAGTAGAATAAAGACATCATAAATATAATATTTATATATATATATATCATATTATAACATATATTTCATCATTACTTCCAACTTTGAATGGTGGAAATGGAAGACTTGCGACAACGGTTCGTGAGGTGGTACTTCATTGTATACAAGAACGATGATTGCTTATCCCATTTGATGGAAGTGTGTGTAAGTGTAGGTATAAACCATAGAATTAAAACATATAATAATATTTAGGATACTGATTTTATTCTATTATAAAGGATGATAATATTTTAGGGGGTGGAAAATAAAAATAAAACAAGAGTTCTTATGGATGGATATTACCTTTAATTTGAGGAATTACTTTTGGTTTGTACAAAATGGATTCCTTGGTTTGATTCATGACCAATGTGGGGATTATATATTGAGATAAGGGAAGTAGGGAGATTATTTGGTAAGGTTTTGGATTAGCCAATGGGGCTTAATAGGTGTGATTAAGTTAATATGGTGAGTTTTCTTTTATAGTGGAGGATGAGGGCATTCTTGTAATTATAAAAATGGAAAAAATATTGAGAGTTATCCCTAACATATTGTACCTAAAATAATTGTAAATTTCTGAGAATATAGTTTAATTTTCATAAATATTCAAATAAAAAAATTGGACATGTTTCTAGTTCATTTTTAAGTTTACAATTAAATTTAAATAATTAAGTAAACACATTTTTACTTTAATTACTGTAATTAATTTTAATAACATACACTAATATTTTTTGTGAAGAAAATAGTTAAAAATAATTGAAATTTCAAATTAATCTCATTAAAAATAGGGAATCCATTTTTACACATTATAATCACAGAAGTTGTTGAAAATAATTTAAAATTAATCCCACTGACAGGATGAGGAAAAGTGTTTTTAAGTGAAAAATTACATATGTTTTAAATGCTTTTATATCCAATTTAAATATAAAATCTATTCCAATGAAAAAAAAAATCATTAATTTATATATATATGATCTAAATATAGTTTAAAATAAAAATGAAATAGAATTTATCTATATAAATAAATTGGATAAAAAACAGATTTCAATTGAAATTCAATATTGCTCACTATTCATAAAAATATAGAACTTCTCCAAAAAGTACAAAAAAATTATCCCAAATTGAATAATGATAACCTAGTTCCAAAATTAGGTTTATTTTTTCAAATAAATATTATATAATTTTCATAAAATACATTTAAAATTGCTTCACCATTAAAATGTGGTAAAATTAAATTTTTGAAAAATACATCTTCTTATTCGAAACATTTTTTTTATTCTAATAATAGGCCTATCAAATATATGGTATTAGTGTGAAAAATATATGATTTAATATATAATAAATAAATAACATAAATTTTTTTTTTAAAATTATTGAGATAAAATTGTGTTTGTACATAGAAAAATAGTTTTCTTAGGAATGAAATTTCATTATTCTCAAATAATTCTTACATTAATTTCAAACTAATCGATAACCAAAATATTAAATTTATATATAAGGTTTGATCATATTTTCAAATTTTATATAATCACATTCCTAACTTTTATTCCAATTTCTAAGTGGAAAATATAATAATATTTTAATAACAATATTAATTTTATATTATAGTTTAGTAAAACATTACCTTGCATTTAACACATGCTATTGAAGGAAATATATATTCTATGTAACAAAAGACAAATCAAATGTTGTGTGTAATTAAAGATAATATAAGTGTTGTTTGTAGTTTATGATTAACTTGTTTTTGTGGATAATGAAATCCAAAGATATTGGTTTTATATAAAAAATAAATATTCATTGTTATGTGAAATAAAAAATATTGAAGATATTAAATTAATTCAAAAAACAATATTACAAAATCTCGAGGTGTTACATTATACCCCACTTATAATGAATTTATCCCTATAAATTTCTATAGGTTATCAATGGATTAATAATTGAAAGGTCCTTTTATAAGAACCCACATCGTAAAAATGAATAATAAGACCTTTAAAATTTAATGTTAGAAACATACTGGTTACCCAAAGTAATTCAAAACTAGGTTTCCAAATATAAGTATATTAGTTAATATTGAATATTGGACATGGAGTAAAATTTTAAATAATTAAAGAGAGTGATAAAGATCACTGATCATAAGAAAGTGGGTGATCCATCAAGAGATAACAGTAAAAAAATAAAAATAGAATAAGTGTGACAGTGGTCATTGATATCTAAAAAATATTGATAAATGAGAAAAAAATTATTTCAAGACCCTTTCTTTCTAAAGTTTACGAATTTTCATGAGGTGATATATTTTCATTATTTCTAAAGAACCCCACACTTTTTTACCTTGATCATTTTCCAACTAATCTCTTATTCCAAGAAATGAAGGTGAATTTTGCATTCCTTAAGTATTATAAGATCATGAGATCCATCAATATAATGATAAGTGATTTAATATGACTTTATATATCACAAAAAAATTAGAAAATGTAATCTAATATGTGTAAATACTCATATGGCGAGATAATTCTTTTATCTTCAAAACCTCGTCCAAATTTGAGCAAAAACCTTTTCATAAATAGTTATCCTTATAACCCTTCTAAAACATATAAGTCCAAAACATTATAAATAAGGTCACTAAATTTCCTAAAAATATCTTATAATTCATCACCCGTATATGATAAAGTAGATCTTGATTTTCATATACCAAACAAGTGAATAAATTAATCATGTATTCTCTTGGAACATGGTAATAACTTGAATTAATGTAAATCCTTATTGAAAAAATGAAAGTTTCGTTATTACCATGTTTATTGGATATATTCCTCAAATAAAAAAAATTGGTAAACTTCGTCAATGATAGAATAAACCACTTTTTAATAAATCCTTAATTAGTTCCAAGGTAATTAGTACCATCCAATTTACTCATTCATATCAAACACATCTTTATTTGAGCAACATTGTCTTAATAAAAGGAACATATTAAGGGTTATATTTCCCTTAATCTTGTGTTTCCAATGAACATAATTGTTCCATTAAATCACTTTTCTATGTCATCAACACCATTCAACAAATAATTTTCAATCTTTAATGAAATACTTATACTAAAAATACTTATATATATCATAATTCATATAACATAATCTTTGAATTTAAAAAAATATACACTTTAATGAACCAAAATTATTCTTAAACCATTACTCAGGCTTCATAATCTTATCCCTTAATACCCCTTTCCAATAATATGAAATATGAATTATGTTAGAAGTTTCATTAACCTCAATCTAATATTTATTCTTATGTTTAATTTAAACAATATAGTTAGACCATCACATGCCTTTCACTTTTTATTTTTGGCCTCTTTATACTTAGTAGTATAACCAATACACAAACCACCCTTCTAATTATCTTCATGATATTTCTACTAAGGATGTAGATTTGTATAATTCTCATTCTTTCCACATCTAAAACATTCAATGTTAAATCGGTTTCTTATAGTTCTCGCTATTGACTAAGATGAAAAATCATTGGGTGGGAAACACTTACTATAGTAGAAAAAAACATAATCATGAAAAATAACTTATAGGGTTCCTAAATCATGACAACTACATTTAAAAATATGACACCTTTGGAATATCCTTACAGATATACTTATACTTACCTTTATAAATATTCCTAGGGATCCTACTACTTTTCTTTCATCCTAGTTTCCAAAGGTTGACTAAACCTTTCTTTGGATACCAACTATAGTGACCCAGGAATAACAAACACGGATATTAAATCATTTTAGAAGAATATTCCACACATTACAAAATTAAATTCCCAAGGACCATAATAGATCAGTGTATTTGGAAACTTGGAACACATTATTTTAGTTTGGTGAAAGATCATCAATAAATACCTTCGTGATCATCCCCTTTGGTACTCATTCTTAAAACCATTCTTCATAACATGGGGAAAGGAAACATAAGAAAAGGTTGATCTCAAATTCTCAATAAGGGTAAATAAATAAGATACATAAGAATAAAATGAACAAAAAGTTATGAGAACATGACCATAACATTTGAATATCAAACCATTCATATCAAAGATCATGATCATGAGACATTGAATAAATATTGGAAGTTCACAATACTTTAATCATAAGGGTGATAAATCATCATAAATCAATCATGGACTATAATCTCATGTTATATAAGTTTGGAACCACTATAACTGTAGAAATAAAATTCATGTGAAAAGGATATCTACCAAGACCATCAACATAGTGGATCAATACACACATGTTTCCCCTCTTTGGGTTAGGACACACTTGTTTCCCATAATTGATCGGGACACACCTATTTCCTATTTTCGGTTAGAACATAACTTTTTCTCATTTTGGGATTAAGATGTGCCTTTTTCCCATTATGGATAAAGATCTTCAACTTGTTTCCTATCATTACTCTTGAGATGTCAATATTTACCCAATTTATTGAATGGGGATATATGTGTCACCCATTACATAATAAAATAAAACATACATGTGCCACATTATATAACACATTAATCATATCATGACTCATATAAAGAGATGAGTTTCATTAACCCATTATGTAAGATACTGACCTTTTTTGAATTTTTACTATGCATGTTTACAAGTACTCTTTCATTTCATGTTGATTAATTTTAAATTGGGTTTTAACTTTGGGTGTGTTTGGGAGAATTTGGTGAAACATTTAAGGAAAGAGGTTTGTTCATGGTTAGCGCACAGTTAGAGAAAACTATGCACCCCAACCAAGAAATCTGTTAAACCCTAGATAGTAGGGGTTTTCATGTCTGGAACACGTTTTTTCAAACCATTCACCCCTAAAATTATAGGTACATGGTTCGTGCATGGTTTTGGAAAACTATGTACCCCTTCCT
This sequence comes from Viscum album, assembly GCA_963277665.1. NCBI lineage: Eukaryota > Viridiplantae > Streptophyta > Magnoliopsida > Santalales > Viscaceae > Viscum > Viscum album. Next base: position 1,997,215,305 of record OY728136.1, read on the forward strand.
AGGAAACCATGCATGATTTTTGAATTGAATCGAAAATTAGTTTCAATTCCACCAAACCCCCGAAACTCACCCATTTCAACCCAAACTCGGAACCTTGAAATTTTTTAGGATTTAGAGGCTTTTAGGAGGGATTCCGTGGTCATATTACCTCCATTCTTTACAATTTGAAGTCTGGATAAAAGATCCACACCTCACATGGTAAAAGGATCCTATCTCACTTTATTTCACATTCATCTCTCATCCTTCTCCCATTCTTTAATGGATATTATTCTCAATTTTTGGTTATATATATAACAAATATTGTATATATAGATATAGTATTGAAAATTTAGATCTATATTAAAGAGATCTTGATTTTTTTAATCTTAATTTGGGGTTTTATATTTGGATCCCAATCTACATAATTGTGCTACTCAATTTTTATAGAATCTCCATTGGGTGATTATTCATCGATGAATTGAGGTTGGTTGTCTATTATTAAAATCTCATATTCTTATTATCTATTATTTGTATGTTATTGTATAATTTATAAGGTTACTTTAGTAATTGAAATTCCTATAATTAATTAATGTGGTAAAATAATTAATTTAGGACTCTGTGGATTTGATTGAATAATGGAAATTGTGAAATTGGGGATAATTAATTGATGATTTAATTTTATAATTGTTTAGTTGTGAATTGATAATAATTAATTTTTGAATTAATTATTAGAATATTGAGATTTATTAATAGGGATAAGTAATTGAATAATTAATTTTGGGGTTATTTGTGATTGTGGATTTAGTTTATTAATTGATGAATTAATTAATGGAAAGATGTACATTAATTAATTTTTGAATTAACTAATCAAATCAATGTGAACAATTAATTGATGAATTAATTTAAGGTTAAAACATGATTAATTAATTATTGAATTTATTAATATAGTCGGGGTGATTAATTGATTTAAGAATAAATTAATATGATATATCTGATACATGTGAGATATGTGATACGTGTGAGATATGTGATATGTGTGAGATATGTGATACATGTAATATTTGTGATTGATTGAGAAAATGGGGTGTGTGACACATAATGACACTCCAAAAATACCCATGGGATCATAGACATGTAATTTTAGAACCAAGGCATGAATAAAGGCTATATGGGACAGGGATTGAGGATCCAAATACCCATGATGCATGGGATAGGGACTGAGGCTCCAAATACCAATGATGTGTGAGATAGTGACTGAAGATCCAACAACTCGTGGGGAATTAAACATAATGATCTACACATATGATAGTTTCATTGGACTATGGTTCCAATTAGATGTATCATTTCTTGAAATTAAATGGATAATGAAAGACCGTTTATTAAATTAATTATGAATTGATAGTGTGAAATGATTTAGAATCCTCCATGGGCCAAAGTAAGTATTGAGGACCTTGTGCCCACGGGAAGTCAAAGGTATATTTGGTTAAATAAAGAAAATATGATAATGTGATAACTTTTTACCTATACATTATATTTACTTATTTATACAAATTTATACAATTTTTGTTGATTGGAATTGTCACTAGTGCAGAAAATGTTTTTAACATCACCATTTTTTACATCAGTTATATATAACCGACGTGAAAATCTATGATATGTGATTTTTTACATCGGTTATAAAATAAACGACGTCAAAATACTGAGAGTAAATTTTTTAGGTAGGTTATTTTAATAACCTACGTAAAAAATGAGGTATCTAATGACTTTTTTACCTCAGTTATTTCATAACCGACGTAAAAAAAAGCGGCAGCTGAGGTGTTTTTGATGTCGGTTATTTGATAACCGACGTAAAAACCCAACCCGCAGAAATTTTTACATCGGTTATATTATAACCGACGTAAAACACCAACACACGGCAGTTTTTACGTCAGTTATAAAATAACCGATGTAAAAACTGTGGTTTTTGATGTGTTTTTTACGCCGGTTATAGAATAACCGACGTAAAAAACCAACACGTGGTTTTTTTTTACATCGGTTTTAAAATAACCGACGTAAAGAAGGTGGTATCTGGTACATTTATAACATCGGTTATTATAATAAATGACGTTATAAATGTAATAAAAGAGTTCATAACATCGTTTATTAAATAACAGACATTATAAAACATTTAAAAAATTTATCATGCCCCGTTGATTGTCTTTTCTGATTTTTCGATCGGTAGGCCTGCGACTCATCTCTCCCACATGAAAAACCTAGAATCGACTCTTCGATCTTGTTTCATTAAAACTGTTTTGCCATCATCATTTACCATCTTTACTCTCCTCAGATCTATCATCTCCACTCGCAACACTTAGGTAAGCCTCCCATGACTTTATTTTGTTTGTTTTTTTTTCAGAAAGTCTATATTTATGTTTTGCATTTTTTTGTTTAAACTAGGTAATATTCTTAGATTTTGAAGCCTCTTACCTCGTTTTTCCATCATCGTCTTATTTATTATCACCAGATCTATTAGATCGACTCGCAATAGTCAAGTAAGCCTCACATACTTCTATTTCGTTTGTTTTTGTTTCGCAGATGCCCTATATTTATGGTAATATTTGTTGTCATTGACAACTAATTATCTCATTCACCTATATTACTAAAATTTATATCTAAACCATTGTGATACACCCATTCCATGTACTATTGTGATTTATTTTATAAGTATATATGGTTTTTCATGGTGGAATGTTTGTTTTGGATCCTTGGTTGTTTCTATTTTGGGTATCACTTTTTGTTGTTCTATAAACTATTTACGTCGCTTATTCTCGTGGACTATTATAAGTCTTACTATTCTTTTAAAACCTAATTTAATGAACAATAGATCATTTTAGACTAGTAGGAGATAGAGTTCATGGTTCTCATTTTTAATAATGGCATGATACCAAAACTAGTAGCTTGAGGTTAAAATCCCTAGATATGCCAAAACTAGTAGCTTGAGGTTAAAATCCTATGAATCTGGGGGGCTGTCCAAAGGGTTGGGGGATTTCCAGAGGGTTGGGGGTTGTCCAGAGGGTTGGGGGCTATCCAGGGTGTCCGTGGAGGTGGGGGGGGTAGTCCAGGGGTGTGGGGGGGGGGGTCCAAAGGGGTGGGGGTGTCGAAGGCGTGGGGGGCTGTCCAAGGGGGTGGGTGGGGGATATCCAAGGTGGTGGGGCCTGTCCAGAGGGTTTCGGGGGTTGTCCGGGGGGTGGGGGATATCCAGAGGGTTGGGGGTGTCCAAGGGGGTAGGGTTGGGGGTGGTGTCCAAGAGGGGTGGGTGTCCAAGGGGGTGGGGGTGCTGTCTAGAGGGGTGGGGGTTGTCCAGGGGGTGGGGTGTCCAGAGGGGTGGGGGATGTCCAAGGGGGTGGGGGTGTCCAGGGGGTGTCCAAGGGGGTGGGGGTGGTCTTTAGAGGGTTCGAGGGGTTGTCCAGAGTGTTGGGGGGGGGGGGGGTGTTCGGGGTGTCCATAGAGGTGGGGGGGCAGTCCAGGGGTGTGGGGGGTCCAAGGGGGTGGGGGGGATTTCCAAGGGGGTGGGTGGGTGGGGACTGTGCAAGGGGGTTGGGGGATTGTCCATAGGGTTTGGGGGGTTTCCGGGGGGTGGGGGTGGTCCAGAGGGTTGCGGGTGTCCAGGGGGGTGTACAAGGGGGTAGGGGTGGGGGTGGTGTCCAGGAGGGGTGGGGGATGTTCAATGGGGTGGGGTGCAGTCTAGAGGGGTGGGGGTGTCCAGGGGGTGGGGGTGGTGTCCAGATGGTTCGGGGGCTGTCTAGAGGGTTGGGGGTGTCCAGGGTGTCCATGGAGGTGGGGGGGGGGGGCAGTCCATGGGTGGTGGGGGGGGGGGTCCAAGGGGTGTGGGTTTCTAAGGGGTTGGGGGTTTTCCAAGGGGGTGGGGGCCTCTCCAGAGGGTTTGGGGGTTGTCCGGGGGCTGTCCAGAGCGTTGGGGGTGTCCAGGGGGTTTCCAAGGGGGTAGGAGGTGGGTGGTGGTGTCTAAGAGGGTGGGGGTGTCCAGGAGGGGTAGGGTGTCCAAGGGGGTGGGGGCTGTCCAGGGGGTTGGGGTGGTTTCTTGAGGGGTGGGGGTTTTCCAAGGGTGGGGTGGTGTCCAGGGGGTGTCCAAGGGGGTGGCGGTGGTGTCTAGGGGGTGGGGGGCTGTCCAAGGCGGTGGTGGTTCCCAAGGGGTGTCTAAGGGGGTGGGGGTGGTGTCTAAGGGGTGGGGGTTGTCCAAGGGGGTGGTGGTGTCTAGGGTGTGTCCAAGGGGGTGGGGGTGGTGTCCAGGGGGTGGGGTCCGTCCAAGAGGGTGGTGGTGTCCAGGGGGTGTCCAAGGGGGTGGGGGATAAGTGTCAGTTGGGATTGACTATTGCATCGTGGTTTGTGAGATTATGATATGATGATTGTATTATTTCATGGATATTAGTTTTGCAATATGATTCTATTTGGTTATATATGTTTTGACCATTCATCGACTATGAGAAAATTATGGGTTATGGGGGAGACCATGTCATGGTTTTTAAATATGTGTATTTATCCTAACCCCATTATGCCGTGATGATTGTCTTTTCATTGTGATTTTCTCCATCCGAGTTTTTATTTTAAATTTGATTTGATTATTAGATTTACTCCATTTTCTCCGATTTTCTATCAACCATTGGAGGCCCCATGGTTTTCTTTGATTCCATGGAATTTAAAACTATTATATCTAACTATATTTTCTTTTTAAAATCATATTCAAGCATATTTTTTAAAATGCGCATAGATTTGTCTTATATTTCAAAATTGTTTTACATTAAAATTATGATTTTTTTCATATAAACATTTATTTTTCTTATCTTAAAAAGATGTATAATTTTGATATTTGTTATAGGTAATAATGAGTCAAATTTGTATTACGACACATCAAATGAGAAATGAATATGAGGAAGGTATTGATGCCTTTTTGGAATTTGATAAATGAAATGTTCCAAGTAGTGACATTTTTTTCATTCCTGAAATGTTTGAATATGAAGAATTTGAAAAGTAGAGTGATAAAAGATCATCTGATTTGTCATGGTTTTAATCCGAGTTACAGCCCTTGTATTTGTCATGGTGAAACTGGACGGAATTTCACTGATGATGATGATTTTCAAGATGGTGACTCTAATGGAATTGAAGAAATGATTCACGATATTGCAGCAGAACAAATTGAGATAGAACCGACAGTTTTGCATCTGTATGGTGATGCTGAAAAACCATTATATCCTAGTTGTACAGATTTTATGGTTTTTCCGGTGGTGTTAATATTGATTAACCTTATGGTGAAACATGGATGGAGTGAAATAAGTTTTACAGAGCTGCTACAATTGATGAAATACATTCTTCCAAAAGATAAAGATCTTATAGATTCACATTATAAGGCCAAGAAAATATTTTGCCTGATGGGATTGGGATACAAGAAAAAAATGCCTGTCCGAATGACTGTATGATATATAGGAAGGAATGTGAATTTCTATCAGAGTGTCCAAAATGTGGGACATCATGGTATAAGGTGAAAGAAAAATAATAGGCCGATGTAGAGATTAAAAAGATCCCTTCAAAAGTATTTTGGTATCTTATTATAATTCATCATTTAAAAAATTTATTTTCTAATTCAAATGATGAAAAAAGGTTAAGATGGCATGCTGATGAGAGGTTATGTGATGGAAAAATACATCATCCAGCTTATTGTACACAATGGAAGAAAATTGATGAGTAGTATCCTACATTTGGAAATGAAATTAGAAATCTCATACTAAGGTTGTGCACAGATGGAATGATTCCATACCAGACCCTAAGTAGCACACATAGTTCATGGCCTATTTTATTAGTAATTTACAACCTCTCTCTTGAAGTTTGTATAAAGTGAAAATATGTCATGTTGAGTATAATGATCTCTGGTCCGAAGCAACCCGACAATGATATTGATGTTTTCTTGTCACTGTTGATTGATGATTTGAAACTTTTATGGGAGGATGGTATTAGGGTGTATGATTATTATAAAATGGAATATTTTCAACTACATGCAGTTCTTTTGTTCACTATAAATGACTTCCCAGCATATGTAAATTTGTCTGGATACAGTGTTAAAGGGCATAAAGTATGTCCAATTTTCAAACAACAGACGTCATATTGTCAATTTCATCATGGGAGGAAAACAGTGTACATGGGTCATCGAAAGTTTTTTCCTGTGGATCACTCTTATAGAATACTAAAAAATGAATTCAATGGCCTAAAAGAATTTGATATTTCTCCAAAACCTTTATCCCCTAATCTGTATTTTGAGAGGGTAAAAAACCTTGATGTGACATTGGAAAAGACACATAAATCTAGTAATGATTGACATATTTGGAAGAAAAAGTCAATATTTTTTTAGCTACCATATTGTAGATATCATGAAGTTAAATATAATATTGATGTCATGCACGTGGAGAAGAATATCTGTGATAGTTTGATTGGAACATTGTTAGATATTAAAGGAAATACAGAAGATGGTTTGAATGCAAGATTAGACTTACTATCAATGGAAATACGTTTGGAGTTAGCTCCAACTCCTAGTAGAAAATGAACATTTCTTCCCCCGGATTGTCATACATTATCGAAGAGGGATAAAATTAGCTTTTGTCAGTGTCTTCATGATATCAAAGTGCCTCAAGGTTATTCTTCAAATGTAAAAAAATTTGTCTCATTGAAGGGCTTGAAGTTGATTGGTATGAAGTCTCATGATTGTCACGTCATGATGCAAAATATTCTACCAGTTGCATTGCGTGGAATATTTCCCATCCGTGTTAGAAAGACTATAATGAAGTTGTGTTATTTTTTCAATTCAATTTGTAATAAGGTGATTGATGTGAATGCTTTGAACATTTTGGAAAAGGATGAAATTTTTATACTTTTCCATTTGGAAATGTATTTTTATACAACTTTTTTTGATATAATGGTGCATTTAATGATTCATATGGTTCAAGAAATAAAGCTTTGTGGACCTATATATCTTTTTTGGATGTATCCTTTTGAAAGGTATATGAAAATATTGGAGGGGTATGTTAAGAATCCATATCAACTTGAATCCTCCATTATTGAAAAGTATATTTCTGAGGAGGTTTTAGAGTCTTGTACGAGCTACTTGGTTGCGGCACAACACATAGGTTTGCCTCCATCTCGCCATGAACGAGTTAATAATGAGGGAAAGGGGATTCGTGGCTTGAAATTCAAATCTTTTTCAGCTGAATAGATGAATAATTTAGAATCATGCATCTTTCATAACATAGCTTATGCTCAACCGTATATCACATTGCATATTAATGAGTTGAAACAATGTCATCCAAAGAAGAATGAAATGTGTATTTTGAATGAACACAACAAAACATTTTTGTCATGGTTTAAAAAGACCTTACTTGGTAGATCAGATGTATCAAAGACATTAAAATGGATAGTGGGCGGTCCATATTTAAATGTGATAGCATGGTCTGATTATGACATTAATGTCTATACATTTCATACAAAAGCTCGGGAAAATAGAAGTGCAGTTCAGAATAGTGTTTTTTTGGTGTTTGTAGAAGCGATGCATTTTTCGAGTACTAAGGACAAAAACCCAATTTCTGCATCAAGTGCATATTATGGAGTGATTGAAGACATTAGGGAGGTGGATTACTTTAATATTAAATTTCCTGTTTTTAATTGTAAATGGTTTATCGGTAATAACATTGTCAAACACGATGAATTTGGAATGAAAATTGTTAATCTGAATAGATTAGAAGACACAGCTGATTCTTTTATAATGGAAACACATGAAAAACAAATTTTCTATGTAGTAGATCAATCATATATGTGATGTGCTTTTTGTTACAAGGTAAAAACAATATATTGTTGAGGATGAACTTGATGACGATGATGATTTATGTGAGATCACTAATTTCATGGATAGATTAACAGAACATAATGATGGGCATGTTGAAGACATGGTTTGTGCCCTAAGGAATGATCATGACGAAGGAATTTGGGAAAACAATCCATTTGTACATTCCTAAAATTACAGGTAATATTTTTTTATTTCTTGTTTACATTTATTATTTTCATAAAATTGTAGATATTGTAAGTTTTTTATTTACTAAAACATGTATTAAAACAAAATAAGTATAAGCTTTTGTTTGTTTTATTTTTTTTAGTTTACTTTATCATGTTTACTATTACATTAATTATATATATATTGTTTTTGTTCAGTGACAATTAGTTTACCATGTTTACCATGTTTACTAGGTTTACCATGTTTTAATTTTTTTTAGTTTACTTTATCATGTTTACCATTACATAAATTACATATCTATTATTTTTTTTCAGTGACAATTACTTTACCATGTTTTCCATGTTTACCAGGTTTACCATGTTTACCATGTTTACCATCATGACTATCTTTTCCATCTTTACCATTGTTTAACATGCTTACCATATTAACCATGTTTACTATTACGTAACTTAGTACAATTTTCTATTTTCTGATTACAGTAGTATTAAAATATTTGAATTTGTATATTTTTGAACTAATGTTTATTTTTTTGATTTGAAGGATAATGACAGATCAATCAGTTGATCAACCACATGATTCTAGAGATGAGAATATTGGTCATACCTTTGGGGAGGAACATTCACATTCTCCAATTTATGTTCCCCAATCTTCCTCATGTGCTCCCATTACTACAAAGAGTTAAAGATTTGGTAAACGTGGGTGCACATGTTTACTAAAATTATCAGTTCCCATACGCAGGATCATAGGATACTCGTTGAGTTTGATGAGGATGATATTTCTAGAGGTCCAAATGCAAAAGATTTTATGAGTTTTGTATCCACTCAGGGTAAGAGCAAAGTAAGCATTTTGTATGATGACTGGAGAAGTGTGGAAAAAGTGATAATCTCCCAGTTGTGGGAGACGATTTTGGTAAGATCTTTTGCTATTGTTTGCCTATTATTTAAATGTTTCTAGTATATATAATATGTTTAACCTCTTCTTTATCAGATGACATTTGATATTCCTGACATTAGAGGAGTCAGGAAGAAATTCTTATCGATGGCTACCATGAGATGGAGGGATTTGAAATCAACCCTCACATCTGATTTCATTTTTGGTCATAAGAGTCATGACAATCCATGTCGTATATATCCTTTCATAGATGAAGACACATGGAGACATTTTGTTGAAAGTAGAAGAAAAGAATCATTTTTTGTAAGGGAAATGTAAACTTTTATAAGATTTCTTATATAAATGATCTTATTACTGTTTTGTTAATGATTTCTTATTCTTAATTTATAGCAAACAAGGAAATATCATCAGGAGATCCAATCTAAAAATGTATACCCTCATAGTTTATATTAGGGAGGGTATACATTATTGGAAAAACAAATGATGGAGGAAAAATTACAAAAACTAAGAGCTGAGTCTTCAAGATCTGGAGAGGTGGCCCCTCCATCCCCTCTATCTAGACATGAAAAATGGAAGAGAGCTCGAATGGGCAAAAAAGGGAAATATCTTTTGTAAGATTCGAGAATCGCAGCTGAGAGGATTGTAAGATATCTATTTTATTTATTTAAGTTAACTATTTTCTTCAAATAATTTTAATAATTACATAAATTTTCAATTAATTAATAAAGGATTCTCTTGAGGAGAAGAGCGCACAGGGGGTATTTATAGCTGCTGGGAGGCAATATATTTTATCTGCAGCATTGGAAAAGCCCGAACATCGTGGTCATGTAAGAGGATATCCGGCAGGTGTATCAGTAAGAAAAGTGTTTCCACGTTCCTCAACTACTTATGTTGAGGGTGTTTATAAAAAAATAGAATCCTTGGAGGTTGAAGTTCAAAATATTAATGCAACGATGGAGGAAAAGATTAGAGCGCTGGTACAGTCTATGTTTGTAGACATACAAAGACAATTTTAGACTGCAGCTCCCACTCCTCCACCTCCCCTTGAAGACCTCATTATTTATCCTCCAACTCCGTCAGTAGCTCCCACTCCCCCACCTCAGCCCACGGACCCCATTGTTTATCCTACTCCTCCAGTGCAGCTTCATACTTATTGCGAGTTATATATTGATGATCCAAAACATCATAAAGTTGCATATGGATTGGTATATTGTATAGGAGATACGGTTCATCGTCAAAAATTAGAGGTAGACAATCAGAGGGTCATTGTACATGATATTATAGATAGATCATCTCGAGTATCATTACCTACAGATGAGGTGATGACAGTTGGACATAGTATCGACCATTTTTTAATTTGGCCATCCAGACTTCTTTGACTCATTACCATAGAGGTATGTATGTTATATCTTCAATTTTATTTTTTTATTAAAGTTATTTTATCATTTGAAAACTAATATATTTTTCTATTTATTTTTACAGGAATACTTCAAAGGTAAATAAATACTGTATAGATAACAACAAGGACAAATGGCTATGACATCAGATACAGATTCAAGTGGTTTTGACATATTGTCAAGATATTCAAATTTGTTGGTGGATCATTATGAATTTCCAATGGAAGCTCATGTTTGTGGATGTGTAATAACTAAGTGGATTTTGAAAGCTGATATCATGGAGCTTGTTACTAGATATAAGTTGGGCATCAATGTGGTGCATATTTTTTCCATGTAAGTATTAACACCTTTTCCCTGCATTATATTTATTAAAAATGTATACTTATGTCTGTTTTGTATTAGGTATCTTTATAAAATTTGTGAGAAGAATGAGTGAGATAGATGTATATGGGTTCATGGACCCACATTTGATTTCACTTGAAGCATGTGCATTGGATGAGGAATAAAGAATGGTTTATATTGCTGAAAGACTTGAACAGAATATAGTGACACAATGTTGGATGATGCCTTTTTGTGAGAGGTATGAAACACATCTATCTTAAATATTTCATTATCTTTTAACATAAAAAACCACTAACATTAAATTTTCTTTATCAGTGATCATTGGATGTTAGGGGTTTTTAGCCCAAGGGAGAAGACACATTATTGGATATTCTCTGTCCAAGGTGATGTGCGAGAAATTTTTATAAAAATTTTGGAAAATTAAGTTTCAATTTCTCAATAGTTTTCTATATTATAATGAATTTTAAATTTATCACATTCGTATTATTTTCTAACAGGGGATGGGTCTAATTTCAAAAAACCACAAAGAAAATGAGTGCGAAGATCAAATATGTAAATGTAGAGGTAAATATCCAGTTATAATTTATACTATTTGATTTATTACATACAAATAATATATTGAATTTACACTCATTAAAACAGAATTTTCATGAACAACAAGGCCTCATCAAATACGGATATTATATGTTAAGATTTATGTATGAAATAATAACAACTGGGATAGTTGTGAACTTTGACCTGGTAAGATTTCCTTTTAAACTTTTCCATAATATTTCATTTGATTTATTCATTATACACGTTAACTACTATCCTTTTAATTTGTATCTATTTGATGACTCTCAACCCTAAAGTGATGAAGATGTCAAACACTTACAAGTGGAATGGTCAAATTAGTTTACAGGTTTGATTTATTTTTAGTTGTTTGTAGTGTAAAATTTAATTTTGAATACTGTCATTGTAATTGTGTATTTGGTAGTCGTTTAGGTTGGATTTAGTTATTTTTAACTTTACATTGTAAGTTTTGAATGTTATATATGTGAATGTTTAATTTTTCTCTACTTCTCGTTTTGGTCTACTTATGATGGTTTTTTCGGTATGGATTCTGGTATGAGGGGGGAGGGGTTCCAAGGGTGTGGGGGTTTTTAATGGGGTGGGGGTATCCAGGGGTGTGGGAGGGCTGTCCGGTGGTGTGGGGGGTATCCTGGGTGTCCATGAGAGTGGGGGCAGTTCAGGGGGTGGGAGCGTTTCCCGGAGGGTGGGAGGGATGTCCAGGGGAGTGGGGGGCTGTCCAGGGGGTGTCCAGGGGTGTGGGGGTGTTCTGTGGGGTGAGGGGGGTTTCCAAGGGTGTGGGAGGGTTGTCCGGTGGGGGGTCCATGGTGTCCATGGGGATGGAGGGGGGCAGTCCAGGGGGTGGGAGAGGAGGCGTCGCCATCCCTCGGGCGGTTGAATGTTGCTGGAAGGTACTCATCACTCCCACATGTGAAACATTTTGATATCTCAAGCTCCGCATGTGGGAGTGATGATTACCTTCTAGCGGCGTGCCCCCTGAGGGATGGTGTCACCTCCTCTCCCAACACCAGCTGTCCAGGGGCTATCTAGGGGCTGTCCAGGTGGTGCGGGGCAGTCCAGGGGTGTCCAGGGGGTGGTGGGGCAGTCCAGGGGTGTGGGGGTGTCCATGAGGGTGGGGGGTTGTCCAGGGGTGTTGGGGGCTGTCTATGGGTGGGGGTAGTCCTGGGGTGTGGGGGTGTGGTGGGGGCTATCCAGTAGGGTGAGGGGGTTCTGGTCTGTTTTTTGTAACTTTTTGGTCTATTTCAAGGGTGTGGGAGGGTTGTCGAGGGGTGGGGGAGTGTTTTCCAGGGGGTTGGGGAGTCTCTGGGTGTGGTGGGGGTAGTCTAGTGGGGTGAGGGGGTTTTGATCTGCTTTTGGTAACTTTTTGGTCCTATTTCAGGGGTGTGGGAGGGTTGTCCAGGGGTGTGGGAGTGTTGTCCATGGTGTGGGGGTATACATGAGGTTGGGAGTTGTTTAGGGGTGTGGGGGATGTCCAGGGGGTGGTGGGGATGTCCAGGGGTGTTTGGGGCTGTCCAGGGGGTCGGGGGAATTCCAGGGGTGTGGGGGTGTCCAGGGGTGTCCAGGGGTGTGGTGGGGGCTGTCTAGTGGGGTGAGGGGGGTTGTCCAGGGGTGTGGTGGGGGGTTGTCCAGTGGGGTAAGGGGGGTTGTCCAGGGAGTGGTGGGGGGCTGTCCAGTGGGGGTAGGATTAAAATGTTTTCAATGTAAATGCTTAATTTTGTTTTGGTTCTTGTTTTGGTCTAATTTTATTTTTCTGGTACGAATTCTTGGTTTGGTTTCTGGTTGTTTCTGGGGAGAGCAGAGGAATTCTTTCTATTTTTAAAAAAAATTGGTTTTTCACGTTGGTTATTTAATAACCGACATGATAGAAACCTAGTAAATGGTTTATCACATTGTTTATTTAATAACCGACGTGATAAACACCCCCCCCCCCCCCCGCACTAGTCTATCACATCGGTTATTTAATAACCGACGTGATAAACCATTTTCCAGGTGTTTATCACATCAGTTATTAAATAAATGACATGATAAACACCCACCCCATGGTTTATCACATCGGTTATTAATTAACCGACGTGATAAACCCTCCCCCCCTGGTTTATCATGTCAGTTATTAAATAACCGACGTGATAAACACCCCCCACACTGGTTTATCACGTCTGTTATTACATAACCGACTTGATAAACCCTCCCCCCTGGTTTTTCAGGTCGTTTATTTAATAACCGACGTGATAAAATCTTGGTAAATGGTTTATCACGTCGGTTATTTAATAACCGACATGATAAACACCTCGATGTTATGTTTTTTATTTTAGTTTTTAAATAAACAACGTAAAAAACAATATTTATAACGTCGTCCATATTAACGTCATCTAAAAACCGACGTAAATGACCTTTTTTGCACTAGTGTGTTTTATAAATTGTTGGTGGTGTACTACTGAGTTGTACTCACACCCTACTTAGACTCCTGATCAGTACCAGAGTAGATTTCATGGCTGCAGAACAGGTTAAGGAAAAATGCCATGTGTTGGATGGATGAGTAAGGATAGGGCATTATTAAGAGAACCAGACGTAGTTCAGGACCGGCTTGAGAATCATTAGTGTCTTATTTTTAGTTTTCATTATATCCAATTGACATGTACATTAGCACATAATATTTCTAATGTAATGTCTCATATTTTTTTTTGTTTTATTTTTGAATTTTATATAGATTAATTTCAAGATCAGGTGTAGAGACGGTGTGTGATTATGAGTCATGGTGTGCCCAAAATAAATTTTTTAAATATATTAAAATTCTAAATAGCATTCACACACAGTTTTCCTAAAAAAGTGGAATAACTTCTAAACATGTACTGAAATCAAAATTTTGTGGCAACCGTTGAGTTCAGAATAGTGAAGTTACCCTAGGTACGAACTAACATCGGTTAGCGTGGGTTAAATGTGGAATTTTTCCATGATCAATTTAAATGAATAAAATAAATTGACATAATATTTATTTTATTTTTGTTTCATAGACACAATGATACAGCGATGTTTTGTTTTAGATAAAATCTTTTTCAGAGATCCAAGTTTAGTCTTTTAACCCTATAATTCTATGGACACTCTAGGAGGACCCTCTGGAGAATCCTCTCTAGCATATGGAAATAGAAACTTGGATCAAAGATCAATTAATGGCATTCTAGATAGATCTTTCCAATAGTAAAGATGCAGCGACAAATATTCATTAGCAAGTGATCCAAAATTTGGGTAGGATGTGTTATTTCTATTCTTCGGTCAAGTTCTTAATTCCAATGATGAACGTGGACTATTCCATGAACATATTAGCCTAGGGATCAATTTTATCTATGAGATGAGATGATATTTATGCGGTTTTGATGGTATAGTGGTCTTGTGATTATTTTATTTATTTTATTTTCATTATAACAGTGATGAATCGAGATTGTTAATAACATCGATCAAGGTTCATTCCTCTCTTTGATTATTGTGACTTTTCTCCATGTTCATCATTCATCACAGGCATTCTTTGCTTGGACTTTGACTCGACAAATCCTAATCAATCAATCACTACACACCTAATTCTTGGATAAATGATCTGATATCATAGATCTGGGATTCAAAATACACGACCGAGGTGTGATGACAGACATGGATCAATTCAGATGATGTTGGATCTCTAAATCCATGTTCTTCAACATTCTTTAGTAGAAGGAAGAAATCCCTTTTTAATCCATTTTTTGGAAAGAACAGAAGAGGAAAAAACATTTCTTTTTTGAAATGGAATGACTCTATGAGAATTAGTCTTCAATTCCATGAATATTTAATCAACAGATCAATGTCTGACAATGGAGGAGGCATACAAGAGAAGCACCAATTATTCTGAAAAATCTCAAACCACACGACATGTAATCTGGGATTACATGACATGTGGGAACCCTTGTGGCAGCTAGGGTTTCTAGAGAAATTTAAGGATGGTATGGCGTTTTACCCCCTCACAGGGTGTGTGACCTCTCCCAAGTAACTCAACATGTACCTTGGCAAGTACACAGACACAAGGTAGAGTACATGGGTTAACTACATGGAGTGTACTCCCACACAAGACATATATGGAACTCGTTACATAGAATACCCCATATATTGGTACATGGGAAGGCATATATGAGTTGACAATATGTGATGGCACACAGCCGAAGTACACAAGTGGACCTTGAATGGAAGGACATGGAATTTGACTCCTTCTACACACTATGTACCCAACTTCTACACGACATGTTCAAAAGACAAATACCATTGAACATGGGAAATACCCATGGTCAAGGGACACGACGTGTGACCCTAATACCCACTATGTACCCCTTTCTACATGGATTTATTCTCTTGTCCTCTGTATCTTGGACATGTTTTTTAGGATTTGTTCCCCTTATCTTTTCCCTAAAGGTGGGTACAAATCATTTCCTACACATATGAATATGATCCCTTCAGCAGGACTTCCTAGGTAGAGTTTTTGTAATCCCTGAGAGGCCAGGAGCCAGATCCTCTTTTCATTAATCATCACCTAGGTGGTTTCTTGGTATTGACATGACCAACATTATGTATGAGTTTATCCTCTACTTGGAGGGTTACTCCAAATTGAGTTGTTGGTATCACCCCATGGCCATGGTTGTGATCCTCATCTATTGTGTTGAATCATATCTATTTTTTGATATATCATTATATATCACTTAGGGAGAGACCCGATGAGTAGTACCTCTCGGGCGAATGTCATCAATGCTATAGAACTCAAGAGTGTGTTCTCCCTGATTAGTGATCTGTGTAATCATCTATATAAATTCATAGTGTTGGTATATCATGGTTGTGAATTACCTCTGGACTATGTTTCTTGGTTGATTATATTTTTATATTCTTGTTATATATTATGTAGACATATACCTATTTGGTGATGACTGCATCTTTCCTTTTTTGTATTTCTTTGTGGTTTTGGGGTGTTCTACTGAGTACTGTTGTGCTCACCCCAACATGGTATTTTCCCGAACTTGTTGTACCTTTTGCAGATGATCAGACTTTTGATGGAGTACTAGGTAGACCAAGACCAAATGGTAATTTGTGAGATCAGATATACCAAGTTGTGTTCATTTGGATACAAATTTCACTATGAGTACCTTTTTCTTACAGGTTGGACTTGTTGTTACAGACACTTTTTGGTGGGATTGTATTCCAACCCTATTTACATTACATTACATTCCATTGTACTGGGGTTGTGGGATATAGTGGTACGCATGCATTGTTTTCTTAGTGGTTTTTAGATTTCATCATTTTGTGGGATTGGAGATGTGTGTGTGCATACAGGTAGATAGTCAATTCCTACCAAGTTAGTGATATGACAACTTGGTGCTAGTCACCATCCCCTAGCCTGTTGGAGGTGGGCATGGGGAGTCACAGCATAGTCTCCAAAAGGATAGGCCATGATAGAGTGGTATCCGGGATGGCCCATTATAACCTAGTATTGAGAGTCTATCATTTTGGTTTGGGGAAACAGTTTCATGTATTTCAAGTTCAGATTTCATTCTAGGGACTATACTATTGGTGTGAAGGATAACATATCCATACACTAGCACTCTAATATCTTTCTTTTCAACATGGTAAATGAAAACATTGGTTTGAGGGAAACTAATGGTACATGCATCATATAATAATGGGTTGTGGTTTTTTGTTTTCTTATTAATTTAGGTCTCCAGATATAATCATTATCCCTGGTAAATATTGTTTTCTTTTAGGATGCCTCTACAATGCATACCAGCTAGGATTCAGCTACTCGAACATGAGGATTACCTTTTTGGTGACTAGGATTCGATATAGGGACTACTTCCCTATATTTCTCCTTTAGGTGGTACACCATCCATACCACCACATGTAGAGAAGAATGTGAAACCCACAGTGCCAGCAGAAGAGTGAAGGATAAGCATGCATAATGAGTTTTAGAGACGAAAACCCCTTAGGTTCTGATTCAAGCCCAACCCTCAGGCGGTTGGGGAATATCTTGAGGTGGTGTCCCATGTATTTCATCTACACCGGACACCATCTGATCAGATGGTGGTCCTAGAGGTGATCCTTCTACATGGCTCAGTGGGATGATGGTGGAGTTTTTCTATCTAGACTCAGGACGAGGTGACTATTTCATAGAAAGAGTTGGAGCACATCTTTATAAAGTATTTATCACCAGTAACGCTAAGAGATGTGTGTATACAATAGCTTATTCAGATCTAGTAGTGTATCATGACAATAGTTTATTATTCATTGAGGTTCACCCACATTTCTAGGTATTAGTTGGATATTTTTAGAGATCATTACTTCATGGATCAAACCTTTAGGTGAGGTTTTTTTGGAGATATCCAAGCCAATTTTATCTCTATATGAATTCCAATTTATGATTGGGTGCTTTGGAATGATTTTTTGGTTCAATTATTATTGTCCGAGAAAATTCATCCAGTGATAATCGGAAGTGGATGAACAGGAGTAGAGATCATGGGTGTAGGGAGAAGACATCAGTCCAAGGGACCAGGATGTATGATACATTTTCAAAGGAGATACCAGGATAGAGGATCTACTTTTCATGGCTCACAGGTTGGGTCCAATCATCATAGATAGATGTTATTCTATTCATGTGACAGTAGGGGACATATCGCTAGATATTTTTTAAACCATTGAGCTGCTGATAGAGAGGTTGTGGATGGACCAATGTGGAAGAGAAAATGAAAGAAGCAGTCCAATCCACATGGTGGTATATGTGGATGAGGAGCTGGGAGAGTAGCATGAGGTGGTCTACGATTCAACTTTCTATCACCACCACCCCTAGGTCTTCCAAGGCACACTCAGGGAGATTGAGGACACGGGGGAAAATTGTATGTGGTTGAGTCTTATGACCCCAGGGATCTAGGAATAATTCAAGGTATGATCTCTATCTTTTCAACATTAGTTGTATTACTGATAGAAATGGGTTCTAGTCATTCCTTTCTCACCACATATCGTGTTCAAGACCTAGATATTTTGGTTGAACCATTGAATTGAACCTTACACTTTGAGACAACTAATGGAGAAGACTCAATAATAAAACACTTGTAATGATAGTGTGTCATGACCCTTAGAGGTGATAATTTTGGTTGGAACCTCTTGGTAGAATCTTTGAGTCCTTACGTCATCATTCTTGGTATATATTGGTTATCTTCAGTCCATGCCCAGATTGACTATTTTAATTGAAGGGTGTTGTGTTTCCATAGTGATAGAATGAGTTTTATCATTTTTCGTTAAAAGGAAACCCAAGAACCACATGATTTACTCATTCATAGGAGGTTTTATCTAATTAATCGTCTGTTGGATAGCCTGGCCCTCAGTGTAGCACATGTTATGAGCTTCTAGTCTCCTATAGTGGTGGCAAAGTATGATGACTTATTTCTTGGAAATGTTCCAGGATTATCTCTCCATATAGAGATAGAATTATGAATTCATTTACACCCTAGTATTACATTGATATTTTCACCTTCATATCAGATGTCTCCCATAGTGCATCACAAGATGATGGTGTTGTTGGAGGACTTATAGAGGAAGGGCTTCGTGGGACCTAGTGTTTCACCCTGGGTAGTCCTAGTTTTGTTTTTCAAAAATGATATACGAAAGCTTGAGGTTGTATTTTGACTAAAGGTTCTTGAACTAGGTGGCCATGAAGAAAAAGTATCCACTATTTAGAATTTAGTTCCTCTTTGATCAGTTGAAAAGGGAACGATGGTTCTCAAAGGTTGACTTCAGATTCCGATATCAGAAGCTATGAGTATGGGACAAGGATATAACAAAGACATCTTTTATATGTCTCATAGATCAATATGAGTACATAGTGATTCCATTTATCATGAATAATTCCCTATAAGTTGTCATGGGACTCATGAACCATATCTTTCATCCTTACTTGGACCAGTTTGTGGTAGTATTCATCGACGATATCCTTTTATACTCATCATATAAGGAGGATCATGCGAGACACATAAGGATAGTTATGAACGTTATCTAAGAGAAGAAGCATTGTAGAAAACTATCGAAGGTACAATTATGGATTTAGGTTTTTTTCTTTCTAGGACATGTTTTCTCAGCTAATGGAGTAGAAGTGGACCCGACCAAGTTTGAGGCAGTGTTAGCATGGGATCCACCTATGAATGTAATGAAGGTGAAGAGATTCCTCGTGATGGAAGGATATTATCAGACATTCACACCTGATTTATCTAGGATATCATCACCTATGAAATATTTGAATAAAATGGTAAAACCATTCTTGTGGATAGAGAACTTCCCATAGTATTTTTAGTAGTTGAGGTAGAGTTTGACAAATGCTCTGGTCTTTAGACTACTAGAGGAGGGTGTTGAGTATGTAGTGTTCTGTGATGCATTAGGAACCGAGCTTGGCTATGTCTTACTATAGAGGTTAGTAGTGATTCCCTAGGTTTTATTCTAACTGAGACCACATTATTATAACGATGCTACCCATGATCTTGAGTTAGCAGTGGTTGTCTTCATGTAAAACATTTGTCTATAATCATGTGAAGGGAACATACTAGCGAATGATCTCAGTAGGAGATCTAGTTCATAGTTACAGAATAAGGCATCAGAGTAGCTGGCCTCATTGGAGTTATCCTTTGTGGATAGAAGTGGAGGAGGTTACCTTTAGTATATGGTTATTACCCTTCCACTCTTATAGCGAGTCAGGAAGGTGCATCTTGGGGATACAGATTGCGAGACCCTATGTGACCAGATATTTACAAAGAATGATTATGATGAATATTGAAAAGGTGGGGAGAAATCATTATTTTTAGAGGATACACAGTGGTACCAGTGACGTTGTAGGGGGGGATTTAAGGAGTCTCATATATCCTCTTTGGTGGTACATCCAGGTGTGGATAAGGTGTACCATGAACTCCAACATCAATTTTGGCAGCCAGTGATGAAGAAAGGAGTTGTGGAGTGTGTTTCTCGATGTTGTACATTTCAAAAAGTGAATTCAGAGCATCAGGTTCTAGTAGGTTTAGCTAAACTCTTTAAGTTGCTAGAATAGAAGTGGGATGGAATATCGAAGGACTTCTTGATTTGTTTTCCATGCATGTCCAGGTGACATGATCTCATCTGGGTGATCATTAACCTACTCAAAAAGTCATACCACTTCCTTGCTATTTGATAGCAGATTTTAGTTTAGATCTTGGGATGAGTTTATGTGAAATATATTTTTCGACTCCATGAATTTCAATAAACTAGTGTTTCAGATATTGATTATCACTTTACATCCCGATTTTGGGAGGTATTTCAAGAATCATTTGAGACCCAGTTATGCATGAGCATAGTATTTCACTCATATATGGTCTGTCAAATGGAGCAGATAATCCATGTTCTAGAAGACATGCTATGGGATTCCATGTTATACTTCATCCACAGTTGGGAGGATCACCTATCACTGGTAGAGATTGAATAAAACAATAGCTACCACTACACCATTGGTATGAAACCATTCAAGATGTTGTATAGATGACCTTGAAGGTCACCAAATTACTGGACCAACTAAGGAGAGTCATTAATCATGGGCCCAGAGTTGGTGTGAGCCACTACAAAGAAGGTGTAGATCATCCAAGAGAAGATAAAGACTATACAGATCCATCATAAGTATTATTATGATATTAAATGGAGGCCTTTGGGGTTCGAGGATGGAGACCACGTGTTCCTATGAGTTTAACCTTGATGTTGATTACAAATATTTTGTTGGGTTGTAATGTTATTTATGAGGTTTATCATTCAATTTAATATAGTATGTAGAGTTGGAAAGGTGGAATATTTCTTGGATCTACCCCTGTAGTTGGACTGATCACATAAAGCTTCCCACGTGTGACATCTAAGGATGTACATTCATGACCCATCTCACATCATCGACAGGGGTGAGCTGGACATCGAGGATGGTTAGTTTTTTGTTGTGTACCCAGTGGAGATCAAGGATTGGTATTAGAGTATCCTTTGTGGTTGATCGATTCCTTTAGTCTGTGTCTGGTGGCAACATGAGAATTTACAGGAGAGAACTTCGGAGTGGGAGGCTCAGATCCATGATCAATACCTTCATCTTTTTTAATATCCTTTGTTTTGGATTTTCAAGGATATAAATCTCTAAGATGGGGAGAATTTAATTTCCCATATTTTTTGTGTAATTTTTATATATATTATATGGATTTATTTTGAGACTTGGCGCTAAGAAGGTGTGTGATTCCGAGGCTCGGTGTTCCCAAAATAAATGTTTTGAATATATTAATGTAATGTCCCAGTTCCGGAATCCACTCAGAGGCGCCCCGTACCCGGTTGGTCACATGGCCTCAAGCGCATTTCCCCCGAACGCCAGAGGCTGCCGACTAGTAGCGAGGGACTTGGGTGTGATATTGGGGAAACTATTCCCTTATTGGCAGAGTACAGAATGGAAGTAAATAAATACATACAAGAGAGGAAGCAGTAATAATTACATATAGCAATAACAGCAGAAAACTGAAAGTATAAACTGGAGAACATATATAAAATTATGCATGATACATATGTCTAGGAAAATAGCCAAACAAGACACAATGATGGAATACAATAGTGCTAAACCAAAGTGAAAAAGAAATAAGATAAACTCCTCAGCATCGCAAGCCATATCTTGGTCCCATGCTCTCTATCTCCACATCAAATCAAGTACCTGAAGTAGAAGGGCTCTTTCCCTTATCTATACCTGCAGCAATATAATATTTTTGGTCCCAAAAGCATGGACCAAATAGGTTGTGAGACTAAATCTCAGTAGGAAACCACCCGAAGATATATGACTAACAGTTAGTGAATATATGGCAGGTAAAAGTACAGAAAACAGTAAATAGGAAAGTGCTCAGTAGTAAACAATCCACATTTCAATATCAAGAAACAGTGAAACAAACAGCTAAACCTCAAATAGGTAACCCTCTAGTAAGTACTCAAATCCATCCCCTCTGGTCATAACTAAGAAGTAAAAACAACCCTCTAAGAAGTACACTCAGCCTAACCCATTTGGTTCTGTCATAAGAATATAATACGACTCTCTAAGGAAGCGCTCACAGTCAATCCCCTTATAGTCAAAGGTAAAGCAAGACTCTCTAAGGAAGCTCACACAGTCCATTCCCTGTATAGTCTAGGGTTGTCAAGGACTCTCATAGGATGCTCGCATGGTCAATTCCCCTTATAGCCCCAAGTTCTAGGACTCTCTGAGTAATCTCACTT
This sequence comes from Viscum album, assembly GCA_963277665.1. Lineage (NCBI taxonomy): Eukaryota > Viridiplantae > Streptophyta > Magnoliopsida > Santalales > Viscaceae > Viscum > Viscum album. The sequence goes on from OY728136.1 coordinate 1,997,237,820, forward strand.
GGTCAATTCCCCTTATATCTCAGGTCGTACATTTCAAATAAAAACTCTCTAAGGAAGCTCATGTGGGAAATCCCCTTATAGTATAAAGCAATCAAGGACTCTTTGAGGAAGCTCACTCTGTCAATTCCCCTTATATCCCCAAGTGGTTCTAGGCTCTCTGAGGATGTTCACTCGGTCAATCCCCCTTATAGCCTAAAGTTCTCAAAGACTCTCTGAGGAATCTCACCTGGTCAATTCCCCTTATAGTCTACTACACCAGGTTCTCACGGCCCTGTGTAGGTCAACGAGAATATTAGTATAATATGGCCAAAGTAAACCTACAGAACTACTTGGATAACCAGTCTACAGCATAACAAGCATGTCAGGATACAAACTCTCTATCCTATAGCAACAGGCATGGAAAATAGTCAAGGCAACCAAACTATCTAAACAGGACCAAACGTTCGTAAACAGAACATGCATGGGAAAAACATCAAAATCATAGAAATAAACCCTATTCATATCCAAATTTCATCTACACAAGCATACAATCATGGCAGACAATCAATAGGGGTAAAACGGTAACACGCAATACCCCATTCAAGGGTATTGGTAGAATTTTCACATAATACTCAAAGACTTTGAACAGAAAGGCACAAACCAACTACCTTAGGTTTAGGATATCACTATATGTAAACCTTGAAGCTTGAATCTCCTTAAAACTTCATAGATATAAGAAAAAATATAAAACATTCAACCCACGATAACTTGGAAAAGAATAGGAATCATTAAACGAGGCTCAAGAAGAAGAGAGAACTCACTGATGTGATTCCAACGCAACCAATGGTGTTCGATTCAGAGGATGGATGGAGGATCGGGGACTCGTCAAAGATTCGTGGTTGTACAGAGGTCTCGTTCAAACGAGACCTAAAAGAAGATCATTCTGGGTATTAGACGCAACCCCGGTGTGTTTTATGAAAAAAACAAACTACACGGTGTGTACTTTTGGAGTACACGACGTGTACTTTCGGTTTTCATACTCCTCATTAGGCGGCCTCCAAGTCACTCCCACACGGCCGTGTGCATTGCCGGTACACGGCCAGCACCCGGCTACCTATGGTAATAGAGTACATGGCGTGTACTCATAAAGTACAGGGTGTGTACTTTGAAATTTTCTGGAATTTCATCTTTTCTCCAAAAATGACCAGAAAAGGAAAAACATACCTGAAAAGAATGTTCGGGTTCTTACAAACTTCCCCCCTTAAAGTAATTCGTCCCTGAATTTCCATAGTGCGGTTTAGAAGAAGAAACGTCGAACAGTTTCGGCCACTGTGCTCGTACATCGCCTCCCTCTCCCAAGTCTCGTCCTACACCTGCTCGTGCTTCCATAGCACTCGTACCAGAGGAACAAACCTTCCACGGAGAACCTTCTTACTTAGATCCACAATCCGGATAGGATTCTCCTCAAAGGATACATCCACTTCCAACTCAACCTCCTCATGTTAGAAAACATGAGATGGATCTGAAAAGTAACGTTGATGCTGAGAAATGTTGAAGACGTCGTGCATAGCTTGGTAGCTTTGAGGTAACTACAACCGGTAGGCAACCAGCCCAACTCTATCCAACACCTCAAACGGCCCGACGTACCTCGATGAAAGCTTACCCAATCTCCTAATCCTCTTTTGTCCCAACCTCGGTGTGATAGGCAGGAAAACCTGATCCCCGACCTCAAACTCTAGAGATCATCTCCATTGATTAGCATAAGACTTCTGTCGAGACTATGTAGTAACCATTCTCTTCTGAATCAACTATATCTACTCTGTGGTCTCCTGAACAAGACGAGGTCCCCAGAAAAACTGTATCTCCTACCTCCAGCCAACATAAGGGTGATCAACATGGCCTACCGTACAAATCCTCATAAGGTGCCATCTGAATAGTCTCTTGGAAACTATTATTGTGGGAAAACTCCATAAGAGGTATATGATTCTCCCAAGAACCTCCAAAATCCAGAATGCGTGCTCAGAGCATGTCCTCAAGCACCTAAATCGTACGCTCATACTGGCCATCTGTTTGAGGGTGGTAATTTGTACTAAAAAGTACATATGTACCCAATGCCTTCTGAATCCCCTTCCTAACCCAAGAAGTAAAACGTGCATCCATTTATGAAACAATGGATTGTGGAACTCCATGAAGATGTACAATCTCACAAATGTACAACCATCCCATATCATCAACACTGAAGGTCTCCCTGATCGTCAAGAAGTGAGAAACCTTCGTGATTCTGTCAATGACAACCCAAACTATGTCATTACCTCGAGGAAACATCAGCAAACCGGTCATGAAGTCCATCGCGGCATTATTCCACTTCCACTCGGGAATGGGTAACTACTGTAAAAGCCCTGTTGGTCGCTGATGCTCTGCCTTCACCTGCTGACAAGTGGAACACCTCATGACAAAACCAGAAACGTCCCTCTTCATACCTGGCCACCAATACTGACGGTGTAGATCATGATACATCTTGGTGACGCCAGGATGAACTTACCAAACAGAGGAATGAAAATTCCACATCAGTTCCTCACATATATCTGTTAGCACCCATACACACCCCTGGAAACGCAAGATCTCTTCCTTGCCTACGGTCCATCCAGTAATAGGGTCCTCTTTGGACACACTCTTCCTTAGGACTAGGCCTTCAAAATCTGATAGCTGCCTCATTCGAACTCGATCAAGAAGAGTAGGGGTAACAGCTACAGAAGATAGAGAAGTATGCCCCTGTCTATCGTGAACCTCTAAATGCATCTAAGAGAACAAAACCAAAAGCTTCCACTCACTACTGGTGTCCTGAACTGCCTATATCTGAGTCCTCCTTCTCAATGCATCATCCACTGCGTTGCCTTTCCCAGGTGTATAGGCAAGCTCAAAGTCAAAGGATTGTAGGTACTCAACCCACCTATGTTGTCTCAATTTCAGATCATGCTAAGTAAAGATGTACTTGAGACTCTTTTGGTTGGTGAAAACCACAAAGTGCTCTCCCAGAAGATAATTTCTCCAACAGCACAAGGCATGAACAACTACAGCCCACTCGAGATCATGTGTCGGGTAATTCTTCTCATGTGGCCTCAACTGCCGAGTCCCGTACGCAATGACTCCATCTTACTGCATAAGCACATCTCCCAGTCTGATACCTGATGCATCATAGTAAACAGTATAGATCCTATATGGATCTAGAAAGACTAGTATCGGTGCTGAATTCAACCTCCCTTTCATCTCCTGAAAGGCTGACTCATGAGAATCTAACCATAAGAACTTCGCATCCTTCTTAGTCAGACCTGCCAGCGGTGCTGCTAAGCATGAAAAGTCCTGTATGAAATGTATGTAGTATCCAGCCAGCCCTAGAAAACTTCTCACCTCAAAGACGTTCTTCGGCTGCTCCTAAAAAACTACATATCTCACTTTCTCTAGGTCTACCGATACTCTTCCCCTTGAGATAACATGACCCAAGAAGTGAATCTGATCCATCCAAAAGTGGAACTTTAAGAGCTTAGCATATAACTGATGATCCCTCAGTGTACTCAAAATGATCTCAAGATTGGTATCATGGTCCTGTCTAGTGTGAGAGTACACCAAGATATCATCCACAAAAACCACCATAAAGGAATCCAAGTATGGATGGAACACTCGGTTCATCAGTTCCATGAAAACTACAGGTGCGTTTGTGAGACCGAACGGCATGACCAAGTACTTGTATAGACCATACCTGCTCTCAAAGGCTATAATAGGTACATTTGATGGTCTAACCTGCAACTGATAGTAATCAGACCTCAAGTCAATCATCGAGAACAATCGAGATCCTCGAAGCTGATCAAAGAGATCATAAATCCTGGGCAAGGGATATCGGTTCTTGACCATCAACTGGTTCAACTTCTGATATTCCACACAAATCCTGAGGGTATCGTCTACCTTCTTCGCAAATAGGACATGCGAACCCCAAGGAGAAGTACTGGTTCAGATGAAACCTATTGCCCGTAACTCCTCCAACTGCTTCTTGAGCTCCTGTAACTCAGGTGTAGCCATCCTATAAGGAGGAATTGACACCAGTGCCACTCCTAGACTATGCTCAATAGAAAAGTCTATCTCACGCTCTAGAGGAAAACCTGAAAATTCCTCTAGAAAGACTTCTCTGAAACGATCCACTACTGTAGGAAAGTCTAAATGTGAAGTCCCCTAGTCATCTAGATATAGACTCACAATCTGGTCTGTAACTCCTCCCAACCCATGATGCTATGGACCCGCTCTGCTCGCCTAGACATCCCATTCTCCCCTATGAAGAAAAGATCCACCCACTAGTGATACGAAACTCACCCTACAGCAATAAAAATTGGAGACTACCTGGAAGGGAACTAGCCAGTCCATATCAAGAATGATATCATAGCCTGTCATCTCTAGGACATAGAGGTCCCACAAAAAATGACATCCACCAACCTCTAGTGGGCACTCCCTTCACCGATGTACACTAGTCGTTCTAGTCCCAAATGGTGTGTCTAGCATCAAGATATCGTCAAAAGAAAAGATACAGAGACTAAGTCTCTCCACAACAGCAAAAGATATAAAGCTATGGGAATCCCATGTATTGAAAAGAGAAGAAGCTAAAACTGAGGCTACTAAGATCGTACCACGAACTGTGGAAGGTATGGGATCCTGCTCCTTCTGGTTTCTCTCCACTGCAAAATTATGGCCTGTATCGCGGCCCTGTGACCCTGCCTGACCACTCTGAGATGATCCACCCTGATGTCACTGAAAATTGGGCGACTGGCTACCACGGCCATGACCTCCACCTCGTCCCGAACAGCCGGATGAACTCCAGTTCTCATACTGGTGAGAAACTGTTGGCACTTCTTCTAAACAAGGAGTCATAGAATAACCCATGTCACCAGCTACTGGTGAAAATAACTGACAAAATCATTGAAGGTGACCCATCTTGCCGCAATATTATCCCACCACTGGGTCTCTCAAGAAACATGGCCTTGTATGCCCACTTCTACCACATTGGTAGCACACCACATGCTACCAGAAGATGCATCCCACCTGCTTGGATCTCCTTGTGTAGCATCCTTGTGGCACTTTCTACTATCAGCTGTTGGAGCACTAACTCTGGATACTGAACCGCCCTAGATCATAGCTCTAGAATCCCTCACATTTCGCTCTAAGATCAGTGCATGGTTAAATATAGAAGATATCGAAGTCAACCTAAATATGTTCACCTAATATCGGATGTTGTGCCTCAGACCATCCTCAAAATTCCATTCAATGAACAACTCATCACCTCTAGGAATAGGAGTGAAATGCTACAGCTTGTGAAGTGAGAGGAATACTCCATAATAATAAGATTACCCTGCTCCAGACTCATGAACTCTCGGGCTTGATTATCCCTCAAGGTCTCTGGATAGAAGTAATCATAGAAGATGCACCGAAACTCATCTCAAGCCATATTCTGTTGGTGTCCCGCATGTGAGATCACATCCCACCACCTCTTGTCGGAGTCTCGGAGCATGTAGGTAGTGAGATTTACCCTCTTCTCAAGAGGTATCTTCAAATGATCAAAAATCATCAGCGTGGCATCTATCCATGACCCTATATCCTGGGGTCCTCCATCCCCTGAGAAAGTCAAAGGATGCTGCTGCTGGAAGACCCGCATCAAATCAGCCATCGACGGGGCAGGAGGCGGCGCTCCCTAAAAGGTCTGCATCATCCTCAAAAATTCCTCCCTGAAATATGAATCAATACCATTGTCAGGTATAATGGCTAGTTCATAGGCCGACACAATTGGAGGATCTGTAGGTAATCCCCGATCGGCCATGTCCGGTGTCTATCACCGTCTGGAAACTGGCGCACAACCAGAGGATGTCTCGGTGGCATGACTCTGAAAGGTCAAGCACACACCTTAGATCGAGATTATCAAGGACTAAAAACAATAATTTTAAGAAGGTAATAGGATAAAGAAATCACTAAAGTTTTAAAAAACATGACTACATGGCGTGTACACTTCATACATGGTGTGTTCCCTGAAGTCATTTACATGGGCGTGTACTCCTACCTAAAATGGTCGTGTAATACCCCAGACAAATAGTGTGTTCTCATTGCACATGAAGTGTACTTGAATCCTCTACCCCTACCCGAGACCTTATACACATTTAAGCCATGCGGCTCTCCTAATACAAGACTACACAACGTGTTCAAAGCAGACACGACATGTACTAGACAAGCTTCGCTTGGTCCGTGTTGTTAGTGACACAGCCTGACACACGACTCACACTACATGGCATGTTCTAGATGGAAACAGCATGTATGTGATGGAATAACACCATCCCGTGTTGTTCGTGACATGGTCGGGTACCTGGGTCAGACTACACGGCATGTTTAGATGGCACACAGTGTGTATTAGACAAGACTCGGCCAACCTGTGTTGTTAGTGACACGGGTGGGCATGGGGTTGACACAAGATGGTATGTATGGGTGGTACACGGCATGTTCACTCCAGGGTATCCCTATTATGTGTCCCTGCCCACATGGCCTAATACACGACTAGATACTACATGATGTGTACATACGGTACACGTCCTGCTCCCACCAGACTTTCCCCATCCCGTGTCTCTGCCCACATAGCCTACGACATGGTCATAGACTACACAGCATGTACATAAAGTACACGGCGTGTACATAAAGTACATGGTGTGTAATTAAGAAAAAAAGTTTCTTCCTGAAAATAAGAACACACAGCATGTACTTAACATTACACGATGTTTATTCCGGGTTATTCCAGACAGTAAGTCTCAGAAACTACTCCAGAACCCAGAAAACACTGAAACGAGCATTGAAAGTGTCAAATTCTGATCCGTGAGGGCCCATCTCCCTACAAATAAAATTTTGGCATCTTGTACACATTATAACATGGAGAAAAAGGTAATGATACACCAAATTCCGGTCCATGAGGGACGGTTGCCTACCAGTTGTAGTTAACTCAGAGGTACCAAGCTATGCACGACGCCTTCCATGTTTCTCAGCTTTGACGTTACTTTTCAGACCCGTCTCATGTTTTCCAACCCGAGGAGGTTGATTTGGAAGTGTATTCATCCTTTGAGAATAATTATATCTATAGTGTGGATTGAAGTACGAAGGTTCTCTATGGTCGATCTGTTCCTTTGGTACGAGTGTTATGGAAGCACGAGCGGGTGCAGGACGAGACTTAGGGAGAGTATGTATCTAATGGACTATGAAAGAAGCTTTATAGATTTTCAATAATTTAGATTAGAATCAGTAGCATACAATGATACTACAAAAAAGAGGTTTTAGGAAGTGAATAAGTGAGATATTAAGTCCCTGGAAAATGTCTTTAGGCTTAAGATGTTTATAGAAGTGGTAAATTAGGCTCCCATAACAAAGGGGAACCTGAAGAAGGATTCTAGTGGTAGACAAGTGGTTTATTCTATATGATCTTGATGTATGTCTTTTGAGAGTAGGATGCATCACTATGAGAACTTTAGTTAGAGTGGTGGGAAGAAAAGTGGAAATTCAGAGGGATCAGTTACTCAGAATCAAACCTGAGTACTTTTCTAGTAGTTGTGTTAGACCATGACACTTTCGTAATAATTTAACCTAACCACCAGTGGAGTGTCAAACTTAGGGAAATATGGGTTATATATAGTGGTTATGGAGGAACGTGAGATATATGGTTAGAGATAGAGGATATGGAAAGAACTAGAGTGAAGGAAGATGGTTTTTTACCATATTAGTCTGGCAGCTGGAGATCTACTGGATGAGGTAGTTGCGTCAGTGAACGTAGTGCTTTTGGGAATTAAAACCCGTCTTAGTCGAGTGGCGTAGCTTAGGGGAGTCATAATGTGGCACATGGAAGAGTGGAAGGGTAGTTATATGATATTCATCCTATAATTGTGGATAGTGAGGCTAGACCATCAACAGTGAGAGGTACTATTCTTTTATATTCTATATTAGATCATGACTTATTTGAGACTAATTCCACTCAGTCCTTTATATCTTCAAAACTTGTTAAAGGTTTGATCCTATAGATAAATTTTATGAACTGTACAATGATGATAGATATACCATTATAAGTATGGTATAGATAAATCTTTTGATAAAAGGAATGTTCTCTTGAGATCAGGAAGTATCGGTTTCTATGGTATCTTTATATTCTTGACTTGTTAGGATTCAACCTAAATATGGGTATGGAATATAAATTCACATACCGAGTGCACATTGATTTTTACTAGAGGAGAGTGACTTTTACATATCTTAAGGATGAAAACTATCTTCACTGTTGAGAGTGGGATATCAAGGTAGGTTGACCATAACCAATTAGTCATCAATTGGGAGAGCCCAAAACCCATGTTGCAAGTCTAATGATAGATGAAAGAGTTGTGTATTATGATATATTTACACCTGTGGTGGATATATTTAATGATGTGTTTCATGAAAAATTCTATAGGGTTACACCTAATAGATAAGTTTAATTCACTATTGATCTCATGCTAGGGGATGATCCAGTTTCTATTTCACCATACTAAGTGGAACTAAAAGAGATTCAAGAGTATAAAACTTGGATAGATTATTTGGATGATAAGGGATTTATCCATTTGAGTACATCTTCATGGGGTTCACTATTGTTGTTCGCAAAGAAGGATTCTAAGAGTTTGCTCTTATGTGTGGATTAACAGAAGTTGAACTATATGACTATGAAGAATCTGTATCCTCTTCCGCAATGTTGGTGGTGTTCGATGTTCTTCCTATTGTTTTCCCTTGTTGTACAAGACATCAGTCTCACCACCATCTTGTTCAAGATTTATTTTTGTTTTAGGACCACTTGGAATGATGTTGAATGGGGGTTAGTGGAGGTCTCCATGATTTCTCTCAGATGGTGTTTGTTTTCTGGTCATTTCGGTTCCATCCTCCCTTTGTCTTTTCTGGTGTTTCTCTATATATATGTCCCTCTATTATTCTATTTTCCTTTGGATCATTCCTTTTAGTTTGGTTGTTTTTTTTTAGTTTGGTGTTCGGTTTGACTGTGATTCATTTCAGTTTTGGTCCTCCTCATCGATGATATCGATTCAGCTTGTGTTTGATACATAGAAGAAGTTAAGTGTTTTTGTTATCGATTTTTGTGTCGTATGGTTTTGTTTCTGAAGGAGTTTCTATTTTTGATCTTCTATTCATATCGATCGATGGATCTGGTTTGCTTCAATCTTATTCAAGGGGTTTTTGGTTGCACCTAAATTTACCCAAGTTGTATGGTGTAAGCGGTCATTGTAATACGACTTGGGTTATCGATCCTCAGAGACCTAAGAAGAAACCTAAGAAACATGCATTCTAAGAAGGTGATTTGATGGTGTTGATTTGGATATGCAGTGGAAAACTTTGGATTGAATTGATTGGATTATTTTATATTTTAAATACTTAAGTGAATTCAATTTAAAAGCATGATTTGATCCTTGGGTATCACATGGGGTGAATTGGATGAATTTCTTTTTAAATTATTTCAATGTCTTAAGTTTGAGCGTTTCCTTTAACAAAATACAATCATCCCAAATCACTCACCAATTTAGAGTTTCACTATCCTAAGTCTAATCACCTATACACTTGGAAGATCATATTTATGATCACTCCAAAGTTGACGATCTTTTTTAGCACTCGGGATGTGTATCCCTAAAATTGGTGAGTTTAAAGGAGAACGTAAATCATTGAATGAAAATCTCAAAAATAAAATTTATTAGGAATTATTAAATTAAGAAATAACATCCAATTCATCCCCTTTATACTCCCTTGGATCAAACCTTTATAGTATTATCCCTTCATTGATGTTATTCTATCAATGAAAGCAGGTAGTAGACTTATGATGGTAGAATTGGAGAAGAAGAAAAATAAATAAAAATCACTCCACCGTTGTGTGAAGAGTTTCACAAAAGATTGTGTGAATAACCTCACTCCCTAAGGCAAAGATATCAAAATGATATGGAAAATGAAATAAGAAATTAAGAAGAATAATATGATGATCTTTTATTAATTAAATTAAGGTTAATTAAAAACTTACATGGGATAAATTGACAAAACGATTACAAAATGAAAGCATGACAATACAAATGAAAGAAAAACTTTGATTCCGAAGAAAAATATGAGATGATAATTCCCTTCACCAAAAACTCCTTATATAGTAATATTAGGATCCTTAGGTACACCCCCAATAATTAATTTATCCCCCACCAATTAAGAGAGTCAAAAGGAGGGTGAAGAATCAAAAGGAAATTGACGTTTCGAAGTTGACCCGGAAAACTGTCCAGATTCATCCTCCATTTGGACGTTCGAATATGACATTAAATATGGCCGAATAATCAGAGTTAATAGAAGAAAAATATCTTATTCCTTGTGTCCTCTATCATCTTTCAAAATTTCAGGTCATTTGGTGTAGAGACCCGAAGCCTGACGTACATTGACATTACATTACATTTGCGGAATACTTAGTACATAACAAAAACACACACACAAGGATCGTAATAGTTTAGTGTCTTTGGAAACTTGGAATAAAATCTTCTAATCGTGGTGAAAGATCTTCAACATCTCCCATAAAGATCTTCCTTTTTTTTTTACCTAAAACCTTTCTTTATATCCTGGGGAAAAGAAAACATAAAAGGGTGAGCTCAAATGCTCAGTAAGGGTAAACAAAAGAAATGTCAATCACATCGTATTCATAAAAACATAACATTTTGGAAATCATAACCTGCAAAAGAGAGCATAATTTCATAACATGGGATAAATCATGGTAGTGAAATTTAATCACAATAATCATAACTTAAAACATGAAACTTTGTGGCATTCACACATAATCATAGAGAATCATTTCTTGTTAGTCAAGACTCATTGCCAAGACTATCTTAGTGGACAAAGTCCCTTTCTGAATCGAGTAACCCTCGTTTCAGTCCTGTTTCACTGAACCGGTATAACCTACCATTCGAGCCATGTCTATCTCATGAGATATAAAATCTTTACCCAATGCATTGGAGGGAGATATAGGTCCCACCCATCTTATAATGAATCCTTTCTTATGTGTGCCATATAATCATAAACCATACATCATTGCATAACCCATGTAATAAAAATGGGATCCTTAAACAACATGACATCATAAAACAATTCATATAAGATAAAGGAATTCATAAAAATAATTCCATCACAACATAATCAAATCAATGTAATAATAGGGATAAAACAGAACCCTTTATTATCTTAGATGGAAAATAATTTTGATAAAACACTTGAACTCCATTCTTGAGGAAAATATCCTTTCTTCTTCAAAAACATTTTTCCTTTCATAACATGTCATATAACTTTAAAATAAAATAATTTGATTAAAAATAAACTTGAAAACTTGTAAAGGAAGCTTCTTGGAAATAATGTTTTAAAAATCCATTCATGCCGTATAAGTTAAAAAAAACATTCTTCGTACTTTTGTCAGAAAAGTCAAAAAGTACCTCGTACGACAAAAGATTCCTTTCATACATATTACTAAAAACTCACCGAAGGGTAAAAATGGATTTAAACAATTGTAGTTGGATGGAAATAATATTACATATTGATGAAACATGGATGTGGATGATAAAATACACCCCAGTAAATACTTACGAATAAACAATCTCGGATAAAAATGAGATTGTGATATTTCCCTTACCTTAGGTCTGATTTGCTTCGTATGTGTCCGAACCTCCTGTATAATGATTTAAATAATGTCATTGACTTATTACAGAATCATATTCATTGTTATGATATCATATATGGTTCACTTATGCCATTATATTACCCGTTCTTTTGTAAATTCCATGTTAAAGAAGCGTTTTGGGTAAAATCGTTTCATTTATCGTAGGTGTTTTGACTTGTTGTTCTTGACATTATTATTACTTATATCATGATTTACTTACTTCCAGAATATAAAATATGATTTATATATCATATATATTCAGTATATATATACATATAATAGATAGATAAATGAAATGAAAAACACCGTTCATGGAGACGGTAGTCCGTACGTACGCATGAACGCTGTTTTTCTTTCCTTATTGTCTTGAATGGAAATAAGTAGATGACATACATATATATATATACATAAATCCAATAGCTTTATAATGTCATATATTTCATTATTATTTCTTATATATACTTTATAATCATTCTTAAATGTTTAACATGGAGAATGAATCTCATCGCGTCGTGGAGACGGTAGTCCGTACGTACGCACGAGCGATGATATCATTTCCATAAATATTGAATTGAATTGGAGTGGATTATACAATATATCAGAATCAATATGATGTTGTAATAACTATGTATAGTTATTCTTTACACCATTATACCCATCCATGTAAGGTGGTGGTGGAAAATAGATTACACCACGGCGTGGAGACGGTATTCTGTACGTACGCACGCGCGGTGATTTCTTTTTCCGTAGGATGGATAGATGGTGAAATAGGGTTGTTTCATACTTATAATGACATATCAGTATATGAGTGATACTGATGTTATTACTTCATAATGAAACAACCTAAGAAGAAGAAGTGGAAGAAGAAATAAAGATGAAAGAATTGGTAATGGTAATTACCTCTTCTTTGAAGCGCCCTTTGGAGACCTCCTCTTAGGGAACTAAAATTGGTCTTTGAGGAAGACCAGAACCTCTAGGATGTTGCTAGGGAAGTGGAGAAGATATTTTTTCAGGGTTTGGCCGAGCTTGAGTGCTCAATTTGGTGTGAGGAGGAGGGGGAGGAGGTGTCCTTTTATAAGGGAGGAGAGGGGCACCTTAGGAATATCTCAAAATATTATTTTATATTAAAGTCAAAATCGGTTTATAATGGTTCCAAAGGGTCTTATTTCGAAGATAATGTGGGTATGGGTCGAAATCCTATCATCCAATAGGATTTAGACAAGTTTAGGGTATTATTTTAACCTTATCAATTAGATTTAACTCTAAGTTAATTAATTTAACTTTTACCGTGTCTTTTTGTTTTCTTTCACTATATGGTTAATACACTTACTATATCATGCCAAACGAACCCCAAATTGTTTATTATTAATATATATATATTTATCTAAGTCATTTGGCCGAACCTTAGATTTTTAGGAATAAAATAACAATTAGTAATATAATATTTGATTTAAAAACTATTTTGTGTCAATTTTGACACTATTTGATATATGATTTTTGTTAAAGTCATAACAGAATTATATGTTCGAACCAAGTTGATTAAATCAACACTAATATATCATAGTAACCTAGAAAATTAGTGGAATTCATAAAAAGTCTCAAATTACATTTATTTTGGTGTTTATAACATCAATTATGTCAATATTTCATTAATAAGATAATTACTGCATCATCTTTGTGTCATAAATAAATTAAATTATTTGATGTCTAAAAATTACAAATAAACTACCATCATGTAGGAAATCTTTTTATCTTTCTAATGAATATTTACAATCGAATTTATCTTATGTATAACCCCATATTAAAAATGATTTACTTATTAAACTTTGATTTTAACTATTTTAACCCTTCTTTAAATAAATTAATAATAAATGTCCTAATCTAATCCAAGTGGGCCTAAATGGTCATTTTTTATTCCTAAGTTTGTTTTTGGTCGAATTACACTTATCCAATAGAATTAGGACATGTGTTAGGGTAATAGTAATATCATATTTACCCTTAGTTACCCTATTTACTATTAACCACGGTAAAAAAAAGTAAAAAGTTACTATTCACCAAAAAATTATTTTCATCTCATTGAACCACATTTTAGTCCTTGATATTAACCGTGTCTCTCGGATTTTCGAAATTCCATTCACAGAAGCGGTAAAATTAAGTTTTATGCAAAATTCAGTTTTTAACCTACCACTTAGTAGTTTCACTATTCATCAAAAATTGATGTTTTTCAGAACAATGCCAAAATTTCATCCTAAGCTATATTTTATATTGCGAATTCAAAAATGAAGTCTATTTTACCAAATTCATAACATAGAAATTGCATTAATTAATTTTATAATTAAATCCCGCTGTTAAAACAAATAGCGTGTTTTTAAGAAACAATATCTATCAAAAGATTGACACTTGATTATGTCTGGTTTAAATGTGAAATTTCATCCAATGACCAACATTGTGTTAAATTGTAAAAATATATTCTAAATATACTTTAAAACCACTAAAATTAATAATTTATCACTATTAATTATTTCGATTAAAAAGGTTGTTTTTAATTAAAATTTAATAATTTTCACTATTCATCAGAATATGAAAGTTATCCGAAATGTACCAAAATTTCACCTTAGGCTAATTTCGATACTCCGAATACAAAAATGAAATCCATTTTGAAAAATAAAATTTACAAAATTTCAAAAAGTGGTTATTACTATTCATAACGGCTAGTTTTAATAACATTTTAATAGCATATCGCTGTTTAGTGAAACTCGTTATTGCGTACTACACACGCTATCGAGGAAGGTCGCGATTGCGTGTAATGCAAGGCAAGTCAAGGATGCGTGTTGTGAAAGATCCTTTTGGTGTAGCGTACAACACAAGACATTAGTGAAATAAAAAGAATATTTTTCATAAAATCTCGGGCTGTTAGATTCTACCCCCCTTAAAATGAATTTCGCCCTCGAAATTCGTCGGGGTTATAAATGGTTTACTATTTGAAAGTTTCTTTAATAGAAACCCACATCGTAAAAAGGAATACCAAAACTTGGCTTTAACAACTAAGGTATGAAATGTAACGATTACCCAAATAAACTAATCACTGGGTTTCCACATAGGTGAAAATATGGATATAGAAGAGAAATCTAACCATCATGTTCTGATGGAGAGTGGTAGAGAACATGGCTATGGAAAAGCCAGTAATCACAAATCCATAGATTTGTGATGATATAAGGTACCATCTGATTCATCAGGTATAAGATCACTAGGACAGCATTTTTGGTTTTCAAGATCATTTCCCTAAAGTTGAAAATTTGAATTAGAATAAATACTTACTTTATTTTGGTAAAATCTCACTGTTGTTCATGCCTTGAACAATTTCCACTTCATCTCTTAAATAAATGAAGTTGAATTTGTTATTCGTGAAGTGTTAGCAGATCATGTGATAGAATGACGGGTCATTCCATCTATCTCAAACAAAATGTTAGCAAAAATTATATACATAAGTCGATCTATAGTGAGATTAATCACATATGGTTCCTAAAATGGACTTATACTTCATATATCATACTGCTTAATATAATAAAACTAGTTTCTACTAAACAGGGACTTCCTGTAGGCCAGTGGTAGGCGATAAAGGCCAGTCGCACTTTGGTTGTGGGTTCGATTCCCACAGCCTTGTTCGACGCGATGGGTTTTCGCCCGTCCTGTAGGTTGTCCTTTTTCTAAAACTACATTACTATAACATCCCATAAATAATATCAAAAAAAACTTATATCCTTAAACAATACTCACTTATGTCCAACATAATCCATTCCAATCTTTAGGCTTATCCATAATACTGCAGTCCACTCCCATATATCATAAGATATGTTTTATTGGTCGCATTCCAATCATTCAAAGTCCTTAATCATGTATTCTCTTGAATACCATAGTGAAAACATTAATGCAGTTTAAAGTTAACACTTTCCACATACCAAAATCCTCAAAATTCTATATACTCAAACCATGATATCACTTAGTCCTTATATCAATCATGAGCTCATGAATACTATCAAACATTTAATTTTCTCCTTATCCCTTCATTATGCGCATATCATATACATTCCAAAAATATCTGAATAACCTTTCATGGATACTGGTAACATTTTTCAAAACACAAGGGAAGACAACAGTGTAACAATCCATAGATGTCTCTTTATTCCATAGTAGCATGAGATTACTTATACAAACTTACACATGATAAACATGTAATCATTCCACTACATTCTTAAACCATTGACCGAGCTTCAAAAATTCTTTCATCTCACATATCATTTGTAGTCTCTTCATCATCATCCACATAAATACTACCCATATGACCATACTGATTCTCTTCACGAGTCTTTCCCTTAGGGCATTTGTTTTCATAATGCCCATACATTCCACATTTAAAACACTTAACCATTTTTGATGTCGTAGCAATACCATTATCCTCATCCATGGTGTTAACCGACCCTTTTCCTTTGCACTTACTTGCTTTGTGTCCTTCTTTTCCACACCCAAAGCATCTTCCAGTTCCTTTGAAACATTCTCCTTGATGCCTCTTCCCACATGATTTACATAGGGGAAATTGAACTTTCTTTCCTCTATGATCATCATGAAACTCCATCTTTCTCTTATTAGCCGAGTCAGGAAACTTACCAAATTTTACTTTATTGATCATATTATGAGATTGCTGATTCGGCATAATAATGATGTTTGGACTTCCAAATCCCATTTCATTATGAAGAATATCATTCCATTGTCCATCATATCCTCCATTATCGTGAAACATCTTGTTTCCAGCCATTTTCTAAAACCCAGAAAAAAGAATAGTGTGAGAGGCAAAAATCATGCTAGGGAAAACAACATAATAAAGGTGGAGTATCCTCGATATCTAACATCTTAGGTTAAATTCTATGATCGTTACCGTAGTTCTAGGACTGTATCCTATACGTATACTTATCCTTAGGGACATCCCTAGACATACCTTATAAATATCTCTAGGGATCTCACTAAAGTTCTCGCATCCTAGTTTCCAAAGGTTGACTAAACCTTTCCTCTGATACCAACTATAACGGTCTAGAATTACTTCTAGTGGACTAAAATTGATACCTATCAGGGCACTCCATGGGCGGCTACACCCCCTGGGCGGGACACACCACCATCCCCAGTGGCAGCCATTTCCTCATGAAGCCCTTGGGCGGAGAGCCATGCTTCGTCCAACGCTCACATGTGAGAGTTCCCAAGGATCGGATACATTCCTACCTCCTTTGCCTCTGATACCAACTGTAGAGACCCGAAGCCTGACGTACATTGACATTACATTACATTTGCGGAATACTTAGTACATAACAAAAACACACACACAAGGATCGTAATAGTTTAGTGTCTTTGGAAACTTGGAATAAAATCTTCTAATCGTGGTGAAAGATCTTCAACATCTCCCATAAAGATCTTCCTTTTTTTTTACCTAAAACCTTTCTTTATATCCTGGGGAAAAGAAAACATAAAAGGGTGAGCTCAAATGCTCAGTAAGGGTAAACAAAAGAAATGTCAATCACATCGTATTCATAAAAACATAACATTTTGGAAATCATAACCTGCAAAAGAGAGCATAATTTCATAACATGGGATAAATCATGGTAGTGAAATTTAATCACAATAATCATAACTTAAAACATGAAACTTTGTGGCATTCACACATAATCATAGAGAATCATTTCTTGTTAGTCAAGACTCATTGCCAAGACTATCTTAGTGGACAAAGTCCCTTTCTGAATCGAGTAACCCTCGTTTCAGTCCTGTTTCACTGAACCGGTATAACCTACCATTCCAGCCATGTCTATCTCATGAGATATAAAATCTTTACCCAATGCATTGGAGGGAGATATAGGTCCCACCCATCTTATAATGAATCCTTTCTTATGTGTGCCACATAATCATAAACCATACATCATTGCATAACCCATGTAATAAAAATGGGATCCTTAAACAACATGACATCATAAAACAATTCATATAAGATAAAGGAATTCATAAAAATAATTCCATCACAACATAATCAAATCAATGTAATAATAGGGATAAAACAGAACCCTTTATTATCTTAGATGGAAAATAATTTTGATAAAACACTTGAACTCCATTCTTGAGGAAAATATCCTTTCTTCTTCAAAAACATTTTTCCTTTCATAACATGTCATATAACTTTAAAATAAAATAAGTTGATTAAAAATAAACTTGAAAACTTGTAAAGGAAGCTTCTTGGAAATAATTTTTTAAAAATCCATTCATGCCGTATAAGTTAAAAAAAACATTCTTCGTACTTTTGTCAGAAAAGTCAAAAAGTACCTCGTACGACAAAAGATTCCTTTCATACATATTACTAAAAACTCACCGAAGGGTAAAAATGGATTTAAACAATTGTAGGTGGATGGAAATAATATTACATATTGATGAAACATGGATGTGGATGATAAAATACACCCCAGTAAATACTTACGAATAAACAATCTCGGATAAAAATGAGATTGTGATATTTCCCTTACCTTAGGTCTGATTTGCTTCGTATGTGTCCGAACCTCCTGTATAATGATTTAAATAATGTCATTGACTTATTATAGAATCATATTCATTGTTATGATATCATATATGGTTCACTTATGCCATTATATTACCCGTTCTTTTGTAAATTCCATGTTAAAGAAGCGTTTTGGGTAAAATCGTTTCATTTATCGTAGGTGTTTTGACTTGTTGTTCTTGACATTATTATTACTTATATCATGATTTACTTACTTCCAGAATATAAAATATGATTTATATATCATATATATTCAGTATATATATACATATAATAGATAGATAAATGAAATGAAAAACACCGTTCATGGAGACGGTAGTCCGTACGTACGCATGAACGCTGTTTTTCTTTCCTTATTGTCTTGAATGGAAATAAGTAGATGACATACATATATATATATATACATAAATCCAATAGCTTTATAATGTCATATATTTCATTATTATTTCTTATATATACTTTATAATCATTCTTAAATGTTTAACATGGAGAATGAATCTCATCGCGTCGTGGAGACGGTAGTCCGTACGTACGCACGAGCGATGATATCATTTCCATAAATATTGAATTGAATTCGAGTGGATTATACAATATATCAGAATCAATATGATGTTGTAATAACTATGTATAGTTATTCTTTACACCATTATACCCATCCATGTAAGGTGGTGGTGGAAAATAGATTACACCACGGCGTGGAGACGGTATTCCGTACGTACGCACGCGCGGTGATTTCTTTTTCCATAGGATGGATAGATGGTGAAATAGGGTTGTTTCATACTTATAATGACATATCAGTATATGAGTGATACTGATGTTATTACTTCATAATGAAACAACCTAAGAAGAAGAAGTGGAAGAAGAAATAAAGATGAAAGAATTGGTAATGGTAATTACCTCTTCTTTGAAGCGCCCTTTGGAGACCTCCTCTTAGGGAACTAAAATTGGTCTTTGAGGAAGACCAGAACCTCTAGGATGTTGCTAGGGAAGTGGAGAAGATATTTTTTCAGGGTTTGGCCGAGCTTGAGTGCTCAATTTGGTGTGAGGAGGAGGGGGAGGAGGTGTCCTTTTATAAGGGAGGAGAGGGGCACCTTAGGAATATCTCAAAATATTATTTTATATTAAAGTAAAAATCGGTTTATAATGGTTCCAAAGGGTCTTATTTCGAAGCTAATGTGGTTATGGGTCGAAATCATATCATCCAATATGATTTAGACAAGTTTAGGGTATTATTTTAACCTTATCAATTAGATTTTACTCTAAGTTAATTAATTTAACTTTTACCGTGTCTTTTTGTTTTCTTTCACTATATGGTTAATACACTTACTATATCATGCCAAACGAACCCCAAATTGTTTATTATTAATATATATATATTTATCTATGTCATTTGGCCGAACCTTAGATTTTTAGGAATAAAATAACAATTAGTAATATAATATTTGATTTAAAAACTATTTTTTGTCAATTTTGACACTATTTGATATATGATTTTTGTTAAAGTCATAACAGAATTATATGTTCGAACCAAGTTGATTAAATCAACACTAATATATCATAGTAACCTAGAAAATTAGTGTAATTCATAAAAAGTCTCAAATTACATTTATTTTGGTGTTTATAACATCAATTATGTCAATATTAAATTAATAAGATAATTACTGCATCATCTTTGTGTCATAAATAAATTAAATTATTTGATGTCTAAAAATTACAAATAAACTACCATCATGTAGGAAATCTTTTTATCTTTCTAATGAATATTTACAATCGAATTTATCTTATGTATAACCCCATATTAAAAATGATTTACTTATTAAACTTTGATTTTAACTATTTTAACCCTTCTTTAAATAAATTAATAATAAATGTCCTAATCTAATCCAAGTGGGCCTAAATGGTCATTTTTTATTCCTAAGTTTGTTTTTGGTCGAATTACACTTATCCAATAGAATTAGGACATGTGTTAGGGTAATAGTAATATCATATTTACCCTTAGTTACCCTATTTACTATTAACCACGGTAAAAAAAAGTAAAAAGTTACTATTCACCAAAAAATTATTTTCATCTCATTGAACCACATTTTAGTCCTTGATATTAACCGTGTCTCTCGGATTTTCGAAATTCCATTCACAGAAGCGGTAAAATTAAGTTTTATGCAAAATTCAGTTTTTAACCTACCACTTAGTAGTTTCACTATTCATCAAAAATTGATGTTTTTCAGAACAATGCCAAAATTTCATCCTAAGCTATATTTTATATTGCGAATTCAAAAATGAAGTCTATTTTACCAAATTCATAACATAGAAATTGCATTAATTAATTTTATAATTAAATCCCGCTGTTAAAACAAATAGCGTGTTTTTAAGAAACAATATCTATCAAAAGATTGACACTTGATTATGTCTGGTTTAAATGTGAAATTTCATCCAATGACCAACATTGTGTTAAATTGTAAAAATATATTCTAAATATACTTTAAAACCACTAAAATTAATAATTTATCACTATTAATTATTTCGATTAAAAAGGTTGTTTTTAATTAAAATTTAATAATTTTCACTATTCATCAGAATATGAAAGTTATCCGAAATGTACCAAAATTTCACCTTAGGCTAAATTCGATACTCCGAATACAAAAATGAAATCCATTTTGAAAAATAAAATTTACAAAATTTCAAAAAGTGGTTATTACTATTCATAACGGCTAGTTTTAATAACATTTTAATAGCATATCGTTGTTTAGTGAAACTCGTTATTGCGTACTACACACGCTATCGAGGAAGGTCGCGATTGCGTGTAATGCAAGGCAAGTCAAGGATGCGTGTTGTGCAAGATCCTTTTGGTGTAGCGTACAACACAAGACATTAGTGAAATAAAAAGAATATTTTTCATAAAATCTCGGGCTGTTACATTTGGTGCATCTGTTTGAATGTTATTCCCGAAATGGTGAGAACAATTTATGGGCATTCATATCGGTCCCACCATTTAAATGTAAACTTCAGATCCAAATATCTCCTTGAAAACTTCGGAATTAGCTCTTGCCACAGTTTAATAAAATGATCCTCATATTTTTCTATTTCTACTGTAAAAATTTTAACTTAATTGGGCTTGTTTTATGGGCCCCAAATTTGTTTGATGTGCCTTAGGCCCATTATGCTTTCTCCAGCAAATTTCTGCATTCAGGCGCAAAAAATATCCATCTTCCCTTGGGATTCATACATCGGACCTCAAATATAAAATGTTCCAAACAAAGTGATAAATAATATCCCAAAATTTAAAATTTAGAAAATGAATATAATGTTTTCCACAAACAGATGAATGATTGGGCCCAAATTTGCATTTTAAACATGAATTGCATTTAAGATGAGAAATGAAGTTCTATTTATGTAATGCACTAAAAACAATGTTTATGAAATTTGTAACAATGAATATAAAGATATTAACAGTGAATATTATCCACTTTTAGTGACTAATCACACCCCCCAACTTGAGTTTTTCTAATCCCGAGCGAAATATATTACAAATATGAAATTCAAATCCCCTTTTCCAAAAACATTTTAATACACATTGCTCACCCAAAGACCTCATACCAAAAAAAATTTATGAAACCCATCAAAATCATTTAAAAAAAGATACTTCCATAATCATATCCTAATCCCAAGCCCATTCCTTTGTTCAAATTCATCACCACATTTCATCCAATTTAAATTAAGCATGATAAAGTGTTGTGCATCACAAAAGATATGGGGCCCATTTTATTGTTCAAGGGGAAAAAATGGAAGCGCTAGGTGGGAATCACATTAAACCTTAAGATGAGTATCCATTTTTTTTTTGTTTTTTTTAACCACAATAGATATGAAAAGACTAACTCTGGGCAAGAAAACTATGGATTCGCGATCCCCAAGTGTCGGACGCCACACATATTGTCAATTCCATTCTCTACAATAGAGATATAAAGCCTAACTCTGGGCAAGACAACTATGGAGTCACGATCCCCAACTTTCGGATGCCACACATTTGGAAAAAACATTACTCTATGTGGACATTATTTTACATTTTTTTTATACTCAAATTAAAGTAAAAGTGACCCCAGAACCCTTTGCTATAATGAAAGGGACCCAAGAACTCAAATTTACACACACAATCTAGTAGACGTGCATTGTGGCATTTTTATTAAGAGGATGAAAATGTAAACTTTGAAAAATCACATCGGACAACCGCACTTTACAAAAACTATGCTTATGAACTTAAACTTGAATTAAAATCAGAATCAAGGCATGAAAAATTATTTGATATCCAATTTCAGAGTTTTCAATGTGTGTTATCATGTTCAAGGTTAATGGAATTTTTCTTTCCATGCATGTTCTTTTTAATAAAAATCATTTTTTATTTGATCACCCCCCAACATAGAATAATACTATCCCCAGTGTTCAAAGAAAAGAAAATTTATAAGGGGGTAGGAGAGGAGTTAAAAGAGGAATTTGAAAATGATAAACATGGAAAAAATTCACCTGGTTTTTGAATTTGAAGTTCATGATGCTCCAGATTACTCCTTTGATATCTTGGATTTGATTCCCAGCAGCTTGGACGGTGGTGAATGGATTTTCCTTACGACTCAAGATGTGTCCATTTAACTTTTTATTATATATATATATATATATATTTAACCTACAAAAAATATAAAAATAAAATAAACTGATGATACATTGTCTTCTTTTTAAATTTATGGGTAAGGTATTACTCAGAGATCACGCCACGTGACACGGATGAATATGGAGCTCCCCTTTCATACCCATCCTTAATAATAAAATAAGAACAGGTCAACAGTATATGTTAATTTATTATATGAAAAATAAAATGATTCAAAATTATTGGAAACAAGAAAACCATGGGTTGCCTCCCATGCAGCGCTTTATTTAAAGTCATTAGCTTGACTTAGACCCCCCAACTTATCCAATTCCAACTTTAAAAATTTTTAGTACCCCATTTTTCTCTACTTAAACAAGATTGAGATTAATTATTTTTTTAGAATTTGTTCCATGTGAAATACCGTGTTCAACAATGAGTGTGAAAGTCCAAGGAATTTTGGTAATGGTTGATTGAGTTTCATCTAGAGTCCTTCCTAATATTTCAAGGGTGATTCCACTTTTTTGGGATTCTTTATGAAAATGGATGATAATTGAATGGTCTAGGTTATCATAAATGAAGGGATTATTGATTTGGTAAGGAAGTATCATAACATAGAGTTCAGTTTGATTGAATTTTCCTAAAGAAGAATGAAAATTTGAATCAAAAATTATTTCTTCTTCAAAAACATTTGAAAGAATTGGTTCCTTTTGAAAAGATGATTCATCCCCAAAATTTTCCATTTGAATTTCATGAGTGGTTATAGACTCAATATTATTTATATCTCCCAATGTTTCAATGATCAGTGATTCTAAAAAATTGTTATTTGATCAATATTCCGAACACTCAATCCATGAAGACAAATTTTCCCCTTGTGAATCCAAAAAATTAATTTCCTCCTGATTTAAAGACCCTTTAACATTTAATTCATCTTCTTTAGTTATACCATATCCAAATGTTAGTTCTTTTTTAAATTCATGAGTGGTTTCTGGGATAAAATATTTTTTTATCGGTGATGAGGAAAGGACATCCTGAGTGGGAATGGGTTCCTCATAAGTCTTAATGCTTTGTATTTCTAATCTTAGTGATGAAACTTCAGAATTCATTTTAACCATTTTTTCACATAATTGGCCAAGAATGTTTTCAGGATTAGGGTTGATAGATGTGTGTACATCATGGATTTCCTCATTATTCATCTTTTCAATCATTCTTGATAGGTATGGAAATTGATCTTTTAAACATTCATCATTACAAATATCGTTCATGTTATTGGGTGTGGGGTATTCATTCAAAAGTTGATCAAAGTAATTAAAAAAATTTGGTGATTCCCAATGTGGATTTTCTAATTTATTTCATCCTGAGTTTGTGAATGGATATTGTTGATTATACTCCAATGGATTCATTTGGAAATTTGGAATCCTGGTTTTCGGGAGTCAAAAAAATAGAAAGGGGAAAAGAAAAGAGAAATGGGGATGAGAAAATAGAAATGAGGGAGAATAGAAAGATGTTATAAGGTAACTTACTTGGTCCCCGGAAACGATGCCAAAATTTGGTTGCACCCAAATTTACCCAAGTTGTATGGTGTAAGCGGTCATTGTAGTACGGCTTGGGTTATCGATCCTCATAGACCTAAGAAGAAACCTAAGAAACATGCATTCTAAGAAGGTGATTTGATGGTGTTGATTTGGCTAACAGTAGCCAAATTTGGATTGAATTGATTGGATTATTTTATAGTTTAAAGACTTAATTGAATTCAATTTAAAAGCATGAGTTGATCCTTGGGTATCACATGGGGTGAATTGTATGAATTTCTTTTTAAATTATTTCAATGTCTTAAGTTTGAGCATTTCCTTTAACAAAATACAATCATCCCAAATCACTCACCAATTTAGAGTTTCTCTATCCTAAGGATAATCACCTATACACTTGTAGGATCATATTTATTAGCACTCCAAGTTTTAGGATCGTTTTTAGCACTCGGGATGTGTATCCTTAAAATTGGTGGGTTTAAAGGAGAATGTAAATCATTGAATGAAAATCTCAAAAATAGAATTGATTAGGAATTATTAAATTAAGAAATAACATCCAATTCATCCCCTTTATAATACCTTGGATCAACCCTTTAGAGTATCATACCTCCATTGATGCTATTATATCAATGAAAGAGGGTAGTATACTTATGATGGTAGAATTGGAGAAGAAGAAAAAAAAATCACTCCACCGTTGTGTGAAGAGTTTCACAAAAGATTATGTGAATAACCTCACTCCCTAAGGCAACGGTATCAAAATGATATGGAAAATGAAATAAGAAATTAAGAAGAATAATATGATGATATTTTATTAATTAAATGAATGTGAAAAAAAAACTTACATGGGAGAAATTGACAAAACGATTACAAAATGAAAGCATGATAATACAAATGAAAGAAAAACTTTGATTCCAAAGAAAAATATGAGATGATAATTACCTTCACCAAAAACTCTTATATAGGAATATTAGGAGACTTAGTTCCACCCCCAATAATTAATTTACCCCCCAATAATTAAGATAGTCAAAAGGAGGGTGAAGAATCAAAAGGAAATTGACGTTTCGAATTTGACCCGAAAAACTCTCTAGATTCATCCTCCATTTGGAAGTTCAAATTTGACATTAAATATGGCCGAATAATCAGCAGTCGTAGAAGAAAAATATCTTCACCCATGTTTCCTATATCATCTATAAAAATTTCAGGTCATTTGGTGCATCTGTTTGAAAGTTATTCCCGAAATGGTGAAAAGAATTTATGGACGTTCATATCGGTCCCACCATTTAAATGTAAACTTAGGATCCATATATCTCCATGAAAAATTCGGAATTAGCTCTATCCACAGTTGAATAAAATGATCCTAATATTTTTCTATTTCTACTGTAAAAATTTGAGCTTCATTGGGCTTGGTTTGTGGGCCCCACATTTGTTTGATGGGCCTTAGGACCATTATGCTTTCTCCAGCAAATTTATGCATGTAGGCGCAAAAAATATCCATCCTTACTTGGGATTCATCCATCAGACCTAAAAGATAAAATGTTCCAAAAAAATTGATCAATCATATCACAAAATATCAAATTTAGAAAATGAATATAATGTTGTCCACAAATAGATGAATGACTGGGACCAAATTTTCATTTTAAACATGAATTGCTTTTAAGATGATAAATGAAGTTCCATTTATGTAATGCACTAAAAAAAATATTTAGAGACTTTGGAATAATGAATATAAAGATATTAACAATGAATATTAGCCACTTTTAGTTACTAATAAGTTTTGTTATCAATTGGTGTTGTTTTTGAAGGTGATCATGGTTTGAAGCTTTGTTAGGATGTTTACAGACAAGAGTTCAACATCAAAAATTTGATGTTGATTAAAATGGAGGATAACAATGAAGTGGATGACATTGAAGGGATGGTCATGTTAGTAATTTATGATGGAAATTAAGAAAATTATACTTAGTGATCCTGAATTGTTGATCTTGAGGACCAAGGATTTATGTGTTTTAGTTTTCAAATTTGAATGTGGTCCTGTTGGATTTTGGTTTTGAAATTTGAAATTTAATTTTTTTAATCTTGTCGTTATATTTTAATTTTAAAGTGTATGGTTATCTGTAACCATAAATTTTATTTAGAAAATTTAAAAGAAGCTATTTGAATTGTTCTAGAAGATTGACTTGAGATCGAGGTATCATCAGCTGAGAGTACGGACTTAAAATTTATCGAGGACTGCTTTTAGAAGATGTTATAAACATTATGAGTTTTTTGTAAAGTTGTTTGGGTGAACGAACACAACAAAAATGTTTATTTCCTTGATGAATAGAATCTTCCATCCATGTCAGGATCAATTTTTTGTAGAGTTTTTGGATGAAATCTTTGTGTACGCCGAAACTCTTGACGATCCTAGACAACATCTTGATATCATCCTAATCAAACTGAGAGAGTATTGTCTATATGCCAAGCTATCATAGAGTCAGCTCTGGAATGACCAGGTACACTTTTTGGGACACATTATCTCAATGGAATCTATATTAGTGGACCAAAAGAAGCTTCAAGAAGTGGTTTCTTGGGAGCATCCCGAGAATGAATTCAATTTCTATAGATTTCTAGGGTTAGATGGATATTATTGAATATTCATCTTGGAATTTTCTTAATTGGAAATTCCCTATCATGATTGACTAAAAGGGGATAAATTTTAATGGTTAGAAGCATGTGATAATTATTTCAAGTAGTTGAAGAATCACTTGAAATCAACACCGATATGTATTCTACCCGATCCAAGTGAGGAGGATACAGTGTATTGTGACACTCCATGGATCGAACTTAAAGTTGTGTTGATGCAGGGATATAGAGTTGTGGCATATGAGTCTCGAGAGTTGGGGAATCCTGAATGGAAGTACCTAATGCAAGAACTTGAGTTAGCATCAATGGTTTATGCTTTGATGTGTTAGCAGCATTATCGGTTGGGGAAGAAGATTACGATGTAAACTGTTCAAAAGAGATTAAATTATATCTTTTACCAATGTTATTTGAATCTTATCTTGTGGTGATGGGTTGGGTATATGATTTTTTTTGACTTTGAGGTATCATATACACCTGGAAAGGTGAATAGTGTTTTTGATGTTGTAAGTAGAAATAAACAGACTAAGGTAGTATATGAATCTAATGTTGAGTGGAAGATGATGACTCTACTAGCTGAAATGTTTCTGGAGATTCAAGAGAGTCGGGAGAATATGGCTCTCGTATCAGTTTCAATGGAGTCTACACTTTTGAGATAGATTAAATATATTATGCATAAGGATCATAAATTTTTGACCTTGATCTAATTCCTTAAAGGTGGGGGTCACCTTCATATTGGAGCATAGATTAGGACGATATCATCAATATCATGATTCTATTTTTTCCTTACAAGTACGAGAGAGGAGATAATATGAAAATTTCATGCCTTAAAGTTGGAGGTACATCTTGGTGTAACCAAATTTTACTATGAAAAATGATGATAGTTTTGGTGGCTGGGCATGAAAAAGGATATAGCAGGGTTCCTGAAAAAATGCTACACCTATCA
Source organism: Viscum album (assembly GCA_963277665.1). Lineage (NCBI taxonomy): Eukaryota > Viridiplantae > Streptophyta > Magnoliopsida > Santalales > Viscaceae > Viscum > Viscum album. Next base: position 1,997,265,867 of record OY728136.1, read on the forward strand.
GCAGGTGAAGGAAGATCATCAATGACCCAAAGGTTTATTGCAGCAATTTCCCATTCTAGATTGGATGTTGGATGATGTGACTATTGATTTTCTATTGGGTATTCTAAATATTCCAAGGTATAATGAAGTTATCTGGGTTATTGTGTATCAACTGATTAAAGTAGCCCATTTCTCACATGTATGGGAGACTTTCTTAGCAGAGCAGCTAAGAGATTTGTATGTATGGAAGATAGTCCATCTTCACTAAGTTCCATAGATTATTGTTTCAAATCATAACTCATGTTTCACTTCATTATTCTATAATATATTGGTTATGTAACTTAGTACATATATAGTATTGAGTATGACCTTTCTCCCACAAAAAGATGGGTATTCGGAGCGTACTATATAGGTGTTTGAGGATATGCTACAAGTGGGTGTTGTTGACTTCGGTGGGTATTGGGAGAAACACATTGATTTAGTGGAGTTTTCCTATAACTATAGTTATCGTGAAATAGTAGAGACAACACAATATGAGGCCATTTATGGTAGTGCATGATACTTTGTGTTATGCTGGAAGGATGCAGGCAAGTCAGAATTTTTGGTACTGAGTATTGTTCAGAAGACTCCTGAGCAAGTACAGTTGATTCGAAATCATATGGATATGGTTCATAGTATAAAAATTCAAATGTTGATAGATTTCAATTACCCCTAGTGTTAACAGAGGTTTATAGTGTATTACTTTAGGTTTCACCTACGTTGGGTCACCACAGGATATAGAGATAGGGAAACTGGGCGCCCATATATTTTAGAACTTTTAAGGATGTGGAGAGAATCAGACCTATGGAATACTTATTGGATATTTTATATAAATATGGGGTTATACATGATGTTTTACATGTATCAAAAATATGACGGTATCACTATGACCCTTCTCATCTGATCTATGTTGATGAGGTTGACCTTGAGATAGATGCATCCTTTAAGGAGCATACAATATGTTTGTTGGATCATAGTGAAAAAGTGGTGTTGGGAAAGACCATCTCAATAGTTCATGTATTATGGAAACATTTTAATATAGAGGAGGAAATGTGTGAACTGGAAGAAGATATGAGGGCTCAATAGCCCAATATTTTTGGCTCGGAATCTTAGAAATTCTTGGGAGTGCAGCTCGAGGAAAATCTGTTATAAGGGGGGGAGATTGTAAGATCCTGACAATTTAAGGGGTAGTCTCATGCATGTTTCTAGGTAATAATTTTATATTATTAATAAATTTATATTGGGTTTTACCTTTGGGTATGTTTGGGTTAATTTTTACAAAATAAAAAAGAAGGAATGAGGGTTGTAAGTGACTAGCCCACAGTTAGAGAAAACTATGCACCCCAACCCAGCAAATTGTGTAACCATGGACAGTGGGGGTTCACACAAAAGGTGCATAGTTTATCAAACCATGATCCCAAAAAGGAGAAACCATGAACTCCTAAAATAATAGGAACATATTTGGTTCACTATTAGGTAAAACCATGCACTCTTACCCTGGAAACCTTGCGCCATTTTTAATGTGGTCCAAAATTTTCTTTTAAATTCCCCGGAATACCCATAACACACCCATTTCAACCCAAAATCAACCCCTTACAATTTTTAACAATTTTGGAGATTTCCAAATGGATTTCATATCTTCCTGACCTCCATTCTTCATGATTTGAAAATCGGATCGAAAATCCACACCTCTCCTAGTAAGAGGATTTTATCCTTCTTGCTACCCAATTCATCCCCCATCCTTCTTCTTTTCTTTATGGGAAGTTATTATATGTTTTTGGTTAGATATATAAAAAAATATTGTATATCTAGATATAGGATTTTAGATATAAACATGGATAAAATAGATCATGATTTAATATTTTAGATCAAGATCCCCATCTACGTCGTTGTGATGCTCAATATTTGGGGATTTTATATTGGGAGATTGTTCATCGAAAAAATGAGGTAGTTGGTCTATTATTCAAATCCTATGGTCTTATTATAAATTACATGTATATTATTGTAGAATTTATATGGCTTATTTATTAATTCAAATTCTTACATTTAATTAATTAATTTGGTAAATTAATTAACCGGGGAATTTTGGGATTTGATTGAATAATGGAAATTGTGAAATTGGGGATAATTAAGTGATGAGTTAATTATAGAATTTTTTATTTATGAATTATGAATAGTTAAATATTTAATTAATTATTGGAATGTTATGATTGATGAATAGGTATAATTAATTGAAAAATTAATTATTGGGTTATTTGTGATTATATATTTAGTTAATTAATTGGTTAATTAATTAATTGAATTATGGATATTTGTTAATTGTTGAATTAATTAATGAAATAAATGTGACAAATTAATTGATGATGTAATTGAAGGGACTGACATGATTAATTAATTATTTAATTTATTAATAGATTTTATATAATTAATTAATTATTGAATTAATTAATGTTATATATTTGATACATGTGAGATATGTGGTACATGTGATATATGTAATACATGTGAGATATTTGATACATGTTATCTATGCGATTGATTGAGAAAATGGGGTGTGAGACATGGAATGATGCTTTAAATACCCATAGGGTCCTATAACTATCATTTTAGACCTAATTCATGAATGAATGCTATATGGGAAAGGGAATGAGGCTTAAAATGTAGAGACCCGTATCTTGACGTACATTGACATTACATTACTTTTGCGGAATACTTAGTACATAACAAAAACACACACACAAGGATCGTAATAGTTTAGTGTCTTTGGAAACTCGGAACGTAATCTTCTAATCGTGGTGAAAGATCTTCAACATCTCCCATAAAGATCTTCCTTTTTTTACCTAAAACCTTTCTTTATATCCTGGGGAAAAGAAAACATAAAAGGGTGAGCTCAAATGCTCAGTAAGGGTAAACAAAGGAAATATCAATCACATAATTTTCATAAGAACATAACATTTTTGGAAATCTTAACCTGCAAAAGAGAGCATAATTTCATAACATGGGATAAATCATAGTAGTGAAATGAAATCATAACTTAAAACATTACTCATTGTGGCATACACACATAATCATAGAGAATCATTTCTTGTTAGTCAAGACTCATTGCCAAGACTATCTTAGTGGACAAAGTCCCTTTCTGAATCGAGTAATCCTCGTTTCAGTCTTGTTTCACTGAACCGGTATAACCTACCATTCCAGCCATGTCTATCTCATGAGATATAAAATCTTTACCCAATGCATTGGAGGGAGATATAGGTCCCACCCATCTCTTAATGAATCCTTTCTTATGTGTGCCACAAAATCATAAATCATACATCATTGCATAACCCATGTAATAAAAATGGGATTCTTAAACAACATGTCATCATAAAACCATTCATATAAGATAAAGGAATTCATAAACATAATTCCATCACAACATAGTCAAATCGATGTAAAAATATGGATAGACACAGAACCCTTTATTATCTTATATGGAAAATAATTTTGATAAAACACTTGAATTGAATTCTTGAGGAAAATATCCTTTCTTCTTCAAAATCAATTTCTTTTCACAAAACATCATGCAATTTTAAAAGAAAGAGATTTTATTGGAAATAGTCATGAAATATTTTAGAGGAAGCTTCATGAAAATAAGGCTTTATAAAACAGTATAAATCCGTTCGTGCCGTATAAGTTAAAAAAAACATTCTTCGTACTTTTGTCGGAAAAGTCAAAAAGTACCTCGTATAAAAAAACGACAAAAGATTCCTTTCATATCTTTTACTAAAAACTCACCGAAGGGTAAAATTGGATTTAAACAATTGTAGGTGGATGGAAATAATATTACATATTGAAGAAACATGGATGTGGATGATAAAATACACCCCAGTAAATACTTACGAATAAATAATCTCGGATAAAAATGAGATTGTGATATTTCCCTTACCTTAGGTCCGACTTGCTTTGTAAGTGTCCGAACCTCCTGTATAATGATTTAAATCATGTTATTGACTTATTAAAGAATCATATTCATTGTTATTATATCATATATGGTTCACTTATGACATTATATTACCCGTTCTTTTGTAAACTCCATGTTAAAGAAGCGTTTTGGGTAAAATCGTTTCATTTATCGTAGGTGTTTTGACTTGTTGTTCTTGACATCATTATTACTTATATCATGATTTACTTACTTCCAGAATATAAAATATGATTTATATATCATATATATTCAATATATATATATATATAATAGGTAGATAAATAAAATGAAAAACACCGTTCATGGAGACGGTAGTCCGTACGTACGCATGAACGCTGTTTTCCTTTCCTTATTGTCTTGAAATGGAAGTAAGTAGATGACATACATATGTATATATATACATAAATCCAGTAGCTTTATAATGTCATATATTTCATTATTATTTCTTATATATACATTATAATCATTCTTAAATGGTTAACATGGAGAATGAATCTCATCGCGTCGTGGAGACGGTAGTCCGTACGTACGCACGAGCGATGATATCATTTCTATAAATATTGAATTGAATTGGAGTGGATTATACAATATATCAGAATCAATATGATGTTGTAATAACTATGTATAGTTATTCTTTACACCATTATACCCATCCATGTAAGGTGGTGGTGGAAAATAGATTACACCACGGCGTGGAGACGGTATTCCGTACGTACGCACGCGCGGTGATTTCTTTTTCCGTAGGATGGATAGATGGTGAAATAGGGTTGTTTCATACTTATAATAACATATCAGTATATGAGTGATACTGATGTTATTACTTCATAATGAAACAACCTAAGAAGAAGAAGTGGAAGAAGAAATAAAGATGAAAGAATTGGTAACGGTAATTACCTCTTCTTTGAAGTGCCTCTTTGAGACCTCCTCTTAGGGCACTAAAATTGGTCTTTGAGGAGACCAGAACCTCTAGGATGTTGCTAGTGAAGTGGAGAGGAGAAATTGGCAGGGGTTGGCCGAGCTTGAGTGCTCAAATTGGTGTGAGGAGGAGGGGGAGGAGGTGTCCTTTTATAGGGGAGGAGAGGGGCACCTTAGGAATATCTCAAAATATTATTTTATATTAAAGTCAAAATCGGTTTATAATGGTTCCAAAGGGTCTTATTTCGAAGCTAAAGTGGGGATGGGTCGAAATCCTATCAACCAATAGAATTTATACAAGTTTAGGTTATTATTTTTACCTTATCAATTAGATTTAACTCTAAGTTAAATAATTTAACTTTTACCGTGTCTTTTTGTTTTCTTTCACTATATGGTTAATAAACTTACTATAACATGCCAAAAGAACCCCAAATTGTATATTATTAATACATATATCCTTATCTAAGTCATTTGGCAGAACCTTAGATTTTTAGTAATAAAATAACAATTAATAATATAATATTTGATTTAAAAACTATTTTGTGTCAATTTTGACACTATTTGATATATGATTTTTGTGAAAGTCATAACAGAATTATATGTTCGAAACAAGTTGATTAAATCAACACTAATATATCATAGTAACCTAGAAAATTAGTGGAATTCATAAAAAGTCTTAAATTACATTTATTTTGGTATTTATATTATCAATTATGTCAATATTTCATTAATAAGATAATTACTGCATCATCTTTGTGTCATAAATAAATTATATTATTTGATGTCTAAAAATTACAAATAAAATACCATCATGTAGGAAATATTTTTAGCTTTATAATGAATATTTATAGTCTAATTTATCTTATGTATAACTCCATATTAAAAATGATTTACTTATTAAACTTTGATTTTAACTATTTTAACCCTTCTTTAAATAAATTAATAATAAATGTCCTAATCTAATCCAAGTGGGCCTAAATGGTCATATTTTATTCCTAAGTTTGTTTTTGGTCGAATTACACTTGTCCAATAGAATTAGGACATGTGTTAGGGTAATATTAATATCATATTTACCCTTAGTTACCCTATTTACTATTAACCGTGGTAAAAAAAGTAAAAAGTTACTATTCACCAAAAAATTATTTTAATCTCATTGAACCACATTTTAGTCCTTGATATTAACCGTGTCTCTCGGATTTTCGAAATTCCATTCACAGAAGCGGTAAAATTAAGTTTTATGCAAAATTCAGTTTTTAACCTACCACTTAGTAGTTTCACTATTCATCAAAAATTGATGTTTTTCAGAACAATGCCAAAATTTCATCCCAAGCTATATTTCATATTCCGAATTCAAAAATGAAGTCTATTTTACCAAATTCATAACATAAAAGTTGCATTAATTAATTTTATAATTAAATCCCGCTGTTAAAACAAATAGCGTGTTTTTAAGAAACAATATCTATCAAAAGATTGACACTTGTTTATGTCTAGTTTAAATGTGAAATTACATCCAATGACCAACATTGTATTAAATTGTAAAAATATATTCTAAATATACTTTAAAACCACTCAAATTAATGATTTATCACTATTAATTATTTTGATTAAAAAAGTTGTTTTTAATTATAATTTAGTAATTTTCACTATTCATCAGAATATGAAAGTTATCCGAAAAGTACCAAAATTTCACCTTAGGCTAAATTCGATACTCCGAATCCAAAAATGAAGTCCATTTTGAGAGTTAAAATTTCTAAAATTTAAAAAGTGGTTATTACTATTCATAACGGCTAGTTTTAATAATATTTTAATAGCATATCATTGTTTCGTGAAACTCAGGATTACGTACCACACACGCTATCGAGGAAGGTTGCGATTGCGTGTAATGCAAGGCAAATCAAGGATGCGTGTTGTGTAAGCTCCTTTTGGTGTAGCGTATAACATAAGACATTAGTAAAATAAAAAAAGAATATTTTTCATAAAATCTCGGGCTGTTACATTCTACCCCCCTTAAAATGAATTTCGCCCTCGAAATTCGTCGGGGTTATAAATGGTTTACTATTCGAAAGTTTCTTTAATAGAAACCCACATCGTAAAAGGGAATACCAAAACTTGGCTTTAAAAACTAAAGTATGAAATGTAACGATTACCCAAATAAACTAATCACTGGGTTTCCACATAGGTGAAAATATGGATATGGAAGAGAAATCTAACCATCATGTTCTGATGGAGAGTGGTAGAGAACATGGCTATGGAAAAGCCAGTAATCACAAATCCATAAATTTGTGACGATCTAAGGTACCATCTGATTCATCAGGTATAAGAGAACTAGGACAACATTTTTGGTTTTCAAGATCATTTCCCTAAAGTTAAAGAATTTGAATTAGAATAAATACTTACTTTATTTTGGTACAATCTCACTGTTGTTCGTGCCTTTAACAATTTCCACTTCATCTCTTAAATAAATGATGTTGAATTTGTTATTCGTGAAGTGTTAGCAGATCATGTGATAGAATGATGGTTCATTCCATCTGTTTCAAACAAAAGGTTAGCAAAATTATATACATAAGTCGATCTATAGTGAGATTAATCACATATGGTTTCTAAAATGGACTTATACTTCATATATCATACTGCTTAATATGATAAAACTAGTTTCTACTAAACAGGGACTTCCTGTAGGTCAATGGTAGGCGATAAAGGCCAGTCGCACTTCGGTTGTGGGTTCGATTCCTACAGCCTTGTCCGAAGCGATGGGTTGTCGCCCGTCCTGCAGGTTGTCCCTTTTTCTAAAACTACGTTACTATAAAATCCCATCAATAATATCGAAAATCTTCTATCCTTAAACAATACTAACTTATGTCCAACATAATCCAGTCTAATCTTTAGGCTTATACATAATACTGCAGTCCACTCTCATAATATAGTGACAACGATTACCAGAGATTTAATACTGTCGTTGATCCCCACATATCATAAGATATGTCTTGTTGGTCACATTCCAAACATTCAAAGTCCTTAATCGTGTATTCTCTTGAATACCTTAGTGAAAACATGAGTGCAGTTAAAAGTTAACACTTTCCACATACCAAAATCCTCAAAATTCTATATACTCAAACCATGATATCACTTAGTCCTTATATCAATCATGAGCTCATGAATACTATCAAACATTTAATTTTCTCCTTATCCCTTCATTATGCACATATCATCTACATTCCAAAAATATCTGAATAACCTTTCATGGATACTGGTAACATTAATCATACACTTTCAAAACACAAGGAAAGACAACAGTGTAACAATCCATAGATGTCTCTTTATTCCAAAATTACACATGATAAACATGTAATCATTCCACTACATTCTCAAACCATTGACCGAGCTTCAAAACTTCTTTCATCTCACATATCATTTGTAGTCTCTTCATCATCATCCACATAAATACTACCCATATGACCATACTGATTCTCTTCATGAGTCTTTCCCTTAGGTCATTTGTTTGCATAATGCCCATACATTCCACATTTAAAACACTTAACCATTTTTGATGTCGTAGCAATACCATTATCCTCATCCATGGTGTTAAACGACCCTTTTCCTTTGCACTTACTTGCTTTGTGTCCTTCTTTTCCACACCCAAAGCATCTTCCAGTTCCCTTGAAACATTCTCCTTGATGCCTCTTCCCACATGATTTACATAGGGGAAATTGAACTTTCTTTCCTCTATGATCATCATGGAACTCCATCTTTCTCTTATTAATCGAGTCAGGAAACTTACCAAATTTTACTTTATTGATCATGTTGTGAGATTGCTGATTCGGCATAATAATGATGTTTGGACATCCAAATCCCATTTCATTTGGTTGCTCATGAAGAATATCATTCCATTGTCCATCATATCCTCCATTATTGTGAATCATCTTGTTTCCAGCCATTTTCTAAAACCCAAACAGAATAGTGTTAGATGAAAAAATCATAATAAAGGGGGAGTAACTTAAATATCTATCATCTTTGGTTTAATCTAATATCGTTACCATAGTTCTAGAACTATATCCTATACGTATACTTATCCTTAGGGGCATCCCTAGACATACCTTAGAAATATCTCTAGGGATCTCACTAACGTTTTCGCATCCTAGTTTCCAAAGGTTGACTAAACCTTTCCTCTGATACCAACTATAACAACCCACACTTTACATACATTGTTAATACTTCAAAATTGAAGCACACTTATTACAACATATGACAAAACCACAAAGGACCGTATAGGTATAGTGTCTTTAGAAACTGGGAAACATAAACAACTGGTTCATAAATCTTCTACAGTGTCTCCCATTTATTACATCATATCTAGGGTCCCTTTTAGCATATTCTACTTAATATCCATCTTCCTGACCTGGGGAAAAGAAAACATAAAAGGGTGAGCTCAAATGCTCAGCAAGGGAAAATAAAGGAAATAAAAATCATATCATATCTTTATCAAAACCTGCAAAAGAGATCATAATATCTTAACATGGAATAAATCATAGAAGTGAAAATGAGATCCCCATAATCATAACATAAAACTTGAAACTTTGTGGCATGCACACATAATCATGGAAATCATTTCTTGTTAGTCAAGACTCGTTGCCAAGACTATCTTAGTGGACAAAGTCCCTTTCTGAATCGAGTAATCCTCGTTTCAGTCTTGTTTCACTGAACCGGTATAACCTACCATTCCAGCCATGTTTATCTCATGAGATATAAAATCTTTACCCAATGCATTGGAGGGAGATATAGGTCCCACCCATCTCTTAATGAATCCTTTCTTATGTGTGCCACAAAATCATAAATCATACATCATTGCATAACCCATGTAATAAAAATGGGATTCTTAAACAACATGTCATCATAAAACCATTCATATAAGATAAAGGAATTCATAAACATAATTCCATCACAACATAGTCAAATCGATGTAAAAATATGGATAGACACAGAACCCTTTATTATCTTATATGGAAAATAATTTTGATAAAACACTTGAATTGAATTCTTGAGGAAAATATCCTTTCTTCTTCAAAATCAATTTCTTTTCACAAAACATCATGCAATTTTAAAAGAAAGAGATTTTATTGGAAATAGTCATGAAATATTTTAGAGGAAGCTTCATGAAAATAAGGCTTTATAAAACAGTATAAATCCGTTCGTGCCGTATAAGTTAAAAAAAAACATTCTTCGTACTTTTGTCGGAAAAGTCAAAAAGTACCTCGTATAAAAAAACGACAAAAGATTCCTTTCATATCTTTTACTAAAAACTCACCGAAGGGTAAAATTGGATTTAAACAATTGTAGGTGGATGGAAATAATATTACATATTGAAGAAACATGGATGTGGATGATAAAATACACCCCAGTAAATACTTACGAATAAACAATCTCGGATAAAAATGAGATTGTGATATTTCCCTTACCTTAGGTCCGACTTGCTTTGTAAGTGTCCGAACCTCCTGTATAATGATTTAAATCATGTTATTGACTTATTACAGAATCATATTCATTGTTATGATATCATATATGGTTCACTTATGACATTATATTACCCGTTCTTTTGTAAACTCCATGTTAAAGAAGCGTTTTGGGTAAAATCGTTTCATTTATCGTAGGTGTTTTGACTTGTTGTTCTTGACATCATTATTACTTATATCATGATTTACTTACTTCCAGAATATAAAATATGATTTATATATCATATATATTCAGTATATATATATATATAATAGGTAGATAAATAAAATGAAAAACACCGTTCATGGAGACGGTAGTCCGTACGTACGCATGAACGCTGTTTTCCTTTCCTTATTGTCTTGAAATGGAAGTAAGTAGATGACATACATATGTATATATATACATAAATCCAGTAGCTTTATAATGTCATATATTTCATTATTATTTCTTATATATACATTATAATCATTCTTAAATGGTTAACATGGAGAATGAATCTCATCGCGTCGTGGAGACGGTAGTCCGTACGTACGCACGAGCGATGATATCATTTCTATAAATATTGAATTGAATTGGAGTGGATTATAAAATATATCAGAATCAATATGATGTTTTAATAACTATGTATAGTTATTCTTTACACCATTATACCCATCCATGTAAGGTGGTGGTGGAAAATAGATTACACCACGGCGTGGAGACGGTATTCCGTACGTACGCACGCGCGGTGATTTCTTTTTCCGTAGGATGGATAGATGGTGAAATAGGGTTGTTTCATACTTATAATAACATATCAGTATATGAGTGATACTGATGTTATTACTTCATAATGAAACAACCTAAGAAGAAGAAGTGGAAGAAGAAATAAAGATGAAAGAATTGGTAACGGTAATTACCTCTTCTTTGAAGTGCCTCTTTGAGACCTCCTCTTAGGGAACTAAAATTGGTCTTTGAGGAGACCAGAATCTCTAGGATGTTGCTAGTGAAGTGGAGAGGAGAAATTGGCAGGGGTTGGCCGATCTTGAGTGCTCAAATTGGTGTGAGGAGGAGGGGGAGGAGGTGTCCTTTTATAGGGGAGGAGAGGGGCACCTTAGGAATATCTCAAAATATTATTTTATATTAAAGTCAAAATCGGTTTATAATGGTTCCAAAGGGTCTTATTTCGAAGCTAAAGTGGGGATGGGTCGAAATCCTATCAACCAATAGAATTTAGACATGTTTAGGTTATTATTTTTACCTTATCAATTAGATTTAACTCTAAGTTAAATAATTTAACTTTTACCGTGTCTTTTTGTTTTCTTTCACTATATGGTTAATAAACTTACTATAACATGACAAACGAACCCCAAATTGTATATTATTAATACATATATCCTTATATAAGTCATTTGGCCGAACCTTAGATTTTTAGGAATAAAATAACAATTAATAATATAATATTTGATTTAAAAACTATTTTGTGTCAATTTTGACACTATTTGATATATGATTTTTGTAAAAGTCATAACAGAATTATATGTTCGAACCAAGTTGATTAAATCAACACTAATATATCATAGTAACCTAGAAAATTAGTGGAATTCATAAAAAGTCTTAAATTACATTTATTTTGGTATTTATATTATCAATTATGTCAATATTTCATTAATAAGATAATTACTGCATCATCTTTGTGTCATAAATAAATTATATTATTTGATGTCTAAAAATTACAAATAAAATACCATCATGTAGGAAATATTTTTAGCTTTCTAATGAATATTTATAGTCTAATTTATCTTATATATAACCCCATATTAAAAATGATTTACTTATTAAACTTTGATTTTAACTATTTTAACCCTTCTTTAAATAAATTAATAATAAATGTCCTAATCTAATCCAAGTGGGCCTAAATGGTCATATTTTATTCCTAAGTTTGTTTTTGGTCGAATTACACTTGTCCAATAGAATTAGGACATGTGTTAGGGTAATATTAATATCATATTTACCCTTAGTTACCCTATTTACTATTAACCGTGGTAAAAAAAGTAAAAAGTTATTATTCACCAAAAAATTATTTTCATCTCATTGAACCACATTTTAGTCCTTGATATTAACCGTGTCTCTCGGATTTTCGAAATTCCATTCACAGAAGCGGTAAAATTAAGTTTTATGCAAAATTCAGTTTTTAACCTACCACTTAGTAGTTTCACTATTCATCAAAAATTGATGTTTTTCAGAACAATGCCAAAATTTCATCCCAAGCTATATTTCATATTCCGAATTCAAAAATGAAGTCTATTTTACCAAATTCATAACATAAAAGTTGCATTAATTAATTTTATAATTAAATCCCGCTGTTAAAACAAATAGCGTGTTTTTAAGAAACAATATCTATCAAAAGATTGACACTTGTTTATGTCTAGTTTAAATGTGAAATTACATCCAATGACCAACATTGTATTAAATTGTAAAAATATATTCTAAATATACTTTAAAACCACTCAAATTAATGATTTATCACTATTAATTATTTTGATTAAAAAAGTTGTTTTTAATTATAATTTAGTAATTTTCACTATTCATCAGAATATTAAAGTTATCCGAAAAGTACCAAAATTTCACCTTAGGCTAAATTAGATACTCCGAATCCAAAAATGAAGTCCATTTTGAGAGTTAAAATTTCTAAAATTTAAAAAGTGGTTATTACTATTCATAACGGCTAGTTTTAATAATATTTTAATAGCATATCATTGTTTCGTGAAACTCAGGATTACGTACCACACACGCTATCGAGGAAGGTTGCGATTGCGTGTAATGCAAGGCAAGTCAAGGATGCGTGTTGTGTAAGTTCCTTTTGGTGTAGCGTATAACATAAGACATTAGTAAAATAAAAAAAGAATATTTTTCATAAAATCTCGGGCTGTTACATAAAATACCATGATGTGTGATATAGGGATTGAGGCTCCAAATATCCATGATGTTTGAGATAAGGACTGATTATCCAAATAGTCACAGAACATTAGACTTGATGATCTATCCTAAGATACTAGAATTTCACTATGGTTCCAATTAGATGTATCACAACTAGAAATTAAATGGATAAAAAATACCTTTTCTTAATTTAATTATGATTTGATAATGTGAACTTTTTCAGACTCAGGAATAGATCGAAGTAGGTGTTGAGGATAGGGTGTCCATGGGAACCCAAGCATATATTTGGTTAAATAAAAAACATATTATAATTTTATAACTATTTACATATTCACTATACATACTTATTTATATTACTGCATAGAATTTGTATTGACTAGATTTGTTGTCAACACCGTTGGTTGTGGATTATTGAGTTTTACTCACACCCTACTTGGGCTACATTAATGGTACCCAAATAGATTTCATGTATGTACTACAGGTCAAGGGAAAAGGCCGTGTGCTGGATGTCTGATTTGGGATGGATCATGGTTGAGGGAACTAGATGTGGTTTGGGAACCACTTAGTATTCATAATTGTATTCTTTTCAGTTTTCATTTTAGATACTTGACATGTAGATTAGCATGATATGTTTCTATTTTAGTTGGATATTGTATTTCCTAGTTTTATTGACTTATGATATTGATATTTTTCATTGGTATATGGTATCCCTATGATGATAATTTAATTCTTATGATGTATTAATTGAATAAAATTGGGTATAGTATCCACATGATTGACTTATCATACCTTTTTTTCTAGTCGAAAGCCTCTATCATACAGGGAGGTATGCTTGATGTCATGTGACTGACCAGACTAGGGTACTAGAATGTGGAAATTGGGTGGATACATTACACATGAAAGTAAATGGCTATCATAAACATGTCATAATATCATAAACTATGAAATAGATACAGGTTTTGTAATCATTTCATTATAGAATGACCCGTGAAAGGAATCAGGTTTCATAATCATTTTGTCATGGTTAACCCATGGAAGTGAAATGGGCTCCATAAACAACATTTCATCATAATTATAAATCATTCAGATAAATAATAATAATGGTTTCCTTGGATCATAACCCTAGTAAAGAATGAACTTTATTAAAGGATATAATCTTAGATAGAGAAGGATTTTGAAAGATCAATTGGAACATAATTTTTATTTGAAAATCACTTTTCAAAACATATAACATTTTGATAATCATTTTCGTTGAAACCACATGGAAAACATATATATGGATTTTGAAAAATCATTTATTCAATTCATAAGGAAAATATCCTTTCCTCTTTGAAAAACACTTTTTTAAAACATATTCATTTTAATAACATTTTCCTATGAAAATAATATTAAAAATATATAATGGAATCTTTGAAAGCCATATAAAACATCTTTGAAAAAAAAATTCTTTGAAAACCACGTTAAAATAATAAATTTATAAAATATTAGGAAAAAATTATTTTAAAAATAACCTTTAAATTTTCAAAGGAAACATCCTGAAAATGATGGTGGGTACATCCGTACATGTCAAATATTCCCTTTGACCCATAAAAAGTTTAGAAAAGTTCCTTTATCAAAAAAAGACAAGGATATTATTTTTATACCATTTTTTAAAAAAAATTAAATTTGTGTGAAAATGTATTTTACACATCATAGTAAAACATTTTTGAATTGTTTTTATAAAACATGGGTTTTTGAATAAAACAAATTTATGACCGAGGAGAAAAATAATGTGAGATTTTAAAATACACTTTCTAATTATCTTAAGTACCAAAGAGTGGAAAAGGGTACCAATATATAGATATATCATGGATAATAATAGGATAATAAGAGTCATGAAATTTATTAATATATTTATCACAATATTTGAGCAATGGAATTATAATCATAAACAATATTGATAAATGATGAGATTGTAGAAATAAACTATTAGAAACTTGGTAACATTAATTCATAATACAATGGAAAAATTACATTAAATAAAGCTTAAAATATTATGAAAATAATTATATTCTAGATATAACATGTCAAAAGTTATTATATACACCTCATATAATAATATTGGTGCATATAATGGCATGTGTCTCAAAGAATGCAATTTGAGATAAAATTACTTTATCGATTTTGTAACTTTTTAACCGTAAACCCCTTGAAATAATGATAATAAAATGGAAATTTAAATACCCATTAATTTAATTATAATTATCATAAAATAAATTCATGGATTTTATATACACCACATAAACTAAATGAGTGGTGATTAAGGCATAGGTCTCATAGAAATAAATGTGAGACAAGAAAACCCCTTACCATAATTCTTCACATTCTTAATACACATTAAAACCTCTTGTATAATAATTATAATTTTATTAGAAATATAAAAATGAACCATATAATCATACATAATACCATATATTATTTTATATTGTATTTATATTAAACCTTTTATAAACAATTTTATGTTAATGTTATGTTTTGGGTAACATCATCATTGTTTTTAATATATGTTTTTGAATTGTTACTCTTGATCCAATTACATTGATCATAATTAACGTATTTTAAAAAAAATAAAACAAGATTTTAATATCATATATATTAATTGTATAAATACTTATAAAAATATATAAAATGAAGAAATATCAAATGGTATAGATCATCCATGGAGACAGTAGGTCGTACGTACCCATAAATGTCGTTTCCATATTATTTTCATATTTAGATAAATTAAATGACATATATGTGTATATATATACATATTATCATTAAATAGGAGTTATTATTTCAGATATAACATCTAATTTTTCTAAAACCTTCATTAATACATTCCATATAAAGTTTGAATGACTCACATCTCTTTGAGGATGTGGTAGCCCATCATATTTACACAAATTGGAAATCATGAAGGTGTATTTTATAAAATAATTAATTAAGCATAAATACATCATAAATATTATATATATCATATATATCATATATATCATATAAAATCATAAATTCCATCATTATATCAACCTTGAATGGTGGAAATGGGAGAACAATCAACATCGGCTCGCGAGGTGGTAGTCTGTCGTACACATGAACGATGATTATATATCCCATTTGATAGATGTGTATGTTAGTTTATGGAGAACCAATACCACCCTAGGATTTTTTGAATTATTATTTTAATTATTTAATCTTTTTTATGTTTTTAATTTTGCACAACACTAAATATTTCTTTTTTTATACAAAATCACTAAGGGTGGTTTGTGTTATATGCAACACCAAGTCAATATTTCACTACACACAACATTTATATTAGATCTAGGTATAAAAAAAACTATGTATGTATTATATTAAATACAATAATGAGTCCCTTTGATATCTTTTGTGACATACACAGTTGAGTTTTACCGGACTGCAATATGCTATTAACATTATTATTAAAATATTATTATAGCTACCACCTACTCATTGGAATGGATGTTACAAATAATTTTTACCAAATTATGAAAATATAATTTACACATGAATATAAAAAAAATAATTTTTTTATAAATTAATATAAGATAATGTAATAAGTGGTTGAAATAAATAAATTACTTTTTTAAGAATACTATTTTTCTTCATACAAACACAATTTTATCTCAAAAATTTAATTAAACAAATTTTGATTAATTTTTTCAAAAAAATTAATATATTATATATTAAATAATTGTTGTTGATACTCGTATAATATATTTTATAGGTATAATATAATAATAAATCCAATTTTATGAATAAAAAGATGTATTTTATAAAAGGTAATTTTATCACTTTTTAATGGAAAACCCACTTTAAAGATTATTTTTGACATTTTTATAACTGTTTTAACAAAATGAACCTCATTTTTACCATAAGAACATAAAAAATTGGATTATGGTGAATTTTTGGTATTTTCTTGTGATGTTTCATTTTTTTGATGAATAGTTAATAATAATGAATTTTAATTTAAAACTTTTTTTAATTTTATTAATATGATTAAATAATGTTTTTTATTGGTTTAAAAGTTAAAATAGATAAATTTTATATAAATTAATCCAATTTAGGTAATTTTAATAAATTTAACTTTGAAAATGGATATAAAAACATACCAAACATTTGAACATTTTTACATTTAAAACCAGATGTGTCGTCCCATCTGTGGGATTAAATTTATAATAATTTCTACCACATGTGTGGTTGGAATTTGGAAAAATGGATTAAATATTTTTTATCAGCATAATTAATAATTTATAATGAAGTCAAAATAGTTTTTTTTAAAACAATATTGAATGTGATTAAAGTTAATTACAGTGATTAAAATAAAAATTATCTTAAAAACAGATAAAAATGTACACTTAAGGGCCAAAATGACCTATAAACTTTTCAAAAATTCATTTTATGGCCATATTTATACCCTATCCTAATAATGATTTAATTGGGTTCATAATTTTAGAAATTTTTCATAGGAAAAATGTGGGTATAATTCCCTTTTAAAAAATTTACAGAAATGCCACTCCTCCTCAACTATAAAAAGGTACTTAGCCCTCCCACTTATTCACACCTCTAAAACCCATTGGATCATCCAGAAAACTCTCAAATAAGATCCAAAATTCCTTCACTTAATTTTATAATCCTCCCTATTAGTAGAAATATATCTAAGTAATCCATTTTTGCAAACCAAAAATAGTTACCCAAAGAAGAGGTGACGTCCTTCCTCAATCTCCTTTGTTTTATTTTCATTATCCAAAACCTAAACTATTATTATTCTATTATTATATAATAATAATAGTAAAATAAATATTATGATATTTTTATTCTGGGTTTTCAACCTACACTTATACACACATCCATATAATGGGTAACGAACTTATTATTCTTGTGTACGGAGAACTACAACTTCATGAAATTATGTTGTTCTCTTTTCCTTTACCACCTCTCATGGTTGGGAATTATGATGGAAACTATATTTCTATATGATATATATTTTATTTTTTATTTATTTATTCTTATTTAATTATTATATAAAACATTTATTTATTTGATATTTTTTTGTAAATATAACAACTTTGTCTATGGATGTGGGGACTACCGCCTCCTCAAAGCGATATGATTCATTAAAACATTAGATAAAGTGTATTATGGATGAATTTATTAATATTATATGATATATATGGAATAATAATTATAATATAATTATATTATATATATATATATATATTCCATTATCTTTATTTCATTCACTTCCATAGTAAAATGGAAACATCCTTCATGCATACGCACGACCTATCGTCTCCACGAATGGTGTTTTTCATTTAATTTTTGTATATTTTATAAATTATTATGAATAATTATAAAATAAATACATATTATATTTATATCTTGTTTTACATTCTTTAGAACATGATATAACTAGGATGACACAAATATAACAAATAAAAACACAAGAGAAAAAGAAAGTGATTATTAGCTGAAACGTAATATTAGCATTGAGTTGTTAATAAATCGGTAATATAAAGTCATATATTGTATTAAATATAATAATATGGTTCTCTGGTATATTTATAATAAAAATATATTGATTATACATGAGTTTTTAATTAGTATAAAGAGACTCAAGACATAAGATAGGGTTTTCTCGTCACATATTTATTCTTCATAAGACACAATCCATATTCACCACCTATTTATTATATGTGGTGTGTTTAATACCCATTGATTTTTACAATGATTCATATTAAAAAATGTATGGGTATTAACATATCCATTTTTTATCTTTATTTCATGGTTTTTATGTTATGTGAATTTTCCAAATCTATAAATTAAATTTATCTTTATTTTTCTTCTTTGACACACATGACATGTTATGCACCTATATTCTATTACAAAGTGTATATTCTGAAATTTCACATTTTATATCATGAAAATAATTATTTAACGATATTTTAAGCTTTATTTAATTTCATTTTCTTACAGGGTGAGTATAATTCGAAGTTACCAAGTGGTAAGAGTTTAATGTAACAATATTATCTTTTATTAAGAGTGTTTATAATTATGATTCCATTGATTAAATATTATGATCCATAAATAAAAAAAATAAATTAATTTTATTAAACACTATATATTCATGAATTATTCATGTATTAGTACCATTTTCCACTCTTCGGTATATAATATAATTAACAAGAATATTTTTACGAAAATTCGAATTTATTTCTCATTTTGGTTAGAAATCTGTGTTCTCTCACATCAGTGTTACCTAAAAACGTTTTCAAAAGTGTTTTAATGTTATAAAATAATTTTTAATGGAAATTTTTACCCATGTTTTACCAGATTAAAAAATATTTTTAAAATGGGAATCTTCTTTTAATTTACTAATCAAGGTAATTTTATCAACATGTAATGTGAAAAGGGAATATCCAGCTTGTATGGACATACCTGCATTCATGACCGTTATTTCCTTGAAGCTTCCATTATAATGTTACATGTTTATTTTTAAAGAATCCTTTTTACTAATATTCAATAAATTTGTGGAATATAAATTGGTATTCATAGAAATAGGTTTTCAAAAATGTTTTATAATTAAAAAGTGTTTTTAATAATTTTTAAAGATTCCTTTATATGTTTTCAAAAGGTTATTTTCTAGTAATGGGATTTAAATGATTTCATTATTTAGTTATAAATTTTCAAAGCTATTTTCTAAGAAAATTTTTTTAAAATTATTTTTTGTGAAAAAGTTTTTCAAAAAGTTTTGAATCTTTCTTTATTATTTTTTATGGAATTTTTGATTAAAAAATGTTTCCAAAATATTTTCAATAATCCTTTATATGTTTTCAAATATATTTTAAATTAAAAAGGTTTAAAAAATGAATTATTCTTTTAAAAAATAATATTGGAAAAGATATTTTCCTCAAGAATGGTTCTAAATAAAATCATAAAGAATTATTTATAAGTAAAGGATTTTGAAATGGTTTTATAAAAATAATTTTAAAATAAGGGATATCTTCCCTAATAAATGGTTCATGTGAAATTTAAAAATATATCTCTATATAATATGATATAATTTGATATATATTTTGATTTACTATAGATATGATCTAATAATTCCATTCATATTCTTTATTTAATAGTTTATGTTTTGATGAAATGATGTTTGTGACACATTTTTATCTTCCACATGTTATATAATCATGAAACCCAGTTATTTTCATGTGTTATTATTTGATGAAATTATTATGAGACCTATCTATTTTTCATATGTAATTATATGATGAAATTTCCATGATACCCATTTTATTCCATGGGTTATAATATGATTTATATGAAACCCATCTCATTATTTGGGTCATTATATGAAGCAATTGTTATTATCTTATAGCACATGTATGAGTGATTTTATTAGGTGATGGATGGGAAATATATCTCTCTCTAATACATTGGAAAAATATTTATGTCTCATGATAAAATTATGGGAATCAAGTTGACAGGATTTATCCACTATTGAAGATGGAGAAACCCGATCAACTATGTCAATATAAGGAACCTTGATCTACTATTGGAAGATGGGGAAACCCAATCAACTATAAGAAGAAGGGGAATCTATATCCAC
The DNA here is from genome assembly GCA_963277665.1 of Viscum album. Lineage (NCBI taxonomy): Eukaryota > Viridiplantae > Streptophyta > Magnoliopsida > Santalales > Viscaceae > Viscum > Viscum album. The sequence continues at coordinate 1,997,286,815 of OY728136.1, forward strand.
TATGGGATGAGGAGGAAACCTGATCCATTATAAGGAAATGACTAGTACTGGGGATGGTGGTTTGTCCTGCCCTGTAGGTGTAGTCCCCATGAAGTTCCTTGATAAGTTCAATTAATGCATCCTGACTTATAGGGAATGATATTACATGTTTATTTGTATTAAAAAATTCCATGTATTACTTCTATGTTATTATTTCATGTCATATGATCATTACTTCCTAATGATTCATTCCTTATAAAAAACTAACCTTTATTACATGATTCATGTTTATGATATTTGATAAGAAGGGTATGATCTTATAATGTAATGATCTCATTCTAATATCCTTATGATCATGTTTATTCTTACAAATATTCTTTGTCTACCCTTACTAAGAATCTGAGATCACCCCTTTTTATGTTTCCTCCCCTAGGTTATGAAGATATATTTTATGTATGATATGTCTAAGAGAGGTGATAGTACTGTGGAACCTAGTAGAAGATAATGTATCTCACTAATATGCTAGTTATTATGTTTCCATATTTCCAAAGGAAATAAACTAATACAATCATTGGGGTTCTGCTTCGTTAATCTTCTAAGTATTCAGAAAAAATGACATAACAGATATGTACATAAAGATTGGTTTTCTATATTTGGTATCATAGAAATGGTTTATTCAACCTATGTAAACTAACATTATAAAACCATTGTGAAAAGTTTATGAACATGTCTAAGGATAAGTATAAGTAGAAGAAAAACTATAGAAAATTTCCTTATAATTTGGGTAAAGAATAGAGTAAGTGGGTTCATAGAAATACATACTTTTTTGGTTACTACAAGTGGATGTGGTTTTGGAACAGGTTTTCTTAGGTTTAACAACTCTTAAAATATGATTTGATCCAAACTTGATTGAAACATGGTACATGTCAACGATACTTACTATGCACCAAGGTTGACACTCCCAGGGGATATCACATGTGAATTTACAAACTCTTCATGAACCATAATAAAGGATTTAGAAATATGTTTGACATGAATAACCTATGATATTCCTTATTTTTCATATATTAATGAACTTTTCATAATTTAGATATCATATAAGTGAATTTTTTTCATGATTATATGGTTCCTCATTATGAAATCTATTTCTTACTCTATAATTTTTTGTTTAAGTAATTGGATGGAACCATATATAACTTGGTTAATGATGAATTTGATGGAAAACATTCTAATGATCAGTCATGCAGGATGATCACTGGAGTGAAGTACATAGTAATCATGCCTAATCAATTTTCATGAAACATGATTAACAACGTCTATCTTAACTAGATCTTAGATTCACTAATGAAGAGAAGAGAGAATTTTTTTGGGGGTTTAGGTAATGGAGACCATGGAGGAAACAAGATTTAGTTTCATAAATGTTGATAATGTTGGAAAATCACCCATGTGAATGTCTTAAATAAATAAGAGCATATTTTTACTATAGAGAAGAAGGACACAAAGTGAGTAAGTTCAAAGGTAAAACAAAAAAGTTTAGTTAATGCAATGGATGATAATATTGGCCTCCCTAAGACATCATCAAAGGTTAAATGTTTGAGATGTGGACTGAATTTTCATTGTGAGAATCTATGTCCCATGTGGAATGCTCGAGAAGAAAATCTTCAAGGTGGTATGAGTAATGGTTATATTGTGGATGAAGATGAGAATATATGTGAAATGTAAAATGAAAGTGGTATTATGTAATTGGATGAGGTATACGTTTTTAGGGAAAATGGATGAAGTGGAGTAACCTAAGTATTTATGTATTAGGATTCAATAATTATGATTTGTGAAATATATAAAGATTTTTCACTTCAGGTTCTTCCCAAAGGATTTATATGAATATGTTGACTTGTTATGATGGACAAGAAAACAGATTTAATGTAAAATTGATATTCATGGAAACCAAATGATTAAGGGAAAGAAAACCCTTAATATATGTTAAGATAATTATGTTTGTATAGAAGACATGTTGTATATCAATAAGTGAATTGGACGGATTTAATTGCCTTGGAACTGATAAAGGATTTTTTGACAAATTGGACTATGTTATCATGGATGCATTTTAAAACTTCTTGGATTCAAGGAATATATCCAGTAATATTTTGAATAAGGAAGAATTCATTTTTTATAAAATAATTTATGGAAATTCAGATTATTAACATGTTTCAAGAGAATATACAATAAAGGTATAAACATATTCAGAATTTGACAACCAAGAGATACTTTATGATATTTGTAGGATCAATGTTAAGCTAATATAGTGACCTTCTTTATAATGTTTTGGATTTTCATATTTTATAACAGTTATAAGGTTAAACATTTATGGGATGGTTTATAATAAAAATCAAATGAAGCTTTAGAGATTAAAGTATTATCTCACCATATGTTGATTTTTTCATATTGGATAAATTTTGATAAATTATTTGTTGTGACAGCTGAAATGACCAATCATTATACATATAAATCTTATGATCTACTAATGCTTCAAGAATGAAAAAATCACATTCATTTATTAAAATAATATATGAAGTTTAAATTGATCAATGAACAACCAAGGGTGAGGTTTCCATAAAATCATGCAAGTATATCTTTTCCAAAAAATTCATCAACATTAGGAAAATGTTCTACAAAGAAAATATTGTCTTAATAACTTATTTTTATTAATCGATGGCCTTTTAAATCATCACAGAATTATAATTGTGATGCCCTCATCATTCCATTTATCATTCACTTTTTTGATATTGATGACCTCAATAACTCCCTATAAATATTTATGCTTTTCTTCCAAGTATATATTTTCACTTTCCACCAATGTTCTCTCATGTATAATTCTAGTTATGAGTTACATTGTGTAATTGTTATGTTTGAAACAATACAATTTTTAAATTAAGTTTTATTATTCATATTTTTTATTTAGGTTTATATTAAAGAATCTTTATAGTATTAAACCTTTAATAAATTAGATGAATTTCAAGGGAGAAATTCATTTTATAATGGGTATAATGTAACACCCAAATATTTTTTGAAATATTTTTTTTGAATTAATATAATATTGTGATATTATTTTATTATTTCACACAACACTAAATATATCTTTTTTTATAAGAAATAACTAATTGTGGATTATGGTATATGCAACACCAAGTCATTCTTTCACTACACACACCACTTATACTAGCTTCCAGTATACACAATAATATGGTTGGCTTGTATTACACAAAATCTTGAGTCGCTTAGATACCATTTGTTACATGCAAGGTCGAGTATTACAGAACTAAAAGATACAATTAATATTATTATTAAAATACTATTATAGATACCACCTTGAAATTGGAATATAGGTAATGAATAAGATGAAAAAATTGTGAAAATATTATTTACGCTAGTATATAAGATAAATCCCATGGTTATCAATTAGTAGAGGTTAATGCAAGAAGTTTTGAAAAAAAGAAACTACTTTTCTAAGAAAACTAATTTTATACATAAAAAGAAAATTTATTATCAATTTTTTTTAAATAAATCAGATTAATTGTTTCAATAAAATTTATATATTATATATTTAATCAATATTTTTGACACTCATCCAATAGATTTGATAGGTATAATATATGAATTAATATAATTTTATGAATAAAAAGATGTATTTTTTAAAAAGGTTATTTTACTTCCTTTTAAAGGTGAATCAATTTTAAATATCATTTTTGAAATTTTTATAATTTGTATTTGAAAAAAATATTATTAATTTTTGAAAGAGTAACATATGGTATTCTTCTGTGATGTTTCATTTTTTGATGAATAATGAATAATACTAAATTTTAATTCAAAATTATTTTTTCTTAAAATTTATTTATAAGGATAAATTCAGTTTATGATAGGATTTAAAGATAAATTAGATCAATTATATGTAATTTAATCCAATTTAGTTCATGTAAATCAATTTTACTTTCTAATTGGATATAAAAACTTCCCAGTTTTTGAACATTTTTACTTTAAAAACTCGTCGTGTCTTCCCATCTGTGGGATTAAATTTAAATTAATTTCTTCCACTTTAGTGATTTTAATTTGGAAAAATTTATTCTATATTTGGGATAAGAATAATTTAAAATATATAATAAATCAAACTTATATTTTGGAAAAAAATTATTAGTGAATTTAGTTAAAATTAATTACAGAGATTAAGAGAAAAATTAGCTTAACAAGGGACTAAACCATACAATTAATGGCCAAAATGACCTAAAAACATGTACAAAATTCATTATATGGTCGTATTTAGAACATATAATTCATTTTATATAATTTTATTCATTATTGGTTCCACATTTATTATGAAAAAGGTTGTTGGAATTACCTTTTCAAAACATTAAAAGAATGTCACTCCTCGTCCACTATAAAAAATAACTCACCACTCTCACTTTTTCACACCTCTAAAGACCTTGGTATAACAAAAAATATACTAAAATATATCCCAAATCTATCCCTTAATACTATATTCATTTATTTGGGAATAAATCTATACAAGGAATCCCTTTTTTGAAAACTAAAAGGAGTGACCTAAAGAAGAGGTAACATCCTTCCTCAACCTCCTTTATTTTATTTTCATTCTAAACCATATAAAACGTATTGTTCTTTGATCATATAATAAATTTAGTATAAAAAATATTCTAATTTTTTTATTACATGTTTTTACCTACACATACACACATATCTATATAATCAGAAATAAACTTATCATTCTTGTGTGTGGTGAACTACCGCCTCACGAAATGATGTTATTTGTTTTTATTTTAACACCTCTCACGGTTCGTAGTTAGGATTAAAAATATATTTTTAAAAGATATATATGATATTTTTTATGAAATTATGCTTATTTAATTATTATATAAAACATACCTTCATGCTTTTACATTTTTTTAAATACTATAACTTTTTTTGTTTAAGTTTGGATTACCGCATCCTCAAAAAAATGTGATTGGTTCAAACATTACATGGAATGTATTTTGGATGGGTTTAGTAAAAATATATTATATATATGACATAATAATTCTATTTTAATGATAATATATATATATATATGAAATTTACTTTCATTCTTTCAATTTTACTTTAAAATGGAAACAACATTCATGCATATATACAGCCTACCGTCTCCATGAACGATGTATTTAGTTTAATGTTTGTATAAATTATATATTAATATAAATAATTAGATACTAAATATATATGATATTTATATCATTTTTTACATTATATATTGCATTATATAACAATGTGGACCAATGATATAACAAATCATACCACAAGATAAAAACAAAGTGATTATAACCCAAAACATAACATTAACATTGATTTGTTAATGAACTAGTAATATAAAGTCATGTATGGTGTCAGATAAAAGAATATAGTTATTTGGTAGATTTATAATAAACTTATATTTATTATAAATTAGTTTTGAATTATTGTGAAGGGATTCAATACTTAAGATATGGGTTTTATCGTATCAATTTTATTTTCCATGCGACACAATCCATGCTCACCACCAATTTCATATATGTTGTCCATTTAAATCCCATAAATGTATTATATAATTATTATAATTAAATTTATGGGTATTTAAATATTCTTTTTATGATCTTTATTTCATTGATTTTATGTATCAAATGTTACCAAATCAGTAAAGTAATTTTGCCTCAATTTTCCTTCTTTGAAACAAATTCTATATTATACACCTATATTCTATTACAAGGTGTATATAATGAAATTTTACATGTTATATCACGAAAATTCTTCATTAAATTATATTTTTTTCTTAATTAACTTTAATTTCTTACATGGTGAGTATAATAAAAAGCTACCAAGTGGTAAGTGTTTGTTGAAACAAACTCAACATTTATCACAATTGATTATGATTATGCTTATATTGATTAATTATATGACCCATATATCAAGAGAACATATCAATTTTATTAACCTTTATATATCCATTATTTATTAATATATTATAAAATTTTCCCACTCTTTGGTACTTAATATATTTAAGAAAATTTTTTTATGAAAATTAGTCTTTATTTCACCTTTTGGGTAGAAATATGCATTCTTTCAATAAATTTGGGCTATGTGTACTATTAACCATTCCATTTTCAAAATTAATTCAAAGCCTCACATGTTAAGGATATAAAGATCCTAATATAAATGATACTCCCTAACCTTAAGGGAACACACTTTTCATAAAAAGATGTCTCTCAATCATAATCCCAATAGGTGTATCTATCGTCATAAACCCACTCAATAACTCCACCACGAGGCTCAAACCATTCAAAAGGTGTGAAAATATATATTAACTAGAGGCACCAATATCAAATAAGGAACTAGGTAGTATATAAGATAATAGAATAGTACCTCTAATTGTCAACGATCTAGCCTTACTATCCATTGGTGTATGTTGAATGACATGAAATTTTCCTACCCCTCCTCCCTATGATGAAGTTTGAGTCCCCTGAGTTTTACCAATCTGTTGATATGGGCGCTCTTTCCTAAAAGTACCACATCCACTACCTCTACCACCATAGCCAATAGAAATCTAATTTCCAAACTAATATGGTGTAGAATATACCCTTCCCATAATCCGATTCTGTCAAGATCCTCCATAATTAACCATCTTTCATGGTTTCCTATAGAACCATTGTAGATGTATTATCCTTCTGCAATCTCGGTGCTCTATTGATGGTTAGGGTAAATCCCTATGAAAGTGGCTTGGCCTACCGACTGAATGAATGCCCGAAGGCCTAGATTTTTATTCATTTTTGGATAAACCCCCTTTTAAGGGTAAAGGGGAAAAACATCATAGACTTAAAAGACGTAGACAAAAAACAAACCCAAAGGTCAAAAGGGTCGTAATCATCCCGAAACAAGACTACTAATGAAAGTTGATTGGCCTACCGCACTAGTGACAAATCACTCTAGTAAGATCCTAAGTAACTGACCCTTCCCCCTGACCACTCTTCTTTCCACTAATCTAATCAGCATTCTCATAACGATTCTTCCTTCCCTTGGAATTCATTCCTCTTGAACGTTTAGTATAAACCACCTATCCTCAATAGGAAAAATCATTCAGGTTCCCATCATAGATGAGAGCCTGATTCACCACTTCTGAAAACATCTTCATCCTGAATATGTTAACCTTAGACTTAATTTCACATTTAATCCTATCCTGAAACCACTTTTCCACAGTAGCCTCATCTCCTACCAATTTTAGAAAAAATCATAAAAAATCTATAAAGTGTCTAGCATATTCCATAACAGACATTTTTTCCTAAGTCAACCTCATAAACTCAGCTACTCTCTCTTGACTAATTGTCTTTGGGTAAAATTGCTCTAAGAAATTATCTTGAAAGTCCTTCCACTACATATTCTCCGGTTGTTCATACTTATTTTTGATTTCCCACCAACGCTTTTCTTGACCACATAACATGTAAGAATACAACTTGACCCTCTTCTCAGCATGAGTCTCTAAGTTGTTAGGAATACTTTAGATGGACTCAATCTAGAACCCAGCCACCTTAGGTTCACCATCTTTGTTGAATGTTGGAGGGTGCTGTAACTAAAACTCCCTTTTCATATCATACATGATTTTCACATCCCACCCTAGGTCTCTTTCTATGAATGACATAAAGTAGGAAAAGTTCTCATAGAAATTCTCTCAAACTTCCTTACCCGGCATTATTGGTGCCTCAAGTTCTACTACTGAAGGATAATTTTCAACTATAACCTCATGTCATCCTCTCAAAAAAATTATCATGGAGGAATATCTATAAAATTCTAAACACATGTCTTAGGACACATTACATATAAAAATCACAATTTACAAGAATTTTTCACAAAAATCTATAACAATCCATTCCTCCAAACCCCGTCACATAGTCAAAAATGAGGCACAATCTTTAACCTTAACTATCCTACATCTAAGTCATGGTTAATAAAGGGTAAACTAATTCTCTTTATTCAGGTTTCTCAATAGAAACCCATTTACCCAAATTTTTTATCATTTTAAAACTTTAAATTTCAAATTAGGAACCTTTTTCATTTTAAAATTCACACAAACAAGAAAAGCACTTTCACATAAACAACTCATTCCAAATCTTCTTTCTCCGTGCATGCCTAAAATGATGCATGTAATATAATAATCTTATGTGACTAGAATGATGCATGAATACCAAAATCTCATGCCATTTTTTTTCCATGAGTCAAATCTATAAAAACTCAGGAACAACAATCACATCATAAAACAAGTGTATCAATCGAGGTGAAATAGTTTCAACTATAACAACATGCATTAATAACAACAATACCACCCTAGGTATTTAGATTTTACCCATGTACATGGGTTAGCTACTCCCATGAACGAGCTCTTAACCAAGGCCTAACTCATCCTATTCTCCTATATAACTTTCCCAAATCATAATAAAAAAATAAAAATAAAATAAAACCACCTTTAATACCACTTTGTAACATCTCAACCCGAGTGCCACACACCGGTGCTCCGAGCCAGTCAATCATATGACCTCGGGTGTGCCTCCCGTACTCAAGAGGATACTGACAAGCATCAAGGGTCTAATTTAGATCACAGGGAGATTATACCCTCTTTATAAAAGTTTCAAAATATCAAAAGTAAATAAACAATATAAAAATGATATAACAAATAACTAAACCAAAACAGTATCACATGTTAACCAAAACAAGAAATACAATATCAAAAACTAGATAGTAGATATGTCATGCCAAATATGTTTCAATGTGAAAAATAAAAAATAAATAAAGACACTGATAACCCACAAGCAGGTCTTGAATCACATCGAGTTCCCTCATCCATGCTCCATCCCAACTTAGTCATCTAACATAGGACTCTTTCCCTTATCCTATCCTACAAACATGAAGTTTATTTGGGTGCCTATCAAGAAGCCTGAGTAGGGTGTGGGTACAACTCAGTAGGCCACCATCAACTGTGTCTAAAACAACATTCATTAAATAATAGTGTATGATGTTTCATAAAGAATAATATACAAGAAATAAAGTAAATAGTTTACATTGTATTCAATTATTCTTTATTTAACCACATAAACCCCCCGAGTTTCTAAGGACACCTGAACCCTCAATACCGACTTCGACATGTACTGAGGTCTAAGACATATCAAATATTAAATTAAAAAATCATTATATCACATGGTATTTCATTATACATTTCATTTCAATTTAATATCACAACTACTTTGAACCATAGACTAATGCAAAAATTTTCGGCCTAGGACACCATGTCTAGCGCCCTGTGAGTATTTGAACCATCAGTCCCTATCTCATGCATCATTTATCAGTCAATAACCTATGGGTATTTGAAGAATCATTCCATTTCCCACGCTCATATATTAGTCAATCACATATGGGTATTTGGAGCATCATTCAATGTCCCAAACTCATATATCAATCCATCACATATGGGTATTTGGATAATTAGTATGTGTCACACACTTATTATCAATAAATCACACATATATCACATATGTCGCATAAATAAAGGTTAATCAATATTAACCCTCTTTCACTTTTCACATCTTGACATACCATTTCAACTATCGAAACAAATCATGATTCAACACTTTAATCACATGGAATAATATGGACAATTCCCCCATTAACCATTATCAATATTTAATCATCTAACCCATTAAACCATTTGAGTTAATCCAACCATCTCATAATACTATTTTTCAATTAATTCATAGTCACATCAATTATCTAACTACAAAATCTCAATATCCCATAAATTTCACAATCACAATATTCCATTAATTAATTAATCCAATTACACCCATTTTAATTACCCCAATTTAACCAAAATCATAATCACATGGAAATTAAATTAAATCAATTCAATCATCAATTTCAATTTCCTAAACATAGAAATAAAAATTCTATAATTACATAGACATAAATAAATCATGACTATGGGATTTTCAATTTAGACCATCTACCTCAAAATTGTGGATGAACACACACCAATGGTAATCTCGAATTTGAAGCAAAACAACCAATATTATGATGAAGAATGAGATCTAGACCTGAAACCTAATTTTAAGATCAAATATATTAGACCAATAAAAACCTATATCTAGATCAATATCCATTATTGGAAAACATCCCTTCAATGGTTGAGAGAAATAAGGGAGAGAGGGAGGAAACCATGAGAAATGAGAATCTCTTACCGAGAGAGGTGTAGATCTTTAATTTGGGATTCAAATTGTCAATAAAGAAGGTAAAAAGGTCTTTAAATTCATATGGGAACCTCCAAAAATAATAGAAATTATTTAGTCTTGAGTTAGGGTAAATTTAAAATTAATTCTATGGGTTTAGGAATTTTAAATCTAAGTTTTGGGGCTTTGATTTTCCGTGCGCATGGGTTTCTGCTCGTGGCACATGGTTTCCCATAACTGTGATCTTAATCATGAACCACCTTTTAGGGGGCTGCATGATTACTAATATTAGGATAAATGTTTTTTTAAACCATGTTACAATTGTGAAATCCATCTCTATCAGGGGTTGTACGGTTTTCTGTGGTAGGGCATAGGGTTTGGGAAAACCATGTCCCAAACGTTTTCTATCCAAATCCTCTCTGAAAAAATAAAAATTCCACACAAATTTACCCAAGATAAAACCCAAACAATATATTCTCAAAAAAAGGGGAAATAGTACATGAAAATAAGCTTGATACATCTTTAGAAAAGGTTGATATCTTACACTCGTTTAGGCTCCAACTATGGAACCTCAGAGGGATGAATCTTTGTATCATGCTCAGAAGTTCCTTCATTAGAAACCACCTTATTTACTTATATCTAATTATCCTCAAGTTATTAAGACTATTTGAGAAATATTGAGCTTCTATTTTATTTATTTGAAACACCCAATGCTATTAAGGTGAAGTGTGGTGCTTTTAAGCTTTAGAGACCTAGTAGGGGGTGGTGGGACTTGATGGTGGCAGTGGAGAAGCTTGAGAGTTTAGAGTGGAAGGAATTTAATGCTATATTCATTGATCAAATTTTTCCAGATTCTATGATGTTGTCTATAGCTATAGAGTTTTTCAAACTTTAACAGGATGATAGGACCATGACAAAATATGTAAACCGATTTTTGGAGCTCGTGCAATTTTCACTTGACATCGTATCAAATGAGAAGATGGAGACTCAATGGTTCAAGATGGGAATTCATTATGATATTCATTCTCAGTTTCTCTTACTGAATATGTATTCTTATGTTTACATTTTGGATAAAGCAATAATGTTTGAGATTAATCTGGTTGGTAAGTCAGGGTTGAAGGGAGTACCTTTTTCTCCCAGTGGTAGTTTTGTGAGTTCTCATAAAGGGAAGAGAAAATGTGATGAGTATCATTATGGATTTTGAAAGTAGGGTTCTTTTAGACCTCATAAAGTTCCTAGTAGAGACCTTTTAACTTTATACCTGTGTGGAAATCCAAGAAATTTGAAATGTTTTTTCACTAAGAAACCCAAATTATGTGGTTCATGTGTTCATTCAATACACTTACATAAATTTTATTATATATTATATGACCCAAAAAGTGGAACAGGATCATCAGTACCAAAAATTATTGTGCTGAAGTCAGATGATTCAACATCTAATAGATTCTGGTCACATAAATCTGGAACAAATCTTCTTCACAAAGTGGAAGATTCTCCAAAGGAATAAAATACGAGTCCAGAGACTATGAGAGGTACTATCACTATAGCTTCATCTTTATTGAATTTTTATTTGATATCAGTGAATCTCACTCATTTATATCAACACGTATTTTGAATATTCTAAATATTTCTATGGGTATTTTATCTTATGTGATGGAAATTACTACACCCCTAAAAAATGAAGAGAGATAAGGGTCTTCATTGTCCTACTGGTGACTTATCTTTATCAGAGATTGACCATACTTGAAACTTTCTAGTACTCAAAAAGAAACCTATTGATGTCATTTTTGGGATTTATTGTATTATTACTAAAAAACCTAGATTTATGTCTATCTTCGATGGATCTCCTTTACTATTACTGATGGGGTGTATTGTGTCTTCTAGGGAGAGTGGGACCTGAGGTTGGGTAGATCTATACCTTCTTATCTAGATTTGTTGAAAATAACATTAGTGTTTTCTTTTGATCTGGAGAAAGAATCCTTGAGTGATGATCTCCCTCCAGTTGTTTTCAAGTTTCCTAATGTCTTTCCTTATAAATTATCTAGTTTTCCATCAGTAAGTGAGGTAGAATTTTCTATTGATTTAGTATCGATTACTCATCTGATATATATTCCTTCTTACCACATGGTACCAACTAAAATAAAATACTTGAAGAATCAGTTGGAAGATCTTTTATAGAATGGATTTATACACCAAATCATGTAACTTTGGGTAGCACCTATTCTATTTTATAATAAATTCAATAGATCACTTCACCTATGTGTTGATTACCAGAAACTAAATCGAGTCATAGTAAATAAAAAGTATCCACTGCCATGGATTTATGATTTTTTTGTCTAGTTAAAAGGGTAGAAGTGGTTCTTGAAGATTGGTCTTTGAGATGGTTATCACCAGTTGAGAATAAATTAATATGACATCAAAAAAATCACCTTATAGAGTAGGCATGCCCATTATGAATACCTTATCATTCCATTTTGTTTAACAAATTATTCTATAGTCTTCATGGATTTTATGAATAGGATTTTACATGAGTATCATGATATGTTCGTGGTTTTATTTTTGGATAGAATCATGGTTTACTCTAAGTCTGAGGAGGATAATGTGAATTGTTTTAGAGTAGTTCAAGAATGGTTGAGAAATCTCCGAATTTATTCCAAGCTATAGAAATGCAATTTCTATATTCAGGAAGTGATGTTATTGGGACATGTGGTGTTGGAACATGATATTTTCGGTGATCTTAAGAAGGTGAAAGTTGTTATGACATGGGAGAAACTACATAATGTTTTCAATATTCAGAGCTTCATGGATTTAGTTGGATATTATCATCAGTTTGTAAATGATTTCTTGAATTTATATTCTCAAATGACTATTATAACTCATAAGGGAGTGAATTTTTCTTGGTATGAAAAATGTCAGAGTTATTTTGTTAAGATGAAACATATTTTGAATTGTGTTGCAGTATTGACTCTTCCAGAGGTTGGGTAGGGCTATGTGGTCTTATGTGATGCATCAAGTTCAGTTTTGGTTTGTTTTCTTATATAGGGTGTGTATGTCATTTTATATGGACCTTGATAGCATAGGCCACATGAGAATAATTATTCAACCCATGATCTTGAACTTGTAGTTGTGATTAATGAACTTAAGATTTAGCGGAATTAACTTTTGGGAGAAAGTTTTACCATATTTTATAACCAAAAGAGATTGAGTTATATATTCTCTAAAAAATATTTTAATATTCTCCAGATGCATTGGGTGGAGTGCATGCAATTCTTTGATTTTGATATTGATTATTCCCTAGAGAAAAGGAATGTCATTGGTGATTCTTTGAGCAGGAAAATTTCAAACCAGACTATGAAAGAATCATCAGAAGAGTGGAACTTGATAGCTATTTTTTTCACCATTTCATATTGAATTTTGGGAATCAGGTATCGAGGATTCCTTGTCCAGTGTTTAGTTGAACTCTTCTCTTATTGAGATGATTCTTTAGGAATAGAAACTTTATGACGACTTCCATAGAATTAGAGACTCTCTTTATGGTGGGGAGACCATTGTTGACTAGTCAGTCTCTATGGAGGGTGTGCTATGTTTTCATAATGGGAACATTGCTCCTTTTCTGATAAATAAATTTTTGATGGGGTATTTCTATAATTACTAATGGGTAGTTCACCTAAGAACCACAAATATTTTCTATGAAATTCAGTGAAAATTATGGTGGCCGGTTATGAGATGATACATTACTGATTTTGTCTCTCATTATTATACTTTCCAACTGATTAATGATGAGCACTAAACACCTTCAGTTTTTCTCCAGCCACTTCCGATAATAATTTGGAATTGGGATGATATTTATATAAACCATGTGGTTGGGTTTCCACATACTAATATAAAGAAGAATGTGATATGGGTTGTAATTGATAGGCTGACCCAATCAGATCACTTTATACCCATTCGTGATATGACCAAAGTTGAGGAACTAATAAATATATGTGTGAGATATATTTTTCATTTTCATGGAGTTTCATATTCCATATTATTTGATATGGATTACCATTTTACTTCTCACTTTTGAAGAGGAATTCATGAAGCATTAGGATCATAGGTTCATTTGAGTATGTCATGTCATTCGCAAATAGATAGACAGATAGAGACACCTATAAATATTCTTGAGGATATTATTCATGGCTAAATCTTGTATTTTGGTGGATTTTGGGATGACCATTTGGATATGGATGAGTTTTATTATAATAATAGTTACCAGTAGAAAATCAAAATGGATCCTTTTGAGGCCTTGTATAGAAGGTCGTGTAAATATTCATTGTGTTGATAAGAGATCATTGAAAGTTCCTTGGTTGGACTGATCTTGGTTCAAGATATGATAACAAAGATTTATTCTATTCTTTATATTTTTTTGATGGCATAGATCCAGTATTAATCTTATGTTGATCGTTGGTGCAGACTGTTGGGTTTTTTAGTTGGCGATCAAGTGTTATTGAAAGTTCACCTTGTTTGGGTTATCAATGGATTGGGAGGCAAGGAATTATTTCTCCTCATTTTGTGGGACCTTTTTAGTTTGTTGATATGGTGGGAAAAGTAGCTTACCATTTATAAATACCTCCACATTTAACATCAATAAATGATGTGTTCTGTGTATCACAATTGAAAAAGTGTCTTTTTGGTCCATCTCATATTTTGATCTTGAGTTGTCTCGATGTTGATACAAATTTATCTATGACTCGTAATCCAGTCAGGATTATTGATTTTGAGACCAAGTTACTTCATGGAAAGATTATAACGTTAGTTTGTATACTATGTAATTATGGCTCTGATTATCATGATACATGGGAGTGTGAGGCCCTAATGAGAGAGCAGTGACCTCACCTTTTCGATATGGAAGCTTCTTGACTGGATTTCTAGGGACCGAAATTTTTTATGGTGGGTAGGTTGTAACATTCTGTTACCTTTATGATGGGTATTCCTTAAGATTTTTCATGGTTTTCCTTTTTCATTGGTTGGGTAGGGCCAAGAAGGAATTAGGAGGATACCTGTAATAGTGAAGTTAGGGATTTGTTGAAATTTTTAGCATGAAACAGGTTGGTTCTGTAGTCTTATAGGGATTTACACACCATGTAATATGGTTACAAGACATGTAAATTCTAAAATTCAGTTTTTTAACAAAAGGAAATGAGTTTTTTGGTGTATATGGGACTCAAAAATTACATAACGTGTAATTGGGATTCACATCATGTAAAGTAAAAAGTGTCATTTTTAAGTAAGATAATCAATTGAAATTATTATTTTCATCCTATTGGATTCCTTCCCACTCAACCTAGAGCCATCTCCAGATTATTTTTTTGATATACAACCCCTCCAGATCAACTGTTTGGAGATTTATCTTCATGTTGGTTGTGGTGAATATCTTCAGGTAAGCAATATCCTTGTCTCTTCATCTCTTTCTCATTCCCATCTTGGATTTTGATAGATCATCTTTGAATTGATGGATCTAAAATCCATGTTTTTTAATCTTATTTCTAGTTTGATTCCCTAGATCTTATGTCTCTTTGTTCTTATTTGTGAGTTCTGTTGCGGGTATTGTGATTCTATGAAAAAGGCAGGTGGCTTCTTTTAAGATGGAACATTGATTAAACCTTAATTTGATTATTGTTTTAAATTTATTTCAATTGAATTTTGAAAACCTAGTTTTATGCTAATTGGAATTTAAATTTATATGGTATGGATTTTTGTAAAAACCTCAATGCTAATGGAATTGGAATTTGGGGAGTGAGTTGAAATTGATAGAAATTGTGAAATGATATAAATTTATTTTTGGAAAATTTATTAAATTAAAATAATAAAAAACTATGTTTGGTTTTATTTTAAAATGAATTAATTTATGAAAAACCTAAGTTTTGGTTTGAGAATGAAAATGGAATATTGAAACCAGAAATGGGTAAATTTCATTTGGAAATTTTATAAAACAATTTTCCCATTTTTGATTGATTGATTGAGTACATGCGATCCTGGGTAGTTAGTAAGTTATTTAGGAAAAAGACATTAGGATGGTAATGTCCTAGGAATGGATTGATGCTTTAAAAATCTAACAAAAACCTAGTTTGGTGGATCTTATACCCAGTGGGATGTTAATGGGTCCTATTCATCCTGAGCTAGAGGGACATGTGTGCACATTTCCATGATCACATATTTGAGTGTATGAGGATCTCATAACTAGAAATTATCATACCTCATGTAAGATGACCATGTTTCTTATTATTATTGTTTTTATTATATATGTCATTATTTGTGTAACTTATTTTTCTCACACCTAATGATTTATATAAATTGTTTATTTAATCTATTATTGAAATGTTTTCCATCATTTGAAGTGAAAATCATGTTTTGTTTTAAATATGAAAATGCACCACCATTTCTGTTTTGTTTAAAATTTAAAGCATGATTCAGTTTATTTTTATTATAGTATCTTATTATGGAACACTTGGTGAGTCCCTACTAGGATTTTTAGCTCACACCCTACCTTTTTCTTCAAGAATTTGTAGATTTTGTTTCTTACCAATTCCAAGAAAAGGGAAAGCACCTCTTGGAGGTGGCGGTTTTTCTTGATTCCTTGGAGCTTAGAGTGGTGTGTCCTTTGGTACATTGGGTTATCTTGTATATTTTATGGTACTTTAAGGTTTTATTATATGATTTTTTTTATATAACTATTTATTTTTCTAGTATTATCTCCCTTTGGAGTATTTGAGCATACTGATATGTATCTGTTTCTTACGTTGTGTTTGTGGAAAATTTGTTCCCATGTTTATATTGCATGATTCCAGATGCTAGTCTCCAACCCATGGGGATTGAGAGCACCTTTTGGTATATGTCATTGTCTTCTTTCTTATCAAGGTACTAGGGTTTCTGGGAAGGTACATGACATTGACATATGTTGATTGTTATAGTTGGGTGGTGGGGTTTTGTTGGTTGGCATGTGGTGGGGAAGTAGGCTATATTGGTTGGAATGTGTTGGGGTAGTCAGGAAACATTTGTTGGCATGTTTTGGGATATATAGGATAATATTAGTTAGATTGTGATGATTTTTGGGAAATTTTTTCAGTGGTTGGATAGTGTTGGTCAGGTTTTTAGTGTGTATTTTATAGTTGGGTTATAGTTTCCTTTCCATGGTTGGAAAGAGGGAGAGAAAGGATGGTATTTAGAGGCTGGAATGGTTGGTTATTGTGGGTTTATTTGGTATACATCTGATAGAATCATAATATAATTGGTAATAATGAAATAATAAATGGGTGTGTCTAGAATTGAATTAAAGAATGGTAGAAAATGAAATAAAGGTGCATGAAATGTTAATAGGTGATGACTGGAATTAATGTGGGAAATTGATAAGAATAGTTTTTCAATAAATATGGAATTTAATGGAATAATGAATGTAAATTGGTTGGTAAATGGTAAATCTAGAAATAGTGTGATGGCACAGATAAATGAGGACATATGCATTATTTTTGTGGCTATTTTTTGTAGGAAAGTGGGATGGTTTGTGTTGTGATAGTTGGAAGCAATGGAAATATTTGGTAATAGTTGTGTGTGATGATGGTGGACAGTGATGGTGTGATTTTGGTGTGAAATTTCTATGTTAGGATTTTGTGTAGTTGCATTTTTTGTGTATGTGTGTTTGTGTATAATGTAATTCTTTTTATTTCTATATGAAACCTTCATAATTTGTTTAACCTTACCAACACCCAAATGTTTTGGTTACTTATTTTATTCCCCAATATCCAGGTTGGTGAGTATGGATGGTTGGTTACCCCCTCTTCTCTACTCTCTATTCGATCGCAATGCATGGACGTATTGGTACATGGTGGGGATAATGCATGGTAAGAGTAAGGAACAATTTTAATGTCCTTAATTTTCATGGTACTCTATTTTTTAGGATAAGTTTTTGGTATTGATACATGGTTGGGGTCGTGCATGGTGGGATGGAGGAATGAGGTTAATTTCATTCATATTCATGAAACCCTAATGTGATGGATATGAATATGTAATGTGTGGATGAGATATGTTGTTTGGTAGTGGATATGGGATGATGTGGATGATATGGTTGTAGTATATGGTATGGTTGAACTAATGAAAACATGAGATGTTGGACATTGTATGAGGTTGGGGTAGGTATGGTTGTGACACGACCCACATCAATACTGGAGGGATTGAGTATAGGACATTTGACAATTGGGAATGATAATGGAAAATCAGTGAGGAAGTGTTTGTGGGGTACCCTTTTGATATATCCTTTAATATTATGTTATTATTGTTGGATGTGATACTTAGTGGGTAGGCCTTGGTGAGGTTGGGTGGTAGTTGACATGTTAGGTGTTTGTTTGTTCTGATGTTGTCCCATAGAAGCATTAGTATGATTCTTCCACATTTTCATGAGATATCTCAAATATGATCCTAATGAGTATATATATTATGATCACACCTATATATATAAACTATTTTTCACTCTTTTGGGGTGATTATAGAGATTAAACTATATATTACTAGCTTGGATATTGGTATTGATGTTGGGTTGTTGCCTTATGATATTTTTATAATTTTAATTTGGAGACTTGTATTTTTCTAACATATCTATACCTTATGGTATTATTATAGATCTTGTTTTATATATATCATGGTGTTCATAGATAGTTTATTTGTGTAATCATGGGTTAGATGAGGATAATTCCACCCATATGCATGTTTTATACCCTTAGTGGTAGTCGCTAACATAGGGCCTTTTGGTGGTGGGACTCAAGGGTCCCTCTCATCTTAATTGTAGACCTGGGAGGGGTTTCCAGTGGTATATGGTCATGAAAGAGTGGTATTAAAGATTTTGGTTAAGAGTTAGGGTGGAGAATAGTCTTAAGAACTGGTGAGTATTTCACAGGTTGGTAGAGAAATAGTACTAGTTGAACTCAGCATGTAACATAGGCTAGGGGGATCAGATATGATATAGGATTTTAGATCCTCCCAAGATATAATGCAAGGACCCAAAGTTTATCAAATGACCAAGTGAAATGGTTCTCTTTGTAGGTTAGAGACATAGGAGAGTTACATGAATCATTCTTGTTTGTACTTATGTTTGAATTAGGGATGATTTATATAATTAAATATGTTAAATTAAATTAAATTGATTAAGTTAATTTCATGATACCAAGATTAGGGTGTTTTTATAATATTTGTATATATTCTTTTTGTGAATGTTTTTGTTAGAGTATAATAAAGATTATCAGAACATGAAGAACTGATTAAAACCCTCATCTGAGGATATCCCATGAAAAAGAAATGAAACTATATACAAAATAATAAAATGAATAGATATTATATTGTCATACATTGCACCAAAAAGGATGATAAAACCCTTGATATTCATTTAATGAATTTAATAAAGATCAAAAGGTGAAAAATAAAAAATTCCCGCCTCCATATTGTATCCATGGGTTTCACCTAAATCATCCATTGTACAGATGAGATCCATCCTTCCTTCATATCTTGCTAGAGCCTCTTGATAAAAGGAGAAAGATGAAGAGAGGTTTTGGTAAGGCGGAGTTCCTGTCTATCATGAAGCAATCACACCCACTATTATCACATGGTAGTCATTTGTATAGTAAATCAAGGAAGATCCTTAATTGTAGCATTATTTATTCATGCATTGAGATGTATGAATAAATTCTTTGGTTGGTTTGTGAATGTATGAATGCATTTTATGCATTTACTCCCTAACATTAAATCTCATATAACACCTTAATAAATTATAGATTTAAATTAGTTTTAATCAATCAAATATTTAAAAAAATGATATTTATTTTCTCATTCGATTAGAGGTAGTTCAATGTATGAAATATTATTTTATGCATGCATCTTGATATACCATGCACTTGATATATCCATGCATCACATATAGTCTATATATTTAGGGAATATATCTTTCAATATACCACTCAAACTAAAGCTTAATATATTTTGTGACATTTCACCATATATTTTATCATATACAATGACTTATGAAACCATATCCAAAGATTATTTTGTATTTCTTTCAAAACACTTTTGGAAAGTTATCATCAACTTCACCATTCATAACATCATATACAATACCTTGTGAATACCCATTAAAAATATTTATAATATCTCTTATTTTTAGAGAATTTTGTATTCTTTAAATTACTATTTAAACCACTTTTTTTACTCTAATAAAATTGTTTAAGATTTAAGGAATGGATCAAGAGAATCCAAAACTTTTTCAGATCCTAGAGATCCTTTTTTTTAGAAGTAAGAAGAGGCACATAGTTGGCGCATAGTAAGTAGTAACGATTCATATAAACTAGGTTTACCTGTAAATAATGTCTATAGTTTTATAAACCATGTGAGGGAGGATGAATGGAAATGAAAAATGGTGTGGGTGTATTGCAGATGTGATCTTTATGGGTTGCACATAGTTTGGAAAATCATGTGACTAAACTTGTCAGGGGATGTACCACTTAGACATTGGTGGTGCACAGTTGGTGCACGGTTTGGCCAATAATGTGTCCAAACCATTTAACTATTAAAATTGTGGTAAATTTCTTTTTTACCACCATTTATTTATGACTTTATCATCCCCTTATCCTCCCATTTTTCACTTCCTCTCTCCCACACATGAATATCTCCCTCTTTTCCTCCTAAGTATTCTGATAATTTCTTCATTCTGGATCAGAATCGCTCTTCATTCATTTCATTGGATTCACCTTAGTAAGTTCTTCAATACACTTATATCCTTTATTTTTTATCTTTTTGTATGGAATTATAAATCCATGTGAGCTAATATACCTTATTTTTAGGTTATTTTATATTTATCTAATTTCTTCTATTCTAACCCGAGTTAAAGGTTGATAACAAATGATGAGTCTACTACCCATATAAGGTATGTGATATATAACTTTTCCCTTAAATTATTTTTGTTTATAGATAATTTCTTATTTTCACATTCTATAACCTCCATTAATTTCTTCTCAAAATGATTAATACCTTAAATTAAATGTTTTAAAACATGTTTTGATGTTATATTTCCCCCTTTGACATGGTTGGAGGTCACCAACCACAACTTGAGGCACCCCTTGAGGTGGGTTTGTTTGACCACATATGACTATACCACCCCTTTTGGTGTGTTGAGCTTACCACCCATGAGTGTAAGTCATATAATAATTGAGTTGAGATGTTAAAGTTTGAATACCTCTTAGAATGTGTTGATTAATAAGTGAAATGGAGTAAATAGAAATTATAAATGAGATGGATGATCTCTTAGCTTATGAATATTAATATAAATGGTTGGTAAGGTTGTATAGACACCAACATGGCCTCTCTTTTAATACCTTATGATTGAAATGGCTTATGAAATGAATGTGATGAATTAAATTGATAAGGGAATAGACACAAACATGGCCCCATGATCCATTATAGAAAAAATTTTATGATTGATACATCGATATGGTACCAAATTCATGGTATGGAACCGATGATTAATCTATATTATATTCATTAGATTATTATCTTGGATACATATTTCATGGACCACCTTGGATTTGTTTCTTTTGATTCACCCAATTCTATACAGAGTACTGTTGTAGATTCTTCTCAGACTCGATGAGGATTCCTCATCCATGCACCTTGGGTTCCTGGCCTATATAGGTATATATTCTTCCAAGTTTTCTATAGATGAGATCTGTGGACTCGAAGAGGATTCCTTAATCAATGGCCTTGGGTACTGGACTATGTAGTTTTGGTACTTGATACATCTGGCATATGTCGTAACTGATTCCTTACTTTGGTATAAAATTATTTTTCGTTAATATACTGCTTTTGGAACTACTTGTACTGGTTGATCAGAATTTTTTATATTATCATTTATAGTCTTATTACTATTATACTTAATCCCTTATACGGCTTATGAATTGACTTTATTTTTTATAGACTATGTTGGCATTGGCCTACTAAGTTTATCTCACACCCTGTTCGGGCTACTAATTGGTACTCGGACAGACTTCTTAGATTTAGGTAAGGTAAAGGGTCCAGCTTTGGATTCCTGGTTTTCTATACTAGGATGGAGTATAGGATCAAAGGACCAAGCTTATGCTCATGAAGTTATTAGAGATAGCTTTTATGTATTTTTTCATCTTTGTATAGAATATTGTATATATATGCTTCTTTATTTCCTTGTATTTCCATTTTTATATTATACAGACATGAAATCATTTTGTATATATTATTAGATATGGATTCATTTGTTGTATGTGATGTTATCCTACTTATTATTGTTATTATTATGGATGTTATGCTTATGCTCTTGTATTATTTTTCTTCCTCTTATTTGTTTTTTATCTATTGTTATGCTCCACTCTAACATAAGGGTATAGTCTCCCTACCATACCATCATAGACCCTCACTACTAGTCAGCAGCCTCTATAATATGAGGAGACATGCTTGGGATATGTGGCCAACTGATTTTGGTTACTTATGAGTAAAATGTGTTTGGGGTGTCACAAAGTGGTATAATAGTGCTTTTTAATTTTGTCTTACTATTTTGGGTTGGTAGACAGGACATTGGGAATGTGTCATAATTTGGTAATGATCTTGTTCCTAGGAGTATCTTACCTACATACAGGGAAAAATCTAAGTTTCCTGGTATAGGAATTGTTGTTCTGGATTGTGCTTATTACTATTGTATTAATTTTATCTATGGGTGGTGAACATGATTTGTGGTGCTTATTATTATTATTATTATTATTATTATTATTATTATTATTATTATTATTTTGTTGTTGTTGTTGTTATAGATTCACTTTTTACCCTTGGTCTGGTATGTAAATGATGTATTTTCTCATTCATCATTATAAGCATTTAGAGATTCACATGCCATGCATATGTCATGCCATATTTATTTTATCACTTACATTGTCTGTAGTATATTTTAGTTCCCTGATTGAGATATTTTATATCTAACTAACTGTTTTGTAAGGTGAATGAGATAAATAATTGGTTAATTAAAGTATCTGCATCAACCTAAATGGTGTTTTCCTATATAGCTTGATGGTTTTACCTTAAATAACTAATTATCACATGTTTGATCCATGAACCAATGGTTCTATGGGCTGAAACGTTAGTTGATTTTAGTTATATTAATGAAAATTGTAATTTATAAATCATGTACTTCTATAAATTGGGAATGGAAATTCATTTAATTGAAGCATCGTATATGTCTTGTTTCATTCCAATACCAGATGTAAGGGTCTATTTTAAATTACATGATGTTCCAATTACAACTTATAATTCTTATTCCTTTATAACTTAGGAATGCTAACTCATCTAACTATATCGTCATATATATACATATAAATGAGTATGAACATGTAAAATTTTAAATTCTTAAATAAAATGGTTATCAATAATGGGGATTCCAATTGAAATGTAAAGGGTGTATTCCTCTATAATTTTCAATTGACACTCCATATACAGGAACCTCGGTTATGAGATATAAGACCTTGACCCGAACCCAACCTTAGTAGTGGGCAATAGGGGGTGTTTATTGTGACCCTTTATGATCATTTATGTCACCTAAACCTGGATTTAAGAGTATGAAATGGGATGTTTAATCTTTTATATAAATTCTTGTACATGTCCTACTCTTTTATCAGTAATATATTCTATTGTCAAATCTTATAGAATGTGTATTCTTATAATTTTAGAGATATTCCACCAAAATGGCCTCAGGTCATGCGCTAGGAAGGTGTTTATGACCATGCTTCATAGGTTTTGGTCCATGAGCCACAATTATTACCTCTTGTAGTGACACATGTGAAACATCATATTATACCTAAATTGGGCACTGATTCCTAGTTTTGAGAGGTTTTCTTACGACTCATAAATACTATGCAGGGATCTCTTAGACTAGCACCTACTATGGAAGATTTGAATGCAGGAATTTCAGAAGCTTAATCCACCTATGTTTTTATGGGATAATAGTCCTTAGGATACTGATTTATGTCTAGAGGCCATTTCATCTATATTTGAACATCTAAAGATTCCTCTTGAAAGGAGGCTCCGATTTTCAGAATACATGCTTGAGGGTCAGCCAAGTGATGGTGGGATGTTTTGACCAAGTTTGATCAACATTAGGTTATGTCCTAGAGGGATTTCTAGATAGCCTTATATGAATATTTCTTTCCTAATACACTAAGGGATAATAGATCTATAGATTTTATGCACATAAATTATTGAACTTTATTGATTATGGATTACTCTGCTTCTTTTACAGAGCTTCATCATTTTGTTCCTTCTCACCTTAGAGACAAGCATTCTAGAGCTATATGTTTTGATGATGGACTTGTATATACCATATTATCTCAGGTGAATGTGTTTTTTAACCATTTTTATAGATATATTGAACCATTCCCTCATCATTGAGCATAATATTAAAGAATATAAAGGTGTGGGTTAGGGAATTTTAGTACCCTAATATGGTAGTAGTTTATCTAGTGGTGGGAGACATCATTTTGAGCCTTCACTAGGATACAGTGGTTTTTAGAGTGCATGCTAATGTAGTCATGTGATCTATCATTGGTGTGGAAAGCAGGGTCATATGAGGCCCTAGTGAGATAGATCCCCTATTGGGTGCATAGTGAAGTTCCCAGTTAGGATCCAAGTATCACTAAGAGGGGGAGGGGTGAATCAGTGATATATTTTTTCTTTTTATGTTTCCTTCTTTTTGAAACAACCTTCACCTTCTATTAAAGAGTTTCTTCCCTGTTGAACACACACAACCACAGGAACACAATATTTACAAGGTTCGCCACACAACAAGAGTAGCTACGTCCTTGGTATGGTACGAGAACAATCTAGTACCACATAATTCACTAGAAAACAATCCTTTGATATGGAATACAATGAGTAGGATATACCCTTACACTCATGTAGCACTTGGAAAACAATCCGTAAGTGTGTGTTCACCCTCTTAGAACAAATAGGGAATCACAGTATTTCAGTGCTTCTTTTCAATTGAACATGTGTATTCTTTGAAGTACAAATCTTCACTTTCTTACCCAGAAGCCAGTTGTAGACGCCGGAAAAGTCCGTTGTTCCCAAACGAAGTTCCGGATGAGGAAAGCGAGGTCATATTTGGAGTCAGAAGCATGTTTCGGAGGGCCTGGAGGCCTTGCGAGGAATTTTGGAGGTCCGCGCGCAAAGTTGAAGTTAGGCGCGCAAGCCTCCCGGGATGCGCGCAATGCGCTGGGCCGGCGCGCAATTTTGCGCGCCCGTGGCCCGCGCGACTCTCTTGCACGCCGGGCCCCGATTCCGCACCGGCGAAGGAAGTTGCGCGCCCGCGAACCGGATTCCGCGCCCGGGGTTGCCTATAAATATAAGGCGACCCCCGACGTTTTGGTGGTTGCCGGAATTCGAAGGGTCGCTCATTCGCGCAATCCAACCCCCTCCGCGTGCAATGCCGACCTTCAGGTAACCTCCTTTCTTTCGCGCAAGAAAGCCTCGGGGTTCGCCTTCGCGCGCAATCCCTTTGGCTCCTTTCCTTTGATTAACTCCTCACCCGAAGGCCTTCACGCGCAAAAGAAGCCTCTTGCGCGCCATTTCCCCCCGGGTGCGAGCAATCCACCCGATTGCGCGCACCCCCCCTTTTCAAAGTGGTCATTCGTTAAAGAATGGGTTGTTGCCCCCGCGCGCTATCAGAGGCCTGGTGCGCGCAATCTCCATCTTCCGCGCGCAAAGCGCTGGCCCAATTGCGCGCCAGCCCGCCCATTTGCGCGCCGACCCGCGGTATTGCGCGCCAAGTTCTTATTTTGCGCGCAAACTGCCAGGGTCACCCCCTTTGACCCCCTGAGGGTACCCGCATGCGTGGCGCCCGATGATCTCCATCCCGGGTGCCCGCACCGTGCGTTGTCTTCCCGTACGGCCCTCCAGGCTCGCGCGAAGTGACACGGACCCATCGGCGGCAATCTTCGTCCGTGCGACAAGACGTTAAACTGCCAAGCATCTACGTCCGCGCGACAAGACGTTAAACTGCCAAGCATCTTCGTCCGCGCGACAAGACGTTAAACTGCCAAGCATCTTCGTCCGCGCGACAAGACGTTAAACTGCCAAGCATCTTTGTCCGCGCTGCAAGACGTTAAACTGCCAAGTGTTTCGTCCAACATGACGTTAAACTGTGCTACGTCTGCGCGACAAGACGTTAAACTGCCAAGCATCTTCGTCCTCAACACACGACGTTAAACTGTACTTCGTCCGGCAAGACGTTAAACCGTCCGCTTCGTCCTCAACACACGACGTTAAACTGTACTTCGTCCGGCAAGACGTTAAACTGTCCGCATCACCCGATCCCGTGCCTCGCACGCAGGGTCCCCCCCGGTTTGGATGTGGCCCCCACCCGCTCGTCTCTGCAGGGATGTCGGGATTGGAGTGGCCTTCGCCCACGGGGGTAGGGTATTACAAACCCCTAGTTTCTTGTGGGGGACTGCACATGTGTATCTCCATTGTGCTTCCCCACTGCCGAAGCCAGTAGAGGGCGTGACTGGGATCGAGGTCTCTCACCTCCGGCCCGAGTCCCCCTCCAAGTGAGTTTTGCCGCACTCAGGTTGCCTCAGTGCGTAAGCCCTGACAGAACGAACTACGTGGACTTTGATCCATGTCTCCTAAACAGGGTACGTAGGAAGCCTCCCTGAGGTTCAAGCCCACCACCTGGTCGTCCCAGTCGTATTCACGTTGGTTCGTCCATCAGTGGACCCCTCCCGGGTTCACATTCGCGTCGATTCACCTATGAATCTGCCCTTGTGGGGGACTGCACATGTGTATCTCCATTGTGCTTCCCCACTGCCTTTTTCTATTTCTCTCTTCAACGTCCATCATGACGTGAAACTGTGATCCACCCGGCCATTCCATCCCCCTCTGTGCGAGGTGGTTCGGTTCAATCCTCCGCCCGGTAGCCTCTACCTCCTTGTGAGTCGGCTTGCCAACGTCCAGCATGACGTTAAACTGTATATCCGAACTACGCTGACTTTGATCCGCGCTAACGCGCGGTACGTAGGAAGCCTCTATGGGGTCCAACCTCTTCACTCCATCATCCATCCTGATCCTTACCCGGGCCGCCACATCCCGGTGGGGTCATGCCATTTCATTCCACTCCACTTTACTCGGGAAGCTGCCCATGTGCTAGCCCCAGCATCGGAGGTTCCCCGCAAGGGGTTCTATCATCTTATCCACTCCCCGTGTTGATCAGTCCGATGTCGTCCCCGCTGGACGTTAAACTCGCGGCATACCCTGTGTTAAACATGGGAAGCTGAGGAAAACCTCAGGTAATGCAGTTCCCCGCACCCAGCGCGGGATGCCTCAGGCCATCACGCCTTCGAGAATCCTTATTAGGGACGGAAGGCAGACATGCAGAGCCGCAGTGTTAAGACACGACCCCAACACCCAGAGCTACCCGGTCTCCTCACCGCAGGTTGCTGCCCCGACCAGACTCCTTGGAGCATCCGGGCAGAAGCAGCGTAATTAAACGGTGTCCATGGAGACATGGCTCCGGGAACGAGATTCACGAGCACGTCTTAAATCTATGAGGGAGACCCGGATTAGGCAACGAGTTCCAAGGAGACGTCCACGGAAGGAGGAGCCGACATCCCATCATCCCGGTTTCGATCAAGGAGCAGACGCCCCTGAATAAGGGACGGATGCCGCCCACCTTTGGAAAGCGGGACTGCGGGGACACAAGCCGCGCGCCCATCCCCTCGGGTCGACGGGCGCACGTGTGAACGCGTCCTGGCGGAACAGCGTCAGAACAGAAACCTGACGCACATCCGCACCGAAATAGAAAAATGGTGAATTCGACGTGAATATCTTCTCCTCAATACGAAGACCGATAGCTTTCAGAGGTGTTGGAAGACTAGCATGCTGCTCGACCGAGCATTCAGCATCGGGGCACAAAACCCGCCAGGGGCTGGGGAAGGGAAATCGGGCACTCCGTCTCACGACGTCGATGGCCTGGGTTCCCCCCACGGAAGGCGTCGTAGCACCAGATGATTGGTTGTCGATTCCTTTTCCTGTTAGTATTAATGGGTTCTTCTCCCTGCTTTCAGGAATCAGGTCGCCCAATCCAGTGCACGATCGCCGCCCGCCCACTGGCGCAGGGGTAGGGGAAACACCGACGCGGCTACTCCGCGCGGTCCCGCCCGTTCCACAGCCGTCCCAGCAGCCGCAACTGCGGGTCAACTACGCCCTCTCTCCCCCTCGGAGGTCATCCAGAGAAGGGTGATCAACAACTTGGTGCGGAGATATGAGGAAGAGGGAGTCATCCCCACTAGGGACATGGCTCGCCTAGACCTCGAGGAAGCTGCACCTCGCCACCAACGCCGCCCCCGAGGGCCGCGCAGGGAGGCGCCACTGCCTACCTCGACGTCCAACCGCTTCGGTAGTTTATCCCCGGAGCGCTCCGACAGCTCCCTCCCCTATGCAGATGAGGTGGAGGATGTCCGGGACCACCCTATCCGAGATCCGCTCCAGGGACCCACGATAAGGGCTCCCTCCAGGCCACGTCGGCGCCGCCGCCAGGCTTCTCAAGTCGAAGAGCGGGCTCTCCACATGCCTGCACCGCTGATCCCGACTCGTCTGTCTCGACGCCAACGTCGGGCATGAGTGGAAGAGGATGCCCACCTGGGGGCCCTAGCAACAGCGTTCGCGTTGGCCCAAGACACTGTTGGCTCCAGTCACCAGGCCCCTGCGCATCCTGAGCAAGGGAACGTCTATGCCCGACCTGGATCGAGGCCCCGACCGCCCCAAAGGTAGGTTGGGTTGAATCTCCCGGTTGCTGGTATAGGCAATAGCCACCGCGGACCACCTCGTGGTAGTGTTATTCACCAGCAGGGTCCACTCCGTGTGGCTGATCCAAGAGGCATGGGTCATCCCACCTTCCGATCCCGGCCCGGAGGCCTACCCAGAATCATCTCTCCCTGCGTCCCCTTTGATATCTGTCCCGGTGCTCCTCGCACCTTGGTTTCCAGTCCTCTTGGCCCCAGCACCGGTGCGGCCGGAGGATGCCAGGACAGAGATCAACCATGCCCCGAAGAACCACCCAGGGGCAGGAAGGCGAGGCGTCGATGCCGAGGGAGGAATGCTAGGGAATTCCGGATAGAGATCTGACCGGTTCGTTTCTCTGATACAGAGGCGGAGTACGATTCGGCGACAGAGCCCTCCCCCCAATCCCGCCAGTCAAGGGCAGGGGTAGGAATGCGGCACGTCAGCCTCGTACTCCCCGAGAGAGAGATCGATGTGATCCCCGCTTCTCTCTGGAAGTATATCCGGAGTAGCGAGGGCCTGGTAGACCCCCAAGGATCAAGCTTGCGGTTGGTACCGGCCCCTCCGGAAGCGCCTTCTTCCTCGATCGGAGAAGCCGGAGACTTTTTCTGGGGACTGACGGTCGAACCACGATCTAGTGCACCCTCAGCGAGCACCGACGCTACGGCAGTATGTTCGCTCGCCGGCCCGTCCTATCGTGATGTGGTAGCTGGGGCACCGCCACCCTCAGAGGGCGGCCCGGGATATGGAGGCCAATCGGCCTGCTCGCCGTATTCACCGCCAGCCAGCCCGGCGGCCCGGCGGCCCGCCTCGGCACCACTGCCGGTTCCCCGTCCATTCCCAGTCATTGAAGAGGACCAAGGAGACCTGGGTCCCGAGTTTGAGTCGTGGAGCTTCTGGACCGTCCTTGCAGAGGGCCACTTCCCTGAGAAGTTTTGGCCAGTCACGGGACCGGACTTTGATGCACCCGAATCACTCACCCCGGATGAGTTCGAATGCTTCCGCCGAACTCTCTGGGAGACTCACTCCCGTCTTCACCGCCTGCAAATGCCATATCCCGGGAGTCAAGTGCACCTGGAGGATATTGGTGAGCAGTGCCGTCAGATTGACCTGGCCACGCTCCCCGCGGTTCGGCACCCCGGGTCATTTGGGCACCACGAGGCCCTCCAACAACTATGCGTTGAGTGTTTTCAAGTACTCCGCAAGGTTATCGAGGAAGCCAACCCCCACGTGTATATCCGTGGATGGGGGCAGTACGCTGCCCTACGCTTCAGTGCGATTCGCCGACAGCCCGATTCACTGGGTGGCCCTGAGGGTACATCCCCAGGGACGGAAACGGTCAATATGGCTGACCTGTCGGGAGAGGGGAACGGCTTGGAACTTCACGACAGGGGCTCTCCCCCCGAAGACAAGCCGTTGTTGGATCCATCAGTGAGAGTTACTCGTCACCAGAGGAACCTCCTGGGTCTCCCCACGCCCACTGAAGCACGGACGTTGAGCCGAAACGTCAGCAAAGGTAAAGAGCACGGCGGGGCTATAACGCCCGCCGACCCATCTGCCTCCATGCAGAGGGCAGAGGAGGATCCCGAGAAGGCCACGCTACGTCAACAGCTTGCCGAGCAGAAGAAGCTGGTTGACCAGCTCCTCGCCGAGCGCGCTGCAGAGTGGCGGCCTGACTACGGTGATCCTAGGCCAGGACAGCAGGGACAGGAACAACCACCCCTCGATGAGGCTCTCCCGGGCAACCGTGATTATGCCGTGTTTGCCGACAGGGGAGAGGCATTTGCCTATGGCAAGAGGGCGCGGTATGTTTCACCACACCCTCCCGAGCGGTGTGACTACCTGAGAGACCCCGCTCGGATTCCTCCCGCTGCCCCAAGGGCCACTCCGCCCGCCATCCCACGAGTTGCCGAGTTCGACGACCCAGTCGACGACCCGATTGAAGGGCCATGCAATGCGCTCGTGGTTAGAGATCCTCGCCAGGACTGGAACCCATGTCCGGACGATCCGATGGCGGCACTCATCGCCCGCTTGGAAGCCTTGGAGACTCGGCAAGTGACAATCCCACCGGACGGCAAGCCATACCCAGCATGGGTGGATGACATGCCGGCACCTTCGGGATTCGGGAACCCCACTTTCGTCCCCTTTAACGGGACTGGAGATCCGCCACAGCATTTGGCCCATTTCAACTCGAGGTGCGGGCCTATGTTGGGAACTCCGGCGCAGCAGGAGGCCGCTAAGCTTCGCTGCTTTGTCCAGACACTGGAAGGGCCAGCATTTGTCTGGTACAGCCAGCTCCCCGTCGGGTCGATAACTAGCTGGGAGGACCTTCGTAGACAATTCCTCTACCAGTTCAGTTCCATGACCCGAAAGACGAGTATCGCAGACCTCTTCAAGTGCAAGCAGAGGCCTGATGAGCGAGTCGCGGATTTCGTCGCCCGATGGAAGGGTCTCACGTATTCCCTTGACATGCCATTGACTCAGGAGCAGTTGCTGACAATGTGCGTCAGGAACGTCAAGACCGAGCTGGTACCTTCCTTGATCACTCAGAATTACCCCGGAGGGTTCAGGGACTTCTCAGACAAAGCTCAACGTCTTGAGGAATCCCTGCAACAGGCCAGTCAGGCACACCCGCTGCCTCCTATGATTCCTGCACGGAGAGTCAGCAGGGCTGAGCCCGCTGCTGTCGCCCAGATAGAGGCCCCCAGGCCGTTGGAGCTGCTGCCGGTGAGGCCAGCTCCACAGCCTCACAGGAATCCGCCTCCATGGGCTCAGTTCCCGGCCCAGCAGCGGCAGCCCCAGAACCGGCCGGCCCCTCCGCATAATGTACCGCCACAACCCAGGCGAGATAATCAGGGTCCACCTCCTCGGCAGGCCCCTCCAGCCCCTCGACAATACCACGCTCCCAGGGGCCCGCGATACCTGACTTACTCATTTCACGAGGATCAGGTCCCTGGTTATTTCTAGAGCGCCCTGGAGCAGAGGATTGTGCGACTGCCTGAGTGTTGGAGGCCAGAGGAGGCACATCTCACGGATAACCCCCGCTACTGCCCTTACCATCGGGCCCTGGGGCACACCATCCAGCGGTGCTACGTGTTTAAGGATTGGCTCCAAGACCAGATTAACAACAATGTAATCAGTTTGGGCCCAGCTCCAGCACAAGTGGCGGGTGTGTTCGTGGGATCAGATGACGATAGTGATAACGAGGACGAATGGCAGCTGGTCTCCGACCGCGGATCCCAGAAGTATAATAACTGGATGGCCCGCAAGACGACCATTCGCACCCATGGAATCATCCGTGCGCGCTTGAATCAGCCTGAGCCCCCAGAATCCGCGGGTGCTGCTTCGGCATCGTCGTCCCAGCCTGCCTCTTCCGAGAAGAGCAAACAGCGGCGGCGCAAGAAGGAAGAGCGCGCCCCGCCAGTTCCGCCACTATCCCGAACTCTCGGCGATTTCATGCCCCCGTAGATGGGGGTCCCTCCCCGGATCTTCCCGGTGATGAATGATTCGTCTGATGATAGTGTTGGGTACGCTTCGGTTAATACCGTCGAGCTGGTAAATCCCTTTTCGGTTCCCGACGTTGAAGAACACCAGGTGGACCTCCCTAGTGTCCCCGGTCGTCGCCACCGTTGGAGGAACCGCAACAACAGGAGTCGCTGGGGCACGACAGTTGGTACCTCCAGCCAGGCCGTGCACGCCACTGAGACTAGGCAGCAGGCTCAAAACCGAGCTCAGCGTGCGCAGCCCCCCCATCCGGGGGTGACGGATTCGCCTCCGCCACTGTTTGTGGTGTGGGACCAGGCAGAACCGCCTCAGCCACGTCGCGACCAGCTCCGTCCTGCCACGAGTCCATCCCGGCCTCCTGACCCCAGTACGGTGACCACTTCCCGGGCTGCAACCAGTGAACAGCGGGATGTGCCAAGCACCAGTCGGCCGCCGGCCCAACCGGCAAGGCCCGTCATGCCTCCAACCGCAGAGCTACCTCCTGCAACCAGGGGCTCGCGCTTGGCAAGAAAGTATGATGTCCTGAAGCACTTGGCCGACATCCCAGCAAGGCTCTCCATCCTTGAGGCTCTGCGCCTGTCACCTGAGATGCGCGAGGCACTCGCTGAAGCCCTGAAGATCCCCCTCCAGTTTGAGATGGAGGTTGCGGCGGCAGAGGCCTTTCACGCCGAAACGATTGAGGACGCCGAGTGTCAGGCAGTTATCTCATTCTCTAGTGAGGATGAAGACCCTCCTATACAGGGGCACATTCGTCCGTTGTATGTCACTGGCCAGTTCAATGGTCTTGAAGTCTGGCGCTGTCTTGTCGACACGGGGTCTGGGATTAACCTGATTCCAACTCGGACGCTCCGGAGATTGGGGTTGTCTGAGGATGACTTGATTCCCTCCGACCTCAGGATCCAGGGGTACGACCGCATCGAGCGAACTCCGGTCGGCAAGATATGTTTGAAGACCCAGTTCGGTGACCTGGTTGCTAACACCGAATTCATGGTAGTCTCTCAGGACACTGCGTACAACGCATTGATGGGTAGGCCATGGCTCCATCTTCATGCGGCGGTTCCCTCGTCATACCACCAATGCCTTAAATACTCCCTCAACGGTCGAGTAGGCGTGCTTCAGGGAGATGCCCCTCCTTTTGCCTCATGTGAAGCCCGCTATCTGGATGCGGACTATTACAAGAGCAAGGATAAGCAGATCCTGGAAGGTGAGGTTGAGCCTGTCGTTGTTTCAAGTGATCCCTGGGCAAGTTTGGATGACGCTTACGTCCTCCCGATTCAACGGTTGGACGTAGCCATGGTCTCGACGGCCTGTGAGTCTCCTGATGAGATGACCGCGACCGCCCGTGCCAGCACCAGTGGCCCAGCAGGATCTGGTAGCCCCAATGCAGTTTCCAACGCAGTCTCTCCTATGGACGATTCCCCCCCGAGTGGAGAGGACGTGGAAGACGCACCCCCAGCCTTTGAGGAGGGCGTCTCCGCCACGGTCGATGAGTTAGTACAGGTGAACCTTGGAACCGAGGCAGATCCAAGACCCACATTGGTCAGTGCCGCCATGCCCTCTGAGGAGCGGCAGCAGTACGTGGACTTTCTCAGGCAGCACCGTGATGTGTTCGCTTGGGGCTATGACGAGATGCCGGGGCTAGATCCTCAGGCAGCCGTCCACCGCCTTGGTTTCCCGGCGAACCATCGCGGGTTCAAGCAGCCTC
The DNA here is from genome assembly GCA_963277665.1 of Viscum album. NCBI lineage: Eukaryota > Viridiplantae > Streptophyta > Magnoliopsida > Santalales > Viscaceae > Viscum > Viscum album. The sequence continues at coordinate 1,997,321,153 of OY728136.1, forward strand.
CCACGAAGATGAACCCATTCCACGGTGCCATGGTTGAGGCCGAAGTTGACAAGCTTATCAAAGCCAACTTCGTGAGGGAAGTTCAGTACCCCAGATGGCTGGCCAACATTGTGCTGGTCAGGAAGAAGAACGGGCAGATCAGAGTCTGTATCGACTTCTGCGATCTCAACCGCCACTGTCCGAAGGATGACTTTCCCCTTCTAGTGACAGAGCTGTTGATTGACGCCACGGCAGGGTTCCAAGCCCTCTCCTTCATGGATGGATACTCTGGATAAAACCAAATCCGGATGGCCCCTGAGGATGAGGAGTTCACAGCCTTCAGGGCCCCCCAAGGTATCTTTTGTTACCGGGTCATGCCCTTCGGCCTGAAGAATGTAGGTGCCACCTATCAACGGGCGATGCACCGCATATTCAAGCCAATCCTCGGCACACTGGTGGAATGCTACGTCGACGACTTGGTGGTCAAATCGCGCCAGCGTCAGGACCATCTCAAAGATCTTGAGAAAGTGTTCGGCTTCCTTCGGTCTCGCTGCTTGAAGATGAACCCGTTGAAGTGTTCCTTTGGGGTCACCTCTGGGAAGTTTCTTAGCTTTCTGGTAAGATACCGGGGTATTGAGATCGACCCAGAGAAGATCAGGGCGATTAGCCAGATGCCTCCCCCAGGTAACATCCGGGAACTGCAAGGGTTCCAAGGCCACTTAGCCTATATACGCCGATTCATCGCGAATCTGGCCGACAAGTGTAATCCCTTTTCTCGGCTCATGAAGAAAGGTGCCACCTATGTATGGGATAAGGAGTGTCAGACCGCTTTCGAGGAAATAAAGCAGTACCTGCTTCAACCTCCGGTTCTGATGCCGCCTGTATCCGGGAAGCCGTTGGTCCTTTATGTGACCGCCCTGGAACGGTCCCTTGGTGCCCTTCTCGCCCAGAAGAATAACGAGGGAACGGAGAATAGCCTCTACTACCTCAGTCACATGCTCCTCGATGTAGAAGTTAGGTATTCCCCCATCGAGAAGAGCTGCCTGGCGCTCGTATTTGCCGTACAGAAATTACGGCACTACTTGCAGCACCATGAGGTACAGTTGGTTTCTCGGGTAGACCCGTTGAAGTATATCCTGAGCCGGCCTATGTTGACTGGCCGTCTAGCGCGGTGGGCTGTGACTCTCCAGCAGTTCGACATCAGGTATGTGTATCAGAAGGCCATCAAAGGGCAAGCATTGGCAGACTTTCTGGCTTCTCACCCGACCTCCGCGGATCAGCCGCTGGATCTAGGCTTTCCTGATGAGGTCGTCCTCTCGGTCGATCGTGCCGATCCATGCTGGCAGATGCACTTTGACGGTGCCTCCCGGAGCCCCACCGGTAGAAGACTCGATAATCCTAAGCTCAATAGAGTGGGCTTGGGTATCGTCTTCATTACCCCAGAGCAAGCTGTGTTGCCATACTCTTTCCTGTTGTCAGAGGGTTGTACCAACAATGAGGCGGAATACCATGCCCTCATCACTAGCCTTGAGTTAGCTCTCGAGATCGACGTGCCCCATCTGTGTGTGAAAGGGGACTCCGAGCTGGTCGTTAAGCAGATCAATGGCGACTATGTTGTCAGGAAGCCGGAGCTTGTTCCATTGCTGGAGTGCACCCTCCTCTTGATGGCCCAGTTCCCTTCTCGGCCAGAAATTGTCCATATTCCCCGGTCGCAGAACGGTCGAGCTGATGCTTTGGCCAGCCTTGCTGCGTCACTCGCAGAGCCTAAACAGGACAACCTGATCATCCGCGTGACGCACTGCAGGCTCATCGCTCCCGTTATCCCGGAGGGAGATCGCGGCCCATCGGTAAGTAATCTCACCGTGGTTGCCCCTGTGCCTGGAGCCCCGAGTACCATAGATATGGCAGTCGAACCAGCCCCTGATTGGAGGACGCCTTTGGTTGAGTACCTCCAACATGGCATTCTCCCGTCGGATCGGGCCGAGCGCGAGCGAGTTCGACGCCGCGCATCGCAGTTTGTCCTCCAAAGCAGTCCCGGCCTGGAGCAGATCCTCTATAGACGCGGATTTGATGGTGTTCTCCTCCGTTGCCTTCAGGGAGTTGAGATCTCATGAGTCATGCAAGAGGTTCATGCTGGTTCATGTGGCACCCACCAGACTGGGCTGAAGCTGTCCCACCAGATTCGGAGGTTGGGATACATCTGGCCCTCCATGATCCATGACTGCATCGAGTATGCCAGGAGGTGCCATGCGTGCCAGGTTCATGCGAACTTTGTGCATCGGCCGCCGGATCCTCTCCATACCACTAGGTATTCTTGGCCCTTTGCAGTCTGGGGACTGGACGTTGTGGGACCTTACCCGCCGGCGATGGCTTGCCAGTGCCGGTTCATTCTGACCGCCACGGACTTCTTCTCCAAATGGGCAGAGGCGATTCCGCTCAGAGAGTTCAAATCCTATTCTATCGCTGACTTCGTGACCTCAAACATCATTTATCAATTTGGAGTGCCTCACGCTATCCTCACGGATAACGGAGCCAATTTCCGAGCAGCCGAGTTGAAGAAGTTGTACGCCAAGTACAACATTCGCTCGAACCATACATCTCGCTATCATGCGCAAGAGAATGGACAGATTGAGGCGTTTAACAAAACCCTCTCTAACATTCTGCAAAAGATGGTTGGTCAGAACAAGAAGAGTTGGCCGGACAAGCTCCCCAACGCCCTCTGGGCTTATCGGACGACGACTCGCAATTCCACCCAGATGACCCCTTATTCCCTGGTGTATGGAGCTGAGGCCGTCCTACCCATCGAGATCCAGTTACCATCCTTGCGCACTGCATTCTATGACCAGCAAGCGTCGAACAGAGTTGCTGAAGCCCGTTTAGTCGAGTTGGAAGCACTGGATGAGAATAGGCTTCGCGCTTTGCACAACTTGGAGAGGAATCAAAGCAGAATGGCTCGAGCTTTCAATAAGAAGGTTCGCCTCCGCTCCTTCCTGCAGGGTGATCTAGTACTGGACCTAAGAGCACCAATGATCCCCGGCAGGAAGCCGCCCAAGTTGGAGCACAAGTGGGAGGGACCTTTTGTCGTCCACAAGGTCTATCCCAATGGTGCGTACTCCCTAGCGACTATGGATGGTGAGCGTGTTACTCCTCCCACCAATGATAGGTTCCTCAAGCAGTACTTTTCTTAACTGTATGTCGTCCAACATGACGTTAAACTGTACATAGTCCCGCATGACGCTAAACTGCACCTCAAGAACTACGTGTGGCTTGATTCCCATCCTTATGGGATACGTAGGACCGCCTTAACATTCATGTTTCAGGCCCAGCCCCACCCTTCGGGAATTTCCATCCCATCTCGGGCCCTTGGCCCAAGTGCCTCTGGGTATGCGGCGTATGGTGTGAACGCGGGGCTATGCCCTCATCAACGTCGGTTTTCTCGCCACGCTGTATGCCCCCCACGTTTGGGGATGCCTTCCGCTCCCCCCTTTCCTTTTTTCATCCTGCATGACGTTAAACTGCACTTCAAGAACTACGTGCGGCTTGATTCCCATCCTAATGGGATACGTAGGACCGCCTGGACATTCATGTTTCAGGCCCAGCCCCATTTCCCGGGAATCTCTATCCCGCGTTGGGCCTCTGGCCCCAGTTCCCCTCCTTTTTGTGTGAGGAGTATGGTGTGAACGTGGGGATATGCCCTCATTCACGCCGGTCTACTGGTCGCGCCGTACGCCTCCCCCGTGTGTGGGACTACCTCACACCCCTCATCGTCCTGCATGACGTTAAACTGCCTCTCAAGAACTACGTACGGATTGATTCCCATCCTTATGGGATACGTAGGACCGCCTGGACGTTTGTGTTCCAGGTCCAGCCCCGCCTCTTGGTTGATCACGGGGATCTGCTGTCTTTTGGTTGCTCTCAGGGTGAGTCCTCTGACCCTTTCCGGTGATCTGTTAACATGTTTTGGGTACTCCGGTCTATGACCTGTAGTGTCGGATTCAATCCCGACAAGTCCTGTGTTGCTTGTCGGGCCTTGCGCTTCCTCTTGTTCGAGCCTTCACTCAAAGGGATCCTCGTTAGTGGTTTGGTTACGATGCCTCAGTGCTCTCCTACTGCTCCGGGTCGATTTACCAGCGGGTCCTGGGCAGCAAATCGATATGAATCCTGCTCTTGAGCGGTTGATGCTCGTTTTCTTGCCTCATCCTAGGCTGACGCGATCGGATGTTGTGTTGCGAATATGGTCAGTGACATCCTTGATCGCCATGTCGGCTCTTTCAGGCTCTGAACATTGGTTGCGCAGTCCTCATCACACTCCGCCTTTGTGCGTTGTAGTGGAATCTCAACACTCTCTTCATACTGACCTTCAGTACACCTTTACACGTTAGGCAGGCCAACCAGGGTAATGGTGTCTTTCGAGGCTCCCACGATCTGAGCACCAAGGATATATGCTGATGTCCTCCCTAAGGGCCATGTGTAGCTGGACCCTCGTCCCCATAAGGAGGAGGGAGTCGCCCGAACAATCGCGTTCTGGGCCCAGTATAGCTGGAGGCTAGCATCTCTGCCCCTCGGGTGATGGACATACGCAGGCCCCTATCCCAGGATCCTTCTCCTGGAATCGTGCGTGACCGTAGGGCTGGGTATGTTCCCACCTCCGCTGGGTCCGCCATATCGCAATAAGCGGATTCCTCCATGGTCCGAACCACACGACCTTAAACTGTGTTGCCTGGTCTTACCACACGACCGTAAACTGTGATCGTCTTGGCCGCCCGACGAGAAACGGCACTGCATCGTGATGTTTTCCTCGGGGGACACTCACGTTGGGCGCTGGTTAATAACCACGCCATTTATCAATGCCTTTCATGGATTGATTATTGTGGCGACGCCATGGATTTCTTAATCACAGGCATGTCGCTGCACAAAGAAAAACCATCCACCTTTAAGGAAAAACAAGAAATATCAAATACCGCTTCTTCTGTGTGCGAGGGTCAGACCCGCACCCCTCCCCGCGTTGGTGCCCGATTGTGTTGCGCCGCGCTTCAAGAACTACGTGTGGCTTGATTCCCATCCTTATGGGATACGTAGGAACGCCCGGATGTTTGAAACTTTGGGTCCAGCCCCCACCTCTTAGAGATTCCCCCTTCTCTGGGGAATCCGCCGCCTTCGGGTCACCCTCAAGGCGTGTCCCTCGACCCCTTGCAGTGGTCCACCGGTGTCAAGAGTACTCTAGTTTATTTCCAGGAGGTTCAGGTTCATCTTAGTCAGGTTCCTTCCACTTTTCAGGCTTCGTGCTCCCTTTCATTCGGACCCATCGCCTACGCCCTGGGTGGAACCCCCATGAGCGGTCTGGATACAATGCCTCAGTGCTCTCCCACCGACTCGGGCCGGTGCCCCCAAGGGCCTCGGGCAGCAAATCGATATGAATCCTGCGCTTGAGCGGTTGATGCTCGTTTTCTGCCTCATTCCATCAACGGTCAGTGCGATATTGATGTTGCTTTTCCGCCACGGTCGGCAGTACTCCCATATCGTTGCGCCGGTGCCCCCAGTCCTTGAGTGAATGGCCGCATGATTCACATTACATTTTCCACCTCCCATTCTGACCAGGCGAAACCTCGACACTCTTGACACTATCCCTCAGTGCATCTTTGCATATCCAGGGGATAGGACCACGATGTGGTGTACTTTGAGGTTCCTATGGTCTGAGCTCTAAGACCTTAAACTAAGATCTGCCTCTATGGTCCGAGCTCTAAGACCTTAAACTAAGATCTGCCCCTATGGTCCAAGCTCTACGACCTTAAACTAAGATCTCCCTAAACGGGGTTCTACGTCCCATATGACGTTAAAACTGCACTCTCAGAACTACGTGTCGCTTGATCTCCAGCCTGATAGAGTACGTAGGAACGCCCGGGCATCTCGACTCGGGTCCAGCCTCAGGGATCGCTAAGTCCCGCCCCTCCTCGTCGGCGGCCGTCTGGCCTGGCTTCTGGTAGAGTGGTGCAGTTGTGATATTCTCCCCGATTCAGCTCAGGATGCCCCATTGTAATGATGGGAAGCGACAGTTTCCTCGTCAAAGAGGTTCTGTCTGAGAATTGGGGTGATTCACGGCCAGATTAGTGCATCCGCCTAATACGCTTTCCCCACGGTGGCGCAATTTTGGGAGTGTTAGATTCTGTCTGAACAAATCATCACTTCGCCCCACGCTTCGCATGCACTGTTGATCCGTATTTCCACCCTTTTGCCTGAAGGAACCCCCAAAGTGGTATTGATGATGACATGTGATCCGCCTCCTGCAATATGAATGATGACCTTTGGTCCGTCTATTGCAGTAGTATGGTCGATTGATCCATTGTCCGCTTTCCGTCTTGGGCATTTCCTGGAAGGCCGACCGTCGTGGATCTCTAAATTCGGGACACGCGATTCACCCTTTCTCATTTCCCTATGTTCGGATAAAATCTCAACGCCCCTAGCGTTGTCCCGCTCGTGTGTCGGAACAAGTTGGGGGGATGGTACATTGATTAGGTCTGAGGTCTCCCTTCCTAGGAATGACCACCCTCTCTTCTTTAGAAATCCAGGCCCAATTGTGGATGCCTGAAGCTTGGTTAACGCTCCCGCAAGACAATGAATTGTGGTTGAGCATGTTAAGCCAAAAGATGCAGATAAATATATTGGTTCATACAAATGGATCAAAGTATTGAGTAGCGGAAGAAAAATGTTCTGGGAATGGCAAAAAACAAAGCCCCTAGGGATCAGCGTGCTGAATGAGTCTTTCCAACGCCGCTACCCTTTGGCTGGCGGCCTCCAGGGCTGCTTCTCGCTCTCTGCATGCCCTCTCTTCGTCGGCGGTCGCAGCACGCAGTTCGTCGATCCTGGCTTGTGCACGCTCCTGCTCGACTTGAAGTATGACCATCTGCTGGCCCGCCTCCGTCAGTTGTACCTGGGCGTCATCCAGCTGGGCCGTCAATTGCTCTACAAGCTCGGTGCACGCTTCTACGAAGGCCTCCTTCTCTGCCGCCTGCCCTTCTAGGCGCTGGACTTCCTACTCCGCCACAAGGAGCGCCCGCGTGTTCTCCGACATGTCCCGACATTGTGCGATGTCGGCATGCCGGCGGCTCTCGCTCATCTTTTCGGCCATGAAATCACGGACCGTCAGATGGAGGCGTTGAGCATCAGCTCCCTCGGCACACAGGAAGCGCAGCCAGGTTTGAATTGATCCCATGCGCCCCAGCCACTCCGATGGGTCTCGTTTGAGGAAGAGTTGGATGCACTTCCACCCCCTGCGGCGCGTTATCTAGCTCTCCTCGACCGCCTCCGCGTCCGAGTCGTCCATCTCCTCGGGGTCGGCAGGCCGGTAGGCAGGGAAGGCAGCCAGCAGGTCTGCTGCAGGGTCCGCCCCTGGGATGTCCTCACGGGGGATAGGTTCCCCAACATCTGGGCGACCTTCTTCCCTCGCCCCAGCGGCGTTGGCACCCTCGTCAGCCCCCGACCTCTCTCTGATGGCAGCACCGCCGGCGTCCGCTGCCCCCTGATCAGCAGTTGGTGGGGCCGACTCGGTGTGAGAAGTCTGTTCCGGAGCAGGCGGCATGTCTGCCACCGGTCCACTCGTGGATGGCTCGGGTTCGGCAGCCCGACGAGCCTCCAGTGTTGAGATCACTGCGCAGGGCATGCCGTGGTTAGTCACGGATCGTCAACGGCAAGCACCAACAGTACGGTAAGGAGACTTACGGGAATCCAGAGCGTCATCTTCCACTGTCCCGGCCGCCGCAGGAGCAATTGCAGCAGGGGACCCTTCAGCGCTTGTCAATTCAATGATGGGTGTCTGGCCCCCGCCTTGTCCTGCTGGCGCCTCTCCTACTCCCACTGAGGATGACTGACCAGCATCCGTTCACTCCTGAGAAAGGTAGAGAAATGGGTTAGAAGCTGCATAAGAGAATGGATGAAGCGGGTTGAGTAGGGATAGAAGCGGACCTCGAGGAGCTCAGTGATATCAATATTGCCAGAGCCAGCCACCTCGCCGCTCTCCCGCGGGCTCCCCTGATGGGACCTTCCCTCGGAGCCTTCATCCTCCCCCGTCTCCACCTCTTCCTCGGGGTCATCATTACTATCATCTTCCTCCGGCGGCATCTGTTCTGGAGCAGGCTCTAGACCGAGCATCACCTTCACCAGAAGGGATGGCTCCGCACGCTGACCACGTTGGCGCGCGTACTCATCCATGGCCGTCAGATACGCATACCGTCGGTGGAAGTTCACCCTGTCGGCGACCTGAAGGCGCCCGACCTCTGGCAGATGGATTCCTTCGCTGGTTATCTTCTGCCAGATGATTTCGGTCCCCAGCGACTGCCGCAGGGTCATCCAGGCCGACCACAGCGCTGGGAAGACTGCATCGTGGGAGGGTTCGAGCAGACGCCTTACCTGCTTCCCGGGCCGCTCCTCGACCACCGCACGTGCCCCCTCTCTGGGCGCTGAAGTCGTGGCGGCAGCCTGCGATGTGCCTGCCACCGAAGTCCCTGCCCGCGCCGGCTCCGCTGCTTGGCGCGCCTCCGTTCTCCCCCGCGTGATGGCGCCTCGCCTCCTTCCTTGACGCCCGGTCTCCGCACGGGTGACCTCGAGCCGCCGAACTGGCTTCCGTAGAAGCCCCTCGGGGTACGCGATGGCCCAGTGTTCGGCGTACTCGGTTGCCAAGCCTGCGTCGACCCCGGTAGGAGGGAGAGTGATGACGTCGCCAGAGCCGAAAGCGGAAAACATTAGCCACATCTGGAGAAGGACGCAAGGGTTCGTCTCCTCCCGGACAGCAGTGAATACCCTCTTCAGCATCCGTTGAAGGCACCTGAACTGACTGGCGAACCGGGTTGGCACGTAAGGCTCGCAGATCACCTTCCCGTCGATCCGAGCCACGAGCACCCCGCCCCGCATGCTCAGGAAGTATTCGTGCTGCTCCAGCGGACCCTGTCCATTGTCGATCATCTGGCCAACGGGAGTGGGGAATGGGCTGAAGTTGAAATTGGCATGATTGCCAATCCGAATCCTCACGCCCTCCTCATTTAGGGTCATCGGAGCGACCCCCGCGATGTTCAGCAGGGAGGGTCGCAGGTCGTTGCCCGGAGGAATGACGGCGTTTGGAAACGTGTACCCACCGAGGTGAGCAGCCACCCAGCCGTGGAAGAATTGAAAGGGCCCACAGACCCTTCATGGCGACCCCCCTCGCGAGATGCGTCCCAGGATGGCGTACAGCTTAGCCAGCACTGGGACCCCGAGGTTGTATCTTTTGTTGGCGGCCATGGCGCCCGCCATCGCCAGTGTCGCCGGGCGGACGCCCATCCTCGCGTCCCGCACTAGCAGGAGCCACCCACTCAGAAAGGCGGCCAGGAATGCCGCATACCGGACATTTGGGTCCTGGGCCTCGATGACGCGGTACCCCCATGAACGGTAGTCTCCCGTCTCCAGGACCCGCCAGTACGACCCGTTCCGGCTCCTCTGAGCCGCGGTCGGGCACCGCTTCCCCCTGCCTGGCATCTTGACCGCGGGGTCATGCTCCAAGAACTGGATGAACCACTCCTTGTAGGCTATTTCCTTGTGGAAGTCCTTGACCCCGAGCCGCTCCGTAGCCAGGTCCAGTAGATGCCATGTCAGGATGGGAGTCCGTGACCTGTCGCCCCAGGTGTTCCTCGGAGGCAGGAACTCATCGTATTGGTAACCCTCCAGCGGGATACCTTTGATGCAGTGGATGTCCCAGAGACCGATGCTGACCTCCCCATGGTGAAGATGGAAGGTGTTAGTATCCGGGGACCAGCGGGTGAACAGCTCCGGCCCGAGCTCGGACTGCTGGTAGAAGTGGAACTGCGACGTCCACACCGCCTCAAACAGGCCGATGTACCGCAGCTCCTCCGCGAAGTGATCGCAGGTGTGGCGTACCCAGAACGCCCAGGCCCACTCACTGGTGAAATTGCCCCCAGACCGCAAGTCCCAGTCCTTCAGCCAGCCCTTGGTGTCGTCAATGACACTCTGGAGATACATGCTCGAGTAGAGGGCTGGAGAGTTCTCCGCAGCAGGCTCACTCCCGGCGATGGTTCGTGTCCTCGGGTTCAGGACATAGACATCTAAGTGCCTGGTCTCCCTGGAAGGATGCCCATTGTTGGTGATGTTATAGCGGGGAAGCTCGTCCTCCCGAGTCACCCAGGTCCGTGGCGCATCAACCTCGAACCCTGGCACCGGAACCTCATCCAGGATGCCATAGTTCCAGAGCGGCAGGTTGTCCGACAGCGGATATGTCTTCTGGGCCGGCGTCAGCAAGTCGAACAAGGATTGATTGTTGGAAACAATCTCCTTGGCTCCGTAGACCTCCCCGTTCGCCGCCATCTCAGCTCTGCGAATGGCGGCATCCCCCTCGTTCACTTGATTCGCGGCCATCTCAGAAGCTCCGGGAGTCGTGTGGGTTAAGGGATGGGGTGCGCGGAATCGGAGGAGTCTGGTGGAGAAGTTTGGGAGTTGGCGCGTAATCCTAGTGGACGGCGCGCAATTGGGAAGTCTGTCACGTAAAACCCCAGGTTTTCGCGCAAAAAACAGGCCGAAATCCGTATCGGTTTGCGCGACGAACGGGTGAATTTCGCGCCGGCGAGGAAAATTTCGCGCACGAGAGCTTGGAAGCTTATCGCGTGGAAAGCCTTTGTACGGAACGCGGAACCCAGGACCCCTATTTATAGGCGAGGCCGGGTGGCCGTGCCGCGCGGAAAGCACTTTGCGCGACCGAGGAAGCGAATTTCGTGCCTGACGCCCTTTTTGCGCGCCCAGGTCCCGCGCCACCCAAGACTTCGGCATTCCGGCGTCTCCCTCGGAACCCGATCGTTGCGACCTCTCGCCGATCAGATTCCAAGGGGGGGCTTTTGTAGACGCCGGAAAAGTCCGTTGTTCCCAAACGAAGTTCCGGATGAGGAAAGCGAGGTCATATTTGGAGTCAGAAGCATGTTTCGGAGGGCCCGGAGGCCATGCGCGGAATTTTGGAGGTCCGCGCGCAAAGTTGAAGTTAGGCGCGCAAGCTTCCTGGGATGCGCGCAATGCGCTGGGCCGGCGCGCAATTTTACGCGCCCGTGGCCCGCGCGACTCTCTTGCGCGCCGGGCCCCGATTCCGCGCCCACGAAGGAAGTTGCGCGCCCGCGAACCGGATTCCGTGCCCGGGGTTGCCTATAAATATAAGGCGACCCCCGACGTTTTGGTGGTTGCCGGAATTCAAAGGGTCGCTCGTTCGCGCAATCCAACCCCCTCCGCGCGCAATGCCGACCTTCAGGTAACCTCCTTTCTTTCGCACAAGAAAGCCTCGGGGTTCGCCTTTGCGCGCAATCCCTTTGGCTCCTTTCCTTTGATTAACTCCTCACCCGAAGGCCTTCGCGCGCAAAAGAAGCCTCTTGCGCGCCATTGCCCCCCGGGTGCGTTCAATCCACCCGATTGCGCGCACCCCCCTTTTCAAAGTGGCCATTCGTTAAAGAATGGGTCGTTGCCCCCGCGCGCTATCAGAGGCCCGGTGCGCGCAATCTCCATCTTCCGCGCGCAAAGCGCTGGCCCAATTGCGCGCCAGCCCGCCCATTTGCGCGCCGACCCGCGGTATTGCGCGCCAAGTTCTTCTTTTGCTCGCAAACCGCCAGGGTCACCCCCTTTGACCCCCTGAGGGTACCCACCTGCGTGGCGCCCGATGATCTTCATCCCGGGTTCCCGCATCGTGCGTTGTCTTCCCGTGCGGCCCTCCAGGCTCGCGCGAAGTGACACGGACCCATCGGTGGCAATCTTCGTCCGCGCGACAAGACGTTAAACTGCCAAGCATCTACGTCCGCGCAACAAGACGTTAAACTGCCAAGCATCTTCGTCCGCGCGACAAGACGTTAAACTGCCAAGCATCTTCGTCCGCGCGACAAGACGTTAAACTGCCAAGCATCTTTGTCCGCGCTGCAAGACGTTAAACTGCCAAGTGTTTCGTCCAACATGACGTTAAACTGTGCTACGTCCGTGCGACAAGTCGTTAAACTGCCAAGCATCTTCGTCTTCAACACACGACGTTAAACAGTACTTCGTCCGGCAAGATGTTAAACCGTCCGCATCACCCGATCTCGTGCCTTGCACGCAGGGTCCCCCCCCCGGTTTGGATGTGGCCCCCACCTGCTCGTCTCTGCAGGGATGTCGGGATTGGAGTGGCCTTCGCCCACGGGGGTAGGGTATTACAAACCCCTAGTTTCTTGTGGGGGACTGCACATGTGTATCTCCATTGTGCTTCCCCACTGCCGAAGCCAGTAGAGGGCGTGACTGGGATCGAGGTCTCTCACCTCCGGCCCGAGTCCCCCTCCAACTGAGTTTTGCCGCACTCAGGTTGCCTCAGTGCGTAAGCCCTGACAGAACGAACTACGTGGACTTTGATCCCTGTCTCCTAAACAAGGTACGTAGGAAGCCTCCCTGAGGTTCAAGCCCACCACCTGGTCGTCCCGGTCATATTCACGTCAGTTCGTCCATCAGTGGACCCCTCCCAGGTTCACATTCGCGTCGATTCACCTATGAATCCGCCCTTGTGGGGGACTGCACATGTGTATCTCCATTGTGCTTCCCCACTGCCTTTTTCTATTTCTCTCTTCAACGTCCAGCATGACGTGAAACTCTGATCCACCCGGCCGTTCCATCCCCCTCTGTGCGAGGTGGTTCGGTTCAATCCTTCGCCCGGTAGCCTCGACCTCCTTGTGAGTCGGCTTGCCAACGTCCAGCATGACGTTGAACTGTATATCTGAACTACGCTGACTTTGATCCGCGCTAACGCGCGGTACGTAGGAAGCCTCTATGGGGTCCAAGCTCTTCACTCCATCATCCATCCTGATCCTTACCCGGGCCTCCACATCTCGGTGGGGTCATGCCATTTCATTCCACTCCACTTTACTCAGGAAGCCGCCCATGTGCTGGCCCCAGCATCGGAGGTTCCCCGCAAGGGGTTCTGTCATCTGATCCACTCCCCGTGTTGATCAGTCCGATGCCGTCCCCGCTGGACGTTAAACTCGCGGCATACCCCGTGTTAAACATGGGAAGCTGAGGAAAACCTCAGGTAATGCAGTTCCCCGCACCCAGCGCGGGATGCCTCAGGCCATCACGCCTTCGAGAAGCCCTATTAGGGACGGAAGGCAGACATGCAGAGCCGCAGTGTTAAGACACGCCCCCAACACCCAGAGCTACCTGGTCTCCTCACCGCAGGTTGCTGCCCCGACCAGACTCCTTGGAGCGTCCGGGCGGAAGCAGCGTAATTAACCGGTGTCCATGGAGACATGGCGCTGGGAACGAGATTCACGAGCACGTCTTAAATCTATGAGGGAGACCCGGATTAGGCAACGATTTCCAAGGAGACGTCCACGGAAGGAGGAGCCGACATCCCATCATCCCGGTTTCGATCAAGGAGCAGACGCCCCTGAATAAGGGATGGATGATTCCCGCCTTTGGAAAGAGGGACTGCGGGGCCACAAGCCGTTCGCCCATCCCCTCGGGTCGACGGGCACACGTGCGAACGCGTCCTTGCGGAACAGCATCGGAACAGAAACCCGACGCACATCCGCACTGAAACACCAGTAATAACAATTTTACACACAACTGAATATGTGCGAAGGCCCCAAATCTTTCTCACACCCTTTTAGGTTTTTTTAATGAAACTTTTATACCATGCATGCAAGATTTAACTTTTTTCACAAAACACCTCTTGCGCACAACTTTATTCTTGCATGCAACTCTCTTCTTGCGCACAAATTATTCTTCTTGCATGCAACTCAATTTCTTTCACACTCTCTACTTTTCTTAATATTTTTCCGCACCTCAGAGCTCAGGATTTCTCTAAGTGTGGAGCACACCAAAGGTCAGGGGATCACCTCTTATTTATAGACCTTGTCGACCCCTGTGTGCAAAAACCCCAATTTGTCACACAAGATCCTAATGCATCATGCAAAACCCCATCTGACATTGCCTTGGGAGTGTAATTCACGCATTACACAAAATCCCATTTGACGTCACCTTGGGTGCGTAAGTCATGTGTCGCACAAAACCCCATTTGACGTCGCCTTGGGCGTGTAAGTCACGCATCGCACAAAACCACATTTGACGTCACATTACATGTGTAACTCTCTTTTACACCAGCCTCATCTTTAGCGCACTTCTTTGAATCTTTCACGCACATCATGCCTTTGCCATTTTTTGAAGTTTGGACCTCAAAACATGACTTGCATGCAAGATTCCAAACTCCCTTCAATCTTGCGTGCAAAAACCAATCTTGCATGCAAAACCCAATCTTTCCCTCAAGCCTCTCCTTTTCCAGATTTTGATGTTCAGATCATGGACCTCCACTTGCGTGTAACATACCAAGCCATATTCAAACTTGAATGCAACATCCTTAAAATGTTCTTTTATGTTGTCTCCAAATTGTATGTTCCTTTTTCATTATTCTCTTCACTTAATCCCATAACCATTCTTCAGCTTTCATCATGATATCCACTATCATGATATGTATCCTTTGATCAAACATCTTTAGCATTGTCAGTTTTCAGTGGGAAGCACTGAAACATCCTAATATTCTAGCAGCATCATTCCTTCCAAGAAAAACTGTATATGAACGGCATCATCATTTCTCCCTCTTTCTTTCATAAGTCTTGCATCACAAGTTCTCTTAAATTATGATATTTGTGAAATAAAAATAAGCAAAGTCTCATCTGATTTTCCAAGTACTTTACAAAGTGATTTGATTTATCTTCTTTGACAACAAAAGAAAACACTCTATAACAGCAAACTCTTCTTACTTCCTTCTCCATCCAATTTGGTCCCAAAAATCTCCCCCTTTGGATTTTGTTTCCAACCAAGATTCATAAATCACTAAACATTTTAACCTCAAGAAATGGATCACTTATCAACAATTCTAATCCTACGTGAGAAAACTCATTGTAGGAAACAAGAATTATTGACAGCCAAAACCATGTTGTCCAAAAGTAGTGACTATGAAATTTCATGATTATATCTCCTTATCCTTCTTTAGATCATCTTTGTAATGACCTGCATTTTGAACTAGGTTAAAAAGTGGGTGAAATTGAACTTTTTCAATTACTGAATGGGTTGTTTTTAGAATCGAGATTCAGAACAAGGTTCAGAAGGTTTGAACCCTTATTTTTAATGTTTTTGGGGTTGGGCAAAGGCCCGGGAAGTTTCTCGAGTGTCTCGAGGTGTTTTGGGTGCATCGTACCTGAAGAAGACTAGTTTTTAAGAATAACAGAAGGCACACAGTTGGTGAATGGTTTCCCAAACCGTGCGGCCCAAACCGTGTGGCTTAAAATAGGGAGGAAGAGGATTCTGCATGGCCTGCGCACAGTTTCCCAAACCATGCAACTAGCCCATTCAGGGTGCCTGGGTGTCTAGTAGAGGACGCACGGCATGTGCACGGTTTGGAAAAATGTGCGGGTCAAACCGTGCGCGGACCACCTATTTGGGTTTTTGGTATATTTTAAATGGTTTTAAAATTAAAAGAAAAATAAAAACAAAAACCTAATTAAATAATCCTCTCCCCTCTTCCTCATAAAACCCACATGAACCCCTCCCCATTGGAGCCACCGGCCTCACGCGAGTCCTCCCTCGGCTGCACCTACTTCCTCCTCCGTTCTTGGCGATTCCTCCTTCGAATCTCCATGGGTTGTGTGGAAGGTCCCTCATGACCTTGTTGGTGTGCGTACGACATCCACTGCCAAAGGGGAGGCAGATTGCAGTGATTTCAATCTGTCGGTTTGATTCTGAGGCATAGGTCTTATGTGAAATCACATATGCCTCGTGGGGGAGCAGCGGCGGCTCTTAGTTAGAAAGCATCAAGATCTGGAGTGGATGGATGGAACCACCTTGAGGTAGGTACCTATCCATGACCTTTTATTTAAAGTGAAGCATTTAAAGAGTTTAATACTGCATTGTTTTAGTATTTTGATTATGCAAGTTTAGTCGATTAAATGCTTATGTGCAAATCGTGTGAATTGTAGGAATAAGATAAAAGAGGTTGTTTGGTCACTAAACTAACAATTTAATAATAAAACCCCTCGATCAGAGGTTCACTATCTTCAAGACAAAAGTAGGAAGTAGACTTACATGCTTGCCTGCTCTATTTTTCTTAGTTCCATTCTCATAATTTGACATCATGTTTGGTGCTTAGCTTTTCTTGATATGGCCTTTAGAAATGTTCTTAAATGGATTGACCTTAGTGATCTGACAGTTGTTTCCCTAAGCACCTAACTAGTTCATCATAATGTGTAATTGTAATTTTCCTTAAGATGAGGGGGTTAAATAAATTTGATTAGAATGGATTAAATGAGATGGTGGAAACTAAGTGAAAAGACTATGATGCTTGTATTACTAATCGTCCTTCCAGTTTTAGGCAACTTGATGGAATGAGTATTTGAAATGCATAGGAGGTATTGCCTTATGTATTGTAATATAAAACTGATGATGAATTTGTAGATTATGAATGTGGTATTTCTATTTGAAATGCATAAGAGGTATTGCCTTATGCATTCTAATGAAATTGTGATAATGATTATGAGTGATTATGGATGGGAGGAATTCATACCCCATTCTATCTTCTGTGTATGATTGTGAATGGGAGGCATTCATACCCCATGCTATCTTTTGTGTATGTTTATGAATGGGAGGCATTCATACCCCATGCAATCTTATGTGTATGTTTATGAATGGGAGTCATTCATACCCCATCCTATCTTCTGTGTATGTTTGTGGATGGGAGGCATGCATACCCCATACCAGCTTATTCTGAGTATGGGTGGGAGGCATGTTACCCCATGCCAGATGTGATCTCTATACATGTATGGAAGGGATTCATTCTTACCCCTTTCCAGTTGACTTATAGGGACAATAAGCATTCTTACCTCGTGCCTTCTAATCTCGATTAATGGGTGGGATGCATTCTTACCCCACACCATCTATGATCTAAATGCATTTATATTTATATATATATATATATATGGTGACATGGTCAGGTTTCTTCACCGGAAACAAGACGAAGCTGGTATAACTGTCAGGTGTCCCTTGGGAACCTGGACGGGTGTTATTTACTTATGTACTTCTCCTTACTTATTTCTCCACACCCGCTCACTTTTTAATTATTATACACAGTCTAGATTGGGTTTGACACCGGTGGTGCTGGCCTACTGAGATTTATATCTCACACACTAATTAGGCTGCCATTGCACTGGGGTACCCAAGTAGACCTTCTTTCTTGCAGGAGCTAGGTTGTGTGTTGTGCTATTTGTACCTGACGAGTTAGGAGCAAAGGACCAAACAGAAGCTTGGGATGCTCAGGAGATCGCTCGTCGGGCCTTGCTGTCTTTTCTTTATTCTTTTTCATTGTATAGTAAGCATGTTATATTGTTTCATGTTTTCACATTGTATCATTCATCATCCCTATATCGTGTAAACTGGCTTTGGACACCCTTTATAAAATGGTTATCACCTATCTTTGGATTCTGTCTTTCAATTATTTTCTACTTCCGTTATTGAATGTCATTTACTCTGATAATACCGTTGTGTTACTCTAACATGAGGGTATAGTCTCCCCATTATCACCTCCTGAGGCCCTCACTGCTAGTCGGCAGCCTCTGGCATGTGGGGAGATGTGCTTGAGGTCGTGTGACCCACCGGTCCGGCCACCGGTTTGATGGTAAGCTGGGCCGGGATATTACAAAGTGGTATCAGAGGAGTTTCTTTTTTATGGTTTGTTTTACTATTTAGCGACAGTAGACAGGGATAGTAAGGAGATGGAATTTGGTAATAAGTTGTACTTGGGAGTAGCTAACCCGTGTACAGAAAAAATCCAAATTGCCTCGAATGAAATTATTATTTTAATGATTTTGATTATTATGGTTGATTTGATTTCACCATTGGGTGATTGACATGGTTTCTGTTGATACTGTTGATGCAATTGTGGGTTCCATTTCTGTTTCAACCCAATGATACGAGGGTATTCCATTTCATGTATCATATAGGAACTTTATTAGAAATCACATGTCATGCATTATTCCATGCCATCTAGGATGCATTAGTTGATGCCTGCTGTTGTGATAGGTGTTGTGGTGGTTATTCCATGCTTCTTTGATATAGCATGTTTCTATGTTACTGCTTTCAATAACATGCTAGGTTTAGTTAATATGTTATTGGTTGCTTTGACCAAATTAAATGATTGCAATTACGACGGGAGCCAATTTTCAGTTTTAAGGTGTATGGGCGCCTTATGGCTGGGAAAGGGTAACCTGTGTAATCAGATTTCTAGAAAAAGGGGATTCTAAATTCAAATTTTAAAATGAGTTTGGTTTTGATTAAAGGGATCCAAATTCCAAACTGTAAAGTGTATGGGTGCTTTACAAATTGGTAGTTTGCCACCCATATGACTGGATGATTTCTTTGAGCATGTTTAGTTCTAGAATGTAATTTTTTTCGTCTAATGGGATCCAAATTTCAACCCATGGAGTGTATGGGCACTTCATGAGTTAGAAAATGGCAACCCATAATGAATGTGATGGTAGCATGCTTTGCAAAATGCTTATTTGTGAGAAAGATGTTTGGAATTGATCTGATGTGAATTGGCTTGTTGGGACCCTCGTAGGTCGCTTGAATTGTTTAAAATGATTTTTACTATGATAAATTGCCAGAATAAGACGGGATGTATGATAAATTTTTAGTGACTAAAAGGAACTTTTTTGAGACTTGCCTACTTTGCTTTGAGCTGTTTTTTAAAAATGATCAAGTGCCTAGTGCTTTTTGTTTTTGAAAGGGTTACTTGAAGTTTTGAATTGAATCTTTTAATGTGATTAAAATATTGAACGTGATTAAATACAAAGGGCTTGGAAAAGGAACTTATAGTGGTGTCCTCCTTTGAAACCTTGTGTGAGGGTAAGTTAAGTCTTTCTTGTGAGTGCCTTGAGATGGAACCATAGCTATTTTCCTTGGAAGTTTTTTTTCTTTTGGAAAATGACTTGAATGTTAGGCTTGAGCCGATGACTTTTGTTGGGCGTGACCAAGTGCTTGGGTCGATGCTTATTTTACGTGAGGGGCTGGCCTATGGTAGGTATAACCCTTAGGGTTTCAGTGTCTTTCTTGTACGATGAGATTTTAGACGTTTGGTATCATTCAGGTTCCATTTTCCCTTGTAGGACTTTTAGTTTCCAATGACGCCCTTGGTCGGACAGGTGGTCATGCTTCTTTTGATCTTGTTATAGAATTGAGCATCGGGTAATGCTCTGTAGACATGCCTTGGGAATGATTGGTTTCTTTTTGATCGTTTGACTCCTTATTTAATGGATGATTGGTAAGTCATTGTCCATGTGAACGGTCGTATAATGTAATACAACTTTCGGTTAAATCTCTTATGCTGTTGTGTACGGTCTTGGGTCATCTCCATAGTAGAGTGACCTGAGCATTTGAGAATTAATTTGTCCCAATGCTTAGAATGATGTTCGGAAAACTCAGGTGGTTGACACACCGGTCTTGTTTCTTTGGTTTTATTGGGAATTTTGACGTGGTGATCATGGCTCGGAGGAGCGACGCACGTCCGTTTAATCATTATGGACTAGTTTGCGTAAGGGAAGCTGGTCTTTTCTTCTTTTGGGGACACCGACGCTTCTAAGGTGGGAAGCGTCGTGTCAGTTTAGTGAAGTGTGTTCTTCCAGGTAGAAGGAACACTTCAAGAAAGAGAATTTGGGAATGGTCTCATTTGTTTGAATGACTTTGCGGCTTGCAGGTGTCGTTATGCGTCAATGATTGCTTGACAGCATGACTTTATCTAGTTGGCAGTGTATGAAACCCCCTTTTTAGAAACACCATTGGTCATGGAGGAATTTGGTGGTAAGTCTTGAACGATCACAGAATTCCTTGTGTAGGAAAAAGGCATTGTGATCAGTTTGAGATCTCTGTGTGTCGGCAGGTGAAGCCGAGTTTCTCCTTTAGAGTCGACCAGGGGTGGTTTGACTGTTCTCCTTTCCAGTTTTTGGGTATGACTAACTGGAATCCTTTTAAAATACTTTTAGTGTACTATGTTATGTGACGAGCATGTCCCCTATCTTTTTTTCATCCTGGATGTGCTAAGATAGTGTCGGTCTTACGTCGTGCTAATGTTTTTGAAAGTTGTTGAGCTCATTTGGTTGTTCTCTTTTAGCATGGCACGAGGGATGCATGGTTTCTCTCATGGTATGATCTTAGAGACATCACTAGGATTTAGGTGTGATCTTCGGTGAACATTCTCATAGTGAGTGTGAGATGCCTTGGGAGGAGGCATCGTTGTTCATCTTATAAGGCGTCGGCCGTTTAAGTCAGGCATCTTCTTGAATAGTCAGTCGGGGTGGCTTGAATTTTTTCTTTTTTGGAGTCAGCCGGGGTTGTTCATGAACAACTGGCTCGACTTGGGTTTTGAGGTCGATAGGGAAATCTACCAGTTGATCTTTTCAAAATCACTCTAGGTGCGTCATTGGAACGCTTGGAGCGTGCTTTTTAAATCTAGGTAAAAAGGAGAAGTTGTGGTTTGAATCTTGATTGCTTAATGTTAAAAATCTAAGGTGGGAAGTACCTTTGATTGGTTACTTAAAGAGACGATGATTTGATCATGTCTTTGAGTTGACAGGCTCGGGTGAAAGTCGTCTGTGTGTTTCGGTTGAAAAATGAGCATTGGCTTGGGTGTTGACAGCTTAAGCATCGTGTGCTTAAGTGGATGTTTGTTAGTGCATAGGACGTTTGGAAACGTAACGTGATCATTTGAATGAAGCTTCACGACCCTTGTAGGGCGAGTGAGGTATGTGTTGTTCCCAATGTCTTCTTAGGGATGAGAAGTTCTAATTTGGGAAGGTTGTAATGACCCACATTTTGAACCGGGTTAAAAAGTGGGGAAAATTAAACTTTTTCAATTACTGAACTGGTCGTTTTTAGAATCGGGCTTTGGAACGAGGTTCCGAAGGTCTGAACCCTTATTTTTAATGTTTTTGGGGTTGGGCGAAGGCCCGAGAATTTTCCCAAGTGTCTCGAGGTGTTTTGGGTGCATCGTACCTGAAGGAGGCTGGTTTTTAAAGAATAATAGAAGGCGCACAGTTGGCGCACGTCTTCAAAAACCGTGCAGCCCAAACTGTGCGACTTAAAATTGGGAGGCAGAGGAGTCTGCACGGCCTGTGCACGGTTTCCCAAACTGTGTGACTTGCCCGTGCGGGGTGCCTGAGGTGTCTAGTAGAGGCCGCACAGCTTGCGTACAGTTTGGAAATCCGTGCGGGTCAAACTATGTGCGGCCCTCCTGTTTGGGTTTTTGGGATATTTTAAATGGTTTTAAAATTAAAAGAAAAATAAAAACAAAAACCTAATTAACTAAGCCTCTCACATCTTCCTCACAGAACCTGCACGAACCCCTCCCCCTTAGAGTCGTCGGCCTCACGCGAGTCCTCCCTCATCCACACCTCCTTTCTCCTCCGTTCTTGGCAATTCCTCCTTCGAATATCCATGGGTTGTGCGAAAGGTCCCTCGGTACATTGTTGGTGTGCGTACGACATCCGCCGCTGAAGGTGAGGTGGATTGCAATTATTTCGATCCGCCGGTTTGATTTCAAGGCATAAGTCGTATGTGAAATCACATGTTCCTTGTGGGGGAGTAGCAATGGCTCTTAGTTAGAAAGTGTCAAGATCCGGAGTGGACGGATGGATCCACCTTGAGGTAGGGTCCATCTCCTAGCCCTTTTATTTAAAGTGAATCATTTAAAGAGTTTAATACTGCATTGTTTTGGTATATTGATTATGCATGTTTAGTCGATTAAATGCTTCTGCGAAAATCATGTGAATTGAAGGAATAAGATAAAAGAGGTTGTTTGGTCACTAAACTAATGATTTAATAATAAAACCCCTCAGTCAGAGGTGCACTGCCTTCAAGGAAAAAGTAGGAAGTAGACTTACATGCTTGCCTGCTCTATTTGTCTTAGTTCTATGCTCATACTTTGACATCATGTTTGGTGCTTAGCTTTTCTTGATATGGCCTTCAGAAATATTTCTAAATGGCTTTCCCTTAGTGATCTGATAGTTGTTTCCCTAAGCACCTAACTAGTTCGGCATAACTTGTAATTGTAATTGTCCTTAAGATGAGGGGGTTAAATGAATTTGATTATAATGGATTAAATGAGATGGTGGAAACTAAGTGAAATGACTATGACACTTGTATTACTAATCGTCCTATCAGGTTTAGGCTACTAGATGGAATGAGTATTTCAAATGCATCGGAGGTACTGCCTTATGCATTGTAATATAAAACTAATGATGAATGTGTAGATTATGAATGTGGTATTTCTATTTGAAATGCATAAGAGGTAATGCCTTATGCATTCTAATGCAATTGTGATAATGATTATGAGTGATTATGGATTGGAGGTATTCATACCCCATGCTATCTTCTGTGTGTGATTATGAATGGGAGGCATTCATACCCCATGATATCTTCTGTGTATGTTTATGAATGGGAGGCATTCATACCCCATGCTATCTTCTGTGTATGTTTATGAATGGGAGGCATTCATACCCCATGCTATCTTTTATGTATGTTTGTGTATGGGAGGCATGCATACCACATACCATCTTATTCTAAGTATGGGTGGGAGGCATGTTACCCCAAACCAGATGTGATCTCTGTATGTGTATGGAAGGGATGCAATCTTACCCCTTTCTAGTTGACTTATAGGGATGAGAAGCATTCTTACCTCGTGCCCACTAATCTCGATTAATGAGTGGGAGGTATTCTTACCCCACGCCATCTATGATCTAAATGCATTTATATATATATATATATATATATATATATATATATATATATATATATATATGGTGACATGATCAGGTTACTTCACCGGAAATGAGCTGAAGCTGGTATAACCGTCAGGTGTCCCTTGGGAACCTGGACATGTGTTATTTACTTATGTACTTCTGCTTACATATTTATCCACAAACGCTCACTGTTTAATTATTATAAACTGTCTGGATTGAGTTTGACATCGGTGGTGTCAGCCTACTGAGATTTATATCTCACACCCTACTTGGGTCTCCATTTCACTGGGGTACCCGAGTAGACCTTCTTGCTTTCCGGACCTAGGTTGTTTGCTATGTTGTTTGTACCTGAGTAGTTAAGAGAAAAGGACAAAGTGGAAGCTTGGGATGCTTAGGAGATCACCTTTCGGGCCTTGATGTCTTTTCTTTATTATTTTTCATTTTATTGTAAGCATGATGTATTGTTTCCTGTTTTCACATAGTATCATTCATCGTCCCTATATCATGTAAACTGGATTTGGACACCCTTTATAAAATGGTTATCACCTGTCTTTTTCTTCTGTCTTTCAATTGTTTACTGCTTCCGTTATTGAATGTCATTTACTCTGATAATACCATTGTGTTACTCTGACATGAGGGTATATTCTCCCCAATATCACCTCCCAAGACCCTCGCTGCTAGTCGGCAGCCTCTGGCATACGGGGAGACACGCTTGAGGCCATGTGACCCACCGGTCCGGCCACCGGTTCGATGGTAAGTTGGGTCGGGATGTTACAATCATTCAAGATTCTACTTCAGCATTCTTCACTTCTTCAACTTTCCTGGAATACGACAACATTTTTTCCTACAACTACTCCAAAAAATGGTTATAATAGTTCACATACATACATGTTAGACTCACAGCTTACCCACAACTCCCCCTTTATGCATGCTTCCATAAGGATAGATTTATGAAACAATTATCCCCTTTTACAACACTATCCAAAGGTAATATGAGATTGGGGATAGGTACACGTACCTCAACCTTGATGAGAAGGAGTTTGGACACCCATCTTCAACCTAAATTTAGCAAATGGTTCCTTCGGTAAAGGTTTTGTGAATATGTCAGCAACTTGTTCTTATGTAGGAACATACTTTAACCTCAATTCATTCTTCTCCACCTACTCTTTGATAAAGTGGTACTTTATGTCAATGTGTTTTTAATGAGAATGTTGTACTGGATTCTTCGTAAGATTTATTTTACTCTGATTATCACAACCCAAGAGTAAGGGTAGCTTTACTTCAACAAGTTGATCTTCCAACTAAGTCTTCATCCACATTAGTTGAGTTGCAACTTGAGTAGCAGCAACATACTCAACTTCAACTGTGATAAGAGTTACTGAATTCTATTTCTTGGTATTCCAACTAACACAACTTTTCCCTAGAAAGAAAACTACACCATATGTGGATATTTGATCATCAACATTTCCTACCCAATTAGTATTCGAATACCCGAATAGATCAATATTTCATGTGCCACCATACCCGATTCCAAAAAAATTTGTGCCTTTAATATATCTGAGAATTATTTTTCCAGCAATCAAATGTGGTTCTTTAGGAGTGCTCTGAAATCTTTCACATAAAGTGACAGCATAGATGATGTTGGGTCTAGAGGCAGTCAAATATAACAGACTTCCAATCAACTTTGGAAACTCTTTCTAATCAACTTCCTTTCCTTCTCCATATTTAGACAACCTGGTTCTCACTGAAATGGGTGTGGACACTGGTTTTTAATTTTCCATTCCAAACTTATTCATAAGTTCCTTAGCATACTTTTCTTGAGATAGAAAAATGTGATTCTTCTTCTGTGAAATTTGTAGCGTAAGAAAGAATTTCATTTCTCCCAGCATGGACATCTCAAATAACTTCTTCATCTTCTCAACAAATAATTCATGTGATCTTTCATCATTACCATCAAATATAATGTCATCGACATAAATAATAATGATCAGTGAAAACTTTTGACACTCCTTGATGTAATGATTGGTGTCAACTCTACCTTTCATAAAATTCAACTTTCTTAAGCAAGTATCTAATTTAGAATACCATTCCCTCAGAGCCTGTTTTTGTCCATACAATGCCTTCTTCAATCTGCACACATATCTTTCATCCTTTCCAATAATAAATCCACAAGGTTGATCAATGTAAACTTCCTCATCAAGGTCACCATTCAAGAATGCATATTTTACATCCATTTGAAAGATTTTATAACCGTGTTGTGTGGCAATAGCAAGAAATATTCTGATTATTTCTAATATTGCCACTAGAGTAAAGGTTTCATCAAAATCAATTCCTTCAAATTGTGAATACCCTTTTCAAACCAATATTGATTTTTTTCTTATTACATTACCTTCTTCATTCAACTTGTTCCAGAAAACCCACTTTGTACCGATAATGTTCTTGTTGTCTAGCTTGGGTATAAGTTCCCAAGTATCATTCATCTCTATTTGATAAAACTCTTCATTCATAGAATGAACCCATTCTGGATTCTCAAATGCTTCATTTATATCATTTGGTTCAACTTTCGAATAAAGGTAAGTATGTGTTATAACATTCATTGTTCTTCTTGTTTGAACTCTCTGATGTTGACCTCTAATAATGTTCTGAACCTCCACTTGTTTCTTCAGCCTAGGATGAGTTGTTTGTACTGTATCCTCATCACTCGAGATTTCTGATTTGGATTCCTCTTCTTGAGTAGGATTAACACAATTTTCAACATTATCAGAATCGTTAACAAAATCTTCTCTATCCTCCTCAACTTCCACATCAACATATGACTTCTTTTCTTTCTCAACATTTTCAACAACTTTTACATTTGAAGAATAATTAATTATTCATATGTCTTTGTTAATACATCTATATCCTCTTCCTTCTAGATCATATCCAAGAAAAATTCCATCATCTCCACTTTTCACAAACTTTCAAAGGTTTCCACCTTTCTTCTTTATAATGCATGGACTCCCAAAAACTCTTAAGTGTTTCAGACTTGGAGTTTATTCATAGAACATTTCATATGGAGTCATATCTGAGTTTGGGCTATAGAAGCATCAGTTATGAATATACACAGTAGTGATCATGGCTTTCCTCCAATAATAATGAGAAATACTATGTTCAAGTAACATAGTTCTCCCCATTTCCACCAGATTTTGATTCTTTCTTTCAGCAACCCCATTTTGTTGAGGAGTGGATGGTGAACTGAACTCATTCCAAATTCCATGTTTTTTAGGTAACTTTAAAACTCTTATTTCTTATACTCTCCACCATTATCAGTTCTCAACTTGTTCACTAAATACCCATAATCCTTCTCTGTTTTCCTCCTTAAACTCTTAAACATTTTCAGAAAATCTAACTTATGTCTCATGTACATAACACAAGTGATGTGAGTAAAGTCATCAATAAAAGTAATGAAGTACTTATCTCTATTTTTATATTTCTTTCTCATTGGTCCATAGATAATAGAGTGTATAAGTTCCAAGGGACTTTTTGAGTAAATTTCAACTCTCTTTTGAATAGAGTTTTTAATTTTCCCTTTTTCACAAATAGTGAAACACCAATCTATTATTCTTGATAAATCAGGCATATCTCAGACACTATCTCTCTTTGATAACTTTCACATATTTCTCTAACACATATGTCCCAGCCTTTTATTCCATAACTGATTTTCATCCACCACACCCATGTAACAAGAGTTCTGTACTTATTCAACTTGGAATAAATTTTCTCTTGTACGTTGGCCTCTTGTAACTATATTTCCATCACTTTAACTTTTCACAACAAATCCATATATTCTGAAGATAACTTTTTTCCCTCATCACAGAGTTGTGACCACTAAGCAGGTTATGTTTTATCTCATCAAAATATAGCGTTTTCCTGGATTTCATCTTTTCTCTTCCAATGATGGTTGATCCAACACCTTTGATCCTTAGATATTCATCATCTTCAAATGTCATTGTTCCTTCTTTGAAGTCTTTCACATTATTCAGTAGTTTTAAGTCTCCTATCATATGAGAGGAACACCCAATATGAAGAATCCATGAACATTATCCTTTTGTAGCTTTCAAAGCAGTTTTGACAATGAGAGCTTTTTATTTTTCCTTTTCTTCCACTTTCTGTTGTGATTCCTCCAATTTCCTAGCCAAGTCAATGTGCTCTGGACATACAACCATACACTCTTTATTTCCAGACATATCAAACCTTTCCCTTTTAGATTTTAAAAACTCTAGTTTCTAAGGATTATTAAGAAACTTTTTTTGCTCTGGTAACACACTAAGTCATCCCTTAGCAAGATGTCTAGGTCGATCACATCTTTCAAAAATTGTATCTAGTAGTTGGAACCTGTTCTCAACTTTCACACCAACCTTCTCAGATATCTTCTGAAATTTCTTTGGAGATTTTCTATTTTGAAAGGATTGACTCCCCCTCAATCCTAGTCTTTCAAGACGTGTGGAATAGTTGTAATGTTGTTGGTTGAACGAAAACATATTTTCCATGTGTCCAAATCCACCACAATACCAACAATAGCTATAAAATGAATATTTTCCTCGGAAACTTCTATACTGACTCAAGTTGTGAACATGCTTCCCAACAATCTTCTTACTATAATTCTGTTGAACATCGACCATCATATTTTTAAATGTAACTTTCTTCTTCAGCTCATATTTCTGTTCATTCTTACTGAAACCAGAAGTAGTAGACATCTTTCTAGGCTCAATATTTTTAGATGCTTCTAATTTTTCATTATTTTTAACTTTGACCACATACGTAGCCTTTCCAACATTTATTTAATTAGTACACATTCCATCTTTCTTTTCAACTTTTGAAGGAAACCTTTGTTGATCCTTATTAGGTTCATTCTTAGCAGAACATTCACCAATTTCTGTAATAGAATTTTTGAACCTTATGTTCATTTCCTCAGATTTAGAAAGTTTATGTTGGAAAAGTTCCAACTCATCTTAGTTTTCCTTCACCTTTACTTCCATATGATCATTAGGATTATTTTCTCTCTCAACAGAATTTTTTAGATCATCAATCTCATTTTCATATTTTTCTTTCTCATCAACAAAACATGTTTGGTCATTTGATAAAGAGTTCTCATTTTTCAATTTTCTATTTTCCTTTTCAAGCCTTCTGATCTTTCTCAAAAATTCCTTCAAATATTCTTTCAGATACTATTCATGTTGAGTTTCTTATTCTTCTTCAGTACTACAGATCTCATAATCATCATTATTCATTGTTGAAAAAAATGTACTCTCTCTAGCTTTCTCAATAACAAATTTTTCAGATTCAGTCTCTCTATCATCATCTTCTTCATCTTTTTACAAAAAGCTTCTTCCTTTTGATTTGAAGAACTTTTTATTCTTAAATCCTCCAGAATATTTATCTTTTCCACCATGTTTCTTCCATGAACTTCTTGTTCTTCAATCTTCTTCATCACTGTCTTCATCTTTCCCTTTTTGAGGGAAATTATCCGCAAATTTTCCAATAGCTCCACATTCAAAACATTTCTAAGGGAGTTTCCCTTTGTATTTCCATGTGCCTCTTTTAACACTTTTATAAAAAACAAAGATAAAATTTCATCAAAATTTTGACATACCTTATTTTTAGAGTCAGATTGACTAGCTTCTTCTTCAATATGAATTTCCTTTGACTTCTCTTTCATTACAGCCTTGAAAGACATTTCTCTATCAACTTTGTCTTTTCTCTTCATAGTCTTCTCCATTTTCATTTCATATGTTATAAGAGTGTTGTGTAAATCATCCAGAGATAATGTTTCATGGTCTCTGTCTTCCAGTGATGAAACTTTAGCATCGAATTTTTAGAGCAGAATTCTCAAGATATTTTCAACAACTGTAGAATCTTCCAAATTTTCACCGAGACTTCAGATTGTACTGAAAATATCATTGAACCTTGTAAATAAGTCTCCAACAGATTCAGACTCTCCCATTTTCAAGTCTTCATACTTTAGCCTCCGTATTTGTAGTTTTGCCTTCATCACTTTTGTATTTCCTTCATAGATGTTCTTCAGCTTATCCCATATTCCTTCAGCTATAGCAACACCTTTAACTCTCAAAAATTCACTCTCATAGAGAGATGAGAGTAATTCATTTTTATCTCTTTCATCATTCTCAAGATTCTTCTTATCAACAGGTGTAAGAGGAACCTTATCATCAATAAGAGGAAATCTATATGTTATTGTTTCAAGAACTTCATACCCAAGAGACATCAGATAATGTGTCATTATATCTTTCTAGATATGAAAATTCTTTCCATCGAATATCGGAATCCCCTCACTTTTCATTCAATTCAGATTCTCCATCACAACTTCTCTTCAAAACTTCAGCAAAGAACAAATGAAGGGAACCTGCTGTCTGATACCAATTGACGTTCTCAGTCAGGATCCAAGTATCACTGAGAGGGGGAGGGGGTGAATCAGTGATGTATTTTTCTTTTTTATGTTTTCTTATTTTTGAAACAACCTTCTCCTCCTATTAAATAGTTTCTTCCTTGCTTAACACACACAACCACTGGAACACAAGATTTACAAGGTTCACCACTCAACAAGAGTATCTACATCCTTGGTATAGTACAGAAACAATCCAGTACCACACAATCCACTAGAAAACAATCCTTTGATGTGGAATACAATGAGTAGGATATTCCATTACACTCATGTAGAACTTGGAAAACAATCTTCAAGAGTGTGTGCACTCTCTTAGCACAAATAGGGAATTACAGTATTTCAGTGCTTCTTTTCAATTGAACAGGTGTATTCTTTGAAGTAAAAATCTTTACTTTCTAACCCAGAAGCCAGTAAGAACTATCTTATGCACAACCAAATATGTGCGAAGGCCCCAAATCTTTCTCACACCCTTTTAGGTGTCTTGCGCACAACTTTTATGCCACGTGCACAAGATTTAACTTTTGTCATGAAACATCTCTTGCGAGCAACTTTCTTCTTGTGCACAACTCTATTCTTGCATTAAACTTCTTCTTATTGCACGAAACTCAATTTCTTTCATGAACTCTCATTTTATGAATATTTTTCAACACCTTAGAGCTTGATATTTCTATAAGTTCTGATCACACCAAAGGTGAGGGGGTCACCTCTTATTTATAGACCTCATCGACCCCTGCGTGCAAAAACCCCAATGTGTCGCGCAAGATCCTAACACGTCATACAAAATCCCATCTGATGTCGCCTTGGGAGCGTAAGTCACATGTCATGAGAAATCCCACTTGACATCGCCTTGGGCGCGTAAGTCACGCATCACTCAAAACCCCATTTGACGTCGCCTTGGGTGTGTAAGTCACACGTCGTGCAAAACCACATTTAACATCACATTGCACGCGTAAGTCTCTTTCGCGCCAGCCTCATTTTTCACACACTTATTTAAATCTTTCGTGCATTTCATGACTTTTCCATTTTTCAAAGTTTGAACCTCAAAACATGCTTTATGCGCAAGATTACAAAATCCCTTACATCTTGCGCGCAAAAACCAATATTGCGTGCAAAACCCAATCTTTCGCACAAGCTGCTCCTTTTCCAGATTTTGTTGTTCAGATCATGGAAATCCACTCGCACGAAACATAACAATACATCTTTAAAATTGTGCACAACATCCTAAAAATGTTCTTTTATTTCACCTTCATATTGTTTGTTCCATTGTCATTGTTCTATTCACTACATACCATAACCATTATTCATCTTTCATCATGATATATACTATAATGATATGTATCCTTTGATCTAACAGCTTTAGAATTGTTAGTTTTCAATGGGAAGCACTGAAACTTCTGAATCTTTAAGCAACATCATTCCTTCCAAGAAAACTGTATATGACTGGCATCATCATTTCTACCTCTTTCCTTCATAAGGATTGCATCAAAAGTTCTCCTAACTTATGATATTTGTGAAATAAAAATCAGTAAAGCATCATCTGATTTTCCATGTTCTTAACAATTTGATTTGATTTATCTTCTTTGACAACAAAATACAACACGCTATAACAGCAAACTCTTCTTACTTCCTTCTCCATCCAACTTGGTACCAACAATATCCCCCTTTGAATTTTGTTTCCAACCAAGATTCATAAATCACTGAACATTGTAACCTCAATCAATGGATTTCTTATCAATAATTCTAAGCAACATGAGCAAACTCATTGTAGGAAACAAGAATTATTGACAGCCAAAACCATGTTGTCCAAAAGCAGTGACTATGAAATTTCATGATTATATCTCCTCAGCCTTCTTTAGAACATCTTTCAAGCTTCTTTCATCATTCTTCACTTCTTCAACTTTCTTGGAATACAAAAACATTTTTTCCTACAACTACTCCAACAAACAGTTAGAATAGTTCACACACATACATGTTGGAATCACATCTTACCCACAACTCCCCCTATTATGCATGCTTCCATAAGGATAGATTTAGGAAAAAATTATCCCCCTTTAAAACAATATCCAAAGGTAATATGAGATTGGGGATAGATACACATACCTCAACCTTGATGAGAAGGAGGTTGGACACCCATATTCAACCTCAATTTAGCAAATGGTTCCTTCGGTAAAGGTTTTGTGAATATGTCAACAACTTGTTCTGATGTGGGAACGTACTATAGACTCAATTAATTCTTCTCCACCTACTCTTTGATGAATTGGTAATTTATTTCAATGTGTTTTGAATGATAATTTTGTACCGGATTCCTTATAAGATTGATTGCACTCTGATTATCACAACCCAAGAGAAAGGGTATCTCAACTTCAACAAGTAGATCTTCCAACTAAGTCTTCATCCACATTAGTTGAGTTGAAACTTGAGTAGTAGCAACATACTCAAATTCAGTTGTGCTAAGAGTTACTTAGTTCTATTTCTTGGTATGCCAACTAACACAACTTTTCCCTAGAAAGAAAACTCCACCAGATGTGGATCTTTGATCATCAACATTTCCTACCCAATTAGTATCTAAATACATGAATAGATCAATATTTCATGTTCCATCATACCTAATTCCAAAAAATTTTGTGCCTTTGATATATCTGAGAATTATTTTTCCACCAATCAAATGTGATTCTTTAGGAGCGCTCTAAAATCTTGCACATAAAGTGACAGTATAGATGATGTCGGTTCTTGAGGCAATCAAATATAAAAGACTTTCAATCATCTTTAAAAACTCTTTTTGATCAGCTTACTTGACTTATACATTTTTAGACAACCTGGTTGACACTGAAATTGGTGTGGACGCTGGTTTTGAATTTTCCATTCCAAACTTCTTCAGAATTTCCTTAGCATACTTTTCTTGAGACAAAAAAATGTTATTCTTCTTCTGTGAAATTTGTAGCCTAAGAAAGTATTTCATTTCTCCCAAAATGGAAATCTCAAATAACTTCTTCATCTCCTCAGAAAATCTTTCACATGATCTTTCATCATTCCTAGAAAATATAATTTCATCGACATAAATAATAATGATCAGTGAAAACTCCTGACACTCCTTGATGTAAAGATTTTTGTCAACTCTAACTTTCATAAAATTCATCTTCCTTAAGCAAGTATCTAATTTAGAATACCATTCCCTCAGATCCTTTTTTAGTCCATACAATTCCTTCTTCAATATGTACACATAACTTTCATCCTTTCCAATAAAAAATTCCTAATGATTATCAATGTAAACTTCCTTGTCAAGGTCACCATTCAAGAATGTAGATTTTACATCCATTTGAAAGATTTTGTAACCTCATTGTGCAGCAATAGAAAGAAAGATTCTAATTGTTTCTAATCTTTCCACTGGAGCAAAGGTTTCATCAAAATAAATGAATTCAATTTTTGAATACCCTTTTCAAACCAATTTTTCTTTGTTTCTTATTACTTTACCTTCTTCATTCATCTTGTTCCAGAAAACCCACTTTGTACCAATAATGATCTTGTTGTCCGGCTTGGGTACAAGTTCCCAAGTATCATTATTCTCTATCTGATCAAGCTCTTCATTCATAGCATGAACCCATTCTGGATTCTCAAATGCTTCATTTATGTCACGAACCATCCCGGGTACCCTGGTAACCCGATAACTGAGTTGGCCCTGACATAGCCCGAAGGGAATTCTCGATCCCCACAGTTCGGCGACTAGCACCTATAATCACACAACATGTAAGTGAGAACAATTTTTTCATAAGAATGCGGAAGAAAAAGAAGCAAGACAGTATGCATAACAAAAGGAAACTCCACTGGGAGTAATGTACTAGAATACAAAGAGGCATAAAAAGCTCAAAGTTCTACAAACCAAGTACTAAAAAGGGAAAAATAGTCCCAAAGTCCCTAAGGACACAACTCACCAAGACCAAAGATCAACAACTGGATCCACCTCCAAGAGGTCCCTTCCCTTTGCTCGATCCTGGAAGAAGAAAATCTACAAACACCCGAAGGAAAAAGTAAGGTGTGAGCCTAATCCCAGTAGGATACCACCAAAGATTCCATAACAGATGCCAAATATAGATTATCCAAAGGAAAAGATTTCAATTTTCAAATAAACAGGTTTGGAAATTCAAAATCATATTTTAACAAAACACGTTGAACATTTTCAAATGATGGGAATAAATATTTCAAGCAAAGGATTTACAAATGATGGAATATTTCTAAAACAATGGCTTATGTAAAAAAATTATATAAAACAGTTTTTATAAATTCAGCAGGCATTTAAAGCAGTTCACAAGAATTGGCATACATTTATATCTCAAATATAAATAAACAAGAGAGCAACATGGTCATCTTCCAAAAGGTACGATAGTATTAACCAGTTATAGGATTCCGCACTCTCTATGTGAACTCAGCAAAATATGTATACACACGTCCCTATGACACTGGTCAAAGGAGACTCTTCACTAACCAGTCGGGGATGTGACATGCCACAAGTATTTTTTAGAACATTGTCATAGTGTAGATTGTATCCAAATAACTCACTAACTACATAAGGATTGCATGCACTATTACATGGTGGGCGAACTATTTTAAGAATTCTTAAAATACGATCAATCACATTCTTCCATTTCAAAAGTTACAACTTCATTCCATTTAAAACCATAACAGGTTTTATTCAAAAACATGCCTCTTTCACAAGATAAAAGAAATGGGTTTCTATCAAATAATTTTAAGCCATTTTCATAAGTTTGAAATCCATTCAAAACAAATTCCATCATTACACAATTCATTTCAACAATTAAATTCAACAATTTAATTGAAATCATTTCCATCAAATCCATAATTTAAATCCAACAATTTAAATTGGCCATTTTCCATAAACATACCCAATTCAATGGAATTGGGGTTTCTTTCCAAATTTCATTTCCAAAACCATTTCAAATACCTTGATTCATTGGAATCGGTTTTTTATCAATTTAATTGAAAGAAAACTTGAGCAATTTAATTTAAATCAACAATTGAAATAAATCAAGAAAATACAATGTTAATCAATTTGGAAAATCGGGACGGAACCACCTACCTCGATTTATTGACGGGATTTAGCCCAATGAGAAACCCCAAAAACCGAGCAGCATACTAACGTCGATCAAAAACTGGATCTAAATCCTTAAAACCAAAATTAAGATCAAAGGAATCAAGATCTTGCAAAATTAGATCTAGATTCACAATATTAGATCTATACCTCAACTCATAGGTTTAGATACATGGAAGAAAAGGAAATCTTCCATGAAAAGATCAAGGAAAGATAGAGTAATAAACAAGATACGCAACGGAATGAAATCCACTTACTGGGAGGAGAGAGGATCTTCAATCCAAGCCTTAAATCTCGAAGAAAGATGTTTGGATCGCCTTGGAATCTCTCTAGGAGGATTTAGAAAGACCTAAAATGAGTCAATCCTGAGCTAAGGTCGAAAATATGGAAGTCCTGGGGGTTTGGGTGGTTTTAAAAGATAATTTTGGAATTAAAAACCGCGCGCACGGTTTACCTGGGCAGAGGCGCACAGTTTTTCAAACTTTGTGCACACCGGGCGGACCTCACTATCCAGAGATACACGGTCCGCACAGTTTGGTCACACGGTTTGTCAAACTATGTGCACACCGTGCGTACCTCTCTTTCCAGTTCTGCTTGGTTGGCACGGTTTGGTCGCATGGTTTTTCAAACCATGCACAAGACATTTCCCTTTTGTTTTACTTAAAAGTTCACCCAAACGCACCCCCAAGACACTGATCCAAAACAGAGGTTCTTAGAAACATCAAAAGTACCTAGAAATGTAATGTGATGTTACAACCTCCCCACCATAAGATCTTTCTGTACCCAAAAATCCTATGAAGAAACCTCCATGTCAAAAAGATGAGGCCACTGCTCTCTCATTAGTGCCTCCCTTTCCCAAGTCTCATGAGAATCAGAACCATGCTGCCAAAGCACACGAACCAGGGGTATCATTCTCCCACGAAGTACCTTGGTCTTAGAATCAACAAGCCTGACTGGTCGTTCAATAATAGATAAATCTGGTTCAATCTCAAGATAACTCCACCTCACAACACGAAATGGATCAAAGAGATAATTTCGTAGCTACGATACATGGAACATGTTATGTATCAAAATGAGTTGTGGTGGTAGAGATAAATGGTAAGCAACTTTCCCCACAAAACCAATAACCTCAAAAGGTCCCACAAAACGAGGATCAAGATTCCCTTACCTCCCAAGTTGTCGATGACCCAATCGGGGTGAAACTTTTAAGAACACTTGGTCACCAAATGAGAACTCTAAAGGTTTACGTCGACGATCGGCATAAGACTTGTACCGAATCTGTGCTGTCAACATTCTCTGACAAATCAACTGGATCTTAGATGTCGTCTCTTGGACCAAAATCAGTCCTACCAAAGATCTCTCACCAATCTCTGACCAACATAAAGGAGATTTACAAGGACGGCCATACAAATCCTCAAAAGGATCCATTTTGATCGCAGACTGATAACTGTTGTTATAAGAAAACTCAACTAGACCCAGATGATCATCCCAAGACCCACCAAAGTCGAGAACACATGCACGGAGCATATCCTCAAGGATTTGAATAGCTCTCTATGTCTGGCCATCTGACTATGGATGGTAGGTCGTGCTCAAACAGACCTGAGATCCCAGTACCTCCTGAAGGCCTCTCCAAAAGCGAGAAGTAAACCGAGGATCCCTATCAGAGACTATAGCAGATGGAACTCCGTGAAAACGAAAAATCTCTTTCACATAGATATTTTCCAACTCCTCAACTTTGGTTGTATCTTGAGTAGGTATAAAGTGAGCCGACTTGGTCAGTCTGTCAATCACAACCCATATTGCGTTCTTCTTCCTCTGGGTTTAAGGTAACCCAACCACAAAGTCCATAGATATTTCACCCCACTTCCATGTAGGGACTGAAAGTGGTTGAAGCAAACCCGAATGTTTCTGGTGCTCGGCTTTCACCTGCTGACATGTATAGCAATGAGATAAAAACTCAGCAATGTATCATCTCATACATGGACACCAGAACTGTCTCCGCATGTTATAGAACATTTTCATGGTTCCTGGGTGTACATTCCACTCAGATTTATGGCAAACCCCCATCACATCCTTCCTTTCTACTAACAGCACAACGTAACGGTTTCGATAACACAGAACACCCTATTTGGAGAACAACCAGAGAGTTTCGGTCTCCCCACCATAAAGAGAGTCCCTAATGCTATGGAATTCATCATACAGTTGTTGTTTCTAAATAATTAACTCAAGGAGAGAAGATGTCAACTGGACACTGGCTAAAGAAACTTCATTTCCCTTCCATTGAACTCCAATATGCAACTGATCAAAAAGAGCCATCAAACTCCACTCTTCTGAAGATTCTTTCACATCCTGTGATGGAAGCTTCCTGCTTAACACATCTGCAACTACATTCCCTTTCCCCGGGGTATAGGCAATGTCAAAGTCAAAATATTGCAGGTAATCCACCCAAAACCTTTGGCGGAGATTCAAATCTTTTTGAGAGAAGATATAACTCGAGATCTTGTGGTCTGAATACACATTAAACCTTTCTCCATAAAGGTAATGTCTCCAACACTTAATTGAATGCATTACAGATGCATGTTCAAGGTCATGGGTAGGATAGTTCTTATCATGAGGCTTAAGATGACGAGATCTATAAGCAACAACATGATTATCTTGCATAAGGACACATCCCAAACCTGAACCCGATGCATCAGAAAAGACCACATAACCTATCCCTGCCTCAGGAATAGTTAACACTGACACAGTAGTCAAAAGACACTTTAGCTCAACAAAAGAACTCTGAAATTTATCATTCTAGGAAAACTTCACTCCCTTTAGAGTCAGAGCAGTCATTGGAGAAGCTAACTTTGATAAGTCTTTAACAAACCGATGATAATATCCTACTAATCCCAAGAAGCTTCAAATCTTGAAAACATTTCATGGTTTTTCCCAAGTCATAACAGCCTTCACCTTTTTAGGTTCAACTGATATTCCTTGTTCTGACATGACATTTCCCAAGAATTTCACTTCCCGAATCCAGAAATCTCAATTTGAGAGCTTGGAATAAATTCGATGATTCCTTAGAAGACTCAAAACTGTTCTTAGATGATGCACATAATCCTCCTCAGACTTGGAGTATACAATAATGTCATCCACAAATATTACCACAAAATTATCTATATACTCATGGAAAATTGTGTTCATCAAAGCCATGAAAACTGCAGAATCATTTGTTAGGCTGAAGGGCATAACAAGGTACTCATAATGGTCATACCTACTTTGAAAAGTGGTCTTAGGAATGTCGGATTCCTTTATCCTCAACTGATGGTAACCAGATCGAAGATCAATTTTTAAAAACCACTTTTCCCATTTCAATTGATAAAACAAATCTTCAATTCGTGGTAATGGATATTTGTTCTTTATCGTAACTTGATTGAGCTTTCGATAATAAACACATAAGTGAAGAGAACAATCAGCCTTCTTGGCAAAGAGAACAGGTGCTGCCCAAGGTGACACACTCAAGCGTATAAAACCTTTCTCAAGAAGATCGCCTAACTGAGACTTCAATTCTTTTAGTTCTTATGGATCCATTCGGTAAGAGGGAATAGAAACCGGTTGAGTACCAGGTAACAAGTAAATATAAAAATAAACCTCTCTTACTGGTGGTAAACCAGAGAATTCAGAAGGAAACACGTCGGGAAACTCATCTATGACTGGAGGGAGATCACCACACAATGAATCTCTCTCTAGATCAAAATAAAACACTAATATAACTTTCCCCAACTCTGGATAAGAGGGTCTGTCTCTGCTGGACCTTGGGTCCCATTCTCCTTGAAAAAAAAGGGTCACACCACTGGGTGTAGTAAGGTAGACCCGTCGAAGATAAAAATCGATCTGGGATTTATTGTCAATGAGTCAATCCATCCCAAAAATGACATCAAAAGATTTCATGTTAAGAACCAAGAAATTCCATGCATGATCAACATCTGATAGAGAGAAGACACAATCAGGACTACGGAGACCCTTATCTCTCATTGTACCAATGGGTGTAGTAATATCCATCACACAAGATAAAAGTTCCAAAGGTAGATTAATCATATTAACAAGATGGGTTGAAAAAAAGAGTGAGATGAAACAGTATCAAAAAGAACTGTCACTAAAGGCGAAGTTATAGTAATGGTACCTCTCACAGTTGCAGGACCTGTATCAGCAACCTCTGGCAACTCTTCCACTGAGTGAAGAATCTTTGTTCCAGATGCCTGTGGTTTAAACCCTTTTTTACGTGAAGCATTTGATTTCCCCATAGTTTCTGGAGGTGTTTATGATCTTGTTCCACCACGTGGAGTAGATAAGTAATGGAAAAATCTCTGTAAGTTCCCTAAACATCCGTAGGAGCTACAGTTCTTAGGTTCCTCAGTGCAAACCCTCTTAGAATGTCCTGGCTTACCACACTGATATCAAGTCAAAGAATCCCCTCCGGGTGCTACCAGAGGTCTGGGATGACTCTTCTATCGAGAACTACCATGAGAAAAGTCACGCTTCTGTTTTCCTTTAAAGGATCCCACACTTCCACTAAGAGGGAAAAGAACCTCCTTCAACCCTGACATTCCTTCCAAGTCCATCTCAATCATCATCGCCCTATCCAGCACATCAGCATAAGTGGGAAGCTTTAGTAGGAAAACCTAAGAATGGATATCTGATCAAAGTTCCAACTCGAATCATCGAGCCTTCATCCTCTCATTAGATACAATCTCAGGAGAAAACTTTACCAGCTCAGAAAAACGATTTGAGTACTCAGTCACTGTTTTTTTGGCCTGATCAAGCTTCAAAAACTCCACAACCTTGGCCAACACCATTGATTCTGGATAGAACTGGTTAGTGAAAAAACCCTAAAGTCTTTCCACTCCAGACCCTCATGTTTCCCAGCCGTCACCATTGTGTCCCACCATCTCCTACTTGGTCCCTCCAGTACGAATGTGGCACACTTCACCTTGATCACCTCAGGTGTCTCCAAGAACCCAAACAGACGTTCAATCTTACTCAACCATTCCTCAACATGTTGAGGGTCAGTGGAGCCTTTGAAAACTGGTGGCTTCTGGCATAGGAACTCTTGGGAATGACTTCATAGAATATCACTATGAGGATCTATAGCCGGATTTCGAACAGGAAGTGGAGGTGGTTCCTATCCTAGAGCATGGAAAGTGCGAACAATCACCTCAACCAAACTCAGATCCACAATAGGACTCGCCTGCTGAGGTTCAGCAGCAGCCTCTTTTTGTATTTGAGCTCCACATCCTCTTAGAGGCATGATGCTACACAGCATAAAAAGACATATATGAACACCCAAACCGAGTAACTAGGAAAAATATTCTTAATATAAGGGATTAACAAGATTTGGATTCCACTCTATCCAGATAAAAACGGGGAAAATACTAGAACTAATCCACAAGTTGTATTTACCTAACCAACCTTGGTGACTTAAGGTTCATTGTGGTGAGAGCTGGCCAAGCACTCAATCACAACTACCTCCTAAGTCCCGACAATAAAACTCAAATGCATACTGTCATCAAGTCAAGATGCTTAACCTCCCTCTGATACAACTTGGTCACGAACCAGCTCGGGTACCTTGGTAACCCGATAACCAATCTAGCCCTGACATAGCCCGAAGGGCATTCCCGATCCCCACGGGTCAGAGACTAGCACCTGGCATCACACAACATTCAAGTGGGAATGATTTTTCCACAAGAATGCAGAAGCAAAAGAAATAAGACAGTATGCATAACAAAAAGAAACTCCACTAGGAGTAATGTACCAAAATACAAAGAGGCATAAAAAGCCCAAAGTACTACAACCCATGTACTAAAAAGGGAAAAACAGTCCCAAAGTCCCTAAGGACACAACTCACCAAGACCATAGATCAACAACTGGATCCACCTCCAAGAGGTCCCTTCCCTTTGCTCGATCCTGGAGGAAGAAAATCTACAAACACCCGAAGGCAAAAGTAGGGTGTGAGCCTAATCCCAGTAGGATACCACAAAATATTCCATAATAGATTCCAAATATATATTATCCAAAGTAAAAGCTTTCAATTTTCAAATAAACAGGTTTGGAAATTCAAAATCATATTCTAAAAAAATACACTGAAAATTTTCAAATGATGGGAATAAATATTTCTAGCAAAGGATTTACAAATGATGGAAAATTTCTAAAATAATGGATTATGTAAAACATTTATATAAAACTGTTTTTATAAATTCAAAAGGCATGTAAATCTGTTCACAAGCATTGGCATACATTTATATCTAAAATATAAATAAACAAGCAAGCAACATGGTCATCTGCCAAAAGGTACGATAGTATTTACTAGTTATAGGATTTCGCACTCTCTATGTGAACTCAGAAAAATGTGTATACACACTTCCCTATGACACTGGACAAAGGAGAATCTTCACCAACCCCTTGAGGATGTGACATACCGCAAGTATTTTTTAGAACGTTATCGTAGCGTAGAGTGTATCCAAATAACTCACTAACTACCTAAGGCTTTCATGAGCTCTTACATGATGGGCGAACTATTTTAATAATGATTAAAATACGATCAATCCCATTCTTCCATTTCAAAAGTTCCAACTTTATTCCATTTAAAACCATAATAGGTTTTATTCAAAAACATGCCTCTTTCACAAGATAAAACCAATGGGTTTCTATCAAATCATTTTAATCCATTTTCATAAGTTTTAAATCCATTAAAAACCAATTCCATCATTACACAATTCATTTACACAATTAAATTCAACAATTTAATTGAAATCATTTCCATCAAATCCACAATTTAAATCCAACAATTTAAATTGGCCATTTTCTATAAACATACCCAATTCAATGGAATTGGGGTTTCTTTCCAAATTTCCTTGCGAAAACCATTTCAAATACCTCAATTCATTGGAATTAGGTTTTTATCAATTTAATTGAAAGCAAACATGATCAATTGAATTTAAATCAACAATTGAAATAAATCAAGCAAATACAATGTTAATCAATTTGGAAAATCGGGACGGAACCACCTACCTCGATTTATTGATGGGAGTTAGCCCAACGAGAAACCCCAAAAACCGAGCGGAATAACGACATCAATCAAAAACTGGATCTAAATCCTTAAAACCAAAATTAAGATCAAAGGAATCAAGATCTTGAAAAAATAGATCTAGATTCACAATCCTTGATCTATACCTCAACTCATAGGTTTAGATCCATGGAAGCAAAGGAAATCTTCCATGAAAAGATCAAGGAAAGATAGAGGAATAAACGAGATACGCAACGGAATGAAGTCCACTTACCGGGAGGAGAGCGGATATTCAATCCAAGCCTTCAATATCGAAGAAATATGTTCGGATCACCTTGGAATCTCTCTAGGAGGCTTTGGAGAGACCTAAAATGAGTCAATCCTGAGCCAAGGTTGAAAATATGGAAGTCCCAAGGGCTTGGGTGGTTTTAAAAGATAATTTCGGAATTAAAAACCTCGCACACGGTTTACCTGGGCAGAGGCGCATGGTTTGTCAAACCGTGCGCACACCATGCGGACCACACTGTCCAGAGATACATGGTCTTCATGGTTTGGTCGCACGGTTTGTCAAACTGTTCATACACTGTGCGTACCTCTCTGTCTAGTGCTTCTTGGTTGGCACGGTTTGGTCACACGGTTTGTCAAACCGTGCGAAAACCGTGCACAAGCCATTGCCCTTTTGTTTTACTTAAAATTTCACCCAAATGAACCCCCAAGACACTGCTCCAAAATATAGGTTCTTAGAAACATCAAAATTACCTGGAAACGTAACGTGATGTTACAATTTACATCATTCGGTTCAACTTTTGAATAAAGGGAAGTAATTTTTATAGCATTCATTGTTCTTCTTGTTTGAACCTTATGATGTTGACCTTCAATAATGTTCTGAGCCTCTACTTGTTTCCTCATCCTAGGATTAGTTTTTTTAACTTCATCCTCATCACTCGAGATTTTTGAGTCGGATTCCTATTATTGAGTAGGATTAACACAATCTTCAGCATTAGCGGAATCATTAACAAAATCTTCTCTATCCTGCTCAACTTCCACATCAACATATGAATTCTTTTATTTCTCAACATTTTAAACAACTTTTACATCTGAAGAATCACTAATTATTCTTGTGTATTTTTTGAGACATCTATATCCTCTTCCTTCTGAAGCATATCCAAGAAAAATTCCATCATCTCCTCTTTTCTCAAACTTTCCAAGGTTTCCACCTTTCTTCTTTATAATGCATGGACTCCCAAAAACTCTTAAGTGTTTCAGACTTTGAGTTTTTTCATAGAACATTTTGTATGGAGTCATATCTGAGTTTTTCCTATAAATACATCGGTTCTGAATATGCACAGTAGTACTCATGGCTTTCCTCTAATAATAATGAGAAAGACTATGTTCAAGTAACATAGTTCTCCCTATTTCTACCAGAATTTGATTCTTTCTTTCTGAAACCCCATTTTGTTGAGGTGTGGATGGTGAACTGAAATCATGCCAAATTCCATGTTTCTCACGGTAACTTTCAAAATCTTTATTCTTATATTATCCACCATTATCAGTTCTTAACTTCTTCACTGAATACTCACATTTCTTATCTGATTTCCTCCTGAAACTCTTAAACATTTTCATAGCATCTAACTTATGTATCATGTACATAACACAAGTAATGCGAGTAAAGTCATCAATGAAAGTAATGAATTACTTATCTCCATTTGTAGATTTTTTTCTCATTGGTCCCGAGATATCAGAGTGTATAAGTGCCAAGGGTATTTTTGAGCGAATTTCAATTCTCTTATGAATAGAGTTTGTAATTTTTCCTTTTTCAAAAATAGTGCAACACTAATCTCTTCTTCTTGATAAATCGGGCATATATCAGACACTATCTCTCTTTGATAACTGGCACATATTTCTCTAACACATATGTCTCATCCTTTTATTCCATAACTGATTTTCATCCACCACACCCATGTAACAAGAGTTCTTCACTTCACCAACTTGGAACAAATTACCTCTTGTACGTTGGCCTCTTGTAACTATATTTCCATCATTTTTACTTTTCAAAAAAAATCCATCCTTTCTGAAGATAACTTTTTTCCCTCATCACAGAGTTGTGACACACTAAGCAGGTTATGTTTTATCCCATCAACATATAGCATTTTCCTAGATTTCATCTTTTCTCTTCCAATGATGGTAGATCCAACACCTTTGATCCTTAGAGATTCATCATTTCCAAATGTCATTGTCCTTCTTTGAAGTATTTCACATTCTTCAGCAGCTTTAGGTCTCTTGTAATATGATAGTAACACCCACTATCAAGAATCCATAGACATTCTCCTTTTGTAGCTTTCAAAGCAGTTTCAACAACAATAGATTTTTTTTCCTTTTCTTTCACTTTTTATTGTGTTTCCTCCAATTTCATAGCCAAGTCAATGTGATCTGGCCAGAAAACCATACACTCTTTCTTTTTAGACATATCAGACATGTCCCTTTTAAATTTTAAAAACTCTAGATTTTAAGGATTATTAAGAAACTTTTGTTGCTCTGGTAACACACTAAGGCGGCCCTTTGCAAGATGTACTGGTCAATCACGTCTTTCAAAAATTGTTTCTAGTAGTTGGAACCTATTATCAACATTCACACCAACCTTCTCAGATATATTATGAAATTTATTTGGATATTTTATCTTTTGAAAGGATTTACTCCCCCTCAATCCTTGTCTTTCAAGACATGTAGAATAGTTTTAATGTTGTTGGTTTCACTAACACATATTTTCCATGTGTCCAAATCAACCACAATACCAGTAGTATCCATAGAATGAATATTTTCC
Source organism: Viscum album (assembly GCA_963277665.1). Lineage (NCBI taxonomy): Eukaryota > Viridiplantae > Streptophyta > Magnoliopsida > Santalales > Viscaceae > Viscum > Viscum album. The sequence goes on from OY728136.1 coordinate 1,997,365,352, forward strand.
TTATAAACTTCTATACTAACTGGATTTGTGAACATGCTTATCAACAATATTCTTACCATAATTCTACTGAACATCAACCTTCATATTTTTAAATGTAACTTTCTTCTTCAGCTCAGATTTCTATTCATTATTATTAGAACTAGAAGTTGTATACATCTATCTGAACTCAATATTTTTAGATGCTTCTTATTTTTCAGTATTTTTAACTTTGACCACATACGTAGCCTTTCCAAAATTTCTTTAATTAGTACCCAATCCATATTTCTTTTCATCTTTTAAAGTCAACCTTTGTTGATCTTTATTAGGATCATTCTTAGTAGAACATTCACCAATTTTTGTAACAGAATTTTTGAACTTTGTGTTCATTTCCTCATCTTTAGAAAGTTTATGTTGGAAAAGTTCCAACTCATCTTCTTTTTCCTTCAGATTTACTTCTATATGATCATTACGATTATTTTCTCTCCCAAAATAATTTTTTAGATCATCAATCTCATTTTCATATTTTTTTTATTATCAAAAAAACAAGTTTGGTCATTTGATGAAGAGTTCTCATTTGTCAATTTTCTATTTTCCTTTTCAGGCCTTCTGATCTTTCTCAAACATTATTTCATCTCTTCTTTTAGATACTATTCAAGTTGAGTTTCTTATTCTTCTTCAGTACAACTGATCTCATAATCATCATTATTCGCTGTTGCAAAAAATGTACTCTCTTTTGATTTCTCAGTAATAGATTTTTCATATTCAGTTTCGTTGTCATCATCTTCTTCATCTTTTGACAAAAAGCTTCTTCCTTTTGATTTGAAGAACTTTTTATTCTTACCTCTGCCATAGTATTTATCTTTTCCACCCTGTTTCTTCCATGAACTTCTTGTTCTTCCATCTTCTTCATAATTGTCTTCATATTTTCCTTTTTGAGGTAAATTAGCAGCAAAGTGGCCAACATATCCACATTCAAAACATTTCAAAGGGAATTTCCCTTTGTATTTTCATGTGCCTCTTTTAACATTTTTCGAAAACAAGGATAAAATTTCATCAAAATTTTGACATGCCTCATTTTTAGAGTCGGATTCACTAGATTCTTCTTCAATATGAATTTTATTTGACTTCTATTTCATTGCAGCCATGAAAGACATTTCTCTATTGACTTTTTCTTTACTCTTCATAGTCTTCTCCCTTATCATTTCATATGTTATAAGAGTGTTGTGTAAATCATCTAGAGATAATTTTCGAGGGTCTCTGTCTTCCAGTGATTAAAATTTAGCATCAAATTTGTTGGGAAGAATTCTCAAGATCTTTTCAACAACTATAGAATCTTCCAACTTTTCACTGAGACATCTGATTGTACTGACAATATCATTGACCCTTATAAAGAAGTCTCCAAAAGATTTAGACTCTCCCATTTTCAAGTCTTCATGCGTTATCCTCCATATTTGTATTTTTTCCTTCTTCACTTTTTTATTTACTTCGTATATGTTCTTCAGATTATCCCATATTCCTTTAGTTGTAGAAACACCTTTAACTCTCAAAAACTCACTCTCAGAAAGAGATGAGAGTAATGCATTTTTAACTCTTCCATAATTCTCAAGATTCTTCTTATCATCCGGTGTAAGAGGAGCCTCTTCATAAATAGGAGGAAATCCATCTATTTTTGTTTCAATAACTTCATACCCAAGAGACATTAGATAAGGCATCATTATATATTTCTAGATATGATAATTCTTTCTATTGAATATCAGAATCCCCTTACTGCTCACGCAATTCAAATTCTCTATCACAACTTCTCTTCAAAACTTCAAAAAAGAACAAACGAAGGTAACCAGCCCTCTGATACCAATTGAAGTTCCTAGTCAGGATCCAAGTATCACTGAGAGGGAGAGGGGTGAATCAGTGATATCTTTTTCTTTTTATGTTTCTTTTTTTTAAACAACCTTCACCTCCTGTTAAAGAATTTCTTCCCTGATGAAAACACATAACCATAGGAACACGAGATTTACAAGGTTTTCCACTTAACAAGAGTATCTACATCCTTGGTATGGTACAGAAACAATCAAGTACCACACAATCCACTATAAAAAATCCTTTGATGCAGAATATAATGAGTAGGATATACCCTTACACTTGTGTAGCACTTGGAAAACAATCTGCAAGTGTGTCTTCACCCTCTTGGCACAAATAGGGAATTACATTATTTTGGTGTATCTTTTCAATTGAACAGGTGTATTCTTTGAAGTAAAAATCTTTACTTTCTTACCCAGAAGCCAGTAAGAACTATATTATGCACAAAAAAATACGTGTGAAGGCCCTAAATCTTTCACGCACCCTTTTAGGTGTCTTGCGCACAACTTTTATGCCACACACACAATATTTAACTTTTGTCGTTAAATACCTTTTGTGCGCAAATTTCTTCTTACGCGCAACTCTCTTCTTGTACACAACTTCTTCTTCTTGCATGAAACTCAATTTCTTTCGTGCACTCTCCTTTTCTTAATATTTTTCCTCACCTCAGAGATCGAGATTTCTCTAAGTGTCGATCACACCAAAGGTGATGGGGTCACCTCTTATTTATAGACCACATTGAACCCTGCGCACAAAAACCCTAATGTGTCACGCAAGATCCTGACACATCACGCAAAACCCCATCTAACATCACCTTGGGTGTGTAAGTCACACGTCGCACAAAATCCCATTTGACGTTTCCTTGGGCGTGTAAGTCACACGTCGCGCAAAACCACATTTGACGTCACATTGCGCATGTAAGTCTCTTTCACACCAGCCTCATATTTCCCACACTTCTTTGAATCCTTCGTACACTTCATGCCTTTGTCATTTTTCAAAGTTTAGACCTCAAAACATGCCTTGTGTGCAAGATTCCAGACTTCCTTCAATATTGTGCACAAAAACCAATCTTGCACGCAAAACCCAATCTTTCACGCGAGCCTCTCCTTTTCAAGATTTTGATGTTCGGATCGTGAACCTCCACTTACGCGCAACATATCAATCCATCTTCAAACTTGCATGAAACATCATTAAAACATTCTTTTATGCCACCTCCATATTTTTTGTTCCTTTTTCATTGTTCTCTTCACTGCATCCCATAACCATTCTTCAGTTTTCACCACAATGTCCACTATCGTGATATGTATCCTTTGATCAAACAACATTATCATCATCAGTTTTCAATGGAAAACATTGAAACTTCCCAATCTTCCTGCAACATCATTCCTTCCAAGAAAAACTATATATGACTGGCATCATAGTTTCTCCCCCTTTCCTTCATATGTATTGCATCACAAGTTCTCCTAACTTATGATATTTTTGAAATACAAATAAACAAAGCATCGTCTGATTTTCCATGTTTTTTACAAAGTGATTTGATTTATCTTCTTCGAAAACAAAAGACAACACTCTATAATCGAAAACTCTTCTTACTTTCTTCTCCATCCAACTTGGTCCCAACACATAGACTATAGTAGAATGGGGAATCGTCAGAGATTTTTAAAACCATTACATCTATATCTAATGGAATATGATCTGAACCAGTACTAACTTTAGGATAGGGATCGATGTATCCTCATCAGGAAGGTATTTGGAGCATTATGGGTCATATAGGATAAGGAGGTGGACATGGATGATGAATCCAAACATCATATTTATAGTTCCAATCGAACAGGCCAACCCAGGGTAGTTAGGCTATATCTTAGGGACATGTATCTATCCATATTTATGTAGTGTAGTTGATACATAAGGAGAAGAGTTTTGGGCCTTCTACTGTATGAGGTATAATTCTTGTATACTCTACTCAATTTTCAGCTTTATTTGACACAAATTTTTTCCAAACCTTCATATAAATAGAAACTATAGAGACTCAAGACCTTGAGATCGAGTGATTTTGTGGGGTGATGACACTTGATACTTCATTGGGAATTCAATCGGAGTTTGTACACCAATATAAAGAATACTTCTTTAAGGTAGGAAGCCATTGTTTTGTATGGGACCTCTTCATCCTCAAGATGAAAATTTTTGACCTCATTCGTGGGATGGACCGGTTAATCCCATTCCATGCACATGTTTATTGTTATAATCAGAGGATTTCCTTTACATCACTCAAGGGAGGAAATTATATTCATAAGGGTGAGTGGGATGTATAGGTGATTCAAGCTAGATGAGAACTCATGGGTTAGGAAAAGTGATAGCCATGATTTCTAGTCTATTAATGGATGATCAGGGAACATGATGTATAGATTTTCCACCAGTAGAGGATCATTTTAGGGACTTCTTCCCAGATGATTTTTTTGGTCTACCTTTAGAGATATAGGTAGAGTTTATTATTAATCTAGTTTTAGTGGAAGCACTAGTATCCATTCCTCCTTACAGGATGTCTACTATTGAGTTACAGGAGCTCAAAAGATAGATATAGAACTTTTAAGTTGAGGTTTTTACATGACATAGTACTTATCCATGGGGTTTAGTCATAATTTTTTACAAGAATACGGATGGGAACCTTAGGATTTGTGTAGATTATTGTCAATTTAACCAGTTAATAATTAAGAACCATTATCCAATACCACGTATAGACAACCTCATTCATTAACTCTAAGGAGAGATGGTTTTATTCAAGATTTATTTGAGTTTTAGCTATCACCAGGTGCATGTTAGATCATTAGAAATACCACATATTGTATTTCATAGTATATATGGCTTGTAAAAGTAATTAGATATTTCGTTTAGTCTCATAAATGCACCAAAAAGTTTTCATGGATTTTATGAATCGGGGTTTCCACCCGTATTTGGATTCATTAGTGGTAATCTTTAGGGAATACATCTTGGTGTACTCATATACTCGACATGAACATGTCAAGAATCTTCATATCATTTTGAGTACACTAAGAGAGCACCAATTGTATGCTACACTCACAAAATGGCACTTTTGGATTTATAAAGTTCACTTCCTAGTTCAAATCATATAATAATCATGAGTATCTATATACCCAAAGAAAGTGAGAGAATAGTTTCTTGGGATAATCCTAAGAACATATTTTACATGTTGATTTTCTTATGGTTGGATGGTTATTATAGGTGCTTTATATAAGATTTCTTATGTCTTGATTCTTACAAAACCAGGAAAAATCTATATGGTTTATTTTGATTCATCAGGAATTGGGATAGAATCAATTCTGATATAGGGAGATCGAGTTGTGGTGTACAGGTATTTTTAGTTGAGGCCTCATGAGTGGAATTACTTGACACATGATCTTGAGCTAGAAGTTGTGGTTCATGCCTTGCACTGTTGGAGGTATGATATGATTAAGAAATGATTTTTTATATACACAGATCATAAAATCCAAAAATACATATTTATACAACATTAATTCAATATCATATAGAGAATATAGGTTGAATACCAATAGTTATTTTACTTTTAACTTTCTTATATTCCTAGGAAAGTAAATGCAATGGTAGAATCTCTAAGTAGAAAGACTCATACATAAGAAGTAAAGGAGTCCAGTAGAGAATGACAGATGATGGAATTGTTTTGTGAGATGAATTTAGAGGTGAAAGAGAGTCTTTTTAATCCTATAATCACATCATTATCAGTTACTTATTCACTTCTAGATAGAGTGAAGATGTTAAAGTTATCATATCTTGAAGGTTTGGTCCTAAGGGAGAGTGATTTAGGTGAGGAACCACCACCTCACTGGGTTGTTGATAAGGATGAGGTCTTGCAGATTCATGAATGCATATGGATACCTACAGACATGTGAGAGGAATTAATGCAAGATTCTAATTCTTTTTCATGGGTAGTTCACCCCATTCTTACCAAGATGTACTATGACTTACACCTCAAATATTAGTGTTCTAGTATAAAAATGGAGATAGATGATTTCACTACTTGGTGTTCCATATATTAGAAGGTGAAGGTAGAACACCAGTGGATAACAGATATTTTATAGTTGTTTCCTATTCCAATTTGAAAATGGTATGATTTCATTATAGATTTTTTGATGATTTTACCTAGGTCCCATCAAGGTAGTGATGCATTATGGGTTACCATTGAATGGATGACAAAGGTTTACCTCTTCTTTCTTATTTGGGAAACCTTTTCAATAGATGAGATAAAGATGATATATATCAAGGAGATCATACATATTCATGGTGTTCAACATACCATCATCTCTGATAAGGATACTCAGTTAATGTCATGGTTTTAGAAGGGTTTGTAGAGGGATTTGGGTTCATATGTGCTTCTAAGTACAACCTATCACCCTCATATCGATGGGTAGTCCAATCATATGATAAAGGTGTTAAAGGACATGATATGAGCTTATATCCTTGATTTCATAGGTTCTTAGGAGAATATAATACCTCTTTCTGAGTTTGGTAATAATAATATATTTTATAAAACTATACAGATTACTCTGTATGAGGCCTTATATGGTAGGTTGTTTCATTAACCCATATACTAGTTAAAGGTAAGAGAGGCAGCACTATTAGGACCTTGTCTCATTCAAGAGACATTGGAGTAGGTACAACTTATCAAGAAGTGTATGGATACAATTCAATCTCAGTAGAAGTATTATACTAATCTTCACCTCCAACCTCTAGAGTTTGAGGTGGGAGATTGGATTTTCTTATGTGTTTCTCCTAGGTTGGGGCATCATTAGAATCATAGAAAAGGGAAGTTGGAACCTATATTTTTCATTCCTTTTGAGATATTGGAGATAATTGGGATAATATCCTATTATATAGATTTACCTAAAAGTTACTAAGCAATTCACAATAAATTCCATGTATCTCAACTTTATCATTATCATTCTGACCTATATCAGGCTTTTTATGATGATGAAATTGAACTAGAAACTAATTATTTTTTGGAGGAGCATCATATACATATTTTTGATTAGAGAATGAAGGATATATGAGGTAGATAAGTTCCTCTAGTATGGGTTTTATAGAATCATGGATGAATACAATATTATAGCTAAGAGCAAGAGGCCAATCTATGTGCTTTGTAGCTGGAATTATTCTCAGATAATTATTTACCACCCTCAGAAGGGAAACATGAGTACGAGTTCTTTTAAGGAGGGGAGATGTAAGATCCCATATTCTCATATATGTATATATTATTTAAATTTCTTTTTAAACATTTTTTTTTACTCTTATAAAAGTTTTTAAGAGTTAAGGAAGTTCTTAAGAGAATTTGGGGCTTGTTCGGAGCCTAGAGATCTAGTTTTTAGAGAAGCAAAAATAGGCCCACAATTGGCATGACGTTAGTAGTAGTTTTGTGTCTCAACCATTTGTCCCTATAAAGAAGGGGCATGGATTGATAAACTATGCGAGGGGGGCTTCATGTCTGTTTGAAATGGTGTAGGTGCATTGCAGAGGTGATTTGAATGATCTTCACAAGGTTTATAAAACCATATGACTAACAATTTGAGGGGTTGTACCACTTAGATAGTGGTGATTCATGGTTGGTGCAAGGTTTGGCCAACTGTGTGGACAAAATTTAAACCCAATAAAAGTGTAGGAAAAATTACTTTTTCCTTCTCTTTCATTAAGTCTTTCTCACCCCTATATCCTCCCATTTTTTACAGCCTCTCCCCAATATATGAATCTCTCCCTCTTCTCCTCCTAGATATTTTTATAACTTCTTCATTTGGTCTTAAAATCAATCATAGTTTGTTACATTGGATCTTCCTCGGTATGTTCTTCAGTCCTCTTGAATCCTTTATTCACTTATTTCACTATATGGAATGCTTAATCTATCCAAGATAATATGCCCAATTTTCAAGGCATTTTTCCATTTCACTAATTTATTTTTTTCTAGATTGGGGAGTCTACTACCAATCTAATGTAGTTGATCTATACATTTTCTTTTAAAGTCTTGACATTTATAAATTGCATCATAGTGCCTCATGATGGAACCCCCATGTGTTACTTCTCAAAATGATTAATACCTTAAGTTAAATGTTGTAAAACATATTTTTATGTTCTATTTTCCCCTTTCAATGGTTGGAGGTTGTCAGCCTCAACCCAAACCACCCATTGATGTGGGTTGATTTGACTATCTATGACTATTCCACCCATTTGGGTTTGTTGAGCTTTCCACCCATGAGTGGAAGTTGTGTAAGAATTGAATTGGGTTGTTAAAGGTTGAATACCTCTTGGACTGTTTTGATTTATAAGTGAAATAGAATAAATGGAAATTATAAATGAGATGGATGATCTCTTAGATTTTGAATATTAGTATAAATGGTTGGTAAGGTGTAATGGACACTAACATGGACCCTATTTTAAACACTTGTGATTCAATTGATTTATGAAATGAATGTGATGAATTAAATTGATAAGGGCATGGACACTAACATGGCCCCTTGATCTCTTATAGAAAATGTTTGATGATTGATACTTTGGTATGGTACCCACATCATAGTATGGCATTATTGATTCATCTACAATGGATTCCTTGGATTATTATCTTAGATCCATCTTACTTGGACCACCTTGGATTTATTCCTTGTGCTCCACTCAATTCTATACCGAGTACTATTGGAGATGCTCTATAGACTTGATGAGGATGCCTCGGCCATGGGCCTCAGGTTACTAGCTCATTTAGGTCTAAATTATACCAAGTTTTATATGGATAAGCTTTGTGGACATGAAGATGATACCTTAGTCAATAATTTTGGGTCCTGGACTATATAGGTTTGATACTTGATACATATGGTGTATGTTGTGGCTAATAGATTACTTTGGTATATGGTTACTTTTCATTAATATATTTATTTTAACACATCTTTTATATATTGATCAAGATTATTTTACTTTATCATTTATGGTCATTTTACTATTATACCTACACCCAAATACAGATTATATGCACTAAATGGATTTTTTATAGACACAATTAGTGGTGGCCTACTGAGTTTATATCACACCATGTTCTGGTCTCCAATTGATACATGGATAGAGTTCTTGGATATAGGTAGGAATAAGGGAAAGGGTCTATCTTTTTATGCCTGATTTTATATACTAGGATGGATTATGGGATCATAGGACTGAGTATATGCTTTTGATATTATTAGAGATATATTTTAGGTCTTTTATTAATTTTTTTATTACATGTTTTATACACATACTTCTTTATTTCCTTGAATTCCCATTTTTATATCAAACATACAAGACATCATTTTGTATATGTTACCTGATATAGATTTTTTTATTGTATGTGATGTTATGCTACTGATTATTATTATTATAGATATTATGTTTTTGTTGTTTTATTATCTTTTTCCATTTATTTTTTTGTTATATATCATTTTGATCCACTATTACATGAGGGTATAGTATCCCCATCATACCATCATAGACACTCACTGCTATTTGGTAGCCTTTAGTATATGGGGAGGTGTTTTTTGGAGCCATGTTGCCAACTGAGTTTAGTTACTTGTGAGTGAGCTGGGTCCAAGATGTCACAAAACTTTTGGATTAACTCTAAAACACTTTTATAGTAGCTCTCAGAGTCAAAATTAATCCTCATTTAGTCAACCATAAAGTTTGACCCCATCGGAGTTTACAACATTGACAATACAAATGAATCTCTGGATCCATTTATGTAATCAAATAACATTATCTAGAAAATTTTCAATGCTACTCAAGCTATAAATGGATCTAGTGTAATCTCAATCAAACACATGTATCTTTATACCTACGTCCACCAATATTCATCATATGAAAATTTTCATTCTCATGTTTTCCATTTTTATAATACATCAAGTGACCATGGGACATAGAACCTGTCAATCCCATATATCTAACTCATTTGATCTTGATTATCAGAATATAGACTAATCTGATCAATGAATATATCACATGTCATTCATCCTTATGAATAAACACATCACATTTCCCTTATCTATATTGATATATAATATCTATGTGGGGATGCACACTCCCATGGTCTATCACAATCGAGGTCCAAATGTCATACTCATCATACGAGAGGAAAAATATCATCTTGGTTAAGATCCAACCAATGACATGATCAGCAACATACCCAACCACCCTCATATTAGCTAATTTAATATGCATACTTTTTTAAGTAGGGTATCAAAGTATAAATGTTTTCATTATAGGTATATCTCCAACCTTAGGTAATGGTTACTCAAATATGATCCATACACCTCTAGTATCCTAAATACATTTGCATGATACTCCATGTGGCATACTTGGTAGGTCATCCAGTGCACACAAAGAATCATATTATCTATTTGGTTCCTCATGAGAATATTATGTATCTCTATATAAGATTCCTACTCACACTAATCTTATTATTTCATCATAACCTATAATAATTTATAAATAACTTTGATTAGGGATTAACATAAAGTTGTGCTTTGAGAGGTCAATTATCATTACACTTAATGAAAAGTATATCTATATAAAAATTTATATATACAACATGAAATAATGATAAAATAGAGGTTTCCTTTAATATAATACATTTTAATATTCTTAATCTCTTTAAAAATATTTTAACAAAACTGGTATAAGCACCAGTTTATCATATCATATATGATAAATTTCCAGATCAGCCTTATGTTTTCAACACTTTCAAGGTTTTATTAACTATTTAAAACATATATAATTCATTTCACAACTCTATGTGTCCATTTGATAAAACACTCCCACTAAATCTTTAGTAATAAATATCTATAAAGTATGTAAGTTTGAATAATGGTGAGATTTAGGAATCATATTCCTAACTCTTAAATTTTTTGAACATATTAAAACTTCTTAACATCAAATGTTATGATGCCAATTTCTATTTTATACTTAGTTTTATTTATAATTTCATCATTATCATCCTTTGAACACTATTACATACAAAATTTCCCTTAAATTAATGTAACTATTTACATTATTATTTACTGTCCATCCTAAACTCTTCAATTTTTTCATTTTCTAAATAAACCACTTTTTGGATTAGTGGGAACCTCACAACCAAAATTCCTTGAAAATACAGTATCCAACCCAATGAAACCAGATGACCAAATGACCACACCACAAAACACCAATAAAGATTCAAAAATCAAAGTTCAAACCAAGAATTTTCACACCACCTTGGTAGAAAACATCACGCGGGCAGATAAAACCTTGTAGTCACCTCGAGCCCACCACTAGCCATCCTAAACTATTCTAAGATAAAGTGAAAATTAATTTAATATGGTAAATAAATATAACTTTTTCATTCCAATTTACCATCATACCCTAAACTCTTCTAGGATAAATCAATAACAACATTGTTACAGTAACTAATGTAATTTTTTACATTTATCGTTACTATCATACCCCAAACTATTTTAGGATATCAACTATAATTCACTTTTCATTTTGACTAGTATAGTTCTTCAAGAAATAAAGTATTTTATGTTCCATTATGACTAAATATAACTCTTTATATTTTTAATTATCATCACATATATCTAAAAAATTAGGATATTTAGTGAAAAAACACTATAATATTATACTCGTATAATCCTTTATAAAATAGTGGTATTAACTTTTAAATGGTAAATAAATGTTACACTTTAAAGTTTTCTTTACTATCAAATATCCTAAAAATTTTATGTTATTATGTGGAAATAACTTAATATTAGTGTAGTCCATTATTTGTTAACTTTTAACTTCTCTAACTTTAAACACACTCCCACTAGACTCTTAGATATTATATCTTTTTTTGAATATCTTTCTAAGATTCACAAACCCTTTTTTGTTTAAGAAATGATATTTATTTCCTTTCAGTATGAATATTAAATAAATAAAATATTTTTTCTATATCATATATGGTATTCTATGTGTTTGTAATGTTTTCATTTGATAATGATACTTTATTGAAATATACCAACGATGGGTGGTAGGAACACATTTTATTATATTTTAAAGAATAACTAGATAAACACTTTTATCTATAACTTATCCTCTGAATATGTTATAGAACCTGATAAATCATAAAAAAATGTGTATAAAATTAATAATATCATGTTTTTTATAACAACTCTTTGTTATTGAACGTCTTCTCTTATCACATAATAGAAATGAGATAAAGATATGTATATTTTACTTTGATTAATTTGATCTTGATAAAATAATTTATATTAAAATACTTAATGTAGTAACTTTTTACTTCATATCATGAATATAAATTAAAATATAAATCAATTCTTCCTTTTCTTTCAAACATCTCTATATTTTAAACATTGTGTAAAATATACATTGGTTACCACATTCCTTTTTAAAATCAAAAAATAATAATTTCAATTACATTCATATCTAGAATGGAAATTCCATTTAATTTCAAAAACTTCTTCAGGTATATATTGGATAATCCAATAATATTCAAATATTACTATTACTTTTTGAAAACCCTAAGTTTCAATGACCTTGATTTTCTTTTTAAAAAAACATTATCGAACTTTTCGACCAAATTTTCTTCTTCTGGTTTGAACTTTTATCTACTTGTACTGTCTATATAGTACTTTAGAACCTAGATATCATATTCCTAGTTCATATATATATATATATATATATATATATATATATATTCCCAACACGTTTAGAGTATTGGGTAAAAATTATAAAATTTCAATCATATTGTTAGAACATTTCCATAGATAACAATTGGATAAATTCCCTAACCAAAATAATCCATTTTTAGTCTCGCCATAAAGAATGTTATAGAACTAAACAAATCATAAATATGTGTATCAAAACATCCATCTCATTTTATTTAAACAAATATTGTTTTTATGCTATTTATAGAGATAAATGAGATAAAAATACATATCTTAAGATAATTTAATCCAATCATGAAGTCTCCAATTTAGTAATGAAGTAACTCCTTTTCTTTATTACTTAAAAGCTAACTTTAAGCTCCAATATTTAATTCTTATCATCTTCTAACCTTTATGTATATTTACAACACTTTTTAAATAATATATTTTATATCATATATCTATCATAATAATAAAATTTATTTCTATAACTAATAATGTTTTAAGGAAACCTTAAATCTCATCGAGTTATCAATATATTCAATCATACTGAATATCATTTGACATACCCAATAATATTGGGTATATGAGACTAAAATTCCTTAAATCACTAAATTACCCAATCATATTGAGTATATTAGTAGAGAATAAGAAACATTTGTTCATATTTCATACAATGCCTTTGAAACCTTTAATGATCTACTATATTCTTCTATAAGAATCTAGATTCACTTATTGAAAAATTTTAACACATGTTTACTAACGAAGGAATTTTTTGACACATATAATTTTCATTAAGAACTTTTCTTAAACCATCAATCTTGATTTAACAAATTTTATTAAGTTTCCATCCATATGAGTTTCTTACATTAAGATTCTCCGTTAAAGGATTAATCAAAAAAATAGATTGATAATGATGTTTATATTATCTAAAATATAATATTTTATTAGATGAGTATCATGAATTATTAATAATTAAATAATTAATTTTATTAAATGGGATCCAACTAAAAATTACCCCCTTTTGAAATTAATCAAACCCATTAGTGGGAAAAGATCCATATTTTACTAAGTAAATGACCTTTCTTTAGAATGAAACTCACATATTAGTTATTTAGGTAGGGCATAATCCGAATCAAATCAAATCTAAATATTGAATAGTTGAGAATAAAACTCTTTTTTCAATCCATCATAGGGATAAACCCAACTCTATTCCTTGATTATCTCAATCCTTGAGGTTTCTTAGCTAATTCAACCCAAATAAAACATTAAAAATGAACTAATCACAAGATAATCCATGGGAACCCCTATTTGGCATGAAACTACCAAAGGATGGTCCAGTATCTCTCATTACTTTCTTTCCTTACAAAAGATATTCCAAATGCACCCCTCTTTGGTATGAAACAACCCGTTTAGATAATTGAGTCCTTGAAAAGTTCTTATTTGGAAAGAATATTACACTATGTATTTGAAGGGGAATTTAATATCACCATCTTATCCCATGTTATTACCTTTTATATATGCATGATTATAGTGATTTTATTTTGGAATCATATTCCCTCTACCAAATTGATATGTTTAAACCATATTGATGTTTAACCCTTTACATAACACACAAGTTTATGTTACTCACTAGAAATTAGGATTCAAAATTATTCATACATATCCAAATTCATTATATTAATAAAGCACATGAATACTTCATGTAAATTCTTAGAGTTATATGAATTTGACAATCTTCACATGAGTAATCTCAGAGTGACAGATAGCCAACCCCATTCACTTTCCAAGACAAGGCATAGGTCTCCTGGTAAGTATGTAGTCTAACCCCAAGTCCCTCTACCTAGGGATACTTTAATCAATATATAATTAAATTCATCATGATATTAACACCTAATATTCATAAAAAAATATTAGAAAAACTAAATTCAAGTTAATAAATTCAATTACAAATTAAGGTCAAGGTAGATAAAAAACTAAATTCCTTATGGAGTCATTCCTATCATGAAAATTCAAGGCTAAATCCTAGAAGAAATTTATCATAAAATTTTTTACATACATACATTCATAATGTATACAATTAATACTTATGAATAAAACAAGGAATAACTTTTAAATAAAAAAACAATTCAAATTTTTAAACATAAAATTAACTTTTATGAATAATTTATAAATAAAAGATAATTATAAACCCTTTTACAATTTCATCTTTAACATTATGGATATTCCATATTTTAAAAAAACATTTTATTTTCATTCCAATATGAAATTTTCATATTTATAATTATATGTCATTTAAATTTTTAAATATATGATATTATATGAATTATAAAATATTTATAATCCAATTTCTCTTATGTAAACATTTTACATAATCTAAAGATTATATACTTAATCATTATTTAAACCTTAATAATATAAATAATCAAAACACTTTTAATGTGGCTAAAATAATATCCAAATAAGTCCCCCTTTTATTTTGAACAATTAAAAAAAATTAATTATGAATAATTCATAATTTAAATATAAAAATTTTATATTTTGGCCTTATTTCATAATTTATAAACCTTTAAAAGTTATTTATTATGATTTATAAATAAACCCTTTAATTTTTATATCATAATATATTCCATATAATTTGTTTGAAAGATATTTAAAATATTAACATTTAATATTTGGGAAAAAAAATTCTATAAATGTTTATTTAATTAATTATAAAACATTTGTAATTAATTTTTTTATTTATTAATTCCTTATAAATTAAATATTCCCAAAATTCCTTTTATGATGATTTATAAACATTTTAAAAATCATTAAAACCATTTAGTAATTTATAAATAATTTTTAAAATCTTTTCTATTTACCCTTATAAAAAATTCCTATTCCCTGTAAGAGTATATTCCTCTACCCTTACATAAACACTCTACATAAGGGTAATCTAATTCAGGATCCCTTGGGAATAGGTAACCAAGTGAATACCTTTACGCAAGACTTCAAAACATGGAATTACCTTTACATAAACTCCTTTGTGTAAAGGAAAGTGATTTGTTACATTTATTTTTTATTTAGAAAAACTATGCTACTTTTTTGTAGCCAATCACATGGAGGTAATTCATTTATTAACTTTACACAGCCACATTCAATGCCAAGGTAATTGATTAGTTACCCTTACATAACCCTTTTAAAAGCACAATTTCCTTTATAAAAATATGAAAATCCTTTTCTACATCAAGGTGGCTTGAAGTAACCTTTATTCAAGATTTAAAAATGTTTCATAACCTTTATGTAACAACTTTTATGTAAACCACTTCATGTAAAGGTATGTCATGGGTTACCTTTACAAGACCACTCGTGTATAGGAATCACCCTAGTTACCCTTACGCATCTCAATTGTGTAAGATAAAGTACTTTGATACCTTTATACAACCCATATTCATAAATTTAATGTCTTAGTTACCTTTACGTAGGCCTGCTACATAATGGTAATATATTTTTTAGTATTTTAAAAAAATGAAAAATGATACTTTGTTTTTGGTTTCTACATTTTTTAATGAAATATTTCATAAATATAAATCATGGGATCACTCTAATACCACTAAATTGTTTTTTTAGTATAATAATGATTATTATAACATATATAAATGAATAAAATCCTTGTTTAAGGATCTCCCATGGAAGATAAATTAAATTACATACAAAATACTAAAATGAAGAGATATTGTATTGGCGTACCTTACATCAAATAATTTGTTTCAATGCTTGATCTTAATTTAATGCATTTGATAAATATTATAAATTGGAAAATAAAATATTCCCACCTCATTAGTGTTTCAATAGGTTACACATGAATCATCAATTGTATAGATGAGATATGTCCTTCCTCTATTACCTTCTAGAGACTCTTATGTAAAGGAGAAAGATAAAGGGAGTTTTGTGTAAGGAGGTTTCTTATCCTATAATGTAGCAATCACTCCCACTTACATCACATGGAAGTCATTTATATAGGTAATTAATGACAATTCTTAATTACAGTAGCATTTATTCATGCATTTAAACACATAAATAAATGAAACGTCTAGTTCATGAATGTATGAATTCATCATATGAAATTACTCCCTAGAATTATATATCATATAATTCCTTTATAAATAATAGCTATAAATGAGTTTGAATCAATCAAATTTTAACACATTTAACATTAATTTGATCATTCGATTAAAGTTTGTGTAATTTATGAAATCTTATTTCATGCATGCATCTCAATATACCATGAACTTGGTATATTCATGAATCACATACATTCTATAGATTTGGGTCATATCTTCTTCATTTTGGTCTTCATCCATGAGTGGTTTAGGTTTTGAGGTTCAATAGGTTAACCTGGTCGATCGTCAGAGGGTTGATCTAGTTGAGGAGTAAGAGGCTTAGAGGAAGATATTGTGTTAGTTTCAACATCATGGATCCGCAAATTATTAGGTGAGAATAGTTGATTTTGAGACAGAACACTGGATATAGGATCTTGAGATCACTTTCATTATGATAAGTGTTATGGAAGAGTATCAAGTTCTTCTATTTGTTAGTAAGATGAAAAGATAAACATGATAGTTGTGGATCTTTTATCTTTGGGAGTAGGAGATAGGTGTTCCATGAGATGATTTCCAAAGGTAGTTTCTCACTGAGTTTCTATTATCAATGATAAGAGAGATAAAGAGGTGGTTGGTACTCTCTCTTCAGTAGGGGATCCTGGGCATATGGAAAATTGAGATTAAGTTTAAGTATCTTATTCACTTTTCCCCTGATCTTTTTCTAGATAAGGAGTCTAGGGTTTTGTGCTTGGAGGTTGTGTTTCACCCCATGATTTGATATATGGTTACTATACTCGTGTTTTATATGTATTTGGAGGTTTATAAGAAGATTGAGGTTATTGAGAATATACATGCACATTTGGGTCCATAATGATAGGGAATATATCAGGGTTACTCAAGGAGAAAGGCTACTGGTGGTGGATCATAGGTGTATATACAATTAAGGTTATGGATAAAAGGGATTCAACCTAAGTATTTTTCTCCCCCACCCATTTCCCTATAACTAATAGTTATTGTGAATATTTAAATATATTAGTGTTGATTTTCTTTTCTTATGGGGGATATATACATCAACAATATTAATGTATGACCATTCTTGAGGCCCATTATAGTTGTGGAAACCAAGTTCCTTATCATCCCTAGCAGCTATTTTCTCAGAGGTCATATCAACAGAAAAGGCAGTAAGACTTTTTTCTATCATGAAGATATGGAGTTGGTCGAGGTCAGCCTCATGATTTCCCTCTCTCTTGGAGACATGGGAATGAGATCAGTCGTAGAGGGGGTCATTAATAGTGAGTTATAGGATCCAGACATTGATAACTTTATGTTATGGATGTTTCAATGCTATAGGAGCTAGAGATAATTCTATGTATAATATTATTATCTACCTTGGATTATTATTTGTTTGATTCTAGAGCATCACACTCCTCTATTACACCCACCTCAGTCCATAACTTAGGATTCATGGGGGAGAGTCTTCTGGTTCCCCTAATGGTGAGTATGCTGGTTGGAGGTAAAATGGGTCTTCTAGATGTGTTCTAGGGTTGTAAACTAATGATGGGGTGGAATCAGTCATCTGAGGAATTATTTATACTTTTAATATGGTCTTATAATGTCATCCTTAGAATTTAATGGTTATGTTATATGTGTGAGGTTATTGATTTCTTTTATAGGATATTTTTGTTCTGCTATGAGGAGGTTTGATTTGTGGTGTTCTTGATAAAGCAAGATTACTGAATGGGTTATATATGTTCAAATTAATTTCTATTTCAGCTAGTAATCTTATTGATTGGTTCATTAGAGGTGAAGGTGGTTGAGTTTCCTGGATTCATTGAGAAGTTATATGATATTTTTTCTTAGTAGGTTCTAGATCTTCCCCCTAGATTTGATATCAAGTTTGGGATATAATTACAATTGGGTGTTTCTTCAATTTTTATGTCCCCTTATTGGATAACACCTTATATTCTATGAGAGGTGAGGATCCAAATCAACGATTCGATGTAGAATGGATTCATCTGACCTAGTGTATCACTATGGTGTGATCCTATGTTGTTCCCCAAGATGGTGTATGGTAGTCTAGGGGGTTTTATAGACTACCAGTGATTGAATCAGGTGATGATCAAGAACTGTTACCATTTTCCAAGGATTAATAATTTTTTTTGACTAGTTGAAGGGAGATATATGGTTTTTGAAGACTAACTTTTGATTAGTATATCATCAAATGAGGGTGAAAGGGGAATATATCTCAAAGACTACTTTTTGATTTTTATATGGGAACTTCAATTTCATGGTCATGTTGTTTGGTGTTATAAACACCCCAACTATTTTTATGGGACTCATGAACTCCATGTTCCATGAGTTTTTGGACTAGTTCATGGTAGTGTTCTTTAATGGAATCCTCATATACTTGAAGTTATAGAAGGATCATACTTATCACTTTAGGGTTGTTTTAAAAGTCCTTTAACACCATCATCTCTATATAAATATGTCCTAGTGTAAGTTTGTGATATGGAAGGTGCACCTCCTAGGGCATGTGGCATCTCAGTAGGGAGTGATAGTCATTCCTTCAAAGATCAAGATAGTTTTTTCTTTGTAAACACCCAAGATTTTTTCATAGATTCATATTTTCATTAGTATCATGGTATATTATCTTAGATTTGTGTTTTATTTCTCTCTGATTACATCTCCATTGATAACCTTGACCAAGAAGGACTAGGACTTCTTATAGACTAATCAGTTTCATTAATCTTTTGAATATCTGAAGAAGATATTGATTAGTGATCTCATTATCTATATTCTAGAGTATATATTGGTGTTTAAGGTGTTTTGGGACACTTATTTTCTTATTCTGGGTTACATATTAATGCATCAAAGGGTAGTGATCTCTTATGGGTCCAAGCAGTTACGTACCCATGAGTGTAACTATGTCACCCATGATCTTGAGTTGGAGGAAATATTTTTTTACTTTTAATTTCTAGTGACATTACCTCATCATTGACTGATTTATGGTTTTCATAAATCATAAAATCCTGAGGAATGTTTCCTCTTAGTGGGATACAATTTTTCAAAAATAGAGGTGGGTGGAGTTTCGCTAACTATGACTTTAATGTATCCTACTAACATGGGAATGGAAATATGGTCCCTAATGATCTAAGTAAAAAATTCATGGGGAGATGTTCTTTTGGAGTTCATAGATGCATTAAGGGTGATGGAGGATCTTTTGGAATTACATCTTGATGTAGAATATGCTGATGGTAGGGGTTTCTTATTCCAAAAAAAATTGAAATTATCCTTGATGCAGTAGGTGGATAAGTCTCAGTGGTGATACTTATAAGTAGAGGTTATGTGAGACCATGTTCTCTATTATGAGGCTTTAGAGGGATGATTAGAGGATATAATTCATAATATATTGTTTCAGGTGAGGTTATTTGTTCCATTAGCAATGTACAAGGAGGTTTTTTGTGGGTTTCATAGATGGAAGGTGGAAGTGAATCCTAGTATATCTAAGATGTATTATCCTTGATGGGTTATCTTTGGTGTCCTGATGTGAAGATATCATTGGCGGAATTCATATCATAGAGTCTGTCCTATCAGTAGGTGAAGTAATAACATCATGTATTGGGTGGTTTCTAACAGTTAGTGGATGTTCTTCAGTAGAAGTGGGAGTAAATATCAATGGATTTCATCATTGGTCTACCATGGGCCCATGGTGGATGTGATACTATATAAGTGATGATATAATGATTAATGAAGTCATCCCACTTATCGTTAATTAAGGAGTTAAGTTTTGTGGAGGATTTGGCAAAGTGATATATGGATAAGATGGTGTGGCTTCATAGCTATCGATGACCATCATGTCTAATCAAGATCCTCACTTTATCTTATGGGTATGGAGAGATTTGAAATATGATTTTGTTTCTCAACTATGATTATCCACTTCATTCGATCCTTAGACATATGGTTACACCAAGTGGACCATCCAAACGCTCTAGGATATATGGCATACTTACATATTGGATTTTGGAGTATCATGGATGAATCAATTTCCCATGGTTGAGTTCTAATATAAAAATAATTATCAATATTCCATTGGAATGGATCCATTTGAGGCATTGTATAAGTGACTTTTTCATTATCTGTTATATTGTAAAGATATTGGGGATTCAATGGTTCTTGGGAAAGATGTATTGTAGCAAACTATAAAGAATATTTATATTATTAATAAGTGGATGAGAGAAGCACAGGACCACAAAAATCCATATGAAAATTGGAGGTGGAGACCTCTAGAGTTTGAGGTAAGAAACTATGTATTCTTGATGGTTTCCCCTCATCATGGGAAGTGGAGGTTCGGATAGGGGATTATGATTTCTTCCTATTTTATCAGTCCTTTTGGGGTGTTGAAACATATTTTTGGGGTGGAATGTTATTTATCACTTCCACTGAAGCTATATCAAATTCATGATGTCTTCCATATGTTACAACTCTATGGACATATTTATAATGACTCTCAAGTCATTGATTGGGGTTATTTGGATGTCAGGGATGAAGTGTCATTCATAGAACAACTAGTTGAGGATCAAGATTATCAAGATAAGGTGTTTATGGGAACATTATTCCTTTGGTGTGCCTTCTATGGAGGCATGGTGGATTAGAGGAGAGTATGTGGGAATGAGAGCTATAGATACACAATCAATATCTTGATTTGTTTTGAGATATGATTTTTTTGGGATGTTTGATATGATTACTAATCTGATTTATTAAATTTATTTATTCTCTCGTATTGATTTAATGTAATTACTTGTTTCTATGATGTTATGTTTGGTTGATGGAATCATCGTATTTGAGAAATATTTCTCAAAGAGTGTTTATATGGTGGCATATATGGTATTATTCTTGGTTTGGTTTTGATTCTTAGGGATGAAAATAATTTTAGAGGTATCTAATTTAATGGATTGGACCTTTCTACCTCATTATTTTGAGATTTTTGGAATTTGGTGGTGTTGGGGGGTTTGAGGAAGGATCGAGGGTGTTTAAAATAAAATTCCATCTAGGGGATAGTTTTATAGCATGGTATATTGTATTGTGTTATAGAGTTAGGTTGTGGTGTAGAGACTTTGAATTGTTTTGTGATAATATGTAGGTGGAATTCCATATTTTTCCATTTTAAGGATCATTTTGGTGTGGTACTTTAGCTACGATTTGGAAAGTCATTCATAATCTTGGTTGTGATGTGGTCTTTGATAGTTGTGACGTGGAGTTGTGGGTTCAATATCGGGGGTTATGTTATTTTTTGTACCTATGTGGAATAGTGTTTTTGTTTCACTATTTTTTCTTCCTAGTTTTATCAAATCTCAACTTTCACCTCAATAATAATTATAGAGGGTGGTTTTTACTAGGGTGATTGTGGCATGTCCATTTATGTTGTGTAGTAGTTTTGTGAAAACCAAGTCATAATGAAATGGTCTATACATCTATGTTATCGTCTTATGTTTTCTAATTTAGTTATAAATTTAAATACCCCATTAAAACCCATCGCTCTTACTTTGATTCTCTTAATCCTTAGGAAACCTCAGGTGTGATTTTGAGAGACCTCCCAGCCCCTCTTCCTTAAACTTGATCCTTAGCATTGAGAGTTTGATTATTGGTGATCCAATCTTAGTTCCCCCTCCTTCCTTCTCAGTTTCTTCCATGTTCCTCCATGATAATTCATAATAGTTGTGCTAGTTCAATTTTGGGAATTTTAGGGCTATTATTTTGATGAATAATTTATATGATCTAGGTTGATTTTGGTTTCACTTGTGTGGGATTGGTCTTATAGTTGTTTCTTCCCTCATTTCATACTCATAAGATTGTAAATATCTAGTTGAGGCATGGGATTAAATAACTCTCTTCTTCCATTTGTGAATTGTAGAAGTTTCATGCTTTTTTTCTCTTTAAGTGGATAATATAGTTTTTCTTAACCAAGATAACAAACCAGACTTAAGGAATATGGATATAGAGGTATTGGTTTTCTTTTGTTTACCTATAATTATGATTTTTCTCTTATACTTGATGGTTTTTATTATTTTTTCTGAAAATCTTTGCTGTTTTTTAGACTTTTTTTTAATGTTTTCATTTTTTTATTGGAACCACCTTCCATAAAAGTCCAATACTTAAAGATGGTAATGAACCAATTATGTGGAAAATGGAATAAATATGAAATTATTTTTTGAATAAGGAAGAATATAAAGTGGTGGAAGTTAAAATATATTATTATTTTTTGTTTAATTATTTATTATTGTGGTTATGATCATGTAGTTATTGTGGGGGTATTATGTGGTGATTGTTATGGCTGGGAAATTAGACTATGTTGGTTGGCATCTATTGGGGTAGAAAGGTTTCGTTTGTTTTCATGTGTTGGGGTAGTGGGGTTGTATTGGTAGGAATGTTGTAAGGCAATAGGGTTATGATTGGTTAGCTTGGGATGAAATGTGGGACGGTTTTGTGGTGTTTAGTTGATGTTGGTCAGATTGTTAGTGTGGGTTTTGCAGCAAGGTTACGATTTCCTTTACATGGTAAACAATAGGAAACATAAGGAAAGTCATGGGAGGATGTAATGGCTAGTTATTATCAGTTTGTTTGGTATTTTACCAGTATTAGTGTAACATAATTGTTAATGATGAAATGGTAAGTGGGTGTGGTTAGAATTGAGTTGAAACATGGAAATAAATTAAATAATGATGCATGAAATGGTAATGAGTGATGGATGGAATTAATGTGGGAAAGGAAAAGAATGGTTTATCATAAAATGTGGAATTGAATAGAATGGTGAAAAAAATTGGTTGTTAAATGGTAAATATAGAAACTATGTAATGGTTTGGATAAATGGTAACTTTTGTATTCTAGTTTTGGTTGTTTTTTATGGGAAAGTGGTCCAATTCGTGTTGTGTTAGTTGGTAGTGGTGGTAGGGTGTGGTGATGGTAGTGTGGTGATGATGGTGAGTAGTGATGGTACGGTTTTGGTGTGAACCTACTAGGTTGTACTTGTGTTTATCAGTTTGTGTTTGTGTGTAATGTATTTCTTATGATTTCTATACTCACCCTTCCTGATTCATATAACCTTATTAATGATCAAATTTTTTTAGTTCCAGGTGTATTCCCCAATATCCAGATTGGTGATGAAAGGTGGTTGGATTCCCCCTCTTTCCCTCTCTCCTTTTATCCATATTACATGGTGGTATTGGTACATAGTGGGGGTCATGAATGGAAGGAGGAAGGAAGAAGGTTGATGTCCTTTTTGTTCATGATAACCTACTATTCGGGATGCGATTATGGTATTGGTACATGGTGGAGGTTGTGAATTGTAGGATGAGGGTATGAGGTTTATATCCTTCATGTTCATGATAACATGCTATGATGGGTATGGATATTTGATGTGCAGATGATACATGATGTGTGGCAATGGATATGGGATGATGTAGATGATATGGTTGTGGTATGTGGTATGGGTGGACTAATGTCAATACAAGATGTTTGACCCTATGGGAAGTTAGGGTAAGTAGTTTTGTGACTCAAACCACATTAGTATAGGAGGTATTGAGCATAATATATTTTAATTTGGGGTATGAGATTAGAAAATCAGTGGGGAAGTGGCTTTGAGGTACCCTTTTGTAACGAACTGC
Source organism: Viscum album (assembly GCA_963277665.1). NCBI lineage: Eukaryota > Viridiplantae > Streptophyta > Magnoliopsida > Santalales > Viscaceae > Viscum > Viscum album. The sequence continues at coordinate 1,997,389,649 of OY728136.1, forward strand.
ATCATACGGGTTAAGAAAATTAGGGGAAATTTGAATTTTTATTCTTGGGTGGTTTGTGGGGGAAATGATAATTTACCCTAGTAAATGATCTTATAGTAATTTTATGACCACTTTATTGGTCCCAAAATGGTGTGTTTACCCTAGGTCTAGTGTTTGGTGGAATTTTGAGATGGTCGTATTTTCATGGAATATTTAATATTTAATTAATTTTCATGGAATATTTAATATTTTTTCCTTAATAATATTTAATTAATTAAATGTTGATTAATTTCACATAAGTTATTAGTGATATCTCTTTATAATAGGTTCATATTAAAATTTATAATTCACAGTTGAGTCTAGAATGGGGGGTTTTACCTAGGTGAGGTGTAAACTCTCTGTAGGTTTTGGGTCTCAAGTTGGGTTGTTTAAGCAGGTGTTTTTTTTTCTTTTTTTTTTTCTTTTTCATTTTTTAATTTTGTTTTTATTTTTCCCTTTTTCTTTACTATCCCTCACTTATTCATATATACATATAGAGGGTTGGTTATCCCCTTTGTTGACAGAGATAGAGGGGGGAGGAGGGAGGATATCATACAGGGGAGTTTGATCAAACCTGGATCGAGGTTCAAGGGGTGTTGAGCATAAATCTGAGTAAGATTATTTAGCATTTTACACCCTGAGGTGATTCATTTATTTTTTTATCAATATCCCTTTAAATTTATTTTTTTAGTTTTTAGTGCCATATTTTTGTTTTTAGGGCCCCTTGAGGGATGTAGTAGAGTGTTTTTGAGAGAATCATGGGGTTTAGAGCTTCACAGTGGGTTTTTTAGGGAAAACTCAATCACGCGATCTGTAGTTTGAGAACTCACATTGTTTGTTCTTGTTTTTTGGGTAAATGTTTGAAGATGAGGGATATATGAGATGAGTGTTTTGGATATTTCTTGTATTTTTTAATTAGGGAATGGTCGAGGTACTCAGCTATACACCCCATGTTGGGGTACGTGGTCATGTAATGTACATGACTGGACCCTATGTAATGAAAATAAATAGAGTTCTTATAGGGTACTTGGCCTAACCCCATGTGAGGTACAAGGACAGGTAATTTGTGTAGAATTAAAAACATGAATGAGGGAGACACTTCAAGTGCTTTGGAATTATTTTGTGGGTTATACTAATGTACACACCCATGGGTGATGGCCAGGGTTACACATCGTGTATGCGAGTTTTACATCATGTACTCTCCCTTAGGACGGTGTTTCTCTCGTCTTGTTTCTCTAGTGTTATAATTGGACTTTTGAGTAGTCCATTCTGAGTGTTTTTCTACATAAGACATGATAGTGAGGAACATGGGGTGTTTAGAGGCTGTTGGGGAGAGGTTTTTTGTTGGGTGAAGTTTGGTGAAAGGTTTTACTTGGGGTTTTAGTCTGAGTGTTCTTCTAAGGAAGTGGTGGCTTGAGACCCGGATGAGGGTTATGCTTTAGATGGTCATCTTATATTGAGGATACCAAGGTTTTTTTTAATCTGTCAGATGGTACCTAGAATTTGGGATCAATTGATTCCTTGGATGAGTTTCTTTGAATGATATTTGGGTTTTTAGGCTGGTTACTTGAGGTTTAGTTCATTTATATCCCTTTGGATTGTGAAAACATTGTAGGATGTTGGGTATGGTTGGGTGCCATAGATTTGATGATCAAGACGGTTCTGATGGTCCCTTGAGGATTTTATTTTGGTTGAGGTGATGTTATGGTTGGGTTATGTGTTGTGGAGGCTGATTGAGGGTTTCTTAGGATGATCTTGGCATGATAGTTTGTTGTAATAGTGGAACCCCCTATAGGGAATCCTATTTTTGATTTGGTTTAGGGAACCATTATAAGTGACTCATGTCATGTCAACCCTAACAGGTCCATTTATAGTTTCATTGGTTGTGGATAAGCAGTTTGGGAATTTGTAAACTCATGTTTTGTGGCTTGTGGATGGGATTTTTGAGGCTTTTTTCATGTTTTGGATGTGATAAGAGACCATTGGGATATTATTGGACTGGTTGTTGGCCTTAATATTGATTTAATCCTCTTATATATTGGTTGGCTAGTGTTATGAGGGTATATAGAGCTAATAGAAAATCTAGATGAGTGCACCTTTATCCCTGGTTTAGTATTATGATTGGGATAGGGTTTATGACCTGTCGGATGTTGTTGCACTCCTAGGATAGATGATGGGTGTGGCTATTCACATGGAATAAGTTTAGGATCGATCAGACAAAATTGTGATGATGGGTCATTTATAGCCCAACTAGTTCTATAGAACTCTCAATACTTTGATAGGTTCTCTAGTGTATCAACCTATATGATCATGTCACCAGTTCAGATCATAATATTTGAGTCCTAAATCCCAATAGTGGTGTGTGTTGTTCTTTTGGATTCCTATAGAGAACCTAGAATCCATTATTTATTACTTTTTAGTTTGATAACTAGAAACTTTAATTAGTACTGAAGAATGTGCCTAATTTGTGTTGGTTGATGAGAAGCATGTTTTTTCCTTCTAAATCTGATCAGAGTGGAGTATATCAATTTAAAAAAGTTCCTTATATCTTGAGTTTTATCAGTATTTTATTTATTTTTTCCCTTTTATTTTATTTTTTATTTCTTTACTTTTATACCAGTTAACTTTCAACTAGGTTGGGCGTATCATGTGTTGTGTGCACTTGTTATGACAGTATATGTTAGGACCAACATTGGGGTTTCTCTAATGAGAATTACTTTCTCAACCCGTGTGCAAGAACATTGGTTCACATGAATTTCCTTATGCCTACATTTATATTGATAGACACATAGTGGATAGGGATGAGGCCCAGTGTTTCGTGATCGAGTGGGATCACTATGATGAAGTCTAATGATTGGGTTGGAGCATCTTGATAATTTTTAGAGACCAAGCTTGAGGTATGAATCAAGGATTATAACAACCTAATATTAATGTACATATAAATTACATCATTTTTTTATAATACTTAAAATATTACACAAGTAGACGCCCAAATACCATATTAGTTTAGTACCTTTTGAAACATAGAAATATAAAAAACGGTACATGAGTGAGATATATTATCTCCCACAAGGTTCCCCAAGATTATAAACCCTCTTATACATATCATATATAAAATATATCTTCATAACTTGGGGAAGGAAACATAAAAATGGGTGATCTCAGATACTCAGTTAGGGTAAACAAGGGAGATATGTAAGTATAAACATGATAATAAGTGTATGATAATGCAATCGTAACATTATAATATCGTACCCCACATATAAAATATCATAAACATGAATCACGTCATAAAGTTTATTAGTTTATAAGGTATGAATCATAAGTAAATATATAGCATAATTCATGAAATCATAACATAGCAATAAGACATGGAATTGTGGCATACACATAAACATGAAATTTAATTCCCTATAAGTCAAGATGCATTGATATAACTTATTAGGGAAATTCATGGGGACTAAACCTATTGGGTGGGACACAAAACCATCTCCAGTCATAGTCCTTTCATTATAAGGTATTGGGTTTCCCCATATTACCATAGTGTATCGGGTTTCCCCATCTTCTCATAGTGTATTGGGTTTCCCCGTCTTCCCATAGTGGATCGGGTTTCCCCATCTTCTATAGTGGATCAATCCATTCAACTTTATTCCCATAATTATCTCATGAGACATAAATATTTACCCAATTAATAATAGGTAGATATAGGTCCCACTCGTCACATAATAAAATCAAGCATATATGTTCCATAAGATAAAAAATATTTCATCATATCATGACCCATAAAAAGAGATGGGTTTCAAAAACATCATATCATAACCCATGAAATGAAATGGGTACCATAAACATTTCATCATATCATTACCTATAGAAAATATATAGGTCTCATAATCATTTCATAAAAACATAACCTGTGAAAAGAAGTGGTTTTCATGAGCATATAACCCATGGAATAGAAATGGGTTTCATAAACATCATTTCATCAAAACATAAACCATTCAAGAAATAATATTAATGGTATTCATGGATCATATCCTTAGTAAATCATAAAATATAACCAATTATTTTATATTATATGGAGAGTGATTTTAAAATATCGCATTAAACATTTATTAAGGAAGATATCCCTTCTTTGAAAATACATTTAATAAAACCCTTTTAAAATCCTATTCTTATAAAGAAATGTTTACAATTTTATTTAAAACATTTCTTGATGAAAATATCTTTTTTGATATGAAAAATTTTTTTTTTAAAATTAAATCATTTTTGAAAACCTTTTTGTTTTAAAATATTTTTGAAAACATATAAATAAATCTTGAAAATCTTTTGAAAATATTTTTCTTTGAAAATACCCTGAAAACTCATAAAGAAATATTGAAAAAAATTTGAAAACATTTTTCTCTGAAAATAATTTGAAGACATAAAAAGAAGGATAGAAATAATTTAAAAACCATTTTCTAGAAAATTTATTTTAATACTTATAAAGAAATATTGAAATCATTAAAATCATTTTCTTGGAAAATAACCTTTTTAAAACATACAAAGGAATCTTTGAAAATAATTTAAAACACTTTTTAAACATAAAACATTTTTGAAAAATATTTTATTCAAAAACCAATTTAAATTCAACAAATTTCAATAATATTAGAAAAAAAATTATTTAAAAATAACCTTGTAAAATTAAAAAGGAAACTTTAAGTAAATTATGGTCATGATAATGAGTAAGTTTGTACATGCCGAACATTCCTTTTTCACCTTAAAAATTTAGAAAAGTGCCTGGATCGTAAAATAAAAGGAAGATTAATTTTAAATAAATTTTTTAAAAAGGTAAAACATGGGTAAAAATATCCTTTAAACATCATAGGATAATAGTAAAACATTTTTGAAAACATTTTTAGGAAACGTAGTTTTTAAAGAACATAGATTTCTGACTGAAAGGAGAAAAAAAGTTTGATTTTCATAAAAACATTTTCTTAATTGAATTAAGTACCAAATAGTGGGAAAATTTTAATAAAAAATTATAAAATCATGAATATAAATATGTTAATAAAAGTCATTTTTTCTCTTGATATATGGATCATAATTATAATCATAATTAATCTCGATAAACAATGAGATTGTTTCAATAAACTCTTACCATTTGGTAACTTATAATTATACTCCTCATTTAAGAAAATGAAATTACATGAATCTTAATATATCATTAAATTAAGTAGTTTCATGATATAAAATGTTAAATTGTATTATATACACCTTATAAAAAAAATATAGGTTTATGGCATGGCATGTGTCTCAAAGAAGGAAAATTGAGACAAAATTACTTTACCAGTTTTATAAATTTTGAACCATAAACCCCATGAAATAAAGATCATCAAAAGGATATATAAATAAACATAAATTTAATTTTAATAATCATAAAATACATCCATGGGATGTAAAAACACCATATATAAGAAATAGGTGTTGAACTTTGCTTGTGTCTCATAGAAAATAAAAGTGAGATGAGAAAACTCTTACCTTAAGTCTTGAATATATTCATACTCATTCAAAATTCCTGTATAATAAATATATGTTTATTAAAAATATAAAAAATAACCATGTTATTATATTTAATACCATATATGAATTTATATTATATATTTATAAACAACTCAATGTTAATGTTACGTTTTGGGTAATAATTGCTTTATTTTTCTCTTATGATTTGTTTTTTATATTTTGGTCCTCATAGTTATATCATGATCTCCAGAATATAAAATATAATATAAATATAATATATATTTATTATATATGTATTTATATTAATATATAAAAGATACAAATATTAAATGAAATACACCGTTCATGGAGACAGTAGGTCATACGTATGCATGAATGTTATTTTTGTTTTACTTTTGTAGTGAAAGAAAGAGAGTAAATGAAATATATGTATATATATATATAATCATTCCATTAGAATTATTATGTCATATATATCAAATAAATTTTCTAAAACCATCCTCAATACATTTCATGTATATTCTGAATGAATCACATCGCTTTGAGGAGGCGGTATTCCACAATTCCACAAACAAAGTTATCACAATTACACAAAATGGAAATCATGAAGGTATGTTTATATAATAATTCCAAAAGAATAAAGATATCATAGATATAATATATATAATATATATAATATAAAAATATATTTACCATCATAATTCCCAACCATTAGAGGTGGTAAAATAAAAATTAATAGCATCATTTCGTGAGGCGGTAGTTCTTTATACAAAAGAATGGTAACTTCATTACCCATTATATAAATGTGTGTGTAAGTGTAGGTTGAAACCTTGGAATAAAAACATATAATAATATTTATTATACTAATTTTATTATATAATCATGGAATAATAATATTTTATGTGGTGGATAATGAAAATAAAACAAAGGAGCTTGAGGAAGGATGTTACCTCTTCTTTGGGTAACTCCTTTTGGTTTGCACCAAAGGGATTCCTTGTATGGATTTATGCCAAAAGGGAGGATTATATAATGAATATAGGTATGTTGGGAGATTATTTGAGTATATTTTGGGTGATACAAATGTATTTATAGGTGTCAATAAGTGTGAGGGGTGAGTTCTATTTTATAATGGAAGAGGAGTGACATTCCTGTAAATTTTTTAAAAGTGAATTCCACACAGATTTTTTCTATGAAAAATGGATACAATAATGAACCAAATTCAATAAAATGTGGTAAAGGGTATATATATTGACATATAATGAATTTTGGATAATTTTATAGGTCATTTTTTCTCTTGATGTAAGGTTTAGTCTCTTATTGAGCTAATTTTTCTCTTAATCATTGTAATTAATTTTGATCATTTTCACTCATATTTTTTTCAAAACTAAGTTAACCATATTAGAAATTATAAATTATTCTGATCCAAAATATAGAATCCATTTCTTCAAATTCTAATCACATAGGTGTTGGAAATTAATTTAAATTAAATCTCGTAGATGGGACGACACGACGGGTTTTTAAAGTAAAATTGTTCAAAAGTTTTTTAAGTTTTTATATCCAATTTCAAATTGAAATTGATTCCAATGAAATAAAATAGATTAATTTATGTATAATTGATCTAATTTAACTTTAAAACCAATAAAAAAAAATTTAACCTTATAAATAAATTATATGAAAATTGTTTTTGAATTAAAATTCAGTATTAATCACTATTCCTTAAAAAATAAAACTTCAAAGAAAAATACAAAAAAAATCACCCTAATATAATTTTTATGTTATTATTTCAAATATGAAGTTTATTTTGTCAAATAAAAATTATAAAAGTGTCAAATATCATATTTAAAATGGTTTATCCATTAAAAGGCGGTAAAATTACCCTTTAGAAAAATACATCTTTTTATTCATAAAATTGGATTTATTCTTATCTTATACCTATAAAATATATTGTATGAGTATCAAAAATATTTATTGAATATATAATATATAAATTTTATTGAAAAAAATAATCAAAATTTGTTTGTTTAAATTTTTTATATAAAATTGTGTTTGTATGTAGAAAATTAGTTCTCTTAGAAAAGTTATTTCTTTATTTTAAACTACTTATTACATTCACTTATATTAATTGATAACAAAATGATTCATTTTATATAAATGTATAAATAATATTTTCAAAATTTATTTAATCTTACTTTTAACTCCCATTCCAACAGCTAGGTAGTAGCTATAATAATATTTTAATAATAATATTAATAGTATCTTGTATTCTGGTAAAACTCGACCATGCGTATAGCACAAGCTATCAAAGGGAATGATTATTGTGTGTAATATAATCCAAAAATATTTTTGTATGTACCAAAATCTAATTAAAGTGTTTCATGTAGTGAAATATTGTCTTGGTGTTGTGTATAATGCAATCCACAATTAGTGCTTTCATATAGAAAAAGATATATTCAGTGTTGTGTGAAATAAAAAAAATATTAAAATATTAAATTAATTTGTAAAAAATAATTCACAAAATCTTGAGGTGTTACATTCTACCCCACTTAAAATGAATTTCTCCCTTGAAATTTTTATGGGTTATTAAACGTTTAATTCTTGAAAGATCTTTTCATATAAACCCACATTGTAAAAATGAATACTAAAACATCCTTTAAAAATGGAATGTTGGAAACATGACAACTACCAAAAGTAACTCATAACTAAGTATCAACATGGGAGAACATTGGTGGAAAGTGAAAATATGGACTTGAAGGAAAATTTTAAATATTTATAGGGAGTGATTGAGGTCATAAATCATAAACAAGTGAATAGTAAATGGAAAGTTGAGGACCTCAAAGTTATAATTATGTAATGATTTAAAAGGCCATTGGTTCAAAAAAATAAGGTATTAATACAAAATTTTATTTCTAGATTATTTTCCTAAAGTTGAATAATTTTCATGAAATGATATACTTTCATGATTTTAGGGAAACCTCGTCATTTTTTTCCCTTGAACAACTTCCACTTCATCTCTTATTTTAATAAATAAAGGCAGTTTTTTTATTCCCAAAGCATTATCAAATCATGAGATCAATAAATATAATTATAGGACATTTCATCTATCACAAAAAAAAGGTTATAACAAGTTATCCAGTATGAATAAAACCAAATATGGTGAGATAATACTTTAATCTATAAAACTTCATCTAGGGTTTAATATAAACCATTTCATAAATGGTTAACATTATAACCCTTCCAGAAGATGAAAATCAAAAACATTAAAAATAAGGTCACTGGATCAACTTAACATTGATCCCACATATATCATAAAGTAGCTCTTGGTTGTCACATTCTTGACATGTGAATACCCTCATTATATATTCTCTTAAAACATGGTAATAACCGGAATTACCATAAATCCTTTTTGAAAACATGCATGCTTCCTTATTCTAAATATTACTAGATATATTCTCTGGATCCAAGAAGTTGTAAAATTAAACCATGATAACATAGAACACTTTGTCAACAAATCCTTTCTCAGTTCAAAGGTAATTTGTAATTTCTAATTAACTTATTGATATCCAACATGTATTTTATGAAAACATCATAATCTTAAAATTGGGAACATATTAAGGGTTATCTTTCCCTTAATCGTGCGTTTCCCATTAATATAACATTTCCATTAAATAACTTTTCTATTCCATCAGAACCATTCAACATATTCTTGTAAATCCTTAGTAAATAATCTAAAGTGAACAATCATTGTATATTTAATAGCCCATAATTCTTTAATCCAAATACATAAAAACTTAGGTTACTCCACTTCATCCATAACACATTAACAAGGATACCTCATCCTATTACATAATTCCTCTTTCTTTTCACATTTCACTTGTAGTCTCATCATCAACAGTAATATAACCATTACTCGTACTACCTTGATGATTCTCTTCTTGAGCTTTCCATGTGGGACATCAATTTTCATAATGACCATTCATTCCACACTTAAAACAATTTAACCTTTGATGATGTTCTAGGGAGAAAAATATTCCCATCTATTATGTTAACTGAACTTTTTATTTTCCCTTTGTAGTTACTTTATTTGTTTCCTTCTTTTCCATAGTCAAATTATCTTCTTGTTCTTCTAAGTAATTCACTTGGGTGATTCTTGTCATATTCTTAACATGTAGGAAACTGAATCTTCTTTCCTCCATGGTCTCCATTACTCAAACTCTCAACGAAATCCTTCTCTTATTTGGGGAGTCCAAGAGTTGGTTAAGTTACACATCGTTAATCATGTTCCATGAAAATTTATTAGGCATGATTACAACATCCTTCACTCTAGTGATAATCCCATTTGACTACTCATCAGCAAGTTTTCTATCACATTCATCATTAACCCAGTACCTTATAGTTCTCACCATTGACTTAAACTAAAAATCATACAGTAAGAAATAATTTTCATCGTGAATAACCACATAATCATAAAAAAAATCACTTATAGGATATCTAAATTATGACACCTCATTTAATATATGACACCTTAGGTTTATCCTAGGTTATACATATCCAAATTATTTTTAAATCCTTCATGATGGTTCCTGAAGATTTTTTGAATTTCCAAATCATATCCCCGCATGTTTTGAACTAGGTATGCAGTAAGGTCCATTGTCATGTACCAAGTTACACTCAAGTAAAGTCTAAAACACCTTGTTAGAGTTGTTACTCCTAGGTACATATGTTCCACAACCATTTCCACTTTTTGTATCCAAAGAGATATGTATTTCTAGGAAACCACTCACTTTATCATTTACCAATATTCTAGGACATTTTCCTATACTTTTCCTTATCCTTACATTTATCCTTAGACATATACTTAGAGTTATCAATAAATTTTTCTCATACTAGTTTCAAAAGGTTGACTAAACCTTTGATCTGATACCAACTATAACAACCCAGTATTAACATACATATAAATTACATCATTTTTTCAGAATACTTAAAACATTAAAAAAATAGGAACCCAAAGACTGTATTAGTTTAGTGCCTTTGGAAACATTGAAATGTAAAAACTGGTACATGAGTGAGATAAATTATCTCCCACTAGGTTCTTCAATAATATAACCCCTGTTAGACATATCATACATAAAATATATCTTCATAACCTGGGGAAGTAAACATAAAAATGGTTGAGATCAGATGCTCAGTAAGGGTAAACAAGGGAGATGTGTAAGCATAAGCATGAGCATAAGGGTATGAGGACGTGATTGAAAAATTAGAATATCATTACCTATATATCAAAGATCATAAAAATGAATCATGGAATAATGGTTAGTAGTTCATAAGGCATAAATCATAAGTAAATCAGTAACATAATCTATGAAAGAATAATATATCAGTAACACATGAAATTTTATAATACACATAAACATGTAATATCATTACAAATAAGTCAATATTCATTTCTAGAAATTATCAAGGCACTTCATAGGGACTACACCTACTGGGTGGGACACACCACTATCCCCAATTCCAGTCTTTTCCTTGTAATGGATCAGGTTTCCCCATCTTCTCATACTGTATCAGGTTTCCCCATCTTCCTATAGTGGATCAGGTTTCCCTATCTTCCCATAGTAGATTAGGTTTCCCCATATTTCACATTGGATCAATCCCATCAACTTGATTCACATTATTATATAATGAGACATAAATATTTACCCAATGCATTGGAGGGAGATATAGTTCTCACCCATCACATAATAAAATCATGTATACATGTCCCACAAGATATTAAAACTTACATCATATCATGAACCATAAAAATAGATGGGTTTCATAAACATCATATCATAACCCATGAAATTAAATGGGTATCATAAAAATTTCATCATATCATTACCTATAGAAAAGAGATGGGTCTCACAATCATTTCCTCAAAGAATAACCTATGAAAAGAAGTAGATTTCAAGAGAATATTACCTGAGGAAAATAAATGGGTGTCATAAACATCATTCCATAAAAACATAAACAATTCAAGAAAAAAATATAAATGGTTTACTTGTATCATATCCTCGGTAAATCATAAACTATAAAAAATTATTTCATCTTATATGGAGACTAATTTTGAAATATTTCATGAAAAATTTCTTGATGAAGACAGCCCTTCTTTTAAAATCCTTTTAATAAAACCATTTCAAAATCCTTTTCTTATAAATAAATATTTACCATTTTATTTAAAACATTTCTTGAGGAAAATATATTTTCCACTATGAAGAATATTTTTTTTAAACTTAAAGAATTTTGAAAACATTTTTCTTTTACAATAGTTTTGAGATATTATAAAGGAATCTCAAAAAATATTTTGAAAACAATTTTTCTTTGAAAATAACTTGAAAAATATTAAAGAAATCTTGAAAACCTTTTGAAAGCCTTTTTCTTTTAAAATAATTTGAAAGCCTAAAAATAAGTCTTAAAATCATTTGAAAATCCTTTTCTAGAAAATGGATTTTAAAACTTATAAAGAAATATTAAAATCATTCAAATCCTTTTATTTTAAAATATTCTTTTTGAAAATATATAAATGAATCTTTAAAATCATTTAAAACACTTTTTAAACATAAAACGTTTTTTAAAAAAAAATCTTTGAAAAACACTTTAAATTCAACAAATTTCCATAATATTAGGAAAAATTATTTTAAAATGACCTTGTAAACTTAAAAAGGAATCCTCAAGGAAATAAAGTTCATGATAGTGGGTAAGTCTGTACATGCCGAGCATTCCTTTTTCACATTAAAATATTAGATAAGTTCCTTTATCGGAAAATAATAGGAAGATTCTTGTTAAAAAAATTTCTCAAAAAGGTAAAACATGGGTAAAAATTTTCTTTAACATCAAAGGATAATATTAACCCATTTTTTAAAATGGTTTTAGGAAACATGGTTTTGAAAGAACACATATTTCCGATCGAAAGGAGAAATAAAGTAATATTTTCATAAAAACATTTTTTTAATTATATTAAGTACCAAAGACTGGAAAAATGGTACTAATACATGAATAAATCATTAATATATGGATTTTAAGAAAATTAATTTTTTTTAGATGTGGATCATAATATTTCATCAATGGAATCATAATCATAAACAATCATGTTAAATGATGAGATCGTTTCAATAAACTCTTACCACTTGGTAACTTTGAATTATACTCCCCATGTAATAAAATGAAATTATATGAAGCTTAATATATCATGAAAATAAATAGTTTCATGATATAACATGTAAAATTATAGTATATAAATGTAAAAGAATATACATTCATAACATGGCATGTGTCTTAAAGAAGGAAAATTGAGGCAAAAGTTGTAAAGACTCGGAATTTCCATGTAATTTTTTTTTAAAATAAATAGTAATTTTACGAGTCCGTGAAAATTGATGGCACGTGATCCTGAGGCCTAGAGTGCCCAGAATGAATTTCTGAACTTTTTTTCAGGTACGTTTAGTAAACGTGCGAGCGGGTTTTTCTAACTTTTGAACAGGTTCTTGGAATTGAAATATGAGGGCACCGTTGAACTCGCAGCGCCAGTATTCGTTTAAAGAGACATTCACCTCGATGGCAGTTGGTCGAGGGTGGAAGTTAGTTTTTGGGTTTTTCGTGAAAGAATAAAATAAAAATAAAGTTGTGTAGATTTTATTTTTATTTTATTTGTCAAAACCTCCATGTGGACGTTTAGAAGTGGGGACTATCAGACCTTAACCTCCCATGAAAGGTTATGGTGGTGTGGACCACCCGAGCCTAACCTCCCATGAGAGGTTATGGTGGGGGGAACCACCTGAGGCCTAAACCTCTCAACTCCCTCATTAAATATGGGATAGCCTCTTCAACTCCTATAATATTAATTGTCCCAACCCTACTCCACAATAATTAATCCAACGCACCACTTTAATTGTGCCAACCTATGAGATTAACTAACCCAATTTGAATTACATGCCAACAAACATAATAGATCACATAATCTATTATTTTGGGGCTACCATTTCATTTTGGTGGAATTGGGAGAGTAGGAAATTTGGGAGAAAATATCTCCAATGAAGAACGCCAATGAAGAATGCCTCTCCTTAGATGATTTCTTCTCCAAACTCCGTCGAAGGATCTCCAACGACGCACGAACCAACAATCGAGAAAAATGTCGATGACACCGACGTCCGTCTTTTCCCAACGATTCGCCTTCTTCCTCATGACCTCGTCGACGTCGTCAAGAGAATGAGGTAGGGGTTTATTATCTATTTGTTTATCATTTCACATGTACACCCTTTCTATTTATTTTTTGGGTTGGGAACAATCATTGAGGGAGGATAGGATTTGACGTTCATGTTCATGTTCTTGATGAGCCATAAGCTACCACCCTAACACGGAGGGTATGGGCTAAACAAACATGGCCCGACCCTTTTGCAAATCTTATGGTGTTCTTCACGATGGAGGAGGACGGCAACCATCCATGGTTGGGGCACGAGAACGGCGGTTGGCACCACATTCGGTCGCGACAAAGGCGACGATGCAACGGTGCTGCCCCACAGCCTCCACGCCAACCGCAGCCACCACCACCCTATGGTAGGACCGCCACCCCGTGGCCGGACCGCCGCCCCATGGTCGAGGTGCCACCTCACGGCTCAAACGCCACCCCATGGCCAGACCACCAACCCATGCAGCCGGACCGCCACCCCATGGTCGGACCGCCACCCCGCAGCCGGACCACCACCCTGTGCAGCAGGACCGCCGCCCCGCGGCCGGACTGCCGCCCTGCGACAGGAACGTCACCCCGTGGCCGGACCGCCGCCCCACAGCCTCGCACCTTCGCGGCACTCTCTATAGCCCTTCGTGGCCTGCCAGGCCAGACCTAGCGGGTCGGGACAGGTGGACCCAAACCGGGTCGGCCCAGGCCGGGTGAGGCAGGGTCGGTCCGACCAGGTCGGACCGAACCCGGGCCCACTACAACCCATATAATTTATTTTGGCCATAACTTCGGCATCAGACGTCTGTTTGAAAAACCGTCAGTAGCACTAGAAATATTGTAGTGAGACGGTCCCAGTCCCAAAACTCAATGAATGGATCACACCGTTGCGATCCTCTCTAAAAAGTACACGAAATGGACTATTCACTTGTCCAAAACGGTCGCCCGGTGATAAAGATGAAAAATCACCGTCGACGCCCAAACGGCCTTCATGGGCCCCGCACCATCGTGCCGAATTACAGCGGGCAGACTACGCTAATGCGATTCCCTCGAAAAAACACCCAACATCGACTGCTCGCACGCCCCGAACGGACGTCCGAGGAAAAAGGCGCTAAAAGCTGCACGCAGCTCAAAAGACGGGTCGTGGGGCATGTGCCTCAACTCCGGCTTCAACGCTCGGAACCACCCTGGAAAACTTCGCCCCGGCGCCAGGGTCCCAACGCAACTGACGGCACTCAAAGCGGACATCGGATACATCCGCGCCGCTCAAAACAAGATTCCCGGAAAAACGACATTACACTTAAAGACGCATCGCGCCTCCGAGACCCATCGTTTCGGGAATTAAAAATTCCTGAAACCATCTCAAAAAGACCGCCTCATCGATACGGTTCCACCGCCATAGAGGGCGCGTCAATCGGACGCGCCGTATAAGAGTTACGGCCCCCCGAATGCAAGGGTGCCTATCCGGGCTGGTCCACCCCGGCCGGCCTGGTCCGAGCCGCCGGCCCGCTGGCCGCGGCCCGCCTCAAACCGCCGGACCCGAGCGGGTCCGGCCCTCCTCATCCGACCGGCTAAATGGCCGGTCTCCTGTTGTAACGCAAGACCCGCCTCATGCGGGTCCTTGCCTCCTCCGAAACAGACCAGCCGAAGCCGGTCCTCGTTGACCAGGAAGACCCGCGCGGTGCAGGTCCTCCCTCCTCCGTCGAACGCGACCGGCGCGCCGGCCTCCTCCGCGGCCGCTCTGCCTGAACGCCAGTCGAACGCCCGCGTTGCCCCGCTGCCGAGGTGCCGCCTCAGCTTGGAGCCGCTCCGCCGCTGTCCGGCTCACCGCGCCGCCGCCTGGCTCGCCCGGCCGAAGCCCCTCGCATCGCCGACCGCCGAAGCCACCCGCACGCCGCCTCCTCCGTCGAGCCGCGCCGCCGCTCGAACCCGCCGGAACCCGAAAACCCGTGATCTTCGGCGGATGATTGCGGACGCCACCGAGCTCGGAATTCGAATCTGAAAGATGCATTGGGAAGGGAAAAATCTCTACTACGCATTCATGGGCTTCGTTCGAAAATCCGACAGCAATTCGACGTATGTTTATGGGTTCAAAGGATGTGAGGGAATTAAAAACGAAATACGCACGATCCTACCTCTTGGGCTTCGCCCGAAGCCTCGCCGTACGATCCGCCGCCTTGCCAGAGCTGCCTCACCGGAGCCGCCTCGCCGGAGGTGGAGGAGGAGAGGGAGAGGAGGGGCTGCCGAGGGAGGGGGAAAAGAGGGAGAAGAGAGGGGGGAGTTTAGGTTAATTAAATAAATTAATTAACTTAAACACCCTCCCGCGGCCCCGTACCCGAACTCCCGACGGGGTCGGGATTTAGCCTCCCCTAGGCTAAGAACCACGCTCTGAGCGCAACGGCGGTCTCGGAATTTTATTCTGAGACCCCGTTCAAAAGTTATTAAACTTGGCGTCCGAGGCCGCCAAATTACGAAAACACCCCTGGGGCCATTTTTCACAGACGGGTCGTGCCTGCAAAACTTATATCCCTCCTAGGGTAAACGGCACGCTCCGAAATCAACGGTGCCTTCGGTTTTCCAATCCGAGCCACCGTTTAAGAGATAATAGCATTTCACCATTAAACGAATAAATTAATTAATTAAATTATCCGTTTAACATTCCGGAAGCGGGCGAGGGGTCCAAACATCCCGCGCCGACAAGTTTTATGTCGTTCCTAGGGTAAACACCCCATTCCGGACCCATCCGTTCACTCAGATCTCTGATTCGGAACTCCTTTTAGGAGTTATCCCATTTATTTATCATTTCCAGTGTGAACGCACTGAAAATTTATTTCCGGCCACTCCAGGGCTTGGAATTGCACGTCGTCTGAAGGCGCTGCTCTGGAATATCATCAAGAATATTCCAAAGTATTTCACAGCAAAAAATCGGGTTCTTACATCATTACCTCCTTCAAGGTTTTCATCCCCGAAAAGCAAAACTAGGGAGCGATACAGGGTACTAAGCCCGCACCTGGCTTTCCCATACCCAGAAGAACCCCCGCACAGCTCTGTGCCTCCGCACACAGACCAAAGGATTGATCTGTTCATGCGAGGTCGGCCCTTGCCGATGTCGTGCACCCACTCCAGACTTTGGGGTTAGGGAAAGGTGGTAGGGTACCTCGCCATCCCTTTGCACGGTCTCAAACGGCCCGAAGGCTCTCGGGGGTAGCTCACCTCCCCGAACGAACCTCTACGTCGCATGCCATGACTGGAATCACCGCCCGCACCTGAAACAAGGCCCGGTGATTCCCTCCTTCAGAATATCCATATGGTGAAACACCCAAGGATATCTGGTCATACAAGATTCCACAGCCGATGTCTCTCAACCAAGACTCTCTTACACGCTCGGAAGCAAAGGAGTCAACACTGTCGACAAAAGGAAAAGGTCTCACGCCTTTTTCCTTACCAACACAGGGTTACACCCGACGCCCTGCGTCACCCTGGTAACACCTCGAACAAGAAGCAGGGAGAAAATCCTTTCACACGCAGAGCCAAACAATTCTACTGCAGAAGGTAGAAGAGTTGCAAGGGGTACCTCCCACCATCCCATGCTCTGCAGGATCGTAGACATCCAAAGCTCGCGGTTGTCCATGGTCCCAACCGTCAGCTCCCGGAGCCTGACGTGGACCACCTAGTGGTGATGGGGAGATCTCATAATATCGTCCCCCACCTCCAGCTCCTCCCGCTCCTCTTCTAGCACCACCTCTCTGGACACTACTCTGATCACGGCACTTCCTCTACCGTGGTGGTGCGCCTGCTGCCTGCCCGAGGCTCTCAACAACTCGGGTCGGGCGGTCTCGTGCCAGGTGACCTCGCCCATTGCAAGCATAGCACTGACTCTCTCTGGGCTGCACTGGTGCCCTCTGGCGCCACTGTGTTGTACGACCACGCCCCTGATTCTGGTTTCCAAAAATCCACCTGCGTCAAGGTCCTGCTTGCTGACGCTCGCTAGCTACGACAGACGTCTCGGCTCCAACGTGCCTGCTGCCACCACCAACACTAGAACGTGACAGGAATCCCTCTGTCACCAGCGCATGTTCTAGCACCCCAGCATATGCGGAAATTCCCAAGGGTACTATAACAGCACGAATCTCTCAGCGGAGACCCTGCTCAAACTTCTATGCTCGGATGTTGTCGTCATGGACCAAGTCCGGGTAAAAGCGTGAACGGTCTTCAAAACTAGCCGCGTACTCGGCCACCGTCATACCTCCCTGTTGAAACTGTAGGATCTCCTAAATCCGAACGGAGTGAAAGCAAGAGGGGAAAAACTTCTCTCGAAACAACAACTGGAAGTCGTCCCACGAAAGCGATGACTCGTCAAGAAGATGAGTCACCAGACTCCACCAACGCCAAGCCGATCCACAAAAAAGGCTGACTGCCAAAGCGACTCTCGGATCTGTCGGCATCTGCACAAGCCTGAAAAGGCAACCCACTGTCTCAAGCCAAGCCTCTGTTGCCTGAGGGTCTGGCTCACCACTGAACCTCAGCAGTCCCTACCACTGGAACTCACAGAGCATGCTCAACCAGCGCTCAAGCTCATCCTGCTCTGCTGAAACTGCTGGCTGCTCAACAGGTGGGGGTGCTACTACCGAACCATCCGGAGAAAGGGCCCGCATGATAGGTCCCGGACTGAGGCCTCGTAGCTCACAGGGTCGTCGTCACGTACCCAAGCTGGTATCTTGGATGGCTGTCTTCGCGGAGACATCCTGAATATTATCAAGGAGTGTCGCGGTCAGATGAGCATATATGTATATACCACAACAACAATGATGAGGAGATGACTCAAGAAGGACAGTCAAGACTCAGTCCTATGTGATGCAAAAACAAATTTCCCTGCAACAAGTTTCTCAGCATGCCGAGTCGACAAGCGGGTTATCAGGGTCCTGGTGAATGGATACGTTGGTCGCCGCACCATCACTAGACTCCCTAGCCTGAGAGCCGCTCTCGATACACGTTGACACTGTTGCCCTAAATCCCAACCAATTCCTCTTTTAGGGACGTCCAAACAGCGTCCCAAGGAATGAACCACCTTTGATACCACTTTGTCACGACCCGACCCTACCCGGGCTCGAGCCGCAACTACCCCAAGCTTGCCTCCATAGGCCAGGGGCTGGCGACCAGCGCCGAAGGCACAATAACTCGGGGAGGCCTTTTCCTAAGTACCTGTAAACGCACACACAGCAAACTCAATGCAACAGTGCAGAGTAAAAGAAATAACAAGAAGAGTAAAAAAGAACAACTCCTATACACATAAACCACAGATGTGCATCGACCTCTAAATAATACAAAGTACAAGCTGAAAAGAAAAGGGGAAAAACACACGCCAAACCAAAAAGTGACACAACCCAGCAAGAGGTAAACAAAAAGAAACAGTTGACGGGTCTCCCACCTGAAACCCGGCCACGACCACCGCATGCAGTCCAAGCTCCCAAGATCCTACGCTCCATTGAAGTCACGCTCCACCAGTCTGTCGTCTGCAAGGGCACACCAAGTGCGGGAAAATCCCAAGCAGGGGTGAGTATAAAAATACTCAGTAGGATACCCCGAAGGCTCGAGGGAGAAACAAAGGAGGTACCGAAGGGTGATCAGTAGAGAGAACAGGAAAAGTAGAGGAGTACAACTGAAAGTGAAGTAGAATACCAGCAGAGAGTCCAGCTCAACCCAACAAAAGAAAGGAATTAGACTCATCCAGACACAAGAAGATGGAAACAGTGAGAAGATGAACTTCTCATCAAGTATTCGCTACCTATAGCCGGAGAGTAGACTCGTCCAACCACGAGAAGCTAGACACGGAAAGCACATGGCATACCCCGCACGTCTTCGCCTCCCCTGGAAGGAGAGAAACCAAACCCAAGAAGTGGGTGCAGGAACATGGTATATACAAGTCCATATGCTTTGTCGAGAAGCCCGAACCACGTCGTAAGGGGATCTCCGTCCCATAGCTCAGCCCAAGAAAATGAGTCGCCAACAGTCCCAGAAGCTAACACCATCAATGCCCAGCATCCTGCACGTCTGCCCTGAATCGCAAGTCAAGGGGCTCAATCACCGCACCTTGACACTATTCGCTTTAGGTGGCACTGACTCGCCCGCACGTTTTTAGATCACGTCACAAGAACGCGTCTCGGTGGGGAAAGTGCCCCTCGTACTTGAGAGTTCTAGGGAAAGTCAAACCACACCTCGTCACTCCCCTGCAGTCGAGAGGTCTCCTCAAAGTCAAGTTTGTCACAACACTGACCTGTAACCAGGGGTCCCACTCCAGTAATCATGGATGAAAGCCACAAACTAGCCTAGTAGAAAGGACTAAGTCTGGAATGCCAACAGGTGTCCCAATGCCCAGCCCTGCTGGAGGGTAATTCATAACCAGATATCGGGTGACCCACTGACCAGCCCTATTGAAAGGTAAACCATAATACATCATCAGGTGACCCGCTGACCAGCCCCGTTGGAGGGTAAACCATAATAAGATACTGGGTGACCCACTGCCCAGCCCTGCTGAAGGGTAAACCATAACACATCATCTGAAGACCCACTGCCCAGCCCCGCTGGAGGGTAGACCTGGAATAAGTCAACAGGAGACCCACTACCCATCCTTGCTGGAGGGTAGACCTGGAACTAGACGATGGGTCACCCACTGCCCAGCCCTGCTGGAGGGTAGACCCTAAGAGGTCATCGGGTGACCCACTACCTAGTCTCTACTGGAGGGTAAACCCTAATAGCGTCGGGTGACCCACTTCTCAGTCTCTACTGGAGGGTAAACCCTAGAAGTCAGTGAGAAACCCACTGCCCAGCCCTGCAGGAGGGTAAGCCCGAGGAAGTCGATGAGTAACCCACTGCCCAGCCCCGTTGGAGGGTAAAACTCAGAACTGCTCTGGCCATCTCTACAGGAGGGTACAACTCTGGCCAACCGAACACGGAGTGGGTGTCGTGCAACCACCCAACTCCAGAACAACTCTCCCAAAAGAGGTGCAGCGTCTGCTCCAGCACTGGGTGTCACTAGAACCGCTACCGGCCAATCCATCGAGAACGAAACCAGGGGGAGACCACTCAACCCTGCTGGTCAAACAAACGAGCACAAAGGGACCCTCTACGCCGCGAGAGGTCCAAGTACAAAAAGAAGAACTCGGCATGCACGTGGGGCTCACACCACGTGTGGCCCCAAGTCAACCCCAACTAAGCGCACAAACATCCTCAGGTACAAACAACCACACGTACCTCCAAGCGCTCCTGTATACTCCCAGATTATACCCCGTTCCATCCCATAGGCTATCGTGCACACGGCACCCAACGTCAACGCGAAGGCATGACATAACAACTCCAACCTGCCACCTCATCAGCTGAGGCATAGCCAACCACATCTCAAGAACCATTTATATCACTCTCCCAAGAGTGCGCGAACACACGCCAAGGGTCCGCTATAAACAAGGTAGGGTGAACCACCGCTGGAGCACCTTCCATGCTTCCACATTTCCCAAGATCGCGCAAGAGGCTTCGCACATCCAAATGAATCACATCGTTGTAATCCTCGTGGAAAAACACGCGAGATCGACTACTTACTCGCCTCCAACGGATATCCGACGGAAAAGTCACAAACACCGCCTCACGCCCGAACGGTGTCCCGTGATCCCGAGCCTCGGCCCTAAAAACAGTCGGTCGCATCGCACCATTGTGATCCCCTCGGGAAAACACATCAAAAGCACTACTCACTTGAGTGCAACGGATATCCGGAGAAAAAGATGCATTCCGGCGCACCGCACACGAGCGGTGCCACGTGGGACCCACATCCCGGTCCCAAAACTCAACGAACGGATCACACCGTTGAGATCCTCTCGAAAAAGTACACGAAATGGACTATTCACTTGTCCAAAACGGTCGCCTGGTGATAAAGATGAAAAATCACCGTCGATGCCCAAACGGCCTTCATGGGCCCCACACCATCGTGCCGAATCACAATGGGCAGACTGCGCCAACGCGATGCCCTCAGAAAAACACCCAACATCGACTGCTCGCACGCCCCGAATGGACGTTTGAGGAAAAAGGCACTAAAAGCTCCACGCAGCTCAAAAGACGGGTCGTGGGGCCCGTGCCTCAACTCCGGCTTCAACGCCCGGAGCCACCCTGGAAAACTTTGCCCCGGCGCCAGGGTCCCAACGCAACTGACGGCACTCAAAGCGGACGTCGGATACGTCTGCGCCGCTCAAAACAAGATTCCCGGAAAAACGACATTACACTTAAAGACGCGTCGCGCCTCCGAGACCCATCGTTTCAGGAATTAAAAATTCCCGAAACCATCTCAAAAAGACCGCCTCGTCGATACGGTTCAACTGCCGCAGACGGCGTGTCAATCGGACTCGCCGTTTAAGAGTTACGGCCCCCCGAATGCAAGGGGGCCTATCCGGGCCGGTCCACCCCGGCCGGCCCGGTCTGAGCTACCGGCCCGCTGGCCGCGGCCCGCCTCAAACCGCTGGACCCGAGCGGGTCCGGCCCTCCTCATCCGACCGGCCAAATGGCCGGTCTCCTGTTGCAACGCAGGACCCGCCTCATGTGGGTCCTTGCCTCCTCCGAAACAGACCGGCCGAAGCTGGTCCTCGTTGACCAGGAAGACCCGCGCGGCGCGGGTCCTCCCTCCTCCGCTGAACGCGACCGGCGTGCCAGCCTCCTCCGCGGCCGCTCCGCCTGAACGCCAACCGACCGCCCGCGCTGCCCCGCTGCCGAGGTGCCGCCTCAGCCTGAAGCCGCTCCGCCGCCGTCTGGCTCACCGCGCCGCCGCCTGCCTCGCCCGGCCGAAGCCCCTCGCATCGCCGACCGCCGAAGCCACCCGCGTGCCGCCTCCTCCGCCGAGCCGCGCCGCCGCTCGAACCCGCTGGAACCCAAAAACCTGCGATCTTCGGAGGATGATTGTGGATGCCACCGAGCTCGGAATTTGAATCTGAAAGATGCGTTGGGAAGGGAAAAATCTCTACTACGCATTCATGGGCTTTGTTCTAAAATCTGACAGCAATTCGACGTATGTTTATGGGTTCAAAGGATGTGCGGGAATTAAAAATGAAATACGCACGATCCTACCTCTTGGGCTTTGCCCGAAGCTTTGCCACACGATCCACCGCCTTGCCGGAGCTGCCTCGCCGGAGCCACCTCGCCGGAGGTGGAGGAGGAGAGGGAGAGGAGGGGCTGCCGAGGGAGGGGGAAAAGAGGGAGAAGAGAGGGTGGGGGAGTTTAGGTTAATTAAATAAATTAATTAACTTAAACACCCTCCCGCGGCCCCGTACCCGAACTCCCGACCGGGTCGGGATTTAGCCTCCCCTAGGCTAAGAACCACGCTCTGAGCGCAACGGCGGTCTCGGAATTTTATTCGGATACCCCGTTCAAAAGTTATTAAACTTAGCGCCCGAGGCCGCCAACTTACGAAAACGCCCCTGGGGCCATTTTTCACAGACGGGTCGCACCCGCAAAACTTATACCCCTCCTAGGGTAAACAGCACGCTCCGAACTCAACGGTGCCCTCGGTTTTCCAATCCGAGCCACCGTTTAAGAGATACTAGCGTTTCACCATTAAACGAATTAATTAATTAATTAAATTATCTGTTTAACATTCCAGAAGCAGGCGAGGGGTCTAAACATCCCGCGCCAACAAGTTTTATGTCATTCCTAGGGTAAACACCCCATTATGGAACCATCCGTGCACTCGGATCTCTGATTCGGAACTCTGTTTAGGAGTTATCCCATTTATTTAGCATTTCCAGTGTGAACGCACTGAAAATTTAATTCCGGCCACTCCGGGACTCGGAATCGCACGCCGTCTGAAGGCTCTGCTCTGGAATATCATCAAGAATATTCCAAAGTCTTTCACAGAAAAAATAGGGTTCTTGTAGTGACTATATGACCCGTCGTATGGATGATCAGCAGATGATCAAAAGACCTCCTAGGAAGAGACAGAGGTTCGACCGAGGAGGTCCGCAGGGAGCAGGTGGATGTGGCAGAGGAGCTGGTCATGCAGTAGGCGGTGGGCGAAGATTCAAGATATTACCACCACCACCACCAGAAGGTTCACCTCGACCACAGGGAGCAGGTGGACAGGGGAGACCTCAGCTCCAAGTAGCTGAGGCTTACGAACATGGTGCTCCGAAGATGATACGATGTACGATATGTGTCTACTCCACCTTAGTTGTAGTAATTATAGACATAGGTGTTAGTAATTATTTTATTTCCACTTCCCTAGATTGCAGCTCGGAGATTCTGATGGAGTCTTTGGCTCGATCCTTAGGGCTAGAGACTCCTACAGGAGTGGATTCGACGATTACACACTAGTGTCGGTAGTGTGAGCTTACTCTAGGAGGCGAGATCTTCGGTTGGGATCTCCTAGTATCAACGTCGAGTCTGTACGACATCATCTTGGGTATGGAATAGTTATCTATAGTCTATACTCAGATTTATTGTATTAGGCGCAAAGTGTGGTGTGTCCGCATGTATGAGACTAGGTTTACCTTCACCGGCAAGAAGGGAGCCTTTGCAGCACAGGATGGACTTACCCGGAGGAGAGTGCAGCCGATCACTCATCAGTTTTCTATCTGATGTTATTAATATTTTCATGACTTATTATATTCCTCCTTTACTGATTTTATATGAAATGTGCATAATTTGTGTGAAATATTAATATTTTAATATTAAGTATAATTTTTGAGCATTTTTAGAAGTAGTCCAATTGAGTCACTTTACTATTTTAATAATAACTATCACTATACGGATCCAAATTGTGTGGTTCTTGTTTTTTAGGATTCTATTTTAAATATAAAACATTTCATTAGAAGGTACCATGATCCAATTCTTCCATTTGAAGGGTCATATGGTCCTCACAAACAAGACCAAAGAATCTGTGAACAAACTGGACCATCCTTGAAGATTGATTTACTGGGATCAATACAGAAGTCCAAAAACATTAACTCTACAACATAATTCGTGGTACAGTACATGTCATCTTGGATAAAAATTTCAAGGCCCAAATCCAAGTACAAGGGGCCCAAATGAAGCTTTAAAGTCCATCCCACCATTCTGGACGAGAATTAAAATCAGTATATTATGCATGACATATCTCATTATGTAAGTATCACATCGAGCTGAGATTTTTCAGTGTTAAATAGGAGATATAGACGGACGACTTTTTTGAAGAACCCATTCGGATTTTAAGGAATATTCATATTAAAAAACCCTTTCACATTCTATACTTCAAAAAGATTGGATTGAAATGGACAGTTTTACTTTGTTTAATCAACCGGCCATAACTTTTGATCCTTAAGTCCAAATGACTCCAAGTTTTAAGATTAGTCGACCAAATCTATTATATAAAACTTTTAAGAAGGATATTTCTCGAGATTCGGCTGTCATGATGTCCATATCTGCGATCCAAGTGGAGGGGTATTGCTGGAATGTAAACAGTCCACTCCTTGGGCTATAAATACTCTCCCTTTATCTCCTTGAGAGGGGTTGGCATTTCAGAAGAGAGGAGAACATATTGGCACGACCAAGTCCTTTCCAAAGGCTTGGGAGGATCTTTAATACTCAAGTTTTCACTTGAGAGACCTTTCCTCCTCTCTTTTTTTTCACTTAATTTTGTGTTCTTCGTTTTTGTAATTTTGTAAGTCTCTTTATTTGTAATTCTGTTTTAATGCAAGTTAATTATTCAATATCTCTTATTCTCATCCACATTCTGTAGTTTAATATTTATGTTCTTAAAATAGTTTAAATTCAGTTGAATCCCCTTCCCTTCTTCTTCTTCCTCATTCAATCGAAAATCCATTTTTAATTTTCTTCATCGTTTGTGTGTGTGTTCGGCGCACTACTCTTATCTTGTCCCTTTATTTTTATTCTCTTTATAATTAATCACCATAATCATTATAACCTGATTAGTAATCATTTTAATGGATGGGTAAATATTTAATTGGGGTGATTTATAATTTAGGTATGTTAATTTATTGAGAGCTTTTGGTCAACGAATGTTCTTTAAATTAATATTGTGTATGTTGAACTTTATATGTCATGGATTAATGAAATGTTTTGTTTAATATGTGGATTACATGGATTATTGGAACCACAAATACACTACCATAAACAAGTAATGGTAATGATTAGAAACCTAAGTTAAGTTACGGCTTGGATTAAGGCTTTAACACTTGGGAATTCCGATCAAAATCATCTTGTGATATGGGTGTTAATTTAATGTAATATAAAGAAAAGCTCAAGGATATCACAAGCTTAACTACCTAATGATGAACTCACCCCAATCTTTATCAATTTGTTAAATCAAAAATCATACATAAATTATTTCATAAGCTCTATAAACAAACCCCCCAATCAGAATACAATTAACTAAAAACAAACAACTATTACAAAGAATCATCGCCGAGGATTCAACCCGAGTGCTGCTATACACATTAGCAGAGCACCGGAACTTTGACCGGTCGATAGGTGACAATCGTCCGCGTGTTTCAAATGGCGCCGTTGCTGAGGATGGTGCTTTAAGTAGTCATTAGTTTCTGTTTATTGTCAAAAAAACCAAAAAAAAACTAAATTTTAAAAAAAATTGAAAAAAAATCACAAAGAAAAACTCGTCTTCTCATAAAAATCATAAACTGAAAAAAATACAAAGAAAAACCCGTCTTCCTCTTTCTTCCAAAATCTCTCTGAATGCCCCATAGCCTTCCAAACAATCCCTCGTATTTTTTTTACCCTGAAATTGAGCTAACACTTTGCCAACTTAGGAGGAACATAAGAGATAATCAAATAATTCAAGAACCAGTCCTTGTCCAACCAGTTGAATTAGATATGGCCAATCCTAGGGAACAAACACTTAAAGAAATCGCTGCCCCTGATATTAATTACCAACCTCTTGGTTTTCAATATCCAAATATAGAGGCTGACTTTGAAATCAAATCGGGTTTGATTCATCTTCTCCCTCATTTTCACGGGCTAGCCGGTGAGGATCCACATCTTCACCTTAAGGAGTTCCAAGTAGTATGCTCTACCATGAAGCCTCAAAGGGTTTCTGAAGAACAAATCAAACTCCGAGCATTCCCTTTTTCCCTAGCTGACACTGCTAAGTCATGGATATACTACCTACCTCCTGGTTCCATAACCACATGGAATGACATGAAGCGGCTTTTCTTAGAAAAATTCTTTCATGCTTCTCGTACTGCTTCTATCTGAAAAGAAATAAGTGGTATTCGTCAGTTCCCAAGTGAATCACTCCATGAGTACTGGGAGAGGTTCAAAAATCTTGTTCCAACCTGCCCACATCATCAAATACCTGACCAACTCTTGATCCAATACTTATATGAGGGGTTATTGGATATGGAGACAACTCTCATAGATGACGCAAGTGGCGGTGCTCTTGTTGATAAAACTCCCGCAACAGCAAGAGATCTCATAAGTAACATGGCTGCAAACACACAACAATTCCATACTCGAGCACATGGTCAAGTCAAAAAATCCCAAGATAATCAATCAATTGAGCCGAACAAAATGATCGAGTGGATGAGTGAACTTACAGGTCTTGTGCGACAGCTAGCTGTGGCTACCAAATCCCCAACCTCGTCTTCTCCACAATCAATGTTTCTTGGACCAATCAAAAACTGTGGAATCTGCAACTCTCCATCTCATCCAACTGACACTTGTCCACAACTTCAAGAGGATCAATCCGATTCATCTGGACCAATGGAGCTCAATTCAGCATATGCTCAGCAGAACACCAATCCTCAACTATCAGGTCAGTTTGTTAGAAACTTCAACCAACTTCACTCTAAGCCCTTCTCCCCTAACTTTAACCAAGGATTGAGGTATGGTAATCCTATCTCACATCCCCCTCAATTCCTTGCTCAAAACCCAAACCAATTCCAATATGGTCAAGGTGGTGGTAACTTCCATCAACCTTATCCTTTTGTTCCTCAACCTCAAAGGAACAATCCTCCTCCTGGATTCCATTATCCTAGTGAGCCTTCCCAATTCCAAAACCAATACAATCGATTTCCCAAGAACCAAAATCAAGGCAATCCCAGTCCGAGACAAGCCTCTTCTTCCAAGAAACCATGAGAAAGTGCAGTGGAAGATCTTTCCACCTTCACCCGTTCTAGTCTCAAAAACATAGAAACTCAAATAGGTCAACTTGCATCCCACCTGAGCCAGCAACAACAATCAAATTCTTCCCAACTCCCAGCTCAACCATTACCCAACCCCAAGGGTAATGTAAGTGAAATTGCACTTAGATAGGGAAAGCACATTGCTATGCCTCAAGATAAGTCCTCTATCCATCCTTTGAATGTTGACCTAGAAAATGAAAAGAAAAAGAAACGTGAAAAGGAACCTGAAACCATTCCCTCACCTACTTCAATTCCACTTAGGAACCCAATTCATTTTCCTCAAGCCGTTTCTAAACCAAGGAAGTCCTTTGAACCTGATCCTGAAATGCTCGACATGTTTAGACGTGTTGAAGTCAACATTCCCCTCTTAGATTCCATAAAACAAATTCCTAAGTATGCCAAGTTTCTTAAGGAATTGTGCACCCACAAGAGGAAACTTAGGACCTTTGAAAATGTTTCCACCCAGCAGTCCATACCCATTAAGTGCAAATATCCAGGTACCTTTACGGTTCCATGCCAAATTGGAAGTTCCAACTTTTATGATGCACTCATAGACCTAGGATCCTCAATTAATGTTATGCCCAAATCCATATTCTCCAAACTTGGTTTAGGTCCCTTACATCCAATGGGTGTTGTCGTTCAGTTAGCCAATCGAAGCACAGCCAGTCCTGAGGGAATAATTGAGGATGTCCTTATTCGTGTGAATGATCTTATCTTCCCTTCAGATTTCTATGTCCTTGACATGGAAGGTGAGACAAACTCTTCTCGATCTCCCTT
Organism: Viscum album; assembly: GCA_963277665.1. Taxonomy (NCBI): domain Eukaryota; kingdom Viridiplantae; phylum Streptophyta; class Magnoliopsida; order Santalales; family Viscaceae; genus Viscum; species Viscum album. The sequence goes on from OY728136.1 coordinate 1,997,418,314, forward strand.
AATTCTAGGAAGACCTTTACTCATGACATCTAAAACCAAAATTGATGTCCATGCTGGCATCTTATCCATGGAATTTGGTGACCAACTGGTCAAGTTCAACATTTTCCAAGAAATGCGATACCCATCTGAGGATCACTCTGCATTCTCAATCCATGCTTCTGAGGAAACTTCTAAGAGTCAATCAAACCCCAATCCACCATGTTCTTTATGTTATAATGACAAAGGGTCTTGTGAAATATGCACCATGATTAACAAAGTCATAAATGGTGAAATTGATGTTGACATTACAAATACAAACTCCATTGATCTAAAGGATCTTGAAAACTCTTTGGAATCTCATCTCACCCCTGACCTGCAATGCTCCAACATGAATGGTAATAAAGAAAATGAAATTGAATGCTCATTTTTTGATTCAAATATGATTATCCCACATTCATCCTTTCCTATCCATGATTCTGAAAATTCTGTTATATGTGAAGTGAACCCTAAACCAATGTGTTTATATTGTCCTGATGGTAGTGATTTTTGTGACATTTGTTCCCTAATTAATAAAGTGATCACTGGTGAGGTTGAAATTGACAATTCTTTGGCGAACAATATTGAAATAAAGGATATTGAAAATTTTATTCAGTCTTATGACTCCACTAATCCTCATTACTCTACATCGGTAAGTGATGAAATAAATGAGTCAAAAACAATTGGGATATCATACTGTGGTTTTATGTCCTTACAAAAATGAACCATCATAATTGAGCCATCTTCCTGAATTTCCAAGCATAGAAAACAAGAAATTTTTGGATAACATCATTCCTCAGGTTGCAGACCAAAGTGAGGATAGAAATATTCTCTTTCCAACCCCATTGAATTTCAAGCACACCAACAAGGATGGGAAGAAATTATCCAATGAATCATCAGGACTTCCAAAGAAAAAGTTTTTCTAGAAGCACACTGGAGTTGAGAAAATATGATGGCCACCGTCAGACTATGGGTAGTCCACTGCAACTGTCCAGCTGTAGACAAATAAATGCAGCGCTTCTTGGGAGGCAACCCATGTTCTCTTTTACTTTTGTGAAATTTCAATTTATTTTTAGTTTTTCATTATATGAATAATGATTTTTCTTTTTCAGGTAACATCCCACAATCTTGGATCAACCTCGACTTCCACCGAATCCCTAAATTATCTAGCCGACCTACCACTGGATGGAGATGGAAACCCACTAAATCCAAACCAGGGGGCACCTCTTTCCCTTTAACTCTCTCTCTATCTCTTCCTCTCTCTACCTGTTTCTTCTTATTCCTCTCTCCTTCATTTTTTTACCACTTTCTTTATCAAAACCTTTCTTTTTTACTTTTTCTTTTTTGTGGGTGTATCTTTATAAAAACACAAAAACAAAAAAACCAAAAAAAAAACAATCACTTAAAACAAATAAAAAAACTCAAGAGTCATGATTACTCACCTTACAATTTTCAAATTTTGTCCAACCATTTTGGGGAGTTAATAGACATGTTTTTATCTCAAAAATTTTTTATTTTTATCATGAATTTGGATAAAAAAATTTGTGTCAACATTAAAAAATTTTGAATGCTAAATTTTTGATTTGGAAAATGATTTTCCCCACCCGTGAGGAGCAACATTTTATTTCATGCCAAGGACACATATGGACATCTTTTCAAAATGTGTTTTTTCACCCCCATTTGTGAGTATTGAGTTTGTGGACCTTCGAGCTGAATTTACTACCTTAGTGTGTATTAATATGATAGAGGCATTTTCTGAACCACATGAAAATCACAATATCCAAATAGCCTCCCATTTCCCTTACATTAATCCTCCTTTTGAAAGCACCTTTGATCCTATGAAAACCTTTTCTTTTATATCCACATTACAATCCCAATACCTTATCCAACCCAATATAAACATCGATTTTCATTGCATAAGTTTTTAAAATTTAAGTGTGGGGGGGAATGGATTTCATTTTTGGGCATCATTTCCTTACTTTATGGTGTGTTATCATATTCTTGAGGGAAAGAATCCATTTTAGTGTGGGGGGAGTTTGTCATTCATTGAGATTTGGGAATGTATTGTACAAATGATATTGAAAGGTGTTCAAAAAAATTCAAAAAAATCAAAATCAAAAAAAAAATCAAAAAAAAATGAAAAAAATGGGTTGTGTCTTGGGTAGGTCAAAAATCACTCTTCCTCAACCTTTTATCTTGTTATAAATATTACAATTAGTGTCTTGAGGAGATCAAACATGGGTTGGGATATGATTGTGAGATCTATTTCAAGGTCAACTTTCGAAAAAGCAAAGAAAAAAAAAGAACACTTGTATTATATTCTTATTGGGAGAAGTTTTTTGTTTTGTAAATATTACATCTTCTCATTACCTTTATATTTTCTTCCTCTATTGTGTATTTATTCACACAATCATTCCCTTGTAAATATGTGTTTTCATTTCCTTCCATGTTTCATTTCAAAAAAATGTGCATTGCTTTTTCTATGTTGGTATTTTAACCCTCTTCTTCTCTCTCTTGGACATTATATTCCTACCGTCCCATAGCCACAGAAAAACCCCTTAAAAATACCTATTGATTCTTGTTAACTTTGGATAGGGATTGGAATATGAGAGCTCTTTTCAAACTCTAAGATTTTCACTTTTGGTTGGTGAAAGAGTGAACCTCCACAAATGAATTTTATCATCTTGAGAGGTGTGAGTTTTGAGTGTCCAGATTTTCCATTTCTAAATTTGAGCATGAAAAAATGAATTAGTTTTGAAACATTGTTTCTGTAACAACTTGTGGTGGAATTCAAAATGTATGAGTGAAATAGTCTAAACCTCCCCTGATTGGAGAAAACAAAATTTTAAAATCTGTTGGTGAGTAAAAATGATTTTGTCATGTTTTTATATTTGTTGCACATGAGGACATGCACAAAACTAAGTGTGGGGGAGTTGATGTTATTAATATTTTAATGACTTATTATATTCCCCCTTTACTGATTTTATATGAAATGTGCATAATTTGTGTGAAATATTAATGTTTTAATATTAAGTATAATTTTTTAGCATTTTTAGAAGTAGGCCAATTGAGTCAGTTTACTGTTTTAATAATAACTATCACTATACTGATCCAAATTGTGTGGTTATTGTTTATTAGGATTCTCCTTTCAATATAAAACATTTCATTAGAAGGTACCATGAGCCAATTCTTCCATTTGAAGGGTCATATGGTCCTCACAAACAAGACCAAAGAATCTGTGAACAAACTGGACCATCCTTGAAGATTGATTTACTGGGCTCAATCCAGAAGTCCAAAAAGATTAAATATCCACCATAATTCGGGGGACAGTACATTTCATCTTGGATAAAAATTTCAAGGCCCAAATCTAAGTACAAGGGGCCCAAATGAAGCTTTGAAGTCCAGCCCACCATTCTGACCAAGAATTAAAATCAGTATAGTATGAATGATATATCTCATTATGTAAGCATCAAATAGAGATGAGATTTTGCAGTGTGAAAGAGGAGATATATGCGGACGACTTTGTTGAATAACCCATTCGGATTTGAAGGCATCTTTATATTAAAAAACCCTTTCACATTCTGGACTTCAAAACTTCTGGATTGAAATGGACAGTTTTACTTTGTTTAATCAACCGGCCATAACTTTTGATCCTTAAGTCCAAATGACTCCAAGTTTTGAGAGTAGTCGACCAACTCTATTATATAAAACTTTTAAGAAGGATATTTCTCAAGATTCAGCCGTCATGATGTCCATATATGCGATCCAAGTGGAGGGGTATTGCTAGAATGTAAACAGTCCACTCCTTGGGCTATAAATACTCTCCCTTTCTCTCCTTGAGAGGGGTTGGCATTTCAGAAGAGAGGAGAACATATTGTAACGACCAAGGCCTTTCCAAAAGCTTGGAAGGATCTTCCATACTCAAGTTTTCACTTGAGATACCTTTCCTCCTCTCTTTGTTTTCACTTAATTTTGTGTTCTTCGTTTTTGTAATTTTGTAAGTCTCTTTCTTTGTAATTCTATTTTAATGCAAGTTACTTATTAAATATCTCTTATTCTCATCCACCTTCTTTAGTTTAATATTTATGTTCTTAAAATAGTTTAAATTCAGTTTAATCTCATTCCCTTCTTCTTCTTCCTCATTCAATCGAAAATCTATTTTTAATTTTCTTCATCGTTTGTGTGTGTGTTCGGCGCACTACTCTTATCTTGTCCCTTTCTTTTTCTTCTCTTTATAATTAATCACCATAATCATTATAACCAGATTAGAAATAATTTTAATGGCTGGGTAAATCTTTAATTGGGGTGAGTTATAATTTAGGTATGTTAAGTGATTGAGAGCTTTTGCTCGACGAATGTTCTTTAAATTAATATTGTGTATGTTGAACTTTATATGTCATGGATTAATGACATGTTTTGTTTAATATGTGGATTCCATGGATTATTGGAACCACAAATACACTACCATAAACAAGTAATGGTAATGATTAGAAACCTAAGTTAAGTTATGGCTTGGATTAAAGCTTTAACACTTGGGAATTCCGATCAAAATCATCTTGTGACATGAGTGTTAATTTAATGCAATATAAAGAAAAGATCAAGGATATCACAAGCTTAACTACCTAATGATGAACTCACCCCAATCTTTATCAATTTTTTAAATAAAAAATCATACATAAATTATTTCATAAGCTCTGAAAACAAACCCCCCCAATCAGAATACAATTAACTAAAAACAAACGACTTTTACAAAGTATCATCGCCGAGGATTTGACCCGAGTGCTGCTATACACATTAGCAGAGCACCGGAACTTTGACCGGTCGATAGGTGACAATCGTCCACGAGTTTCACTAGCCTTACCCTCGGAGCAGTTTATGTGGAGAGTTTGAGCTATCCTGTAGTGGTGGACCAGTACGTAGATGTCTTCCCTAATGATGTTTTGGGTCTACCTCCTCATAGAGAGGTAGACTTTTACATTGACTTGTACCCTGAGACAGCACTAATATCTACACCAGTGTATCGGATGGATCCCGCGGAGCTTCGTGAGCTGCGAGTACAGCTAGAGGACTTGCAGGGGAAGGGATTCATACAGCCTAGTGTTTCTCCATGGGTATCCCCGATTTTGTTTTCCAAGAAGACGGATGGGAGCTTGAGGCTTTGTGTTGACTATCGGCACCTGAACCATGTGACCATGAAGGATAATTACACACTCCTGAGGATTGAAAACCTCTTTTATCAGCCTAAGGGAGCATGGTTGTTCTCGAAGATAGACCTCATATCAGGCTATCACCAGCTCAGAGTACGAGATGAGGATGTGCAGAAGATGGCCTTCAGGTGTCAGAACGGCCATTACGAGTACTTGGTTATGCCATTCGGTGTGACCGATGCTCTAGTAGTGTTCATGGGACTCATGAACATGATATTGCAGCCATACCTTGATCACTTTATAGTAGTCTTCATCGATGACATTCTGATATACTCGACTACTGAGGAGGAGCATGCTTATCATTTGTAGGTAGTACTGTACACACTCCGAGAGCACTAGCTTTATGGTAATCTCTCTAAGTTCCAGTTCTGGATCCGAGAGGTTCACTTTTTGGGACATGTCATATTGGAGGCTGGAGTTGCATTGGGTCAAGAAAATATTGAGGTGGTACTTTCTTGGGAGCCACCTAGGAGTGTGATGGAGGTATGGAGTTTCCTGGGTTTGGCTGGATACTACTGGAGATTTGTACCATATTTCTTCAGATTTTTAGCACCTCTATCAGCATTGACGAAGAAGGGGTAACCCTTCGTGTGGTCGGAGAGATGCCAGTATATTTATCAAGAGCTGAGGCAGAGGCTGACTAGTGCACCCATCTTGAGGCTACCGGAGGAGGGCGTAGGGTACGTAGTCTACTACGATGCATCAGGGACTAGACTCGGATGTGTCCTGATGCAAGAGAGAGTAGTGATCGCATATGGTTCTCAACAGCTGAGATAGAATGAGCATAACTACACTACTCATGACCAGGATTTAGCAGCAGTGGTCTTCATCTTGAAGATGTGGCGACACTATCTAATGGGCGAGCACTTTATAGTGTACTCTGATCACAATATTCTCAGGTATATCTTCTCTCAGAAGGACCTAAACATGAGATAGAGACATTGGCTTGAGTTTCTTCAGGACTATGACTTCGAGATAGTCTATACTTATGTGAAAGGGAATTTTATAGCATATGCACTCAGTAGGAGGACTGGTATACAGTTGCTAGGCAAGGTGACAAAGCAGCTGGCCACTTTGCAGATATCCTTTATGGATAGAGATGGAGCAGCTTTTCTTAAGTCTCTTATAGTAACTCCCCCACTTCTTTGGCGAGTCAAGGAGGCATAGAATGGGGATGCTAACTATGAGGCTCGATGTGCTCAGATATCCACAGGGCAGGCACCTGATGGATTTTCTAAGGGTGGGGAGCACGTCATCCTTTTCAAAGGATGTACCATGGTACCAGTTTCACATTAGGAGGAAGTGTTGAGGGAGCTCCACACATCCCCTCTAGCGGTACATCCAGGAGTGGTGAAGATGTACCAGGATCTCCGAGAACAGCACTGGTGGCTGGGAATGAAGAAAGAAGTAGCAGAGTTTGTTTCTCGGTGCCTCACTTGTCAACAAGTGAAGGTGAAGCATCAGGTACCAGCAGTATTGGTTCAGCCTTTGGAGGTCCTAGATTGGAAGTGGGATGGGATATCCATGTACATCATGATAGGACTTCCACGTACATCCAGGGGTCATGACTCGATTTGGGTGATCGTTGATCAACTCACCAAGTTTGCCCACTTCCTACCAATCAGAGAGCAGGGTTCAGTAGAGAGCTTGGGACGCCTCTATGTGCAGGATATTGTACGACTACATGGATTAGCCTCGACTATTGTCTCTAATCATGATGCACGTATTACTTCCTGGCTATATAAGGGGTTATAGGAGGCTTTCGAGACGCAGCTTCATTTGAGCATTGCCTTCCATCCTCAGACGAATGGCCAGACTGAGCAGACCATTTAGACCCTCGAGGACATGTTGCATGCTTGTGTCCTCAACTTCAGTTGTAGTTGGGAGGATCACTTACCTTTGGTGGAGTTTTCATACAACAATATATATCACTCCACCATTGGTATGGCACTTTAGAGGCATTATACGGGTGACCTTACAGATGACCTTTGTGTTGGATTGACCCAGGGGAGTCAGCACTAGTGGGACCAGACATGGTACGGGCTACCATGGAGACGGTGCAGATCATCTAGGAGCAGATGAAGACTGCACATAGTAGGCAGAATTCGTATGCCTACAGGAGATGGAGACCTCTGGAGTTCGAGGATGGTGACCACGTCTTTCTATGAGTCTCACCTCAATGAGGTTTGCGGAGATTTGGCCAAGGTGGAAAGTTATCTCCGAGGTTCATTGGACCTTTTCAGGTCCTCAGTAGAGTTGGAGAGGTGGAATACCACTTAGCTCTTCCACCTTAGTTGCACCGGGTGCATGACGTCTTCCACATATCACAGCTGAGGAGATACGTGCACGACCCTTCTCACATAATTGACCATGTAGAGATGGACATCGACGATGGGGAGACTTTTATAGAGGTTCCAGTAGATATTGAGGATTGACGGGAGTGGGTCCTTCGTGGATGGTCGATACCTCTATTGCATGTTCGCTGGTAGCATGGGAACCTCCAGGAGATCACATGGGAGTGGGAGGCTCAGATGCATGCTTAGTACCCCCACTTGTTTACCTAGTTTTAATTGTGTCTTATGGGGACATAGAGCCCTGAGGTGGGGAGAATGTAAAGACCCATAATTTCAATGTAATTTTTTTTTTAATAAATGGGAATTTTATGAGTCTGCGAAAATTGACGGCACGTGATTTCAAGGCCCGGAGTGCCTGAAATTAATTTCTGAACTTTTTTTCTGGTACATTTAGTAAACGTGTGAGCGGGTTTTTCTAACTTTTGAACTGGTGCTCGGATTTGAAATTTGAGGGCACTATTGAACTCACAGCACTAGTATTCACTTTAAGAGACATTCACCTCGACGGTAGTTGGTCGAGGGTGGAAGTTAGTTTTTGAGTTTTTTGTGAAAGAAAAAAATAAAAATAAAGTTGTGTAGCTTTTATTTTTATTTTATTTGTTAAAACCTCCATGTGGAAGTTGAGAAGTGGGTACCACCAGACCTTAACCTCTCATGAGAGGTTATGGTGATGTGGACCACCCGAGCCTAACCTCCCATGAGAGGTTATGGTGGTAGAAACCACCCGAGGCCTAAACCTCTCAACTCCCTCATTAAATGTGGGAGAGCCTCTTCAACTCCTTCAATATTAATTGTGCCAACTCTCCTCCACAATAATTAATCCAATGCACCACTTTAATTGTTCCAACCTATGAGATTAATTAACCCAATTTGAATTATATGCCAACAAACATAATAGATCACAAAATCTATTATTTTGGGGTTACCATTTCATTTTGGTGGAATTGGGAGAGGAGGATCTTTGGGAGAAAATCTCTCCAATGAAGAACACCTCTCCTTCGACGATTTCTTCTCCACACTCCATAGAAGGATCTCTAACGACGCACAAACCGACAATCGAGGAAAACGCCGACGACACCAACGTCCGTCTTTTCCCAACGATTTGTATTCTTCCTCATGATCTCATAGACGTCATCAAGTGAATGAGGTAGGGGTTTATTTTCTATTTTTTATCATTTTCCATTACACCCCTTCTATTTTTTTGTGGGTTGGGAACAATCATTGCAGGAGGATAGGATCTGACGTTCATGTTCATGTTCTTGATTAGCCATATTCTACCACCCTAACGCGGAGGGTACGGGCCAAACAAACATAGTTGGACCCTTCTGCAAATATTGTGGTGTTCTTCGTGATGGAGGAGGATGGAAACCATCAATGGTTGGGGCACGAGAATAGCGGTTGGCAGCACTGTCGGCCGCGACGAAGGCGATGGCGCAACAGCGCTGCTTCCCCGCGGCCTTCGCACCGACAGTGGCCGCCGCCACCCCACAGCCAGACCGTCTCCCCGCGGTCGAGGCACTGCCCCGCGGCCAGACCCCCCCCCCCCCCCCGTATGGTCGGACCGCCGCCCCGCGGCCGAACCGCCGCCCTACGGCCTCGCGCCCTCACGACACTCTCCGCAGCCCCTCGTGGCCTGTCGAGCTGGACCCAACAGTCAGAGCAGAACCCAACGGTCTGGGCTACACTTCGGGTTGGGTCGGGTCGGTCCGGTCGGGTCAGACCGGACCCGGGCCCACTATGACCCATATACATTCTTTTGGCCAAAACTTTGGCACCGGATGTCCGTTTGAAGAACTATCAGCGGCGCTGGAAATATTGGAGCGAGAAGGTCCCTTTGATTATACCCCACTGGAGTTTTGGGTTAATATGGGGAACGGTCAGGTTGGATCAAGCCCGAATCCAACCGGGCCCCCGGGACTAAAATGCTAATAACTCACAGACCGGGCATCTGATTGACGCGTCGTCTGTTGAGTTGAGACCCCTATGATGTGATAGACATTTGAGATTCTTCTTATTGATACTTTGTGGCAGTTGGAATATCGACCAGTAGCTTGTGGAGCGGATCCTTCCGGAGACGAGCGAGCATAGTGCGGGAACCCAGTAGTTGGCTGAGACTTGACGACTTCTGACCTTTTCGACTCAGAGTAACTTGATAGGCCCATTGGGGAGCGCCTCTATGTGACGCGGTAGACCCACAGTGGGGAGCACCTCTGTGTGACGTGGTAGACCCATGGTACTCGACTGGAAGTTTACCTCATCCGGCCACGGTGGGAAGCGCCTCTGTGTGACGCGGCAGACCCACGGTACTCGACAGGAGGAGTACCTCATCATGTCACGAGGGGGAGAACCTCTATGTGACGCAGAAGACCCATGGTGGGGAGCTCCTCTGTGTGACGTGGTAGACCCACGGTAATTGACCGGAGGAGTATCTCAGCAGTCCAAGATTAGTGGGAAGCGCCTCTGTGTAACGCGGCATGCCCACTATACTCAATAGAGGAGGGATTCTCTAGCAGTCGAGGTGTTCGATGATGTGACTGGAGATGTTACTTGTAACTACCCATAGAATAAATCATGGTGTGAGATGAGTCAGTATCTTTATGTTTTCCTCATGATTGAGATGGATTACTTGATAACTTAGGTATATGTATGGGCATATACCTAGGTAGGGTTATCTGTTGATTTCATACTTTGTGGTTTATCCTTGGTGGGTTTTGTGAGACATTGAGGGTCTCAGGGTCCCTAATAAGTATCGATATACTCACCCCTACATGGGCTATGCCCTCACCTTGTTGTGTTGGATGAAGATGCAAGACAGCGCTGAATGAGGACGAGGGTACAAGGACTGGAGGTAGCTCAGAGGTGAACCTAGACAAGGCATATCGCAGAGATGACCGATTGAGAGGTGTGCCTACCCTTAAGGTAGGATCCTTAGCGGGTGATCATAGGATCTATTCCAGTTACTTGTACTTTCATTTGTCTTGTACTTTCCAGTTTTCCTTGTACTTTCCAGTTGGGCTTGTATTCTGGCCCCTTTTACTTACTGCACTTACTCTGATTACTATTCAGTTTACTTGAGTTCATATCTTATTGTGTGATTGGTTTCATGTTATTAAAAGTTATAAATCCAATTCCTTCCCAATTATAGGGAATATTCCTTCGGTTCTAGTTTCCATCCCCTGGCCTATGAAATTCGGGCTTGGGGTAGTCACAGCATGGGCCCTGGGGGACGGGTCGTGACAAAAGTACTTAACAGATTTGGTAACTTTTGAAACATAAATCCCATGGAATAAAGATCATAAAAAGAAAATTTAAATACCCATAAATTTAATTATAATAATCATATAATACATCCATGGGTATTAAACACACCACATGAAAGAAATAGGTGGTGAACATGGCTTGTGTCTCATGGAAAATAAAAGTGAGATAAGAAAACCCTTACCTTAAGTCTTGAATCTCTTTGAAATCATTAAAAACTCTTGTATAATAAATATAACTTTAATATAAATATAACATAGAACCATATTCTTATATCTAATACCATATATGACTTTATATTACCAGTTTATTAACAACTCGATGTTAATGTTATGTTTTGGTTAATAATCGCTCTGTTTTTCTCTTGTTTTTTGATTTGTTATATTTTTTGTCCTCATAGTTATATCATGATATCAAGAATTTAAAAAATGATATAAATATCCTAAATATTTTTTATATAATTATTTATATTAATCTATAAAATATATAAATATTAAATGAAATACATTGTTCATGGTGACGGTAGGCCATACGTATGCATGAATGTTGTTTCTGTTTTAGTATCGTAGTTAAAGAAAGAATTTAAATGAAATATATTTATATGTATATAATATCATTATATTATAATTATTATTTCATATATATCATATAAATTTACTAAACTCATCCTTAATACATTCCATGTAATTTTTGAATGAATCACATTGCTTTGAGGAGGCGGTAGACCACACTTCCACAAACAAAGTTATCGGATTTACATAAAATGGAAAGAATGAAGTTATGTTTTATATAATAATTATAGAAGAATAAATAAATAATAAATATCATATATATAATATAAAAATAGGTTTTACATCATAATTCTCAACCATTATAGGTGGTAAAAAAATGAACAACGTCATTTCATGAGGTGGTAGTTCGTCGTACACAAGAACTGTAAGTTTGTTACCCATTATATAGATGTGTGTGTAATTGTAGGTCAAACCCTTGGAATTATAAAATATCCACATATTTATAATACTTAGGTTATTATATAATAATGGAATATTAATATTTTAGGGTGTGTATAATTAAAATAAAACAAAGGAGCTTGAGAGATGATGTTACCTCTTCTTTGGGTGACTCCTTTTGGTTTGCACCAAAGGGATTCCTTGGATGGATTTATGCCAAAAGGAAGGATTATAGGAAGAATTTAGGGATTTTGGGAGATTATTTTATCATATTTTTTGTGAGAAAAATGTATTTAGAGGTGTGAATAAGTGGGAGTGGTGAGTGCCTTTTTATAGTGGAGAAGGAGTGGTATTCTTGTAAATTTTTGAAAAGGGAATTCCACCCACATTTTTCATATGAAAAGTGGATCCAATAATTAATAAAATTAGATAAAAGGGAGTATAGGGTCAAAATATATACATAAAATGGATTTTGGATAAGTTTATAGGTCATTTTTTCCCTTAATTGTATGGTTTAGTCTGTTATTAAGCTATTTTTTCTCTTAATCGATGTAATTAATTTTAACCACTTTCTCTAATATTTTTTGTCAAAAGATAAGTTGAACTTATTATATATTATGAATTATTATTATCCCAAATATTTAATAAATTTTTCAAAATTCCAATCATATAAGTGGCATAAATTAATTTAAATTTAATCCCACAGACAAGACGACACAACGCATTTTTAAAGTAAAAAATGTTCAAAAGTTTGGTAAGTTTTTATATCCAATTTTAAAGTGAAACTAATTATAATAAACTAAATTGGATTAATTGATTTATAATTGATCTAAATTAACTTTAAAAATAATCAAAAACACAATTTAACCTTATAAATAAATTAGATTAAAAATAAATTTTGAATTAAAATATAGTATTATTCACTATTCATCAAAAAATGAAACTTCATAGAAAAATATTAAAAATTCACCATAATATAATTTTTATGTTACTATTTAAAAAATGAAGTTTATTTTTTCAAATAAAAATTATAAAATTGTCAAAAATCATATTTAAAATGGGTTCTCCATTACAAGGTGGTAAAAATACCTTTTAGAAAAATACATCTTTTATTCATAAAATTGGATTTATTTTTATCTTATACCTATTAAATATATTATATGAGGATAAAAAATATTTATTGAATATATAATATATAAATTTTATTAAAAAAATCAAAAGTTGTTTGTTTAAATTATTGAGATAAAATTGTGTTTGTACGTAGAAAAATAGCTCTCTTATAAAAGTAATTTATTTATTTTCAACTACTTCTTACATTCACTTCTACTCATTGATAACCAAATGATTAATTTTATATAAATGTGTAAATCATATTTTCACAATTTAGTAAATCTTATTTGTAACTTCTATTCCAACGGCTAGGTGGTAGATATAATAATATTTTAATAATATTATTATTAATAGTATCTTGTAGTATAGTAAAACTCAATCTTGCGCGTAACACAAGCTATCGAAGGGACTCAATATTGTGTGTAATAAAAAACAAACATAGTGTTTTATGTACCGAAATATAATCTAAGTGTTGTGTGTAGTGAAATCTTGAGTTGGTGTTGTGTATAAATTGTAACATCCCGGATCTGGGTGTCACTCAACGGGTTCCCCGAACCCGGTTGGTCACATGACCTCAAGCACATTTCCCCAAATTCCAAAGGTTGCCGACTAGCAGCGAGGGCCTAGTATTGATAGTGGGGAAACTATTCTTTCATTTGTCAAATCATAGCATAGCGAAGAAATATAAACATAAAAAAGAAGAAGCAGTAAATAATACCAATGTTGAAATGGATAACAGTACTGAAGTAAGGAAATAACCAACCGTCATATATATAATGATGTAATATGTCCCTAAGTCTAAGAAAGAAGCCAAAACAGGATAATGCAAACTAAAACAATACAGTACAAGGTACAAAAACAGCAAAACAAATCAACATAGTGTAGCAGGAACTCAGCAGCATCGCAAGCCTAAGCTCGGTCCCATGCTCTCCTACTCTTCTACAACAATCAAGTACCTATAGAGGGACTCTTTCCCTTATCAACACCTATAGAAATATAATTTGTTTGGGCCCAAGACATGACCCAAACGGGGTGTGAGAAATAAAGCTCAGTAGGAAACCACCAAAGGCCCGTGTCCAACTGTCAGTGAATTTGTGCAACAGCAGTGTGCAATAATGAAATACAGTAAACGAGGAAGTACTCAAAAGCAGCTACTCCTACCAGTTCCATTTCCATTTAATTATTATTTAACAATTCAATATAATTGAATTATAAGTCTCTGAGACTCAGCCTCAGTCAAAAATCTATTATACAGTGCCACAGCAAAAACCAGAACAAACTATCTAACAAGTAGAAGGTAAAACAATACCAAGCATGTGCTTTAGCTTGGCAGGTATAACATGTAAATTCACCATAGTGAATATACGAAATATCAAAGTCCTCAAACATGAAATCTTTGCCCTTAGGTAATCAGAATCGAAACCCTCAAGTGATTTCCCATATGAATAATTAATATTTCCCTCAGGTGTATGAGATATTTCCCTCATACACGAAAGCTACTGCCCACAGGCATAAAAAAGTATCCCTCGGGCTAAACAAACACTTGCCCTCAGTCATAAGAGAACCTTTCCCTCAGGATAATCAAAACACTTCCCTCGGGATAATTAAGTAATTGAGCCAAGCCCAACACATAAAAAAGAAATTATATATGCATTTCCTCTTAAGAAAACTCAAAGCATACTATAACCATGGCATACCCTTGGGTATCCTGGCCAAACGGCTAAACAAGGGAAATGCAGCCACGGGGTGGCCCTGGATCAAGGCAACAATCCCAAACAATAGTTTATACATGTTCATTAAATTACCTATGCAATTCTAGGTATTTAATCAGTCAAGGACTCAGCCATATGACACCCCAAACATGGGAGCGTAGCACAACAGTAAACAAAAACAACTTGATAGTTTGAAATAAACATCAGACCACCTACCTCGATCTCCACTAATCGATATACGCGAACAATGCCTCCTGAAACACCCAAGAATAGTGTAGATCTGGGATTAACAACTACTTTTTCAAACTCAAATAACTTTCCATTGGGAAATAATTGGAAGGAGAGGTTCAATAAGAGATAATAACTCACCCGCGCGGTTCAAATGAGATCATCGGCGGAAGAATCCGAGTTCTAGTGTACGATCGGGAGCTCCTCAAAACTCCATCCCTCTCTCTCATACTCCAAACGAGTTCTAAGATTCATCTATAGAAATAGGAGGATAATTTTTTTTAAGCGAAAAAACATAACTACACGGTGTGTACTCTCAAGTACATGGTGTGTACTTTCCATTTTTTAACTATTCCCCTGGCGGCCACTTTCCACCGCCTCACTGTTCATCAGCCGACTTGGTTACACGGTGTGTACTTCTATTTACATGGCATGTACTATCGTTCCACTGGCGGCTACTCCCACCGCCTTACTATTGACATGCCAACTGATTACATGGCGTGTATATACTAAGTACATGGCATGTAGTCAGTTTTTACACCATTCATCACTGACAGGCCTACACGCCTTGTGTACTCCTCCCACATGTCCAAAGTACATGGAGTGTGGAAAATTACATGACGTGTACCCACAAATTTTGGTATTTTCCCCCATTTTCCTTATTTTCTCAAAAACACTTAAGTAAAAATGAAAAGAAGAAACCCGTACCTTAATAATAAGAACCAGGTTCTTACAAACTTCCCCCCTTAAAGAAATTCGTCCCTGATTTTCCCTTACAAGGGTGGTGAAGATAAAAATGAGAACAACTCTGTCCACTGAGCACGTACGTTGGTCTCCCACTCCCAGGTTTCATCCTGCACTCGACCATGCTTCCATAGAACCTGTATGAGAGGAACTGACCGACCTCAGAGAACCTTCGTGATCTTATCAACAATAAGAATTGGATGCTCCTCAAAGGATGCATCAACCTAAAGTTCAACCTCCCCAGGCTGAAAAATGTGAGATAGTTCTGAGTGATAACAGTGTAGCTGAGATACATGGAAGACGTGGTGTATGGCCTGGTACCTCTATGGTAGCTGAAACCGATAGGAAACCGGCCCGAATCTCTCCAAAATCTCATACGACTCCACATACCTCAGTGAAAGTTTACCCTGTCTCTTGATCCGCCTATGTCCCAATCTCGATGAAACACAAAAGAAAACCTAATCCCCAACCACGAACTTTAAGGGTCATCTGTGGCGATCAGCATAAGATTTCTGATGAGACTGTGCAGTAGCCATCTGCTTCTGAATCAACTGGACCTGCTCTAAAGTCTCTTGTACGAGACGTGGTCCCAGTAAAGCTACCTCACCTGCCTCCAACCAGCACAAGGGTGATCGGTATGACCTACCATATAAATCCTCATAAGTTTCCATCTCAATATTTTCCTGAAAACTATTATTGTAGGAAAACTCAACTAGGGGTATGTGCTTCTCCCAAGAGTCCCCAAAGTCTAGGACGCATGCACGTATCATGTCCTCAAGCATCTGTATCGTACGCTCTGACTAGACATCGGTCTGAGGGTGGTAAGTTGTGCTCAGAAGCACCTATGTACCCAGTACCCTCTGAAAAATCTGTGAGAAACGATGCGTAAAATGGGAATCTCTATTTTAAATAATAGAATGAGGGACCCTATGAAGACGTACTACCTCTCGGATATACAACCTCCCGAGTTCGTCAACACCGAAGGTCTCCTTAATCGGTAAAAAGTGAGATACCTTCGTAAGTCTGTCCACAATGACCCATACGGTATCATTGCCTCGAGGTGACCTCGACAACCCAGTCATGAAGTCCATCATGACATCATCCCATTTCCACTTCGGAATGGATAACTGTTGTGACAGTCCAGTTGGCCTCTGATGCTCTGCTTTCACCTGCTGACAGGTGGAACATCTCGTAACAAAACCAGTTACTTCTCATTTCATACCCGGCCACCAATACTGACGTCTCAAGTCACGTTACATTTTGGTAACTCTAAGATGCACTGCCCAAGATGAAGCATGAAACTCCCGCATCAACTCCTCGCGTATATCCCCTAGAACCCACACTCGTCCATGGATACGCAGTACCTCTTCATCACATATCATCCAACTAGGAGGAGGGTCCTCACTTTCCACCGACTCCTATAGAACTTGGCCTTCTGAATCTGATAGTTGTCTCATCCTTACTCTATCCAGGAGGGTATAAGTCACAACTAAAAAGAAATATAGGCTCACCCCTGACTATCATGCACCTCCAAATTTATCTCAGAGAAAAAAACCATAAGCTGCCACTCACCACTGGCCTCCTGCACTGCCTATATATGAGTCCTCCTACTCAGTGCATCAGCAACAGCGTTACCCTTACCAGGTCTATAGGCAAGCTCAAAGTCAAAGTACTGAAGGTATTCAACCCACCTTCACTGTCTCAGATTCAAGTCACACTGAGTAAAGTTATATTTGAGATGTTTGTGGTCTATAAACACCTAAAAATATTCTCCCAATAGATAATGCCTCCAACAGTGTAACGCATGAACAACTGCAGCCAACTCGAGATCATGAGTCGGGTAATTCCTCTCATGTGGCCTCAACTGCCGAGACCCGTATGCAACTACTCGATCACCCTGCATCAACACTACTTCTAGCCCAATACCTGATGCATCATAGTAAACTATATAGATTTTCCCTTGCTCTGGAAGTATCAGGACCAGTGCTGATGTCAACCTTCCCTTCAGCTCCTGAAAGGTTGTCTCGCAAGATTTTGACCAAATGAACTTCACACCCTTCTTAGTCAAACCCGTCAACAGTACTGCTAAGTGGTAGAAGTCCTGTATAAAGTGCATGTAGTAACCATCCAGCACCAAGAAAATACGTATTTCAAACACATTATTAGGCTTCTCCCAGGAAACTACTACTATCACTTTCTCTAGGTCTACCAAAACTCCTGTCTTAGAGATGATATGACCTGGGAAATGTATCTGGTCCATCCAAAAGTGTCACTTTGAGAGCTTAGCATATAACTGATTATCTCTCAGTGTACTCAGTACGATCTCAAGATGGGTGTCATGGTCGTGTCTAGTGTGAGAGTACACCAAGATATCTTCCATGAAGACTACCACAAAAGAATCTAAATAAGGATTGAATACACGATTCACCATATCCATGAAAACTGCTAGTGCATTCGTGAGTCCGAACGGCATAACCAAGTACTCATATAGACCATATCTGCATCGAAAGGCTGTAAGCAGTACATCCAGTGGTCTAACGCGCAACTGGTGATATTTGGATCTCAAGTCAATCTTTGATAACACTCGTGCTCCTCAAAGTTGATCAAAAATATCATCAATCCTTAGAAATGGATATCAGTTCTTGATTGTCAACTGGTTTAGCTTCTGATAATCCACACAAAGTCTAAGGGTATTGTTCGCCTTCTTTTCAAATAGGACAGGTGAACCCCAAGGTGAAGTACTGGGTCGGATGAAACTCTTTACCTGCAACTCCTCCAACTACCTCTTGAGATCCTAAAACTCTGGTGTATCCATCCTATAAGGAGGAATGGACATCGGTGCTACTCTTGGCACAAGCTCAATAGAGAAATACACCTCTCGATCCGGAGGTAGACCTGAAAAGTCATCTAGGAAGACATCCCTGAAATGATCAAATACTGGAGGGAAAACCTTATGAAAAGTTCCCTGGTCATCCAGATATAAACTCGTAATATGGGTTGTCACACCACCTTGCCCACGATTCTCGGGTCCATCTCGGCTCACCTTGACATCTCATTCTCCCTTGTATAGAAACTCTCTTCCCTCTAGTGATGTGAAACTCACCCTATGGTGATAGAAATCTAAAAATGCTCGAAAGGGTACCAACCAGTCCATCCCGAGAATGACATCATAGCTCGTCATCTCTAGGACATAGAGGTCCCATAGAAAGTGACACCCACCAACCTCTAGGGGGCACTCCATGTACTGATGCACACCTGCCGTTCTAATCCCCAAAGGAGTGTCTAGTGTCATCACATCAGAAGAAGAAGAAACACAGAGCCCAAGTCTCTCCACAACAGGCACAGATATAAAGCTATGTGTAGCACCAGAATCTAAAAGTACCGTAGATAAAACAGAAGTAACAAGAATAGTACCTATGACAGTAGAAGGTCTAGGATCCTGCTCTTGTTGGGTCTGTTGCACTGCATATGTATGCCCAGTGTCGTGGCCCTGGGACATAGCCTAGCTACCCTGAGCTGACCCGCCCTACTGTCTCTGAGATCCTGGTGTCTGGATACCATGGCCACGACCACCACCTCAGCCTGAACGTCCTGACGTATTCCAATTCTCTGACTGGTAAGAAGCTACTAGCCCTTCTCCTGCACACAGAGTCTTCACAGAACCCCTCTCACTATCCACTAGTGGAAATTCCCTACAAAAACATTATAGATAACCCATCTTGCCGCAAGCTCAGCACTCCACTAGGTCACGTGGACATTGAGGTCTCTTGTACCCATCTTTACCAAACTGGAAACACATCACCTGGCAACATGAATAAATATTCTGGCTATTACTGCCACCGTGAGAGAAATTCATCTACCTCTTCCTCTTACTGGTAGAAATAGTACTAGAAACTGGTTTTGAACCTCTCTGGCCTACACCACTAGCTTCCCGCAGGTTCCGCTCAGTAATCAGTGTCTGGTTCACAATAGCATTCACTGTAGGAAACCTAAAAATGTTCACCAGCACTCAGATGTCATATCGAAGACCATCATCAAAGTTTCTATCCCTCAACGTCTCATCACCCACTAGAACAAGCGAAAAGCATTGTAGCTCGATGAAGCGGGCAGAATAATCCATCACTAACATGGTTCCCTGCTGGAGATTCATGAACTCTTGAGCTTTATCTACCCTCAGCATCTCCGGAAAGAAAAATTCATAGAAGACTGCCTGAAAATCTTCCCACACCATGTCTCGGTGATGCTCATTTTGGGTGGTAACATCCCACCATCTCTTTGCAGAATCATGCAACATGTAAGTAGAGATCTTGACCCTCCACCCTGAAGGTGTCTCTAGATGCTCTAAGATCTTCTATATAGAACCCATACAAGACTCCATAGTATGTGGTCCTCTATCCCCTGAAAACATAGGTGGGTGCTGCTGCTGGAATATACATGTCAGCTCTTCCATAGATGTGGCATCCGGTGGTGCTCCGTGGAAGGTCTGCAAAAACCGAATGAAGCCTTCATGGAACTGTGCATCTGCACCTATGTCCGGTATAACGGCTAGAGCCACATCTGGCTCTGCTTGAGGATCCATCGGTAGCCCATTGCCTACCATCTCTAGAGTATAATCTTCACTGCTCTCTTGGCAAACAACTCGTGGTTGTCTCAGCGGCATGACTCTACAAGGTCAACACACGCCATAAATTAAGATCACCAAGGACTAAGAACTAGAAGTGTAAGAAGGGAACAAGAGAAGGAAAACATTCAAGTTTTACAAAACAAGACTACACAACGTGTATAATAACTACATGGAATGTTCCCTTAAGTCTTTAACATGGGTGTGTACTTCTGCCGAAACCGGTCGTGTAACACCCCAAACACACGGTGTGTTGTCTACACACATGGCGTGTACTTGAATTTTCTTCCCCTTTCTGAGTCCTTCTACATGGCTTAGCCACACAGCTCTCTTTTGAGCAAGACTACACAGCATGTATAAGTTCTACACGACGTTTACTATACGAGCTTCACTTACCTGTGTTGTTCACGACATGGCTAGGTACACAGCTCAAACTATATGATGTGTTCTAGATAAACACGCCGTGTATGACTTAGATTCCAACTGTCTGTGTTGTTAGTGAAACGGTTGGCTACTCAGCTGACACTACATAGTGTGTTACACCCGCAAACGGCGTGTACACTACCCTGTATCCCCAGCCACAGGGCAATTTCCACACGGCCTCTCACTGGTCAAGACTACACGGCATGTCCCTCAGGTACACGGTGTGTACTAGATGAGCTTTGTCGACCTGTGTTGTTCGAGACATGACCGGATACACAGCTCACACTACACGGCGTGTTCCATATGGACATGGCGTGTACTCTAAAGGATAACACTGACCTGTGTTGTTAGTTACACAGTCGGATTCCCAATTTACACAACACGGTGTGTTCAAAAGTGACACAGAATGTTTAAGAGAAGTTTTCTGCACCCGTGTAGTTAGTTACATGGTGGACATAGGGTCAACACAACACGACATGTACATCCAGCACACGGTGTGTTCCCTCTAGAGTTCTCCCAAAACTATGTTTCTACCTACACGGCCCATGACATGGTTAGGATCTACACAACATGTACATATGGTACACGACGTGTACTTAAAATTTTTTCTTTTATTCCTGAATAGAAGAGTACATGGCATGTATTCAAAACTACACGGTGTGTATTCTGGGTTTTTCCAGACAGTAATCCTTAGAAACTACTCTGGAGACCATAAAAACACTAAAACCAACACCTAATTTCCAAATTCCAATCCGTGAGGGCCAATACTCCCCGCGAATCAAATCTTGGCATCTTATACATGTTATAACAAAGTAAACAAGTCAATGATCCACCAAATTCTGGTTGATGAGGGACTATACTCCTCAAGAACCAAAGTTTGGCATCCATTCTCAAAATCTTACATAATAATACCCTATCAAATAGAAGGTATTTTATCAAGGCATCTATCACAACAACATGAATTTCTAGCACAACATCTATCACAACAACATGAAATTTCTAATTCACCTACATGGCATGGAAACTATGCATGGAATGTAATCCTAACATGTGCCTAAATAATGCATGAGATGAAATACACTCATCTCATCGGGTTACAAATAAATAGAACCCAGATATAAAAATATAAATATCTCACCACAAGTGCGTCACCCAACAGTGAAAATCAAATCAACTGTAATAATCATAAACAGAAAATCACAATTTAATTCGAGGCAATCCAGCCTTTACCTGTACACGGGGTAGCTACTCCTGAGCACAGTTATTACCGAACCCCTTGAAAATCTATCTCTTTCTATCATATCCAAATAATAAAATAACTCAAAGAAAAGAAAAATTCCTCTGATACCACTTTGTAACGTCCTGGATCCGTGTTCCACTCAATGGGTGCCCCGAACCCGATTGGTCACATGACCTCAAGTACATTCCCCCAAACGCTAGAGGCTGTCGACTAGTAGCGAGGGCCTAGGACAGATAGTGGGGGAACTATGCCCTCATTTTTCAATGTGTAGTGCAGTGGAGAAATATAAACATACAAAAGCAGAAGCAGTATATAATACCAATGTTGAAATGGACAACAGTATAGAAGTAAGGAAATGACCAACAATCATATATATAATGATGAAATATGTCCCTAAGTCTAAGAAATAATCCAAAATAGGATACTGCAAACTAAAACAATATAGTACAAGGTACAAATACAGCAAAACAAATCAACACAGTGCAGTAGGAACTCAGCAGCATCGCAAGAATAAGCTCGGTCCCATGCTCTCCTACTCCTCTGAAACAATCAAGTACCTGTATAGGGACTCTTTCCCTTATCAACACCTGTAGCAATATAATCTGTTTGGGCCCAAGATATGACCTAAACAGGGTGTGAGAAATAAATCCCAGTAGGCAACCACCAAAAACCCATGCCCAACTGTCATTGAATTTGTGCAACAACAGTGTGTAATAATGAAATGCAGTAAACTAGGAAGTACTCAAAAGTAGATACTCATACCAGTTCCATTTCCATTTAATTATTATTTAACAATTCAATATAATTTAATTATAAGTCTCTGAGACTCAGCCTCAGCCGACAATCTTCTATACAGTGCCATAGAAAAAACCACAACAAGCTATCTAACAAGTAGAAGGTAAAACAATACCAAGCCTGTGCTTTATCTTGGAAGGTATAACATGTAAAATCACCATAGTGAATATACAAAATAACAGAGTCCTCAGACATGAAATACTTACCCTCAGGTAATCAGAATCGAAACCCTTAGGTTATTTCCCATATGCATAATGAATATTGCCCTTATGTGTACGAGATAATGCCCTGAGTCATGGAAGCTACTTCCCACAGGCAAAAGAAAAGTTACCCTCAGGCTAAACAAACACTTTCCCTCAGGCATAAGAGAACCTTTCCCTTAGGCTAATCAAAACACTACCCTCAGGCTAAGTAACTGGGCCAAGTCCAACACATAAACAAGCAATTATATATGAATTTCCTCTCAAGAAAACTAAAATCATGCTATAATCATGGCATACCCTCGGTTATCCTGTCCAAATGGCTAAACAAGGGAAACACACCCACAGGGTGGCCCTGGATCAAGGCAACGATCCCAAAAAACAGTTTATACATGTTCATTAAATTACCTATGAAATTATAGGTATTTAATCATTCAAGGCCTCATCCATACGACACCCCAAACATGGGTGCGTAGCACAATGGTACACAAAACCAACTTGATAGTTGGAAATAAACATTAGACCACCTACTTCAATCTCCACTGATCGATATACGCAAACAACAACTCCTGAAAAACCCAAGAACGGTGTAGATCTGAGATTAACAACTACTATTTCAAAATCAAATAACTTACCCTCAGAAAAGAATTGGAAGGATAGGTTCAAGAAGAGAGAATAACCCGCTCGCTCGGTTCAAACGAGATCGTCGGTGGAAGAATCCGTGTTCTGGTGTATGATCAAGAGCTCCTCCAAGCTCTGACCCTCTCTCTAGCGCTCCAAACAAGTTCTAAGCTTCCTCTGTCAAAAGAGGAGGATAATACCTGTTTTAAGAGAAAAAACATAACTACACAGCATGTACTCTCAAGTACACGGTGTGTACTTTTCATTTTTTAACTGTTCCCCTCATGGACACTTTCCACCACCTCACTGTTCATCAGCTGACTTGGTTACACAGCGTGTACTTCTAAGTACACAGTGTGTACTGTCGTTCCACTGGTGTCTACTCCCACCGCCTTACTGTTGACATGCTTACTAATTACACAGCGTTCATATACTAAGTACATGGTGTGTAGTCAGTTTTTCCCCATTTTCCTTATTTTCTCAAAAACACTTAAGGAAGAGGAAAAAGAAGAAACTCATACCTCAATAATAAGAACTAGGTTCTTACATAAATCAATCCACACTTAGTGATTTCATATAACAAAATATATATTCAGTGTTTTGTGAAACTAAAAAACATATATCAAAAGATTAAATTAATTAAAAAAATATCAAGGTGTTACAGGGATGGAATCAAAGCCTTGTATATTTTATTTTCTTTTTTTTAGTTTTTATATGTGTTTTTCTAGTGGTTTATAGGTTGATTTGTATAACATGATTGTGAGTCTGTATGCAACATTCAATTTGTTATAGCATGCTTCAGTTTATTTATTTTTCATACTCTGATGTTTATGTATTTGTATGAATTTGATTATTTTCTATTATTATTACACTTTTATGTGAGGATATAGTCTCCCGATGATATCTCTTTAGACCCTCGACACTAGTCATTAGACTTTAGTATATGAGAAGGTTTGCTTGAGCCCTTGTTGTAAGCTTTGTCAAGTGATGTGTTTGGTCAAACTAGGCAAGTTCAGTAGAAAATGGTATCAGAGCATCTTTTTATTTGTCTTACTATTTGGAGGATGTTACACAAGTGATCAAGGAATGAGTTGAATCTTTTTATAGACCTCATACTAGTGCTTTGTGAAAGCCTTTTCTAATGATAAGTCTAAGTTATTAGGGATATGGGATTGTTGTTCTTGTTTTTTGATATTACAGATGCATGATTTTACCTCATGTGATGCACTTAATATTTTTGATTTATTTATTTATGTTTTATTGGGTTTTATATCTTGTCCCATTGATAATAAGACTATGTACATCCATCATTCTAGGTTCATAGGATTCACATGTCATGTGAATGTGTGTGGTTTTCACCAATGATGTAGGTTCAGTTGTTTAAAGTGTTAATAACAAACTATATAGTTTCATTCCATATATATTCTTGGTGGAATTATACTCACCTAAACCATAGGTATTTTCTTCTGATGGAAAATAGTGTGGATCTATGGTGTGATGTTCTCCAGTGATGTAAATTTAATCCCATCGTCGAGGAATTTATAGAGGCTTTAATGGGTCAGTACAGACTTTGGGTTCCCTAGTGATGACTTGATGAGGGATTGGATTCCTGAGAGGTTCTTAGATTAGGATTGAGATTCCCTATGTTTTGTTTTTAGGCGTGATATTTCCTTAGGATTGAGAGTTGGAGTGTTGGGAGTTCTCTTGGTTTTAATGTTGATTTTATAAGTCATTTTTTGGTTGGATACCTGGATCTATTGGTTCTAGTTGTGTTCCTAATGGCATGATGAGAACATGGGTAGATTGTCATGGAACTAACATATGATAGGATCATGGTCAGTGTTTTAGGTGTGTTATCTTAGGTTATTTGTAGCAAGTATTGTGATATTGTGAGTTTGGTTGTGCGATCAGGTTTCATGGGAAAATGAGACCATTGTGTTTGGGTGAGTCTAAGTAAGTTTTTATGTGAATGAAAGTACCCACTAGTTATATATAGTGTCGTTAATTTCACAGATTAAAGAATATATCTTTTGTGAGTCTATTGAGAGTTTTTTTGGCCTTGGGGGAAACTTGAGTGGTGTGGTCGTGGTAGGTTTATTGAGTTTTGTGATCAAGGAGATATTTAAGGGAATATATATGGTGGTGGTAGTCTTATTAACCATGGTTAAATTTCCATCATGTTGAAGGTTTCATGAGTTCAGTGATACTAGTCAATGGATAGTCTAGGTTTCATCAGTTTCTAGTGAACTCGTAAAACATGGATATGTATAGATTCATGGAAAGTACCGAATTCGGGATCTTTATTTTGGAAGTGCGATCGAGTTCGGGCTTTAGAAGCAGACTTGAAGATAAGTGAGGAAGATTATTGGACACAAATATTCTTAGTGAAGAGAAGTGTTATGATGGATATTTTACAACAAATCACATCATTATGAATTGAGAAAATCGTTGGAAATTTTAATTTTTATCCCCAAGTGATTCTGAGGGGTAAATGGTAATTCTCCCTAGGATATAATCTCAAAATAATTTTATGACCACTCTATTAGTCACAAAATGGGGTGCTTACCCTAAGGATAAAGTTTGATGGAATTTCAAACTAGTCATATTTTCACAGAATATTTAATATTTAATTAATTAAATATTAATTAATTTTTTATATGTAGATAATGATATCTCTTGAATGGAGTTTTATACTAAAATTGAAGATTTTTGTAGAGTCTTTAATGGGGTGTTTTTCTTAGGTTAGGTGTAAACTCTCTTCAGGTTGTGGGGATCGGGTTGGATCATTTGATTGGGAATTTCTTTTATTTTTTTTTTCTTTTTCTTTTTCTTTTTCTTTTTCTTTTTTTTATTTTTTTATTTTCTTTTTGTCCCCTTTTTTCTTTCCTCACCTTCATTTCTTCCATTTTACATGTCAAGGGATGGAGTTTCTCCACTTTTTTGGTTGATAAAGATATGGGTAGTAGGGGTAGATCGTGTTGGGGAGTTTGATCAAACTTGGATTGAGGTGTAATGGGTGATGTTCATGGATCCAGGAAAAAAAGATTTAGTGTTTTAAACCCTAAGGTAGGATATTTATTTTATTTTTCTATGATATCCTCATATATTAGTTTTTTTAGTTTTTAATTCCTTATTTTTGTATTTGGGGGGCCCTTGAGGGTTGTGGTGGAGTTTTTTTCAAAGAATCAAGGGTTTCAGATCTTCTTAAGTTTTTTTCTATTTGGGAAAACCCAATCACGTGGCTTGTAGTTCAAGAACACATCTTGTGTGTTCTTATTTTTGGGTGAATAGTATAAGATTAGGGTTATAAGGTTTGTGTGGGGAAGACATTTCATGTAGAGGAAACTCATGGAATAGCCAGGGTACTCAGCCAGATACTTCATGGCGGGGTACATGTCCATGTTATGTACATGACCAAAAACCATGTAAGGTGCACGGATAAAGTCCATATAGGGTACTTGTCTTGTCCTCATCATATTTACATGGATAGGTACCTTGTGTGTATTAAACTCTATGTATAATGGATACACATCATTTATTTGGGAAATACAAGCCAAGTTGGGATAAGGTATACACCCAAGGCCTATGGATGGGGGTATATGTAGTGATACAAAGTGCATATTGTGTACTCTTCCTCAGGGATGGTGTTTCACTTTTCTTATCTCTATGGAGTCAGAATTATACTTTTGACTAGTCCATTTTGTGTGTTTTTTCATGTATTTTGTGATGGTGAGGCCTTTGGGATGTCTAGAGGTCGTATATGAGAGGTTTTTACTTGGGTGGTGTTTTATGATAGGTTTCCCTTGAGGTTTTAGTTTGAGTGTTATTTAGAGGAAACTATGATTTGAGACCCAAGTGAGGTACATTATTTGGATGGTAAATTTGGATTGAGGATTCCAAGGGGTTTGGTTTGGGATCATTTAGATATTTACTAAAAGGAATGATTGAGTGGTTCCTTGTATGAGGTTCATCGAATGGTCTTTGGGTTTTCAGAATAGTTTCTTAGGGTTTAGTTTAGTTAGATACCTCTAGGATAGGATGACATTATAGGGGTTGAGTATGTATGGGTTCCATTTATTTGACGATCGAGATGGGTCTAAGGGACACTTGAGGATTACCTTGTGGGATAGGTGATGTTGTGGTTGGGTTGTGTGCCATGGAGGCCGGTTGAGGGTTTCTTAGGACAAGCTTGGCCTAAGGAGTTTTTTTTTATAGAGGATACCCCTATAGGGTATCTTTTTTTGATATGGTTCATGGGACCGATGTAGGTTCCCCATATCATGTTGAGCCTAAGAGGCTAGGTGATGGTTTTAGAAATTGTGGATGAAGTTTTCAGGTGTTAGTCGGCCTATGGTTCATGGCTTATGGATGGGATGATTGAGGTTGTTTTCATTCAAGTTTCATATGTGAGAGGATGCCTAAGTGATATTATTAGATTGGGCATTGGCCCTGAGATTTATTATATTCTTTCCTCTGTTGTTTGGATAGTGTTAATTGGGTCTAAGGAGCTAATGTATGATTTGGATAGTGTACCTTTACCCCCTAGTTTATTATTAAACTCCAGATATGGTTTGGGAACCATTGGATGTTATTTTGCTCCCAATACAAATGATTCATGTGGACATTTACATGGACTGATTTTGGTCCCATTTGGAAATTTTTGTGCTGATAGGTCATTTATAGACTGACTAGTTCCATAGGACTCCCGAAACTTTGAAAAGTTCTTTAGTGTGTCATCTTAGAGGTTCTTGTCACCAATTCATATCATACAATTGGAATCCTAGAGCCCAGTATTGGTGAGTGTTTTTTTTTTGTTACCTATGGATATCCTAGGGTGTGACACTCATGGTTATTGTGTTAAACGTCATAGAACTTCCATTACGACCAAATTATGCATATAGTTTTTTAGGGTTAATCAGAAGTGTGCTTTGTGTCTTCTAACTTTGACTGGAGTGGGGTAGATCAATCTTAGGTAGCACCTTATATCCTAAGGATTGTTAGTTTTTTCTTTAATTTTATCCCTTTACTTTCATTTTTTTCTTATTTAGTTTTATGTCGTTTGGATTCCAACTAGGATGGGAATATCACATATTACTTTCACTTGTTATTATAGCAGATGTTAGGATCATCATTGGGGTGGCCTACTGAGAATTATTTTCTCATCCCCTATATAGAAACTTTTTTTCCTGTGTAGATATTTATGTATACTTTTAGGTTAAGAACATGATGCACAATGGATGGAGTTGAGGACCAATATTGCATGATTGAGTAGGATTGCTTGGATAAAGCCTGATGATTAGGCTAGAGAATCTCAACAGTTGTTGGATATAGTCTTTGAGGTAAGTCTCGTAAATAGTAGTGGAACATTTTTTATTTTATTTTCTTTTATTTATTCTATATAAGTGGTTTTCCTAGTGAGTGATTATTTGATGTGAATAGCATGACCATGAGTCTGTATGCAACATTCTATTTGTTATAACATTTTTTTGTTTATTTATTTTTCATATTATGGTGTGCATGGATATGTATGTGTTTGATTATTTTCCACTTTTATCAAACTTTAATATGAAGTTATAGTCTCCCCACGGTATCTCTTTAGACCCCAGCTGCTAGTCAGCAATCTCTGGTTACGAAGAGGCATGCTTGATCCCTTTTAACGAGCCATATTTGGTGACTTTTTAGGTCAACTTGGGCTGTTTCATGAAACTTTTGATTTATTTTTTTTATATTAGGTTATTATTCTTATATGTGATACTTGGTGAGTGGGTCTTGGTGAGGTTGAGTGGTACTTGACCTATTAAGTGCAATCTGGTTCTATTTTACATTCACAAAAGAATTAGTATGCCCCTTCCACATTTTTACATGGGATATCAAGTATGATCTTACTAAGTATACATGTTATTATCACCCCTATATATAAACTATTTTTTAATATTCCAGAGTGAGTTTAGAGAATGAGATAGACATTACTATCTTGGAGATTTGGATTATTATTGAGTTGCTATCTTACAGTTTATTTTTTATTTTTATTTAGAGACCTGTATTTTTATAACATGTTCATACCTTGTGAGATTATTATGAATCTAGGTTTATTTATATCATGATGTTGATCAGTGGTATATTTATGTATTCCTAGTTTATATGTGTTTAATTTCTCCCATTTTCATGTTTTATACCCTCTGTGCTAATCACCAAGTTAGGGCCTATTGGAGGTGGGCCTAGGGAGTATTTTCGTCTTCGTTTTAGGTCCAGGAGGCATTTCTAATGGGGGTGGGTCATGAAAATCACCCTATTGGAATACCCATCTACACTAATTCATTTGAAAGTTTTATAAACAATATTAGAAGGTTTATTCCCCCAATAATAATATATTTTTACTCTTATCACTTTATGGATACACTTATATGTAATTTCCCCAATGTACGATGTTGGTTTACTAAGAAGGGGTGAATCGGTGAAAAATATTTCATTTTAACTTTTATATTTTATTTTGAAATTAACCTCTATCTGTTATTATAGTGAATTATATCATTTTTGAACTTATCACACATTAATGAAAAAAAATAAACAAAGAACACCTGATGTATAATGTTCACAACTAAAAATGAGAGGTTGCATCCATAGCATGATCTAGAATCACCTAAGACTATAAAATCCACTATAATCACTATGTGGATACAATGAGTAGGTTTTATCCTTGAACTCATGTTATAATAATACAACACTACAATCTCCCAACACAATAAGAAATTATTCTTCCTTGACTAATATTGTTGTTGATGTTTTCTTCTCTTCACCAAGGTAGGGATTATCTTTTTCCTTTGAATGATTGTCACCCAAAAATGTATAGTGATCCCTCACTTCTTTATGATGTATAATAGGTGTGTACCACCTTCTTCCTTAACAGACACCACAAGTTTTATGATCACATCCAAACTAAGTGTGTACTCTTCTTCTTTTTCTTTTTCTCTATTTTTCTATGCACACTTAACTTGCATGATATCATTCCTCTATATATTATCTCAATTCATAAAATAACCCTATTCACATAATCTCACATAAAAAATTCCTCAACATTATTCAGATTTTAATTTCAAATTCAAATTCAAATTCATAACTTCCTTCAACTTCCCATCAACTTATTCCATTTATTTTTGAGCCTTTGGATCATTCAAGACCTTTTAATAATCATTGATTTATTAATGGTACTTTATTGATAGAGTATGATTATCCCATCAGTCATTAAATTATCTTCATCATCAAATCCACCCAAAATCTGGAGTCTTCACTAACCATGGTATTTACAACTTCACCTCGACATGTTTTCTGTCATTTTAGTTCAAAATGATATGAATTGATCTGAAACCATTTTCAATATACTTTATACCATGATGTGTTCTCCCTTTTCCTTTTTAGATAGGGAATTTATTCTCACACAGTGGCATGTGAAACAATATAAGAATCCCCATTTTGAACCTCAAACAACAGCCACAAACAACCAATCCATTTCACTTACATGGGTATAAGCCTTGCGACGTATCAACTTTCTTAAAAATGACCATCATAAGGGGACCACAGCTTGGTCACCACCATTTTGATTCTTAAATAATTACTTTTTTATTTCCACTGACTGGTTTACCATATCATCCATTTTTCTCTTCCTCTAGGTTAATCACACACAAACCACTTTCCCTCCAGGTAAACCATGCATGAACTACTATTGTTTTTTATCTTACTTCAAATTATTCATACATGATTTACCATGTATTTGACCACAATGTGTAAAAGACTCATTGTTCCTTATAAGGAAATTTATCAATTGAAACGCATTGTAAAATAAAGGTTTCAAAGATGATCTCTCCATTTTACTTATTATGACATGTACTTTATTACACCACATTGTATTTGGGACTTCGTATTTAGACTAAAGCTTACCAAAATACCCATTTCCTAAGTATCCATGCCGTTTCACTTCTCATACTAGAGCCACATCCATTTTGTGATTGATCATGATGTAGTGAGGTCACCTAAATTTCAAACATCTTCAAATACCATTCTTCAACATAAAAACTCTATCCATGTTCTTTCAATAACTCTAAAACCTTGAAATGAACTTCACCTAATATGAAACAACATGTAACAATTCAATTTGAACATGATTTATGTATTTATAAAAGATTAAAACTTAAGAACCAGATCCACTTAATCTCTTATCCAAGTCATCTTCCCTTTGGAAAACTTCATAGTGCTAGGTAATTATTCTTTTGTTTCTAAACTCAAAAAACCCCAAAGGGTCTTAAAACCCTCCCCAAGGTCACAAATAATCTTGATATTGACATCTTATCCATTCTTTATCTCAAATATATCCCCCTTTGAATTTTTTTGGCAAACATTGAACAAAAATCATTTTTCAAAATCAACACACTTAGAAGTGAATAATAATTTAATAATCCTAATCATGAGTGAGATAACTTGATGTATGAAATAATAATCTTGAATAATAATGTCATGGTGACCATTAAAGTGACTTATATTAACCTCCTCACAACTTTGTTTCTTTACAAATCTTCTTTCACTACAAAAAATTGTTTCATTGAACATATAAATTGTAAGAACCTAGTTTTTATATGAGGTATAAAACCTTTTAATTAATGTTAATTTCTTTAATTTTATTCTTTTGGGAATTCCTAGCGGGGTCATGGAGGAAATAGGGGTTTCTTGGGCTTGTATGAAGCTCAGATACTGATATTTTTGATGTAGCAGTTGGGTCACATGATTAGTAGAAACAGTGTGCCCCAAGCTATACGATTTGAGTAAATCATACAGTTTACTTCAGAGCACAGTAGTGGACACACGGTTTTCCCTAACTGTGTGACCTAGGCTTCATGCCATGAAAATTATATAGAATTTTTAACAGAGGAGAAGCGATTGGTTAGTGCACGATTTGACTAATTGTTCCCCATGATTGTGTGGGAGGGGTATTGATGCAGTGAAGAGTGAACAGTTGGCACACGGTTTGGCCAACTATGAGGAAAAACTGTGTGACCTGGTTTTTAAAAGGGAAATGAACATTTTTTCTTTAATTCCTTATATGTATATCACCTCTCTCCCTTTTATTATTCTCTCCAACGGTGGACACCCTTCTTATTGTTTGAGCTTCCATCCAAGCCAAATCTAGGATTTGATGTATCCCTCTAATCCAGACTCTGAATCACTCACTATCAGTATTTTTGGATGTGCATTGGTGAGTTCTATATTCCTATTTCACCTTTCATTATTTTTCTTGCTATCATTGATACTATTTTGGTGTAGGATCTTATGACCTATTTTCAGGGTGTTAATCTATTCTTTTGTTTTCTTCTGATCTGGACTAAATCATAAGATGAGACTAGACAAGTATTTTTTACCAAGATAAGGTGGGTGGTCTTGTGATTTTTCCTTAAATTTAGGGTGTTTATGTAGGTTCTAGGCACAATAGAAGCACATGGATGGGTGTACCCAACTTTAATTTTAGCATTAACAATGATCAATCTAAGATATTTCATGATAATAAAATGTTTGATCTTTGGAATTGAACAAAGAACAAAAAGGAAAGAGGAAAGTCTCGGAACTATAGATAGGATCATCATATGTTGGTTTATAATTAATTTAATTAAAATACAAGAATTTCCTCAATGGAATTCTCTCTTTGTTGATGTTTCCAATCACGGTTCAATGTGATTTGTTGTTGCATCGTATAATCCAAGTGCAGGCTTCCTCTAGTGGTGATCAACACATGCTTCACGTATCTCTGGACATCGTTGAATGGATCTTCATGTGCTAGAGCAGAAGAGCCTTCACTTGCTATGTCTTCCTTCGATCTCCTTGAGATCTGCTTACAAAGTATTCTCCCTGATCTAGTGAGGAGGATCTCTCTTGTAACTTGAGAGCATTCTTGGAGGAAATTAATTCTCTCTTGACTTGAGAGATTTCTCCAGATCCCTTGTGAAAAACCACAAATAATGGGTAGATATCATGAGAATAATATAATTGGTATTTTATTACTTAGAATAATAAAATGAATTAATTACCCGAAAGTATTTATTCATTTAATTTAATTATTGGCAAGACCCCATGTCTAATAATAACATTTGACTATCAATATCACTTGACATGCACCCAATGAATTACACCTAATATTATTTAATTAAATAAATAATATTATTTCTCAAAAATCCCCAAAAAAACTACACGACGTGTATATTTGTTTCTCTATTTTCTTTATTTCCCCCACCACATTTATTAGACCTTAAATAATGACTATTTATTTATTAAATAAATATAATTGAATTACAAGCTAATAAATATATTATTTCTCCCACAATATATTATCTTGAATAACTAGTGTCGAAATAAATATAATCAATCATTCTTTAATAATTATTAAACCAAAATTAGGAATAATCTTTATTCAAGTTGTTAAATGAATATTTAACTTAGATACTTGGACACATTTAGTGTGTGACCCTCTAGGCCTCTTTCTCAGTGGCATTAGGCGGAGCCTGCCTAAAGTCCAAGGTTAGCGTCTAGAAACACACCAAGGCACCCATAGAGAAATAAGTTAACGCCTCAATGATGTGTTACCTCCTATGAATTCTTACTGTGTAATGTAATCTCTTTGTCTCGATATCTCAAATCAAGCAGGTTTCATGCTAGTGCTATCAACCCATGTGCTCGATTATTATTTCTTTCACTTCCCAGAATTAAACTTTCCCATTCCTCACCATGGACATGGATTTATTAGGCTATATCAATTCCATCAAAGGGCCTGAGATATCTACTTATGTTATGGAACATAAGGGACAAATCCATTCTCATATTATCTATTAATGGAATGTTACTCATGATGCACCCAACATATCCTACCTCACTGTGAATAGTGTGTCATCACAGTTTTCATCAATACATATAAGTGTGTGATTTGTAATACTCATTAATAATAATCTTAAAGTCTAAGGACCAATACACATTTCTGCATATAGTAACATCCAATGACACTATGAAATGTGGATTTTCTACTGGCGGGTCTCGTTCTCATAATATCGACCTGGATATTACCAAGGGCACACACCATGAGAAGGTGCCTCAAATTTTTATGATTCCTCACCCCTAATGGAATGTATTATTTGTGTCCATCAAATAACATCATCCGTACATAGAATATATATTCAAAAATAGTGTTATGTAACTTCAGGGTTCTCATCATAGTAGGGATCCTCTATGACCCTTTAGTGAAACATTTATCCTTAAAACATTATCACATGAATTGTCATATAGAAGAACAATAAATATGTGATAAGGTATTTATTAATTAATAAAGTACAAATTAGTTGGTTTTAGGCTACCAACTCCAATAGAATCCCTCTTGGACTAGAGCCAACTGCTAACAACCTTTAACCCTCTAGCTCTCACATGATATTCATGCTTCTGCTAAGATAGGCCTTTAGTAATGGGGTCCACCACGTTCTCTTTCATGGACACTCTGCTCACTGAAACTTCACCCCTTTGAATGAAATACCTAAAGATTTGATACTTCTGAAGAATGTGTTTTATTCATTGATGTGACCTTAGTTATTTTTCAAGATCCACCATTGTAGTATTATCACAATA
Source organism: Viscum album (assembly GCA_963277665.1). Classification (NCBI taxonomy): domain Eukaryota; kingdom Viridiplantae; phylum Streptophyta; class Magnoliopsida; order Santalales; family Viscaceae; genus Viscum; species Viscum album. The sequence goes on from OY728136.1 coordinate 1,997,453,441, forward strand.
CAATGTGATAGGATCTTTACTGCTAGGCACCAAATCAAGATTCTAGACAAAGTTCTAAATCCATACATCTTCCTTGGCTGTATAAGAAGCCACTATATATTCAGACTCTGCTGTAGAATCGGCGACAACTGGCTACTTTGAACTCTTCCATCTCACAGCTCCTCTGTTGAGACAGAAAACATATCCTGATTATGACTTCAGATCATTATAATCTATCTAAAAACTATCATCATCATACCCTATGATGACAAGCTCTTCGTCTCCTCCATACACCAGGAACATATCCTTAGTTCTTCTCAGATACTTACGGATAGTCTTAACAGTGGTCTAATGTTGTTCTCCTGGATCTTCTTGATATCTTCCTACCATGCTCAGTGCATAGGCAACATCAAGTGTGGTACATAACATGGCATACATGATGTATCCTATAGCTGAAGCATATGAGATATTACTCATCCTATATTTCTCCTGTTGTTTCTAAGGATACATTTTCTTAGAAAGATGTAGGTCATGTGACACTAGAACCAATCTCCTCTTGGATTGTTCCATACTAAATCTCTTTAGTATCTGGTCAATGTATGTACCCTGACTTAGTCAAAGTAGCCTCTTGGATATATCACGAATGATATTGATCCCTATAATGTAGGTTTCTTCACCGAAGTCCTTAATGGAGAAATACTTGTTCAACCAGTTCTTAACTGACTGTAAGACTGGTACATAGTTTCCAATGAGTAATATTTCATCAACATATACTACTAGGATAACGAACGCATTTACATTAAACTTATTATAAACACATGTCTTACATTCATTCTTAATGAAACCAAATTCCTTTATGGATTCATCAAATCGAATGTTCCATGACACGGATGCTTTCTTTAATCCATAAATGGATTTCTACAACTTGAAAACCCATTTAGCTTCACATGGTGTCACAAACCCTTCTGGTTGTTTCATATAGTCATCTTCTTTAAGGTTCCTGTTAAGGAATTCTATTTTGACATCCACTTTTCAAATCTCATAGTCATGGTAAGCTACTATGGAAATTATGATTCTTGTGGATTTAAACATGGCAACTGACAAAAAGGTTTCATCATAGTCAATTCTTTAACGTTGTCTGAATCATTTAGCCACTAGCCTTGCTTTATAGGTTTTAACTTGACCTTCCATGTCTAGCTTTCTCTTGAATTCCCATTTGCATCCAATAGGCTTTACATCAATTGGATCATCGACCAGAACCCATACTTGGTTCTGATACATGGAATCCATATCAGAATCCATATCTTCTAGCCATATTGCATCTTCTGATCTCTATACTGCTTCCTTGTAGGATAGAGGTTCATCATTGTCCAACAATAATGATTCACTATCCTTGGTGACTAGGAAACCAAATCTCTCTGGTTCCCTTATCTCTCTTGATCTCCTACAAAGTACTTGTGTTTCTATAACCTATTCTATAGGGACCTATGGAACTTGTTCCTATACCAACTATTGTGTATCCAGAGCATCAACTTCATCAAATTCAATCTTTCTCCCACTATACTTTTTGAGGATGTGTTATATCTTAAGAAAAATGGATTGTTTGGCGATAGTCACTTTCTTGTATGAATGGTTATATAGGTAATATCCTTTCATTTCCTTGGTATATCCTATAAATATACACTTTATTCCCTAGGTTGCTAGTTTTTTTCCTAAAAATGACTTAACAAACAACTCACATCCCCATACACGTGTGTGCGACGGAATGGGTTTCTTTCTATTCCATAGCTCGAAGGGAATTCAATTTTCCACCTTAGTTGGTACTCATTTTAATGTGTATGTTGTAATTTTTAATGCATATTCCCAAAAGGATAATGGAAGATCTGCATGACTCATCATTGGCCTCACCATGTCCAACAAGGTGTGGTTCCTCCTTTCACTAACACCATTACACTGTGGTGTATAAGGAGTGAGTTGAGATAGAATCCCAAACTCCTGTAAAAGGTCGATGAACTCTTAGATTAGATATTCTCCACCTTGATCCAATAGAATATTATTTATCTTCTTACCAAGTTGATTCTCTACTTCATTCTTTAATTCCTTAAATTTCTTCAAATACTCTGACTTATACCTCATTAAGTAGATATAGCCATATCTACTCAATTCATTAGTAAAAGTAATGAAGTAAGAATATTCGCCTCTAGATTCTACTATAAATATTCCACACATATCCGTGTGTACCAATCCTAGAATATTTGTGTCCCTTTCACCCTATCCACCGAAAGGTGTCTTGGTCGTTTTACCTTGTAAATAAGTGTGACATCTATCAAGTGGTTTTGGCTCAGTAGAGTCTAAATAACCATCTTGGTAGATATTTTTCAAGTATTTATTGTTTACATAACCAATACAGTGATTCCACAACCGGGTGTTGTATGAGTCATGTGAGTTTATTTCATTATCAATTTCCAATAGTTGGTTTTCATAATTTAATACATACAAACCATTATTTAAATTTTTCATGCCATAATATACATTGTTCTTATAAAAGAAACAACCCTTATTTCCAAACTTGAAAATAAATCCATAAATATCTAAACATGATATGGAAATCATGTTCCTAGTAACACTAGGCACATAATAACAGTTATGTAAAATCAAAATCATTCTAGTTGGCAATGAGAGATGGTAATCGCCAATGGCCAATGCAGCCAGCCTCACACCATTGGCAGCTCAAAGATCCACCTCTCCTTTGAAAATATTTCTAAATCTACTTGGTTCCTATATTTTAATATAGATGTGATCCCCACATGCGATATCTAATACCCAATGTGTAGAAATAGAAAGATTACACTTGATAACAAAAACATATTTAGCATTACTATGCTTCTGGGTGCAGTTTCTCTTCTAGTGGCTTGGCTTGTCACATGAAAAACATACCACCTCTTGTTCATTGCCCTGCCTCTAGATCTTCCCATTCTTGGAGGGATGGTGCTCAGGGGCTTTAGACCACCTATAAATCCTTGGCCCTTTTTCCATTTCCTTCCTTTTATTATTCACTCTAAGGACTGTGGGTTTGTCATTCCCCATATCCTTATCTACCTGGTGAATTAAGGTTAGAAGTTTTGATAAACTCTTCTCATTATTTCTCATGTTGTAGTTAATAATAAATCTATAGAAGGACTTGGGAAGTGATGATAGGATGAGATCTATGCGCAACTCATCTGGGAACATAATCTCTAAGATGTTCAAGAGTTCAATGTAGACAATAATCTTGACTACATGAGGCCCAGCTGGTGCAGACTCTCCAAGCTAAGTTGTAAACAAATCATTGGAGATCTCGTATCTCACCTATATTTCCTTCTCTTAGTAGAGATCCTTAAGGTGATAAATCATGCTATACACATCCATGTTTTCATGTTGCTTCAAGATCTCATTAGAAATGGCTGATAGCATGAAGTATTAGACATTTGTGGCATTGTCCATATGTTTTATATAGAGAGATAGTTCCTCATCACTAGCCTCTTTTCCAGGAACAACTGGAATAGGATCCTCCAGCACATACAATTTCCTCTTGTGGAAAAGGATGATGCGTAAATGCCTCTGCCACTCCTAGAAATTGGTGTCAGTGAGAAGGTTTTCCTTCTCGAGTATGGTTCGTAGTGATATTTTTAATGTAATTTTTCTTCCTATTTACACAAATTAATATAAGAAAAGATTTAGTACTTTATTATGATAAAATTGAGACAAATAAATTTATTAATACTTATTAACCTCCCACTATTTTATCAAAATACAATATCCCTCATCATTAAATTCAGAATATTTTGTTGCCTGAATATTCTAGTGTCATGGATCTATATTTCCATTTACATTACCTCAAATAGGGTTAGTCAAGAAACTTATAAGGTTTTATTTAGGCATTCCAAATGCCAACTGCATTAACTCTCAGTTCCTTGATCCACTGAGTGGACTCCCCAATCCTGAAATCCTTTTATTTTGAATTTCCTCAACCTTTTCCTCTTGATCACACCAAGTCCTATTGTGGTAGTAAACCCTTGATGTGAACCGAGTAAATTCAACCCAAAATCTTGAATTAGAATTCCCCAATAATTTAAAGCACCCCGACTAGGGTTGGTCAAGCACTTTGAATTATGGTTTGATTCTAACCAATATTATGAAAGGTTATACCGACTTAATATTTCTTTGAGGGATTTTATCCTTATATGTAAATTTATATTTTATTATCTTTCTTAAATGCTTGTTAATATTAAGTGGGATATAATTAAGTGATTAACCATGTATAAGATTATATTTATGCATAATCTGGTCTTATTTTAGTTCCATCTTTTATGCTTGTTTAATTCATTAATTGTGTGATCACGGCAACACACCCACAATAAATAAACCATGAAACTAACATAAATAAAATAAATGGTATGATCATGATCTCATTCTATTGATTAGTTTATCTAGTGGTTGATAAACTAACCCAAGACCTAGGGGAGGAACACCTTGAACCTTTTGGGTTTTTGTTTATAGCTTTCCACCTATCCACCTTTGTATCTCCTTAGATTGGTTTCACCTTGGATCATAACTTGAGCTGCCTCCACTAGCTTGGGAGCTCCATCCATTACATATGTTTTTATCTCACTCAAAGGTGAGTGGTAAAATTGGGTTTTACATAAAAGAAACATTGGGAACGCATGCCCTACATATTAATGATGAGAAGTCTCATAGGCTAAAAAATTTAATTTAAATTAATTAATTAAAATAAATCATCCACATAACAAGGTCTTGGTCTAGCTCATGATCATCCATGCATGCAATGATACTTACGCATAAATAAAACTATAATTCAATTCTTTAATCATTCATGTTTAAGATAAATCATACTCGAATCAGTTAATTATATTTAATTAATCAATCCTTTTATATTAAACCCTTTTTCTGAATTTCCTTGATATTCTCATATATCATAAATTTAAACTAATAAATTCATTTAAAATTATCTTTGTACATAACTTGTACCTTGGAAGAAACCCAGTAAATTCTCGTTCATAACTACCCAATGAGTATAAATGAACATTATGCAGATGTTAAATTAAAAATGTATATATAAAACACCTATCATGTGTTATTCCTCAGCTTTACACCCACACCATGGTACAAATCTCAAGGGTTTGTATAATATAATAATATATTTTAATAAATCAACATAATTTGGATGAGTACACGGCATATAGTTCCAACTACATTTTGTATACTATCATTCACTATCCATCTGAATTACATGCCCAGGGATATGGCATGTAAATGTAATTTGAAAATAATCAGAGTACACGGCATGTCTAGTGGGTCACATGCCGTGTAGTGTCCGTGTTACACGGTCTCCAGCCGGGCAAGCCATGTACGGGGTACACAGTCTGACACTAACCTTAAGGGACTACACATCGTGTCCTGTGGGACACACGGCCTGTAATCTAGAAATCATGTTCTAGTTGTTCCTGGTCAACACAAAAAGTCATTTAAGACTTAAATAAACTCAAACACATGGATTGGTTTGGTAGACCAGTCCCAATGCATTGAACCTTGACTACACGACGTGTACTGCCGAATACATGTCGTGTGTTCTGGTGTTGTATGGCCAGGAACCTTTGGAACCCCAAGATGAGATCCTCTATTTTATTTTAATCAAAATTAAAATAAAAAATTGTTTTTTTAAGGTGAACAAGAAATTAAAGAGGAGGAACAAATCTTGAGATTCATATTTACAGAATGATTAACTTGAATTTAAACTATGTTATTAAATGCGTAAATCATCAACAAAAAACTAAATAATTGTAATCAACAATATGCTCTGCTATGATACCACTTGTAGGTTCTGGGCGTAGTGGATGTGCATTGATAGGTGTACCCAACTTTAATTTTAGTGTTAACAATGATCAATCCTAGATCTGTCATGATAATAAAACACTGGATCTTTGGAATAGAACGAAGAATGAAAAGGAAAGAGGGAATTACTGGAACTATAGAGAGGATCATAATAGGTTTTTTTATAATTAATTTAATTAAAAGACAAGAATTGCCTCGATGGAATTCTCTCTCCATTGATGTTTCCGGTCACGATTCAATGTGATCTATTGTTGCATCATAGAAAATAAGTGTAGGCTTCCTCTAGTAGTGATCCACATATGCTCCATGTATCTCTGGACGTCGCCGAAGGTATATTCAGGTGCTATAATAGAATATCCTTCGCTTGTGATGTACGCCTTCAATCACCTTGAAAGCTGCTTCCAAAGTGATCTCCTTGATTTGGTGGAGGAGGATCTCTCTCGTAACTTGAGATCATTCTTAGAGTAAAGGAATTATCTCTTATCTTGGTAGATTTATCTAGATCCATTGTGCACAACCACAAAGAATGGATAGATCTCATGAAAATAATATAATTGGGATTTTATTACTTAGAACAATAAAATTAATTAATTACCCTAAATCATTTATTAATTTCATTTAATTATTGGTAAGACCCCATGTCTAATAATAATAGTTGACTATTATTATAACTTGAAATGCGCCCAGAGAATTACACCTAATATTATTTAATTAAATAAATATTTTTATTTCTCACAAATCCCCATAAAAATTTCATGGCATGTATATTAATATACACGGAATGTATATTTGTTTTTCCATTTTCTTTATTTCCTCCACCATATTTATTAGAACTTAAATAATGAATATTTATTTCTTAAATAAATATCACTACATTACTCACTAATAAATATATTATTTCTCCCACAATATATTCTCTCGAATAACTAGTATCGAAATAAATGTGATCAGGCATTCTTGAATAATTATTAAACCACAATCAGGAATAATATTTATTCAACTAGTTAAATGAATATTTAACTGAGATACTTAGACACACTTAGTGTGTGACCCTCTAGGACACTTTCTCAGTGGAATTAGGAAAATCCTGCCTAAAGTACAAGTTTAGCATCTAGAAACATGCCAAATCACCCATAGATAAATAATTTAATGCTGCAATGACGTGTCACCTCCTATGAATGTTTACCGTGTAATGTAATCCCTTTGTCTCGATATCTCGAATCAAGTGAGTATAATGCTAGTTCCATCAACTCATGTGCTCGATTATTATTTCTTTGACTTCCTGGAATTAAACTTCCCCATTCCTCACCATATCCATTTATTCATTAGGCTATATCAATTCCATCAAAGGGCCTGAGATATCTACTTTTGTTATGGAACAAAAGGGACAAATCCTTTCTTGCATTATCTATTAATGCAGTATTACTAGTGACACACCCAACATATCCTACCTTACTACGAATAGTGTGTCATCACAGTTTTTTTCAATACATATAAGTGCACGAGTTGTAATACCCATTAATAATAATCTTAAATTCTAAGTACCAATACACACGTCCGCAGATAGAAACATCCAATGAAACTATGAAATGTGTATTTCCTACTGGTGGGTATCGTTATCATAATATCCTACTGGATATTACCAAGGGAGAACACCATGAAAAGGTGCCTCAAAGTTTTACGAGTCCTAACCCCTAATGTCATGTATTATTTGTGTCCCTAAAATAACATCATTCATCCATAAAACATATATTCAAGAAAAGTGTTATGGCACTTCCAGGTTCTCATTATAGTAGGGATCTTCTATGAACCTTTAGTGTAACATCTATCCTTAGGACATTATCACATGCATTGTCATGTAGAAGAACAATCAATATTTGATAAGGTATTTATTAATGAATAAATTACAAAGTAGTTGGTTCTAGGCCACCAACTCCAACAGTTTATATATTATGTTGTTATTCTACATGGCGGTTCTTCTGGGTGATTCTTATAAATTGAATTGGTATTTAAGTTGAATATATGGGTTTGACTTAGATGGACCATAATACCTGTTGAAGTTTAATTAAAGGTTAAGGAACTATAATTCAAACCACCCCTTAGGTGAATTGTTAAATTAGATTAAACCACCATGGGTGGACCTTTGTATTTGATTCACCTTTGAGGTTTGACCTTTTCCACCTTTCCTTAGAGATGTTATATAAATTAATTAAATTGTAAAATAAATTGAATAAGGTTGGGAATGGAATTAAAAGTCCCTAGGCCTTTTTCTTTAGTTCTTGATCACTTTTTCTTGATATGTATTTCATAATTGAAATGGCTGATTGAAATGAAAGGAAGGATTTATTTTATGTTATGTCATCTAAGACTATACTATTTAAACCACCTACAAAGGTGAGTTAATTGATTAAATTTTTTTCTTATATGGTATCACTAGATTATGGTACTATTACCATTCTTATTGACATGTGAAGATTGAGATGTGGGTTCCAATTTAGGATCTCTATAGACAGACTCTTTGATCTTTAATAATTAAGTGATTAAAATGAATTATTATTATGCGCCTTGGGTGATACATGGGTTATTTTGTGAACACCATGGAAATACTCATTTGGAAGCTATATCTTATATGCATGAGTGATAATTGGACTCCTTTATAGACTTCCAAGGACTAACTCAGAGGGAAAACTATTGTTATTCCATGAGTGGTACTTGGACTCACTTGTGCACTGCCAAAGACGGACTCAGAGGGTAGTTTATCATGTACGCCATGAGTGAAACTTGGGTTCCCTTTATGGACTACCAAGGATGTACTTAGTGGGTGGTGGATTTATACCACACCTAGAGAAATACCAAAATCTCAATGAGGTATTACTAGTATGGTCTTGTAAGGTTATGGGTTCATTGTACCTAGAGCGATACCTAGGTTCTAAATTTGGAATGCCAAGGAAAATCTCAAGTTACTTTCAAATTGAATAATAATTAAATGATTATATGATACATCTACCAATCCAAATCATAGGCATCGATTCAGTCAGAGTTTTATATTTTACTGATAGATTTATTATAAACATATTGTGGATATGATATACAGGGGGTTATTGGGCTATGAGTGTTCCATGGGAATCCAGACCTATGTGTGTTATTTATATACCGAACTTCATTTCCAACCTTATTATTACATGAAAATGTTTATTATATATTCAAATACTAGATGGAATTTCACACCGTTGGTGGTGACCTACTAAGTTTATCTCACACCCTACTCAGAAAGACCTTATGGTACCCAGATAAACATCATGGATATATGTAGGGATAGGGTAAATCACTCAGTTGTTGATACTTGATTGATCATACCATGGGAGCAGGGGAGCGCAGGATCAAGCTATGGATCGTGATGCTATGTGGAAATAGTCCTTTTGGTATTTTGGATATTTTGATATACTTGTATATGTGTTTACCTACCACTATGTCTAACTATATTTCTTTTTGTATATCATGCCATTATAATCATTTTGTATATGAAATTGATTAATATCATTTCTTGGTTATTATATGATGGATGTTTGTTCTTCATCTATTCATTTATCTTTATATTCTTTCTCTATTGATTTATATTATTATACCATTGTGATACACTCTAATCTTGAGGGTAAATTCTCCCCACTATTCCACCATGGATCCTCACTGCTAGTTGGCAGCCTCTAGCATATGGGGAGTCACGCTTGAGGTTATGTGGACAATCGGGTTCAGTTACTGTTGAGTGAACCAGGTCCAGGACATCAAAAAGTGGTATTAGATCTTTCTTTTATTTATTTTATTTGCCTTACTATTTTGGGATGAAAAAAAAGAAATATAATGTTTCGGGATTTGTTTATGAGCATGTTCCTGGGATTATCCAAACCACATTCATTGAAAATCCAAATTACCTAGGATGTGACATGTTGTTATGGATTTTGGTTATTATAGTTACCATGATTTCATCATTGGGTGATGCACTTGATGTTGTATATTCATTATGAGTATGTATTTTTACCCTTGTATGATATAGAAATGAATTATTGCATCATTCATCATCATAGGCACTTCAGGAAATATATTCCATGAATTATTCCATGCCACTTTTACTTTCTACATGAATTTAGTGTAGCATGTTTTGGTTCCTTTATTGTTATATCCATTAGATTGTGTTAACATTTCATGTAGGGACTTGATAAATCAATGGTTGGAATTAAATGGACTCTACACTTCAATTTATAAGTTGTGTGGGCACTTATAAATTGGAAGTGGTTATCCATGTAGTTCAACCTCTTAAATTTAATTTCTACATAAATGAGAATGAATTTAAATGAAATTGAATTTTAAAATGAAATGGTAACTATTAAATAGGGGTTAAAATTTCAATTTAAAGGATTTTTCCTCTATAAATTGAAATTCACACTCTTTGTATTAGGCCCTTGGACTTATAGTAGAGAACTGGACCCTGAACTGGCCTTAATAGTGGGCAGTAGATAGTGTCTCTTCCTTTTCTTATGATCTGTACATCACCTAGACCTAGCTTTAGGAGCAAGTAGAGGGGTGTGACTCTTATATAGGAATTATTTTTCATGTCATATTCTTATATCTACACCTTTAGTAGTTACCAAATATTGCATTGAGGTATGTGTTTGGAATTTGTAGAGACATTTCACCATGATGACCTCAAGTTGTGTTCCAGGAGGGTGGAGATGACCATAATCTAGAGGTGGTGGGCCCTAGGTCACCAAAGAACCTCTAGTGGTTCCTCTTGAGGAACCACCATTTATACCTGATATGTTCACTGATTCCCAGTTTCAAGATGAGTTCCTACACTTTATGAAGACCGTCCAGGGAGCCCCGTGACCTACCTTGACTATGGAAGAGTTGACGCATGAGTTCCAATAATAGCATTCTCCCACGTTTTCATGGAAAGGTGGACCATAGGCAACAGATTCATGAATAGAGGTCATGATATCAATTTTTGAGCATCTCGAGATTCATCCTGAGAATAGAGTGAAGCTCTCCACGTATATGCTTTAGGATTCTTACAAGAGATGGTAGGATTTGATTACTCATATGGATCTTCATTGGGATATTGATTAGAGGGATTTTCATAAAGACTTATATGATTATTTTTATCCATATAAAATTAGGGATGATAAGGACAATGAGTTTATTCACTTGGAGCAGGGCGCTTTATTAATCATGGACTATTCTACCCATTTTATATAGCTCTAGTGTTTTGAAAATATTTTATTAGGTGACAAGTTATATAAAGCTAGGAAATTTGAGGATGTTATTTGGTATTACATATGATCATATGTGAATGTATTTTGGCTTAATAATGTGTCTAGAATAGTGAATCAATCGCTTGTTATAAAGTGTAACCTAAGAGAGGTTGGAGGTGTGATCTAGGGTGGTTCAACACCTAGATATTGAACTACATCAGCCAATAGTAGGAAGTGTCATATGGAGCTTCCATGTGGTGATATTAGTAGATAGTGTACATAATCAGGTATCCATGTGAGGTTCCATCGGTGCAGTAGACTGGGACATACGAGACCTCAGTGTATGAGGGACCCAGTCAAGTGCTGAGCTTGTGGCAGGATGATCCATATACAGTGCTTTTTTATAGATTTTCCTTCATTTGACAGTGAGAAAGGGTTTTCACCAAATCCACATTCAGGAGAAGGGTTAGTAGATTCTCGTTAATCATGGAATTGGAGTATGGTCTGCCGATCAGGCTGAGGATGTGGTTGTGGCTGAGGTATCCAAACACTTACAGTGATAGTAGATCATACCTAATCAGGTTAGCTGGTCTATATCATAGGGTCATGGATTGGGCTAGGTGTATGCAGTGCAACCGATACAAGAGGAGCAGAGTACTGAACCTTCTACAGTTATAGGTACTATTATATTAGCCTATATGTTAGTATCTTCTCTTTTTAATATAGGTGATTTTCATTCCTTTATATTTTTGCCTATTATCGAGATCCTGGGGCTTGATGTTTATTTTTCTAGTGGTGTTATGACACTTGATACTCTGTTGGGGATATAATCGGAGATTGTATGCCAGTGTAGGGAGTTTCCCCTTGAGATAGGTGGGTCTCTCTTCATATGGAACCTCTTTTACCTCGAGATGATAGGGTTTTATATCATTCTCGGGATGGATTGGATGGTTCTCTATCATGATTTTGTTGACTGCTATCACTGAAGGGTGACCTTCACAACGCTATAGGGTGGGGTTTTTATTCATAAGGGTGAATGATATGTCCATGAAATCCAAGCTATACCAGAGCATCATGGGCTAGGAAGGATGATATACCATATTTCTAAATTATATTTGGATGATCAAGGTATGCATTGGGAAGATTTCCCACCAATGGTAGATCATTTCAGGGTTGTATTCCTAGAAAACTTTTCAGGACTTCCTCCCGAGAGAGGGGTGGAGTTTTTCATTAACCTAGTGCCTAGAGCTACCCCGGTATCCATTCTTCCTTATAAGATGGTTGCTACTGAGTTACAGGGGGAAAATATGTGGCTAGAGGATTTGGAATCTAAGGGATTTATATAACCCAGTTCTTCATTGTAGGGTTCACCATTACTTTTCTCCAAGAAGGAAGATGGTGCCATCAAGATTTGTGTGGATACCATCGATTGAAACTGCTTATGGTTAAGAGATGGTATCCATTACATCATATAGATTATCTCTTTGATCAGCACCGAGGAGCTCGAGTGTTCTCGAAGATTAATATGAGATCAGGTTATCATCAAGTGCATGTTAGACCATCATATATACCATGTAAAACATTCTATCGTAGATATGGATTGTATGAGTATTTATTCATGTTATTCAATCTCACAAACATACCAGTAGTTTTAATGTCATTGATAAACCAGGTTTTTCATCCATATCTAGATTCATTTGTGGTGGTATTCATGTATGATATCTTAGTGAATTGTCACACTCTACACAACCATGAAAAATATCTTGATATCATATTGAATACATTGATATAGAATCAGTTATATTCTAATCTCATAAAGAGAAACTTTTGGATGGATAAAAATTCACTTCCTAGGTCATATTATCTTGAAAACATAATTATTATTTGACCCAGAGAAGGTGAGAGTTGTATTTTCCAAGGGGCATCCCATGAACATATTTGATATATGGAGTTTATTGGGGATATTTTGTTATTACAGGTGCTTCATATAGGACTTATCATGATTAGAATCACATATTATGGTCTTGACTGAGAAGGGTGTGAAGTCTATATGGTCAAAATCTTGCGAGATAGCCTTTCAGGAGCTGAAAGGGATACTGGATTCAACATTGATCCTGATTCTTCCAAAGTTGGGAAGAGCTTATATGGTCTATTGTGATGCATCAGGTATTAGGATAGGATAAATTATGATGAAGGAGGAGTGATTCATGGTGTAAAAGTATCGTTAGTTAAGGCCACATGAGAGGAACTACCTAACGAACGATCTCAATTTATCCACTATTGTACATGCTTTAAAGTGTTGGAGGAATTACTTACTGGGAGAGTGTTTTTTGGTGTATAAAGATCACAAAATCCTCAAGTATATCTTTACACAGTGTGACATGAATCTCAACTAATGAAGGTGGGTTAAATACCTTCATTACTTTGACTTCAAAATTGCCTATATGCCTGAAAAAGGAAATATGGTTACTGATTCTCTAAGTATGAGGACTCAAAAATAGATAGTTCTTGAGGCCAGTAGTGATTGAAAACTTATGGCCCTATTTTCTAAGATGCACATGGAGGTTAAATACCATCACAAAAAAATCTATAATTGCATCGTTTTTGGGGTCCTTTAGACTTATGGAGAGAGTGAATATGATGCATTTATCAGATTTTGAGGGCTTGGTCCTATGGGAGAGAATTACAGATGATGACTTGCCTCCTGGTTGGATCATTGATGAAGATTAAATCTTGTGCATCTACAGACGTGTCTAGGTTCCTACCAATATCCTATAGGAGTTGATGTAAGGGTCTAATTCCTTGATATTGGTTGTGTATATTGGTCTTAACAAGATGTATTTTGACTTATGCCTCCAATAATGGTGGTTGAGTATGAAGTGAGAGATAGCTGGGTTTTTTACTTGGTGCTCCACTTATTAGAAAGTGAAGGAAGAGCACTAGTGACTAGTAGGGATTTTATAGATTTTACCTATTCCTTTGTGGAAATGGGATAATGTCACCATGGATTTCATGAAAGTATTTCCTATATCACCTCAGGTAAGTGACTTCATATGGGAGGTCATGGAAAAGTTGAAAAAGGTCATCCATTTTCTTCCTACTCAGGAGACTCTTTCAGTGGATGAGATCTTGAGGCTCTACATTCATGAGATCATACAACTCCATGGGATTCCACATTCTATCATATCTAATAGAGATGCTCGATTCACATCACAACTCTGGAAAGGGTTGGAGAGGGAACTGGGATCACAGGTACTACTGAGTACATCCTATCACCCACAGAACAAAGGTTAATCCAAGTGTACAATATAGGTTTTGGAGGACATTATTTGAGTATGAGTCCTTTATTTAGGAGGTTCTTGGTAAAAACTCTTACCTCTCACCGAGTTCACTTATAATAATAACTTCTAGGAGACCATGTAGATGGATCCTTATGAGGCCCTATACGGTAGTCTATGTCATTCATACATGTACTAGTTAGAGGAAGGGGAGTTAGAACCATTGAGTCCTCATATTGTTTAGGATACTTCTGAGTAGGTTAAACTTATCATGAAGAGAATGTATACAGATCAGTTTAGACAAAAATCATACACCAATTATTATTTTCAACCACTATATTTTGAGTTGGGGAGTTGGGTTTTCTTACATGTTTCACCAAGAGTGGGTAATATATGGATTTTGGAAACAAGTGAAGTTATCTCATCATTATTTTGGTCTCTTTGTGATTCTGAAGATATTTGGTCCATTAGCATATCAGTTGTAGTTACCTCAGAGGTACCGGACCATGCACAAAATCTTCCACATATCTCAGATTAGTTGAAATCATTTTGATTCATCACATATTCTTTAGCCTGATGGGATTGATTTGGTGGTAGACACATCCTTTGAGTATCATCATATCTATATTGTTGATCATGGAATGAAGGTTTTCTGAGACCAGTCATTTCCTCTAGTATAGGTTCTATGGGAGTGCAGCCATGTATAGGATGAGACTTGGGAGCAGGAGGCTGACATATGTTCCCAATGGAAAAATTTATTCTCATACGATGCATTACTGTCCTTGGAAGAGAAATTAGGTGATGAATTTATTTAAGGGAGAAGATTGTAAGAACATGGTTTTTCTATGAGGTATAGAACCTTTTAATTTCTGTTACTTTATTTAATTTTATCCTTATGGGGGTGCCTAGAGCGGTCACAAAGGAAAATGGATGTTTGGGGTTTGTATGGATCCCATAGCTTGAGATTTTTGTGGAGTTGGTTAGGCCACATGATTAGTAGAAATTGTGTAGCCTAGGCCATACGGTTTGAGTAAACTGTGCGGAGAATTTCAGAGTGAAGCAATGGGCACACAGATTTCCCTAACCGTGTGACCTAGGTTTCACGCCCATACGAATATTGCATACTTTTTAATAGAGGATAAATGCATAGTCGACACATTTTTTTTCTAACCATGTGTTATGACCATGTGACAGGGGTATTGAGGCAGTAAAGGGTGTACGGTTGGTGCACGGTTTGGCCAACAGTGCGGCCAAACTGCATGACCCAGTTTTTAAAAGGGAAATGACCATTATTCCCTTAATGCCTTATATGTTTAACCCCTCTCTCCATTTTCTTATTTTCTCTAATGGTGGACACCCTTACTCTTATTTGAGCTTCCATACAATCCTAATATATACTTTTAGGTATCTCTCTGATATGGACTTCGGATCACTCATTGTCAGTCTTGTTGAATGTGTGTTGGTGAGTTCTTTATTCCTCTTGCACCTTTTTCTATTTTCCTTGCTATCAGTGATGCTATTTTGGTGAAGGATCTTGTTCCCTATTTTTCAGGGTATCTGTTCATTATTTTATTTTCTTCTGATATGGACCGAATTAGAGGATGATATTGGATGAGTGTTCTTTTACCAAGATAAGGTAGGTGGTCTCATGATTTTCCCTTAAATTTAGGGTGTTTATATATTATGATGTTGTGCTACACACTGGTTCTTATAGGTTATGCTTATAAATTGAATTGGTATTTAAATTGAATAGATGGGCTTGACCTATATGACCCATGATACATGTTGTAGTGTAATTAAAGGTTAAGAACTTAAAATTCAAACCACCCCTTGGGTGCATAGTTAAATTAGATTAAACCACCATGGGTGGAACTTTTTATTTGATTCACCTTTGAGGTGTGACCTTCTTCCCCTTGAATTAGGGATATTATATAAATTAATTTAATTATAAAATTAATTGAATAAAGGTGGGAATGTAATTCCATGTCCCTGGTCCTTTGGTCATAGTTCTTTCTCACTTATGCTTGAGATGTATTTCATAATTGAAATGGCCGATTGAAACTAATGGAAGGATTCATGTGATGTTAGGCCTTCTAAGCCTATACTATTTAAATCACCTTCAGAGGTGAGTTAATTGATTAAAACATGTGCTTATATGGTGTGGTTAGACTATGAGACCATGAAAAATCTTATTAACATGCCGAGAGTGAGAGGTAGGTTCCAATTTAGGATTGACGTAGAAGGACTCATCAGGATTGAATATTATAATGAATGATTATTATGAACCTTGGGTGATACATGGGTTCTTTTTTGAATGTCATGGATAGAATCATTTGGCAGCAAGATCTTATATTCTTGAGTGATACTTTGACTCCTTTATGGACTACCAAGGATGGACTCAGAGGGCATATTGTTGTTATGCCATGAGTGATACTTGGACTCCCTTGTGGGCTGATAAGGATGGACTTAGAAGATAGTTTATCATGTATGCCATGAGTGGAACTTGGGATCCCTTTATACACTACCAAGGATGGACTTAATGGGAGGAGTGATACCTAGGTTCCAAATTAGTAATTTCAAGGATGGGCTCAGGTTACTTTCAAATTGAATAATAATTAAATGATTATACAATGTGACTACCAATCCAAAGCACAAGCTTGGATTCGGTCGAAGCCTTACATTTTACTGATATCCTTATTATACAAATATTGTGGATATGATATATGGGGGATTATTGGTCAATGATACAAGTCCCAATACTTTACTATAAACTAAATTATAATTGAATGATTACTCATAAATAGACCTAATTAGGTCGAAACAGGTAGCAGAGGACAGGTGTTTCATGGGAACCCGGACCTATGTGGGTTATTTATATACCGTATTTCATTTCTATATTTATTATTACCAGCACACTATTTATTATATATTCATATAATGGATTAAATTAGACACTATTTTTGGTGGCCTACTAAATTTATCTCACACACTACTCAGGTCGCCTTTATGGTACCCATAAAGACTTCATGGATGCGGGTAGGGATAGGGGAAAGCTTCAAATTGTCGATACTTGATTGATTGTACCATGGGAGTGGGGGAGAACAAGACCGATCTATGGATCATGATTCTATATGAATATAGTCCTTTTTCATTTGGTAGATATTTTTTCATACTTATTTATGTGTGTACCTACTTCCATGTCTACCGGTATTTCTTTTTGTATAGCATGCCATAATCATGATTTTGTATATGAAATTGATAGATATGATTTATTGGTTATTAAATGATGGATATTTGTTCTTTATCTATTCAGTTATATTTATATTCTTATGTTATTTATTTATATTATTATATTGTTGTGCTATACTCTGATCATGAGGGTATTGTCTCCCCACTATTCCACCATAGACCCTCACTGCTAGTTAGAAACCTCTGGCATACAAAAAGGCGTTCTTGAGGTTATATGTCCAACCAAGTTTAGAAACTATTGAGTAAACTGGGTTTGAGATGTCACATAAATAAAACATTCTCATGTACATGCTCAATATACATGTCAAAAAATTTCATATACTTCAAATACACCGACACATGTTAACTTCACATCTTACCCCTTTAAATAACACCACTTAAATATATTATTCCTTAAATTAAAGATATATTAAATGAATTGATATTGTTCAATGAGTGAGTTATGTTTATTTCTCCCACTTTGACAACAAATATCTAAAGAATAGGTGATAGAGGGGATCTATTCACCATACCTCATCCTTTAATGATTAAATGATGGGATTTTTTCTTTAACTTGCATGGATTAGTATTCAAATACCCCTTTGAATGAAAACCACAATGATCAACCAAATTATTCTTCAAATCCTATTTTAGATTGGTATAAATCATATTATTCTTCACTTTACCAATGTGACATGTCAATGACTCTTTCTTTTTATTATGATTCACTTCAACTTATTTATTAAAACATTGACATTGTTGTCCTAAAATTTAAATAACTTATTCTTCAATATTTATCCAATATCTTTTTATTAAGATCACTCTTTTATAATTCTTCATGATTGGAATTTTTTGTCCACCCTTTTTGGAGTCAACAATCTCTAATGTCTTCTCAACATCTTCCTTGTTTTTCATTCAAGGATTCTTCTTCTCTGTAGATTGATTTATCTTGTCTCTTTTCTAAAATCTTATTAGATCATGTTGTTAGATCTAAAAAACTAGTAATATCATGAAACATTATTCAGTTACATGGCCATATTGATCACATCACCTTCACACTTCATTCAATTATTCTAAATGTTTCTTCAACTTCAAAATTTGTTATTGTATAACCTTTTGTTTGACTTCATTTGTTTGTAAGGGTTGTATCCTCTACATGTATTCCTTTAATCACACTTCATGTTATGAACCAACCCATGTCAGGGCTCGATCCACAACAACCTCAATCCCGCCTCCATAGGATAGGGGTAACGAAAAGTGCCGAAGGCACAACAAACTCGGGGAATCATTTGCCTAAGAACTTGTACACACACACAGTCAACTTAATGAAAAAGTGTATAGGAAAGGGAACAAAAGATACAAAACTGATATAAAAGGAAAATAAACATGCATAAACCTCTAATAAGTATAACTACATAAAATTAAAATGAAAGGAAAATGGGAGGAAATACACACCCAACCAGAAAAGTTCCACAACCTAGAAGTAACTGAAAATTAAAACAATTGTGAGATACCCGCTCCCGAATCCCATGATACAACCACCATATGCATTCCAAGCACCCCGTATCCCTAAGCTCCTCTGAAGTCATGATCAACCTGCCTGTTATCTGCATAAGGCATGATATGTGCAGGCAAAGCCCATACAGGGGTGAGTATAAACATACTCAGTAGGATTCCCCAAAAAGGAAAAGGGGGAGTGGTAAGAGATACACTGAAGAGGGAAAAATATATAGAGCAGTTTACAGTAAAAAATATTACTGCTCAACCCAACAATATGGTGAAAGAAAACTCATCCAAATATAAGAAGATCGACATGGTGAAAATATAAACTTATCATCAAGTCTTCGCTACATATAGTTGGAGAGTAGACTCATCCAACCACGAGAAGTAAGAGACAGAAAGTATGTGGCATACCCTACACATTTTCACCTCTCCTGGAAGGAGGGTAACCAAAACCCAAGGATTGGGTACTGAAATAGGATATATATATATATATATATATATATATATATTCAGTCAAATAATCCCAAACGAGAGAGTAAGGGGGTCTCAATCTCATATCTCATCCCAGAAAAAGATTCACCAATAGTTCTATAATTATCCACCAATGATTCCTAGCATCCCACATGTATACCCTGAACATGAAAGTTGGAGGGGCTCAATCACCACACCTTGATACTATCCTTTTTGGGTTGAAATGACTCACCCGCACCATTTTAGATCAAGTCACAAGGACTTGTCTCAATGGGGAAAGCATCCCTATTTCTTATGAGTCCAAAGTTACATTAAACCATGTCTCGTCACTATGTTTTGCAGTCAAGAGGTCATGTCTCAAGTTTGAGGACCCATGCCTAGACCGGATGGAGGGTGCCACTCTAGTCATCGGGTATCTTCACCCTAGTACGTCTGGGTGGATCATCACTCGGAATTTGACGGGGAACCACTTACCAACCCCTTTGAAGGGTAATCCAATGGAGGGTACTTGCCAGAAAGCATTGTCAACAGGACCCACTACCCAGACCCACTGAAGGATAGTATGCTTGAGGTTACCTGAAACTGTCTTCAGTGAACCCACTACCCAGCCCCGTTGGAGGGTAACCTCATAACTACCTTCAGGGAACCCACTTCCTAGCCCATATGGATGATAAGCTCGAAACTTTTCTATCCATCCTTAATTGATGGTACCTATCATAAAGCATCGAGACACTACACTGTTCATCCCTGCTAGATGGTACCTCTCGGAAAGCATCGAGGAACTACACTAAAAATCTCTACTAGATGGTAAGGTTGGGATACTTTGAAGATACATTAATATTTCTATTGTCATCGAGTGTCTCCCCGAATAGTCACCACACCTATAAAATCTTGCATCGCATCTCAAAATACACTACGTAGGGCACCATCGTGTTCTGCACTGAAAAACACTCAGGATAGGCTACTCATGGGCCAAAATATGAGTCTAAAAGAAATAGATATGAGGGATAGAAGATTCATAAAGTGGTACATAATGTGGGGGGCCCACACATCATGTGACCCCACCTTTTCACTTGGTCATGTACCTATCTAGACTCGGGTACTAAACTGTGCACTAGTACCTATAAGGAATTCCAGTGTACTCCAACAGTACATGGAACCTCAGGCCCAAAAGCCTAGTGAGCGCACGATACTAGTCATTGGTCTGAAGGAAAAAAATGTACTTTTACCGGAATGCCTCCTTAAAATAGCCCTGGTTTACCAAATAGATCACTTTGTTGCAATCCTTGTGGAAAATCACATAGGATCAATTGTTCATTTGCCCGAAATGGACTCTCGATGAAGAAGTTTCATCTCTCAGCATCGCACACAAACGGTGCTTAATGGGGCTTGTGCCTTGATCTTGAAACACATCAAATGGATTGCACCATTATGATCCAGATAGAAAAACACATGGGATCAGCTATTCATTTGTCCAAAACAGACACCCGATGAAAAAGTCATATTTCACCGCAACACACCTGAACTGGGATTCATGGGGCCCACACCTCAATTTTCGTTTAAGTAATTTAAATCATTCATGAAATGAATATCTCAATTTTAGGGTTGTGACACCACTGATGGCACGTCGATCGAACATCGTATGCAGAAGTTATGGGGGTCAAATTTGTAATAATAATAATATATTATTATTTGAGAATTTCAAGGCCTCGAGCCATGATCCTAAAACATAAAATTCTCAAAATAGACTCAAAATTTTTGTCTCGATTATAGGAATGTGTTGCCACATACGACACATAAAATGGATGCCTGGATTAGAAGTTACGGAGGTTTGAAGAGTGCCTCGGCCTGAAGGCCTAGCTGGCCTGGCCCATTCTAGCTGGTCTGACCCACACTGCTGGCCTGCGCCACTACGCTTCAGCCCTCCATAAACCCCACTGATCTGGCACTTTTTGTTGCCACCTCTCGTGGCTCCTGTGGTCACCACTACCTCGCGGCCCATCACCACCGCCGTAGGACGCCAGCCGATGCGAACCACCACGCATCATTTTTCCTTCCATGGACAACCTGGAACACCTCGGTGATCAAAAAAATGAATATGAGACTAGATATCAGATCCTCAGATTCCGATCTATACTACTTTGTGCTCCACTCGAAGTTTCATCGACGTTTCTATGTGATAAAAAGTATCCACCACTACACCTCCTTCGGCACTGGAAACTCGAAACCGTCATAGATCCAGAATCCTTGGATCGCAACCTTCATAGATCTAAGCTTCTCTTGAAGATTGGATGTCATTTTGATGTGTCGAAAAGTTTATCGATGAATAACGTGAAGAATGGATGAAGAATATGAAGAATGAATTATCCAAAATTCAAATGGTATATGGTCGTTTTAGTATGGCCATCAATAAAGGTTTTCAAAGAAGAACAAATGACCATAACTCAAATTAGATAACCAAAACTTTAATCAAGGGATTCAGAATCCGAAAGAAGAATCCTACCTGGGTTTTTGAACCATCGTTGTGTTCGTTGCACTCTAATCTACTCAGATCTGAAGTTTTTTCGCAATCCTCCAAGAATTCGGTGTCAAATCGTCATCATAAGTAAATGATGGAGATACACTAGACATTAGAGGAAATTATCCAAACCCTTGATCATTTCCTTAAGAACCTATTTATAGAATTTAACAATTCTCTTGCAAATGGTCACATGATATGAACATACCGCACCCTCTCACTTTATGACGCGCCTAGGTAAAACACCCCATTACAAACTCAACAGAGGTATCATATTTTCAATACAAGTCCTCATTCAAGATTAATTTGAATTAACATCCGAGATAAAATAATTTTATTTAATTATTTTATTTACGATTATGTCCTCAAGGGAGTTTTCTACAGAAGGCTCGTGCTGACAAAATTTATGTCCCGCCTAGGGTAAACACCATTCTCCGGACTCAACCATGGCCTTAGATTTTTTATTTGAGATAATTTTTAAGAGATGTCTCATTTCCTTCATGTGAATAGTATAAAATATACTTAATATTTTTGTATAATTTATTCTGGGCACTTCGGGCCTCAAAATCACACATCGTTTCTACGGGTGGCTATGGAAATATATGTATAAATATTCCAAAATTATTAAAAGAAAAAAAACAGGTCTCTAAATAATTCCCTCCTTCAAGATTTTCTTCCTTAAAAAGAAAACTAGAGAAACAACTTAGGATACTGAGCTCACACCTAACTCTCTCATTCCCAGGAACTCTCCTTCATGTTTCCATATTGGCACAACACGTGAACCAAAGATATTTTCCATCCACATATGGTCCACTCCTATCGATGACATGCGTAGGATCACACACGTATTTCCTCAGCTATGACACATGGAACATGTCGTGAACCCACTCTAACTGAAAGGATAGGGAAAAAAAGTAGGAAATCTTACCAACCCTCTACACGATCTTGAACAGCCCAAAAAAACTTCAAAAATTGATTTCCTTCCCGAATGAGAACCATCACACAATCCATCAACATATCCTCCAACACCTAGATAGTGTGCTCGGTCTTCCCATCAGTCTGGGGGTGAAAGGATGTACTCATCCACAACTAGGTATCGAATGCCTCCCACATGCCTCTCCATAATCATGACGTAAATAGCATGTTATGATCTGAGACAAACATCAAGGGAACCTCATGAAGGTGGATGATCTCTTATACGTACAACTGCCCCAAAATTTCCATCAAACTCTACTCCCTAATCGCAAGGAAGTGTGTCGACTTCGTGAGTCGATCTACTATTACCCAGATGGAATCATAGCACCTCGTTGTGCGTGGAATTCCTATGATTAAGTCCATGGATATGCCATCCCATTTCCACTATGGGATTTTAAGAGGCTGCACAATCCTCTGGAACCTAGTGCTCAACCTTCACCTACTGATATGTGAGGCATCATGAGATGACCTCATCTATGCTTCATCTCATGTCAGACCACCAAAAATACTACTGAATATTCATATACATCTTTTCCACACCGGGATGTACAGCTAAGGGAGAAGTGTGGAACTCCCGCATCACCTCATCCCGAATTGCAACTAGAACCACTGATTACCCCTGGAATGAGATCTCATGATTAACTCCTTCATAATATCCATATGGTGCATCGCCTGTGGATATTTGATTCATAGAAGATATCACAGTCGGTGTCTCGTAACTATAACTCTCTCCCACGTGCTCAAGAAGTGAAGGAGTCAACAACATTGACTAAAGAAAAACTATACCCTCCTGTTCCACTAGGGTTAGCTGTAGGGAATCTAACTACTCTAAAACATCCTGCACTAGGATAACCTAAGACTTATTACTAAGGGAATCTACTACGATTTTTCCATTTCCCAGAGTATAGACTATCTCAAAGTCATAGTCCTGCAGGAAGTTCAACCAGCGTCACTGCCTTAGGTTTAAGTATCTCTGAGGGAAGACATACATGAGACTTTAGTTGTCTATGAAAACCACAAAGAGTTATCTCAAAAGGTAGTGTCTCCAAATCCTTAAGGAAAATACTAATTCTTATAGCACCAAGTAGTGAGTTGCATAGTCCTGTTCATGGGGTCTTCATCACCTCAACATGCACTTGATAACTATTGTATCAAGGTTGATGTTGAGCACACAAAGGTACCAACAAACATGGAAGGTGATTAAACTCATCCATCCTTAATAATCTAGACACAAAAATCTCATGTCATACCTTGTGTGTCTTTTATTCTCTTGGAAGGAGATTAATCTTCAAACCAGGAACTCTACCACACCCACTAGTGGCATCCCAAGAAAAAGGAGGTCAAGAAGAAAAACTCCACTGGAAATGCCAGGTTCTACTCTGACACTCCACTACACAACCCCACCATGAATGCACAAGTTAGAGGGACTCACCACCGCACCTTGATACTATCCAATTTGGGAAGCACTTACTCTCCCTCATGGTTCTTCTCACATCACAAAAACTCATCTCGGTGGGGGAAGGACCCCTCTTCCTCATACATTCAAAGCTACGTCAAACAAAACCGACACAGGGTTACAATGAAGCCCCGCATCACCCTGGTAAAACATAAAGCAAGAAGAAGGGAGAAAAGAGTACCTCCCATAGTGTCTAGAAATTTATACTCCAAAAGTTATAAAAGACACAGAGCGTACCTTTTATCATCTCACGTGTTGCAGGATCATAAACATCCATAACATACAGCTTCTTATGGACCTGATTTCCAGCTTCCTGAACCTAACACAGGACACCTATTGGTGGTGGAAGGATCCTATAGCTTCATCCACCAACCACAAATCCTCTTACTCCGCTTCCAGCACCACCTCCCTGGGGACCACCCTATCCCCACCTGGGATATCCCTGTCCATGAAATTGTCTCTTACATGGTGGTTCATTTACTATCTACCTAGGAAGCTTAGAATGTATGGTCGGGTAGTATGGTTCCATGTGACCTCACCCATCACAAGAATAACATCGTCCCTCCCTGGGATGTCCCAGAACTCTACGTTGTCCCATACTATGTGCCTGAGGCTGATCATGGGAAGGCCTCCTATGTCAAGGCCCTGCCAACTAACTTATTCTTATTGTGGAAGATGTCTCATCTATGACATGACCACTACCAAAAATAGCTAATTATAATTCCATTGATAGAAATATCTATGTCACCGGTACCCGCTCCAGCACCCCGGTGTAGGTGGGGATGCACAAGAGAACTACATCGATACAGATCTCTCTACGGAGTCCCTACTTAAGCTTCTATGCTCAGAAGTATCCATCATAGATCATGTCTGAAGAGTAGTATGTAAGGTCTGATAACCTATTCTCATACTCAGCCACTATCATCCCTCCCTAATAAAGCTCCAAAAGCTCCTAAATTTGAATGAATCATAAGAAGAAGGGGTGGTACTCCTCATGGAACAGCTGCTAGAAGTCATCCCACAAGAGTACCGACTCATCATGCATCTGAGTAACCAGACTCCACCAATGTCCAACTGCTCTGTGGAAAATACTGGCTTTCAAATCCACCATATGATATGTCAGTGTCTGAACAATCCTAAAGAGGTGGACCAATGACTCTAGCCAAACCTCTATTA
Organism: Viscum album; assembly: GCA_963277665.1. Classification (NCBI taxonomy): domain Eukaryota; kingdom Viridiplantae; phylum Streptophyta; class Magnoliopsida; order Santalales; family Viscaceae; genus Viscum; species Viscum album. Next base: position 1,997,479,163 of record OY728136.1, read on the forward strand.
CCTGAGGATCTGGATCACCATGAAACCTCAGTAGTCTCTGACACTGGAACTCACGGAGTGTACTCAACCCGTGCACATCCTCAACCCGCTCTGCTGGAAAAAAATTGCTTCTCAATAGGTGGAGGTGTTGCTACCTGCCCACTGGGAGGAAGGGGATCGCATGATGTACCCTAAACTGAGGCCTCTTCACTCATGGAATCTTCTTCATGAACCAGAGCTAGTATCCGAGATGGATGTCATTGCGGAGGCATCCTGAAGATCATCAAGGAGTACCGTGGTCAAATGAGAATATATATATCAACAATAATGGGGATCTAACTCAAAAAGAAAATTTAAAGACTCAATCCTATATGATGCATGTACCAATGTTCCCTACAACAAATGTCTCAACATGCTAAGTCAAAAAGAGGGTAATCAGGATCCTGGTGAATGGATACGTCAGTCGTCACACCATCACTAAACTCTCTGGCCTTAGATCCACTCTCGAGACATGTTTACAAAATTTTAATAAACCCAACCAAGAACTTTTTAGGGAAACATTTGAACAACATCCCAAGGGTTAAACCACCTCTGATGCCACTTTTTCACAACCCGACCCATGTCAGGGCTCTATCAATAACTACCCCAAGCTCACCTCAATAGATGGGTGGTGACAAGCGCTGAAGGCACAGCAAACTCGGGGAGGCCTTTTCCTAAGAACCTGTACACACACATGCATCCAACTCAATGAAAAAGTTCAAAGGAAAAGGAACAAAAAATACAACACTGCTATAAAAGGAAAACAAACATGCATCGACCCCTAAAAAGTATAAGTACAGAAAAGTAAATTGAAAGGAAAAAGGGTACAATACACGCCCAACCAGAAAATTGCCACAACTTGAAAGTAACTGAAAAGTAAAACAGTTGTGAGAGACCCACTCATAGATCCCAAGCTACGACCACCATATGTGGTCCAAGCACCCATATCCTTAAGCTCCTCTAAAGTCGTGATCAACATGTCCATCTTCTGCATAAGTCATGATACGAGCAGGAAAAACCCATGTAGGTGTGAGTATGAACATACTTAGTAGGAAAACCCAAAAAGGAAAAAGAGGAGCATTAATGGATACACTGAAGAGGGAAACAATAGATAGAACAAGGTATGGTAAAAGAGAGTACAGATCAACCCAACAAGATAGTGAAAAAACACTCATCCAAACATAAGGAGCTAGAAACAGTGAGAAGATTTCATCGAGTCTTAATAACCTATAGTAGGAGAGTAGACTCGTCCAACCAAGAGAATCTAAATATGGAAATAACATGGCATGCACTCGTCCAACCACGAGAATCTTGACACGGAAAGAACATGGCATGCCCCACGCGTCTTTGCCTATCTTGGAAGGAGAGTAACCAAAACCCCAAGAAGTGGGTACTGAAACAGGATATATATATATATACTCAGTCAAAGAAGCCCAAATGATAGAGTAAGGGGATCTCCATCTCACAGCTCATCTCGGGATAAGAGTCACTAACAGTTCTATAAGTATCCACTAATAATGCCCAGCATCCCACATGTCTTCCCTGAACATGAAAGTCGGCGGGGTTCAATCACCACACCTTGATAATATTTTCTTTGGGTGGCATTGTCTCTCCCACACAGTTTTAGGTCGTGTCACAAGGACGCGTCTCGGTGGGAAAAGCATCTCTCTTTCTTGTGAGTCCAAAGTTACGTCAAACCACATCTTGTCATTATGTTGTACAGTCAAGAGGTCATGTATCAAGGTCAAGGACCCACTTCCATCCCAGTTGAAGGGTTCTACTCTATTCATCAGGTATCTGCACCCTAGTATGTTAGGGGGGATCATCACTGAGAATTCGACAGGGACCCACTTCCCAGCCCTGCCAAAGGGTAATCTGCTCGAGGGTATTGCTCAGAAAACATCATCGAAAGGACCCACTGCCCAGCCTTACTGAAGAGTAGTATACTGGAGGGTACCCGGAACAGCCATTGGGGAACCCACTACCTAGACCAGATGAAGGGTAAGCTCAGAACTACCTTCAGGGAACCCACTACCCAACCCAGCTGAAGGGTAATCCCAAAACTGCTTTGGCCATCCATGTTGGATGGTACCTCTCAGAAAGCATCAAGGAACTACACTGACCATCCCTGCTATATGGTACCTCTCAGAAATCATTGAGAAACTACACTAGAAATCCCTAGTGGATGGTAATCCTGGGATACTCTGAAGATACAGTAAGATCACTGCCGTCATTAGGTGTCACCCCAGATAGGCGTCACACCCAGAAAATATTTCATATCATTGCAAAATCCACTACGGAGGGCAACATCACATTCTAAATGGAAAAACACTCAGGATAGGCTACTTATGGTCCAAAATCCGAGTATAAAATAAGAAGATACAAGAGATAGAAGATTCGTAAAGTGGTACACGATGTGTGTGGGGCCCAAACATCGTGTGACCCTGCCTTTCCGCCTAGTAGTGTACCTATCTAGACTTGGGTACTAAACTATTCACTAGTACCCACAAAGAGTGCCAATGTACTCCCATGGTACATGAAACCTCCAGCCCAAAATGTTGACAAGCGCATGACGATCTTCATTGGTCTGAAGGAAAAAAACAAATATTTATTGGCATGCCTCCTCAAAACAGACCTGGGTAACCAAACGAATCATTTTGTTGCGATCCTTGCATAAAATAGCATTGGATCAACTATTCATTCACCCAAAACGAACTCCTGGTGAAGAAGCTACATCTCTCAACATCGCACACAAACGGTGCTTTGTGGGGCCTACTCCTCGATCCTAAAACACATAAAATGGATCACACCATTTTGATCCTAGAAAAAAACACGTGGGATTGGCTATTCATTTGTCCAAAATGGACATCCAGTGAAAAATTCACATTTCACCGCAACACACCCGAACTAGGCTTCATGGGGCCCACACCTCAATTTCAGTTTAAGCACTCAAAATCAATCTTGAAATGTACGCCTCAATTTCAAGTTTGTGATGCCACTAACGGCGCATCGATCGGACGTTGTATGCAGAAGTTATGGCAGGTTAAATTTGTAATAATAATATATAATTTTTATTATTTGAGCATTTCAGGGGCCCGATCCATGATCCAGAAACATAGAATTATCAAACTGGGCTCAAAAGTTCCATCTCGATGATAGGAACATATGGATGCAGATGGAATGTCAAACAGATTCCCGTATTAGAAGTCATGGAGGTTTGAAGAGTGCCCCGACCCAAAGGCCCAACTAGCCTGGCCCATTCTAGCCGGCCCGGACCATGTCGCCAACCCACTCCGTCATGCTCTGGCCCATTGCGTCGATGCTTCGCGCCACCTTCTTAGGCCACCGCGGACCACCGCATTCCAATGGTCCTTCAACGAACCACCAGGAACACCCCGGTGATCAAAAATGAATTTCAGACCAAATTTGGGATCCTTAGATCCTGATCTACACTATCGTGTGCTCTGCTCAAAGTTTCATCGACATTTCTACCTGATGAAAAGTAGCCTCCACCTCTTCTCCCCATTAAAACACCTCCAGCACCCAAAATTTGAAACCATCATAGATTCGTAATCCTTGGATCACAACCTTCACATATATAATCTTCACATGAATATCAAATGTCGTTTTAACATGTCGAAAAGTTTATTGATGAAGAACATGAAGAATGGATGAAGAACACAAAGAACGAGTAATCCAAAATTGAAATGGTCGATGGAAGTGTTAGTATGGCCATTAAAAAAGGTTTTCAAAGCATTGAAAACAGCCATAACTAAAATTGGACAACCAAAAATTCAATCGGGGGATGCATAATATGAAATAATAATCTTACCTAGGTTTTGGATCCCCTGTTGCATTCACTAAACTTTGATCTACTCAGATCTGAAGTATTTTTGCGATCCACTAAGATTTTGGCATTGAATCTTCATCGAAAGGATAGGATGGAGCTCCACCTATCATGGGAGGAAATGTTCCAAACCCCTACTCATTTCCTTAAACACCTATTTATAGAATTTTATAATTCTCCCACCAACGGTCGTGGGATCCAAACATCCTGAGCCCTCTCATTTTATGATGCGCCTCGGTAAAACAATCCATTATGAACTCAATGGAGGTATCGAATTTTTAATATGAGTCCTCATTCAAGTGTTATTAGAATTAACATCTGAGATAAAATAATTTTATTTAATTATTTTATTTACAGTTACATCCTCTATGGTGTTTTCTATAGAAGGCTCACGCAGAAAAAAAAAGATATGTCTTGCTTAGGGTAAACTCCACTTTCAGGACTCAACTGTGGCCTCTAATTTCTGATATAAGCTACCATTTAAGAGATATCATGTTTCCATCACGTTCATTGTATAAAATATACTTAATATTTTTGTATAATTTATTATGGGCACTCCATGACTTAGAATCGCACACCATCTCAGCACCTGGCTTTGGAAATATATGTAGAAATATTCCAAAGTCTTAAAAGGTAAAATTTGGGAATCTACACTTCATAGACTAAAACTTTTTTCCTATAAACCATAAAAATCCCATCATATCTAAATAGTCTCCAAAAAATCAATAGTGTCCATAAAAGGCCAATCCACTTCTTAAACTTTTAGTATGTCCAACATTAGAACTTTTCTAAAATTTACCATTTTGAAAACCTTATTAACCTCTATTTGATGAACCAAAACTCTAGGATACTCTACACATGTTCCTATTCATTATGAACATTTTTCCTAATTTTTTCCATTCACAATTAATAATTTATTTATTATTTCAATTTAATGTTTTTTATAATAAAAAAGATTCTGAATTATTTTATCTTGTGTTTTTATTTCACTTTTATCACCTTCTGTTAGGCTTTAACCTTTTCTCTAATGTCTTTATGATCTTTATAAATCATTAGGTAAGATCCTTCTTGATTATAAAAACCTCCAATTATAACTTCAACCACAAAATACTTTATTAATTTGATTAATATCCCACTCTATGATTAGAATTTGAAAAATCATATTTGAAAATCTTGATATATTTTTATTTCTCCAGCAAGTCCACTTTGTGAGATTCAAGTTCTTTATCTTGTGTAATAATCTTTGTTGGACTAGTGTAGCTTGATCCTTGGATATAGTTAGGACAAATTTTGGAAACCCATATTGCACACCAAGATACAACTCTCATAGATTAAACTTTGTAGTGAGTTCACTGCAAGTTTCAATGGGAAGCATACCCTTACTTAAGAGTCTGGGGCCGAAGGCCCCCGACACAATTTTTTGGAGCATTATAGAAACATTTACTCACTATATCAGAGCTAAGAAGAAACACTGATAAGAAAATATAGTAGTGAAAACTTGGTCGACATGGAACTATAACAGCTTGGACTTTGGTGATGGTGGTACTATAGCTTAGCTAACTTCTTGACACCAGTTATTGTACCACAGTGGACTTACTATGTGTTTGGTGAACTATTTCACTATATTATTTATGATATAATTTCAATATAGTTTTTTATATATTGAGATAGTACCCTATAATTTCTACTCCCAATTTTAGTGAAGTGATTATGCCTCTCTGTGGATGTAGTTATTATTCATGAACCACATAAATCATTGTGTCTTGTGTTCTTTTCCATCATCATTTTATCTTTGTATTCCTTTTACTCTCATTTACGAGATCATTCATCATTATTTATTCAAAATTTATGAAATTGCATTCTATTTTAACAATTAAAATTTCCTATCCTCCTTAGTGAGTAAATATCTTTCTTCATCAACACTTATGATCAAATCAAATTCGTTCTTTTTGAATTCATCCTTATCCAATTCAACTATATTAGATGCATTCTTTATTCTTCTATTTTAGTTCTCTGACTTGACAACCTTGGATATTATATTCTTTATTTCCTTTTTCAATATTAATTCTATTTGAGATTAATGTAAATCTTTATCACTATTTTATAAAACCTTTTATAATTTCTTTGAATCATCTTCATTGCTTGACTCCTTGACATATATTAATGAAATTAATGTCTTTTCACCTCTACCACTTAAGGAACAACTTATATCACTGCCATCGCTTGATATTTCATCCTTATGGGATAAAGAACTCCAATTTTTAAAAAAATTAGAATTATTTCTTGAACTACTTGATGATAACTTACCTTTTCTAAAATTCTTGTAATTAATCCTCAAAACTTAATGGCAGGACCCCTTTTCATCTTCATTATCATCTTCTTCCAAATTTGGAAAATTTGTAGAAAAATATCCAATACTCCTATAGTCTAAAAGATTAAAAGGTAAATTCCCAAGAAATTTACATTTTTATCTTAATATTATTTTTGAGATGAGTCAAATGGTCTTTTCAAACTTCACATAAACATCTTCATCCAAATATGAACTTCTGAATTCATCTTCATCCTCAATTTTCTTTGTGTTCCTTTCCTTTTTCACAATATTAAGTGATATTTCATTATTATTTTAACTATTCCTCTTAAGAGTACATTAATTTCTCATATCATATTAAAACAAGATGTTATGAAAGTCATAGAAAGGAAGTGTGTCAAAATAATGATCCTTCAAATCTAAAACTTTGACATCAAATCTGTCTAGTAAGATGTGGAGTCTCTTCTCAGTCATCATTGAATCTTTAAGAGTCTCACTGAATCCTCTAATTATGTTCATAACCTCATTAAATCTTATAAATAATTCATCAACAATTTTTTCCTCAAGAATACACATATCTTCATACTTAAATTTATAAATTTGAAATTTAATCGTTTTTTACTTTGATGTTACCTTGTAGCTTTTACCAAGTGCCTTTCATGGTCTTGATCCCCATAACCTTTAAAAAATCCTCTAAAATTGAGGATAAGATGGAATTTCTTTCATGCCCATCGATCTCCAAATTCTTTTTAATATTTTGAGTCAAAGTGGATCCTTTGGAAATAGTTGTAAAACCATCAATCACAATGTCTAGAACATACATACTCAATGAAAGTAAGTAGGGTAACATTCACTCTTTCCAAACCTTTTAATTTTTTCCATTGAATGAGGGAACTCCTTTATTGTTCACCAAATTAATATTATTCGTAATATATATAAAAATATAGATCACAACTCAAACTTCACTGAACTCCTTGAATAAAAAACTCATATTGTACCTCAATTTTAAAAGATAGAAAAACTCAAATCCCAACTGAGTTTAACAACTTTCAAAGCATAAAACTTCAAACTTATTAATCTTTAGATGAAACCTGGACCACATTGATACCACTTGTGATGGAACTAGTGTACGGTTTTGGTTCACTAAGAGGAGGGTTAATCATAGAACAATATTTCATTTTCCCTTTTATAATTTCTTATGAAATCAACCTTCATCACTTGTTAGAGTGAACGATATCACTGCTAAGCTTCTCACATGCTAAGGAAATAAAAAAATAACATCTGATGTGAAAGGTTCTATACTAAAAATGAGAAGTTATGGACTTGGAATGATCTATAATCACTCAAGGCCATGCATTCCACTACAATAACTTTGTGGATACAACAAGCAAATTTTATCCTTGAAATCATGTTATAAGAATACAACGCAACAGCCACCTGAAATAAAAAAGAAATAATTCTACCTCAATTAATCTTATTAATGATATTTTATTGTCTTATTCAAGGTATTTATTATCATTTTATTCTAAATTATTGTCTCCAAAAAATGAAAAGTGCCCCCACACTTATTCACTATGTATAACAGATGTAAACCTCTTTCTTCCTCAACACACAACATAGGTGTGATGATCATGTACAAACCAAGAGTGTGATATTTTTATTATTCTTATCTTTTTTATGTTCTTTATATATTATCTTAATTCATTCAAGACCCCTTTTACATAGTCTCACAAAATAAAATTCCTCATCATGATTCGAATTTGAATTTCAAATTCAATTTCATGTTCACAAATTCAACTTCTTATAAAATTCTCCTACTTCTTTTTAGCCTTTAGATCATTCAAGACCTCTTAATCAAAATTGATTTGTTAATGTGACTTTAAAGATCAATTATGAGTATCCCATGACTCATTAAATGATTCACATCATCAAATCCACCCAAAATCTATAATTATTCATTGACCAAGACATGTTCAAATTCACCGTGGCATGTTGTATGTTGTTTCAATTCAAACTAATCTAAACTACTCTGAGACTATTTTCAATATGACTTATACCATGGTGTGTTCTCTATTCATCATTTTAGAAATATAATTTATTCTCACACCACAACATGTGTTGTGAAATAGGACTCCCTATTTTGAACCTCATATAACAACCATAAACAACTAAGCTATTTAACTTCCCTGAGTGGAAACTTCCTCAATATATCAAATTTCTTCAAAACAAACATAATAGGTGGGCCATAGAATGGTCACCATTGTTTTGATTCTCAAACAAGTACTTTTTTATTTTCATTTATTTTGTTACCATCTAAGCTATTTTTATCTTCCATTTGGTTAATCTCACATAGAAAAATTTTCCTCCAGGTAAATCATAAGAGATATACCATTTTTTTTCTATTATTTCAAATTAATCATACATGAGACATTGTGAATTATACCGCTATGTGTACAAACCTCATTGTTTCTCATAGGAAAATTTCTCAACTGAAACACATTCTGAAATGTTGGTCTCAAAGATGATATCCTTTTTTTACTTACTATGGTGTGTACTTCACTGTACCATGATGTAGTCAGGTCTTCTTCCTCAAAATATGACTTACCAAAACATTTTTACTAAGAATCCATGTCATTTCACTTCACATAATAACACCATTCTTTGATTGACCATGGCGTAGTGAGGTCACCAATACTTCAAACAGCTTCAACATCATAACTCCTTCCATGTTCTTTAAATCATTCCAAAACCTTGGAATGAACTTAATCTCAAATTAAACTTCATGTAACACTTGAATTTGAACATGATTTATGTGTTGACAACCAAGTTTGTTGAGAATGAGTTCCTATCATAGGATTGTAATAGGGGTTGGTATTGTAACTTGTAGGATCAGATTGAGACTGTAAGAGTCTATTTTTATTTATATTTTATACATCCATCTAACATGTAAAAACAATAAAACATAGTAAAATATTATTCTACAATTAAATAAGTGTCTTAGATTATGAAGAATTGATACATGAAAAAAATATGAAAAAAAAATATAAAAATAGACCTAGATAAAAAAGAAAAAAAAGAAAAAAAGGAAGAAACAGAACAAAAATTAAAAAACATATTGGTCTTGGTAGGATAAATTTTTTAAATGAGTTTATTTAAAAAAATGGGATATGGTTGTATAAAATTTATAAAATTTTATAGTCTAGAATCAATTCATTTGACGCTCGGATACCTAGGGGACGAGTGTAACACCCCAACCCAAACTATCGAGTATGATCTAGAGTTAAATGATCTCATTCATGCCTACCCTTATGCAAGAGGTTGTTGAATAGAAGTGAGGGTGTGAACCCTTCCAGTGGAGAGACTGCACCCTTAGTACATATCCTTGAACAAATATTAATAAATAAAATATAATATCTCAGAGTAATGATGTGGAAGGAAAATAATATCAAATGGAATACATGTCATACAGGTAAATAAACGGGCTCCCAAAGTGGAAATCCAAACCAGAGTAAATGTGTGAGAAAGTAAATAAAAAAAATAGTGGTTTCTTCTAGAGTACATCTCGGTACCACTCTCAACTCCATGATCCTCATATCAACCATCTTCCATGGGACCCTTTCCATTTCTCAGATCCCAATACATGAAGTATGCATGTGCATTGAAATGACCATATAGGGCCACCAATGCATTCATAACGAATGTGAACATGTATAACTAGTGTATTTCATGACAATAATAAATGTTCAAGAAAACATAACAATCACATACCAAGAACTCGTGTGTTAACTAAGCCACCATGAGCCTCGGTTATACCTAATTCGACTCCATATTGGAAAAATGGATGGGATATTAGAAATGATCAGAACTAACCATCATATTCGTGACATGTAGCTCAGAATCCTCAAGGCATTGAGTGGACACGCTACTGAGTATCTGCAAGGCATCAATTTTTGACACATTTCTCAATATCCTGAAGGCATCGAGTTTCATATGAGCCATAAGGTTATCATTCTCCTACCCTTTTTACAGGTCTATCATCATCACCATCACATTCCATTCACACTCCCCCTCTAAGGGTAATCATACCACGATAGTCCACCTATCATGAATACAAATAACCAACATCTAAAGTCATTATAACACATAACAAGGTAGAGCATGATAAAAAACATAGAATAGAATCATAACAAATATATTATCATCATATAAAAACTTATTAATCAGCATCAAGAATGGTAACAAGTTACTCTAGCAATTCTTAGGGAAACAAGGGTCATATATGGGTATCATAGCAACGCACAAAGTTCCAATTAATAACTACCAACCAAAAACACAACCATGCTAACACATGAATCATACTATGAAAAAAAGTGTTATGAGAGCCCCAAATTGTAAGGTCCTTCCTACCTTAAGGTTTTTTATGAATAAATACAAGGTTCATCAATGGATAGAGGACCTAACACATTGCACTCCCATAGAGAATGAGATAACACATCAAGGATGTATATTTCAATTCTATTTTATCAAGAAATATTTTTATAATGGAGTATTAAGAAGAATTCATGTCAATAAGGTGATTCTAGAATCACATACCTTACAATTTCTATCAATAGAGTCAAATCCAAGGTATGATGAAGGTAGGGATACCAATTCACTATATTCATCATTGATCAAAGAACATATCATGAATTATTCATTCATGATAAAATAGGGCCTCAAGTATAGCCAAATATCATTGATTTTTCATCAATTCATCAATGGAAAAGAGATTAAAGATGAGAATCAAGAAGAATAATATCTCATTATGATTGTTCTAAAGAAGCTTACCCGAAAATGTCCACCGTTCTTGAAAATTATAACTTTGGTCAAAAGTGTTTTAATTGAAATTTTGAATACTCCACTAATATACCAAGGTATCATCAAAATATTAAAGTTTCATCATCAATACACTATCAATAAGAGGTTTGGGAAGATAATTCAAGAACACATACCTGTATAGTGTTTTTTTTTCATAGGTATAACTTGATATGATCAATAAATGTTATCAACATGATATATGTTCCACCAATCTATGAAGAAAGGGATAATTCATCATTAGATCGTGATATAAAACATAGATATATTACAAATACATTCTCATCTCATAAATATTAAGAATGATTTCGCATAGATCTAGATAAAACTCACCGTTATTGGCTTCACTGGATCAATCAAAGGTTACATAACCAAGGGAGTTGTATGGGAGATATCCAAGACTAGGAGTTCTAAAATTTAGAATAGGCCAAGGGGTTTGGATTTTGGTATTAAATAAGGTGTCATGACATTTGTAATTAAAATTCATGGGGTGAATTTAATTCACCCCCATACTGGGCGCACCGGCGATCCAGTGGCACCATCAATCGGTCAGTGCCTGGCCACCGATTGGACGACATGCCTAGAAGAATGATATCCAATCTATCTCATCCACCAAATGGCCAGTGAGGTCTTTAGAAAAATGAATACCCATTAAAACCCCATTGGCTAGCCGGTGGGTTCCACTGGTACTCTTCCACCTTCGGTTCTCGAACCCTTAGTCACTAAAAACTATCCTCTTCATAACCCATATTAGAGAAGAAAAAAAGAAAATAGATAATTTCATTAACCTTAACATATTATACATCAAAAAAAGTGATGATGTTATGATTTTTCTCCTCTAACAACTTATCATTCTCAAGAAGTACATTCAAAGGTTCTTCTCAAACATCTCAAGCCACTAATCCTGAACATTAGCCTCTCACTACCAAGAATCCTCCTAGATCCATCCATGATTCCATAGAATTCAGATTAGTGACATTTCATTCCCTCAAAGGACTTTATTGCTCCAGTATATAATCCGAATCAGATGTTCCATGTAGGATTCATTAGTCTCTAGCTCAATATATTTGAAATCCATGACCTGTGTAGGATCAGTCATGTACCTCAGAATTTGTAACACATGAAACACGTTGTTCACACCTCATAGAAAGAAGGAAGGTATAGAAAATGAAATAATATCCCAACATTATCGGTGGTATTAAAGGTTCCAACATAGTGTGATGCTAGTTTCCCCTACTTTCTCAATCATCGGTGACCTAACTGAGGAGTCACTCTCGATAAAACCTCATCACCTGCAGCAAACTCCAAAGGTCTTCCCCTGCAGTTGGAATAATAATTTTTTTGTATCTAAGTTGTGATCAACCTCTTCTAAATTAGTTTCACACTCTCATAGGTATCATGTACCATACTGATCCCCACAACTATTTTCTCACCTGCCTCATACCAACAGAGCGGTGAACAGCATGGCATCCCGTAAAGGGTCTCATAAGGTTCCATATAAATTAAATCCTAGTAAATATTGTTGTATGTGAGATCAACCAAGGATAGTTGATCATCCCAAGATCCACCAAAGTTTAGGACACAAGCCCAGATCATATCCTCGAGTATGTGAATCATTATCTTATACTATTTGTATTTATGGGGATAATACATTATACTCAATCTCAGTTGATTCCCTAAGACTTTTGACAATCCCTTCCAAAATCAAAAAGTAAAACATGCATCTCTATCAAATACAATGATCAAGGGAGCTCCATGAAAGAATAATATCTCATGAATATATAGCTTTTTCTACTCATCTATTGAGTGAGTCTGATGGATCATCAAGAACTGGGAAAAAAAAATTAACTGATTGACAATCACCCAGATAGCATCATGGATCCTCAGGGTCCTGGTTAACCCCATCACAAAGTCCATTGTGACATCCTCCAACTTTCACATGGAAATTGGTAATGGATAAAGAAAACCATTAGGAAATTGGTTTTCATCATTTATCCTCTAACAGGTAAGGCATTGAGAAATAAAACCAGTAATGTCCCCCTTTATCCCTGGCCACCAGAACTATCGCTTGAAGTCACGGTACATCTTTGTCACACTAGGATGTACCACCCACTTAGAGTTATGAAAGTATATAATCATATATTCCTTGATGAATTCATGGAATAGAACTCTCATGTTTTCAATTATCACATCATCATCATCCAAAGGCCACCAAGTAATTAGTCACCTCCATCTAGTTGTTCCTGCATCACAATGCACTCTGGTCCAGTCTCCTATTTGGCATATACCCGGTCTAATAAGGAAGATGTGGCCACTAGTAGAGAAAATGACATTGATCCCTAATCCTTAAAAGTGTCCATCCTCTAATAGTCCAATAAAATCATCAATCACCATTGTTCCTCCAAAGTCCAGTCACCAAGCTCTTAATCTACTTGTGTCTTATGGCTAATAGAATCTTCAACAACATTACCTTTACCTGGTGCATAGGCCATCTCAAATTCAAACATATGCATTTTATCAACATAGAACCTCTACCTAAATTTAAGATCCCTCTATGTGAAGATATAATGAAGTCTCTTGTGGTTATTGTAGACAACAAACCTCTCATCAAAGAGGTATTATTTCTAACACTTCAATGCATGGACCACAACTGCTAGCTCCAAGTCATGAGTAGGATAGTTCTATTCATGGGGTCCCTTTGCACCAGCACTGTTCCCAAACCAATTCCTGATGAATCACAGTATACATCATAACCAATCCCTAGCTTGAGAAGTATCAACACAAGAGTTGTATTGAACCTCCTCTTAATCTTAAGAAACACCTCTTCACACTAGTCCTACCACTGGAACTTCACTCCCTTCTTCATCAGTGCAGTCATGGGTGATGATAATAAAGATAAGTCCTAGATAAAACATTAGAAGTATCCTAATAAACCCAAAAAACTCCTAATCTCAAACATTTTTTAGGGATGTGTCTAAGACATCACTACACCCACTTTCTCTGAGTCCATGGATATACCCATCTCAAACACCACATGCTCCAATAATTTCACATACTGAATCTATAAGTTACACTTTGAAATCAATGTGATCGAAGTGTACTTAGAACTATATCAAGATGTCTAGCATTATGTTCTAGGATCAGGAGTAGGTGAGGATATTTTCAATGAACACCATGATGAAAGAGTCTATATATGGGTTGGAGATCTTGTTCATGAGATCCATGAACATGGATGGCACATTTTTCAGTTCAAATGACATCACCAAGTACTCATATAGCCCATGCCTACTCTAAAATGTCATATTTGGGTCTTCCTTCTCTCTAATCCACAACTAGTGATAGCTTGATCGAAGATCAATCTTATAGAACCATCAGACTCCTCGTAGCTGATTAAAAAGATCATCAATCCTGGGAAAAGGATATCTATTCTCCACCATCACCCGATTCAACTTCAAGTAACCTATGTAGAGTCGATGACTACTGTCTGCCTTCTTGGAGAACAAAATAGATGCACCAACTACTAGAGAGAACACTTTTAATAGTGTTAATAATAGGATTTATCATCACTAAAAAATAATTGACTACCAAAGTGAGGTTAAAAGAGGCCTTTATCAACACTTTTATCTAGCACTGATAAAAATTGAAAAAAAATATTTTTTATACCCTTTCTCATCACTTGAGATCCCCTTTCTCAGTGCTCTAACTGACCGCCCCACACCCACCCCCTTCCTCAACGCTCATGGCCCTTCTTACTTATCACTAGACAACTGCTCAACCACTATTGCACACCTAGATTTGATCCCATGACTTCCATGTGCAAAGTGAACCTCTTTATCACTGCCCTACCTTGTTTTATTTTATATTATGATATTTCAATTTATTTATATATATTTCCATAAATATTTATTATTCATATATATATAATTATATATATATAATTATTTTTAAATAAATTTATAAAATATATGTTTATGTGAGTGTGCATGTGTGTATGATATATATATACTTAAACTTATTTAAATATATTATATATTAATATTCATTTACATATAATAGAATATAAATATTAATATATATATATATATCTGTTTATCAATACACATGCATATGTATATATAAATATTATATATATATATATATATTCATATATTCTTACCTTAAATTAATTTATATACTATATTTAACGATAATGATATATTTATATAAAAATACATTTATATATGATGTATACACACAATATTGATACACACACACATACACATATATTTACACACATAAGCACACATTTATATTTCTCGCATACATACACAAATATTTACATATATATATATATATATATTATAATATACACATAAATATATATATTTTTATTATCACATATATATTTATATATAAACATTACTTGTATATAGGTATATATATACATATAAGGTAAATAAAATTGATATTTTTTATTTTAAATGAAATAAATAATAAATATTTACTTCCATATGGTTTATATATTTAAAAATATATTTTTATTTAAATATATATTTATAAATATTGATTTATTATATGTTAATATAAAAAAATATACATATATTTAATTATAAATGAAACTATTATATGAAAAACGATAAGATTTCAAAACCTTAATATTAATATGAATGTAATCCCAAGGAATAGATTTAGCCTCTACTGAAAAAGGGAAAGAAGAGTCTCTTCAATGAATTTAAAATACTATCAAATATTAATAAATTAGGGTATCCCAACTAAAAACTCAGTTTTGGAGGCCTTTTGGGCCTTTTTTACCTCAAAAAAATAGTGAATGAGATCCCCCTTGGTTAACACATCATAGATATCTTTGGAGGCTTCAATTTGATATGTGGTAGAGTCAAAAAGAACACTCGAATAAAAATTTATGGTCGTTTGAAGTTTAAGTCATGTTTTCAATTTATCTTAGACTGTTCATTAATTCATTTAATTTTTATGTCATCCAATTTTTATTAAATGACTATTACTCAATAATAATAATCATATTATTAATTAATATTATTTTATAATTATTTTATAATCCATTTTTTCACTAAATATATTATATATTAAGTGTAGATGCATATTTATCTATATATAAATCATATTTCAAAAACATATTATATTTATATCAATATAAATATATTTATATATTAATATATTATTTTTAATAAAATATAATTTTTTATAAAATATACTCTTTATCAGCACTAGTAAAAAAGCATTGATAAAGGCCCCTCATTTATCATTTTTTTACAAGCATTGATAAAGGCCCCCCTTTATCAGCGCTTTTTTACTAGTATTGATAAAGGCCCCCCTTTATCAGTGCTTTTTTACTAGCATTGATAAATGGACCCCCTTTATCAGTGCTTTTTTACTAGTGATGATAAAGGGGCCCCTTAATAAATGATTTTTTATGAGTGTTAATAAAGGTCCCCCTTTATTAGAATTGATAAAGACCCCCCCCCCCCCATCAATGCTTTCATCTTGCGTTGGATAAACCCAAATTTATAGTAGTGACCCCACGGTGAAGTACTCATCCTAATAAATATCTTCTGCTCCAAGTCCTTAAGTTGTACCTTGAACTCCTTCAACTCAATTGGCACCATGTAGCACCCTCGTTTTGAGGTACTCCATCATTTTATACTTCTCTTCTTTCATGTTTAAAATGGGTTGGATAAAGTTATGGAAGTGTTCCAAGGATTAAAGGGTAAGAAAGTTTGGCTACAAAACTTATTCATGTCATGAATAGGATTCATGATGCGAATAGTGCGGGAAAATTTCATGAGGTTATTTCATATTGTAAATGGTTTCTTTAAGTGTATATGGGGAAATACACCATATAAAAATGATTCACAATGTGAAACTGATTTCTCAGGGAAAATAAACTGAGGCGATATGAATGTCAGTGTAAGTGGAATTTTGAGTAATTCACAATGTGAAAACCTTTCACATCATGAATCTTTCAGGCCCAACCAGTTTTACCTATCTTACGAGTGTAATATTTCTCATTCAGAATTCTCTTCTCCCTCTCAACTTCTAGGGATTCCCTAGGTGTTTCCTGGAAAACTTCAACATTTGAACTTTGTTAGAAATGAATCTTTGAGCGTTCATTTATAAAATCAAAGTTTAGGGTATCCTACTTCTTCCTTATCTTGGATCTCCTTGATTTTTTTCTCCGGGAACCCTAGATCGGTGTGTAAGACTAAATTTATGGGTTTGGATTTGTGGTGATGATATCTTCTTGGATTTTTATATAGGAATTAAAGGAAGATTTTTATCCATGGAATCATTTAATATCCTTTATGAAAACATAATCGAGGTAGGTGCTTCACTTTCACTATCATTTTGGAACTTTTTGGCTTGATATTTTCTAAATTATGTTTATTCTTGTTGGAAATCTATTGTGGGATTGACTTGGAAAACCCTTATTTGATGTAATTTCAAAAGGGTGGGTTTTTAAAGATGATATTTTAGTTAAATAAATGTTTTATTGGAAATTTTGAATAAAGTTTTTGGTGTGTGTTCATGTTTATATAGGACAGGTAATGGTTGGAAGTGCCATTGTAAATTAATGATAATTTTGGGACAGATCATGGTTAGATGTATCACCGTCAAATTTGGTCACCAAGTGGTAGATTTGTAGTAGGATGACTCACCACTCATGAGTATAGGGAGGTTCATGTCTATATGTATCATGTGGGGGGGGTGTTTGTAATTTTAATGATTGTGCCGAATACTAAGAAATTGTTTAAAAAGATTTATTCAGTTTTTGGATTTGGGAAATTTGGTCCTATAATGATTTTGCTGATGGAGTTTCTCCCTGAATTTTTTGGTTTTTTGTGAGTGGGATGTTTGCTGGCCCATTCACCCTCCTATTCTCTTCTTCCTTTCCCATCATGGTTGTCCACTTCTTGATTTATTAATGTGGTTATTGTGGTGGTTTGGGATGGTGTTGGTGGCTACGTTTGGTGTCAAGGATTCGTCTCTACTTGTGTTGTCCCTTAATATAGATTCTAGTTGATTCAAATCCCCCAGTGGTGGTGGTCTTATACTACAATTTTTAAGTTTTCTAGCTCATGTTTCAACTTCTCCCTAGTGGTCAGGTGGTCCAGTGATGGTTCTTATAGTTTGTTCGATGGCAGTTTATTCCTATGAGGCTATGTTGGTAGCCTTTGTGATGGAGGCATCCTCTAAGGTGGGACAAAAATTTGTTTGAAATTTTAAATTTTAAATTTGAATCTATTTTGGATTACTTTGTTTTTTGATCATTGGTGTGTACGGGTTCCCACTTCACCCCATAAAAGTGTTTTTTTAATGATAAAAATATAAGTTTGGATGGAATGTTTCCCATGAAAGTTTCTTATGCTTTTGATATAAACTATTTATTTTTTTCTCATATTTTTTATATAAAATGTGCTAACCTATTCTTTTCCTAGTGGCGTGTGATGTACTGAACCGGATTCCACTAAATGGTTCCTTGAGTTGGTGGTCCATGTGGCCTCAAGAACACCTCCCCATATGACAAAGTCTGCAGACTAGCAGTGAGGGTCCAATGTGGTACAATGATGAGACTATAACCTCATGATCAGAGTAGTTCAGTGGTGAAATGAATAGATAAATAGCATAATCATAATAAATAACTGACAGCGAAAGGTCAAGAATCTAGATGTAATAAATAACCAACATCAATAATAACTAGAATCATATACAAAAATGATGTAAT
Source organism: Viscum album (assembly GCA_963277665.1). Classification (NCBI taxonomy): domain Eukaryota; kingdom Viridiplantae; phylum Streptophyta; class Magnoliopsida; order Santalales; family Viscaceae; genus Viscum; species Viscum album. The sequence continues at coordinate 1,997,497,928 of OY728136.1, forward strand.
GTTATTTATTTAGCAAAATAATGCAGGCTAGAATGGAAGGAGGCATGCAATACAGTATATGTATCAAAAGTAAAAAAGACCAAAAAGATTGTCTTCAATAACATCATGAACCATAGCTCGCTCTTATGCTTCCTCACTCCCATGCTATAAACAAATCTATTATCAACAATTGGGAACTTTCCCCTATCCCTACCTACATCCACATAATCTGAACGAGTACCATTAGCAGCATGGATATGGTATGAGATAAACTCAGTAGGCCACCCCCAATGGTGTTTATAAATATCCAATAGGTGCATATAATATGAGTAGTGTGCAGATTTAATGGTAAGAAGTAATAAAAGATGTAAAGGGTGGACTCTGGTTTCTGAAGGACACCAAGCTGACACTACTTACTTCATCATGTGCCGGATAATCTCTGAATAAGTAACCATATGTATACATATATATGGTATGTATATGTATTTACATATATAGCCATATGTATGGATACTGCTAATATTCTGGACTCGAGACATAATTCTAGCATCCATGAATAGTAGCATGAGTCTCACAAGTGTTAAGGGACGCCATGCCCGGTATCATAAGAATAAGGGACGCCATGCCTGGTATCACAAGTAGAAGAGATTCCATGCCTAGTATCATAATAGTATAAGGGATTCCATGTTTGTATCATAAGTATTAGGGACTTCATGCCCGTATCATAATAGTAGGGTCTCCATGCCCAAATCATAATAATAGGTTCACCATTCCCAAATCATAACAATAGGGTGGACATACCCAAATCATAACTCATAAGGTTCTCCATACCCATTCATCATAATTCATAAATGTTACCATTCCAATTCATCATAATTCATAAGTTCCACCATTCCCCTTTATCATAATTCATAAGTTTCTTCATGCCCATTTATCATAATTCATAGTTCAATAGCATTTCTATTTAACAACGTCATAACCATTGTCATATTTAAGCAAGTGACAAGGTTGTACCACTCACTTCTATTCAATTAATTGTAGTTATAACAATTAATAAACATGAAAAAACCATATAAAAGATGGTTTTTATAATTAAAAATTTATAACAACAATGGAAATTCCATCGACACAACTGAAGGGGTGGAAATAATTGAAAGGGACGTATCCCAATGAGATTGAAGGGGTGATAGGTTATCTCTATCAAGGATATTCAATTAAACATTAATTATGTGTATTTTTAGGTAAATGCATGAAGAATATGGAATGTGGTATCATGAAACATAATATAAGGAAACAAGAATTAAGGGGTAAATATTATACCACCAACCATATACTTGTTGAGGAGCACTCGTTTAGTATTGGCCTCTAGTTTGGTCCAGATCAAAAGAAAATGGAAAAATAGAAAAATGACCTAAAATAGGGAATATGATACTTCACCTAAATAGAATCATCGATAGAAAGACAAACTATGGAAGGATCCTAAGGAGTTGATCACTTACCAAGAGCTATCCAATGAGATGAATGGAAGTCGAATCAGAGTTCAGACGATGAAATTGAAACAAATCCTAGAATAAGAGGCTTGAGGAGATCAATTGGAGACGAATGAGGTTTTTATCTATTATAATAAAGAAATAAGGAAGTTAAACATATAATAATTTAAGGGAAAAGGGTAAAATAAACCAAAAAAAGGGTTCGTACGGTTTGGCTACATGGTTGGCCAAACCATGCCCCAACCATACGCCATGAACTGTCCAAGGAGGGGACCTGCGCAGTTCATGTGCATGGTTTGGGAAACCATATAAAAAGCATGTGTTTTTCCTCTAATAAAAAATATAGAGCCACCACACGGGCGTGTTTCCTAGGTCGCACAGTTAAGTAAAATCATGCATCCTACTTATGCTTTTTAAACCACCCCACATGGTTAGGAGAAACCATGCGGATTGGGCTACATGGTTTTTACTAACCATACGACCTAGTTGTTTCTTCCACCAGTTATAGTTTTGGGCTCCAAACAAGCCCTAGACACTCTCATTTTCAATATTTACTTACTAATCATTCATATTAGGTCCAAACTAATAATCAACCCAGAACTTAAAGGATTCATACCATATATAAAAAACAGGTTCTTACAGCCTTCCCCCTTAAAGCAATTTTTTCCCAAATTCCCCTTCTGAGGGTGGTAAGATGCTATCTAAGAACAACTATGTCCACTGAGCATGTACACCATCCTCGCTCCCAAGTCTCATAATGTACATGGTTTTTCTTCTATAACACCCACACTAAAGGGACAGACTTTCCTTGAAGATCCTTCATGCTTCGATCGGTGATGCGTACAGAATACTCCTCAAAAGAAGCATCACCATCCAAATAAACATCCTCGGGATCAAAAGTATGAGGCGGGACTTCATGGTAACATCAAAGATGTGATATGTAAAAAATTTTGTGCATGTAATGACACCTCTGAGATAATAACAATTGATAATCCAACAGTCCGACTCCATCCAAGATTTAAAAGGCCCAGAAAAATGAGGCAACAGTTTCCCCTACCTATGTATCTTCCTATTCCCAAGTATGGGTGATACCCATAAGAAAACAAAATACCTAACCTTGAACTCCATAGGTCATTGATAGCAATCAGCATAAGATTTTTATCTATACTGATCATTAGACATCCTTTTTCTGATTAACTACACCTGCTCAGAAGTCTCATGCATGAGATAAGGACCTAGTAGCACTACCTCCCTTGCCTCTAGCCAGCATAGAGGTGAATGGCATGACCTACCATATAAGGCCTCATAGGGAGCTATCTGAATTGTTTCCTGAAATCTATTGTTATAGGAAAACTCAATGAGAGGGTTATTATTCTCTCAATAATTAATGAAATCAAGGATGCATGGTAAGATTATATCCTCTAGTACTTGTATAGTCCATTCTGAATGGCCATCGGTTTGAGGGTAAAAAGATGTGCTCATAAGCACCTATGTACCCAAAGCTCTATGTAACCCCTGTGATAAACTTGACATGAAATGAGTATCCCTATTAGAAATGATAGTACAAGGGAGCCCATATGAGTATATAATCTCACAGACTTACATTCTTCCCATCTCACCAACTGATAAAGTCTCCCATATAGAAACAAAGTGGGCTACCTTCATCAGTCGATCCCCGACTACCCAAACTGCATCGCTTCCTCGAGGCGAACTTGGTAATCCAACCAAAAAATCCATTGTAATGTCTTCTTATTTTCATTCTAGGACCATAAATGGATGTAACAAGCCAGCGGTCCATTGGTTCTCTTCCTTCACCTACTGATAGGTAGAATACCTAGTGATAAAACTTGAAATCTAATATTTCATTCAAGTCCACCAATATTGACAGTTCATATCATGATACATATTAGAGATACCTGGGTGCACTTCCCACTGAGAAGCATGGGACACTCGCATCATATCCTCTATCATGTATGTAGTAACCTGGATACTCCCATGTATATATAGGATGTTGTCTCCATCAATAAACCAATCTGGATATGGGTTCTCACTAGAAATACTTTCCCATATGACCAAACCTTCTAGGTATGAAAACTACTTCATTTTCACTCTCTCCATAAGTGAAGAGGTCATTGATAGAGATGAAAGTACATATTATCCATGATGATCCTAAACCTCTATGTGCATCTCATAAAATAATTCCATAAGTTTCCATTCACTATTGGCCTCCCAAACTACATGTTTCTAAGTCCTCCTGCTCAGAGCTTCGGCAATAGCATTGACCTTCCTGGGTGTATAGGCAAGCTCAAATTCAAAGGACAATAGGTATTCAACCCACCTTCTCTACCTAAGGTTCAAGTAATACTGCATGAAAATATACCAGGGGATTTTTTGATCTGTAAACACCACAAAATACTCACCTAGTAGGTAATACCTCCAACAATGCAAGGCATGAATAACAGCTACCAACTCAAGACCATGTGTTGGGTGATTCCACTCATGATGCCTCAGCTGTCACGGTCGATAATCAACAACTCGATCTTCCTGCATCATAAATTCTCTTAGCTTGATACCTGATACATCACAATACACTATATAGATTTTTCTTGGCACTGGTAGAATCAGTATTGGTGTTGAAGTTAGTCTATCTTTTATCTCTTGAAAGGTTGTCTCACAGGCTTCTGACCATATAAACTTTACACCATTTTTAGTCAAGATCATAAGAGGTGCTGCTAAGAATGATAAGTCTTGTATGAAATGATTTTAATAACTAGATATCCCTAAGAAACTTTATATATCAAAGAAGTTCTTAGTATAATCCTAGGTAACTATAGTTATCACATTCTTTGGGTCAACTGGAACTCCTTCCTCTAAGATAATATAACCCAGGAAGTGAACCCTATCAATCCATAAGTTTCACTTTGTGATATTAGAATATAGCTGGATATTTCTTAGTGTATTCAAAATGATCTTAAGATATTTGTCATGGTCGCTTTGAGTGTGAGAATACACCAAGATGTTATATACAAAGATCGTCATGAATGAATCTAAAAATGGGTGGAAAACCTAATTCATCAAGTTCATGGAAATGGAAGGTGCATTCGTGAGATCGAATGGTATAACCAGATACTCATATAAATTGTACCAAATTCAAAAATTCATATGTTGTATGTATGAAGGCCTGAATCATACCTGATGATAGACTGATCTTAGGTGGATCTTTGAGAATACTCTATCTCCTCGAATCTAGTTGAAGATATCATCAATTTGTGGTAAGGGATATCAGTTCTTCACAATAAGTAGATTCAATTTTTGGTAATCCACACAATGCCTAAGGGTTATGTCTACCTTTTTTATGAAAAGGACCAATGAATCCTAGGGAGAAGTACTGGTCTATATAAAACCCTTGGCCTCCAAATCCTCTAGCCGCCTCTTGAAATCCTATAACTTAGTAGTATATGTCTTGTCATGAGGAAAGTATATCGGTGAAGCTCTGGGCACTAGCTTGATAGTAAACTCTAACTCTCTCTTATGAAGTAGTCCATAGAAGTAATCAAGGAATAAATACCTGAAAGGATCTACTACAGGAGTGAAATTATCCTGATGTAGTCCATGGCCATCCATATAAAGGCTAGAAATCTGGGAGGTCACTCTACATTGCCTAAGATGACCTATTCCATATCTACTTTCTTGGACATCCCATTCACCCTTATGAATATAAGTACTGCCCTCTAGTGATGTCAATGAAACCCTACGGCGATAGCATTCCACAAAGAAGTGATATGTAACTAACCAATCCATCCATAGAATGACATCAAATCTCTTCTTCTTGAGGATGAAGAGGTCCTATAAGAAATGATAAATTCCTACCTCAAGGGGTTATTCCTTATATTGGCATACACTCTCTAAACATATACCCAAAGGAGTATCAAGTGTCATAACTCCATAGAATTACTCAACATCAATCCCACGACTTTCCACAATATCCATAGAGATAAAGGAATGTGAAGCACCCGTATTGAATAAGAAAGATATTATAGTAGTGACTACTAGAATAGTATCTCAGATAGTAGATGGACCGGAAACCTTCTCCTCTAGTATAGGCTGCACTAAATAAATATGGCATGATCCATGGCCATGTGACGCAACTTGACTACTATGAATAGGTCCACTCTACTGGCATTGTGTATCTGAATACTATCTACCAAGGCCACGACCTCCTCCTATACCAGTATGGTTGGTAGTACTTCATCTAACTTCTTGTAGAGGTGCCACTAATCCTAATCCTAAAGGATAATATTATATGGATCCTCTCCCACTAAGCGCAGATGGTAAGGTCTTGAAAAAATGTTAAAGATGCACCAACCTTCTGCAGCCTCAGCACTTAATGGGATCTATCAGACACCGAGGATTCTAATGGAAAAGTTTCCCACACTAGTGAAAAAACATGTAACTGTCAGTGGTTGTCATCTAGATACTACTACTAATGCATGCAGTCTCAAAGTGTTACTTATGACCACTATTCAAACCACTTTCCTGTCTTTGTTCTAAACCACCATGGTCCACTGATTCACGCTCAAATTTACCCAAGAGATGAAGGTAGAATGATCCTTGTAGTTTAGCTTGGGTTGTCGAATCCTCAGAGACCTAAGAAGAAACCTATAGACATGTACATTCTATGAACTATTTTTTTCTATGAAGTGGCCAACTTGGGTTGATTTTATATGGGTTTAAGTGAACTCTAAGACACTGAAGCTAATTCAATTTTAAATTATGAGTCTATCCTAGGTTATCACTTGGGGTGGATTGGATGCATTACCTTTTCAACTATTTCAATTTATTATATTTGAGATGATTTCATTTAATAAGATCAAACAAAATCATCACTCACTAGTTTAATGCCTACACACCCTAATACTAATCACCTATACACTTTAAGGATCAACTATTTGAGCACTCCAAGGTAAAGGTTCGTATTATCACTTGAAGTCTGTGGCCTTAAAATTCAATAAGGATGAAGAAGTTTTAAAATCATAAAATAAGAATCTCATTTAAAAGAAGTGATTAGATATTAAGGTAGTGATAAATAAAATCCAATACAGTTCATTTCTACTCCCTTGGATCAACCCATAAGTGGTTTATCCCTCCATTGATCCTATAGTTTCAATGGAAGCAGAAAGTAGACTCATGAGGGAGGAATTGGAGAAGTAAAAAAATGAAATAATAATCACTCCACCGATGTGTGATAATATCACAAGGTTTGGTATGAAAAAGTTCACACCTTAAGGAAACAGTATCAAAATGATAAGAAGAATAATAGATAAATAGAAGATGAATAAATTTTATAGATAAGCTAAGGTGATTCAAGGAACTTACAATTGAAGGAATGCGATTACAACAGAAAATTGGTAGCATAACATTAAGATGAAACAAAGCTCAAAGATGAAAAACTCCACCACCAACACTACCTTAAATAGGCATTTTGGGAGCCTTGGGTCAAGCCTACAGCATTACAAATCATCCCACTTGATTATGGTATGCCTGGGGTGGTGTAAAGCTTGTGGAACTTGGACTTTTCCACACTTGACCCAAGGTGGAAGCCAACTTTTATCCACCGAACAGACGTGCTTAGAAGACCTTCTAGATGGCCGAATCAGAGTGGGCCATAGCAGAATAAAATGGATCCCCGGATGTCTCCTAACCGTCTATAAAAATTTGGGCCCATTTTGAGTTTTGGATTCCGAGATATAATCATATTGGTATGATTTTTTTCTGGGCCGCAGAATCTGGCCCAGAATTTTATCTTCAAATTGGGACACCTTAATGACCACCATGGAAGCCGAATTAGCACTTTATCATGAAGAGTTATTTGTTCCTATACATTTATTATAGAATGCCACGAAATTTGGGATTCATTGGGACTGTATGTTGGGCCTCACATTCTCATCAGTGGGATGGTGTCCAATCTGACTTCTCCAGAATTGTTTCCTTTCATCACAAAATATCCCCATCTTCTTCCATTAATTCTCCATTGATCCCTGAATCTAACATGTTCATATTGAAGTGTAGATAAATTTCCCAAAATATCAAATTAAAATATGTATAATTAGATTCTTTAAAATCAGATGAATCATTGGGTACTTTAAATGATGTTCAAAAATGTACCACATAATAGTGTATTTTAAGAAAGAATTACAATCATAATGTGAAATGATGTTCAAAGTGTAAAATGCACTAAAATTGTGTTTATGAATAATAAATCACATGAATATTATATATATTAACAATGAATATTAGCCTAATTTAGTGGCTAATCACACCCCCTAACTTGAGTTTTTCTAGTTCCGAGAAAAATATATCTCAACAATATGAAATTCAAATTCCCTTTTCCAAAAACATTTTAATACACAATGATCACCAAAAACCCTTATACCAAAAAATCATGAAACCCGTCAAAATATTTTAATACATGATAGTTTCATAATCAGATCCCAAACCCAATCTCATTCCTTTGTTCAAATTCATTTCCATATTTCATCCAATATCAATTAAGTATGAGGATGTGTTGTGTATCACAATAGACATGGGGTTCATCTTTATTCAAGGGGGAAATGAAGGAAGCGCTAGGTGGAATCACATTTCAATATTAAGATGAGTATTCAATTTTTTTTATTGTATTATATTTTTTTTGTAATTTTTCCATGGTAACTAAAATTTCACTCAAAAGAGTCAACCCATGTAGCGAGACTTTGCCGATGACTCCCAGGATCAAAGACCTTAGGGCACCAAGTGAATCCCACATAATCAGGCATCATCTCGAGTTAACTCAGTCAAAAACAAATTCAAATTACCAAAAATAGAGATAAAATTACTAACTATGGGCTAGAAAACTATGGAGTCATGATCCCCAAGTGTTGAAAGCCACGCATTAGGTCATTTCATTGCTCTAAGAGCAAATTTATTGTTTTTTTTTTGTTTTTTTATTTAATACTCATATTAAAACTAAAATGATCACCAAACCTATGATATTTATTTGGGGGACCCCATGAACTCAAACTAATACCCCACTATCCAAAGGACGTGCATTCTGATCTTTTTTTTATTTGGATGAAAATAAAAACGATGAAATATCACATTGGACAACCACACTTTCCAAAATCTATGCTCATGAAATTATACAAGGATTAAAATCAGAATCAGGGCATGCTAAATTATTTGATATTCAGTTTCAAAGTTTTCAATGTGTAATATCATGTTCAAATTTAAAAGGAATTTTTCCTTCTATTTACACACATTTTTTTTCAAATCATTTTTTTTACACAAAAGAAAAAAAAAATTATATTTCATCTCTCCCCCCCCAACTTAAAATAACATTGTCCCCAGTGTTTGAAGAAATGAAAATTTATAAGGAGTAGAGACAAATAAGGTAAGTTCAAAAAGGAAATTGAAATATGAGGATCATGGAATGAAGTCACCTGGTGGTTGAAGTTGAAATTCTTGCTGCTCCCTTTTAATCCCTTGGTCTCAATGTCACTCTGAGAATTCCCTGGTGGAGAAAAAAAAGAAAAAAAAACAAAAAAAACAACAACAAAAACTATATATATATATATAATAAATAAAGTGAAATAAAAGTATATATATAAAAATTATAGAATAAGGAAGCACAAAAAGTCATAGGTCAGTGATAAGTGTGCACCCCTGTATCCCTTCGGTCCCAGGTTTGATTCCCCGTGGCTTTACCGGTTGTGACGGGGTTTTCCCCATGACATATGATGTGGCCTTTTATTATTATTATTATTATTATTATTATTTTTTTGTTATTATTATTATTTTGTATTTTTATTTTAACACATAAAAAAATTGATGATACATTGTATTCTTTTTAAATTTCTGGGTAAGGTATTACTCAAGGATCACACCACGTGACACAGATGAATATAGTGCTCCCCTTTCATACCCATCCATTCTCATAATAGAAGAACATATCAATAGTCTATTTTTTTAAATATCAAAATGATTAATTAATCCTATTTGAAAAATAAATATGATTCAAAAAAGATTGGAAACATGAAAACCACAGGTTGCCTCCCATGCAACGCTTTGTTTAATGTCGTTATCCCTACATGGACCCCTAATTGATTAATTATTTTCGTCATCTAAGGCAGGTTCACACAATTCTTCCTCAACTTCATGTTTTTGTAATGGTTCTATGAATGGTTTGACTCTATGAACATTAACTTTAAATTTTTGACCATTGGTGGGATCTTGAATTTCAACAGCCCCATGAGGGTACACCTTATGCAATATGTATGGACCTGACCATCTAGACCTCAACTTTCCTGGGTGTAAATGAATTTTATAACTATACAAAATAATAGTTTTACCCAGTTTAATGTGTTTGGTTTTAATATTTATAGATCGGTAGGATTGTACTTTAGCTTTATTGATCCTTGAATTTTCATAACCCTCCATCCTAAGTTCCTCAAGTTCATTGAGATCTAAATTAATTTTTGTTTCATCCAATGAGAGGTTATAATTCATTTTCTTAATTGCCCAAAAATCCTTATGTTCAATCTCCACTGGAAAATGGAATGCTTTACCATAAACCAACCTATATGGGGACATTCCTAAAATGGTTTTATATGCATTTCGATAGTCCCAAAGAGCATCTAAGAGTTTTATTGACCAATATTTCCTAGATGGTATAACATTTTTCTCAAGAATTTGTTTAATTTCTCGATTGTCTAACTCAGCTTGACCATTGGTATGTGGATGGTACGCAGTGGAAACTTTGTGAGAAATTCCATACTTGTCCATGAGTGATGATAATGGACGATTGCAAAAATGAGTTCCATGATCACTAATGATATCCCTAGGAATTCCAAATCTAGAGAAGATGTTTTCTTTTAAGAATATAATCACAGTTTTATGATCATTGTATTTTGTGGGAATGGCCTCAATCCATTTTGAGACATAATCAATAGCTAAGATAATGTAAAGATATCCCCTAGAGTTTGGGAAGGTACCCATCAAATCAATTCCCCAACAGTCAAATATTTCAACCACTAAGATGGGAGTGAGTGGCATTTGATTCCTTTTTGTGATGGACCCTACTTGTTGACACCTAGGACAACTTTGAAAAAATGTGTAGGAGTCCCTTGAGAGGGTGGGACAGAAGAGACCACACTGAAGAATCTTAGCATATGTTTTCTTAGAGGAAAAGTGACCTCCACATGCCTCACTATGACAGAATTTAAGGATGGACTCTTGTTCATATTCTGGGACACACCTCATAATGACTTGTTCAGGGCAGAACTTATAGAGGTATGTATCATAAAACACATAGTTCCTAACATTAAAAAGGAATTTCCTTAAATCTTGAGTCCCTAAGAATTTTGGAATTACTCCTGTAACTAAGAAGTTGGTTATGTCATCATACCAAGAGCAGTCACTCACAAAGTATAGGTGTTCATCAGGAAATGAATCAGGCATAGAAAGGTGATTTGAGTTGTCTTTTAATTCCATCTTAGAGAGGTGATCAGCTAAAACATTTTCAACACCCTTTTTATCCTTGATTGTGAGGTCAAATTCTTATAAGAGAAGGACCCACCTAACGAGTCTAGCCTTAGCATCTTGTTTTTGGAAGAGGTATTTTAGTGCAGAATGGTCAGTGAACACAGTGATGGAGGATCCTAAGAGGTAGGACCTAAACTTATCTAAGGAAAACACAATAGCAAGTAACTCCTTTTCAGTGGTGGTGTAGTTTATTTGGGCATCATTTAATTATTTTCTTGAATAAGAAATGACATAAGGAGTTTTATCACAATGTTTTCCTAACACGGATCCTACATCAAAGTCACTGGAATCACACATAATTTCAAAAGGAAGGTTCCAATTTGGAGATTTCATGATGGGAGGAGTGGTGAGAGAGTATTTGAGGGTTGAGAATGAACCCTCACAGCTTTCTATCCAAACAAATGGAGCATCCTTTACTAGTAGAGCGCAAAGGGGACGAGAGATTGAACTAAAGTCCTTGATGAATCTTCGATAGAAACCAGCATGTCCTAAGAAAGACCTCACTTCCTTGACAGTTTTGGGTGATGGAAGGTGACAAATGATGTCAACCTTGGCTTTATCAACTTCAATCCCCCTACCTGAGACTAGATGGCCTAGAACTATTCCCTCTTTAACCATGAAATGGAATTTTTTCAGTTTAGGACAAGATTATTTTCTTCACATCTTGACAAGACTCTCTCCACATTCCTCATACATCCCTCAAATGTATCCCCAAACACAGAGAAGTCATCCATGAAGACCTCAAGAAAATCCCCTACCATGTCTGATAAGATTCCCATCATTAACCGCAGGAAGGTTCCAGGGGCATTGCATAAACCAAAGGGCATCCGTTTGAAGGCAAAGGTGTCTAATGGACAGGTGAATTTGGTCTTCCCTTGATCCTCTAGGGATACCTCAATCTGATTGTACCCCGAGTACCCATCTAAGAAACAGTAGAAGGCATGACCTTCCACTCTCTCAAGGACTTGTTCAATGAATGGTAAGGGTAAATGGTCCTTCTTGGTGGATTATTTTAGCTTCCTATAGTCAATGAAGACCCTCCATCCACTACTCACCCTAGTTGGAAGAATCTCTCCATCCTTATTGGTTATCACTATTATTACTGCTTTCTTGGGAACCACTTGGATTGGGCTCACCCACTCACTCTCAGCTATGGGATAGATGATACCAGGTTTTAACAATTTTAGAAGTTCCTTCCTCACTAATTCCATGATATTAGGATTTATTCGCCGTTGAGGTTGACGACATGGATTTGAATCAGATTCTAGAACAATCCTATGAGTCCCGATAAGTGGTCTAATCCTAGGAATATCAGAAAGGGTCCAACCAATGGATTTCTTATGTATCCTAAGGACATCTAGAATCATCCTCTCATTATTGGATTCAAGATAAGAAGAAATGAAAATAGGGTGTGTTTGATTATCCCCTAGGAAGGCATACTTGAGTGCAGCGGGAAGTTCCTTCAATTCAAGATCAGGTTGGTTCAGAATTTCAGCAGAAAATTGGGACATTGGATCAATATTAATTTCTTTTTTTATAGTTCCAGATAAGATTGATTCCCCACATATATAAGTTTCAGCTACAATATTGGTTTGATCAAATTTAGGGAAGGAATTTGGAGTGGTCTCCATGAAATTGGTTTCCTGAAAGGTTTCGCTAATTATTGGACCTAAGACTTAATCATAAGAGCAATTTGAAAATGATTCAAGCTAAGGAGATAAAATTTCTTCATGTGAACAAAGGGAATCAATCTCATCCTGACTTAAACATCCATCAAATATTCCTTGATATTCTATGGGACTTAAACATCCATAAAATATTCCTTGATATTCTATGGATTCATTATCAATGCTTCCTATCATGTTTACTTCATGAATGTCCTCATCATCCCCTATTTGTGAGCTTGCATTATAGATGTTCAAATCTAGACTCATGTTTCCAAAGGTGATGGTCATGTTCCCATTTCAGACTCGGATAATAGAGTTGATTGTTGTAAGGAAGGGATGACCAAGGATGATTGGGGTTTGTTCCTTATTTTATAAGTTTGGATGGTTTTCAAGGATAATGAAGTCAGCAGGGTAGATGAAGTTTTCAACCTTTACCAGAACGTCCTTTAAAATCCCCTTTGGAACCCTAATGCTATGATCAGCAAGTTGAAGTGTGAAAGATGTGGGTTGGAGCTCTTCTAGTCTAAACTAGAAGTACAAATCATAGGGGATGAGATTGACACTAGCACCTAGGTCACACAAGGCCTTTACAACTTTTCTCTCTCCTAGTTCAACATTGATGTAAGGGTAACCCGGGTCTTACAACTTAGGAGGAATGGTCTCTTGAATGTTGGTACTCACATTAACAGCCAAAAGGACTTGGTTTTTATGTGAAAATTTTCTTTTAAAAGTGAACAAGCCCTTAAGTTACTTTGAGTAGGTAGGTATGGTTTGGATGGCATCAAGAAGGGGAATGTTCAACTTGACTTTTGAGAAGATTTCCCTCAATGTTTCACTTAATTTAGGCTTGGTTTTCCCCCTCATGTGTTGAGGAAATGGTGTAGGTTGTGGGGTTTTTTGTTGAAGAGTTGTTTCTTTGACAATGTTATTGTGTTTTTTAGTTTGATAATTTGGTTCATTTGAATTTTCATCCAAGTTTGAATCTTTATATGGGTTCTGAATTAGTTGTTCAGGTTTCTCAATTGATTTCCCACTTCTTAAAACAGTCACAGCCTTTAGTTGTTCATGAGTTGTTTGAGTACAACTTGACTCTCCCCTTAAAGTTGAGGATGGTACCTCCTGAGTAAGCATGGGTGCCTTTCCAGTTTTGATGGTTTTAAGTTCTTGTTTTAGGGAAGAGACTTCTGAGTTCATCCTTTCCATTTTTTTGCACATTTGTTCAAGTAGGCTTTGTGGAACAGTTTGGGTTGGTGCTTGAGAAGATTGGTTTATCTCAGGGGTATATTTTGGATGTGGGATGGTTTATTGAAAATGGACTAGTGTCTGTTGGTATTGGATAGGTTGGGTTTGGAACTGGTTATGGGTTTGGTAGTTCTGATGGGGGTAAGGATTTTGTCCCTGTGGTTGGCTAGGTTGTTGGTTATCTTTCCAGCAGAAGCCTAGGTGGTCATTATACCTTGGGTTGAATGTGTTTTGGTATTGAGGCTTTTGAAAGTTCAAAGCATTTACTTCCACTGGGGGTCCTTATAAAAGAACATCCTTGATGTATAGAATGGTTGGGAAGTTTTCTATCTTATGGTCATGTTTTTCACAAATTGTGAAAACAGGTTCAATAGTTTGGATTTCATGGACTTTCCTAAGGTCTATCTCTTCAACCTTCCTAGAGAGTGCTACGAGTTTAGACCTAAGGATTTCCTCTTCTCTAAGTTTATGAATTCTATTAGTTCTTTGTGGATTTTCAGAATAAGGTAAATCCCCATGTTTGGTTTTGTTCATAAAGGCTTTCTAGATACTCATAATCATTATTTGGGGCTTTGTTTTTAAAAGTTCCATTACACATCATGTCAATTGATTGTTTGTTCCCTGGACCCAACCCTTCATAGAAAATTCTCACTTGTTCAGGAATATAAAAACCATGGTGTGTAACCATGTTTAGAGTGTCTTTGAACCTCTCCCATGTTTCATAGAATGACTCTCCCTTTTTTTCAAAAAAAAATGGATACTCTTTTTAAGTGCAATTGTTTTGTGGTGGGGAAAGTATTTTTTGTATAATTTTCTTTGTAGTTAGTCCCAAGAGTTGATGGATAACGGTATCAAATTTTTTAGACAATTTTTATCTAGATCCTTTAAATAAAAAAGGAAATATCCTCATCTTATCTAATTCTAGTTGATGTGGGGGACACATGGTTTCTACAACTCCTTAATGTGAAGATAGGGCATATCGGACTCCATTCCATGGAATGTGGGAAGATGGTTTAGGACATGGGGTTTAAAGATGTAGTTGGAATCTCCAAGAGAGTTGTGTCTAATGCATGAGGGGGCATTGGTCCAGGAAGGTGTGAGGTAGTCATTCATGGTTGGATCAACTACATTCCCCAAGTTTGGGGCTGCCTCATTTGGGTTTCCATTTTGGTTTCCACCCGGGTTTATGAGTTAGTTTCTTTGAATACCTTCCATTAAAATGGGATAAATTTTGGACTCTAGAGTATTAGGAATATTAGGATCTAATGGAAAGAGTTCCCTTGGTGTACTTGAATCCCCAACCCCAGGACTATCCACCCTAACTATATGGTTTGATTGATCGCAGGTGTAGGCGGACATGCGCCAAAAGAAAAAAAAATGAGAAAGGGACAACATAAGAGAATTTGGATTAGAAAAGAAGAAATGGGGGAGAATAGAATTGGTGTTTAGATGAATTATTTGGGTCCTCGGTAATGGTGCCAAAATTTGATTCACGCTCAAATTTACCCAAGAGATGAAGGTAGAACGGTCCTTGTAGTTTAGCTTGGGTTGTCGAATCCTCAGAGACCTAAGAAGAAACCTATAGACAAGTACATTCTATGAACTATTTTTGTCTATGAAGTGGACACTTGGGTTGATTTTATATTGGTTTAAGTGAACTCTAAGACACTAAATCTAATTCAATTTTAAAGTATGAGGCGATCCTTGGTTATCACTTGGGGTGGATTGGATGCATTCCCTTTTCAACTATTTCAATTTCTTATATTTGAGATGAGTTCATTTAAAAAGATCAAACAAAATCATCACTCATTGTTTTAATTCCTAAACACCATAATACTAATCACCTATACACTTGAAGGATCAAATCTTTGATCACTCCAAGGTAAACGTTCATATTAGCACTTGAAGTGTGTGGCCTTAAAATTCCATAAGGATGAAGAAGTTTTAAAATCATCAAATAAAAATCTCATTTAAAAGAATTAATTAGAGATTAAGGTAGTGATAAATAACATCCAATCCAGTCCCTTGTTACTACCTTGGATCAACCCATAAGTGGGTTAGCCCTCCATTGATCCTATGGTTTCAATGGAAGCAGAAAGTAGACTCATGAGGGAGGAATTGGAGAAGTAAAAAAATGAAATAACAATCACTCCACCGTTGTGTGATAATATCACAAGGTTTGGTATGAAAAAGTTCACACCTTAAGGAAATAGTATTAAAGTTATAAGAATAAGAATAGAAAAATATAAGATGAAGAAATTTTATAGAGAAGCTAAGGTGATTCAAGGAACTTACAATTGAAGGAATGTGATTACAACATCAAATTGGCAGCATAACATTAAGATGAAACAAAGCTCAAAGATAAAAAACTCCTCCTCCACCACTGCCTTAAATAGGCATTTTAGGAGACTTGGTTCGAGCCTCCAACAGTACAAAGAATCCCACTTGATTATGGTAGGCCTAGGGTGGTGGAAAGCTTGTGGAACTTGGACTTTTCCACACTTGACCCGAGGTGGCAGCCAGCTTTCATCCACCGAACAGACGCACTTGGAAGACCTTCTAGATGGCCGAATAAGAGTGGGACATAGAAGAAAAAAATGGAGCCCCAGATGTCTCCTAACCTCCTGTAACATTTGGAGTTGTGTATTCCTAGATATAATAATATTGGTGGGATTTGTTTTCTGGGCCGCAGAATCTAGCCCAGAATTTTATCTCCAAATTGAGCTGCCTTAATTACCACAATGGAGGCCGAATTAGCATTGGATCCTGAAGAGTGATTTGTTACTATACATGTATTATATCATCCCACGAAATTTGGGATTCATTGGGACTGTATGTTGGGCCTCACATTCTCATCAGTGAGCTGATATCCAATCTGACTTCTTCAGAATTGTTTCCTTTCATCACAAAATATCCCCATCTTCTTCCATGAATTCTCCATTGATCCCTGAATCAAACATGTTCATAATGAAGTTTATATCAATTTCCCAAAAATATAAAATTAAAATATGTATAATTAGATTCCTTAAAATCATATGAATCATTGGGTACTTTAAATGATGTTCAAAAATGTACCACATAATAGTGCATTTTAAAAAAGAATTACAATCATAATGTGAAATGATGTTCAAAGTGTAAAATTCACTAAAATTGTATTTATGACTAATAAATCACATGAATATTATATATATTAACAATGAATATTATCCTCATTTAGTGGCTAATCATCCACACTGTCAACTTCCCTCAAGTTACACTCGGTAATGAGATCCCGGTTTACTATATCAAACATAGTATTTAACTGAAAAGTGTTCACCTGAGATCAAATAGGAAAACTAATCCCATCCTAAAATTGTTTTTTTTTCATTGACTCATCAATGGTATAGATAGGCAAAAAGTGTTTAATCTTTTTAAAATGAGATAAATATTCCATAACAAACATAGAACCCTACTACAGGTTCATAAACTCCTTGGAACGGTCAGACCTCAGAGTCTTAGGGAAGAAATAGTCATAAAATCTGGATTGGAAGTCCCTCCAAATCACTTCATCATACTGGCCTTCCTGGTTCAGAATATCCCACCAACATTTTTAGGATCCATGAATCATATATGTAGTGAGATTCACTCTCCTCTCAGGAGGTGTCTCAAGATGCTGGAGATAGATAAGACAATATCAATCCATAATTTTGTATCTTGAGGTCCATCATCCCCTGAAAAAGTAGGTGGATGTTGTAGCTGAAACTCTCACATCAACTCTCCCATTGAAGGGGTGGGTCGCGGAGCTCCCTGTATAGTCTAAATAATCTACAGAAACTTCCCTCTAAATTAGAAGTCATTTCTCACATCATGGATAACAGGAGGTTCCATAGGTGGCACTACTAGAGGTATCACTAGTGGCTAAGGGCCCACCACCTCCAGAGCATGGTCTTCACCACCCTCTTAGCGCACGACATGAGTACATTGTGGTGAAATAGCTCTACAAATTCCAAGAACACACCTCAGATAGGTTTCAATAATGGTAAGATCACAGATACACAAATAAGATTGGTACAAGACTTCCTATGTAAGAACTGCATCCCTCTACCGCATCCAAAAACCATATATGGGTGATAAGAACAATTATATAGAACATAAGAGATTCTACCTACTTCCCACTACTAAGTTTGGGTCTGGCTCTGGCTCTGTGTTTCTCTATAAAGGTTCTGATATACAGAGTGTCAATTACAATTTATAGAGTAAAACACTCTTTAAATTGAAATTTGCATCCCTATTTAATGGTGAACATTTCATTTAAGAATTAAATTTCATTTAATTTAATTCTCATTTATATAATAATTATCTTAATAAGGTTGAACTATATGGATCACCACTTATAATTTATAATGGACCATACTCCTTAAAAATTGAAGTGTGGCATCCATTTAATCAAAACCCCTCATTTATTAATTCCCTGTATAAAATGTTAGCATAATTTCATGGACATAACAATAAAGGTTCCAAAACATGATACAGGAAATGCACGCAGTAAGTAAACGTGGATGGTATAATTCATGACATATAAATCCTAAAGAAACTATAATGATTCATGATGGAATACTTCCTTTCCATACCAGGACAAGGATAGAAATATAATCTAATATCATAGTAACAATAACACCACACATCAAGTTCATAACCCAATGGTGGAATCAAATCAACTGTAACAATCATAAACTAAAACATCAAGTCCCGTCCCAGGTAATTTTTCATTTCACTATATAAGGGTTAGCTACTCCCAGGCATATATTGTTAACAAATTTAGACACATTCTTAATCTTCTGTCTAATATTCTCAAATGGTAAGAAAAAGGGAAAGAAAATTTCTCTGATACCACTTTGTGATTTCCTAGCCTAGATTCCACTAAACAGTTCTCTAATCCAGTGGGCCACATGGCCTCAAGTGTGCCTCCTCATATTCCAGAGGCCAAAGACTAGCGGTGAGGGTCCAAGGTGGTATAGTGGGGAGATTATACCCTCATGATCAAAGTAGCACAGTGGGGAAATAAATAGATAAATAGAGGAAGCATAATAAATAACTAACAGTGTAAGGTAAAGCATCCATATGTAATAAATAACCAACATCAACAATAACCAGCATCATATAAAAAATGATGCAATGTCATGTATCTAGAAAAGTAATACAAGTTGGCATGGTAGCAGGCTTGCAATATAGTACATGTATCAAAAGTACAAAAGACCAAAAAGACTATCTCTAATAGAATCACGAGCCATAGCTTGGTCTTGTGTTTCCCAGCTCCCATGATATAAACAAATCAAGTATCAAAAACTAGGTGATTTCCCTTGTCCCTACCTGCATCCACATAATCTTCTTGGGTACCATCAGTAGCCTGGATAGGGTGTGAGATAAATTCAGTAGGCCACCACCAACAGTGTCTATAAATATCCAGTCAGTGCATATAATATGAGCAGTGTACATATACAATGGTAAATAGTAATAAAATTTATAAAGGTTCGGCTCTGGTTCCTAAAATACACTAGGCTAACACCACCTTCTTCGACCTATGTCAGATAATCCGTGAACAACCATATGTATACATATATATGTTCTATATACGTAGTGATGTCTACAGTCATATATATGGATACTGCTACTAGTCTGGACCTGAGGCATAACTCTGGTGTCCATGAATAGTAGCATGAGTCTCACAAGTGTTAAGGGATGCCATGCCTGGTATCACAGTAATAAGGGATGCCATTACCAGTATCATAAGTATAAGGTACAATGTTCCCAGTATCATAATAGTATAATGGATTCCATGACCATTTCATAAGTATAAGGGACACCATGCTTGTATCATAACAGTAGGGTCATCATGCTCGAATCATAACAATAGGGTCGCTATTCCCAAATCATAATAATGGGGTCACCATGCCTAGATCATAACTCATAAGGGTTGTCATACCCATTCATCATAATTCATAAGGGTCACTGCGCCCATTCATCATAAATCATAAGGGTCTCCATGCCCCTTTATCGTAATTCATAAGGGTCATCATTCCCATTAATCATAATTTATAGTTCAATAGAATTTCTATTTAACAAATTCGTAACTATTATCCTATTTAATCAAGTGGCATGGTCATACCACTCACTTCTATTCAATTCATTATAGTTATCAAAAATAGGAAACACACAAAAACCATATAGAAGATGGTTGGTCCAATTAAACATTTATAACGACAATGGAAATTCCATTGGAACACCTCAAGGGGTGGAAACAATTGAAAGGGACCTATCCCAATGAGATTAAAGGGGTGCAAGGTTATATCTATCAGGGATATCGAATTAAACATGAATTGTGTGTTTTATTATAGAAACTCATAGAGAATCTAGTGTGCGGAATCACAACACATAGTATAAGACAATAATATTTAAGGGATAAATACTAAACTGCCTACCTTATGCCTTTTGAGGAGCACTCGTCTAGTATTGGCCTCTAGTTTGGTCTAGATCAGAAGAAAATAGAAAAATAGACAAATGACCTGAAAATAGAGCATATGATCCTACACATGAATAGTGATTTTTATAGAAATAAAAATGATTAAAGGATCCTAAGGATTGGATAACATACCAAGATATATCCAATGAGATGAATAGAAGTCGAATCGGAGATCCGATAACGAAACGGGATCAAATCTTAGAAGAAGAGGCTTGAGGAGATCAATGGGAAAAGAATGAGGCTTCTGTCTACTGTAATGAAGAAATGGGTAAGGGATTTTAATATATAATAATTTAAGGGAAAATGGAAAAAACACCCAAAAAATGGGGTCACGTGATTTGGTCCCATGGTTGGCCAAACTATGTGCAAATCATGCACCATGCACTATCTAAGGAGGGGACCCACGTGGTTCATGCGCATGGTTTGGGAAACCATGTGAAAACTGTGTGTTTTTTCCTCTTCTAAAAACTGTAGAGACTTTGCATGGGTGTGCATCCTGGGTTTCACTATTAGGGTGAACCGTGCGGCCCACTTCTGCTCATTGAACCACCCTGCATGGTTAGGAGAAACCATGAAGACAGGGAGGCACGGTTTCTAATAACCATTCAACCCATCTATTTCTTCCACCAATTAGGGTTTTGGGCTCTAAAAAAGCCTTGGACACTCTCATTTCCTCCATTTCCTCACTAGGCATTCATATTAGGTCCAAACCAAGGAATCAAACCAAAACTTAAAGGATATGTACCTCATATAAAAATCAAGTTCTTACATAGTGTGTGTTGGGAAGTCTTTTGGGGAAATCCTACTGAGCGTTATACTCAACCCCAACTTGGGAACTTTGGTGTGTTTTTATATTTCATCTACTGAGATATAGGGAAGTTTCATGTGTCATACTTCTCTAGTAGTGATCCTTGACATCATGGTTTTGTTGTTGAAGCTAGAGTTGGGGAGCGTCTGTATCTTGGCCTAGGATGGTGCCACTTTGGTGTCAATGTCTTTCTATTTAGAGTCTTTTCCTTTCACCTTTGTTTCATTTTCTATTTTACTCTAATATTGTTTTGTATTGGTATTTATTTGAGTTATGATATTGTTTATTCATGAATCATTTATAGGTTTGGATGTTTAGTGTTCAATTTCATCGGGTTGATTTATCTTTAAAGGGAAAATCACCCCCCAACATTTTCCAAGCCCTTGAAATTTATTTCCAGCCTTTGGTGTCTTGGGGGTGTCACTTAAGACTAGTAGAATTTTGTCCCTTCTCAGGCCAATGAGTTGGGGTGGGGTGTTACAAATGGTACCAGTTTTATTATCCTTGAGTTGGGTTGGTAGAAATGAGATAGGACTATTGAAACTTGAAATGTATAGCTTAAAAGAAAGTAGATAACCTTTTTATGATTAACTTCAAGTAACTAGGGTGTTCAGGTACAAAATTGTTCTAAGACACTTCTAGGAGTGTTGTTATCTCATCATCATGGATTTATCCGATGAGTGTTTCATATCATGAATTAGTACTGAGACTTCCCACTAGGACCACAATGTTCATCTGTTGTTCAAATGATTTTTGAAAATAGTTAAAATGGGTTATTCTTGAAATGATGGTTTCACTAGTTATTTCACATAGTAATGATAATTGTTTATAATATTTTGTAATTTATTAAAGCCTTCAGTTCTTAGAGAGAAATTTTCTAAATGGTGTATTTTTTTATTTATAGAAATGGAACCAAAAAGATGTCGTGGAAATCAGTAGGAAGAAGCTACTGAGAATGTGATTTCACCTAAGCCACAGGTGAACCAACAACTTGTATAGAGTATTGTGCAAGTGTTTCAAGCCGTTGAAATAAGAAATAGAGATTTATGAATTGAGTAAAGTGGATCATTTGGTTTAGTTTCAGAATAATAATCCACCTATGTTTTAAGGGTATTCTGAAACTGAAAAAAAAAGAGGTGTGGATCAACTAAATAAATAGAATATTTGATTTTATTGGTACACTAACCAAGTTGAAGATTAGTTTGGAAACTTATATATTGTAAGATCTTGCGTACCAATGGGAAGATTTATTTTTACAAGATAAATTTGACCAATAACTTATGTGGAAGGATTTTGAGGAATTTTTTAATAAAAAATTCTACCTGCACACATTCAAAATAGAGATAACAATAGATTTCTTTAACTTGAAGAAATAAAATATATCTATGATAGAGTATGTAGCTAATTTTATGAAGTTAGTTTGTTTCACCCTAGAAGTATCTCTGAGTGCATCCTTGAAGGAACGTATCTTTGATTCAAAATTGTGACCAGAGATTCGATCCAAGATAGTTTTTCTCTATATTATAGATTATACAAAGATGGTGAACAGGGAAATAGTGGAAGAAATTGATATTTTTGGGAATCCTATAGAAGTTACTCT
The DNA here is from genome assembly GCA_963277665.1 of Viscum album. Taxonomy (NCBI): domain Eukaryota; kingdom Viridiplantae; phylum Streptophyta; class Magnoliopsida; order Santalales; family Viscaceae; genus Viscum; species Viscum album. Next base: position 1,997,520,789 of record OY728136.1, read on the forward strand.
TTTTATTCCCATGGGGACAGGTTTCAAATCTAGTGTTGGAAATAATAGAAAGAGGGATGTCTACTCTCATGAAATTAGTGCACCTCATACTTGGACTATAGAATCAATTAATTTTCTTACAAAGTTTAATGTTAAACTAGGTTGTTTTTAGTGTAGTTCATTAATGCACATAAATAAATAATATACTTCACCACCAAATTTACATCATTTCGACAAGAAAGGGCATCTCAAGAAGTATTGTCATAATCTTTTGAGATAAATGGGTGGAACATGCTCAAATTAGCCTCAAATTTCATATGCTCATACAGAACAGTCCCATCAGACTAGTTTTCATCCACAGACACAGGTGAACCAGGATGCTTCCAAGAACATTTCATTTTTTCATATGACACCTCAGTAGGGAAGCAAGAGTTATCCAGTGATAGTATAACAACAACTATATGGAGAAAAATAGGCTGTTAATAGTAAGCAACTAGGCCCCTCTACGGTGCTAGGTACCATTCTTCTGAACTCTTATCTTATGCACGTATTTTTTGATACTAGTGTATTGCATTATTTCCTTAATTCTTCTGTGGTTAAATAACTAGGATTGAACGTGGAAATGATGCCTCATGATATGAGTTTTAAAACACCCCTTGGATGGTAGGAATGAAAAGGTTTCAAATTCACAGCATGTTCTATTACCATTGATGTAGTTCAGTTTCTATATGAGTTTACGGCCCCAAAGATGAATGTTTTTTATCTAATATTTGGGATATAATGGCTTGTGGGATTTAAATCCCATATTTACTAATACGCATAGAAGGTAATTTTTACATCCCTTGTAGAGCCCTTTACCTTTTCAAGTGGGGTTGGGATATTAATATAGGTAGAGAAGGACCTTTAGTGGAAATTGATGGAACCATATATAACTAGTTAGTAGCAATGAAATTGAGTGTAGCTGGTGAAATAGGGAATGGGACTCTTCTTGAAATAGTGGATTGATACCCGAATGTCATTTCAAATGATTTCTTCAGGTTACCACCTGATAGAGAAATTGAATTTACTATCAACTTACTCCAGGGAATGATCCCTTTTTCTTTATCATCTTATAGAATAGATCTGATTGAGCTGAAATAATTAAAATTCCATCTATAAGAGTTGAAAAGTAAAGGATTTATCAGGCCTAGTACAACTCCTTGGGATGCACCAGTTTTATTCAAAAATAAATAAGATGGTACTCTCCTCTTATGTGTTGATTATCATAAGTTGAATCAATATACGATTAAAAATTGTTATCATATTCCTCAAATATATTATATTTTTGATCAATTAAAGAGAGACTAGTGGTTCTCCAAAATTGATCTCTCTTCAAGATATCATCAGCTTAGATTTAGAAGATAGTGTATTCAAAAGACAACATTTTGGAGTCATTATGGCCATTATGAATATTTCTTCATGCCTTTTGGTCTGATGAATTCACTGGTAGTTTTCATGGATTTTATGAATTGTATCTTTAATAAGTATCTCAACTCCTTTATTATGGTATTTATTGATGATATTCTCGTATACTCTTGAAACAAGAATGACCATGAGGAACACTTGGAAATTGTACAAAGTTGTGGGAACATCATTTGTATGTTAAGTTTTCTGTGTGAGATTTCTAGATTCAAGATGTTTGTTTCCTCGAGCATGAAATTTCTGAAGAAGGAATATCATTTTACCGTAGAAAGATAAAAGTAGTAGTCTATTGGAATACACCAAAGAATGTTTTTGAGGTACAAAATTTCCTAGGATTAAAAGGCTATTATCGTATCTTCTTTCAGAATTTCTCAAGACTTTCTTCTCTCATGATTGCTCTGACAAGGAAAGGTGTTCCATTCACATGGAATGAAGAATTTCAGAAATTATTTTTAGAACACCCAGGAACCCATCTTAATCTATCCAGAACTAGATAACAACTATGTGGTATATTGTGAATCATTTGGATATGGTATTGGTTGTGTTCTCATGCAGGAAGACCATATTGTAGCCTATGGTTTGAGGTATTTGTGATTTCATGAGAATAATTATCCTACGCATGACCTAGAATTATATGTAGTTGTACATGCCTTAAAGACTTGTATGCATTGCCTATTTGGAGATAATTTCATAGTTTAAACTGACCATAAGAGTTCAAAATACATATTTTATCAGTGAGACTTGAACTTGAGGCAATGAAGATGAATGGAGTACCTCCATATGTTCGATTTCGACTTAGTATACACACTTGATAAAGGTTATTCTATAAAAAATGAATAGAGTCAGAAATCATATAGTGAAGTGGTCTGAGAAGCTCATGACCAATGGTAGTTGATGAGAATGATTGTTGATATGCATTTAGATTGTGTTGTACAAGGTGAGCATGTGGTTTTCTTTCCAGTAATTCTTATTCCAAACATGATAAAGTTAGTTAAAGAAGATCGTACATTAGATTATGATTGTATCACCATTAGGTCAAACCTAAATGGTGGGAAGACTTTTGTTGACTAGATAGAAGAATAAAACTCTATGTTATTATTTTATAATAAAATTGTAGTTCCTTGGTCTTGTCAGGAATATATCCTTTTGGCATACCACCATTCGAAATGGGTTATTCATCCAGGTGTTTAGAAAATGTACAAGGTGATGAAAGCACTATTCTGGTGGGCAGGTATGAAACAAAATATTGCAGACTATGTGATGAAATACCTCACATGTTAGCAGGTAAAGGCTAAACTGAAGGATTCAGGGTGCGCAGCAGAAGTCGGTGGGTTGGGGGATTTAAAAATTTTCACCAACAATCGATGTAACAATGTCATCTTCAGTGATGAACTACCCCATTATAAGCCTGAGGATCTCACATGAAGATTTTTAAACACGAAATAATAAAATCATAAATACCTAGTTAGATATGAATTTGTGATCGATGTCTATTTTTCACCGGCAACCACTGCTTGAAGAATCTAAATTTGAATTCCTATTGATCATCCACACACACTTCAAAAATATATGAGAGCACCAATTGTTGAATTCTTGTGCTATCGTGGAGATCTTATAACACCTTTGATGCTTCGATAATCACCAAATTTTCTTTCTTGCGATGCATAAGGAAGAGCTCAATCTATTCACCTGGATCCAGATCTTCTCTCTCTAGAAATCGAAAGAAGAGAGAGAATCTCTCAAAGAGCTTTCCATGAATAGTTTTTTGGTGAGATTATCTCCTTCTATTTATAGTGTATTAATAAATTACCTAAAAAGTCTCCCCAGTCCCTGAATATTTAACACACTATATAAACAATATATTATAACTACTATATCGAGTCATAAATATCATTTATTATTATTATCACTTTCTTTTAATAAATATATTATGTGATAATACTCAAGTCATTAACTCGACTCGTCATTCTCACAAATATCAAATGAACCTTGGATATTTAAAACTAATATTCATTCAAATAATATTTTACCATGTATTTACTTTAAAACTTGTAAATACATATAATAAATAAATTCAATTTCAATTATTCTTAACCTGAATAATATGAATTTATTCATTATTTTGGTGATTGTACATCCTTGGAAAATCTTGAACCCCAATGATGGGCCCCGCCATGTCCTATATACCTATTCACTAGAATAGGGGAAATTCTCGAATAAGCTATTATGCGTGAACCTCTAGGCCCTTATCTTGATAGTAGTGAATTATATTCATAGACCAAGAGTAGAGTCTAGCAACCCATCAAGGTGCCTAAAGAGATAAGAAGTAGTCTTAGCAATGAAAACCAACCTACGAACATGAATTGGGTAATATAATATATTTTTCTTTGAATATCTAATAAATCAGTACTCACACTCCTATCATCGTCCTTTCTTGATTTATTATTTATTGATCTAACTGGACATATTTACCCTCAACTACCATGGTCATAGTATTATAAAGTTACTACTATCCTAATCAACCTGGCTCAAGATATTACTTCCTCAACCTGAAAGTGAAAAATCTTATCTTGGTTATTCAATAAATGTCATACCACCAATGACACGCCCAATACAAGCTACCTCTCCTTGATTTAATTATCAAGGTTTTTTCATTACATCAAAGTATGTGATCAAATTTCACACATTGATAATGATATCAAGTTAGGAGACCAATACACATGTCTATAGATAGGAACATCCAATGACACTCAAAACATGTGGTTTTACTATTGGTGGGTTTTTCCTCAAGATCTCACTACTAGAGATCACCAAGTGAAAATTTCATGAGAATAAGTATCAATGATTAGATCCCTCGGTACCTAATAGTGGAACATTGATTGTGTTTGATCAGTATGATGTATCTAGACAATATAACATATATTTAAGATTAATGTCATAATATCTCGAGATTTTCATTATAGTCTGAGATTTGTTGTAACTTTTTGATACGATAATTAATCTATGAAAATTACCATTAAATAGTGGAAGTTGAAATATCTACACTATAATAGTAAGTATACATCATGTATATCTAACTATACACATGATATGGTAATCAAAAGTAATGTATAGTTGGTTCTAGGGAATCCATTATTACAACACTCCCACTTACACTATAGCCAATTTTCTAACCAACCTTGTTATCTCTCACGTGATTTAGATTATGTTTCTGTTGAGTCATGGCTTTAGTTTCTAGGTCTTCCATGTTTCTATTTCATGGAAATTATTCTATATGGGACCTCACCTCCTTGAGTAAAACTTCTCAAGAGATGGTATCCTCTAGTATGTCCCTTTTTTCGACTGTCATAACTTAACATATTGTCCAGTAAAAATATCATAATTTACATTATGATAATACTTTACTTACTAGGTGTGATTCTAAAAACTGGGAAAAATCATTGTGTTTATCTACTTCTTAGCTTCCTCAGAAGCTACAATGTACTCGGTATTTATAGGTATGGCTATCACTAGCATGAATGAGATTGTCTTTATCATTCCCTTATCCTATCTGCAATACTAGATCACATAGATCTAAGGAAGACTAGTTTTTTCCCCCTGAAAACTAGTATTATTTCTTCTCCACTTTTCAGGTATATATCTTATATAATTTCTCAAGTATAAATGGATAGTTCTGACTTCTACCCGTGTAGTGCTCCTGAATATAACTGATATTTGTCTTCTATAAATTATATCTTGGCAATATAAATTCTTATACATATCACAGAATATGTGATTGATCCATCGCATAAGTGAATGGAATTCAACTCACCACATTAATATTCTCCCATGTTTTGGACATGTCTATCTAGAGAGATTTATGCCATGTGACATTAGAAACAATTATCTCTCAAATTTTTCCTACTTGTATTTTTCAATACTATTTCAATATATGTATAATTAACTAGGTCTAAGAAATTGTTAGATCTAATTCAGTAGATCTTGTTATCTAGAACGTAGGTTTCTACTTTAAGTCAATCTCTGAAGAGTTACATTCATCCTGACCTTAACTAACTATAAGACCTATAGTTATCTTCCATATGTTGTCGAACATATTTTACTTAGAAAATAATGCTGCTTCTACTAACCTCTAGTAGACACATGGTAAAGATTCATCATAAATGAATATTATATGATCTTGTTACTCAATTCAATCCTAAACTGGATTTTAATAACTTTCAACCCTTATTGGAATCCTACGGTGTCACCATGCCTTTCTAGTTGTATCGTATAGACACCTTCCACGAAAGTTAGTCTTGAAATCCAATGGCCAATTAAATGATCTTATAAATTGGATATGAAAAGTAAAATTCTAATGGATTTAAACATAATGAATTGGTATAACCAATTGAGCCCTATTGTTACCACTCTTGTACCATCCCTGAATCGTCTCACTTGAATACCCACTGCAGTATTCAAAACAAATAATCCCCTTTTCACTTTGATACATGGAATCCATTAATAAATTTTAATTGATCTTGTAAATCTTAGAAAATTTTCATATACTGCTTACTTGGAGGAATTATTATTCACAATGAATAATTTATCACCGGTCGCGGTGAATATAAAACCATCACTTATGGTTTTGTCCTTCCTATGTAGTATGTGTCTCTAGAACATTTCTTTTTCAAACCTCTTATTGAACTCGTTCCTATAAAAACTATTTGTGCATCTATAACATTGAATAAACTCAATTCAATCTTTCTCCCACTATCTCAAGTAGAGATGTGGACCCTTATAAAGAAATATAGTCATTAACTTTGATTGTATCTTTCTATCATAGTGATTTTTGTAATATCCTAATAATCTTTTATGATGATTGCAATAGATTCATAATGTGTTTTTACTTTATGAAAGTTTGTTTATATCCTTAAAAAACTCTTCACATCTAAACACATGTTCTTATGAAATAATGGATTTCCATCATATTATGACTTATATGATATCTATTAGTCATTATAGTTGGAATATGGTTATGAGATATCACCTGTTATTTGAAAATCATGTCGTGAAATATAATGGAAGTTACTAAAAGTTGCAACATTGATACTACTTACATCATGACTCTGATCTAAGTTTGTTTAGGAATTTCTCCATGCTACATTTTATTGATCATTATTAACCTATAAGACTCGTCTTCAATCTTTCTTATTGACATCATTACCATGATGTGGATAAGGTAATGTGCATTTAGGAATTACTCCACACTATATTATATTGATAGATGTATGGTTGGCCAAGATGTTCTTTGGAATACTGGCCCGAAGCATCTTATATCTTCTGGCCATGCATATACTTCACCATCTATGACATCCTGCCTTTTTAATACATAAACATTTCATTACATTTTACATACAAAGGATCTTTAAAGTCTAGTGTCTTGGAAATCAGGAACATAATACAAAAAAAAGGGTTCTTCTGAACCACTTGTAAGGATTCAACATAGGTTCATCCTATGTACATTTACTGCATCTCATATCCTAGATAAATACATCAAAGGAAATGGTGAGAAGAAGGCCCAGTAAGGGTAAACAAGAGAATCAATGTACTTGTGATATCAATAAGAACTTAAATAAAAACATAAAGACATGAGAAATGAAAGAATAGGAATATCATAATGAAAAGAACTTGGAACATAAATTGAATATGTGGCTACAACATTTCATTTATACATTCATTAGCATATCACCAAGGTCCATCCCCAAGGTGTCATAAAAAAATTACCAAGGTTATTCACCAAGGTATCGTGAAACTTTTCATCTCTAGAGATTAAATCTTTACCCAATGCATTGGAGTGCTATCAGGGTGCACCATTAATATGTCTTTAATTTCATTTGATCCACATATATCATAATCAAACATTTCATAAATAACACAAATGGAATCAAAGAAATGGGTTTCATGTCAAAATCATGACGTTTAAAAAGAGCTTAAAAATAAGATCATTATGTCATTTATAACCCATGGAAAGGGAGTGAGGGTTATATGTATGTCAATTCCAGAATAAAATATATCATCTTTATATATTTATTAAAACCCATGGAAACGAAATAAGTCTGGGTATTCACATAAATAAACAATAGAATTTCTTGAGAGAAAGAGAGAAATTTTGAGATGAAATTTCTACAGCATAACGGCTATATAACATGGTTCTAGAAAACATTGAAAAGAGAGGGGACAAGGGCCATACACTCATAAATAACTCATAATAAAGTATGGGTACTGAATAAGATCATGGTATGGATATTTGAAATGACATACCACGTGAAAAGGAAACATGAAAGAAAAGAGAAGATACGATTCCTTTTACGAAAAATTCGACAGCCTAACGGCGTCACATAAAAATTCAGAAAACAAATTGATGAGAGCGGAAAGGGACTATCAAAAATTAGACATGAAATGGAAAATAATTAGAACATATAAGAACATACCCTCAAAAAAAGATATGGAAACTATAAGACACAACATAAAGGAAGTCGTGACTTAAAAGAGGAGGGTGAAAGGATCCCTTACCTTGAAGAGTAACTTCGAAAGCTTGAAGGTCGGGACCTTGGGAGGATTGAGGGAACCGAGGACTCCGTGGGAGGTAAAGAGACCATAACTTCGTTGGGGAGGATTTGGAAATGAAATTAATGAAGGAATAGCTTGGTATTTATAGGAGAAGTGAGGGGACAAAGCATTAATTGCCAAGGGACACCTCATCGGTGGTATTGGAAAAACCATGGGTTTTCCCATGGTATTTGCCCATGGTATTGGTCACTTGGGACACCTAATAACTTATCTTACTATTCATAAGTCGATCAGAATTATTGCATAATTATTACATCCTTAATGATGTCATTAAACACCCGAAACTCAAAAACTGTATTTTCACTATTCACCAAAAATTCAACTTTCTCAGAAAAATCCCAAAAATTTACCTTAACCAAATATCGATGATCTGATTTCAAAAATGAACTCCATTTTATGAAAATAATTTTCTAAATATTTTTAATTTAATTTTTAAATAAAAACACTATTCGCCGAAAATTCAACTTTCTCAGAAAAATCCCAAAAATTCACATTAACCAAATATCGATGCTCTGATTTCAAAAATGAACTCCATTTTATGAAAATAATTTTCTAAATATTTTTAATTTAATTTTTAAATAAAAAACACTATTCACCTAAAAAAACTAATACTTAACCAATAATTTCTAAAAAATTTATTTACCTATTTTATTGAATCACGTTACTTAATCAAGGTGCCTAAATTATATTAATACTTTCTTAAGTGAAGTTACTTAATCCATTTGGTCACATTACTAATAATAAGCGTAAAATTACTATTCATAATTTACTATTCATCAAAAATTAAGTTGATCTTATTAGCCTCTAAATTTCTTACTGAACATAACCGTAGAAGACCATTTTTTGAAAATCATTACACATTATTAATTATTTAAGGTTTACATAAATATTTTCAAATATCATTTTTCTAAAATTCATCAATAATATGCATACTATATTTATCCGGACATTTGAAAATTCACAAACTTCACCATAAGAAGAAATCATAATTTTTATTTAAATCAAATGATTACACAAGGCAGTTACGGTCTCATTACATAGCCCCTTATAACACTAGCATGGGACCTAAGAGTAAGGTGTGCTAGGGTGATAGAATCTTGGGACGGCTTGGCCAACATTGCTCGAGTAGTGATTTCTATTAGCTTGAACTTCTCGTGAAGGCGGTTTCGTTCCAGCTTCACACGATGAAGTTCGGCTTGGGTTTGGACCAGAGCAAAGCCCAAAGGTGCTACCTCCTTTCCAAGTTCCGTCAGATGGGCTTCGATTGGCCCGAGACTACTGGATGGTGCCATCGAATATTCTTTCTATATTAATTAATCAAGATCACTTGTATTTATAGACAATAATCGCAACATTTAGTTTCCAACGGTTATATTTACCAACGGTCATATAACAGTCAAAACCCAATGGTCACATTTTAATTATACTCATTTTATTAAATGAAATAGTTTTGTTGAGTATAAAATAAAATAGCACACAAAGTTAGGAAACAAAATTTATTCAAAATTTTGGGTTGTTACATTCTTCCCCCCTTAAGAAATTGCATCCTTGAAATTTTAAAATTGGGATTGGAAATTTTGTTGAAAGTACCACATCAAAAAAAGAGTTAGTAAAACTATTACTTTAAAAGAAAGAAAGGGAAGTACAAAGGTCATCCGAGTTAACCCATACTAGGATTCCATGTAGGAAAACATGGATATGGAAGAGAAAACAAAGGGTCAAGTTCTCATAGAGAGTGATATAAAACATGATTAGGAGAAAATTAACCATAAGAAGATCACAAACTTATGATGTGTTAAACGGTCTTTGATTACCTAGTAGGAAACGTAAACCAACAACATTTTTGTTTTACATTCCTTTTCATAGTTTTAAGGAATTCATTTACTACATAGAATAAAAACATAAGGAAATATACTTACCTTCAAGTAGAGTTTCATACTTTAATAAGTTTCCACCAAGACTAATCTTCTCTCCAAACAATGAGCATTCAAAAAGACTTGGTCTCATAAAAAACACAAGAATCATCTTATAGAGAATCACATAATCCACAAAAGAAGAACTATATATTTCCCTTGTCTTTAGTCATCAACTAAAACTAAAATGGTTAGTATGAGATCATATAATCCCCAAAAAGGATAATCCTTTATAAAAATAAATATTACTATTAATATCTAAAATTTAACAAAAAGTACCCAAAATTCTAGAAAGACCATTCAATACACAATCATCCTTAAAATTCTTCAGAATAATCCAAACTAAGATTGGAACCCAAAACTCGGAAGGATTTAATCACATAGTCTTCCCCAATAAATCTTAACAAATATCTCCAAATAACATCGACTATTATTAAAGTCTCATACTAAAGTGTAATTAACCTAATCACATATTCTCTATACTGGGTTCATCATTTTCCAAAAATAACTCAAACCACCATATGTCCATAATAAATATATAAATTCTTACAAAAAAAATTCAACCATCCCTCCACAATTTAAATCCTGTAGTATTTTATTTTCCTTAGGCATATAGTATTCCAAAAGAGAAAACATCGTCCAAAATTACCTTTATAATTTAATCACCAAATCATTTTCCTATACAAAGGATATCCATTTGATAAAACATAAGTTTCCAAAATCAACTTATTCTTGATCCATAAAAATAGCATGTGCATTATTCAGTCTGAAGGGCATAATAACAAACTCATAATGCCCATATCTTGATTAGAAAGCGGTTTTTTGGAATATCATCATTATTCACCCTCAATTGATGATAACCAGAATGAAGATCAATCTTAGAGAATGATTGATCCCCACGAAGTTGGTCAAATAAGTCATCAATTCTTGGAAGAGATTATTTGTTCTTCACTATGATCCCATTCAGTTCTCTATAATCAATGCATAGCTGCATCGATCCATCCTTATTCTTTACAAAGAGAACTGGTGCTCCCTAAGGAGACACACTTGGTCAGATAAACACATTCTCCAAAAGATCTTGGAGTGGTTTCTTTAATTCCTCTAGCTACACATTTTCCATCCTATAGGGGGTCTTTGACATCAGATGAGATCTAGGTACGAGTTCAATGGAGAACTCTACCTATCTTTCTGGGGGAAGTCCGGGTAACTCCTCAGGAAATACGTCAACGTATTCCTAGACGATGGGGAAATTTTCTATAAGAATAAATCCTTCATGACAAACTTATTTCATTTAAGAATATTTTAACTAAAAAGGATTTTATGTCTTAAAACTTCATGCTTAGACAATTACATTTTTCTATAATTCCTTTATAATGATTCATAAAAAGCTTGTGATTAACCAAACATATCCCTCGAGGGTGTCATAACCAAGAGTGCAGCAAGGACCATTGTCGTGTACCAGTTCATATTCAAGTCTAGCTCAAAGTGGTGTTTTCGGGTTTTACCCCTATGTACATCTGTTCCAGATCCACCTCTACCTGCTTGTATCTTGACATGGATGTATTTGCTTGATAAACCACTTACTCAATACTCACCAAAATACCAGGAAGATTTACTATATTTAAACTTTTATATAAGGTTCTTCCTAATGTTTTCATATCCTAATTTCCATGAATAACTAAAATATCCTTTGATACCAACTATGGCATCCCGACTTTTTAATACATAAACTTTTCATTACATTTTACATACAAAAGATCTTTAAAGTCTAGTGTCTTGGAAATCAGGAACATAATACATGAAAACAACTTAAAGTGTTCTTATAAACCACTTTTAAGGCTTCATAATAGGTTCATACTATATAAATTTACTACATATCATATCCTGGAGACATACATAAAATGAAAGGGTGAGCAGAAGGCCCAGTAAGGGTAAACAAGGGAATCAATGTACTTGTGATATCAATACAAACTTAAATAAAAACATAAAGACATGATCAATGGAAGAATAGGCATATCATAATGAAAAGAACTTGGAACATAACTTGAATATGTGGCTACAACATTTCATTTATACATTCATGAACATATCACCAAGGTCCATCCCCAAGGTTTCATAAAAAAAATACCAAGGTTATTCACCAAGGTATCGTGAAACTTGTCATCTCTAGAGATTAAATCTTTACCCAATGCATTGAAGCGCTATAAGGGATCACCCTTAATATTTCTTTACTTTAATGTGAGCCACATAGATCATAATCAAACATTTCATAAATAACCCAAATGGAATCAAAGAAATGGGTTTCATGTCAAAATCGTGACGTTTAAAAAGAGCTTAAAAATAAGATCATTATGTCATTTATAACCCATGGAAAGGGAGTGAGGGTTATATGTATGTCAATTAAAAAATCAAATATATAATATTTATATATTTATGAATGCCCATGGAAATGAATTAAGTCTGGGTATTCACATAAATAAATAATATAATTTCTTGAGAGAAAGAGATAGAAATTTTGAGACGAAATTTCTGCAGCATAACGGCTATATAACATGGTTTTAGAAAACATTGAAAAAAGAGGGTACAAGGGTCAACCACTCATAAATAACTCATAATACTGTATGGGTACTGAATAAGATCATGGTATGAATATTTGAAATGACATACCACATGAAAAGGAAACATGAAAGAAAAGAGAAGATGAAATTCCTTTTACGAAAAAATCGGCAGCCTAACGACGTCACATAAAAATTCAGAAAACAAATTGATGAGAGAGAAAAGGGACTCTCAAAAATTAGACATGAAATGGACAGTAATTAGAACATATAATAACATACCCTCAACAAAAAGAGATGGAAACTAGAATACACAACATAAAGGAAGTCGTGACTTAAAAGAGGAGGGTGAAAGGATCCCTTACCTTGAAGAGTAACTTCGAAAGCTTGAAGGTCGGGACCTTGGGAGGATTTAGGGAACCTTGGGAGGAATATTTGGGAGGTAAAGAGACCATAACTTCATTGGTGAGGATTTGGAAATTAAATGAATGAGGGAATGGCTTGGTATTTATAGGAGAAGTGAGGGGACAAAGCATTAATTGCCAAGGGACACCTCATCGGTGGTATTGGCAAAACCATGGGCTTCCCCATGGTATTTGCCCATGGTATTGGCCACTTGGGACACCTAATACCTTATCTTACTATTAATAAGTCTACCAGAATTATTGTATAATTATTACATCCTTAATGATGTCATTAAACACCCGAAACTCAAAAACAGTATTTTCACTATTCACTGAAAATTCAACTTTCTCAGAAAAATCCCAAAAATTCACCTTAACCAAATATAGATGATCTGATTTCAAAAATGAACTCCATTTTATGAAAATAATTTTCTAAATATTTTTAATTTAATTTTTAAATAAAAACACTATTCACCGAAAATTCAACTTTCTCAGAAAAATCCCAAAAACTCACCTTAACCAAATATCGATGCTCTGATTTCAAAAATGAACTCCATTTTATAAAAATAATTTTCTTAATATTTTTAATTTAATTTTTAAATAAAAAAACTATTCACCCGAAAAAAACTAATACTTAACCAATAATTTCTGAAAAAGTCATTTACCTATTTTATTGAATCACATTACTTAATCAAGGTGCTTAAATTATATTAATACTTTCTTAAGTGAAGTTTCTTAATCCATTTGGTCACATTACTAATCATAATCGTAAAATCACTATTCATAATTTACTATTCATCAAAAATTAAGTTGATCTTATTAGACTCTAAATTTCTTAGTGAACATAACCGTAGAAGACCATTTTTTGAAAATCATTACACGTTATTATTTATTTAAGGTTTACATAAATATTTTAAAATATCATTTTTCTAAAATTCATCAATAATATGCATACTATATTTATCCAGACATTTGAAAATTCACAAACTTCACCATGAGAAGAAATCACAATTTTTATTTAAATCCAAGGATTACACAAGGCAGTTACGGTCTCGTTACATAGCCCCTTATAACACCAGCATAGGACCTAAGATTAAGGTGTGCTAGGGTGATAGAATCTCGGGGCGGCTTGGCCAACATTGTTCGAGTAGTGGTTTCTATCAACTTGAACTTCTCGTGAAGGCAATTCCGTTCCAGCTTCACACGATGAAGTTTGGCTTGGGTTTGGTCCAGAGAAATTCCCAAAGGTGTTACCTTCTTCCCAAGTTCCATTATATGGGCTTCGATCGGCCCAAGACTACTGGATGGGGTCATCGAATCTTCTTTCTATATTAATTAATCAAGATCACTTGTATTTATAGACAATAATCGTAAAATTTAGTTTCTAATGGTTATATTGACCAATGGTTATATAACAGTCGAAACCCAATGGTCTCATTTTATTAAATGAAATAGTTTTGTTGAGTATAAAATAAAATAAAACACCAAGTTAGGAAACAAAATTTATTCAAAATTTTGGGTCGTTACACCATCAAATTCCTTAATTAATTTGGAATATTATGAAGTATATTTACCACTAGCTTACCCTTGGAATAGTTCACGCTCTCTTGTTAAACTAATTCTAAAAGATTTGTGACATACCTTTATCTCTAAAGGTTTCTTTTTCCAAAACTAAATAAGTATAAACATTGATAATAGATAAGGTGTTTAGCTCCACTGAGTCTAAATACCATACTGGGTATATCCTGGACATCCACTTTCAGTTTTTCTTGACAAATAATTATCTTTCCACAACTGGGTAATTAAGTATTACATTTTATATTCATCATTTTTTCCTATGACTCATGTATCATGAAACTATTACTTGAGTATTGTATACCACAAACAACATTCATTCTGAAACTTGAAATAATGTTTCCTTATGTCCAAATAATACGTGAGATAATTTTTTTGGTTATACTCAACAATATTTCTACTAGAATCTCTACTGTAAAACTATACTATACCAATGGTTGTAAACTGTTGGGATAGGACCCAAAACCATTGGGATAACCTATCCCAATGGTTTTATGAACCGTTGGGGTGTTGGGCGTTGCAATAGCCCTATACCAATGGTTCAAGTTGAACAGTTGGTATAGTGATCTTGAAATTGATATATAGCAATGGTTCAACTTGAACAGTTGGGTAATCCCTATCCCAACGGTTTTGAACCGTTGCGCATGCTTAGATACTACTAAATACCAATGGTTCAGTTGAACTATTGGTATACATAGCTTAGTTACTTAATACCAACGGTTCTTTGAATCGTTGGTATACCTTAATACCAACGGTTAAATTGAACTATTGATATACACAGCTTGATTACTAAATGACAACAGTTCAGTTTAACCATTGGTATACATCCTTACATACTTAATACCAACAATTCAGTTGAACCATTGGTATACACACACAACAGGACAACCAGTACCAAGCAGGCTTCCTGTAGCATCTAGTACACAGCATCCTTCCTGCAGCAGCCAGTACATACCACGCTTCCAGCCAGTACATAGCCCCCCACCCAGTCCCCACTCCACTACACCCCCCTAATACCCTACTCCACTACAGCCCCCCCCCCACACCATGAGGCTTCCTGCAGTAGCCAGTACACACCATCCCCCCCCCCACTTGGCTTCCTATAGTAGTCAGTACACACCAGCCCCCCCCCCCCCATCCCCCACTCCACAGACCCCCCCACTCCACAAACCCCCCCACTCCACTGCAGTCTCCCCCCATCTTCCACTCCACTGAAACCCCTAATCCCTCACTCCACTGCAGTCCCCCCCCATCCCCCAATCCATAGACCCCCCCCCCCCCACACACCCACACACACTCCACTGCAACCCCCCCCCCCCTTATCCCCCACTCCATAGACCCCTCCATCCCCCAATCCACATACCCTCCCCCCATCCCCCACTCCACTAACATCATCCCCCACTCCACTAACCCCCCCCCCCCCACTCCATAGACCCCTTCATCCCCCAATCCACATACCCCCCCCCCACTCCACTCCCCCCCCCCACTCCACTCCCCCCCCACTCCACTACATTCCCCCATCACCCACTCCACAGCATCCCCCCCATCCCCCACTCCACCATAGCCCCCCCCTCCCCATTTCCCCCTATCCCCTACATCCCCCCACCCATTCCCTACTCCACTACAACCCTTACACCCCCCACTCCACTACCCCCCCCCCCCATCCCCCACTCCACTATAGCCCCTCGTCCCCCACTCCACCGTAGCCCCCCCCCCTCCCCACCGCACCCCCATGTCCCCTACATCCCTCCACCCAGTCTCCATTCCATTGTAGCCCTCCCCCCTCTCATCCCCCACTCCACTCCAGCCCCCCATCCCCCACTCCACTGCACCCCCCCCCCCAATCTCCTACTCCACTGCACCACCCCCCCCCCCCCTCTACTGTATACCCCCCCTCCCATCCCCCACTCCACCGCACCCCCTCCCACTCCCCCCCCCCCCCCCGTCCCCTACAGCCCCACACCCATCACCCACTCCACTACAGCCCCCCCCCCCCATCCCCCACTCCACTGCAGCCCCCCATCCCCCACTCCACCCCCCCCCCCCCCCCGATCCCCTACAGCCCCCACCTAGTCCCCACTCCACTAAACCCCCCCCCCTCCTATTCCCCACTCCACTACAGCCCCCCATCTCCCACTCCACTGCACCCCCTCCCCCAATCCCATACTCCACTACCCCCCCCACACACACACACACACTCCACTGCACACCCCCCCCCCTCATCACCCAACCCACAGAACCCCCCCCCCCCCAAGTCATAGGTATGTTTCTTGTCAAAGTATCATAAGGTTCTTTAAAAAAATATAGGTACCATGATCAGAACCAGGATGAAATGTAGTGGGAGAAAAGGAATGCACATGCTTTGGTTTCACTGAGTGATGATTTCAATGTGAGTACGCCAGTTTTATTTATGTCAAAATTTCTAAAAGATAAAAATTATGGATGGAGGTGATTTCTAATTATATTTCTATAGTTCAATATACTGGACATCTCTAGAATTTTGGAAGCTTGGTGGTATAATTTTGAAAGTGAAGGTTCTAAAAGGAGTGGGGTCATAGACGCACAATCTTATGTGTGTTGTGATTATGTTTTTTCTATGTTTGTTTCATGCATGTATTTCTTGTTCACTTGTCATAGAAGGAAGGATATGGGATGACTAAAACCAAAAGGATGGAAAATATATGTGGTGTTTAGGGTACTTAGACTTTCCAATTCTGGATACTGATTTGCAGGGGATGTGTTGATTGGAAGTTTTTTCTTCCACTAATTGATGTCATGTATTTCCCCATCAAATAGTATCTGAGATTAATTATGAATCCATCTAGTGATTAGTTTACCAATACTTGAAAGTATAGTATGGTTGAAACACTATTGGGTTTCTTTATTCAGGTAGTTTACTAAGTTTCTAAAATATGTTTGTTGAGAATATAACACCAGTACTAGGTTGTTCTGAGTATATCAAAATTTATCTACTATGGTTGTGTTTGGTGTTCTGTTCTATTTAACAAAGTGGTATTCAAAACATAGATGTAAGACTACTAAATACTTCTATAAGATAGATCATGATCCCTTATGTTTTTCTAGATTCAGTGGAATTAATTAAGATGGAATAGAAGGCCTTCTAAAATTTCCCTATTGTAAAGATAGAGAAAAAATATAATGGAATTTTAGAAAATAGATGATTTCATACCAAGGTAATAGGACAAGGAGAAGACCAATATCTCCATGTAAAGAACCTATGAGTTGGAGCAAGTGTTCGGGCATCAAGGAAACACTAATTGGGAACAATTTCTCCCACAAACAAATAATAAAAACAACAATAGAAAATAAATAAAATTTTTGCATGACCAATCTGTACGTCGGACATCCACACTGAAGGAAAAGAAAATAAACAGAAGCAACATGGCATAAAGGAAAACAAAAATGAAACACATTAATGAATCTCTCCACTACCCCAAACTCCGTCCCCTTCAAAGAAAACCGTGAAGTCGCCTCCAGTGCCCTTCTGGCCCCCTTTGCAGAATATAACTACCTTATATCCATAGAAAGTCGTAAAAGGCCTAAGTGGATGATGTGATAAAGAAAATAAAATAAAAACTAAAAAATAGCATACTTGGATCCTGTGACTATACATGTCACCGCCCAATATATAATAACCACAACTCCCCATGGGTCAAATCATGTTCCTACAAGCAAGGGGAAAACAGATCCAAGTTTCAAAATGATACTATCAAATAGTACATTCCTATTAATTAACAATTACTCTTCTTATTAATGGTATATAATCATTTTATCTTGAGTTTCAAATTAGTTTGGTTTTGTTTGATACAAGTTTGTTTGGGACATTTTCATTAGATTTAGTTTGTCTTGTTTTTGTTTATATTAGCTTAGACAATTTCATTTATTTGGGTTTTAATTGGTTTAGTTTGATTACATTTGAATTCATGTATCCATCCATGAATTCACTTTAAGTAAAATATGTTTCAATAAGAAAAATGAAATTTATTCATTAGAAAAGGACCCATGGATTAATTCCACTTCTAGGGATCCTTTTTTTAAGTAAACTTATTACCCTAAGATTAAGGTATTGAGTCAAGCTTACCCTAAGATACAGTAAGCAATGTAACAACCCGGAGGGGCACCACAGTTAAGGTGGCTAATGACAGAGTTATGGTGGCTAATGTTATTTATGCATATGTCTCACATTACTGAGATATGTTTATAACAATGAAAACAATAATGGATCTTAGGCTAATGTTAAAAATGGTCTATGTGGTAATATCCCGTTAAAATTGGATTATAATTTTATAATCCCTAAGATTCACTTGTATACACATTCAATGACACAAGGATTATAATTTTACCACATAGACCATTTTTAATACCATGAAAAAGGTATTAAGTCTATAAATTAAATTTTAAAGGTATTAAGTCCATTATATATTCTCAGGGTCGAAATGCCTTTGTGCAACCCTCATATGTTATTTATTGGAGGTAGAGGAATATATGTCACATATGAATTCAAAGGTATTGAGTCCATTATATATGACTCTTGGTGTGCCAAACCATCGGCCTTGGACCACTAGCTTGCAAGAATAAATTTATCCAGTCACTAAAGGAATAAGATAGTGAATGTGGAGTCACACCCCTAATGATGTTTCAATTTTCATAACCACATCTAAGGTTTACATAGCCTAACCAATGGAATTGGATAATTTTGAAAAAGAAAATGAATAAAACCAATAGTATTAATCAAATTATATAAAAGACATATGACACAATAATTGTACATATGAAAGTAGACGGTTCAACATATTGATTGGTATGAGTATACTCCACAATATGGATATTACATTACCCTCTTCCCTGGTCTCTATATTGACTCCCTTATAGTTCTCCATTCTAGTGATACCACTACTACTATGTTGGGGTTCCATGTCCCCTACCCCAACCTGAGTGACTGATAGAACTCCATCAACCTATCTACTTAGGGGTAAGATAGAATCTTCCAGTAGCTGGTTCCTACCATGATCCACTTCTAATGATCAGCTGCTAAGTGCTCCTATAGAACTTCTATATAGAACTCATCTTATCAAATGATAGGTACTCCACTATGGGAAAATGACACTAAAATAGCTTATGTTCAACCCTACAATTCTTAATAAAATTAAACAGAATGATGTCCAGATACTTGTGGCCTAAGTCACAAGTTGATTTGACCACTGCATCCTTGGTGGAAATCTTAATATCAATGCTTATTGAAACCTAAGGTGGAACTCCTAGATCATCCTACTGAAACATATTTCCCTTGACTCAGGGCCTCCATTGGGTTATCTTTAATGATGAGATCGTGATTCATCAAATAAAAAAATCTCACAAAAAGGGAATTAACCTGTGAAATGGTATCATACTGAATCACATGCTGAAAAAATGTCTCCCTAGCTATATCATCTTCTTCCTATGTAGGGGGGAAATATTTCAGGTCTTTGAAGTAACCTTCATGGTCCATTAAAGACATCATCCTCTATATAAATTTTATGATGTCCCAATCCATTCCATTATTCAAAATATCTAGATAAAAGTGACTCATATATTTCTCCTTGAATCCTTTATTTGTTAGCTCTTTGTATTGTCCAACATGTACTATGATGTCCCTAGAGCACTTAGATGGTCCTTGTAGAATAAAAGTAGCAAGATTCACCCTCATCACCAATGTTGTCTACATGTGACTAAATATTTTCATGAGAGACTCAGTCCAGAGATTTGCTACCTGAGGGCCTCCCTCCCCATTAACTTTGGGTGGGTAATGTATCTAAAACTCTATCTAGGTATCATACATCGAAGGGAAATTGTGATTAGTTAGTCTCAACATTGATCACAAGACTCATGGAATACTATCACAGAGCTAATCATCCATCAGATTCCCCATTGTTGTAGGAAGATCCAACTACACTATATGAGGTGTGTGTTGTTTACTGTTCTCACACTGAAAAAAGATAATGTAGAAGCATTTTCTCTACATGGGTCAAAACACTCATCTGATCATCAGGATCATAAAAATATCAAACTCTGAAGGAAAAGTACAAAAAAAGAAAACCATAGATAAATGATTTCATCAACTCTTTGTTGAGAAAGTTAATTAATCATATTTTAGTAGAAAAGCTTTTATTCTTATTTTTATCAATCATGTTATATAATTTCATATGCAATTAATGAATCCCTAGAATGATAAGTGCATGAAAGCATAATTTCCTTCTATCTCACTATAAGGTATTAGATGTTCCCCATTCCATATCAAACCATGAGTAAAATCACATAAAATAGTAACATCACCCAACATGTTCATCACCCAAGGTGAAATAACAAAAAAAATGTAAAAGGAATAACTCATGAAAAATAATCCCCTCCTTGGAAACCTGGTTTTACCATTCTCATGGGTTAGTTAATATTATGCATGAGCTCATTACCAATCCCCAACACATCCTATTCTCCTATCTACCAATCCTAAAACTAATAATGCAATATAAAAGACTATAAATGATAAAACATTGTGAAAACCTTGACTTGAATCTGCCACATGTGATAGAGATGGTTCATCACAAGAACTCAAGAAAACCTCCCCATATTCCATAGGAATAAAAATAGTGATGAAGGGATAATATATATAGTAGAAGACTATAAAATTTTGTACAAAATAATACAAACGGAGGAAAACATCATAAACAACCAATATAAATCTATTCAAATATATAAATAGGGAATTACCAAAAAAATACTAACCAAATAAATAATATCATTCCATATTGTATGCCAAACTAAAATATAAATAGACGGTCATACAAGTAACAACTCCAAATAAATTTTCCCAAAACTAGTCTCAAACACCATGATCGGTCCCATATCCATTCTCTTATCCCATCTTACCAAGGAACCAATCAAGCATAGGGCATCATACCCTTGTCCTAACCAGTATCCATGTTGTCTTATTTTATTCTAAAGGGAATCCTAAATAGGTTGGAGTAAAACATAGTATGACACCACCAATGGTGTCTAAAAAATCTAGTCTGAATTTATATTTCATGTAATATAGTATGATATTGATTTTCATGAATTCATTAATTTAATCTTGAACATAAAATTATCCTGCCAACACTCGAGCTCTAGGTTGACACCCGGGGTATGCATAATTGATTCAATAGAGTTCCATATATGTCTGTCCATGCCTCCCATTATCCAGGATGATTTCCTTGACAAGGAACCATGACAAGGTACATTACCCATTCCATGGACCACTGACCTAACACATATTATCAATTCCAGGGATATCTCTCATATTACATGGGTTAATGGACTTTCTATGAATTCTCATTATATAAAAGATTAAAATACCAAGGAGAATAAATAATGATAAGTGTAGAGTAACCATTCCATGTATTATATAACCATGCGTCAAGAACAACCAAGAGCAAAACCCCTAACAAAAAACCAAAAGATGACAAATATTTTGACAAATGGAACATTTTTTAATTAATTAAAATTACCAATTCTCATTCCTCATATTCCATTATGTCAAATACCAGTTCTTGTCCATATAACATTGTGTCTTTTCCAATTTCATACCAATTATACAGTTACATGCTACATTATCAATTCACGTTTCAATTGTGTCAATTCCAATTCACATACTGATAATTACAAATTCTAATTCACATGTCATGAGAAGAACAAATTCAATTCAAAGTTATATTCATTCCTTAATCAATTTCTCAATCCAAGTATAAGGCACTAGACTCATACCATCCATGCTCTGACCCAAGGTTATAGATAAGAACACCTATTTGGTGGCCAAAGAATCATAGTCTTCGTCACCAATGGACCCGATATGATATGTGGAAGGTCTAATAGTAATGATTTGAGAAATTTCCATGGATTCTAATTAGAATAGGTCACACACACGACATGATGACATTATCATACATGTTGCAAATACTATAAAACCAATGAAGACATATAGAGATATTTCAAATCACCCACCTCAATAAAAATAATATTAATCCAAAAACATAAAATTTTGATGAATGTAATCCACCATAATCCCATATTGAAACTGATAAATACACCACATAAAGTCCATTAGAAGAATATCAAAGTAGAAAATAAAAGGAATTCACTAATTTCGAGTAGAACGCAATGAATCTAGATGTTTGAATCAAAGAATGGATTGATAGATCTATGATTCAAGGTATCTTACAAATAAGGTAGACATGAATTAGGGTTGGAAGCCTGAAGAGATCCATTCTGGAGAAAGTGATCTCACGGCGGAGGAAGTGAGCTCACCAAGTAGGGTTCATGCTCGGGAGGTAGGGTTGGAGGAGAGATATCGTTGGGGGAGGAGATCTCATTTAGTGAAGAGATCTGTTCGAGGAGAGATTTTGTTCGATGGAGGAAGTGAGCTCACGGGTTCGTTCTTGGGAAGTAGGGTTCAATGGATGAGAGATCTGTTCGACAGAGGAGAGATCTGTTCGACAATGTGTGGAGAGATATGTTTGTGGGTTAGCTGAGAGATCTGTCCAACGATTATTTGGGGTTTTTTTCCAACGGTTTCTAAAACCCATAGGAAAATTATTTTCTAATTTAATAGTTTGAATAAACCATTGGAATATATTTGGAAAACCAATCCATTCCCAATGATTTCATAAAACCATTGGTAAAACTCATAAAATTAACCCTCATTTACAACGGTTTTATCAAAACTGTTGGTAAAATTCACCATATTTACCCTATACCAATGGGTTCATTTAACCGTTGTAATGGGTTTCTTAAACCAATGGTTTTTTCAAACCGTTGGTATGAAAGTTTTGGTATAGGTGGGATTTCCACCAGTGAATCAATCACTTAGAAATAGAGAAGTCGTGTACTTATCACCACTGACTTATGAACCACCATTTCTCAGCCGCTTGGAGAATACAGCTTACTTATTGTAATTTTTATATTACTTGGTTACTATATTTTGATACACATATGTGAGAATCATATTTTATGTAATACCCAATAAGTAAAACTGAAACATTACTTAAAATGATGAATAATCACTAAAGAAGAAGCGAACACTTGCTTATTCATTTCAGTTCATTTCATTATCTTCTATAAAAATATTTCATGATATGTGAAGAAAATAACCTCATGTTTAATACCTATTTTCTTATAAGGACATTGTGAAGGTACCTTTGGCATGACAATTTCCATTGGCCTTTTAACCTTGTCTTTCAATTTTTTTTCCATAAGAATTAAAGATGAATATATATTTTTCTGTTCTTATTTCTTGGTGAACCTTACCTAAAAGGTAAGGAAGCATTTTCTCTATACTTCTTGTTTTATAATCTTATACAGAACTGGAAAAAATGGGTGAAAATGATATTAGAATAGGATGTATTAAAAGATCATAATCCTCCTTTCAATTTACACAGATCCAGTGTAATCATTACCTATTCATATATGCGCTTATCTTTCTCCTTGAAAACTTCTCGGAGATGAGACTAAATGTTATATCGTCCATGTCCTGATGTAGTGACCACAACTGACATTGGATGTTGATTACAGCATTATGACATAACCATCATATGTGTTATACATGAGTCTCCTATAAATAACTAGTACTCGCCCGTGCATTCACACGGTGATATAACAGAATTCTTAGATTATGTGTTCACACGTTGATATGGTTCAATGATTTTTTTTAAGAATATAATACAACATTTCAATGTTAATAATGAACATAAATATTAAATATTTTGAAATCAAAAATTAATGATACTTATTATTAGCATACAATTTGAGGATAAGTGCATATAGAATAAGGTGGCAGTCTACACCACGTCATTGAGGACATTCCGCAAGACGCTTGAGGCTTGAAATACCGTGGTGTTATGGATCGAGGCCCTAGGCTTCTGGGTATACAATCAAGACATTTACAGGTACCGTAAGTTCAAAGATGAGATGAGGGGGCTGATGAAGGGGAGGGGGAGCGACGTCGTGGGTGGTGGTGAGGAGGTGGTGTGGATGGAAGAAGAGGGAAGGTTGGAGGATGCACTGGAGGGTTTTTTGAGATTGATAGGTCTAGCCATATGCGAGTGGTGTGGGGGCGTCTGATTTTTTTCCCTATTTTAGCAACTGTTTTGGCACATTTCATTTGTTGTAAATTATTTCAAACTATATTTTTCATGGGATTGTGTTTTTGAGAAGAATATGAAAACACATATAATTACATACAAAAATGAACTTATTTTCTATATGCATTTTCTGGCCCCATCCCCAGCCTCAGCTGCAACCCTTCTTGCCTCTTTCTCAGTTGTCAATTGGCCACCCTCCTCCACCTTGGGCAGTAACCCCATGCTACCCTGGAAAACAAAACAATTCATCTATTACCAGTATGTTTTCCACTCAGTCAAGTGCATAATCTTCTTCTATGTGAGATGGACAAACCTTAAATACAATTTAACTCATTTCTATCAAGACCAAACAATAGTGTTCCTATCATAGGCCATTTGAATAATCATATGGCACCACCACAATAGCACTGAAACTTGTAAGACACCAAAAGACCAAAATAAGGATTCCTTTTGATTATGCTCATATAGAAGAGTTTGATTATAAAACTAAACATTACTTATTTGAATTATTTATTTAAAAAATGATTAATGAAAGACATTTTATTAAATTTGTTTCTAATACTAAAGGTTTCAATATAGTATAGAACAGATTATGTACCTAATCAGGTTTGAGCCTCACCGAAAATCTAGTTCCATTTGTCTTATAAACATGGAGAATGTATCTTCTATATCAAATCATTCTTGATTGAATTCATGTTCTAAATTTCTCTACAAATAATAGTATAAGTAAAATGTGAGACAAGATTCATAACTAAAATGAGATATAATTGAATGTACATAAAATTAACATTCATTTTAGTAAAACTGGTTGTATCTTTTACTAAATGCACCAACCAATCAGTTTGATGGTGAGGTTACCAATGGTACAACTAATTATGTTTCTCATTGACTCTGTTATTACTATTGCATATTTTTGATACTAACCTCTATTAGATGGAATTCTGCAGTAATCATTATATCACAATATCTCCCTGCAGTTCCAAAAATTATTTCAAACCTGTATATATATTGATATTGTTTTCTAGTTGGTACACCAACAACAATATAAACCATAATATGGATATCTATGTCTACATCCATTACATTAGTAGTAACTTGAAATTTTATATAGAATCAGGAGAGCATACCTGTTGTAGAGATGTAGAATATCATTGTTTCGTAAACTAGAAAAATCCAAATGAATGATTGTATTTCCAGGAAGTCATCGTATAGAATCAACTAAGAAAGCTGGATACGTTATGATAGATTAGAAAAGAAAAATATATATGAAATAAGTGAAGAAACAGGGGAAAGAAATTTTCATTTCCAGTTGGCACACCAACAACAATAGAAACCATAATATAGATATCTATGTCTATATCCATTACATGAGTAGTAACTTGATGGGAAGAGGAAAATAAATAGAAGGATCTAAAGTGAGCAAGTGAAAATCCATAGTGAGTTGAGCAATATATATATAAATTTCCATTATTAGGAAAAACCCAAAGACATAAAGTATCATGTATATAAGGTTATTCATATTAATTTCATTAATGAAACAGATTGATAATAGTTGATGGGTCATGGATTTCAAAAGCAGATGCAAAATATCTTCTTGGAATTAACCATAAAGACTTCCAATTACAATTTCATTTGAAGGTGAAAAAATTTATACTTGAATTGGAAGATCCCCAGTGAGGAAGTAATAAGAACCTGGAAAAATGCATCTTAAAACATGCATTTTATTTTCAATTGTACAAGAAATATAGTTTCAAATAGCTTATGTATCACATGCCTCAATTTAAGTAGTACCTGAATATCATTCCTTGTATAGTAAAAATCTGAAGCCATGATGAATATTGATTAAAAAATTAAAAATGATGAGTAAAAAATAGAATGTAGAAAATTATCAGCTCATAATAAATAAAAAATAACCAATTAAAATAGAAGACTTTGAAATAAATAATTTGATAGTGATGAAGTCATTGATTGGAGATCTAGTTTATAAATATTTGTAATGGAATCTACTGGGTTGTTAGTAATGAAACCCTTTTACACTTCCTATTTTTGTATTCACATGTACAATGTAAGAACCCGAATCGTCGTTTCAGGTATGTTTTCCTTTTCTGGTCATTTTTGAGAAAAGGGGAAAAATCTGGAAATTTTCAGAGTACACGTTGTGTACTTTATGAGTACACATCGTGTACTTTTCTTCCATGCGAGGCCGTGTGCTGGCTGTGTCCTGGACACAGACACAGCCGTGTGGGGTGATGTGGAGGCCTCTTAAAGCGGAGTACGGAAAACCGAAGTACACGCCGTGTACTTTTCTTTTTATTTCATTAATCGGGTCGGGGTCGCGACTTAACCCTGTTTTTGTCTTCTTCTCCGCCTATTTCCGCCCAGAGCGTCTGAGGAGGCCGAATCTGCTCCGAGCCACTGATCCGTCACCGGCTATCTGAATCGAACACCGTCGATTGCAATAGAATCGCAGTGGTGAGTTCTTGGTTCTTCTTTGGCCTTGTTTACTGATTCTTCCTCTCGTGTGAATTATCTGAGGTTGAAATTTTTAGATGTTTTTGCAGATCTACTCCATTATAGGCCAATTCACAGGCTGAGGTTCAAGTATATCAATCTATGAGGATCGAGGTAGGTGGTTTGTTTCCCTACATTGAATGTTTTTTAGTTTTTGGCACAAAAGTTTCGGGTACCCACGTATCGGGTATCTTGGGTTAGGGTTTTGATCCTGTTTGTTATCTGCCTTAGATTTCATGTGTTCTTGAGGTTATTAGATAATTAATAATTTCTTGTTAGCATGTTTGAGGATCACCCCATGGGTGTTTCCCCTTGTTTGGTTGTTTATCACCGTTTGGCTTAGGTTTCATGTGAGGCAGACCTTGTTGCATTGCTTGCTTGCCTTGATATAGTTGATTGCATGTATTGCCTACTGTTTATATGCTTTTGATGCATTGTAGATATTATCCAAGTTGTTTGTTGTACATACTTAGGGCTGCTACGAATCGTTTACATATGATTGCTTTTACTCAGGGTTGCGGGAACCTGGTGTAGTTAGACCATAGGGGTAATTGACGTTGAGTGCTTTCTCAGAGGGGCTATTTAATTATTATCGTTACGAGACCATAAGGGGGATTGACTTTGTGCTCTCTCGGAGGGTCTGATAATTATCGAATTGAGACTAAAGGGGGAATTATACGTAAGTGCTTCCTTAGAGAGTCTGTAGTATCGCTGCAAGACCATAGGGGGAATTGACGTTAAGTGATTCCTCATAGTGTCTTTGCCTTTGTTCGAATGCTTGACCATAAGGGCTAGCCCACGTGAGCCACCTAGAGGGTCATTGTAATAAATATTGTTGGTTGGTTGTGATGAGTCCACCAAGCTAAAGAACAAGCTTGGGTTTGTACTGCTTGTAGTTTAGGTAGTCTGTTGAGATACTTGTTGTGTTACTTTCTATGTCTTTGGACTATAGAGCTTTTTTCTAGATTCTTTGGTTGATGATTAAATGATTGAATTAAATTAATAAATAAATGTGAATGGATAATTGTAGGATTTTTTACTTTAGTGTACCCTTGTTTCTCTGCTGCATTTATTTCCATTACTTTTGTTATATTACTCACTGACAGTAGGGAACAGATCTTTTGGTGGTTACCTACTGGGATTAGTCTCACACCGTATTTGGGTCCTGCTTTTCAGCCCAAAAAGGTTATATGGTTGCAGGTGTGGATAGGGATTTCGGCCCTTCTACCTCAGGTGCTTGATTGCTGGTTAGAGCTGGAGAGTATGGGACCGAACTTAGGCTCGCGATGCTGCTGGAGTTACTGTTTACTTTTGCTATTTGGGTTTCAGTTGTATTTCAGCACGTTGTTTTGTTTATTGCTTTCAATAGACACATGTTTCATGCTGCATCATTATTATATTATACATTGCTTCTGCTGTTCAGTTTCAGTTGTCATTTATTGTTTACTACTTCCACTATTGTTATGTTGTTTTGCTTCCGCCGCATACTTTACCAAATGAGGGAATAGTTTCCCCACTAACTCACCTTGGCCCTCGTTTCTATTCAGAAGCCTCTGGTGTTTGGGAAAACGCACTTGAGGTCATGTGGCGAACCGAGTACGGAGCGCCAGTTGAGTGGCTCTGGATTCGGGTCGTTACAAAGTGGTATCAAAGGGGTTTTCTTTATTTTCTATTTCCTTACTGTTTGGTGACAATAGACAGGGATAGGAAGGAATGGGTAGTTGGTACTTAACTGTGCCCGGGAGTAATTAACCTGTGTACAGGGAAAAGTTATACTACCTCGTAATTTCAATTTTTAGTTTTTTCAAGTGTTACAGTTGATTATATTTCACCATTGGATGATGCACGTGTTTTGTGTTGTTACAGTTTATATGATTGTGGTTCTATTTTCTTACAACCCGATGAGATGAGGGTATACCATCTCATGCATCATATAGGCACTGGTTAGAAAAATCACATTTCATGCATTTTACCATGCCATCTAGGGTGCATTAGAAATTTCATGATGTTATGATAGATGTCGTGATAGATTATGCATGCTGATGTGATAGTTTCTGTGATAGAATTACCTGCTATGTTGATAGGGTGTTGTTTATCTTACAGCTTATTTGGCATGGACGCCAAGCTTTGATCCTAGAGGTGTTATGGACCCTCGAGGGTTGGAATTTGGCGGATCATGGGATTATCATAATGTTTGCTTTTTATATGCATTGTTATGATGTCAAGCTTTGATTCGCGGTGAGTATGGGCTCCCACGGATCGTAATTTGACACATCGGTGCTGGTTTTTAGTGTTTTCAGTGGTTTTGGGAAGTTTTGTATGCCTACTGCCCAGAAACCCAGATAACACAGCGTGTGGCCTTATGAACACACGCCATGTGTTCTTCTATTCGGGAAGAACTACTTTTCACGGTTACACTCCGTGTACTTTGAAGTACACGCCATGTACTCTTCTTCCGTATGACCCAGCCGTGTAGTGGAATACATGGGTTGGAAAACCTTAGGGACAACACGCCGTGTACGTTTTTGACATGCCGTTTAGTTTTGGTCTGTGTACCAGTCCATGTGACTAACGACATGGACAGGGGAAAACCTTAAGGACACGTCGTGTAGTGTATAGACACGCCGTGTAGTCTTAGGCTGGGGCAGTCCGTGTGACTTAGTCGTGTAGGAGTAATCGGACAGGAGGAAAAAGGACGGTACACGCCATGTATATGTAATAGAACGCCGTGTAGTTTGGGTTTACACAGCCAGCTTGGCCAGTGTACACGCCCAAGTAAAATATTTATGGACTACACGTCGTGTAACCATGTTTTTTTAGTTTTAAGAGTTTTTCCTTTTCTGTTCCGTTTTCACTCTCTTAAGTTGAAATTGTGTTCGTTGTTAATAAAGGTGTGCTTTTGACCTTTCAGAGTCATGCCGCGAAGACGTCCTCCCGTCGCACGTCAGGGGTCTGACGATGATCGTATGCTGGATATGGAATAGGCAGTTATCCCGGATACTGGTGCAGACGCACAGTTCCGTGAGGGATTCATGAGGTTCATACAGACCTTTCAGGGAGCTCAGCAACCTGCCCAGTCTATGGCAGAGCTTACACGAGTCTTCCAGCAGCAGCAGCATCCCACGTTCTTAGGGGATGGAGGGCCTCAGGCTGCTAAATCTTGGTTCGAAGCGATGGTTTCTATCTTTGATCATCTCGAGACACCCCCAGACAGAAGGGTGAAGTTTGCGACTTACATGCTGTGAGATTCCTCCAAGATATGGTGGGACGTAGTTTCTCAGGTAGGGCGTCAGTAGATAGTTTCTTGGGACCAGTTTCAGCGTACGTTCTATGACTACTTCTACCTGGAAATGATGAGGGCCGATAGAGCCAAAGAGTTCATGAACCTGCAGCAGGGTACTCTATCAGTTATGAAGTATTTCCTCCGGTTTCACTGAGTTACAGCGTTTCACTCCTGTTCTAGGGAATGTCGAGCTGTTTTTAGCAAGGAAGTTTGAGGAGGGCCTCAGACCAGAGATCATATCATAGGTGAACGTCTTCCAGTTGACTTTTATCTATTTGATAGTTAACCAGGCATTGATCACGGAGAGGAATCTGAGAGATGCTGGAGTAGTGATTCAGGGCGGTTCAGCATCTAGAGTTAGTACATTTCCTTCTGACAGCAGGAAGCACCACCGAGAGTCTACACGAGGTGACTCGAGGAAGCGAGACGTTCCTTCAGGCAGCAAAGTTGTGTTCTATCAGTGTGGGAAGGATGGGCATAAGAATCCATAGTTCCCGAGGGACCCAGTGGAGTGTCGAGCTTGCGGAAAGATGGGTCACCTGCAGCGGTTTTGCAAGGTTCTTCTTCCAGCGGCTAGCGAAGGAGGATCAGTTTCGACTCCACATGCAGGAACAGGTTTACCAGTTCCGCAGCAGACTGGGGGATGGAGTTCTACAGGTCGTTCAGGCTAGGGTAGAGGCCATGGACGCAGTGTTCAGACTCAAGGAGGATCATCTCAGGGATCCCAGGCTGCTACATAGGGCCGTGGTACGGGCCAGATGTTTGCGGTAGAGCAGATTCATCAGGAGTAGGATCCTGGACCTTCCACAGTACGAGGTACGATCTTAGTAGCCTCAGTTTTATCTTCTTCACTTTTCGATACAGGAGCTTCTCATAGCTTTATTTCTGTGCACACTATGGATATCCTTAGACTTACTAACTTTACTTCTGAGGATATGATGACACTAGACACTCCCTTGGGACTTAGAACTTCTAGTGTGCGTCAGTGCAAGGAGTGCCCCCTTGAGGTTGGTGGGTGTCACTTCTTGTGGGATCTTTATGTCCTAGAGATGATAGGTTATGATGTCATCCTCATAATGTACTGGCTAGTTCCTTTCCAGGCCCTTGTCGATTTCTATCGCCTCAGGGTGAGTTTCACATCACCAGAGGGCAGATATTTTCTTCACAAAGGTGAATGGGATGCACAGGCAAGCAGAGCTGGACCAGAGCATCATGGGTTGAGCGGTATTACAGCTCAGATTGCTAGTTTATATTTGGAAGATCAGGGGACTTCTCAGATGAATTATCCTCTAGTGGTTGATCGTTTTCCGGATGTCTTTTCAGAAGACTTTTGAGGGTTGCTCCGGAGCGTGAGGTAGACTTCTCTATTGATCTTGTGCCAGGAGCATCACCGGTATCCATACCTCCTTATAGGATGGATATTCATGAGTTGTAGGAGATCAAGAAGTTGTTAGAGGAGTTGCAGGCAAAGGGTTTTATCTAACCTAGTACTTCCCATTGGGGTTTTCCTGTTTTGTTTGCGAAGAAGGCTGATGGTACTTTACGGCTTTGTGTGGATTATCAGAAGCTGAACCAGTTAACGGTCAAGAACCGATATCCCTTACCGAGGATTTATGATATTTTTTATCAGCTTTGAGGAGCTAGGGTGTTCTCAAAGATCAACTTGAGATCTGGCTATCACCATTTGCGTGTCAGACCATTGGATATACCTCTTACAGCTTTCCGGAGCAGGTATGGTATGTACGAGTATTTGGTTATGCCATTCGGTCTCACGAATGCGCCAGCAGTCTTCATGGCACTAATGAACAGAGTTTTCCATCCTTAATTGGATTCCTTCGTGGTGGTTTTCGTGGATGATATCTTGGTGTACTCTCACACTCGACACGACCATGCTACCCATCTTGAGATCGTATTGAGTACACTGAGAGAGCATCAGTTATATGCTAAGCTCTCTAAGTGCCACTTCTGGATGGACAAGATTCACTTCTTGGGTCATGTCATCTCAGAGACAGGAGTGTCAGTTGACCCAGAGAAGGTGAGAGCGGTAGTTACCTGGGAGCAACCGAAGAATGTCTTCGAGGTACGGAGCTTCTTAGGACTAGCTAGTTATTACAGATGGTTTATACAGGACTTCTCATTCTTGGAAGTTCCATTGACGAGCTTGACTAATAAAGGTGTAAAGTACGTTTGGTCAGAAGCCTGCGATTCAGCCTTTCAGGAGCTGAAGGGGAGATTGACTTCAGCACCGGTTCTAGTTTTACTAGAGCCGGGCAAGAGTTATACAGTTTTTTGTGATGCATCTGGCATCGGGCTTAGAGCAGTGCTTATGCAGGAGGATCGTGTTGTTGCATATGGATCTCGGAAGTTGAGTCCACATGAGAAAAAATATCCTACACATGACCTGGAGTTGGCTTCTGTTGTTCATGCTTTGCGTTGTTAGAGACACTATCTTCTGGGAGAGCATTTTTTGGTATATACTGACCACAAGAGCCTCAAGTATATCTTCACGCAACGTGACTTAAATCTGAGACAGCGGAGGTGGGTCGAGTACCTACAGTCTTTCGACTTCGAGCTTGCTTATATTCCTGGGAAGGGCAATGCTGTGGTAGACGCACTGAGTAGGAGAACTCAGTTGCAGGCAGTTCGGGAGGCCAGCAGCGAGTGGCAGCTTATGGATCTGTTCTCTGAGATGCATTTGGAGGTACACGAAATACAGGGACATATGGCTCTTTCTTCTATAGTTGTTACCTCCACTCTTCTAGATCGAGTTCGAATGAGGTAGCTATCGGACCCAGAAGACATAGTCCTACGGGAGGGTGTGTCAGATGGAGACCCTACCCCGGGGTGGGCAGTGGGTGATGATGAGGTGTTATGTTTTCATGGTCGTGTATGGGTTTCAGCAGACATACGTGAGGAGTTGATGTGGGAGTTTCATGCTTCAGCTTGGGCAGTTCATCCTGGTGTCACAAAGATGTATCAAGACTTACGTCGTCAGTATTGGTGGCTAGGTATGAAGAAGGATGTGACTGGTTTTGTTATGCGGTGCTCCACCTGTCAGCAGGTGAAGGTAGAACATCAGCGACCAGCAGGGCTTCTATAGCAGTTACCCATTCCTGAGTAGAAATGGGATGATGTCGCGATGGACTTTGTGACAGGGTTACCGAGATCGCCTCGAGGGAATGATGCGTTTTGGGTTGTAGTGGACAGGCTCACGAAGGTTTCAAATTTCTTACCTATCAAGGAGACCTTCGGTGTGGATGAGCTTGGGAGGTTGTACATCCAGGAGATTATACGCTTGCATGGGGTTCCGAGTTCTATCGTTTCTGATAGAGATGCCCACTTTACTTCGCATTTCTAGCAGGGGCTACAGAGGGCTTTGGGTACACAGGTAATTCTGAGTACAGCTTACCATCCCCAAATAGATGGCCAGTCAGAGCACACGATTCAGATGCTGGAGGACATGCTACGAGCAGGCATCCTTGATTTTGGAGGTTCATGGGAGAAACATATACCTCTAGTGGATTTTTCCTATAATAATAGTTTTCAAGCAACTATTCAGATGGCACCTTACGAGGCTTTGTACTGTAGGTCGTGCCGATCACCCTTGTGTTGGCTGGAGGCAGGAGAGGTAGCTGTGTTGGGACCTCGTCTTGTTCAAGAGACCACAGACAGGTGGAGTTGATTTGGAAGAGGATGGCTACTGCACAGTCTCAGCAGAAATCCTATGTTAATCAGTGGAGACGACCCTTGTAATTCGAGGTTGGGGATTAGGTTTTCTTGCGTGTTACCCCGAGGTTGGGACATAAAAGGATTAGGAGATAGAGAAAGCTTTAACCGAGATACGTCGGGCCTTTTTCGGTTCTGGAGAGAGCCGGGCTGGTTGCTTACAGGTTGCAGTTACCTCAGAGGTACCAGGCTATGCACGACGTCTTCTATGTTTCTCAGCTTCGGCGGTATTTCTCAGACCCGTCTCATGTTTTTCAACCCGAGGAGGTTGAGCAGGAGCAGGATGCATCGTTCGAGGAGCATCCTATCAGGATTGTTGATCATAGTGCAAAGGTACTCAGTGGTCGGTCTGTTCCTCTGGTATGGGTGCTATGGCAGCATGGTCGTGTACATGAAGAGACTTGGGAAAGGCAGGCCGACATGCGATCACAGTGGTCGGGGTTGTTTGAGGGTTCTTCTTCAACGCCTCGTTAGGGAAATTTGGGGACGAATTTCTTTAAGGGGGGAAGTGTGTAAGAACTCGGATCGTCGTTTCAGGTATGTTTTCCTTTTCTGGTCGTTTTTGAGAAAAAGGGGAAAATCTGGAAATTTTCAGAGTACACGTCGTGTACTTTATGAGTACGCACCGTGTACTTTTCTTCCGCGTGAGGCCGTGTCCTGGACATGTCCAGGCCACACACACAGCCGTGTGGGGTGACGTGGAGTCCGCTTAAAGCGGAGTATGGAAAACCGAAGTACACGCCGTGTACTTTTCTTTTTATTTAATTAATCGGACCGGGGTCGCGACTTAACCCTGTTTTCGTCTTCTTCTCCGCCTATTTCCGCCCAGAGCATCCGAGGAGGCCGAATCTTCTCTGATCCACCGATCTGTCATCGGCTATCTGAATCGAACACCTTCGGTTGCAATAGAATCGCAGTAGTGAGTTATTGGTTCTTCTTTGGCCTTGTTTCCTGATTCTTCCTCTCGTGTGAGTTATCTGAGGTTGAACGTTTTAGAATTTTTTGCAGATCTACTCCGTTCTAGGCCGATTCATAGGCCGAGGTTCAAGTATATCGATCTACGAGGATCAAGGTAGGTGGTTTTTTGCCCTACGTTGAATGTTTCTGAGTTTTTGGCACAAAAGTGTCGGGTACCCATGTATCAGGTATCTCGGGTTAGGGTTTTGATCCTGTTTTTTATCTGCCTTAGATTGCATGTGTGCTTGAGGTTGTTAGATAATTAATAATTTCTTGTTAGCATATTTGAGGATCACCCCATGGGTGTTTCCCCTTGTTTGGATGTTTACCACCATTTGGCTTAGGTTGCCTGTGAGGCAGACCTTGTTGCATTGCTTGCTTGCCTTGATATAGTTGATTGCATGTATTGCCTACTGTTTATATGCTTTTGATGCATTGTAGCTATTATCCAAGTAGTTTGTTGTACATACTTAGGGATGCTACAAATCGTTTACATATGATTGCTTTTACTCAGGGCTGCGGGAACCTAGTGTAGTTAGACCATAGGGGGAATTGATGTTGAGTGCTTCCTCAGAGGGGCTGTTTAATTATTACTATTACGAGACCGTAAGGGGGATTGACTTTGTGCTCTCTCAGAGGGTCTGATAATTATCGAATCGAGACTAAAGGGGGAATTAGACGTAAGTGCTTCCTCAGAGAGTTTGTAGTATCACTGCAAGACCATATGGAGAATTGACGTTGAGTGCTTCCTCAGAGTGTCTTTGCCTTTGTTCGAATGCTTGACCATAAGGGCCTGCCCACGTGAGACACCCAGAGGGTCATTGTAATAAATATTGTTGGTTGGTTGTGATGAGTCCACCAAGCCAAAGAACAAGCTTGGGTTTGTACTTCTTGTAGTTTAGGTAGTCTGTTGAGATACCTATTGTGTTACTTTCTATGCCTTTGGACTATAGAGCTTTTTGCTATATTCTTTGGTTGATGATTAAATGATTGAATTAAATTAATAAATAAATGTGAATGGAAAATTGTAGGATTGTTTACTTTAGTGTACCCTTGTTTCTCTGCTGCATTTATTTCCATTTCTTTTTCTATATTACTCACTGACAGTAGGGCACAGATCTTTTGGTGGTTGCCTACTGAGATTAGTCTCACACCCTGTTTGGGTCCTTCTTTTCAGCCCAAACAGGTTATATGGTTGCAGGTGTGGATAGGGATTTCGGCCCTTCTACCTCAGGTGCTTGATTGCTGGTTAGAGCTAGAGATCATGGGACCGAGCTTAGGCTCGCGATGCTGCTGGAGTTACTGTTTACTTTTGCTACTTGGGTTTCAGTTGTATTTCAGCACGTTGTTTTGTTTACTGCTTTCCATAGACACATGTGTCATACTGCATCATTATTATATTATACATTGCTTCCACTGTTCAGTTTCAGTTGTCGTGTGTTGTTTACTGCTTCTGCTATTGTTATGTTGTTTTTCTTCCGTCGTATACTTCACCAAATGAGGGCATAGTTTCCCCACCGACTCACCTAGGACCTCGTTGCTAGTCGGAAGCCTATGGCATTTGGGGAAACGCACTTGAGGTCATGTGGAGAACCGGGTACGGGGCGCCAATTGAGTGGCTCTGGATTCGGTCCGTTACATACAGAGAAAACAATTGTAAAACAATAAAATAAAAATGGAAATACTAAATCATGAAAAGAAGTTGAAGTTGTAGGATGACACCCAAAAATATCGTCACCGCAAAAAGCTTAGAACTGACTTTTCTACATAGAAAAGAAAGTTAAAAAATTAGAATACCTTACTGAATTTTCAGAATAAAAAATATGAATGTTAACGTAAAAGAAATATTTGGAAACCAAAATCAAAATAACATAACATTTAGTAGGGGTATCAAACCTTTAATACCAATATGTCACCAAACTTCCCCTATCATAACACTTTTCGTATGGAAGAAATTGTTTCCAGACCCTTAAATTGTTGCACACATATCTGGGAACAAAATGTAGTATAAGGGAGAAAATTTATACAAAATTAGGAGAGCATACCTGTTGTAGAGATGTAGAATATCATTGTTTCGTAATCTGGAAAAATCCAAATGAATGATTGTATTTCCAGGAAGTCGTCATAGAGAATCAACTAAGAAAGCTGGATATGTTATGATAGATTAGAAAAGAAAAATATGTATGAAATAAGTGAAGAACCGGGGGAAAGAAATTTTCATTTATAGAACATGAACATAAATCAAAAACAGAAGAGACGGTTGGAATAACCTTAGTCCACTACAAAGAGAATCGCTGGTGAAAACACAGTGAACATCAATAAATAGACACTGAATCAATCAACAGTTGAGAGTAGAGTAGGTCTGGGTAAATGTAGGGATACCTCCAATATTAGCGACCCAATTCCCGAGCAGAACCTGTCTCGCAGGAATTGATTGATATCGTTCGACGAATGCTAAAGGGAGTCATCGTAGGAGACAGTGAGAGATCAAATTCAACTGCAAATACAGTCACTGGTAATAACACATGAACATCAATGAATAGACTTTGAATCAATCAACAGTTAAGAGTTTAGAAGATTTCGGTAAATGCACGGTTACCTCCAAATCAGGCGACAAAATTACTGACTTGAAGCAGTCTAGAAGGAATCGATTGATATCGTATGAAATCGGTGTATGTTGAAGCGATTTGTTCGGAGTAGATAGACAACGAATCCGTGCACTGAGAACCGTATTTCGACAGCAAGAGACGGAGATGATAGCTACGGTGTAGTCACGGGGAAGAGGGAGGGAGTGCGGCTTTTTGCCGAACGCGGAGGGATGATGACGATTCAGTGAACTGATAACCGTAGTTGGGCAACGCGAGCGGGACTGATCGCTGATTGCAAAGGAGCGTCAATAGCGAGAGAGGGAGAGGTTAGGTAGTGTCTTTTTCCGTCAATGAAGGATGGTGCGGGGAGAGTCGCAGATGGCAGATGGAATCGCCGATAGCCAATGGAGGGGACGTTGTTCTCCAAATGCGAGGGATCGTAGACCACGAGGGAACGCGAACCGAGCTAGGGTTTTCTTGGACGAGGAAGGATGTAGCGGGGCGGAGTCCTCGAAGCTGGATGGAGTCGATGAATTTTGAAGGAGTGCGTGTTAATTAGGGAGCAATGAAGCGTGGAGGGTCGAAGGGAGGGCACGTGGTAGTGGGAAAATCGTAGCTTTAGTATATTTAGTAGATTTACACCCTCGCTTTTTGAGGTGGCATAACAGATATAGGGACACCGGCACTTTGAATTTCATGTATCGTATTATTGTGTGCAAGCGCTTGTACTACACTTATAAATTCATGCTAGTTTGGACATTTAGTTTGTCTAGTAGATATCGTAGTATTTCTTTTGGTATTACTTTCCATTTTCTACAAAAATAAAATCTAGCAGATTTTTACTTTTTATCTTGATTACTGATTTAGACATTATTGATTAATTAATTAAATCATTAAATGTCACCTACTATTTTATCGAATTTTAGGGACCCTCTGTGCTAGAATCGGAATACTCTGCCACTTAAGTATTCTAATGGCAAGGATCCTTGAACTTCCCCTCATATTCTACAAGTTATGGCTACGTCAGAGTTCAAGGTAAACTTTTGACTAGACAACCGCATTAACTTGCGGCTCATTGATCTATTAAGTGAAATCTCACCTTATAAAATCATAAACTTGATTTTCTAAAGTGATAGCAAGTTAGTTATGGCTAATCCTTACTACCAACTTCAGTTAACTCAACTCATCATTCTCATAATAACTCTCCAACAGTAAGAGGCACACTCAGCTATGGCTGACCGAGCACCCTGAACACCTGGTTTTGTTCACATTCGAATGATGGAGGGCGGTTACAACTTAATATTTCTTTAGAGGGTTTTATATTTTTAAATGACGAAATGAAACCATTTCCTATCTCATAATCATGTGCCATGTGATCTCACTCACGATTGACTATTCAATAAATTGAAAATATTCATCGCGTCACATGTTCATTTTATCTGTACGTACATATTTATTATTCTATGTGATCGTGCGTAAACTACACATACATAAAATAATAAACCACGGATAAGTAAAATGATGATGTGACCATGAGCCGATGCTAATGGTTGATCCATTAAGAAAATAATGGATCAATCTAGACCCTAGGGGTAACTCCTCGAGTCGTTTCGCTTGCAACTCGAGTTACAGCACTCACTCATCTGATGCATGGTGTGTCGCCATAGCTCGGTGCGAAGTACGTCACTGCTCGTCTTCGTCATCATACAACAATACTTGCGCGTAAACAAGGGGGTCTCAGGAGTACAACATGCAAACCCTTATACATTTAATGACAAAGACGACTCGTGGA
The DNA here is from genome assembly GCA_963277665.1 of Viscum album. Classification (NCBI taxonomy): domain Eukaryota; kingdom Viridiplantae; phylum Streptophyta; class Magnoliopsida; order Santalales; family Viscaceae; genus Viscum; species Viscum album. The sequence goes on from OY728136.1 coordinate 1,997,560,311, forward strand.
TCGTCATTTATTAAACTAATTATTACAAATCGTTGTTGCAATAAATTAATAAATAAATTAAACATATATCAGACATGCATTGGTCGGTCTATGAATCATGATCAGACAATACGCATTAAACTCGCGTATTAAAATTAAATGCATAAATAAAATTAAACTTGTATTAAATTATTTTTCCGATGTCATTTTATTGAATTAAAAATTCACTCCTATTTTTAATTCAACAATTACGTCATTTGGTTCCATTAATTAATTTAATTTTAATTTTAATGCCAAAAAATTAACTGATTAATTGATTAATTTAACACCTAAATTAAATTAAATTTCTCAGGAATTAAAATTATTATTTCTAAACTATAAATTAATATTTTAATCAATTTAATTTAATTCTAAAATTAAATTAATTAATTAAATTAATTTTATTAACTTCGGGCCCACCATCTACGCAAACTTCAGGGCAAGCAAAGCTGGGGAAGAAGGTCAGCCGGTGTGTCATGCCGGAGAAGGAGCCAGAGTTAGCGGCTGAGGAGGAGGCGTGGGCCGGCCGCGGGGCACTGAGGGTGACGGCGGACTCGCCTGAGAGAAGGGGACGGGAGTAGCCCGCAGCCCGGCGAACCGGCTTCCACCTGGTTCGACATTTTTTTTTTTTTTTTTATGTATTTTCTTATTTGACTTAGAGAAAGCCACCCGCCCCAGAGACTTCTCTGTGTATTTTCCACACTGCCGGACAAATTTTTTTAAGTTAACTTTCAAAAATTTCCACAGCCGACTGCATTACTATTTTTTATTTGATTGTAAAACATTTAACACCCTACAAAATAGGTTTGGAAAAAATTATTAATATTAAAAGACTCACCGGTAGTAAATATCGGGTGGTCGGAATTCACTATTCTGATGACCGGAATATTGTCGGTGATTGGGTTCAAGGGTGAATAATGACGCCGCAATTTTCGGGTATAAAACTAACACATAATATATGTGTGTGTTATTCAAAAATTAAAACAGGCATGATTTATTTCAATTCGAATTTAAAAAAATGATCAGATGGCCGCAAACTGGTCAACTTGTGTCAGATTGAAACACGGTCTACGGCATTGGAATCGAATCGACGCCCTCTGCAGAATTTAATGTAAATTTAATTTTTATTGGCTTGAAATCTTCACATGTCATTCTAATACCAATTGAAAGTTTCGGGGCATGCAACGGAAGCCGGTGGGCTGGGGGATTTAAAAATTTTCACCAGCGATCAACGTATCAACATCATCGTCAGGGATGCACTGCCCTGATATAAGCCTGAGTATCTCGCATGAAGATTTTTAAGCACAAAATAATAAAACCATAAATATCTGGTTAGATCTGAAGTCGTGCTCGACGTCTTCTTATCTCCTGTGATCGCTACTTGAAGAATCTGAAGTCGAATTCCTTTATATCATCCACACATGCTTCAAAAATTTGGAGGAGCACTGATCGTTGAATTTCAGGTACTGGCACAGAAATCTGAGGATGTCTTCAACACTCTGATGATCACTGCATCGTCGTTCTTGCGATGCATAAGGGAGAGCTCGATCCATTCACCTGAATCCAGAGCATCTCTCTCTAGAAAGCGGGAGAGAAGAGAGAAGCTCTCAAGATCTCTCCATGAATAGTCTGTTGGTGAGAGTCTCTCCTCCTATTTAGTGTATTAAGAAATTACACGGAAAGGCTCCTCAGCCACCAAATATTTAACGCATTATGTAAACGATGTATTATGGCTATTGTATTGAGTCATAAATATCATTTATTATTATTATTATCACTTTCTTGTAATAAATATATTACGTGATAATAATTGAGTTATTAACTTGACTTGTCATTCCCGCAAATATTAAATGAACCTTGGATATTTTAAACTAATATTCATTCAAATAATATTTTACCATGTATTTACTTTAAAAATTGTAAATACATATAATAAATAAATTCAATATCAATTATTCTTAACTTGAATAATATGAATTTATTTATTCCTTTGGTGATTGTACATCCTTGGACAAATCTCGGGCCACAATGGTGGGGTCCACCATGTCCTATACCTATTCGCCATGATAGGGCATATTCTCAAATACAATATTGTGTGTGACCCTCTAAGCTCTTATCTCGATAGTAGTGAATAATATTCACAGACCAAGAGTGGAGTCTAGAAACTCATCAAGACCCCTAAAGAGATAAGGAGTAGTCATAGCAATGACAACCAACCCACGAACACGCACTGTGTAATATAATCTCTTTATCTTTGAACATCTCATAAAGCAAGATGCACACCCGTGTCATCGTCCTTTCTTGCTTTATTATTTTTTGATCTAACTGGACGGATTTACCCTCGACCGTTATGGTCATGGTCTTATAAAGGTACTACCATCCTAATCAAGTTGGCCCGAGATATTTCTTCCTCAACCTGAAAGCGAAAATTTTTATCTTGATCATTCAACCAATGTCATACCACCAATGATGCACCCAACACAAGATACCTCGTCACAATTTCATTATTATGGTTTTTACCTTGCATCAAAGTACGCAATCAAGTGGAACACATTGATAATGATCTCAAGTCAGGATATCAATACACATGTTTGTATATAGAAACATCCAATGACACCAAAAACATGTGGTGTTCCTATTGGTGGGTCTTTCCTCATGATCTCATTACTAAAGATCACCAAGAGAAAACTTCATAAGAAGAAGTCTCAATGATTATGAGCCTCCAACACCTGATAATCAAACATCGACTGTGTCCAGTCAGTACGATGTATCTAGACAATAGGACATATATTTAAGATTAATGTCATAATATGTTGAGGTTCTCATTATAGCCTGAGATCTGCTATAACCTTTTTTATACGACAATTAATCTATGGACATTACCATTAAATAGTGGATACAGTAATATCTACACTATAATTGTAAGTATACATCATGTATATCTAACTATACACATGATATGATAATCAAAAGTGCTATATAGTTGGGTCTAGGGAACCCACTATTACATCATGAACATCAAAAACCGGTGGGTATGCTACAGTCTATGCTTATACCTGTATAGAAGTGGGAGTAGATTGTGACAGATTTTGTCATAAGCCTACCAAGAATGATACAAAAACATGATGTTATAGGGGTAATAGAGGATTGACTTCCCACTTCGGCGCACATTATCCATATTAGAGAATCGATCATGGTTTAGGATTTGGAAAATTTGTATATCCGATAAATGATCAGGTTACATGGAGTTACAAGTTCAATTGTATCTGATAGAAACCCCCATTTTACGTCTCGATTTTAGCGATCACTATAACAAGATCTTGGAAGTCAATTGACTATGATCACAACATATCATACATAGATATATGGAAAATTGAAACACACTATTCAAACATTGGAAGATATGTTGAGAGCATGTGTCATGGACTTTGGTGGTTCATGGGATGATCATATTCCTTTGGTTGAATTCTCTTATAAAAACAGTTATCAGGTGACAATACAGATGCCACCGTTTGAGGTTTTGTATGGTTGGCCTTGTTATTCTCCTTTATATTGGTGGAAATATGAGACATCTTTGATTGGTCCTAGTCTTGTTCATGAGACTACAAAGAAAATTCATATGATCTAGAAGTGGATGGCTACGACACAAATCCAACAGAAGTCATAATCATCATCGGTCTTTATCTTTTGATTTTAGTGACCATGTTTTCTTGAAAGTTTCACCAAAACTTGGACATCAATGCTTGGGGAAACAAGGGAAGCTAGTGCCATGGTATGTGGGACCATTCAAGGTTATAGAACGGATTGACACTATTGCATACCGGTTAGTGTTACCACTGAGATTCAGCATTATTCATAACATCTTCCATGTTTCTCAACTAAAGAAGTATCATCCTGATCCACGACATGTGATCAGTTGGGATCATGTTACTCTTAATCCAAATGCAACTTTTATCCACAAACCAGTATGAGTTCTGGACAGGCGGGAAAAGACCCTTTGAGGGAGATCTATTTCCTTAGTGTGGGTTTTATGGTAGCATGGTCAGGTTCAAGAGGAAACATAGGAATGAGAAAATTTTATGCGGGAGCAATGGACTGATTTGTTTCAGCTTCCCAAGGACGGAAATACCAATGGTGGGAGGAATGTAGAACCCCTGGTTTGAGGTACACCATCATTTTATTCCTTTCTTCTTACATGTTTAAAATGGGTTGGATAAAATTTTGGAAGTGTTCTGAGGATTAAAGGGAAAGAAAATTATAGCCTAGCTATAGAACTTATTCACATTGTGAATGGGTTTCACAATGTGAATAATATGGGACAAATTTCATGAGGACATTTCATAGCATGAATTATTTCATTCAGTGTAGTTGGAGAAATACTCGATGTGAAATTGAATCACAACGTGAAAAAAAAATTCGGGGAAAATAATCAAAGGCGACGTGAATATCGGTGTAAGTGTCCTTTTGAGGAATTCTCGATGTGAAAACCTTTCATGTTGTGAATATGTAGATCCCGAATAGTTTTACCCAGCCTATGGGTGTAATATTTCTCATTTGGAATTCTATTCTCCATCTCAACTTCCAGGGATACCCAAGGCGATTCCCAATGAACTTCGACGTCCGAACTCTGTTGGAAATGAATCTTTGAGCATTCGTTTGTGAAATCAAAGATTGTGGTCTCCTCCTTCTTCCTTATCTTGGATCTTCTTGATTTGTTTCTCATGGAACCCTAGATTGTTGTGTATGACTGGATCTATGGGTTTGTATTTGTGGTGATGAGATCTTCTTAGGTTTTAATAGAGGAACAGAAGGAAGAGGTTGATCCGTGGAATTTTTTAAGATCCTTTGTGAAAACATAATCAAGGTAGGTGGCTTCTCTTCCACTCTACCATTCTAGAAATTGTTGGCTTGATCTTTTCTAAATTATGTTTATGCTTGTTATAAATCTCTTGTGGGATTGACTTGGAAAACCCCTGTTAATGTGATTTCAAAAGGTTGGGTTTTCAAAGATGAGATTTTGGTTAAATAAATGTTTTATTGGAAATTTGACATAAAGGTGCTGGTGTGTGTTCATGTTCATATGGGATGGGTAATGTTCAGAAGTACCACCATCAATTAATGATAAACTTGGGATGGATCATGGTCATAAGTACCATTGTCAAATTAGGTCACCAAGTGATAGCTTGGTAGCGGGATGACTCACCACTCATGAGTATAGGGAGTTCTGTGACTGAATGCATCGTGTGTGTGGGAGGGGGGGGGTGTGGAATTATAAAGATTATTCCAAATACTAAGATTTTTTTTTTGAAAATATTTATTTAATGTTTCCCATAAAAGTTTCTTATTCTTTTGATATAAATTATTTATTTACTTCTCGTCTATTTTATATAAAATGTGCTAACTTGCTCTTGACCTAGTGGCGTGTGTTGGGAAGTCTTTTAGGGAAATCCTACTGATTGTTATACTCACCCCTTTCTTGGGAACTTTAGTGCATTTGTAGATGTCTTATACCAAGATACAGGGAAGGGTCATGTGTCATACTTCTCTAGTGTTGATCCCTAACATCATGGTTTGGTTGTTGAAGCTGGAGCTAAGGAGTGTTAACATCTTGGTCTAGGATGGTACCACTTTGGTGTCAATGTATTTTTATTTGGAGTCTTTGCCTTGCACCTTTATTTCCTTTTTTGTTGTACTCTGATATTTTTTTTTGTATTTTTATTTCTTTAAGTTATGATATTGATTATTCATACATCATTTAGAGGTTTGGATGTTTATTATTCAATGGCATCATGTTGTTTTATCTTTAAAGGGAAAATCATACCTTAAAGTTTTCTAAGACCTTGACATTTATTATCAGCCTTTGGTGTCTCAAGGATTCCACCTAAGGCTAGGTTAATTCTTCCCTTTTATCAAGCCAATGAGTTGGGGTGGGGTGTTACACACCATAGGATAAGAGGATATCAAAATGGGTTGTGAACCTGACACAAGATCTATCTTAAAGTCAACTCCTATATCAAGGGGATATCCTATGAAGTCATCTAGGAAGACATCCTAATAGAGATCTGTGACTAGAGGAAAAGTTGACGGAGCTTCCACTGATCCTGATGAAAGATCCAAGCCTTCCATCTACGTTGTGATCATCCTGAGCTTACTCAAGTCTAGACCACCTCTACCTAATTCCAATTCCCATTCTCCGGTAATCACATACTCCTCTCCCTTGGGTAATGTAAATGATACTCGTATCTGATAGCAATCAATGTGAGCTAGAAAAATGGTCAGTCAGTTTATACCAAGAATCATATCAAAGCTCTTCATCTCTAGTATCATGAAGTCCCCCAAATGTTCATAACCAGAAATGACTATAGGACACTTTGGGCATCACTGAAGACTGTTCACTTTCATTCCCAATAGTGTATCGAGGGAAAGTAACTAAGAAGACAACTTGACCGGTAAGTCAAATCCAACAACAAATTGCGCGGATATGAAAGAATAAGAAGCACTGGTGTCAAACAGGGTAATTGACAAAGTAGGGGTGATCAAAACCATACCTCAAATAATAGATGGTCCCTCACCATCATCTTTTGGAGTATAATCCACTTCATAAACATGGTCTGCCTCATCTATGAAACCATGCCCCTAAGATTCATGACCATTATAAGTCATCATCATCAGAGTTTGCTGCAGAGGGCCCTAGCCAAATTGTTGGGTCGAAGATCATGTCTTTCCTCTACCCCTACGAAACATCGGTCTTGAAGCTCTAGAGAAAAACTGTGAAAAATGACCCATCTTGCCACACTGTCAACATGATCTCTAAGGTGTTGTGTATTTTTTATGATAATTTCCGACCCTCCCATGGTTGAAATGTTGTGTAACTCCTCTTTAGGGGGAAGAAGAATCCATAATCTGGTCCACCCACATACCACTACCTTGTTGCACATTCATGGTCTTCCTCTTCCTACTGCCAAAAGAGGAACTAATCAAAATAGTAGGAGGTCCATTTTCTTGAGCACTGAAGGGTGAAAGCAGGCCAATTACTCAATCCACCTCCACGACCTTCTTGATAGTCAAGGCCTTGTGAAAAACCTCTGGGTATGTCTCTTGGTCAAAACTTCATACCTTCTATCTAATTTTGGAATGAAGTTCAATATTGAACTTCCTGGAATTTTTTACCTCACTTTCGGCCATGATCGAAGCAAAGCGGAGAAGCTCTATAAAATGAGTGGAGTATGAAAATACTATCATGGAACCTTATTGTAGCTCTATGAAATATTATGCTTGATCTAGCTTTAGCATGTTGGGGAAGAATTTTCTGAATAAAATGTTCTTGAAAGTCTCTCAGGTGAGACCCTCACATCTTCTAGCTTATCCCATCATGCCCCACTAGCGCTTGGAAGGTTCCTGCAGGATGAATGCTTTCAACTTCAACTTTCGGCCCTTAGTTGTCTCAATGAGGTTGAAGACACCCTCAATGATGTATATTCAGTCCTCTGCATCTCACAATCCTCCAGTTCCCTAAAAGGATAGAGGATCCCAGAGCTGTAAATCTATGGTGTAGTCAACCATGTGTTGGAGTTGGTGGCCTAGAACCAACTACTTTGTACTTTATTTATTAATAAAAACCTTATCACATCTTGATTGTTATTCTGTGTGACAATGCATGTGATAATGTCCTAAGGACAACTGTTGCATTAAAGGGTCATAGCGGATCCCTGCTATGATGAGAACCCAGAAGTGTCATAACATTGTTCTTGAATATATGTTCTATGGTCGGATGATATTATTTGAGGGGGAACAAATAATACAGGTCATTAGGGGTGAGGACTCATAAAACTTTGAGGCACCTTCTCATGGTGTGCGCCCTTGGTAATATCCAGGAGGATATTATGAGAATAAGACCCGCCAGTAGGAAATCCACATTTCATAGTGTCATTGGATGTTCCTATTTGCGGACATGTGTATTGTTCCTTAGACTTTAAGATTATTATTAATGAGTATTAAAACTCGTGCACTTAGATGTATTGACGAAAACTGTGATGACACACTGTTCGCAGTGAGGTAGGATACGTTGGGTGCATCACTAGTAATACTTCATTGATAGATAATGCGAGAAAGTATTTGTCCCTTCCGTTCCACAACAGAAGTAGATATCTCAGGCCCTTTGATGGAATTGATATAGCCTAAATAAATCCATGGTCATGGTAAAGTATGGGCGAGTTCAATTCCAGATAGTCAAAGAAAGAATAATCGAGCACATGGGTTGATGGCACTAGCATGCAACCCGCTTGATTAAAGATATCGAGACAAAGGGATTATATTACACGGTAAGCATTCGTATGAGGTGACACATCATTGCGGCGTTAACTTCTTTCTCTATGGGTGCCTTGGCGTGTTGCTAGACGCTAACCTTGGACTTTAGGCAGGCTCCGCCTAATGCCACTGAGAAAGGGGCCTAGAGGGTCACACACTAAGTGTGTCCATGTATATCAGTTAAATATTAATTTAACAAGTTAAATAAATATTATTCCCGACTGTGGTTTAATAATTATTTAAGGATGCCTGATTTCATTTATTTCGATACTAGTTATTTGAGAGAATATATTGTGGGCGAAATAATACATTTATTAGAGAGTAATGCAGTTACATTTATTTAAGAAATAAATAGCCGTTACTCAAGGACTGACTGAAAATGATTTTTTATTATAAAAAGGCAAAAGCCTTACACAGAATCAACATGTCACGCCATGTATTAATGATTACACGCCGTGTGGTTTTTTCAGTCGGGATTTTGAGGATATAATATTGTTTTATTAAATGATATTTATTATAATCAGCGTGAGCGCATGTCAAGGAATTAATAATTAGACATGGGGGTTTTCAATAAGAGTTAATGAAATAAATGAAACACGTAATGCGTTTGTTTATTGTCATAACTCTATGACCTCAAACCCAATTATAAATATCCTCACAACCCCAACACTTTTCCAATCAATCGTTGTGCACAACAATTCTGGAGAATTCTTTCAAGTCCAAAAGAACTCCTTCCTCTAAGAACGCTCTCAAGACTGAGAGACCAAGGCAATCGAAGGTGGACATCGCAAGCGAATGTTCTTCCACGCTAGAACCCTAAGATCCATTCAGCGACATCTGGAGATACATGGCACACATGTGGATCACCGCTAGAGGAATCCTACACTTGGATTCTACGACGCAACGACGGATCACAGGATCGTGACCGGAGACATCAACGAAGGAAGAATTCCACCAAGGTAATTCTTATGAATTAATTAAATTAATTATAACCAACATATGATGATCCTATATCTATGGTTCTGGGATTACCTCTTTTTTTTCGTTCTTTGCTCTATTCTGAAGATCTGGCATTTTATATCGTGACGGATTTCGGTTTGAATGTTGTTTAACGCTAAAATTAAAGTTGGGCAAACCCACCAATGCGCTTCCGATGCACCCGGAACCTACAAGTGGTATCAGAGGGGTCATATCGTTGCTTATAATTATTTATTTTTTCGTTGATGTTTTACGCATTTAATAATTTAGTTGTTTCAATTCAAGTTTAATCGTTCTGGAAATATGAATCTCAAGATCTGTTCCTCCTCCCTCGTTTCTCGTTCACCTCATAGAAACAAATTTTTCTTTTAATTTTGATTAAAATAAAATAGAGGAACTCATCTAGAGGATCCAAACATTTCTGGTCGTACAACACTAGAATACACGGTGTGTATTCGGAAGTACACGCAGTGTAGTCTAGATTCAATGCATTGACTGATCCGCCAAATTAGGTCGTGTATTGGAGTATACCTAAGTCATTTATGACACCGTGTGTTGACCAGGAACAGGTGTCACACGGTTTTCGGATTACACGCCGTGTGGTCCAACTGAACACGGCGCGTAGTCCCTTCGGGTTTGGGTTGGACCATGTACCTCGTACATGGCTTGCCCAGCTGGAAACCGTGTAACGCGGAGACTACACGGCATGTGTCCCACTGAACACGCCATGTACTCCGAAAATTTCCGAAGTACATTTACACGTCATGTCCCCGGGCATGTACTTCGGATGGACGGTGAAGAAAAATACACGTCGTGTAGTCAAAACTACACACCGTGTACTCACCCAAATTAAGCATATTTATTAAAATTTATTATTATATTATAAAAACCCTTGAGACGTGTACCATGGTGCAGGCGTAAAGATGAGTCACAACACGTGATGGGTGTTTTATATATATGTGTTTAATTTAATATTTGCGTAATGAATGAGAATTCACCGGATTGCCTCCAAGGTATAAGTTACGTACAAAGATAATTTTAAATGAATTTATTTGTTTAAAATTATAATGGATGAGAATCTCAAGGAAATTTAGAAAAAGGTTTAAGATAAAAGGATTGATTAATTAAAGATAATTAATTGATTCGAGCGTGATCTATCTTAAACAAGAACGATTAAAGAATTGAATGCTAGTTTTATTTATGCGTAAATATCGTTGCATGTATGGATGATCATGAGCTAGACCGAGACCTTTGTATGTGAATGGTTTCTTTTAATTTATTTATTTAAATTAAATTTGTTGGCCTGCAAGCCATCTCCTCATTAATATGTAGGGAATGCGCACCCAAGGATTCTTTTATGTAAAAACCCATTTTTACCCCTCACCTGCATGTGAGATAAATGCATATGTAATGGATGGAGCTCCCAAGCTAGTGGAGGCGGCTCAAGTCAGGAGCCAAGGTGAAACCAATCCAAGGAGATATAAAGGTGGATAGGTGGAAAGTTGTAAACACAAACCCAAAAGGTTCAAGGTGTTTCTCCCCTAGGTCTTGGGTTAGTTTATCAACCGCTAGATAAACTAACTAATAGAAAAATCTCATGATCATACCATTTATTTTATTTCTGTCAGTTGCATGGTTTATTTATTGTGAGTGTGTTTTCACGATCACACAATTAATGAATTAAACGAGCATGGAAGATGGAACTAAAATAAAATCGGCTTATACGTAAATATTATCTTAGACATGGTTAATCACTAAAGTATATCCCACTTAATATTAACAAGCATGTAATAAAAGATAATAAATTAGAAATTTACGTATAAGGATAAAATCCCTCAAAAGAAATATTAAGTCGGTATAGCCTTCCATAATCTTGGTTAGAATCGAACCATAGTTCATAGTGCTTGACCAACCCTATTTGGGGTGTTTTCAATTATCGGGGAATTCTAATTTAAGGTTTTGGGTTGACTTGACTTGGTTCACATCAAGGGTTGACTGCCACAGCAGGACTTGGTGTGACCAAGAGGCAAAGGTTGAGGAAATCCAAAATAAAAGGATTTTAGGATTGGGGAGTCCACTCAATGGATCAAGGAGCTGTGAGTTAATGCAGTTGGCATTTGGAATGCCTACCTAAAACCCTTCAAGTTGCTTGACCAACCCTAGTTGGGGTAATGCGCAGGGCAATATGGATCCTTTCCACTAGAATATTCAGGCAACAGAATATTCCGAAGTCAATGGTGAGGGCTATTGGATTTTGATAAAATAGTGGGAGACTAATAAGTATTAATTTATTTATTTGTCTCAGTTTTATAATAAAGTACTAAACCTTTGTTCATTTTAATTTGTAGAAACGGAAAGAAAATAACTTCAAACATATCATTGCGAACCATACTCGAGAAGGAAAACCTTCTCACCGGCACCAATTTCCAAGAGTGTCATAGGTGTTTACGCATCATCAATCGCCACGAGAGGAAATTTTATGTGCTGGAAGAGCCTGTTCCAGTTGCGCCTAGATCAAAAATTATGCCCTTAACTCACCAGGTAGATAAGGACATGGGGCGTGACAAACCTGCAGTCCTTATGGTGAATAAGAGGAAGGACAAGGCAAAGGGACCAAAGACTTATAAACGGTCTGAAGCCCCCGATCACCGTCCCTCCAAGAAGGGGAAGATCTAGAGGCAGGTCAAGGAATGGGAGGCAGTGTGTTTTGCATGTGGCAAGCAAGGCCACTGGAAGAGGAACTGCACCCAGAAGCATCAGGACGCTAAAGGTGAATTCGTTATTGAGTGTAATATTTCTATTTCTATACATTGGGTATTAGATACAGCTTGTGGGGCTCACATCTGTATTCAAATATAGGAACCAAGTAGATTTAGAAATATTTCCAGAGGAGAGGTGGATCTTCAAGCTGCCAATGGCGCAAGGCTGGCTGCGTTGGCTATTGGCGATTACCACCTCTCATTGCCAACTGGCATGATTTTGGTTTTACAAAACTGTTATTATGTGCCTAGTGTTACCAAGAACATAATTTCTGTATCTTGTTTGGATATGGATAGATTTATTTTCAAGTTTGGAAATAAGGGTTGTCTCTTTTATAAGAACAACGTATGTTATAGTATGGAACATTTAAATAATGGTTTGTATATATTAAATTACGAAAACCAAGTGTTGGAAATCGATAACGAAACAAACTCACATGACTCATACATCACCCAGTTGTGGCATCACCGTCTCAGTCATGTGAACAAGAAGCGCTTGACAAAGCTCTGCCAAGATGGCTATTTAGACTCTACTGAGCTAAAACCACTTGATAGATATCATGCTTGTTTACAAGGAAAAATGACCAAGCCGCCTTTTGGTGGACAGGGTAAAAGGGCCACAAAACTTCTAGGATTGGTACACATGGATGTGTGTGGACCATTTCCAGTAGAATCTAGAGGTGGATATTCTTACTTCATTACTTTTACTGATGATTTGAGTAGATATGGATATGTCTAATTAATGAGGTATAAGTCAGAGGCCTTAGAGAAATTTAAGAAATTCAAGAATGAAGTATAGAATCATCTTGGTAAGAAGATAAAGAAACTTTGATCGGATCGAGGTGGAGAATATCTTAACCAAGAGTTCATCGATCTTCTATGGGAGTCTGGGATTCTATCTCAGCTCACTCCTCTTTATACACCACAGTGGAATGGTGTTAGTGAAAGGAGGAACCGCACCTTGTTGGACATGGTGAGGTCGATGATGAGTCATGCAAATCTTCCATTATCCTTTTGGGGATATGCATTACAAACTGCAACATACACATTAAATCGAGTACCAACTAAGGTAGCAAATGGAATTCCATCCGAGTTATGGAATGGAAGGAAACCCACTTTGTTGCAAACACGTGTATGGGGATGCGGGGCGTTTGTTAAGGCCTTCTCAGGCAACAAACTAGCACCTTGGGGCATGAGGTGTATCTTTATAGGATATCCCAAGGAAAAGAAAGGATATTATCTATATAACCCTTCAGACAAGAAAGTGATTGTCGCCAGACAAGACGTCTTTCTTGAGAGGGAGCACATCCTCAAGAGGGATAGTGGGAGAAAGATTGACTTCGACGAAGTTGACGCTCAAGATACACAGGAGTTGGTACAGGAATAAGTTTCACAAGTCCCCATGGAAGAGGTTCCAGAAACACAAGTACTACGTAGGAGCTCAAGAGAGGTAAGGGAACTAGAGAGATTTGGTTTCCTAGTCACTGAGGATGGTGAATCATTATTGTTGGAAAATGATGAACCTCTCTCCTACAAGGAAGCGGTAGAAAGATCAGAAGCTACAAGATGGCTAGAAGCTATGAATTCTGAGATGGATTCCATGTATCATAACCAAGTCTGGGTTCTGGTCGATGAGTCAGTTGATGTAAAGCTCGTTGGATGCAAATGGGTATTCAAGAGAAAGCTAGACATGGAAGGTCAAGTTAGCACCTATAAAGCAAGGCTAGTGGCTAAAGGATTCAGACAGCGTCAAGGAATTGACTATGATGAAACCTTATCACCAGTTTCCATGTTTAAATTCATAAGAATCATACTTGCTATAGCATCTTACCATGACTACAAGGTTTGGCAGATGAATGTCAAAATAGCATTCCTTAACGGGAACCTTCAAGAAGATTTCTATATGAAACAACCAGAAGGGTTTGTGACACCAGGTGAAGCCAAACGGGTTTACAAGTTGCAGAAATCCATTTATGGATTAAAGCAAGCATCCAGGTCATGGAACATTCGATTTTATGAAGCCATAATGGAATTTGGTTTCATTAAGAACGAATGTGAGCCATGTTTTTATAAGTGATTTAATGGGAATGTGATCGTTATCCTAGTAGTATATGTTGACGACATATTACTTATTGGAAACGACATGCCAGTCTTACAGTCAGTTAAGGACTGGTTGAACAAGTGTTTCTCCATGAAGGACTTGGGTGAAGCAGCCTACATTCTAGGGATCAAGATCATTCGTGATAGATCCAAGAGGCTGCTTGGACTAAGTCAGGGTATATACATTGACCAGATACTAAAGAGATTTAGTATGGAACAATACAATAGGGGATTAGTTCTAGTGTCACATGGCCTACATCTTTCTAAGAAAATGTGTCCTCAGACACAACAGGAGAAAGATAGAATGAGTAAGATCCCATACGCTTCGTCTATAGGATCCATCATGTATGTCATGTTATGTACCAGGCTTGATGTTGCCTATGCACTGATCATGGTAGGTAGATATCAAGCAGATCCAGGAGAACAGCATTGGAATTTTGTTAAGACTATCCTTAAGTATCTGAGAAGAACTAAGGATGTGTTCCTGGTGTATGGAGGAGACGAGGAGCTTGTCATCAGAGGGTATGTTGATGCTGGTATTCAGATAGATCAGAACGATCTGAAGTCGCAATCTGGATATGTTTTATGTCTCAATGGAGGAGTTGTGAGCTGCAAGAGTTCAAAGCAGCCAGTTGTCGCTGATTCTACAGCGGAGTCCGAATATATAGCGACTTCTGATGCAGACAAGGAAACTTTCTGGATTCTGAACTTTTTCCAGGAGCTTGATGTGGTTCCTAGCAGTAAATATCTCATTACATTATATTGTGATAATACTGCAGTGGTGGCTCTTACAAAAGAACCAAGGTCACATCAACGGACAAAGCACATACTCCGGAAGTATCACCTCTTGAGGGATTTCTATCAAAGGGGTGAAGATGCAGTGAGTAGAGTGTCCACAAAAGAGAGCATGGTGGACCCCATGACTAAAGGCCTATCTTAGTAGAAGCATGAATATCATGTGAGAGCTAGCATATTAAAGGTTGTTAGCAGTTGGATCTAGTCCAAGTGGGAGACTGTTGGAGTTGGTGGCCTAGAACCAACTACTTTGTACTTTATTCATTAATAAAAGCCTTATAACATCTTGATTGTTCTTCTGTGTGACAATTCATGTGATAATGTTCTAAGGACAGCTGTTGCATTAAAATTTCATAGCGGATCCCTGCTATGATGAGAACCCAGAAGTGTCATAACACTGTTCTTGAATATATGTTTTATGGTCGGATGATATTATTTGAGGGGGAACAAATAATACAGGTCATTAGGGGTGAGGGCTCATAAAACTTTGAGTCACCTTCTCATGGTGTGCACCCTTGGTAATATCTAGGAGGATATTATGAGAACGAGACCCGCCAGTAGGAAATCCACATTTCATAGTGTCATTGGATGTTCCTATCTGCAGACGTGTGTATTGGTCCGTAGACTTTAAGATTATTATTAATGTGTATTATAACTCGTGCACTTAGATGTATTGACGAAAACTGTGATGACACACTGTTCGCAGTGAGGTAGGATACGTTGGGTGCGTCACGAGTAATACTTCATTGATAGATAATGCGAGAAAGTATTTTTCCCTTTCGTTCAATAATAGAAGTAGATATCTCAGGCCCTTTGATGGAATTGATATAGCCTAAATAAATCCATGGCCATGGTAAAGTATGGGCGAGTTCAATTCCGGATAGTCAAAGAAAGAATAATCAAGCACATGGGTTGATGACACTAGCATGCAACCCGCTTGATTAGAGATATCGAGACAAAGGGATTATATTACACGGTAAGTGTTCGTATGAGGTGACATGTCATTGCGGCGTTAACTTCTTTCTCTATGGGTGTCTTGGTATGTTACTAGACATTAACCTTGGACTTTAGGCATGCTCCGCCTAATGCCACTGAGAAAGGGGCCTAGAGGGTCACACACTAAGTGTGTCCATGTATCTCAGTTAAATATTAATTTAACAAGTTAAATAAATATTATTCCCAACTGTGGTTTAATAATTATTTAAGGATGCCTGATTGTATTTATTTCGACACTAGTTATTCGAGAGAATATATTGTGGGTGAAATAATACATTTATTAGCGAGTAATGTAGTTACATTTATTTAAGAAATAAATAGTCATTACTCAAGGAATAATAAATATGGTGGAGGAAATAAAGGAAAGTGGAAAATAAAAGTACACGCCATGTAGTTTTATGGAAAACGAGTACACGCTGTGTATTAATGATTACACGCTGTGTAGTTTTTTCAGTCGGGATTTTGAGGATATAATATTGTTTTATTAAATGAAATTTATTATAATCTGCGTGAGCACATGTCAAGGAATTAATAATTCGACATGGGGTTTTTCAATAAGAGTTAATGAAATAAATGAAACACGTAACGCGTTTATTTATTGTCATAACTCTATAACCTCAAACCCGATTATAAATATCCTCACAACCCCAACACTTTTCCAATCAATCGTTGTGCAAAACAATTCTGGAGAATTATTTCAAGGCTGAAATAACTCCTTCCTCCAAGAACGCTCTCAAGACCGAGAGACCAAGGCGATTGAAGGCGGATATCGCAAGCGAAGGTTCTTTCGCACTATCACCCGGAGATCCCTTCGGCGACGTCTGGAGATATGTGGAACACGTGTGGATCACCGCTAGAGGAATCCTACACTTGTATTCTATGACGCAACGACGGATCACAGGATCGTGACCAGAGACATCAACGAAGGAATAATTCCACCAAGGTAATTCTTGTGAATTAATTAAATTAATTATAACCAACATATGATGATCCTATCTCTATGGTTCCGGGATTCCATCTTTTTTTCGTTCTTCATTCTATTTCGAAGATCCGACATTTTATATCATGATGGATCTCAGTTTGAACGTTGTTTAATGCTAAAATTAAAGTTGGGCAAACCTACCAACACGCTTCTGCTGTGCCCGGAACCTACACCATGGACCTCAGCGCCCCTATGTCCTAGGTAGGAACAAGAAGGAGGGATCCCATCTTAGGTTGACCTATTTCCTGCACCATTGGACCAAGTGCAGAAGCAGGCAGTGGAATATGGGTGCCCTCCGTAGCAGGATTACCCTGACCCACATCATCCAGTGGTCTCATCAATCTTCTATGAGGTAGCATCTTTGATAACATGAAAGGAAATATTTAGAATGTTTAATATATATTCTAATTAGTCTAAGGGATCACAGAAAGGTTTCCCTATGAGTCTACCCATAACCCAAGGTTTAACCCTCCTAGCACTAACCAAGGTTTTCATCCATGCACATTAGTCATAGTCATATATATACAATATAAAAGCATGCCTGAGTTCTACTAATTAATTTCATCCTAGATATATCACAACAGAAAGGAAAAAAAGATATATCATACAACATAGTAAAATTCTATCTAAAAAAGATAACTCAAATCAAGGTATTAAATTAAATAA
Source organism: Viscum album (assembly GCA_963277665.1). Classification (NCBI taxonomy): domain Eukaryota; kingdom Viridiplantae; phylum Streptophyta; class Magnoliopsida; order Santalales; family Viscaceae; genus Viscum; species Viscum album. The sequence continues at coordinate 1,997,577,912 of OY728136.1, forward strand.
CTAATATATAGCATAAAAAAGGTATATATATGGCATGTGATCCTATATTCCTAGTCATGATTCATGAATGCACTCAAAATATCATAAAACTATAATAGTAGTCTCATCAATTGTAACACATAGGTCTATTACACATGTGTTGGCTAGGAACATGGAAACTCCCCTACCCAGATCTCACACACCTATCTCCTTTCTACCATGTCTCGAGTTAGTCCAAAAAGAAGAAGAAAAGAAAACTATGATCTGATACCATTTTGTAACACCCTAACCCGAACCATTGGTTCTGATCCGAAGAGTCACACGACATCTGACAGCCCCATTGGGCATTGTTAGTTCCCTATGGTGCTATGCAAAAACAAAATTTATAAAACTCAGACAATCCTTACTCAAAATGTAGTACTTGGTAAGTCCGGGTGTCAAACCCATAAGTAAGATCAATATGTTCTAAATTAATTAAGAAATTGAAATTTCAATTGATTGGTTGTTTGCAATAAAAGATAAAAAATAAATATTGGGTTGTGAATATCAAGATTGGTGGCATGCTAGGTTCAGTGATTTTCAGGTTCATGTGCTAAGGATTTACTTGAAAGTGTATTTATTCAGTTTTGGTGTCGGAATTGGGTCAGAAGGGATCCCTGGTCTTGGTATCCCATCCTAGTCCTATGATCACACTTTTGGAATGGTCATCTACTTAGCGCAATCACAGAAATAGGCGACCTGAAACCATGTTTAAACATAACTAACCTAAGTTGCACAATGGTCATGGGAAAAGTAGGATAATTAATTTATGTAATGAAATTAAACACTTCAAAGCACACACAATTATCATGCAATACGAAAAAAATATGAATTGGAATTGAAAGAATGAGTTACAACAATCCAAAAACATGAATAATGTAAATAAATAATCCATATGCACATCACCCGACACTAAGGGACTACTCATTCATGATGGAGGCGAGCAGCATAGTTACCTGAGAAAGAATGGCAGTGAAGAATGACTCTGGATTGTCACCTATGGTCTGGAAGACGTCCTTTGATGTTCCTTGGATGCCTTTTCCCTAGAGTATCTTGGATGGGTGGCTGAAGGTCTTATTTATAGGTGTTTTCCGTCCAAACCTGCAGTCTGCATCACATGTTTTTTCTCTACGCATCAACTCCTACATGACGTGTACTTTTGGAACATGACGTGTACCTCAGATCCAGTTTTTCCTCCACTGTGTTGATTCCACACAAATCTTGTATGCTAGTTTGACTATCATCATGTCGTGTACTTGTGGTACACGACGTGTACTTGAAGTTCAAAACATATTCCGTCGTCACGACTTTTCCAGTGTAGATCTGCCTCATATGATATGGTCACAACGTGTACTTGTGATACATGACATTTAATGCATTTTTCTTTAGTTTCCAGCTCCTCTTCTCTCTCAAAAATCTGGTTTCGCACCGCTTCACTTCGCTCGTGGCACAAAAGCTCATTCGGATCATATTTCCTCTCCTTTTCATTCCTTTTTCACAAATCTGTTATTTCATACCAAAAAACATAAAATAAGTTAATTTTCTCAACACTTGGAAAAAATATAATTTAAATACACAAATCATCAGATTACAATACTCTAAAATATATGCATGAAATACACGTATCAACCTCATGTGCACCTCCCTGTATGCAAGAGACCGCTGACTAGCAGCGGGGGTTTGAACGTCGTCAGTGGAGAGACTAAACCCTTAGCATCATGTCCTTGAAAAAATAACAATAATAAATATAATATAATATCTCATAATAATAATGTGGAAGGAAAATAATATCAAATGGAATACACGTCATAAAAATAAATAAACGGGCTCTGAAAGTGGAAAGTCAAACCAGAGTAAATGTGCAGGCAGGTAAATAAATAAAAGAGTGATATCCTCAAGAGTACATCATGGTACCACTCCCAGCTCCATGCTTCATAGATCAACTATCTACCATGGGACCTTTTCCCTTACTTGGATCCCTATACATGAAGTTTGCATGCACATCAAAATGATCATACAGGGTGTGAGTGATAAAACCCAGTAGGACACCACCAATGCATCCTTAAAAAATATGCACATGTATACTGGGTATATGTCATGACAATAATAAATGCACAAGAAAGCATAACAATCATATACCAAGCACCTTCATGCTAACCAAGCCACCACAATCTCCAGTTGTACCTGCTTCAACTCCATACTGAAAGGATGAATGGAGATATAAAAAATGATCAGAACTAGACACAAGGTTATCGAACTGTCACCCAACATCCTCAAGGCATCAAGTGGACATGCTACTTAGAATCTGCAAGGAATCGAGTTTCAGTAGGTTCCTCGGTATCCTCATGGAATTGAGTTTCAGTCGGGCCACAAGTCTATCATGCTCCCACCCCATGTACGAGTCTATCATCTTCACTATCACACGTCATGTGCACTTCCCCTCTAAGGGTAAACATACCATGACAATCCACCTGTCACGGATTCCAAGAACTAACCTTAAAAGGTAAGATAACACACAAGAAGTTAGATCATGATAAAACAACATAGCATGGAATCATGAGAAATATAGTAGCATCATCAACATATGAATCAACATCAAGCATTGTAACAAGATACTATAGAAATTCCCATGGAAACAAGGATCATATATGGGTATCATGGAAGCATACACACCTCTACATAATAACTATCAATCAAAAACACAACCATGCCAACACATGAATCATACCATGACAACAAGTGTATATAAGAGCCCAAAATGGTGAGGAACTTCCAACCTCAATATTGTTGATGAAAGAACTCCAAATTTCATCAAAGGATTGAGAATTGAACACATTACACACCCACAAAGAACGATCTCACATGTTAAGGATGTCTATTTTGGTTCTGATTCAACAAGAAATAAGTTTATAATAGAGTCTCAAGAAGAAGTCATTTCAATAACATGATTTTAGAATCACATACCTTACTGTGTCCATCAATAGAGTCAAATTCAAGGTATGTCAAAGGTAGGGAATCCAATTCATCGGATTCATCATTGATTGAAGAATGAATCATGAATTCATCATGTATTCTAGAAAATGGCCTCGAGTCTAGCCAATGATCATTGATCCATCATCAGTTCATCAATGGAAAAAATATTCAAGATGAGAATCAAGAAGAAGATGATCTCATAATGATCATTCTAGATAAGCTTACCAGAAAAAATCCACCGTTCTTGAGAATTTTAACTCCAATCAAAGGGGTTGGCGTTGACACATTGAATCCTCCACAAATCTACCAAGAGACTATCAATGGATTAAATTTTTATCATTAATCTACTAACAAGAAGAGTTCTAGGAAGATGATTCAAAAACACATACTCGTACAACATCTATTGTCATTGGTAGATCTCGATCTGGTCAAGAAACATTGTCAACAAACTAGATCTGCCACCAATCTATGAAGAAAGGGATAATTTATCATATAATAATGATAGAAAACACATATTCATCATAGGTCTATGATCATATCACAAAAGGAAGAAGGATTTAGAATATATCTAGATAAAACTCACCATTCATGGTTGTTGGAGTTAGTGTCCTAGGACTAAATTTTTATACTTTGATTACATGTATATTCAATGAATTTAATATTTATAAAACTTATTACTATATATTGTTCATTATTCTGCATGACTCTAATGTAATAATATCCTAAAAGTATACATCACATTGATAAAGTCATAGTAGTTCCCCACTATGATGTGAACCATGGAGTATTATGATGATATTATTAAATATAGTTCTGTGGTCGGATAATGTACTATGATGGGACACATAGTATATAGTTTTTTAGGTGTGAGTACTCGTAAGTAGATGGGGATTCTTCTCATTAAGTTTTCACTTAGTAATCTCCAAGATGGAATATTATGAGAGCAGAACCTCCAATAGGAATTCTACATGTTTTGGTATCATCAGATATTCCTATCTACGAGCATGTGTAATGGTCCTTAGACATTAATATTATCATTAATGCATTCCATGACTCACACACTTATATTTACTGATAAAAAACATGATTCTGTATGTTTGCGACGAGGTAGGGTGCGTTGGGTATGTCATGATTGACATTTCATTAATGGATAAGTTGAGAAAAGATTTTTCCCTTTCATATTTATAAAAGATGATATCTCATCCCTTTGATTAGAATAGAACTGTCATAGTAAATCTCATGGTTATGGTGTAATGAAGTGTTTATTTCAGATAGTCAAAGAAAGATGTATCGAACATGTAGGTTGGTGACACAGATGTGCAACCTGCTTGATGAGATATTATGTTTAAAGGATTATATTACACAGTGAGCATTCGTAAGTGGTTGTTGTCATTGCGATATTAAGTTATTTCTATTGGGTGTCTTAACCCATTGTTAGACAGTAATATTGGACTTTAGGTAAGTCCGCTTAATGTCAATGAGAAATAATCCAAGAGGGTCACATAGTAAGTGTTTATGATGATCTCAATTAAATTCTATTTGAATTTAATTAATTGAATAAATATTATTCTCGAGACTGAGGGATAATTTTATTCGCATTTTATCGATTGCAAATATTTATTAATGAATGAAATATTTAAATTAAATATTTATTAGGATGTTAAATAAATGAAAGAAGAGTTTGAATGGACCAAGACCATATCCAATGACAAATATTAAATGATAATTCAGATAAATAATATTTGTTGATGCGTAAATAGGTGCATAGAAAAAATAAAAATATTATTATTATGTGGCATGGGGTTTATTAAAGGTTATAATATTTTTTGAGGTCCAGTATGCAATTAAATAATATTTTTAACCTAAACCCTAGCTCTATAAATAGATGGTTATTTCTATTGCGTATTGGATCAGTGTGCAATCCAAAATAAAAAATAGAGAATTGTTGCGAACAATGAATTCTCTCTTGACTGCCCCTTCTCTCTCCCTCTTAAGAACAAGAAACGTAAGAGATATTCCTTAAAGATCAAAGGATGAACGATCAACATGAATAACGCAAGACAATCAATTTTTCATGCTAGCACTCAAAGATTGATTTATGTTACTCGGAGATCATAGGAGCACGTGTGGATCACCCCTAGAGGGATTCTATCATTGGATCCTTATAGCTCAATAAAGGAAATCTGAAAGGATCTTTTCGGATCATCAACATTCACATCGAAGAAAGATCCTAAGCTTAGGTATTAGTTTCTTCCATATCTAAATAAATTAATTATAAATTTGATGTGCAATATCATCACTCGTGGTTTTGGGAATAGAAATATTAAAAGAAAATTTAATATATCGCTCACCATTGCATGCTTCTGTTGCACCCAGAACCTTCTAGTGGTGTCAGAGGGGTCACGTTTAAATTTATAATTATTTATTTTATTATTGATCCATATGAAATCGTGGTTGAATTTTCATTTCATATTATTATTTATTTAATCTATTTTGAATTAATAGGTCATCAACATATTAATCATGTTTTTTTAGTGTTTCATTTTCTTAAAGGTCTAAGAACATATAAAGAATGATCAGAGATTCCATTGGGAACTACCAAATTTTTAGCTGGGAAGACAGGGTTACATAGCATGTAGCTAGAGCACACGTCATGTACCTTAGTATGCTACACCTGGACATGCCGCAGGATACACGAAATTCCACATAGTTATTGCATGCAGTGTACACCACATGTTTATCGGACAACTAGGAACAAAATTGTCGGATTACACGGAATGTATACGGTGTACACAACATACAATCTACACGGGTTAGCAATGTAAATCATGCAATCTGTGTGGTCATTATACATGGTCAAACCATTTGATACTAAAAACCTGAAGCATTTATGATATACATGACGTGTATGCGGTGTACACGACATGTAGTTCATCAATTCATGTGTTCGAGTTACGTTTCAAGTCCTCGATCTTGTTATCTGGACACATGATATTAGAGATACAAAGCGTGTAGCTAGAAACACACGACGTGTAGTCTCTCTACTGAGAACACATCGAGTCTTTTGGCGGGTTTCATGGGCCCGTGACATTCAGATAACACAATGTGTAGCTGGCTTATACACGCCATGTGATCCCACCGAGATACACACTGAAGACCCAGGTGAGTATCTCAGGCACACAACAGGTGGATACACGACATGTAGATGGCATTTACATGTCTTGTAGTCTATCTGAGTCAACATGTCAAAGCCCTGGGCATGTGACCTGGATACACGGCAACAGAGGAACACGACGTATAGCTGGATAGTACACGTCATGTAGTCTCCCAATTACTGGCATAATTAAATTATATTAATTTGAAAATTGAGGCATTAAAACCATATTGTTTTGATTGGAACTTTAAGTGTTTGATAATTTAATAAGGGTTTTAAATAATTTTAAATACACAGTTAATTTATTGTAATAAATCTGTAACTATTGGTTCTTCCATTTATTTTTCATTAATGCCTTAATGATGGTTATCTCAAAATGAATTTGAATTGTCATTAAGATGAATCAGAAAATATTAATTAACTAACTAACTAACTAACTAATTAATGCAACACGTTTATCTTAATAATAAAAAATGAATAAAGAAATGAATTTCAGCCATTTACTTTTGAATATACGTTGCATGTATGATCGTTCATGAGCTAGACCAAGACCAGTGTATGCGTTGGCATTTATTTAATTTAATTTATTGTATGGGTTTGTAATTATCTATTGTCAAATTAAATTTGATGGTCTGCAAGTCATCCCTCCCTCCATTATTATGTAGGACCTACATGTCCAAGGATATTTATGCAATCCCATTTTAATTAATCTTTTGATTCCCCTCACCTGCGTGTGAGTTATAAATACTTGTAATTAATAGAGTTTTCCGAGGCGTGTGCAGGCGGTTCAAGATGGAACCACAATTATGTCAACCCAGGAGATACATGGGTGGATAGGTGGAATGTTGTAACTCATTCCAAGATAGAAAATATGAGTTATTTCTCCTAAATAAAAGATTGATTTAATGTCCACTCATTAAATCTACCATTAGATAAGCTCAAGATCGGTTCATTTATTTATTTATTTATTTTTGTTTACGCATTATTTATTTTATGGATGCAAGACCATGATTACATAAATAAATAAATTAATGTGAAAAGATGGAATTTAAATAAATGGATTATGCGTAAATGTTTTATCCAATATGGTTGATTAATTAACATCCACTTAATATTAACAAGACATGTAAAGGATAAAACAAGATAAAATTTATGCATAATTAATTAAAATCTCTCAATATAATATTAAGTCAAACTAATCCTTCCATTACTTGATTGGGAATGAAACCATAGAACTAAGTATAGTATATGGGCAAAGTCTGGACACTTACTTTTAAATGGGAGTTCTCATGAGAGTTTTGGGTTGACTTAACTGAACTTGTATTGAGTTTAACGGTCAAAGTTTGTTCAATACAAATTTAGAGGCAAGTTTTGAGGAAATCCAAGTTAGGATTTCAGGATAAGGGAATCTACTCAACATATCAAAGAGTTGCAAGATCGTATTTGGAAAGACCACCTATCTAATTACTTTCTTATAATTTTCATGGAAAAATTCAGGATCATTAAGAAAATTAATAGGAATCCTTGCAACTAGAATGTCTTAGAAACTAGACATTCTGAGTTCAATGGTGATGGATATTGAGACTTGATAAAACAGTGCGAGATTTAATTAATAAAATCAACTAATTTATTATTTCCCACATAATTTGTAATCAATAAAAATTAATACTAATATGCTCTTTAATTGTGGAATAAAATGAAAATATCATCGTCCACATTATCCCAACGATCAATGCTATAGAAAGACAACCTCCTCACTGGAAATAACTTCTAGGAGTGGTTTAGACGCTTTCAGGTTGTGCTATGCCATGAATAGAAATCTTACGTGTTAAAATCCTCCAATGCATGATCCGCCTTCTAAGGAGGTGAGTGGTGAAGAGTTCATTGTCTACGAAAAACATTTGAGTGGCACGGTCAACATTCAATGTTTGATGCTTTCATCCATGTCTAGTGAACTCATGAAGTCTCGTAAAAACATGGATGTGTATAGCATGCTTAAGAACCTTCGTGGTCTTTACTAGGAGAGAGTTAGACATGAATGGTTTTATATCTCCAAGGCGCTCTTTCAAACCAAGGTTGGAGAGGTTTCCCCAGTTGGGCCTCACGTAGTCAATCCCATTGGCTGTATTAAGCACCTATAGTTTATAGGTTTTAAACTCCCTGAAGAACTGGGAACCTATCTCATTCTTATATCACTCCCTCATAGATTCTCCAACTTTGTTGTGAATTTTAAAATGAAAAAAAATTGAAAGGTATCTACTAGATCTTCTTACTCTCCTTCACCAAGTAGATAAGGATACGAAGCGTGAAAAGTCGTTCATCCTTATGGTGAACAAGCGGAAAGGGAAAGATAATATATATAAGTTCAAAGATTCTTTACGCCCTTCTAAGAAGAGGAAGATCAAGGGGAAAGCAAGGGAACAAGATGTTGTCTATTTCGCATGTGGCAAGAAGAGTCATTAGAAGAAAAACTGCACCCAACCAAAGAAGAAATTGGAAGCTTCACATGCATTTTTTATTGAGTGTAATTTATCTATTTCTACAAATTGGGTATTCAATAAAATTTTTGGTTCTCACACGTGTATTAAAATACAAGAACCAAGTAGATTTAGAAAGATTAACCGAGGGGAGGTAGGTCTATGAGCAACCAACAGAGCTAAACTTGTTGTAGCTATGGGAGACTACCACCTCACATTGTCATCCAGAATGATCTTGGTTTTGAAAGGTTGTTATTATGTGTCATTTGTTACCAAAAACATTATTTCTATAACCAGACTTAATATAGATGGATTTATTTTCAAATTTGGGAATAAATGTTGCTTCTTTTATAAATATAGCTTTTTTATGGCAAGACACATTTAAATAACAGTCTTTATGTGTTGGATTGCACGAAACAAGTAATAACAATCAATAACAAAGTTACTTCACATGACTCATACCACACTCAACTATGGTGTCATCTCCTTGGTCATGTAAATGAAAAATGTTTGACTAAATTACATCAAGATGGATATTTAGATTCTTTTGAACTGAAAGTACTTGGTTTATGTCATGCAAGTTTACAAGGAAAAATGATCAAAGCCCCATTTAGTGGGAAAGGTGGAAGGGCTAAAGAGCTTCATGAATTAGTTCATACTGATCTATGTGGACCATTTCTTGTTGAAGCAAGGGGTGGGTACTCATACTTCATAACTTTTACTGATGATGTTAGTAGATATGGATATGTCTACTTAATGAGGTATAAGTCGAATTCTTTTGACAAATTTAAGAAATACAAGGATGAAGTTGAGAACCATCTTGGTGAGATGATTAAGAAACTCTACTTAGACGATGGTGGAGAATATCTTAATCAAGACTTCATTGATTATTTACGAGAGCTCGAGATACTATCTTAACTTACTCCTCTTTATATGCCTTAGTGGAATGGTGTAAGCGAAAGGAAGAACCACACCTTGTTAGACATGGTGAAATCAATGATAAGTCATGTGAGTCTTTCATTATCCTTTTGGGGATATGCTTTACAAACAACAATATACGTACTAAATTGATTTCCAACTAAAGCAACAGACGATATACCATATCAATTATGGAATGGAAAGAAACTTGTGTTGCCTTACATGTGTGGGGTTGTGAAGCGTTTGTTAAGCCCTCTTCAGGTAACAAGCTTTCACCCTAAGACACAAAGTGTATCTTTATAGGATATCCCAAAGAAACAAAGGGATACTACTTATAAAATCCTTCAAACAAAAAGGTTGTGGTTGATAGACGACCCACATTTCTTGGGAATGATCTTATATCTAAAAGAGATAGTGGGAGCGAGATAGATTTCAATGAGGTCCAAACTCAAGAAACACAAGATTTGGAACAAGAACAAATTCCACAAATCCTTGTGGAAAAATTGTTCGAGAGACACAAGTATTACATAAGAGTACTAGGGAGGTGAGAGAACCAAAACGATATGGTTTTCTAGTTACCGAGGATGGTGAATCATTATTGGTTGATAATAATGATCCTCTAACCTATAAGGAAGTAGTAAGTGGCACAAATATTTTCAAGTGACAAGAAGCCATGAATTCTGAAATGGATTCAATGTACCAAAACAAATTATAGATTTTATTAGATCCTTCAGTGGATGTAAAACCCATTGGTTACAAATCGGTATTCAAGAAAAACTGGACATAGAAGGAAAATTCAGTGCCTATAAGACACGACTGGTTGCAAAAGGGTTTAAACAACATTAAGGTATTTCTACAACAAAACCTTTTCACCAGTTGTAATATTGAAATCCATCAGAATTCTACTTGTCATTGCAACTTACCATGACTATGAGATTTGGAAAATAGATTTCAAAACATCCTTCCTTCACAGGAATCTTAAAAAAGATGTTTATATGACACAATTCGAAGGGTTTGTGACTCTAAAGTATGCCAACAAGATATGCAATTTGCAAAAATCCATTTATGCATTAAAGAAATCATCTAGGTCATAGAACATTCATTTTGATGAATCCATAATGAAATTTGGTTTTATAAAGAATGACTATGATCCTTGTGGTTTAGTGGGTGTGCAATCATTTTTTAATAGTATGTGTTGATGACATATTACTCATTAGAAATGAAGTATCAGTCTTACAGTCTGTTAAGGCATGGTCGAATACATTCTTCTTTGTGAAGGACTTGGGTGATGCATCATATATTCTTGGGATCAATATCTATCGTGATAGATTTAAGTGGTTGCTCGTCCTAAGTCAAAGTATATACATTGACAAGATGCTAAAGAGATTCAGTATGGAACAACCCAAGAGGGTATTTTTGTCAATGTCACATGGAATTTATCTTTCTAGGAAAATGTGTCCTCAAACACATGAGGAAAGAAATAGAATGGAAAGGATTCCATACACATCAATGATTGGGTCAGTCATGTATGTTATGCTATGTACTAGGCTAGATGTCGCTTACGCATTAAGTGTGGTAAAAAGATATCAAGCTAACCCAGGTGATTGTCATTGGATGACAATCAAGACTATCCTTAAGTATCTGAGATGTACTAAGGATATGTTTGTAGTTTATTGAGGAGATGAAGAACTAGTTATCGGAGGATATGTAGATGCTAGTTTCCAAACTGGTCAAGATGACATGAAGTCACAAACGGGATACATCTTCATTTTGAATGGAGGTGTTGTAAGTTGGAAAATCTCAAAGCAGATTGTGGTCGCAGATTCTACAGCAGAGTCCGTGTATATTGCGGCTTTTGGGGCAGCTAAAGAAGTAGTATGGATGCACAACTTCATCCAAGAGCTTGACATGGTACCTAGCAGTAAAGATCCTATCACTGTGATAATAATGCAGCGGTGGCTCTCGCAAAAGAGCTAAGGTCACATTAGAGGACGAAGCACATACTTCGAAAGTATCATCTCTTGAGTGATTTTTCTCAAAGAGGTGAAGTTGCAGTGAGTAGTATTTTCATGGAAGACAATGTGGCGGCCCCTTGACTAAATCCTTGGCTTAGCGAAAACATGATTATCATGTGAGGTCTGGTGGACTGAAATTCGTAGGTAGTTGGCTCTAGTCCAAGAGGAAGTTTGTTGGAATTGGTGTCCTAAGACCAGTTGTTTGTACTTTGATTACAATATATTCGATGTATTAAATATTGATAAAACTTATTATTACATATTATTCATTATTCTGCATGACTCTAATGTAATAATGTCATAGGATATACATCATATTAATAAGGTCATAGCAGTTCCCCGCTATGACGAGAACCCTGAAGTGCTACGACGGTATTTTTAAATATAGTTTTGCAATCGGATAACGTATTACGATGAGGCGCATAGTATATAGACTTTCAGGTGCGAGTACCCGTAAGTAGATGGTGTTTCTTCTCATGAATTTCACACTTGATAATCTCCAAGATGAGAGATTATGAGAACAAACTCACTGGTAGAAATTCTGCATGTTTTAGCGTCATCGGATATTCCTATCTATGAGCGTGTGCGATGATCCTTAGACTTTAAGATTATCATTAATGCATGTCATGACTCACGCACTTAGATTTGCTAACGAAAGTTGTGACACCATATGTTTACGGTGAGGTAGGGTATGTTAAGTGTGTCACGATTGACATGTCATTAATGGATAAGTCGAGAAAAGATTTTTCCCTTCCATATTTAGGGAAGTTGATATCTTGACCCTTTGATTATAATAGAACTGTCACCCTAAACTCCATGGTCATTGTGTAATGGTGTGTTTATTTCAAATAGTCAAATAAAGATGTATCAAGCATATAGGTTAGTGACATAGATGTGCAACCTGCTTAATGAAATATTATGATAAAAGGATTATATTATATAATGAGCATTCGCATATGGCTGTCATCGTTTGGAATGTGACCATTGTCGCCTATCGACCGTTCAAAGGTCCGATGCTTTACTAATGTGTATAGCGGTGGTCGGGTCGAATCCTCGACGATGGTATTTTTTTACAGTCGATTGCTTTTGATTAATTTGTATTTTTAATGGGTTTTTTTGCAGAGCTTAGATGAAATGATTGATTAATGAATATTGATTTAATAATTTAATAATGATTGGGGTGAGTTCATAATCAGAGAGTTAAGCTTGTAATGTCCTGACTTTGCTTTATATTGCATTAAATTAACACTCACTTCACAAGATGACTTTGATTGGAATTCCTAAGTGTTAAGGCTTTAATCCAAGCCTTAAATTAATAGGGGTTCTAATCTCAATCAGTACTTGTTTATAATAGTGTATTTATCGTTCCAATAATATATGGAATTCACACGTTAAATAAAACATGTCATTAATTCATGACATTTTAAGTTTAACATACACAATGTTAACCTAAAGAATACTCAATCAGTAAAATCTCTCAATCACTTTAAATTCCCTAATTATTACTCACCCAATGGTAGATTTACTCGGCCATTTATATTGATAATAATCCAGTTAAATATTTTTTATGTAAGGGTGTAATTCTGGCCCGGCGGCCCGAAAGCCCAAGCAGCCCGGCCCGGCAAAGCCTGCATTGGGCCAGGCCGGGCTTGGGTCGTAGGTTCATCGGGTCGGGCTTGGGCCTATCCAAAAAGGTCTGCGGGCTCATCTAATGATGTTCGTGCACGTCCCCCAACCTCATTAATTTTTTTAGTATGTTCCCACTTGCATATATTATATATACTATACATATATAAATATATTTAGAAAAAAATAATAATAACCCACCCAGCGACGCACCCCTCAACCCCTAATTATTATTTTTACAATTTTCTCGTATTATAATCATTTAACATTATATATATATAATAACTTATTATATATTAACAAAAAAATAACACTCACTCAATGGTGTTCGCGCACACCCACCAACCTCATTAATTTTTTTAAATGTGATGAAACTTGCATGTGTTTAAAAAAATTAAAAAATGCTTTAAACATATGTTAAAAACGGTTTAAATAAAAACGTTTAAATAAAAAATAACAAATGCTTAAAAAAATTATAAATAAGTTAAAAAAAAATAAATGTAAATAAATGTTTTAAATATATGTTAAAAAATGTTTAAATAACAATGTTTTAAATTCACCCACTGATGCACACCCTCAACCCCTCTTTTTTTACAATTTGCACATAATATATAGAGATTCACATATATAAATCTATTTAGACAAAAAAAAATAACATATCCATCCACTGTAAAATGTTAATAAAAGATAAAATAATCATTTTTACAAAAAAAACATGTCAAGCATTTAAAAAAAATACATCTAAAAAACATGAATTTAAAAATAAATGTAAAAAAAACATTTTAAATAAACGTTAAAAAAATGTTTAAATAAAAATGTTTAATTTTTTTTAAAACAAACATTTATTTTGAAAATAATAAAAGTTCACCATGGCTCGACTCGAAAAAAGCCCAGCTCGGCCCGAAAAAGCCCGACCTGACTCAATGGTTTGAGTCGGCCTGAGGCCGGGCTCGGGCCGCCTCATGGGGTTGTACAGGTTGGCCCAGCCCGGCCCGAATAGTGGTCAGCGTCTCGATTTTTTGCAGGGTAGGCCCAACCCGGCTCGGCCCGTGCCGAAATTACACTCTTAGTTTAATGGTGATGAATTGTAAAGAGAACAAAAAGAATGGGATAAGAAAAGAGTTGTGCACCAAACAGACACACGAACGGTGATGAGAGTTAAAAACGGACATTTGATTGGATGAGAAAGCAAAAAAAGTGAGTGATTTTCAACTTGATTTAAATCATTTTAAGAACATTAATATTACAAAACATAGGGTGAATGATAATAAGAGATAATGAGAAAGAAACATGCATTAAAACAAAATTACAAATACAAACACTTATGAGATTACATACGAAAAAATGCAAAAGTAAATCAAAAGAAGCACGGAGGAATGATATCTCAAGTAGAAACTTGAGTATGGAATATCCTCTCAAGCCTTTGGCAGAGCCTTGTGAAGTTCCCAATTAGGATCTAAGTATCACTGAGAGAGGGAGGGGATGAATCAATGATGTCTTTTTCTTTTTATGTTTCCTTCTTTTTGAAACAACATTCGCCTCCTGTTAAAGAGTTTCTTCTCTGGTGAACACACACAACCACAAGAACACAATATTTACAAGGTTCACTACTCAACAAAAGTAGCTACGTCCTTGGTATGGTACGGAAATAATCCAGTACCACACAATCCACTAGAAAACAATCATTTGATGTGGAATACAATGAGTAGGATATACCCTTACACTCGTGTAGCACTTGGAAAACAATCTGCAAGTGTGTGTGCACCCTCTTAGCACAAATAGAGAATTACAGTATTTCAGTGCTTCTTTACAATTGAACATATGTATTCACTGAAGTACAAATCTTCACTTTCTTATTCAGAAGCCGATAAGAACTATCTTACGCACAACTGAATACGTGTGAAGACCACAATTTTTTCGCGCAGCCTTTAGAGTACCTTGCGCGTAAAAATTTCCTTTTGGCGCGAAAAACCTTTTTCGCACAGCCTCCTTTTTTCGAGCAACTTTCCACTTTTCGCGCAACTTTCCACTTTTTCACGCACCTTTCCTCTTTTCGTGCAAACCTCTTTCTTTTCGCGCAACTCACTTAGCGTATAATTTTACACACTTCAGAGCTCAAGATTTCTCTAAGTGTCGAGCCACACACAATGAGAGGGGGTCACCTCGTATTTATAGGCCTTTTTAACTCCACACAAAAAACTCTAATCTGCGAGTAAAACCCCCTTTCGTGCGCGTAAAAACTATATTACGCAACTTCATATTTTGTGCAATGCTCCAATATTTCGCGCACCTCGTGCCTTAGCCAATTTTCGAGCTTTTGATCTCGAAACACCTTTTGCGCGAAAAACTTTATTCCTCTATTTGGCGCACCACGCCAATATTTCGTGCAGCCTTTATTTTTCGCGCAACCCGTTGATGTTTCACGCACCGCTTCATTTCTCGCTCATCCCGCTCATATTTCGTGCACAACTTTATTTCTCGCGAATCCCGCTGATATTTCACACACCCCTTTATTTTTCGTGCATCCCGCTGATATTTCATGCATCCCGCAAATATTTCGCGCAACCTTTTTATTTTTTGCGCATCCCGCTGATTTTTCGCGCATCCCGCTACTATTTCGCACAGCCTTCATTTTTTCGCGCACTGCATGCCTTTGTCATTTTTTGATGTTCTGACCTTGAATCATTTCTTGCACGCAAAAATCTAAACCATCTTCAATCTTGCGCGCAACATCCATTGCCAAAAACACATTTCTTCATCTCCCGATTTTCAGGCCCTAAAATTTGGCAAACACTGGAAAACGGCGCCACCTTAAACTGTTCTTTTGTGCCGTTTCCAGATTGTCTATTCCTTTGTCATTTCTTTCTCCACTACTTCCCATAACCATTCTTCAACTTTGATCACGAATTCCACTATCGTGGTATATATCCTTTGATAGACCAGATTTAGCATCGTTAGAATTACAATGGAAAATACTAAAACTTCCCTATCTTCCAACATCACCATTCCTTCCAATCAAAACTGTATATGACTGGTATCATCATATCTCCCCCTTTCCTTCATAAGGCTTGCATCACAAGTTCTCCTGACTTATGATATTTGTGAAATACATATCAGCAAATCATCGTCTGGTTTACAAGTCCTTTACAAAGTGAATTGATTTAGTTTCTTTGACAACAAAAAACAACTCTGTAACATCAAACTCTTCTTACTTCCTTATCCGTCCAACTTGGTCCCAACACCTTGGTCGTGTCAAACTATCCTCATTTGCTCTGAAATGCCAACTCCATGCAAGGAGAAGAGGGGGGGGGGGGTGCATTTATAGCCCAAGGTGGTGGACTGTTTGCATTCCAAATTTGCCTCTCCACTTGGCTCGCCAATTTGGTCTTCTAGACAGCTGAATCTCGAGATATTCTCTTCTTACAAGTTGTATATATTGATGTTTTCTATCTACTCTGAAAATTTGGTGGTCATTGGACTTTTGTAGCCAAAGTTATGAATGTTTTACTAAACAATGTGCAGCTGTCCATTTTTATCAACATTTTTTCGAAGGTTGGAATGTGAATGGATTTTTGAATATGAAGAAGCCCTCAAATCCAAAAATATCAGGAGAAGTCCATAATTGTGTGCTGGTTTTAATTTCTAAATAGAATGGTGGACTGGATTTCATAGAATCATTTTGGGTCCCTTTTTGGTGGAGTTAGGTCTTGCAATTTTTATCCAAGATGAATTGTATTGTCCCATGACTTTTGGTGGAGAATCAACGATTTTTGGTTCTCTGAATTGAGCCTAGAAATTCAATCTTTATGGATGGTTCAGTTTCTTCATAGATTCTTTGGGTTTTCTTGTGTGGACCATATAACCATTCAAATGGTCGAATTGGCCAAAGCTTTCTTTTAATGATATGTTTGAAATTGACTAAGGAAGACTAAAAAACAAGAACCATACAATTTGGATAAGTAGGGTGAGAGTTATAATTAAAATAGTAAATTGACTTCATCACAAATATGTATTGATAAATGAAATATTTAAATTAAATATTTATTCGAGCATTCAATAAATGCAAGAGTTCAAACGGATCAAAACCGTGTCCGGTGACAAATATTAAATGACAAGTCGGTTAAATAATATTTGTTAATGTGCAAGTTGGCGCAACACACAAAATATTATTATTATTATGTGACATGAGGTTTATTCAAGGTTATAATATTGTTTAAGGGTCGGCATGCGATTAAATAATATTTTTAACTTAAACTCTAGCTCTATAAATAGACGGTTATGTCTATAGTGTATTGGATCAGTGTGCGATCGAAAATTGAAAATAGAGAATTGTTGTGGATAACAAATTCTTTGTTGACTCCTCCTCTCTTAATCTCAAGAATGAGATACGCAAGAGAGATTCCTTCAAGACCGAAGGACGAGTGATCAACACGAATAATGCAAGACAATTGCTTCGTCACGCTAGCACCAGGAGATCGATTGACGTTACTCGGAGATCATAGGAACACTTGTGGATCAACGTTAGAGGAATTATATCATTGGATCATCACAACGCAATGAAGACAACTTGAAAGAGTCTTTTCGGATGATCAACATTCACATCGAAGAAAGATCATAAGCTCATGTATTCGTTTCTTCTAGATCTAAATAAATTAATTATAAATTTGACGTGCAAGAGTTTTGCTCGTGGTTTCGGGCATAGAAATATTAAAAGAAAATTTAATATATCATTCATCACTGCATGCTTCCATTGTGCCCGGAACAAACAATGGCTTCACCCGATTGGTCGAAGGTTGGAGAGCCAAGGGAGATATGTATGGGAGAGCTCCAAGGCCAAGGGGTCTAAAATTTGGAATAGGCCAAGGGGGGTTGGATTTTGGTATTAAACATGGTGGCATACCGGGTGGAATTAAAAGTCACGGGGTGCATTTAATGAACCCTCAAACTGGACATATCAGCGTGTCGGTGGGACGCACCGGCTAGCCGGTGTGCCCGATAGAATGATGGGCATTTTGCCTCAACCATTGGAAGGTCGATGGGGTTTGTAGAAAAATGCAAAGCCATTGGAATCCCACCAGTTGGTCGGTGTAAATATATAATTATAAATAAATAATTATGAATGTGTAGTTATAATTATAAATATATATAAATATAACTACAAACAAATATATTTATAAATAAATATAGTAAATATATATATTTTTTATAATTATAAATATATTTCTAAATATTTATCGGGTTATAATAGTGTACCTGATAATAAACTGATCAAAAATTAAAAAAAAACAAACAATAGCGGTGTTGGTGCGTTGGCGAGAAAGAGAAACAGGCAAAAAAGGAAGAAACAAAGAGGAAGAGCAGGCGCAGCATCAGGAGGAAGAGAGGTCGGCGGGGATTTCAAGGCAGGTGAGGCGCAGCAACAGACGTCGTCTTCTTCCTTCAACAGCCGAACGTTGTTCATCCCTCAGCAGAGGCGTCGGCTACTCGATCTTGCGGTGCGACTCGGCAGTTCAAGGCAGGTGAGGGTTTTCTCCGATTTTTACAGTCAGACCGTCGGTTTTTTTTTGGGGGAAACCCCTTCCCCGTCTAATCCCGCATGGAAGATCCCACGATACCACCGAGGCGGCACGTCCGACTCGGCTATCCTAGCGAGAAACGATCCTGCTAGCGCGGCAGCACGAAGGAGGAAAGTGGGATCGTAGGATCGTACGATCCAACTCGGGAACAAAATACAACACAATAACCATATCCACTCCATCTCTTCTCCAATTCATCTCCGATTTGACAAACCTCACAGTGCTAGGGAATTCGTCTTCAGCTTATAAACGCAACAAACTTCCCCTGGGTCTCGACAACCACTCTTGATCTCGTCAGTTCTTATTATAACCTTTGCTTTGATGCTGATTTGTCTTGTTTTATGAACCTTAGGGCTCACATTCCAAGATTCTTAGTGACTGACTACCCCAAACCAGTGACCATCATGGAATAGGTTATCCAATCCTGGGACCCATTGCCCTAATAACTACACGAGCCTTACTCTGTGTGTGCAGCTAGGCAGTCGCAACCCATGCCCCAAGGTGGTTGGGTATGATCAATCAGTGGGTGGAAAAATACAATGTATTCTCCACAAAACAACCAATGATGATGCTGCTTGATCAAATAGAGGAAAAAAACACATTATGATAAATAGACAATTAATTTTCATAACTATATCAAGGGATGAGATAGTCCTTTAGCTCTTTTTTTAATGGGCGTTTGTGACAAGGATTGTTAAAAAATTGTTTTTTTAATTCTGTTTTCAACAGATAAAGTGAAACAACATTGCTAGCTTTGACTTTGTCTTCAGAGCGGTACATGGATGCCATTATCAGTGGCTCCTTTCCTCCCTAATCTGGCCGTGTATTGTGTGCTTGCAGAATGGCTCCCGTCATGTCTCTGAGGGCCAAGAATTTTGTATTGGCTGGGGGGCTGACCAGTTTTATCATTGGGGCGTATTTCTACACCATGAAAGCTGTTGGAGGCACCGATGAGCTTCAGGTTGCCATCGACAAGTTTGAGAACCAGAAAAATGAGGAGGGCGCTGCGCCTAAGTCATGATTTTTCCATCTACTGTGATCAATGACTTATTAAGTTTCATGTCAAAATAGTTTTTTTCCCCTTTTGTTTTCTTTAACTACTTTTATCCTTTATTATCAAATGGAACTCCCATCATTAGTAGTTCTGGAAATGTATGAAAATTTAAGTCGTTTCCTCAGTTTTCTACAATTTTCTCTGTTTTTTATTTGCTTCAATATCGTCTTTTCCTCCCAACAGTGTGGCTTGCCATTGTAAGGGTATATTGGAAATCCGTTCACCCATTTTGCTCTAGTTTCATATTACGATCCGATTACCTTTGTCAAAAGTGCAGGCACTGAGAGAAACGATAGGTACGGAGATCATAGATCTTCCAAAATGATACCAACCAATCCGTGTAAAGGAGGTCTTGACTGAAAATTCTATTTTTTATTTTCAAAAGAACCGCTTTGAGGAAAGGCGGTAACCATAGAATTCACGCGGATACCGAACCAAATTTGCTCATTCATTAATGGATAGTGAAGATTTCAATTTTGCTACAATGCGAGGAAGCTTCTGGACATTATCATCAACAGCCCTGAGGCTACAAGTCTCAAAGCATCGCAAGTCATACCACATCATCGGGTTAAACCTCGCATATACAAGCTTCGATCTACAAATCTTCAGAGACTCCTCCAACCCCATCTGCACCCACCATCAAACCATTAACACAACTGATATATCACAAAACTCTAAACCATTAATCCAAACCCAGATTATGTTTCAGAGTTTCTATCGAATCATATGAAATAGTGATTGAATGGAACGGCACAGTTGATCAAATGAAATTGAGTATAACATTATGAAATGGTATTAACCAACATTTGAAATTTATTATAAAATGAATAGAATTAGCACATTTTATTGAGCAACAATGGGCAGAGATCCCATCATCAGTTTCTTGAACACAGTACTAATGGGTTTTGTGACTCCGTTGTTTTGCTTGTGGGGTGTTAAAAAAATTTATAATTTTTTGAGGATTTTCAAAATATTTTGCGGGATGTTATAAACAGAGAAAACTGGGTTTGATATTAGGAAGAAAAAAAACTTCAAGTGAGATTGGGTTGTTATTATTTATATATGAACTGGAATATGAATACAATTCAAACCATTGACCATTGACTCAGCAGAACCAATATCTAAATATCTGAATATTCTAACAGTTTTAAACAATAGCTAAAAGGTTTTGTAAGGAATAATCCTGTGCAAGATGCTACACTGCGCGTGCGATCACAAGCACGTGATGCAATGTGTCACTAGTTTTCTCCTTGTTTCGCCATCATTCACTCATTTTCTAAGGCATTTCGTGCTTTTAAATATAAGTGGAATATTCAAGAGCGTGATCACTTCCATGGTTTCCCATATCTGAGGCTGTTTTTTTATAAAAATATAGAATAACAAGTATTGTCATTGTAGCCTGGAGAAATTGCACAACCAAATTATTGAAGGTGAAATTACCATGCCTTAACAATTCACTCTATTAAGATCCAAATTCATCTCATCTCACTCACATTTCCACCAACAGTCATAAGGCTTGCTAATAAGTGAAATGGATTTAATGCAGCTCAACAAAATCATATGAAGGTAGATGTTAGGTCCACAACGGTTTATAGTGAGAGATACCTCGAGCCAAGGATCACTCCATTTACAACGGTTTAGGAATGGTGCACTACCTCCCAAGAGTCACTCCCTAACCCCTCTTTGTTCACCGCCTAAGAAAGGAAAACAACTTTGCACAAACAGCAATATGAGGATAAAACGATATCACCATAGTTGCACAAGTATAGATAGGTGCACCTTGATCTTCTCCCGCGGCTCCTTCACAAGCAAGTTGTGTATACTTCCATGACACCATCTTCATCTTTCCTTTATACAACCTTCAATGAATCACCATGGAACAACTTCCTCCTTTGGCAAGATCTCCAACAAGTGTCAAAACTCTCTTCCTTTAATCTCTCCACTTCCTGGAATTCCTCTCTATTCTTCCTTCTAATATTCGTTCATGCTCTCTTTTTCTTGCACAACAGCAGTCTCCTCCATTTATAGAGATGGATATCTTCCAGAATTTCCTTTTCACCATTTCAAGAGAAATTCACCAGATTGCCCTTCATTAAGGCCTTTGATTCCTCTTTGGTTCAAGGGGGAAATCCGTCTGCGAAGTCTGATCTTTCAAATCTTCAACCCCTCGAAAAACTTGACATTTCTGCATTTCAAGCCATTTTCCTCTGATCTACACCACGGGCCACAGCGCAGACATACCATTGTGGGTGTATTGAACACAGCATGGTCCACCTTCAACCAAAACGCTTTGCAAAATGCCCTCCAAAACGACATGTTGCCCGTTTTCAGAACAGCCTAGAAAACCTGATGCCTAAAATGGAAACTTCTGCAACATGTTCCACTTCAGCTCTTCGTTTTGACTAATCTTACGCGAAGACCACCACAGCACCCGTGCCCGGTGCTGCTTCCCCATTTCTTACAGGGATGTCTTTGAGTTGCCACGGTGACTGAAACGCTCGTCTTATGTCCAGCAAGCCATTTGCACTTGGGACTTATTTTCACTATGTTTAGCCCAACCATCAAAACGGCTTGGTTCACCATTATGCCTTCATGCAACGCCCAACAGTACGGGCGTTCCGATCTTCCCCGTTTTACACAGGATTCCCCCTTTTTTTATCCCTCGAGGACTCCCCCAACATGCCAACCGCTTCCACCAGTCGTGGTCACTACTCCAGTCGTTTTCAACACTGCACCACGACACAGAAAGCTCCTCACCACGGCATAACCACCGCCATTATGCCAACCTTCAGTTGTCTTCTCTTTAAGCTTCCTCCATGTTGGACCTCATTTCAGTTTAATGGGTATTTCTGAGTCCCACATCAGACTTACCCTCCTTATATTTTGTTTCACTCATCTATAAAAGAATGTCTCCACCTCTCATTGAGGTAAGGAGAATTCACCATCTACATGGTATCAGAGGGAATTTAATCCCGACCCCTCCCTTCCCTGCAGATTCCCAGTTCTGTCCGGCCCCGCCTCTCTCCCCTCTGCCCTAGTCTCCTAGCGGCCCTCTCTCCCCTCTGCCCTAGTCTCCTGGCAGCCCTCTCTCCCGGCGGCCCTCTCTATCACGGCGGCCCTCTCTATCACGGCGGCTCTCTTTCCTAGCGCGGCTCCCCTCCCAGCAGCCCTCTCTCCCGGCGCGGCTCCCCTCGCTCAGCGGCGCCCTCGCCAGCGCCTCGCCCCGGCGCCCTCGCCCTAACCCAGCGGCGCCTCGCCCTGGCGCCCTCGCCCTAGCCCTGCGACGTCTCGCCCTCGGCCTCACCCCGACGCCCTCGCCCTCGCCCAGCGGCGCCTCGCCCTCGGCCTCGCCCCGACGCCCTCGCCCTAGCCCAGCGGCGCCTCGCCCTCGGCCTCGCCCCGACACCCTCGCCCTAGCCCAGCGGCGCCTCGCCCTCGCTCTCGCCCCGGCGCCTTCGCCAAGAAGCGCCTTGCCCCGGCGACCCAGCACCGGCTACGCCTTCCCCGACTCTTCCCGGCGGTTCCCGCTCCCGCCCGCCATTCCAGCTGCTCCCGACGACCGCGCCACCCGTGCCTCTCGTCGCCCACCATGGAGGCTTCCTCGGTTCTGCCGTCTCTGATCACCGCATCCTCCCGGCTTGTAGATGACAAACTGGATGCCACAAATTTCTCCGTCTGGCGGAAGACGGTCTTGATGTCCCTGCGCGGCATGAGCCTTCATTCTCATCTTGAGAATCCTCCACCCGCCATGACTGACACCAAATTCGACTCTTGGTAACTTGCGGATAGCAAAATATTCGCATTAATGGTCAACTCCATGGACCGATCGGTGAAAGATGTTACCCGCACTGCCAACACTGTCAAAGAACTCTGGGATTCATTGACTGTAATATATTCCGAGACCAACAACTTGGCTCGGGTCTCTGACATTCTACAGCGTCTATCCCAAATCCGACAGCAGGATCGCACCTTTCCGGCCTATTTCCTGGAGTGGAAAGGTCTCCGGGACGAACTACAAGAACTATGGCCCGTTCCTCAGACACCGACGAAAGCGCAGATTCAACAGGACCGGCTCTGCATTTTCAATCTCCTGAATGACCTCGCCCCGGACTATGCGACGACGGCCACCAAGATGCTTGTTAGCCCTTCTACGCTGGATATCCCACAGGTTTATCATCGCCTGGGGAAAGCTCATCGGGCCCTTGCCCCACCCGCCCCTCGCCCTGATCACACTGCTCTCTTGGGTCGCGGCGGTGGCCGCCCTTCCGGCACTCGTGGACGCGGTCGTGGAGACGGCCGACCTCGCCACCTCTGTCAGCACTTTGGCAAGCTCGGCAACCTGGTTGACCGTTGCTGGGTCCTTCATGGCCGTCCCAATTTGCACCCCCGACAGGGCCAGACTGCGTTCCGAGATGCATCCTCACCTACTGCTGCTCTTCCGTCGTCTTCGGATCTCTCCATGGCTGAGATCCAGCTGATTCACGATCATAGGACCACCTCCATGCCGGGCTCTTCATCAGCATCTCTTGCTCACTCCGGTGGTCCCACTGCTTTTGTCAATCATCGTTCCCCGGCCTGGATGCTTGACTCAGGTGCGTCCGACCATCTTACCGGGGATGCAGGTATGCTCTCCAACTACCGTCCCTATACTCTGGTTCCTCAGCCATCACTGTTGCTGATGGTTCCACTCTCCCCATTGCCGGCTTTGGTACATGCTCCCTCACCTCCTCCCTTCACAAATCCTCAGTGGCTCATGTACCATGCAGTCCGTTTAACCTGCTTTCCACCAGCAAGCTGACCAAGGATCTAAATTGTAATGCTATCTTTACCTCGTCTTCTGTTGTGTTTCAGGAGCGGACGACGAACCAGAAACTTGGTAGAGGTCAGCTTCGAGATGGGGTGTACATGTTCGATGGTCCGACATCCGTCGCCTGCACGTTTGTCTCTGCTCGTGCCGTAGACCTCCATTCTCGGTTGGGCCACCCCTCCGCCTCCGCTCTTCATCAGCTCTACCCAGAAATTAGTCCATCTTTATCTTTTCATTGTGAGTCATGTACCTTTGCGAAACACCATCGCACATCTTATTATCCTCGACTTGACACACGGGCCGCCAAACCCTTTGATTTGGTTCATTCCGATGTATGGGGTCCTTGTGCCACCTCGAGTCAATCCGGGTATAAATATTACATCTCTTTCATTGATGATTTTTCCCGTATGACATGGCTTTACCTTCTTCGAGATCGGACAGAAGTTTTCTCCACCTTTCAGACATTTTACCATGAGATCCAGACTCAGTTTTCTATCTCAGTAAAATGTCTGCGCTCCGACAATGGGCGGGAATACTTGTCCACTCCCTTTCAGCAGTTTGTGCAGGCACACGACATCATACATCAGACCTCCTATCCTGATACCCCTCAGCAGAATGGAGTGGCCGAGCGAAAACACCGGCATATTCTGGAAACTGCTCGTGCCCTCCTCTTCCACCGCCAGGTGCCTCTACACTTTTGGGGGGATGCCATCCTCACTGCCACATACCTCCTCAATCCTCTTCATTCCTCCATCCTTCAGGGGGAGACTCCTTTTCATACCCCGTTCCTCTCTCTTCCCCCTCACTCCCTTCCACTCCGTGTCTTCGGATGTCTCTGCTATGTTCGGGACACTCACTCCAATCTCTCAAAACTCTCTCCCAAATCCCTCCGGTGTATTTTTCTCGGCTATTCCCGCACTCAGTGCGGCTATTGGTGTTTCTCTCCAGACTTACGCCGCTACATCACCTCTGTCGATGTATCATTTGTCGAGAGCTCTTCTTTCCTTCCGCCTTCTCCTCATCCAGACACTACCATCGATGACTGCCTTCCTCTCCTGTTTCACCAGCCTCTGGTGTCTCCTCCTACAGGTCATCGCTTTGGACAGGTCTACTCTCGTCGTTCATCAACTGTACCCCCATCCAGGCCGAGGACAACATTGTTCCCACTTCGTCGGATGCTCCTGTCACGACACCAAAGGACTTGCCCATTGCACTCCGGAAAGGTACTCGGTCATGTCAGACAACTCCTTTATTTATATCTTCTTACAAAGGTTTGTCCGCACTGGAGGCGATCTCTATTCCCCGCACAGTTGGCGATGCCAAGTCACACCCGGGGTGGCTACAGGCTATGCGAGATGAACTGCAGGCTCTGGAGGACAATCATACATGGGATTTGGCCCCCCTCCCTGCGGGCAAACAGGCGGTCGGCTGCAAATGGATATTTATGATCCGTCTCAATCCCGATGGCTCTCTTTGTCGCCTCAAAGCCTGACTTGTGGCGAAGGGCTTTGCTCAGACGTATGACCTCGATTACTTTGAGACTTTCTCTCTGGTAGCCAAGATGACCTATGTCCGCTTGTTCATCTCTCTGGCTGCTCGTCATCACTGGCCGCTTCATCAACTGGATGTCAAGAATGCCTTTCTCCATGGCTTTCTTGACGAAGAGGTCTACCTGCGCCAGCTCCCTGGTTTTTCTGCATCTGGTGCCGACTCCCATGTATGCCGCCTTCGTCGCTCCCTCTATGGTCTCAAGCAGTCCCCCTCGGGCTTGGTTTGGATGCTTCAGCACCGTCGTCACAGCCTTTGGCCTCTCTCGCAGTATGAAAGATCACACCGTCTTCTTCCGTACGACGACGCATGGTTGTATCTTGCTCGTGGTCTATGTTGATGATATCATCATCACACGGAGCGACTCCACCGGAATCGCCAACCTCAAGGCGCACCTCCACCACCACTTTCACACCAAGGATTTGGGTCCCCTTACCTACTTCCTTGGCATTGATGTCTCCCGTTCTGAGGACACTATCTCTCTCTGCCAACGCAAATATGCTCTTGATATCTTGCAGGATGCGGGTTTGAGCACAGCGACTGCCGTTGACACTCCTCTTGAGTCTGGGGAACGATCTCTCCATACCGACTCGGAACCATTTTCTCATCCCGAGAGCTATCGACGTCTGGTGGGGAAACTTAACTACCTCACCATGACGCGACCTGACATTGCCTGCGTCGTTGGCAAAGTCAGCCAGTTCATGGAGCATCCAACCAGATCTCAGTGGGATGTTGTCCTCCGCATTGCCAAATACATCAAGAAAGACCCTACCCGTGGCCTTCGGTACTCACATCATGCTCATCTTGATGTTCGGGCCTTCTGTGATGCTGACTATGCCGGTTGCCTCGCTACCCGCAAGTCTACTTTGGGTTTCGCCGTGTTCTTCGCCGGTAACCTCATCTCCTGGCGAAGCAAGAAGCAGACTGTCGTCTCCAGATCGAGTGCCGAGGCCGAATACCGCGCCATGGCCACAGTCACCACTGAGATCCTCTGGCTCCGTCACCTCCTCCAAGAGCTCGGCTTCCCAACACAGACTTCTGCTCATATCTGGTGTGACAATCAGGCAACCACAAAGATTGTCTCGAATCCTGTCTTCCATGAACAGACGAAGCATATCGAGGTGGACTGCCACTTTCTTCGACAACATCTGGAGCAGAACCATATCAGCTTTGGCCATATTCCGACAGCGGATCAGCTTGCTGACCTCTCCACCAAAGGCCTCCCCGGAGCTCGCCTTGACTCTCTCACTACCAGGCTGGGTATACACAGCCTACATGACCCAGCTTGAGGGGGAGTATGAAATGGTCTTTGTGTTTTGTCTTCCTTTTTCTTTGTGAGATTCAATCCAATCTGGGCATGTCCAGCTTGAGGGGGAGTGTTGGACCCCATTTCAGTTTAATGGATATTTCTGAGTCCCACATCGGACTTACCCTCATTGTATTTTGTTTCACTCATCTATAAAAGAATGTCTCCACCTCTCATTGAGGTAAGGAGAATTCACCATCTACACTCCAAACAACTTGCAAGGTCTTCCATCATTCTTCCATTGTCAATAACCTTCTCAAACAAGATACTTTGGCAGTCCTGCACCAATCAACCAACTTTTCCACAACAATCAATTCATCAAAGAACTCTTCATGTACTCCAGCACAAAGTAGCACCATTCATGTGGAAACTCCAACTTGTCATGTACTCCAGCACAAAGTAGCACCATTCATGTGGAAACTCCAACTTGCTCCAAAGCTTCGCCAATGCCTTGACAATGATAAATCCATCATCTTCATCTTCACTCATCTTGCAATGTGGCTGACAATAACTCCATGGCTGACAATAACTCCAACACGCTCAATCAATTCTCAATTGGATGATAATAATCTCCTCTGATTTGTTGGCAACACTTATCATGAATCCAACACCATGAAACTTTCTTCTTCATAGTAAGCTCTTAGATTCATGATGTTTCCTTCTCTCCCTTCGACATTGTTGAACCCTGTTTTTATTATTCTGGGTATTTCCGAGTCCCACATCAGAATACTCCTCTATGTATTCCGTTTTCTCAATCTATAAAAGAAGGCATCCGCCTCACCTTGAGGTAAGGAGATTTCATCTTCTACATGGTATCAAATGGTACTTTCTAACCCAAACCCTCCCTCCCTCACTTTTCTCTCTCCAGTCTAGGGTTGCGAGAAAAACCCCTGCAGATTCCCAGTTCTGTCTGGCCCCACCTCTGCCCTCCTCCCGGTTATGTCTGACTATTCTCCCCTGCGCTCTGTGCGCCTGAACGACCGGCGCCCTCCCGCGATCCCGACGGCCAGTCGCGGCTTGTTCTCCTCCCGGTGTGCCTCCACCCAACTCCCTTCCTTGGCGTCTCCTCCCCGCTGTGTGCGCCAGACCCGGCCCTCCTGATCCTGTCGCGCCTCTAGATCCCGACGGGATCTAGTCTTACATCCGGTTGCCCCGCCTGAGCGGCGCCCTCCTCCCGTCGCTGCGCGCCCTCCGCCCCTCTGCGGGGCCTCCTCCCGTCGTGAACGCCCCCCCCCCCCACAGCGGAGCCTCCTCCCATCGCAATCGTCCCCCAAGCAGCGCCCTCCCATCACGTGGACCCCCCTAACCCCCCCTGTTACAGCCATAACAGAGACATCCAAACACGCGAAGTGAAAGTGAGTGAGGAGGGAGAGATGATGACAGAGTCCGAAAAAGAGTCTCCCCCTGAAGGATAAAAGATGGTAGTTGGTTTATGTTGGAGTCTGTATCCCGCATCGGACTTGTGGTCCGATGTGGTCCTTTTCATTCATTATAAAAGAATGTCTCCGCCTCACTTTGAGGTGAGGAGGCAAGGGGGTTTCTCAACCTACATGGTATCAGAGGGAAATTAATCTCGACCCCCCTTCCATCTATTTTTTTTTCTATTCCGATCTAGGGTTTAATATTTTTTTTTCTCCCCCACGGGGGGCGGCGACTTCCATGGCCTACGAGCCTGAGTATTTCCCGTCTGCCCCCTGTGGCGGTCCTTGATCCCCGCTTCGGCCTCTTCCCGACGGTTCCCCCCTGCCAATACCTTGTTCCCGGCGGATCTCGACGGCGGTCTGATGCTGTCCGGCAGCTCCTTCCGCCCTCCCACGCGACTCTCTCCCGGCAGATCTCCCCTTGCCGGCATCTCCCTGCGCCTCTCCTGCGGTTTCCGGTTCTGTCCGGCCTGCCTCTCCCTGCCCTAGCAGATCGGCCCGCCTCCGTCAGAGCGGCTCTCTGACGTCTGCCCCTCTCAGTCCGGTTTCTTCCCTTCCAGAACCGGCTCCCTCCTAGCGAACCGGTCTAGGCGAACCGGTCCAGGCTGCTCCCTCCATGCCGGCCTCCTCCTGCTTCCTGCGGAATCCCCGCCTTCCTGCCCAGTGCCTCCTGCGGAATCCCCGCCTCCCTGCCCGGCGCCTCCTGCGGAATCACCACATTCAATCGTCGGCCTCCTCCTGCGGATTTCCCGGCGCTTCGACGACCGGCACCGCCATTGCAGATTTCTCGGCACTTTAACGACCGGCCCTCCCGAGCGGATTTCTCAGCGCTTTGACGATCGGCCCGACATTACGGATTTCCTGGCGCTCTGACGACCGGCCCGTAGTGCGGATTTTCCTGACGCTCTGACGGCCGACCCGCCAGTGTGGATTTCCCGGCGCTCTGTTGTCCGGCCCCGCACTTTTTCGGCAATGACCCATCCTTTTTTTTCCAGCAGCATCACATTACCATCTTGAGGGGGAGCAGCATCAACAACGATTTTATTATTTCCGTTTCTTCTGTTTTTGTCTTGTATTTGTCATCAAGCTGGGCACGTCCAGCTTGAGGGGGAGTGTTAGCGTCTGTTTTGTTGCTTTCTTTTCATTATGTGTCCAAGCTAGGTACACCTAGCTTAAGGGGGAGTGTTGGAGTATGTATCCCACATCGGACTTGTGGTCCGATGTGGTCCTTTTCATTCATTATAAAAGAATGTCTCCGTCTCACTTTAAGGTGAGGAGGCAATGGGGTTTCTCAACCTACAGTTTAGAAGGTAGGTGGCAGTCAGGATGACATCGGTCAAAAAGAGAAGGGGCACCTGCATGTGAAATAGGAGGGCACGAGCAATCTCCAGAATATGACGATATTTCCGCTCCGCCACTCCATTCTGCTGAGGTGTATCAGGATAGGATGTTTGATGAATGATGTCATGATTCTTGAGAAACTGCTGAAAGAAAGTAGATAAATATTTTCGTCCATTGTTGGAGCGGAAACATTTCATGAAGGTGGAGAATTGAGTATGAATTTCATTGTAAAAGGTTTGAAAGGTAGGAAATACTTCAAACCGATCACGAAGCATGTAAAGTCATGTCAAGCGGGAGTAGTCATCAATAAAGGTGATATAATAGCGGTACCCGGACTGGCTAGGATCCCTACAAGGACCCCATACATCGGAATGAACAAGATCGAAAGGATTCACTGTACGTGGTTCCTGTCGAGGAGCATATGTCACCCGATGATGTTTAGCAAACTTGCAGGATTCACAATGGAAGGATAGGTGAGGATTGAATTGGGGGCACATTTTATGTAGGATGGAAGCCGGTGGATGACCAAGACGGGAATGTAGGTCAAGAGCACGGGCTGAGGTGGATGAGCAAGCGAGATATGGTGGGGTATCGAACATGTACACCTCATTCCGTATATGACCTCGACCAAGCTCCCGATTCGTCATTTGCTCCTGAAAAACAACACCAGAAGAAGTAAAAGTAGCAACACAATTTAAATCTTTGGTTAGTTTGCTGATGGAGAGAAGATTAAATGGACTTTTGAGGAATATGAGCAACCAAATCCAGGCAAATAGACGGGGTTGAGTGGCATGTGCCAAAGCCGATGATGGGGATTATTGATCCATTTGCAATAGTAATTGTAGAGGCACCGATGTACGGATGATAGGCAGTGAACATACCAGAGTTCCCTATGAGATATTCCAACGCACCAGAATCAAGCATCCAAGCTGTCTGTCGATGAGAAACACAAGTTGTAGAGCTGTCAATCTGCTCATATCTAGTGTGACAATCCGACAGCCACCAAGATTGTTTTGAATCCCGTTTTCCATGAACGCACGAAACATATCGAGGTGGACTGCCACTTTCTTCACCACTACTTGGAGTACAATCATGTCAGCTTTAGCCACATCCCAACGGCAGACCAGCTTGCTGACATCTTTACCAAGGGCCTCCCAGGAGCTCGCCTGGCCTTGCTCAGTTCCAAGCTGGGCATCCACAGCATCTGCGACTCAGCTTGAGGGGGAGTCTGTATGGTATTGTCTGATATCATCTTTTTTTTGTGGGACTCGTTGTAACGACCCGACTCTTTGACAAAGGTACGAATCGTTAGTTTTCTTTCGAATCTTTCCTTTAAGCTTGTTTAGTGTGTGTAATGTTCTAAGGAAGGTCCGGGGAGTGTCCGGGGTTGGTTCGGAGCCCGGGAGTTTGAGAAATGGACTTGCAGACAGGGGCGCACGGTTTGCGCACGGTTTGGGTAAACCGTGCGGCCTTTGGTCTGGAAGCAGGGAGGTGCGCACGGTTTGCGCACGGTTTGGGTAAACCGTACGCCTAACCCGTGCGACCCTTTTTCTGGAGGCAGGGAAGTGCGCACAGTTTGCGCACGATTTGGTAAATCGTGCGCCTAAACCGTGCGACCAAGATCTGGGTAAATTTACAGTTTTGCCCTTAAATATCTTTAAGGCCTCAAGCCTTTACCTTTTCATTCCAGCGGACAGAACTCAGGAGAGGACCTCTTTTTGAGCTACAAACCCTCTCCTCTCTCAAGCTCTTACTGTTTCTTCGTCCGGAGTCCGATTCTTGATCCGTCGGAAGCGTTGGAAGGGCCAAGGTAAGGCTAACCTCACGCACCCTTCCTTCATCGGCAAATCTTGCCTTTTGTCTTGTTATTTTGATGCAGGCTCATATGCCATATTTTCAGGGCATTGGACTGGAACTCAGATCTCTTCCAATCTACTGTGAATCTGAGGTTGATATCAAGCGAGCCTACGTCTACAGCTCTAAGGTAGGTGGTCACGTGGTTTTCATTTTGGGTTTTCGCCTTTTTGAGTTATTATCGTCGTGCCGTGGTTCGTCTTTCGCCAAACCCCTTATTTATATTGACTGCTTACTATCTAAATGACCCGAGTGGTATAAGATTGATGAATCTAACCTTGTTAGGGTGTATAGATGAGGTATGGATCGGGAGTGGTCAAACATAGGTGATATGCCTTGAGATTTGCCCCTTTTTCACCTTTGAACCTTAATGATATGTCTTGAAAGGGCATTTGCCATGTTAGGCAAATGAGATGACTTGGTTAGAGGTTGGCTAGGACGAGATAGCCTGAACCCCTTGAATGAATTGAAATGTATGTATGTCATGCTTTGCTAATGTGATATGATATAAGATGGTTTGCCTTATATAATGTGATGTGAATGGTTATGCTTGTTGTATTGACATGCTTGTGATAACCCGTGTGTGGGCGGGAGGCATTCTTACCCCGTGCCAGATGAATCTCCGTGTGTTGGGCGGGAGGCATTCTTACCCCGTGCCAGATAAATCTCAGTGCTTGAGGACGAAAGACATTTATACCTCGTGCCCATATTACCTTTACAGGTGGGAGGCATCTCTACCCCACGCCAGTTACAGTGCTTGTGGACGAGAGTCATTCATACCTCGGGCCAGTGATAATTGCACGTATGTGAGAAGCATGGACGAGAGACATGTTTACCTCGTGCCAGTGATAACCTATATCTGTGTACTTATACCTCTGGTGATTGTTCAGAATCCCAGCCATGAGCTGAAGCGGGTAGACCCGCCAGGTGTCCTTCCGAAACCTAAGCGGGAGGGTTGTTTATTTCCTTTGCTTTACTTACTTGCAGTCTATTACTCACTTTGCTTGCGAACACCTATTTGGATTACACGTAGACATCGTTGGTGGTGGCCTACTGAGACTTGTCTCACACCCTACCTGGGCGACCTCTTGGGCACCCGTGTAGACTTCACTGCTGCAGGTACTAGTAGGGGCAAAGGCCCAGCTTCAGGTTGTTGATACATGTATATTCTAGCTGGAGATCCAGAGCAAAGGATCGAGCTTGGCTAGAGATGCTCGTGGACTACTTTTGTTCTTTTTGTATTATTGTATAGCATGCTTGTCTTCTATTTCCATTGTACTAGCATGCCATGCATCCATTTTGTATCAGACATTGCCTGTGTGGCTTTTGTATATTTATCAGGGTTTTCCTTACTTCTGTTGTTTGGTTGTATGTTTTCCATTTTCTCCTGTTTGTCCATTGGTTGTGCTTCCGCTATTTTTATTACTATGCTGCTATACCGCTGTGTACTCTGACATGGGGGTACAGTCTCCCCACTGACTTACCATTACACCCCCGCTGCTAGTCGGCAGCCCCTGGCCTATGGGGAGACGAGCCAGGGGTCATGTGGCCAACCGGGCTCGGGGCTCGGGTTGAGGGGCAGCCAGGTCCGAGACGTCACACTCGTGGTCCAAGCTGGGCATGTACAACTTGAGGGGGAGTGTTAAACCCTGTTTTTATTATTTTGGGTATTTCTGAGTCCCGTATCGGGATACTCTATGTATTCCGTTTTCTCAATCTATAAAAGAAGGCATCCGCCTCACCTTGAGGTAAGGAGATTTCATCTTCTACGGACATCAAATCCAAAGCAAATCATCCACTAAAACAAATGTAAAACTTTTGAAAAACATTTACCTTTAGAGACAAGGGCTCCGCATTTAGATATCATTCTTTCCCCATCATTTTGATGCCAAACAACTCAAATTCTCAAATCCTTTGATACCACTTGTTGGGTTGTCCGGGACAACAATTGATACTCATGATTAAGCACTATTTTCATGTAAGCCTCCCCCCAATGAAATGCATAGGGGTATTATTAACAGATCTTCTCCCCCTTTGTCACAATGATCCTTGCACCAGATTTAGAGAGACTAGGCTCCCCCTTTGCAATACACTTTAAGGTTCCTATAATTTCCAGCTCTATCTTCCACTTGTTCAAGACAGTTCAAAATTTGTCTTTCAAAGCTCAAAAAAAAACCTCTTCCAATTACAGTTACACTCTCAAAGATCTTCAATGAGTAAACTTACCAATCAGTAAAGAGCCATCAACTAATCCTCAGAGCCTATTGAGTTGAAGCTCGATGTAGAAAACAAGAGTTCATGTTAATAATACCAAATGTTGTCCATTGCACTCAGTTACTACCATAAACTCCATACAGCCATAGCAATTAGCTTCAATCAAGAAACTCCCCCTGTGATCAAAATCACAATTTCACAAGATCATTAGTGAATAACCATAAAACCCATAAAACCCACAAAACGTTAAGGCCCTGTTTGATACCCCGAGATCGGATGCAGAGAAAGGGAAAGGGAACTGTGAAAATAGGATGTTTAGTACACCGGAAATGGAATGGAACGGAACCCGTGCTTCCTCTAAACAATGGAATCCCGATTCCTCCCAAAACGGTAAGAAAGACCATCAATTCTAGTGGAAGCCGTATTTTTCACCTCCCTCTGCCATGCCATACTCCGCCCTGCCATACTCCACTCTCGCACCGCGCCTGGCCACCCCAACCCTACTCTACTCCCACCGCAGCCCCATGCAGCACCCAACGTCATCCTGAATGCAACTTGTCGTAGCCGTCCGCAGCGCCCAACGTTGCCATGGCCTTGTCCCGCTTCGCCTTGCGAAGCCGCAACTTGTCGCCCCAACAACGCCTCCCACATGCTCCTTGTTGGGAGGTTGTCGTGCAACCGCTGGAACTTCGATCCTCGATCCACTGGAAGTACGCACATCGAAAGTGAAGCGCAGTAAGCATAGCGGGAAAACAAAACTTTTGATGCTTCCCTCCCTCGACTAGGTACGCCGAAAGTAGGAAGTCAAAGCACCCTACCCGCCGCACAAAGTCGGCCTTGCACACAACTCAAGCAACGCTCACAAACATTCAAGGCAACATAAATACAAACAATACAAGTACATAAAACAGGAAAGAACACGAGGAATTAATGGACTTCAGACAGGTTGTCCTACGTGCATGAGAGAAACACTGCGACTTTCTTTATATTTTCCCTTTATATAAATGCTTAGTTGGTCACCTAAGTTTCACCGCCTTCCAACTTTCATGGAAATGCCTCCATTTGGAATGTGACCGATGACCTCCAGTAACTTAGTTGACTTCGACCGCTTGCTTCGGTAAATTTTCCAGACACTTCATTATAGAGTCTTCTAGTTCGCCGAACATTCTAGACCTTCATGACTTTATCAGAAGATACAAACTTTTGATAAATTTGTTGCCGCCTAGGGAGATTCTGCTACTGCTATTTGCACACCGCGTCAAGCCATCATCTGATGCACGAAATTCCAGTGAACGTAATTCCGACGGATGAACTTCCCACGAATTGAAACCAAACTTCACATCTCAACAATCTCCCACTTGAATACTTGTTACGAGGACACTTTGGAAAAACTAATGAACTGCTTTAGCAGCTAGCAATGTTTCTCCATCCTCTTTTCGTTCACCCAAGTCCTACTGAGGCAAGATGTTGCCTCAGATTTTCTTGAAATAAAGTTTTAGTGAACATGTTTGCCAGATTTTGGCTTTCGGCTGTCTTTCAGAGATCTAACATTTCTCCTCTAGTATGTTTCTAATGAAGCGGTACTTAAGATCGATATGTTTCGTCCTTGCATGAATAACTGGATTCTGAGCCAAGTGAATCGCACTCTGATTATCACAGAATAAGATTCCTCCCTCCTGACTTCTTCCAAGTTCTTTCAGCAAACATTTCAACCAAACCAACTCATTCTCAGCTTCCATTGCAGCTATTAGGAATAAGTGAGGGGCTGTCCAGCTGTCAAGGTGTAGAGGCGGTGGATGTAACTGCCAGGGTGTAACTGCCAAGGGGCAGTGTTGTACTTTTCATTTATTAGTTTGTTAGGGTGGTTGTTAGTTGTTAGTAAGTTGTTAGTTGGCTGGATAGCTGAGATATAAATTGGAAGGGTTGACTGTAAAAGGGGGACACGATTCATTCTTGAATTTCCAGCCAGTTGCTGTGAAAGGAGGCCGATCTTGGGAGGTCAGCCAACTGCTACGAGGAGTGGTCTTCTTCGACAGCACCTTCTTCTCCTATCTCTATCTTCTTTCTTCTACTTCTCACTCCCTCCCTACTATAATAGCTATATTTCTACTGTGTTTATGCTGTATTTCTGTTACTTTAATCCAGCTGCTACATCAATATAAACAGTTTAACTTCCCTTTCCTCCCTCTCTTACATTTTTACATAACAAATTGGCGACTCCGCTGGGGAGCTGGTTGCGCAGAAGAGGCTATAGAAGGAGAGAGGAGTTGTTGACGCACAGTCTGGACGGTGACCATTTTTGGCATCAACCTATTACGCTGTTGGAGGCACGTGAACGAAGGAGAGGAGGAACGCTGCTGGAAAATCGTAGCAGCAGGAAAGAGAGAAAAAGAAGATCGCCACTGGAGTGAGGCGCTAGAGCAGTGAATGCTCACTGGAGGAAAGGAAGCGTCGGAACTGGTCGAGTTCTGCTGGAGTAGAACGGAACGCAGAAGGATGTTCGCTGTTGGGGAAATTCGCTAGAGAGAGAAGCCGATGTCGTAGAACAGTTGTTGCAGCAAGTTGAAAACCGAAAACAACCGGAAACGATCATGGAAGAGGATCGCTGCAAGGGAAGGCGAACGTAGCTGGAAAACGCGATAGCCGCTGCGGAAGAATCAAGCAGTGCTACCGTTGTTCACTGTTAGGCGCGACCGTTCTGGAAGAAACGGAAGCAACCGGGGAGATTGTTGCGGAATCGTCGGGAGACACAACGACAGAAAATGAGAAAACGAAAGAACGGAAAAAACAACAATGAACACGGCGATTTACGTGGTTCGAGAAAAATCCCTACGTCCACGGGAGAGGCAGAATTTCACTAATCGGGAGCAGCAAATTACAGAGGATTTCAGTCAGAAACCCTAGCCCGAAAATGGGCTACATATGAAGAAGACGGTCTACTGTTCTGAATAGTAGTCCGCGTTGCAACAGTGATCGGCGCCTCACTTTGTCAAAAGTGCTACAGTGTTTGCCGGCTGGAAGTCAAAAACGCTACAGTACTGTTGACCCCGAAGTCCGCACCGCTACAGTGCCTGTCGGTGTCGATTAGTCAGCTCCGCTACAGTGGTCAGCATTGCTACAGTACCAAAAAAAATTGGGTCGGGGGGCAAAGGCCCCCGGACCCCCGGAGCAGGGGCGCGTTGCCCCCTGCAACCCCCAACGAGCTCACCGCAGAGCTCGACCCGCGACAGTTGCGGGCCACAAGCATTCGCCCCAACCGGATCGGGCAACACCAATCCAACAGAGATCCGCGCAAGCAAGTTGACGAACCGAGCTCGCTTGTTGTTGGAGGAGAGGAGCTAGCACGAGGAACGCGTTGCAGCAAGTGATGCGTGCGGGTTGGGAGAGATCGCTGTCGAGGCGACTGTGTGAACAACGGAGAAGGGTTGCACGACTGGGAGAACGTTTGGGCCGCGGTCCGTATCCGTCACTAGAACTGAAGACGGACGGGCAAATTTTTTAACGCAGCAGAGAGGCTTGTTTAAGGAAGCTGTTCGTTGGAGTTTTTTTTTTATTAAAAAAAATAGAGAGAGAATTCTCTTGGCACAATATTTCTCTCTCTTCCACCTATGAAGAGCTATGATACATGAATCAAATTGGGAAATATTATACAGCTGGTGGCTGTGGAAGCTGGTGGCAAGATGCAGGAGTTTGAAACATTTTTCAAAGCTTTTGCTGGGAGGCAGGCTGAGATCGATAAGAAAATCTGTGAGTTTCAGTGTGAGCTGCAGAAGAAACCAATTGAAGCTCACGTCGGACGATCAGGAGATTCAGGACAGTTCACGCAAGAATTTCACTACATTGAGTCTGGTAAACGAGGTGAAACAGAAGTTGCATGTGCCTTTGACAGTGACAATGCGGTGGAATTCAGCAGTCTAGACGCAAGTTTAAAAATGGAAGATGTTGCTCCAATCGATGGTTCAAGGAGTGAGACAAAGAAGACTGAGTTGCGTTATTTTTCTGGAGAAGATCCATTGGGGTGGATCATGAAAGCAGAGGCATATTTCCTTTTTTTACAAACAACAGAGAACATGAAAATACATTGAGCGCAGCTAAGTATGGAGTACACGGTTCTACGCTGGTTCTTGTTATGGCAGTTTGAAAATCCTGGAGTGAGTTGGGAGCAACTTAAGCCGGTGCTTTTGGAAAAATATGGGAATGACAAAGAGAAGTTTGCTTCCATTCCTAAGCTGCCGAAAGAGGTAAATATTGATCTTAATTCAAATAAGGTTGAACTGGAAAGGAATAGTGTGGAGCGGTTCGAGACACATCCAGATTCATCTGAGGAGACTGGAGTCCTAAATTCTAGCATGGAAAGGCGGGAGTGGGACAACCAAAGTGAGCTTGCTGTGCAGAGTGATTCCAATTGTTTCCAGCCAGAGGTGGAAATATTCGTCGTAATAGCAATTGGAAAGTGTACACACAAGTTGTTTAAAAGGGGTCTTCCTATAGCGGAAAACAATGCACAGAGGCCACGACCTCAGCTATGGGTTGGACCTTTGCACGGTCCTCAGTCAGCACTGCATGCTAGTAGTGTTGGGGTGACCGAAACTGCTTCACAGAAACATGACCATGTTATGGCTCAATTATTGGAGACAGAAATGGAAAGTGTCACTGTTAAGGAAGACATAGTGGTTCGAGAACCACCATTCTGGATAGAGCTGCATTACGCACCCAATACTGCTGATGTTAAGGTAAGAGTGCAGGTTGAAGGCTGTCCGGAAAAGGTGACGCTTTCAAGCCTGCCATTTTTCTCTAGTTTGGGACTAAACGAACTTCCAAGTTGGAGTGATATTGTGGCAAGGGAAATGTATGTACATCATCCACTTAGCTACAAAGAAACCGAGTTAGGCATTGTTAAAGCCCCGTTGGAAGCAAAGATGCTGGATGTCCAAACTTCCATGCTGATTGCATCTAGATCTAAATCTATGTTGAAGGATCTTGGGGTGCTATCAGAAGATCCGGTATGGAGGCTGGGAGCTCCAACTTTTTTCCCCAGACATAACTGTAACAGGTTTAGTCCTGGAGGATTTAAAAACAGCCAGCGTTGTAAAACCAGTGATAAGCAGCAGATTTCTGCTTTAAGGAAATGGCTGGATGCAGCAAGGGAAGACCGAGATGCATTGTTGCCCAAGCCTCCACCTCGGGCTCGCCTTACGCAGAGTTTTCAGATTGCATTGCACTCTGGCAATAACAATTTATCTTGGTCCTTAACAACAGCCTTGGAGCAGAAGAGAAACCAGATCATCCACTTATCCACAATGTATGATGTGTTTGCCGCTATGTCTTACATCTGCAATGGTGGTGTTGAATCATCCTCCAAGAAGCTAGATTTAGTTGGGCCTTTGTTAAGAATGATGGACTTAGATGCTGCAATTTTAATGGTTAAGCCTATAGGCAGCTGGTTGTTAGTTCATAGAGAAAATGTTCTGGTTGAAGAACCGACACTAGCACTTGAACTTCCGAGAGAAGCAATTAGGAATGTATGTTGCAGGGGCCGGAGCCATGCGCTTTGCAGGTTCACCTTGAAGACTGGCCTTCTCGATCCGGTTCCAACTCGGGAAATCCTTGTTGACTGGTTACTTAGGCCACCTCCAAAACCACCACCAAGGGTTGTCGAACCATTGTGAACCAAAAGGCTGCAGTTCCAAGTCCACCTCGGGGAGGTGGTTTTTAAGGAGGGGCGAATGTTAGGAATAAGTGAGGGGCTGTCCAGCTGTCCAGGTGTAGAAGCAGTGGGTGTAACTGCCAGGGTGTAACTGCCAAGGGGCAGTGTTGTGTTTTTCCTTTATTAGTTTGTTAGGGTGGTTGTTAGTTGTTAGTAAATTATTAGCTGGCTGGATAGCTGGGATATAAATTGGAGGGGTTGGCTGTAAAAGGGGGATACGATTCATTCTTGAATTTCCAGCTGGTTGCTGTGAAAGGAGGCCGATCTTGGGAGGTCAGCTGCTACGAGGAGTGGTCTTCTCCGGCAGCACGTTCTTCTTCTCTCTCTATCTTCTTTCTTCTACTTCTCACTCCCTCCCTACTGTAATAGCTATATTTCTGCTGTGTTTATGCTGTATTTCTGCTACTGTAATCCAGCTGCTACATCAATATAAACAGTTTAACTTCCCTTTCCTCCCTCTCTTACATTTTTACATAACAGCAGCTATATATTATGCTTCTGTGGTACTTGAAGTGAAAAAAAATTTTAGCCGCAGCATTCAACTGATCGTTGTACCCCGTATGTAAACACAAAGCCAATTGGGCTCTTCCGAGTGTCTGAATCTCCAGCAAAGTCCACATCCACAAAACCTTGTAACCAATCTTCCTCCCCAAAACATAGAGCCACGTCTTTTGTTCCTTTTAAGTAACGGATAATCCACTTAACGAGGTCTCAGTGTTCCCTTTTGGGGTTCAACATAAATTGACTTACAACTCCCACTGCAAACGCTATATTCAGGCAAGTACAAATCATTGCATACATTAAGCTTCTGGCAACAGATGCAAATCACACTTTCTCCATATACTAACACTCTTCTTCCGTTGCTAGTGCTTGTGCTTTCAATAATTTGAAGTGTCCGACAAGAGTAGAGACTGGCATGCATCCGACCATTCTAAACTTTTCCACGATCTTTCGGATGTAGTCTCTCTGGGATAACACCAAAGTTTTGACCTTCTTATCCCTCTCAATCCTCATCCCCAATATTTTATTGACTTGCTTGAGATCTTTCATCTCGAAGCACTCTTCAATTTCTGAATCTTTCTATCATCTGGTCCAACCAGCAACATGTCATCAACATATAAAAGCAATATGATGAAAGTTTCATATCTCATTGTTTTTGGTAACAACAGTGATGTGTTGCACCTCTCGAATCCTTCTTCCGACATAAACCGTCGAACTTGCGATTCCATTATCTCAATGATTGTTTTAGTCCATAAAGATTTTTCTTCAATTTACGAACCAAGTTCCGGTTCTCATCTTCAGTGAAACCTACCGGCTGCTTCATGTAAATTTCTTTCTCCAAATAACCATAAAGGAAGACCGTCTTAACATCCATTTGTTTTAAGTACAAATCTTTTGATGCCACCATGCTTAGCAAAGTCTAGATAGTTGCATGTTTAATTATCAGTGAGAAAATTTCCAAAAAATCAACACTTTCTAATAGAGCAGGGGGGCGGACAACTATGTTGAGCGACCACCCCTGTTGTACACATATTATAGGAGGGGGTAGCTTGGTTAGTTTATGTTTGTTTTTCTGTTAGGCTGTTGTAACTACCAGGGGTAGTAATGTCATTGTTGTCCCTGTTAGTTACAATAGCCAGGAGGTAGTAGTTATAACAGTCAGGGGGTAGTAATGTAATTGGTCCCTGTTAGATAGGAGTGTAAGTGTTAAGGAGGAGGTTCTAGGGGAGGTATGTCGGGTATTATTCTGGAGGTTGTAACCTTGGCTTTAGAGAGAGATGCTCTCCTGGAGAGAAGTTAGTCAAATTGCAATGACAAGAACCGAGGTAAGAGTTTTTGATTCCATCTTCTACTCTATCAATTGGTGCTTTCATTGAGAGAGTAGAAGTGCACAGATAGAGTAGAATTCTCATCGAATCTGGAGTTTATGACCACCAGGATGGAGCGTCGAGTAGCACAACAAGAATCGACTGTAAACGAACTGAAAAGTGGAGCACAGTGCCAGGCGAGCTTGGAGAAGACTATTCTGGAAATGAGAATAGAGTTCCAGCAGCAAATGCGTGGATTGACAGAGGCAATGAGTCAGCTAAATCAGAGTGTCTGGTATCAAACTGAAAGTTCTGGACGAAGACGGAATAACGGAAAGCTTGTGTTGGAGGATGAAAGTGGCGGAAGTTTGCAACTGGTTGGAGCGGAGTTAGAGCGGAGCAAGGATACTGAAAAAGAAAGCGAACGAGTGCAGGTGGAAGGCGCGTTGGCTCGACAGATTGAGATGCCAATATTTACAGGAGAAAATCCTGTATCTTGGATCTCCCGAGCAGAGATATATTTTTCACTGCATCAGATTCGTGAAGAGCAGAAGGTTCCACTTGCACAAATATGCATGGATGGTTTGGTAAAATACTGGATGACCTCGTTGAAGTCTGTTAAAACAAACTTGACCTGGTTACAGCTGAAGGAAGGGTTGCTAGGGAGGTACAGCAATGCAGCGGAGGAAGATCCATTGATGTATCTCAAAGAACTCCGACAATTAGAAACAATAGATGTATACATAGATGACTTTGAACGAGCTGCTTTGAAAATTCTAGATATGACTGAGAGGTGGTATATGGGCCTTTTTACTGGGGGATTGAAGCCTGAAATAGGGAGCATTATTATGACGCATAAACCATCAAATAAGGCGCGGCTACTGAATTTAGCACGCCGAGTAGAAAGAGATTTACTAGTGAAAGGTATCATCAAACAGCCCAGTGGACAACCACGCCAGCGAGTTACAAGCGGTATGGGAAGGGGGTGGAATACCGGTTCAGTGCGTATTCTGCCAATAGGAGCTGGAGGTGATCGAGAACAGAAGGGAGGACCGGCTACACAATGGAAAGGCGTGCGGAATTTTTCCAAAGAGGAACATGAGGAAAGAAGAGCTAAGGGGCTATGTTTTTCATGTGGGCAGAGATTTACTCCAGGACATAGATGTCCAGCAAAGGGATATAAGGAGTTGGAGATGTTACAACAACAGTAAGTGATCAAGTCATAAACAAGGCCGAATCTTAAAAAAACTATGATGATGGAAGGAAGTTTGGAAGAAGTTCCAGTATTGGTGTTGGTGGATAGTGGCGCAAGCCACAATTTTATTTCTAAACAGTTGTTGAAGTCACTTACAGTGCAAGTCAGTGGAACCAAACCCTTCTATATTAGAATGGGAGATGGACACCAAGTTGAGTCTAGCGGTATGTGTAAAACGTTACACTTGAACTTGGGAAACATTGATTTTGAAATAGCAGCCTACGTATTTGATACAACCGGTCCGGATCTGGTTTTAGGCATTTCTTGGCTTGAAACATTGGGATATGTTACACACTAGAAGAAGATGACAATGGAGTTTATTTGGAAAGGAAAACAAGTGACATTGCAAAGGGTAGAACAATTGATGAAAATCTCTGGTGCTTTGCAAGAGTATTTGGGAAGACAAAATTATCTAGTGTTGGGAATTTGTGGACAATAGAGGATCAAACAGAATCTAAAGTTACAGAATTGGACTCGAACCAGAAGGTCCAAAAGCAGGAAATGTTGCAGCAGTACAAAGAGGTTTTTAGGATGCCAAGTAAACTAACTCCGAGTAGGAGAACAAACCATTCGATCAGATTAAAGGATGGAACGGATCAGATAAATATTCGGGCTTACAAGTTGGCTTTC
Source organism: Viscum album (assembly GCA_963277665.1). Taxonomy (NCBI): domain Eukaryota; kingdom Viridiplantae; phylum Streptophyta; class Magnoliopsida; order Santalales; family Viscaceae; genus Viscum; species Viscum album. The sequence goes on from OY728136.1 coordinate 1,997,621,614, forward strand.
CACATGAAAAATTTAGTGGAAAAACAAGTTCAAGAGCTGTTGGAACAGGGATATATCCAACATAGTAATAGTCCTTATTCAAGCCCTATTATAATGGTGAGGAAAAAGGATGGCGGATGGAGGATATGTGTAGATTATCGAGCTTAAATTAACAATACCCGACCGATATCCAATACTTGTTATTGAAGAGTTAATGGACGAGTTGCATGCAGCAGCTTATTTTACTAAGATAGACTTGAAATCTGGTTTCCATCAAATACGAATGAAACCTAAAGATGTAGAAAAAACGGCTTTTAAGACACATCAAATACGGATTGATGGATGCTCCGGCCACCTTCCAAGCAACAATGAATGCGGTATTTCGTCCATTATTAAGGGAGTATTAGATTTTTTTTATTACATATTGATTTACAGTAATCGGTGGTATGAGCATTTAAAAATATTTCAGAATGTGATGCAGTTGATGAAGGAAAATGTGCTATTTGCTAATAGGAAAAAATGTTCCTTTGGCAAGAGTTTCGTTGAATACCTTGGGCACATTATCTCTGCTGAATGGATGTCAATGGATTCCAAAAAATTGGATGTGGCACAACAGTGGCAAAAACCAAGGAATGTCAAAGAAGGGGTTTTCTGGGCTTGACTGGTTATTACAAAAAAATCATTGAGCGTTATGGGAAAATACCACGACCATTGAATGCATTAACAAAGAAAGGACACTTTCAATGGACAGAAGAGGCTCAAAAGGCTTTTGAGGAATTAAAGACTCGAATGACAACAACCCCTGTTTTAGCAATGCCTGATTTCTCAAAAAAAAAAAGAATGTTGTAGAATGTGATGCATCAGGGTATGGAATTGGGGCAGTACTCTTACAAGAGAATCGGCCATTAGTTTATTTTAGCAAGGCATTGTCTGACACTTCTCTTGCAAAATCGATTTATGAAAAAAGAGCTTATGGCTCTAGTGCTGTCCATACAACATTGAAAACAATATTTGATGGGCAAACGGTTTGAAGTTCACACAGATCATCACAGTTTAAAACATCTGCTTAGTCAGCGAATTGTTTCAATGGATCACCAATATTGGCATGCAAAGCTGTTGGGCTATAATTTTGAAGTTGTTTATAAATCAGGCCGCCAAAACAGTGCAGTAGATGCTGTTGGCTATACAAGCCGAGAAATATGAGAGGAAGAATGGAAGAGGTAGAAAAAATTGGCACACGGCACAAAGAAGCTTTCAAGCTTTGTATTTCACACAACTTCACAATTTTTCACAATTTTCACCATTGAAATTTCAGGCTACAATTACATCAATTTATAGACCCACAACATTAAATGCCTAGCATTTATGTTGGTACAAAGAAAGATCAAAACATAAAATACAGAGAATCTATGACGGTACAAGGAAAGACCAAAATATTAAATGCTGAGCATTTATGATAGTACAAAGATATACCAAATCTTTAAATGCAGAGCATTTAAATTCATTCAAAGAAAATAAATGGAGGTTGACCCATGAAAAAAAATGTGCAAGTAATAAATGACGCCGCAGGCAGCTTTGACTCATATTTTTTGGTTTGCAATTCCAACACTCCCCTTCAAACCAAAACCGGCTTCATTCCGAGCATCGTTCTGAGTCTTTTGAATGCATCTGATGGTAACGCCTTTGTGAAAATATCAGCCACCTGCTCCGTAGTATGACAATATTCCAATTTTATCGTTTTCTGCTTCACATGATCTCGCAAAAAATGGAATCGGGTATCAATATGTTTGCTTCTTCCATGCTGCACCGGATTTTTGGAAAGTTAAATTGCCGACTTGTTATCCACATATATCACTGTGGATCCATCCTGCGGATGCTGCAACTCCTTTAGCAGATTTCTCAACCAGATTCCTTCACAAATAGTGGAAGATGCCGCCACGTACTCTGCTTCACATGTAGACAAGGCGACCACACTTTGCTTCCTTGAATTCCACGTGAAAGCAGTCGATCCAAGAAAAAATACATACCCAGTGGTGCTTTTTCTTTCATCTTGGTCACCTCCCCAGTCACTGTCTGAGTATCCATGCAGATTTGCTTCTTCATTGTATGGATAAAAAAGACCAAAATCCACCGTTCCTTTAACGTACCTGAGGATACGTTTTGCCGCTAACCAGTGTGACTCTTTTGGTGCTTCCATGTACCTGCTTAGAAGCCCAACACTATAGACAATATCAGGCCTTGTGATTGTGAGATACCTCAGGCTTCCAATTAGACTCTTGAACAGAGTCGAGTCAACACTTCTTCCTTCTCCATCTTTTGTCAGTTTTAAGCTCATTGCCACAGGTGTGTTTACAGCATTGCAATTAGCCATGTTGAATTTTTCAAGCAACTCCTTAGCATACCTCTTCTGAGAAATATAGATGCCTCCATGTTGTTGCTTTACTTCTATGCCCAGAAAGAAGGACATGAGACCTTCGTCGGTCATCTCGAACTCCTTGAACATAGCCTTCTTGAAATCATCGAACATTTGTCGACTATTCCCTGTAAACAGCAAATCATCAACATACAAGCATGCAATGATTATATCGCCACGATCATTCTTCTTGATGTAAACTGCATGCTCATATGGACATTTGGTGAAGCCGTTCTCTCGAAGATAGCTGTCAATGCGTGCATTCCAAGCACGAGGAGCCTGCTTCAACCCATAAAGAGCTTTCTTCAGTCGATACACTTTGTCTTCCTCCCCTTGTATAACAAAGCCTTCAGGCTGGTCTACATAGACCTCTTCCTCTAGAATTCCATTCAGGAATGCAGACTTCACATCCAATTGGTAGATCATCCAACTGTGATGAACAACAAGAGAGATAATCATTCTCACCGTGTCAAGGCGAGCAACCGGAGCGAAGACTTCTTCATAGTCCACCCCATACTTCTGTTTGTACCCCTTTGCTACGAGCCTTGCCTTGTAGCGATCGATTTCACCATTAGCATTTCGCTTGATCTTGTACACCCATTTGACACCAATGGATTTCTGGCTATTAGGAAGTGTGGTCAGCTCCCATGTGTCATTTTTCTCTATGGCGCAAATTTCTTCTCCCACAGCCATTCTCCAACATTCTTCCCTTACGGCTTCCTGAAACGTCAGAGGCTCATGATCTGCATACAGGCAAAAAAGATTTACCTCTTCGGTTTGCTCATAAATGTCGCTTAAGCTTTTCATCTTTATGGGCACCATGGGTGAGGATGAGCTCGCCAAATTTTGACTTGATGGAGTCCTTTCAGGAGTGATTGAATGTCCTCCTGGACTCCTGTGTACTGATGATGTGCCCGGGGAAGGTGTTGCTGGCGTTTGCTCCTGATGATCACGCCTTTCTTCAGGATCTTCTGTTTCGACTGGAATCTCTTTGTTTGGTTCTTCATCATTCCATTTCCAAGCTTCTTCCTCGATAAAGACCACATCTCTACTCACCACTAATTTATTGGTTAGTGGATTGTAGAGCTTATAGGCTTTAGACTCTTCACTGTAGCTGATGAAGATGCACTTTTCACCACGATCATCAAGCTTCCTTCTTCTCGCTTCTGGAACTTGAGCGTATGCAACACACCCGAAGATTCTTAGGTGTGCTACGCTCGGTTTGTAGCCACTCCATGCCTCTTGTGGTGTCATGTTTCTGACGCTCTTGGTTGGACACCGATTGAGCAGATAGGCAGTACATGCCACTGCTTCCGCCCAGAAGTTCTTTGGCAAGCCTTTCTCCTTCAGCATGGTCCTCGTCATGTCGAGGATGGTGCGGTTCTTCCTTTCTGCAATGCCATTCTGCTGTGGCGTGTAGGCTGCAGTGTATTGCTGTTTGATGCCATGTTCCCTACAAAAATCTTGAAATGCATTTGAGGTGTATTCTCCACCTCTGTCAGATCTGAGTACTTTGATTCTGTGGCCACTTTCAGTTTCAACATGAGCTTTAAAAGTTTTAAAGACAGTGAAAGCAGAAGATTTTTCTTTGATGCAATACACCCACAACTTTCTGCTGAAATCATCAATAAGGGTAATAAAATATCTATTACCTCCAAGTGATAGTGTTTCAAGTGGTCCGCAGATATCGGTGTGAACCAACTGAAGTGGTTCCGTTGCTCTTCTAGACACTCCACTTGGAAATGAGTTCCTTTGTTGCTTGCCGAGTGTACACGCCTCACACACGTGATTTGGAGCTTCAATCATTGGCAAGCCACGCACCATGTTTGATGAGGATAGAAGTTTAAGCCCACTAAAATGCAGATGTCCAAATCGCAGATGCCATCTCCATGAGTCATTCTTCATGAGTCCCAAGAGACACTCCTCGGCCTTTGTGTTGATATGCAGCGGAAACATGCGATTCTTCGCCATTTGGACTTGAGCGACAAGTCTCCTGTGAGCATCTCTTATAGACAAAAGAGAATTTTCCAAGTGTATGACATACCTCTTCTCAAGAAGTTAGCCGAGACTGATGATATTATTTTTCATACTTGGTACGTAATATACATTAGAAATGTAATTCGACTCTCCATTCTTCAGATAGATTTTGATCTTACCTTTGCCTCTCACGGGTACCTTGGATGAGTCACCAAAACTCACGTCGCCACGAACTTCTTCGGTGAGTTCCTCGAACAGTTGTTTGTTACCACTCATGTGGTTGCTTGCACCAGTGTCGAGATACCAAACATCGGGGCGTTCACATGCCTTTTCTTGTGCGAGGAGGAGTGTGGTACCTTCTTCTTCATGATGAGATGTTTCAGCATAGTTGGATCGTTCATCGTGATCCACTCTGCTCCAACAATCAGAAGCATAATGCCCAAATTTCTTACAGTTGTGGCATTGAATGTTCTTAGCATTTCCACGACCACGCGTGAATCGTCTTCCACCATTCCCTCTTCCACGAAAGCTGGTAGGATTTTGTTGCTTTTGTTGATGGCTTGGATAATATCCACGTCCTTTTCCTCTTCCACAATGACCGCCTCGTTGCGTGTGACCATTCTTTTGTTCTTGTAGAGTCAACTTGGACTCCAAGGCATGCTCTATTGTTGAACCAGTATTCTTTTGCATCCGTTGCTCGTGCACTTGCAACGACCCCATCAGTTCTTCAATGGACAGTTTCTCCAAATCCTTTGATTCTTCGATTGCCACAACCACATGCTCAAACTTGGTTGTGAGAGATCGAAGTGATTTTTCGATAACTCGAATGTCCTCCACTTTTTCACCATTCCTTTTCAAATTGTTAAAAATAACAATTAATCTTGAGAAATAATCAGAGATGCTCTCACCTTCTTTCATGTGCGCCGATTCAAATTCTGCTCTTAATGTTTGAAGACGTACCCGCTTCACTCGATCAACACCTTTGAAGACGGTGGCAAGGGTATCTCAAGCTTGCTTGCTTGATGTTGCTTCGGCAATCTTTTCGAACGTTGATTCATCCAACCCTTGATAGAGGAGGAACAACGCCTTGTTGTCTTTCTTTCTTTGATTTTTGAGGGTCGCCTTTTCTTCATTCGTGAAGGCAGCTTCTTCCGCCATAGTGGGTACAACATACCCGTCGGTAACGATCTCCCATAATTCTTGCGACCCGAATAATGCCTTCATCTGGATGCACCATCTTTCGTAGTTGTCCTTGGACAGCTTCGGAACTTGCGGCTGGATTGCGGCCATCTTTAAAAAAAATTGGAGGATCTTGGTAACCGGCCTCTGATACCAGTTTGTTGGCTATACAAGCCGAGAAATATGAGAGGAAGAATGGAAGAGGTAGAAAAAATTGGCACACGGCACAAAGAAGCTTTCAAGCTTTGTATTTCACGCAACTTCACAATTTTTCACAATTTTCACCATTGAAATTTCAGGCTACAATTACATCAATTTATAGACCCACAACATTAAATGCCTAGCATTTATGTTGGTACAAAGAAAGATCAAAACATAAAATACAGAGAATCTATGACGGTACAAGGAAAGACCAAAATATTAAATGCTGAGCATTTATGATAGTACAAAGATATACCAAATCTTTAAATGCAGAGCATTTAAATTCATTCAAAGAAAATAAATGGAGGTTGACCCATGAAAAAAAATGTGCAAGTAATAAATGACGCCGCAGGCAGCTTTGACTCATATTTTTTGGTTTGCAATTCCAACAGATGCCCTGTCCCGCAACACTGGAGATGTTCAGTATATGGTTCTAGCAGTTTCCCAGCCTACTTGGGAGGAATTTAAGATAATTCGACAAGAAATTCAGCAAGATGATTACTTACGAGCGGTGGCAGACGCTGTAAAGCAAGGTACTTTTGATAAGCCTGGATATTCCTATCAGGATGGGTTACTCTTTAAACAAAACAGATTGCTTTTATCACATCATTTTGTTTTAATTCCCAAACTGTTGCACTAATACCATTCTTCACCAACCGGGGGACATTTGGGATATTTAAAGACATATAAGCGACTTGCAAATGGAATAATATAGCCAGGGATGACCAAACAGGTGATGCAATACATAAGAAAATGTGTTGTTTGCCAGCAAAATAAATATGAAACTTTACGGCCAACAGGATTACTCCAACCACTTCCAATTCCCTCTCTAGTATGGGACGAAGTGGCTATGGACTTTGTCTCTGGTCTGCCAAAATCGCATGGGTATGAGGTTGTTTTTGTTGTGGTGGACAGATTGAGTAAGTATGCACATTTTATACCATTGAAACACCATTTTTTAGCTAAGTCAGTAGCAAAAGTTTTCATGAAGGAGGTCGTCTGATTACATGGTCTACCAACTGCAATTGTTAGTGATCGAGACCCACTGTTTACAAGCTTATTTTGGCAAGAACTCTTTAAATGGCAAGGGACAACTCTCCAAATGAGTTCCTCTTACCATCCCAAACTGATGGGCAGACGGAAGTTGTTAATCGATGTTTAGAAACCTATTTACGATGTTTTACAACAGATCAACCCAAGCAGTGGGTTATTTGGTTGGCCTAGGCCAAATATAATTATAACACCTCTTACCACACTTCTACTGGAATGACCCCGTTTGAAATTGTTTATGGGAGGAAACCACCGCATATTGTTCATTGTTTGACATGGGAGGTGACGGTAGAGGCAGTGGTTAATGCTATGGTCGACCGTAATGAAGCCTTACGACAACTACAGGTTAATTTACACCAGGCTCAACAGAATATGGCTAGAACAGCGAATCGACATCGCCGTGAAGCGACTTATTCAGAGGGGGACTATGTGTGGGTGAAACTAAGACCAAACCACCCAGGAATTACATCCAGAATTAATCAGAAACTTGCTTCAAGATATTAAGGGTCATTCAAAACAATTGGCCGGATTGGGGAAATAGCTTATAGACTCCAGTTACCAGCACAAAGCAAAGTCCATCCGGTGTTCCACATTTCACAGTTGAAAGCTGCAGTTGGAAACTTTTCTAACAAGACAACTTTACCGGTTGATTTAGTAGAAGAATATCTATATCCTGCGGTTGTTTTGGCAGAACAAACTCAAGGCACCTCACAACAGTGGTTGATTCAGTGGCGCGATTGTTCTATAGATGAGGCAACATGGAAAGATGCTCGGGTATTCCAGTTCCGATTTCCAGATTTTCACCTTGTGGACAAGGTGGTCGTTCAAGGGGACAGTAATGATAGAGCAGAGGGGTCAAACAACTATGTTGAGCGACCGGCCCTGTTGTTCACGTATCATAGAAGGAGGGGGTAGCTTGGTTTATGTTTGTTTTTCTGTTAGGCTGTTGTAACTAACAAGGGGTAGTAATGTAATTGTTGTCCCTATTAGTTACAACAGCCAGAGGGTAGTAATGTAATTGGTCCCTATTAGATAGGAGTATTAAGTGTTTAGGAGGAGGTTCTAGGGGAGGTATGTCGGGTATTATTCTGGAGGTTGTAACCTTGGCTCTAGCGAGAGATGCTCTCGTATAGATAAGTTAGTCAAATTGCAATAAGAACTGAGGTAAGAGTTTCTGATTCCATCTTCTACTCTATCACTTTCCCTTAATTGAAATCCCTTTACCACCAGTTGTGTTTTGAAGCGCTTCTTGCCATCAACCTCCTCTTTCAGCCGGTAAACTCATTTATTCTCAAGTGCTATTTTCTCTTCCGGTAAATCGATAAGCTCCCAAGTTCTGTTGGACTTTAATGAAGTCATTTCTTAGGAGCCTTCAGCCCTTTTAATCGTTTCCTATTCCTTCAGGTTTTCCAAGGTTTTCAATCTGAATTCGCTCTCTGGGTTAGATTGTGGAATTTCTTTGTTTGTGGTTACCTCTTTGGTGACATTGATTTCTGATCCGGTGGACTCCATTTCCTTTGCCTTCTTTTAGGAATTCTGGTTTCAACTGAAGTGTCTTTTTGGGGAATTCTGAATTTTGTTGTTGTGAAGTGGTGATGTTTGTAGTTTAATGCAACGTTTCTCGTAGCTTTTGGATCTTGTAAGGACTCATGAGTTTGTTCCGGCTTGAGAAATCAATGGTCGACCAGAGTCCTAAAATGATGGGGAGACCACCATAGAAGGAGCTCGTGGTGAACCCAGTTTTCCAGGCCTTCTTGTTGGGGTGATACCTTGTTACCGCTCCGCCTGACCTTGATCATGGTAGTTTGGTTAGCCAGGACAGTGGGTCGTGTGACGGATGCTCGTGGAGATCCCGAACGGACTATAATGAACAATGAGTTTCTTTGAGTTCCTTGGTCTCGCTAGCTGTCTCCTTGCATGTTGGTTCTTCGATCTCTGGGCTTTGGGGTCTTATCTTGAGTAGTAGTTATCCTTGCCTTCCCTCTTGATCAACCAAATCTCTTTGGACTTTCTGATGGCAGAAAATATCATGGTGGGGAGAATTGTTAAACCCCAACCCAACACAATTTAATTTTTATTTATTTTCAAGTCCCTATTTATTTATTTTTCCTTCTCGGTGGTTTTTTCTTCAAAATTTGGAGTTTTTGGGCATGCAATACATGTCGCACGGTTAAGACGCACGATTTGTCAAACTATGTGGCAACCGTGTGACAACTTCTGTAATTTTCCAGAGCCGAACCACACGGTCAGCGCACGGTTTGTCAAACGGTGTGGTCCGTGCGTGGTGCTCGAGGAGCCCAGTAAAGGGCGCATGGTTGGCGCACGGTTTGACCAACCGTGTGCAGTGTCCAGGGGTTAATTTATTTTGGAAATTATCCTTTTGCCCTTTATGAAATAAAACCCCTAAAAAGGGTCCTCTCCCTCACCCTCCTCACTCTCACTCGACGCGCCAAGGAGGGGCTCCCTCGCACGCGACCTCCCCTCTCCCTCTGTTCTTGGTCACGATTCTTGGTGCGATCATCCCAGGTTAGCTTTTCTTCTTCTCCTCTTCCTTCTTCTCCCTCTATTTCTTGGTTTCTTTTCCTCCTTACGATGCGCGCAACCTAGGGTAAGCCCTAGCCCGATTTGGGTGTTGGTTTTGATCAATTCTTGGTTCCCAAGGCTCATGAGGCCCAACGCAAGACCTGTTCCAGCAAGATTCGTCGAAAGCGGCGACTTTCAGACCCTTTGCGACTTGATTCCGGCCTTTTGAGGTAGGTCTTATGTTCAAACCTTTAAATTGAAAACTATAATTGCTTGATGGTTTTATTGGGTGTTTTTATTATATTATAAAGTAAATATATTATGGAAAATGATTGTGATGGATGAAATTGGCCTCTTTCATGTTTGCCATGTTTTATTAAGCTTTGGCCATGGGTTTTCTTTAATGAAACATGTTTCAAAAATCTGTTTTGAAAGGTTAAGCACAACGAGTGACTAGTTTACCTTCCAAATTGTTTTATTCATGCAAGCTGGAGATATCAACGGTGTTTTGGTCTTTCAGTCGGTTTTTCATAAAGGCTTAATGGCATGTTTGACTTCCAAAGAATTTTGAAGTGACCTTTGTTTTTTTAAATCTGGCTTATACACGTATATACGTATGGATATATATATACATAGATATCCTCTTTATACATATTCATGCAAGGTGTGTGAATATGTATATTCGAACAAGCGATATTTGTATAAGATTAAAGGGTTACTTCGGTACTTGAAAAGCTTTGGATCAAAATGGTTTTCAAATGATAAATGTTTCTTCCCAAATGTCAAGGCCCTATTGGCACTTTTTAAAGCTTTCAGAAAAGTGAGGTGCACTCCAATGAAAGCCCGGATTTTTATGTATTTGTTGGACTCGGGTTGATGTGATTGGTATGCTGGTATGATTATGAGAAAGGGGCTTCACATGGTAGTGCAGGGAGGTGTGGTGGTGTTATATGCTTGCTTTGCATGGCTGTGATTGAGCTTTGGTTTTTGCTACTACACCTCCCTTATGTATTCCGGTTATGGGCATAGCACATGGGAATCCTAGGTAGACAAACTAGGTCTAGTACGCTAGGTGAGCCGGTAGGGCCTTGACCCGGTCTCCCTAACAAGGATTACGCTATAACACTAACTAAACTACAGGATATTGTTGGATCGGATTATACTAAATATGCACAAGAGGGGGGTGAATTGTCCCTTTTACAAATTCTTAGCGAGATCGTGATCTGTCCTTAACTTTATCAGAATGGTTAAGCAGCGGAAAATAAATAGCAAAGGACGCACGATATATAGTGGTTTGGGGAACAAAAGGTCCCTAGTCCACTCCACCAACGCTCTACTCCACGAGCTTGGTGATTTTCACTACCTGGTCCTCTTATCAACAGACCGTTCCACAACTGAGTGCAGGCAGTTAACACCTTTACAACTTTAAGGCTAAACAGAGCATTCTAGTTCATACACAGAACCTAACACACAGCTTAGTACGAGAAGCCGATCACTCAAAGTAAAAGAGTATTTATTCTTTGAAATACTTTCCAGTTGTTCTTTACAATTGCAACAACACGCAATTGACAGTCGATGGATCGTCGTCTTTCTTGTAGCAGTGAAAAATATTGAGAAAATTATTTCGTCATACTCTTGATCACTTGATCAGTCAAAACAGCACAAATATATAGGGAATAACGACGAGCGCTTCCTCTGTAAATTTAGATCCACAAGAATCGCCTTCTGACTCGCGATATTCAAATGTTTGAATAACAGAGAAGTTATAACATCCCTTAATATTCGCCATGAAAAGCTCCTCTTAAATCGATCTTTTGAATCATAAATAAACGACTTTGATTCAGTCAAAGACGCGCTTTATATTCGGGCTTTTAATCTGGCTTGAAGTCAGCCTGATAATCCGCATAAAGACCGTTGCTCGATAAAATCGTATATTAAAATATCTGACGTCAAACGTAGGGTTGAACTGCGTAGCATGCATTCTCTGAACGTAAGGTTGACAACGTAAGGTTGATCACGTAAGGTTGATCACGAAAGTAAGATTGACGATTCAACCTTCAAACGTAAGGTTGATATCAAACGTATGATCGATCATCCATACTTTTCTCTTCAACTCTCAAACGTACGGTATTTGATCCATACTTTTCTCTGTTTTCAAACATATAGAATATGATCCATACTTTTCAATAAAACGTAGGGTTCATTACAAAAGTAAGGTTGATGAACCATACTTTTGAGAAACAAACGTAACATTCCATACTTACGTAATGTTCTTCTTCTATACTTTTCTGATATCTCAAACTTACGGTTCATTCCAAGACGTAGGGTTCCTTCCAAACGTAGGGTTCTGTCCAAACGTAGGGTTCCTTTAACCATACTTTTCTGATAACCTGTAAAGTAAAGGATGGATTCCATCCTTACGCTACGCTCCTCAACGTAGGGTAACCATACTTTTCTGATAACCTGTAAAGTAAAGGACGGATTCCATCCTTACGCTACGCTCCTCAACGTAGGGTACGAACAGTGTTTCCAGAACACGCTAATGCGCTAAAATGATTTTCAAACACTTAGAGCATGAACAGTGTTTCCAGAACACTTCATCAAATATTCCACACGGATTAAACACTTTAATATTATTCCAAAATAGAAAAATAAAAAACATTAATTTCCTGAAATATACTCAAAGTAAAATCATTAGAATAACAAATGAGGGTATTTGTGAACATCAAAATCATCATAAAGAGAGAGTATTGTTCTCAACAATCTTCCCTTAATAATAATAAAATAAAGTATTGTTGAAAATAACACTTGCTCAACAATCTCCCTCACAAAACCCATGAAATTATCTTTACCCATGAAATTAACTCATAAAATTAATTGCATATAATTTAGATTTTGCAAGGATAAAAACAATATTTAATTTTAACAAAATTATTTTCCCCCGTTTATAAAGTAAAATAAAATAATATTTCTCCCTTAAAAAAAATTTCTCCAAAATTTCTCCCCCTGAGTAAAAGATTTAAATATATAAAATCTTAAAAAGAAATTTGTGTTTATCCAAATTTCTCAAGTTTTACTTAAAATAAAATTTTAAAACTTAAAATAAAATAGTGTTTATCCAAATTTCTCCCTTTTTTTGTGATATCAAAAAGAATGATAGAATAAGGAATAAAACACATTTTAATGTATCACTGAACTGAAGTAAATGCTATTATAAACAGTTTATCAATAATTAAATTTGGATTACTAGCATTCTAACTTAAGTAGTACTGTTAAAATAAATCAAAACATATGAAAATGAGATGAAAAAAAAATATTTTATTTAGCAATACATGTATAAGTACAACAATGAGAACAAGAATCAAGGTTGGGTTTAAGGTTTGGGTCAGGTTTCATCTTCTTTGAACAACTTCCTTGATTTCTGTCAACTGAGTCCTCAATCTTTTCATTAGTCCATCGCCTAACTGAACTATGAGATCTCTTCCTTCCTGAGTCAGATTAATATCTTCAATCAAATTGACTCTGAAGAACTCATGCAGTCTTTCTTCCTTCTCCATAAAAAAAGTTAACTTACCAGTGAACTGATTCAGCAAAGCTCTAATCCCTGGTTCATTTGATGTAAGTTGGTCGACAAGATGATTTTGATTTTCCAACAGAACAGATAATGGAGCAGAGTTACACTGTAAGTCCTGCAATCTGTCATTCATATTCACCATTACTGTTGTAATGGCCTGAAATCTCCTCATCAGATCAGGTGAAGTACCTGATGTATTGGCTTCACTGGTTTTGACAGCTGCAAATTGTTGCTCCATGAAAAATTTAAACTCCATTAAATCTGACTTTATCACCATTTCAAATTTTAAATTGGCTACCTCGGCCAACATCTCCTTAAAAATCTCAACTTCCTGCTTAGAAACAGAACTGGCTTTCAATCTTTGAAATCTCAGATCTTCCTTTTCCAATGCTTTTCTTAAAGCAACATTTTCTGATTCTCTATTTAACTTTCTATAGAACACATTTATTTCTTCATTCACAGAATCAGAGGCACCATGTGCTTGATTCTCAGTTTGAGCTTCAACTTGATGAATCAGTACTAGAGGCAAAGATTGTGCATCAGATTTTTCTTCATCCTCTCTTTGTACTGGTTTTTCTACAAATTTTTCCTCAGAGTCCTTCCCTGACTCATCCACAGAAAAATCTTCATTCAACACTTCAGTGTGAATTTCAGAAAGATTTTCTTCTTGAATTTCAACAGCAGCAGGAGGTTGCTCCTCATGAGCATCTTCTTCATTGAATTCCTCCAAGATTGGATTTTCTAAAACTGATTCCACTTGAGCTACTTCCTCATGAATAATGTCAGTAGGCTGAGCAGATTGTTCTTGAACAGTCTTTGTTTCAGTTTGAGTTTGAGCCACTTCTCCAACTCCAGGCTCTGCTTCTGCCTCTGTCTCTGTCCGAGGAACATTCTCTTTCTGCACTAGAGGTGTCACCTCAATCTAAGAAACGGTTGGTTGTGCAATGTCCTGTACTGCAGATTCTCCAATAAATTTGTAGCTCAGAAAGGTTCAGTTCCATCTGCATTTGTTTGAGTAGGCTCCTCTCCAACTTGAGCAACTCTATGCCTTTTCCTTTGAAGACCTTCTTGACTTTCCTCATCTGCAGGTGAATCAACAACTTCAAATCTGATTCTCCTTGAAACTCCACTTGTTCTAGACTCTGCCACTCCTTCCTTAGATTTGGCAGGTTGATCCTGAGCACTCTCCTGATCTTCTTCTGCTCCAACATGCATGAGTTTTCCTTTAATTGTACTCCAAAAGAAACCAATCTTTCTCAAAGTGTCTTCATTAAAAATGTTGTTGTGGTGGCATCTCACTCTGGCATCCACCAGCCTTATCATATCTTTCTTAAATAAAATCTTTGAAATGAATCTTCCAAAGGGATAGAAGTTCATCCTTGCCTCTGGTTGACACCAATAATTGAGATATCTTACCATATATCTTGGAAAATTCAACTTAATTTTACTGATAAACAACAACATGATATACATGTCAGGGTACAAAATTTTTTCCATCTCCGACATTCTTGGGGCAATGCCTGTTTGCACAAATTTCACTAAAATTTTCTGGTCAGGCTCTAGATCTTTCACAAACATCTTTCTCACATTTGAAGAGCCAAACAGGAAAGACATAATGTCCTCAAGACTTATGTACATTATCACCAATATTCTTTAAATCGAAATGAAAAACTCCCTCATGAGGGCAGTTAAAAATCTTGGCTATTTCCATAGATGAAATCAAAAAATCACGGTTCTCAATCTTAGCTATTATAGTATCCCCGTCTTCTCCCAGGCTGAACTGAACAGACTTAAAAAAGTGACGAAGTTCTACCTCATATAGAAACTCTGTATAATCTCCATTAAAGGTTTGCTCCAAGTTTTGAAATGCTAGAGCTTGCCTCAGCATTAGATCCGTCTGATATAACCATTCCAGATCGATCACTTTTCCCTGTAATATATTTCTGTTTGTCGTGCGTTGCCGCTTGCTGGTCTCCGGCTCATCAGTCCTCTTGGTTTTGGCCATTTCTTCACTGATTTTTGAAGGTTCGAAAAGCTAGGGTTTCGAAGGTTCAGTTGCGGGTAGAGAAGAGCGGTAGAAGATTTCGGGGTTTTGAGAAAATGAACGGGTTTGAAATTTTAAACAGTTTCTGACAGTCTTGATTCCCGTGTCATTTACGTACATAATAATCATTACATAAATTTTAAAACAAATTAAACTTATTCGCGCCAAAAAAATATATCGCAGAATGAATAAAATTTTAAACTATTCGAAAAATAAGTAATTAATGTATTTTAAACAGTGAAATTTTAAAATAAAATTGAGATAAATTTTAAAATTAAAATTATGATTAAAAAAAGTATTTAAAATTAAATAAACTTAACTCCCCCCTTAATAAAATCAAACCTTGCAGTGGAAAGTGGCTTAGTAAAAATATCGGCTAATTGAATTTTAGTATTTACAAATTCTAAAAATATATCCTTTTTAAGAACATGGTCTCTTAGAAAATGATGTCTGATATCAATATGTTTAGTCCTAGAATGATTAATAGGATTTTTTGAAATATTTATAGCACTTGTATTATCACATAAAATAGGTGTATTAGTAAAATTTAGTCCAAAGTCCATAAAAGTGTTTTTCATCCACAAAACTTGTGCACAGCAACTGTTTGCAGATACATGCTCTGCCTCGACTGTTGATAGGGCAAATGAGTGTTGTTTATTACTAGACCATGACAATAAGGATTTTCCTAAAAAGTGACAAGTCCCTGAGGTGTTTTTTCTATCTAATCTACAACTTTCAAAGTCAGCATTTGAATATGAAATTAAATTAAAATCAAAAGTTGTTTGATAGAGGAGATTGAAAAAAAGTTCCTTTTAAATATCTAAAAATTCTTTTAACAGCACTTAAATGAGATTCTTTAGATTTGATTGAAATCTTGCACAAAGGCAAACTGAATACATTATATCTGGTCTGCTAGCAGTAAGATATAATAAACTACCAATCATACCTCTATATAACTTGTTGTCAACTGATTTTCCAGTTTCATCCAAGTCAAGTTTTATATTAGTACACATAAGAGTTGTATATGTCTTGTTGTTTTCAAGTCCAAGTTTCTTTAGTAAATCTGTAATGTATTTGCTTTGATTTAAAACATTTCCAAAAAAAATTGATAAATTTAAAGTCCTAAAAAGAAATTTAATTCTCCCATCATACTCATTTCAAATTCATTTTGCATTATATTTGAAAAATCATAACAAAGTTTTAAATTTGTTGATCCAAAAATTACATCAACATAAATTTGAACCAATAAAATATTAGATTTTATAGTCTTCTTAAATAATGTTGGATCTGCTATTCCAACAGTAAAATCATTTTTTAACAGAAAAGAACTTAATCTTTCATACCATGTTCTAGGTGCTTGTTTAAGGCCATAAAGAGCTTTAGTAAGTTTAAAAACAGAATCTGATTTTTGTGAATTTTCAAAAACAGGAGGTTGCTCAACATAAACTTCCTCCATTAAATAACCATTTAAAAATGCAAACTTAACATCCATCTGAAATAATTTAAAGTTCATATGAGATGCATAGGCTAAAAAGATCATAATGGCTTCTAATCTAACTACAGGTGCAAAGGTCTCATCATAATCTACACCTTCTTCCTGATTATATCCTTTAGCTACTAGTCTTGCTTTATTTCTAGTTATTACTCATTGACCATCTTGTTTATTTCTAAAGACCCATTTAGTACATATAACTTGATAGTTTTCTGGACTTTCAACTAATTTCCAAACTTCATTTCTTTTAAACTGGTTTAGTTCTTCTTGCATTGCTATCATCCAACTTTCATCAACTAAGGCTTCTTCTATAGACTTAGGTTCTAATTGGGATAGAAAGACAGAGAATTCAACAAGATTTCCTATGTTCCTTCTAGTTTTTATTCCTATGTCTAGGTCACCAATTACAGTTTCTAAAGGGTGATTCTTTAGGGTTCTAGACTGTCTAGGTAGTACACTATTAGGTTCATCAGTGTCATGTTCTTCTGAACTGGACTGAATTTCATTTATATCTTTTTCAAAAACATCTTTCAAGTTCTCAAGTCTCATATTATCATTAGAGTCAGTTTCATCAATTTGGTCTTTCCTTTTCTCAAAGGCATCAGATTCATCAAATTTCACATGAACTGATTCTTCAACAATCCTTGACTTTTTATTAATAACTCTATAAGCTTTGGAAGTAGCAGAATATCCTAAGAAAATGTCTTCTTCAGATTTTGGATCAAACTTACCAAGATTGTCCTTGGTGTTTAAGGTGCAAACCTTACATCCAAAAACTTTAAAGTAATTTACTTCAGGTTTTCTGTTATTCCAGAGTTCATAGGGTGTCTTTTTAAGGATTGGTCTTATTAAAACTCTATTCATTATATAACAAGTTGTACTTACAGCTTCTGCCCAGAAATAGGTAGGAAGACTGTATTCATTTAGCATAGTCTTAGCCATTTCTTGAATAGTCCTATTTCTTCTTTCAACAATTCCATTTTGTTGAGGTGTTCTTGGTGCAGAGTAGGTGTGTTTAATACCCATATTTGAGCAAAAGGAATTAAATTCAAGATTCTCAAATTCTCCACCATAATCACTTCTCAATAAAATTATTCTAAGGCCTTTTTCATTTTGAACAGCTTTGCAAAAACTTTCAAATAATGTAAAAGCTTCATTTTTATATTTCAAAAAATAAATCCAAGTAAATCTAGAATAGTCATTAACTAAAACATATACATATAATTTACCAGCCAAACTTGTTACCCTTGAAGGTCCAAACAAATCCACGTGGTTAAGTTCTAGAGGTTTAGATGTAGCAAATTTTGTCAACAGATTTGAAGGATGATTTGTGCTGCTGCATCACAGAATCTATCACTTTCAATTTTGAGACTAGGCAAATCAGAAACTAGATGTTTCTTAGATCACTTATTTAAAGCATATATATTGCAATGTCCAAGTCTTCAATGCCAGATCCAAGATTCATTTATCTTAGCAGTTAAGCAGTTTGCTTTTTGCTTACACAGAGAATTTAAATCCAAGGTATACACGTTATCAGTTCTTGGTGCTCTAAATTTAAGCAATTTATCTTTAAAAACAGAACAAAAATTGTTAGAAAAATCAACAACATAACCATCATCACAGAGTTGAGAGATACTTATCAGGTTGTGTTTCAATCCTTGTACATAGAGTACTTTATTAATTGAGACAGCTTCTGGATCTCCAACTGTTCCAATGCCAATAATTTTACATTTGGTATTGTCACCAAATGTGACTAGTCCACCATCCTTTTGAGTTAGTGTTCTGAAATTTAATGAGTTTCCACTCATATGCCTGGAGCAGCCACTGTCCATATACCATACAGCAGTTCGGCTTCTGTGTCCTGTTTTCTGCAAAGGCATTTAAACAAAATTTTGTTTTGGTACCCATATTCTATTGGGTCCAACAGTGTTAGCTAGCAAGGATCTGGGAATCCAGACTTGCTTTGTTTTTCTAAAATCAACGGAATCATATAAATTATTTAAAACAAAGGCTTTCTTTATTCCACTTATTTGAGGTTGCCTCAAGTAACAATTTTTAGATGTGTCCTTTTGTTCCACAATAATTACAGATTTCTTTTCTAGTACTTGGAACAAAGTAATTTTTATACAATTTGGGTTTCTCACCCTTACTGCCTATTCCATATCTTTCCTTCTTAATCACATTCTTTCCAATAATTTCATTTAAAGAATTTTCTCCTTTAGTAAAAACAAGAGTTGTACTCTTATATGTTTCTACTTCTGTTTGCAGTGTCTTTATTTTAAATTCACTATTTGTATAGTTTGTGTTAATTGAATTATATTTCTCCAGTAATTCTTGATGTTGTTTTAGTAGAGTATCTCTCTCTCCTAAAACAGCATTATGAATATTCTTTAAGGATTTGTGTTTTTGAATAAAGAATCATATTTTTCTTCCAGCATGTTGCAATAGGCTGCAAGTTTATCATTTGAGCAGCTTGAATCAGAATTAGAGTCAGATGAGTAATAGGATTGTACCTCATCAGTTTCTGCCATAAAGCACATATTGGCTTTCAGATTTGATTCCTCTTTTTCTGAATCAGACTTTGATGAGCTGTTGGAGTCATCAGATACACTCCAAGTAGCTTTCATTGCCTTCTTATCTTTTTGTTTATTATCATTTCTTTTGAAAAATTTCTTCTTTTCTTCCTTCAGTTGAGGACAGTCAGGTCTGATATGACTCATCTTCTTGCATTCATAGCATCTGACTTCCTTTTCGTCCTTTTTGAAAGATTTTCTGAATCCTTTCTTCTTTTTGTAGAATTTGCTGAATTTCCTGGCTAGCTGAGCCAGTTCCACATCTGAATTAAGAGAATCAGAACTCTCTGATTTTATTGAGATTTCATTCTTCATTTTTCTGCTTTTCTTTTGAGATGTTACCTTCGAAGCAATATTCTCTCTTGATTAAGACTTTATGCTCATTTGCTTCATCCTGCATCTCAACTTCATACATCATAAGAGTTCCAATTAACTCTCTCATTGTTAAATCTTTAACAGGAGATGATTGTCTGATAGCAGCAGAAATTTCATTCCATCTAGATGGTGGTACTCTTAGTACTTTCAGGGCTTGATCAACTTGTTTGATCGGATCTCCCAAGGCAGTGATATTGTTGACAATCTCTGTCAACCTTCCATTCATTTGGGTGATGCTTTCTCCTTCAAACATTCTGAATGTGTCGAATTTTAATTTTGCAGTGGCGTACCTCATCTGTCTAACATTGTCAGTTCCTTCATAGGCAACTGCAATTGTTTGCCACATCTCATAAGTCGTTGGGCACTGAGATACTCTATTGAATTCATCTGGTCCAAGACCACAGATGATTGCATCCATTGCTTTCGAGTTTATGACACTCTGCTTCTGTAGCAGCACTCCATGTCTCAGGTTTTTCAGAAACTGCATAGGGAGTTAGAATTTTTGAATAGATTTTGTATCCAAGGTTCTTCAAATAAATTATCATCCTTGATTTTCAGCATCCATAGTTCTCACCGTTGAAGTAGGGAGCTCGAACCATTGACATACCCTCTCGTGTATCAGTCATTGTGCTCTTTATAATCCAAAACTTTCAGCTTGTTATAGCTTTGACAAAAGCTCCTCCTCTGATACCAATTGTTGGATTGGATTATACTAAATATGCACAAGAGGGGGGTGAATTGTGCCTTTTACAAATTCTTAGCAAGATCGTGATCTGTCCTTTTAACTTTATCAGAATGATTGAGCAGCGGAAAATAAATAGCAAAGGACGCACGATGTATAGTGGTTCGGGGAACAGAAGACCCCTAGTCCACTCCACCAACGCTCTACTCCACGAGCTTGGTGATTTTCACTATCTGGTCCTCTTATCAACAGATTGTTCCACAACTGAGTGCAGAGAGTTGACACCTTTGCAACTTTAAGGCTAAACAGAGTCTTTTGGTTCATACACATAACCTAACACACAGCTTAATATGAGAAGTCGATCACTCAAAGTAAAAGAGTATTTGTTCTTTGAAATATTTTTCAGTTCTTCACAATTGCAACAACACGCAATTGACAGTCGATGGATCGTCGTCTTCAGAAAGAATAATCTTCAGGTGGAAGTAGTTCTGAGCCGATCCGGTTGCAGTAGATCTTGAAATGAATTCAGCAACTTCAACAACAGTAGATCCACAAAAGATATTTGATGTAGAATCGATGAATCTTCAACGCGTTTCTTCTTCTTCAGAAAACAAAGTTTTTTCGCTCTTCATAACAGCAGATCTGTAAATCTCAAATGTTTCTGTAAATTGTAGCAGTGAAAAATATTGAGAAAATTATTTCGTCGTACTCTTGATCACTTGATCAGTCAAAACAGCACAAATATATAGGGAATAACGACGAGTGCTTCCTCTGTAAATTTAGATCCACAAAAGTCGCATTCTGACTCGTGATATTCAAATGTTTGAATAACAGAGCAATTATAACATCCCTTAATATTCGCCATGAAAAGCTCCTCTTAAATCGATCCTTTGAATCATAAATAAACGGCTTTGATTCAGTCAAAGGCGCGCTTTATATTCGGGCTTTTAATCTGGCTTGAAGTCAGCCTGATAATCCGCATAAAGACTGTTGCGCTTGATAAAATCGTATATTAAAATATTCGACGTCAAACGTAGGGTTGAACTGCTTAACATGCATTCTCTAAACGTAAGGTTGATAACGTAAGGTTGATCACGAAAGTAAGATTGATGATTCAACCTTCAAACGTAAGGTTGATATCAAACGTATGATTGATCATCCATACTTTTCTCTTCAACTCTCAAACGTACGGTATTTGATCCATACTTTTCTCTGCTTTCAAACATATAGAATATGATCCATACTTTTCAATAAAACGTAGGGTTCATTACAAAAGTAAGGTTGATGAACCATACTTTTGAGAAACAAACGTAACATTTCATACTTACGTAATGTTCTTCTTTTATACTTTTATGATATCTCAAACGTAAGGTTTTTTCCAAACGTAGTGTTCCTTCCAAACGTAGGGTTCCTTTAACCATACTTTTCTGATAACCTGTAAAGTAAAGGACGGATATTCCATCCTTACGCTACGCTCCTCAACGTAGGGTATGAACAATGTTTCCAGAACACACTAATGCGCTAAAATGATTTCCAAACACTTAGAGCATGAACCGTGTTTCCAGAACACTTCATCAAATATTCCACACAGATTAAACTCTTTAATATTATTCCAAAATAGAAAAATAAAACATTAATTTCTTGAAATATACTCAAAGTAAACTCATTAGAATAACAAATAAGGGTATTTGTGAACATCAAAATCATCATAAAGAGATAAAGTATTGTTCTCAACAATCTTCCCTTAATAATAATAAAATAAAGTATTGTTGAAAACAACACTTTCTCAACATATATGAGTTAGTACCATTGGACCTTGGGTTCGTCCCCTCCAGCGGCTCGTGCACGGGAAGGAATATATGCATGTGGTTTGACACCGAGAGTACGAGGATCCTAAGACCCCAATTACCCTA
This sequence comes from Viscum album, assembly GCA_963277665.1. Classification (NCBI taxonomy): domain Eukaryota; kingdom Viridiplantae; phylum Streptophyta; class Magnoliopsida; order Santalales; family Viscaceae; genus Viscum; species Viscum album. The sequence continues at coordinate 1,997,643,589 of OY728136.1, forward strand.
GCTATTTAGGGATTTCCCATTGTGTTTGCTCTCATTTACTCCTATTTCCATGGTACTATTTTAAAATGCTCTTTTGCTTAGTTTCCTTTTTATGTCTAAAATAATAAAGTTTGTTCTACTTTCCTCCATTAGCAGCACCTTGTGATGCATTTTTTATAGCATGCTTTCTTACAAAGACTCATACTTTATCAGCTCGTTCCTTCTTATAAATGGATTATTGGAAAATTTCTCATTCTTTGGAAATTGGTTTTGGAAATCAAAGAAGAAAATGGTTTTTCAGAAGCATTAGCTTGTTACTTGTTCTGAAAGGAAATGGAAAATCTTATTTTCATATATTTATATTTTCAAACTAGCATGAAATGTGTTTCTCCATAAAGGTAAGGCATAGGGTGTGGTTTCTCTTTTAACATCTCTACTGAGCTTTTACTCATGCTTATCCATTATCATTTTTAGTTGCAGGTCCAACCCATCCTTTATTCACGCCCATGGGGCGTTGTGGTTCTTGTGTGTTGGGCAGTGACTCGTATAGTCACAAGGAGGCAGGTATGATTGTAGATTAGTTTTATTTCAATTTCTATTATTGCATTGGCTACTTAGGCTTTTACTGCTTTATATGGTAGGAGGTGTACAAATATTCTGGTGGTCGAGGATAGGCATTTGGTGGACGTCTTTGCCTTGCAGGAGAGGGAGACTAGAGTGGTGAGAGAGGTTTTTGGTGCTCGTTGTTGTTTCCCGCTTTCCTAGTTTGATATGAGGTTGTTGTTTCTGTTTATTTTTCACTGGCATGGTCGTCCGACGTACAAATGGGTCATGCCAAAATTTTATTTAATTTTCGATGCTGCTTTTATTAACCACTTATTGGGCGAAATCGTTCTCAAATGGTGTTTCCTTGATGCCCGAGCACTTGGTTAGCCCGTGGGGAATGGGAGGGACAACTTGTGTTGGTTCATGACAATGTATCTTCATTTCTTCTTTGTTGGCTACTACCTTAGCCCTTCTCCTATAGTAATTTTCACCCATTCTTCTTCATGTGTCCCTCCATGCCGCAATAGTAACATTTATATGTCGACCTCCTGCTATTTGTAGACCTTCCTCGGCTCTTTTTCTGACCCTTGCTTTGTGCTCATCGATCACCTCTTTGTTGTCACTCTCGCTTCTCTAGGACGAGAACTTGTGTTTGGTTATAACTCGTGTAATTTCTTTAGGCCACCTCATTGAAAAATGCATCTTCTACCATTGTCATGATAAGTTTGTCACCAGGCATCAAGCTGTCGAAGGGGGTCACCCGTGTATCCCAGTTATCGAGAAGTGTGTATAGTAAGTGGTTTGTCTAATCTTCATCGGTTACAGTCTTACCTACAACCACCAATCGATTCACCAAGCTTTGAAACTCGCCGGTGTGTTCGATTATAGATCTCACTCTATAGTCATCAATCACTTCAACAAAAGAATCTTGTTTTGACAAGTACATATTCTCTGACTTCATCTAGAGTTCGAATGCACCAGTCTCTTGAGCAAAGTGGCGATAGATGTTGTGATCGATCCATTGATGGATTTGACCGATCATCTTCGTGTTCAGTTTCTTCCAATCTGGTTCCTTGGTGATATCAAGACAACAATTTCTGATCTAAAGCAGGAGATGTGGTCAAATTATAAGTGTCCTCTTGATTGTTAACGATTAAGATTCTCTCAAATGATTCCATGTATTGGGCCTCTAAATATATATATGTGAATTAATGATCTTCTAAAGACTTGTATTTGACATGGTTATGGATCCAATCACCAAGTTTTGGCCTCATTGGATTGACATATGATTTGTAATGTGAATTTCAATGTAACACCCCAAATTTTCCTCAAGCGAGACTCGGCTCATTTTTTATTTTTGAAGTCCCGGGTCCCAAGAAAGGGTAAAATGGTAATTTCATCGCAGTAAATGACCTCAGATTTTTTTTTATTATTCTGTTGGTGTGGTGTTTACCCTTGTTGAAGGTGGGGAATACACCTCTACATGGTATCAAAGGAGTTCTAATATTTCTCCTCCCCTCCCATTTGCCGCCTCCTCTCTCCCGGCAGACCCCCCCACTCCAGGCGGACCCCACCTCCCGTCAGGCACCCCGCCCTTCCCGGCGGCGCCCTCCTTGCGATCTTCTGGCATCGTCCAACCCCACCCTTCTCGGCGGCGCCCTCCCTACAGTCTCCTGGCTCCAGGTGGAACCCTCCGCTCTGCCTCCTCGCGCAACTCCCTGTGCGCAGCTCCTGCCCGACGACGCTCCTCCCGGCTTTGCGATCGACCACCGCCCTCCCTCCCACGGTTTCCCGGTCCCTGCCCGCTCGCGCCCTCCTACGACGTCGCCCGCCTACGACGCCCCTCCCGACTTCGCGATCGGCCCCCGCCAGCCCTCCTGCGGCACTCTTCGGGCTTCGCAATCGGCACCCGCCCGCCCTCTTGCGGCGCTCTCTCAGCTTCGCGACCGGCCCCCGCCTTCAAGCGGCCTCCCAACTACGCGACAGGCACCCGCCTCCCGATCCCACCCTCTAACAGGCTTCCCAACATGCTTCCCGGCAAAGTCCCAGCCCCGCCTCCTGTCGCGGCTCCCAGTCCCTGCCTCCCGTCATGATCGGCCCTGCCCTCCGCATGACGGCCCGCCTCCTCGGCACTCCCGGTCTTCGCCTCCTCCATGCAGCGTCCCAGCCCGCCTCCCGATCCCGCCCTCCAACAGGCTTCCCGGCAAAGTCCCGGCCCCACCTCCCGTCGCGGCTCCCGGTCCCCGCCTCCCGTCATGATCGGCCCCGCCCTCCGCATGACGGCCCGCCTCCTCGGCACTCTCGATCTCCGCCTCCTTCGCGCGGCGTCCTAGCCCGCCTTCACCGCGGCTCCCGACCTCACCCACTCGTCAGCCTCCCGATTGAAGCGGCCACCCCTCGCCCCTGCTGAGCACGGCGTCGCCCCGACCGACTGAGATCCACCTTCCTAGTCCCAACGCGGTCTCCTGGAGGGCGCAGATGGTAGTACTCCGACAAGTCCGCCACACAGCACCGCCCCTTCGCCACCGTCTCCGACACGGTTGCACCACCCTCCCACCCCGAACGTCCCGAAATCCCGGCCCTGACTTCCTCGATGCTTCCCGACCGGCATCCGACGATGCATCCTGGCCCTTCCCTCCTCGGCACTCCCGGCCCACCTCCCACGATCTCCTGAACCCCGCCTCCCTCGCGGTTTCTCAACCTGCCTCTTGCGGCAACGTCTCAACCTTCCCACAAGGCAACCCCACGCTTCATATGTGCGTCTATGCATCTGCCTGTGCAGTTGTCCCATGCTCCGTCATCAGCTCTCCCACAAGGCGGTCCCCTTCATCCAATACCCGTTAGAGAACGACGCTCTCGACGGAGGAGGTTGCCTTGATACAATCTTATTGGGTTGTTGTGCCACCGTCCTCTTCTCTGGCCCTCATTGCTCAGACTGACAGCTCTACCGCCTGTGTATCTCATCGACCGACGGCTTGGATGCTTGACTCTGGTGCGTCGGAACATCTCACAGGGGACTCTGATATGTTTACTACCTATCATCCGTACACCGATGCCTCTACAATTACTGTTGTTAATGGATCAACAATCCTCATTACCGGATTTGGCACGTGCCCCTTGACACTGTCTATTCACTTTCGGTCGCACATGTTCCTCACAGTCCATTTAATCTTATCTCCATCAGCAAACTCACCAGAGCCTTAAATGTGTTGCTACTTTTACTTCCTCTGGTGTTGTTTTTCAGGTGTAGACAACGAATCGGAAAATTGATCGAGGTCATCTTCAGAATGGGGTTTACATGTTCGATACCCCACCATCACTTGTTTGCTCATCCACCTTAGCTCGTGCCCTTGACCTACGTTCTCGCCTTGGTCATCCACCGACTTCCGTCCTCCATAAGGTTTGCCCCCAATTTAGTTCTCAACTTTCCTTCCATTATGAATCTTGTAAGTTCGCTAAACATCATCGGGTGACGTATGTTCCTCGACTGGAACCGCGTGCAGCGAGTCCTTTCGACCTTGTTCATTCCGATGTATGGGGTCCTTGCAGGACAGCTAGCCAGTCCGGGTACAGTTATTATATATCCTTTATTGATGACTACTCACGCATGACATGACTTTACCTTTTTCATGATCGGTCTGAAGTTTTTTCTACTTTTCAGACCTTTTATAATGAAATTCATACTCAATTATCCACCTCCCTTAAATGTCTCCGCTCCAACAATGGACGAGAATATCTATCCACTTCCTTTCAGCAGTTTATAAAGACATCATTTATCAGACATCCTGCCTCGATACACCTCAGCAGAATGGAGCGGCCAAGCGGAAACATCGTCATGTTCTGAAAACTGCTCGTGCCCTCCTATTCCACATAAAGGTCCCTCTCCTTTTTGGGTCCGATGTCATCCTGCTACCTGTCTCCTAAACCGACTCTCATCTTTTATCCTTCAGTGGGAGACTGCTTTTCAGACTCTGTTCTCCTCTCCTCTCCTCACACACTTCCACTCCGTGTGTTTGAGTGTCTGTGTTATGTTCAGGACACCCGCCCCGACCTCTCCAAACTTTCTCCCAAATCCCTTCATTGCATTTTCCTCGGATATTCCCTGTAACGACCCAATGTTTTTCAATGGAAATTCCATTCTCATAAGTATGTCATAAAATCCAATGAAAACGCAACATAATGAACTACTAAGTGATAAGTGACCTTTAAACACAGGTTTGTCACTTCTGTGTTTGGAATTTCAAAAATATGACATACACGGTTGTGACCAGTAAGTTATTTGGAGTCGGATAAGAAAAACATAATTTTTGATGAATAGTAATATACTCTTATGAATAGTAACATACCCTTATGAACAGTGATATACCCTAATGAATAGTAACCTTACCTATGATAGTATTAAAATAATATTCAAGTGAAATTATGATGTACCTGTATTTTAGAATAAGTAAATGAATATTTTAAAATTGGGTTTTAATAATAAATTATGATTTTAATTAAATATTAAATTGATCATATTTAGAAAATTATTTTTGAAAAATAGACTTCATTTTTGGATTCTACACGTCGAAAAATGGTAAAGGTGAATTTTTGGAATTTTTATGAAATACTGGAATTTTTATGAATAGTAAAATCCGGTAATTCACAATAAATGCTAAATAATGGATTAATTGAGTCATTGATGATGATCTGCTGATGTAAGCCCAATTGGTTCGAAGTAACATGCATTTATTACTGTTTTTTGGTCATAGAATACTTACTCTTCCTTGTCTTGTGAAGAAATAATAAACTAATTATTAAAAAATTATGAAAACCCTCCTCCCCTCCACTATAAATACCACACATTCTTACCTTTTCTCTTCACTCCTCTCAAGCCTTGTGTCTTGCCAATATTCTACCCAAATCTCTCCTCAAGCTCCTCCCCCACGTCCAAAATCCCCTAGCCTCTTCAAAATACCAAAATCTCTCCCCTTAAGAGGTTCTCAAAGGAGGAAGTTTCAAGAGGTAAATTCCTCTTTCCAATTCCTTCTTTTCTTTTATGTTCTTTTCTTTTTGTTTCTTTCCTCACCTCCCTTCACCCAAATAGTTTGATAACTCCAGTAACATACATGTACTGGAATGTTTTTATGCTAATGGGATATTTCATTATCTTCTCTCCTTTCCTCACCTTTTATTTGAAATGAATGAAAGCACCGTTTGAGATGTGTTAATTTAGCACATTCAAGGACAACGGTTTATCAATTTCTATCATCATCTTTAAATCGGGTCATGAAACCATTTTTGTTATGGTTGAACCAGAATATATATATATATATATAATATATCCTATTTTGATTCTGTAATATTTTTGTACAAATGGTATTAAGTTATAAATCAAAACATGTTCTTTGTAATCAAACCCACCAATTAACAAAAACGGTTGTCACTTTGGTTTTATATAATAGCTCGACTTCACTTAAGTAACCAAAGTAAATTTAAAACCATGTAATCTCTTGGATGTTCACTAATATAATATAACTTCAATTTTGGACAACCACTTTCATCTTACATGTTTATCCAAACATAAATATAAGTGAACCGGTCATTAAAATCAAGTAAACAAGCGAGCCCGAACAATGAAATTGAACCTCATAACCAATCAAAACGGTTATGAATGAACATAAAATGTTTATACTAAACCAATTAAATATAGAAGGGGTTCTGGAATTATTAATTAATAAACCTAATTTGTTTATTCAGGTCTTTAATAACAAGTGGAGAACACCAACGGATTTAAGGTAAGGGTTTTATTTCAAGATTGCCCTCTATGTTATTCCATTTTATGTGTGATCTCTAATGATGGGGTATTATTTCGCACCTTCCCCATACTTCCCTCATGATTTATAAGTTATTAGAAACCCCATTCTCTCTCAACAAATCTCTTTTAGGTACACCCGATACCATGTCAATAATCCATAATGAATTCTACCCGAACCTCCTTTACTCCTTCGAGGTTCTCTTTCTTTCTTTTTACACAAATGAAGTTGTCTTTACTTTTTATGTACAACTTCTACATACTGTTTATATGCTCCAAACTCAGGTTCCAAAATTCATCGCTCATTCTCTTTTGGGTATATACATGTTTTTTAGTGATTCCCACCTCGATACCCTCCGATAAGCAATCATGTTTTAAGGGAACTTCCCGAATTCTTACTCGTTTTCAAGTGCACTCTATCTTATGTTTTAAGCCACCATTGTCTTTATAAAATCAGTATTTTTATTATGAAATCCTTCTTGGTTCACTTCTGATTTTATATAAAATATTGTTTCCTTTTCTATTTTAAAAGCTCTATAGGATTTTCCTTAAAACCGCACAAAATGTTTTAATGCGAAAATTTCCCAAATACATTTCTTACAAGTTGTCACTCCTTTTTGACATCACGTACCATGATATATGCCAATTGAATGTCCATGTATAATTCCTTTCTTTCATGGAAACTTTCATGATACGCCCATTGGTTATGATTTATGTCATGGTTGTGGTACCTAATTCTTTCCATGGGTACCCTTATGTTTATGTATGGTTAATTATGTATGATTATTGGTGTGGCAAGATTATTTATATGGCAAGAATATTCATGGAAATGTTGAGATGGGTGCGTTCAGATAGCGCTCCAATGCGTTGGGTAAAGTTATGTCTCATGAGATGCGATGTGAAACGAGATTGGCGGTTAGCCTTTACTCGTACTAAAATGGGAAACGGGATTGGCGGTTAGCCTTGACCCGTACTAAAGAAATGTCTTATGATTCTGCCACATATATATGATTCCATGTTTATATGATCTAATGCTTATATGATATGATTTCATATGTTTCATGTTTTGTTATCATTATGCCATGTCTCCTAACTCATGTGCTTAAGATGTATCCTTATGTTCATTCCCTTACTAGGCTTTTTAGCTCATCCCTTTGTTCATGTGTTCCCCAGGGTACCCTATGCAGATGTAAGGGCTCAAAGGAAGTTAGGAGCTCTTTATGGAGATTAAATACAGAAATGTTTTTTTTAGCCCCATGTTTTATGTTTTATGTATTTAGTCTTCCAAGACACTAGACTTAACGATCATTGGTTTGTACTCTGATGTATAATTATGCTTAAAATCATGTAATGTTATGTCTAAAAGGCTTGTGTCGCTATATTCCCGCACTCAGCGCGGATACCGGTGCTTCTCTCCCGACTTGCGGCGATATATCATCTTTGGTGATGTGTCGTTTATTGAGAGCTCTCCTTTCACTCTACCATCTCCCCATCCACGATGATTGTCTTTCACTCATCATCCACTCATCTCTGATGCCCCACTCTGATGGTCATCGGTTTGGCACTGTCTACTCCCGCCACCCGTCAACTGTATCCTCTGTCCAGGCTGAGGACACCATCGTCCCAGACTCATCTGATGCTCCTGCTTCAGCTCCAGATGACTTGCCCATTGCACTCCGAAAATGTACTCATTCCTGCTAGGATACGCCTCTATACACATCCTCATACAGGAGTTTTCCGCTCTGGAGACGATATTTATTCTCCGCACAGTTGGCGACGCCAAATCTCACCCCGGCTGGCTACAAGCGATGCGAGATGAATTGCAGGCTCTGGATGACAATCATACTTGGGATCTGGTCCCCCTTTCAGAAGGCAAACAGGCGGTCGACAACAAATGGATTTATACGGTCCGTCTCAATGTCGATGGCACTCTCCATCGCCTCAAAGCCCGACTTGTGGCGAAGGGTTTTGCTCAGACATATGGCATCAACTATTTTGAGACCATCTCTCCGGTTGCCAAGATGGCATCAGTCCGATTATCCGTCTCTCTGGACGCTCATCATCATTGGTCGCTTCATCAACTGGATGTCAAGAATGCCTTTCTTCATGGCTTTCTTGAAGAAGAGGTATATCTGCAGCATCCCCCCAGATTTTGTGTCTCAGGAGCCGACTTTCATGTCTGTTGACTTCGTCGCTCTCTATATAGTCTCAAGCAGTCTCATCGTGCTTGGTTTGGCCGCTTCAGCACCGTTGTCACCGCATTTGGGCTCTCTCGCAATATGAAGGATCACATTATCTTCCACCGTACGACGTCCAATGGTTGCATCATGCTGATAGTATATGTTGATGATATCATCATCACCGGGAGCGATTCTATTAAAATCGCCCAACTCAAGGGGCATCTTCACCACCACTTTCACACAAAAGATCTCGATCCTCTCACATACTTCTTTGGCATCGAGGTCTCCCGTTTTATGAACACTATCTTTCTCTGCCAACGAAAATATGTCATGGATATCTTGGAGGATGCGGGTTTGAGTCAGGCAATTGTCGTGGGCATTCCTCTTGAGCCTGGGGAATGCTCTCTCTATGACGACATGGCACTCTTTTCTCACCCAGAGAGCTACCGTCGTCTTGTGAGCAAACTCAATTACCTCACCATAACACGATCGGACATTGTCTGCGTTGTTGGCAAAGTGAGCCAATTCATAGAGCATCCGATCAATTCTCAGTGGAATGTTGTCATCTGCATTGCCAAATACATCAAGAAAGACCTTATTTGTGGTCTTCGGTACTCACATCACGCTCATCTGAATGTTGAGGCTTTCTGTGATGCTTACTATGTTGATTGTTTTCCTACCCGAAAGTCTACTTCTGGGTTTGCCGTTTTCTTGGCAGGTAACCTCGTCTCTTGGCGCAGCAAGAAGCAGATTGTCGTCTCTAGATCTAGTGTGGAGTCTGAATACTATGTCCTGCCCACAGTCACTACTGAGATACTTTCGCTTCGCCATCTCCTTCATGAGCTTGGCTTCCCACCGCAGACGTCTGCTCATATCTGGTGTGAAAATCAGGCAGCCATGAAAATTGATTCTAATCCCGTCTTCCATGAACGAACGAAGCATATCGAAGTGGACTGCCACATTCTTCGTTATCATCTCGAGCAGAGCCATATCAGTTTCGGCCACATTCCGATGGCAAATTAGTTTGCTGACATCTTCACCAAGGGGCTCCTGGGAGCTCGTCTGGACTCTCTCGATACCAAGTTGGGTATCCACAGCATCAGCGACCCAACTTGAGGGAGAGTGTGTGTGTATGGTCTTGTTCGTTGTCATCTTTCTTTTGTGGGACTCTTGATCCAAGCTAGGCATGTCCAGCTTAAGGGGGAGTGTCAAACCCCGTTTTATTATAATGGGTATTTCTGAGTCCCACATCGGATTATCCCACCATGTAATCTTTTTTACTCATCTATAAAAGAATGTCACCACCTCACATTGAAGGTAGGAGAATTCACCACTACATTAATATTTACTTAATAAATAAATATTTTTCTTACGCATGTGGATGGCGATAATTCCAAGACAAAGCTTGAGATGAAAATTTTGTCACCTCTCTTCTCTCTGGAAGAAGGTGTGTCACCTATCCTCGGTATAATTTATGTGTTCAGGTTTCGGGACCTAGGTCGAACATTTTTTCGGGTCTTCAATTAAAAGACCGATTGGCCAGATTGTTTACCTATATAAACCATCGGGTGGCACCGATGAAACCCGAAGTGATCACGATTGAACCATGCGCATCAACGATGAGCAAGTTGAAGCGTTGACGTTCCCGCCATGAGGTAGGACTTTTTTCTATTTCTTCCCCCTCATTCTACAAATGGTTTGATTCACCTCCTCTCGTAATTGAACTGCCTAAATTCTACAAGGCAATAACATGATAAAAACCTCGAGATGATGATAATTCAATTAAATTCATTCATTTATTAAATATTCATTTATTAATTAATCGAAGGTTATTTTCATTGTACAAAAAGGAATGATACCCCATGGATTATCAAGTAATCATTTCATTTATGATTTTCTACTAATGAATTTTTGTTGGAATGTGATTGAACATTTTTGGTGAATTTGTTCATCATTATTGGTTCTCCGTTGAAACATACAAAATCCATGGCATCATAAATAAATAATAATAACTTCCCACTATTATCCTTGTCTTGGAGGTGCGATAATCATAGATGAGCAGCTGGCCATTCATTCTTCAGCCAACTGAGTTCTTTTCTTCACTGTCATTCATATTTCCTCAACGAAACGCTCATCGCCAGCCTATGCCATGGTTTTGACAGAATCCAATGCTTCCTCATTCTCCTTGGGTTTCATTTTTCCATCATGGCTCAATTCACAGGTGTTTCCTCCTTGGGTTTTCTTACCATAAAGGATTTCTTCACTTAACATTTATTTGGATTTTCTTTTCCAAACAATCCTGCTGCTCTGCTTATCCTTGCAAGATTCGTTAGATTTCTCGATCCACACCTTGCTTTTGAATACGAGGTTTATTTACTTCAGTAGCATGATAAGTTCTTTTTCTTTTCCCTTTTCTTGTCCATCCATGAAGGCCTTTTGTTCAAAAACAGATTTGGAGCTCCTCTTTAAACCACTTTCAGCATTAGGACCATCATCAACCAGCCCATGAAATCTATTTCTCGAAAGAACAGATTTTCCATTAAATGCTTTCTGATTTACTTTGTTTATCCCAGCTGAATTTCTCCAGCAATCTCCACTAGACATGATTTGCATGGTAAGAATAATTGGAATAATATTCATACCTCCTTTGATGCGGTTGGTAACTCCATTTTGCAAAATTTCCATGAACTTCTCAACAAGAAATATATTCCAAACCGATGCTTCGTAACAAAATCTAGCAATATGATCATGCATACCATAATAAAAGCACATGTCTCTATACCTTTTATTTCTGAATCTCATTCTTTTATCCTTTCCACTCATGGAGAACCATTTGCATGTTTTTCCATTCCTTCCACTCTTCTCTTTGCATTGTCAAGAGAATTGTTTCCTTTTTCTTCCAAACACCCATAAAAAACTTTTTCTTCTCAAGCTCAGGTGAGGCTCCATCATAACCAATGCCGATTTTCCCCATGGAATGTGGCCTTTGTGTCATCGAACATTTATCATGCCTCTCTTCAGATTTAGCGTACTTGTCCTTCATCTCACTATTGTCCGCCAAAGGATAATCAAACAATAGATGTATGGGATCTTTTAAAACAGGCTTACGCTCGGCTTTTGGTTGTTTAAATTGCTTTTTTACCAAGATCAATTCCTCTTCGAGTTACAAAATCCTGTTTCTCCATGTTGAGCATTCATGTGTTCCTTGAGCATTTTTCCCTTATAAATTTCACTTATGGGAAAGCCCGTCGTGCGTTTCACTTTGTTCCCGCATCTTGGTGTTCATCCGAGCAATGGAATACTTCAGGCCCAGCTTCTCTTGTTTCAGCCTTTGATTCTCCTCGACCAATTTTGCTAAGAGTGTAGAAAATTCAACTCGCTTAGTTTTCAAGTTTTGAACTTCTTTTGAGTCAAGGCCCTTCGCTATAGAACCGACGTTGAATTTCTGCATCTTTGAAGACGTCCCCAATTTATTGGTTTGAATATCATTCTTTTCCTTAAGATCATTAGCCGCTTCAACAAATCTTTTGTTCAAGGATTTCAACTTTTCCGTCTCAAGCCCTGAAACTTGGAATCTGTATGACTCGTTCGACTTTCTCAATTTTATGATTTCTTCAGGATCTGGCTCCTTTGATAAGTGGGCAGCTTCCAACTTTGGATTTCCCGATACCCCATCATCAGTAGATCCAACATCATCTGAGAAATCAGTCTCACATAATCCTGCAACATCCTTAAATGAATCAAAAGATCTACACAAATCATTCATATCTTCCTCTTGAGGGTTGTAGAGATCCTTTATCTGAATTTCAATATCACCCCAACTTTTCCAACATATGGAATCTCCTTGGAGCTTTGTTTCTTTTTCATATTCTTTTCTCTCACCGTGTTACCAAGACATTGTAAGGGCAGAATGTCAATGGATAAAGCTTATTTCCAAGAATCCATCAGATCAATTTAGAGAGAAACAAATCCAACAAGATAGACCTATGCTTCGTTATCAATTGTTAGGTCTATAAGGGTTTACAGTGGAAGATACCTAAGAGGGGGGTGGGTTAAGGTATAAAAAATCGTTCTAAATCAAACGAATTAATCCTTTAAACTCTCGCAGCCCTAGAAGATCTTAACCTCATGGTTAGTAGGGGCAATTCCTATGTTGATGATTTGATTGATATTATGTTGATTTTTGCCTTGATCCAATTTATCCAATGATTACTTAACCCATACACGGATTTACGCCCTAGTGAGAATATGTAAAGCATTCACATAAGACACAAGAATTTTACTTGGCTCATGTTGAGCTACATCAAAAGAGCATAAAACAACAATATATTGATGTACCAAAATCCACTAAATATCACTTTCAATGATCGGTTTAGGCAAGGTCACTCCAAATCAAGGGTCACTCCCTTTATAATGGTTTGGGGATGGTGCACTACATCCCAAAGGTCATTCCCTAACTCCTCTCTCTTTGCCCACTGCCTAAGAAAGTAAAACAACTTGACACACACACCAATACAGTGATGGAACAATATCACCGTTGCTGCACCAAGTGTAGATAGGTGCTCCTTGATCTCCTCTCATCACTCCTTCACAAGCAAGCTGTGAATACCACCATGACAACATCTTCGTCTTTCCTTGATATGATCTTTAGACATATCGCAAAGGAACAACTTCCTCCTTCCTTCTTTGGCAAGATCTCCATCAGGTGCCAAAACTCTCTTCCTTTCTTCTCTCCTCTTTCTGGAATTCCTCTCTATTCTTACTTTTAATATTCGCTCATGCTCTCTTCTTCTTGCACGGCGGCAACCTCCTCCATTTACGAGTGAACGTGTATCAAAAATTTCTAATTTATAAAAGAAAAGAAATGAAATGAAATGATTTCCATTTCTCTTCATTTTGTTTGGATACGAAATTTAGTAAAAGAAAAAAATGATTGCAATTTTTCTCCATCTTGTTTGGTGAAAATTATTAAAAGAAAAGAAAAGAAATGTTTTGGAAATATGACAAAAATAACCCTTATTAAAAAATATAGTTTTCCAATACTTAATTATTCCAAATAAAAAAAATATTACGATTTTAAATTGTATCTTTGATTTTCAAATATATATATATTTATTATAAATATTTATATAATTATAAATATATTTATTTATTTATTTTTAAATATATTTATTCATATATAGTTTTATAAATATGCATTCATAAATAAATATTAATTCAAAAATATTAACTCAAAGGTTTTTATAAATTATTTATACAAATTATTAATTCAAGATAATCAAAATTATTTATAATCAAAATTAACTATAATCAAAATTAACTATAATCAAAATTATTTATAATTGTTTGATTTTATTACATAAAAATTAAGTTGAGGTTATAAAAAAATTATCTACAAATTATGTTCAACAAAATATTTATATAAAAATACTAATTTTTATTATTAATAATCACAACAATGATAATTTATATAAATACTAATTCAATAAAATGTTATGTGAAATAAAACATGCACAGGGGCATGGTAGGAAATTTTAAAAAACGTATCACGCCTGGGCACGTTTCCTTCCAAATCACCCCACTTTTGGGGTGATTGTAAAACCACCGTTGGGGAGAAATATTTCTCCCCATTTCTCCCCACTTGATATTTCCCTCCCTCACCTAGCTCTCACCAAACGAAGGAAATCTGTTCCTTTGTTCCAAATCCTTTCTTTTCCCCCCAAATCTCCCGTTCCAAACGAGCTGTGAATTATTAATTTTCTTGCAATCCACCAATAACTTTGTATTTCATATCAGATATAGCAACTTTATTTTACTACCAGAACTCACCCCACGCCCAACGGCCCTGCCCGTATGAGCAGTGATGGTGATGAAAGTAGGTGAGCAGTAAATAACAAAGACGCAAGAGTACGAGACAAACTCAACTTGAAACTTGGCGATCTCGTCGTCGAAAATACGCTTAGCAGATTGAAGTGGTTCAGCGCAACGCTTAATGCAACCGCGGGTCTCTTCTTTGCTGCTTTTCCCATCGTAGCACTCATATGCGCACTTGAAGTACGCTTGCTGAAATCGATCGTCATCCAAGGAATAACATTCGTAAGACCTACAGGCTGGACCAAAACCACTACAGAGAGAGAGAGAGAGAGAGAGAACCCGAAGAGTGAAATCTAGATGGTCTTTGACGCCATAAAGCTGGCTTTGAGCCACTGCGTCGGCTTCAGCCAGCCTTCGCCTCAATCTCTTGAGAACAACTTCCTCGTCTTTCTCATCATAGCGAGCCATCCTGCCTGCTAGGTCTGAGTTCGCGTTGTAACTAGATAAAAACGCATACGACAACGTTTTGAGCAAATCCGTACTCGTTATTTCCTTCTAGATGACATTCGGGGTTATCCCGGTAGCATGCTGCTCGCCTGGAGATCGTTTTCCGATTCGCCCCCTCGCTTGTAATGAAATCAGAAACCTGCAGGAGGCAGACAATGGAAATTCAACAGAGGAATCCTATCTCACCAAGTCAGTAGATAACCCGCAAATGAAATAGCCGGCTCAGGGAACCCATTGAATCGCCACAATTGGGCGATGTTCGCCACCTGTTTGACAACGCCGCCCCTCAAAACTGACACAAGTGAAGACCTCATGGACCATCTCGATGCCCGGTTACCTCAATTCCAACATGAAATGCGCTGAAATACCGAGTCTTGCGCTAAACGCTTCTGGAATTAACGTGAACGTTAATTTTGGTGAACCAATGCATTCATATTCTGTAAAAATTGGTATTGTTGTTGTGGGGAGTGCCCTCATCGACACCAGAACCACTATTTATGCGGGTTGTGCTGCCAGGAGTGTTATGAAACACCGTTAAGAGATGAGGGCGCCTGGACTGCCATGGTAACTGGTCTACTTCATTCTAGTGGCATATATTAAGACCAAATGTTGATTATGGCATTCAATTCAAAGCTTGTACCGACTCATGTGGAGTTCTTGGGACTCAGATGCAAGAGGTCTCTTGGCTCGGAAATGATTATTTGGATGGCTCCCCATGCCCTCTTTTTATAGGCATAATGAGAGATGTCAAGTTCAACACAACTCCTACCAATCTATTCCTAAACCCATCAAAACTCACACATATTTGACACCCCTCATGGGTGTCAAGGGAATATTATAAGCACATACAACAACATTCATGTTGGAAGTCGAGTTTGGTGAGGGTACATGCATCGACCACCTACCAAGGCGGTTGGAAAAAATCTTCATTAATTCCCCCCCTCCACCTACAATCCACTACAACATTTGTAAAGGTCTAACTTTTCTTGATCTACCATCTTTGTCACCATTTTCACCGGATTCTCCTTCATATGGACCTTCACAAGTCTCTACAAATGACGATTCATCACCTCGTATAACCAATGATATTGAATGTCGATGGGTTCGTCTATGAATGATACACTGAGTTTTCGCTCAAGTCCAATGTTCTTTAACCAACACAATGAACTATATACCCTTAGTTGAATTCAAGCACCTCGAGAAAACGTTTTAACCACAACATCGCATCATCGACCTTCACGACGACAATGTAATACGCTTCGATCGAGGATAAAGCGATACACTCCTGCAACCTCAACTGTCATGATATAACTCCTTGTGTAAAAGTATAGTTGCATCGCCCTCCAAGAGTGGATCAACTCTCTTATAGCACAAACTTAACTTTGATGTATTTTTAAGATGCCTCAAAATCCACTCGACTGGTGTAACACCCCGACCCGAGAGCCACTTTACCGGTGCTCCGGGCTGGTGGGTCACTGAGCCTTGGGCGCGCCTCCCCGTACGTCAAAGGTCGCCGACTAGCCGTGAGAGTTGTGTGATAGTGGGGTGACTAACGACCCGTGTTTTTTAGCTAAGGTAAAATTCCAAGGGAATTTGAATTTTGGCGTTTAGTGGACAGACCGTTCTTTGAACCTGTCACGACCCGTCCTCGGGGCCTGTGTCGTGACTACCCCAAGCCCGTCTTTCATAGGCCAGAGGCTGGCGACTAGCACCAAGGCGTAATTCCCGATAAAAAAGGAAGGCATTGCCTTTGTAAGATAAACAAACACCACTGAGCGAGCAAACAGTAGAAGTAAACACTAAGTAAAACTGGGTACAACTGAAAGTGCGGTAAAGTAAGTGAGCCAGAATACAAACCCAAACTGGAAGTAAAGTACAACTGAAAGAGAGTACAACAACTGAAAAGTAAAGCCGCAGCGTCGAGCCGTCCTCTGGTAGTCCCACCTGAAGGGTGAGTACAGATAGCCTCCACAGCTCCTCGGTCCAGCCGTTCGCTCCGAGTACGCCCCGCCCAATGGTCCACCTCCGGGTACCGACCTGCTCCTCGTGCCTCTACCACGATCAGCGATGTCTGTCTTCTGCAACCAACACAACGTAGTGCGGGTATAGCCCGTGCATGAGTGAGTATAAGCTACTCAGTAGGGACCCCGAGACCCCCGTAGGTCTCCCTGAATCCACTAAGGATAATCCACAAAGAAAAGATACAATCACAAAGTAACATCCGACTCTACTTAGGTATATGACCATACATATACCTAAGCCATCAATTCTTATTCGGCTCCAACATCCAAGCTCAAGTACAACCCAGTCCACACAGGAAAACACAACCCAATCCACACAGGAAAGCAAAACGTAATCCACACAGGATACCAAGTCAAACTTATCGAAGATAAGAATTGAAAGTCATGATTCACCTCACACAGGTATACTTCTTCGTAAGACGATAGAGATGATCAGATATTGTCACTGATTCATCTAAGTCGTCGGACCCACAAAGGATCGATAGGTACTAACCCCCGCAATGACCCACAAAGGATCTGACCCACACAAGATCGATAGGTAACTAACCCCCGCAATGACCCACAAAGGATCGATAGGTAACTAACCCCTGCAATGACCCACACAGGATCGGACCCACACAGGATCTGTAGGCGCTGACCCACACAGGACCGTTGAGCGCTGACCCACACAGGATCTGACCCACACAGGATCGGTAGCACTGATCCACGTAGGATCGCTGAGTACTGTAGTCGTCACCATCAAATCCACGGAGGATTTCTGCACAGTCATCATCGTCGTCGCAGTCGCAGCCAGCTCTAGGGTTCCCGCACACAGCAAGCTCGTTCGGGAGGGTCTGCTCCACGATCCGAGGGACTTGATACATCAACTGACACATAGTCCGGAGTTGATGTATCCAAAAGTTTCGTATCGTCAACAGGAACTCAACGTCACAGACGGCGCGTCAATCGGACGTCCGGTCTGAGAGTTATTGGTTTTTTCGTCCTAGGGGCCCGGTTGGTTTTTAAGTCAAAACCAATCCGACCGTACTCCAACTATGTCCAAACCTCGAGCGGAGTAATCCAAAAGGTCTGTCTCACTTAGAGGAATCCAACAAAGTCGACGGCACGTCAATCAGACGTCCAGAGCTCAAGTTATAAGCATTTCCGCCTCGAGGGCCCGGTTGGTTTCGTGTACGAACCAATCCGGCCGAACCCAAAGTACTCCGAAACCTTGAGTGTGATATACCGAAATGACCGTCTCGATCCAAGGATCACATCGTAGCTGAAGGTGCGTCAATCGCAGGTCCGAAGCCCTAGATATGAGCATAAGACCGATGGAGGTTCGGTAAAAAGGGGGTTCGGGCCCGGTCCGAATCGGCCCGATACCCTCTGGGTCGGCCCGAACCGGGTCGACCCATCCCGGGTCCGGGTCCGGGCCGCTTGGGCGCGGCCCGGCTCGGCGCGCTGGCGCCAGCAGGTGGCTCGGCCGTTTGGCCGAGCGGATGAGGGGGGGGGCCTACCCCCCCATTTTGTAACCGCGGCCCCCTTAATGGGGCCGCTCTAGATAGCCAGCCAGGGGTTTTGAACCCCCGACTCTTCCCTTGTCCGACCGGCCCGCTCCGGCCGACCGGCTTCTGCCGCCACGGGACCGGCAAGGCCGGTACCCCCTGCTCCGATGCCGGCGGCCCAATTTCGGCCGCCGGTTCCCCTGCTCCGCCGCGGCGGCCTTGGTCCATCCAGCGCGGCGCGACGGCGCCACGCCCCTCCGCCGCGGCCCCGCTCCGGCTGCGGTGTCTTCGGGTTTTTCCGGCGCGGTGCGACGGCACCGCACATCCTTGCCGCTCGTTCCCGCGCGGTGCGACGGCACCGCGTCACTTTCCTTCGAACTGCAATAACAAAAAAATAACAAGGGAGGAGGGTCAGTCGTGTTTGTGCGGTTCGGCCCCCTCCCGTTAAACGATATCAAGCGGTCCAATTGAACGAGGATAGATGACTGAAGAAATCACAAATAAAAACACATAAAATCCCTACCTCAACGTTGTCGTCGAACGAGAGTTCGTCGCAGAATTAACCGTCGCGGAAGAAGAGGATCGTCGCGGAAGAAAGCGTCATGGAAGGAACATCGTTGGCATTAGTTGATCTCCGAGGAAGGTGTCTCTCACCGTCGTCCGCCGTTGGAGGTCGGCGTTCTTCGTTGGCAGCGGTGCGTTCTTCGCGTTCTTCATCGAAGAACGAAGAATCCTTAAGACCTCTCTTTTTCTCCCAAAGTCTTAACACAACATAACTCAACCATAATAAAATAAGTCCTCCACTTATTTTATTATCATAACTTAAGAATTTGAATTTCAAAAGTTAAATTAATTCCCTCAAATTAAACTCACCTAATTAATTAACATAAGTTGTCAAAAATTAATGGTGGGTTGAGGGGGGTTAGAGAATATGAAGGGGTGGGGTTCGTGTGGGCCCCACCGGCCTCATAACCTCTCATGGGAAGTTGGGTGGTTACCCAACTTCCACCCAAAGGTTAAACACTTAGAAAGATAAATAAAATTTGTCGTTTAAATTTTATTTTAACTTCCACAAAATTTAACAACTTCACCCGTGAAAACGCAACTCCGGAAAAGGTGTTCCTAAGCAAATATCGGCGCTGCGGTTCCATCGGTGCCCTCGGAATTCAATTCCGAGCAGCGATTCAAAAGTTAGGAATTCTCGCTCGTTCGTTCACTGAACGTGCCCGAGCTAAACTTCAGATAGAAATTCTGGGCACACTGGGCCTCAGAATCAAGTGCCGTCAGAAACCGCGTTCTTGTAAAATCCCAAAGAAAATTAAGAAAAAAAAATTCCTTGAATTTTATGGGTCTTTACATTACTCCTACCTCAGGGCTTTACATCCCCATAAAGATACATAAAAAACTAGGGAAACAAATGTGGGTACTGTGCACGCATTTGAGCCTCCCGCTCCCAAGTACTCTCCTGGAGGTTCCCGTGCTGCCATCTGATGCGCACTAAAGGAATAGACTGTCCACGTAGGACCCGCTCCTGTCGATCCTTGATCTCCACTGGGACCTCCACAAAAGTCACCTCATCATCAATGTCCAGCTCCCCATGGTTAATGATATGCGTCGGGTCGTGCACGTATCTCCTCAGTTGGGATACGTGGAAGACATCGTGCACCCGGTGCAACTGAGGTGGTAGAGCCAGGCGATAAGCCACCTCACCTATCCTGCTGAGGACCTGGAATGGTCCGATGAAGCGTGGAGACAACTTGCCGCCTCGGCCAAATCTCCATAATCCACGTCGAGGCGAGACCTGCAAGAAGACGTGGTCGCCATCCTCGAACTCTAGTGGCCTCTGCCTCCTGTCGGCATAAGACTTCTGCCGGCTCTGAGTTGTCCACATCCGCTCCTGGATGACCTGGACCTTCTCTGTCATGTCCTGGACCATCTCTGGTCCCAAAAGTGCTACTCCCCAGGGTCTGTCCAATACAGAGGTGACCTGCAAGGTCGGCCGTACAACGCCTCGTATGGTGCCATCCCGATGGTGGAGTGGTAGCTGTTGTTTTACGCGAACTCCACCAAGGGTAGGTGGTCCTCCCAACTGCGACCAAAGTCGAGGACACATGCACGGAGCATGTCCTCGAGAGTCTGAATGGTCCTCTCTGTCTGACCATCTGTCTGAGGGTGAAAGAAGGTGCTCAGACGTAGCTGTATCCCGAACACATTCTGCAACCCCTTCCAAAGCCGGGAAGTAAAACGAGCATCTCGATCGGAGACGATAGATGATGACACACCATAAAGTCGCACAATCTTTTGAACGTAGAGACGTCCCAAGCTCTCCACTGAGCCCTGCTCTCTGATGGGTAAGAAGTGATCCGACTTGGTGAGTCGGTCGACAATCACCCAAATGGAGTCGCGACCTCTGGAAGTGCGTGGAAGTCCAGTCACGAAGTCCATAGATATCCCATCCCACTTCCACACCGGGACCTCCAAGGGCTGTACCAAGCCTGCTGGTACCTGATGCTCTACCTTCACCTGCTAGAAGGTGAGGCATCGAGATACGAACTCTGCCACAACCTTCTTCATGCCCGACTACCAGTGCTGTCGTCTGAGATCCTGGTACATCTTCGCCACGCCAGGATGTACTGCCAAAGGGAAAGTGTGAAACTCCCTCAGCACCTCCTCACGTAAAGCAACTGGTACCAAGGTACGTCCTCTGAAAAGGACGCCGTGCTCTCCTCTTATAGAGAAACCATCAGGTGCCTGTCCTGAGGATATCTGCGCACGCCGCGTCTCACAGTCAGCGTCCCCACGCTGTGCCTCTCTGACCCGCTGCAGTAGTGGAGGAGTGACTGTGAGTGAATGAAGAAAGGCTGCTCCATCTCTATCCACGAAGGATATCTACAAAGTGGCTAGCTGCTCTGTCGCCTCCCCAAGTAGCTGAATGCACGTCCTTCTGTTGAGAGCATCGACTACCACGTTCCCCTTTCCAGGAGTATAGACTATCTCAAAGTCATAGTATTGGAGGAACTCGAGCCATCGCCGCTATCTCAGGTTTAGGTCCTTCTGTGAGAAGATGTATCTGAGACTCTGATGGTCAGAATAGACTGTAAAGCGCTCGTCCATCAGATAGTGTCACCACATCTTCAGAGCGAAGACCACTGCTGCTAACTCCAGGTCATGGGTAGCATAGTTCTGCTCTTGCTGCCTCAACTATCGTGATCCATAGGCGATCACGGCCCTCTCCTGCATCAGGACACATCCGAGTCCGGTCCCTGATGCATCGCAGTAAACCACGTACCCAACTCCCTCCTCCGGAAGCCTCAAGATAGGGGCACTGGTCAATCTCTGTCTCAGCTCCTAGAAGCTCTGCTGACATCTGTCTGACCACACAAAGGGTTTCCCCTTCTTCGTCAAAGTTGAGAGTGGTTCCGCAACTCTGGAGAATTCTAGCACAAATCTCTGGTAGTACCCAGCTAGTCCCAAGAAACTCCGCACCTCCGTCACGCTCCTGGGTGGCTCCCAAGCTAGCACTGCCTCGATCTTCGCAGGATCCACCGCAACTCCCGCCTCAGAGATGACGTGTCCCAAGAAGTGGACCTCGTGTATCCAGAACTGACAAATCAAGAGCTTTTCATAAATCTGGTGCTCTCGGAGTGTGTCTAGTATAACCCGTAAGTGGCAGGCGTGCTCCTCCTTAGTCGTCGAGTAAATCGAAATGTCGTTGATGAAGACCACGACAAATCGATCGAGGTATGGCTGAAAGATCCTGTTCATGAGGGCCATGAACACTGCTGGAGTATTGGTTATGCTGAATGACATTACCAAGAACTCATAGTGGTCATACCGACATCTGAAGGCCGTCTTCTGCACGTCCTCGTCCCGAACTCTGAGCTGATGATAGCCCGACCTGAGGTCTATCTTTGAGAACCACCGTGCTCCCTTGAGCTGATCGAAGAGGTCATTAATCCTCGGTAGCGGATACTTGTTCCTCACTGTCACCTGGTTCAGGCGACGATAGTCGACACAAAGTCGCAAGCTCCCGTCCGCCTTCTTGGCGAACAAAATCAGGGAAGCCCAGGGTGAAACACTGGATCAGATGAATCTCTTGCCCTGCAAGTCCTCCAACTGTACCCGTAGCTCTCGAAGCTCAGCGGGGGCCATCCGATATGCTGGAGTGGATATCGGGGCTGTCCCGGGGTACATGTCAATATAAAAGTCTACCTCTCTGCGAGGAGGTAGTTCTGGAACGTCATCGGGGAAAACGTCCGCATACTGATCCACCACTGCAGGAAAACCAGGACTCTGCACGTCAACTGCTCCTAGGATGAGGCTATCCAACTGATGAGTGATGGGTTGTCCTCTCCTCTACGGGAGTCCATCCTGTGCTGCGAAGGCTCCCTTCTCACCGGTGAAGGTGAACCTGCTCCCGTCGGTGCGTACACATCGCAACTTGCGCCTAATACAGTCGATCTGAGCATGGACTGTAGATAACCAATCCATGCCCAAGATGACGTCGTAAGGCCTCGATGCCGCTACAAGAAGATCCCAGCTGAAGCTCTCGCCTCCTAGAGTAAGCTCACACTGCCGACACCAATGTGTAATCGTCGAGTCTGCTCCCGTAGGAGTCTCTAGCCGTAAGGATCGGTCCAACAGATCTATCGGAATCTCTGAGCTCCGAACAAGGGCAGTGGCTATGAAAGAATGACTCGCTCCTGTGTCTATAAGAACTGCAATAAGGGTAGAATAGACACAGATAATACCTCAAATCATCTCGGGCGCGCCGTGGTCGTAGGCCTCCGCTGCCTGAAGCTGTGCCTGTCTCTGCCCTCCAGCTCCCTGTGGTCGGGGTGGACCTCCTGATGGTGGTGGTGGTAGAGCCTTAAAGCGTCGCCCACCACCTACTACTCAGCCAACTCCTCTGCCTCGTCCGCCTACTCCCTGCGGACCGCCATGGTCGACCCTCTGCCTCTGCCTGGGTGGTCCCTCAACCGTCTGCTGCTCCTCTGCACGGCGGGTCGGGCAGTCACGAGCCATGTGACCCTGCCCGCCGCATGCGTAGCACTGTCTGCCTCTCGAAAGACTGGCTCTGCACTGTGTGCCCCGCACTGCTGATCCAGTGTCCTAAGGTCGTCTGCCTGAGGGTCTGGTCTGCCTGGACCCATGAGTCATCCGTCGACTTCCTGCTGCAGAAGACTCTGCTACATGCCGCCCTGCAGTAGGTCTCGCTGCTGATGCAGGCTCAACAAGGAAGCTCTCGATCAGAAGGGCTCGCTCCAGTACCCCTTCCTGTGTCGGAATACTGAGGGAGATCAGCGATGCCCTGATCTCCTGCCTCAATCCCTACTCGAAGGTCTGTGCCCGGAAGAATGGGTCTCGTACCATGTCTGTCGAGTAGCGTGAGAGATCAGTAAATCTCACCGAGTACTGGGCGACCTTCAAGCTGCCCTGTCGCAACTGTAGAAGCTCCTGGATGCGCACCGCACGGAGGGTGGCTGGGACGAACTCCGAGTGGAAGAGGCTCTCAAAGTCCGTCCAGAGAAGAGATGCCTCATCGTGCACCTGGAGCATCAATCTCCACCATCTACCTGCTGCCGTGTGCAGGAGGCTCGTTGCGAGGATCACCATGAGGTCTACTGGTGTCCTCACTAACTTGAAAACTCGTACAACTGCCTCCATCCAGTCCTCGGCTGCTTGGGGGTCCGTCTCCCCGCGGAACCTGGGCGGTCGCTGGTGTTGAAACTCGTGCAGTGCACTAAGGCGACGTGCATCGTCAGCAGCTGGGGCTGGTAGCATCGGTGGCTCGGTGGGTACAGGTATCGCCGGTGCCTCTGCTGTCAAAGGGCCCTGTATCGAGGCCTCGTTGCTCGGTGGGCTGTCGTCACGCACAACTCTCAGAACCCTAGCTGGCTGCCGTCGTGGGGCCATCCTGAAAAGAAACAGGTGCGCCACGGTCAAATAGTATACCTGGTGAGCTGACACAAAGTAATCACAAAGAAAACTTGAAACACACATGCAATCAATGTTTTCGTGCATTGAGTCAGAAATCAGAAGTCAGGGTCCTGTTGTACGGATACGTCGGTCACCGCACCAACACTGGACTCCTTGGACTGATAACCACACTCAATACTCTTAACACTATTGCTTCACATAGAAACAGATCAGAGTCCTGAGTTCTACGGTAGAACCGAACTCCTCTGATACCAATTTGTCACGACCCGTCCTCAGGGCCCGTGCCGTGACTACTCCAAGCCCGCCTTCCATAGGCCAGGGGCTGGCGACTAGCACCAAGGCGTAATTCTTGATAAAAAGTGAAGACATTGCCTTTGTAAGGTAAACAAACACCACTGAGCAAGAAAACAGTAAAAGTAAACACTAAGTAAAACTGGGTACAACTGAAAGTGCGGTAAAGTAAGTGGGCCAGAATACAAACCCAAAATAGAAGTAAAGTACAACTGAAAGAGAGTACAACAACTGAAAAGTAAATCCGCAACATCGAGCCATACTCTGGTAGTCCCACCTGAAGGGTGGGTACAGATAGCCTCCACAACTCCTCGGTCCAGCCGTCCGCTCCGAGTACGCCCCGCCCAGTGGTCCACCTCCGGGTACCGACCTGCTCCTCGTGCCTCTACCACGATCAGCGATGTCCGTCGTCTACAACCAACACAACATAGTACGGGCATAGCCTGTGCAGGGGTGAGTATAATCTACTCAGTAGGGACCTCGAGACCCCCGTAGGTCTCCCAGAATCCACTAAGGATAATCCACAAAGAAAAGATACAATCACGAAGTAACATACGACTCTACTTAGGTATATGCCCATACATATACCTAAGCCATCAATTCTTATTCGGCTCCAACATCCAAGCTCAAGTACAACCCAGTCCACATAGGAAAACACAACCCAATCCACACAGGAAAGCAAAACATAATCCACACAGGATACCAAGTCAAACTTATCTAAGATAATAATTGAAAGTCAAGATTCATCTCACATAGGTATACTTCTTCGTAAGACGATAGAGATGATCACATATTGCCACTGATTCATCTAAGCCGTCGGACCCACAAAGGATCGATAGGTATTAACCCACGCAATGACCCACAAAGGATCTGACCCACACAGGATCGATAGGTAACTAACCACCGCAATGACCCACAAAGGATTGATAGGTAACTAACCCCCGCAATGACCCACACAGGATCAGACCCACACAGGATTTGTAGGCGCTGGCCCACATAGGACCGCTGAGCACTGACCCACACAGGATCTGACCCACACAAGATCGGTAGCACTGGTCCATGTAGGATCGCTGAGTGCTGTAGTCGTCACCGTCGAATCCACGGAGGATTTCTGCACATTCGTCATCGTCGTCGCAGTCGCAGCCAACTCTAGGGTTCTCGCACACAACAAGCTCGTTCGGGAGGATCCGCTCCACGAGCCGAGGGGCTGATACATCAACTGACACATAGTCCGGAGTTGATGTATCCAAAAGTTCCGTATCGTCAACAGGAACTCAACGTCACAGACGGCGCGTCAATCGGATGCCCGGTCTGAGAGTTATTGGCTTTTTCGTCCCAGGGGCCTGGTTGATTTTTAAGTCAAAACCAATCTGACCATACTCCAACTGCGTCCAAACCTCGAGCGGAGTAATCCAAAAGGTCTGTCTCACTTAGAGGAATCCAACAAAGTCGACAGCATGCCAATCAGACGTCCGGAGCTCAAGTTATAAGCGTTTTCGCCCCGAGGGCCTGGTTGGTTTCGTGTACGAACCAACCCGGCCGAACCCAAAGTACTCCGAAACCTTGAGTGCGATATACCTAAAGGATCGCATCGCAGCTAATGGTGCATCGATCGGAGATCCGCAACCCTAGATATGGTCAGAAGACCGATGGAGGTTCGGTAAAAAGGGGGTTCGGGCCCGGTCCGACCCGAACCGATACCCTCTGGGTCGGCCCGAACCGGGTCGACCCATCTCAGGTCCTGGTCCGGCTCGATTGGGCGCGGCCCGGCCCGGCCCAGCTGGCGCGGCCCGGCCCGGCCTGGGCGCGGCCCTGTCTGGCGGACCGGCCAGGGCAGCCGGCCTGGCGCGCTGGCGCCAACAGGTGGCTCTGCCGTTTGGCCGAGCGGATGGGGGGGGGGGGGGCGCCTACCCCCCGTTTTGTAACCGCAATCCCCTTAATGGGGCCGCTCTAGATGGCCAGCCGGGGGTTTTGAACCCCCGGCTCTTCCCCTGTCCAGCCGGCCTGCTCCGGCCGACCGGCTTCTACTGCCACGGGATCGGAAAGGCCGGTCCCCCCTGCTTTGACACCGGCGGCTCGATTCCGGCCGCTGGTTCCCCTACTCCGCCGCGGCGCAACGGCGCTACGCCCCTCCGCCGCGGCCCTGCTCCGTCCGCGGTGTCTTCGGGTTTTTCCGGCGCGGCACGACGGTGCCGCGGCTTGGTTCGATTTTCAAATCCGTGGCGCGACAACGCCGCACATCCTTGCCACTCGTTCCCGCGCGGTGCGACGACACCTCATCACTTTCCTTCGAACCGCAACAACAAAAAAATAATAAGGGAGGAGGGTCGGCCGTGTTTTTACAGTCTGACCCCCTCCCGTTAAACGATATCAAGCGGTCCAATTGAACGAGGATAAATGATGGAAGAAATCACAAATAAAAACACATAAAATCCCTACCTCAACGTTGTCGTCGAACGAGATTTCGTCGCGGAATTAACCGTCGCAGTCGTTGGCGTTAGTTGATCTCCGAGGAAGGTGTCTCTCGCCGTCGTCTACCGTCAGAGGTCAACGTTCTTCGTCGGCGGCGGTGCGTTCTTCGCATTCTTCATCGAAGAACGAAGAATCATCAAGACCTATCTTTTTCTCCCAATGTCTTAACACAACAAAACCCAACCATAATAAAATAAGTCCTCCGCTTATTTTATCATCATAACTTAAGAATTTGAATTTCAAAAGTTGAATTAATTCCCTCAAATTAAACTCACCTAATTAATTAACATAAGTTGTCAAAAATTAATGGTGAGTTGAGGGGGGTTAGAGAATATGAAGGGGTGGGGTTCGTGTGGGCCCCACCGGCCTCATAACATCTCATGGGAAGTTGGGTGGTTACCCAACTTCCACCCAAAGGTCAAACACTTAGAAAGATAAATAAAATTTGTCGTTTAAATTTTATTTTAACTTCCACAAAATTTAACAACTTCACCCGTGAAAACGCAACTCCGGAAAAGGTGTTCCTAAGAAAATACCGTTGCTGCGGTTCCATCGGTGCCCTCGGAATTCGATTCCGAGCACCGGTTCAAAAGTTAGGAATTCCCACTCGTTCGTTCACTGAACGTACCCGAGCTAAACTTCGGATAGAAATTCCGGGCACACCGGGCCTCAGAATCAAGTGCCGTCAGAAACCGCGTTCTTGTAAAATCCCAAAGAAAATTAAGAAAAAAAATTTCCTTGAATTTTACGGGTCTTTACAGAACCAAACTTCAGAATGTAATTCTAAGAGTTGGAACACTTCCAAGTGTTTGTTTTTAGACTTGGGTAAAGGCTTGAGAGCTTTCCCAGGTGTCTTGTTGAGTTTTGGGAGCACCGGACTTCGAAATCTCAAGGTTTGAGTGGTCTAACAGAGGTGCACGGTTTGTTTGAAATCATGCAAACCCCAATAGCAAACCGTACAAGTTGTGAAGGTGAGCAGATGTAAAGCATACGAGGTGCGCATAGTTAGTGCCACTTAGACAGTACCTAAATATTATTCATTGCACGGTTGACGTGCGATTAGACTAACCATGTGGAACAACCGTGTGAGGTAAGTTTCTTAGGCAGAGGGTGCCACATGGTTGGCGCATGGTTTAGCCAAACCATGTGGCCAAACCACATGACAAGGTTTTGAGGGGGAAATTATGAAAATACCCTTAATTAGTTTTAGGTTTCCTTTTCTTCTTTCTTTCTTCTTCCTCCAACAAGTGAGATCTCCTCCTCTACACTGTGGGTTATCCTCCTCCCTATTCTAGGCATGGCTAAATCTCCACCGTCCATTGTCCAAATCGAACATCGTTGGTCCCTATCGATCCGTATCGATAAGCTCTCGATTCCTCTTGAATCTTTCTAAGTTTCTCTTCCAATCTGTTGTGTTATTTTGGTGTGAGCTCATTTGCGCTATTTTTAGGGCAAATGTCTATTTCATAGACTTCTTCCAAACCAGACTGAATCAAACCTTGTTATTGGATGAGTGGAACGTCCTAAGCATACGGAAGGTGGTCTATAGTTTTGTCCTTAAATTTCCATCATTTTATAAGTAGCATTGTTGCGCTGCATGCCGACCTTTGTCATGTGTTGCCTTAAAATTGATTCCCTCATATTAAATTGATCTACGGACCTAGTATTACTCCCATTGACCCTTGTTTAGTTATTTGAGGCTGTAAATCACGATTGCGAACACCCCATGGGTGTGCTGGCTTATATTTACCTTTTTGTAATTAAATGATTAAATGCACAAAACACCTTCTAAGCATTCAACTTGGATTTTAAATGGAATTTCCTGTTGCAGGCAATTGCCCAATTAATGATAGCATCTCCTAAATGTCATGTTAAACCTTTATGAATTGAATTTCCATGGTGGGTAGTTTCTATAAAATGATTCTTTGATGTGAATTGAGTTTAGATTCTTGAAGGTGAAGCTTAATTGATTAAATGAATTGTTTTATAAACAATGTCATGATTTTATAATAAAACCCTTCGGATGAGGAGTGTTGCCTTCAAAATTAAAAAGTGATTAATGATGTTTTAAAACATGATTATCTAAATGCTTTGATGTTTCTCTATGCTTTGATGTCATAGTGTGATATAAGGCATGTTTAGTACATGACCACTTATTATGTTCCAAATGGAGTTTCCATCCTTTTTATATAAATGTTCACCGAACCAAGGCACCTCCTAAGTGCTTGGACCGTTTCATAAATTGAATGGATTGACCCACACCTATCTAAATAACTAATGGACCAAGCTCCTCCTAAGGGAATGACTTGCTTTATAAATGGGATTTCACCAAGTAGGTAAATTCCCAATTGACAATGAAACCTTCTAGTGTCTCTTTGATCCATAACAAATGAATTTCCATGTTATGTTTAGTTATATGACATGGATTAAATGGATTAGCTTATTCATGATGGCTTGTTTTCCTCGAATGTATTAAATGAATTTATTAAAATGGAATTTAATTGGGTGGTATGACCATGCCTCTTGTCTTAATTAAATAAGAACGACTTACATGAATTGTTATAATCGTGAAACCTTGATTATAATGGCTTGATAAATGTGATGCATGAGAGGTTATGCCTCATGGATAAAATTTTATTATAATCATGGTTACGCCTTGATATGGGTTGTGGAATGATGGAAAGGGTTATATTGAGCATAGCGATATCACACTCCCTTACACCGGGTGTTGAGTCATGGTGTCTCATACCATTGCCATTATTGGGATGGTGGGCATGACGCACCATATTCCCAGGTGAGTGTTGGCATGATTACATGCTCACCACTTTCCTGAGTGGGGACATGACAACACACTCACCATATCGAGTGACGAGCATGACATCTCCCACTCATTATGAGATGTAGGTCATGTACCGTTTGCTAGAGCTTACAGGCTTGTTCAGACTGGTTATGGATGACTGAGTTACACCTTGGTCCAGCCAGCACTTAGTATTCTAGGTATATGGCCACTTACATTCTCACATACTTGGTCTATATAGGTGGATGAAATATATAATTATATTATGTATATATTATTTCTATATACATACAGTTACTATTCAGACGCTTATTTCGACAATGAGCCGAAGTAGGTAGAGTCAGCCAGGTGTCCTATTGGAACCTGAGCCAATCAGTGTTTACTTATTCATTCAGTCTGTTTATTATTTATTCTACCTACACACTACTTTACTTATATTCACAAACTAGATTCATTCATAGACACTATGGGTGGTAACATATTGGGATTTATATCTCACACCCTACTCAGGCCGTCATTGCACTGGGGTACCTGAGTAGAGCTTTTGTTCACAAGACCATGGATTCTTTCTTGTGGATGTTTTGCTTATACCTGAGAGTTAGGATCACATGACCGAGCTAGATCTCGGGATGCTTGTGGAGATCACGCTTAGGGATTTTACTTATTTTCTTTATTTTTATACTGTACCTTGTTGCCTAATGTTTAAGATTATGTATCATCATTAGGACATGCATGCATCTATTATGTATTGGCATTGGCCATATTTTATATTCATTTTATATTATTCTTCAACTGCTATGTCATTATTTTATTATTGCTTCTGTTGTTATCTATTATCTATTATCTGATATACCATTATCCTACTCTGATCATGAGGTTATAGTCTCCCCACTAACACCTCCTTAGACCCTCACTGCTATTCGGTAGACTCTGGCGTATGAGGAGGCGCACTTGAGGCCATGTGACCCACCAGTCCGACCACCGTTTTTGTGGTGATGTGGTTTGGGATGTTACAATAACCTCAAGTGATAATAGTAATAATAGTCATATAATACCAATACTATGAAAGCAATTACATAATTCAACAGAATCAATAATAAAAAATGACAATAACAAGCTGAAAGCAACATCCATACATATAAGATAAAGTATACATTCCATACATTCATACAAAAATAGGCATGCAAGATCACCCGTGGCTGGTCATATATAAACGTACTCAAAATCCCAAAAAGAAACTCCAAATTGATGCAAAGAACCCCCATGGTCCCTCTACCATCTATCCTATGCACTTATAGTGCATCCCTGGTTGCTAAGGTCCAATCCCTGTGTCTGATCCCTTACTTAATCTCAAATCCATAAAGTCTACATGTGTCCTAAGGGTCCCATGTAGGATGTGGGTATAAACTCAATAGGTCACTGCCAACATTTTTCTATCTTAAATCCATATTTATACAAGTGAATGCATACATCAATAAATGATATTCAACACCATCAACTGTAGCTTTCTACGGTGAGAACCTCCTCCACAACTGATGGTCAACACCATCCCCTAAGCCACTAAAACTATGGAAGCCTCCACTCATAAAGAGTGGTCAACACCACCTCAACCGAGTCCTCATCTATATGCACATAACTCTAATGACTATTATCCAATCACAGTGAGTGGAAATCACCAATATTTTCTAAGCCACACCAATTGGAAACCCCATTTCCACATGTGAACCTCGTTTCCCATCCGTGACATGGTCATCACCATTTGCCTCAACCTGAGGATCACATTTCCTCAAGTATGATATTCAAAACCATCCCACATATCTTGGGCTATGCCCTCGGCCCGACGTACCTCAGCATCTCAATCTCGATGATCAACATCACCCTAAGTATTTCGATACATGCTCAACATGTTCCCATGAAACCAATTAAGTCATATCACAATATAAATAATTAAATTAAAATAACCAGAATAATCTACTAAACCAACTAAAAGCCCCAAACCTGACTTAACACTTTTAATAAATTAAGAGCATGCCCATCAGCATCTCACAACATTAATAAAATGATTTTAAATAAAAAATTAATTAATAATAATTTCACTTGGACAACCCCCCCACACCCATATTAAAATACACATACTCTAGCATGCATATATGCATGGATAAATATAGGCACCACCTTCCTTATGCTTGCAGGCGCTCACTCATCAAATACTAGCCTCTAATTCAAGTCAAAATGAGAGAAATCAAGATTCTAGACAAAGGATTTAGAAATAGGTCAAATGAGCTCAGATGGAAATAACGTTACAAATAGTAATATTAAAGAATAAAGGAATCAAGAGGATCCAAGAACTTACCACTACACTTCCAATGCACCCGATGATGTCCAAATCAGAGCCCAATCAAAAGAGATAGGTCAAAGCCAAGAGGAGGAAGAAATGGAGAGATCCCCCTGTTGTGTGCACGACTGGGGAGAAAATAAGGGAGAATAAAGATAAAATAAGGGAGGGTTAGAAAGGTAATTTCACACCCTTTAATGAATCACATGGTTAGGCCACATAATTTGGATAACTATGTGGTGCCACTATTCAAAGGACACCCCACCTCACACAACTAGGTGCATGGTTTGTCAAACTGTGCTTAGCCCATGCAGATAACCTTTTCTAAAAATTATAGACATACCACATGGTTTTTCACTTTACACCGCATGGTTTGACTAACTGTGCTCCAGAACAAAAATGAGTCGCACGGTTTAAAAAAACCATGTATCTCTGCCTTCACTTTTTGAAAATGAGATTTTGGGGTTAATGCTCCCAAAACTCATCCAAACCCCCGAGGCACACTCTAGGACTTAAACCTCATTTAAAAAAACACCTTGGAGCATTAAAACCCTCAGATTTAAGTTTTGAAGCTCAAAATCAAATTTGGTCCACTCACCAAACTCAAAATTCAAATTTACCTAGGAATTTCAACCTGTTTAAAAACATGAGAGGTTACAACCTCCACACCTTATGATAGCTCATCCCCGAGCTATGTAGTCTCACACCGAGATGGTGTTAAACATACCCATCCCATAAAAATCACCCCGGTATACCCCGATCACCACTCATAGGCTAATTAATCTCATGGATTTACCCACCTTATGAATTACCTACCTGGTCGCTTCCCAACCCAAAACAACATTATGATGGTTCCTCCAACTACCCTTTGGATATTCAAGTCCCCATATGATATTCAAGTCCCCAAAATTCATGCATCACAACCGATGCCCAAAATTCATGCATCACATTGATGCTAAAAAGTGATCCCATGTTTTATTTATATGAATTCCCAAAAAATTCTTGATGCCTACTCATCCCATACAAGTCACACATCATACTCGATTCCCACATACTAACTGGAACTTGGTTAGTTAAATTACAATACATGCACCTCATGCACCCACATTAGTCTTACCAAAAACATAAGGAGTGCGATCATAATCATAACGTACCTCTAACCATCATTAGCTCCCCGACCTACTCTGACCCTGACAGATCAATAACATGCACCTGGAATGAATCCTGACTGCCCAAGGCCTAACCTCCCTATGGATCTACACTAGATACCAGCCACTAACCCCACTACTAGGTCTCTCTCTCTCTCTCTCTCTCTCTCTCTCTCTCTCTTCCATGACCCGCATGCACAGTAGAATCCCAACTAACAAGGCCTGATACCTCTCTTGGTCCTACCTTAGATTTCTGATTCTGTATCAGCTCCCAACTCCCAGTTATCTGAGAAGTATTCCTACAGAACCTCTCCAAGTTCCCTATATGGATTCATGCCCGACACTCCTACAGAGGTCTCACACATTAGGTTCGAACATGACCTGACTGCCCACACTGGAAACACACTATCAAAGACCCACCCCTAAATGGTATTCCTGAATCTCTAGCCTAACTAACCTATTGGTAATCCTCAAAACCTCACTTTCAAATACTTGAATCACCAATTCTAGTCTCACCTAGCACTATCACCTGACTAGAATAAGTTTGATCCGTCAAGTTTACCTCAACTATCAGTGCTTGATTTACTACATCCAATAATGAGGTCAACTTGAAGATATTTACCTCCACCCTGATGGCATGCCTCAAACCATCCTCAAAATGCCTCACCCTGGCGATGTTGTTGCCTACCATAGAAGGCATAAATTGGGATAGGTCCGTGAAACTCATCACA
This sequence comes from Viscum album, assembly GCA_963277665.1. NCBI lineage: Eukaryota > Viridiplantae > Streptophyta > Magnoliopsida > Santalales > Viscaceae > Viscum > Viscum album. The sequence goes on from OY728136.1 coordinate 1,997,677,631, forward strand.
TAATCCATAACATATGTATCCCTCTACTGCAAGTTCATGGACTCACAGGTTGAGTCCTCCCTCAACATCTTCAAGAAGAAATTCTCAAATAACCTAGCCTTGAAATTCTTCCATGCCAGTCCCTCATGTCTACCAACCTATACCTATATATCTCACTAATGATTTTCTGGTCCTCTGCGCATGTAAGTAACCAGCTTTCCTTCTAACCTAAGGGTGTCTCGAGCTGGTCAAATATCATCTACATACACTTGATCCAATTCTATACTACCTGCATTCCACCCTCACCCTAAAATAATCGTGGGTGTTGTGACTGGAACTCGCGAGTTAAATAATCCATGGATGACCCAACTCCTTGATCTCCCCTGTCAATATTCTATATGACTCATACCAAGCTCACCCCTGAGCTACTCATCTAGACATGTCCCAAACTCCACCATCTATTGAGGATTACCCGCTTGCCTTGGAGCCTCTACATATGGATCATGATAATACCGAACCTTAGGGGCCTCATCCCAACCCTCATAGGCCTCATCCCATGGATGGTCTAGTGGCACCACATCTTCTCCCCTCAGACACTCCACAAAAGATCCTTTAGGTGGAATCATGATGAAGACCAAATACCATGGTTTATAAAAAAAATAACAATATATATATATATATATATATATTGAAAATAGGGAAATATGTAACATACATCACATATCACCACCCTTACACTTCCCTACTACACCTAGGTAACATGTAATCTGACCTCATGCCCCCCTTACCTATCCATATCAAAGTTAGGTATCACATATCATTCATATCAGATTTCATCAACCTGGGGTGGTTGAGTAGAATGCCACCAAAAAGCTATGTAGGAAAACACTATTTATATTTTTTTGACATTTTAAACATCTCACCCATCCCTTTATTCATGCATACCCATATCAGAGTCAGTCCCACATGTATCACACACATATGATCACATATCATCCTATATGGAACCATATACCTAGGCTAGCTGAGTAAAATGACACCAAAAATCTATGTAGGAAAATGTTGTTTAGATTTTTGTTGACCCTTTAAATAACCCAAGCCCTTTTCATGTATTCTAGGTTCTAGAAAATAGTCACAGACACATACACATATTATATGAGCTTAAGTTCCCACCATGATGCATAAACACTCCTCCCTTGCCATACCAAGCCAAGGGTCAAAATCCCGTAACCTAATAACATTACACCCAATTGTGACACTTGAGGTGGAAATCAATAAACTATAAAATCAAAAAGCATAACATCAATTTACCACCCCTATAAACTTGGTACATCCCCCATACATGGGGTTTTAGGCACCCAAACACGAGCTATTTACCTAGTTCTGACTAGATCCTAGTCTATGGTCTACCATAGCCCAAATAATAAGATAGAAGGAAACATTGATACTATTTGTAACTAGCCAAACATAGTTACCATTTCATACCCAGGTATTTTGATGCCAAATTGCAACACCAACAAAGAACCTCCCATGATACCATTTGTAGCACTCCGACCTGGGTGCTACTTAATCAGTGCTCTGGGCCAGTGGGCCACTGGGGCTTAGGCATTCCTCCCCATATGCCAAAGGCTGGAAACTAGTAGCAAGTTTCTATTAGTTTATAGTGGATAAATTATACCCTCTAGTTATAATAGTGATAATAGTCGTATAATATCAGCATTGTGGAAGCAACGAAAAAATTCAGTGGAAGTAATAATAAACAATGACAATAACAATTCAAAAGAAACATCCATACATATTAGATAAAGTATACATGTTAGAAATTCATAGAAAAATAGACATGTAAGATATCCTATGGCTAATCATATACAAACATACTCGAAAACACAAAAATAAGCTCTATCTTGATGAAAAGAACCCCCATGGTCCCTCTACCATCTATCCCATGCACTCATGGTGCATCCTTGGTTGCTAAGGTCTAGCCCCAATGTATGATCCCTTACCTGATCTCAAAGCCATAAAGTCTATACATGTACTGAGGGGCCCATTTATGATGTGAGTATGAACTCGGTAGGCCACCACCAATATGTGCCTATCTAACATCTATATTTATACATGTGTATGGATACATAAATAAATAGAAACTACACTCATGCATAAAATATATAACCTGCTTTACTCATGATCAACATCTACAAGAAAACATTTACCTACTTCGACCAATGCCATAGTGGAACGATATACCCATGGTCAGTCGTACCAGAAGAACCTTAGTATCTAATCCACATACATGTCACCCAACACCTCACACCATCTGTTACCACATATGCTACATATCGAGTAATATCAGCATTCCCTCAATACACCCAAAAAGTGTATCATAAGTCCCTTAGACTTCCACTTGAACAATCACCATCATCTCAACAACTTGACATCCCAAGGAATGATGAAATCCATCCATCGATAAATAATAAACCACTATTGGCTCAACATCCCAAAGTATTAAGGAACAATGAGATTCGTCCTCCCATAATTTTGGCCCATCGGTTATTAATGTCACGGTGAGCCTCAACCCCCATCTAATGGTCTCACTCACCATCAACCCAACCCATCAACCATCAATTAACGGTGACCCTCAACCCCCATATGATGGTCTCACTCACCCTCAACCATGGATTTCTATGGTGAGAACCTCTTCCACAACTGATGGTCAACACCACCCTTTATGATACTAAAACTATGAAGGCCTCCACCCCACAACGAGTGGTCAACACCACCTTAATTGAGTCCTCATCTATGTGCACATGACTCCAACAATTCTATTATCCAATAATGGTGAGCAACAATCACTAACATTTCTTAATCCACACTAACCAAAAACCCCATTGCCACATTAAAGCCTCATCACCCATTTGAAGCATGGTCATCACCATCTGCCTCAACCTGAAAATCACATCACCTCAATTCTTATGGTCAACACCATCCCACATATCATGGTCCATTACCTCAACCCGATGAACCTCTTCATCTCAATACCAGTGATCAACATCACCCCAAGTATTCCAGGTCATGCCCAACACATTCCCACAAAACTAATTTAGTCATATAACAATATAGATAATTAAATTAAAATAATCAGTATAACCTACCCAACCAACTAAAATACCAAACCCATCTGAACACATTTAAGAAAAAAAGGGAACTCCCATAAACATCTCACAAATTAAATAAAAATGATTTAAAATAGAACTTTAATTAATAAGGGTTTCACCTAGACAAACCCCCATGCACCCATATTAAAATATGCATCCCATAGAACATGTATATGCATAGAGAAATCTAGGAACCACCTACCTTATGCTTGTAGGCCCTCACTCGTCGAATACTGACCTATAATCTGAGCCTAAATGAGAGAAATCAATATTCTAGACAAATGACCTAGAAATAGGGCATATGATCTCAGTGGAAATAACATTCCAAATAATGAGATTAAATAAGAAAGGAAGAAAAAGGATCCAAGGAATTACCACTATGCTTCAAACTCACATGACAATGTCCAAATTAGATTCCAATCTAAGGAGATAAGCCAAGGCCTAGAGGAGGAATAAATGGAGATCTCCCACCTGTTGTGCGCACCATCGAGGAGAAAATAATGGAGAAGAAAGATAAAAGAAGGGAGGTGTATAAAGGTAATTTTACACCCTTTTATGAACTGTGCAGTTAGGCCACATGATTTGGATAACCGTGAACCAACCGTGTGTTTCCATTGTCTAAAGGGAACCCCACCTTGCACGGTTAGGCTCATAGTTTTTTAAACCATGTACAACCCGCACAGATCACCTTTGTTGAAAAATACATAATTCTCACATGACTGTGTGCATCACCCATTCAATTGGATGATTTTTATTTTATCCTTATCAATTATCAACATTTCATAAATATAAAGTAATATAAAAATGAATTTTTCATTTTGAAATATCTAGAAATAAACACACCGATCTACTAATTTTAGCTTGTATTCATGACTCACCATGAATGAATCAACCTTCTTATACCACTATCCTAGAGATTATTTCAGTATGCACAAACTCTTATCAAATTTTCACATGAGGGTTTCTTATCTAGAATCCTTGAAAGCTTCAAACTACTTCATGTAGATCTCCTTAGTAAGTTCAATGTAAATAAAATTTGTCTTCATGTCCATCTTCCCATGCTCCAGGTCCAAGTTAGCCACCAATCTGAAAATGATTCAGATTGAAGCCATTTTCACCATAAGTGAAAAAATATCACAAAAAACAACTCCTTTGTAACATCCTAACCTTAATCAATTGAACTAATGGATGATTTTATTTGTTACATGACCTCAGGCATGAATCCCCATATTCTAGAGGACTCCAACTAGCAGTGAGGGTCAAATATAAGACGTGGGGATATTATATCCACTTTATCAAAGTGACACAATAGTATAAATAAGAATAAATAAAGAGAGACAATATCCAATAATAAACATACATCACATATCCAAATATAAAATATGGGTAAGTTCCCACAAACCAATACAATAAATATATCATGCCATAATAGTGTCACGTGTCATAAGAAACCCAAAATAAAGATACACTAAAAATCCCCAAAATGGGTCCCAACATCATGTTTGGTCCCCTCATCCATACTCCATCCCATGTCACAAATCATCTATCTATCACAAGGACTTTTCCCTTATCCATACCTGCAACCATGAAATATAATCAGGTACCAATGAAGGCCTGAGTAAGGTGTAAGCACAACTCAGTAGGTCACCACCAATGGTGTCTAAAATAATATCCAGCCTAAACAAAAGTGTATGTAGAATTACCAAGAATAATAGACAAGGAAATAAATGAAGCATGTTTTGTAATTAAACAATTATCAATTAACCACATTGGCCCTCGGGTTCTACCATGACACCTGGGCAACCAAGCCCACTTCAACCCATATTGGAAGTTTGAACCATACATATAGGGGTTAAACACTTTAATTCAAGAGGGGTGTTTATTAATAATTCCAATTTTAGGTACTAAGGAGTGTCAAGCTATTTATTTATACCAATTCAAATGATATTTGTGCTAGGACATCATGCTGACACCCAAACCAATAATAATAAGAGCCATGTCCATCTTTTCAAATAAAGGATATAGAGTATCATGTCTATCCATACTAAATAAAGGATATGGAACATCATTCCCATCATAATTACCCATGGGTGTTTAGCATCATGTGACAACCCATGTCATCAAAGGTTTTGAAAATCATGGGAAATTTGAACCTTTTTGTTCTCAAGAGTGTTCAGGGGAAAATGGAAAATTATGTTATAAGATGGTTGTGGATAATTTTTATGACCACTCCATCAGTCCCTAAATAGGGTGCTTACCCTAGGACATAAGTTTGGTGGAAATCTAGGCCGTTTTAATTTTCATGGAATATTTAATATTTAATTAATTAAATATTAATTTATTTGTGCATGTTCATTTAGTGATATCTTCTAAATAGAGTTTCAAATTTAGATTCCATCTATGTGTTTGAGTCTAGAACTATGGGGTTTTCCTAGACAAGGAATAACCATGTGTTGGGAATTGGGATCGGGCTTAGACCCCTTTTCTTTTCTTTTTCTTTTACTTTTTTCTTATCCTTTTATTTTTTCCCTTTTTATTCCCCCTTTTTACCTTTGGATTCTCATGTATGCCCCTATGATCTTCCCTTCACATAGCTAAGAGAGGGAGAGGGAGAGAAGAGGTAGAGAGAGAGAAGAGGGAGAGGGAGGAGGCACCACCATGGAGTTTGGGTCATGCCAGATTATCATGTGATAGTTTTGGATCACATATTGGTATGAAGTGTCAGCAGTTTCCACCCAGAGGTAGGCCCATTTTTAAGTTTTCACTATAAATCCACATAGTGTATTATTTTTTAGTTTTTTAATCCTTATTTGGGTTATTGAGGATCCAATGTGGTTTGATCTATGGCTCTCAAGGAGTAATTGGGTGTTTCAAGTTATTTTGGGGGGTTTTCATTCGGGAAAACCCATTTACAAGGCATATGGCTCAGAGAACACACACTATGCATTCTTCCTATTTGGGGAAGATGAAGTTTTAAGACTACCCTTCATATAATTGAGAGTACACACATGTAGTGGGTTTGGGGGTGTGGCCTAGTAATCAACTAAACACCCCAAGTTGGGGTACTTGGCTGTGTAGGGTACACGACCACCCCCCATGTTGGGTATACACCGTATAGGCATACACACCTAGATGGAGTAAATGGATAAGTACACGACTGGGGACCCTATGTGGGGTACACATTGTTTACAAGTGACACACTTCATGTAGTAAAACTATGTACATGCCGAGTGGGTTCGAGGCACATGACCAAGGTGGACCTTGGGGGTTACACTCCATGTACCCCAAGTACACACCGTTTACTTTTATTAATTTAGCCCATTTTTCCTATTTTTTCACCCTAGAGTCAGAATTGGACTTGTGAGTAGTCCATTTTGAACGTTTTTCTACATATACTATGATGGCGGAATACTTTTGATGTTTAGAGGCTGTTTGGATGGTGTTTTGGACTGTGTGATCTTTGGTAAGAGGATTTCTCCAAGGGTCGGTTTCAAAATCCTTTGTGGGTTGGGTTTTGAGTTTCAAATCCTAAGTGAGGGTTGTGAACTCATTGATCAACCTATCTTGAGTGTTATATAATGAATAATTTGAGGTTTTTTAGATAGATTTTTGAATACGGGATCATAGAGTATCTTTGAGGAGATCTTGGATTGTCCCTGTGTGTTGGGACCTGTTGCTCAAGGTTAGACCAGTTGAGGTTTAGCTTCTTGTTTTAAGGACCAAAGATGTTAGAGCCATTGGGATGAGTTTATACTGTGAGGTGGTGGTTATGGTCAGGTTCCATTGAGTTATTGAGATGATTTTGAGAGTCTCTTGAGGATGCCCTCATGGGATGGTTCCTTATCAAGTGATCAATGGTTTCTATAGTTGGATTTTGAGAATGCCTATGTGGCATAGTGTTGTTTGGATTCCCTTATGGAAAAGTTTTTATCTATGGATGGGTTGTTTTATAGGAAGGATGGATGAGCTTTCATGTAGTGGGCATTTCCCCGAGGTTTGAATTTTGCTAAGGAACCCTAGTAGGGTCCTTCTTTTAAAGTGGTAATGAGGACTGTTATGAATGCCCTGGTTGGTGTGCATTACTTTTGGATTCCCTTTGGGTACATTTTTAATCAAGGATCAGTTGGATGTTGTTGAGGGCCATTTGGGAGGTTTCCACACTTGGCATGTCCCATGATTTTGGGTGATCTTAAAGAACCCCTCATAGGGTGTCCTTTCCTTATTGTGGCATTTTGGAAATTTTAGGATGTTTCTATGGATGTGACTCAAGAGTTTGGGTGAAACAAGGGATTACCTAGTTGTATGTATTTTTGTACTATGACCCTGGGGACTGTGGGAGTCTCAAGTTTTGGTTTGGCCCTGAGGTGGTCCATTGAGAGCCTGTGGTGTATGTTTTGTTGGATGCTAAGATCTAGGGGACCATGGGGAGGCCCCATGATTTTTTGGTAGAGAGCTGATCAATGCTTCTAGTTTAGTTGATTGGATGGTGGGTTTAATGTTAGATCGTCCCACATTTAGTTGTCCTTCGGTCACAACGTTTGAGTAAGTTTCAATTCGAGACCTTGGTTTGATGAGGAGACCCTTGGTATATCTTGGATTAGGTGTTGGCCTTGATATTTGATTGGGTTCTCTTTTATATTGGTTGGCTATGGTTAGATGGGTTTGGGGAGCTAATGGGTGATCTGTATGAGTGAAACCCCCATCTAGTTTAGTACAAAACCCTGACTAGAGTGTCTTTGAGCTTGTGGGGTGCCAAGGAACACACATAGTGGGTTTTGTGTATCATGGATATTGTTGTCTACTTGAGGTTGTGGATGCTGGATGATCCTGAATTATGTTATGGTACCAACCTTATTGGGTCCATAGTAGTTTTCCAATTTTTTCTGCAAGACTTTTGAGACTGGAAGGTTCTCTAGTTGTGTTAACCTAAATATTCCTATTTTTAGTTCTGATCATACTATCTGGAGTCCTAGAGCCTAATATATGTGCTTTTTCATGTGCACCTTGGTGTGTTTGTAGACTTGATGTATACCTTCAGGTTGGAGCACATGTTTCATGATGGATGGGGCCAAGGCTCGATGTTTATTGATTCAGCTGAGCTGCTCATGTGGAGTCTCGAGATTGGGCTAGTGTAACTCGAGCATTGTGGAGACTAGGTATATAGTTTGGGCTAGTGTTGTCAGTAGATTCTATTGTATTTATTTTCAGTTATTTATTTTTTATATGTGGTCAGCTAGTGGGAGATTGGTATTTATATGTTTTGTATTCTTGAGAGTCTGTATGTTTGTATGATGAATTTCATTTATTATAGCATGCTTTTGTTTCAATTTATTTATTATGCATAATCTAATGTTTATCCTTGTGAATGTTTTGGTTATTTTTGTTGTTATTATACTCTGAACAGAGGGTATAGTCTCCCCACTATATCTTTTAGACCCTCTCCACTGGTTGGTTGCCTCTAGAATTTGGGGAGGCGTGCTTGAGGCCTTATGGTGAGCCAAATCAGGTGACATGTTAGGTGGACCCAAGATGGTTCGTTACAAAATGGTATCAAATCTTTTTGGTTTTATGATTTGGGGAGTTGGTAGAAAGTTGGTATAATAATGTTTTAGAACTTGTGATGGATATTAGATTGGTATCTCATGAACACCTTTTTCTATAATAAGTCTAAGTTTCCAGGGCATGGGTTTGTTGTTCTTGGATTCCATTTTTATGGTTGTGTGATTTCACCTAGTGTGATACAATTTAGTTTTTGGATATATAGTTTGTTCTGGTTTTTGGATCTTGGACCGTGGTTAAGAGGATAGTGTTCATGCATTATTCTAGGCACATATTATTCACATGAAATATTCCCACCTGTGGTGTTTTACCAGTGATAGAGGTTCATTTGTTTAAAGTGTCATCAACTGCTCATACAAAATTTTATCATATAAGTACTTGGCTTCATTATACTCAAATGAACTGCATGTGTATAATTTCTTTTGATGATAGGTCATGTAGATATTGTAGATATATTCTTTCCAATGGTGGATATCAAGTCCCTTTATTAAGGGATGCATGGGAACCCTTGCGGGCTAGTACAGGCTCTAAGTTCCCTGTTTGTTGCTTGATGAGGGAAAGGATGCCTGAGAGATCTTTGGATCAGGCTCGAGTTTCCCTGATGTGGTGGTTCCTCTGAATTCCCAAGTTTGTATAACTTTGGAGGGAGCTGTTCTTGCCAAATGTTGTCTACCGGGTCATGTAGTGGGGCCTATGTCCCCACTATCACCAATGGCTTGGGTGGGCGTGACTATTTTTATTTAATGGGGTCGTTGAGGTGTGTTATCACCAAGATGTGGTTATGTATGAGGATTCCTAGTGTTTGAGAAGTGGATCACTAAGAGGGATCCCTGTCTCATGGATGGTTTGAGAGGGAAGGTTTGGTTGGACCCTTGGCCCTACTCATTTTAGTTTCACTTTGGGTAGCGTAGTGGGAGCATGGTCAGACACATGTGGTTTTAGACCAATTCCTGAGTGGTGGGTGTTCATGTAGTTGATATTGGCATGATATATATGCCTTGATGTTGAATAGGAGTGTCAAGGATGCTCTGTTTTGTTTGAAATGGACTGTGTGAGGAGCATGGTCAGTGGTTTTGGGTGTGTTAACCTAGCTTCGTTAGGACTTGGACCATATGAGCTCAAGTTTTGCTTCTCATTTGGGAGTGGTTTAAGGAAATCCATGTGGTGGTGAGTGAACCATAGGCTTCTATAGTCTTTTACCCTCTTTTAATTGGTTTTTTTAGTGTGGAGGTTGTGGGTTTTGTGTTGGTGATCAGGTGTGAGTGGTTTGGACACATCTATCCATTACGTTCGGTGATGGAAGTATCATGGGTTGTATAGTTTTCCATTTGGGTAGTGGGGAAATGATAAGGATACTCCTATGGTGGGGAGAATTAGATCAGTTTTATTTGAATGAATCTCATGTTGGGAGAGAGTTTTGGATACTGTAATACCGATCATTGGGTGGTCGAGATAGAGTTGGCTGCACCGGTTCTTGGGGAGAGCATGGCTATTGGTTATCCACCAAGGCTTATCAGGGATGAGATGCGTTTTTTTGGGGAGTTTGTGATGATCTTTGTCATCAATGGTTCTAAAAATTAGGGGAAATTTTAACCTTTTTTCTCCTGGGAGTGTTCATGGGAAAAATGGTAAATTATCTTTCAAGATGATCTCGTATAATTTTTAGACCACTTCATTGGTCTTAAAATAGAGTGTTTACACCGTGATAACAGAGGATAGTAGATGAAAGTGGAAACCAAAGTGAAGAAACTCAGTCGATATTAATTGCTTGATCGAGACATCTAGAATAGAAATAATCACTCTAAAATAATCTGGAGTTTCCCTAGGGTTTGATAGAGAGAGAGATGCACGATGGATGAAATAAAATCATACGCATAGCATGGTTTAAAAGTACTGGTCCTAAGATATTCGTGATGTGAAAACCTTTCATGACTTGAATTTATTGATTTATAAGAAACACTAAAAAACACGTCACCTCATGTTAAAATAACCCCGATCAACCATTTCACGATGTGAATCAGTTTCACGGTGTGCACCTGTTTCACGCTCTGAACCAGTTCACAACATCTTCCTAACAACACATTCATGTTGTGAAACCATTCATGACATAAAAGTGTCCAAAAGATATATTGCATCCCTTATTCCATAGGAAAATACTGAACCACATTTAAAGCCTTCTGAACCACAGATAACCCTCATAATCCATTGGCACATTTTTACTTGGACTCCATTAATTCAAACAACCATACATCCCAAAAATTTAGGTCATTTTCCCTAGAAAATTCTCTCCATCTATAGATAAGTATTGAATACCAAGGCCTAAAGAATAAGGAAAACTCAAATTAAAATAGGTTCAACCAAATATTAAAGAGAAACATACCTAGAAAAAGAAGGGATCTTACAACCTACCCACTATAAAATTTCTCATCCCCGAGGGTTCAGGTTTGTGATCGATGGAGTAATCAAGCTATGATGATGGTGGAAGAATGGAGGAGGATTGAGATCAGATTTGGGGATCCCTAGTTGTGGTTTGGCATGAAGTGTGGCACAACAAGAGCTGATTTACTAAATGATTGGATGGTTGGAATCCGAACACTAGAAAAGGAAAGTATTGGAAGATCCTATATTGATGTTTATTAGTGGATATGGTGGAAGAATCAATGTTGGTGATAAATCAAGTGAGAAATGTATAATAGTCTAGACTTTCTGTGAAAATCACAACTACACAATATGTACTCTAGAAGAACACACATCATGTAGTACCCCTTCTATAACACTAGGGTTTACACATATAGGAAAATATCACACATCTTGGGACATGTGTCACATGCCATGTGACCCAGTACTAACAGCTTATCATGTACCCTAGGGGTACATGAGCATGAGGACGATAAGGCACATAGGCACGACCAAAGTAAACAAGCATGGCCCGATACCTAGACATAACTAGGTACATAGGCATAGCCAGAGTTAATGGGCATGACCCGGTACTTGGACATGGCCAAGTACATGGGCATAGGTAGAGTACATGGGCATGACCCAAAGTATATGGTCACGACCCAAAGTATACATACTCGGGAAGGAGACACATGCCAAGTGCCGGCTAACCTCTACACATAGTGTATCCCAAAATAACATGTCATGTATATGGATAAAGACATTCCGTGTGAGATGATGATACATGGGAGGACTCGAGGTAGGAAAGATATGCCGCATACTCCCAGTACACATTGTGTACTTTTTATAGGGAAATTTGAGGCCCTCCATATCTTCAGTTTATACCAATATTAGTTGGGTGTGTTCCCTTAATCCTTCCCCATGAGGGTATAGTGTGGCATTACATCTTGAGCATAGGATTGTGTTCCCCTCTATGGGATTTGTATTGGATAAAGTTTCAATAATCCCTCTGTGTGGTATGGGGTGGGATCATCTATCATTTCTTCTTCCCTAAGTGGGGTTTGAGGAATCATCATGAACAACTTATGAGGGTGTATGATCCCCTACTTAGTGGGTTATTCTACTTAGGGTTTGGTATACCTCAAAGGCCGTGGGTTATATCCCCTATCAGTGTATCAAGATATTCAGAGCTCTAATGAGGACTTATTTGGTGAGGTCCAATGAGCATGGCATCTTGGATGAGTTCTATCAATGATACCGTGGCTCATTGAGTGAGTTATCCTAGATGAGTGTTACCATTAATCCTTGAGAAGAATCATATGGTCCGTATTATGGTTGAGACCTCTTTGATACTTGGTGTTGATTATGAGTATGTTTGGGTTACTATTCTTATTTCTATGCCTCATATCCTGATTGACATTATTTTTGTGATGATGAGCTAACTACTCTCTTAACGCTTTATGTTTGGTGATTTTAGGGTGTCCTACTGAGTATTATTATACTCACCCCTTAATGTGATCTTCTCACACATGTCATGTCTTTTTTAGATGACATGCCTTTTTATGGAGTCCTAGGAGGACTAGGACCAAGTGGATAATAGTGAGTCAGAAAGACCATGGTTGTACTAGTTATTTCATTTGATAGCAATCCCCTCCTAGTTAGAAGGTTGGAATCTTTTATCAGTTTTAGTGGGCTTGCATTTTTCCCTTTATGCTTTCTATTACTTTTTTTCATACTTTGATGCGAGATTTAATTGTATGAATGAATTATGGTATTAGATGTATTGTTTTACCTTTCATCATTGTATGGGTAATTAGAGATGTATACGTGCATACAGGTACCTCAGGTTAAAGCCTCCCAAGTTTTTTTTATGCCTAATTAGTTTAGGTATCCACCCCCTAGACTATTAGAGGTAGGATTAGGGTGTCACACTTGGATTATTGCCATCCAGGCAGGCCCTGGTGGGTTGGGTCATGATAGTTTACCTGACATCATCTCAAGTATTGAATTTTATAGCAGCACTTGGTATCATAAATGGTAATCCTTATATTGAATCAACTTTTCGTGAGACACTCAAGTTATTTCTTTCAAAATTATATAATTCTCATAAGCTCATCTTGTAATTTCTTATAAATCTTAGAGCTGTAATTTCATTTCTTTTCTCACTCTATCTAGGTCTAGATTCATCTCCCTCACAACATAATATGATTTATGTACCAACTCTACAAGTAGGTGATAAATCTTTCCATAAATTAATCTATATAGGCTCATTCCTATGGATATTTTGTTATCTTTCATATAATACCATATGGTGTCTTCCAACCTCTGGTTCCAATCTTTTCTGTTTGGGTTTACAATATTCTCTAGAATTCCCTTTATCTCCCTATTGGACACTTTATCTTTGACATTTGTCTATGGATGGTTATGTGCAGCTATCTTATGATGTAATCCATATCTCCTAATCAAATCATCCATGATCCAATTTCAAAAGTGTTTCCCTTGACCATTGATAATGACTTTATGAATTCCAAACCTATAAAAGATGTTATATATGATAAAAGAAAATAAAAATTTGGAATCATCAATCATTGTGTCCTTAGATACCACCCATTTTGAGACATAATATAGAACTATAAAAATGTAGATGTTACCAAAATACATGGGGAAATTTCCCATAAAATATATTCCTCAAACTTAAAAAATTTCACAAAAACTGATTGATTTATTTATAATATCTTGTATATTTGAAATTTTTCCATTAAATTAACATTTTTCACAATTCTTAAAAAATTTATATGCATATTTAAACAAGGTGGGCCAATAAATTCTTGATTCCAACACCTTCCTTATTTCCCTTTGAGGTACAAAGTGGCCTCCACAAGCTAGTGTGTGAGAAAATTCAAAAATAGATATCATTTCACTTACAGGTAAGCATATTCATATCAACCGACCATTTCAATTTTTTTAAAGGTATTTATCTCTTCAAATATAAAATTCTGAGTCATATTTAAGCCTAGAATTTTTTTGGGGGTTTAAATTAGATGGTACCTAATAAGTTACCAAAAATATAACCATATCATCATACTAATATACTTATACTTACACTAAATAAATATTTCTTCTCTTTTGGAATTTGGATATTTAGTGGGCTTGTGGATGAAATTTTTTTCTTCATCGATGTTGGGTAGCTTGATCAAGTGACCAGTCACTTAATTCTCGAATCCTTTCTTATCCTTGATCTTTATATTGAACTATTTTAGAAGTAACATCCATCTAACCAGCTTAGGATATGCATCTTCCTTCTTCATCAAGTATCTAAGGGATGAATAGTTATAAAATATGGTGACTTTATTGCTAAGAAAATAGGATATTAATTTATCTAAATAAAAAATGACTATAAGAAACTCCTTCTCAAGGGGTTTATATTTGATTTGGGTAGCATATAAGATTCTTAAGGCATAGTAAATTACTTGAGATATTCCTCCAATTCATTGGGATAACACAACCCCCATGGTTTGGTTGGAAGCATCATAAAGTAACTCAAAAGGTCTCTCCCAATTTAGAGGCTTCATCACTAATGGGGTGATAAATATACTCTTCAATTCAACAAAATATTCCTTAAATTCATAATTAAAATCAAAATCATATTCCTTTAAAAGTAATCAAGAGAGTAGAAGAGTGAACTTATAAAAATACTTGATAAACCTTCTTTAGAATCTTCCATGTACTAGAAATGTTCTATCATGTTTCACACAAGTTGGGTAAGGAAAATCATGTATCACTTCAATTTTTTATTTTCCCATATAAATATCTTTTTATAAAATGAAGTTCCATAAGAATATTTCTTTTTTCAAAATGAAATGAAATTTATCAAAATTCAAAACCAATTTCTTATCAATGCATTTTTTAATCATTTTTTAGATTTTTTAAAAAATGATCAAATTAATTACCAAAGACAGTGAAATCATATAAAAATACCTTTAGGAAGTCTTCAGAGTGGTTTGAAAATATAATTAACATGTAAATTTAAAATATACATGGGTCATTGCAT
Source organism: Viscum album (assembly GCA_963277665.1). Classification (NCBI taxonomy): domain Eukaryota; kingdom Viridiplantae; phylum Streptophyta; class Magnoliopsida; order Santalales; family Viscaceae; genus Viscum; species Viscum album. The sequence goes on from OY728136.1 coordinate 1,997,692,769, forward strand.
AGCCAAAGGGTATCCTCTTGTAGGAAAACATATGAAAGGGATATGTGAAAGTGGTCTTATCTTAGTCTCTTGGAGCAATGAGTACTTGGAAATAACCTAAAAACCCATCTAAAAAGAAATAGTGTGATTTCCCTGTCAACCTTTCTAACATTTGGCCAATAAAAAGGATAGGTATGTGATATTTCCTAGTGACCTGGTTCAAATTACTATAATCTATACAAACTCCCCAGCTATTCTAAATTCTAATAGGTATCAATTCATTTTTCTCATTCCTTACAATGGCTAGTCTTGTTTTTTGGAACTGTATGGATTGGGCTAACCCATTATGAGTCATAGATTGGGTAAATGATGTCTACCACCAAAAAATTATGTATCTATTTTTCACTACCTCCATTATGGTGGAATTTAGACTTCTTTGGGGCTACTTAACAGGTCTATAATTCTTCTTAAGTAAAATTCTGCATGAGCATATTTTGGGGTACATGCCTGGAATATCACTTAAACCTCACTCAATTTATTACACATTCTATTTAAAAAGATCAAACAATTTGTGTTCTTGGTTAGGGGATAAGTTATTATCAATGAAACCAAAATATTTTCTCCTTCCATGAGATACACATATTTCAAATCAATGGGAAATGGTTTCAATTCAATATTCAGTGGTTGTTCTAATGATGAAATCTAGTTTGGGGTTCTAAATTCCAATGATTGTATTTTTTACACACAAGATGACATACAAGATACCTCATAATTGAATAAACAACCAAATACATCAAGGTATTCAGGGGTTATCACTTCCTCCAAACTGAAGAAATATTCTTTAGAATTTGGGAAAGCTTAATACTCTATGGAGTTTTCAATTATTAAGTGTCTTCCTAAAGTCAATATTTCATGAAAATACCTAAATCTTTAATAGTATCATCCTATTATAGGTGAAAAAGTTTAATGAGTGAATGTTCAGGTGAATGGTACATCATGGATTCAAATATGTTGAAATAGACCATGTTATCTCCAAACTCCATAGTGAGTTTTCCTTCATGAAAATTGATGATTATCTTGGATATATTCAAGATGGGTCTCCCAAAAATAATGGGTGAGTGTACTGTGATCCTATATTCTTCCATGCTCAACACATAAAAGTCAACTAGGAAAATTAAGTCTTTGACTCCAATAAACACATCTTTTAGGTCTCCTGGCAGAAAATAGTATATTTTTTGAAATCTTCATAACTACTTTGATGGAATTCAAGTCTCCCATATGAAAATATGGAAACAATGAGTACATCATAAAATTTATTAAAGCACCTAAATCACATAAATCATCTGAAAAAGTTATAGAACTAATGGTCAAAGGGATAGAAAATGTCTCTAGATATTGACATTTGGTGGGTAATTGTGGTGTGATAAGGTTTGATACACTTCATATTAAGTCCACTCTTTCTTTACCTTGGATCCTCCTCTTATTAGTGAAAAGTTCCTTGATAAATTTAGTATACTTGGGAATCTTCTTGATGGATTCTAGAAGGGTAATATTGATTCCAACTTTCTAGAAGGTCTCTAGAATTTCTCTTTGAAGTTATTCATCTTGAATCTTCTTAGATTGAATCATTTTTTATGGAAATTAAAGTAGAAGGTCGTTATTATCTCTTTGATTCCTTTTCTATGGAGTCTTTTTTTCTTCTAGTTCAAACTTTCTCCTCTTCATATTACTTTTCTTCTTATAGTGAATAGATCTTAGGAGTGTGTCTATAATTTCCATCTTGGTTTACTTTAGGTTCTAATGGAATTTTCTTGGGTTTAGGGGTGGTATTGAGGTATATCTCCTTGAAAATTCTTATTGTTATCATACTAATATTCTCATTGGGGTTGGAGACTGATTGAGATGTAAATTTCCCTATATTTTTGGATAGAATATCCATAAGGATGCCTATATTATTTGTTAACTCTTCTAATTTATTTATATGGTCCTCAACCTCAAATATTGGATGCTATGTTGGGGATTTATTGCTGCTTAAGGGTTGATGAAAAGATTTATTTTTTTGGAAAGGGGGTTTCCATGTAGGGCGGTTAGTTATAAGATTTCTTGTAAGGTTGTTGAAATGGTGGGGCTTGGTGGAATTGGTTTTGTTGCTAGTAAGGGGGATGTGGTTGGTATTGATTTTTTATGGTGGCTTGGTTTGTTCTTTTTGATTTAAAAATCCATACTATACCTGGGGTTTTCTCCTATATCCTTGATTTTGTTATTGAAATTTCCTTAACTTAAAGGCTGCTGAACAACTATTCATCCCCTGAACTTCTGTACATTTATTAGTGAACTATTGAGGGGAAGAACATATACTGCAAACCTTGGCCAGTCCTTGTTGTTCACTAGTTTGTTTTATATCCATCTGTCTCACAAGGGTTGTTATATCTTCAATTATAGATTCTAATAATTCAGATGAATTAGAAGTTCTTACCTCATGCATGCCTCTTGTACTAGTACCTCTTGTTCCAAATTGTTATGAGTTTTAGTAAATCTTTTCAATGATTCCCTTAGATTTGGTTGGTGATTTTTCAATCAAAGCAACTCCAAATGATGCATCCAGAAAATTACTATCATTTTATAATGGGACTTGATAGAATAATACTAGTAAGTGGTGTTACTCTATAGATTGATGTGGGAACCAGGTTCCCAACTTCTTAAACCACTCCCAGTACTCATAAATAGTTTCTATAGTATCTTTTATGATGGAATATAACTTATTCTTGATGGATCTGCTCCAGGTGGTGGAAAAAATCTTTGCATGAAGCTCATTTTTGGATCATCCAAAACATTGATCTCTCATGTTTGTAGGCTATACAATTATTCTTTATCTTCCCCTTTAAGTGAAAAGAAGAATTCCCTCCACTTTACTTGCTCCTCATCCACTCCTCAGGGTTTTAGTATGGAGAAGACATGTGATAACTCCTTTATATGTTTTCTTGGTTCTTCACCTATAAGACCATTAAACTTTGGAAGTAAATGGAATATGACATTTTTTTAATTCAAAATCATTTTGCAATTCTTGTATAAAAAATTGGTTATGTTGATTAAAAAATTGAGGTGCACACAGATCTCAAAGGGGTTGGTTGGGATTTATAGCCATGATGATAGGCTATGAGTGAACACTTGAGGTTTTTCTCTAGTCTATTAGAGAAATCTACTTAAAGTCTGATTACAAATTTAAATTCCAAAGTCTAGTTAGCAGAGTCTTTTCAATTTGTGGATCAAAATCAAATAGTTGATGATTAAAAGACTAGGTCATGTAATTTAGTGGTCAAATATTTTTTTTACTATTTTTGGCACTACCACCCCAACAATGATGTTAAGTTTTGATGAACCCTTGTCATGGGGTATGGAGAAATAATTTTTTTATCCTCAGTTAAATATATTATTAGTGGTGACATAATGTTTCCCCTAGATATGTTCATACAAAATTTGTCTTCACTTGTTGATTAGTTAAATAAAAAGGGTTTTGTTTTTATTTTTTAATTTTATTAAAAAAAGTAAACACTGAAGTAAAAAAAATTTAAGAAATATAATGATAAATGTGATTTTTTCAATGTTACATTTCCTTTTGAAATGATATTACAGTCTTTAAAATAGGTTTTCTTCTCTTATCATTAATTTATAAATGAAAAACTCCTCTATTTATTTGTAAATAACCCTTGATTGAAGGTTATGATGGAGATTATCCTAATAGTATTACTGCTCTATTAGCCCCATTTCACTGTGTGTGAAAATTCAATAAATCACTCATAACCCACCATGGAAATTCTCCATCAGTTATTAGTGTTATTGGAAAATTTAGAAGTAACTCACTGCTTCCACACATATTCCAATAATTTCTAGACACTAAGCACCTAACAAAAACTATTCTTTGAGACAAATTGAACTAAGTTTAGGGAGATGATAGATTTAAAACCTTAGTAGTAAACAACTAACAAGAAGTAATGAGAAATGAGTGGGTTGGGGTTAGGTGGGCTAGGCCTGTGCAAGATTGAGCCAGTGTGGGTTTGTCTGCAAAACCTCACATACAATGCAAAAAAAATTTCAAGCCCACCCACCCTATATAATCCCGTAGGTTTCCCTTAGGCTTCCCCAATTTTTAAAAAAATTATTAATTATATTCATTTAAATATTGTATTTTTTCACATTCCCAAGGGTAGTTGTGAGGATAAGTATGGATTAACTATATCTTAGGTTTTAAGGGAAGTGGTAGAGTGTTCTTTAGTGGGTTGGTGGTGGAATGTAAGGACATAGATCTGGTGAAAAACAATTGTGATTCAGAGTAGGTGAGAGATTGGTAAGGGGAAATTAATGATGATGTTGGTGGTGTGGTTGTGCGAATGATCGAACTTGTGGAAAAAGGATGACTCACTAGGTGGTGACTGGTTTCAGAAGAGGTGGTTAGGGTTTCACTAAGTAAGATTCTCATTATTAATTTTTTTAATAATAAAATAATATATCATAATAACAAAAATAAATTGGTACAAAAAAATATTATTATTATAATATCTATTTTAGCATCTAAACTACGTGAATGGGAGATAATTCCTATTTTTAGAGAGAAGGGACAATGTTCCATGTGAAAATGGTTAATAATTATTATAATATCATATTAAAATAATAAATATAAACCTATTTAAAATTCACATGCAAATGTATGGTGAATTAGTATAGTCATTATGGTAAAAAAAATTCACATGCCATGGTTTAATCATGATTTTTTTGTTAATAAAACTAGTATTTTAAAGTATCATATATTATATTTTTTTAAATCAGGACCATGGGTAGGTCCAAATCTTTATGGGCTCAACCCGCCATAGACAGCACCCACAAGGTATCAACCTGAATTGGCCCACACTCTTAATAGTCAAATTTTTTAGGCCCACACCGCCCTACATTCACCACATATTCACAAAGACCACAGGCCGTGGGCCTGTTTTCTATTACTTTGAACAAGTTTAAAACCTAAAATAAAATTTCATTAAAATAATCAAACAACCACTAGGAACTGAAGGAATTCAAAATAAGAGAGAGTTTTATTCAATAAAGGTATGAATTAAGCATTTAAAAAGGATCTTTTTTACCTTACCCATTCATTCATATGATTAACCCTCTATTAGAAGAGTATCATAAAACAAGGGTTAAGAAGAAGTCATTGAAAGACTAAGAAAATAGAAAATAAAACAACAATGATGATAGAACTCCAAAAATATCGAACTCTACAACCTCCAACATACAAAGTTCCCTCTAACTTCATCCACTTTCTTCTTTTTTAGATGCATGATTTACTATTATTTCCCTCTGATCAAGTCTCTGATATATTATCTCTTTGTCATTTTAGAGAGTTTCCTTCTTTATCAGGGATTAAATTCTTCTTATGATTCATACTTATTATTTTGAGTTTGTATTTTTTCTTAGCTGTGATTTTATTAAATATAATCCACATGGAATCCTCCTATTGATTACATGAATACTATCATAGTAGGACAAAACCTCAGCTCAGAGTCTAGATGAATCCCTCGGATTCAACTTATTTTCATCCTTCAATTTTTTTTCTAATGCAATAATGAAACCTACATTGGAAGATTTACACCTATATCAGTGTAAAATGAAAACTATGACGATCCAAATGACACTTACTCCTAGTAGATTTACACATACACCCAACATATGAAACTCATGATTGTGAAATTTACTTGTACATATAGGTATATCACACCTATGATGGATAGATTCGCATGAAAACTAATCTTCCTTTTCCATTTTTTATTTCATAGGTGCTGAGAATGACACTTACATTGGGTTGTGATGACTCCTACACAGAATTATCTTTTCCAAATTTTAGCCTTCAAACCTATGAAAATTCAAGATTTCCTTACAAAAACATTTTTATTCTTTTATATTCCTTACAATCTTCTGAAAAAATCACCAAATCACCAAATATTAAATATAAGTTTTATTCTAATAATTCTAAAGATAGATAAAACAATTAAAAGTCAAGAATTAAACCATTTTTACAATTAAACCTATGATAATCCTATAATCTAAATATTTGATAATTACTTATAAAATAATGAAATGGAGGGTTTTAAATCATTAAAATATTAAGAAAAAATATATAAAAATATTGGCTTGTTAGTTGGTTGTGTTGTGACCATGGGATTTACGATGCAATGGGTTTTTTTTTTGGATTTTGGTAAAGGGAGATACTCTTATGAAATGGTCACACTGTGAAGGGGGAAGTCACATTGTGATGCTAAGTCTTATAAAAGAGAATAAAGTCTCTTAAAAAATTATTTTTTCACTAAAAACGAGGGTTGTTCCATGACAATATTTGGCCAATGGCTAGGCCCTATGCCTAGGGTGTTCGTGTCATGACCCCTAGTTACACTGTGATATTGTCAAGCGAGGGGCCTCATATTTTTAAAACCCCTATATTCATGCCATGACTGATGCCTGGGTGTTTTCTTATGTTGGGGTAGTTCTATATTTTTTCTATCAGGGCCTTCAAGTTTTGGGGTCCTAGAGAAATAAGAGAGGCCATTATCTTTTGGTTCTCCCTCTCCCCTTATCTCTTTTTCCCCATAGAAAGGGGTGGTTTTGAGTGAATTTTGTAGATGATTCAAGGTACGTTCCCACTCTTCCTTTAGTTTTGGATTCCATTTTTCATCTCTAATTTCAAATGATTTTTATTGAGGTCTTGGATACCGATCCCACTAGAGGATGGTGGAATTAGGAAAGGATGATAGTACTTTTTATCAATGTGGCTAGAGGATGTTCCAGGTGGATGAATGCATGGAATCACTCACCATTTCATTAAAGTTACAACACCCAATGGATTTTCCTAGGGATTTTGATTAAATTAATTTTTTTTATTAAATCAGTGTTGATTGTTATGGTTTTTTCTATGATGGTGTTAGGAGTACACTATGAAACTTTCAGGGGTGGATGGTCACAATTTTTGTGTGACTGGATTAATGGTGATTTTTAAGCATTTATTCCTATTTAAATTAATTTTTAAATTCATTATAATTTTTTATAATTAATTGAATTTGATATTATGGATTGAGATAGGTGATCAGAAGGTGGTACGATCTTGGATGAGTTGGGTGAGAGTGGTCTGGTTTTTCTGAAAAGGAAATAAATCCATATGAGGTAGGTGGTACCTATGAATTTCCCTATGGTTTATGAAAACTAATTGTATATATTGTGATATGTGGTCACACCACTATAGGTGATCAACCTTTTAAAATTAAATAATTTTTTTAATTAAAACAAAATGCCTATAGATGGATGGAAGTGTCAAGGGCCACTAGGGACCATTGAGCACTATATTAGTTCCTCATCCATCGATGGTTAAGGACTTGATTATAAAATCATGATTTGAATATATAGACCCATAATATATGAGTGTTTGATAAATTAGGTGATTATATTGGACATGGATAGGTTTCATTAGTTACCTTGATCATGATTGAGTGAAAAATTAGAATGACAGGCCCGAGTAGGCCATGATGGACCTATGGGATACATTAAAGACATTGGGATATCTTCTTAGAGAGTGGGGCAAGTGTTTCTCCCACACTAGCATGTGAAAATAGAGGCGTGTATACCCTGGGTAGATTATGATATGTTGGGTGAGTGGACCAACCTAGGATGAATTGGGATGTGAGATGGAAAATATGATATCTTTATGGATTTCCACTAGTGGGACTTATCCTTTGAGGTTAGTGAGGCTCAAATGTGACCATGATGATGTTGAGGGATGATAAACCCACTGAGTGATGGAATTGGACCTAGATATGAGATTGAGGTCAAGGATCCCATGTAGGGTTTCCATGCCTGGATGAGTCTTAGGGGAGCTCAGTGGGTGATGAAGTATTATATTGACCATAGGGAGGGTTAGTGTGGGAGAGTATGCATAGTCAACTTTGAGTGTCACCTTAGAACCCAAAGGTAAATGGTGTGATCCTGATGAGGGGTGAGTACACAAGATATCATGGGAGGGGTTCACCACCCTTGAGCCCTTATGAATGAATGATCAAGTTATTACCCAATATTCAACCTTTAAGGTCTATCTGAATTGCCTAGTATTACCTCATAGGAATCATCTTTATGCCTGATACCACTGGATTACCTAATATTACCTCCTAGTAACCAACTTTATGCCTGATACCACTGATTTAATGGTTATGTTTGGGACCAAATTAGTAGTTACCTATTGAGTTTTACTCACACTATGCTCAGGTGGCTATGGAACTTGGATACCCAAGGAGAATTCACTAATCACAGGTTTAGGTAGGGAAAAGGGCTAGTGTTTCATGATTGAGTGGGATTACTTGGACAAGATTGAATACAGGGATGAGGAGGTTCAGGGATAATAGTAGAGACTTAGCTTATTTTATTCCTTCATTTATTTTGTATATGTGATTGGCCTAATAAGATGTTAGTTGATGTATACTGGTATGATTGTGTGTCCGTATGAAAGTATGCTTCCACATTTCATTTGACACAACATGTTTTGTTTTTTAATTTTGTGTACTATAATTATTTGTGAGGGATTATTTTTGGTTATTTTTATGATATGTTTTACTATGGTATAAGAGTATAGTCTCCCCATGGTAACACCCTAAACCCTCACTACTAGTCTGCAACCTCTAGCATATGAGGAGGCATACCTGAGGTCAAGTGGTGACCTACTGACTAAGACACTGATCAGTGGTCTATTTCCAAGGGAGTGTTAAAAAGTGGTATCTAAGCATATTTTTTCTTTGTATTACTATTTGGGGAAATGGTAGATAGGGATTAAGGATATATTAGAGATTATGATGGACCTCAAACTAGTGTGTTGTGAACACCTTTTCCAGTGGAAATTCTAGGTTACCGTGGATATAGGATTGTTATTCATGTTTTTTTTCACTTTTATGGTTATATTATTTCACTTATTGTGACACACTTAGTTTTTTTTGGATTTATGATTTATGTATTTTTGAATATTGTCCCATTGGTAATAGTTTTTAGAATATGCATCATTTTTGATACATAGGCTTTACATGGAATAAGCATGCTTTTGTGTGATTGATATCACTGGTGACACAATTCATCTGTTTAAAGTGTCAAAAAAAACTTATATGGTGTTTTTATATATGACTTGTTTTTATAATTATACTTAGATAAACCATAGTGTATATATTTAAATGACAGATTATGTGGATCTTATAAAGATATTATATTTGATGATGACTATACAATCCCTCTTAAAAGGGATTTATAGTAACCCTTAATAGGTCGGTACATGAATTGAATTCCTTGATGATTAACCTAATGTAGATTATTATTATGTGGGTTTGGTCTCTTAAAGTGTCAACAAAGATCTATATAGAGTTTTCTCATATAGCGTATTGGTGGAATTCTACTTAACTAAACCATGTTATTATGATTTCTTCAATACAGATCATCATAGAACATTTATGTTATATACACCTAAATGATATTATAGTCCTTGAGGTGGTAGTCCATTATGCAGATGCTCAATGAGGATTAGTGGATTAGATTTTGATGATAACTTGGAATGTTATTCTTGATATGTTTATGTATATAAGAATCCTAGAGTGGGTTTTTTGGCATGTGAGTTGCCTTGTGATATTTGTGACGGGATAAGAGGTGTTTCCCATAACCTGTGACTTAAGTGAGATGTGATTTATGGGCTAGTTAGGAGGTTATAGTGACTTAGAAATATAGATCATGATATTAGTAAGTTGGGTTCTATAATAGAGCATTGAGGCATTTTCCTTCAATTGTTGATATGGTTACAATATATAGGGGTAACTCAAGATAGGGGTTATATCATGCTTGTGAGATCCCTTAGATATGATAAGCATGGGTAGATGTTTTAAGTTATGATATTGATTCATGATAGGTTTTATTAGGTATGCACTTCATGCATGGAGATTAATTGGGCCTTTTCAATGTAAATCACCTATAATGATTTTAGTATCAAGGTAGGTTTAAAAGGGTTGGATCAATAGGATGAAAATACCTATTTATTTTTGATGTGGTTATCAATTATATTGTAGATTTTAATCCTAGATGGTTGAATCTAGTATGTATTGAGCATGGGTATATACTTTTGATTTTATAATGATGCTTAGGATGGCAGGTGGTCATGTGGTAGACCTTGGCATGGGTGAAATTTCTGAATTTTGAAGAGGAGTGATGAGGATGCTCCTGGATAGACAATACTGACATGCAGTGGAGCATAGTTTTATTTAATAATGTGATCCTAGAATTCATTGTGTGTGATTAATGGGAGCATGAGTTGGGTCTTGTGATTAGGTGGTATAGGAGCATATACCCATTGTGTTTGGATGTAATCGAGGAAGTACACACTAGTTATGTACGATGCCTATTGTTTATGGATTAGTATGAAGTAATGTGCATGTTTAATATTGATGTATTCAATGAAACACTTATGGTAGTGGTTGCCAAAATGTTTTGATGAAATGGAAAATGTTCCATTGTAGTGAGAGGTAACATTAGAGATGGGTCAGGGTGCTGTGGTACAGTCAACCCGAGTGGGCACCTTAACATGGATTATCCAGAAGGTGTGTTGTTGGAATTTGTTGAGGTTATTATCAAAGATTGGTTTAAGGAAATACATATGGTGGGGAGTTCACCATAGGTTTTAGAGGGTGTTCCCTCATTACAATTGGAGATTCATCAGATGCTCAAGATTTCATTCCGGTAAGCTGATAATAGGCAGTGATAAATGATTATGTTGATACTCAAGTATGAGTGGGGTGTCCATGTTCAGTCATTATGCATGGAAATTTTTGTATATTTGGACATATAATTTAGTGATTAAATTTAGTAGAGTGATAATAAGGATATCCTTATGATGGGGATCATCACATCAGTCATTGATATACAACCTTGAGTTGGTAGGGTCGTGGGTGTGAAGTGACTAGTCATGTGGAATTTGGATATCGATGAGTGGATAAATATGATTATATATAGTTTCTTGATGAATACTAAATTTTATATTTGGGTGTGACATTAGATGGAGTTCATGCATTGACATCAGACTCATGATTGATTTGGAGTGATTTGAGGATGTGTCATATTGATGGTGCACCAATGCTCAGGTGAGAGCATGATGACATATTTTATTGGTTGAGGGTTCAACCATGGAATTCTATTGAGTATTAGTTTTTGAATTCAGTGTGGGTGTTTGGATAATCATGTGATTCCACTAAGGATTTTGGCATCATTATTGGGTGATGTTATAATACATCAGTGGGTAAAGATGAGAGATTTCAAGAATGATTGGCTAGAGGAGGACTAACCATTATTTTCATGTGTAATTGGATACAGTGAGACATAAAACACACTTAGTGGGTCAATGGACCATTGATATTGTGTTTTAGTAGGTGATCTTGATGGTGAGGAATACCATGGATTGAAATAAATTCTTATATGCTGAGTATTATAGTGGAGAGTGTCATAATACTAGATATGAATTGACCGATGATACTATGGTGCCTCAAAATAAATAGGTGTCTTTGAGTTCTATATTGATATTGGTGATGATGGATTGTGGGTGGATCATGTTTTTTAGGAATAATTCACTATTGTGTTTTTATTTTTATAGTGGAATATCAATTATCATTCCAAAGTAGGATTCAATGAGTTGGTTATCAATTGATGACCAAGAGAGATCGATATTAATGGTTAAGAACTTTCAGGGATTCACGAAAATGATAGGCTATATGGTGGAGAGTTTGTAAAACCTTGTGACTTTACAAGATTTAAATCTTAGATGGAATTTTAATTTTTAACTCTCAGAACATGGTTTGTTTTGGGAATCGGGATTCAGATCAAAATTCAGATAGTTATAACATATCAAGAGGATATTTTAGATATGGATCAAGGCTCAGGTGATATCTTAGGTACTCAAGTGAGTGTTGGGGAAAGGATAAGTGTCTTTATTGAAATTATACTACTAGATCTGGTCATATTGTAGCCCATAGTTTGTGTCGTTACAACCTGCAGTGAAGGTCAGTTGTGCCTCGACCAAGGGATATATAGCATAATGAGGTTTTTGGATTTTGGAAAAGGCTACAACTCTTATAAAATGGTCATATCATGAAGGGTAAAGTCATAATACTATGATAAGTCTTACTAAGGGTCATAAATACTCTTATTAAATGAAGGTCATTCCATAAAGGAGGTCCACACCATAATGGTATTTGGATGAGGGCCAAGCCCTATGCCTAGGGCGTTTATGACCAACCCCTGGTCACACTGTGGTATTGTCGGGTGAGGGAGATCATCATGTCGCAACCCCTATGATCATTCCATGACCGTGCCTAGGTTTTTTATAAATAAGGAGAAGTTTTGTATTTTTACTATTGGGGTATTCGGGTTTTAGGCACCAAGGGCGATGGGAGAGGACATTATTGATTAACTCTCCCTCTCCCCCTTCAATCCTTTATTACCTATGGTGTGGGGTGGTTTTGTATGCATTTTAGTGATGATTTGATGTATGTTTCTCCTTCCCATTCCTTCCATTTTGGTTTACCTCTATCATCTATGATTTTGGATGATTATGGTTAGGGTCTTGGATGCTGATTCCATTAAACCATGGTAGGATCAGGAGAGGATGATGGGGCTTTTGTTCAACATGGTTAGAGCACATCTCGAGAAGATAAATACACAATTTTTCTCACCATTTCATTAAAGGCATGTATCTTGGTGATTTTTCTTAGGGTTTTATATTAAATTAAATTAAATTTTCTATTGAATCGATGTTTGGTGTTAGGTCCTTCTCTTGTGATGCTTTTGGGAGTATTCCATGGAACATCTATGGGTGATTGGTTGTGGTTTTGGTGTGATGGGATGGGCCAATGAGTTTTAGGAATTTATTCATATTTAAATTAATTTATAAATTCATTATAAATTATTATAATTAATTGGATTGGATTTTATGGCTTTAGATAGGTTCTCAAGAGGTGGTATAAACTTGGACGATGCTTGGATGGGCTTGGGATAGAGTGATTGAGCTTGCTTGAAATGGGAAAAACTTCTTATAAGGTAGGTGGTACCTATTAATTCTTCTATAGTTTATGTAATTTAATTATGTATCATGTGATATGAAGTATTTCCACTATGGTTGATTTACCTTTTTAAATTAAATAAATCATTTAATTAAAATAAAATTCCTATGTGTGGATGTAAGTGCCAAGGGACATTAGGGACACTTGAGTACCAGCTTAGTGCCTTGACCACTAATGGTTGAGGCCTTGATTATAAAATCATGATATGAGATATTTAGACCTATATTAGGTGAGAGTTTTATGAGTTAAGTGATTATAGTGGACTTGTATAGGTACCCTTTGTTCCCTTGGACAAGGTTGAGTGATGATTTGGAATGATGGGCCTGAGTAATCCATGATGAAAATGTGAGTTTCCTTAGGGATATTAGGCTAGATGTTTAGAGAGTGGGGTGAGTGTTCCTACCCCACTATCATGTGATTATTTTGGTGGGTATACTCTGGTTATATTATGTTAGGTTGAGTGAGTGGACTAACTTATGATGACTTGGGATATGAGATGGGCATTATGCCATCTTCCTAGAGTGGTGCCAGTGAGGCTTATCATATGAGACCAGTAAGTCCTAAATGTGATCATGATGGTGTCAAGGGATGATACACTCTTTGAGTGATGGGTTTATCCCTAGATATGAGATTGAGGTCCAAGATCCCATGTGGGGTGTCCGTGTTAAGATGAGACCTAGGGGACCTCGGTGGGTTCCCTAGTATTATGTTAACCCTATGGAGGGTTAGTGTAGGAGAGTATTCATGGTCAATTATAGTGTTACCTTAGAACATAAAGGTAGAATATGAAAGTGAAATATGGATATAATGGTGAGTATGTGATATATCATGGGTGGGGGCTCTACCCTCAAGTCCTTATGAATGAATTCTAAGGATATCACATAGGGTTTAGCCTTTGAGGTCTATCTTTATTTCTTAGGATTATTTCCAAAGAATCATATTTATACATGATACTACTACATTGACTAGTATTACCTCCTAGGAATTGGATTTATGCCTGGTACCACTGGATTTCCTAGTATTACCTTCTAGGAATTGGGTTATGCCTGATACAATTGGATTTCCTAGAATTACCTCTTTGGAATCAACTCTATGCCTAATACAACTAGATTACCTAGGATTAACTCATAGAAATAAAAATATTCTTGATATTAGTAGATTACCTAGGATTACTTCCTTAGAATTGGAATTATGACTAATACTACTAAAATTACTAGGATTACCTCTTAGGATTCAACTTTAAGCCAGATATAATATTGGATTCCAAGTATACATCCTATGATCTAGTTTTTAAACCTGTTACTATATATCTATTAAGTCCAATACTATTTGAAATGATTAAACCACATGTTTAAAGACACTTTAAAATTATCTGAAGTAGTTATAATTGATCTCAGATGTCACCTTTGAACCTAAGGATATATAGTTATTATTTATTTAAGCTTATTCATTTATTTATTTACTTATTGAGCATATCACACGTGTATACACTAATTTATTGGTTGTTTTTAGGACCCCATTGGTGGTTCCCAAATAAATTTCACTCAAACCTTTCTTAGGAAACTATGTAACTTGGGTAACCAAGCAGATTTTATTGATCACAAGTTTAGGAAGGGTAGAGGCCCAATGTTGCATGGTCAAGTGGGATAACTTAGAAGAGGTTAGAGGTTGGGATGAGAAGGTTAGGGGATGGAAGTAAAACCTCAGTGAATTTTATTCCTTTATTTATTTTATATATGTGATCAGTCTAGTGGGCAACTAGATGGTGTTTTCTAGTATGGAAGTGTATCTTTATGACTATATGCTTCCACATTTCATTTGATATAACATGTTGTGTTTTATTACTTATATGTACTCTGATTATTTGATATGGATGATGTTTGATTATTTTTAATATATATTTTACTATGATATGTCAGTATATTATTCCCATTGAAACACCCTAGACCCCCCTGATACTATTCAATAGCCTCTGGTGTATGGGGAGGCACACCTGATGTTAAGTGGAAACCCATTGGTTGAGACACTGATCTTCAGTCTCTGATTGGGGTGACATTTCAAAGTTAAAGGTATGCAATTTTTTCATTAAAGGATAGAGGAAAAATGCTAATTTATACTAGGTAGGTATAAAAAATAACACATTTTTACTTACAATTAAAAAGGATAATAACTTGTGGCATCAAAGAGAGAATCATATTTATTGAATTTGGTCCACACTATTATGTGTAGTGTAGTTGGTCAAACTAGAACTTATAGAAAAAAATTATTTCATTCTATTCATTAATAAATTTAGAAGGGTGATATGTTCCATACTCATGTGTTCAAAAATATAAGTCATAGTCTACATCAAAATATTTTAAAGAAGAGTAGAAAAAGAAACCAAAATAAAAATAAAGATTCTATGATCAGATAATGGAACAAAGTATACATTCATTGAGGTTGAAAACTAATTTGAGAAATATGGTATTAAGAATAAGGTATATTCAGTGAGATCTAGTGGATATTAACTTAAAAAATATGTATATGATATATATGTCTTAAGGATATGTTGGTGCTAATGTATCCTTAAGCTCAAGCCTAAGTCTACATTGTACCTACTATAGCCTGGTTGCATGCAGTGCAACCCATGGGTGCATGCATCTATCACCTCAATCCCACATGATTTCCTTATTTTTAATCTATTTTTAATGGATTAAACACATCATGAATATCCATTTAATTACTTTAATGGGTCTAAAACCAACAGGGATTCATTTATGGATGACATTTGAGGACAACTAATAATGGAGATACGATCTTCATTAAATTAAATGTGTTGAGGATGAATATATAATGGAATGGGTCCCATAATTCATTCTTTATAATTTCTCATCAGTTTTATGAAAATATTTGTACAAATCTTTTTTTATCTAATCACCATTCATTGTTCCAAGGAATTTGATAATACCCCTTCAGAGTTTGGGAATCTTTATGAAATGATTATGGATCCTTTAGTTGGTGGATCAACTATAAAGGCAGGGAACCTATTTTTATTTCTCCTAAGATCATTATGAAATGATAATCCATCAAAGAAGAAGATGTAATCCTTTTCACTATAATTCCATGTATGCTCTATTTTTTAGTGCTATTTATTTTTCATGTATGTTTTATTATACTAAGATAGATCATGCTATTTTTTGGGTTTTTTCTACTTCCTAGGATTATAGGATAATCCTGAAATTCACATCAATGGTATTAGATCCTTATTACTCAATGAATTAATGTGAATATTTCATTGGTTTTTATAGAACACATCATATGAATTATTACTGGTTTGGCTTAACATCTTGTGAAATGTTGTGATTGATACTCCCACTCTATCAGAGGTAATTTATTAAAGTGTTAAAGTGACTAAGTGGGTGAAACACAATAAGGTTATTTGATAATGTTTTCTACATTAAATTACATGGAAGAACAAAGCATTATTTTTCTATACTAGTCGATACAGTGAGTTTCATCATGATGTTGGGATGGGATTAAGTATAAAGTGTGGCTTGTAGATGGAGTGAAAGCATGAAAACATGGCATGAAAATAAAACATGTGGTTAGAGTGAAAGATTCATTTGTAGTTTGAATAAAGATAAATAGTTCCACACCAAATGTATTCAACACCAGACTTCATTTTGGGGGGTTACATGTTCTATACCTTGGATGTGCTATATGACCCTTAAATAATTCCCATGCAGCTACCTCACTGCACAACCACAACTGTCGCACTGCCTCACATAGTGGAACTACCACTTGTGTCACCTGATGATCTTGTGCCCTAGTGTCGCCCCACACTCACACCCTCTTTTACTCATGGCTGTCCTTACCTAGACCTTGTACACTTTATTTGATATGGTTGACTTCTTGGGATGGCCAGCTAAGGTTTGGACCTTATTTTTAGAGAAATAAATTAAAAAATAGCTAAATGATTTTTTATTCTTATAATTTTTAAAAATATTTAAAAATTATAAGTGTTAGGCATTATAAAATGGGATTTTCACATGCCTATATTAAAATATAAAAAATTAATGTTTATTTCCCATGTTAAATTAAATTTTTATTTATTTAAAATTTATTATAGTTTATAAATAATTATAAATGATAAGTATAGTCTTAATAAAATTTGTTTTACAAACCTATATAAAATATGAAATGTCCACATTTTTCTCTCATATTAAATAATATTTTTATTTAATTTTTATTCCTTTATATCATTCATGTTTATTAATTTTTTATAGAATGTGAATAATTTGCATGATTTATTTATGTGATACATTTATTCTAGGACATAGAACCATGAATTACATTCTAGGTGCGACTCCATAAGTTTTAGTTTTCATTTATGTTAACCATAGTTTATTTTTAGAGTTATGATCTTGAGAATAATTATTGAATATAGTTTTTGTATATCAAGTGTTAGATATATCATGAATTTTATTCTATCACGAGTAAATTATCCCTAGGGAGAGGGTATTTGGGTGAAACTATCTATTAAACTAAAGTATTATGCCTTATCAGAAAGGTGAGAGGTTGTCGATTTGTCACTTCGAGCTTACTCATATAGATTTTATCAATATCATATAAATTTATTCCATAACATGTAAAGTTTATATACCTTATAAATTTTATGAATTTAGACATGTATGAATATACTTGGATTCTTTTTTGGATGAATAACACAAACTTGTGAGTTGTGTAAAAAGTTATAGAGTAATTTGGTGTGAAAACGTTAATTTGGTGGATGGAATAGGGATTACAAAAATAAATCGTTAGAAGCATGCATACATAAAGGAAAAAACATTAGAAGATAAAAGATTACATATGATTTAGTAGTTAAGAATTTAATATTCATACAAAGTATATTAAGTTGGTGGGACTTTTAAAAGGAAAAATCCTTTAAATACTAAGTATGAGATTCCTTCCAAAGAGGCACTTTCCAAGGCCTCAATAATCTAACCATGTAGGTTCTACCAAAGAAGGGTGCATTTAGAATATCTTATTTAAGGAAATCAATTAATGGGTGGCACTATATCATCCTTGGGGTAGGTTCTTCCAAATTAGGGTGCCCCTGGGTTGCATTTTGTTAGATTTTTTTTATATTTTCTTTGGGTGGCAATTAGATGGGAAACCCTAAGAGTTAGGATACTAGAGGAATATAGTTAAGTTTGTACATATGATAGATCTAGGTAAAGTGTTTCTCACTTAACTATTTAAGAATCATAAATTTTATGATTGGGATGATTCCCAAACTAAATAACTAAGTGATGAGAGGAACTCCTGAATTGGAATCATTACTTAATGAAAAATGTATTTTGGATCATAGAATAAATACGATGCATGGGGTTATCATTTTTAGTGGGAGTATTTTCATTAAAAGTCCTTGATGAAAAGATATAATACATGATACTCACCTATAAATGTGTCTATTTTATAGGTTATGTCTTACTTAATGATAATTATATCGATGTCTCTCATAGTTTGGAGCTATCAAACAATCAAAGATTGGATTATAGGGTTGAGAAGTGTTATAAATGGAAATTATGAAAATTCTATGAATCTGAATGTTATAGAGATCAATTCCACCAACTCTAACTCTTGGGTATTATATACTAGTTGTATATCAAACATTTTTACTGATAAACACAGGCATAGAGATATGAGGGAATTTTTGAAGGGAGAAGTATATCTATGTGTTGGTAATGGAGTAAGAGTTTCTAAATTAGAAGTTATAACTTATGATATAAGTTTACCAAGTGGATTAGTCTTATAATTAGCAAAATTTTATTATTTCCATGCCATAAATTAAAATTTGATTCATATAATATGTTTTTAAAATATAGGATTTTTATTCACTATTAAGAATAAGTGTTGTTTCATATATAATAATGAAATGTTTTATAACACAAGGAGTATAATAAATGATTCATTTATTATAGATATGGATAATACTATCTATGATGTTCAAAATAAGAAGTTTTTGGTTGATTCTAATCCCACCCACCTTTGGAATTTCCATCTTGGACATATAAATGAGAAAAATATCCAAATACTCTATAAATATATATTAATATAACCATTTGATTATGAATTGTTTGAAAATTACAAATCTTGTTTATTTTTAAAAATTACCAAAATAATTTTTAAACAAAAAAATTAAATGGCTAGTGGACTACTAGATCTCATACGTAACAATATATGTGGACCAATGAGCACTCAAGAAAGTAGAGGTTTTAGGTACTTAATTACCTTTAATGATGACTTTAGTCAGTATGGATATGTGTTTATAATGAGACACAATATACAATTTTTGAAAAGTTTAAAGAGTTTCAAAATGAAGTACATAATCAACTGGGAAAAATATTAAGATTATATGATCAAATTGAGGTAGTTAATGCTTGAACTAATATTTTTTTAACATCTAAGAAATTATTGAATCGTTTAAAAAATAATTCCTCCCAGAAAAAAAAATTTAATGGTGTGTCTTAGAGGATAAATCATACCCTATTAGTTATGGTTTGATCAATGATGAGTCAATGTGACCTTCCTATTTCATTATGGGGTTATGCTCTGGAATTTTATGTATTTCTAATAAATTTTGTTCCATATAAAGCGGCGATAAAGACACCATATGAGATATGGATCAAGAAACATCCCATTATGTCTTTAATTAAGATTTGGGAATGTAAAGAATTTATACGATGATTGAATTATAATAATATTGATTCCAAATTTGATAAATTTTTATTTTTTGGCTATCCTAAAGAAACTAAGGGATATTATTTCTATAATACTATTGAGCATAAAGTATTTGTAGCCTAATTTTCTATATTAATTAAGAATGATTTTATAGATAATGGAGTTAGTAGGATGAATTTTTAACTTAAATAAGTTTAAGACCGATAAAAATAAAATGGTTCTGAGGTGGAAGTTGAGCCGATTCTATACGGAGTTATGAAAAAATTGACTCAAAATACACAAGATCCTCAAAGGTCTTGTAGGATTAATCAAGATCACATGAGATATAGATTTCACATAGAAACTCATGATGAGTTAATGTTCATAATAGATGAAACTACCAAATACTAAGAAGTTATTGAGAGTTTTGATTCTAATAAATGGATAGAATCCATGGAATCAGAAATGGACTCTATGTACGCAAACCAAGTATATAACTTGGTGGATTCATATGAAGGGGTGAAACCCGTAGGGTATAAGCGTGTTTTACACAATAAAACTAATATGGGTAGTATAGTGTATACCTATAAAGAACTCTTGGTGTAAAATGGTTATAAAAAGTCTATGGTATTGACTATGAAGAAATATTTTCACCGATTGTGATGATAAAGTCCATTCAAAATTTTCTTTCCATAAAAGCTCATTTTGATTATGAGATATATCAAATGGATGTAAAATCAAATTTACTTAATGGGAATTCAGTAAATTATGTGTATATTATAAAACTCAAGGGTTGTGAAGTTTCAAATGAGATTTATAAGGCATGAAAACTGAATGGTCCATTTATGGATTAAAGTAGGCTTCTTGGAGTTAGAATATCCAGTTTGATGATACAATAAAAGAGTTTGGTTTCATCAAGAATGTAGTTGATTCCTATGTATATAAATGAATTATTGGGATTATAATAGTATTTTTGATTCTGTATGTAGATAATATACTACTTATCAAAAATGACATCTAAACACTTCATTTGTGAATATAGGGTTGGTAAAGTGATTCTCAATGAAATACATGGGAAAAAATGCCTACATACTATGTATAAATATATATAGAGATGTATCTAATAGGTTTCTTGGAATTAGTTAAGACACTTTAAATTGGTAAAGTGATAAAATGATTTATAATGGATAACTCAAAAAGGGGTCTTTACCAGTGTTACTTGTTACAAATCTTAGCGAAATTCAAGATCCTTCTAAAGAGTTAGCAAGGATGAATAAATTTACACATGCATTTACTAGAGGATCTATCATGTATGACCTATTGTATAATTAACCTGATGTATCCTATTATATAATAATAACTAATATATAACATTATAATCCTAGTGAAAGTCACTATATTTCTATGAAAAACATTCTTAAGTGCTTACGAAGGACTAATGATATGTTCTTGATATTTGGAGGTGAGGATGAGCTCTGTGTAAAAGGTTATATAGATTCTAGTTTACAAACTAAAAGAGATGATATAAAATACCAATCTTGTTTCATGTTATTATTGAATGGTATATCTACTAGTTAGAATAGTTCCAAGAAATCCACCATAAAAGACTCAACAACAGAGGCAGAGTAAATCGTTTTATCATATGCTGTAAAGAAATCTATTTGGATCAAGAAGTTCATTACTAAACTTATATTAGTTCCTAGAATTGAGGAATTGATCGAGATTTACTGTGAAAAAAATGGAGCTATTTTTTAGGACAAGGAACCTTGGTCTCACCAATGTACCAAATGCATACTTTGAAAATACCATCTCATATGAGAGATTATAGAGAGGGGTTATGTAAAGATCATTTGGGGGATATATATGACAATGTATCATATCCATTTATGAAACCATTATCATAGTAGAAGCATGAGGGTCATGTTGAATATCTTAGTATATGATATTTAAGATATTTATATAATTGTTGTATAATGTATCATATTATTATAATAAATGAAACCACCATTTATTATTCATTCATGTGTGTTGCAATTTACTTCACATGAATGGTGGAATGGTAATATCCCCTCAAAGTATAACTTTGAGTTATCCCTAATCGATAATCATTATAGAGTATTATGGGATGTGATGATATGATAATATTAACATGAATAAAATATTGTACACATTACAAAGAGTTTTATATGTGATACAAATATTTAATTCATGAGGTAATAAGTATAGGCTTATTGCTTGGATTGATTCACCAAAGTATATCTCATGGAATTTCATATGGTCATCAATATACTTAGGGGTGAAATCTTATTATCAAACCTTCTTACCTGAGGTTTTTAAGATACCTAACAAGGGAACATTCATATTTTGATACTTTTATTATGAAATTAATTGTGAATTAGATAATCAGTAAGTGGTTGGGTATGTTGTTAATCATGTCTTTGGTTGGAGCACAACATGGATGGGATTTTTCCACTTATATAATGAGTAAAGACATATAACCCTTGATTGAATTCGACTGAGGAAATTTATGGTCATGCTTAGTTGGGTCACATAAGATGTTATCATCTATATTATTAATAACATGAAATGTATCCATAAACTTGGTTAGTATTTTTAGAGAATCAAGAAAAGATGAGATGACTAATACTAGATTGACATTGTTTTGTTTCTAGTGTTCTATTGAAGTCAAGAAAAAAAGAGAATATAAAGGTATATGTATGATGTATATGATGTATCTTGTGGTAGAAATGTTTGTATAGATATATGAGTATGTTTTATGGAGATAAAACTAGACCCCTTAGTAGATTGAGTCACACTTATGATTTTCTAGAGACTGATATTTGCTTACATTTATGAAATATAAATTTCATATTTTTTTCAATGCTACTAAGTCCTGCAGGGTCACATATTTATGCATTTAGACAAGGATTAAGTCTTGGAAGATGTATTCATTACAAAATGAAAATATCTTAATGAAACCATATCCAAAAGTGTTTTGAATGGATTCACAAAGAGTTGTGAAGTTATGCATGAAGTTCTTAACGATTTTAGTGAAAGCATACAATTACTAGATATTAAATCAAAACAAAAACACACTCTATAACACACACACACACACACATGGATATATTATATACATTACTTAAGGACATGTTGGTGAAAACGTATCCTTAAGCCTGTGCCCGCGACTATGTTACACCCAAAGTAGCTTGGTTTCATGTAATGTAACCCATAGATGCATGCATCTTCCAGATTGACCTCATATAGTTTCTTTATATTTAATCCATAATGAATGGATTAAATACTACATGAATATAAATTTAATGAGTTAAATGGATCCACACTAGTAGGGAGTCATTCATGGGTGGAATTTGATGAAACTCGATAATAGGGATAAAATATTCATTCAATCAAAAACATCAAGGATACATATTTAAGGGAATGAGTTACCTCATTTATTGTGCATAATTAATCATCTATTTAATGAAAAAATTTCTATACCTCATTTCTTTACAAAATGCAATTCACCATTCCAGTGATGATGTTAACACCCCTTTAGTGTTTTAGAATTCTCATGATACGATATTGGATCCTTTGACCAGTGGATCACCTATGTAGGTAGGGAACCTTTTTTATTGCTCATATTATGATACTCCATTAAATAATAATATGTAAACTACTTTAATTTCCTTTCATATATTCTCTATTTTGCTGTTATTAAATTTTCATGCATTTTTTATTCCATTGAGATATTTTGAGCTATGTTTTGGGTTTGCTTCCACTACCTAGGATCATAAGATGATCTAGTAATTCCCATTAAGAAATACTCAATAAAATGTAGCTATGGAATAATAAATTATATGGTGAAAAACATTATTAAGATGTTATTTATTGAAAGTGGAATCTCTCACCACTATTAAAAATATAATTCATAGGTGGTTATGTACACTTAGAATAGATAATTTCTTAGCCCTAGAGTTGAGAAGATTCCATATGAAATCTATCATGGAAGATAACCCTCATTGAATCATATAAGAGTTTTCATAATAAAATATTTCATCTGAAATGAATAAGGAAATAAGGGAAAGTATAATGATGTTGTAGATGAAGATATATTTCAGGATACTCATCAAAGAGAAATTATTATAAATGTTTCAATAAAAAAAGGATTATCAAGATTGTTGAAAGTAGTTATGTGAAGGATATTGAGAATGAAACAAAATATGATTCTAGAAATTTAGTTCCTAAAGAATCATGTGAAGAATAAGAGAAGTTAGTTGTGGAGAATCTCATAATCCTTAAATCGATAATAAATCCAAAGTTGAATTAGTGGAAGAGAAAGGTAAAGACAAGATTAAACCTATGAATCAAATAAGAATAAGTAGAGGTGTTGTTAATATAAATAATATTATTAGAGAAAAATATTCTTCAATGCATACCCAAATAATAAATAAAATGGAGCACACTTCTCTATTATTGAAGGTAAAACCAACTTTTTTTGAAGAGATAAAAATAGAATAATTATGGGTGAAATCCATGAATGAATAATTGTACTATATAGAAAAGAATCAAACATGAGAGATTTTGGACATACTAAGACACAATAATGTGATTTTTATGAAATTGGCATTGAGAAAAAAGCTTGATGAATAAGGAAGAGTGGTCCAGAGTAATGAAAGTCTAGTGTGAAAAGGATATACATAGGTTGAATGAGTTTATGTTTTGTAAAAATTAACTCTGGTTGAAATAATGGAGTTAATATGACCTTTTTATTTGATGTTTATTCAAAGAAAATTCATAGTTTTTTATTGGATGTGATGACGATGTTCTTGAATTGGGTCTTGAGTGAATAATTTTATATAAAATAACTGGTTGGATTTTTTATTAGAGATGAAAATTCAAATGTTTAAAAAATAAAAAGGTTTTTATGCCCTATAGTAAGAACCACATGATTGGTATTCATGAATGAATTATTATATGAGAAATTTATAATTTAAGAGAGGAGGTGTTGATCACAACCTATATGTGAACATTTCATATGAGGAATAATTTATGGTGATGATATATGTGTATGATATCATATTCAAAGGCAGTAAGTATAATTCAATTGATAAGTTTGATAAATTAGCGAGTTTTGATTTTGATATATCAATGATTGGAGAGTTGAAAATTTTTCATTGGTTTCAAGTTATTAAAGATGAAGGGAATGAATTCATATCATAGGTAAAGTATTCAAAATAAGTGATAAAGTAGTTTGGAATATAAGGATGAAAACCAATTTCAAACCCAATAGCAGTTGGAACAAAACTTAGAAAACATGAGGATAAAACGAGAGTAGACTCAACTTTTTATAAAAGAATTATTGGAAGTTTAATTTATCTTAAAACAAATATGCCTGATATATTTTATGAAACATGCTTGGAAGAACATTTATAGAGTCCTCTAATTAAAGAACATATTTCAATAGTGAAAAAAATAATGAGGCATGTTTAAGGAACAATGGATTATGAATTAGTTTTAAAGGTTGTAGAAAATATGTATTTAATGGAATTTTTAGATGGGATTGGGCTGGTGATACTGTAGATAGAAAATCCACAAGTAGGGGATCTTTATTTATTAGAAGAAACTGTGATGGTTGGATGAGTAAGAAATATGATTATGTATATTTGTTTGTAGAAGAGGTAGAATATATTTCAATTACTAAGGCCTGTACGCCATTGATGTTGATAAAGAAATGATAGGAAGATATTAGAGAAGTATTATGGGATCCAATCTCAATTCAGTGTGACAACAAGAGTATCATTGAGTTAATGAATAATCTAGTACAATACTATCATACAAATAATATTGATATTTGACATCATTTTATAAAGGATAAAGTGGAGGAAAATGTTATAAACACAAAAGTTTGTTGGAAAACAACAACAAGAAGGAGATATCTTTACTAAACTATTGATGAAACACGTGTTTGAGAAGCCCTGGTTGAACCTTGGAGTTCAAACAATATCCTCAAACTAAGGAGGTTTAGATACCCCAATCCCCATTGTATATAATGATTTAATTGGATATTGTTTCTTATTGTAATAATTTATCTTATATTAGGAATAAAAAGATAGAGGAGACACTACCTATGGAGATAGAAGCTGAATGAGGATAATCAAAGGAAATATATACAATAATATAGAAATTAACCTTTTATTCATTTTACTACAATGATATTTGACTTATGTTGGCATAGAGAATTTTTTAACAGCCCTTTCCTAAATCCTCTTACTTAGTGAATATTTATATATGCTTTGATGTGCTCATAAATGTTATAGTTGG
Source organism: Viscum album (assembly GCA_963277665.1). NCBI lineage: Eukaryota > Viridiplantae > Streptophyta > Magnoliopsida > Santalales > Viscaceae > Viscum > Viscum album. Next base: position 1,997,718,937 of record OY728136.1, read on the forward strand.
GACCCTTTGAATTTTGTTTTCAAATGGTAAGAAATACAATGCATAAAATGTAGGAATGATAGTAGGGGGAGAATACATATCCAAAGTTAGGGAGAGCATGGAATATTGGGAGAGTATATATGAAGTTTTGATAACATAGTTGGTGGATTGAAAAAAAAAATCCAAAGGGGGTAATTATTGCATCAATAAGTTGTTAAGTTGGATTTTTTTATCAATAAGAAGACATAATTGGAAGTCATATGAAGTTTTTTTGTGATATGTGATGATTTTTTGGAGTTTATTTAAGTGATATAGATGAAATTTTTACTTTTAATATTCTATAATTAAAATAAAAGGTCCAGTAACACCATGAATTCATTTGTTATGATGTGAATGGAGTTGAAATCTCAAAATTTTCAAAGTCACTTCATGCATAAGATTTACATTTGGTATTGAAATAGTCCATAAATTCATAATATTTTGTTGATATTCAATTAATTTTATTCCCTTATACTTATCAATTCATAGGATTCTAATGAGTTTTATAATTTAAGTTTAAAATAAATTGATTGTGTGAATATTGATTAAATTGGCTAAATCAGATGTTTAATTTACTTTCCTGACTTTTCAAGCAATGATAATGTATTTACTCTGATTATCCATTATATTTCTATTTTTAAAGACTTGGGACATGAAATTTAGCATTGTATGTGATGCTTGATAAGACAATCATGAAAGGAGGTAGTGATACTGGGAGTATTATTATGGATTCATCCCCCTAAAAGGAAGCTTGAAGAAATGAAAAAGGCACTATCTATATAAGAGGGGATGAGTAGGGATCATTTTACTTCTATGTACACATCATAAAAGTCCTATAAAATTTTGAATAACCCCCATTCAGAGCTTAAAAAAGCATGAATTTAGTTCTATTTAACCATGATGAAACCCTATGTAACCACCAACCATCATTCAAATTATACATAAGCATTAGAAGAGTCCAAGAAATGCCTATGTAATAATGGAAAAAACTTGTGCATGTATCATTGCTATTATTTAAACATCATGAAATGTAGTTGATCCATCAAACGTGTTAAGGCTGACCATAAAAATTGATCCAATTAACCATGCATGACAGATCAACCCTAACTAAAAATTCTACAAAGTTCCTGATTGACCAAAAAATCATACTGATCGACCACACACTAAACCTTCCATAAGATTTTATCTACCACATAGTCGCTTTCCTACCATGAGGTAGATCCAATGGCTCAAACCTCATGATTTATCCACTGAATTTAAATTCATAGTTGATCTAATAATTTTCTAAAATATACTAATGAAAGATTGGGATTAGGCTTTGGTAAACTCATCCACACTTCAAGAAGTGGTCTTAGGTGACATTCCAACATGCATGAGATCAATAGGAAGCTACCAAAACTCAATTTTTAACTTTCAATATCATACATGAGATATATATATATATGATATAGTAACCTATAATCTTGGTAATCATAAGAATTAATCTTATAAATTTCCTCACAAACCTAGTGTCTCATCAAGATCTTAATTCTTTTTCATAGAGACATATTATTGATAAATATCTATACTCCATGAAAATTTTATCATATAAATAACCTTTTCCAATATCTAAAAAAATGAATAACTTTATTATAATAACAAGATTTATTATTAACACCTCAATCACTTATTCCCCCTTGTTGATAGACTTAGTTTTGGCATGTAACAAACATGTAGAAACTTAAATCTTCAAGTTTTGATTTTTTCTCTAATATCCTCAACTAAACACATGATATCATCCTTGCTTGAGTGATTCAGTCTTCATCATGGAAGCTTGGGTACTTAAAAGTCTTTCCAAGCTTCTATTATCAAAACATATTGACATCAATTCTTATTAAAAAAATACAATATATCAAAAATGGGTTTAATAACCACCCTTTGGATTTTTTATTGTTACACATATTGAAAATGTATGTTAATATGTTTTATTCCATTTTATTCTCTCTCCCACTTATTTATAATAAATACAAAGTCCAATACGTAATTTTTAAGTTATCAATTAATCAACCCTATTTCTATATGAGACATTCTTGGTATAGAAAACAAAAGTGACTAATCAATTTCCCAACACTTATAATTCATAGCCATGTATTCCTAAAAAACTTCTCATCTCTTAGACCATTGATAAATCGAAATTCCCCTATTAACATTTTTTTTTCAAAACATGGATGAGATAACATGTAAACATACTTTATTAATGACCCTTTATAAGTAATTTTCCAAAATTATAGATTTTTAGGAAATATTGACTTTTAGTAGAATTATCAAACTCACCCCCTTTATGGATGCATTTCAAACTCTTCTTTATTAAGGATGATACTTTTTTTAAAGTAAGAAAACTTAAATATACAAATTTATAAGATCACTTCTAAGATCACGAATTCTAATATGTTGTCCAAATTTAACAACATACTCATCTCATTAGTTCTCCCCTTGAAAACATGCATCTCCTTCAATTACATGTATATAAATAAAAAACACAGTATAAATGAAAATAATGTGGTTCTATAATTCTCCTTACCAATAGAAACAAGGACAAGAGTTTCTTCTAAACCAATTAACCCCTTTCATTTTAGTTCTAATAACAAGAGAAATATTCATTCTTCTTTCTTAGATTTCCAAAAAAGTTGTACCCATAGTTAGCATGGTCTTATTTTTATTTATTATCCCTCTCCTTAGGTGGAATTTATTATTTCACTTCTTTATATAAACTTATTGATTCATGCTTTATTTTATTCAATATATCCTCTTTATGTGATAATATAATTAAACGATATTTCAAAACAATAACAACTTTCTTGAACCTCCCATACAGATCCACACAAATCCCTTGGTCATCAATTTTTCACAACCTCTCATGAAATTTGAATTATTATTCATGTGTGATTTAATATTTCCCTAAATCAATTTCCTTTTCCTATGATTATTTCATCCTAATATACATTTCTAATTGGGATTGTGACACACCCATTGTAAGGTGGTATAAAAATAATATTTATTTTCCTCATGAAACACAATGGATGAACATGGTAATCTATCAAGGTTCCTATTTTTGATCACTCACTATTATTACCACTTTAATGTATTTTTGGTATTTTTATATTATTAAAATAATGGAAATATAATGGTTTAAAAAATGTAATGGAAACAAAAAATGAATATGAATGTATATGCAAATAGATTGAGTGTTAGAAAGAAAGTGGATACTCCCAAGAAAATTTCCCCAAGTAAAACTTTATTTCCTATTTATTAATTTCATACATACTCAATGATCACACTCCATATTATGTGTGGTCATCCACTTCTACACTAGTTATGAATATATAGTGTACGTATAAATCACTAATCACACTAAAAATCCACCTCCTCCTTGTTCAGTAAGCTAGTGGGATCCTCAATCAAGAGCACCTCCTATCCCACCTTCCTGGTATGCAATTGAAACCATTCAACACTTAACCATCAAGGATATATCGTATAACTTGTTAATCAAGTGAAGGGAACAAAAAAAGTATATAAGAAAAAATAATTCCTTAGAAAACTATAGTGAGGACACACTATCACCTTCCCCCACTACTAATCATACTTGAAATAACTTAGAGAAAACATGAAATATTTAAACATTAAATATCAAGAAATCAGGTTCATAACTAGATTTACCCTCCAAGAGATCCATTAAGTTATTTCTTCACCACTATGAAGATTAAATATCATAAAGAAAATACACGAAGAAAAATAATAGTAGGGAGAGAAAGATGAATACTTTATATTAAAATATAGAAAAGTGATTGCAAAATAATAGTAATTTATATACTATAAATTATTGGACTAAATATAAAAAATATAAGATCCTTTATAGTGGAAGGGGAAAATATTTAAATAGGAAACAATGGGATCTAGAAGTTATCAATGTACGCGGGGTGTCTTCCTTGTATGCATTTCTCTAGTAGTAGTAAGTTTATAGAAAGAAATAATCATTTTTTCCACCTTTGAATTATTCCTATGATTATTGGTTTGCCATATTCAAATATCCCACATGATCTAGTTTATTTATTCTCCTTTTAATTTAATGCATGTGTTCAAATGGGATATAAATATATTTTAATGGATGAAAATACCATGGGTTTCTTACCATATTGTGAAAGCTCTTCCACATTATTACTGGATTTGGTTCTTAAAATTGTGTAAAAGAAAATAAATTTACATATACATGGATGAATATTACATATCACATTCCTATTATTATTTATGTTGAAGTATAAAACTCTTATATATCTTTAAATTTAATTTTATGAATTAGACATATCATTCCAACAGTAAAGGGATTGACTTTTACATATTAGTTCATTTTGGAAAAAATTCTCTCTAGTGGAAAGTTCACTTAATTATACATATAGATGTATTCAATGGGTTAAATTTATATACCGAGGGTGGCTCAATACTTTGACTCATTTCCAGTATGCAAATCTAAAGGACTCTTACATATGTGCCAAGGACTCTTATGTATCTCAGAGAATTTTGTGTTTTCACTTCCATGATAAAGGAATTTATTCATATATACATGATGAAATCATAGGTTAATATTACATATTATAGTGGTGACTTTTATGTATAAGTTTCCTTTGTAATTTTTATTCAATGACTCTAGAAGAGTGATTCTTATGTAGATTTCTAACCATTCTAAGTTCTCCTTACACAACTTTAGATTTCACCCTTCATTCATATTTAACTATCCAATTTTTTTAATCATATACACCTTCATAATCATCCTTTTAATATCATATGTGACTTTATTCTCATGAAAAATTAACTATTTTATCCATAAAATAAAGAAAAACTAAATTTAAAAGATATGAACCTGACAATTAATTATAGAATATTAATAAAATTAGTGAATTCATGAACTTAAATACATTTTTAAAATAAACCCCAAAATAAACCTATAAACTAAATATGTGATAATTACCCTTAAATATAAAAATGGTAGGAATTAAATCATTGAATTACAAATTAAAAATAATTACTATACATAGTCTATCAATTCCCCCACACTTAAATGTTACACTCCCAAGAAATCATCTAATACTAAGGTCAAATTAGATTTATCAAGGAAATTTTAGCAACACTTTTTAATTCTCACATCCTTAGACCATTCATTATTCCAAAAAAGGTTTACACTCCCTAATTCATCATTGTTTATGAAATATAAATTCAATATTTTTCTAAACCCCATGCACATTTTATACCTACCTTACTAGAAATATATCTCTATACACTCAAGGAATTTTGAACAAAAATTTCCTCATTATTAAGTTATATATGATTTCCATAGTCTTTATATCATCCCAATATATCCAATTTATAGAGTCATAAATATGAATTAATCATGAGGACTTGATGTGGGATGTCTATGGGTTAAGAAGGGTGGTTCAGATGTGAAAACTCCAGAAGTAGAATGATGAGGTTAGAACTTTAAAGCACTATGAATGATTAAACAAGTGGGACACTAAATGTAAGATGCATCACTCAATACCCTTTAATTTATTCAGCTAACCAAATAATTCCCCTTTCATAATATAGGTATATAAAGTAGTTTAATGTAGTGAATGATTCTTCCTCTTATCCCAATTTTATTGTACACCTGTTATTTATTTATTTATTTTTGTATAGTTTTTTTATTTCATTTTTTATAGAGAGAAAGAGGTAAGTGATGTATTAAAATGAATGATGTGAACCCTCTTTCTCAAAAAAAAATGATGTCACCCCCAAAGTATCTTCCTAACAATAAAAATAGTCAACCCTTGAATCCTATAAAACAACCCCCCACACTTGTTTCTTTAATAATCATGAAAAGTGATCAAGATTAGGGTAGACAAGGATAATAATATTGTAATGTGGCTACCTAGAAAGTAGTTCACCACTTATAAGGGGATTAAAATAAAGGTTATATGTAAGGTAATACTCAAAATATATTTAATATTAAAAGAGACTTTCAAAATGACACATCAATCTTTTTTGACAGATTCTATGAACTCTAACAGTTTTAAAAATGAGAAAAACAACAAGTTATAGATCTTATAACATGACTCAATACTCTCAAGAAAAATATAAATGTTAGAACATGTGAGATAGTCTTATAAAAATCTTGGGTTGTCAAGGTAATAATTAGAAAACACTTATTCATGTGGGTTTCAAATTTTACCAAACTTCCTTAAATATTCAGATTAGAAATCACTGAGTAAAATATATTCAAAAATCATTTAAATATTTAGATATTAAAATCAATAGATTTTACTAAAAATACCAAGATGATATGAGTTTTCCAAGTAATTTGGTTCAGCTCAAAATGCTCTAAAAAAACTCCACAATTTAAAAACAAACATACAGGTCTTAAAGAAGGCTAGTAAAAAATCCCTCACACTTATACCTTTATTACCTATTTTTTGATTTGAACATGATCGCAACATATTTGCACATGGAATTTTAATTTTATAGTAAACAAAATAATGAAAAAATGAGTGACACATCATAACTTATTTGTAATGGTATCCTTGAGCTATTCTCTAAAATGTTGACCACTACAATACTATAAGTAAAAGTAAAATTAAACATGATAAATTTAATTAAAAGAAAAAAATGAAAATAAATGGACAAGAAAGAAAATGGATATTTTTTTAACCTCTAAGTGGGTACTGAGTTTTTATTGGCCTCAATGAGGCAATTCCAATTGTTATCTCCAATAAAATGGTGGATTAGGTTTTGTAAACATAAACCATCACATTATTTTCTTTTTAGTGTGTATTTATTCACACTGGTTATGGAGGATCCCATGGAATATGTATAATATATCCATACCCATTACTATAAGATAAAACTTTCATGGTGGGGGTAGGAGTAAGTATGGGTCCTCCACTACTTTGACCACTACTTATATGACCTCCTATTCAACTTCAAGGGCCTAAACATATGACGCCATATTAAAAGTTTCATCTAGGGTAAATTCAATGAAAAGTTTAAGTTGATTAAAATGAAAGTAGGATGTATTTATATATAAATTTAACTATTTATGTGATTAGATTGAAACTTTGTCTCCTTAGTTAGGTATACTGAGAACTCATTATTTAATCCCTCGTATAAATGTTTAATGGATTTAGGGATATTAATGCGTTCCTAAATTGGTGAATCTTCTTTTTCATCACTCTCCAAGGAAATCCTTGTGTTGGATGAATTTGCAAGGTCAAAATAATAAAAGGGTTATTATTTAATTTAATTTGAATAAAATTATATATATTTGAGTTCAAGAAAATATATTCACCCTATATTATTTCAACTTTAATCTTCTTTTAAATGGTAAGTTCCACTTAGAGGTAGTAAATCTATTATAATCTCTCTTTAAATATCACCACTTCAGTGGTATTCTTTTCCAAAGCTAGAGAGATATAGAGTGGTGAATTTTTTTCTTCTTTGATGATATTAGAGTTGTTTTAGATTTCATCTTGTACATAATAATTCCAGAATGTGTCTAGGTATTATTAATCTCCCACATTTTTTTCAACTGGTAGGTCTGATTCAATAATATCTTTTAAAAATGGTAGAGAAAGGTCAAAAAACAAATATTCAAATTATTCCTTATTAACCTCCTCAGGTTCTTCAAATTGAAAAATAAGCAGGGTGATCACTTTATCTATTTTTTCCATTATTCTCTAGTTTTTTTTCATTATATAGAAGGAAATATTCAGCTATCAACTTCATTTGGTTTCTCATATTTTGTATATCTTCCCTAAGATTTTAAACTGAGCTTTTATTTCATTAATAATTAATTCATCCTATACTTGAGAGCAATTATTCCATTCATAATTATACCTAATAAAAATTCATCATATAAATATTTTTTATATTTTTTTATGAAAAAAGGGAATGTATTTACACACTATGAAATTAATAATAAGTTATCAGTTTATTGGATCCCTGATAACAACATTAGATTTTTTAAACACACATCATAATGCGGTAAAGAAATGATATTTATTTTCTTAATACAACACAATGGATGATTGAAGTCATATCTCAAGGATCCTATTTTGGATCACTCATTATTCCTAAAATTTTATTTCATTTTTGTTTTTTTATATTTATTAAAAGAGAGGAAAGATAAGGGTTTCATAAATATAATGAAAATAGAAAATTAATAATCATGAAAATGAAAATATAACTATTATTTGAAAAAAGCATATACTCCTAGGAAAATTATCCCAAGTGAACTTTCATATACTTTTTATTAATTTATTACCTACTTAATGATTTTACTCTATTATATCTATGATCACACTCTTGTACCCTAGTTGTGAATATACAATGTACCTAGAAATCCCCAAGAACACAACACATCCACCTTCTCTTTGGTTAGAAAGCTAGATGGATCTGCAATCAAGAACACCCCTATCCCATCTTCCTTGTATGAAATCACACCCATTAAACACTTAACCCTTAAGGCTCCATCGTATACCATGAAGATCAAGTAAATGAAGGAAAATAGTATAAAATAAGAAGTAAAACTGAATACAAACATAGTGAGGAAGCCTCATCACCTTTCCCCACTACTGATCATCCTCATAAGAACTTAAATAAGATATTAAATATTTAAACATTAAAGAAAAATGACTTAGGTTCATCTATGGATTCTCACCCTAGGCGATCCCTCAGGTTATCACTTTATCATTATGAATATTAGAGACCACAGGGAAAATACATGAAGAAAAACAATAGTAAAGAGAGAAATAAAAATACTTTATATTAAAATATAGAAAAACATTTGCAAAATAATATTAAACCCTAATCTATATCGACATAGATCAAATATATAAAAAAGAGAATATAATTTACCATGGAAGGAAAAAATATTTAAATTGGAAACAATGGGATCTAGAAATCATTGACATGTATAGGGTTATGAAGGACACCCATCACAAGGTGTGGAAAAAGATATTATTTATATTTTTCCTAGTTGAACACAATGGATGACCAGGGTCATCTCACTTGAGGAGATTCACAGTTATTCAATCACTAATTATAATTCACCTAAACTACTTCTTTTTATGTTTTTATTATTTTATAAAACAATTTAAAGAGAATAAGAGAAAGAATTCAAATTATAACTAGCATGAAATTAAAAAATAATGAGGTTAGAAAATAAATTACTTGGCCATAAGGTTTGGTTTTGGCCCCCTTAATAATTCATGTTAGTTTTTTAAATTTAGTTTGATAGTTCAATTATGGAATATCATTCATGAATTACTATTCTTTTGTTTATTTGATGTGAAATATTGAATGCCTTGGAATATTCTATGGAAAATAGAAATCCACATCCTCCTATAATCAAGGTTGACGAAACACCTCAATAGAGAGTGTGACATCTTCCAGGACCTAGCTCCATCATATTCCATTTCATCCATTGAATAGATCAATTACATCATGTGAAGAGATCTCATTCAATGAAAGGGAGGGAAAAGATATAAATAAAAGAATAGTAATGAAGTTGCGATTTATGTCATTATGGAAAATCATCATACCCATAAACTTCACTAACATTATTCCCAAACATATTAATTTTTTTTAAGAATTTAATCTTAGAATTTAGTAATACCGATCCTCTCCCTAGGCTAAGCCTCAGGTCTATCACTCATTATTGAGTGTAAGAGGTCACAATGGAAGAATGAGGGAAAACGAATGATGGAGAGAGAGAGAGAGAGTGAAAGAAAAAATTATAATAAAACAGAGTGGAAAACTTAAATTAGAATCAATGCATGAGTTAAAAAGAAAAAAAAGAAACTAAATCTATAAAAAAACTAAACTAAAATAGAGTAGAAACAATAATCCAGCTCCCGATCCTCCGACCAATAATTTTCATAGTAGCAGACCCCTCATATTTATAAAGGGAGAAATATATACTATATTTATTCATTAAAATATTTAATATATCTCATTAAATGTTTGATTATATCTTTTTAAATTCACCATGTTGAATCTACTAAGATATCGAGGCTTTCCAAATTTCAATATAGACTTATACTGCGGTGTGGGCAGATCAATTATGGTGTAGTATTTTTCACTTGTGCATAGCTCCGCATGGGTTGTGGTTCACCACACTCCTCTATGGTTTTAGTATCTTCTTCTCTTACTTATTCAAAAATTGGATACTATAAATATGAGTTCTTCCACGTTGTCACTTCACTCCCACTACTATAAGAAAAATTGAATTTTGGGGCAGTTTTCAAAATCACCGTTAAATATTTTACAAAAAATAAATTCACAATGGATTTTTAGCAGTGGTATTTAAAAACTCAGATAAATGTTTTTTAATTTTTTAATTTTTTAATTTATTTTTAGTGACAGTTTATAAAAACCACCGAGAAATAGAAGCAGTTTTTAAAAAACTGCCTCTAAATTAGTGGAAAAAATATTAAATATTTAATTATGATTAATTATTAATAATTATTATTTATAATTTATAATTACTTTTCATTATTTAAAATTTTAATTAATTAGAATGTGTTAATTATTAATTATTTATAATTATTAGTTAGTAATTATTGGAAACTTAAATTAAATCTTGGATAATTTGAAAACTAGGTATCAACATCAAATGAAAATAACTTTTGATTCAGGTGTTTGTTTTAACTCCAAAGGCAGTAAAATTGAATATTATGAAATGATATATAATGGAATTAGATAATAATTTAATAATAATTAATAGAATAAAAAATATTACAGTTTCAAGAGAAGTTGAAAATTGAACTTGAACATCAAACAACCATAACTTTTGATCAGGGTGTCCATTTGAGCTCTACCATATATCAAATTGAAGCCTTCAACGAGATCTATGTTGTGTTAACTTGAGGAAACCCTGTTCACTATTTTTTAGAGAACAAAAAGGTCTGAAAAGCTACCAAAATTGAGTTTTTAGTTTGGATACCATGATTTTTGAACATTATATGAGATTTCAGCTTCATTTAAGAGCATCTTTATATGCATGTTGGGTCGTCTATGATTTTATTCCATGGATTTAAATTTCTATTGATTTGACAGTGTTACAATTATTATGGTTTCCCCTCTTTTAGTGATTTATTATCTATTATATATATATGTATATATTTCTATACATTTATGTATATTTATTTATAATCTATATATATTTATCAATATTTATTTAAAATTATATATAATTATATCTATGTATAAATATTTATATGTATTTATGAATATTCATTTATAATTATATACATTTGAAAATATTTATACTTATTTATGTTTATATTATATCTTATATGAGTATATATATATATAGATATTTATATTTACTTGTGTTTGTATATATATATATATATATATATATTAATATACAATTATAAACATGTATGCATTTATATATATTTATGTAACATAAATGCGTGTTTATATATATTTATGTAAATTTCGTTATATGTATATATATTTATAAATATTTATATCCATTTATTATTTATTCTATACTATTTATTATTTATTATTTGTTCATTTATTATATATTATATTTATTTATTATTTATTATTTAATATTTTTTATATATTTATTACATATTATTATATAATATTTATATTTATTATTAATTTATTATTTATTATTTATTATTATTTATTAATTATTACTTATTATTAAATTATAATTAACATATGATTAATTTCTTTAATATTTATTTATTTATTTATCATTATTTATTTACTTATTACTTATTTATTATATATCTATTATTTATTTATTATTTATATATTTATTTTAAATTTATCATTATTTTATCATTAATTTATTGTTAATGTATTATATATTATATAATATTTATCAATTATTTATTATTTATTTATTAATAAATTATAAATTATACATTAATTAATTAATTAATTAATTATTACTTATTAATTATTAATGATTATTTATCAATGATTATTTATTATTCATTATCTATTTTATTATTTATTATATATTAATTTATTATTTATTATTAAATTATTTTTAAATTATTTTTTAACATTATATAATAATTATTATATAATAATTATATAATTTTTATATATTATTACATATTATTTATAATTTATAATTTAATTATTATTTATTATTAATATATAATTGGCACATTATTTATTACTTATTATTCACTTATTTTTCATATATTTATTTTTAATTTATTATTAATTTATTATTAATGATTTTTTATTCATTTATTACTTATTTATTATCTATTATTTATTAATTTATTAATTATTTATCATATATTAATTTATTATTTTTATTAATTTTTTATTTAGTCATTATTCATTCATTACTTTTTTATTATTTATTTATTTATTAATCATTTTTTATTATTTACTAGTCATTTGTTTATTAATTATTAATTATTAATTAATTAGTTCATATTTATTTGTTTTTTATTATTTATTTATTTATTTTTTATTACTTATGGTTATTCTTTAATGTTATTATTTGCTTATATATATATATATATAAGTATATTAAATTCTGTTTACTTATAATAAGAAGAGCTTGCCGGAGTGGTAATGACTTTATAGAATAAACAAGAGGTAAGGAGTTCAAATCTCATCTAATACATATATATGCTGAATTTATGCATGGCATATGCATGCATGCATGCATGAAATGTGTATATGCATGCATGCATGCTAATAAATAATAAATAATAAATAACTAATTAAAAATAAATAATTAAAAATAAATAATAATTAATTAATTAATAAAAAATAAAAAACAAAAAAAATAAGATTTTTTTTTAAAAACTCACTGCCAAACGATTTAGAGGTGGTTTAAACCACTGTTAAATGATTCTCTCAATTGGAACAAAACCACAGCTAAATCGTTTTGCAGCGGTTTGGGAAAATTACCGCTAAATGATTACTAACACATGATTTAATGATAGTTTAAACCGCCACTAAACACAAAAAACTACCAGTAAAAGCTTACGTTGGCATAATATATGATACCTTCTATTAGCCTTTTATCTTAAAAACTCGTATCGCCAATTCTAGCTCCTCTATGGGGTAGTGTGACTACCTATAATACAACATCAAATTTGTGGAAATATCTTTTGTATGGCTACGACTTAGTCATCTATTCATAGTCGAAAGTCTCATCCTTATATGAAAACATGCTTATGCCAAAATGAAACTCTCCACAGACCAACTTCAACTCCTATACCATAACTCTCCATGGCCTTGGCTAACCCATGACTAAACATAGGTGCAACGATACTAGGACGTATGTGTCTCCTCATTAAAGTGATATGGCCTTTACTGTGGCTGGATCGAGCTCTATTCTCTACATGGCTTTATTCTCTTTCAAAAAGTGCTTCATAGTGGTCATTCGAGGCACCATAGATCATCCATAGTGATCTCAAGCCTCGAAAGTGCTCCTAAGATCGATATCGAGATTTACTAGTGTCTCCCTTGGTGGTTCCTGATGAGTACAGATGACGATAGGTGATGTCGAGTGGCAGAGTAGGCGACGAGGGTGTGTTCAAGTGTGGAGGAGTGGAGGGGAAGCAGAAAAAAGGTGTTTTTGCAAGTTATAAATAGTTTTTTAGTAGTTGTGCCTGACATAGAAGTTTTGGGAATTCTGGCACTTAGATATAAGAAAATTCATGGTGATAGTGGATCATAACATCAAGGTAGTGTGAGATTATCACCTACATACACCTTACACACTTCAAATGGGTCATGATGACACCTATGGCCTGTGCAGGCCTTAATACACATGCTTAATAGCTTGATCTCCTCTCATGTCACTCAACAGGCTCTCCTTAGGGGCTTGCTTGGCTGGCTGGCCCATCTTAAGCTAGCTATGTGGCTTTCAGGCCCTATGGTTGAAGGTTAGTTGAGTTGGCCCCTATTTTTTTACCTATAAATAAATCTATTTCAAACACTTAATAACATTTTGACCAAAAATTCTCAAGTAAATATTAATCATTAAAATACACATTTAATCCACATTTTCCCTTTTAATGTAATTCCACATATTGTAATAAAAAAATTAATTACATAGGAATATTTATTAAATTCTATTTAAAATCATTCTAAAATGTTGAAAAAATTTCATGAAAAAATGAGTGCATCAAATACCCCCACACTTGAACTATGCTTGTCCTTAAGCATTGAAGATCAACATTGAGTTAAAAAGGGAACCAATATTACCAATATTTAAATATCAAAGAAATAAAACAAAATGATTATCAATGTTAAATAAAAATTTCAATTTCCAAAAAAAAAATCAACTCAACTTCACATTTTTCAAATTATCAATCAATCCAAGTATTTTAATTTCCCCTTTTTTAAATAGTGGATATTCTCTTTTCATTCATTCACATTTTTCAATTAATTATTATTAAACATGCTATGTTATGATTTACCTCACTTTGAATTCTTTTCTCTCACTACTCATAATAAAAATTCAAGTAGATTTATGCTCATATAATGAGAACAAGCACCTTTCCATAAACCTGAAAAGGATACCCCTTCTACACTTTGTAATGAAAAAAAACACATAAAATTATGAGGAATTTAAAATTAAGGCTCTAATGATTATGAGGCTTAAGGTTGGTAGGCATTTATCTGAAAAACATTAAGGCTCAAGAGAGGAGGTTTATCTCTAAATCATAATCATGATATCAAAAAGTAAAATCTTAATGGAATTATCCCCTTTAAATGAAAATTTCCACTTTATAAGGATCATAATAAGGTTATATTATATGAAACAATAATGAATTAATTGAACCTTTTCTTGTTTTTTTATTTCTTTCTTTTTCAAACCATTTTTTTTGATTTTTATTTTCAAATTTTCAGAAGTTATGTGAGGAAATAATCTCAAAACCACCACTTAACCACATATAATAAAAATCACAGGCCTAGTAATAGTGATTTTTGATTATTCTAAGCCACAACCCATTCTTTTAACTTTTTTTTTAACAACCTTTAACAATAACCAAATTAGCACCCACACACTTTTCCATTATAATTTATCATATCCCTTTCACCATTTCTTATATTACACCCACACTTCAACTTTAAAATATTATTAAATTGTCGAGATTAGGGTAGGAATGGATATAAATGGCTTGAATTGTGGATCATTCCCAACACGGTCATTCACGGTCTCTATGGTCTAAATAAGGATTAATGTAAAAGGAGGTCTCAAGGATAAGGTCTTATTAATAAAAATGCACCAATCATATTAAATATGTTTTTTCACAGTCATAACTTTGAAAAGTTCCAATGCAAGTTTTAGTAGGTGGCATGCCCAATACCACTCAAGAAATATGCTCAAGATAATATAAAAAGTATTTGGTCTAGAAATCATCTTGGTAATGGAACATATATTTTGGGAAAATCACTCATGGCATGGATAAAAATAATAAATAAATATACATTAATTATATAAATTCAAAGTTTTAAAATTGGTAGGGAAATTTTATTTACATGAATCAACTAATACCATCAAATTATGATTCATCAAATTAACATTCATGCTCCACTCTAATAATGAAATTCTCAACCTTAATCATTAAATATCATTATCATTGAAATCTAAAACATGGAACCACATGGTTCCTAAATAACTCATGTATCACTTATAATCGAAGTAAAACATAAATTCTTAGCGTGGTATGCAATTTCTAGTTTTCATCTCAAAAAACAATTTTCAAAAAAAATGCATGGAGTTTAATAGATAAAACTAAAAGTGAATTACCTTTTATCATGAATCTTTATTACTATATTCTCTTTATTTTTTGGGGTTTTCTTTATTCCATCATCGACCTACAAAGAAAATCAATCATTAAAACGTAAGACCCATGTCATTAAAGTTCAAAAAAGAATAAGGGATTTGGCTAGATCCTGAACTAATTCATAAGGATGAAATTGAAAAATAAATTCCTAGAAATCATGTAGAAAGATAATTCTTGGTTTAATCCCCCCAAAGTGGGACCTAGATTTTTATTAACTCTATATGGATAGTACCATCTATTAGCCATAATCCATTGGTGGGTGGATCTTCTTGGATTAAAACCACCACACACTCATTTTCCCAACATTCACCTTTTCTTTATTGTTGATGAGGAGTCCATGGATAGAGTACACTAGGTCTACACCCTTTTCAATAAGGTACAAATTTCATGGAGGGGGTAGGATGAAGTATGAATCATCCTCCTTCTTGGTTTCCACTTGTGAAACCTCCTCTTGATGGTCCTGTGCTTGCTCTATATGGGATTCATGAATTGAATATTTAAAGGGAGAGTTAGAATGTATTTTCACTTGAACAAAATTTAAACATATAGAATAAAAATAAAAATTTACCCTTTAAAAGTGAGAAACCTATGTCTTGGTTTCATTAATCTCATCCACTTGTAACTATTTATGGGATTCCTTTAATAAGTATTCAATATGTTTGAGAAGCACCATATGTTCCTCATAAGGTATATGTTCTTCTTCTTCTTCATCTTCCTTTAATACAATATTATAGTTATCCAAATCTAAAAATTATAAATAGTGGGAGTTAATACTAAAGTTAGTTTTAATAAAACCAGATAATATAGAGTTTAATATAAGATTATCTCCCTGTCTTGATTCAACTTAAATATCTTTTTTAGTGTTAAGGGACTCTTGAATTTGTATTTCACTATATAGAGTAAGGTAGTCAAAATCCTCTATATTTTCTTCAAACTCCACCACTTGGGTGGTTTCTTCCTCTTAAAAATCTAGAGACAAGTATAGTATTGCTGGTGATTCTTATTTAAAATCATGGAGATCATTTCACATCTCTTTGTTTTTACAATCAGTCCAAAATTGATCATGAGCTTGTTGATCTCTCATATGAACACCAATATGTGATTATTTATCATCACTATCTAGACCCTTATGGTAGGTATGGTTATATTCCTTAAGATGTTTGGGTTTTGGTTGTTCCTCAAGAAAGTTCTAAACCTCTTGGATCTCTTCAGAAAAATAGGGTAGATCTAATGGAACATCCTCCCTGGCCCTTATCCTTTGAACAACAGTTTGGATTTGATTAGCCCTATCCATGAGTTCTTGAAATTTTTAACCTATAGGATGTCCATTTATTTTATTTACCAAAGTAACGACTTCACCAACCCTTCATAAGAGGGACACCTCATCATTTTTAACCACTAGTTTTTGCACATGAGAGTAACTATTCCATGAATAATAATAATCATTTGTAAACATCATGGTAAAATAAAATTTAGGGTTTTTTTGATAAAATTAATGAAAAACTATATACAAAGTGAGAAAAGAAAAGGTAATTAAACAACAACTTGGATCCTCAGAAACGATGACAAGTTTTTATGTACACCTTTCATGGGGTTTGGGAAAAGCGACTATTTATATTTTTCCTAGTACAACAAAATGGATGAACAAAGTTGTCTCAATTGAGGAGATTCATAGTTACTCACTCACTAATTCAAATTCACATAAACTAATTCATTTTTTGTTTTTATAATTTTATAAATTTTTTAAATAAAATGATATAAATAATGAAAATTATAACTAATATGAAATGTAAATAGAATGAGGTTAGAAAAGAAAGTACTTGGCCTTGAGGTTTGGTTTTGGGTCCCTTCATAATTCATGTTAGTTGTTTAAATTTAATTTGATAATTTAATTATGAAATCTCATTCATAAAATACTATTATTTTATTTATTTTTTTGTTAAATATTGAATTCCTAGGGATATTCTTTGGAAAAAAACTCCAACTCATCCTATAATCAATGTTTATGAAACAACTCAATAAAGAGTGTGACATCTTCCAGGATCTTGATACATCATATGAAATTTTATCCATTTAAAAACTTAACTCCATCATGTGAATAGATCTCATTAAATGGAAGGGAGAGAAAATATATGAATAAAATAATAGAGATGATGTTGAGATACATGCTGTGGTGTAAAACTACCACACCTGTACACTTCACTCTCATTATTTGAAAACATATTCAAAAAATTTAAGAATTTAACCTTATAATTCAGGAACAATGATCCTCCACATAGGCCAAGACTCATTCCATTTAATCATTATCAAGTTCAAGAGTTCACAATGAAAGAATTAGGGAAAGATAATGAGAGAGAGTGTGAAAGAAAATAGTGGAAGAAAACAAAGTGGAACACTTAAATTAGAAATAATGCATGAGTTACAAAGTAAAATAAATGAAACTAAATCTTTAGCACAACTAAACTAAAATGGAGCAGCAGTAGTAATCTAACTAATGATCCTCTGATCAATATTTTTCATAGAATTAGGCCCTTCATATTTATAAAGATAGTAATATCATCTATCATTATTCATTCAAATCATTAATATATCTCAGTAAAAGTTTGTTTATATCTTTTTAAATTCATTGTGTTGTATCTGTTAAGATATTTGGGACTTCTAAATTTTAGTGTAGACACATACTAAAACATGGGTAGATAAATTATAATATAGTCTTCTTCACTTGTGCATGGATCTTCCTGGTATGTGGTGCAATCCACTCCTCTATGGATAAGGAATATTATTATATTATTTCTTTAAATATTGACCACTACTAATATGAGTTCTTCCATAGTGTAGCTTCATTCCTATGGTGCATCCTCATGTTAACCTTTTCTCTTAAAAACTCAGTTCTCTAATTTTATCTCCTCTATAGGGAAATGTGAATACCTATGACACAACATAAAATTTATTGAAATCCATTTTTCATGTCTATGGTGTAGCTAGCTATCCACAGTCGTATCTCTTCACATTATACGAAAACATGATTCTAACAGAAGGAAACCCTCCACAGTGCAACATCAACTCTTACATCGCTTCTCTAATTGGCCTTGGATAGCCCATGACACAATGTGGGTGAAATGTCATAAGGACATACATGCATAATCATTAAAGAAATCTGGCCTTTATAGTGGATGGATCACACTCTATTCTTTGCATGGATTTATTATCATTCAAAAATGGATTCATGGTGGTCATCTGGGGCACCTGATATCATTCATAGCATTCCAAAGCCTTGGAAGTGATCCTAAAAACAAGCTCGATATTTTCCAGTACCACCCATGGTGGTTGTTGACGCTCCTTTCGTCACAGAATCTAAAGATCGAAAAAGGGGAATATATGAGCACAAAGTGATTCAGCCTTTGAAGAAAACATCAAAAATCGACAAAGGGATGAACAAGGAAAACTTTGCCCATAGGCCGCGCAAGTTTCCTCATGGTCGTGCAAGTGGACTTGTGCGACGCACCTTGGCGCTCAAGTGACTTGCGTGACCTAATTGATAACCGCCTGGTAACCGCCTGGGGTCTTCTCCTGCCTATAAATAGACCCTGTGGGCCCCCCATTCGAGAGGATCTTTTTTTCAGAAACTCGGATTGAAGCTCCCGACGCCCAAGTCTCTTTTCAAAGATTTCGGAACACTTCTAAGGTAATTTATTACCTAGAACGGAAGATCTAAAGAGAGGGAGTAATGCCTAAGTGTTGAAACTCATCAACACTTGCGCGCCTGAGTGGTCAGACCTTAAGAGAAGTGGTCACACTTGCGCGCCGCCTTACTCCTTCGATAGAACTTGCGCGTCCCTTTTTTGGAAGAACCTCAAGAGGATTCTAAAGGCTTTAATGAAGAGTCGCTCAAGTATTTCAAATGCTGGTTGAATATCGCGCAAGTACCCACCATGTCGCGCAGGTATACCTGCGCGACCAATACTTGTGCGCCACTGTAGTACCTACGCGCCTTCCAAGACTTACACGCCCCTTCCTTTTTTGGTGCCTTTCTTGCCAATTTCACCCCTCTTAAGCCATTACACCTTTCCTTTTCAAGATTCAGTCTTCAAGACACTCTTCAAATCCATTTATGGCATGATTTCTTGATTTGACTTCCTTATCTGAAAGGAATTCTGTGGAATATCTCTCAAAACCTAGTGATTTAAATATATTTATGTCACCAAATATGGAGAGTTCATTCATTCAACCTCATCCTTTAAGATGAGAGAATCCTTAACCGGGGTCTCCTTTTTAGGAATAATCCCCAGTCATAAGTCTTAAATATGGGCATCCTCCTCAGGAGTAAGCCCCAAATTCTTAAAATTCCCAAATCTGGGCATCCTCCTCAGGAGTAAGCCCCAAACCTTAATCCCTTAACCTGGGTCTCCTTTTTAGGAATAAGTCCCAGTCATAATCTTGGGATTCCTTTTTAGGAGTAAGCCCCAAGTCCCCTAACCTGGGCCTCCTTTTCAGGAATAAGTCCCAGTCATAATTATGGGCATCCTTCTTAGGAGTAAGCCCCAGATCCTCTAATTTGGGATTCCTTTTCAGGAGTAAGCCCCAAGTCCCTTAATTTTTGGGCATCCTTCTTAGGAGTAAGCCCCAGATCCTCTAATTTGGGCTTCCTTTTCAGGAATAATCCCCAAGTCCCTTAAATTCTCTTTAACCAGTCCTAATTTACGTTTGATCTGGGATTCCTTATCAGGAGTAAAACCCAGTTATCAATCCTCTCCTAATTTGGGTTTCCTTTTCAGGAATAAGTCCCAAGTTAGAGTATTCAAATCTCCATGAAGCACATATACCTTTATGGACCATGTTCCTGGATTTTCTCCCTAAAGTAAATCCTAACCTTCATTTATCTAGGCAGTCATATATACATAAGCCCCAAACCATTTCTTATGATTACATTTTTCATGGCCAAATTGTCTATTTTATTACCAATACCTCTTGTTTCTCACACCGAGCATGACTCACATGAGCTTAGAGAGTAAAAGTAATTATGACATCCTTCTTTGAGCCATCAATCATAAACATTATACTCCCTTATTCGAACTACGTGGGTTCTGATTCCTTTTCCAAAACAAAGGATACGTAGGTAGCCCATCTATGGGTTCGATCCCAACTCTGAAATAATTCATGTCCTTCTGAATGACAATAAACTTCAAGTGCCCCACTGAGTGGCTTTAAAACCAGCCTGGTCATCATAATGACCAAGATACTTTTATATAAATGTTTTGAAGGATGCCATTGACCAAGAATCTCTAAATAGATATAGATGATTCTCTATTGATGAAGAACCTCGAATACATATAAAAGATTCTCTAAATTTTTTACATATTTAATCATTGATTGTCAAAACTGAAGGAAAAGCTCATTTTATACTTGGTAATGTAATAAGGATTCATGAACATAACTTAAATCTATAAAGAGAGTCCCGGAATAGACAATAATTCCCCTCAAAAAGGTGTGATGAGTCCGACCTCCCATCCTCTCGACCAATGCAAATTCCTAAGCCTCATCAGTCCACAAGCTAATGAGCACCTACCTTTGGAAAGTAGGTCCAAATGGATGTGGAATCATTGGATGTTTCTGGTTCTACGAACAAACCCGTTAGAAACCGATCAGAACGTTTGAATCTCCCATCCAGGAGGCCATCCCCGAATTCTGAGGGAAAAAAATGGTGAACCCGACGTGAATCCTTAACCAAAGTTAAAATGATGTTTTACCTATTTTGTTAAGCCCCTATTTAAAAATCAATAAGAGGGCTAACAAAAACAATCATTGACATGTGTGCTCATCCAAAGGATGAAGTGGCTGAATTTTATCTTGATTACGTCTGTTATATCAAACAGGCACTCTTTTCCAAGATCTTCTGTATTTCCATAATGGCTGCTCTCAAATTCACATCTGTGAATACTGCTACTACAAATACCACTGCTGCTATTCCTACTGGATCGTCATCCGCTCTGAGGATGACATCACCTACTCAACGTCTTCAACGCTGGGTATAAAATGCGCTGGTTAAGGAGTACCGTCAACACGGTACCATCCCAACTCTGGAGGCTGCCCGACGATAGGCCCTCCAAGTGAACAACTCACACAGGTTGTCTGGACAATGACGACCAGCGATCAAGAGGCAGGCGGTGCTGACTACCGTCTCCAACCGTTTCGGGTCGTTATCCTGAGAACGCAATTTCCATTCACTCCCTTACTCTGAGGAAGTGAATGAGCAGGTCCCTCAGGGCCTTAATTAAAAAAGAAAGGAGTCATTCCCGAGGGCTCCCATCAACAATCGCCGCCAGACTCGTGCGGCAGTGCGCCCTCAACATGATGAGGGTACTGACTCCAGGCATTCAGCTCAGGTTCCTCGAACCCAAGCAGGCAAGATGAACCGCCAGAGACGGAATCCGGTTAACAATGGGAAGGTTTTCATCCCTGCCATCTCCGGAGAAGTCCACCAACCTAACTTGGTGGCGAACAAAGAACAGGCACACACACCTGTCCGTTTTAATTCCGCTGTCCAGCAGACTCGTCTGGCAGCATCAAGCCAATCCCGCCAGGCAATTCCGGTGGAGTACTATAGGCAGGAACATACACCTTCTTATACATCATCAGTTAGTCAGCAGGCTCGCCTGACTATATATGATGGATCTCGTCAACCACGTTTGGCGAAGTGTAATCAGCAGGCACATACACCTGCTAGTACTAATCAAGCCTACCAACAGTCTCTCTTGGTAGCGCACAGAGAAGTCAGTCGGAAAGTTCCGACGACAAACATGAGGCAGACTCAACTCTCTGTCTCCACACTTGAGTACTGTCAGGATTCAATGACAAGAAAAGGAGGACAGGAGTAGGCACATACACCTACTCCAAGCCCGGAATGGACGTATATCCCCGTTCCGGCAGCTGAAGTCACCAAACATATTTTGTCAATGGTAAAAGAGTAGAAGCAAATTCCTGCTCATATTCTGGATGCTTGCCAGGATATCATAAGAGCTTCAGCATCATCTTAGGTAAAGACACATAAATCTATCCCTAGCAGTGGAGTGACACATCAATGATTCACTCTGGAACAGACACACACATCTGTTCCAGTCCAAGAGGGTTATGGGGCATACTCTCCCATATCATACGGACAACCAAGTCAGGCACATACACCTGATTTGAGTAGAGATCGTCAGCCTAACCTGACCATCTTTCCTGATCAGGCACATACACCTACTCAGAGTAACCACTTTCATCAACAAGTGGTTTCCAAACTGAGTAAGAAGGCATCTAAGAAAAAGATCCTCCCAGCACAGTCAGGAGATCAAAGGCCAATCTGTAACAAGGCCTTGCTCGATGCTGGAGTTCTTGAAGCCCTCAGACATTTATCTGTTGGAATTCAAGATTCTACTCCCTCAGTTCCCAATAACGGGAACATTAATTCCAAAAGTCTTCAACAGACACTTCCTCATGAAGGCTTGCTTCATGAAAATTTGGTCAATCTTGAAGTTTCGTCTTCAGATGAGAGCCACAGGAACCCTCTGTGTGGTCAGAAGACCAAGGAGCAAGAGATCTCATCTTTTGATGTAACCCATTATGGTGGTCCTACCCATGATGATGAATTTCACTACGAAATTCCTCTCCGCAGTAGTGATTCACATTGCCTGGAAAATACTCCAGTGGACAATGTAGTGCCGAGAAAGCCCTCTTATCTTGAGGCACTTGCAAATGCGAAACCAGTCATGTCTAATGCTTTATCGCTAGCAAGTGAAATAATTTCTCAATCAGAAGATAGCCCAGGGTGTAGGTCATTCTCCGAACCACCCCTAAGTCATGCATCTTCTAGTTTGATCAATGATATCTCTACCAATCTTTTTGAATCCGATGAAGCAACAAGGAAACACCAAATCTGGTCAAAACAGGTAGAAGAATATTCATTTAATGATAAAGAGGAAATTCTGAACATGAGGAAAAAACTGGTGAAAAGTGAGGTACCAGTCATGTTTTGGCCTTTGGCTGACTCCCAGTATGACATTCCAAAGATGTTGACGGAAGATGGAGTCCATGATATTCGTCTCAACATATGGAAAACTCTTTGTCAATTAAATAAGAAGGTATTATCTTATGATGAATATGAAAATCATCTTAAGATAATAGAAGGGATACAACGTCAGATTTATTTGGCATCTCTATCAGTCTCTCGGTATCCGAAGGCTGAAAAGCAACAGAGAACCCTTCAACGTTCATGCCTTGGCGCACTAAGAAAATTGCGTCAGTTAATTTCCAATGATCCATCTGGTGTTCATATCAGAGGATGGGGTGTTCACAGAGCACTACATTTCATAGTGCTTTCCAGTCAGCAAATCCCGCCGAAAATGGTCTCATGCAATGTTATTGCCCATGGCCGGCCATAGTCAATGGGCTTTGTTCACAATCAAAAGCTTTCTCAAGAACATGCTTCAACTAGTTCCTCTAAAAATCAAGCATATAGAGAGAAAGTTGTTGAATTGCTCCTACATCAATCAGGAGAGAATATTGCACAAGCCTCTCGTATGGAGCAAACACATCATCAAATGACAGAAGTTTCGGAAATCATCCAACGGTCTGTTAAACCAAGTGATAAAAGTGGATACAGGCTAATGCATCCCGCTAATTTCCGAACTAAGATTCGCAAGATCAAGAGAGCTTTTAAGAAGGTCTCAGACATAGCATGTCAAGAGCCACCCCAGCTTGTCAGACTGAGGACTCCTTTAACCCAACCCTCAGAGTCAACAAATGAGATTCGAGGAGTTGAGCGGAAGCAGCAGGAACATCCCCAGTTCTCGAGACTGGGGACTCTTTCAAATCATCAATCCCCTTCTCAGAGAATATCGGTCTTTTCTCAATTGGGTAAGAAGCCCCAAGTGGAACGAAGAGCTAAATTATCAGGAGATTCCCTCCAAGTTATAGCTCGTCAAGAAGTTCCTAAAAGATTAAATCAACAAAAGGTAATGTCTCATCAAAGACATGAAAGAAGACAATATCACATAAATGTTGATAGAAGGGATGCGATGCATTATACATCAATCAATGTCATCAATGCCGTTGTTGCTAATCCACTAGAGGAGACTCACTCAGGGGACTCAGATGAAGAGCGTCCTGCTCAAGAAAATGTATGCGCCGATACAAATGAAGAAGGTGTGCGTACACGAAGTCAAAGGATTACTCAGAACCTAGGTAATCCACTTCCTTCTCTCCAAAAAGTATCCAACAAAGGGAGGGGAAAGAATCAGGTTACATATCCTTTCTCTGGAGAAGGTCAATCGCTCTCGTTAGAGCAAAGGTTTGCACAACAAGAGGAAGAAATGAAAGAATTAAGAAAGTTGAATGCAGAACTACTTCAGAGTAGTCTTCTTCTTAATAATGCTGAAGTCCGACAGCCGAAGGAATTTGTTGTAGCTACTGAGATGGATCAGTAATATCCTCCTTTATCAGTACACCCTCAGAGGTCTAATCCTACGGGTCAAACGCAACAACGGTTGGCGGTGCTACCATCAGTTGCAACACCAATCACCACGTCTTTCCAAGCTCCATTCATTGCACCTACCCAAGACCAAATTCAACCTGATGTTTCTCAAAAGTTAATAACTACTATTGAGTCATTAACAACTCGGTTAGAAACTATGGAAGGGAAACAGGCGCAAGTTCAACCAGAAAAGAAAGTTTACCCTGAATGGGTAGATTCAATTTCTCCTCCATCTAGTTTTGAAAACTCTGTTTTCTCTACTTTCAATGGATCAGGCGACCCTGAACAACATTTGACGCATTACGTGTCTTGTTGTGATCCTATGATGGGAACTCCAGAGCAGCAAGAAGCAGTGAAACTCAGAAGCTTCGTGCGAACCTTGCAAGGACCAGCTTTTTTCTGGTATACAAGCTTGCAATCCCGGTCAATCATCGGATGGGAGGATCTTCGTCAAAAATTCCTTCTTCAGTTCAGCTCAACTTTTCCAAAAATGACAGTTTTCGATCTTACAAACTGCAAGCAAAGGGAGAATGAAAGAGTCTCTGATTTCATTAATCGCTAGAAGGGATTAACGTATTCCCTGAGTTTAGTACTCTCTCAGGAAGAGCTGTTGCTAATATGTGTGGCAAATTTGCATGACGAATTACGCACGCCATTGATCCCTGTGAAATACACAGGAGGGTTTCGAGACCTTACTTCAATCGCTCAGCAGATTGAAGATTCCCTTATACAGGCTAAGGTTAAATCTCGTGTAATTCTATCAGCTTCAGGAAGGAGAATGGGTAAAGCAGAAACTGCTACAGTTATGCTTAAACAAGCGCCTGTACCTATTTCTACTTCAAAACCTTCATCTTCTCGAAGGGCTCCACCTCCTGAACGCCAACAACAAAGGCCGTTTTGTCCAATTGATCAAAGAGATCAACGACGAAAACAATTTGGGGATTTTAAGAGTAAAAAATACTCTTTCTGAAATGAGCAAGTTCCTGGTTACTTCATTTCAGCTCTGGAAAATAATTTGGTTTAATTACCAGTGCCCAAGAGGCCAAACAAGGAAGGATATGAAGACCGTCCCAATTATTTTCCCTTTCATCAAATGTTGGGGCATCCTATCCAGGAGTGTTTTGTCTTTAAAGACCTCCTGCAAAAGATGGTTGACTTGGGACAAGTTAAGTTGAAAGGTTCTTCGACTCAGGTAACATGTGTTACTGCTACAGTTCCAGAGGAGGAAGATGAATGGCAAGAAGTCAAAAGCAGAAATTCATAGAAGTATGATGATTGGATGGTCAGAAAGACAATCAACCAGACTCATGCCATTTTGCGAACACAATTAAAGAAACCAATTGTGTCTTCTGCCATGAATATTGCGGTAAAACCCTCTTCGTCAGAGGGAAAGTCCTCAAAGAAACGGTTTGATTCAAAGAAGAAAAAAGAATCAGAAGAAGATGAGTATGTGTCAAAACCTAAATTGTCTTTGACTCTGGCAGACTTTATGCCATCTAATTCAAAACCACGGGCACCGCCCCATTAAACAGCACAACCTAAACGGGTTAGTCAGGCAGAGTCTTTATTAGACAAAGAGTTAATCTTCGGTTCTATTAATATGATTCAATTAACAGATCCGTATTCCAGTCATAATTTCAATTTTGATGATCCTGAATTCCCTGTATCAAATAAGGGAATCCGAGGAAGTTCCCGAGGTTCAGGATACGGGGGAAGACGTGGATCTTTCCGAAGCCACTACTCCAATTCTACCCCTGTTAGCACTGTGTATGCAGCAGAAAATCGTGGTAGAGCCCTTCAGCGAGCTCAAAAAGAACAAGCAGGTTTTTCTGCTAATAGCCAACTCAGTCTTAGAACAGTTATTTTAGAAGACCGATTGAAGGTTCCATATTCTTTATCTCAGCAAGTAAATGGATCTAATTGGTCTAATCTTCCAAAACCAAGGATGTTGCCAACTTCTATCCCAATACAAGATGCATCAGCTTCCAAGGTACCTGCTAAATCGCATATTCCTGTTGGGAAACGCAGACCTTTAGATCAAAAGTATGATATATTGAAACACTTGGCCCAAGTACCAGCCAAGTTATCAATTTTGGATGCTTTGAATCTGTTAAAATATCTTCGGGAAGCACTCATCGAAGCTTTGTCAAGTCCTCAGGAGTTTGAAGTTGAAATTGCTGCAGCTGAAGTCTATCACATAGAGAATAATCCTGCAGAATGCCATGCAGTGATATCTTCTACTGATAAAGATGAAGATGATGTTGTGCATGGGCACATAAAACCTCTGTACTTATCTGGAAAAGTCAATGGTTTAGATATCCGAAGAGCTTTCATTGACAATGGTTCAGGAGTCAACCTCATGCCCATTCGTACACTTCGTCGATTGGGCCTCACAGAATCTAATTTATCTCCTTCTACCATGATGTTACAAGGATATGATAAAAATGAACAAGAACCACTGGGCGGAGTTACACTCAGAACTCAGTTTGGAGATCTTGTATCCAATTCGGATTTCATGATTGTTGATCAAGACTCAGCTTTCAAAGTCTTGCTTGGAAGACCCTGGCTACATCAGCATGTGGCTATCCCTTCATCATACCATCAATGTCTCAAATACTATTTCAATGGTCAAGTTGGAACATTGTATGGTGATAAGACCCCATTCAAGACATGTGAATCTCAGTACATTGAGGCGGAATTTTATCACATGAAGGGAAGAGAGAAATCTACAATGAAGGAAATTACCAAAGTTAATGCTTCATATGGTTTGGAGAAAATTCCAATAAATCCATTTACACATGTGAGTACATATTATGTGTTACCTATCAGTCAAATTGACAAAATAGGCCCAAATCAAAATACTCTTATGGAAAGATCCATAATGTCAATTATGACAATTGATCCAGACAACATGGGAGAAATTGGTAACCCACCAAATAGTGATGAAAGCACAAGTGGTGACATCTTCATTTCATATGCTGAAATCCAACAGGTCTATACTTCGCCAATCAGTCCAGAAGAAGTTATAGCAACATCAGAGGTGAATAATGATGTCAATTCTCAATCCATCATCTCCTCTTTATTTCCCAAAGAAGGCCCTTTATCATCAATAGGGTCGGAAATGGAAGCTTCTTCTTCAAAATGTGCAAATTTTGACATCTCTTCTGATCATGAAAATTTCGTTTTTTCATTTACTATGCAATTAGAAATGGAAGAAATAGCACATGATGAAGAGGAAGAGGAAGATCTTAGGGATTCTCCTCCAGCATTTGAAGAGGGTATCGCTACCACTGTGGATGAAATCAGAGAAATAAATCTGGGTATAGAGAAAGATCCACGCCCCACTTTAATTAGTGCAGCCATGACCCTTGAAGAGAAATAAATGTATACTTCTTTTCTAAAGCAAAATAAAGATATTTTTACTTGGAACTATACAGAAATTCCTGGGCTTGATCCTGATATTGCTACTCATCATTTGGGTTTACCAAAAGAACATGGAGGATTTAAGCAAGCCGCGAGAATAACACACCCAACTTATGCTTCCAAAATTGAAGCTGAAGTGGATAAGCTGATAAAAGCTAAATTCGTCAGAGAAGTTCAGTATCCCAAGTGGTTGGATAATATTGTCCCTGTAAAGAAGAAGAATGGACAAATTAGGGTTTGCATCGATTTCAGAGATCTTAATCGGTATTGTCCTAAAGATTATTTCCCAGTTCCAATTACAGAACTCTTAATTGATGCGACGGCTGGCTATGAAGTACTTTCCTTCATGGATGGATATTCCGGATATAATTAGATCCGAATATCCCCAGAAGATGAGGAATCTATAGCCTTCAGATCCCCTCAAGGTGTGTTTTGTTACCGGGTGATGCCCTTTGGTTTAAAGAATGCAGGTGCAACATATCAACGCGCCATGCATCGTATCTTCAAACCTTTCTTAGGGAAGTTTGTTGAATGCTATGTAGAAGATTTGGTGGTTAAATCCAAACAACGTTCTAATCACTTGGCTGATTTGGAAGTCATATTCCACAAGCTTCGACAACATAATTTGAAGATGAACCCCTTAAAATGTGCTTTTGGGGTAACCTCAGGAAAATTCCTCGGCTTTGTTGTACGCCATCGTGGTATTGAAGTCGATCCTGAGAAGACCAAGTCAATCCTTGGTATGTCACCTCCTCAGAATTTGAAAGAATTAAGAGGACTTCAAAGACACTTAGCCTATATTCGGCGTTTCATCGCCAATTTGGCAGGCAAAAGTTTACCCTTTACCAAATTATTGAAAAAAGGAGTCACTTACCAGTGGACTGAAGAATGTCAAGAAGCATTTGATGTTCTCAAGAAATACCTCTTGAGTCCACCAGTACTCATGCCACCTATTGAAGGTAGACCACTTATCCTCTATGTGATAGCTCTAGAGCGATCATTGGGTGCCTTTCTTGCTCAAAAGAATGATGCTGGGGATGAAAATAGCCTCTACTATCTCAGTAGAACTATGCTTGAAGCAGAAACCCGGTATTCAAGTATTGAGAAGTGCTGCCTGGAATTAATCTTTGCAGTCCAGAAACTGAGACACTACCTGCAACATCACGAGGTCCAATTGGTATCTCGCAATAATCTGCTCAAATTCATCCTTAGTCGTCCAATGCTTACAGGACGTCTAGCAAGGTGGGCAGTTATTTTGCAGCAGTTCGACATTCAGTATGTATCTCAAAAGGCAATAAAGGGCCAAGCTCTGGATGATTTCCTGGCTGAACATCCTTCAGTGGAAGACACGTCTTCAGATATTGAACTCCCTGATGAGGAAGTTTTTTCTATTCAAGAGTGTCCTCAAACATGGGAAATGTATTTTGATGGTGCTTCCAGAAGTCCAACAGGGAAGAAAATGGAAAATCCTAAATTCAACAAAGTTGGTTTAGGAATTGTACTCATTTCTCCAGATAAGGAATTGTTACCTTATTCCTTTTTATTGTGGGAAGGTGGTACCAACAATGAAGCCGAATACCAAGCTCTTATCACAGGCTTGGAGTTAGCGCTTCAAGCACAAGTGAATCACTTAAAGGTGAAAGGTGATTCGGACCTGGTAATCAAACAAGTCAATGGGGATTATGCCATCAGAAAAGAAGAGTTAATCCATTTGTATGATTACATCAGAAAGTTAATGGTGGAATTCCCTTCAGAACCAACATTTTCTTATGTCCCAAGATCACAAAATGCTCAAGCTGATGCACTGGCTAATATATCCACAACTCTAGCAGATCCAAATCGGGATGAGACAACCATCAGTATTGCCCACCGTCGTGCAATTTCACCTTATGTTCAAGAAAGAACAGAGGAAATTAATGAAATTAGTCCCATTACTGAACCGTATGGTCATACTACAGGATGGATGCCACCTATCAGGGAATACCTTCAAAATGGAACACTTCCACCTGATAGAGCCGAGAAAGAAAAAATCTGGCGACGTGTGGTCAATTTTACTCTTTATAATGGCCCAAACCACCTAGAGAAAATTCTCTACAAACGTGGTTTTGATGGAGTTCTCTTCAGATGCATTGATGGTGAAGAGACGATGGCTGTCATGAAAGAAGTTCATGCAGGAGTCTGTGGTGCCCACCAGTATGGACATAGATTGTCTGATCAAATTCGAAGGCTTGGATACTTTTGGCCTTCAATGATACAAGATTGTGTTGATTTCACAAAGAAGTGTCATTCATGTCAAGTACATGCCAACTTCATTCATCAACCTCTAGAGTTGCTTCATACAGCTAAATACTCATGGCCATTTGCCACATGGGGAATGGATGTGGTGGGACCTTACCCTTCAGCTACGACCAAGCAGTTTAAGTACATTCTTACTTCTACTGATTTCTTTTCCAAATGGGCAGAGGTAGTACCTCTCAAAGAAGTCAGTTCTAAATGCATTGTTAGCTTCATCAAGTCTAACATCATTACTAGATTTGGTGTCCCTCATACCATATTGACGGAAAATGGCACCAACTTCTGTTCTTCTGAGGTGAAGAAATTGTATCAAGAATACAACATTAAATCCAACCATTCATCTCGGTATCATGCGGCAGCCAATGGCCAAATAGAAGCCTTTAACAAGACTCTTTCAAATATACTGCAAAAGATGGTGGATAAAGATAAGAGGTCATGGCCTGATAAATTCTTTCATGCTTTATGGGCTTATCGGACTACCACCCGCAATGCAACGCGGTAAACTCCATATTCGTTGGTATATGGAATAGAAGCAGTCTTGCCAATTGAAGTTCAATTACCCTCACTCAGAGTATCCATTTTTGATCAGTTATCTACAGATGAGAAATCCCAAAAGCGATTGAATGAATTGGAACGGTTAGATGAGAAAAGATTGTGCACTTTGCACCACTTGGAAATCTATCAGAATCGAATAGCATGAGCTTTTAACAAAAAAGTTCGTCTTCGTTCATTCATTCAGGGAGAATTGGTATTAGTTCTCAGAACTCCAATGATACCAGGAAAGAAACCTCCCAAGCTTGAGCCAAAATGGGAAGGACCTTATTCAATACATAGGGTCTACTCCAATGGAGCTTATTCATTAATCTCGATGGATGGAGAACTCATTACTACTCCAACTAATTCCAGATTTTTGAAGAAATATTTTGTATAAAATACAAAGTATTCACAAGATGTCCCCGCAACATGACACTAAACTGTGCAACACCAGTTTGTCCTTGCTATATGATGTTAAACTATACAACAATGGTCCAGTATGACCTTAAACTGCAACTTCATCCCACACGACGTTAAACTGTGAAAAAAGTTCCCTAAAAAGTCATGTATGACTTTAAACTACACCATGGTCCTGTATGACATTAAACTGCACCATCCATGGTCCATGCATATGACCCTAAACTATTTAAAAGTCCCTTATGTATGGAAAGATGTTAAACTACATAATCATCAAAGGTCCTGTAAGACCTTAAACTGTACTTATGTCTAGCATGACACTAAACTGTAGAAAAAAAATCCCAAATGCGTCCAACATGACGTAAATGGTGTGTTATTTTGTCCTTACTGCATGACATTAAACTGCACAGTCCCCCTTTTTGTCCAACATGACGTTAAACTATATTGTCCCCATCGTCCTAACTACATGATGCTAAACTGTACAGAAATTTCTTGATACGTCCTACATGACATTAAATTGTATTTTGTCCTTGCTACATGACATTAAACTGTGCAACACCAATAGTCCTAACTGCAAGACTTTAAACTGCATAGTCCCTTTATATGTCCTACATGACATTAAACTATGCATCGTTAAGGTTGTTGTTACCTCTTGTTTCTCACACTGAGTATGACTCACGTGAGCTTAGAGAAAACCTCAACCTTAATGCTCTCTTTGGGCCGCTAACCATGTATAAGTCCCAACAACATTTTTTTAGGTCGTTGTCCCCAAGAACAACTTGATTATTAATTCATTCTTTAATTGAACTACATGGACTTTGATCCTTGCCTTCCAGGCTGGGTACGTAGGAAACCTCCCAGGGTTCAAGCCCAAAAACAATCTCTTCACATCAGTTCACCACCATCTCATATGATTTTGATTCATGAAACCGCCCCTAGAATCAATATCTTTACATTGATTCACTTTCGTCCTTGTTATATGACATTAAACTATGCGACACTTTTGTCCGGTATGACAATAAACTACAATACTCTTTGATTTCCTCATTTGAGAGGGAACCATTATTTAC
Source organism: Viscum album (assembly GCA_963277665.1). Taxonomy (NCBI): domain Eukaryota; kingdom Viridiplantae; phylum Streptophyta; class Magnoliopsida; order Santalales; family Viscaceae; genus Viscum; species Viscum album. Next base: position 1,997,752,068 of record OY728136.1, read on the forward strand.
ATTGATTTTTCAATCATGTTTCATTTCAAAGGACTACGTGCATACATGGTAATGCCTAAACTTTTTATCTCGGGTTAAACCATCATTGCACTAAAATCCCCTTTCACCCTTCACATGTACGAAACAAATTTGTACATAGGGTAGTTTTAAAAATACGTGGGCTTGATTCCCATCCTTATGGGATACGTAGGAACGTTCGAGTATCCCTCGAATCCAGCCCCAAGTCTTTTTAGGCCTAACCCCAAATTTCACTTTCAGTCCCTTGGCTGAAAAGTCCTCATGAAAACACACACTATGTATTCATTATTATGGTCCAAACTCTATGAACCTAAACTAAGATCTCTCATACTTTCGTCCTGCACGACGTTAAACTGCATCTCAAGAACTACGTATGGCTTGATTCTCATTCTTATGAGATACGTAGTGAAGTCCAAAATTTCAATTCAGGACCCAGCCATAACATGATTATGGTTATTATTGACCTATGTATCTCTATATACATTGGACAATACCCATATTTATGTGTTATAATCCTAACCTTAAATATTTTCAGATCTTCATAACCCTTTTCATGACTTTTAGTCACAAAAATGTCAAACTTCTGAGAATTCTTTTGCCTGACTATGCAGTACGTGCCCATAGGAGGCCTTGAATAAACAGTCCACATAACAGACTTGTTAGCCAAAATATACTATTTTATTTAACTATGCATCCAATGCCCTTAGGTGGACCTTCATAATTCAACCCCCTAACGGGTTTTTCAGATAGTGGTAACTTCATTTTTGGGAAGAATGCCTCTTTTTTCCTTATTTGTCTTAAATGACAGTATGTAGGGATCCACAAAAAATAGCCATCCTTAACATATTTGTCCCATATCCTTTTTCAAGATCTGAAAGTATTTAAGTCTATAGCTTATATTCTCCTTCCCTATGTTTGGGTCAGACCTTCGTAGGAGTAATATTCATCCAGTTCTTTGATAATCTCATTTGGAAATATCTTTTCCATATTCAAGTACCTATTTCCATAAAGAAAACTCTATACTTTGGAAGATTTGAATCTCCATAAACTTTCACTGGCTTTTAGCACTAGGAAAGTAAATTTATGAGAGTTCTTTTTGCCTGACTATGCAGCATGTGCCCATAGGTGGCCTTTCATAAACAGTCTACATAACAGACTTGTTAGCCAAAAGATACTATTTTATTTAACTATGCAGCCAATGCCCTTAGGTGGCCCTGCATAATTCAACCCCCTAACGGGTTTGTTAAATAATGTTAACTTCATTCTTGGAAACTACTTCTTCTAATTCCTTTTAGCTCTTTTTCATATCATTACTCATATTCAAATATTCTTAAGTCATAGATTACATATTTTCCATCATACTTGAGTATGGTAGTATGTTTTCAGATGAATTTTCAAGGAATTGTGTCAATTCTAATCCATTTCGGTCAAAGCTATTTTGACCTTAAACATTAGCCCCTTTATGTCCGACATGCATGACTTTAAACTGCCCACAAAAGACAAAGGAACTATGAATAAAAGTCAAGTTCCAGCTCACTAAACATACATTCTGTATGATTTAGGTAATATTGAGAAATTAAAAGATTCAAAGTTTATAGGGTTATTTGTAATAATCCTAGTAAAAATCAAACTATGCTTACTAGGTCCATTGGCTTAAATAAATTTGAAGTAGGTAGTGAAAGAATGCAGGTACAAATGATTGAAGATGAAAGTGTTTTTCATTGATACACAGGAGATAGAAGGACATCCACAGACTGGAGTCTCTTCTCTTTTTCAAGAATTACAAAATACTATCAACATAAGTCTTCATTTGATGTACAACATCTTGAGATTTATCAGCAGTTACTTGAAGCTCGTGCACTTGACTAGCTTCACTCTTTTCAGCTTGATAAAGTGCCTTCTTAGCATCTGCAATGGATTTCATGCCATTCATATGAGTTTCATCCAATGATTTATTAAGCTGATCAAGTTCCCCAATAACAGCATCTAACTGTTGTTGGAGTTGCACCTGCTGGACGACTTTTTCTTTGATTTTATGCTTCAGCTCCTTCATCTTGGCAGCATAATCAGCTTCAGCTTGGGATACCACAGCCTCAAATTCACCTATGTTGACTGACAGTTTTACTCTGATCAAATCTTCGCGACTTTTTTGCGCCTTCTCTCTCATGAAAATGATCTGTTTCACCGTGGCATGGATCTTTTCATATCCAAAACCACCAAGTCCTAGTATAACAAATTGGGATGAAAATCGAGGCATTTTCGATGGTAGCTCTTCTAAAGGCACCCCAGATATGATGTTCCATATGTTGTTCCATGCCTTATGTCGTGAAAAGCTGAACGCTTTAAGCATCTCTGGATCTAATTCAACATCATCGCCAGAGGGGGGCATGTAATATAGAATTAATGCACTTAAAGAAGTGCCCTGTCCTGCTTTTCCCCCCCTGATTTGTGCTTCTTCACTTTCAATTCCCGTTGGAACAGAGGCTGAGGTCTCACCTCCGGACCTAGTCATTGCAATTGATGGCCCTGCATGATTAATTGAAAGATTTAGTTAGCTTCAAAGGATAACAAAAGAATAGATTGTCTTACGAATAAAGTACAATCACAAATATTGTTATCCCTTACCCAAGGATGGTTTAGCAACCTGAGAAGACTTCTCCCCATCTTTCCCGGTCTCAAAAGGATTTTCAAGATGGGTCTCAGGAGGGTTTATTGGGTTTAGCTATACTTGAGCTAATGTTTCTGCAATGGTAGGGTTGACATCAATGTCCACACCCTCTTCAGGCATTGGAAGTTCAGCAGCTTCTACGGATGAAACTGCATATTATTTTCAGTCATGGTTAGAAGTGTAAATTTTTTAAAAACATTTTGGGAGAAGGGTAGCACTCACACCCAAGGTCTTCTAAATCACATGACAACTTAGCATGATCATAAAATTCTTCGAAAGTCATTCCTTGATTCATCATTTCATCCAATGATATTTCAGAATCCTGGTTAGTCTCACCAGTGGGAGCATTTGCTACATCTTCTTGCTGACTTATGTCCTGCAACCCCTGACCCTGGACAGCATCTTCAGCAGCAGGAGGGATACTGGGAATGGATGCTAGCTCTTCTCCCGGAGAAACCAAGTCAGCTTGGGTCTGTGATCGTTCTACAGCACCCTCCACAGCCTTTGAAGGAGGGTCAGTCCCTTCCCTCAAGGGGGAAATTGAAGAAACCCCTGCAATCCTCAGAAATATGAATAACCATGTGATTATGAGTATAAAATCATGATTATTCGAAGGACTTACCGCTACTAATGAAGCATTTATCTGTGGATTTCCTCCTTCGTTGCCTTTTCTTCTTTTGTTTTTTCGGAGTATCAGTAGTCTCCCTTATTGGCACTTGGATTGGAGAATGGAAGGCTATGTCCAGCGCCTCATTCATGGCCTGCTGGCCTGGAGATATCTTGCCTGGTTCATGAGGAGAATCAGCAACAGCCCCGATAGCAGTACCACCAAGGCTATACTGTGGCGAAGGAACCCCAGTTCCTTTCTTTGTAAGCTGTGAGATGAAGAAAATAACTTCTTTAAGTAACAAAGCTTAAACTGAAATCAAGTTGCAAAGCAAATAAGGAAAGAAAACTTACATCTTTAGGAGCCACGTAATCTTTCCATTCCTCATCTCCAGAACCACAAGCCCCCTCAGTGGCGCCACGATCAATCATTTCCTTCACCCGCCTAGTGATAGGAACAGAGTCATCAGTGGAATATATGAGCATTTCCAGCTCTCTGATGTAAGCTCGCACTTCATTGGGGTTATCTTCGTATTGAAGATTTTTAGAAGCCATAAGATTTCCTATTCCAGGAAGTTGTAGGCCCTCACACAAATCCAGCTAGGCTGTCTCAGTACCACAGTATAAGCCCTGTCATAGCTGAACAACCTCTGGTCTTAGATATGAAGGCTGTGAGGAAGGTCCTACAATTTTTGATTTTAATTTCTTCCCAGCTTCTGCAGCTACAGATAGAGAATAAGAAAGTAAGACTTATTGCTTTATGAAGTAGCAGTGATTAAAATTACTACAATGAAACAACTCACCAGGAGTTGATGGAGTGGGTCTTTTAATTATGGCCGGAGGATTATATTGGGCACGAAACCTCTTTGCTGCCGGTTGTGCCTCATCATCCCCATCATGATAATCTGGTGAATCAGTTCTAGAAGAGGAGTCTGTTGAACCAATTTCAGGTGAGGAAGCATCACCTTCATGAGGAAGGGTTTCTTTCTCTATAGTCCTCTTCCTCTTTCCCACTTGATATACTGTGTGATTCAATATCCCTTTGGGGTATGATGCTACCCAGTGTTCGGCATAATATGTAGTCAAATTATGTGCCGCTTTTTCAACTGGTAGATCAAATACTGCCCCAGTCTTCTCTCTTGATGTCAGTAGCCATAGTTGTCGAGCAACCATTAGATGTTTCTCTAACCTGACATGTACCAGAGGGGATACAACAATCTGTTGCATACATTTGAATTGGTGTGCAAATATATATGGAGCATAGGCCTCACATATGATTTCTCCATCAATCCTGGCTACTAACACACCATCCCTGCAAGCTAGCATGTATGCCCTCAAATCCAAATGGGCTGTCCCATCATCAACAAACTGCCCGGATGGCGGAATTCCATAGGTAAAGAAATTTAATTCCTTAAACATGCCCGACCTCACTTTCATGTCATAACCATTAACATCTAATGGAGCAATTCCAGAGAATGATTGCACTAACGGTCTGAAGGAGCTTCCAGGAATTTGTAATCCATTCTGTACATTGTAAGTCCTGAAGTGAGTGGCGATCCATCCCCACAAAACCTGGAATGGTCCCACTATTCTTAAAGGAGATTTACCCATGAAGACATGAAGTAAAATCCTGTGAATCTTTGCTAAAATGGGGGTAGCTAACCCAACCATTTTTCCCTCATCCAACTTTTCCGCAATGACGAAGGTCCCTGGCCTAACACCTCCCTTCGAATCCCTGACCGACAAGAGATAAACACTGAGCCACATTGCCAAGAAACCCGCCAGACGAGTTTTCTTTTGAATTCTTTGATTTACTTCATATCCTCACTTTTCAAACTCTCCTGCTTCTAGAGTTGGCCAGAATGTGCCAGGAGCTCCTCTCTTCTCAGGTTTTGGATAGGTGGTAGGACGTTTGGGCCTGGTATACTTGGATTTATTTTTCTTGGATCCTTTTTCTTTTGGCTCCATCTCTTTCTTCTCAATAAGAAACACATTCATCCATTCTTCCGGATTAATATCTTTTCTAAAATGAGTTAATGAGGTCTCTGAACTCTTGAGCCTATGGAAGATCTTAAACAATTCTCGAGCTAAAGCAGGAGTCTTCTCTGAATCATTCCAAGTCACCTTGGGAGGAATGAATTCATCATACATATCACCCAAAATTGGAGCCCTTGAGATCTTGTGGACATCCCACAAACTGATACCTACTTCTCCATGAGTCAGATGGAAAGAATTAGTTTCTAGGCTCCAGTGGATGAGTATCTCTGGAACGAAGTTATCATGTCTGTAAACATATGTTTGCCCAACCCAGACAACTTCGTATATTGAAGCTCTCTTTAGATCCTTGATAAACTCTGCGTAGGTATGTTGCACCCAGTATTCCCACATCCAAGTTGGCTTCACACATCCCCCAGGACGGAAGTCCCAAATTTTCTTCCAGCCTTTGGATTGATCCATCTGAGCATTTCGGAAGATCGAAGGATGACAATGTGGTTGAAGCTCAGGTGTATGTTTTTTCAGATCTGCTGTGCAAGGGCTATGATGCATCACATAGGCCTTCTCCACTGTTCCATCATTTATAAATACTCCTCCACCTAAGATATTTGCTGAAGAAAAGTTTATATAATTCTGAAACCACGAAAATGGAAGATAATTCTTTACTTCTGGAATAGTGACTTCTTGTAGATGACCATAGCCATACAAATGTAGATAAGTGCTTTGAGGAAAGTTGAGATGATATTTTTTCAGATACTTAGCCAAATTCGGAAGAGTGATATCTTTGAAAGTATAATAATCATGGCCAATGATGATCATCATATCATCTATCCGCTTGCTAGCCAGTTCATCAATTAATCCGGGTCTAAGAGCCATTAATTCTGCACAAAAGTTGAATAAATTAATTCATAAATGGATTGATTTTCCACAAACTTTGTGAAAGAAATCAAAAAAATGGCTAAGGCATTAAGGCGCGCAAGTATGGAGATGTCGCGCAAGTGTTACATGTGCCGCGCAATTTTTTGTCACGCATGTATCACCGCGCAAGTCCTATTACCTAGAGAGTAGCGCAGCGGCGAGGAAACATTGGAAAAAAGAGACTTGCGTGGCGAAGATAGCTTGCGCGGCGAGAGCTCGAGAAATTCGAGATCAGATGCTATACGCGGCCAAAGATGTGTATTTATAGGCTAGGAAGCCTATCTGCGCGCCGTACAGAGTGCGCTCAAAGCCTGCGCGACGCAAACTTACGCGCCGCCCTCTGTACCCTGAAGACTTGCGCGCCCCTTTTTCTTTGGATGTCTGCGATTTCCTCAGAGTCAAATCCTCATTTCTTTCGGATCCAACTCTGAGGGGGGACTTTTGTTGACGCTCCTTTCATCACAGAATCTAAAGATCGGAAAAGGGGAATATATGAGCACAAAGTGATTCAGCCTTTGAAGAAAACATCAAAAATCGACAAAGGGATGAACAAGGAAAACTTTTCCCATAGGCCACGCAAGTTTCCTCATGGTTGCACAAGTGGACTTGCGCGACGCACCTTGGAGCGCAAGTGACTTGCGCGACCTAATTGATAACCGCCCGGTAACCGCCTGGGGTCTTCTTCTGCCTATAAATAGACCCTGTGGGCCCCCCATTCGATAGGATCTTTTTTTTCAGAAACTTGGATTGAAGCTCCCGAAGCCCAAGTCTCTTTTCAAAGCTTTCAGAACACTTCTAAGGTAATTTATTACCTAGAACGGAAGATCTAAAGAGAGGGAGTAAGGCCTAAGTGTTGAAACTCATCAACACTTGCGCGCCTGAGTGGTCAGCCCTTAAGGGAAGTGGTCACACTTGCACGCTGCCTTACTCCTTCGATAGAACTTGCGCGTCCCTTTTTTGGAAGAACCTCAAGAGGATTCTAAAGGCTTTAATGAAGAGTCGCTCAAGTATTTCAAATGCTGGTTGAATATCGCGCAAGTACCCACCATGTCGTGCAGGTATACCTGCGCGACCAATACTTGTGCGCCGCCGCAGTACCTGCGCGCCTTCCAAGACTTGCACGCCCCTTCCTTTTTTGGTGCCTTTCTTTCCCATTTCACCCCTCTTAAGCCATTACACCTTTCCTTTTCAAGATTCAGTCTTCAAGACACTCTTCAAATCCATTTATGGCATGATTTCTTGATTTGACTTCCTTATCTGAAAGGAATTCTGTGGAATATCTCTCAAAACCTAGTGATTTAAATATCTTTATGTCACCAAATATGGAGAGTTCATTCATTCAACCTCATACTTTAAGATGAGAGAATACTTAACCGGGGTCTCCTTTTTAGGAATAATCCCCATTCATAAGTCTTAAATATGGGAATCCTCCTCAGGAGTAAGCCCCAAATTCTTAAAATTCCCAAATCTGGGCATCCTCCTCAGGAGTAAGCCCCAAACCTTAATCCCTTAACCTGGGTCTACTTTTCAGGAATAAGTCCCAGTCATAATCTTGGGCTTCCTTTTTAGGAGTAAGCCCCAAGTCCCCTAACCTGGGCCTCCTTTTCAGGAATAAGTCCCAGTCATAATTATGGGCATCCTTCTTAGGAGTAATCCCCAGATACTCTAATTTGGGCTTCCTTTTCAGGAGTAAGCCCCAAGTCCCTTAATATTTGGGCATCCTTCTTAGGAGTAAGCCCCAGATCCTCTAATTTGGGCTTCCTTTTCAGGAATAAGCCCCAAGTCCCTTAAATTCTCTTTAACCAGTCCTAATTTACGTTTGATCTGGGATTCCTTCTTAGGAGTAAAACCCAGTTATCAATCCTCTCCTAATTTGGGTTTCCTTTTCAGGAATAAGTCCCAAGTTAGAGTATTCAAATCTCCATGAAGCACATATACCTTTATGGACCCTGTTCCTGGATTTTCTCCCTAAAGTAAATCCTAACCTTTATTTATCTAGGTAGTCATATATACATAAGCCCCAAACCATTTCTTATGATTACATTTTTCATGGCCAAATTGTCTATTTTATTACCAATACCTCTTGTTTCTCACACCGAGCATGAATCACACGAGCTTAGAGAGTAAAAGTAATTATGACATCCTTCTTTGAGCCATCAATCATAAACATTATACTCCCTTATTCGAACTACGTGGGTTATGATTCCTTTTCCAAAACAAAGGATATGTAGGTAGCCCATCTATGGGTTTGATCCCAACTCTGAAATAATTCATGTCCTTATGAATGACAATAAACTTCAAGTGCCCCACTGAGTGGCTTTAAAACCAGCCTGGTCATCATAATGACCAAGAGACTTTTATATAAATGTTTTGAAGGATACCATTGACCAAGAATCTCTAAATAGATATAGATGATTCTCTATTGATGAAGAACCTCGAATACATATAAAAGATTCTCTAAATTTTTTACATATTTAATCATTGATTGTCAAAACTGAAGGAAAAGCTCATTTTATACTTGGTAATGTAATAAGGATTCATGAACATAACTTAAATCTATAAAGAGAGTCCCGGAATAGACAATAATTCCCCTCAAAAAGGTGTGATGAGTCCGACCTCCCATCATCTTGACCAATGCAAATTCCTAAGCCTTATCAGTGCACAAGCTAATGAGCGCCTAACTTTGGAAAGTAGGTCCAAATGGATGTGGAATCATTGGATGTTTCCGGTTCTACGAACAAACCCGTTAGAAACCGATCGGAACGTTTGAATCTCCCATCCAGGAGGTCATCCCCGAATTCTGAGGGAAACATTGGTTTTTGGTGAGTACAAATGGTGTTAGGCGATGTTGAGTGGTGGAGTAGGAGATGAGAGTGTGTCTGAGTATAGTGGAACATTGACGAAGTAGAATAGTGGTGTTTTTACAAGTTATGAACAGTTCCACCATAGGCGAGCCCCATATCAAAGTTTCAGGCATTTTGGCAGTTATATATATAAAAATAATTGGCAAGAGCAGCTCACAATTCCAAGGAAATAGAGGATCGATGCCCATATACACCTCACATAATTAAAATGGGTTTTGGCAATATGCATGGCCCGTACAAGCCTTACCCCACACGCTCTATGGGATCCTCTCTGCATAGCTTGCTCTCCTCTCCTACTGCTCAGTGGGATCTCCTAAGGGGATTTATTGGCTAGGTGGCCCATCTTGGTCTAGTTATATGGCATGAAATCCCTCTTGTTTAGGGTTAGATAAGTTCCCCTTATTTTTTCACCTATAAATAAATCCTTGTCAAACACTTATTAATATTTCTACCAAAATTTCTCAAGTGAATATTAAAGATTAAAAATTAACTTTTTTATTAATTTTAATCCATATTATTTATTCTAATGTAATTCCCCATATTTTAATAAAACATTTAATTAGATGGTAATATTGATAAAAATAAATTTAAAATCATTAGAAAATTTTGAAATTTTTTTATGAAAAAATGACTGCAGTAGGTGGCTTCTTTTCATGAATTACTTGGAAAATAGTAAGTTTCCATGTGTTAGTAAGCATGTTTTTCTCTCCACCTTTGAATACCTCCCATGATTTTCAATTTTCTATCTTCTAATATCCCACATTATCTTGTTTCAGTCCTCTTATTTTAATTTAATGCAATTGGTCAAATGAGACATGGAGGTATTTTAATGAATAAAAATATTACGGGTTATGTGTCATATCATAAAAAACCTAACACATTGTGACTATATTTTTTTCTTCAAAATTTTTAATGGATAAGACCATTATATATGCGTGGATGAAACTTATGCATCATGATCCTCTTATTATTTATAAATAAGTATAATAATATTATGTATCCTAAAATTTATTTTTACATATTGGGCATATCTTTCTAGCAGAAAAGGGATTGAATTTTATATATCAGTTTATCTTGGATGAAATTATCTCCATTGGGAAAGACATTGAATTTTATATATGGGTATATCCATTGGGTTACTTTTATATACCAAGTGTTTCTCAAGAATTTTTAATATTTATAGTCTACAAATCCAAAAAAATCTTATGTATGAGCCAAGGAATCTTATGTATCTTAGGGAAGACTGAATTTTCAATTCTATAGAAAAAGAATTTATTCTTATATAAGTGATATAGCCACCAGTTAATCTTACATATCATAGTGGTGAATTTTAAATATCATAGTCCTTTGTCATTTTTATGCAATAAATTCATTGTATTGATTCTTATATAGCTTCCTATCAACATTGAGTTTCCTTACACAACTATATTTTTCCCATCATTCATATAAAATAACCCAAATTTTCTATTAATCACACATGAATTCAAAAGTATCCTTTTAATCACATGTGAGTATTTATTCTCACATATGATTAACTATTTAATCCATAAAATCAACCAAAAATCAATTTGAAAGATATTTCCATGAAAATTAATTATAGAATATTAATAAAATTAAAAAATTCCTGAAATTAATTTTTTAATAATAAACCCAAAAATAAACCTATAAACTAAATATGTGATAATTACCCTTAAAATATCAAAATATTGGAAATTATATCATTGAATTACAAATAAAAAATAATTAAAATATATTATATATTAATCCCCATATACTTAAAAAATTTCACTCCAAAGAAATCATTTAATACCAAGGTAAAATTATATTTCTCAAGAAAAATTTGTATTTTTTTAATTCTCAAATATTTTGACCTATAATTATTTGTACATGGATTTACAATCCATAATTCCTCATCATACATGAAAAATAAATTCAATTTTTTACTAGTACATATGTGTATTTTTAACCCACATTTCAAGAAATATATCTTACTTCACTCAAGGAATTTTAAAGAAGAATTTTCTCATTATAAAGTGATTGTATGATTTTTGTATGCTTGTTTTCATCTAAAATATCTAGTTTATAGAGACATAATGATAAATCAATCATGAGGTCTTGAAATGGGTTTTTCTATGGGTTATGGTGGGTGGTTCAGATGTGAAAACCTTAGAAGAAAAATGATAATGTTGTCTCTTTAAATAACTATGCATAATTAAAAAAGTGGGACACTCAATGTTACACACCACAAAAATCCCATTAAATTAATTAATACAGCCTATAATTTCCCATTTCATGATATATTTCTATAAATTAGTGTAAAGTAGTGAATGATACTTCCTCTTCTCTCCATTTTTTTTAATATTTTTAAATTTTTATGACACTTTTTTATTTTTTATTTTTATCATAGATTTTTGTCATTTCAATTTTTTTATAGAGAGAAAGTGGTTAGTGATGTATTATAATGAATTATGTAAGACTTATTTCCTAAAAAAATGATGGTACACCCAAAGCATCTTTCCAACGATAAAAAAATCGCACCCTTAAATCACATAAATAACCCGTCCTATCCAAACTTGTTTCTTATGTAAACATGTAAAGTACTCAAGTGTAGGGTAGGTGGGGATAATAAACTTGTAATGTGACTAAATAGTATGGAATTAATTGATTTTAAGGGGCTTAAAATTAATTTCATATGTAATAAAAGGATCAAAAGATATTGAATTTCAAAAGGTCTTTTCAAAATTGAACCTCAATCATTTTTAACACATTTTATGAACTCAAACAATTTTGAAATAGAAAAAAACTATAAGTTATAGATTTAATAACATACCATAATACTTTAAAGGAAAATATAAATGTAAAAAGATGTAAAATACGGTTACATACCTCTTGGTCTGGGAAAGACAATCATTAGACAACACTTGTGCACATGAGTAACACATTTGATCAAACATCCTTAATTGTTCAAATTAGAAATAAAGGAATAAAATATATACAGAAATTATTTAAATCTTTATATATTTATATCAAGTTGTTTTTAAAAAAATAATAAGAGTATTTTAATTTACCCATGCATTTGATTCAACTTATAACTCTCTAAAACCACCCCAAAAATTTGAAATAGAAACAAACATGATGGTATTAAAGCATGCCGGTACCAATCCCCCAAAAACTTAGACAAGTACCACAAAATTTTTAATTTAAACATGATAAAAACAATATTATACACACAATTTTAATTTGGAAGTAAAGAAAATAAGGTAAAAAGGAGTGATAAAACCTGAATTATTGGCAGTCACAACCTTGAGTTATTCTCTTTGCTACTTCCCACTATAATCCTAGAAGTAAAAGCATAATTAAATATAAGAAATTTTATTGAAAAAAAAATAAATGAAAATAATGGAAAAGGGTAGAAAAAGGATAAATCTTGGTTTAAATCCCCAAGTAGGTATTACATTTTTACTACCCCCAGTGAGGTAGTTAGATCTGTTATCCCTAATATAATGGTTGGTTGGATTTCTTTGACATAAATCACCACATTTCTTTCCTCCCACAGTGAATCCCTTTACACTCATTATAGAGGATCCCATGGTCTATGTTAGGAATATACATCCTCAATTTTATAAGGTAAAACTTACATGGTGGGGGTAGGAGTAGGTATGGGTCCTCCACTACTTGAAACACTATTTCTATGGCCTCTTACTCAACTTCCAATGCCTGAACATATAATGATAAATTAAAAGTTTCATCCTGGGGAAAGTTAGTGAAAATTTCAAGTTGAATAAAATAAAAATAGGATGTATTTAAATCTAAATTCCCCCTTTATATGATAAACTTATAACCCAGTATCTTCATGAAGGGACACATGGAACTATCCATTTACTCCATCTAATAAATGTTTAATGAATTCAAGGAGCTTCATTTGTTCCTAAATAAGAGAATATTCTTCTTTATCATTATTTATGTAAATTCACAAATTGTATGAATCTATAAGATCTAAATAGTGGGAGTTAGTAGTCAATTCATTTTTTATAAAATTATATATAAACGAGTTCAAGAAAAGATTATCTCTTTATGTTAGATTGAATTCAATTTTCTCTTTAATGGTAACTGACTCTTAGAAGTGTACTATTGGAGTGGGAGGTAGGTATTTAATATTATCTAAAATCTCTTCAAATATAACCACTCTAGTGGTATCTTTTATCAAATATATAAATAAATAGAGTGGAATTTATTTTTTTATTCAAATATAAGAGATTTATTTAACATTTCACCTTGTACATAATCATTCTAGAATGTGTTTAGGGTTTGTTGACCTCCCACATGCATTTAAAATGGTATGCATACTTCAAGAATCTATTATTGTAATTGTATATATAGGTTTAATATCAATTGTTCAAATTTTTCCTTATCGGCATCCTGAGGTCCTTCAACTTGAAAAATAAGTTTGGTACTATCTTCCTCCACTTGTTCATGTTCTTGTTTCCCAATTTTTGTTCATCAAATGGAAGGATATATTCAAATTTAAAATTAATTTGGTTACTCACTAATATTTTTTAACTGAGATTCTATTTTATCAATAATTACTTCTTCCTACACCAGAGAGTAATAGTTCCATACATAATATGGTTCTTTTTGAAAATTCATCATGGAAATATTTTTTAAATTATGTTTATGAAAATAATGGAAATGTATTTGAAAATTATGAAAGGAATAAAATGTGATTAATTGACTAGGTCCTTGAATATGTTTCTAGATTTTTGACACACCCAAAAAAGATGGTACAAAAAATAATATTTATTTTCCTAGTGCAACACAATGGATGAATAGGTTCTCTTCTAAAGGTGCCTATTTTGGATCACCCACTGTTCTCACCAATTCAGTATATTTTTTTTTATTTTTATATTTAATAAAACAAATGAAATATGAGGGTTTTAGACGTGGAATTAAAACATAAAATGAACATTCATGTAGATGTAGGAATTAATATTAGTTATAAAGTAGACACGCTGAAGAAAATCACCCTAAGTGAACCTTAATTGCCACTTTCTTAATTTCATGCCTACTTAATAATCACACTCCATAATATGTGAGGTCATTCTCTTCTACCCCAGTTATGAATATACACCATACCTAGAAATCACCAATCTCATCAAACATATACCTACTCCTTTATAAGAAAGCCTAAGGGATCCTCAATCAAGATAAAACCCAATCCCACCTTTATGGTATATAATCAAACCCATTTAATAATTAAACATAAAATATCCATCATATTCCATGATGATTGAGTTAAGTGAGTGAAAATAGTATAGAAGGAGAACTAAATACTAAGAGAACCATAGTGAGGAAACATTTTCATCTTTACCCAATACTAATTATCTTCAAAATATTTATCAACTCGAACTGAATCTAAAAAAGAAAAAATAATTTATAGTGGAAGGAAAAAATATTTAAATAGGAAACAGTAGGATCTAGGAGACATCTATAATAACCCTTCTCTTTATTGAATATTTAAACATGATTTATTACATAAAATTTCACTTAAGAAAACTCCGAGGATCGAGTGGTATAGTGTCTTGGAAAATTAGGAACATTACATAAAAGCTTAAAACATGAAATTAAACATCTTTATTCCAAACTTCTTTGACATGACCAACTCATTCCTTCATACTTAACACTGCATGGGATAACCTGAGGACATATGTAAGAAAGGGGTGAGATATAAAGACCAGTAAGGGAGTAAAAAAGGAATAACATTAAGAATAAAATACATGTTAGGAAATAGAAATATCAATGAATCATAAGATAAATATTAACATAAATTAATGATATAAAATGATTATCATAACATGTAAATGTGGAAACGACATACAAAATGATATTAGCATGAGCTAAGGCTCATTGAACATGGATTAGCATGAGTAAACCATAATTGAACATGAATTAGCATGAGTAAAACCTCATTTCACATGGATTATCATTATTAAAACCTCATTGACCATGGTTTATCATGATACTAAACATTACCTAATGCATTAGAGTGCTATCAGGGTGCACCCTTCATAAACATTTCATTTCATGCATAAGTATGCTACATTGATCATATAACATGGAATCATTCAACATCATAAATTATTCCACGATTAAGTAATGTGGAATAAAAAAATGTAATTACCATTCAATAATTATATGTGAATAAAGGTGAATACCCTTGATAGAGAAATGGGTATGGTATTCACTACATGATGATTTTTGTCTTGAAAAATCATAGTGCAATTTCGGCAGCATAACATCGTCATATGGAAATTTATAAGTTGTGTTAATGAGATAGAAAGGGGTAACTAATAATTTATACATGAGATAGAAAGTTAGGGGATCATGGAATATAATATCCCAACATATGAAATAAAATATAGATGCATAATATGGGAGAAATACTTGAATGGAAATAAGAAGAGAGAAATCCCTTGCGGAATTTCGGCATGGTAACAGGTGTACACGGAAGGAATTAATGAAAGATAAAGTGGAATATCACAATTTAAACATAAAGAGGGAAGTATGGGGGATGTTTTAAATCATACACTAACATTTTTAATTGAAATTAAAAGGGTATTACAACATAAAGAAACTTGGATAAAAATGAGAAAGGAAGGAATCCCTTACAAAAATTCATCATGGTAATGAGTGCACATAAGGGTTCATAAGAGAAATAAATGAGAATGAAAGGGTATCCCATAATTTATACATCATATTTTCAGTAATTATGATATTTAGTAACATATCCCAACATAGTAATAAAATAAATTAAAAAACATAACATGAAAATAATGCTTGATAAAAGAGGAGGGTGGAAGATCCCTTACTTGGATGTGTGATACCAAAGGCTTGGGAGAGGCTTCTTGGGAGCTTGGGGGGGGGGCTTGGGAGGACTATAGGGAGTAAGAGGAAGAGGTTGGTCAATATAAAAATGGTTTGAGTGAAGATTAATGGGATATTGGGTGGGTTTATATAGGAAAGGAAATGGAATTCTTTATTATTTAGGTTTTGGACACTACACATTAAAATATTCAAAACCACAAAACATTCCACGGTTTTTGCCTATTTTTTATACAAAAGGGGAGTGGTATACAATATTTTATAATTACAAGGGCCTAAAATATTAAAATATTAGGTTTTCTTTTGTGGAGGTGAGTCACACTCTCAAGGAAATCATTTTAAAATGTTAAAATATTTTATAAGTTTTGGAGGGTCAACTAAGGCATTATAAAATCAATAAAACAAATATAAAATCAAATTATTTTAAAGGTAAAACATATATTGGAAGAATATACCTTTTATAGTATTTTATTACATTACTATTGGGTCATTCTGATGTCATAAAACACATTATATATTTATACGGTATTTAATTTTTACCCAAAAATTCGATTGTCTCAAAAAATTATGAAAAATTCACCATTGGATAATTTCAACATCATCATTACAAAAATAATATTCATTTTATCTAAATAATTTTCTAAATATATGAATTTTCACTTTTAAAATAAAAAGTGTCATTTATTGAAAATTGATGGGTTTTGACCAAAATAGTTTCCAAACCTTAATAAAAGTCACATTTGAATTCATAAAAATTATATGATAATTTATATTTAATAAAAATTATATAATAATAATATTTTATTAAATATTATTTATTCAAAAAATTCATTAATTCATCAAAATAAATTCTTTAAATAAAAATACAATTTCAGTTTTATCGTATAAAAATATAATTGTTATCAAACTGAATACTTAATCATTTATAGAATAAAAACAATAAGGAATAAATATAATCATCACTTATAATTAAAAGTAGTGTTCTTATAAAGCTATTGCAATAACATTATTAATAAAACCTTAGTTTAATATAATAATTTTTATATTTCGAAAAAGTACTATTTGACCTGAAAAGTCAATTTATTTAATTCATTATATTTTTAAGAAAAACTAATATCATAAAGGAATTGATGGAATATTAATTTTATTTATAAAAATTTATTACATAATAAGTAACTAATACCTTATTACATAACCCCTTGTAACACCCACGTAAGACCTAAGGGTAAGGTGTGCGTTGGTGACAGACTCTTGGGGCAGCTCGAATAACATCGCCTGAGTGATAATCTCTATTAAATTGAACTTATCCTATATGAAATTACATTCAAGCTTAACGTGTTGAAGATCAGCTTGGGCTTGGCCAAGAGCGAAGCCCAATGATGATACCTTCTTTCAAAGCTCTGAAAAATGAGAATCATACGGAGTGAGTCTACTGGATAATGCCATCCTCTTCTTTGTCTATGTCGAAATGATTCTTTTTAAAAAACCTTATATTTATATCAGTCATGTGATCACTGTTAAATGACTATATTATCAATGGTAATAATAATTAATAGTCATTTAAACCCAATAATAATAAAAAGAATAAAAAATAGTGCATGTATTTTTTAAAAGACATTAAAAGAATGAGAATTTTATTCATAAAAGATTGGGTTGTTACAAAATTCTCCCATTAGGAAATTTCACCCTCAAAATTTTATTTTCCCACACTAAAATAGATGAGGTTAACTTTACCTCATCAATTCCTCTAATTCCCACATTTCTTCTTCAAACTTGTGGTTTCACCATAACACCTTGATGAAGGAAATCATCTTATTTCATAGAACTTTTTCTCTACGATCTAAGATCTTAACTAGATTATCTTCATAGGAGAGGTAATTATCCAATGGTACCACCTATGGATTGAGTATGTGCGATGGGTCAGGTATATAATTCCTCAAGAGTGATACATGTAATACATCATGTACTTGAGATAAGTTCGGTGGGAGTGCTAGTCGATAGGCCACTGCTATAATGAGATCAAGGATCTCAAAAGGGCTAATGTACCTTGTAATAAGCTTTCCCTTATTATAAAATCTCATAACTCTATTCCATGGTTATATGCTTAGGAAAGCCGTATCTCTAACATCAAACTCTAGGTCTTGTCGATGATTGTAAGCATAGCTCTTTTGTCAACTCTGAGCAGCTTTAATGTGATACTGTATGGTCTTAACCTTCTCCACCATTTCTTCGACCATTTATATACCTAGAAGTTTTCACTCCCCAACTTCATCCCAATAAACCAGTGTTCTGCACCTCTTCCCATAAAGGGCTTCATAAGGATCAATTTTGATGCTTGAGTAGAAATTGTTGTTGTAAGAGAACTCAACTAGATTAAGATATTGATCCCATACTCTTTTTAAGTCCATTGATCATGCTCTCAACATTTCCTTAAGTGTTTGGGTAATCTGCTTAGATTGGCCATCAGTTTGAGAATGATAAGACGTACTGAAGTCCAGCTCATTATTCAGATCATTTTGGAGACTCTTCCAGAACTTAGAGGTGAATCTTGGATCTCGATCAGATACAATCAATAGTGTTACTCCATATAGCCTTACCACTTCTCTAATGTATATCCGTTCTAGTTGATCCAATGATAAATCCTCTATAATAACAATGAAGTGTGCAGTCTTTGTAAGAAGATCCACAACAACCCAGATAGCATTATTTCCTTTGGATGTCTTTGGAAGTCTAATGAAAAAGTCCATTGTGATGTTCTACCATTTCCATATTGGTATGGGTAATGGTTGCATTATTCCATTATACTTATAACTCTCAGCCTTCATTTGCTGACATACCAAGAACTTTTATGTATAATCAACGATCTCTTTCTTCATATTATCCCACCAATAATCTCTCATAGATCTCAATACATCTTTGTGATTATTGAGTGAATGGAGAAATTTTAACTATTTACATCATCCAAAAGTTATTTATTTAACTCTGGATTTGGTGGAACACATAGTCTTTACCAAAATCTCACAATTCCTTCTTCATTAATATTGAACTCTGAGGATTTTTTTTCCAGATAGTTTCTACTTTCTTTTGAATTCCCACACCATCCTTTTGAGCATCCTTTAACCTTTCCAAAAGAGATGGTTGAAAAATAATTTGTGAAAGTATTAATTATGTTCCATTATTTATGATTCCCATGTCCATATTTATCAAATATAAGAAGATTATATCCTTTTCAATTCTCATCAATGATAGAATTACTGGGTCCTTTCTACTTAGAGCATCTTCCACCTTGTTCACTTTCCCTGGGTGGTAATGGATTGAGTAGTCATAGTCTTTGATCAAATCTAAACATCTTCATTGGCACATATTAAACTATTTATGTGTGAATATATACTTGAGGCTTTTATGATTTGTATATATTTCACACTTCTACCCAAAGAGATAATGCCACCTGATGTTTAATGTAAAGATCACTTTCACCAACTCCAAATTATTCATGGGATAGTTTTTCTCATGAATTTTCAACTGCCTTGAGGCATAGGAAATGAATTTGTCTTTTTGACTCAAATTACATAAAAGGGAGAATTATAAAATATTCAAGAAGAAAATTCCCACAAACTTCAACATGTGATGCAATACTTATATAAGTTTTTCCCTAATGATTTAATATCATTTATTATGGGGACTCAATGTTATTAGAAAACATAAAATATATACTAATAGGATATGAATTGAAATACATTATGACATACACTAATTTTAAGTACTGGTTACATGTAATTCATTCATCATTATCCATATTAGCACAGGACTTCCCATGATCCCTTTATCAAGGAGGTTATTGATGCTCATCATGCTTCTCAGCCCTTGAAATAGACCATTGTCTTGGGTAATGCCAAAATTTACCAAATTTATATCATAGAACTATATTTGATGCCTTATATGTAACTTTGTTTCCATTTATCACATTATCTACTTTGGAATGGAAATTGGATAATTTGTGCCCTTTTTTCCAAACATAAAACATCTCCTAGTCTCTTTGTGAAATTTTCCTTGGTGCCTCTTTCCACACTTTCTGTACGAAAGAAATTGGGACTTCTTTCCCTTATCATCTTCATTATATGAACTTTTGTCAGATGACATCTTCCTATTCCTTGATGTCCTTGGGAATTCAATAAAGTACCAATTGTTAATCGTGATTTCTGATAGCAGGTTTAGCATAATCATGATATGTCCTACTTGAGATCCCATTTGATTGGGGATCTCATTGGGACATTCATCACATTGCCCTTCACATCGATTGTTAGCCCAATTACTCATATTACCATAAATTGGATAGAATAAAAGGAAAATTAGGGGTAATTATTTTAAATTATTAAACACATAAAGGGGAATTCAATGACAAAAAGGGATAACTTATAAATTACATTTATTTCCTTAACTTATGAATTTCTAGGTTTTAATCTAAGTTATCCAAAATCTACTTCCCAATATATATTCTTAGGGGAATTTTTTTATTCCCTTAATAAGAGTTCATACTAAGCTTATGAATTTAAAAAATCATATCCCCTAGGAGTGTTGAACCAAGAGTGCAGCAAAACCCATTTTCGTACACCAGTTCCCGTTCGAGTCTAGCTCAAAGCGGTGTTTTTTTGTTTTACCCCTAAATACATCTATACCAGAGCCATCTCTACTTGTTCATATACAGAAATGGATGTATTTTCTCGATAAAACACTTACTATATACTCAACAAAATTTAGGTACTATTTTCTTATACTCAGTCTTATCCCTAAGGATTTCACTATATTTTTAGAACCCTAATCAAAAAAATAACCAAACCTATCCTCTGATACCAACTATAACAACCCTGATCCTTATTATATATTTAAACATGATTTATTACATAAAATTGTACTTAATAAAACTTTGAGGATTGATAGGTCTAGTGTATTGGGAAATTAGAAACATTATATAACAACTTAAAACATGAAATATAACATCTTTATTTCAAACTTCTTTGACATGACCAACTCATTCCTTCATACTTAACACTGCATGGGATAACCTGAGGACATATATAAGAAAGGGGTGAGCTATACAGCCCAGTAAGGAAGTAAACAAGGAATAAAATGAAGAATACAATACATGTTAGGCAATAGGAATATCAATGGAGCATAAGAAAAACATTAACATAAAGGCATGATATAACATGATTATCATAACATGAAAATGTGGCAACGACATACAACATGATATTAGCATGAGCCAAGGCTCATTGCACATGGATTAGCATGAGTAAACCCTCATTGCAAATGAATTAGCATGAGTAAACCCTCATTTCACATGGATTATCATGAGTAAAACCTCACTTAACATGGAGTATCATGATACTAAACATTACCCAATAAATTAGAGCACTATTAGGGCACACCCTTCATAAACATTTCATGTCATGCATAAGTGTGCCACGTGGATTATATAACATGGAATCATTCAATATAATAAGTTATTAAAAGATTAAGGAATGTGGAATAAATACATGTAAGTTCCATTCAATAAATATATGTGCATAAAGGTGAACACCCTTGATAGATAAATAGGTATGATATTCACTACACAATGATTTTGGCTTGGAAAATCGTGGTGCAATTTCGGTAGCATAACGTCGTCATATGATGATTCATAAGTTGGGTTGAAGAGAGAGAAATGGGTACCTCAGAATTTTTACATGAAATATACAGTAAGGGGATCATGTAACATAATATCCAAACATATGAAATGGATTTTAGATGCATAATACGGGAGAAATACTTGAATGAAAATAAGAAGAGAGAAATCCCTTATGAAATTTCAGCATGGTAACAGGTGTACATGGAAATCATTAATGAGAGATAAAGTGGTCTATCATCAGTCAAAAATAAGGATGGAAGTATGGGGGATGTGTGAAATCATACCCCAATATTTTTAATTGAAATTAAAAGGGTATTACAATATAAAGAAACTTAGATAAAAATGAGAAAGGAAGGAATCCCTTACAAAAATTCGGCATGGTAACAGGTGCGTATAAGGGTTCATAAGAGGACTAAATGAGAGTGAAAGGGGATATAATAATTTATAAATCAAATTATAAGTATGTAGGATATTTATCACATATCCCAACATAGTAATAAAATAAATTAAAATAGATAACATGAAAATAATGCTTGATAAAAGAGGAGGGTAGAAGATCCCTTACTTGGATGTGTGATCCCAAAGGCTTGGGAGAGGCTTCTTGGGAGCATGGGGGAACCTTGGGAGGAATATAGGGAGTATGGGGCAGAGGGTGGTCAATATAAACATTGTTTGAGTGAAGAGTAATGGGAGATTGGGTGGGTTTATATCGGAAAGGAGATAGAATTCTTTATTATTTAGGTTTTGGACACTACACATTAAAATATTCAAAACCACAAACCATCCCATGATTTTTCCCATAGTTTCTACCAAAGAGGATTGGTATAAAATATTTTATAATTAAAAGGTCCTAAAATATTAAAATATTAGGCTTGATTATGTGGAGGTGAGTCACACTCTCTAGAGAATCATTTTAAAATGTTAAAATATTTTATAAGTTTTGGAGGGTCCACTAAGGCATTATAAAATTAATCAAACAAATATAAAATCACATTATTTAAAGGTAAAACATATATTGGAATAATAAATATTTTATAGTATTTTATTACATCACTATTGTGTCATTATGATGTCATAAAACACATTATATATTTATACGGTATTTAATTTTTACCCAAAAATTCAATTGTCTCAGAAAATTATGAAAAATTAACCATTGGATAATTTTGATGTCCTGATTTCAAAAATAATATTCATTTTATCTAAATAATTTTCTAAATATGTGAAATTTTTACTTTTAAAATAAAAACTGTCATTTATTGAAAATTGATGAGTTTTGACAAAAACAGTTTCCAAACCTTAATAAAAGTTACATTTGACTTCATAAAAATTACATGATCATTTATATTTAATAAAAATGATATAATAATAATATTTTATTAAATATTATTTATTCCAAAAATTCATTAATTCATCAAAATAAATTCTTTAATTAAAAATATAATTTTAGTTTTATCGTATAAAAATACAATTGTTATCAAACTGAATACTTAATCATTTATAGAGTAAAAAAAATAAGGAATAAATATAATCATAAATTATAATTAAAAGTAGTGTTCTTATAATAATATTATAATTACATTATTAATAAAAAATTAGTTTAATATAATAATTTATATATTTATAAAAAGTATCATTTTACCCAAAAAATCAATTTATCTAATTCATTATATTTTTAAGAAAAACAAATCTCATAAAGGTATTGATGGAATAAGACTTTTATTTATAATAATGGATTACACAATAAGTAACTAATACCTTATTACATAACCCCTTATAATACCCACATAAGACCTAAGGGTAAGGTGTGTGATTGTGACAGACTCTTGGGGCGGCTCAGATAACATCACCCAGGTGGTAATCTCTATTAACATGAAATTCTCCCATAGATGATTTCATTCAAGATTAACATGTTGAAGCTCAACTTGGGATTGGTTAAGAGTGAAGACTAGAGATGCTACCTCCTTTCTTAGCTACAAAAAATTAGCTTCGTATGGCCCGAGTCTATTGGATGAGAGCATCCTCTCCTTTATCTTTGTTGAAAAGATTATTTTTTTAAAAAACTTATATTTATATCAGTCATGTGATTAATATTAAATGGATATATTATCAATGGTAATGATACTTAACAGTCATTTAAACCCAATAATAATAAAAAGAATAAAAAATAGTGCATGTGTTTTTAATAAGGCATTAAAATAAAGGGAATTTTATTCATAAAAGATCGGGTTGTTACAACATCAGTGTACATGGTGTGGCTTCCTCACATTTATTATTCAGGAAATAGTAATCTTCCACACAATAAAAAATATGTTTTTTATCCACCTTTGAATTATTCCAATGATAATTAGTTTTCCATATTCAAATCTACCAAATGATCTTGTTTTTTTCTTCTACTTTTAATTTAATACATATAATAAAATGGGATATGAAGGTATTTTAGTGGATAAAAATATCACACTTTCTATGCCATGTCATGGAAGCTCTTCCACACTATAACTGAATTTGGTTTCTCAAATATTATTAAGAACACGACCTTTTACATATGAATGGATGAATCTTATATATCACAAGCCTCTTTGTTTATAAAATAAAGTATATAACTCTTATATATCCTCAAATTTACTTTTATGTATTGGATATATCATTATAGTGGAAAAGGGGTTGAATTTTATATATTGGTTTATCTTGGATGAAATTCTCTCTAGTGAAAAATGCATTGAATTTTATGTATGGGTATCTATTGGGTTACTTTTATGTAATTAGGGTATATTTTTACTTTTTTTTAAATTTCTAGTATGAAAATATAAATTTATAGACTTAAGATCAATGGACTCCTTCATATTTCAAGGAAGTATAACTTTTGACTTCTATGGTAAAGGATTTTATTCTTATGAATATGATGCAGCTATAGGTTACTCTTACATATCAGAGTGAACAATTTTATATAGAAATACCCTTTTTAATTTTTATACAATGACTTCAAAAAATTGATTCTTAAATATTTTCCTAGACATGATGAGTTTTCCTTACGTAGCTCTAGATTTTTCCCTTTATTCATACATAGTTATCCAAATTTCTTTTTAATTGTACATGAATTTAGAGTTTTATTTTTAATATCACACAAGACTTTATTCTCACATTTGATTAACTATTTAATTTAAAAAATAAACCAAAACTAAATTTAAAAGTCATGGCCATGATATTAATTATAGAATATTAATAAAATCAATAATTTCATAAAATTATTCCATTTTTATAATAAACCCCAAAATAAACCTATAAACTAAATTTGTGACAATTACCCTTAAAATATAAAAATGGTGGGAATTAAATCATTGAATATAAAAGTAAAAATAATGAAAATACATGCTTTGTGAGTTGGAAAAATAATCATGAATTCTATAGGAACATGGGAAACTTTCAAGGATCTTCGACATATTTTAATATAAATCATTAAGTCAGCACTATTTATAAACTTTTATAAGATTCAAATTCTTTTTCATGGATTTATTTTACCACAAAAATCCTTTTATTTCCATTATGAATTGATTCTCTTTTTTTTCTTTAGCATTCTTCTATCAATAATAACTTACATAGTCTATTTGCAATGATCCATGTTGTGTCCTATTCTCTAATATAGAATTAGTTTCTTCCCCTTGGAGTAACACCCTTCTTAGACTTATTGGGTGTATATTTATCAGCACTACTATTTTTCATATATCACAAGGATAAATAAATATCATTCTTCACTTGTTTCCTCCTTAGTTTTTATGGTCTTCTTTCTTTAAATTCTTTTGGTACATACTTAGTTGATTTGAACTATCATGCATATTCATAATGACCAATTTTATTTCAATTTCATTAGAGATTATCCAAACATCAAAATTTAATAAAGATATACTAATTCATTATGTTTACCTTCTTGTATCTTTCTTTAGCTCAACTTACCCCCTCTATGATACAAGATTTTAATGTATTCCAATGATTTTTATATTATGAAAACAATCAAAATCCTTGTACACAAAACTTCTACAATACCATCAGTAGCCAATAAATATTGTTCTTATCCTTTGAACATCAATCTATACAAATTTAATTTTTTTTTGTTTTTGTGTCATTACACCTTATTTGTGGAAATATTTTAATGTAAAACTTATATTTCTCATGATTCCATCCACATTTGATATAGTTTAGGGTTTATTTATCATTTTTATCAACCCATTTTTTCCAGAATTTGAATTAAAAGTTGCATAGTGCATGTAAATAGATTTAGTACAGATAATATTTTGTATAATAAATAGTATACTTTTCTTAGAGATTGTAATTTTTTTAATATTTTTTTATCCCAAATATTATTTCAACATGATAAATGTATTTTAACACAAATATCTCCCCCATATAAATATATAACATCAACAATTCTCTTAGTCTGTTGTGAATAATTAGCTTAAATAGTTTCTAGATCTCTCAATTTCACCTGAAGTTCAATACACTTCATATTAATAGTGTTCCTTTGATCTTCAATGACCATGACTCTTTCTTCTTATCTTCTCGACTTGATCTTGATGAATTTAGTTCCTATCTTGAAAAAAATAGTCAAGCTCCTTAATCTTATTTTATTTTTTTTATTTGAGAAATATTGACACCAATGATAAATATTGTCTTTTATTTTAACTAATGGATATTTGTTTACACCCTTTCAAGGATTCATATCACTCTTGAGTTTCTTTGGAAAATCCTTCTCAATTTTATATAATTTTTTTCAAGCTCCATATTCCATGTATTTTTTGTCTCTAGTTATTTGGTGATATTTTTTTCACACCAATTTTTTTTTGTGCCAAGTAATTTTACCTCATCTTAGATTCTTCCTCATGGTGGGTGATCTCCTCCTGAAAATATTTGAAAGAGAAATAAATAAAACCAAATATATATTTGGGTAGATCCAAAAATGTTTCCTCCAAGTAATAACTTTAATCATCATATTATTTATCATATAATTATACTAAAATATGATATTCTCCACATGTTCTTGGTTCACCCTTAGGAAAATTTTGAAAATATATTTTAGTATACTCTTCTTCCTAAAAAAAATTTAAATAAACTAAGGTGGAATTATTTTTAACATTATCAGTAGTGTATTTTCCATAATATGTTATTTATCCATGATATATGTGATTTATTCTTGATAATATCATATAAAATAAATAATTTCTTCCTCTTTTCTCAGAAAGTATTCCTTCTCCATTCTTCTCGTATCTTTCTTATTTCTGCTCTTTAAAGTATTGAAGGAGATAAAGTTTAAATTAGTAGTTGATTATTATTCTATAAGTATATATTTAATGAATAAATATATAAATTAAAACTCAAAACTTCAAGTCTTTATAATATTTTTAATCTAAATATATGGCTAATCTTTGCTATGTTACCAATTGTTGTTTTACCAGGATCGATACAACCACACTGGGGGGGTTGAATCTTTATGGTCCAATTTTACCAATTAAAACCTATTTATCTTCACCTATGCACCTATTAGGGTGAATGGATCACACTAAATCTTATTACCCTACATTTACATGTAAGTAATATAAAAAAGAAAGTAAAAAAACAAAGCACACAATTTTTTTACAAGTTTCACCTTTAATATGGATGACTATACCCCAGTGTATAATGGTTGTTATTCTACTCAAAAACTACTTATATTTTATTATAAAGAAGAAACATAGTCAAGGTTCTATCCTTAAACCTATATTCCTGACACAAACCAAGTTACATGAAATCACCAAATAACTATCTTTGGACACTAGCACCAGAAAGGTCTTCCTCCATAATAACTAGATTTTCCTATCTCCTTTGAAGTGTGATCAATAGGAATGATTGAGTCTCCATTGTACTAAATGAATCTAATATCCTTCATCGAGATTAAAAAATTATTCAAGGCTACCTATTGCACATAGAAATCATAAACCTATGTCACTATTCTTTAGTCCTTATGATATATAGAATTATAGGTTGATATTATCAATTCCTCTTCTTTGGATTGTATTATCTTTTATAAGATAATATGAACATCATCCTATATTTTTACTATATTATTATTATTATTCTTCAATTCACAGGGATTATTCCTTATAGAAATGTTTCTTCTCTCCTTTTATTCATCACACAATATATTCATATTATAACATGTAAGTATTTTATAAATTCTCTCAATATTATCATCTTATGCATATATATTCCTCATGAAAACATGAATTATATTATTTATATTATTAAAATATTTAAATATGGAAACATTTAAGATATAAAAACTCATGATTTTATTATTCAAATATCCATGATTTTATAATCATTAAATCTACACGAATACTCCCTTATTTATTTCACTAATTTAATTTAGTTAATGATTATAATTGAAATTGGTTGAGATAATATATTTAACTCCTTGAAAAAACTTATTTTTCTACATGATACTCCATAATTATCATTATATTCTTTGCTTTAAACTCTAATGATATCCAAATATCATTAATCTATAATGGAATGCATGTTTTCATTCACATGAATATTATTATAGTGAAATATTAACTAATGGAACGATCTTCTAAAAGAACCAAAATACATCAAATTTGATCAATAATCCTTACTCAACATCATGATATCTAATATATTGAAAGATCATAACAAGAATAATCCAGATTATTTCACCTGGAAAAAATCATTTGAAAAATTGATAAATCTTATATAGCTTCAGAGGGAATCTATGTATTCTTTGGAAAGTTAGACTTTAAATTTTATATATTCTAGAAAAACTTATGCATCAATTGGAAGATATTACACATAATCTAAGAGAAGTTATGAATCCTTTGTAAATTTAGAGTAAATATTATGTATAATCCAATAGATCTTATGTATGCTAACTATATTTTTTAACTTTATTCTTCGTATATTCTGTAACATCTCCCATTCTTTTTTATTCTAAATTATTTTCAGCCTAAAGAATTTTAATCACATATATCACAGATTACATAATGTTATTCTAACATAGACTATATTTTCATGGAGTTAATCTAACATAGTATTGGACTCAATATTTCATAGACCATGATGTCATGGTTTTAATCTAACACAACTCGAAATGAATCTTACATAATGATAAGTTATTTTTATGTTAGGACCATAGTGCCATAATTTTTTTTTCATATAACATGTTCCATAACTTTAATATTATATAGATTAATAAAACTATATTTAATCTCACATGATCCCTTCTAAAATTGACTTAATCCTATATAGAGTTAGAAAAATGGAGTAAATTATCAAACCCTTACAAAAATATTTAACTCAAATTCATTTCTAATGATTCTCAACTATTTTAAAATGACATTTGGAAATTATCAAATCCTTTATAAAAATATCAAATTAAAAATTATTCCCATCATGCGATAATTCAATTTTTAGTATTTAAATAAATATTTTACTACTAAAATAATCCTTAAATTTTCTCAATAATTATTATCAATAATTATAACTTAATCAATTACAATAATTTTAGAACCTATATCAGCTTAGTATTTAACTCTAATCATCATAAAAGACATATATCTATATGATATATTAATATTTAAGGTTGATAATAATAAAAATAGACCTTATAACTTTCCTCATTAACTCAGTTTCTCATTAATCGATTCATTATTCTTCATAGATACAAATTATTGATCAATATCTATGCTCTATGGAATTTTTCTCATATTAATAATCTTTGTGAATCTCTAAATAAATTAATAACCTTACTATAATAAAAATATTTATTATCAATACCTTAATCACTTATTATTTCTTATTTAAAATCTTCTTTTTTCCATGTAATAAACATGAGGTTACTTAAATCTTTAAGCTTCAAGTTGTTATCAAATTTTCTCATGTAGCATCCCGACCCCAAAAGCCTAGAGTTGGTTTATACTACCATTACATTGGTATGATTATAAGGAATCAAATCCTGAAGGATTGAAGAGTTTAGTAGTCTTGGTAAACTATATATATATAAGTCTTGAATTACAAATAAATGCACTAATTACAATATATATATTTTTTATTTCGAGGATAAATTTATTTCACATAGCATATCCTTGAATTTATTTCTTAGTATACTTATTAGATTCCTAGGTAAAGGAAAAAAGTAAGGGTGATCTCAAATACTCAGTATGGGTAAATTATATAGGAATAAATAATGAATCAACGAGAATAAAAATTATGACATGATAAATAATTGAACACACATAACATGTAATAAACAAACTAATAAGTGCATAAACAGTATGGAAATGTAATAAATATAAACACATGCCATTCAAATAACTAGATAAGTCAAAATCAATATGTTAAGGTAAAAAAATGAAACACATGACATTTAATCAATGAAATAATAATGAAATACATCCATAGATAAGTCGATGAAAAATATCATAGATAATAAATACTAAGTCAAAATGAAGGCCATGATTAAATATTGGACATCATGTATCTACACATGAACCATTTTACCATCCAAAACAATTTAAATATATGGTTAAAAACCTATCTATTCTACTTAGAAACAAACTTGAAGGGTTTTTCGCTGACTAATTTCTTTTCATGAGACTATCGATGCATAGAGGGGATTTCATTAACCAGTCCTAAACCTGTAGGGCTTACCTTAAACTGTCCCCAACCCATGACTTTCATGTACTAAGAATTCCTCACATCTAATGAACAATATACCTTTTCAAATATCCGTATTGAATAAAGGATATAAACTTATCAATATTTCCCAAATAATCAAATAAATTTCAAAGTAAACACTGTATGAAAAATGGTTTATGATTTAGGAAATAATTATATCCATGAAAAATGATATGCATATTTAGGGTAAATTCAATGTCAAATGATCATAGGAAAATGAATATTTCAAAGGGACTAAAAGGAATCAAGGAAGTGAATTTAAATACTATCCTTATCTAAATTAATTATAAACCATACATAGGAATAATAAGGATGGCATCAATATAACATATCCTAAGTGGATTAAAAATAAAGGGTTTTTTTATTGATGAATAGAAATATTATAAAAAGATATTTTAAAAAAATTCTTGAGGAAAATATCTTTTTGTTTTGAAAAAACTTTTCTTTGAAAACCAATTTTGAACACATTTTATTTAAAAATTAACCTTTTAAACTTGTAAAGTAAGCTTTTAAGAATTGACGGTGTGTAAATATGTATATTATGTATGAGGTAAAAAGAAAATTCCTTTTTCATGGTAAAATGGTTAGAAAATTCCATGTTTATAAAGTGATAAAAATATTCCTTTAAAAACATAGGTAAAAGATAAAAAGGTTAAAAATGTATTTAATAAATCATTTTAGAATGGTTAAAAACATTTTCAAAAACATTTTAATAAAACATTATTTTTAGAAGAAAACATGTTCTCCGTTTAATGAGATAAATTAAGTTAGGTTTTCTTAAAAAAAATTTCTAAAACATTTTGAGTACCAAAGAGTGGGAAAATGGTACTAATACTTGAAAAAGTCCATGAATAACCAGAGGATAAGAAAATGAAATGGTTTATTAGAAAACGATCAAAGAATTTCCTATGATGGAAATTCAAGTGTAAAAAATCCTGAACAAAATGATATTATAAAGTAAACCCTTGAAAAGATTATAATGCTGTAGTGAGAATCAACCAATGAGTAGATTATGTGTATCAATTGTAAATACACTTATATAAGTGGAAGTACACTAATATATATTCAAATTTATCATAAAAATAATCATAGAATATTAATTACAACAAGAAAGTAATATAACCAAATGAGAATAAATTAGGTTATGAAATTCTTTTCCACTTGGTAGATTTTAACTCAAATACCCTTATATGAAATAATTCAAATTGAAACTCAATATATCATGAAGAATGAATGAATCATGATATTAAATGAAAAATTGTAAGTATGTACACTATATATAAGAAATTAGGTGCACAATAATAAATTTAATTTTTTAAGAGAAATTTAACAATCACAAAAGTAAGTGACATTGCAAAGATAATCATTAAAATGTTCTTGAGGAGACTACTCTTTAAACATTCCAAAGTGTCCCATACCACTTTGAAAAATTTGAATCATAATATCCATGAAGGAATAACATTATTTGAAACTTATAATATCATTATAATAATTATATTCATGATATAAAATGTAAAATGGTAGTATATAAACCATATAAAATAAACTAGGTTCATAACAACAAATAAGTCTCAATGTAATGTAAATTGAGATAAAATCCATTACCTTGCATTTACTTTTGGGAAAAATTAATTTAAATTCCTGTATAAGGGTTTAAATAGTGTTACTAAATTGTTAAAAAACTATATTCATGTTTATAATATCATATATTATCTTCCTATAATATCTTATTACTCATTTGATAACAATCTTTCATTATTTTCACTATTTTAGGTTTTAATTACCTAGTTTGTCGAGTATGTTTGAACTTGTTAATTATTGTTTCTATAATGGTTTCATCATAAAAATAATGTAAAAAATGATGTAATTATCATATATATTTATTATATATGTATTTAGAACAATTTATAATATTTTTAGATAAGAAATGAAATTCACCATTCATGGAGACGGTAGGCTATACGTACGCATGACCACTACTTTGATTTCATTACTATTTTAAAATAATGAAAAGTAAATGATATATATGTATATTATAATTATAGTATAATAAATATTCCATATATGTCACATATATTTATTAAAATCATCCTTTATATATTCCATGTATAGTGTGAACGAGTCACATCACTTTTAGGGGGTGGTAGTCCACACTTCTACAAATGATGTTATCATATTTACAAAAAATGAAAAGCATAAATACATGAGTTATAAAATAATTAAATAAGTATAAATAAATTATAAATATCATATATAACATATATAAATAGATTTTCCATCATAATTACCAACCATGATAGGTGGTAGTTCATCATACGTATTAACGGTAAGTTCATTACCCATTAGATGGATGTGTGTGTAAGTGTAGGTAGAAAAATTAATATAAAAAAATATAAGTATATTTATTATACTGTTTTTATTATATAATAATAGAATAATAAGAGTTTATGGGGTGTATAATGGAAATAAAACTAAAGATCTTTAGGAAAGATGTTACCGTTTCTTTGGGTAACTCCTTTTAGTTTGCACCAAAGGAATTCATTGAATGGATTTATTACCAAGGTCAGGGTTATTGGTTTAGGGTAGGTATTTTTAGGATCTATTTTTTCAGATATTTTTCGATCCAAATTATCTTTATAGGTGTGAATAAGTGGGAGTCTTGAGTGCCTTTTTATAGTGGAGGAGGAGTGACACTCTTGTAAATTCCGGAAAAGGAAATTCCACCCATGTTTTTCCCATTGAAAGTGGCTCCCATAATGGTAAAAATTATATAAAAGGGAGTATAAGGTATAAATATGAACATAAAATAACTTTTGGACAAATTTCTAGGTCATTTTGACCCTTAATTTTATGGTTTAGTCCCTTATTAAGCTTATTTTCACCTTAATCGTTGTAATTAATATTAATTAATTTTACTAATATTTTTGGTAAAAAACTAAGTTTAACTTATTATAAATTATAAATTTTTATTATTCTAAATATTTAATTCATTTTTCAAATTCTAATCACAAAAGTGGCATAAATTAATTTAAATTTAATCTCGTAGATGGGTCGACAATGTAGGGGTTTAAAGTAAAAATTTCCAAAAGTTTGCCATGTTTTTATATTAAATTTAAAAGTGAAATTGATTCCAATGATCTAAATTAGATTAATTGATAAAAAATTTATCTAATTAAACTTTAAAACCAATTTAAAATATTATTTAACCTTATAAATAAATTATAAGAAAAAGATGTTTTGAATTAAAATTCACTATTTTTTATTATTCATTAAAATATGAAACTTCACAGAAAAATACAAAAAATTCAACCTAACATAATTTTTTATGTTTATATTTAAAATATTAAGTTTATTTTGACATATAATATTTATAAAATTTCTGAAAATTGGATTTAAAATAGGTTCTTCATTAAAAGGTAGTAAAAGTGCCTTAATAAAAATATATGATTTTATGTGTAATATTGAGTTCATTCTTATCCTATGATTATCAAATCTATTGGATGAATATATAAAATATTTTATTGAATAATATATATATATATATATTACATTAATATAATTCAATAATTGTAATTAATTCAATTTATTAGGATAAAACATCTTTGTGAGCATAAAAATAGTTTTCTATAAAATATTCAATTTATTTTCAATTGGTTCTTATATTCATTTCTAATTAATTTATAACTAATTAATTAGTTTTTTAAACCATATATTTTCATAAGTTATTTAATAATATTCATAATGACTATTTTATATATTATTATATTAAATAATAATATTTTAATAATATATCATTGTTTGATAAAACTCGGTCTTGCGTGAAACAGAAGACATTGAAGAAAATCATTATTGCATGTGATGTACACTAAATCAGTGTCACATGCATTGAAAGATATAAAATATATTTATTTTATTTTAAATAGTAAATATATTATAAATAATAGGGATATTATATCCCTTTACATGCTTGGTATTTTGTATTATACACGTTATCAAATACAATGTTCCTACTTTAGATTTTCGGTGCGTTACATTCTCCCCACCTTAATTAAATTGCATTCTTAAAATTTAAACTTGATCTTGATGATATATTGTTTGATATTTTCTATGTTTTAAATCTCACATGATGATAAGGTTTTGTAAAAAAGTCTCTAGAAAAGAGATAATGAGAAGTACAAAGGTTACATGGAATAACATATAACTAGGTCTCTAAGTATGAGAACATTAGTGGTAAGTAGAGATACATATATGGAGGAAAAGTGTAAATATTTATAGGGAGTGATTGAGGTCATCAATAAAAAACAAGTGAATTATCAATGTAAAGTTGAGGTCCTCAAAGACATAAATTCATGATGATCTAAAAGACCATCAATTCAACAAAAATTAAGGCATTATGACAACATTTTATTTCTAAATAATTTTCCTAATGTTGGGTAATTCTTTTACTGCCTAAGAATATAAGGAAATTTACTTACATGATATATTTATATAAATTCAATTTCATCATTTGGTTTTTCTTTGATCAATTTATAATTTATCCATTACTTCAATAAATAGATATCCAAAAATTAACTTTTGATGCCTAAAGCACTAAAATAAACATTTAACGAATTGTAAGGCCCATAAAAGAATGAAAAGTATTTACATTTGTTTATAACTATTCTCTAAATACAATATGGTTAAGATATTAATCTCTAAACCTAAAAATTTACACTACTGGTTAATCATTAATATTTATTCATCAATTTTTTTATCTAAAAACAATGACATATTAACCAGGACATTACGTAGGTTGGTGGTTGGCGTTAAACCCTTATCATCCTTCGGTCATGGGGTCAAGTCATACAGCCTTTCAAAATTTGATGGGTTTTCACCCAACATAAAAGTTTTCCTTTTCTAAAACCATATTGATATAATTTACAAAATAAATATGATGGACATCCTTGAAATAAGTTTAATCACTAAATAGGATTTTAACTATGGTTTTTAATACAATCTCAATACATAAATACTTCATCCATTTTATTTAAACATAGGTACTTCCTTGGTCTAAGGTTTATCCTAGGTTACTCATTTTTATTTTCTATTAATAATGATTTGTAAATAAAATCTAAATTATCCTAATTGTATCCCCCAGGAGTGTCAAACCAGGTGTACAGTAAGACCCATTGTCATGTACCAGGTTACGCCGATTCGGGGTCGACACACCTAGTCAGAGTTGTTACCCCTAGGTACATATGTGATAAAACCACGTCCAATTATAGTATCCATATAGAGATTTATTTCTATAAAAACCCACATAATATCTATATTTACAAAATTTTAGGATATTCTTCTCTAATTATCCTCAAATTTTACAGTAGGGATACGTTCTCTAATCTATGTTTTCCTAAATCCAATTCTCAAGGTTTATACTAAACTTCCTCTGATACCAACTATAGAACCCCAACCCCAGAATCCTAGATCCAGTGTCTACTACTATTACATTGGCATGATTACAAGGAATAAAATCCTGAAGGATCGAAGAGTTTAGTAGTCTTGGTAAACCAGATACATATATAAGTCTTGTATTATAAATAAATACACTAATTATAATATATTTTTTTCTTTCGAGGATAACTTTATTCCATCTATCATATCTTTTCATATATTTCTTAGTATACTTCTCGGATTCCTAGGGAAAGGAAACAAAATAAGGGTGAGTTCAAACACTCAGTAAAGGTAAAGTATAATTGAAGAAATAATGAATCAATGAGAATACTAATTATGGCATGGTAAATAAATGAACTCACATACCATGTAATCAAAAAACTAAGAAGTTCATAAAAAATATGTAAAGGTAATAACTAGAAACAAATTACATTCAAATAACTATATAAGGCGAAATCAATATGAAAATGTAAGAAACTAAAAAACATTTCATTTAATCAATGATTTGAGAATGAAATAAATCCATAGATACGTCGATGAAAAATCTCATGGATAATAAATAATAAGTCAAAATGATGGTCATGCATAATTATTGAATGAAATGTATCTCGAACATGAGCCATTTTACCATCTAAGACAATTTAAATCTATGGGTAGAAACCCATCTATTCTGCTTGGAAACAAACTCGAAGTGTTTTTAGCTGAATAATTTCATCTCATGAGACTACTGATGCATCAATGGGCCTTCATTAACCAATCCCCAACCCATAGATATTTACTTAAATAGTACCCAAACCATGTCTTTCATGTCCCAATCATTCCTCATATCGAATAAATAACATCCCTTATCAACCCATATTGAATAAAGAATACAAACTTATCAATATTTCCCCAAATAATCAAATAACTTTCAAATTAAACACCGTATAAAAAATGTTATATGGTTCATGAAATAATTATATCCTTGAAAAATGATATGGATATTTAGAGGAAATTAAATTTCAAATGATCATAGGAAATTGAATATTTTAAAGGGACTAAAAGGAATCAAGGAAGTTATTGTCAATACTACCCTCACCCAAATCAATCATAAACCATTGAGAGGAAGAATAAGGATGGTATCAATATGAAATATCCCAAGTGGAGTAAAAATAGAGGGTTTTTGTTTTTGATGAATATAAATACTATAAAAAGATATTTTAAAAACATTCTTGAGGAAAATATCATTTTTTTTGACTTTTTTGAAAAAAAAATTCTTTAAAAATCACTTTTGAAAATATTTTCTTTAAAAAGTAACCTTTTAAACTTGAAAAGTAAGATTTGAAGAATTGATGGTGTGTAAATATATAAATTATATATGTGGTAAAAAGAATATTCCTTTTTCAAGGTAAAAATGTTAGAAAATTCCTTGTTTGAAAAGCGATAAGAAGATTCATTTAAAAACATGGGTAAAAGACAAAAAAGGGTAAAAATGTATTTAATAAGTCATTTTGGAATGGTTAAAAACATTTTCAATTTTTTTTAATAAAACATGGTTCTTATAAGAGAATATGTTCTCTAAATAAAGAGAGAAATGAATTTGGGTTTTCTTAAAAACATTTTCTAAAACATTTTGAGTTCCAAAGAGTGAAAAAATGGTACTAATACTTGAAAAAGGTCATGAATAACCAGAGGAGAAGAAAATGAAAGGGTTTATTAGACAATGATCAAATAATTTATTTTGATAAAAATTCAAGTGTAAATAATTCTAAAAAAATTAGATTATAATGTATACCCTTGAAAATATTATAAAGTTGTAGTGAGAATCAATCAATGAGTAGAATATGTGTATAAATTGTAAATACACATATAGAAGTGGAAATACATCAATAAATATTAAAATTAATTATACACATAATCATAGTATATTAATGATAATGAGAAAGTAATATAACCTAATTAAAATAAATTATGTTATGAAATTCTTTTCCACTTGGTAGCTTTTAACTGAAATCCCCTTATATGAAATAATTCAAATTGAAACTCAAAATATATTGAAGAATGAATAAATCATGATATTATATGAAAAAGTAGAAGTATGTGCACTATATAGAATAATTTATTTGAACAAAAATAAAGTTATTGTTTTAAGATAATGTTAAAATTCACAAAAGGAATTGATATTGCAAAGATAATCATTAAAACATTCTTGAAGAGAATATTCTTTAAACATTCAAAAGTATCCCATACCACTTTGAAACATTTGAATCATAATCTAAATAAAGGAATAACATTAAATGAAACTTATAATATTATTAGAATAAATATATTCATGATATAACATGTCAAATGGTAGTATATATACCATATAAAATAAACTAGGTGTATAATAACAAATAAGTCTCAATGTAATGTAAATTGAGATGAAATCCCTTACCTTGTGCTTCTTTTCTAGTGAAATTCCTTTAAATTATTATATAATGGTTTTAAGAGTATTAATAACTTATTAAATAACCATATTAATGTTTATAATACCATATATTATCTTCTTATAACATCTTATCACCCATTTGATAACAATGTTTCATTATTGTCACCATTTCAAGCATTAATTGCCTAGTTTGTTGAGTATGTTTTAACTTGTTACTTATTTTTCATATAATGGTCACTTGTTGTTCATATAATGGTTTCACCATCTCCAAAATATAAACAATGATCAAATTATCATATATATTCAGTATATATGTATTTATAATAATCTTTAATATTTGGAGTTAAAAAATGAAATGCACTGTTCATGGAGACGGTAGGCCGTTTGTACGCATGAACGCTACTTCCATTTATTTTACATATTAAAATAATGAAAATTAAATGATATATATATATATATTATAATTAAAGTATAATATATATGTAATATATGTCACATAGTTTTATTAAAACCATCCTTTATATGTTCTATGTATAGTGTGAATGAGTCACATAACCTTGAGGGGGCATTAACCCACACTTCCACAAATGATGTTATCATATTTACACAAAATGGAAAGTATAAAGGTATGTGTTATAAAATAATTAGAGAAGTAAAAAAAATTATTAATATAATTTATAACATATATAAATACAATTTCCATCATAATTCCCAACCATGAGAGATGGTAAAGGAAAAACGAACAACTTCATTTCGTGAGGCGGTAGTTCACCGTACACATAAACAATAAGTTCATTACCCATTAGATGGATGTGTGTGTAATTTTAGGTAGAATACTTAATATAAAAAATATCAGTGTATTGAGGATAATTGGGTTATTATATAATAACTGAATAAGAATATTTTTGGGGGTGCAGAATGAAAATAAAACTAAATATCTTGAGGAAAGATGTTACCTCTTCTTTGGGTAACACCTTTTGGTTTGAACCAAAGGGATTACTTGGATAGATTTATACATAAGGTGAGGGTTCTAGGTTTAGTAAAGGCAATTTTAAGATCTATTTTGGAAGATATTGGTCGATCCAAAGTGTATTGAGATGTTTAAATAAGTGGGAGGCTTGAGTGACTTTTTATAGTGTAGGAGGAGTGACACTCTTGTAAATTTTAGAAAAGGGAATTCCACCAATGTTTTCCCTATTTAAAGTGGATACCATAATGGTAAAAATTATATAAAAGGGATTATAATTTATAAATATGACCATAAAATGATTTTTTGACAAGTTTATAGGCCATTTTGGACCTTAAGTTTATGGTTTAGTCCCTTGTTAAGCTTAATTTCACCTTAATCGTTGTAATTAATTTTAATTACATTCCCTAATATTTTTGGTAAAAAAATAATTTGAAATTATTATAAATAATAAATTATTCTTATTCTAAATATTAAATCCATTTTTTCAAATTCCAATCACATAATTGGAACAAATTAATTTAAATTTAATCCCATAGACAGGTTGATAATGTGGGTTTTAAAGTAAAAATGTCCAAAAGTTTGCTTTGTTTTTATATTCAATGCCAAATTGAAATTGATTACAATGAAATAAATTGGATTAATTGATAAAAAATTTATCTAATTAAACTTTTAAACCAATTTTAAATTTTATTTAATCTTATAAATAAATTATAATAAAAAGTAGTTTTGAATTAAAATTCTGTATTTTTCACTATTCATTAAAAAATGAAACTTCATAGAAAAATAAAAAAATTAAACCTAACCTAATTTTTATGTTAATTATTCAAATACTAAGTTTATTTTTATATATAATATTTTTAAAATTTCCAAAAATTGTATTTAAAATAGTTTCTCTATTAAAAGGTAGTAAAAGTGCCTTAATAAAAATATAGGTTTTTATGTGTAATATTGGGTTTATTCTTATCCTATGCTTATAAAATATATTGGAAGAATATAAAAAATATTTTATTGAATATATAATATATATATTACATTAATATAATCCACTAATTTCAATTAATTTAATTTATTATTATAGAATACTTTTGTGAGTATAAAAAAAGTTTCTATAAAATATTGCCTTTATTTCCAATTGGTTCTTATATTCATTTCTAATTAATTTGTAATCAATGAATTAGTTGTGTAAACCATATATTTTTATAATTTATTTAATACTATTCATAAATACTATTTTATATCTTATTATATTAAATAATAATATTTTAATAATATATTATTATTCGGTAAAACTCAGTCTTGCATGTAACATAAGCCATTGAAGAAACTCATTATTGCATGTGACACATGCTAACTCAGTGTTGCATGCATTAAAAGCTATAAAATATATTGAATTTATTTAAAATAGTAAATATATTATAATTAATCAAGTTATTATATTCCATTACATGCTTGGTGTTACGTTTCATACACGCTATCGAATACAATGTTCATGCTTTAGATTTTTGGGGCGTTGCATCTCAACTCAAAACATGAAGAAATCCTTATTTAGGTGCTTAAATATTCATCACATAAGCTTGGTTAATTTAAAATAATTTCATGATTATATTCTCAACACATATTAACATTAATTATTATTGAAAATAAATAAAAAATATCAAAAAACGGTTTTGAAAAGCATTAATGAACACTTCCATACAATTTAAAGTCACGTGGAGTGTACTAATACGTGAAAGGTACCTTGAAATGGTTTAGTGTGGGAATTATGAATGGATTGTTCCAATCTAGTTTAACCATACATATTAATCAGGTGGGGGTATTTTTGGGCACCAAAATGAGGATCTCAAATCAAAGTATTTGTGGAATCTAAGAGAATAATCTTGACTCAAGGTGATTAAAGAAAATGAGATGAGAATTTCAACTGAATGAATTTTGAGGAAACCAATTAGATTATCTAAACTAAAAGTATTTAAGGAAACCAATAGGAGAATCTCAACTCAAGTAATTCTTAGAATCAAGGTAAATGTTTTAGATATCATGACCCAAGTCATGTATGGCCTAACTTGAAATGTTTATGGTACACCTCTTAAATTTAATATGGGTGAGTGATGGAAGAAATAATATTGGGTTGAAGGAACAATATTTCAACCTATCATTGATATCAATGAGGGGTGAAAGATTATGTACCTTTGGGAACCTAGGTAGGTGATATGGGAAAATGAGTTCCCTTGTATGTGGCCTAGAAAATGGGGCACCCAGATAGGTGACCTAGGAAAGTGAGCACCTAGGGAGGTGATCTTGGTGAGTGTGATTCCATATATGTGACCTTATAGGTTGTAAATTTTATGATTTTAATAAACCTAAAAGATATGATTCTTCACTAAATTGAGGTATTTAAGGATAATCATGGATCAATTTTTATGGATGTTGGGTACTCAGATACTTAGACTAAGTTATCCTACAAGGGTAAGGAGAGAATATAATTTTAAGGAGGATTAGTTTGATAATACTTCACCATGGTTGGACCATAAGGGATGGGTGAAAATTTAATTTAAATAAGTGAGGACCTTGGAGGGATGGGAATAGCTCTAATCAAAAGGATACTTGATTTCATAGTATTTTCCCTTTGTCTTTTATCCCATTACT
This sequence comes from Viscum album, assembly GCA_963277665.1. Lineage (NCBI taxonomy): Eukaryota > Viridiplantae > Streptophyta > Magnoliopsida > Santalales > Viscaceae > Viscum > Viscum album. The sequence goes on from OY728136.1 coordinate 1,997,793,861, forward strand.
TTTGGTTTTGATTTGGAAATAAGTTGTGGTAGTCCATGGAAGACTTGGGTTTTTTGGATTGTTCTATGTGTGATTAGGTGATTTGGGTGTCACTTATATATCGAAATGGAAGGTTTATTGGTGATTTTATAAGAAAAACCTAGTCTAGAATCCCGACTATGGGTGTTAACCATCCCCACTTTAGGCACCTAGGTATGGATTCTAGGTGTGCATGAATATATTTGGGAATACATGTGGCTATGTCTGGGAGTGCATGAGATCATCTGAGCACCCGATGTAGGCAACACAGGATTGGGAATGAGCCACCTAGGCAAAAAACTGGGCATAAGAAGTAGGGATCATGTACATAACATGACATATTCATGGAATTATATTTTTCATGGATGCAGAATTTAAAAAAATCCAATATAAAAATTCAAACTTCAAATGAACATAAATCTTGATATGTAAGTCAATTTTGGAACCAGAATTCGTAAAATTAAATCCTATGAAAATATATTTTCCCATGGATATAGAGTTTACCCATAGAAGGTGTTTTATAATTCCAAATGTGATATAAAGTAGCTATAAATATGGATTATAAGACCATATCTCCATTAATAGATGAAATCCATAGCCTACTCCCAATGGGAGGTTCTCACCACCATGTCACCATATTTAGAAACATTTTTGAAGGAAGTTTATTTATCAGTGTGTGAGAAATCATGTGACACATAGAGATCTCATTTGAGTCTTCTTCATTAAGTGTGTTACTCTTTCTTTTTTAACTTAACTCATGTCATCCAAGTGAGTCACATATCATGCACATCATGATAAAGTGTACACTAAATTTTTGGCACCAATAACTTTTTGGTTGTTAATTTATAATATTTTATAATATTTTTTATATTCTACATTTTGTATTGCATATATGATATATGTTGTTATAGACTAAGGTCTGCCATGTTCTTTTATGCCTTCTTAGTTCTATTCACTAACCCCTATCATATTAGATGTGGGATTGGGATGGTACACTTGGCTTATCACTAACCTAGGAGGGGTCTCAGTTGGTTGGGTCATGTCAGAATGGTATTAGGGTAGTTATAGTCTCAGGGATAAAGTTTGGAGTTTATGGTCTAGTGAGGACTGGTTTGGGAAATTTTAGGGAAATGATGTTAAGGGTTTTAGTTCAATTATCAGACCAAGTAACCCTAGTTTTGGTAAAATGACCAATATATCCATAGACTATATGGCATCCCACCTTTTTATTACATAACTTTTCATTACATTGGAGAAAAAAGGATCTTTTAAAGTTTAGTTTCTTGAAAATAAGGTATATAATACATGAAAACTTAAAAAATTCATCTTAATATACTTTAATAAATACTAATTACATTTACTTCATCTCATATCTTGGGGAAAAACATCAAAGTAAATGGGTGATCATGAGGCCCGGTAAGGGAAAAAAATTTACATGTGATCACGAGGAATATCAATAAGAGCATGATGAATGTCATTAAGGCAAAACCAAAGAAAAATAAGTCATATGATAATAAAAATAACATTAATCATAACATGTAAATGTGGATAAAACATTTAAATTATACATTTATAAGCATATCAAAAAGGTTTGTCACTTAGGTGTCATAAATGAAAATTACGAAGGTTATTCAGTAGGGTATCGTAAAACATGTCATATCTAGAGATTAAATTATTTACCCAATGCATTGGATAAATATAACGGTGCAACCTTTATATGTATTAATTAATGTTAACCACATAGATCATAATCAAAAATTTCATAAAAAACCTGTGGAGAATAAAAAAATAGGTTTCATATCAAAATCAAGGTGTTTCAAAAGTGCTTAAAAACATGATCATTATGTCATTTTTAACCCATGAAAATGGAATTAGGATTTAATGTATGTTAATAACCAAATAAAATAAATAATTTTTACATATAGGTGAATACAATTGGAAATTAAATAGGTTTGGGTATTCAAAAAAAGAAAATAAAAGAGAATTTATTAAGTATAGAGATAAATTTTGAGGAGTAAATTCGGTAGCCTAACGATATAAAATGTTGTTTTAGAAAAGGGGAAAATGAGATGGGACAAGGTTCACCCATTCATAAAACAAAGTTTAGAAGTAAGGTTATGAATAAAAGGGTAATAAAAGAGATTAATCATAAAAATTATAGTACATATACAAAAATATGTTCATGAATTGAAGAGAAAAGAAGGATAATTCCCTTACTTTAAAGAGTTGCTCCTAAGAATTGAGGATTGAGACCTTGGGGGCTTGAGGAAACCTTTAGGGAACTCCTTGGGAGGTAAAAATACCATATATTCATGGAGGATGGATTTTGAGTGAAATTAAATGGATAAATACTGGGTGGTTATTTATATCAAAAGTGGAGGATTTCTTTAATAATTTCTAAATATAGGCCTTAGAAATCTAGGTTGTGGAAAATGAAGAACCATGGGATTTAACAAGGGTTTTCCCATGTTTTTGGACATTTGAGAAATATTTTATTTTATATTAACCCATAAGAACCAATCATCATTTTATATTAATTATTCTAGAAAGGAAAAGTAAAGTTTCCACAAAATAAGATTTTTAATGTTAATGTTTACATTTTAGACTTTGGAAAGTAACTTATAAGTTTGTAAATTGATTAAAATATATTAAAATACTTGATATTAATAAAATAACACATTTTAGGTCTTTAATTTTGGTTAATTAATTATTACATCATTATTACATATTTATGAAGTCATTAAACATACCTAAAAACCCAAACTATACTTTTACTATTCACAACAAATAAAGTATTTTAGAAAATTCTCATAAATTCACCCTAAAAAAATTTAGATGTTATGATTTAAAAAATTATGTTTATTTTATCATAATAATTCTATAAGTATGATAATATTAAATTTTAAATATAAACATATTTATTTATTAAAAACATAGCAGGTTGAAAATGCATAGTAAAATTTTTAACACTTAAAAATTTTCAATGACATAATAAAATTATTTTATTATTTATATTTAAATAAGATATTTTTTATCATACTATTCAATTAAAAAAAATATTATTCATAATAAATTATTTTATTATAAAAAATTTACATCATTTTTGAAAAATATAATTTGTGTATGAAAAATCAATTTATCAAATTCATCATATCTAAGAAAAACTATTATTAAAATGGAATTTATGAAATAAAATTTTTATTTATACAATGAAATTACAATTTAAGTAACTAAGGATGGGAATTTTAACCCCTTATAACACCCATGTATGACATAAGGGTAAGGTGTGCGATAGTGATAGATTTATGGGGTGGCTCGGCTAACACAGTCTGGGTGGTAATTTTCAATAACATGAACTTCTCTCTTAGATGATTTCATTCAAGATTTTTCTATTGAATCTTGGATTGGGATTGGTCAAGAGAGAACCCCAGTGATGCTACCTCCCTCCCAAGTTCTGCAAATGGGCTTCATACAACATGACTCTACGGTTGAGGCCATAAATTATCTTTTATGCATTAATTATCCTTTTTCATTTCTACTTATAAAAACTAATTATAATGTTAAAATTATTACTAATATTATTGTTTCCAATGGTCATATTGACCAACAGTCATATTTGACCAAAAATCATATAACAGTTGAATCATGATGGTCTCATTTCCCTTTATATTATATAAATACCACTTCATTATTAAAGAGATATGGTTTTGTTATGTTAAATAAAATAAAAATATTTTTAGGAAACAAATAACATTTAAAAAGTTTGGGTCATTACATCCTTCCCCCCTTAAGAAATTTCATCCCTGAGATTTTCAATTCACTCTCTCAATTGAGAAAAGGTGTGGTTACTTCTGTCTCATTGTCTCTTCTAGTTCCCACATAGTTTATTCATACTTATGGTTCCTCCACAGCACTTTTATGAGGTGGGTAGTCTTGTTGCATAGAACCATGTCTCTATGGACAAATATCTCCACTGGCTGCTCTTCATAAGATAGGTCATATTCTAGTTGTACCACCTCTATATTCAGTACATGTGAGGGATCAGATATGTACTTCCTCAAGATAGATACATGGAATACACCATAAAAGTGAGCTAGTTTTGGTGGAAGTTCAAGATGATAGTCTACTGATCCTATATGATCAAGAATTTCATAGGGGAAAATGTACCTGGGGATAATATTTCCATTCTTTACAAACAACAAGACTCTCTTCCATAGTGATATCCAAAGGAAAACTTTATCACCAACATTAAACTCCAAATACCTTCGATAGTTGTCAGCATAGATCTTATACCAACTCTAAGTAGCCATTATGTGTTGTTGGATAGCATGAACCTTTTCTATCAACTCTTGAATAAATCAGGCCCAATAAGCTTTCTCTCACCAACTTCATCCCAACATGTATGAGTTAAACATAGCTTCCCATATAGAGCTTTATAGGGTGCCATTTGAATACTTGAGTGGAAGCTTTTGTTGTATGGGAACTTATATAATGGGAGGTATTGATCCCATACACCTTAAAATTCCATTGAACATGTTCTCAGCATGTCCTCAAGTTTCTTAATAGTACTTTTAGACTGGCCATTAGTTTGAGGGTGATAGATCGTACTTAAATTCAATTAAGTATTTAGAGAATATTGAAGACTTCTATATAATTTAGATGTGAACTTTGGAACATGATCATAAATTATAGAAAGTGGCGTAAGAACCTAGATCTTCATTTCAGGTATGGATCTTGATTTCTGGTGTTTTTGAGAAAAAGATGAGTTTTTTGGAATTTTTAAGGAGTACACATCGTGTACCTGGTTTCCACGGGTAGTCGTGTAATGGCCATGTAATGGCCAATACAAGGCTATGTGGGGTGACCTGGAGATCGCCTAAAGTGGGGCCCGGTAAAGGCACATACACACCATGTATCTTTAAATAACACGTCGTGTATTTTTATTTTTTAATTGATAAATTGGACTTGGGTCACGTCTAATTAACAGAACCTCCTCCTTCCAGTGTCGTCTCATACAAGAGCAACCGAAGATCACCAATTCTTCTCCAAGACTCCGATCGATTGTCTGTGCTCCAAATTGAACACCATATATTTCATTGGAATCACATCGGTGAGTTCTTCCTTTTTTTATAGCCTCTTATCTTGATTTATCCTCTTTCGCGAGATATCCTTGGTTGAATGTTCTTGATGTTTTTGTAGATCTACCACATTCTAGGTTGATTCAAAAGTTTAGGTTCAACTATATCGATCGTAAAACATCAAGGTAGGTGGTTTGTGCCTTTCCATAGATGTCTTTGAGTTATATGTGAAAAAAGTACCCGATACCCTAGTTTGGGGTATTGCGTGTTTAGGGAATTTAACTATATTAATGCCTGCTGTTATTTTTTTGCTTGAGTAGGGGTATTTGATTATGAATAGGGTTTATTACCTTTCTATGGATGTGTTTTCCCATGTCTTTTTGATATTGGTTGTTGGGTCTAAAATTTCCTATTAGGCTATTTTTCTTTCCATGACTAGTGTTGTTAGGATAGAGTGATTATTGTATGAAATTCTATTATATGAATTGTAGTTATTTAGCTAAGTAGTATTTGAGTTTTACTTTAGCTTCTAGATATTGTTTGTGCATGATTGTATTACATAGGGCTGTGAGAACCTGGTGTAGTTAGACTATAGGGGGAATGGATGTTGAGGGCTTCCCTAGAGTGTCTGTTATACTTTTCACATTGCCAGACCATAGCAGGGATGGACGTGAGTGCTCCCTCAGAGTTTTTGTAGTTCCAAATTGTGATACCAAAGGGGGAATTATACATTTAGTGCTTCCTTAGAGAGTATGTAGTTTACCGTTATGAGACCACATGGGGAATTGGCGGTGAGTGCTTCCTTAGAGAGTCTTTGTCTAAGTTTAACCAGAGGGATTAGTCTGTGAGAACTTTCCCAGAGGGTTGCTTGTGTTTGTTTGGTTGAATAATTTATAAATGTAAATAAATGTAGGTTGAATAGTAGGATTGGTTGGTTTTGAGTAATTTCTTGTGTATTACTTAATTTTTCATATTTCCTGCTATATATATATATATTCACTGACATTTAGGCACATATATTTGGGTGGTTACCTACTGGGATTTGATTCATACCCTATTTGGGTCATGATTTTGGGCCCAAACAGATTATAATGTTGTAGGTATAGATAAGGGAAAGTGCCTTTATACTTTAGGTACTTGAATTATATGGAACTGGAGAGCAAGGGACCAAGTTGGGGCTTGAGATGCTGTTAGAGTTGTTTACTTGTTTTCCTTTGTAATTTGGTTTAGTACTGTATTCCAACATTGTGAATTGTTTGGATTCTTTCCTAAATACTTGTGACACGAATCATTATTTATATATATGCTACATTTGTTTATTTATTTTCAGTCTTCTGCTATTTTCTTATTGTATTGTATTACAGCTTTCGATACTGTTATCTATTTGTTTCCATTGGGTTACTCTACCAATAAGGGAATAATTTCCCCACTATCACACCTAAGTCCCTCACTACTAGTCGACAACCTCTGGAATTTAGGGAAATGCGCTTAAGGCTATGTGACCAACCGGGTATAGGGCACCTCTGGGCGACACCCGAAATCAAAATGTTATAAAGTGGTATCAGAGGAATTATTTCTTTTTGACTTACTGTTTGGAGCCTATAGATAGGGATTAGAAGGAATTGGAAGTTGGTAATAATCTGTGCCTGGGAGTAGCTAACCCGTGTATAGGGAAAAGCCAATATGCCTCAAATATTGATTTTTTTTCTGGTTTTTCAATTATTACAGTTGATTTGATTTCACCGTTGGTTGATTCACATGTTTTGTGTTGTTATCATTGATGTTATTGAGGTTATATTTCTGTTTCAACCCAATGAGATGATGGTATTCCATCTCATGCATCATATAGTCACTTGTTAGAGATCACATGTCATGCATTCTTGTCATGCCATTTATGGTGCATTACTGATTGCATGTTGTTGTGATAGATGTTGTGCTAGATATGCATGCAGTGTATTACCAATTGCATGTTTTTATGATAGATGTTGTTCTAGATATTCATGTTGTTGTGATAGATTCCTTGATAGAATACCATCTATTTGATAGGGTATTGCTAATTGTGTAAGGTTTTTTTTGAATAAATGCCAAACTTTGGTCCTAAAGGTGTTATGGGCCCTCATGGATCAGAATTTGGTGGATCATGTGATTGATTGCACTGTTATACTTGTGATATACATGATTATGATTCCAAGATTTGATTCGTAGGGAGTATTCCCCCCCAAAAATCATAATTTGGCACTTTAATGTTTGTTTTAGTGTTTTTATGGGTTCTAGAGTGGTTTCTAAGGCTTACTGTCTAAAAAAACATAGAATAAAATGTGTGTAATGATGAATACATTCCATGTATCCTTCTGTTCAGAAAGAAACTATTTTTATTAAGTACACATCGTGTAGTATTTAACCATGTGTCTATCTATGTGGGTAAAGACACGAGGTTAATAAATCTTTGATGGAACACGTCGTGTACCAGACGTACACGCCATATTGTAGAGACCATGTATCCGGCCGTGTGACTAACAACACAGGTTGGTGAAATAATTCTAGTACACATTGTGTCTAGCATAAACACGCAGTGTAGAGTCAACCGTGCCTCTGACCATGTGACTAATGACACGAGCGGTTGAAACTTAAGTGTTACATGCCGTTTCTATCACAAACATGCCATGTAGTCTTGTTCTATGAGAACCTTGTATTTTAACCAGGTGAAGGAACTCAGGTTGGGGAATGTGATTCAAGTATACGCTGTGTACTTGGGAATAACAGGCCGTGTGTATGGGGGTTACACAACCAGTGTTGGAAAAGGTACACACCCATGTAAAGGCTTAAGGGAACACACTGTGTAGGGGTCATACATGTCGTGTATCCATATTTTAAAAAACTTGAATATTTTACTTCTCCTGTTCCCTTCTTACACTTCTAAATTTAAGTCCTTGATAATCTTGATATAAGGTGTGTGCTTGACCTTGCATAATCATGCCACCGAGATGTACTCTGGTGGTATTCCAGATACAGGGCAATGATTAGACACTGGATATGGTAGATCAGGGACTTCCAATAGATCCTGGCATCATGACCTTCTTGGAACCAGCCATCATTCCAGATGCAGGTACCGATGCATAGTTCCGAGAAGGATTCATGAGGTTTCTGCATACCTTCAGGGGAGCACTGCATCCTGCCCCATCTATAGAAGAGTTTACGCGACCCTTTCAATAGCAACATCCTCCCACCTTCTCAGGGGAAAGAGGACCTTAGGCTGCAGGGTCATGGTTAGAATTCATGATGTCTATCTTCGAGCATATGGATCTGCCTCTAGAGAGGAGGGTGAAACTCTCTACGTACATGATTCAGGATTCATCCAAGAGATGGTGGGTTGTGATATCATAGGTAGGACGCCAGCAGGTTATTTCTTGGGATGAGTTCCAGTGTTCCTTAAATGACTACTTCTACCAGGATACTTTGAGGGACAATCAAGCTTAATATTTCATGATTTTGGAGTAGTGTACTCTATCAATTATGGAGTACTCTTCTTGCTTCATAGAGTTGCAGTTCTTCACACCCATTCCAAGGGGTGATGAGTTATTTATTGTGAGGAAGTTTGAGGATGGTATCAGGCATGACATCTGATCTCTGGTGAACATCTTCAAGTTGAATTACATAACTTCTATATTCAACCAGGAACTGATCACAGAGTGAAAACTAAGGGATTTTGGGGCTTTGAGCCAGGAAAACTCGACATCCAGAGTTGGTAACCCTCTGACTGACAGCAGGAAGTGTCGTAGGGAGTCTATTTGTAGAGATCCGAGTAGGCATAATACTTCTTCAGGTAGCCAGGTGGTATGATACTAGTGTGAGAAGAGAGGGAATACGAGGCCACATTACCCAATATACCCATTCGAGTGCCGATATTGCGGCAATACAGGTCATCTTTAGCGTTTTTATCAGACTTTATCACTAGAAGATAGTGATAGGGGTTCTATTTCAACTCCTCGTACTAGAGTAGGACCACCAGTACCACATTAGTCAAAGAACTGGAGTTCATCTGACCATTCAAGCTGAGGTGGAGGTCATGGCCGCAGTGGTCAGACACAAGGTTTTTGACAGCCGTAGGGTGGATCAGCTTAGGGGTCATAAAAAGCTTCACAGGGCTGTGGTGTAGGTCAGGATTTTTCTATAGAGAAAACCCATCAGTATCAGGATCTTGGAACCTCTACAGTTAGAGGTACGATTCTAGTTACCTTAGTTTTAGCTTCTACGCTTTTCGATATAGGGGTTTCCCATTGTTTTAAATCTATTGTAGTTGTGGAGAGCTTTGGGATCTATATCTTTACTTCTGATGATATCTTAATGCTGGAAACTCTATTGGGGACTATAACAGTTAGTGTACGTCAGTGCAAGGAGTGACCTCTTGAGGTTGGTGGGTGTCACTTCTTATGTGACCTTTTTTTATTAGAGATTACAAGCTATGATGTCATTCTCAAAATGGTCTGGTTGGTTTTCTTCTAGGATATTGTCGATTTCTATCACTGTAGGGTGAGTTTCATGTCACCAAAGGGAAGTTATTTTCTACATAAGGGAGAATGGGATGTACAGGCGAGTAGAGATGGACTCGAGCATCATGTGTTGGGAGGAGTTATATCCCATATTACTATTCTGTATCTAAATGATTAGGGGACTTCACAAATGGACTTTCCTCCGGTGGTGGATAATTTGAGAGATGTCTTTCCAGAGGACTTTTTAGGTTTGCATTTGGATCAAGAGGTAGATTTCTGTTTTGATCTTGTGCAAGGAGAAACAACGGTGTCTATACCTCCTTATAGGATGGCTACAATAGAGTTATAGGAGCTCAAGAAGTAGTTGGAGGAGTTGCATGAAAAGGGTTTCATTTGACCCAGTACTTCTCCTTGGGGTTCGCCTATCCTTGTTGAAAAGAAGGCAGATGGTACCCTCAGAATTTGTGTGGATTATCGAAAGCTGAACTAGTTGACGGTCAAAAACCGATATCCCTTTTTGAGGATTGGAAATCTCTTTGATCAGCTTTGAGGATCCTGGGTGTTCTTGAATATTGACTTGAGGTCTGGTTATCATCAGTTGTGCGTTAGAACATCATATATACCTCTTATAGCCTTTCATATCAGGTATAGTCTATACAAGTATGTGGTTATGCTATTCAGTCTCACGAATGTGCCTACAGTTTTTATGGCACTGATGAACTGAGTGTTCCATCTATACTTGGACTCCTTTGTGGTGGTTTTTGTGGACGATATTTTGGTATACTCTCACACTTTACACGACCATGCCACACATATTGAGATTGTTTTGAGTACACTAAGAGAGCATCGGTTATATGATAAGATCTCAAAATTCCACTTTTGGATGGACCAGATCCACTTCTTGGGTCATGTTATCTCAGATACAGGAGTGTTAGTAGACCTAGAGAAAGTGAGGGAAATAGTTTCCTAGGATCATCCAAAGAACATCTTTTAGGTACAAAGTTTTATAGGGATAGATGGTTACCAAAAACGTTTTATAGAGGACTTTTTACACTTAGCAGTGCCATTTATGGGCTTGACTAAGAAGGTTGTGAAGTACCCATGGACAGATTTCTGCGATTCAGCCTTTTAGAAGCTAAAAGGGAGGTTGAATTCAGCACCGATACTAGGTTTTGTAGATCTGGGAAAGAGTTATACTATTTACTATGATGCATAAGGTATCAGGCTGGGAGCAATGCTTATGTAGGGAGAAGGATTCGTTGTGTACGGGTCTCGGTAGTTGAGACCACATGCAAGAAATTACCCGATGCATGATCTTGAGTTAGCTGTAGTTTTTCATGATTTATGCTATTGGAGACATTATCTATTGGGAGAGAATTTTTGAGGTTTTCACCGACCACAAAACTATCAATTATATCTTCACTAAATGCGATCTGAATTTGAGATAGTGAAGGTGGTTTGAGTACATTTAGTCCTTTGATTTTGAGCTTTTCTAAACGCTTGGGAAAGGCAATGTAGTGGCTGATGTGTTGAGCAGGAGGACTCAGATACAAGCAGTTTAGGGGGACAACAGTGAGTGGAAGCTTATGGAACTGTTCTCTAAGATGCATTTGGAGGTTCATGACAGATAGGGGAAGATGTTCCTTTCTTCTGTAGCTGTTACCTCTACTCTTCTTGATCGAGTGCAAATGAGGAATCTATTAGATGTTGAAGGCCTAGTTCTACGAGAGAGTGTGTTGGGAGAGGACCTTGTTCTTGGATAGACCATAGGTGAGGATGATATCTTGCATTTTTATGGGAACGTATGGGTGTCATCAGAAATATGCGAGGAGTTGATGTAGGTTTCTCATTCTTCAGTATGGGCAGTTCATCTTGGTGTCACCAAGATTTATCGAGATCTACACCATCAGTATTGGTGGCTAGGTATGAAGAGAGATGTTGCAGGTTTTTTCATGAGATGTTCCACCTATTAGCAGGTGAAGGTAGAGCATCAACAACCAACAAGGCTTTTGCAGTAGTTTCCCATTTCTGAGTGGAAGTAGAGTGATGTCATGATGGATTTTGTGAAAGGTTTTCTAAGGTCACCTCAAGGGAATGATGCAATTTGAGTTGTCATTAAAAGATTAACAAAGGTTTCACACTACTTATTGACCAATGAAACATTCAGTGTTGATGAGATGGAAAGGTTGTACATTCAGAATATTGTACATTTACATGGGGTTCCACACTCTATCATTTCATATAGGGATGCCCGTTTTACTTCTCGGGTCTGGTAGGGACTAAAAAGGGATTTGGGTACATAGGTACTCCTGAGTACAACTACCATCCCCAAACAGATGACTAGTTTGAGCATACGATTCTGGTGCTGGAGGACATGCTTCGAGCATGCGTCCTTGATTTTGGAGGTTCTTGGGAGAAGCACTTACCTTTGGTGGAGTTTTCCTACAATAATAGTTTTCAGGCAACCATTCATATGGCACCTTATGAGGCTTTTTACGGTAGGCCATATCGATCACCCCTATGTTGGTTGGAAGCAGGAGAGGCAGCTATGTTGGGACCTCATATTGTCTAAGAGACCACATATCAGGTGGAGTTGATTCGAAAGAGGATGGTTACGACATAGTCATGATAGAAGTCTTATGCTGACTGATAGTAAAGACCTATAGAGTTCAAGGTCAGAGATCAGGTTTTCCTACGTTTCACTCTGAGGTTGGGACACAGGAGGATTAGGAGGAATGACAATCTTTCACCGAGATACATTGAGCCGTTTGAGGTTTTGGAGAGAGTCAGACCGGTTGCCTATAATTTGCAGTTACCTTATAGGTACCCATCCATGAACAACATCTTCCACATTTATCAGCTACGACGTTACTTCTCAGACTCGTCTCATGTTTTTCAAACTGAGGAGGTTGGATTAGAGATGGATGCATCATTCGAAGAGCATCCTATCCGGATCGTTGATCACAGTGTGAAGGTTCCCCATGGCCAATCTAGTATGGGTTCTATGGAAGCATGAGAAAGTACATGAAGAGACTTGGGAGAGGGAGACCTATGTGTGATCATAGTGGTCGGAGATGTTCGAGGATTCTCCTTCTTATTCGCTACCTTGTTAGGGGAATTCGGGGATGAATTTCTTTAAAGGGGGAATTTTGAAAGAACCCAGATCTTCATTTTAGGTGTGGATCTTGATTTCTGGTGTTTTTGAGAAAAAGGGGAGTTTCTGGAAATTTTAAGAAGTACTTTCCATGTACTTAGGAGTACACGCCATGTACCCGGTTTCCCTGGGTAGTCGTGTACTGGCCGTGTGGGGTGACATGGAGACCGCCTAAAATGGGGCCCGATAAAGGAATATACACTTCGTGTATCTTTAAATAACAAACCATTTATTTTTATTTTTTAATTGATAAATCAGACCGGGGTTGCGTCTAATTGGCAGAACCTCCTTATTCTAGCGTTGTCTTGTCCAGGAGTGACTGAAGATCACTGATTCTTCTCCAAGCCCCCGATTGATCATTTGTGCTCCGAATTGAACACTGTCAATTATGTTAGAATTATATCGGTGATTTATTCCTTATTCTAGAACCTCTTCTCTTAATTTCTCATCTTTTGTGAGATATCCTTGGTTGAGCATTCTTAACGTTTTTGTAGATCTACCATATTATAGGTTGATTCAAAGGTTGAGGTTCAACTATATCGATCGTACAATGTCGATGTAGGTGGTTTGTGCCTTTATGTATATTTATTTTAGTTATATGTGCAAAAAGTACCTAATAACCTAGTTTGGGGTATTGCGTGTTTAGGGAATTTAACCCTATTAATGCTTGTTATGATTTGTTTGCTTGAGTAGGGGTGTTTGATTATAAATAGGGTTTATTACCTTTCTACACATGTGTTTTCCCATGTTTGTTTGATATTGGCAGTTGGGTCTAGAATTTCCTATTAGGATATTTTTCTTTCCATGACTAGTGCTGTTAGGATGGAGTGATTATTGTATGACATGATTGTTATATGCATTTTAGTTGTTTAGCCAAGTAGTATTTGAGTTTTACTTTGGCTACTGGATATCATTTGTGCACGATTTTAGTACATAGGGATGTGAGAACCTGGTGTAGTTAGACCATATGGGGAATGAATACTGAGAGATTCCCCAGTGTTTGTTATACTTTTCATGTTGCGAGACCATAGGGGGGATGGATGTGAGTGCTCCCTTAGAGTGTCTGTAGTTCCACATTGTGAGACCACAAGGGGAATTGGATGTTGAGTGCTTCCTCAGAGAGTTTGTAGTTTACCATTACAAGACCAGAGGGGGAATTGACAGTGAGTGCTTCCTCAGAGAGTCTTTGTGTAAGTTAAACCAGAGAGTTTAGTCTGTGAGAACTTTCCCAGAGGGTTGCTTGTGTTTGTTTGGTTGAATAATTTATAAATTTAAATAAATGTAGCTTGAAATGTATAATTGGTTAATTTTGAGTACTTTCTTGTTTATTACTTAATTTTTCATATTACCTTCTATATATATATTCATTGATAGTTAGGCACAAATCCTTGGCTGTTTTCCTACTAGTATTTGTGTCACACCCTATTTGGGTCATGCTTTTGGGCCCAAACAGATTATATTATTGTAGGTATAGATAAGGGAAAGCACCCTTCATCTTCAGGTACTTGACTGTTGTGAATCTAGAGAGAAAGGAACCAAGTTGAGGATTTTTATGTTGTTAGATTTGTTTACTTCTTTTCTTTTATACTTTGGTTTAGTACTATATTCCAGCATTGTGAATTATTTGGATGATTTTTTAGATACTTGTGACATGCATCATTATTTATATATATGCTGCAGTTGTTTATTTATTTTCAATCTTCCAATGTTTACTTATTGTATGGTATTACTACTTATGATACTGTTATCTATTTGTTTCCACTATGTTACTCTACTAATGAGGGCATAGTTTCCCCACTATCATACCCAATTCCCTCATTGCTATTCAGCAATCTCTGACTTTCGGGGAAATACGCTTGGGGCCATGTGACCAACCGGGTACAGGTCACCTCTAGACGACACCTGGATCCAGGAAGTTACAAGTGGTTCCCTATGAAACCTATCCACTTACTTTACATAAATCATGAAAATTTGTTCAAGAGAGAAATATTCCTAAATAGTGATGAAATGGGCAGTCTTGGTGATTCGGTTCACTATAACCCATATAAAATTGTTTCCATTGGATGTTCTTCAGAGACCAGTGACAAAGACTATAGTGATATTATCCCAATTTCTTATTGGTATGGGTATTGGTTTCAATACCCCTTTAGGAAGTTTTTTCTCCACCTTCACCTCCTAACATACTAAGAACTTTTTAGTGCAATTGAAAATATCCATTTTCATATTATCCCACCAACAATGATCATGAAGGTCCCTATACATTTTAGTGATTCCATGATGTATAGAGAATGTAGAGCTATGAGCTTCATCTATCAGTTCTTTCTTTATATATATAATATATGGAACACATAGTCTTGTACAAAATCTCTGTACACCTTCTTGATCAATATTGAACTCAGGAAACTTCCCATTCTTCACATCCTCTAAATTATTTGGTAACAAGGGATCTTATATTTGATATTTCTTAATATTATATAGTAATAATGGTTGATAAATAATTTGGGATAAGGATGATGATGTTAATTCCCTTGTAATTCCCATGTCTAGTTTTACCAGGTCTTTGATCAAAGGATCTCCTTGAATCCTCATCATTTCTAGCACAACAGGGTCTTTCCTACTTAATGCACCAGTGAATTTTTTTACTCTTCCATGGTGGTAATAAATTGAATAGTAATAGTCTTTAAGACATTCCAACCATATTCTTTGTCACATATTCAATTCATTTTTTGTGAATATATACTTAAAAATTTGGTGGTCTGTTTATATATCACATTTATCACCATAAAGATAGTGCCTCCATATTTTTAGAGAGAAAAAGAACCGAAGCTAGCTCCAGGTCATGTGTTGGATAATTTTCCTCATGTGGTTTTAACTATCAAGATTCATAAGTAATCACCTTTTTGTTTTTCATGAGGATACACCCAACACCTTTCAGAGACGCATCAATAAAAATAACAAATATTTCTCTGATAGAGGGTAGAGTTAACATAGGTACAGTAACCAATATATTATTTAGTTCTTGGAAACATTATTTACACTCCTTAGTCCAGATAAACTTATCCTCTTTTCTAGTTAAATTGGTTAATGGATTATAAATTCATTAAAAGTTTTTCACAAGCCTCCTATGATATCTTGATAAACCAAAGAAAATATGATTCTTAGTTAATGTTGTAGGATGATGCCACTCCTCTACAAACTTTGTCTTGGTAGGGTCAACCGATATTCCTTCATTGGTTATAATGTTCCCCAAGAAAGCGACTTTTTGTACCCAAAATTCACATTTTATAAATTTTCCAAATAAAATCTCTTTCCTCAAAGTCTTAAATATAACCCTTATATGATCCTCATGCTCCTTGAAACTTACAGAATATATCACAATATCATCAATAAAAGCTACCAAAAATTTATCAAGGTAGTACTTAAATACTCTATTCATTAAATCCATAAGTATAGAAGGATAATTAGTCAAGCCGAAGGGAATAACTACAAACTCATACAGCTCATATCTTAATAATAAGGTGTTATTTGGAATATATTATTTATTTGACCTCAATTAATGATAACCAAATCAACGATCAATCTTGGAGAATAATTGAGCCCCATGAATCTGGTTAAATAAATCCTAAATCCTTGGGAGAGGGTACTTTTTATTCACTGTGATCCTGTTAAGTTCTCTATAATCAGTGCATAGCTGCATTGATCTATCCTTATTCTTCACAAAGAGAATGAGTTCTCTACATGGAGACACACTTGTTCAGATAAATAACTTCTCTAAAATATATTGAAGTTGTTTCTTTAATTACTCCATCTCCATATTTTCTATTCTATACGGGTTCTTTGATATCGACTTTGATCTAGGTATGATTTCAATCAAGAACTCTACCTTTCTTTCTGGGGGAGGTCTGGGTAACTCTTCAGGAAATACGTTAGTGCATTACTAGATGATGTGAACATTTTATATTCTTATTCTTTAATTTCCTTCTTCATCTTCACCGATCATCTACCTAAAGAAGGCTATGGGAGGTGCTTCTAGATAAAGATCAGGTCGGGATATCTCTCCTTTTAAAATAATTTATAGGTTTCCCATTCAAGACTATATAGATTTCCTTGCTTATGTAGTTGATATTAGAATTATACTTTGAGATTCAATCCATCCCTAGTATAATATTGAATTCCAACATGGAAATGACTACTATATTTGCGATGAGATTGTGATCACCAAATTCAATACTAGAGTTTTTATACACTATTGATGATTGGATAATCCCTCCCAAAGTCTTGAATTATAACTCTACTTCTATCAATTCATGGATTGATTATATATTCTTTGAAAACTTATAAGAAATAAAGGAATTAATAGAACTATAATCAAATAAAGTACTTGCTAGTTTTGAGAGAACAACGAGAGTACCTCTACCACATATTTTGGAGATTCCACTTCAGTCATCATGATAGAAAAATAAAAACCTTTCCCTCTAAGACAACGTTGAGGTTGATGGTGATTTCTATCTATTATATTATGATTTGGACAGTGATTGGAAAAGTTCCCAAGCTATCCACACATAAATCATTGGACTTCAGGCTGGGCCTGCACTATATTACCTTTGTCATTAGTGTTTAGAAGCTGAGGATTCACCTCACCATTATAGTTCCAAGCTATATATCCATATCTTCCAAATTTGTAACATTTTCCACTCCCAAGAAAGCAGTTCCTCGAATGCTTCTTTCCACATTTTTTTTACGTAGGAAGTTGCACTTGCTTTCCTCCTCTTCCATGATCAAAGTTACTCCCTAAATTTGGATCCAAATATCTCTTCTTTTCATTTGATTTATGTGACCACTAAATCTCTACAAACTCTAGTTTAGACTTCATAGTACTATGTACTATCTCATCATAGCTTTCATAGTCTCAATTTCCTAGATTCCTCCATATACGGGGTCTTAGTACACCAAATAATCTATCAAACTTTTCATTAGTTCCATAAAAAATCTATAGGTGTAAGTAAAAAGTCTTGTAAAGTTCATCTTATAACTTTCCACATATTCATTTTTCTCCTATTTCATCTCAAGGAATTCCTTTTCCATTTTCATTCATATCGAATAAGGGAAATATTTATCGAAAAAGGATCTCCTAAACTCTTTCCACTTCATAGCATCAATCTAACTTCTTGGATTCATGTTTTTAATTAGTTTCCACCACTGATCAACTTATCCCTCAAAGTGATAAATAGCCAAGTTGACTTTCTCTTATTCCAAATAATGGATTACAAAAAATATCTTTTCTATAGATCTTATCCATTGTTCAGTAATCAATGGATCAATATATCCATTGAAATAAGTTGGTCATTAATGCATAAAGGACTCAATAGAAAGTTGTTCCCTTAGAGGTAAATCCAAACTCTCATCTTGATTCAAGTCATTGTTCATATCTTGAGATAACTGATTCATTATTATCATGAATTTTTCCATTCTGGTTTCTATAGGAGGGCTATCAACACATGGTCCATTACGATCATCATTTACACAATTCCTGCTATTTCCTGCCATTTTCTAAAAGAATAAAACCTTAGTAAGAAACATGTTTCTTTTAATAATCTTATAATTATAAAGAAATTATATGTCTCAAAACATCATTCTTAAAAAATTTATTCTTAACAACAAATACATTTTATATAAATACTTCATAATGGTTTATAAAAAGCATGTGATTAACCAATCATATCCCCTAAGAGTGTAAACATATGAGTATAGTAAGACCCATTATCATGCACCAGTTCCCATTTGAGTCTATATAAAAGTGGTGTTTTTGGGTGTTACCCCAAGATATATTTGTTCTAGAGCCACATCCACTTATTTGAATCCAGACAAGGATTTCATTAATTGAAAACCACTTAATATTTCACCAAAATATACCATGATTTTTTCCTATATCTAAACATTTATATAGTGTTCTTACTAAAGTTTTCAAATCATAATTTCCAAAAATAACTAAACCATACTTTGATACCAACTATGAAATCCATCCTTTTTATTACACAACTTTTCATTACATTGTACAAACAGAGGATAATTTAAAGTTTAGTTTCTTAGAAATAAGGTAAATAATACATAAGAACTTAAAACATTACTATAAATAAAATTGAATAAATACTAATGAGTTAATTATAAGTACATTTAATATATCTTATATACTAGGTACATACATCAAAAGAAATGGGTGATCATGAGGCCTAGTAAAGGAAAAAAATTTACATGTGATCATGAGGAATATCAATAAGAGCATGAGTAATGTCATTAAGGAATGAGAAAAGGAAAATAAGACATATCATAATAAAAATAACATTAATTATATCATGTAAATGTGTTTACAAAATTTAAATGATACATTCATAATCATATCAATAAGTCTTGCCACTGAGGTGTCATAAATGAAAATTACCAAGGTTATTCACAAGGGTATTATAAAACATGTCATATCTAGAGATTAAATTATTTACCCAATGAATTAGAGTGATGTCAAGGTGAAAACTTAATATTTATTAATTAATGTGATCCACATATATCATAATAAAACATTTCATAAATAACCCACATAGAATAAAAAAATGGATTTGATATCAAAATCAAGGTGTTTCAAAAGTGATTAAAAACATGATCATTATGTTATTTTTAGACCATGGAAAGAAAATTCAGGTTTCATGACTTAGATATCCCATAAAGATCATAAATTCATTAACTAGATAATGATTCTTATTTGAGTCCCCCATACGGAATGGTGAGCCATTAATCAAATACATTTTATTCAAACTCATGATGGGAATAGTCTATTGTGGATAGAATTTGAGTCTATATTTAGGTTGTGATTCTATCTGAAGATGTTGATGATGATTCAAGTTCAGGAAATACTGAATCCTCATAGGGTATCAAGACTATGTCTGAGTATGTGTCGAGGAACAGACCTTATGGGTTACTTAGTGGACATGATTCATAGTGAATTTATGAATCTTTATAATTTTAGTGGTGATTTCAAAGAGAGGATTTAGGTTGGGGTTGTGATCATATGAATTTCAACTTATGTTAGAGTCCATGAGTGAGTGTTTTATGTTGAAAATTTTATTAAATAGATTCAACCTGGTTTTGGGAACATGCTAGCATATTTCTTAAGGACCACTAGAGTGGAACCCTGGATGGATAAACCCATTAAAATAAACATTGAGAGTAGTGAAACTTTTTTTATAGGGATAATGAACTAAAAGGGAAGTAGTTTTTGTTATGGAATCAGTGGTATAAGAGCAGTTAGATATGAATGTAACTTTAATCTACACTCACCATCACCACTTTTAGTCAATTATTATTAAGTGATGACTTCTACCAAAAATATCTATGGGCTAAAACATACAATGAATGGATATTACCAGGTGTAGCTTTCTATTGTTTGAGATATGATTTGTGTACACTCTCCATGGAAACTCATATTTTTTTATGTGGATATGATTTATTCTTCATGAAATATTTTTTTGAAGTTATATATTCCACTAGAACCCTTATTTTGGATTTCATTAGCTTGAGAATTTCCACTGATGGAGACTGTATTTCACTCAAAACTTCTAAATAAGTAAGTAATACTTTGTGAAGGAAGATATAGTGATGTAGGCTTAACATACATGGATATTACATCATTTTATATGAATATTTAGTATAATGAAAAATACATACCCAAGGACCTTAATAGTTTAGTGTATTTGGAAACTTGAAAAAAAAATTCTATCCTCATGAAATATCTTCAACATATCCTATAAATATCTACACATTTAGCACTTCTACCTAAAACCATTATTCATAACCTGGAGAAAGGAAACATAAGAAAGGGGTGAGCTCAGATGCTCAGTAAGGGTAAATAAAGGAAATGTGTAAACATAACATGAACAAGTAGGGTATGGAACTTGAGAATAGAATTTTAATATTATAACCTATATATTAGATATCATAATAAATATTTGATGTTTATAAGACATATATCATAAGAGAATTAAGAGAATAAGTTATGAAATCATAACATAGGAATAAGATAAGGAATTTGTGGAATGCACATTGATTTATAACGTTGTGAACATGTATAAGTAGAAATAGATTCACTCATTAAGTTATGGACATGAAATCATGCCCCAACATCAACTTTTGGACATGAAACTAGGTCCATGCATAACATTGTGAACATGTAATTAGGTTCCTGCATAACATTGTGAACATGTAATTAGGTTCATGCATAAAATTATGGACAAGCAGCCAGGTCCATGCATAACATTGTGAACATGTAATCAGGTTCACACATAACCTTATGGACATGAAACCAAGTCCATGCATAACATTGTGAACATGTAATTAGGTTCATGCATTACCAAATATACATGAAACTAGGTCTATGCATAAAATTGTGAACATGTAATTAGGTTCACACATAACATTATTAACATGTAATTAGGTTCAATAATAAACATATGGACATACAACTAGGTCCATGCATAACATTGTGAACATGTAATAAGGTTCACTCATAACATTGAGAACATGTAATCGGGTTCATGCATAACATTGTGAACATGTAATCAGGTTCACACATAGCATTATGAACATGTAATTCAGTTCACACATAAAATTTACACTCACGAGTCATCCATCATTACCCAATGCATTATATAGAGATATAGTTCATACCCATCTCATAATAAAATCATTTATACATGTGCCACAAGATAATAAAGCATTCATCATATCATAACCCATAAAAAGACATAGGTTTTATAAACATCAAATCATAACACATGAAATGAAATGGGTATCATTAAAATTTCATTACATCATAAAATATGGAAAATATATAGGTTTCATAACCATTTCATCAATTCATAACTCGTGAAAAGAAGTGGGTTTCAAAAGCATAGAACCCGTGGAAGTGAAATAGGTGTCTTAAGTATCATTCCATCAAAACATAAACCACTCAAGAAAAAATTATGAATGAAACCTTTGGATAATTTCATAAAAGGGAATTAGTAACATCAATGTATTTAATATCATATGGAAAATAATTTTGAAATATCTTTTAAAAACATTTCTTGAGGAATTTTCTTGTTTGAAAAATACTTTTTATAACATAAAACCTTTTGAAAACATTTTTATTTGAAAATAAGTTAAAAAAATTATAAAGGAATCTTTGAAAATAGTAATGGTTTTTAAAAAAATTCCTTTTCATTTAAAATGATCTTCAAGGATCTTTTGAAATCATTTTTGAAAACATTTTTGAAAACATGGTTTTTGAATACAATAGATTTCTGACTAAGGAGAGGGAGACAATCATATTTTAATTAAAACATTACCTTAAGTAAAAACAAGTAGAATAAATGGTAATAACAAGTGGTGATATCTTGAATAAGCATAATAGAAGTAAACTCATGAATATTCTTGAGATATGGATCGTAATATTTCATTAAAGGAAGCATACATGTAAACAATCTTGAAAAATGATGAGATTGTATCAATAAACACTTATAACTTGGTAACTTGGGGTCATAATCTCCATGTAAAAAAAAGAAATTAAATGAAGAATATAATATCATGAAAATATTTAGATTCATGATATATCATGTAAAATGGATGTATATCCACCTTGAAAAATATTTTAGGTGCATAGCAAAACACGAGTCTCAAAGAAGGAAAATTGAGACAAAACTGTTTTACCAATTTGGTAACTTTTGAAACTTAAAACCCATGAAAGAAGGATCATAAAATGGATATGTTAATACCCATAAATTTAATTATAATATACATATAATAAAATCATTTTCAGTACATATACCATACAAAATGAAAGAGTGGTGAACATAGCTTGTATCTCACAGGAATTAATAGTGAGAAGAAATCCTCTTACCCCATGTCCTAACTCTCATCGTACTCATTAAAACCACCTGTATAATAAATATAAATTTATTATAAATATTTTATAGAAAGATATTATTATATCTAATACCATATATGGTTTGATTATAACCTTATATTACTCACTTGTTAAGGATCCTATGTTAAGGTTTCACTTCGGGTAATATTCACTTTGTTCTTCGCATGTGTCTTAATTTGTTATATCTATAACGTCCTGGTTCTGGAAGCCACCCTGAGGTGCCCCGTACCCAGTTGGTCACATGGCCTCAAGAACATTTTCTCAAAATCTAGAGGCTTCCGACTAGCAGCGAGAGCCTTGGGTGTGATAGTGGGGAAACTATTCCCTCATTGGTAGAGTATACATTGGAAGAAAAACAAATAGACAACAGTAGGAACCATAACCATCCATACAAGAGTAAACGATAAATAGCAGAAGACTAACAATAAACAACTGGAGCACACACACATGTATATAAAATGATGTATGATACATATGTCCAAGAAAGTATCCAAACAAGTCACAATGCTGAATAAAATACTAAACCAAAGTGTAAAAGAAAATAGGTAAACTCCTCAGCATCACAAGCCATAGCTTGGTCCCATGCTCTCTAGCTCCACAACAATTCAAGTACCTGAAGTAGAAGGGTGATTTCCATTATCTATACTTGCAACGATATAGTCTGTTTGGGCCCAAAAGCATGTCCCAAATAGGGTGTGAGACAAGGTCCCAGTAGGCAACCACCCAAAGATCTGTGCCTAACAGTCAGTGAATCCACGACAAGTAAAAGTACAGAAAACAGTAAACAGGAAAGCACACAACAGCTACAATCCACAGTTTCTAGCATATAAAGTACACAAGTAACAGCCAATCAACAAGTAGAACAACAGGTAACCCCCTAGGTAGTTCTCACAGCCTAACCCTTATGGTTCAACCTACAGGTACTAGCAACCCTCTGGGAGGCACACACAGTCTCACCCCTTTGGTCTAGCTGAAGAATAGACTATCTGAGGAAGCACTCACCGTCAATTCCCCCTATGGTCTCGTATCGTACTAAAGGATCTCTAGGGAATCACTCAACATCTCATTCCCCTTGTGGCCCATGTCGAGGAACTACAGACTCTCTGAGGAAGTACTCATCGTCAATTCCCCCTTTGGTCTCGCATCAAATTAAAAAGACCCTCTAGAGAAGCCCTTACGTCCATTCTCCCTATGATCCACTACACTAGGTTCTCACAACCCTGTGTAAAACAAACATGCATAGCGCGTGTATCTACCCAAGTAAACCTCAAGAACTACTTGGATATCATTATAAGGCACAACAACATAATAGTACACCAGTTCCACTATCCTAAAACTAGACAACATAACAGTACACTAGTTCCACTATCCTACAACTAGGCATGGCAACTGGAAAAATTCCTAACAGGCAAAACATCCATGGAAAAACATCCAGAGCACAGTAAAAATTACCCTATTCACAAACATTGACCTATACCCAAGCAATCAAGCAAAGTAGAAAAACATCAGGGGAAAAAATAGGAACCACATAATACCCCGTTCAAGGGAATTGGTGGAATTGAACAAAATATTCAAATACTTCCTACAGAATGGCACAAACCACCTACCTCGATGCTAGGAGACCGATATACTTGAACCACGAGGCTTGATTATCCTTAGAACAACGTAGATCTAAAAAAATGCACAAAACTCTCAACACACAGTATCTTTAGAAAGAGGAGGAATTGTAAAACAAAGATCTAGGATAAGGAAGGGATTACCGCTGTGGTTCCAATTCAATCGACGCCGGTCGATTTAGAGAATGGATGGAGGCTTGGGGGCTCAGAGAAGTTCCGCGACCGTATGGGTTCTCTCGGATGAAGAACCTGAAGAAGAAGCGAGTTCTGTTCATCAGGTGCGACCCCGATCCATTTAATGAAAAAAAGAAAGTACACGGTGTGTACTTGGCCCTTACATACTCTGCTTTAAGTGGACTCCAAATCGCCCTTACACACCATGTGTGTGGCCCGGACACAGCCAACACACGACCTGGCGCTGTATCAAAGTACACAGTGTGTACTTATAAAGTACACAATGTGTACTTAGAAAATTTATAGATTTTCCTCTTTTTTCTCAAAAAATACCAGAAAAGGAAAAACATACCTGAAATGAAGATCCAGGTTCTTACAAACTTCATCCCTTAAAGAAATTCGTCCCCAAATTTCCCTAATGAGGTGTTGAAGAAGAAACCCCAAACAGCTCTAGCCACTGCGATCGTACATCGGCCTCCCTCTCCTAGGTCTCGTCCTATACTCGCTCGTGCTTCCATAGCACCCACACTAGAGGAACAGACCACCCACGAATAACCTTCGTACTATGATCAACAATCCGGATAGGATGCTCCTCAAATGATGCATCCGATTCGAGCTCAACCTCCTCAGGCTGAAATACATGAGACGAGTCTGAAAAGTAATGTCGGAGCTGAGAGACATGGAAGACGTCGTGCATGGACCGGTACCTCTGAGGTAACTACAACTGATAGGAAACCGGCCCAAATATCTCCAATACCTCAAACGACCTGACGTACCGTAGTGAAAGCTTACCCTCTCTTTGAATCCTCTTGTGTCCCAACCTCGGTGTGACACACAGGAAAACCTGATCTCCGATCTCGAACTCCAGAGGCCGTCTCCGCTAATCAGCATAAGACTTCTGTCGAGACTGTTCTGTAGCCATAATCTTCTGAATCAACTTTATCTGCTCTAAAGTATCCTGAACAAGACGAGGTCCCAACAAAGCTGCCTCTCCTGCCTCCAGCCAGCATAAAGGTGATCGGAATGAACTACCATAAAAAGCCTCATAAGGTGCCATCTGAATAGTTGAATGAAAACTATTATTGTAGGAAAAATCCACAAGAAGGATATGCTTCTCCCAAGAACCGCCAAGTCTAGAATTCAAGCTCGGAGCATATCCTAAAGAACCTGGATCGTACTCTTGGACTGGACATCGGTCTGGGGATGGTATGATGTACTCAAAAGTACCTGTGTACCCAAAGACCTCTGAATCCCCTAACAAAACCAAGAAGTAAAGCACACATCCCTATCTGAAACAATGGAGTGTGGAATTCCATGTAGACGTACAATCTCTCAGATTTATAGTCGTCCCAGATCATCAACACTGAAGGTCTCCTTGATTGGTAAGAAGTGAGAAACCTTCGTAAGCCTGTCGACGACAACGCAAATAGCATCATTCCCTTGAGGCGACCTCGGCAATCCGGTCACAAAGTCCACGCGACATCGTTCCACTTCCACTCCGGAATGGGTAAATGTTGTAAAAGGCCTGCTGGTCGCTGATGCTCCGCCTTCACCTGTTGACAAGTATAACACCTCAAGATGAAACCAACAACATCTCTGTTCATACATAGCCACCAGTACTGGTGATGAAGACCCCGATACATCTTGGTGACTCCAGGATGAACTGCCCAAACTGAGGAATGAAAATCCCGCATTAGCTCCTCGTGTATGTCTTCTGGCACCCATACGCATCCCTGGAAATGTAAGATCTCATCCTTGCCCACTGTCCATCCAAGAAGAGGGTTCTCTCCTGACACACTCTCCCACAGGACTAAGCCTTCCGAGTCTGATAGATGCCTCATCCGTACCCGATCAAGAAGTGCAGAGGTAACAGCTACAGAAGATAGGTAAGTATGTCCCTGTCTATCATGCACCTCCAGATGCATCTCAGAGAACAGAGCCATAAGATGCCAATCACTGCTGGCCTCCTGAACTGCCTGAATCTGAGTTCTCCTACTCAACGCATCCACCACTGCGTTTCCCTTTCCTGGCATATAGGCAAGCTCGAAATCAAAATACTAAAGATACTCAACCCACCTGCACTGTCTCAATTTCAGATCACGCTGAGTGAAGATGTACTTGAGTTTCTTGTGGTTAGTGAAAGCCAAAAAGTGCTCTCCCAGAAGGTAATGTCTCCAACATCATAAGGCATGAACAATAACTGCCAACTCCAGATCATGCGTTGGGTAGTTCCTCTCATGTGGCCTCAACTGCTGAGACCCATACGCAACGACTCTATCTCCCTGCATAAGCATAGATCCCAGCCCAATACCTGAAGCATCACAATAAACTGTATAGCTCTTGCCTATATCTGGAAAGACTAGTATCAGTGCTAACTTCAACCTTCCCTTTAGCTCCTGAAAGGATGACTCACAAGAATATGACCATAAGAACTTGACCCCCTTCTTGGTCAGACCTTTCAATGGTATTTCTAGGCGTGAAAAGTCCTAAATGAAGCGTCTGTAGTATCCAGCAAGCCCTAGGAAACTTTGTACCTCAAAAATGTTCTTCGGATTCTCCCAAGAAACTACATCTCTCACTTTATCTGGGTCCACATATACTCCTTCCTATGAGATGACGTGACCCAAGAAGTGAATATGATCCATCCAAAAGTGGCACTTCAAGAGTTTAGAATAAAGCCGATGCTCTCTCAGTGTACTCAGAACTATCTCAAGATGGGTAGCATGGTTGTGTAGAGTGAGAGAGTACACCAAGATATCATCCATGAAGACCATGACGAAGGAATCCAAGTAAGGATGGAACACTCGGTTCATCATTTCCATGAAAACTATTGGCACATTCATGAGACCGAACGGCATAACCGTATACTCATAGAGACCATACCTGCTCCTAAAGGCTGTCAGAGGTATATCTGATGGTCTAACGCGCAACTGATGATAACCGGACCTCGAATAGATCTTTGAGAACACACAGGCTCCTCGTAGCTAATATAAAAGATCATCAATCCTCGGAAAGGGATATCGGTTCTTGACCTTCAACTAGTTCAGCTTTCAATAATCCACACAGAGCCTAAGGGCACCGTCTGCCTTCTTTGCAAACAGGATAGAAGAACCCCAAGGAGAAGTGCTGGGTCGGATGAAACCCTTTTCCTGAAACTCATCCAAATGCTTCTTAAGCTCCTGCAACTTAGGTGTAGTCATCCTATAGGGAGGAATGGACACTGGCGCCACTCCTAGCATGAGCTCAATAGATAATTCTACCTCATGATCTGGAGGAAAACCTGAAAAATCCTATGGAAAGACATCTCTGAAACGATCTACCACTATAGGAAAGTCCAAATGTGAAGTCCCCTAATCATACAGATAGAGACTAGCGATTTGGGCTATAACCCTTCCTAGACCATGATGCTCGAGTCCTACTCGACTCGCCTAAACATCCCATTCACCTCTATGAATAAAATATTCACCCTTTGGTGAAATGAAACTCACCATGCAGCGATAACAGTCAACGACTGCCTGGAAGGGAACCAACCAGTCCATCCCAAGAATGAAATCATAGCCTGTCATCTCTAGGAAATTGAGGTCCCATAAGAAATGATACCCTGCAACCTCGAGAGGGCACTCTCTGCACTGACGTATACTAGCTTTCCTCATCCCTAAAGGTGTGTCTAGTGTCAATAAGCCGGCAGAAGAAAAGATACAGAGCCCAAGGATCTCCAAAACAGCAACAGAGATAAAGCTATGAATAGAACCGGTATAAAAAAGAGTTGAAGATAAAACTAAGGCTACTAAGATCGTACCTTGAACTGTAGAAGGTCCGAGATCCTTCTCCTGATAGGTCTAATCCACTGCAAAATTATGGCCTACCCCACGGCCCTGTGACCCTGCCTGACCACTCTGAGTTGATCCTACCTACTGACGCTGAAAGACTGGTGACTGACCGCGAAGACCTAGACCTCCACCATGGCCCGAATGTCTAGAAGAACTCCAGTTCCCCAACTAGTGAGAAACTGGTGGTGCTGCTCCTGAACGTGGAGTCATGGAATAACCCCCATAACTAGCTACTGGTGAGAAAACCTAGCAGAAACGCTGAAGGTGACCCATCTTGCCACAAGATCGGCACTCCAATGGGTCTCTCTGGCACTGCGGCCTCATGTGCCCTACCCTTCCACACTAGTATCATACTACTTGGATACCTGAATATGTATCTCACCTCCTCGGATCACCACGCGTAGACTACCTACGACGCTTCCTGCTGTCAACTGGAGGAATACTAGCTCTGGAAGCAGAACCGCCCGGGATCGTAGCTCCAGAGTCTCTCAGATTGTGCTCCACAATCAGTACCTGGTTGACAATGGAAGTGATGGAAGTCAACTGAAAGATATTCACCTGTGAGTGGATCTCCCGCCTGAGACCATCCTCAAACTTCCTTGCTAAGAACATCAAATATCCACCCCAGAGGGGTGTGAAACGCTGCAACTCAGTGAAGTGAGAGGAATAATACATAACAGAAAGAGTACCCTGCTCAAGAATCATGAACTGCCGGGCTCGATCGGCCCTTAGGGTCTCCAGATAGAAGTAGTCATAAAACATGCGTTAGAACTCCTACCAAGCCATAACCTGCTGATGACCCGCCTGTGAGATCACGTCCCACCACCTCTTGGAAGAGTCTCGTAGCATATAGGTAGAGAGCTTGACCATCCTCTCTAGAGGCGTTTCTAGATGCTCAAAGATAGTCAACATGGCTTCCATCCATGACTCTGTAGCCTGTGGTCCTCCTTCCCCTGAGAAAGCAGGAGGATGATGCTGCTGGAAGACCCATGTCAAGTCTGCCATAGAAATGGCAAGAGGCGGTGCTCCCTGAAAGGTTTGCATCATCCTCATAAAGCCTTCCCTAAACTGCACATCAGCGCCTGCAATTGGTATGACAGCCGGTGCCAAGGCTGGCATGGCTGGAGGATTGGCAGGAAGTCCTTGATCATCCATATCTGGCGTCTGATCACTATCCTACAACTGACTCACAACTGAAGGACGTATCAGAGGAATAGATCTGAAAGATCAAAAGCATACCTTAGATTAGGAATATCAAGGACAGAGAAAAAATGAGTAAAAAATGGAACAGGAGAAGGAAACACTCAAGTTTAGCAAAACATGACTACACGGCGTGTATAAACTCTACATGGCATGTACTTAACTCTATTCCCCTACCCGAGTCTCCTTGCACAGCTAACCCACATGGTCTTCTTAAACTGAGACTACACGGAATGTTCCCTGTGGACACAACATGTAGTAGACAAGGTTTCAATGACCCGTGTTGTTAGTTACACGACCGGTAACATAGATGAGTCTACACTGCGTGTTTCGAACAAACATGGCGTGTACTTGAAGATTTTTCCCGACCCGTTTTGTTGGAGATACGGCCGGGTACACGGATGAACCTTACACAGTGTGTTCTGATCAAACACGGCGTATATAGGAGGAGATAACACTGTCCCATGTTATTCGTGACATGGATGGGTACCTAGAACAAGGCTACATGGCGTGTTCATACAAAACACGACGTGTATTACATGAGCTTCCCCGACACATGTTGTTAGTGACACGACCGGGTATACGGCTCACTAATACACGGTGTGTACCTACCGTACACGGCGTGTCCCTAAATATTTTTTACAACCCGTGTTTCTACTCAAACAGTTAGTGACACAGTTTAAAAACTACACGACGTGTATATTAAAGTACAAGCCGTGTATTCTGGGTTTTTCCAGGTAGTAGCTTTGAAACTGCACCGAAGCCCAGAAAAAACTGAAAAACAAGCATGAAGGTGCCAAATTTCGATCCATGAGGGCCCATACTCCCCGTGAATCAAAGCTTGGCATCTCCTACATATCATATATAAGGGAAAAAAATCAATGATCCACCAAGTTCCAAATCATGATGGCCCATAACACCTCAAGAACCAAAATTTGGCATTCATTTAAGCAAGGTACAATAGAAACAACCTCTCTATCAAACTACAGAGATTCTATCAAAGCATCTATCACAAAAAACATGCATAATCTACACAAAATCTATCACAACAACATGCAATTGCTATGCACCCTAGATGGCATGACAAGAATACATGGCATGTGATTTCTAACAAGTGCCTATATGATGCATGAGATGGAATACCCTCATCTCATCGGGTTGCAACAAAAATAGAACCACAATATCAACAAAAATAACAACACAAATCATGTGAATCACTCTAGGTTAAATCAGATCAACTGTAACATAGAAAAATTAGAAAACTGTAATAAGCGAGGTAGATTGGCTTTTCCCTGTACACGGGTTATCTACTCCTGATCACAACTTATTACCAAGTACCGAATCTGTCTTATCCCTGGATAAAGGCTCCAAACAGTAAGTCAAGAGAAAAGAAACCCTCTGATACCACTTTGTAACGTTCCGATTCCATAATCCACCCAGAGGTGCCCCGTACCCGATTGGTCACATGGACTCAAGCACATTTCCACAAACACAAGTGGATACCGACTAACAGTGAGGGCCTTGGGTGTGATAGTGGGGAAACTATTCCCTCATTGGCAGAGTACACAGCGGAAGAAAAAAAATAGACAATAGTAGAAACTGTAACCATCCATACAAGAGCAAATGATAAACAACAAAAGACTAACAGTAAACAACTGGAGAACACACACATGTATATAAAATGATGCATGATAAATATGTCTAGGAAAGCATCCAAACAATTCATAATAATGAATACAATACTAAACCAAAGTTCAAAAGAAAACAGGTAAACTCCTTAGCATCGTAATCCATAGCTTGGTCCCATGCTCTCCAGCTCCACAGCAAGTCAAGTACCTGAAGTAGAAGGGCACTTTCCCTTATCTATACCTGCAACAATATAGTCTGTTTGGGCCCAAAATCATGGCCCAAATAGGGTGTGAGACAAGGTCCCAGTAGGCAACCACCCAAATATCTATGCCTAATAGTCAGTGAATACATAGAAAGTAAAAGTACAGGAAGTAGTAAATAGGAAAGCACACAGCAGCTACAATCCACAGTGTATAGCATATAAAGTACACAAGTAACAGCCAATCAACAAGTAGAACAATAGGTAACCCCCTAGGTAGTTCTCACAACCTAACCCTTATGGTTCAATGTAAAAGTACTAGCAACCCTCT
Source organism: Viscum album (assembly GCA_963277665.1). NCBI lineage: Eukaryota > Viridiplantae > Streptophyta > Magnoliopsida > Santalales > Viscaceae > Viscum > Viscum album. The sequence continues at coordinate 1,997,825,532 of OY728136.1, forward strand.
GGGAGGCACACACAGTCTCACCCCTCTGGTCTAACTAAAGAATAGACTCTTTGAGGAAGCACTCACCGTCAATTCCCCCTATGTTCTCATATCATACTAAAGGATCTCTGGGGAATCACTAAATGTCTCATTCCCCCTGTGGCCTATGTCGAGGAACTACATACTCTCTGAGGAAGCACTCATCGTCAATTCCCCCTTTGGTCTCACATCGAATTAATAAGACACTCTCGAAAAGCCCTTACGTCCATTCTCCCTATGGTCCACTACACTAGGTTCTCATAGTCCTATGTAAAACAAACATGCATAGCGCGCGTATCTCCCCAAGTAAACCTCAATAACTACTTGGCTGTCATTCTAAGACACAACAGTATAACAGTACAACAGTTCCACTATCCTACAACTAGGCATGGCAACTGGAAAAATGCCTAACAGGAAAAACATATATGGAAAAACATCCAGAGCATAGTAAAATTACCCTATTCCCAAGAATTGACCTCTACTCAAGTAATCAAGGAAAACAGGCAAAAATCAGGGGCAACAATAGGAAACACACAATACTCCATTCAAGGGAATTGGTGGAATTGCACAAAATATTGAAAGACTTCCTACAGAAAGGCACAAACCACCTACCTCGATGCTAGGAGATCGATATAATTGAACCAAGAGGCTTGATTCTCCTTATAACAATGTAGATCTATGAAAACACACAAAACGATCAACCCATGATATCTTGAGAAAGAGGAGGAATTGGAAAACAAAGCTCTAGGAGAAGGAAGGGCTTACTGTTGCGGTTCCAACGCAATCAACGACAGTCGGTTCGAAGAACGGACGAAGTCTTGGGGGATAAGAGAAGTTCCATGGCCGTACGGGTTCTCTTGGATGAAGAACCTGAAGAAGAAGCGAGTTCTATCCATCAGAAGCAGCCCTGGTCCATTTAATGAAAAAAAAGAAAGTACACGATGTGTACTTATGAGGTACATGACGTGTACTTGGCCCTTCCATACTCTGCTTTAAGAGGCCTCCACATCGCCCCTACACACCGTGTGTGTGGCCCGGACACGGCCAACACACGACCTAGCACTGCATCAAAGTACACGGCGTGTACTTATAAAGTACACGACGTGTACTTAGAAAATTTCCATATTTTCCTATTTTTTCTCAAAAACGACTAGAAAATGAAAAACATACCTGAAATGAAGATCCAGGTTCTTACAATATCATTGGTTATTATACTTATATGATGGTTAAAGAATGAAAATAATGATATAAATATAATTTATATCCATTATATTCATATTATAATAATCCATATAATAAATAATTACAAAATGGAATATACTGTTCATGGAGATGGTAAGCCGTACATACACATGAACGCTGTTTCCGTTTTTATTATCGTATTGAAAGAAAGTATGTAAATGAAATATGTAAATATATATATTTATATATAAATATATATTAAATTATAATTATTATATAATATATATCATATAAGTCCATTAAATCAATCTTTAATACATTCAATGTGGTGTGTGAATGAATCACATCACTTTGAGGAGGTGGTAGTCCACACTTCCTCAAACAAGATTATCATATTAACACCAAATGTAAAGTAAAGGTATGTGTGTTTTAAAAGTAATAAATAATATTTAAGAAATAATAAATACAATATATTACATATATAAATATATTTTCGATCATGATGTCCATTATGATTGGTGGTAAATGAAAAATGAACAATCATCATTTCGTGAGGCAGTAATTCACTATACACAAGAACAATATGTTCAATATGCATTAGATGGAGGTGTTTGTAAGTGTAGGTTAAAACCTTATAATAGAAAAATCCTATTATATTTATTATATTGGTGTTTTCACACAATAATGGAATAAAGAAAGCGGAGGGGTTAAAGAGGGAAAATAAATGAAATGAGTTTGAGAGAATACATTACCTCTTAATCGGGTAACTCCTTTTGGTTTGTGCAAAAAGGATTCCTTGAGAGGATTTATGCCCAAAGGGATGATTAAAGTTCAATAAGATGAATTTTTTGAGGCTACTTGTTCAGATATTGGACAAATCTAAAAGTTTGATAGGTGTGATAAATGGGTAGAAGTGGTGGCCTTTTATAGTGGAGGAGTGGTACTCTTGTAAATATTTGAAGAAATAATTCCACCCATGTTTTTAATATTTAAAGTGGATCCAATAATGGAACAAGGTAGATAAAATTTATGATAGGGTCAAAATATGATCAGAAAATGGGTGCTGGACAAATTTCTAGGTCGTTTTGGGTCTTAAATTTAAGGTTTAGTACTTTATTAACCTAATTTTTCTTTGAATTGATGTAATTAATTTTAATCACTTTAACTAATATATTATTATAAATTATAAATTATGATTATTACAAATATTTAATCCATTTTTCTAAATTATAATTACATACGTGATAGAAATTAATTTAAAACTAATCCCCCTAACGGGATGACACAACGAGTTTTTAAAATAAAAAGTTTGCTAAGTCTTTATATCAAATTTCAATGTAAAATTTGTCCAAATGACCAATATTTAATTAATTAATAAAAATATTATATAATTCATCTTTTTAAATTAAATTAAAATAAATTTTAACCTTATAAATAAATTGAATTAAGAAGCAGTTTTGAATTAAAAACCAGTATTTTTAACCATTCATCCAAAAATAAAGTTTGTCAGAAAAATACCAAAAATTCAACATAAGATAATTTTCAAATTATAAATTAAAATATGAAGTTTATTTTATCAAATTAAATTTCTAAATGTGTATAAAATTAATTTTATTATTTTTCACACAAGGACATTAAAAGTGGTTTATTCGAGAAAATAGTATTTTTAAACACATAAGGTCATTTCCAAAAATTTATACTAACCTAATTATTATGTTTCACTTCCAAATATAATGTTTATTTTGAATTATTGAATCTATAAAAGTTATAAAAATTGGATTTAAAATGGGTTCTTCATTAAAAGGCGGTAAAACTACCTTTATAAAAAAACTATTTTTATGTATAAAATTGGGTTTGTTCTTATCTTATGTCTATAGAATATATTGGATGAATATAAAAAATATTTTATTGAATATTTAACTTATTCATTACATTAATATAACTTACCAATTTAAATTAATTTAATTTACTTGGTTAAAAAATCTTTGTGACTATAATAATATTTTCCTTTATATTCAATCAATTTTCATATTCATTAATTGGTAACTTATGAATTCATCTTATATTTGTGTACACCAAATATTTTAATAATTTTGTTAATACTATTCATATCCATAAACTTAATGGTTGGGTTATATCTCATTATAATAATATTTTTTAATAATATATTATAGTTAGGCAGTACTCGGTCCTGCGTATTATGCAATCCATCGAGGAAGGTCAATATTGTGTGTAATGTATGCTAACCTTGTTGTTCCATGTAATGTATGCCAATTTGGGATTGTGTGTAAGATATGCCAATCTGATTCCATGTGAAAGGAATTTTTGACTTAGTGAAAACTATTTTTAGTGTTGTGTGAAGTGAAAAAATATTAAAAAATTAAATTAATTTGAAAAAAAATTCACAAGATCTTGCAGTGTTACATTATAACCCCCTTAAAATGAATTTCACCCTTGAAATTCATTTGGGTTATCAATGGTTTAGTACATGTAAGTTTTTTTCATAGAAACTTTCATTATAAAAATGAATACTAAAACTTCCCTTAAAAAGGGAAAGTTGAAACCATAAAAAATACCCAAAGTAACTCATAATGAGATTCCCAAATATGATAACATAAGTGGGAAGTTAAAACTTGGACATAAAAGAGAAATCTCACCATTAAAATCTGATGGAGAGTGATAGAGGACAAGGTCAGGATAAAGTTAACAACAAAAAATCCACAAATATGAGATGACCTAAGAGACCTTATGATTCATCATAAATGAAGATATAAGACAACATTTTTGGTTTCAAGATCCTCTTTCCTAATGTTTATGAATTTTCATACATACTTGCATTATTTCATAGAAACTTAATCACTTGTTTTTCATTGACCCACTTCACCTCTTTCTCTAAAAAGGAAGGTAAAATTTTAATTCCTAAATTACTAACAGATAATGAGACCCATGATATTCCATCCCATTTGAAATTATTTACCATCAACACAAGGTATTTTAAATAGTATATCCAATATAAATCCTCATATAGAGAGATAACACTTTAATATTACAGACTTCATCTGAAGTTTAACTTAAACTCTCCATAAATGGTTAACCTTATAATCCTTCTAAAAGACAAAAATTCAAAGCTTTAAAAATAATATCATGAAATTAGCTTAACATTGATCCCCCATATATCACAAATCAGCTCTTGGTTGTCACATTCCAAAAATGAAAATACCTTCATCATATATTGTCTCAAAACATTGTAACAACCTGAATTACCATAAATCCTTTTGGAAAATATGAATGCTTCCTTATTACAAAGTGTATTGTATATATTCCTTAAATCCAAGAATGTTGTAAACTTCACCAGTGATAGTATAAACCACCTATAAACAAGTCCTTACTTAGTTACAAGGTAATTAGTAATATCCCATTTACTTATTCACATCCCATGTATATTTATCCATACCAAATTATCTTAACATAAATAACATATTAAGGGTTACATTACCTTAGTCAAAAATGTCACCTTTCATGTGATCACATTTCTAGTCCATCGGTACTATTCAAAACATTCTTGTAAATACTTATAAATAACATAAACTGAAAAATCCATACATATTTCACCATTCTTAATTATAGAATCTAAATACATAAATAATTCAATCCTTAAACTTAAACATTTGGCATAGAAGATGTCCTTACTTGGTTTATAAGCAAATTCTTATCTCAGGGCATTGAGTTAGGTAATAACCATGTTCTCCATAGATAAGACATTGAACTCCATGACAATTTGTCACTCTATGACCCTTTTTCCTAAAAAAATAACATCTTCCCCTCCATTTTAGGTATTCCTAAAGGTTATTCATCCATTCTTCTTGACATAAAGGAAGCCAAATATTCTTTCCTATATGTTCCTTCCCCTAAAAGTACATCTTTCTCTTATTTGACCTATTAGGAATATAACCACAGCTAAAATTGTTAATCATATACCATGATAGTTTTTTCGACATAATTGAAATAACTTTTTCTCCACTGATCATCCCATTGATTGCTCATCAGAAAATCATCCATCACATTCAACATTAATCTAGTTCCTTCTGGTTCTATCCATTGACTAAAACTAGAAGAATAGTGTGAGTATTACTTAACATATAATAAAACCACGTAGTCATGAAAAGAATTACATATATGGAATCGAAATCATGTCACCTTCCTTAATCTACAACACCTTAGGTTTATCATAGGTTATTCATAGAAAAATTATATTTAAATACTTCATAATGGTTCTAAAAGAGTTTGTGAATTCCTAAAAAATATCTCTTGGGAGTGTCAAACTAGGTGTGCAAAAAGGCCCATTATCATGTACCAGATTACCCCAAGTCAAGACCAGAACATCTTTTTGGAGTTGTTACCCCTAGGTATATCTGTGCCCAATCCACATCCACTTGTAGTATCCATACATGGATGTATTTATAGTAAACCACTCACTCTATCCTTTACCAAAATTCTAGGACATTTTCCTAAATGTTAACTCATCCTCATACTTATCCTTAGAGATATCCCTAAACATATAATTGAAAATATATGTAGGGATCTCACTAAGGTTTTCTCATCCTAGTTTCCAAAGGTTGACTATACCTTTCCTTTGACACCAACTACAGTGACCCAAGCTTAACATAAATGGATATTACATTATTTTAGAGGAATATTTAGTACATTTAAAAAATACATGCTTGAGGACCATACTAGTTTATTGTATTTGGAAATTTGGAAAAAAAATTCTATCCTGGTGAAATATCTTCAACATATCCCATAAAGATCTGCACCTTTAGCACTTATACCTAAAACCTTTATTCATAACTTGGAGAAAGGAAACATAATAAAGAGGTGATCTCAGATTCTTATTAAGGGTAAATAAAGGAAATGTGTAAGCATAACATGAACAAGTAGGGTATGGAACTTGATCCTAATATTTTAAGATCATACCCTACATATTAGAGATCATAATAAAGAATGATAGTTTATAAGACATAGATCATAAGATAATTAATAGAATAAGTCATGAAAGCATAACATAGGAATAAGACATGGAATTTGTGAAATGCACATTGGTTTATAATTTTGTGAACATGTACAAGTAGAAATTGGTTCACTCATTAAGTTAAGAACATAAAATCAGGCCCCAACATTAACTTGTAGACATGTAACTAGGTCCATGAATAACATTGTGAACATGTAATAAGGTTCATGCATAAAATTATGGAAAAACAACTAGGTCCATTCATAACATTGTGAACATGAAATCAGGTTCATGCATAATCTTATGGATGTGAAACCAAGTCCATGAATAACATTGTGAACATGTAATCAGGTTCACACATTACCTAATGTAAATGAAGACAGGTCCATACATAACATTGTGAACATGTAATTAGGTTCACGCATACTATTATGAACATATAATCAGTTTCATGCATAAACTTATGGAAATGAAACGAGGTCCATGCATAAAATTGTGAACACTAAATAAGGTTCAATCATAACATTGTGAACATGTAATCAGGTTCACGCATAAAATTGTGAACATGTAATCAGGTTCACGCATAGCATTTTGAACATGTAATCAGGTTCATTCATAAAATTTATACTCACGAGTCATCCATCATTACCCAATGCACTTGAGGGATATATAGGTCCCACCCATCTCATGATAAAATCAATCATACATGTGCCACAAGATAATAAAACATTCATCATATCATGACCCATAAAAAGACATAGGTTATATAAAAATCAAATAATAACCCATGAAATGAAATGGGTATCATTAAAACTTCATCACATTATAACATATATAAAATATATTGTTTTCATAACCATTTCATCAATTAATAAACTATAAAAATAAGTGGGTTTCAAAAGCATAGAACCCGTGGAAGTGAAGCAGGTGTCTTAAGCATCATTCCATCAAAACATAAACCACTTAAGAAATTATTATGAATTAAAACTTTGGATAATTTCATATAAGTTCATGATTAAAATCAATGTATGTCATTTTATATGTAAAATAATTTTTAAATATCTTTCAAAAACATTTCTTGATGAAAATATCCTTTTTTATTTGAAAAATAATTTTTATAACATAAAACCTTTTGAAAACCTTTTTCTTTGAAAATATATTTGAAAACTTATAAAGGAATATTTGAAAACAATAAAAAAAATTTAAAAATACATTTTACTTTAAAATTATCTTCAATTATGTTTTTAAATCATTTTTGAAAACATTTTTTAAAACATTGTTTTTTAATACAATAGATTTCTGACCAAGGAGAGAGTGACAGTCTGATTTTACTTTAAATATTATCTTAAGTACCAAATAGTGGAATAAATGGTAATAAAAAGTGCTGATATCTTGAATAAAAATATTATAAGAAAAATCATGAAAATTCTTGAGATATGGAACATAAAATTTCATCAAAGGAAGCACAAACGTAAACAATCTTGAAAAATGATGATATTGTCTCAATGAACTCCTATAACTTGGTAACTTGGGTTTATACTCTCCAAGTAAGAAAATTAAATTACATGAAGCATATAATATCACGAAAATATATATATTCATGATTTATCATGTAAAATGGATGTATATGCACCTAAAAAAAGAGTTTTGGTGTATAACAAAACATGAGTCTCAAAGAAGGAAAATTGAGACAAAACTCTTTTACCGATTTGTTAACTTTTGAAACTTAAACCCCATGAATGAAGGATCATAAAATGGATATGTTAATAACCATAAATTTAAGTATAATATACATATAATATAATCACGTTAAGTATATATACCATACAAAAGGTTGTATCTCATATAAATTAAAAGTGAAAAGAAATCCCCTTACCTTGTGTCCCGACTCTCGTCGTACTCATTCAGACCACCTATATAATAAATATAAATTTATTATAAATATTTTACAGAACCATATTATTATATATAATACCATATATGATTTTATTTTGACCTTATATTACCTACTTTTTAATGATCTTATGTTATGGTTACACTTCGGGTAATATTCACTTTGTTCTTCACATGTGTCTTAATTTGTTATATCATTAGTTATTTTGCTTATATCATGATTACAAAATGTAAATAAATATATAAATATAATTTATATCCATTATATTTATATTATAATAATATATATAATAAATAAGTATAAAATGGAATACATTTTTCATGGAGATGGTAAGTCGTACGTACTCATGAACGCTGTTTCTGTTTTTATTATCGTATTGAAGGAAAGTATGTAAATGAAATATATATATATATATACATATATATTAAAGTATAATTATTATATCATATATATCATATAATTTCATTAAACCCATCCTTAATACATTCCATGTGATGTGTGAATGAATCACATCGCTTTTAGGGGGCGGTAGTCCACACTTCCTCAAACGAGATTTTCATATTAACACCAAATGGAAAGTAAAGAGATGTGTGTTGTAATAGGAATAAATAAGATTAAATACATAATAAATAAAATATATGATATATATATATATATATATATATAGTTTCCATCATAATGGACACCATGGTAAATGAAAAATGAACAATCACCATTTCGTGAGGTAGTAATTCTCTATACAGAGAAACAGTATGTTCGATATCCATTAGATGGAGTTGTGTGTAAGTTTAGGTAGAAAAAATAGCATAAAAAATCCTTTTATATTTAGTATAATTGATTTTTTCACACAATAATGGAATAAATAGAGTGGTGGGGTTGAAGGAGGAAAATAAAGGGAAGGAGATTAAGAGAAGACGTTACCTCTTAATCGAGTAACTCCTTTTGGTTTGTACCAAAAGGATTCATTGAGAAGAGTTATGACCAAAGGGAGTATTCAAGATCGATAAGATGAATTTTTTAAGGCTACTTGGGCATATATTGTCTGAATATAAAAGGTTTTATAGGTTTGATGAATGGGTAGAAGTGGTGGCCTTTTATAGTGGAGGAAGAGTGATACTCTTGTAAATATTTGAATAGAGAATTCCACCCATGTTTTTCATGTTTCAAGTGGATACAATAATGCTAAATGGTATATACAATTTATTATAGGGTTGAAATATGGACATAAAATGGGTTTTGGAAAATTTTCTAGGTCATTTTGGGTCTTAGATTTAAGGTTTAGTACTTTATTAACCCAATTTATCTCTTAACCAATGTAATTAATTTTAATAACATTCACTAATATTTTTGGTCAAAAAAAAGTTAAACTTATTAGAAATTAGAAATTATTATTATTCTAAATATGGAATCCATTTTTCCAAATTATAATAACATAAGTGGTAGAAATTAATTTAAAATTAATCTCGTTGATGGGGCAACAATGCTGGTTTTTAAAGTAAAAAGCTTTTTAAGTCTTTATATCCAATTTCAATGTGAAATTGGTTCTAATTAGAAAAATTGTTTTAATTTATAAAAATATTATATAATTAATCTTTTAAATAAAATTAAAATAAATTTTAACCTTATAAACAAATTTAATTAAAAAACAGTTTTGAATTAAAATTTGGTATTTTTAACTATTCATCCAAAAATGAAGTTTGTTAGAAAAATCTCATAAATTCAACATAATATAATTTTGAAATTATAAATTCAAAAATAAAGTTTATTTTATCAAATTAAATTTCTAAATATTTATAAAAATAATTTAATTATTTTTTCGAGAATGACGTTAAAAGTGGTTTATTTGAGAAAATAGTATTTTTAAACATATAAGGTCATTACCAAAAATTTATCCTAACCTAATTCTTGTGTTTTACTTAAAAATATAATGTTTATTTTGACATATTTAATCTATAAAATTTTTAAAAATTGGATTTAAAATGGGTTCACTATTAAAAGGTGGTAAAACTACCTTCATAAAAAAATAGGGTTTTATGTATAAAATTGGGTTTTATTCTTATATTATGTCTATAGAATCTATTGGATTAATATAAAAAATATTTCATTGAATATATAACTTATGTATTACATTAATATCACTTAAAAATTATAATTAATTTAATTTACTTAGTTAAAATAGCTTTGTGACTATGATAATATTTTCCTTTATATTCAATCAATTTTCATATTCATTAGTTAATAACCTATGAATTAATATTATATTTGTGTAAAACACATATTTTAATAATTTATATAATAATATTCATATCTATAAACTTAACAAATGGGTTAGATCTCATTATAATGAAATTTTTTAATAATATATTATAGTTAGGTAGCACTCGGTCTTGTATGTTACGTAAGCCATCAAGGAATGTCAATCTTGCATATAATGTACGATAACCTTGTTTTTCCTTGTAATGTATGCCAAGTTGGGATTTTTTGTATCCTAACCCAAGATTATTCTATGTGAAATGAATGTTATAATTAGTAAAAACTATTTTCAGTGTTGAGTGAAGTGAAAAATATAAAAAAATTAAATTAATTCAAAAAAAATTCACAAGATCTTGGGGTGTTACAAAAGATATATTTAATGGAATTATATCATGGAATATGTGAGTCTTGGATGTATCATCAACGATATGGATTTTCACCATTTGTGGGCATTGAAAAGTAGAAATTGGTGGAGTATATGTGGTGTGGTCTACCTTCCATTGTGAGTGGGATCCCCGGTTATAGTGAGCATAGATAAAACTCAAGATGTTGTAACTAATTACCCATTAAATTGTAAGATTAAATTTTTATGCTAGATGTATATCAAAGGATTCAACTCCTATGATTGTGAAGTAATGTGTCAATAATTTTCAGAGGGTGACCCATGGTTATCCATAATTGGGAATTGATATATATATATATGTACCAACTTGAATTCTATATATAACATTTTAGTGTTAATATATAGAATGTTAAACACCCATTTTGTGTTCATGGGACACATGGAAAAAACTTTTTATTGTATTGGTTTGTAGATGATCATATTGGGAATCTGAGGATTGTTCTAGTTTTACTAAAATAGTACAACTATGAATTAAACTCTTATAGTGTAAGTTATGGATTATTGAAACCTTTTCTATGAGTAATTTTATGAGTTATATATTCTTGAATCCTTTTATATGGAGTAGTGATTGTAACTCCTAAATATTTATGTTTTGATGGTTAGTTTGATCATAGTGGCATAGAAATGGTGTGGTAGCTAATACCCTTAGTAAGGAATCCCATGTTTAGTTGATGGAAGATGAATTGGAATAATTATCATTGAATTAGTTGATTCTTGATGGGTTAGGGGACATTTATCACCATTGATCGATGGTTTTGGGCCCACACCCTTTTAGTGGGAGTGAATGTAGTGTTCAAGTGGATTAAGTGGTCTTGCATGATTAAATATTCTAGGATGATAGACCTGAAGGTTTTTTTCTGAAGGTGTGTATTACATTATCCACTTCATAAAGAGGATATTGGTTTTCCCTTGGTGTTCACATTAAGTTTCTTAATAGATTTTTTAGTAAGAACCACCTAAGGGGATAATTGTCCTTAATAGAATATGGAAAATCTTGTTTTTACCCATTCCCAATGTGTAACATTTCTGGATATGTGATATAGAATGTTTCCCCATGGGTTTTTGTTTTTGTTTCTTGAGTTATAAATTTTTATCCAAGGGTTTGGAGACGATTGAGTAGGGTCATATGAGTGGTTTGGACTATACACTTTTAATTGCGATAGAATCAGACACCAATGGCTAGTGGTGTGTTTATGGTTAGTTTGAATAGGTTGGTTCTATTTCTTGATGTGATCATCCTCATCTTCTATTAAAGAGTGAAAATAACACAACTGATATTTTTTCATCAATGGATTTGATCTTATTTATAAATGGGAGTGTGGATGTAGAGATCCTATTTATGTTGATTAAGAAGTTATTGTTGTCCTTGTGCCTTGATTTAGTGATGATGGTGTATGATTATTGTAAAATAATGTGAAAAAAATATAAACCAAACCCTGAAGGGAATGATACCTTATAGTTCTCTAGAAGTTAGTGTAGAACCGTTATGATGAGATCAATAGATAAATTTAACACATGTAAACTATTCTCATGCAATGGCCATCTATAATACTCTAAAAGGCGAGGAGAGTAACACCCCCATAAGAGGAATATTTAGAAGAAAACCATTTCATAGTGTATTCCATTGTTTTATGATCTTGCTTCATCCCACATTGTTGGAATACCTTTGGGTGAGAAAAAATTAGTGGATGTTGAGGCTTGATGAAACTTTAATAATGTGATCTTATGCTTTTACTAAAGTGATGATATGAATCAAGCTTAATCTGATAGTTCTTATGATGTAGTTAAAGATCAGAAAATAAATTTTTGGTGTGTGTGGTGAAAGTGAATGTTCATTTCCTATTTGGTTGCACCTCAAGTTCACTTGGATCTTAGATCACCATAGAAAGATCTAGTGTGTGCGAGGATGGGTTGAATTTTTGTACAATGTTTTTTACAATATTTCTAGTTTAACAACACATGATTCTTAATTTTTAGGGATGTAAAGGTTTAATGGTGGGTAGGATATAATGACCCTGATTATCCTTAAGTGATACTTATCTCATTTTTTAGTTTTGAAGTCCCGAGTCTCTAAAAAGGGGTAAAATGGAAATTCATCTATAGTAAATGACCTCATTTTTTTATTCTTCCATTGGTCTTAATACATGGTGATTATCCTTGGGATAGAGCTTGGTGATTTTTCAAGGTGTTTGATTTTTAAGGGATATTTAATATTTACTTAATAAATAAATATTTTCCCCACACATGTGATTATTGATAATTCATAGATAGAGAACAAGATGAAAAATTCTAACATTGTAATTGTGTTAGGAAGGAGGTGTCTTACCTAGGAATGGTATAATTTATGTGTTTGGATTTTGGGACCTAGACCAAACTATTTTTATATCTTTAATTAAAATACCAGTTCACTTAATTGTTAATCAATATAAACCCATATTATAATATTTATATATATATGTCCATCAATGGTTTCTATGAAACCTATAGAGATATTAGAGATAAATTGAGGGGGGATATTGTTCTTAATGGGTAAGATGATCATCGGGTTGAAATAAAAAAACCAAGAGTTATGGAAATTGAACTACACATGCCAATGAAAAGTGAGTTGAAGCATCAATTTTCTTACCATGAGGTTAGATTTTTTTCATTTCTTCTACCTTGTTTCATGAACAGTTCCATTCACCTCTCTTATAATCAAACCACCTAAATTTTACATGGTGATAAAATGATAAAAATATTGAGATGATGAAAATTTGATTAAATTAAATTATTTATTTAATATAAATTTATTAATCAATCAAATATTATTTTTCTTCTCAAAAAGGAATTTACCCCATAGATTATCAAGTGATCATTTCATTTATGATTTTTTCACATTTCAACCTGTATCATTCTATGAATAGTAACCAAACTAGTTCTTCATATGGCCTTAAGCATGACTCCCCATACAGTGGAGGCTACCAACTAACAATGAAGGCCTAGGGTGTGAATGTGGGGAGACTATTACCTTGTATTAGAGTAACCGTACAATAGAATATAACTAAACATCATACACAATAGTAAATCACCAGAGTGAAGAAGAAATAAATAAATGAGAAACTAAATAATAGATTAAATACTATAAAGGCCTAAACATACATGCCATACATACACTAACTACCCATTGGGTCAGTGAAATATATATACCAAAATGAAAGCAAATAAAAGAGACTGGCTCATCAAAATCCTAAGACTAAATCATCTCGAACTCCAACAACACTTGGGTAGTCCTACTTGACCATGTTATCCCAGGCCCCAGCCCAAAACTATGTATGTGATCAAGTGAATACCTTATTAGGTACCCCAGTGAAATGGAGGCCCGATAAGGGTTTGAGTACAAAACTCAGTAGGGAATCTATCACGACCCGTCCTTGGGGCCCGTGCCGTGACAACCCCAAGCCTGCCTTCCATAGGCCAGGGGCTTGTGACTAGCACCAAAGACGTAATCCTGATAAAAAGGGAAGGCATTGCCTTTAATAAGTAAACAAAAATAATAGATTAGTCAACTGGAAGTAAACACTAAGTAAAATTGCATACAAAAGAAAGTTCTAAAAGGAAAGGGGATGGAAATACAAGCCCAACAGTAAAGTACAAACAACTGTAAAACTAGTACAACTGCAGAAAGGTAAAACAACAACTACTGAGTCGTCCTCTGGGAATCCCACCTGAAGGGTGGGTACAGATGGCCTCCTCAGCACCCCAGGTCCGACCATCCTGCTCCGTGTACGTCTCGCCAAGTGGTCCACCTCCGGGTACTGCCCAGCTCTACAACTCTCTACCTCGATCAGTGCTGTCCATCGTCTGGAACCAACACAACGAAGTGTAGACATAGCCCGTGAAGGGGTGAGTATAACGATACCCAGTAGGGAACCTGAGACCCCCGAAGGTCTCCCAGAATCCACGAAGGATAAACCACATAATAAAGATACAATCACGAAGTATAAACCAACCCTACTTAGGTATATGCCCATACATATACCTAAGTTATCAATCACAGTTCGACTCCAAATCTTGAGACCAAGCACAACCCAGTCCACACAGGAAGTAAAGTCAATCACCTCGAAGATAAATGATTGAAATTCAAGACTAAGATCACACAGGTATACATTCTTTGTAGAGTGATAGAGATGATCATATGTAGTCACTGATTCATCTAAGCTGTCAGACCCACATAGGATATAGGACCAGCTAAGCTATCGGACCCACACAGGATACATGACCAACTATTCTGTCAGACCCACACAGGATACAGGAATAGAAGTCAGAACTGTCAGACCCATGGAGGATCCCGGTTCAGTATTCATCTCTGTCGAACCCACAGAGGATTCCGATACAGTAGTCATCACTGTCGAACTCACGGAGGATTTCAGTACAGTAGTCGTCGCAGCCAGCCCTAGGGTTCCTGCACACATCATGCTCGATTATGGGAGGGTCCACTCCTTGAGCCAAGTGTCAATACATAAACTATTAAAAAGTCCTGATTTGATGTATCCTGTAGTTCCGTCTCATCATAAGGAACCCAACGTGACAAACAGTGCATCAATCGGACGCCCAGTCTGAGAGTTATTGTCATTTCTGTTCCAGGGCCCCGGTTGGATTTATGCTGATCCAAACCCGTCCATTTTACAAATTTTTCCAAAACTCAATTAGAGTATCCCAAAAGTACTACTTCATTGCGAGGGTCCCAGTGCTGCAGACGACGCGTCGATCAGACGCACGATTTAGAAGTTATTTGCATTTAAGCGAATATGGGCCCGGCCCATCAAGCCCAGTGGGCTGGCGGGTCGGACCGACCCGGCTCGGCGGGTCAAAACCAGCTGGAAGTCGGCCCAACCCGGTGGGGAGTGGACCACCTACGGATCCATACCATGCTGCGGGCTGGTCCGGTTCACTCGGCGGCGCCGCCTCCTCCTTTGCCCGGCCGGCCGTAGCCAGCCGGTTCGGCCCAGCGCACGTGGCCCGCACTGCGGGCCATGGGTTTTCCCATGCAGCCACTACGAGCACTGCAGTTCTTCATCTTGGACGGCACTCAGCCATCCGGTTCGCCTAGCCGAGCGGCCCACGAACGCGGGCCGCGTCCTCCTCCACGCGGCGCCTGCGGGCGCCGCGGTTCTCCAGCCCGGCTGGCAAGCAGCTAACCGGTTCTTCCAGCCGAGTGGCCCATGGATGCGGGCCGCGGTTTCCCTCCATGTGGCCAGCATGAGGCCACTGCTGCCACCACCACCTCCGGTCACTAGCACCACTACCTCTTCCATCCGCCGTGGCCCGCATGGCCGCGACCCCCCTTTCGTCCACCGCGGTTCTTCTCCGGCGCGGTGCGATGACACCACACCCTTTCGACTCTGCTTCCGATGTCAACACAATGAGAACGACAACAGGGGGGGGGGGATGGTCAGAACATGTTTGTGCGGTCTGAACCCTCCTCGTTATGTTTCTAACATTCAACATCAAGAGAAAAACACACGAGGAAAGAAGAGTATAACTCATACATAAAAACGATCCAATTTCCCCTACCTCATATTTGTCGTTGTATGATGACGAGTCGTGGAAGACGGAAATAGTGGAAGACGAACATCATTATGTCAACGTTGGAGGAGGTAGATCTCAATGAAGATGATTCACGACAATTCCCTTGATGTACTTCGTGGGCGGCGGTGCTTCTCTTCCTTGCTCCGGTTGAAGAAGGTAGAAGATGTTGCTTCATGTTCTTCGGAGACGAAGACCATTCTTCATCGAGAGGATGGTGTTCTTCCAAGAGTTCTCCTAAGCTCTCCAATGATTATGCCAACCCAAAATAAAGGAAAAAGTTTACTTATTTTAATGTTGTCATAATTAATTCAAAAGAATTCAAACACTCCAATTAATTAATTAAGTCACTAATTAATTGTGTTGGCACTATTAAGGGGAAGTCCAAGAGTTTCCCCTATTATTGGGGAGCTCAAGGGGTTCAAAAGGGGGGTTTAAGGGGGTTGAGCTCGTGTGGACCCCACCACATAATATCCTCCCATGGGAGGTTATGTGGGGGTGGGCCCCACCTCCAACTTCTCTTTGGAGAATTTAACCACCACCTACATAAAAATATGTTAGTCATATTTTTATTTAAATTATTTAGAAAACTCCCAAAAGTAACTTCTGTTCTCGAAAAAATGCAACTACGGTAAAGATCTCCTTAAGTGAATACCGGCGCTGCGAGTTCATCGGTGTCCTCAGATTTCAATTTCGAGCACCGGTTCAAAAGATATAAAATCTAGCACATACGTTTACTGAACATACCAGAACAAAACTTCAGAAATTGATTCTGGGAACACCGGGCCTCGGAATCAGGCACCGTTAAAAACTGCGGACTCATAAAATTCCCATGTATTTAAGAAAAAATTTTCTACAGGATTTCCAGGTCTTTACAGAATCACCAATGCGGTCCCATACATAGCCAGTAAATGCAGTGCATACACAACTGATCTACTCAAATAAAGTATAATAGTAATAAAATATTCTACAAATAAATAAACAAACAATATCATATCTCAGAACCGATGGATGCCCGGGATGATCGTACCTACTTCAACCAGTGCTGAAAATGTTTGTGAGCAATCCACACCACTATAGGAGGATATATGTCCTTAACCTAGGATCACCCTTAAATACTTCCACTAAGTATAAGGTAGAATACCCAATATTAGTTGGAAATTATATAAGTAATGCATCGAGTAGGTTACAAGGAATCCTAGGCATAATACTCAAGCCGTGTAAAAAAATGGAACCTAGAAGACATCTCAACATTACTTATTCAAATCCAAAGTTAGATTCCTAAGTCTTAGTCTATAAGAAATCAAGAATTTGGAAACTCAAATTAATTCCTAAGGGGATGACCCTTAGGAAATAAATGAGGAATATTCTCATGATCCAAGATGGTAACTTAAAAACCATCAATCATTAGCTCAAAAACCCATTAACAAATAGATATGGGCAATGAAATCATGGTGCATCCACTTGATCCTAGTAAGTATCCCAGAAATAAATTGATATGATCATTATCAACCTCAAGGATGTCACAAATATCCAATGCTTGGGGGAAATGAGGCCACCCAACAACCTTTGGTATCTCCTCGATCCTAGGATGCTAGGAATTATGGATGATACACTAACTATGAGGGGTTTATGATATTCACTCAATAACCTCCTCCATTTTATTGATATAAATATTATAGCACCTGACCTGGTTTTTCACCCAAACAATGCTCTGGGCTAGTTGTCCATTAGGCCTTAGGCATAACTCCCCTTACACCAAAGGATTCTAACTTGGAGTGAGGCATTGAGAGGTGATATTGGGGAGACTATACCCTCTTGTGGTGATAATAATAATTTTACATAGATAAATATAGAAGAAAAAGAAGTACCATAAATTGCAGAAACAATAGCAATAAGAAAATAATAGAAAACAAACCAAAGGCATACCATTTGTAGAACACACATATCATGGAATCACTGGTTATAAAAAGAAGATAATCAAGGAGGGTCGCCCATGACCAACCATCAACACACATACACACACACACATATATATATAATCATGTTGAAACTAAAAAGAAAACTACAACTGATGTAGAGGAATCACCATGGTCCACTTCCATCCATCCCATACTAAATAGCATAACTCGATCACTGAGGTCCAACCCTTGATATTGGTCCCTTATCTAATCATAGAGACATAAAGTCTACACACATCCTGAAGGGCCCATGTAGGGTGTGTGAATAAATCTCATAAGGCCATCACCAACATGTTCCTATCTTACATCCATGACTATGTAGATGTATAAATAAAAGGAAACACATGAAAATGTAATAAATAAACTACTTACCTTGTGATTAGTAGGGAAAAGGAAGTGATCAACTACTTCAGACATTATTTGAATATTTGAATGCATGCCCCCAATTATATATATGGAATAAAACACATGTCTATATATATATATATATATATAATTATAATGGAGAGGATCTATGACACAAAACCCAAGGAATCCCATGACAAACATCAACCAGGTGAACCCTTAGGTTCCACCTATAATTGTGATGTCCCAGAATTTCCATGTAATTTTTTTAAAATTATATGGAATTATTTCGGGACCAGGCGATGAGATGGAACATTATTCTAAGGCCCGAGGTTCCTGGAATGTAATTTTGGAATTTTCTTTAGTTCACTTAAGTAAACATGCAAGTGATTTTTTATAAATTTTGAACTGGTGCTCAGATCTAAAATCCAAGGGCACCATTGAACTTAGAACACCATGATTCACCTAAAAAGGACTTAACTTTGACCAAAAAGGGTCAGACAGAAAAGTTAATTTTCGGACTTTTCAGAAAATAATAAAATAACTTAGAAAAAAGTTATTTTATTTTCTTTCACACCATTGAGCGGCGGACAATAGTGCTGTGGTGCGACGATGGGGAAATGACGAAGAACATTAAATGAGGATCATTAATGGCTAGTTGTACAAGCATAACCACTACACAATTTCATAAATGAAACAATGTAATGATGCAACGTCGCAACATAACAGAAACGATGTGACATGTTTCTTTTAAAAAAACTAACAAATTGGTGAGTTAGGAATTAAACCCTAGAGATTATTTGAAAAACCTATGGTAGAATTCCTCTCCAACGAGGAATAAAAAATGTTGGAGAAACCCTTGCCAATGACAAACACTGGAGGATCATAGCATGGTGAAAAATCTCATGGAGAACAAGATCAGATCTAGGGATTGATGAACGATAAAAAATGATAGCAGATCTTGGGTCAAAGAAGACTTGGATCATCATCCATCACCTATGATAGATTTAAATATAGGTAGGGATTACTTTGTGTAGGAATTCCCCATTCTTCATTCTAAAACAATGAACATGGATCAACCCACGAACAGGTTGATCCACAGATCGGGTGTTCTTGCAGGAGGGTTCTTTCCTTGAGTTTTTTCATGGGAATTGTTGATAGATTGATAGAAATGTGATCCCAAAACTCCCATGTTTCAAAATTCTAACTCAGAAAGTGCATATTGACAAGAATAATTCCTGAGCCCCTCTGCCTTGTGTGTTCTTCATGGATGAATTCTCAAAATGGT
Source organism: Viscum album (assembly GCA_963277665.1). NCBI lineage: Eukaryota > Viridiplantae > Streptophyta > Magnoliopsida > Santalales > Viscaceae > Viscum > Viscum album. Next base: position 1,997,845,449 of record OY728136.1, read on the forward strand.
GGAAAGGAAAGTATGAGGTCATCACAATGAAGGTGGTAGCCCTACGGTTCTGTAGGCACTAATGGTTTGAGAAATGGAATACCAGATCAAATCCGGTGGCCCACATAAGGAACCACTGGTGCGTCGGCGGCGGTGATGGGTGCGAGTGGAGGGAGGTGGCGTGCTCGTCAGTGAAAAGCGGCAGTGGAGGGCCACGACCAGCTGGACGAGGTGACGTTTAAGTGAGGAACCGACCAGCACCACGTGGAAGGGAGGCCTATGTCTGGGACACTCAGGAAAGCTGGTGGAACACGGTCTGTTGACTGTGTAAGAGGAAACCACCCCACGTTGACCGCGGCGTGAGCGGGGAGTCGAACACAGCTTCCAACAGCGTCCCAGCTGGGAGACGAACCGGTCCGCCTTTGGTGGACCGGGTAGGATAGTGGGACAAGCCAGACCCGTGAACCAATAGACCAAACCTAGGATAGGTTGGGTCTGGTTCGGGTCGGCGGACCCGGGACAGGTCGATCTGACTGGGTCAGACTAGGCCCAGACCCCATCGACCCCCATTTCACTGAAACACTTGTAACTAACAGACTGGGCGTCTGGTTGACGCGCCGTCTATGGAACAAGGACCCTTGAGATGAGGTGGTCCTTATGAGATACTCTTCATGAGTTTTGGATGAGGTTGGAATATGGATGGGTTGGATCAGACTCAAATCCAACCAAACCCTTTTTACAAAAATGCCCATATCTTACAGACTGAGGGTCTGTTCGATGCGCCGTCTATTGAATTGGGACCCTTATGATGAGATGATACTTTGGGTTACTTTATGTGGGAATTCCTGGTGGTTGAGGTATGACCGATGGATTGAGGAGTGGATCCTCCCAGAATCAAGTGTTCTAAGTGAGGGAATCTAGTGGTTGGCTATGACGTGAAGAATGAGAGTGACCCTTCATGGATCAGCAGTAGAGAGACCCTTCATGGATCAACAGAAGAGAGATCCTTCATGGATCAGTAGTAGAGATAATCTTCATGGATAATAATTAGATAAACCCTCCATGGATCAGTACAAGAGTGACCCTTTGTGGATCAGTAGTAGAGATACCCTTTGTGGATCAACAGCAAAGCAACCCTTCATAGATCAACAACAGAGTGACCCTTCATGGATCAACAGTAGATCCTCTCAAAAAAATAAGATGACCTAGATTTATGAATAATAATATTTACTTCTGTAATTAAGTTATACCTGGTGTGAGCTGTGTCTTTTACTTTGTTCCATGTATTTGAGATCTTTCTTGGTGGTGTTTCCTTTGTGCTATTTTCTTTGTGGTATTTCCTTTGTGGTATTTTCCCCTGTAGATTTCTGAGATACCTTTGGGGGTCTTGGGGTCCCTAATGGGTTGTTATACTCACCCCTGGATGGAACCGTATGTGTTGTGTCTTGTGTAGATGAATGATGCTATGATGAAAACCTTGGAGGTCTGGGACTTGGTGGAGCTCAGTGAGGTAGGAGCAGACGTGGCATACTTCTACAGCTTCAAGATTTACTACCACTACCCTACAGGTAGAGACTTTAGAGAGGAATTCAATAGTTATGTTTAAATTGTGGGTTCTTAGGCTTGTATTCTAGCCCCTTTACTTTCAGTTTACACCTTTTAATCTCAGTGGTGGTACTTTGTAGTGGTTTTACTTTTTTTTACTTTGTGGTTTGTATTGGGTTGTATGCTTTATCTATGTGTGTACAGGTTTAAAGGCAATGCCTTCCCTTTTTGGGATATGCCTTTCTAGTGCTAGTCACCAGCTCATGGCTTATGGAAGGCAAGCTTGGGGTAGTCACGACATGGGCCCTAGGGGACGGGTCATAACAAATTGGCATCAAAGGGTGGTTAGTTCTACCAAAAGTACTAAGAGTCTGCATTTTCGATGGGGGAAATAGTGTTAAGTGTCTTGAATTAGGCTTTCAGTCCAGAGATTCTAGTGTTGGTGCAAAAATCGATGTATCCATACACCGTGACCCTGAATTCTATTTTCCAACTCAGTACACAAAAACACTAGTTGCATGTGTTTTGGAAATGTTTTTCTCTTGATCTCTTTTGAGTTAGATCACCAAGTATAACTTATTGACCGTGACACATCTGTTTATTTAAAATATGCCTCCAAAAAGATATCCATCCAGGATTATAGTGAGGGATCATGATGATGGCCCATCGAGCGATGAGGCACCATTGTAGGGACCACTTACAGTGATAACACCTTTGGGTGGTGCACCAGTAGCACCACCACCTGTAGAGAAATAGTTGCTACCAACCACACCAGATTAAAATGAACACCGACTAAACACAGTTCATGAGTTTTATAGATAGAGGCCTCTATGGTTTCGAGGCGAGACAGATCTTCAGGAAACTAGGGATTGGATGGAGGCATTTACATGGGTTTTTCACCTGGTAGAGACACCCACATACTAGATGGTGGTCCTAGCTGCTATACTTTTTCAGGGCACGATAGGGAGATGGTGGAGTTTGAAACTCTAGACACATGAGGAGTAGGCCCTTTCCTAGTTTTAATTTGATATCCTCTTTTGGTCAGAGTTCATACCAGTGACACTACACTCAGTGCATATTTAGGAGCTACTGCACCTACAATAGGGAATCCTGACTGTGGCCTAGTACTCAAGGAGGTTTAACAACCTCTCCTACTACTCCACCGACATGGTACAAGACCCTTTATTTAGGGCCCAGACCTTTGAGAAGGTACTCTGATGGGAGATCATGGCATCGATGATTTCGCTCAGCATCCCGACGCAGGCTGGAGTGTTAGAGAAAACTCTACTGGTGAAGAGCTTCCTATATGAGCAAGCACTGGCGATGAGAGCCACCACCAGATGAAAGGTGGCCAATTCATCAGTATAAATAACTAGGAAGATGACACAGATGCCCAAACATGCCAGACCTTACATAGGATGAACCTAGGACACAAGGTCGAAGGTGAGGATCTCGCGAGGTAGAGGAGGTCAATAGAGGGATAGAGTTTGTTACTCCTATGGAGGGAAGGGATACATGTCTTGTGACTGCCTGAACCACCACAAAGATGATCAAAAGATAGTCTAGAGACCTCTAAGGAAGAGGTAGAGGTTTGAGTGTGGAGTTATGTCAGGTAGAATACATGTAAGGGGATTAGGATGAGTGGTAGGCGATGGAAAAGGATTTGAGTTACTACCTCTACCACCCCCAGGTGGTCCACCACGGGCTCAGGGAGCCATAGGATAGGGGCGATCTCAGCTTCAAGAAGTGGAGGCCTATAACCACGGTGCTCTAGATATGATTAGAGGTACGATATGTGTCTTCTCCACCTTAGCTTTAGTTCTTATAGACATAGGTTCCAGTCACTATTTCCTTGCCACAAGACTCGTTTGAGGCTCAGAGATTCTGGTGGAGCCGTTGACTCGATCCTTATGATTAGAGACTTCTACGTGAGGGGATTAGATGATCACACACTGGTTCTGAAAGTGTGAGATTACTCTAGGAGGTGAGAGCTTCGACTGAGATCTCCTAGTAGTAGTGTCGAGGCCTTATGATGTCATCTTGGGTATGGATTGGTTATCTATAGTCCATGCTCCAATCAATTGTTTTAGGCACAAAGTGTGGTGTGTCCATGAGTATGGGACCAAGTTTTCCTTTCACTGGTGATAAGGGAACCTTTTCATCATAGGATATAATTTCTTAGAGGAGGGTGAAACTGATCACTCACTAGTTGTCTAGCCTCACCCTCAGTACGGTGGATGAGAGGAGTCTAAAATTTCCTGCAGTGGTGGATTATTATGTGGAAATATTTCCATAAGATGTCCCAAGACTACCTCCTCGTAGAGATTTAGACTTATACATTGAATTTTACCTAGGGACATCATCGATATCTACACTGACATATCAGATGGCTCTCATAGAGCTCTGGGAGCTGAGAGTATAGTTGGAGGACTTGCAGATGAAGGGGTTCATAAGAACCAATTTTTCTCTATAGGAATCCCTGATTTTGTTTTCCAATAAGGTATATGGGATCTTGAGACTATGTGTGGACTTATGTCACCTGAACCAGGTGACCGTGAAGAAAAATTATCCACTATCGAGGATTTATGACCGCTTCGATCAACTGAAGGGAGGAATGTGGTTCTCGAAGATTGACCTTAGATCAAGCTATCATCTGCTTTTGGTATGGGATGAGGACATACCAAATATTTCCTTTAGATACTGGCATGACCACTATGAGTTTTTGGTGATTCCATTCAGTGTGAAAAATGCCCCAACAGTGTTCATGGGACTCATGAACAGGATCTTCAAGACTTACCTTGATCGTTTCATGGTAGTATTCATTGATGAAATCTTGGTGTACTCAGCGTCAGAGGAGGAGCATGCTACACACCTGTAGAAAGTTCTAGATACACTCTGAGAGCACCATCTTTATAGTATGATCTCAAAGTTATAGTTATGTATTCGGGAGGTCCACTTTCTGGTACATGTCATATCGGAGGCTAGAGTTGAAATGGATCCAGATAATATTTAAGAAATGCTTGCTTAGGAACCACCGAGGAGTGTGACTAAGGTGTAGAGTTTCTTAGGATTGGATAGATACTAATGGAGGTTTGTTATGGAATTTTCCAGAGTAGCAGCACCTTTATCAGCCTTGACATGGAAGGGAAAACCCTTCATGTGGACAGAGAAGTGCCATCAGAGTTTCCAGGAGATGATACAGAGACTAAGGAGTGCCTGTATATTGAGATTACTAGAAGAGGGAATTGGGTATGTATTATTCTATGATTCATCAAGGACCAGACTTGGTTGTGTTTTGATGTAGGAGTAGGTAGTGATCACCTATGGTTCATGACAGTTGAGGCACCACAAGAAGAACTATGCAACCCATGACCCTGAGTTAGCAGCGATGGTCTTTTCCTTGAAGATGTGGAAACACTACTTTATGGGTGAACAATTTACTGTCTACTACAACCAAAAGAGTCTTAGGTATATCTTCTCACAAAAGGACCTGAAATTGAGACAAAGACGATGGCTGGAGTTTCTCTAGGACTATGACTTTGAGATAGTCTATACTCCTGGGAAGGGGAACGTGGTGGCAGACGCGCTCAGCAGGAGGTTTGGTTTACAGCTAATGAGTGAGGTGACCAAGTAGCTAGTTGTGATATAGATATCATTCTTGGATAACAATGGGGAAGCTTACCTTCAGTCAATGACTGTCACTCCCCCATTCCTTCAGCAAGTTAGGGAGGCAGAGCTTGTGGATGTTGACTGCGAGGCCCGATGTGCTCAGATATCCTTAGGACAGGCTCCTGATGAATTTTCAATAGGTGAGGGGAACGTCATCCTTTTCAGAGGATGCACCATGGTACTAGTGAAATTATGGTAAGAGGAGTTGAGGGAGTTCCATAGACCCCATTTGGAGTTACATACTGGTGTGGAGAAGATGTACCAGGACCTCCGATGCCAGTACTGGTGTCAAGGAATGAAGAAAGCAGTGGAAAAGTTAGTTTCACGATGACTCACTTCTCAGCAAGTGAAGGCCAAGAATCAGGTCCCAGAAGTTTTAACACAACCACTTGAGGTATCAGAGTGGAAGTGGGATGGTATCTCCATAGAATTTGTGATGGGGTTACCACATACATCCAGGGGCCAGGACTCTATCTAGGTGACCATTGACTGACTCACCAAGTCGGATCACTTCATACCCATCTGGGAGTAGGGATCAATAGAGGGCTTGTGGGACCTCTACATCCAAGAGATAGTACGACTTTATAGGGTGCCTTAGACGATTGTCTTAGACTATTATGCATTCTTTACATCCCAATTTTGGAAGGGGTTGCAGTAGGCATTCAAGAATCATCTACACTTGAGCATAACTTTTCACCCCAATATAGATAGTCAGATGGAGTGGACCATACAGACCTTGGAGGACAAGCTTCGTGCTTGTGTCCTAGATTTTTTTCATAGTTGGGAGGACCACCTACCACTGGTAGAGTTTGTGTAAAAAAATATCTATCACTCCACCATTGGCATGACACCATTTGAGGCCTTGTACGGGCGGCCATGCAGATCAACTCTATGCTAGACAGACCCTGGGGAGTCAACACTCATGGGTCTAGAGTTGGTACGGGCCACCACTGAGAAGGTACAGACCATCCATGAGTGGATGAGGACTATAAAAAGTAGGCATAAATCATATACTAACAAGATACATATACCTTTGGAGTTCAAGGAGGGAGACCATGTTTTTATTCTGGTCTCACCCCGATGGGGATTGTAGAGATTTAGCAGGAAACAAGTTATCCCTAAGGTTCACTGGACCTTTTCAGATCTTGATTAGTGTTGGTGAGGTGGCATATCACATAGATCTCCCCCCATTGATTCACCAGGTGCATGATGTTTTCCACGTGTTGTAGCTGAGGAGGTATGTGCATGATCCTTTGCATGTTATCAACTAGGGTGAGCCGAACATCGATGATGGGGTGACATTTGAGGAGTTCCTTGTGGAGATAGAGGATCGATAGGAGTGGGTCCTTTATGGATGGTCGATTCCTATGGTGCACATTTAGTGGTAGTATGAGAATCTCCAAGAAAGAACATGGGAGCGGGATGCTCAGATTCGTGCTCAGTACCCCCATTTGCTTGATTAGCCTTTGTTTTGGATTTAGAGGATGTAAAGCCCTAAGTTTGGGAGAATGTAATGTACTAGAATTTTTTTATAATTATTTTTAAATTATATGGAATTATTTTGGGACCAGGAGCTGAGACGACATGTGATTCTGAGTCTTGGGGTTCCTGGAATGTAATTTTGAAATTTTCTTTAGTTCACTTAAGTAAATGTGCAAGCGGGTTTTTTTAACTTTTGAACCGGTGATCAGATCAAAGATATGAGGGCACCGTTGAACTCAGAACACTGATATTATCCTAAAAAGAACTTAACTTCAAATGGAAAGGGTTGGATAGAAAAGTTAATTTTTAGACTTTTTGAAAAATAATAAAATAACTTAGAAAAAGTTATTTTATTTTATTTCGCACCATTGAGCGGCGAACAGTGGTACTTCGGTGTGGTGACGAGGCAACGATGAGGTGAATTAAATGAGGATCAATAATGGATAGTTGTGCAAGTGTAACTGCTACACTGTTTCATAAATTAAACAACATAATGATGCAACGTCACAACGTAACAGAAGCACTACGACATGTTTATTTAAAAAAAACTAACGTATTGGAGAGTTGGGAATTAAACCCTAGGAATTATTTTAGGAACCTATAATGAAATTACTCTCCAATGAATAAAAATGAATGCTGGAGAAAATCTCTCCAATGAAGAACGCCGGAGGATCGGAGCACGATGATAAATATCGTGGAGAATGAGATCAGATTCGAGAATTGATGAACGGTGAAGAACGACAGCAGATCACGGGTCGATGAAGACTTGGATCATCATCCATCACCTACGATAGATTCAAATCTAGGTAGGGATTTATTTGTGCCTGAATTTCCCATTATTCATTCTAAAATAATTAATGCGGATCAACCCACAAAAAGGTTGATCCGTAGATCAGGTGTTCTTGCAGGAGGGTGATTTCCTTGGGGTTTTTCATGGTTATTGTTGATATATTGATATAACAGTGATAAAAAACCTCCCATATTTTAAACTTCTAATGTGGATGGTGTGGAATGACACAAACATGGACTGAGCCCCTCCCCCTTGTGCATTCTTTGTGGATGAATTCTCAAAATAGTGGAAAGGAAATTCTGAGGCCATTGTAGTGAAGGTGGAATCCCTATGGTCCCATAGGTGCTAACAGTTCAAGAAACGAACCACCAGAGCAACTCTAATGGCCCGTAGAAGGAATAGATGACATGTCGACGATAGTAAGGGCCCATAACGACAAACACAGGTGGAGGGAGACAGTGTTCCATGGTGGAGGAAGGCCGCAGCTAGTTGTCCAAAATAGCGTGGAAGTGTGGCACTGACCGGTGCTATGTGGAGGGGCAGCCCACATTCGGTCTGCTCAGGTGAGTTGGCAGCACACGGTCCGTCGACCGTGTGTGGGAGTCCGGCTGGACTAGCCAACCACGTGGCGAAAATCACGTTCGCTTGATTGCAGTGAAGGAAACTTCCCCAATTAGACCATTGGATGAGTGGGGAGCCAGACGCAGCTTCTAACCGCATCCCAGCCAGGTGATGAACCGGTCTGCCTCTAGCGGACCGGGCAGGCCAGTGGGCTAGACTTGCCCTAATGGGTCGGACCCGCCCCGTTGGACCGGGCCGGACCCGCGGTCCAACAGACTGGACCCAAGCCGGGTCGGGCCTAGGTTGGGTCGGCAGAACCAAGATGGGTCGATGGACCCCAGGCCAGGATGGGTCAGGTCAGTCCAACCGAGTCGGACCGGCCTCAGACCCCACCGACCCCCATTTCACTAAAACGCTTGTAACTAATAGACTAGGCGTCCAATTGATGCACCGTCTCCAGCACGAGGACCCTTGCGATGAGGTGATACTTATGAGATACTCTAATTGAGTTTTGATATAAGTTAGAGTATGGATGGGTTGGATCAGACTCAAATCCAACCGGGCCCTTTTTACAAAAATGCCCATATCTTACAGACCAGACATCCGTTCGACGTGGCGTCAGTTACGTTGGGACCCTTACAATAAGACAATCCTTTGGATTAATATATGTGGGACTTATTGGTGGTTGAGGTATATTCTATGGATTGAGGATAAAATCCTTCTAGAATCAAGCATGCTATGTGTGGGAATCCAACGGTTGGCTGTGACATGAAGAATGTGATAGACCCTCCATGGATCAGTAGTAGAGAAACCCTTCATGGATAAACATGAGAGAGAACCTTTGTGAATTTGTAGTAGAGAGACACTTCATAGATCAGTTGCAGATTCTATCAACATAATAAGATGATATAGCTTTACGACTAATAATCTTTACTGCTGTACTTAAGTTATACCTGGTGTGAGTTATGTCTTTTACTTTGTGCTATGTATTTGAGATCTTTCTTGGTGGTGTTTCCTTTGTGGTATTTACTTTATGGTATTTCCTTTGTGGTATTTTTACCTTGTGAATTTCTGAGAGACCTTCGTGGGTCTCAGGGTCCCTACTGAGTTGTTATACTCACCCCTACACGGGCTTTTCCCGCATGTGTTGTGTCTTGTATAGACAACCAATGCTACGATGCAGACCTTGGTGGTCTAGGACTTGATGGAGTTTAGTGAGGTAGGAGCGGACAGGGCATAATTTTATAGCTTCAAGCTTTACTTTCACTACCCTAAAGGTAGAGACTTTAGGGCAGACTTCGATAGTACTGTTTACTTTGTGGGTTCTTGGGCTTGTATTCTGGCCCATTTACTTTCAGTTTACACCTTTTACTCTTAGTGGGGTACTTTGTGGTGGTTGTAATTTTTTTCCTTTGTGGTTTACTTTATAAAGTATTCCATGTCTGTGTGTGTAAAGGTTTAAAGGCAATGCCTTCCCTTTTTGGGATGTGCCTTTTCAGTGCTACTCACCAGCCCCTGGCCTATAGAAGGCAGACTTGGGGTAGTCATGACATGGTCCCTAGGGTATGGGTCATGAAAACAATCATGTCACCCGACACCTCATGCCAAAAATAAAATAGCTGAAATCTATATAGAAAGACTAATCAATAAGATCCAATTCCCATGGACCTCCGCTCAAAGTGTCCCCATCAGATCAACATCCCAACATCCTGAGGCACAACAATATCCATCCTCCCATAAATAATCACAGTCATCTCAACAGCTAATGTCCCAAGGCATGAAGATGTACATCCTCCCATGTCCCAGTCCAAGGGCCTTAAGTATCACGATGAGACTCATTCCCCAACTGATGGTCACATCACTATCAATCGATGGTCCATCACCATCCATGTGGATTTCTATGGTGAGAAACCCCAAACATAACTGATGGTCTACACCATCACCTAAGCGGCATAGTCTATAGGGGCCTCCACCTATAAAGAGTGGTTAAAACACCTATATCTGAGTCTTATCTATGTGCACATTACTCTCACAATGAATCATCCAACAAATAATGAGCAAAAATTACCAAACATACCTTGGAAACATCATCCGACACCTAGTGCCACTACAACCATGCAGCTCAATCATCATGGTCAACACCATCTCAAGTCCTCAGAGCCAAGCCCCCAACCTAATGATCACATCACCTCAATCCAATGACCATGTTTACCAACCTAGTAATCAATATAACCTCATGTAACTTAGGACTTAACCAACCTAATGAACATCGCCTCAATCTAGGTGATCGAAATAACCTCCATCCTTGGACCCCACCTATCACATTCACATGGAACTCAAGAATTTAATATAATAATTCAATTCAATTTAAAACAAACACCCAAAATAATATTCCTAAGTGGTCCAAATCCCCTTACTAGGTGTTTCATAAGTAAATAATTGGTAGGGAATTCACAATGACATCCCATAACATCGCTTTTATCAAATTAAAAGAAACCATTAATTTATCAGGGTATCGCTTAATCACCCTCAAGGATTATATAGAACTCACCCCCAAAACACTCTCAAAATCAAAGATAAATCTAAGAACTACCTACATTAGACTAGAAAGAGCTCGCTCATCTGATATCAACCTCTAACTCAAGATGGATCAGAAGAAAATTGAGATTTAGATGAACACCCTAAAAATAGGGAAATAAGAGCTTGCTTGAATTTAACACTCCATATGGTGAGATAAAAAGATAAGAGAAGATTGTATATTGAAGGTATTATCCCTATGATTCCAATGTGATAGACAATTCTTGGATCATAGCTCAGATGAAGAAGAATTTCCAAAACCTAAGGTAGGGGAAGGAGAGGCGCGCAAGCCCCCTAGACACCTTCTCTGTGCATGGAAAGAAAATAATGAGTGGGACAAGACCCCTATGGATATTTAAAAAAATCCAATAATATACATGCTGTGTAAATTATACATGTCATGTATTGGGGGAATGATGTGTAAACTAGTTACACATTATGAATTCATCAGGTTGGTCCCCTGAGCCTTTATTTCCTACTACATATTGTGTAAATGACTTACACATTGTGTAAACATCTCACTACATGTATTAATAGACACAAGTATTTTCAATATACTAGGACTTCTGCTCTTCCTCCAATGTTTGGATGAACCCCTAGGAATTTCACCAAATCTTAAAAGTTCAAAATTACCAAAAAAATGACCTGTTCAAAAACCAAGGATGTTACAATCTCCCCTCCTTAACATAGCTCATCCCTGAGCTATCATGCTTTACAAAGAGATGGTATCGAACAAAACCATCTCATAAAAATTATCCCTCTCTACTCCATTTATTAATTCATAGGTCAACTTCCCTCAAGGCGCTCCCCACCATATAAGTTACCCACCCAGTCGCTTTCCGACCCAAAACAAACATCTGATGGTTTACCAACCATCATTGGATTCAAAAGTACTACCATGAAGTAACATAACTCCAACACCTCATTAGGTTCTCAAGTCATACCTGTGTCATATTTTACACCCATAATATACCCACATATCATCAGATGACCATAAGTACCTATGCCATGCATGACACTCATCAAAACTTGCACCTCATTAGGTGCCCATAGACCCTTCATATCAACAGATACTCAAATAAACCCACATCATATATATATATATATACATGACCATAAAAATACTAATTCCTAAGAATATCATATAGAACTCTCATCACATCGATGCCTAGATACCTATGAACCTCACATAGAACCTACATCACATTAATTCCCACAGAAATCTTAGTGCCAACACTTCTCATATAGAACCTGCATCACATTGATTCCCACATAAATCCCGATTCCAATGCACCTCATATATATATCTCACATCATAATCGATGAAAACCTACTAAACAACACATAGTTAGTCCAAGAACAATACTTGTGCACCTCATGCACCAAAACTAACCAAATACAAAACTAAAGGAACCTGATCATGCCTGTAATAATGACACACCTATAACTTTAGTTAACTCCCCAACATTATATGACCTTAAAAGCTTAACAACATGCACTTGGCCTAAAGCCCGAATACCTGAGGCCTATACTCCCTATGGAGATACACCATCTACTAGCTACTAACCCCATATCTAGGACCCACTATCTCTACTATAACCTCTATATGATGATAAATACTAGATACCAAATCCTAGTACCACTCCTGGTCTAAACTCATATCCCTAAGTCTATACCGATCCCTGGACTCCATATATCTGAGAAGAATTCCTATAGAACCTCTCCAGATGCACCATATGTCCACATGACTAGCACTCCTTTCTAAATTGATCACACTAGTTCTGAATGTGTCCTGGATACCCACACTAGAATCAAAATACTGAAGACCCCCTCTTTGATGTTCTTCCTGAATCTCTAGCCTGAACTCCCTACTGAGACTCCTCACATCCCTAGTTCCTACTACCTAAAGAATCACCACTCAGATCACCTAACATCATCACACATACCATATAAGACTAGTCCATTAAGTTCCCCTCAGATATAAACACTTGTCTGAATGCCTCTGAAAATGAGGAAAACCTAAAGATATTGACCCGAACCTTGATCGCATGTTTTAATCCATCCTCACAACACCAAAACCTAGTGATGTATTCACCCACTTTATCAGGTAATAAATGAGATAAATTTGTGAAATTAACAGCATAGTCTATGATAAATGTATCCCCTACTAGAGATTCATGAACTCACAAGCCCAGTAAGCTCTTAATTTCTCTAAAAACAAGTTCTTGAAGAACCTGGATTCAAAATTCTTCCAAGAAATTTCCTTGTGTTTGCCCACCTATTCCTATAAATCCCACCAATTCTTTGGCAATCCTCTAAGCATGTATGTTTCTAGATTCACCCTTTGGGATGGGGGTGTATCAAGATGATCAAAAATGGTCTAGAGTAAATCGATCCAATTATCATTCACCTGTGGTCCACCCTCACCATGAAATACCTGTGGGTGATGAGACTAGAACTCTCAAGTCAAGTACGCCATATATGGTTCATCTCCTTGAGATACCCTATCAATACCTTGTATAACTTGAACCAGACTCGTCTAGAGTTGATTTTCAAGCCATGAATCAGATTATACTATCTTATGCGGCAGTCCCACCTGTACTAGAGCTTGTACCTATGACTCATGATCATCTTGGCCCTCAGAGGCCTCATTCCGTCCCTCAAGAGCCTCATCCTATGCATTATCAAGAAGCACCACATGACATCCCTCCCGAAACTCCACTAAAATACATCTAGGTAGAATCTTGATGAATACTAATCATGATGTTCAAACATCCATAAAAATATATATACAAATATCACAGATAGAGAAATATATAATAGGAAACATATATCACCAACCTTACACCCCCAACTACACGATGTCCCCTGAAATATGACCTCATGGACCCTTACCTACCCATATCTGGGCCAGGTATTAAGTATCATCTGACCTCATGTCCCTATGACTACCCATATAGGAGTCAGACATCACATATAACCTGACCCCATGGCTCCCTTCCTACCCACATTAGAGTTAGGCATCACATATCATATATCAAGTCGGGTTATCTTAGTATAATTCCACCAAAGAGTCTATATAGAAAAACATTGTTTAGATTCTTTGTTGACACTTTAAATAACTCACCCCCAGTTATAATCCTTGCCTACCTCTATCAGGGTTAGGCCCATATATCACATGCATATAAAATCACATACCATCACATAAAAATCTCATTGGAACCACATGCAGGTTTGGATGAGAAGAATGCCACCAAAATAGGCTAAGTAGGAAAACACTATTTAGCTTCTTTGTTGAAATTTTAAATAGCACAACCCCTTTTATCACAATCCAGGTGCCTAGTGAAATAATAAGAAAAACACATCATATGAGCCTAAGTGCCTATCATGATGTGTAATTAAACATCCCTTTCCATACCGAGCTAAGGATAAAAGCCATATAATAGATAATCATCACACCCAAGTGTGCCACCTAAGTTGGAAATCAAATCAACTGTAAAAAAGAAAAGCTGAACATCAATTTCCCACCATTGGAAACTTGGTATATCCCCCGTGCATGGTTCTATAGGCACCCAAACACGAGCTCTATACCCAGTCCTAACTACATCCTAATATTTGGTATACCGTATCCAAAATATTAAAACCATACAGGAAAATAAAACTCATTTGATACCATTTGTAGTGCCCCAACCTAGTTTTCCACCCAAAATGTGCTCCAGATCAGTTGGACACTAGGCCTTAGGTGTGACTCCCTATATGCCAAAGGCCGTGGATAGCAGCGAAGGTATAAAAGGTGATATTGGGGAGACTATAACCTTTGCTGGTGATAATAATAATGGTCCATATATAAATATAGTAGCAGAATAAGGACCATAAACAACTGAAACAATAGAAGTAACTCAAGAGAAGCATATATAAAGAAAAAATAGAATAACAGACAACAACATAGAGGTATAAAATTTGTAGACAAAATATTTCATGGAATAGTAGGTCATAAAAAGAAGATAATAAATGAGGTATTTCCATGACCGACCATCAATACATACATATATAAGCATGATGAAAACTAAAAAGGAAACTCCAGGTGATGTAGAGGAACCACCTTGGTCCACTACCACCCATCCCATACTAAGAAGCATAAGTCAATCACTAAGGTCTATCTCCCAAGCTTGGTCCCTTACCATACCATAGAGACATAAATTCTACACACATCCCAATGGGACTGTGTATGGTGTGAGAGTAAATCTCAGTAGGCCACTACTAACGTGTGAATTTATTACATACATGATTATGTAGGTGTATAAATAAAATGCAGGGAAATCACATGTAATAAACAACCCTCTTCCCTTGTGATCAACATCCACATGAAACTGATCACCTCTTCGACCATCACTAGAATCTATGAATATATGTCCCCAATTATATATATGAAATACATCACCTTTTTGTATATATATAATTATAGTGGAGAGTATCCATGGAACAATTCTCGAAAAATCCCTTGATGAACAGAAACTAGGTGAACCCTCTGGTTCCACCTATAATCATGTCACCTAGCACCTTGTACCGATAAAAAAATAACTAGTTTCTATAAAACATTCCCAATAAATAATATCCAAGTCCCAAAAACCTCCACTCAAAAAGTCCCCATTGGCTCAATAACTTGATGTCCTGAGGCACAAAAATATCCTTCCTCCCATAAATAATCAATATCATCTCAAACAACCGATATCCTGAGTCATGATAATTTTTTCCCTCCTAATTCAAGGCCTAACAAACTCAAATATCATGGAAAACCATATCCCCCAACTGACAGTCTCATTTCTATGAACCTATGGTCCATCACTATACACATGGATTTCTATGGTGAGAACCCCCAAACATAACCATTGGTCAACACACTCACCTAAGCTGCATAGTCTACGACAACCTCCACCCACAACGAGTGGTAAAAAACACCTCAATATGAGTCCTATCTATGTGAAAATGATTCTAACGATGCATCAACCAAAAAAATAGTGAGTGTAATTCACAAAAAATACCTAAGAAACATCATTTTAAACCTCATGACCCTTTGCACATGTCACTCAACTATGATTTTAACACCATCTCAAGTTCCCAGATCTAATCCCCCAAACTAATGATCACATATCCTCAATCCAAAAAACTATGTTTCCTAACCTCGTGATCAACATCACCTCATGTAACCCAAGACTTTCCTAACCTAATAAACCACATCACCTCAATCCAGGTGATAAACATCACCTCCATCATCAGGCCATGCCTATCACGTTCCCATATAATTCAATCATTTAATATAATAATTCAATTTAATTTAAAACACACACCCGACCTAATCTGTCCAAGTGGCCTGAATCCCCTTACTAGGTATAACATAAATAACCAATAGGTAGAGAATACAAAATGGAATCCCATAACATCTGTTTAATCAAACTAAAAGCAACCATTAATTTATTAGGTTCTAGATTATTCAACCCTAAAGGTGTATATAAAACACACCCTTGAAAAAATCACAAAATCAAGGGGAAATCTAGGCACCACCTAACTTAGACTAGTAGATGTTCACTCATCTGATATTGACCTCTAAATCACCCCAAATCGGAAGAAAATAAATATTTATAATAATACCCTAAAAATAAGTCAAAAGAGCTCACATGAATTTAGCACACCATATGGAGAGATAATAGGAAAATAAAATATAGTGAATTGAAGGGCTTACCTCTATTCTTCTAATGTGATAGATGGAGATCCGATCAAAGCTCAGATGGAGAAAAATAGAAAAAACCTAGGGTAGTGGGAGGTGAGGTGTGAGAGCCCCCTAGATGCCTCTTATGTCTGTGGAAATAAAATAATTAGGGGTTTTATCCCCATATGGATATTTTTTAAAAAACATTTCCTATAACTAACATGGCGTGTAAATTATACATGTCATGTATTTGGTTTATGATGTGTAAACCACACACGTCGTGAATTACTCAGGTTGGTCCCCCGAGCCTTCATGACATGTTTCACATCATGTAAATTACTTACACATTGTGTCATCATTACATGATGTTTATTACTTGCTGCAGTTGTTTTCAATAGCCTAGGTCATCCTCTCTTCCTCCAATGTTTGCCTGAACCCCTTGACTTCCACTGAAACACAAAAGTTCAAAATTACCCAAAAAATAAAATGTTCAAAAACTCAAAATGTTACAAGTAGGAATCCCAAAGACACTTGGAATTCTAGTAATCGTAGTTTGAATGGTGGATCCTAAGATCACTAGGCATCTAAGGCTCTACAATATTTAATCATTTTTAATTCAAACATTAAGTTATAATTAAATAACTATATTTTTTTAATTAAGATATAGATACCAATATACTGAGATTCTTACTTGATATACATTTTATCATAGGCATACACATTAAATTGATTTGAAACATTCATAATTTAGGTGAAACTGATGGGTCGTAGGTGTCCTTGACACTCAACTGTAAAAGTAGTTGAGGGTGGCACGTCCCTCAAGAACTACCATATCATTTTATATTTATCTATATCTATCAAATTAAATTTCAAATAATAAAAGATTTAATAATTAAAATTATTACATAGTGTTGGATGATTTCAAAAACCCAACTTATTAGAAAGTTGGCCTTAGTGGTCCTATTAATTGTTCCATGATTTAGGGAAAAAACCCATGATCATTGCTACCCATTCCCACTACTCCTTTACCAGGGTTTTAAAAAGATTAGTTCACCCTACTCAGGTTCCCCTCAAATGACTGGATATAGGTTGAATCCCATTTCTAAGAGGAAGAACATCCCTTAGATGTACCCTTTAATATATTAGGACCTTCATGGACTTAATGAAAAATAGGCGGTTGGTCTTTAGGAAATGAACGTCTACCAAGGCTAATCCGACTAGCTTAGAGGCACACCTTCTTAAATAAGGTCATGAAGTTAACTAGGTCTCTCTCACCCATTCCTAATTTAAGAATTCTTAACAAGGTCCTTTTTAATCATAGGCAATGATTTATAATAAATAATAACCTATGATGACTAAGGAATTTAGCCCGTTCCCAAGGGAACAAAGTGGTCCTTGGCACTTTCTCTATATATATGTTAAGGAATTAGATTTATTTTAAACCATTTAATCTAGTTATTTAAGACGTTAAATTAAATTAATTAAATAATAAATTTAGATATGGGTGCCTCACCATTAGTGGTGGAACCTTAGCACATCATTCTACACATACACATAAGAAATTTACCTAGCAGACAAACACAATAGACCACCCACCTTTGAGAAGATTTCCAATTTACCGCCGAGGGACAACAATAGCTTCCAAGGCCCAGCCAAATCATCCAAGGCCCTATATTACTACAAAAACACAAGAATTATTTAACTATAACCACATTATAACTAACTAACTAATTAATTAATTTCAACATTTAATTAAATAAAATACTTTATTTGAATAGGCATAATGGCCAAATTCGTACAGGTCAATCTTGTCATGTAGAAACCATGACCAAACACTCATAAACAACCCGTGAAATATCCCTAACCTCAAATAAAAAAAATACATAATACAAAACATGAACATGATGATTAATATAATTTAATTAAAGTTTTAAATCTTTAAAAAATTCACCACAATGATATACCTTGATGAAATGACATGTAGTATCATACAGACAACATTTTGGGATGTCCTATTCCCAGTTAGAGAAAAG
The DNA here is from genome assembly GCA_963277665.1 of Viscum album. Lineage (NCBI taxonomy): Eukaryota > Viridiplantae > Streptophyta > Magnoliopsida > Santalales > Viscaceae > Viscum > Viscum album. Next base: position 1,997,863,792 of record OY728136.1, read on the forward strand.
TAACCATCATTCTCAGCTGATTCTACCATTCTTTAGTGGAATTAGAAAGAAATACTTAACTAGGGAAAAATAAATTAGAAATTAAGAGTAGAGAAGACTGAAAAATATTATTAGAGATCAACAGAGGGTTAGATGTGATTTAAATCACCAAGGGAATCCATAAAAACCCTCATCATGAAGAAACTTGAATAAGGGAAGGAAGGGAGATGGGATTCATATTGCATGAGGTAAAAAAATAAGAGAAATTGGGGGATTCCCTATTAAAAATTAGGATGGAAAATAGAAAATTTACCTCTTTAAATGAGCCCCATGATTACCTAAATCATACACCAACCATGCACCCCTACTTCCTAAGTATATCCAAACCATATAATTATAGTGAATAGTTTAACAGACCATGCACCAACCATGTGATATGTCTGTAGTTTACTATATAATACCACATGGTTTTCTAGGGCCCACCACATGTTTTCAAAAACTACAAACCTATTCATTTAGGGACGCATGTTTGGGGAGAACAATTACCACTAACCATGTGACAACTGTATTCCCCAGGCCTTCTTTAAAAAGAAACTCAAAATATGACCCCTAACCCCCATGATTCTTACAATACCTCCAGGACAACTTTTGAGCCTCAATCTACATCTAAAAACATCACTTTGTGGCATTCCAACTCTCATAATTCCATTTTTAATCTCTTATCATAATTTAACCATACAGTAATTGAAAATTTTAAATTCCTTCTAAAATTTTTAACTTGTATAGACATGGTATCTTATAAACTCCCTACCTTAATACTCATCATCCCTAATAATCCTTGGTGGGAATCCAACAAAACATACTAACCTACTTGGGCCATGAATTCCCACTCAAATGACCATTTTCCATCTATAAATTCCCAATGCGCTTATAAAGAGACACTTTGAACATAACACACTCAAAAAACAAAAACCTAAGTCAAAATTTGTGACCACCACCAAAATACCAAGATGGACCTTACCTAAGAGTATTTACACCGATACATTCCTTTTTCATCATCCAGTTCATTTCCTGGCCTATGGTACTCTCTACCATAGGTTTTTTACTTTCAATATCCAATTTCGAGATACCATGCTCCCACTATTGGATTTTTCTACTGGAACATGACCCTAAAATTCTAATGATACTATTGGCATGATAGTTGAACCTTTTTTTGTCTTAATTTTTTTGAAAATGATTTTCTCTAGCCGCTGATGTATTACCAAGCACCCGATCCCGGTGCCCCTACTCTAAGAGACTCCTAATGACCATTCAATCCTACTCACCAGAGTCCATGCCAAACCTACGGTGATGTACCCTAGCCAAACCATTCATTTTATGTTTCCATAACTAGTTCACATCATGAACACTAGTGAATATCCAATATGAATCCTTTTATGAATGTCACAATCCATCCCGATCTGGATGTATATGATTAGACTCCCCTGACAATGCACCCATATTTGTACCTAGAATTCACTAGGGAATCTAGTACCACTTGAGTCCATTTATCCATTAAAATAAGAATTCCAAAATGACCATCCAATGATAGGTCACATACACCCAAGACCCTTATCACATGAGGGTGACACACTCATGACTGACATTCTACTCCCCACCTTAGAAGAAACCTTGTTATTTCACCATTGAAACAATATACTGATTAACGCAGGCTATGACCCAACCACCACTAGAAATAATGACTAGCATGAATATAACTCACTTATTCCGGATCACCAATGTAAACATTATTTATCACCTATTCCCAATGCACAAGAATGACATCTATGACATTCATCTGGGTTACCACCCTCGAGTCATCCGTCAGAGGACTCTAGTGTTAGACACATGTCACCCCTTCAGATACATGCTCACCTCAATCCAGGAAACACTTGAATTTAACTAGAAATTGACACCACATCTCCTAATAGTGCATGTTAGGGTCCAACCTAGTGTCACCTGATTTGTTTCAAAAGCATCCCTCATTATGGGTCACTTCCTTTATTTCACCCAAACTCTAGGTCACCATACCCACAAGCATATCATCTGAAATAATTATTCCTTAGACCACACCCTAATTATCACCAAAATTCAATTTAAATAGTTAACTCATGGAACCAATGCATACCAAACTCATCCTATATAGTAGGTGAACAATCTTGCACCACCTGGACCATCAACTGACTCAAGCTAACGTGAGTCAAACATTACTAATTACAAGTTGACCATTCCCCCTGACACATGAGTCTCGATAGGCCAAGAACTCCCTAGGAACTCCTATTAAAAATCAGGCACTCCACGTATGCTATGTTTTATCAAATGACCACCCACATCATGATATCATTCTAGCACCAAAAGTGATCATCCTCAGTCAAAATCATGTCAAACTCATCCAAATACTTAGCCACCACCTAGATCCATTCCAATATCGAGCATCACCATCTCGCTGAGCATGATTCCAAAATCACACCCACTAGTCAATAGGACTAGTCATCTAAACAGTCCTACCTATCAATGATAATCTCAAAAACCAAGCACCCTAGGTGCTTCATTACAAACCAAAGGAATTATCTTACCTATTCCAAAAACCCAGAGTACCTCCCATGCATTGGTCTCATAGTCAAAATCATATACCCATTCTTCACCTTAAAGGAATATACTAACCTGGGTTCACCCCTCTTATAGGTTACCTCTAATCAAACCGAACACCGACTCATTAGGGTCCAAGTTGAAACTAAGGGCCTCTAGGTCTTCCACCTATCTATACCAAACAAGTATCATGTTAGGGTCACTAGGTTTTTCCACCTATCCCAGAGCTTAAACATCTCACCAAGGTAAAATAACATGGGATGTAGTCCATAATCTTATTTCAAACCATGACTTAGGCATGGACAAACACCAACTCATGGGGTCTCATAAATATTTCATTTACTTTTTTAATTATAATGCATGGGAAACATCCTTATTCTTACCTTGACTATTACATGACATCTAAAACATCTAAAAACTCACTCTAAAGAGGTAATTATGAAATAAATTAAAGATAATATTGACCTACTAGGGTCAAAAAATAATTACATGGGTTCAATTATGTAGGTTTTCGATTCCATGTTATAAAGGAAAACATTATATAAGATGTAATTTGAATTCCATTTAAGTGTAACCCATTAATATTATTTTTAATTTCAAGGAGGATTATACTAATTTAATTATTTAAGGAATCAAATACCAATAATTGGCCTACCTAGACCTAATCCTCTCTAAGAATCCTCATAAAGGGATTATATCTAGAGGATATGATGTCAACACAGAAAAGATGATAGACTGACCCTCACTGGGTAAATGTGTACAATACTAACTCCTTGAGGTTCTGTTCATCAAAAATTTTTTAGGTACCAATAAATATCACACTAGATGATCCAAATAGATAACCATAATGAAGTTTGGTTAAGTAATATGTTATATCATGCTAGATAAAAAAAACCATGTATGTTATTATGATTTTTTAGTTAATCATGCATAAAAAGGATACACTCACAAAGGGTCTACTGAAAAGGAATTAAATGATGATGTTGACCTACACAAGTCAACATAAAGGTATTTAGTGCCAATTATATCCTACTCAAGTCAAGGAAAGAGCACCGAGTACCCAAAGGGTCATCTTAATGGTCAATCTCTAAGGAATCACATGACCCTAGTAACCTAATGGAGTTACTAAAGAGATACTGAATACCTATTCCAACCAACCAAGGGTCACTACACCTCCCATGAAATAGGATTCATGTCACTGCCATCATCACAAAATTGTATCTTGGCATATTCAACATAGCCAGCCATAATAAAATGTAAACAAAACTGAGTATAATTCCACCAAGAACCTATATGAGAAAATGAAATTTAGGTTTTTTTTGAATTGAATGATTTTTTTTTAATATAATAAGAAAGAGGAAACAACAAGGAATAAAAACAACCCAGGCACTCAGGGGGACCTAAAGTAGTGTAACCCTAAGGCGTCCTTCAACACGAAGGTCCTACATTCAAGCGGTAGGGAGCCCAAGCTTCTATACATAACGACCTCATCTCCGGGGCTTCCAGTCTTCGCAAGCACATCCACAACAGAATTACTTTCCCTCCAACTATGTTGTATGAGTTGTACCTAATTGGTCTCCAAGGCATACTGCCTGATGATATAAGCAATATCCCATGGTGCGTCCGACCTTCCCTAGACATGATTAACCAAGAACTCTGAATCTGACTCCACCTATGATGCCTGAAATATGCTACTCCTATAATCTCTCAGTCCTGTGAGAAGGGCCTGAGCCTCAACCCCCAAAGATTTTCCCATTCCGAAGGTAACACTGAAGGCCATATATATAGAGCCTTCTGATTCATGAAGAACACCACCGCCTCTCATCATGCCATGCATGCATGAGCCATCCACATTAAGCTTGAGCCTGCTGGAAGGAGGTTTCCATCTTACCCACCGCCCTTCGGAATAGATCGGGCCTCAAGGTCTGTGCAAAAAGTTGGATGCCACATCTGAGCACTGATCCAACCTTTCCAGCGAGACCAACTCCTGGACCAATGACCTCGATCTTAACTGAATCAAGAAAGTCAAACTCTGGGAACCCAAGTGCTCTTTGTTCCTGGACTCCCAGATGACCCAGAAGGTAGCCGCGAGAATACAAGCTCTCACCTTTCCTTCTGATTCCCTAATCGTCCCTCTGAGAAACCATGAGGACATGATCTTATGGAAGATGAAATGTTCGAAGCTGGCGCAAACCGGTGGGGTGAACATGTTCCAAACAGCCATCGCCCAATCGCTCTGAAAAAAGAGATGCTTGGATGATTCTCTCTTGGGAGTTTTTGCAGCAATAACAGTGGGATTACAGATGGATTCCCCTACATTGAATATTATCATATGTCAGAAGGGAATGGTTCTTGACACGCCAGACTAGGAAGTTCATCTTGGTTGTAATTTCCTTGCACCAGGTGTTCTCCAAACCATGACCATGATTTATCTCCATGCTCCTCCATTCTCTGTAATCCCTAATGGAGAATCTGCCCGAGCTAGAACCTGTGAAACAACATTGGTCCTCTTCCTCATTAATGAAAATGTTTTCAAAGACCTTCTTCTGTTCTTGGATGAGAACCACGTTGATGAAATCAGGGTGCTTTGAAGCTTCTCTAAAGGTGATGTTTGGCATAGGGAATCCAGGAAAAACAACCACTCCCATCCCTAATTGCCTTTCCAAAACCTGGCGTCCCCTCTTCCAATGATCCATCTGTCCGAGTCATGAAGCTCCTCTAGAAATCCCATCATGCACCTACCCAGGAAAGATGGCCGTGCCCTGTTCTCACTGGTGTTTCTCTCCAGATCCCCATAGCGCACTTTGAAGAACTCCTCCCATAATGAACTTCTGACCACAATATCCCATGCTAAGCGCTTCTGCATGCCCTGAATAGTAGCCGTAAGATCACATAGACCCACTCCCCCTTCCTCTATTGGTTTGGCCAAACGTGACCAAGAGGCCTAGTGGAAATGGATTTCCTGATTGGCATCCCAAAGGAAAGCCGTGAGGATCTTCTACATCCTCTCCACCATAGATTTTGGAGGCTGAATGACAGAAAATACATGTAGCATAATCGAATAGAGGACGTTGTTGATTAAAGTTACCTGACCGCCAAAGGAAAGGAACCTGGTTTTCTAGTTGTAGATCCTCCCCAGCATACGATCCATGACCCCATAAAATAAATATCTTTTGATCCGTCTATAGGAAAGAGGAACCCCAAGGTAGCTCATGTGGAAATTCTTCTGTTGGTAGCCCAAAGTGCTCTGAATAATTCTGCATCGCCTGGAAGAGCACTTAGTCAAAATATACACCTGGCTCTTGGATGAGTTGATGAGTTTCCCTCTAGTAATGTAGTACCTTGAAAGAACCACCATAATGATGAGAATATAACTTAGAATTCTATTATTGAAAATTAAAATGTCATATGAAAACATGAGATGAGAAATGGTCTCCCTGCCCCACCGTCCAATATACGGCCTCAAGCTTCCGTCCTCTGCTTTACTGTAAAGGTTCCAAGTAATGGATTTGATAAAACAATATTTTATTTAATATTTTATTGATAATAAATGATATAATTTCCTCACATTGTTTTAAATATGTTCAATTAGAAAGTATTTGGGATTAGATCATTCATTTGAATATTTTATGAAAACTCCAGTTTTACCCTTTCAAAATCACTGTAGTATTTCAATAATAAATATTTTTATTTGAATTATTTGAACTTAATATTTTTTTAATTTGTTAGTTACTTCATTGTCTACAACTTTTATTCAGGACACGTGATAAAAATAATGCATCTGGGTGGAGTAATTGGGCCATAAAGTCAAAGGTGGGCTGGACACACCAGAATGGAGAAGCTTCTATATTTCGGCTATAACTCCTTCATCTAAGCTTGTATTGAGCCTAAATTTTTAGAGGAGATAGAGGAACCATATAATCGCATATGATCCTTCTGTAAGGTCAGAAAAATCATGATTTTTTGTGGTCAAATGGGTGGTGAAATTTGGAATAAAATATTTGGCCGAATTTCCACATTCACACTTGAAACCACTTGTAACCTATCCTCCCCTCCCATCTATAAATTAGAGTTTTTATTATTTGGAGGGGTTGGGACATGAATTAGGAAGTTTAGGGAAGAGGAGAAGAGGTTCTACTCCAATTATCCAAGCAATTCAATAAGGGTATCTCTTGAAGAAAGGATCCCTTCGTCGAAGCCCTATTCTTCTTCCTCATGTTGTAATGTTTGTGTTTTCTTAATAAACTTCTTTGTTATTCTTTTATTTATTCTCCTTTCTTATGTTTTGTTTAAATTTATTCTTCTATTAATATTCCTCTTTGGTCTGGAATTCTTTAGTATAAGCATTATTGTGTTATACCCATTATAAACCTTTGCACATGCAAAATGCTTCTACGATGATTACGCCACCCATGGAAGAGTAATCTTTTAGTAATCGATCTATATCTTACCTTATTCATTCATTTATTTTGAATAAATGAGCTACTGTAATTCACTTAATATGATATATTAATTGAGTTTTCAATTTAAATGAAACTAATCAAGCAATTGAATAATAAACACAAATCACGCGAGGTCAAGAATTGTGTGAATTGTGAGAGCGCGAACTTAATTGGTAATTCAAAACCACATGTGATCAATTTGTAGTGTTCAAATATAATCCCTAAAATCAATTAATTCTAGTTTACAGAGGATAAATGTGCCTTAATTTACCACTGACCATAAGCTAATCTTAGAACATCAATCAAAGCAGGGTGTTGTGATTGCATGTTCTGAAGTTAGCCTAAGGTTAAATTCACTTCATATTTGTGGTAAGGTTAATTATCATAGGGTTCGAGGGTTAAAAAATTAAGGGATCATAATTAAGTGAATATTAATTTAAATGATAATGATTAATAAATTATTGAATATGTAGAGTTAGATCGATTATGTCTTTTAAATATTGTCTAAAAAACATCTTTTTGTTGTGTCATTTTAATCGAACTTCATTTCAAAACTAAAAACAAAAAAAATACAATCTTCTTCCATCAAAATTCTTCTAGATTCATAAACTATAACCAACCCCCATCCTTTAAAGTGGTGTTTTTATTCTCTTTTATTTTATTTTTAGAATACCTTTAAAAAGTTTTTTTTAAATCTACTTCCTCCTTTGAGAGACGACCTTGGTCAGCCACTCCACTGCACCTAAGTACCCCAAAATCACACTAATCATTTGAGGGTGCCCATGACAGCGCTCTTTCAAATTGGATCCATTTCCGGGGAGGCAAGTAATTTATTCAACCATTTAGAGGTATTTCTTTTATTTTTCATTTTATTATTTTCTTCACCTCTCTCTTTCATCTTTCCCCTTTCTCAAGGTTTCATTTTTTTTCATCCTCTTCTTTTCTTTTTGGACCATCAACTCAAACTTCTCATTTTTATTTTACTATGGTACACTTTCTTTCTTTTCATTTTTATTTGATTTATGACATGAACTAATCCCGAAGATCTCTTAGATCTTGACCTTGAGATTGAACGTAGCCTTAGGGCACAAATCAGACATTCTCAGTCTACGGGAAGTTTCAATATTCAATCAGTTGGTGAATTCCTCTCTTTTGGAAACATTGACATTGGAAGCAATTCAAATTCAAACATAAAAAAAGAACCAATGGCTGGAAATAATAACAATGAGCTAAATAGAAACATTAGAGAATTGGCTGCACCTGATATTAACTATCAACCAAATTGTATTGCATACCCGAATCTCGAATCAGACTTTGAGTTAAAATCTGGGTTAATTCACCTTATTCCAAAATTTCATGGCTTATCTGGTGAGGATCCAAACAAACACCTTAAAGAATTTAATGTGGTTTTCTCAACCCTTAAACCAAGAAATGTTTCTTAAGATCAAATCAAATTAAGAGCATTCCCATTCTCACTTGATGGATTTGAAAAAGATTGGATGTATTATTTACAACCTGAGGATGTAACTTGTTGGAACGATTTAAAACGCCTTTTCTTGCAGAGATTTTTTCCAGCATCGAGGACCACTTCTATTCGTAAAGAGATCTCAGGGATTAAGCAAGCATAAGGGGAGTCAATGTATGAGTATTGGGAGAGATTCAAGAAGTTGTGTGCAAGCTATCCACATCACCAAATCAGTGAGAAACTCCTCATTCAGTACTTATATGAAGGACTCACACCTATGGAGGGGAGCATGATGGATGCCGCATCAGGAGGGGCATTGGTGGACAAGACACCATTAGCCACACGTGAATTGATCGACAATATGGCACAAAACTCCCAACAATTTGGCGATCGAGGTACACCACATGTCAGGGGAGTACATCAGGTAAGTCCTTCTTCTCTTGAAAGTCATTTGATTGATACCAAGTTGGAAGAATTGACCACTATGGTGAGACAGATTACATTGGCTCAAAAGACATCCCAACCCGATCCTTCAAGGACTTGTGGCATTTGCACCGAGACAAGCCACCCAACTGACTGTTTCCCACAACTACAAAAGACATAGGATTACGTAGCAATATTCCCAGGGAGACCATTTCAGCAGAAACAACAACCATATCCCCAAAAGAAGTTTGATTCATTTTCTCCAACATACAACCAAGGGTGGAAAGATCATCTGGACATGAGGTATGGCTCTGAACAACAAAAAAGGCCACCCTTTCAATAAAACTTCCAACAACCTCCACCTTACCAGCAGGGTTTCCAACAACCCCAAAGAAGATTTGAAACCCAAGCATCAACAAGTCAACAACAAGGGAATTATTGTAACACCCGAGACTTTTATGTTATATAAATCATCAAACGAATCTTTTTCTACACACAAAACTTTCTTGGCTTGCTTTACACGAAATCACAACCTTCCTTGATAGCTTGCGTCGTACGCAATACCGAGTTTCACTAAACAATGATATGCTAATAAAATATTATTAAAACTAGCCGTTATGAATAGTAATAACCACTTTTTGAAATTTTATAAATTTTATTTTTCAAAATAGAATTCATTTTTGGATTTGGAATATCGAAATTATTCTAGGGTGAAATTTTGGTAATTTTCTGAAAACTTTCAATTTTTGATGAATAGTGAAACCACTAAGTGGTAGTTAAAAAACTGAATTTTTCATAAAACTTAATTTTACCGCTTCTGTGAGTGGAATTTCGAAAATCCGAGAGACACGGTTGATGTCAGTAAGTAAAATGTGGTTCAATGAGATGAAAATAATTTTTTTTGGTGAATAGTAACTTTTTACTTTTTTTTTACCACGGTTAAAAGTAAATAGGGTAATTTAGGGTAAAAATGATATTATTATTACCCTAAAACATGTCCTAATTCTATTGGACAAGTGTAATTAGACCAAAAACAACATTAGGAATAAAATATGACCATTTAGGCCCACTTGGATTAGATTAGGACATTTATTATTAATTTATTTAAAGAAGGGTTAAAATAGTTAAAATCAAAGTTTAATAAGTATATAATTTTTAATATAGGGTTATACATAAGATAAATTCGACTATAAATATTCATTAGAAATATAAAAATATTTCCTACATAATGATATTTTATTTTTAATTTTTAGACATTAAATAATTCAATTTATTTATGACACAATGATGATCCAGTAATTATCTTATTAATGAAATATTGACATAATTGATGTTATAAACACCAAAATAAATGTAATTTGAGACTTTTTATGAATTCCACTAATTTTATAGATTAATATAACATGTTAGTATTGATTTAATTAACTTTCTTCGAACTAATCATTCTGTTATGATTTTCACAAAAATTAATTACTAAATAGTGTCAAAATTGACATAAAATAGCTTTTAAAACAAATATTATATTAATAATTGTTATTTTATTCCTAAAAATCTATGGTTCGGACAAGTGACTTATATAAGGTTATATATATTAATAATAAACAACTTGGGGTTAGTTTGGCTGCTTATAGTAAGTTTATTAACCTTATAGTATAAGAACACAAGAAGACTAGGTAAAAGTAAAATTATTTAACTTAATGTTAAATCTAAATGATAAGGTTAAAATAGGAACCTAAACTTGTCTAAATTCTATTGGATGAGAGGATTTCGACCAATACCCACTTTAGCTTCGAAATATATCAATTTGGAGCTATTTAAAACCGAATTTGACTTTATAATAAAATAATATTTTTTAGTTATTCCAAAGGTGCCCCTCTCCTCCCTTATAAAAGGGCACCCCCTCCCCCTCTTTCTCACACCACTTTGAGCCTTCAAGATCGTCCAAACCCTGCAAATTCCTTCTCTCCACTTACCTAGAGACATCCCAGAGGTCCTGGTATTCTTCAAAGACCAATTTTAGTACCCTAAAAGAAGGTATCAAAGAAGCACTTCAAAGAAGAGGTAATGTCCGTTACCGATTCTTTCATCTTTATTTCTTCTTCCACTTATTCTTCTTTAGTTGTTTAATTATGAAGTAATAACATAAGTATCACTCATATACTGATATGTTATTATAAGTATGAAATAACCATATTTCACCATCTATCCATCCTACGGAAAAAGAAATCACCGCGCGTGCGTACGTACGAAATACCGTCTCCACGCCGTGGTGTAATCTATTTTCCACCACCACCTTACTTGGATGGGTATAATGGTGTAAATAATGACTATATATGAATATTATAAAGTGATACTGATTTTGAAATAGTATACATACACTCTAATACAATTCCACGATCATAGGAACGATATCATCACTCGTGCGTACGTACGGAATACCGTCTCCACGATGTGATGCGACTCGTTCTACAAGATCTTCATTTCATAATGATTATATAAATGAATTGAATGAATGAATATGATATATATTACACTAATACCATTCTGGAAATGAGGTATCTATAACCTAAAGAGAAGAATAAGAATTTATTCGACAAAACACACATAAGAACAAAAAGTTATAAACACCCGAATAACAAGTAGCAATGAAATATTACTACTAAGAAGCTAAGAATATGACCATATATGATATCATAAAAATAATTATGATTCTAAAATAAGTCAATAACATTATTTAAATCATTATACAGGAGGTTCAGACACTTACGAAGCAAAACGGACCTAAGGTAAGGGATAAATTTTGCAAATCTCATTTTTATCCGAGATTGTTTATACTTTGGTATTTACTGGGGTGTATTTTATCATCAACATCCATATTTACTCAATATGTAATATTTTTTCCATCCACCTAAAATTGTTTAAATCCAATTTTACCCTTTGGTGAGTTTTTAGTAAAAGATATGAAAGGAATCTTTTGTCGTTTTCGTACGAGGTACTTTTTGAATTTTCCGAAAAAAGTACGAGAAGCATGTTTTTTTAACTTATACGGCATGAATGGATTTTTAAAACATTATTTCCAAGAAGCATCCTTTACAAGTTTTCAAGTTTATTTTTAAACAACTTCTTTTAGTTTAAAATTGTATGACATGTTAAGAAAGGAAAATGTTTTTGAAGTAGAAAGGATATTTTCATCAAGAATGGAGTTCAAGTGTTTTATCAAAATTATTTTCCATCTAAGATAATAAAGATTTATATTTCTATCCCTATTATTACATTGATTTGATTGTTTTGTGATGGAATTATATTTATGAATTCCTTTATCTTATATGAATTTTTTTTATGATGTCACGATGTTTAAGATTCCCATTTTTATTACATGGGTTATGCAATGATGTATGATTTATGATTTTGTGGCACACATAAGAATGGTATCATTATGAGATGGGTGGGACCTATATCTCCCTCCAATGCATTGGGTAAAGATTTTATATCTCATGAGATAGACATGGCTGGAATGGTAGGTTATACCGGTTCAGTGAAACAGGACTGAAACGAGGAGTGAACTCGGTTCAGAAATGGACTTTGTCCACTAAGATAGTCTTGGCAATGAGTCTTGACTAATAAGAAATGATTCTCTATGATTATGTGTGTATGCCACAAAGTTTCATGTTTTATGTTATGATTATTGGGATTACATTTCACTACTATGATTTATCCCATGTTATGAAATTATGATCTCTTTTGCAGGTTAATATTTCCAAAAGTTATGTGCTTATGTATATGATGTGATTGATATTTCTTTTGTTTACCCTTACTGAGCATTCGAGCTCACCTTTTTGTATGTTTTATTTCCCCAGGTCATGAAGAAGGTTATTAAGTATAATATTCCAAAAAGTGACTCTAGATATGATGAAATAAATGGGAGGCAAAGTAGATGCTTTATGAACCAGTTGTTTATGTTTCCTAGTTTCTAAAGACACTATACCTATACGGTCCTTTCTTATTTTTGTTATATGTTGTAATAAGTGTGCTTCAATTCTGAAGTAATAATAATGTATGTAAAGTATGGGTCATTATAGTTGGTATCAGAGGAAAGGTATAGTCAACCTTTGGAAACTAGGATGTGAAAGCCTTAGTAAGAACCCTAAGGATAAGTCTAATCATAGAACATAATCTTAGTATTTTAGAAATGTCCATGAATAACCTAGGATAAGACCTTAAGTGTGAAATCTTATTCTTGATTATGTGGTTTTCCTATTATAATTAGTGTTTCTCACACTATTCTTCTTGGTTTTAGTCAATGGCTGGAACCCGAAGGAATCATGTTAATGCAGAATGCGACGGGCAATGCAATGATTGTCCCCCTGAGCAACCAAACGTTATGGGAGATGGAATGAAAAATCTTGTAGCCATTCTCACACAACTTTCTCAAGCTATGAATCATGCAGGACTTCCAAACGAGCAAAGGAAGGAGAAACATTCTGTTGAATCCTTCTTGAGACAGCGTCCACCTTCTTTCAGCGGGTCTACTGATCCATTAGTTGCTGAACAATGGATTAGTACTACTGAAAAGATATTTTCAGTTCTTCAATGTTCTGAGCATGATAAAGTCATCTTAGCAGTGTATCGTTTGGAAGGTGATGCTGATCAATGGTGGAATCTTATTAAGAATACGAGGCAAAGGGATGAAATTGAGTCCATGGAATGGGACGAGTTCAAGAACTTATTTTTCAATAAGTACTTCCCTCGTATTCTCTGAAAAAAGATAGAGAAAGAGTTTCTTTAACTGAAGCAAAAGGATGATGAATCTGTTGGTACCTATGAAGCAAATTTTACAAGACTTGCAAGGTACGCTTCTAGTATTATTATCCAACCTGAGAGTAAGATCGATCGATTCTTTAGTGGATTAAAACCAAGTCTTCGAAGGGCCTTAGCCATAAGGGACTTCAATATCTATGAGGAAATCGTTCGATGTGCTCTCAAAGTTGATATGGAGATTGGAGTAACCCATCAGTCATATGGGTTTGACAAGAAGAGGAAAATGGAATTCAAAGGAAAATCTAAAGAGCACACTGAAAATAAGATGAGCTTTCCCTTATGCTCAAAGTGTGGAAAGAAACATGGAGGGAGTTGTTTTAAAGGGACAAGTAAATGTTTCAAATGTGGAAAGGAAGGGAATCTGGCATTTGAATGCCGCGATGATGGGAAGAAGATGTCTAATGATGCAAACAAAGGAAGGGATACACAGAACGAACCTACTACACTTCAATGTTTCAGGTGCAAGGAGATGGGACATTATGCCAATAAATGCCCTAATCCAAGGGTTGATGATGATGGTCGATGTCAACAAACTCTTAAGGCTAAAGACAAAGGAAAGTCACATGCAATATCTATCAGTGATGTGGAGTACGATAACGATGTGGTGAAAGGTACACTTACCATCCACTCTAAAGTAGCAAATGTTTTATTTGATTCTGTATCCACCCACTCTTTTATTTCTGAAGAATTTTCTAAGGGTATCACCGTATTACCTCAACAATTAGATGTTGAGTTAGCTATGACAACACCTAATGGCACAATAGTCATATCAAAAGTTTATAATTCTTCTCCGATCAAAGTTTGTGGGAAAGTGCTTCCTAAAAATCTTGTGATCCTTCCTATAGTGGAATTTGATGTGATTCTTGGCATGGATTGGATTTCTTTATATGGAGCTCATATCAATTTTCAAAGAAGGGAAGTCACATTTCATATTCCAGATCAATCTATGATCGTCTATCAATGCAAGGATGAACATAACCTTCCAGTGGAAATTCCTTCTACCTTATGGGTCTTGATTCCACTAAATGAAGGTTATTTATCTCAAATGGTTGTTGAGAAACTCACGATTAAAAATATGCCCATTATACGGGAGTTTGATGATGTCTTTCCGGAGGAATTTCTGGGTCTTCCACCAAATCGTGAAGTTGAGTTTTCAATAGAACTCGTACCGGGTGCTTTGCCTATTTAAAAGACACCTTATAGAATGGCCCCAATTGAGTTGCAGGAATTGAAGAAGCAACTCCAAGAGAATCTTGATAAGGGATTCATACGCCCTAGTGCGTCACCTTGGGGATCACCTGTTCTATTTGTTAAGAAGAAAGATGGATCAATGAGACTCTGCATTGATTATCGAGAACTTAACAAGATCACTATCAAGAACAAATATCCTCTCCCGTGCATTGATGACCTATTTGACCAACTACGCAGAGATCAATACTTTTCCAAGATTGATCTTCGTTCAGGGTATCATCAATTAAGGGTCAAAATGGAGGATATACCAAAGACGGATTTCCGTACAAGGTATGGACACTATGAATTTATAGTGATTCCATTTGGTCTTACTAATGCCCCTGCTATCTTCATGGATCTGATGAATAGAGTCTTTAGATACTATCTTGATCAATTTGTGGTAGTCTTTATAGACGATATTCTTGTCTATTCAAAGAGAAAGGAAGAACATGAAGATCACTTGAGAATTATATTGAAGACCCTGATAAAGGAGAATATTTATGCCAAATTTACCAAGTGTGAATTTTGGCTTCAAAAAGTTTCATTTTTGGGTCACATAATCTCAAAAGAGTGGATATCTGTGGATCCAGCAAAAACAGAGGTTATCGAAAGATGGTTGAGACCAACAACAATAACTGAGATCTGAAGTTTTCTTGGTTTGGCTGGATATTATCGACGTTTTGTGAAAGATTTTTCATGATTATCTAATCCACTCACCAAGTTGACTTGGAAAGGAGTTAAGTTTGTTTGGATAGAAGAATGTGAAGATAATTTCAAGGAGTTGAAAAGAAGGTTATCCAGTGCACCTGTTCTCACACTTCCTTGTAGTGGAGAAAGGTTTGTGATCTATAGTGATGCATCCAAGAAGGGATTGGGGTGTGTTCTTATGCAAAATGATATGGTGATAGCTTATGCCTCACGACAGTTGAAAATCCATGAGCAAAATTACCCAACACATGATTTGGATTTAGCTGTGGTAATCTTTGCATTAAAGATTTGGAGGCATTATCTTTATGGAGAAAGGTGTGACATTTATACTGATCATAAAAGTTTAAAGTATATTTTCACACAAAAGGAGCTGAATATGCGTCAAAGAAGATGGTTGGTGCTGATTAAGGATTATGACTGCTCAATCCATTACCACCCTGGGAAAGCAAACAAGGTGGCAGATGCATTAAGTCGACAAGACCATGCTAGTTTATCCATGATGAGGATCACAAAAGATCCAATATTTATGGATTTACAAAGGATGGATCTTGAAATTATAATGGAAGGGGAAAAATCATATCTTTCTCAAATTAATTTTAAACCATCTATACATGTGAAGATTAAAGAGGCACAGAAAGAAGATGTCGAGTTACAAAAGAAGGTGAGAAATGTTCCTGAATTCAACCTTGATTGTGATGAGATAATAAAGTTCAGGAATTGGGTTTGTGTTCCTCCCATCCCCGAATTAAAGAAGGAGCTGCTAGATGAGGCTCATAGTTTTTCATTCTCTATTCATCCTGGAAGCACGAAGATGTATAGGGACCTGAATGAGTACTTCTGGTGGGATGGCATGAAAAGAGATGTTGCTGAATATGTCTCTCGATGCTTGGTTTGTCAACAAGTTAAAGCTGAGAGACAGAAGTCTAAGGGGATGTTACAACCATTACCCATACCCGAATGGAAATGGGAAAACATCACTATGGACTTTGTCACAGGACTTCCTAAAACATCCAAAGGCAATAATTCTATCTGGTTCATAGTTGATCGTCTTATAAAGTCTGCACACTTCATTGCTATTAGAGAGGATTTCTCTCTGGATCAACTTGCCAGGATATATGTAAAGGAAGTGGTAAGATTTCATGGAGTACCACTTTCTATTATATCTGATCAGGATCCGAGATTTACTTCGAAGTTCTGGAGAAGTCTTCAGCATACTCTGGATACAGAGTTGAGTTTCAGCACTGCTTATCATCCTCAGACATACGGTCAGTCTGAGAGAACAATTCAAACTCTAGAAGATGTGTTGAGAGCTTTCTCTATGGATTTCAAAGGTGGTTGGGATCAACACCTACCTTTGGTGGAATTTTCTTATAATAATAGCTTTCACTCTAGTATTCAGATGGCTCCTTATGAATCTCTCTATGGAAAGAAATGCAGGACTCCAACTTGCTGGGATGAAGTTGGGGAAAGAAAGCTATTAGGACCCGATCTCGTTGATCAAATGGAAGAAAAGGTCAGATCTATTCAACAACACATAAGATCATCTCAGAGTCGACAGAAAAGTTATGCCGACAACCGAAGAAAAGACCTAGAGTTTGAAGTGGGTGATAAAGTGTTCTTACGAATATCTCCCTGGAAGAGGGTCATGAGATTTGGAAAGAAGGGGAAGTTGAGCCCTAGATATATCGGTCCTTTCGAAATACTGGATCGTGTTGGGAAGGTAGCTTACCGATTGGCACTTCCACCGAATCTCTCTCAAGTTCACGATGTGTTCCATGTATCTCTCCTGAGAAAGTACATACCTGATCTTTCACATGTACTTAGATCAGAAGTTGTACCGCTGGAGCAAGATCTTTCTTATGAAGAACAGCCGATTGAGATTCTGGATCGTAGCAAAAAAGTCCTACGAAGCAAGACCAATCGATTGGTGAAAGTTTTATGGAGGAACAACCAATTAGAAGAATCTACATGGGAGCTTGAGGATATGATGAGGGAGAGGTATCCTCATCTATTTGTTACAAAGTGACAAATTTTGAGGGCGAAATTCATTTTAAGGGGGGTAGAATGTAACACCCGAGACTTTTATGTTATATAAATCATCAAAGGAATCTTTTTCTACACACAACACTTTCTTGGCTTGCTTTACACGAAATTGCAACCTTCCTTGATAGCTTGCGTCGTACGCAATACCAAGTTTCACTAAACAATGATATGCTAATAAAATATTATTAAAACTAGCCGTTATGAATAGTAATAACCACTTTTTGAAATTTTATAAATTTTATTTTTCAAAATGGACTTCATTTTTGGATTCGGAATATCGAAATTATACTAGGGTGAAATTTTGGTAATTTTCTGAAAACTTTCAATTTTTGATGAATAGTGAAACCACTAAGTGGTAGTTAAAAAACTGATTTTTTCATAAAACTTAATTTTACCGCTTCTGTGAGTGGAATTTCAAAAATCCGAGAGACACGGTTGATGTCAGTAAGTAAACTGTGGTTCAATGAGATGAAAATAATTTTTTGATGAATAGTAACTTTTTACTTTTTTTTACCACGGTTAAAAGTAAATAGGGTAATTAAGGGTAAAAATGATATTATTATTACCCTAACACATGTACTAATTCTATAGGACAAGTTTAATTCGACCAAAAACAACCTTAGGAATAAAATATGACCATTTAGGCCCACTTGGATTAGATTAGGACATTTATTATTAATTTATTTAAAGAAGGGTTAAAATAGTCAAAATCAAAGTTTAATAAGTATATCATTTTTAATATAGGGTTATACATAAGATAAATTCGACTATAAATATTCATTAGAAAACTAAAAATATTTCCTACATAATGATATTTTATTTGTAATTTTTAGACATTAAATAATTTAATTTATTTATGACACAATGATGATACATTAATTATCTTATTAATGAAATATTGACATAATTGATGTTATAAACACCAAAATAAATTTAATTTGAGACTTTTTATGAATTAAAGTAATTTTATAGATTAATATGACATGTTAGTATTTATTTAATTAACTTTTTTCGAACTAATCATTCTTTTATGATTTTCACAAAAATTAACTACTAAATAGTGTCAAAATTGACATAAAATAGTTTTTAAAACAAATATTATATTAGTAATTGTTATTTTATTCCTAAAAATCTAAGGTTCGGACAAATGACTTAGATAAGGTTATATATATTAATAATAAACAACATGGGGTTCGTTTGACTGCTTATAGTAAGTTTATTAACCTTATAGTATAAGAACACAAGAAGACACGGTAAAAGTAAAATTATTTAACTTAATGTTAAATCTAAATGATAAGGTTAAAATAGGAATCTAAACTTGTCTAAATTCTATTGGATGAGAGTATTTAGACCCATACCCACCTTATCTTAGAAATATATCAATTTTGATCAATTTAAAACCGAATTTGACTTTATAATAAAATAATATTTTTTAGTTATTCCAAAGGTGCCCCTCTCCTCCCTTATAAAAGGGCACCCCCTCCCCCTCTTGTTCACACCACTTTGAGCCTTCAAGCTCGGCCAAACCCTGAAAATTCCTCCTCTCCACTTCCATAGAGACATCATAGAGGTCTTGGTCTTCTTCAAATACCAATTTTAGTACCCTAAAAGAAGGTCTCAAAGAAGCACTTCAAAGAAGAGGTAATGTCCGTTACCGATTCTTTCATCTTTATTTATTCTTCCACTTCTCTTCTTTAGTTGTTTAATTATTAAGTAATAAAATCAGTATCAATCATATACTTATATGTTATTATATGTATGAAACAACCCTATTTCACCATCTATCCATCCTACGGAAAAAGAAATCACCGCGCGTGCGTACGTACGAAATACCGTCTCCACGCCGTGGTGTAATCTATTTTCCACCACCACCTTACTTGGATGGGTATAATGGTGTAAATAATGACTATATATGACTATTATAAAGTGATACTATTTCTGAAATAGTATACATACACTCCAATACAATTCCATGATCATAGGAACGATATCATCACTCGTGCGTACGTACGGAATACCGTCTCCACGATGTGATGCGACTCGTTCTACATGATCTTCATTTCATAATGATTATATAAATGAATTGAATGAATGAATATGATATATATTACACTAATACCATTCTGGAAATGAGGTATCTATAACCTAAAGAGAAGAATAAGAATTTATTCGACAAAACACGCATAAGAACAAAAAGTTATAAACACCCGAATAACAAGTAGCAATGAAATATTACTACTAAGAAGCTAAGAAAATGACCATATATGATATCATAAAAATAAGTATGATTCTGGAATAAGTAAATAACATTATTTAAATCATTATACAGGAGGTTCAGACACTTACGAAGCAAAACGGACCTAAGGTAAGGGATAAATTTTGCAAATCTCATTTTTATCTGAGATTTTTTATACTTTGTTATTTACTAGGGTGTATTTTATGATCCACATCCATGTTTCCTAAATATGTAATATTTTTTTCATCCACCTAAAATTGTTTAAATCCAATTTTACCCTTTGGTGAGTTTTTAGTAAAAGATATGAAAGGAATCTTTTGTCGTTTTCGTACGAGGTACTTTTTGACTTTTCCGACAAAAGTACGAGAAGCATGTTTTTTTAACTTATACGGCATGAATGGATTTTTAAAACATTATTTCCAAGAAGCTTCCTTTACAAGTTTTCAAGTTTATTTTTAAACAACTTCTTTTAGTTTAAAATTGTATGACATGTTAAGAAAGGAAAATGTTTTTGAAGTAGAAAGGATATTTTCATCAAGAATGGAGTTCAAGTGTTTTATCAAAATTATTTTCCATATAAGATAATAAAGGGTTATATTTCTATCCCTATTATTACATTGATTTTATTATGTTGTGATGAAATTATATTTATGAATTACTTTATCTTATATGAATTGTTTTATGATGTCACGATGTTTAAGATTCCCATTTTTATTACATGGGTTATGCAATGATGTATGATTTATGATTTTGTGGCACACATAAGAATGATATCATTATGAGATGGGTGGGACCTATATCTCTCTCCAATTTATTGGGTAAAGATTTTATATCTCATGAGATAGACATGGCTGGAACGGTAGGTTATACCGGTTTAGTGAAACAGGACTGAAAAGAGGAGTGAACTCGGTTCAGAAATGGACTTTGTCCACTAAGATAGTCTTGGCAATGAGTCTTGACTAATAAGAAATGATTATCTATGATTATGTGTGTATGCCACAAAGTTTCATGTTTTATGTTATGATTATTGGGATTACATTTCACTACTATGATTTATCCCATGTTATGAAATTATGATCTCTTTTGCAGGTTAAGATTTCCAAAAGTTATGTGCTTATGTATATGATGTGATTGATATTTATTTTGTTTACCCGTACTGAGCATTCGATCTCACCTTTTTGTATGTTTTAGTTCCCCAGGTCAGGAAGAAGGTTATTAAGTAGAATATGCCAAAAAGGGACTCTAGATATGATGAAATAAATGGGAGGCAAAGTAGATGCTTTATGAACCAGTTGTTTATGTTTCCCAGTTTCTAAAGACACTATACCTATACGGTCCTTTCTTAGTTTTGTTATATGTTGTAATAAGTGTGCTTCAATTCTGAAGTAATAACAATGTATGTAAAGTATGGGTTGTTATAATTCTCAACCAAAGGTAGATTCTAACAGTGATGACCTTTTGAAGAAAATTGTTCTTAATCAACAGAATGAGCTGAAAAGTCAAGGTTCAGAGCTGAGGTAGTTGAAGACTCAAATGATCCAGATTGCCACCGCCCTCCATGAACTTGTAAGTAAGAATTCCGAAAATCTACCTTCCCAACCCACTCCAAATCCAAAGGGGAATATCAGTGCCATCACATTGAGAAGTGGGAAGCAAATGAACGATACATCTATACCTACCATTCCACCGGGATTCACATCTACTCCAGAGAAGTCGCATTCCATACCAACTGATGAGAAATCCAAGGAGAAAGATAAAGGTAAGAAAAATATTGATGATGTTTCTCCTAAACTCCTTCCTTTTCCAAACAGGGTTGTTCAAACCAAGAAGATGGATGAAGAAGCATTGAAAAAGGAGGTTTTGGACACATTCAAGCGTGTAGAGATCAACATTCTTCTACTTGAATCCATTAAGCAAATCCCAAGGTATGCCAAATTCTTAAAAGAAATCAGCACCAATCGAAGAGGGATCAAGGGAAATGAGAGGATAAATCTTGGAAGGAATGTGTTAGCACTCATTACACCAACTCTAGCAATGCCGAAAAAGTGCAAGGATCTAGGGACATTCACCATCCCATGCACCATAGGGGAGTCACACTTTTCTGATGCACTTTGTGATTTGGGAGCTTCCATAAATGTGATGCCTCACTCTGTATTCTCTTCTTTGCAGGTTGGTGAGCTGAAACCGACGAGAGTAGTGGTGTAGTTGGTGAATAGAGCTACAACATATCTAGCAGGAGTCCTTGAGGATGTACTTGTCCGAGTAAGAGACATGATCTTTCCAACAGACTTCTATGTGCTCCAAATGGAGGATGATCAGGTAAGTTCTCATGCCCCCATTATCTTAGGTAGGACTTTCCTCAAAACTACAAAAACTATCATAAATGTCAATGAGGGTACACTTTCCATGGAATTTGGGGATGAAGTTGTGATATTTAATGTTATGGATTCCATGAAGTACCCCTCAGAGGATCATTCTGCATTTGTTATCTCCCATTTTGAACCACCAAGTAAAAACACCATGGAATTTTATTGTCCTATTATTAGGGAGATTATGAGTATTGGTTCAAGTTTGATGTCTAAGAGAACTTCCACACATGTTGCTGATACACAATCCTCTCATGGATTTGATTTTTATGTGGATTCATATTCTGATTTTGATCATGTTCACTCTGATTATGACATGGCTGTTGAGTATTCTGATGGATTTGATGCTTTATTCTCTAATTTTGATGATGTCTATTCTGATACTGATGCTCTTTGTGCACATATTTCAGTTCCTTCAATGTCTCCATCCATAATACACCCTCCTTCATTATAAATCAAGTCATTTACACCAAATCTGAAATACTCATACTTGTTGATTGGTGAGAGATTACCTATTATCATTGCTAACAATCTCCCTTTTGAACATGAATAAAAGCTTTTTAATATTTTGAGGGAGAAAATCAGGGCGATTGGGTGGACCTTGGCTGACATATCAGGTATTAGCCCCTCCATTTTCATGCATAGGATTCTCTTGGAGGATGGGGCTAAACTGGTGAGACCGCCACAAAGGAGACTCAATCCCACCCTCTTGGAAGTTGTTAAAAAAGAAGTTGAGAAATTGCTCGAGGCAGGTATAATCTTTCCCATTTCAGATTATCAGTGGGTATGTCCTATTCAGGTTGTGCCTAAGAAGAGTGGTGTTACTGTTGTTAAAAATGAGAAAGATGAGTTAGTTCCAATGAGGGTGCAAAACAGTTGGCGTGTGTGTATTGATTATAGGAAACTAAATCAGTCCACTCGCAAGGACCATTTCCCCCTCCCATTTATTGATCAAATGCTTGAGAGACTAGTTGGGAAAACACACTATTGTTTCTTGGATGGATTTTCTGGATATTTTCAGGTTCCTATAGCTTCGGAGGATCAGTAAAAGACTACATTCACCTATACCTTTGGCACATTTGCCTATCAAAGGATGCGATTTGGACTTTGCAACACCCCAGGTACCTTCCAGATATGCATGGTGAGTATTTATTCTGATTTTATTGAGACCTGTATGGAGGTATTTATGGATGATTTTACAGTGTATGGGTCTTCATTTGATGAATGTCTAAATAGTTTGGGAAAGGTATTTAATTGTTGTATTGAGAAGAATCTGGTCCTGAACTTTGAAAAGTGTCATTTCATGGTAGAGCATGGCATTGTCTTAGGGAATGTAGTGTCAAAAAATGGGATAGAGGTTGATAGATCTAAGGTAGACATTATTTCATTTTTACCCTATCCTTCATGTGTTCATGATGTTAGATCTTTCCTAGGGCATGCAAGATTTTATCGATGCTTCATCAAAGATTTTAGTAAGATTTCTATTCCTATGTCATGATTACTCCAAAAGGATTTTGATTTTGTGTTTGATGATTCTTGCAGGACTTCCTTTGATGAGCTAAATAAGTGTCTGACCACTCCACTGATCATATAACCCCCACGGTGGGAAATTCCTTTTGAGCTTATGTGTGACGCCTCCAACTTCGCGGTTGGAGCTGTCTTATCTCAGAGGGTGGAGGGATGTTCACATGTGATCACCTATGCATCAAGGAAACTGGATTCAGCCCAATAAAACTACAAAACCACAGAAAAGGAGTTTCTTGCTTTCATATTTGCTTTAGATAAATTCCGTTCATATTTATTGGGCTCTAAAGTACTTGTTTTTTCTGACCATGCAGCTCTGAGGTACCTCTTGAAGAAGCCAGATGCAAAGCCCAGGCTGATTTGATGGATGCTCCTTCTTCAAGAATTTGATATTGAGATAAAGGAAAAAAAGGGGTCAAAAAACTTGGTGGTGGACCACAGAGTAGGCTTACTCACACACTAGAGGATGACACCTTGGACCAGGTACCACTTGAGGACACTTTCCCTGATGAGCATCTTTATTCCATCTCAGGTATGCATCCTTGGTATGCAGATTTAGTTAACTACCTTGTTGCCACTGAAATACCTACAAATTTAAAGAAACATAAAGTCCAAAAATTAAATAGTGAGTCAAGATTTTATGTTTGGGATGATCCATACTTATGGCGCATGTGTAGTGACCAAGTTTTTAGGAGGTGTGTTCCTGATCATGAGTTTGAGTCTGTTTTGGAATTCTGTCATACACTTGAATGTGGTGGACACTTTGGACCCCAACGAATAGCTAGGAAAATTTTGGACTCTAGATTATATTGGACTAGCTTATTTCATGATGCCCATGTGTTTTTTAAGTCATGCTCTCGTTGCCAACACACTGGGAAAATTTCTAGGAGACATGAGATTCCCCAACAACCCATACTATTTTATGAGATTTTTGATGTATGGGGCATTGATTTTATGGGTTTTTTTCCTAGTTCATTTGTATTTTTATATATTTTGGTTGCTGTTGATTATGTGAGTAAATGGGTGGAGGCCAAGGCCACCAGGACTGATGATTCTCATGTTGTAGTGTATTTTGTCAAGGTTCAAATTTTTTGCAGGTTTGGAGTACCAAAGGCCATCATCAGTGACCAAGGGACACACTTTTTCAATAGGAATTTTGCTTCCCTACTTCAAAAGTATGGGGTGAAACACAAAACATCAACACCATACCACCCCCAAACAAATGGCCAGGCTGAGGTTTCAAATCGTGAGTTGAAAAAAATCTTAGAGAAAACTGTGCAACCAAATAGGAAGGATTGGAGCAAGTGATTGGATGATGAATTGTGGGCTTATAGGATAGTATACAATACACCCATTGTTATGTCCCCATTTCAGATTGTTTTTGGGAAATCATTTCATCTCCCCGTGGAAGTTGAGCATCGGGCTTATTGGGATATAAAGAAATGTAACATGGATTTGGCCCAAGCTGGAATCCAAAGGAAGCTACAAATTCAAGAGCTTGAGGAGATTCGATTGTCTTCGTATGATAACTCAAGGCTCTATAAGGAAAAATCAAAAGCATCTCATGATAGAATGATCCAACAAAGGGAGTTTCATGTTGGAGAGAAAGTCCTTCTCTACAGTTCACGACTAAAGCTGATGCCTGGTAAGTTGCGTTCCAGATGGTTAGGTCCTTATATTGTATCTAATGTTTTTTCTTATGGTGAAGTGGATATAACAAAAGAGGACACTAGAAGGATATTTACAGTCAATGGGAAATGTTTGAAGAGATACATTGAGGGACTTCCTACTAATGAAGTGGATTTTATCACACTGCATGACCCCATCATCACTTGAGAAAATCAGGCTATTCCCAACCCTTTCACTTTTATATTATTTGTCCTATTTAAAAATTCTGCATTTCATGTGCATATATCATCTCATGGGTTCACATTGAGGACAATGCAATATTTTAAGTGTGGGGGTGGGAACCTTTTAGTTTAGTAATTTCAATTGTTTTCCTGTTAAAAAAAAACAATTTTTTTTCATGTTTTTCAAATTTTGTGGGTTTATTTTTCAATTTTCTTTGTGTTTTTGAAATTTTTGAGATGAAATGATTCTCATCACAATTTTGAAATGCATATCAATGAGTGAAACAATTTATCCCATGAAACTGAGCTTAAATGAATGTTGAAATAACTTTGTTTCAAGTTCAAATATTTAGTAATTTCATGAAAAGTACACTGAATTTTGAATCCCATGCCACATATCACTGCCTTTATATTTGAAATCACTTTCCTGTGAGGCTTTTGAACCATTATTTTCATATTTTTTACATTCACCTCACTTCTTGAGAGAACCAAACCATGCTTTATCTAACCAGAATTTGGTTTATTTCTGTCAAAACTTGAGGGTTTGAGGTACTTATGTTTAAATGATTGAGGCATTTGTTTGGTATTAAAGCCCCTATTTCAAAGAATCCTTTTTTATAATGGCCTACCTTGAACATTTAATCCTTTTAGCCCTTATAATCCATGCACAACCTGTTAGGTTAGCCACATTACAAGCCAATTTTCCCTATCCAACCAACTCTTAAAGTGAAATTGCATAATCTAGTTGATCTTAAGTGTGGGGGGAAGCTATCTTGTGTTGTGCTACCACATTCTGTGATAATTTGGGTGGAAAATTAAATTTTGAAGAGATGTGTTTGCTGCTGAAGAAAATCATTATATTGAAAGCTGTTCCTTTTCTGGAGTTTTCATGACAAGTGAAGCTGTGCCTTTTCTGGAGCTCCTAATTGAGGTAGAAAGTTGTGCCTATCTGGAACTTTCAAGAAAATCATGTTTGAGAAGATTGAAATTTTTGTTGCTAACTTGATGAATGGTGAAAACCTTCCATGAATTTTCATGATGATGGAGCTGAATTGATACTCTGGGGATTAATGAGGAGACCATATTTAAGTGAAAATTAGATTAATGTAATTTTGCTTCAAAAAGAGTCAAGCCCTCCATATTCAGCCTTAGAATTTTTCACATCTAAATCCTACCAACCGAAAGCCACAGAACAACCCTAAAAATTACTCATGATAAACATATGTCCTTGACTCACCTCGGGTGGAGATTTAGGAATTTATCAAGCCTATGGTTACCCTTGTATGAGTTTGGATGAGAAAGACATTGCTAAAAAAATTGACATTTATGTGGTGAGTGAAAATGAATATTAGGTAAGTGTTTTGTGTGCATGGGAGGATAAATGAAGTGGAAATATATTGAATGATATAAATGTAGAACTTGAAATAATGATTTTTATGAGGCATGATATCTTTTGTTTCTTTGTGTGTAATTGTTGGATCTCAAGGATACGTGTTTTAAAATTTGTTTTGATTTGATATTGATGTTTACTTGATATGAGGTTTTGACCAGAAGTGAAAAAGGGTAAGTGTGGGGGAGTTGATAAAACACTATTTTATTGAATATTTTATTGATAATAAATGATATAATTTCCTAAAATTGTGTTAAATATTTTCAATTAGAAAGTATTTGGGATTAGATCATTCATTGGAATATTTGATGAAAACTCCAGTTTTACCCTTTCAAAATCACTGTAGTATTTCAATAATAAATATTTTTATTTGAATTATTTGAACTTAATATTTTTTAAATGTGTTCCTTACTACATTTTATACAACTTTTATTCATGACACTTGATAAAAATAATGCATCTGGATGGAGTAATTGGGCCATAAAGTCAAAGGTGGGCTGGACACGCCAGAATGGAGAAGCTTCTGTATTTCGGCTATAACTCCTTCATATAGGATTTTATTGAGACCAAATATTTATAGGAGATAGAGGACAGATATCCTCACATACGATCCTTCTGGAAGGCCGGCCAAATCACGTGTTTTGGTGGTAAAATGGGCGGTGAAATTTGGAATAAAATATTTGGACGAATTTCCACATTCACACTTGAAACCACTTGTAACCTCTCCTCCACTCCCCTCTAGAAATTGGATTTTTTATCATTTTGAGGGGTTGGGACGTGAATTAGGAAGTTTAGGGAATAGGAGAAGAGGTTTCACTCCAATTATTCAAGCAATTCAATAAGGGTAGCTCTTGAAGCAAGGATCCCTTCGTCGAAGCCCTATTCTTCTTCCTCATGTTGTAATGTTTGTGTTTTCTTAATAAAATTCTTTTTATTCTTTTATTTATTCTATTTTATTATGTTTTGTTTAAATTTATTATTCTCTTAATATTTATCTTTGGGCTGGAATTCTTGAGTAGAAGCGTTATTGGGTTATACCCATTATAAACCTTTGCACATGAAAAACGCTTCTACGATGATTACGCCACCCATGAAAGAGTAGTCTTTTAGTAATCGATCTATATATTACCTTCTTCATTCATTTATTTTGAATAAATGAGCTACTGTAATTCAATTAATATGATCTATTAATTGATTTTTCAATTTAAATAAAACTAATAAGCAATTGAACAATAAACACAAATCACGCGAGGTCGAGAATTGTGTGAATTGTGAGAGCGCGAACTTAATTGGTAATTCAAAACCACATGGGATCAATTTGTAGTTTTCAAATATAATCCCTAAACTCAATTAATTCTAGTTTCCAGAGCGGAAATGTGTCTTAATTTACCACTGACCATAAGTTAATCTTAGAACATCAATCAAAGTAGGGTGTTGTGATTGCATGTTCTGAAGTTAGCCTAAGGTTAAATTCACTTCATCTTTGTGGTAAGGTTAATTCTAGTAGGGTTTGGGGGTTAAAAAATTAAGGGATCATAATTAAGTGAATATTAATTTAAATTATAATGATTAATAAATGATTTAATAGGTAGAGTTAGATCGATTATGTCTTTTAAATATTGTCTAAAAAAACATCTTTTTGTTGTGTCATTTTAATCGAACTTAATTTCAAAACAAAAAACAAAAAAATACAATCTTCTTCCAAAAAACTTCTTCTAGATTCGTAAACTATAACCAACCTCCATACTTTCAAGTAGTGTTTTTATTCTCTTTTATTTTATTTTTATAATACCTTTAAAAAGTTGTTTTAAATCTACTTCCTCCTTTGAGAGACGACCTTGGTCAGCCACTCCGCTGCACCTAAGTACCCCAAAATCACACTAATCATTTGAGGACGCCCACGACATCGCTCTTTCAGGATTCCTGCACCAAAGTAAACAATTCATGGGACAGGGGATCTCCCTGACGTACTCCCCAAACCGTCTTGAAGAACCCAAAGCACTTTCCTCCAAGAGAGATGGATAACCAGGGCGAGGAGAAACACTGGAAGTAGAGGTCACAGGCCCATTCCTGGAATCCGATCCTGTGCATCATCCTCAGGATAAAATACCAATAAAGTTTTTCATAGGCCTTGTCCATATCAGCCTAGAAAATGATTTTGGATCCAACAAATCGCCGGTTGATATCATTCACCAGCTCACTCGCAATACCGACCACTCCTTGGATGGTATGCCCTTTGATAAACCCGTGCTATTCCTTGGAGACCAACATAAGAATCAGTCCATCCATTCTTTTAGCAATGAGGCTCACAAGAATTTTGTATGACACATTGCACATGAATATTGGTCTGAATTGGACAATAGTTGAGGGGTCTTTGACCTTTGGGATGAGCACAACCCTAGATGCACTCACAACCTTGCCGAACGATCCTCCTCGGAAAAAGTCCTGGACTACTGCCACTACCTCGTGTCGAACTGTATCCCATGTATGCATGTAGAAACCCACTGGAAAACCATCAGGGCCGGGGGCGCTATCCCTTGGCATGTTAAACACTATCATCTTGATCTCTTCCTCCTCCAGAATCATCATGAGCCGCTCCTTTTCAGACGCCCCCACCAGCCTTGGGACACACTCTAGAAAGCCATCAACAGCCTCGCTATTACCATCATTTCCAGACCCTGTTTGCGCCTCTCCATCCAGCATCCTTTCAAAGTGGTCCAGCGCCAGACCCCCAGAAAATTCAACATCATTTTTATACTCACTATTGCCAAGACGAATGTTGATCCTCATGGTTCCTTTCTCTTTGATGCATGCGTGAAAAAAGCCGTTATTTCGGTCTCCCTCTTTGAGCCACTTAACTCTAGCTCTCTATCTGAAGTCCCTCTCAATCTCCACCAGCCTCTCTGCCAGGAAGACCTGCTTGTCACACAATGAGGTAAACATATCGTCGTTCCAATCCAGCATCAAGATTTCCTCCATCATTTCAATCTCCCTCTGAATCGACTCACCCCCCATGTTATCATTTGGTCTATTGCCGAGATAGATCAGGATGTCTTGTTTGAGGTGTTTAAGCCAGTTGGTTAACCCATACCATGGGCACCCATCCTCTCTTCCCTCCCACGAGTTCCTCACCATCAACCAGAAGTCCGGCGACTGATGCCAACTGATAGAATACAGAAAGGCCTGATTTTCGTGATGGCTTCCTCGAGTACGTAGGTCCACCAACAACAGTTCAAGGTCCGAGAGCGATCGAGGGAGGTGGGTAACTGATGTAAGGCCAAAAGAATCAAGTTCATGAAGATTTTCAAGGCACCTATCCAACCTACTGCAAATGTGATTCGCGCCCCTCCGGTTATTGCACTAGGTAAAACGGCTCCCCTTGATGCCCAAGGCAAAAAGACCCATAGAGATGATGAAGTACCTTAAGTCTTACATCCCTCCTATAGTCACAGATATTCCACCCTTCTTCTCAGCGGCATCACTGATGGAATTAAAGTCACCCCCCACAAACCATGGGAGGGAGCCTGGCTAGAAGGCATTGAGAAAACTCCAGAGTTCCAGACGACTGCGAACCTCAGTGCTCACGTAGATGAAGGACCAAATCACTTCGCCCTTAGAACATGAGATTTTTGTATTAATACACTGAGACGAAACACTGATCACCGCCACCTTAACAAACTTCTTCCAACAAATCCAAATATGGGAGTTATCCTGGCACCCATGCACATGTGACTGAAATCCAAGCTTCTTTGAAAGACCAGGGAGTTTACTGTGATCTTTCTTTGGCTCAAGAATAAAAACTATGGAAGCACTAGACTTTTTAGTTTCTGAATACAAAAGGTCGTGCTTCTCCTGTTCCCTTATTCCTCTCTCATTCCAAATAATCAGGGACATCATTACACCTTGAAAAACCTGGGTTTGAATCCGGGGGCACCTGGTGGGGAAAACAGGGATCGAGTGGCAGCTTCCTTTGCCTTTGACCGCATGAGAGGGACCTGGCTTCCTTCTGGAACATCGCACAATTTAGGGAGGAGGACCTTCTTCTTAAAGGATCCATCCTCATCTTCAAGCAAAGACAGTTGTACCGATGAAGGCGGACCTTCCAATCGTGTCTCCACCTCCCCTTGGATCACGAATAGTAAAAACGCCCTCTGAGGAGAGACGCGTTGTGACTCCACCTCATTTGTCACCCCTTTCGGAACCGAAGATGATTGAGGCACCGCGAGGGATGCCGATGCCTGGTTGGAATGAAGGGATCACTGGATAAACATCAGAGACAAGTGCGACAAAACGTGAGCCTAAATAGGATGCTGGGATACAGTTCTACTTGGAGAAGGGATAAAGAAGGAGAGAAGGTCAAGCTTTCACCACTATCGGGTTTTCGTAAATAATTAGGAGGCCACCCTACTGAGAGCCGAGGGGGGGGGGACCTGGGCGGTGAAGGGGACCATGAAATCAGGTCCGAAACCGAAAGGAAAGAGGCTGTAGCCACTATCTCCGGGCCACGATCTTTTTCAGACAGGGCCGTAGGCCCTAGGGGCCCACTCTTTGAATTTGAAAAAAGGGATCTAACGATAAAATTTCCTCTCTCTTGCACCGACGTGGTCGGGTGATTCACCTTATCACCTACCCGAGAAACCGAGCAAGGCGGCGCCGTCGTCGGCCGCGGGCCGTCCCCACCGTTCGAATCCATCGCAGGAGCGGAAGAACCAGACAGAAGAGGGTGCGAACCGAGATGCACCGAAGCCTCTCCCCTACTTTCACTTCCAAGTTACCTACCTTTGAACCACCACGAGGAGCCACACCAGAAGGGCCTAGAGCTGATCTCCTCTTTCTGTAGAAGTTAGCTAAGTTCCCTTAAAGCCCGTAAAAAGTGAAAAACCGCTACGGGTCGACGAAAAGGAGCCGTTTGTACCATTGGAAATTTTCCCCACGTGAACCAACACACAAGGTGAAAACCTCATGGAGAGGTCCATCTCTACACAGATGTGGGGGAACACCGCGCTCAGAAGGGAAGAGGTGCAGACATCCGAGCACAAAAACGAGCCAAAAGAGTCACCAAACGCTTTGAGGATTGATGGATTTTGCAGAGGGAGCGGAAGGCCTGGAAGGCATACCCAGACTGCCGCAGATGAGGATTCCATGCGGTAATGGTGGTCACACAACCAACACGAAAGAGAAAACCACCAAGAGCCGCACCGCCTCTCCTCCTTGGACCAAGCCCACATAAAATCTTCCCTGTAAGAGAAATGGATACAGAAGGCCACTTTTGATAACTCAGACACCATTACCGGAAGTTGGAGACCCCAGGAAGTCATGAAACTCTGAAACAGATCTAGCAGGGGTTTGTTGAAACCAAATCGAGTGACCAGCGAAAGATCATGAAAGGAAGCCGCAGTCATAAGCTCCACCTCTGACAAGTCCACCACAGGAAAACCATTTACAATGCCCAGAGACTTGGGGCCAACCGCTATGGGAGGAATGAGAACTCTCCCCTCCGGTGCTTTGTCACTAGAGGAGGTTGGATAAGATGGCGCGCCGCAGAGGACCTCCTTGAAAGAGGATCTCGAGGAGCCCCCTGCCAAAGGGCCTCCCACCGCCGGTCTCGGAGGACAACGACCCGCCTCATCGCCGGCTGAACCCGGAGAAGACAAAGAGAGGGCGGAAGGTTGCATTTTGAGAGCCATTTTTTGTTGAAACTTTAAATAGTTGGCCTCTGTCATTAATTAAATCACACTCTATAAGGCCTATAAATTTGGGATCCCATGTTCCTAATATAATTCATGAGATACCACTTGCCTCTACAGGACAAGAGTCCATAATAAAATCACTAGCATCTTTCCAATGATCCAAGAGATAAATATTCATAATAACTCATAAAATCAATACCAAATGTGAATAAATCAAAGAAAAAATAATAAAAAACTATAACATCACAAACTAAGAACATCAATCCCATATCCTCAGTAATCTGGACTTCTTACTAGGACAAGTGTTCTCAATACACCAATCCGATATTCATTATAGACTCTGACACATTTCTAACATTCCTATATACTATGTACCAAATAGTAATACAATAGGAAATTAAATTATCTAAAACCAATTTTTCATGTTTAGACCCAACTAAATATATGAATAGTAACTAAAACAGTTCACTATATACCCCCAAACGTGCCTCCCTATATACCATATGCTACATACTAGAATCAAGGGCCTAGGGTATGACTGTGGGGACACTATGTCCTTATATTAGAGTAATTAAATAGAGGAAAATAACTAAACATAATACAAATTAATAAATAGTCATAGTTTGGAAGTAATAAATATAAAAAAAACTAAATAATACATGAAATGTAGAAAAGTCACAAATATCCATGCAATACATACACTAACATCCCACTGGGATGATGAAACATACATACTGAAGTGAAAGTAAATAAAAGACACTGCCTCTCTATTATCTAGATTCAAAATCATCTTGAACTCTAATGTTATACGGGCAATCTTTCTTAACCATGATATCCCAAGCCTCAACCAAAACCCATGTATGAAATCAAGTGAACATCCTATTGAGTACCCCTATGCAATGGTGGGTTGAGTAGATTGTGAGTATAAAACTCAATAGGGAACCACCAACTTGGTCCCATACATATAGACAGTAAATGTAGTGCATGTGAATGTGATCCACTCAACTATAGAATAATGTAAGAAAACACACTGTAAATAAATAAATAACTAATATTTCACATCAGGCCTAATTTCTACCCAAGGCGACCATACCCACTTTAGCTAGTGCGAATATGTCTATGAGAAAGCCACAACACCACAAGGGGATACAATTCCTCAACCTAGGATCACCCATACTCACCTACACTAAGTATAGGGTAGAATCCCAGGTATTATCTAGAAATTATATAAGTAAGTAATTGAGTAGGATTGTAGGTTTTATAAGAATAATATTCAATCTATGTGAAAATAGTGGAATCTAGATGATATCTCGACATTCCCTATTCCAATCCAATATCAGATTTCTAGGTCCCTATATGTAGGAAATAAATACTTTAAAAACTAGAATAAATTCATAAGGGGATGAACCTTAGGTAATAAACGAGGAATACTCTCTCAATATGAGATGATAAATTGACAACCATAAATCATCAACTCAACAACCAATTCCCAAAAAAATATGGGCAATGCAATCATGGTTCATTCACCTGATCCTAGGGAATATCCAAGACATCAGTCAAGGTGATCATCATCAGCCTCAAGGATGTCACAAACATAAAATTCTTAAGGAAAATGCATCTACCAAACAAACTATGGTATCACTTGGATCCTAGGGTTCTAGTAATCATGAGAGATACACTAAATAACAGGGGTTTCTGAGATGAAATAATAAACCTTCTCTATTTTATAGATATAGGGAGGAATCCTAAAGTTTCTAGAAATTAAAATAATTGTAGCTTTAATATTGGATCCTAATCTCACCAGGCATCCAAGTTAATATAATATTTAATCAATTTTAATTCAAACATCAAGTCATAGTTAAATAAATATCTTTGATAATTAAGATATGGATCCCAATATGCTGGGAATCTAACTTAATTTACATTTTATCATAACCATATATAGTATAATGATTTGAAACATTCAGGATTTATTAAGAATCAACATCCAATGTAATAGATAGGTAGGGCCGGGTCCTAGGTATCCTTGGCACCCAACTGTAAAAGTTGTTGAGGGAGGCATATCTATCAAGAACTAACATTTCATATTATAATTATCTAAGTCCATACAAGGGTTATAAAAGACATAACGATCATGTTTATAAGAACTTTTAAAACATCACAATTTTGACGTGAAACCCATTACTTTTACTCTCTGTGGGTTATTAATTAAATGTTTGATTATGATCTATGTGGCTCACATGAATATAAATTCATATTAAGGGTTCTCTCTAATAGAGCTCCAATGCATTGGGTAAAGAATTTAATCTCTAGATATGACAAGTTTCATGATACCTTGGTGAATAACCTTGGTAATTTTTATGACACCTTGGTGATATGTTCATGAATGTCCAAATTAAATATTGTATCCATATATTCATGTTATGGTTCAAGTTCTTTTCATTATGAAATTCATCTACTTCCATTGATAATGTCTTTATGTTTTTCATCAAGTTCTTATTGATATCACAAGTAAACCGATTCCCTTGTTTTCCTTACTAGGCTTTCTGCTCACCCTTTCCTTTGATGTATGTCTCCAGGTTATGAGATGCAGTAGTTGTACATAGGATAAACTTTTAAATAGGATTTTCAAGTGGATTTAAAATATTTTTTTAATTTTTCATGTATTTTGTTCCTGATTTCCATGACACTAGACTTTAAAGGTCAACTATTTGTAAAATGTAAGGAAAAGTTATGTTAAAAAGGTGGGATGTTATAATAAGAATTTCACACCTTTCTTTGTCAAGCCTGTAAGTAGTGTTATATGATGTGATAAATTCTAGATGAAGCATCTGTAATATCCTTATATCCCTAAGAAACTCTTTATATCAATACATTCTTTTTTTAAACCTAGGAAACTACAACTCTCACTTTCCCAGGGTCTACTAAAACTCCTAACTCTAAGATTATATGACCCAAGAAGTGGACTTTATTGATCCCAAATTGAAATTTACTGAGCTTTTTATAGAGTTAATTCACACTTGTTGTATTCATCATGATCTTAAGATATCTATAATGTACATTTTTAGAGTGTTAATACACTAAAATATCCTCAACAAAGACTACCATGAATGAATATAAATACGGGTGAAAAAACTGATTCATAAGATCCATGAACACCTCAGGTGTGTTTATGAGTCTGAATGACATAACTAGGTACTCATAAAGACTATACCTACTCCTAAAAATTGTGTGAGATATGTCTGAGGACCTGGCACACACATAGTGATAGACCAACCTCAAATAAATATATGAAAACACACTCTCTCATTATAGTTGATCAAAGAGGTCGTCTATTATAGGTAGTGGGTACTATTTCTTTACCATGAGCTGGTTTAAATTGTGTTATTCCATGAAAATTATGAGGGTATGATTTGTCTTCTTGGAAAAAAAGGACTAGTGAACCCCAAGTAGAAGTGATGGGGAATATGAAACCTTTATCCTCCAGATCCTCCAACTTCTTCTTGAGCTCCAAAAGATACATAGGTTCCATCCTATAAGGTGGAATGGTCACTAGATAGTGTTTATCCTAGTATAAGATCAACAGTTAACTCTACCTCTTGAACTAGAGGTAGACAAGAGAAGTCATTAGGAAATACATCCCGGAAATGACCCACTATAAGAGAGAAAATAGTGGGTCATAACCCCTAGTGATTGATGAAAATACCAGTGATCTGAGTTGTCATATTACCCAGTCTCTGTTTCTTGGGTCCATCTTGGGTTGCACCAACTTCCCATTGTCCCTTATATACATTCTTAACATCATCTATTGATATAAACATCAATATCCAATGATATCATTCAAGGGGGATCAATAAGGAACAAACCAGTCTATCTCAATGATCACGTCAAATCCTGTCATGTTAAGGATGAATAGATTCCATACAAATAGGTATCCACCTATCTCAAGGGGAGAATCCTTACAATAGCGTACAACCTCTGATAAGATACCTAATTGTGTATCTAGTGTCATAAAAATATAAAATCACTCAATTTCAAGGCCCAAACTCTTCATGATTTCCTCATATATAAAAGAGTGATACATTCCTATGTTAAATAAAATAGACACTAAAGTGGAAACTACTAGAATAGTACCTCATACAGTAGAAGGTTTGGTACTCTACTCCTCTAGAATAGGTTGTACTGCATGTAACTGGCCTATATTGTGTCCCTGAGTCACTATCGGACTTCCCTGAGCATGCCCACTCTGTTAGCACTGAGAATCATGAGTCTGAATGCCTCTTCCTTTACTGCCACCTCAGCCTAAATGGTGGATGGTATTCCAACTGCTTTTCTAACATGATCTTACTGTCCCCACTCTAGAACTTGGATTAGGTGTAGATATCAACTCTCTAGGCATTAATGGAATGGTTATGTTGAAACTCTGGATATGGATCATCTTTCCACGGCCTCTGCATTCCACTAGATCTCATAAGCACTGAGGCATTGTGTGTCACATCTTCTTACACTAATGACATATCATAAATTTATCATCACGAGGAACCTGACTATTTTTACCTCCATGAGTATCCTCAAAACACATCTTTCACACCGAAGAAGTATCAATTATAGATCTAGGTTCCTAACCTCCCTAACTCACACTATCATCTTTCCTCAAGTTCCTCTCTATGGTAATGGATTAGTTGAAGATTTGATAAATGGTAGTCAATCTGAATACATTGACCTATGATCGAGTGTTTTATACCATCCCATCCTCAAATCTTCAAATGATCATAAGATCTTCACCCGCTAGAGTAGGAGCGAACCGATGTATCTTAGTGAAATGAGTAGAGTATTCCATCATAGACATGCTTCCTTACTACAGGTTCATGAATTATATAGCTATGTCTACCCTCAAAGTCTAAGGAAATAAATAGTCATATAAAATCATATAGAAATCCATCCAGACTATGTATCTATACCGATCTTACTAGGTAATTATGCCCTACCACCGCTTGTAAGAATCACATAGCATATACACTGCAAGTTTGACCCTATTCTTTAGAGGAGTCTCAAGTTGATCGAATATAGAAAGAATATCATTGATCCACGACTCAACAGTGTGTGTTCTTCTATCCCCTGAGAAGGTAGAAGGATGTTATTGCTATAATTCATGATTCAACTCTACCATACTCGGGGCAGATCGAACTAAACCTTATATATACTACAACATATGTAGAAATCCCTCTTGAAATTGGGAATCAGTTCCCATGTTAGTAATTAGAAGAGGTTTCAAAGGTGTCACTACAGGAGGAATCCCCGGTGGCTTAGGGACCACCACTTTAAGACCATTTTTGTCACCACCTTCAAGGCATATGAATGGAGGATGTCATGGAAACATGATACTACAATGCCAAATGCACACCTCATAAGAGATTTAAGAAACTAAAAATATTATAGATAAGAAACTCGGATGGGTTTAAGGCCTTCCTATATAAAAAATAATGCCTCTATGCCTACTCCAAAATCTAGGACTAGGTGGTAAAAAATACCATGATGGTCACAAAAACATAAGTGAAACTAACTAGCCACTAATAAGGTTGGGTTTAGTTCTGTTTCTTTATTCTAGATATAAGTATGGTGTTTTTTTCAATTTTGGAGTCATATTCATTTTAGAATTGTTATTATTAAAATATTTAAATCAATTTAAATGGTTTAATTTGATGGATTACCATTTCTAATATATAATGGCCCATACTCCTTATTAACCAAAATATGGAATCCACTTAACCCACACCATAACATGTTCCAGTCCATGAGACAAATTGTCTATGTATCAACATTCCATAATTAACTACTTTAGGTTTCTTTTTTAACCTATTCAGGAAACCACTATTAGGTTAAGGTAGTAACTTTAAGTTTCAACTAGGTTTTCCAATCCCTACAAGAAATTTTAGCACATTTCAATACAAAATTAAGGAACTAATAATATGAAACATGAAAATGCATGTTGAAAATAAACATTACATGAAAAAATGCATGGAATATTAGTCTTATTGTGCCTATAGTGATGCATGCAATGAAACAAACTCATTTAATCAGGCCATAGTAAAAAAATATCATTTCAATGATGCTAATAATCATAACACCATAAAACCAGTGTGTCACCTAGTGGTGAAGTTGTATCAACCACAAATGGAATAATAAATAACAACAATTTCCTATCCAAGGTAATTTGGGTTACTCCTATACATGCGTTAGCTACATCCAAAAACAGAGTTAATTCCAAATCCCATTAACTCCTAGTCTCGTTTCTAATACCCAAGTAGTATGACAAAGTAAAAAAAGGGCTTTGATACCAATTTGTAATGTATCAACTCATGATTCACTTAACTTCTACCTCGAGCCGGTAGGTCACATGGCCTCAAGCGTGCCTCCATGTATGCCAGAGGCTAAGGAATAGTAGAGAGGGTGTAAATTTGGTATGGTTGTAAGACTATACCCTCTTATCAGAGTAAAATAGTGGACAATGAAAATAAATATACAATATATGAAGCATAAATAATTAGAAGGAATGAATAAAGTAACAAAAGAATAAATAACTAAATAACTGAATAATAATCAAAATCCACTTGGTAGTTTTATGTACATAGATGTATCTCATAATGATATAAAAAAAGGTAACAATGGACAGGCACATACAAACATGCTATACAAAAAATACAAAAAGGAAAAAAATTGCTCCACTAGTATCTCGAGCATATTATCAGTTCTCTACTTCTACGCTCCATCTATAAGTAATGCATATCAAAAACCTCTAACAGGGCCTTTTCCCTTATCCAAACCTGAAGTCATATAATCTTCTCAGGTACCAAAGGTAGTCAGAGTAGGGTTTGAGATAAAATCTTAGTAGGCCACCACTAATAGTCTCTATAAGTAATCCAAGTAGTGCTCATAATTAAATAGTGTGTAGGAAATTGTAATTAATTAAAAAATCTAAATAAATAAACAATATCCCACTTAGGTTCCTAAAGGACACCTGGTGGCTCTACCTACTTCAGATCCTGGCTGGTGTGAAGGTCTGATCAGTATCTATATATATAGTAATAATATATATATATATATAATAGTTATATACTGCATCCACCTATATGAACCAAGTACGTGTGGATATAAGTGGCCATATGTCTAGGATACTAATTTCTAGATGGATCGAACGTAACTCATACATCCATTACCAGTATAAACAAGACTATAAGATCAATCAATAGGGTACATGCCCTATATCTCATAATGAGTGGGATATTCCATGCTTGTCACTTGAGATGGTGATTGTGACATCATGTCAACACTAGAACAATGGACTTGGCACGTCAAGACCAACTTCCAACTAGTGTTAATGGCATGAGATGTCATGATTGACACTCGATGTAAGGGAGAATGATATTATCATGCTCAAAAGAACCCTTAACATCATACCACATCCCATAAAAATTCATAATCATGTTTATTAATATAGGTGTGAGGTATTATCTCTCATGCATTTAATTCATCAATCTCAAATGTAAACCAGGGATTCCAATTGAAAATTTTTATTTAATAAATTATAAATAGAAGGAATGGAATTAACACCCTTTATTAGTCATTCCATTTAACCCATTTAATTCATTTAATGAGAATAAAACCAACATGTATAATAGAAAGTTATGTTCAAAACCATTTAATTCACTAAAACATGGTAAACCCATTTATAAGTCCCAAAGGGTCATTTAGAAGGAGATATGGTCAATAAAAAAATTGACTACTTAGGAAATTCCAAGTATAGGTGGGACAAGTACTTAGGAGGTGCCTATGGATCCATTAAACATTCATATAACCAGTCTAATTATATTTAAAATCTAAGCTGAAATCTAAATAGTCATTCTGGTCATTTGAAATAATTAACCATAAGGTGAAATTTCATTTGGTACACCCAAGGGGTGTCCATATATGGGGTATAAATCCTATAAACTACTAAACAAGGATCAAAGGGTGTGTATCTAGGCGTGTTTATCAATTTCATAGGAAGGACTCAATAAAAAGGGGATGATTGGAAAAATCTGGTGTGCGGTATAACGTAAAAGCTACAAAAAAACAAAAAATCATGGGGAAAATAGTGTTACCACCTACTTTAAGGTTTTAGATTACTCCTCTCTCAATATTGGCCTTATATTTGAAGTAAGTTAGAATAAATTGATCAAATGGTCCAATGCCCTGAAAATATGGAAAAGGGGCTTATGCCTAAATAGCATAATGGATACCAAGATAAATTTAGATAGAAATTAAATGGATAAAGGGTCTTACTGAGATGGATCTGATGCTTCTGATGAATCAGGATTTAGACAATGGATGTGAGAGTTGTCTCAAAGCCTATATTGTCTTGAGGGAGATATAAGGGAGAAAAAGAACACTCTCAACCACTAGAATGTCCAGGAGGAGAAATAAAATTAGGTTAATATACTAAAGAGTGGGGAAACGTTCATTTCACCCTTAAAAACAAGGGTGTGTGGTTTGGTTGTACGATTGGCCAAACCGTGCTCCAAATATGCCCCATTCACTATTTCAAAGGGGCACCCCACATGGTTAGGTGCATAGTTTATCTAACCGTGCAAAACCCATGAAAAACCCACTATCCAAAAACCTCTCCAAAAACACATGATAATTCCTATGTGGTTAAATAACAAAACAAAAGTTGTGTGTCCCCCAGGTCTCCACTATCTACAACCACAAAGTTTAGGGAAACTGTGCGGTCTGGTCTTCATGGTTTCTCCTAATAGTGTGGCCCAGTCTTTTCTTCCCATTTCTGGGATCTAGGCTCCAAACAATCCCTGAATGCATATGATACCTCCTTTACTCAATTAGCTATCATTATTAGGGTCTTTTAAAGGAATTTAAACCAAAAAAATGATTTATACCTTCTTGGAAAGATGGTTCCTGACATTTAAAACAAGGAAGTCCTCTAGATCATCTTCACCCTTGAAAATCGTCGTTTGTAGAAAAAAACCTTCAATGACAAAGAACATTATCAATGGATAAATCATGGTATAAAATATAAAATTAAAGGAAATGAGAAGTGTGATTTAAGAGGTAAGAATGGAATGGATTTATATGAGGTAATGGGGATAATATAACACTTATAAAGGGGTATATTGTCAATAGAAATATGGTCATTGGAAATATGGTTTTTTAAAATATAGTCAATGGGTATGAATGTATCCAATGGGTATATTTAATTTGTGTAAATTGTAGTAATAAATTTAAAATAATTTCATTCTATAATTAAACCAAAAGATAATATTTAATTAAAACTTTTTAGTACAAATATTTATTTATTTATATTTATATTTATGTTTTATATTATTATTATTATTATTAAAATGGATATTTGATGTATTAAAAGAAATATTTTAATACCAATTTATTGATAAAACTAAACCAATTCTTATTAAACAAGTAATCAATATTAAGTAATTAGAAATTAAATTATTTAGTGATAAAAAGATTTTTTTTCTCAAATAATTATACTTTTTCTATATATTATGTTTTTTTATACCAATTTATCACTACTAAATAATGTGGAATATATTAATAATATATATAAAAAATAATTTAATTTTAATCAAAACATTTTCACTTTTCATGGAATATTAATAAATTCCTTTTATTATTATAAAAATACATGTATCTAAAAAACTATTTTTCTATGTTATACATGCTTATATTAAAATTACTTTTTATCAACTATATAAATTGAGTCTAATAAAATGGTTTTAATATTTTGAATAATCATATCCAAATTTGGTAATAATTTCATTTTCATTTTTATCATAAAAATAATTTACCAAAGCACATATTAGTTACCATAGTAAAACAGTTAATTTTCAAAGAATTATTTTCATAAACATTGTCTAATTTTTATACAAATAAAATATATTTTTCCACTTTTTGATGAATCCAATATGATTTTTAAACATATAACCAAATATATTAACACTCGTGCGATTATTAATTTATAATAAATAACAATAGAAACACTTAATAAATAAAAATACATTTTTCTACAAAAATGGTTTTTTCAATATTCCTTATGTTTTAATTTAAAAGTTAATTTTATCTTATATAGAAATTTATTTAGATTAAATGGATTCAAAAATAAGAATCATAAATTTTAAATTTTTAAGAGATCCCATCTTCTAATTTTAGTAAAAAAATAATTTCTATGGTAAATATTGAATCAAGGTTAATAAGGGTAAAAAAAGTAACATAATGTGGATTAAATTTTTCTAAATTAACATTACCTTTAGAACTTATATAATACCTTTTTTGTTTGTAAATTCATATCCACATGCATAACTAACCTTTACTCACTTAAATTTCCTAACTCTCATGTGATTTCATCATTATCCCTCACCTAACTTTCATTTCCAAGGAAAATACCTCTTTTTCACCGATAAAAGGAGCTCACTTACACCCAGTTAAAGACACACATATAATTACAAATTACAATGAAACTCTACCCATTTTTCTTACCCTGTATATCTACTCTAATTTTTTCTATCCCTTTTTGTAATAAACTTTCTCATGCCCTCCATTTTCAAGTGATCCTTCGAGAGAAGATTCAAGTCT
The DNA here is from genome assembly GCA_963277665.1 of Viscum album. NCBI lineage: Eukaryota > Viridiplantae > Streptophyta > Magnoliopsida > Santalales > Viscaceae > Viscum > Viscum album. The sequence goes on from OY728136.1 coordinate 1,997,907,228, forward strand.
TCAATGTTAGTATTATCCACCCCTAACCTTTTATTCTATATCTTTCTCCTCCAAACCCATTATAAAAAAATAATAGATTGAAATAAGAATAATTATTATAATAAAATTTTATTATATTAATGTACTAATCATTATTTATCTTCCTCCCATCCATTCAAAAAATGAAAACATCACTCTTGTTATGTGCGGACTACCGCCTCCATTATAGCTTGTTCTTATTTAGGTCGGTTCGACTACCTAAATGAACAATGCTCCAAATTTATATCATGTATGGATATGAAAACTAAATTAATAGTAATATTTGATATTAATAATTAAATAATTGTTTTTTTTTCTATAATGGTGATTTTAATAATTAAATCATTATTAAGATACCACCTTTCATTCGTTAAAAATTATCAAAACAAGATCGTCAAGGATTTCATTTTCATAAATTATAACTAAAACTATACAATAATGAAAGTATAAATTTAAATATAATTAGATATATCATATTTTAGTAACTTCAATAATCTAATAATGGTGATTTTTTTATCAATAAATAATAACCAATATCTCCATTAAGAAACTTGTATAAAATGAACAAAATTATTAACATATGATGATGAAAATAAACTATAAATAGTTAATATATGCATATGGAATGATTATAAATGAAGTTTATAAAATGAAATATATATTAAAAAGGTTATTAAATAATTTATTAATATATTTATATTTATTATATAGGAGGATAATTTTCTTTCATGGAATTCAAGAGTTAAGATAAGGTTTTTGTCGAGTCAACCTCCTTTTCATTGAGTTGTAGTCTTTATCCCTTGAAAATGAACTTTTAATTTTATTATATTTTTCTATTTATTTATTTCATATGATAATTTCCCTCTTTCTATGGAAAATTTTTATTCTTACACCAGAAATATTCTTCTTTGATGGATTTCTTTCTATATAAAAAGATGATGTTGATAAGAATAATTATTATCCTCTCTAATGGCTCTTTCCCTTCCATATCCATATTATTTCTTTCCAAAAATGTTTTCGATTATTATTTTAAAACCAAAACATGTATTATATCATGTGACCTTTATATTTATCATTATATATTTTCAAAATAAATCTTTATTACTCGTTTAAATGATATGGTTTTTAATAAATGTATTTTTTTGAAATATTAGAAATATATTTCTTTTCATGATCATATCATTTATCTTATAATACACATTTTTTAATTAAATATTATTTAATTTCAAGTATAAATTAGTGGGATTTATTTTAAATTAATTTTTTTTAAAAATCCCATGCCACCTTATTAAAAATTATTTTTTAAAGTAATGTATAATTCCCTCTTTTATGACAATGTTAAGAAATATTTTCTAAAAATCTCTTTTTACGCTTTCACTTCCATTTTTCTCTTTATCTCAAAAATATCTATCTCATTTGGATTCATGTTTCATGAATCACCCTCAAAATACCCTTATCAAATACTCCTATTGGGAATTTTTTGTATCAACTTATCTAATTCTTGAATTCATTTTATGTGATACTATTTGGAAATGTTATGAAATTGATTTTATTTCCATGGGTTCTTCAAGATATGATATTAGATTTATTTTTCATGGAACACATGTGTATGGGTTATCATTATGATATAGGTTGGGTCTATTAAATCCCTAATATGGGTTGGATCCATTAAATCCCTGAGATGGGTTGGGTCTATTAAATCCCTAATAGGGGTTGCATCCATTAAAGCTCTAAGATGAGTTGGGTCAGTTCAAGCCCTAAGATGGGTTAGGTATATTAAATCCATAAGATAGGTTAGTTACATTAAATAACTTAGATAGATTGGGTATATTAAATCACTAATATGGTTTGGGTCTATTAAATCCCTCCAATGTTTTGTTTAATGTTTTATATCATATGAGATAATGATGTTGTGTGTGCACATGATTGTAGGTAGTTATGTTAACAATGTTATGTTATGTTTATGCACATTTCTATGTAATATGAATTTAATGTTATTCATGTAACATGGTTATTTTATCATGATTCCACACTCTTATTCCTTGGTATATGTTTTCTCTTTTTATATTACATATAAAACTCTTATTATTACATGTCCTTTTAAATCAGATATTTCTCCCATGCTCATGTATTCTCATGCTTATAATATAACCCATGGTGACATATTGATATGTTTTTTACTTTATTGGGTGTTTTATCTCAAAAATTTCTTATGTTTTTAATTCCTTATATTATGAATATGATTATAACATATAATATTTATAAAATTAGTCCTATTATGGTGTGATTATGAAGAAAAATTTACAATTATATGAAATATTATTTTTATTTAGATAATATGAAAAGACACTAGAATGTTGGGTTCTAGGGTTGTGAAAGTATTTATAAGATATAATGTTTTAATAATGGAATTATTATATAATATATGAAAGTCTATCTTGTTTTATCTCACTTTGTATCAAAGCTGACATGTAATGTATGTGTTTTAGCACTGGACCAAGGAGTGCGGGTCTAGGGGAATCACAATGGATATTAGAGTAGGGTTTAGTTATTTTGGGGGATTATTTTAGCTATTTTTTAGGATTATAACTATAAATAATTAGTGAAAACCCTAGGTAAAATTATAAATATAGGAGAATATATTAAAATTCTAGTAAATTAGATATTGTATGGTTTCCTAGATATGACATCCCTGTCTAGATACAAACAAGTGGATGCAGGCTCTAGTATAGATGCACATAAGGTTAATAACCTTGATAAAGGTTGGTAAGTTATTAACTCAATCTTTACTCATCACCTAACATTTGGGACTAACTTCACACCTGGTTTTACACTCCCATGTGATATTCATTGGTGATTCACATTCTCTTTACAAACTATTATGAAGGATTTAAAATGAAATCTGATAATGTAATATGTAACTAGTTATGTTAGAGTACCTAATAGGAACATGACTGTGTATAACCTATATTGAAACATTTCTATTCATAAGTTAAGTTATGCATGTCATTTATGAGTTGATTCTTATAATTTTATAGTTTGATTTTATACATTTATCAATTTAAGTATTCTCATACCTTAATTTTCCTTTATTTAAAGTAACAGTTGAAGCCCATAAGAACTAATTTAACAATGGGTTTCATGGAAAATGCATTGATTATCCTAATTAATAACCAAAAGAGATAGGATATAGGGTGATAAATCTTATGTTTTTCTTAACCAGCTATCTTGAGTTATGATTAACTATTTGAACCTAGTTTAATTTCTAAACACACCAAATAAGAGAAAATAGAGTTTCATGGAAGTTCAAGTGATAAATACCATAGATAAAAGAAGATCTAATTTCATATGGGTCAAGATTGTGGGAATAAGAAAAAAGTGACATGTATCAATGGAACTGGAAGATTTTTTATTTGTGGTAAATAAGTTCATTTAGAAACTAAATTTTGAGGAAAAATAAATATTTTGGTTAATACGATGGAGGAAAATAATTTTCTTCCTAAGGTACCACTGACAATTCAATGTTTTAAATTCAATGATTTTTGTAATTATGAAAATTAATTCCATAATAAAAGGGATAATGGGTAAAGTTGAACTCAATAACCTCTAAAACCCAAATAATAAGGAATGTACTATACAATTATTACCATTGAAGTAGATTGTAATAATTAAGGTATACTTATCCTCTACTCTAGATTGGTGGATTTCATATTGGATTACTATTATAGCCACTTAAGTGTATCTAGAGAATAAATTATTTGATATTGAATTATCAAATAAAACATATAGTTGTATGATTATTTCATACCAAGTTAATGTTATTGGAAATATTCTTTATGAAAATTTTATTATTATTCCTTTATAAGAATTTGATATGATTTTGAAAATGTATTTTTTATCTCCAAATAGATTCCATATTAGTTTACAAAGTATAAAAATAAAATTCCATATTTCAAATGATCATATATCATCTATCAATACAATTATTACTATGAATTCTCTAGGAAAATTTATTAATTATATGGGTTATGATGCCTAATCCTAAGGAGAGTTTATCTCAAATGATCAGAGAGAAAACTCAATTTTGGGGATATGCCCATTATAAGGGAAAATATGAGTTTTAAAGTATTTACAAAGATAATGAGGTTTATATATCATTATAAAATATATATTGAGTCTTTTATATCTTATAGATACCCTTATATATTTCATTAGTGAGTGATAATTAAAATTGTGAGGACATAATTTTTTTTAGGGGGAGAATGTAACACCTTGAGATTTTATAGGAATTTTATTTTAAATAAATTATATGTTTTATGGTTTGATTCTCATAAAACAAAAAAATAAAATGAACAAAGATTTATTTTATTGAGATAAAATATCACAACAAAATTACATGAAACCATGTATTATATACCACTGTTGATTACATCCATTAAAAGTGTATACGTTAAAATGGTAAAATAAATAAAAAAGCATAATACCTTTAAAACTAGGAGTTACCATGGATCATATTCACCCTTTATAATTACTATTAGTATAGCTAAACCAAAAAATTAAAAGGAAATTTATCAAAGGGAAAATCATGCTATGAAATATAAAATGAAAGGAAATGAGAATTCTAATTTAAGAGGAAAGAATGGAATGAATTTATAGAAGGTAATGGGGATAATATAGTCATAATAAAGGAGTATATGGTCATTGTAAATATGGTTATTGGGTATGCGTGTATCTAATATCTATATTAAATATATCTAAATTGTATAAAAAAATAAAAATAATATAATTATAGAATGAAAAAAAAGGATAATATTTAATTAAAACTATTTATTATAAATATATATATATATATATCTGTGTTTGTGTGTGTGTTAAGTATTATTATTATTATTACTATTTTTTAAGAGTGATTTTATGTATTAAAATAAATATTTTATACCATTTTATTGATAAAATCTAACCAATTATTATTAAACAAGTAAGAAATATTAAATAATTTGGAATAAAATCATCTAGTGATAAAAAGACTTTTTCCTAAGGAATTGTACTTTTTCTATATAAGGTGTATATTTAAACTAATTGGTCACTATTAAATAATTTTAATTATGTTAATAATATATATAATCAATTAAATTAATTTTTATCAAAGTATTTTTACTTTGAATGGAATGTGAATATATTTTTTATCCTTTCAAAAATACATTTTTCTAAAAACTGTTTTTAAGTGTTATGCATGCTTATATTAAAATTAATTTTTATCAACTCTATAAATTGATCCTAATAAAATAGTTTTCAAATTTTTAATAATTATATAAACTTATTAATAAGTTCATTTTCATTTTTAACATATAAATAAGTTATCAAAGTAAATATTAATTACCACGGTAAAACAATTATTTTTCAAAAAATTATTTTTATAAACTTTGTGTAATTTGTATTCAAATAAAATAAATTAATCTATTTTTGATAAATATAATATGATTTTTAAAAATATAAAAAATATATTAACACTAATGTAATTAATAATTCATAATAAATAATAATAGAAACACTTAATGTATAAAAAAACATTTTTCTACAAAATAGTTTTACCTATATATCTTATGTTTCAAATTAAATGTTAATTTTATAATATTTTGAAATTAAATTATATTAAATCGATTCAAAATTCATAACATTAAAATCAAAATTTTTAAATATGTGTCATGATATATTTTTAGTAAATAAATTAACATGTTAAATATTTAAGCAAGGTTAATAAGGGTAAAAAAGAGGTAACTTAATGTGGCTTGAATATTACTAAATTAACTTGAAAATTAGACCTTATATGAGATTTTTTTTGGTTTGAAATTAATACCCACATGTTGCACCAACCTTTCCTCACCTAACTAGACTAACTACCTTTTGATTCCTTGTTTACCCCTCCCTTAACTTTCATTTCCCATGAAAAGTCCATCTTTTTCACCTATAGAAGGATCTCGCTTCCATCCACTTCAAGACATGCATATACTTAGAAATTATCTTTAAAATTTTCTCATTTTACATCCTATAGAGCCCTATTACATGTTTTAGAGATCCTTGTTACAAGAAAGTGTAAGATCCCATATTTTTATGGGTACATTATTCTTTATATTCTGAATGAAACTTCATTGAATTTAGTTGTTTGGTTTAGACCACAGTAAAAGGTTCTTTGTCAATTTGGGGGATATTTGTGAGGAAGCAGTAAGAGTGTGTATTTAGGTCAAATTTATAGACTAAATTTTAAATTTAAACTTTAAATTTTCAATTGATGGTGTAAATTTTCCTAGAAAGACCACATAAGTTCAAGCAGACCCCATAAAATGGGAATTTATGGCATAAATTCCGTATTTACAACATAAATAATGTGAGACCTATAAAAAAGGAATGAAATTAAATTTTTTAAATATTTTAATTTAACCTTATTTATTCCTCCTCCTCCCTCATTTATCACACTAAGAATTAGTGGTGGAGAGATCCTTTCCTCTTCCCTTCACCTTGGTTTTGAGAGATCTCCTCCATATGACATCTGATTCAAGCGTCGTTAGCCACGTTGGATCACCCTAGATAATTATATGATTACACTTGGTTCCTTTATCATTTTATTTTTATATATTTGGTGTTATCTTCATGTGATATAAAATGACCTATTTTTATAGTCTTTCTCTATTTCTTAGATTTCTCTCATTCCATCATTAATTAAATGTTGATACTAGATGAGAATACTTTTAACCATCTATGGTTGTTGGTCTATACCTTTTTCCTAAAAGTATAGTTTTTTATATTATGTATCATTGTGTCATGCTCCATACATTCTTATTTTTTCTCTTAAATTATTAAATGCCTTAAATTACACTCTTAGACCTTATAATTTATATTTTATGTAACCATGATAATTGGTTTGAGGTTGAAAACCTCAACCTAAACCATCCCTTTGGGTGGGATCGATAGTATGCCTTAATGAATTATGTTTAATTTATGAAAAAAAAACAAAAATAAGGTGTGTTTGGATTGGAGTTGGACAATTAAATGTCATAAATGAGTTTAATAAAACTTTGGGTGGGATGGGAATACCAATGGACCACTTGGCCACTAGTAAATTAATTAAATAAAAGGTGAATGGTAAGGCCATGTCACTTGACCCTAGTAAAATGGTGTAGTTAAAAGTAGTACATAGTTTCCCCCTATTTATTACTCTTCAGTTATATGACTTAAAAGATAAATTTAATTTTTTATATGAAATGGATGTGATAACATCATGTTTACCTTCCTCATTGGACATGATGTTCCATAATGCTTATCTGGAATTTATGGACATGATGTTCCTTATTGTTACAAACATGATGTTACTTATTTCTTATGTGAAATCAAAGGACACAAAGTTATTCATGTTTACTTGTAATTTATAGACAGATAGTTTCTCCAAGGTTATCCTGAATTTATGGACATGATGTTCTATATTGATTATTTGAAATAAATTGTCATTATGTTCCTTATTGATTATTCCAAGTTAAGTTACACGACGTTCCTTACTATTATTTGGAATTTATAGACATGATTTCCTTATGTAATTTACATTATGATCCTTATTGCTAATTGGATTAATGTACATTATGATCCTTATTTCTTATTGAATAATAAATATTTATAGACATTCTGTATTCATCCAAAGTAGGTAGTGTTGAATGGGTATCCCACAGGGAACCTGAGAAGACATGGGAATCATATATTTTGGTTACTACTTTGTTATTATTAACTATATAATATTTAATGACATAATCACAAATTGGATTAGTTATAGACATCATTGGTGGTGGCCTACTGAGTTTTATTAACACCTTGTTTAGACTTCTGTTTGGCACCGAGACAGATTTCATGGTTGTAGATGTGGACTAGGGAAATCGAGCTTCTATGTACATTTGATTTCCTATTCTATGATGGATTATGAGATTATAGGAACAATATTTTTCTCATGATGATATGGGGAATATTTTTTGACCTTTTTGTATATTTTTTGGAGCATGTACTCTTGTATTTTTGTTACATGTTCCATCACTCCCCTATTTTTGTATAACATCATTAAATTATCATTCAGTGTATAAAACTTCTTATGGATTTTGGCTGTTTATTCTTATCTAGGTGTTTACTTCTACTTCTATATGATTTTTTACTATTTATTATATTGGTTTTTCTAATTTATCTATTATTCACTCTTATGCTCTAATCTGATAATGAGGTTATAGTCTCCTCATTATACCACCATAGACCCTCACTACTAGTATGAAGCCTCTAGTATATGGGGAGGTACTCTTGAGGTCACGTGGCCAAATAGGTTTAGTTAGTTATGAGTGAACCAAGTATAAGAAATCAAATAAAGTACCTCAATTCCTCTATTTACAAGTGACCATTCAAGAAAAGATTCAAGTCCTCTGAGTGGGTATTGTATACCCTATAACTGTTTATTCTCCTTATCCTAAAAACCCATTTTATCCATAATTATATAATAACATTAATATCATTAGTATACTAAAATTTTATTATACTAATGAAACAACTATAATACATCTTCCTACCCTCCATTAAAAAAATGTGAATGTCACTCGTGTTTTGTGGAGACTATCGCCTCCATGATCACTATATTTTGTTTTTCATCACCTAATTTCATGGATGGTTATAAAAAATTAATGTATAAATACTATATTTATTACATGATTAATATTCTTTAAAGAATATAATTCCTTTTATTAATAATATTAATAATAAGCGATCTTCATAAATTTAACCGCTTAAAACAAGCATACCAAGAGGAAAAAAAAATTCTTATTTGTAACTAATAGCTTATTATATTATTTAATTCATCCACCTCTTGTCAATTATGATTTATAAATTTAATAAAATCTAAATAATATCATTTTTCTTTTGTAATTATTATATTATAATCACTTCATACTCATACTCATCTATTAATTATAGCATGTTCTTGTTTGGGTCAGTTTAACACCCGACGTGAAAAAGGCTATAAATTTATATCATGGATGGATATAAAAAATTAATTACTTATATTATTTTATATTAATAATTAAATAATTATTTTTTTAGTTCTCGAATTTTGATTTTAATAATTAACTCATTATTAAGATAGCATCTTCCATTCGTTAAATTTTTTTGAAACAAGGTCACCACGGATTTCATTTTCATGAATTGTAAGTAAAACTCTGATAGAATGAAAGTATAAATTTATAAATAAATATAAAAATCATATTAAAGTAACATTAATAGTATTTTAATGATAAAATTTGTATCAATAAATAAGAACCATCATTTCAATTACAAAACTTGTATAAAACTAATGAATTTGTTAATATCCAATGATAAAAATAAACCATAAATAACTAATATATGTATATGTAATTATTATTTGTAAATTGTATAAAATTAAATAGAAATTAATAAGGTAATAAAATAATTTACTGAGATATTTTTTTTATATTACAAGAGGATAAATTTCTTTCTTGGAAGTCAAGAGTTAAGGTAAGGGTTTTGTCGACTCAACCCCCTTTCCATTGAGTTGTAGTTTTTCTCCATTGACTACAAAATTATAAGTTTCTTATATTTTTTTCATTTATTTATTTCATATTATAGTATCCATAATTCTATATGTAATTTTAATTCTTACATCAAAATTATTCTTCTTTAATATATTACATTCTCTATAAAAATATAACATTGATGAGAATAATTATTATTCTCTTTAATGGCTCTTTACCCTACATATCTATATTTTTTATTTCCAAAAATATTTTCAATTATTATTTTGAAACCCAAAAATTTATTATCACTTGTGACCTTCATATTTATCTTTAAAACTTTTCAAAATTAGTCTTTATTACTTTTTTAAATGATGAGGGCTAAAATAAATTTATTTTTAAAATATTGAAAAGGAATTTATTTTCACTATCATATCTTTTATCTTGCACTCCACATTTTATGAATTAACAATTATTTCCTTTAAAGTATCCATTATTAGTATTTATTTTAAAGTGATTTTTAGAAAAAAAAAATCCACATTACCTTATTGAAAATTATTTTTTAAAGTAACTGATAATTTCATATTTTTATTAAAATATTAAGAAATTTTTTCTAAAAAACTCTTTTTACTATTTTTCTTCCATTTTCCTCTTTATCTCTAAAATATACATCTCCTTTTAATTTATGTTTCATGATTCACCCTTAAAATTCCCTTAATAAATAATCATTTTCATTTATTGAATTTTTGGTATAAATCAAACAAATTATTGAAGTCATTTTATATTATACAATTTAGAAACATTATAAACCCCATTTAATTTCCATGGTTTCTTCAAGTTATGATATTAGATTGATTTTTCATGGAACATGTGAATATGTATTATCATTATGATATGGGTTTTTTTGTTAAATCTCTAATATGGGTTAGGCCATTAAATCCCTAGGATGGGTTGGGTCAATTAAAGTTTTGAAATGGGTTGGGTATCTTAATGCCCTAAAATGGGAATGGTCCATTAAATCCATGAGATGGTTTGGGTTCATTAAATCCCTAATAATTGTTGGGTATATTAAATACCTAATATTTATTAGGTCCATTAACTCTCTCCAATTAATTGGTAAAATTTTTATATCACATGAGATAATGATGTTGTGTTTGGATATGATTGCATGTAGCTATATTCCCAATGTTATGTTACATTTATTCAACATTTTGATGTTATATATCTTTGATATAATCCATGGAAAATTGTTACTATCTCATGATTTTGTTCTCTTATTCCATAGTATATGTTTGACCATTTGATATTACATGGAAAAATATTATTGGCCCATGTTATTTTTAATCATATATTTCTCCCATGCTCATGTTTTATCAAGCTTATGATCTAACCCTTAATGGAATGTTCATATGTTTTTCCTTATTGATCATTTGAGATCACATATATCTTATGTTTTCCATTCCCAAAGCTATTAATATGTGTATAACATATGAGATATCTAAAATGATGTCTATAATGGTATGATAATAGAGAAATGTTCATAATTATTTGAAATAATATTTTCGAGTAGCTAATATCTCAAGACACTAAACCTTTGAGTTCTTGGGTTGTGTGAGTATTTATGAGATTTAATGTTAAAATAATGGAATTATTTTATAATTTACGCAATTTTATCTTGAGTCATGTCATTCATAATAAAAGATGGTATGTAATGTATGTCTTTTAGTACAAACATAGAAGTGTGAGTTTAGGAGCATCTCATTAAATGAGTGGGTTTTGAAAATTCTATTATAATAGATAAGATCAGTTTTAGTGAAAAAAAACCAAGTGAGTTGAAATTTTTTAAGTTACCTACATATATTGAATAAATAGTGGAACAAAAATAATTAAATAGTTATCACACATACAGGGGGGATTTAGTGGCATGTTTGACTCATAATTTGTTTCGCAATGATAATTATTGTGTATCTCAATGATTTTTTTGTATAATTTATGAGATAATACATATATATTTATTTAGATTTAATCCTTAGTGTGATTATTGGTTTGATTACATTATTATCATGAATTTATCTACCTTTGAATGTTAATCCATAATGGATTGGGAATTACCATCTTTCATATCTTATCATAATTTTCTGAATATATGTAACGTTTCTTTAAATTGAAAAGGTTTAGTTTGGGGGTATGATCGCATTGTAATACACCATATATTTTCACTTATATATTGATGTTCTTAATTGATTAGGGGTAGTAATTTAATGAATTATATATCATTTTAAATTTTCATTTAATTCATGAGATTAATGTTAAATAACTATAAATCATTTTTTTTTTGTTTTCATTATAAATGGAGGAAAATTAAAGATACCATGATAAAATTAAAGTAAAACATGTCAAAAATATGCACAAGAAAAAAATATTTTTTTGGTTTTAATGAAACAAACCATCCCCCAAGACCTCTCCTAGGCCAACAATATTCCAAGTGTTTCACCTGGGGGTATAAAAAAGGTCGTGCTCAATCTTGACTGGGTTTGAGCTAGAATGGTTCTAAATATGAACTTTCCAGACCACTGGAACTATTAAAGTTAGGTTGAGTTGACCCTCATACTATAGGTTCTTCCTTAGATCCCAAATGTAGGGGGTTCAAGTCTCCCATGTGATGGGTTTTCCATGATATTTTTTTTTATTTTTTAGGTTAGGTCAAGTTATAAATCAAGCTTTGAGTCATAGATTGGGCTTTCAGGTCGATCTCATGTTGAAATATAATGGCCCAAGCTTATATTAGACACTTTTATACTAGATACCACCTCATACCATTATTAATATTTTTTTTCAGGACTAATCAAATTTCAATAAATATTAAGTGGGGTTTCGATTCGAGTTGGTGGACTTTCAGGATTCCATGAAAAATTTACACCCTCATTGCAACCCCAAACCTACATATAATAGGCTAGGGGTAGGATCCTTGTACCAATATTGTAGAATCATACATGGAAATTCTTAGAATATAAAGACCTATAACAGCTATGCAACACAAAACATAGAATATAACCAACAATAACCAATAGTATAAATCAATAATTGAGTTGTATGACAAATGATGCATAGAATAATAACTGTAAAATATAATGATTCATAATAAACCTTATTTGATAACCAATACACATAATAGTTCCACACTATAAAATAGATATATAGAATGTAATATCATCTCTTCACTACAAGGACTCCTCAGAACATCCCTCCAATAACAATTGTCATCATCGAGTATAATTATGCACCACCAAGCATCTTATCCTAATAAACAGCTCCAGATCTATGACCAATAACCCCATATTTTAATTATGCTTCATCTTCTCAAATACAATATGTGTAGGAATTATGTCTATATAGGGGTGAGTTAATATACCCAATAATACACCTTGAGATGAAAAATAAACGATGAAAAAAATGAAACTTGAATTCTCTGAAGAAGAGTGATACCAAAATGAAGATAAGAAAACCCAGATATGATTCACAAGAAGGAAACACTGGAATATAAGGAATTATACTATCATTGTAGATTATTTTCATGAAAAATAATATCTCATAATAAACCAGGGATATTTAGGATAGCATGGTACCTTAAGAGTCTAAAGTTCATAGTCGAGTTATAGGTTATATCCTAATGGTTTTTATAGGTTTAGGAAGAATGCTTAAATGATCATAACACGTCTTCAAATAGCTTTCAAGTTAAAGGATCCTTGTATTATCATAGAATCCATGAATCCTAAACAACCTAGAACCATAATATTCCCATGTCACTATTTTAGAATTATAGAGTGGAATTGTGCCTCTTAGAGGAATGTATATCGATTAAGGGTATTTCATCCCCCAAAATATGAGAGAAAACTAATTCCATGGATAGAGGACTATGCCACAATTCATAGGGGAGTACCTAAACATCATCTACTCTACCACTAAATATCTATATTATCTATCTCTACAATGTTGCGAGATTCATGCCTTGCTAAATAGTTTACTAGTTGAGGCAATTATTAAACCCTATGGAGAACCCACACCTCATCATATAGGATGTGCATTGGTCAGGGGGGTTACCTACTCCATAAGTAGGGGACCCATTTCCTATCATAATAGGGGGTTATATATTCCACTAAATATATAAAGGACCTATACCCTGATAATAATGTTTCATACATGGGGTTACCAACCTTATGGATACTCTAAATATCTCTCCCAACCCCATTATTATCTCTACAAAGTTAATAATCTCAAAGTTATCAAAAAGACTTGAAAAAACTACTAATAATGAGAATATAACCATCATGTTATTCTGGGAAAATCACTCAGAATGGACTATTGATGTGTTTTTTCTGATACCCAGGTGACAAGTTATGGAAAACACTAAATAATTCATGGTACACACCATGTTAATTGAAAGTACATAGTGTGTGGGCCTCAACATAAGTTAGGAATATGCCACAATAGTCTAATTCATATGGTATCTACCTACATTGTGTAACTAAGTGATCAGTATGATATGTGGTACCATCGGGAAAGATGTATGATTATTTTTTTGGGAGTTTCAGTAGTGTAACAAAGTGAATGGCATATAATTTATATCACACGGTGTGCAGGACCACATGGGCTAGTCAACATGTACTCAGGGAACATTCCTAGGTATCTCTATAGTTTTACACAATCTGTTCTCTACGACACATGATATGTGGTGCCAAGGTATTAACCTAGCATGTATTTTGGTACATATTGTGGAACACGATCTTGAGATACATTGTGTGTGACCCATTATCACCGGGCATGTTATTTTTAACTCAACATAGAACCCAATACACCACAGAATATAAAATCCATAATTCATATCTTAGATATACATGTCATGTTGTAATTATGATGACATGAAAATGTAAGTAGAAATATACATGATATGTAACCCATATAATCACACTATGTGTATTCTAGAAATTCATAGAAAATATATAATATTCTTTTGGTGCATTCAACCTATTTCTATTGAAAATTTTACTACCAGTAACATCATCCAACAAACTTTCTACAAAAAATGACCTCCAAAGAATGCCATATGATCATTGTATCCTATTTCCATGTGTCTCCTGGTTATCCATCATTGTTCAGATGAACCTAAATGTAATGGCACGGACCTCTCCGGCCCATTCCTTTGTCGAAAAGAAGGTCATGAAGTGTTCTGGAGGGTAAAATGGACTTTTCCCACACTTTTCAGAATTTTGTAACTACACGCCGTGTAGTGTGAGTACATGTCATGTACCACCTTGTCGTTTATACCCCGTTTTGAAGTCGTGTCCTTACCGTGTGAAATAAATGAGTACACACCGTGTAGCCCATCCTACACGTCGTGTAGTTCCTCCCCGCGTACAAGTTACCCTCAAACCGTGTGTTGACCAATCAACGGTTGTGTGCCGTGTTGAAGGCGTGTCCTTTCCACGTGAAATAAATGAGTACATGCCATGTAGCCCATACTACATGCCATGTAGTTCTTCCCCACGTACGTGTTGCCCTGAAACCATGTGTTGACCAGTCAACGACCGTGTGCTGCGTTGAATGCCGTGTTGGAAGCCGCGTGGAGACCGTGTGAAATGGCCGAGTACACGTCGTGTACTAGAAATTACATGCTGTGTACTTTAGTTTTTCTCGCCTATAAAAGGAGGGGGACTCTCCTAATTTTCAAATCACTCCTCTCCTACCCTCTTCTTCGAGTAGAGATCTCCCGAGAGACTTCAAAGCTCTTTTCCTCTATAACTTATTCGCCCGAGCTTCAATTTACGATCCGTCAACGGCCATGGGATCGTAACGACGAGACAGAACTTCTGAGCTTAGATCTATTGCTTTCACTTCAGCCTTTCCTTCCCAGATTCCACCCGAGGAAGTTCTGATGGGTTTTGACAGAAGCGACGGACGCCGACAGACGTCTTCTAAAGATGATCTGGGGGAGCGTTGTGATCAGAACCTGTTGAGTTAGGGATTTTACCTTCGTCTCTCTCTAGATTTTGCATCATGCGAGGTGGGTGTCCTCTTGTTTATGTGAAACACATTTGAACCAGTTTAATAAAGATAATAACTGGCTTATATAATGGGTATGGGAAGTTTGTGAATTCAATTACATTATTTATATCCTGTGATATTATGTTGTGAATTGAATGAGCTTCTGCCTACTGAAAATCATGGTCATTGGGGGCCTTTGCTTACGCAATTAAATGTTTCCCTCTCCTTCTGGATTTTCTTATGGATGAAAATTTTATTGAATGTGGAATTGGTTAATCACATAAAGTTGGATGATTAAAAATATGGAACCCTTGTGTGATCACCCCGGTTGAACAAAATGGAATAATGAACATGTGGGTGTTGGCTTAGTTACGTGGTGTGTGAAAGGGGGGTGAATCCTGGGTCATTACGGATAGAATGGGAAGCGGGTCTGCGGTAAATGATGGTATTAAAGGGGTGATGATGTGGCATGAGCCTTGTCTGTGTTACGGTGTAGAGATATGGTTATAATGGAAGCAGGGCTGTAGTAATAGGTTATGTTGTTAAAAGGAAGTGAAAAGTTGATAAATGAACTGTGGGGGAATGATAATGAACTAAACACGGGAACAATCAATGGGGTTTGATTTATGATAAAAAGGTTCGTTTTGTATTGCTTGTGACTTATCTAACTTGATTTGTGGTTGGCAGGGATGTGTTTTACAAATGTTTGATATGGTTGGTTGTGGCTAATTTCCCAGTAGTTAAGGAAATAATAAACTAATTCCATTGAAACATGAAAACCTAAATGGGGTTAGGGTTGTTCGTTGTATGCATGCTTCGTGATAGCAGTGCTGAGGCACGTGCTCAGTCTTTCTGTTTAGAAGCCATAGGTTGGGCTATGTGTTTGGTATACATATATATATATATATATATCTTTGTGTTTTGTCTCACCCCACCCATGTTGAGCACTTAGTGCCGAACGCACCCATTTCTTGGGAGAGGGTGTTTTCCTCTTAGTTACTAGCTCCTTCTTGCTCCTTCTTCCAAAGGCTATGATGGCTTGAGGTGACCTTACACCCAAGAATCTTCGGGTAGGTTTCGATTGGGGTGTTTTTAGCCCAAGACTTTTCGGGTAGGCTTACTGTTCCTAAGAATCTTTGGGATGAGGCCCAGATGTGTTCAGGCAGGGATGTGATTTTGGTTCTTGAGGCCCAGGTGTGTGCGGGTGGGAAGAGTGTGGCAGCGTCAGGATGTTCACCATTAGTAAGAGAAGATAACTAGTGGGAAATGGTGCAGGGTACCCAATACTCTTGTTCTTATATACTACTACCTATTGTTATGTGTTTTTGGTGAGCATGGCTGGTGAGGTTGGGTGGATAGATCTCCTTGTTAGGTTTGGCTTCTTCTGTTGTTATCACGGGACATTAGGATGTCTCCCCACTTGTGCACGAGATCTTTATGTTTCCATACTTAGTATACTTGTATGCTCACCCTACGTTTACTTTCAGGTCTCTAGGAGGACTACCAGGGCCGTTCGGGACCCTACTAGTCGAGACAGTTGGAGTTTTTGCAGTTGTTGTACTCTTGTTTCTTTTGGTATTGTACTTTTGAGCTTTCTTGTACTTGTACTTTGTTTCAGAATTGTTTAAACATGCGTGTGGGATTGGTTTGGGTTTATTTCTATACACTTTTTCTTTTCCTTTTTGGTGGTTAACTTGTCCTATTTCCTGATCTTAAATAATAAAAAGGGTAATGCCTCCCATATTTGTGAAAACTCATACCCTTGGTGCTAGTCGCCACCCCGGGACCTACTGGAGGCGGGACTCGGGGGGTCATTATCTCCCTTTAACCATTGCCAGCTCAAGAGGGGCATCTTTGATGGAAGGGGTTCATGACATAATGGTATCAGAGGTGATGGTTGAGAGATAGGATGGAGTCTGGAGTTAGGCACAGTGAGGATTTCATGGGATGGTAGGGCAACAGTGTTGGTTAATCTTGGTGTGTGACATAGGCCAGGGAAGACCGGCTAGGACACGGGATTTTAGGGCCCCCCGTGATCCGATGCAAGGACTCTAAGCCTACCTAATGACCAAGTGAGACTACATTAATTGCAGGGTAGAGACCCTAGGGAAGGTACATGCATCATCATGATTGTGTTTTACTTGATTTGGGTGTTCTGGGAAAGAAATTGAATAAAATGATAAAATGAAACCTTGAGAAATTTCCTCACTACTTGGACTTAGGCGATCTTTGTTTACCATACAGCTATGACACCTGGACATCATCCCCAAGTGGCTCAGACAGCCGAGGCCCAGTAGATTCAGGTGGTCGATCAGTTGAGGATTGATCGAGAGGAGGAAGATATCCAGTGGCAGAAGACTCTCTGTTCTTTCCAGCGACAAACCCTCAATAAGTACGAGGGTAATACTTCAGATATGGAGACAGAGGGGTGGATTGAGGATATTGGGATCTCTTTTACTTTGATTCATGCTCCGAGATAGTAATGGGTTCCCCTAGCAGTCAGTCAGCTGAGAGGTGCGGCACGTCAGTGGTGGACGCTCTACCTTGGAGAGAGGACAAAGATAGAGGTTCTGTGGGCTGAATTTGAGAAGGATTTCTGAGAGGAATTCCTTTATTCCATGATCAAGGCGGAGAAGTGGCAGGAGTTACTCTCCCTCTAGCAGGGGAGTATGTCAGTATGAGATTTGGCGATCAAGTTCAAGGATCTCTTACTATTTGCTCCAGATCTCTTTCCGGATGAGGAGTCTCGGGCGAGATTTTTGGAGGAGGCGCTTTGTCCTTCACTCCAGTATGATGTCACCCCCTTCACTCTTCCAATGTACTTGGTAGTACAGAAGAAGGAAGAGGTTGTAGAGAGGATGCACTCGCAGGGAGGTGCACCATGAGAGGGGATCCAGCCGGGTTCGTTGAAGGGGAAGGCAGTCAGTAGCAGATCTCCTGCGACAAGACCTTCCAGATTCAGGCTAGTAGGGAGTAGGCCTCAGTAGTTCTAGTTCAGATCTTCAGGTCCCCGTCCCTTTTTCACGAGCCCAAGACCGAAGTGTTTCTATTGTGGAGGTTTTGGGCACATTCAGAGTTGGTGCCTGACCCGAGATCAGTACGGTGGAGGTGGGCAGGTTCATCGCCCGCCTCAGCAGCACCAGTTTCCGGCGAGGCCCTTCCAGCAGCAGCAGGAAGCTGCTCCTCTTAGGGTAGACTTTGTAGGAGGAGGCCGACCTCAGGGTGCTCCTCAGGGACCTCGACCAAGATGTGGTCGAGGAGGTGGTCAACATCAGAGAGGTAGAGGAGCTGGGCGTGGAAAGTTGCACGCAGCAGAGTTGGCAGCTCTGGAAGGACCAGAGGTGGTGCGAGGTATGATTTGTTTGTTCAGCACTCTTATTTCTGCTTTGTTCGATTCAGGAGCTTCACACTCCTTTGTTGCACCCGATCTAGCCCATGCTTTGGGTCTAGACGTAGAGCGACTTTTCGTACCCCTGGTGCTGAGTACACCAGTTGGAGGTCAGACCAGGATATCTTGTGTTTTCCAGGTATGTTGGATGACGTTGGGACCACATCGATCTAGTGGGGATCTTCTTCTATTGCAGATGTAGCCATACGATGTCATACTAGGCATCGAATGGTTGTTTTCTGTTAGTGCCATTATTGACTACTTCTGAAGAAGAGTCGTGTTCTCCGACATGGACGGGTAGTGTTTAGCTTTTGTTGGCGAGAGGAGCTATCAGGTGGGAAGCTGGCATGTGAAGCCTCTCATTTACTTGTTAGGAGGGTTATTAGTGGTTCCAGCTGATACAGAGATGATGGATGTTCCAGAGGTTGTTGGGGAGTTCCTCGATGTATTTCCCGAGGAGTTTGTGACTCTACCCCCCCCCCCCCCCCCCACGATGTGACGTTGAGTTTGGGATAGACTTACAGCCTAGTGCTCGTCCGATTTTGATGGCCCTCAGATGGAACCTTTGGATTTGCGGGAGTTGTGGATTCAGATTGACGATCTGATGGAGAAGGGTTTTGTTCGACCCAGCGTGTTGCCATGGGGTGCTCTAGTTTTTTTCATGAAGAAGGAAGATGGTGGTCTCAGGATATGTATAGACTACTGAATCTTGAATCAGTTAACGGTTAAGAACCGTTACCCCCTTCCAAGGATAGATGATCTCTTCGACCAGCTGAGGGGAGCAGGTTGGTTTTCTAAGATTGATCTATGATCTGGATATCATTAGCTGAGGGTAAAGGATAGTGACATCTCGAAGACGGCTTTTAGGTGTAGATATGGGCACTTCGAGTTTATAGTGATGTCGTTTGGAGTTACAAATTCACCAGCTGTGTTCATGGGGTTTATGAACTTTGTCTTCTGAGAGTTTCTGGACCGGTTCATCATTGTGTTTATCGATGACATCCTGATCTACTCAATATCAGAGGAAGAGCACGTTGATCATCTCAGGATAGTCTTGGAAGTCCTTAGACACCACCATCTTTATGGGAAATTGTCGAAGTGTAAGTTATTTACTCAAGAAGTACACTTCCTTGGGCACGTAGTGTCTCGGCGTAGAGTGTCAGTGGACCCGTCGAAGGTGGAGGCAGTTGTTTCTTGGGTGGAACCCAAGAGCGTGGCAGAAGTTTGTAGTTTCTTGTGGTTGGTAGGATATTATCAGAGGTTCATTTCGAAATTCTCTTGAGTTTTTGATCCATTGAAAGCTTTGACTAGGAAGAACCAGGTCTTCCTATGGAGCGAGCAGTGCCAGAAAGCTTTCGACTACCTGAAGGAGAAGTTGGTCAGTGCTCTCGTACTCAGGTTGCCAGAGGAAGGGTTGTTGTATGAGGTGTTTTGTGATGCTTCTAGACTTGGTTTGGGGTGCGTACTGATGCAGAAGAAGGGTGTGATCTGTTATGGGTCTAGGCAGTTGCGCCCTCACGAGCGTAACTATGCCACCAATGAACTAGAGCTTACAACAGTAGTGTTCACACTGAAGTTGTGGTGACATTACCTCTTTGGGGAGCGCTTTTTGGTCTTCTCAGTTCACAAGATCTTACGTTATATCTTCTCCCAACGTGACCTGAACTTACGGCAGTGAAGATGGGCCGAGTTTCTCCAAGACTATGACTTCAAGATCTCTTACACTAAAGGTAAGGGAAACGTTGTGGCTGATGCCCTGAGCAGGAAGTCGCATAAGGAAGTGGTTCGAGAATCTGCTGATTCTTGGAAAGCGATGGGAGCGTTGGCTGCCTTGCACTTGGATGAAAGGGTAGAGGGTGTTAGAGGCTGTTTATTTCAGATGACGGTGTAGTCCTCCTTGTTGCACCAGGTGGAAGAGTCTTAGTGGGGAGACTCTGAGGCAGAAGTAATGCGGGATTATATCGATCAGGGGAACACTCCAGAAGGATGGTCAGAGGATAGCCGACATCAGATGCTCTTTCATGGAAGGTTGTTTGTTCCGGAGGTGATGCATGAGGGATTTCTCTGTGAGTTCCATAGATCAGACTTGGCGGCACATCCAGGGGTTTCAAAAATGTACTGAGGCCTGAGGGAACAGTTTTGGTGGCCCGGGGTGAAACGGGCAGTGGCAGAGTTTGTGGCTAAATGCCTAGTGTATCAGCAAGTGAAGGTTGAACACCGTGTTCCCGTTGGTTTGTTGAATCCTTTAGATTTCCTCAAGTGTAAGTGGGATGAAATCTCAATGGAATTCATCACAGGACTACTCAGAGCTCAGGGTGGTTATGATGCTATCTGGGTAGTGGTGGATCGACTGAAGAAATCAGCTCACTTCTTAGCAATTAAGGAGTTAGTCCCCGTGAGTACCTTAGCACAGAGGTACGTAGATGAGGTGGTGCGATTACATGGAGTTCTGAAGACTATCATCTCAGATCGGGATACTCGGTTCACCTCACGAGTCTAGAAGGGGTTACAACATGATTTTGGCACCCAGCTATGCCTTAGCACTACTTTCCACCCCCAGACCGATGGGCAGACAGAGTGGACTATCCAGACATTGGAGGACATGCTGCAAGCATGTGTTCTGGATTTCGGAGGATCATGGGTGCGACACTTGCCTTTAGTAGAGTTTGCCTACAACAATAGCTTCCACTCTACTATTGGCATGGCACCGTTTGAGGCTTTGTATGGAAGACCATGTCATTCACCCATTTGTTGGGTAGAGGTTGGTGAGACAGGTACTCTTGGACCAAAGGTAGTACATAATACCACAGAGAAAGTCCATCTTGTGCGTGAGAGGATGAAAGTGGCTCAAGACCGACAAAATTCTTATGCTGATCGTTGGAGGAGGCCCTTGGAGTTCGAGGTGGGAGATCATGTGTTCTTGAAGGTTTCCCCTCTACGGGGGAAACAGAGGTTTGGGAAAGGGAGTAAGCTCTCCCCTGGGTTCATCAGACCTTTCAAGGTGCTGAGGCGAGTTGGCGAGGCGGCATATTAGCTAGCCCTTCCACCTCAGTTGGAGAAGGTTCATGATTTATTCCATGTATCCCAGCTTCGTCGGTACTTACATGATGACTCTCACGTTATCGACTGGGGAGAGTTATATATGGGAGACGACGCGACCTTCGAGGAGCGACCAGTCAAAATCGAGGATCGTAAAAAGAAGGTGCTTTGTGGACAAACCATCGCCTTGGTTCGTGTGTTGTGGAGGTATGGCGGCCTCAAAGAGATCACTTGGGAGCGAGAGGCTACGAATCACGCTCAGTACCTGGAGTTGTTTTGACTTGTGTTTTGCTTTGTTATTCTGAGATTTTTTTGATGTTAAACTTTGTAAGATTGTTATATGGAATTCTTGGCTTGTCAGTTGTGAGAATTTTTGTTTTCTTGTTCTCTGGAAGTGTGTAACATGTTCAGATGTGTGGTGAAAGGGAGAAACCTGATCCTTAATCAAGACACATTAATGCAG
Organism: Viscum album; assembly: GCA_963277665.1. Classification (NCBI taxonomy): domain Eukaryota; kingdom Viridiplantae; phylum Streptophyta; class Magnoliopsida; order Santalales; family Viscaceae; genus Viscum; species Viscum album. Next base: position 1,997,929,723 of record OY728136.1, read on the forward strand.
ATGCGATTGAACCCGTGCGGGCGAGTCAGTGCCGCCTAAAGCGGATAATATCTCGATATAGGATAAGGAATTCCTAACACATATGATTAGGGTTGTTAGATGGGTTCCTGTTATAACAAGAGCCCTAAGAGGTATCTTGTTGGTTTTCTATGGGTTGGTTTTGAATTCTCAGGGACGAGAATGCTTTAAGAGGTATCTGATGTAATGGCTCAGACCTCTCCATCCCATTCCTTTGTCGAAAAGAAGGTCATGAAGTGTTCTGGAGGGTAAAAAGGACTTTTCCCACACTTTTTAGAATTTTGTAACTACACGCCATGTAGTGTGAGTACACATAGTGTACCACATTATCGGGTATACCCCGTGTTGAAGCGGTGTCCTTGCCTTGTGAAATAAATGATTACACGCCGTGTAGCCCATCCTACACGCCGTGTAGTTCCTCCCTGCATACGCGTTACCCTCAAATCGTGTGTTGACCAGTCAATGGTTGTGTGCCGTGTTGAAGGTGTGTCCTTGCCACGTGAAATAAATGAGTACATGTCGTGTAGCCCATACTACAAGACGTGTAGTTCCTCCCCGTGTACGCGTTACCCTCAAACCGTGTGTTGACCAGTCAATGACCGTGTGCCTTGTTGAATGCCGTGTTGGAAGCCGCGTGGAGACCGTGTGAAATGGTTGAGTACATGCCGTGTACTAGAAATTACACACCGTGTAATTTAGTTTTTCTCACCTATAAAAGGAGGGGGCCTCTCCTCCTTTTCAAATCACTCCTCTCCTCCCCTCTCCTTCGAGCAGAGCTCTCCCAAGAGACTCCAAAGCTCTTTTCCACCATAACTTCTTCATCCGAGTTCCTATTTACGATCCGTCAGCGGCCACAAGATCGTAACAACGAGGCAGAACTTCTGAGATTGGATATATTGCTTTCACTTTGGACTTTACTTCCCATATTCCATATGAGGAGCTTTTGATGGGTTTTGACAGAAGCGACGGATACTGATGGACGTCTTCTAAAGCTGATCCGAGGGAGCGTTGTGATCAGAACCTGTTGAGGTAGGGATGTTACCTTCGTCTCTCTCTAGATTGTGCATCATACGGGATGGGTGTCCTCTTTTTTACATGAAACACATTTGAACCGGTTTAATAAAGATAATAACTGGCTTATATAATGGGGATGGGAAGTTTTTGAATGCAATTACATTATTTATATCTTGTGATATTATGTTTTGAATTGAATGAGATTATGCCTACTGAAAATCATGGTCATTGGGGGCCTTTGCTTATGCAATTAAATGTTTCCTTCTCCTTCTGGATTTTCTTATGGATGAAAATTTTATTGAATGCGGAATTGGTTAATCATGTAAAGTTGTCTGGTTAAAAATCTTGAACCCTTGTGTGATCACCCTGGTTGAACAAAATGGAATAATGAACATGTGGGTTTTTTCTTAGTTATGTGGTGTGTGAAAGGGGGGTGAATCCTGGGTTGTTATGGATAGAATAGGCAGCGGGGCTATTTGAAATGATGGTATTAAAGGGGAGATGATGTGGCACGAGCCTTGTTTGTGTTACGGTGTAGAGATATGGTTATAATGGAAGCAGGGCTGCAGTAATAGGTTGTGTTGTTAAAAGGAAGTGGAAAGTTGATAAATGAACTATGGGGGAACGATAATGAACTAAACACGGAAACAATCAATGGGGTTTGATTAATGATAAAAAGGTTGGTTTTTTGTTTCTTGTGACTTATTTAACTTGATTTTTGGTTGGCAGGGATGTGTTTTATGAATGTTTGATATGGTTGGTTGCGGCTAATTGCCCAGTAGTTAAAGAACTAATAAACTAATTCTGTTGAAACATGAAAACCTAAATGGGGTTGGGGTTGTTCGTTGTATGCATGATTCTCGATAGCAGTGCCGAGGCACGTTCTAAATCTCTCTATTTAGAAGCCATAGGTTGGGCTGTGTGTTTGGTATACATATATATATATATCTGTATCTTTGTGTTTTTCCGCACCCCACCCATGTTGAGCACTTAGTGCTGAACGCTCCCATTTCTTGGGAGAGGGTGGTTTCCCCTTAGTTACTAGATCCTTGTTACTTCTTCTTCCATAGGTTGTGATGGCTTGAGGCGACCTTACACCCAAGAATCTTTGGGTAGGTTTCGATTGGGGTGGTTTTAGCCCAAGACTCTTCGGGCAGGCTTACTGTTCCCAATAATCTTCGGGATGAGGCCCAGGTGTGTTTGGGCGGGGATGTGATTGTGGTTATTGAGGCCCAAGTGTGTGCGGGCGGGAAGAGTGTGGCAGCGTCAGGATGTTCTCCGTTAGGAAGAGCAGCTAACTAGTGGGAAATGGTGTGGGGTACCCAATACTCTTGTTCTTATATACTACTACCTATTGTTATGTGTTTTTGGTGAGCGTGGCTGGTGAGGTTGGGTGGATAGATCTTCTTGTTAGGTTTGGATTCTTCTGTTGTTCTCACGGGACATTAGGATGTCTCCCCACTTGTGCACGAGAGATTTAGGTTTCCCTACTGAGTATACTTGTATGCTCACCCTATGTTTACTTTTAGGTTTCTAGGAGGACTACCAGGGCCGTGCAGGACCCTACTAGTCGGGACAGTTGGAGTTGTTGCAGTTTTTGTACTCTTGTTTCTTTTGGTATTATACTTTTGAGATTTCTTTTACTTGTACTTTGTTTCAGAATTGTTTAAACATGCATGTGGGATTGGTTTGGGTTTATTTCTATACACTTTTTCTTTTCTTTTATGGTAGTTTACTTTTCCTATTTCCCGATATTAAATAATAAAAAGGGTAATGCCTCCCATATTTGTGAAAACTCATACCCTTGGTGCTAGTCGCCACCCTGGGGCCTACTGGAGGAAGGAATGGGGGTCATTATCTCCCTTTCACCATTTCCATCTTAGGAGGGGCATCTTTGATGGAAGGGGTTCATGACACTAAACCATGTACTGATCCCCATAAAACCACTTCCAAGACACTTCCATGTCCACACATGCACCATCGGTCAATGTTTACTAGTTTTATCATTGTTTTCTCTTATTATATACCTTTTCCCACTCTTGAGTTCATCATAATTGAACTATTTTCCATGGAATAGGTAGGTAGTGATTATTCATTTAGTAAATAAGAATGAGGGTTAAGAAAATAACTTAGTTTTCGAAACAATAAATGGATAACCTCTCTTTTATAACTATTTCATTCCAAACACACCTATGAGATAAAGATAATGAGGGAGGATGTTATTATTTCTCACACCATGGATTCTATATCCATCAATTAAGAACCCAAAATGATGAAAAAATTATAATTTTTTTTAATAATTCTCCAAAAAAATCATTAGTAAAATATAAGATCCCAAATCTATAAGTGTTGAAAATTTCAAAAGGAATTTAAAAATTTTAAAGATTGGACGAGGTAAATTTTTATTAGAGACTTAGAACAGAATTATGAGAGTTATAATGCCTCAATGTGGTTTATTTAGACATGGATTGAGGTTAGGAAGGTAGTTTTGAGGTTTTAAGAGTGTCCCAAGGGTTCAAATCCTAGATTTTTAGTTTTTGGGAAAGGCATACTAGGGTGTACAGTTGGCAAATGGTCAGTTCTAATTGTGCCCCTAACTATGTAGCTCAAAATTAATAGCCACATAGCTTGTGAAACCATATATAGGGCCCTATAAAACCATGTAGGCATCTAAAACAAACTATAGACAAGTCACATATTTTTCATATGATCTGTTAAACTATGGGTTGTAACTATGTTGTGTGGTTGGCCTTGGGTAGTAGGGATACACAGTTGGTGCATAGTTTTACTAACTATGTGGATCATTTAAAGAGGTAAATTTCTATTTTTCCCTCCCAGTATTTTATAGGTTATCTGCCTATTTCTCCTCTTTTACTACCTTGTTTGATCTAACTCCCCTCTCCCTTTCATCCATTCTTCAAGCTTCTTGAAGATGAGGTCTTTGATAGATTTTGTTTTTTATTTAAGGAATGTATAACCCTATGTTGATCTCCAGTAATCCCCTTGAATCTTATCCTCTATTGTTTTATAATTTCTTTTTCCCTGGCAAGGGATTTGGTTCCAATTCTATTAGATAACTATAAAATAGGCTAAGCATGATGGAGATTTTTCTCTTCTTAGGAAGAGAACATCCTGTAATTCCATCTTCACATCACCACATGTTGTTTCATCAAGGTATTCCACTATGGTAAATGTTTTAAAGATTTAAAGCTCAGATTAAATTAAATTAATAATTGTTTTGATTCTATGTGTTGATATTTTTCCCGGTTTGAGGTTGGTGGTATGTTTTGGGTTGTTCACGAGCATTTAGTCATGGTTTCAGTGTGATGGGATCATCTAGTGAGAGTTTGGGAATTAAGAATATTTAAATAAAATAGTTTGTTTAATTAAATATTTAAATTAATTAATTAATTATAATTCAGATATATTTAATTAATTATGGTGCTTTTATTATTATGTAGTCCCTCAGATGCTTTGGATGGGCCTTGGCAACTATTTTTGGCCCTTGTTGATAAACCAAAAATCTCCTAAAAGGTATATAGTCTATAATGTTTTACCATTTAGTAAATTAATTATGTACATGTGTGATATGATGTACTCAGGTCCCACCACTGATGGTGAGGCACCCATATTTAAATGTATTTTTTAATTAAATTAATTTAACTTCTTAAATTATTGTATTAAGTTGTTTAAAATAAATCTAGTTCATTAACCTATATATAGAGGATCTTCCAAGGTCCACTTTGTTCCCTTGGGAATGGGATAAATTATTCAGTTTCTATAGGTCATGACCCTATTATAAACCATTACCATAGATTAAAAAGGACCCTATCAAAGATCCTTAAATTTTAAATGGGTGAGAGAGGCCTATTATATCTGGACCTGGGTGACTTCATGACCTTCTTTAAGAAGGCGTGCCTTTGAGCTAGTAGGGTTGTCCATGGGATCCATTCATGTCTCAAAGACCAATGGCATGTTTTCCATTAAGTCCTTGAGGGTCTTGATGTATTAGAGGGTGTGTATTAGGGATATTATTCCTCTTAAAAATGGGCTTAGACCTTGATCAAATCCTTGGATGGCAACCCTAGTAGGGATCCCTGATCTCGTTAAGACCCTAGTAAGGGAGAATTGGGAATGGGTATCGATGAACATGGTTTTTTCCCATAAATCATGGATCAAGTAGTGTATCCACTAATTCCAATATCCTAATAAGATGTTTTATAGTGTTCGGATAACACTCTAGATTAAATTTTAAAAAATATATTTTATCAGTAAAAATAAACATGGATGGACTTAGATAATTATAATATGAAAAGTTAGTTCTTGATAGATATGCCTCCCTCAACAACTTTTATAGTTGGGTGCCAAGGATTTATCTAGAGTCCCTTTTTGGCATATTCTACTTAATAACCTTCTTCCTGACCTGGGGAAATAAAACATAAAAAAGGTGAGCTCAAATGCTCAGTAAGGGTAAACAAAAGAAATATCAATCACATCATATACATAAGCACATAACTTTTGGAAATCTTAACCTGCAAAAGAGATCATAATTTCATAACATGGGATAAATCATAGTAGTGAAATGTAATCCCAATAATCATAACATAAAACATTAAACTTTGTGGCATACACACATAATCATAGAGAATCATTTCTTATTAGTCAAGACTCATTGCCAAGACTATCTTAGTGGACAAAGTCCATTTCTGAACCGAGTTCACTCCTCGTTTCAGTCCTGTTTCACTGAACCGGTATAACCTACCGTTCCAGCCATGTATATCTCATGAGATATAAAATATTTACCCAATGCATTGGAGGGAGATATAGGTCCCACCCATCTCATAATTATACCATTCTTATGTGTGCCATAAAATCATAAACCATACATCATAGCATAACCCATGTAATAAAAATGGAAATCTTAAACATCATGGCTTCATAAAACAATTCATATAAGATAAAGGAATTCATAAAAATATTTCCATCACAAAATAATCAAATCAATATAATAATAGATATAGAAACAGAACCCTATATTATCTTAGATGGAAAATAATTTTGATAAAACACTTGAACTCCATTCTTGAGGAAAATATCCTTTCTACTTCAAAAACATTTTCCTTTCTTAACATGTCTTAAAATTTTAAACTAAAATAATTTTATTAAAAATAAACTTGAAAACTTATAAAGTAAGCTTCTTGGAAATAATGTTTTAAAAATACATTCATTCCGTATAAGTTAAAAAAAACATGCTTCTCGTACTTTTTTCGGAATAGTCAAAAAGTACCTCGTACGAAAACGAAAAAAGATTCCTTTCATATATTTTACTAAAAACTCACTGAAGGGTAAAATTGGATTTAAAAAATTTTAGGTGGATGGAAAAAATATTACATATTGAGGAAACATGGATGTGGATGATAAAATACACCCCAGTAAATACCAAAGTATAAACAATCTCGGATAAAAATGAGATTTGCAAAATTTATCCCTTACCTTAGGTCCGTTTTGCTTTGTAAGTGTCCGAACCTCCTGTATAATGATTTAAATAATGTTATTGACTTATTCTAGAATCATACTTATTTTTATGATATCATATATGGTCATATTCTTAGCTTCTTAGTAGTAATATTTCATTGCTACTTGTTATTCGGGTGTTTATAACTTTTTGTTCTTATGCGTGTTTTGTTGAATAAATTCTTATTCTTCTATTTAGGTTATTGAGAACTCATTTACAGAATGGTATTAGTGTAATATATATCATATTCATTCATTCAATTCATTTATATAATCATTATGAAATGAGGATCATGTAGAACGAGTCACATCACATTGTGGAGACAGTATTCTGTACGTACGCACGAGTGATGATATCATTCCTATGATCGTGGAATTGTATTGAAGTGTATGTATACTATTTCAGAATCAGTATCACTTTATAATAGTCATATATAGTCATTATTTACACCATTATACCCATCCAAGTAAGGTGGTGGTGGAAAATAGATTACACCACGGCATGGAGACGGTATTCCGTACGTACGCACGTGCGTTGATTTCTTTTTCCGTAGGATGGATAGATGGTGAAATAGGTATGTTTCATACTTATAATAACATATCAGTATATTAGTGATACTGATTTTATTACTTCACAATGAAACAACTAAATAAGAATAAGTGGAAGAAGAAATAAAGATGAAATAATCGGTAACGGACATTACCTCTTCTTTGAAGTGCTTCTTTGAGACCTTCTTTTAGGGTACTAAAATTGGTCTTTGAAGAAGACCAGGACATCTAGGATGTCTCTAGGGAAGTGGAGAGGAGGAATTGGCATGTTTTGGCCGAGCTTGAAGGCTCAAAGTGGTATGAGCAAGAGGGGGAGGAGGTTCCCTTTTATAAGGGAGGAGAGGGGCACCTTTGGAATAACTAAAAAATATTATTTTATTATAAAGTCAAATTCGGTTTTAAATAGCTCCAAATTGATATATTTCGAAGCTAAGGTTGGGATGGGTCGAAACCCTCTCATACAATAGAATTTAGACAAGTTTAGTTTCCTATTTTAACCTTATCATTTAGATTTAACATTAAGTTAAATAATTTTACTTTTACCATGTCTTCTTGTATTCCTATACTCTAAGGTTAATAAACTTACTATAAGCAGCCAAACGAACCCCAAGTTGTTTATTATTAATATATATAACCTTATCTAAGTCATTTTTCTGAACCTTATATTTTTAGGAATAAAATAACAATTAATAATATAATATTTTTTTTAAAAAACTATTTTATGTCAATTTTGACACTATTTAGTAATTAATTTTTGTGAAAATCACAACAGAATGATTAGTTCTAAAAAAGTTAATTAAATAAATACTAACATGTCATATTAATCTATAAAATTAGTTGAATTCATAAAAAGTCTCAAATTACATTTATTTTGGTGTTTATAACATCAATTATGTCAATATTTCATTAATAAGATAATTACTGCATCATCATTGTGTCATAAATAAATTAAATTATTTAATGTATAAAAATTAAAAATAAAATATCATTATGTAGGAAATATTTTTATCTTTCTAATGAATATTTATAGTCGAATTTATCTTTTGTATAACCCTATATTAAAAATGATATACTTATTAAACTTTGATTTTAACTATTTTAACCCTTCTTTAAATAAATTAATAATAAATGTCCTAATCTAATCCAAGTAGGCCTAAATGGTCATATTTTATTCCTAAGGTTGTTTTTGGTCGAATTAAACTTGTCCAATAGAATTAGGACATGTGTTAGGGTAATAATAATATCATTTTTACCCTTAATTACCCTATTTACTTTTAACTGTGGTAAAAAAAAGTAAAAAGTTACTATTCACCAAAAAATTATTTTCATCTCATTGAACCACATTTTACTTACTGACATTAACTGTGTCTCTCAGATTTTTGAAATTCTACTCAAAGAAGCGGTAAAATTAAGTTTTATGAAAAATTCAGTTTTTTAACTACCACTTAGTGGTTTCACTATTCATCAAAAATTGAAAGTTTTCAGAAAATTACCAAAATTTCACCCTAGGATAATTTCGATATTCCGAATCCAAAAATGAAGTCCATTTTGAAAAATAAAATTTATAAAATTTCAAAAAGTGGTTATTACTATTCATAACGGCTAGTTTTAATAATATTTTATTAGCATATCATTGTTTAGTGAAACTCGGTATTGCGTACGACACAACCTATCAAGGAAGGTTGCGATTTCGTGTAAAGCAATCCAAGCAAGTGTTGTGTGTAGAAAAAGATTCCTTTGATGATTTATATAACATAAAAGTCTCGGGTGTTACATTCTACCCCCCTTAAAATGAATTTCGCCCTCGAAATTCGTCACTTTGTAACAAACAGATGAGGATACCTCTCCCTCATCATATCCTCAAGCTCCCATGTAGCTTCTTCTAATTGGTGGTTCCTCGATAAAACTTTCACCAATCGAGTGGTCTTGCTTCGTAGGAATTTTTCGCTATGATCCAAAATCTCAATCGGCTGTTCTTCATAAGAAAGATCTTGCTCCAGCGGTACAACTTCTGAGCTAAGTACATGTGAAGGATCAGGTATGTAATTTCTCAGGAGAGATACATGGAACACATCGTGAACTTGAGAGAGATTCGGTGGAAGCGACAATCGGTAATCTTCCTTCCCAACACGATCCAGTATTTCGAAAGGACCGATATATCTAGGGCTCAACTTCCCCTTCTTTCCAAATCTCATGACCCTCTTCCAGGGAGATATTCGTAAGAACACTTTATCACCCACTTCAAACTCTAGGTCTTTTCTTCGGTTGTCGGCATAAATTTTCTGTCGACTCTGAGCTTCTCTTATGTGTTGTTGAATAGATATGACCTTTTCTGCCATTTCATCAACGAGATCGGGTCCTAATAGCTTTCTTTCCCCAACTTCATCCCAGCAAGTTGGAGTCCTGCATTTCTTTCCATAGAGAGCTTCATAAGGAGCCATCTGAATACTAGAGTGAAAGCTATTATTATAATAAAATTCCACCAAAGGTAGGTGTTGATCCCAACCACCTTTGAAATCCATAGAGCAAGCTCTCAACATATCTTCTAGAGTTTGAATTGTTCTCTCAGACTGACCGTCTGTTTGAGGATGATAAGCAGTGCTGAAACTCAACTCTGTATCCAGAGTATGCTGAAGAATTCAACAGAACTTCGAGGTAAATCTCAGATCCCGATCATATATAATAGAAAGTGGTACTCCATGAAATCTTACCACTTCCTTTACATATATCCTGGCAAGCTGATCCAGAGATAAATCATCTCTAATAGCAATGAATTGTGCAGACTTTGTAAGACGATCAACTATGACCCAAATAGAATTATTGCCTTTGTATGTTTTAGGAAGTCCTGTGACAAAGTCCATAGTGATGTTTTCCCATTTCCATTCGGGTATGGGTAATGGTTGTAACATCCCATTAGACTTCTGTCTCTCAGCTTTAACTTGTTGACAAACCAAGCATCGAGAGACATATTCAGCAACATCTCTTTTCATGCCATCCCACCAGAAGTACTCATTCAGGTCCCTATACATCTTCGTGCTTCTAGGATGAATAGAGAATGAAGAACTATGAGCCTCATCCAGCAGCTCCTTCTTTAATTCGGGGATGGGAGGAGAACAAACCCGATTCCTGAACTTTATTATCCCATCACAATCAAGGTTGAATTTAGGAACATTTCTCACCTTCTTTTGTAACTCGACATCTTATTTCTGTGCCTCTTCAATCTTCACATGTATAGATGGTTGAACATTCATTTGAGAAAGATACGATTTCCCCTTCCATTATAATTCCAAGATCCATCCTTTGTAAATCCATAAATATTGGATCTTTTGTGATCCTCATCATGGATAAACTGGCATGGTCTTGTTGACTTAATGCATCTGCCACCTTGTTTTCTTTCCCAGGGTGGTAATGGATTGAGCAGTCATAATTCTTAATCAGCTCCAACCATCTTCTTTGATGCATATTCATCTCCTTTTGTGTTAAAATATACTTTAAACTTTTATGATCAGTATAAATGTCACACCTTTCTCCATAAAGATAATGCCTCCAAATCTTTAATGCAAAGATTACTGCAGCTAACTCCAAATCATGTGTTGGGTAATTTTGCTCATGGATTTTTAACTGTCGTGAGGCATAAGCTATCACCATATCATTTTGCATAAGAACACACCCCAATCCCTTCTTGGATGCATCACTATAGATCACAAACCTTTCTCCACTACAAGGCAGTGTGAGCACAGGTGCACTGGATAACCTTCTTTTCAACTCCTTGAAATTCTCTTCACATTCTTCCGTCCAAACAAACTTAACTCCTTTCCAAGTCAACTTGGTGAGTGGATTAGATAATCGTGAAACATCTTTCACAAAACGTCGATAATATCCAGCCAAACCAAGAAAACTTCGGATCTCAGTTACTATTGTTGGTCACAACCATCTTTCGATAACCTCTGTTTTTTCTGGATCCACAGATATCCCATCTTTTGAGATTATGTGACCCAAAAATGAAACCTTTTGAAGCCAAAATTCACACTTGGTAAATTTGGCATAAAGCTTCTCCTTTCTCAGGGTCTTCAATATAATTCTCAAGTGATCTTCATGTTCTTCCTTTCTCTTTGAATAGACAAGAATATCGTCTATAAAGACTACCACAAATTGATCAAGATAGTCTCTAAAGACTCTATTAATCAGATCTATGAAGATATCAGGGGAATTAGTAAGACCAAATGGCATCACTATAAATTCATAGTGTCCATACCTTGTACGGAAATCCGTCTTTGGTATATCCTCCCTTTTGACCCTTAATTGATGATACCCTGAACGAAGATCAATCTTGGAAAAGTATTGAGCTCCGCGTAGTTGGTCAAATAGGTCATCAATGCGCGGGAGAGGATATTTTTTCTTGACAGTGATCTTGTTAAGTTCTCGATAATCAATACAAATTCTCATTGATCCATCTTTCTTCTTAAAAAATAGAACAGGTGCTCCCCAAGGTGATGCACTAGGGCGTATGAATCCCTTATCAAGATTCTCTTGGAGTTGCTTCTTCAATTCCTGCAACTCAATTGGGGCCATTCTATAAGGTGTCTTTGAAATAGGCAAAGCACCCGGTACGAGTTCTATTGAAAACTCAACTTCACAATTTGGTGGAAGACTCAGTAATTCCTCTGGAAAGACATCATCAAACTACCGTACAATGGGCATATTTTTAATCGTGAGTTTCTCACCAACCATTTAAGATAAATAACCTTCATTTAGTGGAATCAAGACCCATAAGGTAGAATGAATTTCCATTGGAAGGTTTTGTTCATCCTTTCATTGATAGACGATCATAGATTGATCTGGAATATGAAATGTGACTTCCCTTCTTTGGAAATTTATTTGAGCTCCATATAAAGAAATCCAATCCATTCCAAGAATCACATCAAATTCCACTATAAGAAGGATCACAAGATTTGCAGGAAGCACTTTCCCACAAACTTTGATCGGAGAAGAATTATAAACTTTTGATGCGACTTTTGTGCCATTAGGTGTTGTCACAACTAACTCAACATCTAATTGTTGAGGTAATACGGTGATACCCTTAGAAAATTATTCAGAAATAAAAGAGTGGGTGGATCCAGAATCAAATAAAACATTTGCTACTTTAGAGTGGATGGTAAGTATACCTTTCACCACATAGTTATCGTACTCCACATCACTGATAGAAATTTCATGTGACTTTCCTTTGTCTTTAGCCTTAAGAGTTTGTTGATATCGACCATCATCATCAACCCTTGGATTAGGGCATTTATTGTCATAATGTCCCATCTCCTTGCACTTGAAACATTGAAGTGTAGTAGGTTCGTTCTGTGTATCCCTTCCTTTGTTTGCATCATTAGATATCTTCTTTCCATCATCGCAGCATTCAAATTCCCGATGACCTTCCTTTCCACATTTGAAACATTTACTTGTCCCTTTAAGACAACTCCCTCTATGTTTCTTTCCACACTTTGAGCATAAGGGAAAGCTCATCTTCTTTTCAGTGTGCTCTTTAGATTTTCCTTTGAATTACATTTTCCTCTTCTTATCAAACCCATATGACTGATGGGTTACTCCAATCTCCATCTCAACTTTGAGAGCACATCAAACGATTTCCTCATAGCTATTGAAGTCCCTTATGGCTAAGGCCCTTCGAAGACTTGGTTTTAAGCCACTAAAGAATCGATCGATCTTACTCTCAGGTTGGATAATAATACCAGAAGCATACCTTGCAAGTCTTGTAAAATTTGCTTCATAGGTACCAACAGATTCATCATCCTTTTGCTTCAGTTCAAGAAACTCTTTCTCCATCTTTGTTCGGAGAATACGAGGGAAGTACTTATTGAAAAATAAGTTCTTGAACTCTTCCCATTCCATGGACTCAATTTCATCCCTTTGCCTCGTATTATTAATAATATTCCACCATTGATCAGCATCACCTTCCAAATGATACACTGATAAGATGACTTTATCATGCTCATAACATTGAAGAACTGAAAATATCTTTTCAGTAGTACTAATCCATTGTTCAGCAACTAATGGATCAGTAGACCCGCTGAAAGAAGGTGGACGCTGTCTCATGAAGGATTCAACAGAATGTTGCTCCTTCCTTTGCTCGTTTGGAAGTCCTGCATGATTCATAGCTTGAGAAAGTTGTGTGAGCATGGCTACAAGATTTTTCATTCCATCTCCCATAACGTTTGGTTGCTCAGGGGGACAATCATTGCATTGCCCGTCGCATTCTGCATTAACACGATTCCTTCGGGTTCCAGCCATTGACTAAAACCAAGAAGAATAGTGTGAGCAACACTAATTATAATAGGAAAACCACATAATCAAGAATAAGATTTCACACTTAAGGTCTTATCCTAGGTTATTCATGGACATTTCTAAAATACTAAGATTGTGTTCTATTCTTAGACTTATCCTTAGGGTTCTTACTAAGGCTTTCACATCCTAGTTTCCAAAGGTTGACTATACCTTTCCTCTGATACCAACTATAATGACCCATACTTTACATACATTGTTATTACTTCAGAATTGAAGAACACTTATTACAACATATAACAAAACTAATAAAGGACCGTATAGGTATAGTGTCTTTAGAAACTGGGAAACATAAACAACTGGTTCATAAAGCATCTACTTTGCCTCCCATTTATTTCATCATATCTAGAGTCCCTTTTTGGCATATTCTACTTAATAACCTTCTTCCTGACCTGGGGAAATAAAACATACAAAAAGGTGAGCTCAAATGCTCAGTAAGGGTAAAAAAAAGAAATATCAATCACATCATATACATAAGTACATAACTTTTGGAAATCTTAACCTGCAAAAGAGATCATAATTTCATAACATGGGATAAATCATAGTAGTGAAATGTAATCCAAATAATCATAACATAAAACATGAAACTTTGTGGCATACACACATAATCAAATAGAATCATTTCTTATTAGTCAAGACTCATTGCCAAGACTATCTTAGTGGAAAAATTCCATTTCTGAACCGAGTTCACTCCTCGTTTCAGTCCTGTTTCACTGAACCGGTATAACCTACTGTTCCAGCCATGTCTATCTCATGAGATATAAAATCTTTACCCAATGAATTTGAGGGAGATATAGGTCCCACCCATCTCATAATGATACCATTATTATGTGTGCCACAAAATCATAAACCATACATCATATCATAACCCATGTAATAAAAATGGGAATCTTAAACATCATGGCTTCATAAAACAATTCATATAAGATAAAGGAATTCATAAAAATATTTCCATCACAAAATAATCAAATCAATATAATAATAGGGATAGAAATAGAACCCTATATTATCTGATATGGAAAATAATTTTGATAAAATACTTGAACTCCATTCTTCAGGAAAATATCCTTTCTACTTCAAAAACATTTTCCTTTCTTAACATGTCTTAGAATTTTAAACTAAAAGAAGTTGATTAAAAATAAACTTGAAAACTTGTAAATCAAGCTTCTTGGAAATAATGTTTTAAAAATCCATTCATTCCGTATAAGTTAAAAAAAACATTCTTCTCGTACTTTTGTCGGCAAAGTCAAAAAGTACCTCGTACGAAAACGACAAAAGATTCCTTTCATATCTTTTACTAAAAACTAACCGAAGGGTAAAATTGGATTTAAACAATTTTAGGTGGATGGAAAAAATATTACATATTGAGGAAATATGGATGTGGATGATAAAATACACCCCAGTAAATACCAAAGTATAAACAATCTCGGATAAAAATGAGATTTGAAAAATTTATCCCTTACCATAGGTCCGTTTTGCTTCGTAAGTGTCCGAACCTCCTGTATAATGATTTAAATAATGTTATTTACTTATTCCAGAATCATACTTATTTTTATGATATCATATATGGTCATATTCTTATCTTCTTAGTAGTAATATTTCATTGCTACTTGTTATTCGGGTGTTTATAACTTTTTGTTCTTATGCGTGTTTTGTCGAATAAATTCTTATTCTTATCTTTAGGTTATAGATACCTCATTTACAGAATGGTATTAGTGTAATATATATCATATTCATTCATTCAATTCATTTATATAATCATTATGAAATGAAGATCATGTAGAACGAGTCGCATCACATCGTGGAGACGGTATTCCGTACGTACGCACGAGTGATGATATCGTTCCTATGATCGTGGAATTGTATTGGAGTGTATGTATACTATTTCAGAATCATTATCACATTATAATAGTCATATATAGTCATTATTTACACCATTATACCCATCCAAGTAAGGTGGTGGTGGAAAATAGATTACACCACAGTGTGGAGACGGTATTCCGTACGTACGCACGCGCGGTGATTTCTTTTTCCGTAGGATGGATAGATGGTGAAATAGGGTTGTTTCATACTTATAATAACATATCAGTTTATGAGTGATACTGATGTTATTACTTCATAATGAAACAACTAAAGAAGAAGAAGTGGAAGAAGAAATAAAGATGAATGAATCGGTAACTGACATTACCTCTTCTTTGAAGTGCTTCTTTGAGACCTTCTTTTAGGGTACTAAAATTGGTCTTTGAAGAATACCAGGACCTCTAGGATGTCTCTAGGGAAGTGGAGAGGAGGAATTGGTAGTGGTTGGACGAGCTTTAAGGCTCAAAGTGGTGTGAGCAAGAGGGGGAGGAGGTGCCCTTTTATAAGGGAGGAGAGGGGCACCTTTGGAATAACTAAAAAATATTATTTTATTATAAAGTCAAATTCGGTTTTAAATAGCTCCAAATTGATATATTTCGAAGCTAAGGTGGGGCTGGGTTGAAATACTCTCATCCAATAGAATTTATACAAGTTTAGGTTCCTATTTTAACCTTATCATTTAGATTTAACATTAAGTTAAATAATTTTACTTTTACCGTGTCTTCTTGTGTTCTTATACTATAAGGTTAATAAACTTACTATAAGCAGACAAAATAACCCCAAGTTGTTTATTATTAATATATATAACCTTATCTAAGTCATTTTTCAGAACCTTAGATTTTTAGGAATAAAATAACAATTACTAATATAATATTTGTTTTAAAAACTATTTTATGTCAATTTTGAAACTATTTAGTAATTAATTTTTGTGAAAATCATAACAGAATTATTAGTTCGAAAAAAGTTAATTAAATCAATACTAACATGTCATATTAATCTAGAAAATTATTTTAATTCATAAAAAGTCTCAAATTACATTTATTTTGGTGTTTATAACATCAATTATGTCAATATTTCATTAATAAGATAATTATTGCATCATCATTGTGTCATAAATAAATTAAATTATTTAATGTCTAAAAATTACAAATAAAATATAATTATGTAGGAAATCTTTTTATATTTTTAATTAATATTTATAGTCGAATTTATCTTACGTATAACCCTATATTAAAAATGATATACTTATTAAACTTTGATTTTAACTATTTTAACCCTTCTTTAAATAAATTAATAATAAATGTCCTAATCTAATCCAAGTGGGCCTAAATGGTAATATTTTATTCCTAAGGTTGTTTTTGGTCGAATTACACTTGTCTAATAGAATTAGGACATGTGTTAGGGTAATAATAATATCATTTTTACCCTTAATTACCCTATTTACTTTTAACCGTGGTAAAAAAAAGTAAAAAGTTACTATTCACAAAAAATTATTTTCATCTCATTGAACCACATTTTACTTACTGACATCAACTGTGTCTCTTGGATTTTCTAAATTCCACTCACAGAAGCGGTAAAATTAAGTTTTATGAAAAATTCAGTTTTTTAACTACCACTTAGTGGTTTCACTATTCATCAAAAATTGAAAGTTTTCAGAAAATTACCAAAATTTTACCCTAGGATAATTTCGATATTACAAATCCAAAAATGAAGTCCATTTTTAAAAATAAAATTTATAAAATTTCAAAAAGTGGTTATTACTATTCATAATGGCTAGTTTTAATAATATTTTATTAGCATATCATTGTTTAGTGAAACTCGGTATTGCGTACGACACAACCTATCAAGGAAGGTTGCAATTTCTTGTAAAGCAATCCAAGCAAGTGTTGTGTGTAGAAAAAGATTCCTTTGATGATTTATATAACATAAAAGTCTCGGGTGTTATAGAAATGATATACACTTTTGATCTATCCATATTTATACCTTCCTTAGAAATCAAATTTATAGGTATTATCACCTATAATACAATTAAATGATATTTCTCATAATTTAATGAATGATTATTTTTTATACAACAATAGAGGAAGCACATAGATACCTGCAAATCTAATCAAAGGGGTAACCATAAATGGTAAAATTTTCAATGAACACGTAAATTAAATTCCCTAATTAATTAGAAAAAATACTAGCCATATATCATTGGAAATTACTAATAACTTTAATAAGACCAAATAACGTCCTTATATATGAAAATGTACTAAAAGGGAAGAAAAATGTAGTCTTTTTTTATGATCCTAAAAATTAATATATATTTGAAAATATATTGAATACCCATTATCAAAATAGTTGCGGTGATTCCCCACTAAACTCTCTAGGATCTGGTCAATTAAAAATAATGGAAAATGGTTCTTATTAGGTATTGATCAATTCAACAATAGTTTATACAAAAACAAAAATTATTCTAAACAAGAGTTGATATAAATTTTTTTTTTATTTTTAATATCTATTATGCTATTTTTCTTAAGAATAATCTATATTGTGTTGACCTATTGGAAATAAAAAATTGGATGAATGATTTCAATAACAAATAATTTAATTACCTCATTTTTATCAATTTTAAGTAGGTTTAGGTTCAATCATATTTGTGTTTTCCTCATTGGTTTAAACTTTTTATTTAATAATATATGATGTATCCAAATTGATGGGCCAATATTGTGAATGTTAGCATGTGTGTATCCTAATTCATGTTTATAATACCTAAAAAAATCAACCAATCACAATTCATGGTATATAGTGGGTAAAATAACAATGATAATAGATTTTTTTTTATTTTAAATATATAAATATTTTAAATTTAGAGAAAATGATATAAGTTACAATTATAGAGATTTTTTATTTATGTTTGGGAATAATAAATTAGGAATTCAATTATCCAATCTATCTACTCAACGATAACATAGTTATATGAAGAATCATTTTTTAAATGTTGAGTAGAATCATTAATGGTTTTTAGATCCTCATTATATAAAAATTCATCAATTAATATACATGTGTGACATTTTTATAAGTCATGACAACAAAAAACCCATGAATTATTTCCTAGTATGTTTATTAAAGAATAAAATTCATAAAGGTTTTTATAGGATATAATATAATTGTCTATATAAATAAGTAATACATTAATGAAATTTACCAAATTAAAGGAATGTTCTTATGAGGGGTGTTTCATGACACCACTTATGTTAAAGAATATAATATCACCACAAAACACCATATATTGTGTAACATTATGTATATTAATTATATTTTTGGAAGTTTAAAAAGGGTATCCACAAAATTATTTGTGTATGTTCATTCCTCATGTCATCTTTAATTTTTAGTATATAAAAACTAGTAGGAAAAAAATAAGATTTTAACACTCACAGGAACATCATCCAATACCCCTGTGAGATGTGTACTAATCCAATTATCCAATTAAATGAATATGTTTATAAGAATAAACTTCAAAACCTACAACTAATAGAATATATATCAAGAAATCACATTTATTAAATAACCAAAATCAACCATGACATTAAAAAATAAATACCCCCATAGTACATGGAGCTAATTTTTTTTTGGATATTTGAATTTTATGGAAAGTATTTGTTATGTTAGTGAAAAGAGATTAATCACTAAGGTTAGGATTTTATCTCTTTAATTTCATCATATATGGGTGAACATATCCTTCAGAAACATGGAATATATTGGAATTTTCTTTACTGAATCAATCAAATGGATATTAACCAATGATTTTTAAATGTTTCTAGGATTTAGTTATCAATAATATTCATTATTTGGATTTTCATCGATGACTAGGGATGCATATTCCTTGGATAAGAAGAAAATAGGTATAGTAATATTGGTGTTTTTAGGTTATATATTATTTTATAGATTAATAACACCACCATTTCCATTATTCATTAGGTTGACTATATGATGATAAATAATGTTATTCAATACCTAGATTTTTATTTCTCTTACCAAATTAGATAACTGATCCCATTGAGTTCAAAAATCATGCATGGAAGCTTATATGGTTTGTTGGAATTAGATATTATTGTCCAAAATTTGTTTCCTTTGGCCTTCTAGGATGAAATTGAGTTTTTGAGGGGGGGGGGGGTTATTAAAAAGGCCTTGGTGGTGGTTGTAGATTTTTAGTGGTTGTAAAGGATGAATACCTTGCCTTGATGGATACCATGATTATTGTGTATGGAAAGAATCCCTTTTACCCAAAGGCATTGTTTTATTTTAATTGGTATTATAAGGGTTGTAAGGTTCTTTCCTAAAAGAATTTTGTTATGTTAAACCTTGAAAAATCCTTGAAAAAATCTTAATAGGGTCTCTTAGTTGATAACATTGGTTGGTATAATGGGTTTTGGTAGTATAAATTCAATAGTGTGTAAGAGGAGGATGTTGGGATTGATCATGAGTAATAGAAAGTTTTCAGAGAATGGCTTTTACCTCATTAATCTTAGTGTCTAAATTATTCCTAGAAACATTATTTTTGACCACATAGAATCCTCTAATAAGAACAATAGACCATGAACTGAATTCTCGGGGGGTTTTACTGTGTTTGCAGTGAGATTTCTTATCATTATTTAATACATATATACTACATAAAAACTTGTGACTATATCCACCATATAATTATACACAATAATTAAACCTTCAAAAATATATTAGATTATTTGTTTATTACCTATTTTATAACGTAGAAAACTTACACACATCTTTTAAGGTGTTCTCAATATTCATTTAATGTTTCACCATGAAAATGTATTATTTTACATATTTATTATATTATTATTATAGTGCCAAAGGTTTGATAATATTTCTATAAATTTTTTCTGTCATGTTTTTTCATCTAATTTTTTTATTCATACAGTTGAATTAGTCCTTTGAAGAATCATCTAGGGAAAATGGAAAGGCCCGTAGTTTTACATGGTATTTGACAACCCCTGGAGGTCTTAGGGTTGAGCATATAGTATGAAAAAATTGTGAGTGTTTTAATGGGATCTCTCTATCATGTCTATATAATTTTATTATCAATTGAATTAATACAGTTTTTAGTTTAAAATTAGTCACTTTCATAAGAATTTTAAAGTAATTCATTTGATAATAAACATTGAGTAAAGTTAGTAATTTTAATTTATAATTTTTTTAGCCATGTTATAAAAATTAATTTATATTTCAGGTTTAGTTCCAAGAAAATAATGATGAAGGACTTCTTTATTAAATATTTTATCTTTTTTAGGGTCATGAATTAGGTATTACAACACTATTTATATATAATTTTTTTCTGGTTTAGGTTCAAAAGGTTGCGATTTTTCTGGAAACGATCATGTAATAAACAAATACTATAAACAAAAGTTGTTAGAAAAAAATTATCTATAAAAATAAAATAGGAAAGTAAAATAATATTAATATTTGAAAAATTTATAAATAACATATAAAAAACAATATTTAAATGAAAAAACTCCTCAATAATGATGCCAAAATTTAACCATGCTATTATGATAGGTCAAATTAATTTTTTTAATGATTGGAGATAACATTGGTAAAGATTTAGGTCCTATCCAGAGGATAGTAATAGGTATAGAGAATATTTTTTTTAATTAATTTTAATAAAATAAAAGTAAAAAATTGTGTGGTTTTAAATTGGTTTAAATTAAAAAAATAAATAAAAACTAAAATATGCTATACCGATAGTCACATATAGTGCCATAAATCCCTTACTAGGTGTTTGGATCCCTCATAATGATCACCCAATGTTTATTGTTAGCATTTCCCCCTAAAGTTTATTGACTATTATTGGGTTTGTTAAATTTTATCATGTAATGTATATTAATTGAAATAAATTAGCATTCATTTATGTTTCTTGTGTAAAATATGTGAGATGATATATTAAAACTCCCTATAATATATGTAATACCCAATTGTCCCTAATCAATAATCATTATATTAGGTTGTGATGATATGATAATACTTATATGAGTATGATCATTTGTATAGAGATATAAATGATCACTCATAGGATATAAGTTGGTGAAGTTATATTAATATTGATCTATTTAAATTACATCAATTGGATTATCTTATATGTGTTATTAGTGTTACTTAAGTGAATAATGGAAAAAAATCCTTTAGATTTAGGTTGTTAAAGAGGATCACTACTTGTGAGGTTTCATAATTTTATGCCTATCTACAATCATTTATATATTTTTTCTTAATATAAAGTAATTGTATACAACACTAATCAAGGATAGGGATTCAATTAAATAAGATAAGATGAGTTTTCCCATAGGATAAATTATGAAATCAAGGCCCTCAATTGAGTATTGACTAAGTAAGTGCATTCACATGTAAAGATAATTATATATACTATAATTATAAAATATTTATTCAACTCTAAAATTGAGAAAAATAGATAATCTATACAAGACTGACATTATGTATTCCTCATTCTTAGACATGATACCGTGAAAATGGAAAATTACTAATGGATATATGGTGAACTAGATCACACCAAAATCCTTTTTATTTTTGGTAGTTAAAAAATGTTTCTAGATACCCATATTAGTTTATAATTATGAATGTTATTCATCATTATTTACAACATTATAAAGGGCCCTTGTGGTTACACATAAGATAAATGTTAATTAGGTTTTTAGACTAATAAAATTAGTTCATATGTAAACAATTTTATGTTTATTATAAACACAAATAATATTTTTTCTTTTCACATTTTTAATATTCAATTAAATAATTTGTTTTATATTAAATAATTGATGTGGAATTATAATATAAATAATAAGTTATTTATATTATCAAAACATAAACATGAGAAAATGAAAAAACCCAAATGGGATTTAGGTTTGGGGTTGGAGTAATGGACTTCCAAGGTCTATTACATGTGTAAAATTAATAATTACATATAAATATCTCATTTAAACACCTACTTTGATAAATTTAACCAATTTTGAGGCTCATTAATGCACCTCCCATAGTGGATTGGGACTTAAGATACATTTGAAGGCCATTTAATGCTCCAAATGACCATTGGAGGCTATTTAATGAACCACCTTTGGTTTGATACGAATTTTGATTCTTTGGAATATATTAAATGCCTCATTTCCCATAAATATCAATTATAAGGGGTGTAGCCTTCATTCCATTTGATAAAAAGAAAAGGTGGTTCTTAGTGTTATCTAGTGTTCCTTATTCGAGAGTGCTCCTTAGTTTTACTCATTTGAGAGGTTCACTAGTGTCTTTCTATTTCACTCTTCCACCCTTTTCCTTATAGGAGTGACTAGAATCACTTATATTATAAGATAATTCCACCAAGTTGTTGGTGATTTGAATATTTTTTGGATATCAAAGGATACTTGAATTGATCAATTCAAGTTTGATCTAAATAATCTAACCCATTTTAAAAGGTATTTATTATTTATTATTTTGTTTTTTATTTATTTATTATGACCATGGATAAGTTTTATTACTATATTCCCTGAATACCATTGGTCAACAATATCCTTAAAACCCTATAGTGGTATTAGATCCACACTCAATAAATGAAAATCACATAAAATAAATAATATCATATCATATAGTTTTATGTTGTGTGAAAAATATGTGCAATTCATTTAATACTTTCAGGAAACATTAATTAAAAGTATGATTTTGTGATTTCTTCACTTATGGGTAATTTTTGGGTAGTGGGTTTTTGTTTGAGTTCTGTATGAAATATGACATCCCTATGATCTAATCCATCAGATCCCAAAAGAATGATAGATATTTATGTCTTACTGAAATTTATATAGAGAAATAAATTTTTTCTATGTAATGTTTTTAAGTATTTTATAATTTTATGAGATACAATTTGAAATTAATTAAGTTATTAATATGAATAAGATGCATTAAGTATGTATATGATACTTATTATTGAGTAACTAAGAATATAATCATACTGGGTATTTATATAACACATAAAATGTTAACAGTGATAGTAAATATAAAATCTTTCATTAAATATATAAGTGTTAGATTCATTTTCATCAACCTTGATCAATAAAATATATTGGCTGTGATTATAAAATAATAAATAATCTATCTTATGTTATGTGAAAAGGAAAATAATTGTCCTTATATGAATGTTGAGTGAAACTAGTCTAGGAAGCCTAATCATATCAGAACCCAAAGGCATGGTGTTGAGTATATTTATGAGATGAATTCACCAAGTGGTGGTTCACTCAACAATACAAGAGTTGTATTATATATAATTAATAATATTTGTTTACCTAAGTGTACATGGATGAAGATGATATCTTAGATGAGTTAGGAAATAAAGAAATATGGATCTTTTCCCTCCAAATTTAAGATATTAAGGATGAATATTTAAGTGGAAGTATATATAATAAATGATTATATTAAATAATAACATACATGATACTAATAATTAATATATTTTGTGGTAGATATTCATGTAATCAAACACAAACTCAAAATTTTCATTAAGATCTGTTATTGAGAATGAAAAATTAAATGGTAATAACTTTACTAAAAGGTATCATAATTTAATAATTTTTCTAAAAAATGAATAGAAAATATATTTTCAGGATAAAGCTATCCCAGATGAACCTATTTTCAATTTTCAATGTGCTGATAAGGATTATTATAATAATTATAGAGAATATTCTTTGGATACATTATCTTTGATACCAGCTACCATGATTCCTCAGATTCATAAGCAACATGAATCATTATAGGTGTTCAATATGGTGCAACATATTAAATAAATCTATCAATAAAATCTAGAATTGAATTGTATGAGGCAAAAAATTCATTTTTCCAGTGAAATATGTTTGAATTAACCCCAATTTCTACTCACGTGATCAAAATATTTGTACACATAAACAACATGGTAAGGCTAGGGTTCCCTCTCACGGAAGATATGACCATTGATATTTTCCTACATTCATTATTGGGATATTTTAATTAGTTCATTATTAATTTTAATATGAACAAGATTTATTATAACTGCATGGAGATCCTCAATATGTTGAGAACATTAGAAAAAAACTTGAAAAGGCCACACCCTATCAAGATGAATAATAAGGGAATGGATAAATAAAAGGCCAACAATAATAAAAATATTAGAAATTAAAAATATTTAATTACTTCAATAAAAACTCAGAAAATAAATATTTCAAAAGAAGGACAATGTTTTTTTCAATAAAGAACTTAGAATTTAAAGAGGAATCATCCTCACTACCTGGTGATACTTAAAAATGAACATGGTAATAGATAAGTCGCATCATGTATTTATGTTATAGAAATCAATTTCTCTAAATCTAAATCATGTTTATTAGATACTGTATATGAATCACATATCATTTTTAGTTTACAAATGTTCAAATAAGAGAGGAAGCTGATTAATAGATAATTGGTCATATGATTAGGGAATTATATGATTAGGGAATGAAGAAATATTTTTTCAATTATTCATGGGGATAGAGAATCTACTTCTTTATAGTGGATTTTAATTTTTTCTAGAAGAAAGTTATCATGTACTATTAGTAAATAACAATTTTATTTTTGTATCTTTCCTAGATTAGGTATGATTTTAATTTTTTTATAAATAACAACTATTGCTCTATTTAAATGAATTAATTTTTTTACAGTTCTTCTAATATGTTCAATAACATATATATATTGGATCTTAGTAATCCTATCTATAATGTAAATAATAATATTATTAGAATTAATTATTTTAATCATACCTATATTTGTAATTGTGACCTCGGTTATATAAATTAGAATAAAATTCAAACAAATGCATAATGATGTATTATTATATTAAAATGATTTTGAATCATTTTTATTAGAAAAATAACCCAATATAATTATAAGGGTAAATCTAATTGAGTTAATTACTTATTAAAACTCATATATACTGATGCATGTGGTCCTATATATAAAGTAGATCAAGGTTTATTTAACCACTTACTTAACTTTACTAATGATTTTATTAGGTATGAGTATGTGTATCTTATGAAAAAAATGTATTAATCTTTTGAAATATTCAATTTTTTAAAGAATTAAGCACTAAATAAACTTAAGAACATTATTAAAATGCTTTGATATGGTCAAGGTAGTGAATATTTAAGTTAATAATTTTGTAACTATCTTAGAGATTGTGGTATAATATCAAAACTCACTCTACCTATTAAACCATGATGAAATGGTATAAAAGGAGGAATCAAAATCTTTTGGAAATGGTTCAATCAATGATGATTAAAGTAGAACATCCTATTTCATTTTAGGGTAATGATATAGAAACGACTTCATTTATACCAATCCACGCTCCATTAAAGGCTTTTCAAAATATGCCACATAAGATGTGGATTGGGAAGCATCCTAGTTTGTATTTAATAGTATCTATAGTTGTGATTCATATGTATGGAATATTACCCTAAGTAAAATAAAAACCAAATTAGGTAAATGTATATTTTATATTATCCTAAATAGATAGAGAGTTATTATTTCTATAATCCATCATAGAAAAAAGTGTTTATTTCTCGACATTTTTTATTTATGGAAATTAAATTTATTTAAAAAATAATTAGAAGGATTAAATTTTAACTTGATGAAGTTAAATATGAATAAGATGGTGTTAATCCTCATATTTAAAAATTAGATCACAAAGGGTTGTATAAAAAGAACCTACTTAGTATACAAATGAACCAATAAGGTTTGGTAAATTTCATCAAGAACCTGAGAGATATGTATTTCACATTTCTAATGATGGTGATGTAATGATCATAGAAAATTATCCAACATCATACCAAGAGGATATTATTTGTTTTGTATATGATAAATGGTTAAAATAAAGGGAATTTGAATTGGAATCCATTTACACTAACCATGTTTGGAACCTGGTAGATCCACTTGAAGGGGTAAAACCGATTGGGTGGAAGTGGATATTTTGTAAGAAGACTAACATGGATGGTAGAGTGTTTATCTATAAATAACTATAGTAGATAAAGGTTCTAAAAAATTCATGGTATTGAATTTGAAGAAACCCTTTCTCTAATGGATATAATAAAATACATTAGGATTATTTTAGCCATAACATCATATTATGAATATGAGATATATCAAAAGAAAATAAAAACCAAATTAATTTATTTTAATTTGTTTGAGGATGTATACATGATAAAATAAAAAGTTTTTTTGGATTAAAAAAATTATTCTAAATTTTTTAGGCTAAAAAAATCCATTTATGCATTGAAACAATCTTCTTTATGTTAGAATATTTATTTTAATAAAGCTATAAAAGATTTTAACTTTATCAAAAATGAAAATGAACTGTGTGTATATAAATTAGTTAATGGGTGTATATTTTTTTATTTCTATATTTTGATGAAATATTAATCATTATAAATGACATCCCAATGCTACAATTAGTGAAAAATTGGTTGGTATATTTCTTATAAATAAAATATCTTGGTGAAGAATCATATATACTTGGTATGAAGATCTATAGAGACAGATCCAAATGAATGGATGAGCTTTATTAGAAAAAATACATTGGTAAAGTGTTAAAAAATTTTAACATGAAAAACTTTAAAAAGGGGTATTCACTAATATTACATGGAAAGAGTATTTTAAAGACACAACATCCTTAACAACTAAATAATTAGAACACATGTATAAGATTTCATATTCTTATACTATTGGATCAATAATATATGTTATGTTTTATAATTTCTTAAATTTATCTAATGCATTAAGTATGATGAGTAGATACCAATAAAATACTAGTTAAATTAATTAGAAAGATTTAAAGAATATCCTTAAGTACTTGAGAAGAACTAAGGATATATTATTAGTATTTGGTGGTGAGAAATAAATAATTTTAAAGGGTTACACTAATTCTAGTTTCCAAAATAAAAAAATATTATTTTAGATACCTGTTAGGATATACATTTTACCTGAATGATGGATCTGTAAGTTAAAAAGTTACAATAAACCAACAGTTGTTAATACTGCAATAAAAGTTGAATATATTGTAACATTTGATTTGATTAAAGAATACATTTGAATGAATAATATAATTATTAAACTAATGGTTGTTCTAAGTTTCATGTAACCAATTAAAATCTATGGTGATAACAGTATAATTATTTCTTAAGTTAAGAAACACATGTCTTATGAAAGATCCAAATAAATTCTTCTTAAAATTCATTTATTTTGAGTGATAATTGACATAGAAAATATTTAAATGTGTTGAGTTCCTATAGAGGATAATATTGAATATCCTCTAACAAAACCCCTTATATAAAAAAGTCATACAAGACACTCCTGATCTCTTAGTATTATATATATGGGTGAATGGACTTAGTGAAAGTGAGAGATTATTAGTGTTTGTTTACTAAAGTAAATCCAGTTTTGCTGTCTTAGGGTCATTTTTTATCATGGAATGTATATTAATGTAAATAAATAATCATTCATTTATGTTTTCTGCATGGAATATAGGAGATGATATGATAACAACCCCCATTAATTTATGTATTACTAGTTTATCCCTGATTGATGAACATCACATTGGTTTTTGGTGATATATTAATATTGGTATGATTAGGATCACTTGTATATATATATATATAACTAAAAAATTCAAGGGTATAAGTTGGTAAACTTGTATTCAGATTGACCCACTCAAAGTATAATACACAAATTGGTATATATGTGTCACTGGTGTTACTTAAGTAAACATTGGATATGTATCCTTTGACTTGAGGTTGTCAAACAGGTTCCCTACTTGTTAGATTTCATATATTTTTACCTATATAAATTCATTTTCAAATTTTTATAAAAAATGGTAATTAGGTATAACACTAATCAAGGGGATCAATTTAATTAACCAAGAGAAGATTTGTTCTCTCATATGATGGTCTACGACATCAAAGCCCTCAATTGAGTTTTTACTAAGTAAGTGCATAACTATACCAATGTAATTAAATTCCTTCTAATTTAATAATATTTTTTCAAGTTAGTAATTGAGAAAAATATATAAGCTATATGGGATTGATATTATCCATGTATCATTCTTAATCTTGATGTTAGGGACCAAAGAACATTTCTAATAGACATATGATTATTAGATCATACCAAACCC
Source organism: Viscum album (assembly GCA_963277665.1). Taxonomy (NCBI): domain Eukaryota; kingdom Viridiplantae; phylum Streptophyta; class Magnoliopsida; order Santalales; family Viscaceae; genus Viscum; species Viscum album. The sequence goes on from OY728136.1 coordinate 1,997,958,245, forward strand.
CTTTATAATTTGAGATGCTATGAATTTTTTCTAGATACCACTCTTAGTTTATAATTATGAATGAGATTCATAATTATTCCAAACTTTAAAATGGTCCCTTGGGGTTACCCATATGATAATACTAATTGGGATTTTTGGACTAATGTGATTGGTTCATGTGTAAATAAGATTATGTTTATTGTAAACTCAAATAAGATTTGTGTTTTTAAAATTTGAAATACTTAATTAAATAATACTTATTTAATTAAATAATTAATGTTTCATTTTAATATAAATAATGAGTTATTTATTTTTTTAAAACATAAACATGAGGAAATTACACATCCCAAATTTGATTTAGACTTGGGTTTAGAGTAATAAGATTGCATGTTCTATAACATGTGTAAAATTCATATATCCACCTTGAGAGACCATAAACACACCCATTTTATGAGATTTATCCACTTTATAGGCTCATTAATTCCCATAATAAGGTGGTTATAATATCCCATATTTTTTTACTAATAATTTTCTATTTAATATTTGGTTTTACCTCTTTTAATTTTGGTTTTACTTCTTCTTTAAACATTGGTGGTCGAGTCTCTTTTGTGTATAAAGAGAATTTTCTATAAAAATGACCTAAAGTTTGAGGAAGTGTGTTTTTTTATTAATGGAGTCTAGCTGAGAATGTGGTTTTGGATTTTCTTATAGAATTTGGATTGATAGCTATATGCCAGACATTTTCATGTAATGAACATGTTACACGAAATGAACCTATTTCTAGGTAGATGTTGTGAGATGGTTCACAGTGTGAAATGTTTAAACATCATGAAACTATATCACACCATGAAATTGTTGATTGGGGTTTTTAACCCTAGGTGATTGTTTTTTTAGTGTATCTTATAAATTGATAAATTCACATTGTGAAAGGGGTTCACATCATGAATATCTCACAACCAGCAGTTTTAAACAATGATGTTCGTGTGATTTTATTTCTTCCACCATATAGCTATGTATTTAGAACCCTATGGAAACCCCAAATTATTTTGGAGAAATTAATTCATTTCTAGATGCCTTGATCAAGAGTTTAATTCCCGATGAGACTCTTCACTTTGTTTTTCCCCTCTATTCCTCTTGTTCTCCTTTATCACGGTGTAATCTATTGACTAATATTGAACCAGGTTTTGATCTTTTATGATCTAGATTTTTCCTTGTGGTATCCATTACCTTTATTCCTCATTATCATTATATTTTTTAAGTATTACTTTAATATCTATATAAAGGTAGGTCATTATGAACAAATCCATATAGTCTAATTCTATTTTCCAAGTATGTGAAATATTATGAGATTGTGCCAATACAATATGCATTATAAAAAAAGAATAATGGGTGATGATAATCATTTGTTTAGAACACTCTTTGGATCCATTTGGATACAATGGTGTTGAGACATATCTTGAGGCTACTCGAAGAGTGACCTTACCCTATAATAATAATGAAACAGATAATGGCTTAAAATATTATTTAGCATGACATGAAATCTTAGATGATTTCTTGTGATAGATTCTTCTTGGAAAATGGATTCCTTTATTATTGAATGACTCGTTATAATTTTATATAGAAGGGTGTGAACTGGAATGATAACTACTTAATATATAATTTGTTGAATGAATGGATAATTGAAACACAAATAGTAATTGGCTAAATTGAACATTTTGACTTTTGATGCTATGTTGTGCTGTTCTGGATGTTATGAATTGTGATGTGATTTATACAGGAATGGTTATTTAATGGTATTTGACTAGTGATGCTAAAAGTATTATATAATGGTATTTTCTTGGTGATAATTAAATGCCTATATAAAGGTATTTTACCAGTTATACTGAAATTATTATGTAAAGGGATGTTCTCGGTGATGCTGAAATGCCTATATAAAGGGATTTACCTAATTTTGTTGAAGTGCTTATATAAAGGTATTTACTAGGAAATGTTGTAATTCTAATAGGGATTGTCCTATTTATTTGATTATTCCATGGAATTGTGGTTATAGTTATAATAGTTATACCACATGCTCAGAGATATTCAAGCATAGTTCCAAAGTAGGTTGATTGTTGAATCATACTAAATGATTAATTAATACTCTTGATTAGTGATTTATTGCATGAAATTATTATAAAAATGATTTTGTTTAGAAACAGTGGGGTAAAACTATTAATTTTTACTCACACCCTATTTAGGTTTCTATTTAGTAACTGAGTAGATTACATGGATTCATTTTTGAACAATTGAAAGGGACCTTGTTTTTAATTTTTCTTTGCTAGAGGGGTTGGGTCATAGAGACGAGACCAACCAGGAATTTAGGACTGAGGACTTTGATTTTAGTTGTGTCACCTTGTTCTTTTATCTATATGACATCCATCATGCCATTTAGTTACATCAACCTAAAATTATATGGTTTATTATAATTTGGTTTACTTGGTTCATCCTTTATATTCCAATTGTATGATGTACAATTTTCATTACTTCCATTAGAATGAAATTTGATTATTTTATCTATAATATAACTCTATACTAAGGGTATAATATACCCACTATGTTATATACAACCCCACTACTAGTTATCAGCCTCTAGAATATGGGGAGGCATGCTTGAGATCCAATAACCAACCTGGTTTGGCCAGATGATAGAATGCGAGTCTGGGGGGATGTTACCATGGATTTACAATCAAGAATCTTTTTGTAACTCCCCGAACCCAGTTACCCAGAGTCGGTTCATTATTACGTAACTTTGGCATGATCACAAAATATCAAGTCTTGAAAGACCGATTAGTTTAGTAGCCTTGGAAACACTAGATACATTCATAAATTTTACATTACATCATAAATTGAAAAACTAAAATAACATAGTCTCTATAGTCCACACCCATATCCCCTTCAGAATATCCCTGCAGGTCAGTCATAAAATACTTCTTCACATCCTGGGAAAAATACAACATAGAAAGGGGTGACCTCAGATGCTCAGTAAGGATAACAATATAGTGGAAGCTTTCATAAATAAACATAAACATTTAAGACAATGTATAACTAAAACAAAAGCCTTTTAAACTTAAACTTCAGCGTAATATGGAAAAAGTAAAATGAAATAATTCCATTTACTTATTCACATGGATAATCTACTGGTCGAATAATCACATGCAATATCAATAACCACTTTCGTAATGATGGAATGCATAATTCCAGACTATCATAACAACATAGCTAAGGCCTCGTGCCAAGAATACAAATAATATTTTGTCAAGGCCTCATGCCAAGACACTAGTTTGTCTCATGAGACCTACCGATGCATCGAGGAGCTATAGCGGGCTCCACCCGTCACTTATTAAGTCCAATGAATTCCTTATATGAAAAGGTTTAAACATATTATAAACCATAACATAATCATATCACATAAAACATGCATAAAGGAAACCTAACATTTCCACATTTCAATCACAAGACATCAATACAACACATTGATATAATAAAAACATTATCAAAACCATTTTCAATACCAAAATAAAATAAAAGTATAACATGGTATTTATTTTTCATTTCAAAAAAGTTATGGCTTATAGAGGAAGTCGAAAATCAAATAATGGTCACGACGGAGGAGAAGTCATTGTCACCACATACGTACGACAAAAAAACATTCCCTTTTGTCATTTAGTAAAACGATTCGTATAAAAATATTCCTTTTGAATAAAAGTAAAAGCCAAAGGGGTTTATACACCGTATAAAGGAAAGTTGTATATAAAATAAAATATGCCTCAACGAAAGGAGATTGAGACGAAGTCACTTACCTCATGTCCAACTTGACTCGATCATTATTTAATATCCTGAATAATAAACTAGAGTTAATTTCTACTTTCTTAAGAACCCTTTTTAAGTTCATTATTCCTTTTATATCACTTATTACTATGTTATGAACATTATGTAATTATTTAAGTTAATAACGGTCATTTTGTCGATCTTTGGTACTTGAGTCAAAAATAAAATTCTTATAATTACAAGTTGTTCATATGGTAAAATATCCATTATATCCAGAAGTATATTAATTATTTAGATATCATATATATCATATATATACAGTATATATATTCATTTATAATATTACATAACATTTAGAGGTAATGAACGAAATGCACCATTCATGGAGACGGTTAGCCGTGCATACGCATGAACGCCACTTTCATTTCTATTTCGTATTTAATGAAATGAAATAATAAAGATATAAAGGTATATTATAATTCTAGTATAATATCATATATAATATCATTTACTCCATCCTTTATACTTCCCACATATGGCATTAACGATTCAAATCACTTTGAGGGGGCGGTAGTCCACACTTCCTAAAATGAAATTATCACGTTTACCCATAATGGAAATCATAAAGGTATGCCATAAATGAAAAATAAAAAAGCATAAGGAAAACATAAACATAATATATATCATATATAAATAAAGTGACATCTTAATGGCCACCATGAGAGGTGTTAAAAGAATATTGAACAATCATCGTTTCGTGAGGCAGTAATTCGCCACCCACAGAAACAATATGTTCTTTAACCATTAGACGAAGGTGTGTGTAAGTTTAAATAAAATACTTCTCATAAAAACATCCTAGTATATTGAATATACTGGTGTTGTTACAAAATAAATGAATAAAAAGAGTTTAAGGGGTTGGAGAAGCAAAATAAAACAAAAGAACATAAGAGAAGACATTACCTTAAAATCGGGTAACTCTTTTTGATTTGAGCCAAAGGCTTCCTTGGGAAGACTTATGCCCAAAGTGAGGATTCTAGGAGTAAGAGAGGGAAGTTGAGAGAGTATTTGGGCAGAGGTTGGCTGAGAGAAATGGCTTTGATGGTGTGAATAAGGTGGTAGAAATGGGGGCCTTTTATAAGAGGAGAGGAGGGGCACTCTTGGAAAGTCATGAAATGTTACATTATTATATAATGAGTTTAGGATTTTAAAGGTCACACAATTATATATTTATAGGATAAGGTGATAAGGGTTATAAATCTACTCATCCAATAGGTTTTTGACAAGTGTAAATTTTAGATTTTACATTGTATTTTCATTTTATTTAAATCGTTAATTAATGAGGTAATTGTTGCATCATCACGGTGTCATAAAAAATTTAATTTATTTAATGTCTAAGAATTATAAAAAAACCATGATGTATGAAATCTTTTTATCTTTACAATGAATATTTATAGTCTAATAGTTAACTTATATAACCCCATGTAATAATTGTTTTAGTAAAACAACACATGTTTGTGACAATTTTATTTTTACTTTAAATAAAAAGTTATTAATGTCATTTTCTTACCCAAGTGGCTCCATGGGGTCCCCAAGTTGACCAATGTATTCTCTAGGTCAGCCAAGACTCATCCAATAAGGGTAGGACAAGTGTAAAGGTAATTTAATATTATTATAACATTATATTTACCTTAAATTACACTAATTACCTTAATCGCGATTAATAGAACTTAAAAGTTACTATTCACCAAAAATTATTTTAATCCCATTGAACCAAATTTTACTTACTAATGACAATGATGTATGTTGGATTTTTGAAATTCAATTCATGTAACACCCCGAGCTTCCACGATACGCTTCTCATTCAATAATACAATAGCTTGCATTGTACGCAACTTCGAGTTCTAAAACATCGCGACAAATCAAACTAGCCGTTATGAATAGTAATAACCACTTTTTAAAATTATAGAAATTTTATATTTCAAAATGGACTTCATTTTTGTATTCGTAATATCGAAATTAGCCTATGTTGAATTTTTGGTATTTTTCTGAGAACTTCTAATTTTTTATGAATAGTGAAAAATACTTAAAACAACTTTTTTAATCAAAATAATTTATAGTGATAAGTTATACTATTGAGTGGATTTAATGTATAATTAGAATATATTTTTACCATTTTATCCAATGGTGGTCATTAGAATTAATTTAACATTGAATTTGGACATAAACAATTGCCAATCTTTTGATATAAATTGTTTCTTGAAAACACGCTATTTGTCGTAACAGCGGGAATTAATTATAAAATTAATTAATGCAACTTATATGTTTGGAATTTTGTAAAATAGACATCATTTTTGAATTCGGAATATCAATTATAGCTTAGGATGAAATTTTGGCATTGTTCTGAGAAACTTCAATTTTTGATGAATAGTGAAACCACTAAGTGGTAGTTAAATAACTGATTTTTCGTTTAAATGAAATATTACCACTTCTGTGATTTGATTTTCAAAAATCCGACATACATGGTTGTCATTAAGAAGTAAAATGTGGTTCAATGAGATTATAATAATTTTTTGGTGAATAGTAACTTATTAAGTTCTTAATCGCGATTAGTGGTAATTAGTGTAGTTTAAGGTATAGATAATACTTTAATAATATTAAATGACCTAGACACATGTCCCAACCTCATTGGTTGAGTCATGGACGACCAAGACAAGCCATGGCCTAACTTGGGGACCCCATGGATCCACTTTTGTTGGGAAATGACATAAATTAGTTTTTATTTAATGTTAAAGTGAAAATGACACTAACATAAATTGTTCTACTAAAACAATTTTTAATTGGGGTTATACAAGTCCAAATTTTGATTATAAATAGTCATTGGAAAGCTAAAAAGATTTCCTACATCATAGTATTTGTTTTATAATTTTTAGACATTAAATAAATTAAAGTATTTATGACATAATAATGATGCAGCGATGACATCATTATTTGACGATTTAAATAAAATGAGAAGATAATGCAAAATCCGAGGCTTACACTTGTCCAAATCCTATTGGATGAAGATATTTCGAAACCTTATCACCTTAGCCTCGAATTATATAGATGTGGGACCTTTAGAATCCGAAAAGCATTTTGAAATAATGTAACATTTCATTACTTTCCAAAAGTGCCCCTCCTCTCCACTTATAAAAGGCCCCCACCTCTCCCACCTTATTCACACCTTCAAGCCATTTGGCTCGGCCAACCTCTGCCCAAATACACTCCCAACATCCCTCTCTTACTCCTAGAATCCTCACTTTGGGCAGAACGCTTCCCAAGGAAGCCTTTGGCTCAAATCAAAAAGAGTTACCCGATTTTGAGGTAATGTCTTTTATAATGTTGTTTTGTTTTATTTTTCTTCTCCAACCCCCTAAACTCTTTTTATTCATTTCTTTTGTAACAACACCAGTATCCTCAATATACTAGGATGTTGTTATAAGAAGGATTCGAGCTACACTTACACACACCTACATCTAATGGTTAAAGAACATACGGTTTCTGTGGATGGCGAATTTCTGCCTCACGAAGCGATGATTGTTCAACACTCATATAACACCTTCAAAGGTGGCCATTAAGATGTCACTATTTTTATATATGATATATAATATGTTTTTGTTTTACTTATGCTTCTGTATTTCTCATTTATGGCATACTTTATGATTTCCATTATGGGTAAAACGCGATAATTTCATTTTAGGAAGTGCGGACTACCGCCCCCTCAAAGTGATTTGAATCGTAAATGCCATATGTGGGATGTATAAAGGATGGAGTAAATGGTATTATACACTATATTATACTGGAATTATATTATACATTTATATCATTATGATTTACTTCCATTAAATATGAAATTGAAATGAAAGTAGCGTTCATGCGTACGTACGGCTTACCGTCTCCATGAACGGTGCATTTCATTTCTTACCTCTAAATGTTACGTGACATTATGAATGAATGTATATACTGTATATATGATATATATGATATCTACATCATGAATATAATTCCGGATATAATGGATATTTCACCACATGAACAACTTGTAATTATAAGAAGTTTATTTTTGACTCAAGTACCAAAGATCGACAAAACGACCGTTATTAACTTAAATAATTACATAATGTTCATATCATTGTAATAAGTGATATAATAAGGATAATGAAATTGAAAATGGTTCTTAATAAGGTATATATTAACTCTAGTTTATTATTCAGGAGGTTAAAGAACGGTTGAGTCAAGTCAGACACGAGGTAAGGGAATTTCTTAACCCAACTTCCATTCTTTGGGTTAATCTCCTACTTTCAAATTATGTCATGATATTATATCCTATTTTTTTATTTTTACTTTCTTTATGTGTACCTATAGTGAATACACATAATAGATCTATTTTATTTTTAAAAATGATCTTTTTAAGGACTTCGTCTCTATCCCCTTTCATTGAGGCATATTTTGGCTTTATACACAACTTTCCTTTTATACGGTGTATAAAACCCTTTGACTTTTGCATTTATTAAAAAGGAATCTTTTTTATACGAAGCGTTTTACTAAACGACAAAAGGGAATGTTTTTCTTTCCGTACTTATGCGGCGACAACGACTTCTCCGCCGCCGTGACCATTATTTGAGATCCGGCTTCCTCTTCAAGCCATCATTTTTTTTAATGAAAAATAAATACAAAGTTTTAACTCTCTTTTATTTTGGTATTGAAAATGGTTTTGAAAGCATTTTTATTATATCAATGTGTTGTATTTATATCTTGTGATTGAAATGTGGAAATGTTATGTTTCCTTTATGCCTGTTTTATGAGATACGATTATGTTATGGTTTATGATATGTTTAAACCTATTCATATGAGGAATGCATTGGACTTAATAAGTGACGGGTGGAGCCCGCTATAGCTCCTCGATGCATCGGCAGGTCTCATGAGACAAACTAGTGTCTTGGCACGAGGCCTTGACAAAATCTTATTTGTGGTCTTGGCACGAGGCCTTGACTACGTGGTTATGATAGTCTGGCATTATGCATTCCATCATTATGAAAGTGGTTATTGATATTGCATGTGATTATTCGACCAGTAGAATATCCATGTGAAGAAGTAAATGGCATTATCTCATTTTACTTTTGCCATATTATGTTGAAGTTCATGTTTAAAAGGCTTTTGTTTTAGTTATACATTGCCTTAAATGTTAATGTTTATTTATGAAAGCTTCCGCATTATTGTTATCCTTACTGAGCATTTGAGCTCACCCCTTTCAATGTTTTAATATTTTCCAGGATGTGAAGAAGTATTTTATGAATGACCTGCAGGGATAGTCAGAAGAGGATATGAGTGTGGACTATGGAGACTTTGTTATTGTAGTTTTTCACTTTATGATGTAATGTAACGTTTACGAATGTATCTAGTGTTTCCAAGGCTACTAAACTAATCGGTCTTTCGAGACTTGATCTTTTGTGATCATGCCAATGTTACGAAGTAATGCACCGACTCTGGGTAGCTGGGGTCGGGGCGTTACAGTTGGTATCAGAGGCAGTTTAGTACTAACCTTGGAAGCTAGATTTAGATAAACTCTGATTAGAGCACGTAGACCTAAGATGAACTCTGAGGATTAGTATAAAAGAACTTCCTAGAATTTTGGTATTATATAGAGATGTTATGACTTTTCCGAGCAATACATCCCTGTCTGGATACGAGCAGGTAGAGGCGGCTCTGGCACAGATGTACCTAGGGGTAAAACCCGAAAACACCGCTTTGAGCTAGACTCGAACGGGAACTGGTGCACGAAAACGGGCCTTGCTGCACTCTTGGTTACGACACTCCCGGGGGATATGCTTAGGATAATTCTCATTTTACTTACAAACCACTATGAAGGGTTATGAGTACATACTTCCTCAAAGAAAACATTTCTTTTTATGATTATGGATTATATCCATAAATAGTTCAATTTATGTAAAGTGTTTTACAAGTATGGAATTATGTATTTTGATTCATAAACTAACCTAGTTTATGCCGTTGTATAGAAATGGCGCCCAGTAGAAGGAATGTGAACTCCAGCGGTACGTATGATCCAAAGAGTAAGAAGGATAGTATCTTTCACGGTATTAAGCCAACATTTCGAAGGGAAATAGTCTCCCATGTGTTCTCAACATATGAAGAAATAGTATCATGTGTTAATAGGATAAGTAAAGAATTCTCTGAGTCCTATGGCTTTGAAGCGAAGCAAGAGATGAAAGGGATGGAAGAGAGAATGATGGATAAAGGGATGAGGGGAAAGAAGAATTTTCCAATATGTGGTAATTGTGGGAAGAAACATCATGGAACTTGCCTAAAGGGAATGGGAGTTTGTTATAAGTGTAGAGAAAAAGGACACAAAGTGCGTGACTGCAAGGGTAAGAAAATGGTTTCAAATGTACAATGCTTCTTCTGCAAGGATTGGGGACACTACGCAAACCAATGTCCAAATCATCAGAGCATGCCCCAAATGATGTTATTGGATAATAATCAAGTTATGATACTACCACAGATGAGGAGTAATGATTAGAGTTCTTATGTTGTTATTAAAGATTTTTTTTTAATTTGAGTGTTGTATCAATGATGTACTGGTTATAATAATTATGGAGTATATAAGGATTGTACTGCAGTACTATTTCATCAAGGACTTGAGATTGTGTGGAACCAAGAAAAGTGACTCCACAGTAGGTTAAATTTTTGGAAAATATATGGTTGAGAGAAAGATAAACCATAATATGGTTTTGATACTGAGATTGTGATTTTGGAATAAGACGTGATTGATTTGGATAAATTATATTGGATATACTTAACTTCCTTGAAACTGATTGATGTTTTGTATACATTTTTGGATAGAAGGAGTATATCTAGTATTCTATAAGGAATAAGGGATCATGGTAATTCAGTATGTTTAAAAAGAATACATGATGAAGGTGCTCACATGTTGTTACGTGGGATAAAGGATCTTCATTATGTTTACCTTCCTTATAAAATTTGGACTGTGAGTTGGACAGATGTATTTTGGATAACTATTAAGGTTGGAATGGATTAAGTTGAACCATGGATAGTATTGTTTAAGGTTAAAAAATTTATGAAGATTATTTTTGGAATATTATGATACTATAGTTTTAGGAAAAGGACAACCTGCAGGGTGGGGCATAACCCGTCGTGTCGGACAAAGCTGCAGGAATCGAACCCACAATCATAGTGCGACAGGCCTTTATTTCCTACCACTAGCCTACAGGAAGTCCCCGGTTATTACAAAATAATTTTACTAATCTAAATGGTATGTGTTAACATTTGGAACCTTATACAATTAGGATAAGTATAATATTTTTGAGTTCTATTATCTTTTGAGTGAAAGATGAGTTGAAGGTTGAAACTCTAATGTCAAACACATATATATATATATACCTATCTCTTATTCAATGAATAAATTAATTCTTAAACTTTAGTAAAGGGATATTAAAACAAAAAAAATGTGTTATCCTAATAACTTATGTTTTGTTGAACTGATGATATTTTAAATCAACATAGATTGAAGGCTTTGAGGCCCTCAATTTGACAGTTGATTGTGATTGATGACCTCAATCAATCCCTACAAATATTTACGTTTTTCCTCAAATTATATGTCTCTAATTGCCACCAATGTTCTCCTTATCGAGATCATGATTTGGTGGTGACTTTCTTATTTCCATTTCCCTCTTATTAAGACTAAATTCTATTAACCTTATTTCCGATGTGGGTTTTCCACAAAGGTATTTTCTATTTTCAACCTTTTATTTTCCAAGAAAAATTTCAAATTGCGAGGACGCAATTTATTGAAGGAGGGGAGAATGTAACACCCCGAGCTTCCACGATACGCTTCTCATTCAATAATACAATAGCTTGCATTGTACGCAACTTCGAGTTCTAAAACATCGCGACAAATCAAACTAGCCGTTATGAATAGTAATAACCACTTTTTAAAATTATAGAAATTTTATATTTCAAAATGGACTTCATTTTTGTATTCGTAATATCGAAATTAGCCTATGTTGAATTTTTGGTATTTTTCTGAGAACTTCTAATTTTTTATGAATAGTGAAAAATACTTAAAACAACTTTTTTAATCAAAATAATTTATAGTGATAAGTTATACTATTGAGTGGATTTAATGTATAATTAGAATATATTTTTACCATTTTATCCAATGGTGGTCATTAGAATTAATTTAACATTGAATTTGGACATAAACAATTGCCAATCTTTTGATATAAATTGTTTCTTGAAAACACGCTATTTGTCGTAACAGCGGGAATTAATTATAAAATTAATTAATGCAACTTATATGTTTGGAATTTTGTAAAATAGACATCATTTTTGAATTCGGAATATCAATTATAGCTTAGGATGAAATTTTGGCATTGTTCTGAGAAACTTCAATTTTTGATGAATAGTGAAACCACTAAGTGGTAGTTAAATAACTGATTTTTCGTTTAAATGAAATATTACCACTTCTGTGATTTGATTTTCAAAAATCCGACATACATGGTTGTCATTAAGAAGTAAAATGTGGTTCAATGAGATTATAATAATTTTTTGGTGAATAGTAACTTATTAAGTTCTTAATCGCGATTAGTGGTAATTAGTGTAGTTTAAGGTATAGATAATACTTTAATAATATTAAATGACCTAGACACATGTCCCAACCTCATTGGTTGAGTCATGGCCGACCAAGACAAGCCATGGCCTAACTTGGGGACCCCATGGATCCACTTTTGTTGGGAAATGACATAAATTAGTTTTTATTTAATGTTAAAGTGAAAATGACACTAACATAAATTGTTCTACTAAAACAATTTTTAATTGGGGTTATACAAGTCCAAATTTTGATTATAAATAGTCATTGGAAAGCTAAAAAGATTTCCTACATCATAGTATTTGTTTTATAATTTTTAGACATTAAATAAATTAAAGTATTTATGACATAATAATGATGCAGCGATGACATCATTATTTGACGATTTAAATAAAATGAGAAGATAATGCAAAATCCGAGGCTTACACTTGTCCAAAGCCTATTGGATGAAGATATTTCGAAACCTTATCACCTTAGCCTAGAATTATATAGATGTGGGACCTTTAGAATCCGAAAAGCATTTTGAAATAATGTAACATTTCATTACTTTCCAAAAGTGCCCCTCCTCTCCACTTATAAAAGGCCCCCACCTCTCCCACCTTATTCACACCTTCAAGCCATTTGGCTCGGCCAACCTCTGCCCAAATACTCTCCCAACATCCCTCTCTTACTCCTAGAATCCTCACTTTGGGCAGAACGCTTCCCAAGGAAGCCTTTGGCTCAAATCAAAAAGAGTTACCCGATTTTGAGGTAATGTCTTTTATAATGTTGTTTTGTTTTATTTTTCTTCTCCAACCCCCTAAACTCTTTTTATTCATTTCTTTTGTAACAACACCAGTATCCTCAATATACTAGGATGTTGTTATAAGAAGGATTCGAGCTACACTTACACACACCTACATCTAATGGTTAAAGAACATACGGTTTCTGTGGATGGCGAATTTCTGCCTCACGAAGCGATGATTGTTCAACACTCATATAACACCTTCAAAGGTGGCCATTAAGATGTCACTATTTTTATATATGATATATAATATGTTTTTGTTTTACTTATGCTTCTGTATTTCTCATTTATGGCATACTTTATGATTTCCATTATGGGTAAAACGCGATAATTTCATTTTAGGAAGTGCGGACTACCGCCCCCTCAAAGTGATTTGAATCGTAAATGCCATATGTGGGATGTATAAAGGATGAAGTAAATGGTATTATACACTATATTATACTGGAATTATATTATACATTTATATCATTATGATTTACTTCCATTAAATATGAAATTGAAATGAAAGTAGCGTTCATGCGTACGTACGGCTTACCGTCTCCATGAACGGTGCATTTCATTTCTTACCTCTAAATGTTACGTGACATTATGAATGAATGTATATACTGTATATATGATATATATGATATCTACATCATGAATATAATTCCGGATATAATGGATATTTCACCACATGAACAACTTGTAATTATAAGAAGTTTATTTTTGACTCAAGTACCAAAGATCGACAAAACGACCGTTATTAACTTAAATAATTACATAATGTTCATATCATTGTAATAAGTGATATAATAAGGATAATGAAATTGAAAATGGTTCTTAATAAGGTATATATTAACTCTAGTTTATTATTCAGGAGGTTAAAGAACGGTTGAGTCAAGTCAGACACGAGGTAAGGGAATTTCTTAACCCAACTTCCATTCTTTGGGTTAATCTCCTACTTTCAAATTATGTCATGATATTATATCCTATTTTTTTATTTTTACTTTCTTTATGTGTACCTATAGTGAATACACATAATAGATCTATTTTATTTTTAAAAATGATCTTTTTAAGGACTTCGTCTCTATCCCCTTTCATTGAGGCATATTTTGGCTTTATACACAACTTTCCTTTTATACGGTGTATAAAACCCTTTGACTTTTGCATTTATTCAAAAGGAATCTTTTTTATACGAAGCGTTTTACTAAACGACAAAAGGGAATGTTTTTCTTTCCGTACTTATGCGGCGACAACGACTTCTCCGCCGCCGTGACCATTATTTGAGATCCGGCTTCCTCTTCAAGCCATCATTTTTTTTAATGAAAAATAAATACAAAGTTTTAACTCTCTTTTATTTTGGTATTGAAAATGGTTTTGAAAGCATTTTTATTATATCAATGTGTTGTATTTATATCTTGTGATTGAAATGTGGAAATGTTATGTTTCCTTTATGCCTGTTTTATGAGATACGATTATGTTATGGTTTATGATATGTTTAAACCTATTCATATGAGGAATGCATTGGACTTAATAAGTGACGGGTGGAGCCCGCTATAGCTCCTCGATGCATCGGCAGGTCTCATGAGACAAACTAGTGTCTTGGCACGAGGCCTTGACAAAATCTTATTTGTGGTCTTGGCACGAGGCCTTGACTACGTGGTTATGATAGTCTGGCATTATGCATTCCATCATTATGAAAGTGGTTATTGATATTGCATGTGATTATTCGACCAGTAGAATATCCATGTGAAGAAGTAAATGGCATTATCTCATTTTACTTTTGCCATATTATGTTGAAGTTCATGTTTAAAAGGCTTTTGTTTTAGTTATACATTGCCTTAAATGTTAATGTTTATTTATGAAAGCTTCCGCATTATTGTTATCCTTACTGAGCATTTGAGCTCACCCCTTTCAATGTTTTAATATTTTCCAGGATGTGAAGAAGTATTTTATGAATGACCTGCAGGGATAGTCAGAAGAGGATATGAGTGTGGACTATGGAGACTTTTTTATTGTAGTTTTTCACTTTATGATGTAATGTAACGTTTACGAATGTATCTAGTGTTTCCAAGGCTACTAAACTAATCGGTCTTTCGAGACTTGATCTTTTGTGATCATGCCAATGTTACGAAGTAATGCACCGACTCTGGGTAGCTGGGGTCGGGGCGTTACAATTCACATATGTGGTAAAATTTAATTTAAACAAAAAATCAGTTTTTTAACGACCACTTAGTGGTTTCACTATTCATCAAAAATTGAAGTTTTTCAGAAAAATACCAACAATTAACCCTAAGCTATAATTGATATTCTGAATTAAAAAATGATTCCTATTTTATAAAATTCCAAACATATAAGTTGCATTAATTAATTTTATAATTAATTCCCATAGTCAAAACAAATAGCATGTTTTTAAGAAACAATATCAATCAAAAGACTGACAATTGTTTATGTCCAATTTCAAAGTGAAATTAATTCTAATGACCAACATTGGATAAAATGTTAAAAATATATTCTAATTATACTTTAAAACCACTCAATAGTATAATTTATCACTATAAATTATTTTTATTAAAAAAAGTTGTTTTTAAGTATTTTTTACTATTCATAGAAAATTAGAAGTTCTCAGAAAAATACCAAAAATTCAACATAGGCTAATTTAGATATTCCGAATCCAAAAATGAAGTCCATTTTGAAATAAAAAATTTATATAATTTCAAAAAGTGGGTATTACTATTCATAATGGCTGCTTTGATTGGTCGCGGTGTGTTAGAATCTCGAACTTGCGTACAATGCAAGCTATTCCATTATTGAAAGAGAAGCGTATCGTGGAATCTTGGGGTGTTACATTCTCCCCTCCTTAAATAAATTGCATCATAACAATTTGAAATTGTTCTTCTAAAATAAAAGGTTCAAAGTAGAAAATACCTTTGTGGAAAACCCATATCGGAAGTAGGGTTAATAAAAATATAACTTTAAAAGAAAGAAAGAGAAGTATAAAGGTCACCCGAGATAGCCCATACTAGGATTCTATGAAAACATGGATATAGAGGAGAAAAAAACCATCAAGGTCTGATAGAGAGTTGTAGAAAATAGGATTAGGAGAAAGTAAACTACAAGAAAATCACAAACTTGTGATTGGTTAAACGATCATTGATTCCACAGTAGGAAAAGTTAACCGAAAACATTTTTGTTTTAAGTTACCTGTCATAAAGTTGAAGAATTTATTTAGGAGATTTACTAAGAACATAAGGAAATATACATACTTTTCATGTATACTTTCATTCTTTAATAAATTTTTACCACAAACCCATCTTTCACTCAAAAAGATAATAGAACTCAAAAATATTATATTTATCCTAATCGTACAAGGTTCCAAATATTAACACATACCATTTAGATTAGGAAAACTATTTTGTAATAACCAGGGACTTCTTGTAGGCTAGTGGTAGGTAATAAAGGCCTGTCGCACTATGGTTGTGGGTTTTATTCCTACAGCTTTGTCCGACGCGACGGGTTATCCCCCAACTTGTAGGTTGTCCTTTTCCTAAAACTATAGTATTTTAATATTCCAAAAAAAATCATCAGAAATGTTTTAACCTTAAACAATACTATCCAAACTTCAAATTAATCCATTCCAACCTTTATAGTTATCTGAAATACCTCTGTCCAGACATTCTTTAAAAGGTCTCTAAATTCCAAAATAAATTGTAACATCAGATTCCCCAAACAAAGTAAAGTTTCTCTTATTATCACATACTAAAAATATAATTACTTTCATCATATTAAAACCTTAATGAAAACAACAAGTACTGAAGTACAATCCATATATATATCACATTATTCTTATAACCATAATATAGTTCTTGAGTCCAAAAACACAAATACAATAATTATTCAACTTCCTCTGTAGTAACATCATAAGCTTGTCCTTGATCCCTTGGACTTTTCTGAGGTAATTTTCCCTGACGCTTAGGACATTCATTTGCATAATTCCCTATTTCTCTACAATTGTATCATTCAATATTTATAGCCTCTTTCTTTCCCTTGCAATCACGAGTCTAGTGACCTTTTTCTCCACATTTATAACAAAACCCCATTCCTTTTAGGCAAGTACCGGGGTTATTCTTCCCACAATTATCACATAATATAAAATCCTTATTTCCATTTTTCCCTTTATCCGTCTCTTGTTCCATCATTCTCTTCTTCTCCTGCTTTACTTTTTTTTCATAAGACTTAGAGAATTCCTTTTCTGTCTTGATAGCACATGAGACTATATCTTCGTATGTTGAGAAAGATTGTGATACTAAAGCTCGACAGAGAAATTATTTTAACTCATCAAAGAAATGATCGATCTTAATTCCTGGGTTACGTATATAATCTGCAGCATACCTTGCTAACCTTGTAAAGTTGGCCTCATACTTTGCGACATTCTCTTCCTCCTTTTGTCTCAGACTCAGAAATTGCCTTTCCATATCTGCTCGATGGTCACGAGGAAAGTATTTTTTTAAGAAAAGCTCTTTGAACTCCCTCCATTCCATATTTGATACTTCATCATCTTCCTTTTTTTTTGAATCAATGACCACCATTGATCAGCATCTCCAGTGAGGCGGTAAACTGCCATGATAACCTTTTCCCTTTCACTACTCTCCAAGACATGGAATATTTTCTCTAAGGAATTTAACCATTGCTCAGATACTAAGGTATTTGTACTCACATTGAATGTTTGTGGTTATTGCCTCATGAATCGTTCTAACATTGATCCTCTACATTATGGATAAGGGTGCTCCATACGAGTAAGGTTATTATTCATAACCTGAGTGAGTTGTCCCAGTATGGTGATAAGCTGATGAGAACCAGTTGTATCACCAGCTCCACTATAATTATTTTGAGTAGGAGGGAAAACCCTACATGGAGTGCACGCATTGATACAGTTTCCATTCCTTCTATTAGGCGCCATTTCTAAACAATGTCATAAACTATATTAGTTTATGAATCGAAATACATTATAACAAACTTGCAAAAAACTTAACATAAATTGAACTATTTATGGATATAATCCATAATCATAAAAATGTTTTCTTTGAGGAAGTATATACTCATAAATTCTTCATAATGGTTTGTAAAGAAAATGGAAATTATCCTAAGGATATCCCACGGGAGTGTCGTAACCAAAAGTGTAGCAAGACCCATTGTCATGCACTAGTTCCCATTCGAGTCTAGATCAAAGTGGTGTTTTCAGGTTTTACCACTAGGTACATCTGTGCCAGAGCCGTGTCTACCTTCTCGTATCCAGACAGGGATGTATTGCTCGAAAAACTCATAAAATCTCTATAATACCAAAATTATAAGATGTTCTTCTATACTAATCCTCAAATTCTATCTTAGAGATATGTGCTCTAATCAGAGTTTATCAAAATCTAGCTTCCAAGGTTAGTACTAAACTGCCTTTGATACCAACTATAATGCCCCGACCCCAGTTACCCAGAGTCGGTGCATTATTATGTAACATTGGCATGATCACAAAAGATCAAGTCTCGAAATACCGATTAGTATAGTAGCCTTGGAAACACTAGATAAATTCATAAATGTTACATTACATCATAAATAAAAAACTACAATAACATAGTCTCCATAGTCCACACCCATATCCCCTTCAGACTATCCCTGCAGGTCAGTCATAAAATATTTCTTCACATCCTGGGAAAAATAAAACATAGAAAGGGTTGAGCTCAGATTCTTAGTAAGGATAACAATATAGTAGAAGCTTTCATAAATAAACATAAACATTTAAGATAATGTATAACTAAAACAAAAGCCTTTTAAACTTAAACTTCAGCATAATATGGAAAAAGTAAAATGAAATAATTCCATTTACTTATTCACATGGATATTCTACTGGTCGAATAATCACATGCAATATCAATAACCACTTTCATAATGATGGAATGCATAATGCCAGAATATCATAACCACGTAGCCAAGGCCTCGTGCCAAGACTAAAAATAAGATTTTGTCAATGCCTCGTGCCAAGACACTAGTTTGTATCATGAGACCTACCGATGCATCGAGGAGCTATAGTAGGATCCACCCGTCACTTATTAAGTCCAATGCATTCCTTATATGGAAAGGTTTAAACATATCATAAACCAAAACATAATCGTATCACATAAAACATGCATAAAAGAAACATAAAATTTCCACATTTCAATCACAAGATATCAATACAACACATTGATATAATAAAAACATTATCAAAACCATTTTCAATACCGAAATAAAATAAAAGTAAAACATGGTATTTATTTTTCATTTAAAAAAAGTTATGGCTTGTAGAGGAAGCCGGAACTCAAATAATGGCCACGACGGCGGAGAAGTCGTTGTCGCCGCATACGTACGACAAAAAAACATTCCCTTTTGTCATTTAGTAAAACACTTAGTATAAAAATATTCCTTTTGAATAAAATTAAAAGTCAAAGGGTTTTATACACCGTATAAAGGGAAGTTGTTTATAAAATAAAATATGCCTCAATGAAAGGTGGTTGAGACGAAGTCCCTTACCTCATGTCCAGCTTGACTCGATCATTATTTAATATCCTGAATAATAAACTAGAGTTAATTTATACTTTCTTAAGAACCCTTTTTAAGTTCATTATTCCTTTTATATCACTTATTACCATGTTATGAACATTATGTAATTATTTAAGTTAATAACAGTCATTTTTTCGATCTTTGGTACTTGAGTCAAAAATAAACTTCTTATAATAACAAGTTGTTCATGTGGTAAAATATACATTATATCAAGAAGTATATTAGTGATTTAGATATCATATATATCATATATATCCAGTATATACATGCATTTATAATATTACATAACATTTAGAGGTAATAAATGAAATGCACCCTTCATAGAGACGGTAAGCCGTACGTACACATGAATGCTACTTTCATTTCTATTTCATATTTAATGGATTGAAATTATAAAGATATAAAGGTATATTATAATTCCAGTATAATATCATATATAATATCATTTACTCCATCCTTTATACATCCCACATATGGCATTAATGATTCAAATCACTTTGAGGGGGCGGTAGTCCGCGCTTCGTAAAATGAAATTATCGTGTTTACCCATAATGGAAATCATAAATGTATGCCATAAATGAAAAATAAAAAAGCATAAGGAAAACATAAACCTAATATATATCATATATAAATACAGTGACATCTTAATGGCCACCATGAGAGGTGTTAAAAGAAGATTGAACAATCATCATTTCGTGAGGCAGTAATTCACAACCCACAGAAACAATATGTTCTTTAACCATTAGATGAAGGTGTGTGTAAGTGTAAATCAAATAATTCTCATAAAAACATCATATTATATTGAATATACTGGTGTTTTTACAAAATAAAGGAATAAAAAGAGTTTAAGGGGTTGAAGAAGCAAAATAAATCAAAATAACATAAGAGAAGACATTACCTTAAAATTGGGTAACTCTTTTTGATTTGAGCCAAAGGCTTCCTTGGGAAGACTTATGCCCAAATTGAGTCTTCTATGAGTAATATAGGGAAGTTGATAGAGTATTTGGTCCAAGGTTTTCTGAGCTAAATGGCTTTGATGGTGTGAATAAGGTGGTAGAGGTGGGGGACTTTTATAAAAGGAGAGGAGGGGCACTCTTGGAAAGTCATGAAATGTTACATTATTATATAATGAGTTTCGGATTTTAAAGGTCCCAAAATTATAAATTTAGAGTATATGGTGACAATTTTTTTAAATATACTCATTAAATAGGTTTTTGACATGTGTAAGTCTTATATTTTACATTATATTTTCATTTTATTTAAATCGTTAATTAATGAGGTAATCGCTGCATCATCATGGTGTCATAACAAATTTAATTTATTTAATGTCTAAAAATTATAAAAAAATACCATGATGTAGGAAATATTTTTATCTTTCCAATTAATATTTATAGTCTAAAAGTTAACTTATATAACCCAATGTAATAATTGTTTTAGTAAAATAACACATGTTTGTGACAATTTTATTTTTTACTTTAAATAAAAAGTTATTAATGTAATTTTCTTACCCAAGTGGCTCAATGGGGTCCCCAAGTTGACCCATGGATTTTATTGGTCGGCCAAGACACATCCAATAAGGGTGGTACAAGTGTAAAGGTAATTTCATATTATTATAACATTATATTTACCTTAAATTACACTAATTACCTTTAATCGCGATTAATAGAACTTAAAAGTTACTATTCACCAAAAATTATTTTAATCCCATTGAACACAATTTTACTTCCTAATGAAAATTATATATGTCATATTTTCGAAATTAAATTCGCAGAAATGGTAAAATTTCATTTAAACGAAAAATCAGTTTTTTAACTACCACTTAGTGGTTTCACTATTCATCAAAAATTGAAGTTTTTCAGAAAAAATACCAAAAATTCACCCTAAGATATAATTGATATTCTGAATTCAAAAATTATGTCTATTTTACAAAATTACAAACATATAAGTTTCATTAATTAATTTTATAATTAATTTCCACTGTCAAAACAAATAGCGTGTTTTTAAGAAACAATATCAATCAAAAGATTGACAATTGTTTATGTCCAATTTCAAAGTGAAATTAATTATAATGACAACCATTGGATAAAATGGTAAAATTATATTCTAATTATAATTTAAAACCACTAAATATTATAATTTATCACTATAAATTATTTTAATTAAATTTTTTTAAGTATTTTTTACTATTCATAGAAAATTGGAAGTTCTCGGAAAAATACCAAAAATTGAACATAGGCTAATTTTGATATTCAGAATCCAAAAATGAAGTCCATTTTGAAATAAAAAATTTATATAATTTCAAAAAGTGGGTATTAATATTCATAACGGATACTTTGATTAGTCACAGTGTGTTAGAATCTCAAACTTGCGTACAATGCAAGCTATTTCATTATTGAACGAGAAGTGTATCATGGAAGCTTGGGGTGTTACACTTTTGAAGTCTATTTAATGCACCAAATTTTTATTTAAGGATATTTATTACACCTCCATTGATTTTATACAAATTTATATTTCCTCTATTCCATTAAATGACCCTATTTCTATAAATATCATGGATGAGGAGTGTCATATTCATTCTATTTGAGAGAAAATAAAGGTTCTGCTTAGTGTTTTTTAGTGTTCCTCACTCAAGATAAGTCCCTATTTTTTCTAATATGAGAGGTTATCTAGTTTATTTCCCTTTCCTCATTCCATCATTTATCTTAAAGGATGGACTAACATCACTTGGATTGGAAGAGAATCCCATAAAGGCATTGGTGATTATCATTCTCAATGGATAATGAAGGAGGCTTGATCAATTCATGTTTGATATAAAAAATCCAAAAAAACTTTATAGGGTATTTTTATTTTATTGTTTTATTATTATTATTTTTAATTTACATGTTAAGATCATGGATATGTTTTACTATTACTTCCATTATTTACCATGTATTTGTTATGTCTTGAAAAGATAGTATTGAAATCATCATAGAGAGGAGGTAGAGGATAAAGTGGATATAATTATTCATTTAAATTTTCCATATGAGTATAGATAGGTTCAAAAAATATAATTTAATAATAATAAACCACAAAATATTTTATTTGATAGAATCTAACCCCCTTTTCAGAACTTACAAATTCATTACCCAAAGGATTATATTTATAGCCAAAGGAGGAGGTAGTTTTGAAACATTGTTTTTGCAATACCACTTGGCCCTATAATTTTAGTAAGGGGTTAGTATTATCTCACGTTAAATAAAATTAATTTTTTTGGTTGGAATATTTAATTTCAATGCTAATTTTTTAAAATAAATTTATCCGCAGACAAGAATATATTGTCAAATTACATAAGTTTCCTCAATATTGTGAACACTTAAGATTATCTCCAATTACTCAATGTTTTGGGTCACCCAATAAAATAATTTGGAACACTAATCCTATAGATAATTGTTTAATAAATGGTTTGGGAATAAAACACTTAATTTTATCCCAATTATATGAATACATGTCTTGTAATGTGAATTTCATTCTAAAAAACTATTTAGGTTTGTGGTAGTTTTAATTGTTTTACTCCAATTTCATCTTGGGCACTTCAAATCCCATATGTTTACCATGAAGACATGAAAATAAGTGAAATTAATGATGGAGATATACCTTAAAGACTATAATAATCTAGTGTGTTCAGTATGATATCAAAATTTATGATATCTATATATTGTATGATATGCCATAATGTAAACCAAGGAATATTATATGCCATTGGTTTGCGATAGTCATAGTGGGTCAGGTGCAAACACTTAAGCAGAGGTGAATCAAGTTTTATCAAATTTTACAAATTATTTTTCATGAAATAAACTGCTATTACTGGTTAATATCTAATCCCATGAATATAAAGACACATCCTTTCATGGTGAAAGCATAAAATAAAAGAACATAAGGCACACATGAGTTTTTACAAGGTTAAACCTCAATGTAAGAGCCTACTACTTATTTCATAAAGTTATTATCATAGTCTATATATTTATATTTTAATCATAAAACCAAATCAAATTGAGTAAGGAGTTATCATACTTAACCTAAAATACATGAATATCCCATTTTTTATAGTTTTTAGATTGAGTCTTTCCAGTTTTAATGAAAAAAATTAAACAAGTTTGAGAAAGACTTCTAGAAACATTGAGTTCTCCAAAAAAAATTTAAGCATCATATTTGATCCTTCATATATGTTCAAGAAGATATTTATCACCTATTCAAGTGTAATGAACATATCATATACTAGTTATAGATGAATTTAATTTTCTTGTCACTTCTTACTCACAATGTTGAGTACTCAACCAGATCTATTTTTCAACACTTTAGTGCAATCTAAATTTTGTCTCAACATATTATTCTTTACAAAGAGTCAAACTTATCATCATGATCAACTTCACATAGATCATAACCTTCTGATAAACCATCATCATTCATAGGCTATCAATTTATTTACAATAGAACCTTTTTTTATATGCAACCCTTTTTATATTTTAGGTTCATTTCAAAATATTCCAAAAAATAGAAATATTTACAGGATTTTCAAGATGCTCCAAAAAATTCATATTTATGAAATGAAATGTACCCCCATGATCCTTAATGAAAATATTCAACTAACCATTCTAATAGGTTTATCCCCCACACCATTATACAATTTCCACAACTTTCCTTTTCTTCATTCTAGATGTTAAAAACAAATATTGGGAAGATATCTTATTCTCTCTCTAGTTGGTAATGGTAAACAATTGTGTTTGAAAATTTAAAAATATTCACATACTAATAAACTATCTTTATTTTATTGATTCAACTTTTTATAAAATCTTAACTTGATTTTCTTCATGGAATTCCATATCTCATCACGATGCAACCTTACTCAAAATCAGATTCTCAAATGATCTTCTCCTTCAAAGTGAAAAGATCATTTTTGTTTAAACCATCTTGAATTGTAATAAATTTCATATGTTTGTGATGCTTAAAAAAATAAATAAGAACATAATCATTGTCTCATTTTATTTTGAATGAAACACTTTATTTTGAAGTTATTCAAATTTTCAAAAAGTAAGATATATTATGAGAAAGAAATATCTTACATGAAATGAATATCACATGTTCCTCTAACATGTCTTACTAATTTTAAAAGTATCATATATTACAATACTACATGTATCTTATGTTATTATCATAAGAAATTTTCCATTGTTTCCACTTTAACTTTCTCTAGTAGAGCACCTTACAGTTTTCAACATATTACAAAAAAATTGATATCATAAAAAGTCATAGTATCTTATAAAATGAGTCATTTATCATATGTACTTAGCCACCATATTATATAAACACTGATATCATATGAAAATATAAGTATATTATAAAAAAACATCTTATGAAATTCTTGTATGATATTATACTGGTCAATTTTTCCAACATCAACACAAGAATTATAGATTCACTTCCACTGATAAAAAAACATTCCAAAACATATAAAAAACATTTCAAATTGCTCTAGTAACTTCTCATAAATCACCAATGATTCTTAAAAAATTAAAGAGGTTTATTCAATATCCCCATGATCAAATTATAATAAATACAATCCTTTAACAATTACTTAGGGGTTTTCAATACCCCCTTTGGATTTTTTTCAACACTTCTAAACTCTTTTAGCTTAACTTATTTTTTTTTCAAAAACATAGTAAATAATTTTAGAATCATTAAATCAAAACCTTTATCTTATGAGAATTTTCTTGACACCACACTACCATATAAGGTATTTTTTTAGATAATTTTATCCCTTATTTATAAGAAATTGTGGTCAGTTTTCTCATACAATGATCTCACGATCAATTATTTCCCCCCATTTAGTAATATACATGGATTTAATTACAAAAAACAGTACACAATCCCCCTTTAAAAAACCCCATTTGAAAATTTTATAGACTTATGTACAACTTTTCCTCCTTTGAAAACACAATCCAAAGAATTTGTTGGAAAATTTCACACATATTCAAGTGGGAGGGGAAGAATGGACATTAAGTTTTAGCCTCAATTCATGTGTCCTATCTTTTAGCATTGCCTTCATAAAAATATCTATAACTTTATTTTAGGTATAAATATATTCAAGTTTCACATCAATATTGTAAACCTACTCTTTAATGAAATGAAATATGATTTCAATGTGTTATTATCTTTAGTATTATACTGTATTTTTTAAAAGTTAAATGGAACTTTAATTATAAAAATAATTTGTAAAAGGATTCTCAAATTCAACTTTCAAATATACCAACTGCACTTTCATCCATAGAATATGTGTACAGAATTTTGAAGTTTCTATATATTATTCCTCAATTGTGCTTAGGGAAACTAAATTCTATTTCTTACTATGAAAACTTACATTTATTTTTCCAAGAAAGAATGCTATACAAAATATGGATTTTCTATTAGTATAATCTCCGCCCTATTCAGAATAGGTGAATCCCTATAAATGAAAATTAGATCTATTTTTTATAGAGGGTCATAGTTTAGAGATCGCTTAATATAACTTAGTACTCTATTAGTTTCCAATATATGAGACACTTTAATATCACTCTCAAAATTCCCAAAAAGAGTCACCTCAATAAAATATATAGTATTGAATTTTTTAGATATATAAAACATCCTAGGATCCTTCAAATTTCCTTTTGATTAACACTATTACCCACATAATCCTTGGTCAGTTTGGTACCCACTACTATTGGTGTTGAAACATCATTAGAATCCTCCATAATAAACTTATTCAATAATTAATTAGAATATTTTTCTTGGGTTAGATAGATGTAATAATTTTTTTTGTAACCTTTAATCCTAATAAATATTTCATCTCACCCAACATTGAAATATCCAATTGATTCTTCATTTATTCAAAAAAATCTTTATAGTGACACTATTTTTCACCAAAAAAATACAATTTCATCAACTTGAAAAATTATTATTAAAGTTATTGTGGATATATCCTTTATATAAAGGTTACTATAAACCTTACATTTTGAGAATTTCATATCCCTAAAACACCCATATTTCTTGGAATACTAGGATCTAGGGTCCTATTTGAAGCCATATAAATATTTATTAAGACTTTACACTATGTTTCTATATTTTCATAAAACAATTTCCTTAGATTGTTTAATAAAAAAATCTTATTCAAGATCACAATTAGTAAGGTATATTTCACATCCATTTGATATATCTTGTAATGTTTATGTGTTTTCATTACCAAGAACATTATAATAGTTTCATGTATTGATATTAGTGAAGTAGGTTCTTCAAAATAATCTCCTTCCAAATATGATTAATCTTCATAAAACAAATTCTCCTTATTTCTTATAACTCCTCCCTGTTTATTAAAATTATTTCCAAAAAACTAATTACTTCCAATCACTTTTTTATTTTTAGGTCTTCGAACAAGCTCCCAATTAAATTTCTTCTCAATATGATAATGGTATCCTTTTAATGCATTAATACATTCCTTATGTTCAACTACTTTTGAATCATATTATGATTCAATTTGAGACATGAAAGAATTTTATTTTTCAGGTTTTAACCTTCTTATTGTTTGAACTAGTACCTCTTGATTTCAAATAATATTTTCATAATAGACATGATTTTTGAGTCTCTAATCCAAAAAAATATAATTTTAACTATATCACATTCATTAGTAGTTTTATATAAATAAATATTTGTAGAAGTATACACTGTTACAACTTCTTATTTTATATATTTTTATAAAATATATTCATTAATAGATTCTATATTCTCATATACTACTCTAACTATAATTTTTTTCTTGAACTGGTTTTAAATGGATTTGAAATCACTATAATAAAAAAATGTATTCATCCTTTTATGTCTTTTTTTGTATCCAGTTACATTTTAAAGGTATCACATTAAGACACATTCTTCTAAATTTTCTTCATACTTACCTAGATTTGTGCTTTTTATCTTCAAGAAACAAGGGTTTCTAAAGTCTTTAAAGTGTTTTATTGTTGGATTTTTCTTATAACACATTTCATATGGTGTCAAATGAGTTTAAATTCTCAATAAACACCTTTTTTGAATGTGTATAATAGTATATACAATTTATCTCTAGAAAAATTTAGAAAGTTTATTCTAAGCTAGCATACTCCTTCCCATCTCAAAAATGATTCCAATTTTTCTTTCATCTACTCCATTTAATTGGGGGGGGGGGGTGTTATGGTGTTCTATATTTATATTTTATAATATTATAAATTTGATAACATTAAAAGGGACTAAATGTTTATTATATCAAATTTTATTTCCTACCTTTCTTTATATATACATCAAGATCCTTTTAAACCCATATTCAAAATATTTTAAAAATTTGTATAGATTCTCACTTATGTCACCTAAATAAAACTTTAGTCAATTGGGCATAGTTATTAATGAAAGTAATGAAGTATATATCACCCTTGGTTGACTATTTTTTCATTGGACCATACACATCTGAATAAATATACTCTATGGATCTAGTGGAATTAATTTCCACGCACTTGTGTGTTCCTTACAAAATTTTCCCTTTAATAAAAGTTTAAAAAATAGATTTTATTTCTCTTTTGAATTGGGTAAGCTCTCTCACAACTTCATTCTATGAGATTTTACTCATGTTTCTTTGACCAAGGTGTCCAAGTATCATATTCCATATATTATTCTTATCCATGGTACTCTAGTAACATAAATTGGTTAGGTCACTAGAAACAAATTCCCACTTTTTATTTCACCTTAGGTAACATCCATTCTATATTTAGAGTTATTGATGATTCATGAATTATTATAATAGACAAATTCATTCCCATTATCTCACAATGGGATGACACTAACTAAATTGTGTTTCATCCCTTCCATAAAATAATATCTTTTAATTTTAGCTTATTTGAATCAATTTATCATGTTCCAACACCTCAAATTTTCAAGGAATGATAATTAAAAAATATCATAGATACTACTTCAAGATATAATATATTTATTAAGATTTTATCATCTCTAGTCATGTGTAAGAAACAAATACTATCCATGATCCATGTATTTCCTAGATTTCTATATTTTAATGAAATATCAATAGTAATAGATTGTTATTTATGATTTTTATTTTAAAATAATTTATAATTTTATTTATAAGAAATTGGTCTAGGAAGACTCATAATACACCTATAATCACAATGTACTTGTTTCCCAAATTTATTAAAAATTTATTCTAAACATGAAATTTTATTTTGGTTGGACATATTAGGTGATGTTGTATTCACTACTTGATTATTTCTTTTTCATCACATAAATTACCCCCTGATTCATAATTTCTTTTAAGTAAATAAATATCGTACCAATATATGTATGATATATGACCAAATATCTCATAGCACCCATAATAACCATTGAATCTGAATCTTCTAAAACAATTGAAATTCTATCCAAAAAATTGATATGAATAATTTTGATTCTTCTGTATAGTCTTTATTTGAACTTGATTTTTTATAGGGGAGGAACTTTTTATTGGCTTTATATTTTCTTACTTTGATATAGGGGAAGGATTTTATCTACTTTTCATGGACTAAACTTTTCTATATTCGAAATTAGGTCTTTAACTATTAGTAAAAATGGATTTCTAATCAGAATTTTTAGATATAGATTTAACAAGATTTTTAGTAGTTGATTCCTTGGTAGATTTATATGTTTTAGATTTGACCTCATTGGATTTTTAATGTATTATTACATAATTTTCAATTAATTTTAAATAGAAATATATTTTTTATTATATATTTTTTAGTTCTTTTTATTTCACATGGGTTTTAGCCTTAATATCTTTCACGATCTTCTCATTCTTTATAGATTTTATCATGGATTTCTTAATATCATCAATAATTTTAGTTTCTATTTTGAGAAACTATTATTTTTAATTAGATATATTTCCATATGTTTTCTTCATAAATTTTATTAATTTCGTAATCTTTATGTTCTTCATAATGAAATATTATAGTATGGATCTAATAATATTTTCTATATATGTTTCTTCACCACCTTCCTCATCACTACTTGAGGAAATTTCATGCTTCTTAACATGTACCATAAAATTAGTGAATGTATCAATAGTTTCTTCTTTAAATTGAGAGATTGAAGATACCCCAACCTATTTCTATTTTCTTACCATAATTCTTCTTTTGCTTTAGGGAAACTTCTTTCTTCCTTCAATTAACATGTTCATATCTTTTGAACTTTTATTCTATGACTTATTTTTATATTTTTCACTTTGTTCTTCTACCTCATATTTTCCACTTTTGTTCCTAGGATTGTTTATGAACAAATATATAATTACACCACATTTGAAAAATTTGATAGGTAGATTACATTAATATTTTACCTCAAATTTTCTAAAGTTATTTTATATAAGAAACATGATTCTCTTATAATCTTCATCTTGATATACTTCACAATAAGAATCACTTTACTCTTCAACTTTATAAACTTTGATCTTGATACTTATCATGGATTAAAATTAAATTTCCTATTTATATTTATTTTTAAGTATAATATTCTTTCTCATTTCAGGTGAGATGTGATGAGAGCTAAATTTTTCCTAATTTTAAACCATTTTAAGGAAAATTAACCCCTAATCTAGATGAAACCTGAGAAAATCATCAATTTATGATACTTTTGTGAAATCTATACATTAAATGATAAATGGATTAAAACATGACTTTTATTGGTTTATTTATCTTTGTATTTTAATGATAATACATACCTTTATATTGGTTTTAGATTTTAATTGTTAAAATACTTTTAATTATTTTTTCATATGTTTGAATCAATTTTGAATTTCATGGACAAAGACTAAATTAGTTATATTTTTATTTATGTATAGGTGAAGGATAAAGTTTGTTAGTATTTAATATATAAGAGTAATATGAAGGTTTCATAATGGTTAATAGAGTTTTAGAACTCTTATGTAAAAATAAATTTAGCAAGTGGCCTGTTTATGCAAACATGATTCACCCTTGCATAAGAATCATTCATATGACACTGTAATCATATGCTTACCAAGGTCACAGGTTCTCACATAAGGGTACTTTGTTATATTACCCATATTTACAAGTCTTAAACTGATAAATAATTCTATTAATGGACCATTCATTCTCCCAATAGACTGTGAATTCTAATCATCTATGAGACTGAAGAGACCACAAGAAGAAATATAAAAGAATACACACTCATTTTGATTGACCATGTGTGGATCAAGACACTGGTAGAACTAATATTTTCCACATTTTTTTAATTAATTCTAATTTTTTTAACCCTCACAAATTATCAATTTGAGCTTATATGGATCAATTTTGGATTTATGATGTGTTTTGAGCAAAATGATAAAAAGTACTTAATTCTGGATTTTGACTGATTTTTAGGTTAATGGAATTTTATTCATTTATGGAGACATATAATTACAAATTGAGTGATTAGTTATATGTTATAATACTTATTTTATTTACTTCAACTTTTTCTTCTGAACTAGTGGTTGATTCGAGCATCTAAATGCCTTAAAAATCAATGAAGTTGAACAATTTTTTTGGAAGACAGTGTAAACCCCACCGTAGTAACAGAATCAAATCTCATCCAAAAATTCTTTACAATTGAGGTTCTTTTAAATTTAATGGAACAATTATACATATTCATGTTTCCCCATTAAATTCCATTGTGTTTTTAATCCATTAAAGAGGCCATTGAATGACATATTTTTGAATGAAGCTTCCTGGAACCTTCGTCTAGAAAAATAAACCCCCAATAAAAAATTCATAACTCCAACATACGATGTATAAATGAGATAAAATTTTTATAGGAGATGAAAAAAAAGATGCGGAACAACTTTAATTAATGGAACCCTGCATTCTTATACCATTTATTAGGTAAAAAATTCATAAACTTTAGGATGACCAAAATCTTCCTATAGAAGGAGAGGAGCTCCTACCTCCAAAATCATTCCTTCCCATCCCCACACCATCTGGGTAACCAAGGATAGGAGTAAAAGGACCATTTAGGAATTTTCAGTTATTTATTTTCCTTTTATTTTAGTTTTAATTTCCATTGTAACACATGATTATTTTCAATTAAAGTGTTCCACCTTTCTTTTTCCACCCCTTTTCTCTTCTAATTTCAATCTCATTCTCTCTCTTCCATATTTCCATCATGATATATATTCACTTCACAATGGAAAGTGACTAACCTGAGGTGTGGAATTGGGTGAGGTTTCATGATGTTATTTTTTATTGTGCTTCAAATCAAAATGTTTTATATCTATTTGTAGTGGATTCATGAATATTGCATAGGTGTGGCAGTCGTCAACCATGACATTATTTTCAATTCCATTTATTTTACATGATTAATCATTTTCCCTCCATTATTTTAGGAAAACCATTAATACGGTGGAGTTGAGGTTTTTATAAGAGTTGAAATGACATATAGTGAAGCTGAGTCTTGTTGGAATAAACTTCTCGGTTGAGGTGTTAACCTATTTGACTATTGGATGAGGTGTGGTTTGGTGTGCCAAACGCATGCTAAAATCACATAGTCAATAAATCAAAGAAAAATAATTCCTTAATGAGGTTTCATAAAATGAATTATAAAATTTAATTTAACCAAAAATATATATAATTAACGAACCTTTGATGTCCAACCCTAGGACTGAGACCATTCTTTTTAATCTGCATTTTGTCTATATCTACATTTAGATTTAAATTCTGAATTGTATAATTTTAATTTCATGTTTTCCAAAAACCCTGAAAAACATTATTTTCAATAAATAAACAAGAAAATACAAAAATAATTAGAATAGGTGAATTAGAATCAGTGATTGAACCAACTGAAACACTTCTCAAGTGAGACAACCCTATTTAGCCACAATGCTGCATTAAGAAAATAAATTTTCTTTTTCCACACCCTAAAATAGGCATCCATCAAAACTAGAACCATTTCTATGGGGATATGTAGTTATTTTGATCAAGTTTTCAAAATTAAAATTTTTGTAATATTTTTCTTCATTTTATTTATAAAAAAACTGAAAAAAAATTCTCATGGTGTTTTCAAACGGTCATTTTTTCAATTCAGAGAATGATTACTCATAGGCACAATAACATGAAATAGATTATACCAAAGATGAACTGAAATGAAGGGGGAATCTCTTATGATAATTTTAAAATAGTTTTAAAAAGGACAAGAGACATGGATCTCACCACAAGTTTTGTTGAGCATGATGGAAGAACTTTAAATTGACTTGAAACGATTCAAGGCCAAGAAAGAATTGCCCCCGATTATCACTGGTTCCAATAAAGACATCCAAGAAGTATAATACAAACTCAAGGTGGATGATACTGAATACCCAACTCTATCTAATGATAAAAAACTTCAAGAGGAACTCTCCACTGAATAAAAGATTCAAGTTGAACCACCTTAGGGAGATGATATATTCTTGAACTCACACTCTTTTAATTTTATTGAATATGATTTGAGTATAGCACCCAACTGTTTTTAATTTTCAGGATTGGTGGAATCTTCTTATGCCTTAGAAGATATTTTGGAAAAAGATTCACCTATTTAAGAACACTTAGAGGTCCTTTAAGACATTGAACATCTACTGGATGAGCCCCATCAGGAAGATATTCAAGTTGCTAAGCCTGAGAAAATCAGACAAGAGGTTGAAGCCCCCATGAAGCCAACACTGGAAGATAAGATGGTTGTAAAAGTAGCAACAAAAGAATAGGAGGTTCCATAATTCATTCTACCCCCTCCATGAAATTTTTACCACATTTAAAATGGGGATATCTGGTGTACTATATCCATGGATTCCTACTCAAAAAAAAAATGTAAGCTGGGAAGAACAACATGTGGTGGTTCATGTTAATGAAGCCCAAAACACCATAAAACTTTGGATAAAATATGGTACTACCCACTGGAGGTAATAAAAATTCAGGACCCACTTGGGGTATCATACCAAGATTTATCTTTACATGATTTTTATATTTCAATTTCATTTTTTACGAAGTAGTTTATCATATAGCCCAATCCTCCTTATATTTTTGAGATTTAATGACATGATCATTGTTCTTAAGTGAGTAATTCTCTTTTTTAGGTTCATAAATGGGAAAATAAAGCCTTAAATAGCAGAAGAGAATTACTAAGATTCATGGTAATGGGAGTTTTTTTTAATTTTTAACTTTTTAACTCCATAAATTTTTGTCCAAAACATGTTTTGATCTTTAATGATAAGAATTTCATGCCCACACTTAAATTATTTCATTACATGACTTATCTAGGAGACATGATTTTCTTAGGAATCCTTTTATTACATGTTTTAGATTTCAATTTTAATGATATTGAATGAGTAAAATGGAAAATTGAATGTTTAAATTGAAGCATGGATATTGAAATTATTACTCATGATTTAAGGGAATTAGTTGATTTATGTAAATTAAATTTCCCTACCATTTTTCATTCTTTTAATTTAAAAAATTAATGTGAATTTATTTGTTATTATTAATCATGCCTTGAGAGATTTTCCAATATCATATGTCTCATTACCAAGAGGATTTATAGACCATGCACTTTCTATTTATACTTGAGCATATTTCTTGAGTGACCTTGGGACATGTCACCTGCCAGAACTTGCATTTGAATTTTTCAAATCTATGACTGTAAAAAACCACATTTAAAATTATTGACGCATCTTTTGGAAAGCCCTTATCATTAAGGATCACACTTACATGGATCCTATATTTATCCCAAAGATACCATGAATGAACTGTATAGGGATGATCCATGTTTGAAGCCCTTTTTATCCATTCTTACCCTACTCTTGGTATTTGCATGATATTTCAAAATATTAGTGTGGGGTGAAGGGAATAATGGTGGAAAGAATGTTATACATTGTAAGAAAATAGTGCGGGGGTACCCATTTTGGGAATTGTAAAAGGTTGTGGAATAATTCATTTTAATTCATTTTCCCCCTCTTGAATTAAAAAAATGACAAACAAATGACAAAAAAACCAAAAAAATGAGAGAAATGGGTTGTGATTTGAGAGAACAAAAAATCACCATTTTCAGGACCAATAATATTCATATCATATGTGGTTAGGTGATGAATGTGAGATTTGATCTAATCAAAAATTTTGAAAAAAATAAAAAAATAAAAAATAAAAAAAATTAATAGGGTTCACAAATCATTCATTATGTTTACTTGATCATGACCTTACTTTGAGTTTTGGGGGAAATAGGTGTTGCTACATTGAAGAGGAGAACTTCATTACACTTTTACATTTGATATCATGAATTGTACTTAAGATATTATCCTAATATTTGAGCCTTAATTTTTAAAGAATAAAATCCTACCAACCTTAAGACTTATATCCATTTGGACCTTTAATGCAAGTACTCATTATTTTATGTGCCTTTTATCTTTACAAATTGGGGAAAGTAGTTCTTTTACAAGATTATGGATAAGAATCATGTTCTTATGATATAAGAATAACTCCAATTGAATTTTATCATGATATATGAGAGAAAAGATTTAAAAGTGAGGTAAATCCTAACTTTTCATGTTTGATAATAATGAATTTAGAAGCTTGAAAAAATGAAAGAATAAGTACAATCATTTTTCAAAGGGGAAAAGTAAAATACATGATATGATTATTTCTTTGAAAATTGGAAAATTAAATTGATATTTTATGTGAAATTTTAAAATTTTATTTTAAATTGAAAATTATTTGATTTTATTGCTTTGTAATTTAAATAATGGTAACATTGGTGCCCTCCGATTTTCAATGTTGAGACTTCATGCTTGAGGAAAAGCATGATTTGTGTGGGATAATTGATAGAGATAATATTCTCCACATTTTTTTGAAAAATTTTTAACTATTTTAAACCTCTCAATTTATCAATTTGAGATTATATAAATCAATTTTGGATTTATGATGTGTTTTGAACAAAATGGTGAAAAGTACTTAATTCTGTATTTTTGACAAATTTTTACATCAAGGGTATTTTTGTCATTTCATGAAACATATAATTTCAAATTGAGTGATTATTTTTTTTATAATCCTTATTTTATTTCCTTCAACTTTTTCTTATGAACTAGGGTATTATTTTAGTATCTATAGATTCCTTAAAAAATCAATGAAGTTGAAGAATTTTCCAGGAAGACAGCGTGGACCCCACCACAATAACAGAATCACATCTCATCCTAAACTTCTTAAATTAAGGTTATTAAACATGTAATGGAATAAGGATAAAAAGGAACGTTCCCCTATTTAATTCCATTGAGTTTTAAATCCATTAAGGTTTTCATTGAATGACATATGTTTGCAGGAAGCTTCCTAGAACCTTCATACAGAAAAAGAAACTGACAATAAAAATTCATAACTCCAACATATGGTTGCCAAATTATCTGAAATTTTGATAGAAGATGAGAAATAAAATGGGGAACAATATTCATGAATGGGACCACACATGAATAGTACATTTATTAGGTCCAAAATGCATTGACTTTCCAAAGACAAAAATCTACCTATAAAAGGAGAGGAGCTCCTACCTCTCAAATCATTCCTTCCCATCCCCACACCATCTGGGGCTCCATGGATAGAAGGCCAAGGTACATTTAATAATTTTCATTTATTTCTTTTATTTTTATTGTAGTTTTAATTTCCATTGTAATACATGGTTATTTTCAATTAAAGTGTTCCACCTTTCTTTTTCGATCCCCTTTCTCTTCCAATATCAATCTCAATCTCTCTGTTCCATATTTCCATCCTAATCTCCATTCAATTCACAATGGCAAGTGACTAACCCGGGGCTTGGAATTGGGGTAGGTTTTATGGTGTTATTTTATATTGTGATTCAATTCCAAATTTCTTAGATCTATTTATGGTGGATGCAGGAATATTTCATGGGTGTGGCGGTCATCCACCACGACATTATTTTCAATTCCATTTTTTCCATGATTAATCATTTTCCCTTCATTATTTTAGGAAAACCCTTCATACGGTGAATTTGGGGTTTCTATAAGGGTTGAAACAACATACGGTGGATTTGGGTCTTGTAGGAATAACATTCTCAGTTGAGGTGTTATCCTATTTGACTAATGGAGGAGGTTTGGTTTAGTGTCTTAGATGCTTGATAAAATCACACAATTAGTAAATAATAGAAAAGTAATTCATTAATGAGGTTTCAAAAAATGAATTATAAAATTGGATTTAAACAAAAATATATATAATGAATGAACCTATGATGTCCAACCCTAGGACTGGGACCTTTCTTTTTAATCTTCATTTTGTCGGCATCTACATTTAGATTTAAATTGTGCATTACATAATTTTAATTTCATCATTTCCAAAAACCATGGAAGAATTTTTTTTTAATAAATAAAAAAGAAAATCCAAAAAAGATTATAATAGGTGATTTAGAATCAGTGATTGAACCTACTACAATGCTCCTCATGTGAGACGACTCTGGTTGGACACCGTGTTGCAATAGGAAAATAAATTTTCTTTTTCCACTCCCAAAGATTGGCGTGCATCAATGACCATTGTAAGATAAATTTTACACCTAATAAACTAAAAATCTCAATAAACCATGTAAATATTATTAAGTGACAACATATTTATTTCAATATACCATGACTTTCCTTTATGAAGTTGATCTAGGACTTAGCCAAAATTCTTGACATGGGGATCAAAATCCAAAATTTCTAAAAGGGGTGATATTGATCTAAAATTAAAATCAAAATAATTCATATATTTACCCAAATAAATTAATAAATCTATTAATATAACACATGTATACCATCAATCTGAATATTAATTTGGGGATCATAGAAATAATACATGAAAGGTGATGGAAGATTCAAGAGCCCAACTGAATCCATCCTGACTCTCAAAGATGTACACATGCCATCAATCTGAGGAAACATGCACCTCACTGCTTGGATCACTAAAATAAAGTAGAAGTAGAAAGATGATTATGGATATAAAATATTTCTCTCTCCTTATATTATAAAGGATTTAACTTCTACCAATTTTAGTGATAGATTAAAACCTCAGCCTTTTGCCTCTTCTCACCTAGCATAGGGATTCTTATACATTATGTGTTTTTAATTAAAATTAATTCAGCATTTTTTTTATTTTTTTATTCTTATATTCAACTATTTACTCATGTTTAAACATATTATTAATAATGGTGATTCTAAATATCTCATATACAATGAGAGGGTAACCAAAGAATCATCCACTAAACGAAAACTACTGAACCAAAGGCCATGCACCTAATTGTTTCTTTCTATTTTATTTCAAGGATTTTAGGTGAGTATGAGTCTATGGTGATTATTATACCTCACATAAATTAATTTAATATTTTTATTCACACTTCTGAAACCATTCCCACTCCATCCATCATATTACTAATAAATAATTAGATATGTGGTTTAGATATTGTATGGACTCATGATTGTGTTCTATTTGAGAGAGTGGTGGGATGATCACTTAGGGATATTTACTTAAGTGAGATGTACATTCTCATCATCAATATTGTGAGTTTGTGCATAACCATTTGGAATATTTATAGAATATAATTAAATATTAAGGCTATGAGACAATGAAGTATCACAATAATTGAATATAAGGGTGTCTCTTTTCTTTCATTGCATTTATTTTTTCTTGTATTCAAAATTTTATACCAATTTAAATAATCACCCCATGTATCTTACTTTAAAAGTAGTAGAAAAAACCATTAATAAAGTTCTTGTGGAGTGAATCTCCAGTCCCAACTCTTTGAGAGACAACCTTAGTTATCCGCTAGGCTACATTCCAGGAGTTTTTGAAATTTTATATGCAATTCCCATAAAAAAATTCACATAATTATGATAAAATTATGTAGTTCATCAAGGGAATGATACTCTCTATCTTATAATTATATGATTTTAGTATCAAACCTTTCTAGTAAATTTCTCACCAAATTATTCATAATGTCAGAGCCTTTTATATTTTCTCCATATCTCTTAATATTGTTGACGAATGTATTGACTCTTGTAAATTAACCATTTATATTTTTAGCTTCAGAAATCTTGGAATCTAAAAATTTTATTATACATATTTTAAAAATACATTATTTATATTTTAAATTTACTTAATAATTACTTTCATGTTTTTACCATACTTCTTTATTAGTTTAAATTCCCATTACATTAGTGAAAATATTCTTTGAAAGTGATATATGGATCACATTTCATGATTTTCCATCAACTTTGAGATTATTTTTTTAAATAATGACATAAAAATTATATTTAAATGGGGTTGAATCCCACTATAGAAATATCCAACACTTTAAGGATGATATAAAAATGGTACGAGAGCATACAATTTTTCTATTTATGAAAATTATTTCCATAAAAGGCGAGTACACCACTACTATTCACTAAGCTGATATTATCCATTTTACACTATAAAAGGATCTAACAGGGAAAACTATGTGATTTGATATTGATACACTCTAGACCAACAATTTTGGATTTGGTG
The DNA here is from genome assembly GCA_963277665.1 of Viscum album. Classification (NCBI taxonomy): domain Eukaryota; kingdom Viridiplantae; phylum Streptophyta; class Magnoliopsida; order Santalales; family Viscaceae; genus Viscum; species Viscum album. The sequence goes on from OY728136.1 coordinate 1,997,997,642, forward strand.
TTAAAAATACATACCTTTTAATACATCACATGAATTATAACTAACTCCCAAGATCAAAAGTTTGGTGTATTTGGGAAATTGGTATATATCCATCTAAACATATTTTATGATAAACATTTCTTCCAAAAATATTCTCCACACATGTAATTATCTTATACATATCCCTTTTATTGAAAATAATAGGGAAATGGGGAATATAATAAAGGGTGAGATATAAAGAAAAATAAGGGAATAATCAAGAATATTATGACCAAAATCAATACATGTGAGTCTAGAAGCATTTCAAGTTAATATAAAATGGAGAGAATAATATACATAAATATTAAAGCATAACTTTATAAGATGATATAATAAGATCAAGGAATTATATGAATGTAGAAATAATATAAATGTGACATCACATGCATAAGTAAAGGCTAATCACTAAGTTATCATAACATAACATGCTTAGGTTAACCACCCATGCACCGTACATGGTATCTCATGAGATGAAAAAAATTATCCAATACATTTGAGGACCATCAGGGTTCAACCTTAACTTTATTAACACGTACATGTGTTCAAAATTAGGAAAAAAACAAAAAAAATCAATAATCATAACATGAATCCATGAAAAATAAATGGGCATCTAAGGGAACAAAAAACTCTCAAGGTAAATACCTTTCAATAAAGACAATTAATAATGAGGTATTTACACTTTATAGAGTAAATGGTATAAAATTTAGTCAATAATTTCCATAGTCAATGGATGAATGGGTATATAGGCGAACAACCTTAAAATGGAAGAAGTCTACATGGGTATCCATAAGAGAAAGGCTTTGGAAGAAATGTTATGCATAACTGATGATAGGTAAGTCAAGGATAATGATAGATCATTACTCACTCAGATATTTATTTTTCATCAAAAAAACAAACACATATGAATAGGGGTATAAAAGAGAAACTTAAATCCAAGGGAAATATGGAGAGTTATGGAGAAAATAATCATTATTTATAAAATTAGTTTGAAAGAATTTAACGACCCTGACCCTAGTATCCTGGAGCTGGTGTCTTCTTTATTATATTGGCATAGATACAAAGGCTCAAATCCAGAAGGACTGATCAGTTTATCCATTTTGGAGAACTGGATACATAAATGATACTGATTTTAAAATTTTAATATAAAATAAAATATAATATATAACAAAATAAAATTAACTTTATCATGGAAAACTCATTCAATGATCACTTCTTTATATCTTGGGGAAAAGAAAAAAATAAGGATGAGCTCAAATGATCAGTAAGGGTTACATAAAATAGAATATATCATGAATTGATAAATAATAATAAATATGTAAAGGTAAATAAATTAACAAAAAATCCATTTAAATAATTATACTACATGAATAGATAAGGCATAATCAATATGTAAAGGTAAATAATTGAAAACACATGCCATTTAATCAGTTAAATGAGAATGAAAATGCATTCAGATATAATATAATTGTGAAAATATCAGGGATAATAATAAATAAATTCTTAATGATGGAAATGTTTAATTATTATATTACATGATATCCGGAATCATGATACCTTTATTATCATGACCTTTCACAATATAGTTTAAATACTACTGGTAGAAACTCGATTAATTTGGACAACTTATTTGTCTCTTGAGATCTACCGATGCATCAAGTAGATATAATTTACCAGGAACCACCAATTATTATAGGTCCATATCATTCCTCACATATATAATGATTGATTTAATCAACTAATCAATATGAATTATCTTACAATATCCATATTGGGTAAAGGATACACATTTATCAATATTTCCCCAGTTAATCAAATAACTGTCAAAGTAAAAACTATATGTAAAAATGGTATATGGTTTAAGAAATAATCATAAAAATTAAATAGTAACATGTATATTTAAGATAAATTTAATGTAAAATGATAAACGATCATAATAAATTGATTGTTTCAGGATAAAGTTAATAATCACAATAGAAGGTGAGGTTGTAAAATAACTTTTATCATTTGTTAATTTTCAATTCAAATCCCCTTGGATGAAATAATTCAATTTGAAAATTAAAATACCATGAATTAGGAATGAATAATGATATTACATTTCAAATGAGTTTTATATATCCCATAAAAAAGAAATTAGGTGCATAACATTGCAATATTCCCCAATGAAGGGAAATTGAGACAAAGTCACTTACCTCACATTTCCCTTTAGTTGAGCGTGTAATAACCTCATGTATAATGGGTTTATGCATGTAATTAATTTATTATAGAACCATAATAACATTTATAATATCATATATTATCCTCTTATAAAATTTACCACCTATTTTTTAACAATATTTCATTATTTTCACTGTTTCGGGTGTTAATCACCTTGTTTTCCCACTCATGCTTTGTTATGAAAGTTTCGGTTCCTGTTGACATTATATAGTTCCATAAAATTAATAATAGTAATAATGAAATAATTATCATATTTATAAATCAATTATACTTTTAAAACTAATCATGAAATATGTATTTGAGAAATGAAGTATGTTATGATCCTAGAGACAACATGTCGTACGTACACATGAGTAACATTTCTATTTTTCAATGATCATTACGGAAGGATTTAAGTAATATATTAAGTTTAAATAATTATTATAAAATCATAAATACCATATTTTTTTTAAATATACTTATATATATCATCAACATGGTGTGGTGATGAAAATATAGTCATATTACTACGTGAAGGGTTTAGTCCACATGTACATGATTGATGTTATCATTTTTTAGTGTAAGAAAGAAAATGATTTATATTATATTTTCAGAATGATATATATTTCAATAATATCATAATTATGTCAGTTATATCAAAACATAATCATTAAATTTATCCTTAACACCTTCCATGTTAATCGTTAGTGAAAGACGAATCACATCGCTTCGCGAGGTGGTTGTCCACCGTACACACGAGCAACATTATTATATCCACAAAAAAATGGAAAGTAACAATTTTATAAATGATATAATGACTAAAAAGTTATAATTATTTTATAAATATCATATATATTCTTTATATCCATCATCATACCCAACCGTGAGAGGTGTCAATGGAAAAATGAATGACATTGCTCTGCGAGGCGGTTACCCTCTACACAAACGAATGATGATTCCATAACCCATTTGATGTAAGTGGAGAGGGTTGTAGGTCATGAAATTTAAATAAAAACATCTAAGTATATAGAAGATAATGAGTTTATTATATCATCATGGTTTAATAATAATTTAAGGTGCTGGAGAAAGAAATAAAATAATGACACTCATTGAATAACTTTACCTCTTCTTCAGATAACTTTATTAGATTAACACCAAAATACTTCATAGGTAGGATTTATGACCAAAATAAGAATTATAGGATAAAATGATTGATTTTGGGAATTTATATGGGTAGATAGGGTCTGGAACAAAAGGTTTTTAAGGAGTGAATAAGAGAGGATATGGGGTGACCATATATAAGTGAGGTGAGTGGAATACTTGTAAATTTTGAAAGAAAAAGGTGTATCCATGTTTTTCACATGAAAAGGGTCCAAAATACATTATTATAGAGGCTTAGAAATTATAGTGAATAAATAAATCCATAAAATATATTTTAGACAAGTATTTAGTTCATTTTAACACTTATATTTTTAGTTTAACCCATGGTAAATCCATTTTTACCTTAACTGCGGTAATTAATTCTTATTGTTTTTACTATTCATTTTGGTAAAAAAATAATGTGAAATTATTATAAAATATAAATTATTATGATTGAAAATATTTAATAAATTTTTTCAAATTAAATTCAAATAATTGAAAAAATTTAATTTAAAATTAATCTCACAGTCACGATGAGAAAACATGTTTTTAAAGAGAAAATGTTCAAAAGTTTGAAAAGTTTTTATATCAAAATTAAATATGAAAATGATTAAAATGGATTAAATTGAATTAATTGAATAAATTTAACTAATTATACAATAAAAATAATTCAAATTATAATTTAACATTATAAATTATTTAAACCAAGAGGCAGTTTTCAATTAAAATCAGTATTTTTCACTATTCATCAAAAAAATGAAACTTTTCAAAAAAACCCCAAAAATTAATCCTAAGATAATTTTGGTGTTATGATTTAAAACATTATGCCTATTATGTAAAATAAATTTTATAAAATTGGTAAAAATAAATTTTGAAATTATCTGTATAGAGCACAATTAAACTGTCTTTTAGAAAAATATAGTTTTTTTGAAAGCATTTCATTTTCTTTTAATTGATTCTTATTTTATTTACAATCAGTACATAACCAATGAATTTTTTTACAAGTTTAAACCATATATTTTTTATAATTTAGTTATTACTATTCATACCCTCTAATTTAACGACGAGGTTATAACGATATACTATATTATAGTTCACTTTGACTCTGGGTTGCGTGTTCTGTAAACCATCAAAGAGGTTAAATTTTAAAAAAAATATTTCATAGGTTTTTTTTAATCTTGGTGTTGTGTGTCACATATTATATCAAATAAAATTTTATTATTTTATAATTTTGGGGTTTTATATTCTCTCCACCTTAAATAAATTGTATCCTCGCAATTCAAACTTGATCTTAGTAATAAATGGTTTGAAATTTGAAAATTATTTTGTTAAAAACCCACATCATTAAAAGATTTAACAAAAAATACTCTTAATAAGAGAGAAATAGAATTAAAAATTTCATATGAAATAACACATATTTGTTTTAAAAAAATTATAACATAGGTGGGAAGTGAAAACATAGACATAGAAGAGAAAACTAACACCTGAATACTGATGGAGAGTTTTAGAGAATATGGTTAGGATGAAGTTAAAGACCATAAATATATAAACCAAATACATGTGAAGAAGTTTATTGATATAATCAAAAATGATGATAATATGATAACATTTTTGTTTCAAGATCTTTTTCCTAGAGTTATTTAATTATTTTAATCTCTAAGAATATAATGAAATATACTTACTTTATATATTATTATTTCATAAGCACAATTTCATCCTTTGGTTGTGCTTCGATCAATTTCTAATTCATTACTTACTCCAATAAAAGAGTATCTAAAAATAAAATTTTTATGTTTGAAGCACTAAAATACACTTTTAACGAATATTAAGAACCATTATATAATGATAATAAATTTCTTTGATCTCTAGTTGTTATTATAAAAAAATAGTTAGTACCGGTTATCCAAAAATACATAAATCATCATATAGTGAATTAATACATTAATATCTAAAACATCATCCAATGTTTAACCTAATCGATTTTATAAATTGTTAACCTTATGAACCTTCAAAAATATTAAGATTCCAAAATTTATAAATGAGGTTACAAAATCATTAATCCCTCAAATAATATGAAGTATCTCTTAATAGTCATATACAAAACATATGAATACCTTTATAATTCATTCTCCTGAAACATGGAAATAATATGAATTACTATAAAAACTCATTTAAAGAATTCGTTCTTACTTATTACATAAAAAATAGATTATTGTATATATTCCTTAAATCCAAAAATTCTGTTAAGTCTATCAATGATAGAATAAACCACATTTTCAACAAATCATTAATCAATTCCAAGGTAGTCAATAATATCCAATTTACTTTATCCATATCAAATATCTATTTATCCCAACATCATTATCTCAACATCAGGAATATATTGTGGGTTATATTTCCTTAAATCATGTGTTTTCCAAGAATTTTAAATTTCCTTTGAATCAATTTTCATGGTTATTTATATCGTTCCATAGATGACTTTAAATCCTTAATAAAAAAGTACCATAATAAAATATTTATACATTTCATAATTCTTATAAATAGGATATCATTTATAAAATAATCAAATAACACAATTCTTGAATCCAAACACAAGAACATTAATCATTCCACTTAGGTTATATCAATAACATAAGACTAACTTTGACCCCTTAGCCTTTTCTAAGGTATATTCCCTTGATATTAGGGGAAATCATTTGAGTAGTGCCCCATATTTTTATAGTGGAATCATGGCACATTATAAATTTATTTCTTGAACTTTTGATCATGAGCATAGAAGAATTTATCTCTACACTTGTATAAAACTCCCATTCCCTTCATGAAAGTACTATGGTGTTTCTTTCCACAATTATTACATATGGGAAAATCATTCTTTCCCTTTTTCCTTTTATATATATTTTATTTACTTTCCTCTTCTCCTCTCTCTTCCCTTTAAATCCATTAGAATTGTAGAATTATTTCTCTATCTTAAAAGCATATAGAATTATTTCATAATATGAGGAAAAGGTTTGAGAGACCAATTACCTCTGGAGACTTGGATTAATACCTTCAAAGAAATGGTCAATCATGCACTCTATGTTATGTATGTAATCTGTAGCATACCTAGATAACATTGTAAAGTTATCTTCATACTATATAACATTTTATTCTTCATTTTTATTTATACTAAGTAAATTTCACTTCCTCTCAGTTCATTTTCCTTGAGGGAAAAACTTTTTTGAATAATATATCCTTAAAATATTTCTATTCTATGAGTTCAATTTCCTTTTTCTCATTAGTATTATGGATCAATGATCACTATTCATCAACTTCACATTTGAGAAAATACACTAAAAGTGTAACATTTTCCTTTTAACCAGATCCCAAGTCCATAAATATCTTTTCCAAAGACTTAATCCCCTATTAGACTACTATTGTATTATTATTCCCACTAAATTATGGGAGATTTTGTCACATAAATAGATATAAAATAGGAAAATATCACCATAGAATAGGTTGAACCATCTGGGAATGGTTATTTTTTATAACCTAATTATGTTTTCCTAATATATCCATAATTTTTCAATTATAATGACATCTATATTAGCTTGCTCAAAATGGAAATCACTACATTGACCATGAGTATCCACACCCTTATTCATTCTAGGAACCACTTCTAAACAATGAAATATACTATATTAGATTATAAAATTATTAATTTTAAATCATAATGTATGATTATAAATATGGTGTAACACTTATCGTAAATTAAAATTTATGCATTGTTAATATCATAATTATAAACTTGGTTTATTTGGGTATATCTTCATTTTCAAATCCTTCATAAATGGTTTATAAAGAAAATGTGAGTTATCCCAACCATATATCCTAGGAGTTTCGAACTAGTTGCATAGTAAGGACCTTTTTTATGAACTCGATGATGAATTATTCAAGCCCAATTAACCCTTTTGAGAGTTATTACGACAAGGAACCTCTATTCTAAAACCACATCTACTGGTAGTATCAAGATAGGGATGTATTTCTAGAAAAAACAACATAATACCTTCCTTACCAAAACTTTAAGATGTTATTCTATTCTGATCCTCAACGTCTATCATAGGTTTATATTCCCCAATATTTTTTTCTTAATCCAATGTCTAGTTTTTATACTAAACTTTCTCTGATACTGACTGAAATGACCCCAACCCCAGTAGCCTAGTGCCAGTGTCAGTTTTATTAAATTTTCATAGATATAAAGGGTCAAATCCCAAAGGACTAATCAGTTTAGTAGTTTTGGAGAACTAGATATATACATGATACCCATTTAACATTGGGAATAGAAAATAAAACATAATACATAACCAAAGAAAATGAACTTCATCCTTGAAAAATCATTCAAATATCACTTCTTCATATCCCTGGGGAAGGAAAATAAAATAAGGGTGAGCTAAAATGCTCAGTAAGGGTTACATAGAGTGGAAAATATAATGAATAAATAAATAATAATCAATATTTAAAGGTAGATAACTGAACATACATTCTATTAAAATAACTTGAATTCATGAATATATAAGGAGTAATCAATATAAAACGAAAAATAACTGAAAACACATGTCATTTAATCAATAAAAAAAGAATGAAAATACATCAAGAGATAATATAATTATAAAAATATCATTGATAATAAAAACTAAATTCTTATTTAATGAAATGATTAATTATTTGACTCCATGATCTTAAGAATTAGATTTACTCTACTATCAAGACCTTTCACAAGACTCTTTAAATACTATAGGTAGAAATCCATTTAATTTTGTCAACATATTTGTCTCATGAGACCTACTGATTCATCAAGGGGATATATTATACTAGGATCCACATGTCACTGTAGGTCCAAAGAATTCCTCACATATCAGTTTATCTATTTAATCCATTAATCAATATGCATTATAATCAAATATTCATATTGAGTAAAGGATACTGATTTATCAATATCTCTATGGTTAATCAAACAACTTTCAAAGTAAACACCATATGTAAAAATGGTACACAGTTTAGTAAATATCTATATATATTATAAAATAATATAGATATTTAATATAAATGTAACTTACAATTAAAAATTATCACAATAAATTGATTGTTTGAAGAGAAAGTTAACAATCACAATAGAAGGAGAGATTATACAATAAATTTTACCACTTGGTAATTTTCAAGTCAAATAACCTTATATGAAATAACTCAAATGAAAAATTTAAATACCATTAAGTATGAATGAATAATTATATTAAATTTTAAAGGGTAATTATATACACTATATAAAATAAATTATGTGCATAACATTACAATATGCCCCAATAAAGGGAAATTAAGACGAAGTCCCTTACCTAACGTTTACCTTTAGTTGAACATGATTTAATCTCATGTATAATGGTTTTAATAATGTTATTAATTTATAATATAAGAATAATAATATTTTTAATATCATATCTTATCATCTAAGATAACATTTTACCACCCATTTGTTAATAATATTTCATTATTTTCCTTCTTTCAGGTGTTGATCACCTTATTTTTTCATTCATTATTTGTTATGAAAGTTCTGGTTCTTGTGAATATTATATAGTCACATAAAGTCCATAATATTAATAATGAAATAATTATCCTATTTATACATTAATTATAATTTTTAAACCAATAATTAAATATGGTTTTTGATAAATTAAGTACATTACGATCATGGAGATTGTTGGCCACACATACCCATGAGTAACATTTCCATTTTTAAATGATCATTATGAAAAGTGGTAAGTAATATTATATATTTAAAAAATTATTATAATATTTTAAATACCATATTATTTACTTAAATATATTTATATATATCATCCATGTGGTGTGGTCATGAAAAGAGAGTCACATCGCTTTGTGGAGGCTGTAGTCCACACATACATGAATGTTATTATAATTTTTCTATGTAAGAAAGAAAATGATATATATTATATTTTAAGAGTGATAAATATTTCATGAATATAATAATTATGTCATTTATATCACATATAATCATTAAATTTATCCTTATCACCTTCCATGTGAAGCATTAGTGAAAGACTAATCACATCGCTTCGGGAGGCTGTAGTCCTCCATACACATGAGTGACGTTATCGTATCCCTTAAGGAATGAAAATTAAAAAGTTATATATTATATAATGAATCAATAGGTACTATTAGGTTATAAATATAATATATACTTTATATCCATCATCATAACCAAATAAGATAGGTGGTAATGGAAAAATGAATAACATCGATTCACGAGGCGGTAGTCCACCGTACACACGGATGATGACTTTGTAACCCATTTAATGTAAGTGGAGATGGTTATAGGACATGAAATTAAAACATAAACAGATAATTATTTGGAATATAATGAGTTTATTATATTATTAGGGTTTAATAATAATTGAAGGAGGTGGATAAAGAAATAAAACAATGATTCTCGTTGAATAATGTTAGCTCTTCCTCAGGTAACTTCCTTAGGTTTACACCAAAAGCCTTCATAGGATGGACTTATGACCAAAATAAGGTTCCTAGGATAAGGGTATGGAATTTTGGAAGTTATTTTTGAAGATATTTTCTTAACCAAAAGGTTTTGAAGGTGTGATGAAGAGAGAAGAGTGGGTGGCCTTTTTATAAGTGTGGTGAATGGAACACTTCTAATTTTTGGAAATAAAAAGGTATACCCATGTTTTTCACATGAAAAAGAGGTATAAAATAGAATATTATATATCCTTATACATTATAGGATCAAAATATGTCTATAAAAAATATTTTAGGCAAGTTTTTATGTCGTTTTATCACTTATATTTTTAGTTTAACCCTCAGTAAATAATTTTTTACCTTAACCACAATAATTATTTTTACTGTATTCACTATTCATTTTGGTCAAAATTATGTAGAAATTATTAAAAAATATAAATTATTCTGATTAAAAATATGGAATAAATTTTTCTAAATTCCATTCACATAAGTGAAAAAATATAATTTAAAAATAATCCCACAATCGCGATGAGAAAGCGGGTTTTAAAAGAGAAAATGTTCAAATATTTACGAAGTTTTTATATCAAAATTAATTAATAGAATGATTAAAATGACCCAAATTATATTAATTAATATAAAATTGAACTATTTATACTTTAAAACCAATTAAAAATATAATTTAGCATTATAAATCTTTTAAACGAATATGCATTTTTCAATTAAAATTCATTATTTTTCACTATTCATAAAAAATGAAACTTTTTATAAAAATCTCAAAAATTCACCCCAATATAATTTGCGTATTAAAATGTGAAAAATTAATTTTATTTTTTAAAATAGATTTTCTAATATTGGTACAAATTAATTTTAAATTATGTGTGCAAAGCACAACGTAATCTTCTTTTAGAAAGAAATATAGTTTTTCAGAACATATTTCATTTTATTTTAAGTAATTATTATTTTATTTATAATAAATAGATAAAAAATGTGTTTTTTAAATATAAAAACCATATAATTTTCATAATTTATTTAGTACTATTTATACCTGCTAATTTAATAGATAGGTTATAACAGTATACTATATTATAGTTTATTTAGGATCGAGGATGCGTGTTTCACAAGATATCAAAAAGATTAAATTTAAAGAAATATATTTCATGGGTTGTTTTATTCTTGGTTTTATGTGTCATGTACTCTATAGAATAAATTTTTTTATTTTCGAATTTCAAGGTGTTATAAAGACCCCATTTTAATGGATTATGTGGCTATAAAGGTGAATATCCAACAATCAACTTTAGAAAATATAGAATATTCATAATGTTGTGGGTAATACACAAATTAGATAAATTTAATCATGTATTAGTGGAGGATTATTTAATGGAATAGGGAAATAATTTTAGAGTGTGTCTTAATCCATATATTCAAATCCTTCATTATGTCATGTAAAGAGAAAGTGAATTATCCCAAGCATATCCTCCAGAAGTGTCAAAACAGATATGCAGTTAAGACTCTTTATCGTGTACTAGGTTATGATTGAGATAATACATAATTTTATATTTTTGGGGTTAATAACCCAAGGAAAATCTATTATAGACCTTTCAACAACTTGTTTATATCCTGAAAAATATTTCATTTCTAAGAAAACTACACACACTTAACTTTATAAAAAATTTAGGATGTTTTTATGGATATGAGAATGTACGATAATTATAACAATATATGGTACAAAGAGAGGGAGTGGTGGTATCTCAATAATAATAAAATAATGAAATTATAAAATTAATAATAATGATATTTCCTATTAAAATGAAAAAGGAATTTAAAATGCTCATAAAAATAAGTGTAGGAGGGGTTAGGAATCGTTACTTAGGTATAGTAACGACTTAGGAAAATTAAATAATGATATTGAATAAATAAACTACCATTAATAATAAAAATCATGGTACTCATAAAACAATAATTTTCACTTTTTCACTAAAAAACAAATTTTTCAGAAAAATTACAAAAGATAACAATACTATAATTTTGATGTGATGAGTCCAAAAAAAATATGGTTTATTAAAAATAATTCTCTATCTTTTTGAAAATTTAAAATACTTTTTAATTTTAAAATCAAGTATTCAATGCATAAAATTCAAAAACTCTACTTTTAGAAAGGCCAATTTCATTAGAGATAGGTTCGTATCAATGTTACTATTGAATGTTTGTTATAGATTATATTACTATAAAATTATTTTATGTATTTTATGAAATTATTCTTCAAATTAAGTGGAATTTATTTATCTAAATATGTAATCAAGAATTTTTTAGTATACCAAGCTTTATATTTTCTAATTACAAGTCTACATCAATAACTATTTTAATTTTATAAAATCTATATTATAAAAACATTATAATAATTTTTTTTGATAATAATAAAATATTATCTACGTAAGAATAACAAATATTTAATAATTATTTATTATTATTAAACATGTTAATTATCATATTTAAATATAATTTCACAGAGTAATAAAACACATAACTAAATTTGATAAATTTCATTTAGAAATTAAATGACCCAAAATATAATTAATAGTACATGATAAATTATTATTTCATTTTAAAAATATTTTTAACCAAAATATTTTATTGACATAACTATCAAAAAATAAAATAAAACTATCAATATAATTAATATAGTTATCAAATGAAACTATATATGAAAAAATAATCATAAATATAGTAACAATGATACACACACATATATAAAAAGTATGAAATATAGAAAAAGGAAAAAGTGTAGGATCATGGTAGGTATTGTGCCCTTGTCACCCTTTGGTCAAGATTTTGAGCCCCATGGGCTCACGGAATGTGATGGGTTGTCGGTCGATCTATGATCCATAATTTTTCTAAAACCATTTTAAAAAATAAATTTCCTCAATACCTGAAAAATATATAGATGAATAACTTAGGTGATAAATATTTTTATAAATATTTGGTTTTTTAAAATAAAGAAATTAATTATCATTTATCATTTCTATTTATAAAATAAAATTCATAAAAATATTCATTGAGAATCTAGGATGTTACATTCTTCTCCATTAAAAAAATACATCCTCAAAATTTTACTCGTTGATAAACCATTATTAAACCTAAATATTACTCAGATTTTATCTATATAAAGGAAACATTATAAAAACCTAGGATATGTTAATCCTCTGTGGTTATAAAATTTTAAACTAGTTATTTATTGAAATAGGTTATCTATCAAATAAATATACCCAAATATTCTAAACCCTAATTCATAAAAATAACAAACTATGCTCTAATACCAACTGAGATGCCCCAAACTCACACTTCCAGATCTATTACCAAACATACATACTTTTTAATTCATTAAATGAAATAAAAATAACTGCTAATATCAAAATTTCAGTGTCATTCAGAACTAGGTACATATCTACCAAAACTCATATTACAATACACATGTCTTCCACAAGAATTCTCCTAACATGTAATTTCTTATAAATATAACATTGATTATAAATCCTAGGTAAATTAAGAAACATAAGAAAGGGTGATCTATAAATCCCAATAATAGAATAATCAAGCATAACATGATGAAAATAAATACATGCGAGTCGATGATATATCATGATAATATAATAAGGTGAGAATCATATACATAAAAATTGAAGCATAACACGAGTAGATGATATCATAAGATCAAGGCATCATAAGAATTTGGTAATAATATAAATGTGACATAATAAACATATGTTTAGGTTAAACAATAAAAAATCATAACATAGGGTCTTAGGCTAACCATTTGTGCACTATATATGGTATCTCATGAGATAAAAACATTACCCAATGCATTGGAGCGCTATTAGGGTACACCCTCCACTTTCCTAATATATACTTGAATATGTGTGGTATATGAGGAAAACCTATATAAATCCATTAATAATCATGAAATAACCCCATGTAAAATAAACAGGTATCCAAATAAGTTAAGCATATCTATCAGTAAATACCATTTAATCAAGATAAAAAATTATTAGATATTTACATAGTATAAAATAAATGGTATATGAATTAGTCAATAATTTCCCTAGAAAATATATGAATGGGTGTATAGGTAAAAAAAATTCTAATAAAAGAATCATACAAGTGTATCCACAAGGGAAAGACAATAGAAGAAAAGTTATTCCTAACTGATGATAAAGAAAGAAAAAGGTAGTGATAGACTATTAACCACTTATAAATTTATATTCCACCACAAAAAATTCACATAGGAAAAAGGGAATGAAGAATAAAAGTAAATCCAAGTGAAATATTGAGAGTGATTGTGAACATAATCATTGGTTATTAATTTATAATTAAAGAACCCATTTCAATGGATTAATGTGGCTATCTTAGTGAATATCCAACAATAAAATTTAATCAAATGCAATAAAGTAGTAGTGAAGGGTACTTTCATGGAATACTTATATCAATTACAAGTTAATCTCAATCCAAATATTACAATTCTTCATTATAGTTCTCAAAGAGCATGTGAATTATCCAAAGCATATCCCTCAGGAGTGTCAAAATTTGTGGGCAGTTAGGTCTCTTTTTTATAAACCAAGAAATGATTGTGTTGATAAAAAAATGTCCCTTTTAGATGTTACTAACCCTAGGTACACTTGCACCATAGAATACATCAACTTGTTTGTATCCATATAGTGATGTCATTTCTTGGAAAACCACATACACTTTACCAGAAATTTAGGATGGTTTTATGGATACAAAAAAGTTTGAGCATTATAAAATATTATGGTTTAATGAGAGGTAATGGAGGCCTATCATTGATAATAAAACAATAAAATTATAAAAAATAATCATAATAATATTTTCCATTGAAATGAAAATTAATTTAAAAGGATCAGAAAAATTAGGGTAGAAGAGGTTTTGAAACCTTACATTGACATAATAATAACTAAGTTAATGGTTATAAATAATGGGATTAAGAAAAATTTCACTAGAAATAAAACAAATTTAAAATAATATCATGGTATAAAAACATGTTAGTATATGAATAATAATTTTAAAATAAATTATAAAAAAATTATTGTACTTGAAAAGAAAAGGGGAGGATTGGGGAATCCATTACATTTATAGGGATTGATAGAGACACCTTAAAACCATAGAACCAACCTAGTGATAATCTTTAGAGGGGGAATAAAATGGGATATTTTTCTTAATGGATTCAGATTATAGAGTGAGAGGAGAATGGGTGGGTATTCATAATTGAGGCGGGAGGTATTAAAGGGTTAAAGTATTGATTATTTTAATATTTAAGCCAAACAATTGTGGTTGAAATTAATTAAAAGAAATTTATTAGTTAATTAATTAAAACAATAGGTTTATTTGACCATTTAATCTTGATAAAATTGAACGTAACCTTTCTACCTCCTCATTTGATGCATAAAATCTAAAATAATTTTTATTAATGAAAAATCTAATTAAACTTTCATAATTTTAAGTATAAATTTATAAATTCAAATTAATATGTCTAAATTCATTATTATACTCCTTAAATTATTTTTTTATTGAAGAATATATTTCCTAAATTTTTATTTAATTCTTACATCATAATGATATCATAAAAATCGTGGTACCATTAAAACCGTTATTTTTTGTTTTTTCACTAAAAAATAAACATTATCAGAAAAATAAAAAAAATCCACCCTAAGATAACTTTTATATTTTGATTCCCAAAATAAAATATATGTATTTAAAATAATTATCCATCTTTTCTAAATTTAAAAATAATTGTGTATTTCAAAATTGAGTATTTAGTGTGAAAAATTTAAAAAATTTACTTTTATAAAATCTAATTTCATTATGTGATAGGTTTTTATCCATGTTACTATTTAATGTTTTTTTATAAATTATATTATAATAAAAAAAATTTATTCATTTTATGAAATCATTTTTCTAAATAAGTAGAATTTATTATCTATATATGTAATCAAGAAAATGGAGTCGATGATGGTATACGACGACTGGTTGGTTATGTGTGGCCGATGGTGACATTGGGCATGGATTCTTTTTTGTATTGACGTGAAGGATATTTCGGTGTTTGGATGGAGATGTGATGATAGTGATGAACCATAGATCGATTCAGTTTGATTTCTTTTTTGGATTTTAAATTTGAAAACTTTCAGGGGGGATTTTGGAATATGTTTTGGGCAGCATCTGAGGCACCAATTTGGAAATTGGTTTTATTTTTAATTTTTTGTTTGAAAGCAATTAGTACACCACATGGATCATCTTCATATGAGGATTAGAGCAGGAATCATTCACTGAAGCAATTCCATTAAAATTTGAATGTTTGATAGGGTATGTCTCTTCAATTAGTATCTAGCCCGTGCACCTGTACGGGACAACTAGCCTATCAGTCATGCAAAGGTGGAGGCTTGACATCATGATGTAATCACTGGGGAGGTGCAGTTCCTATAGTCTTGATCTATATTAAATTCTTTTATGATTCTATTTGGATGTATTGTAGGACTCTTTTGGTTACTCACTTTTTCCTCAAAATTGTTTTGATAATTAAAAAGTTAAGTTTCAGTAAATAAATAAGTATTTACATAAAAATAATACATATTTTATAATTTTTATTATTATGAAATATTTTACTTATTTTATTTAAATAGAAATTTTTAGAGTAATAAAACATGTAACCAAATTTGATAAAAACAATTTATAAATTTAATGAACAAAAATGGAATTTAAAATGTATGATAATTTATTCTTTTTGTGTAAAAATAATATTTTACCATTTTATTTTAATTACTTAATTATTTTGTAAATAAAACTATTAAAATTTTAATGTAGTTATAAAATGAAACTATATATGTAAAAATAATACAAAATATAGTAATATTTATATATGAATATATATATATATATATATATAAAGTATGGAATTTGGAATAAGGAAAACACATAGGCCACTAGTAGTTGCTTTACACTTGTTACTCTTCCGCCATTGGTTTGTGCCTAATATCCTCACAAGACGTGATGGGTTATTTCTTGTCTTATGAGTAACATATTTACTAAAATGATTTTAATAAATAAATTTCCATTATACTTAATTTTTTTAAAATGAATAAATTATGAGATATTTTTTTAAAAAATATTTGGTTTATTATAATAAAATAATTTATTTAGTATTTATATTTATATTTATGAAAGAAAATTTATTAGAACGTTCATTGGAAATTCAGGATGTTATATTCTAACCCCTTAAAAATTACATCCTAAAAATTTCACCCATTGATAAACCCTTATTAAACCCAAATATTTAATTGAATGTTATCTATAGAAATTAAACATTATAAATACCTAAAAGAGGTACTCTAATAGAGAATATAGAAGGATTTAATGGAAGTACTTTAGCCACTACTTATTGATGATGAATATTTTATTAGTTAATTTATATTTAAGTTGCATAACCCCAAAAGGAAGAACATTAGAAATGGTTTATGATGAAAACTAGTTGAAGAAAAGATTACAAGGGTATAACTTCAATATTTCATTAAATAATATAACCATATCACTAATATAGAAATGGTGGTAAAATATCTGCTGATCATGGAAAACCATGGATCACTCTTTATGAATTCAATAATTTTCATATATATCACAATTAATCTTCTACAATCCCTAGATCTATAATGTCTATTGAGTTCATACATTTAAAATATTTGAATTATATCTTTTGATATCCTAATATTCTTGACAACCCACCTTAATAGATAGATAAAAACACTTCAAAAAATCTAGTAGATAAGTAGACATGCCAACAAGAGTTTTGAATGAATTATGATAATCCCAAAAAATATTTTACCTAGATACTATAATTAAAATGATGAGTTTTGTCCCAATAATAGGGTATGACTTATTCATATCATTGGATATGATATATTGATATAAAAAAACTGTCTTTCGTAGAATTCAATTATTAAAAGTTTTAACATTCAAATCTGCCTCATTTCAGATATCATTAAGGAAGTCTATCATGATGAAACACATGTGAGTTAGTTCAGATATGGGGTTATAAATAATTTGAAACCACATAAATTACTCATATGTTCCATAGATTATGAGTTAATGAACAGATCACTCAAAACTATCTCAATAGGATATAAAATAACCCTATTACAATACGATGGTGTGGGTAAGCTTTCCCAATCCTAGGATGAATCTATTCTTACCATATCTCTCTTCTTCTTTATATTTTACACCGTGAATCACTAGCATGTTGTGGATAATGGGAAAATTATTCTTGTATTATTAGTGGAATACTGCATCCCATTGATACGCCATTGGGGGGAATCTTTTGGCTACCTCTACAGTGATATTCATTAATTATGGATGAAGATCATTGCTTTTGTGATCGATAGTGAAATATACACATGACTGGAACTTCATTTTATAAAAACACAATTTTTATATTATCACATGGTGATATTTTTTTAGGTTTATTAATTCATTTTTACTAATTAGTTTAGTTTTTAACCTACCCTAATAAACATTAATATGGTATAAAAAATTCCCATCATTTGATTTTCAAAGCTATGATGATAATTAATAGAAACCATGAATTGTTCATACTACTCCAAAAATAGAGCATCGAATCATTATCTATTATTCAATGCAATTCATAAAAAAATTGATAGTTGTAGGGTGGGTATCATGATTTATAATTAGTGCTTAGTCATTATTATATGGTCCATATATCATGTAAGGATAATTGAGTGCTAATGTCACCTAATGTATACCAGTATGAATTTAATCATATGTGGGCATTGAGACTCACCTTACACATGTTTCTTCATGTCACATTTAACATGACACAGACCTCTTGGAAAATATAATATAGGCCATTAATTTAATCTGATATGAATTAATGTCACATAGTGTTCATTTTAATACTGCACAAACTCATGCTACATAAGATTAAACTTATTTAATTAGATACCATGTAAAGTTAATCCTACATAACTGTTGTGTTAATGTCACAATACACTCATATGAATGTTTCATGAGATAGCCGAACACTTGATTAATCCTATATATATTTCTAGTCATGTGGGTTTAATATCACACAATAGGAGGTTAATCTTATTTTCAAAATGGCCATGCCGCATTGATAATTGTTATGTAGACACTTGGTTTATGGTTTAATCCTATGTAGACTAATTAAATTAATCCTATGTGATCTATTGAATTTTAATCTTACATAGGATTTATCAAATGGAAATAATGTTTTTACTAAAATACAATTATGAATTAGATTAAATAATTTATAATTTTTTTATAAATTATTGAAACAAATATTTTAGGACATTTATTTATTTATAAAGTTGTTTATAAATTAATTAATTATAAAATATTTATAATTAATTAATATTTTTTAAAAAAATTTATTAAATAAATATTCATAAAATATTAAATGTTAATATTGAAATAGCTATTGAATTTATATGCATGTCTTATGAATTTTTTTTAAAGGTCGGGGCCGAAGCCTCATTTTTATTTATAAAGCATAGCAACAACCTCTTTTAACTAGGTAGAGAGAGACCCATTACATAGATTTAAGGCCTAGCGGGCTTGTATCCCATTACATAGCATGTAGCCCCAAATTTGTGGCCTAATTCCTATTCTGTGAATAGTAACCCAGCTGCTACAGTACCCGCATAGTACCACCACCGCTACAGTTCCATACCGCTAGTACAGTACCCGCTGATCAACAATACCGCCGCTGTTACAGTACCGCTATAGTACTACTACAGTAAACTATTCCCAATGGGTTTTGAACACCCATTTTTCAGGTAGTATTACGAGGTGCTTACCACTAAGCCAAACCCCAACTACATGTCTTATGAATTTGATATAAAGTGATTATTTAGAAACTATAAGGGTAATTTATTAAATGTGTATATATTGAAAATTAAAACAAAATATATAAGATTTTATATTTAAATTATGATTTTTTCAAATTATAAATCATTATTTGGGAAATTATTTAAAACACATCAAAATGAGTTTTGATTATTAATTTTATCAATGGTTTAAATAATGATAAGTGTATGAAATTTGGATTTTTTAAATATTTTCATAATAGAATTGAGATATAAAATGTATATATTTCATGTAATATCATATATTTATATTAAATTATATATAATGAAAAAATATTAAGGAGTTTTTATTGGGAGTGGATATCAATTTTTTATATTAAAAATTATTGAATTTCCATAATGAATGACTAATTTATAAAATGTTTTTAATTATATTTACTTTTGAATTTTTCAAGAATGTTTATATCATGCTTAAATATTTGAATTTATCATTTATATAAAATTTATTCCTTGATTTATTCATACATATAATTTTTATTTTATGTTTTATAATGTGTTCTATAGTTTAAAGTTGTTAAACTACTTCAAGAGATTGTCATACATGCATCTAAAGAGTTACATGATAGGAATTATAATGGATTTAGTTTTATTATACCTTGGATTTATATTAGTTTTGGGTTATGATATTTAATTAAGTAGTTAATTATATTTTATAAATATTAGGTATTATAATTATAAAAATATTTAAGTCTCTCATTTGTAAAGTATCCTTGGGTAGAGGGACTTTGGGTCAGACTACTCATTGTCCTGGAGGATTATGCTTTATCTAGAAAAGTGAGTGTCAAATATCTATGGCTCCACACTTACTCATGTGAGGATTTATGATTTTATACAATTCCATGTATTTAAATGAAAGAGTTTATATACATTATGCATGGGATAAATTTGAATATTTATGAATATATTTGGATTTTAATTTTTGTTGGTAACACATTCTATGAGATGTGAAAAGAGTTACACATCAATATGTTTTGAACATATTTAATTAGTTAAAAGAATATTATTCAAAAAATAAATCATTAGAAACATGCATACATTTAAAGGTAATAACATGGGATAATATTGTGGAAATAAATCCCCTCTAAAATACAAAGTGTTATATTACTTCTAAATCAATCACTTGTTAATACCTCAATCATAAAAGCATGTGGTTTCATGGAATAGTTGGGTGTCCATGGATTATCATATGTAAATAATGTTAGGAATGGGTGACCCTAATAGGATTAGGTTACCTTATTCAACTGTGATATTTGAGAAACACTTGGCTAGGTGACCCTAATTAGATTAGGTTATGAGAGGAATAGGGTCGAGTTTAGCCGTATGATTGATTGGGTAAGAGTTATCCACTCAACTACCAAAGATTCATATATGATATGATTGGTATAATTCGCTACCTAAATAAATAATTGGGGAGATAAATTACATAATGGACTCATTACATAGTAAAATATGGATCTTGTACCACTAGTGGATATGATGGGCTTTAAAAGGGGTCATCATTTTAGTGAGAACACATTTAATAGTAGTCCTTATTAAATGTTTATAAAACATAGTACTTATCTGATAAAATATTTTGTTATATATGAATAAAATCATCATCATAAAACTAAACATTGAGATAAATATATAAAAGGGGGAGCTTAATATATGAAACTCTTCAGCCTAGTAACTTAAGAAAAGTTCTAAAGTAAGAGAAAAATCTATGTGTTAAAAAAATTCATTCATGATTAAATGAATTATGAAGTTGTTTAACAGGTGAATATATATTCTTAATATAATAATAGGATGATTCAATTTTGGTTTTAAAATAATTAGATACAAAATGATCAAATGAATTTTACTCTCTTCTCATATAATCAATATGTTCGAGTATGCCAATGGGTAAGTGAGATTGAAGGCATCTTCTAAGCTTATTTTGGATATGTACTACATATAGTTGGAAATATTTAACAAATTTGAATGATTTCAAGGGATTTTTACCATATTTTCTTAATGTTTTAAGGAATGATTAACTGGTCATGTGATTTTTAGGTTCTAGTACTACATAGAAAGTATAAGTAGTAAAATGTTCAAATTGGAAGAATAAAAGTTAATTGGAAAGTCCAAAAACATTTCTTCAAGTATCCATCTAAGGTCATTGAAACCAATAGGCTTTAGGAAGGATTAATGTTTATATATAATAGAATTTCCCAAGATACGATATGGGGTTTTTGAAACTCCATGTAATATCCATGTCGAATATCCATGTTATAGAAATTAATTCCTTGGATTTTAAAGGTATATGATACCTTGTGTATACTTTAAAATGTTCTTAATATAGAGGAGTTCAAAATCAAGGTAAGAATTGATAAATATCTTAGTTTTAATTTAAAGTGATAGAGTAAAGAGTTTCTACATTAAATATTTAATTTTAAAGAAAACATGTATCTTTATCTCATTTCTCTTCCTTGATAAGAGAAGTTATTTACTGAAAAAAGTTGTTATAAACAATTTGAGATGTCACTCATGGTTTACGATTCATCAGATTATATAAAATTATTTCCATAGTAATATAAGTAAATCAATTAATAATTTACATTCCCCCACGCCTTAGTGATATATTTTTAATAATAATATTCTTTTCAAGTCAATTAACAAAACACATAGAATACCATATATGATATGGGTGAAATAGTTTATTTGTAAAATATTATAACTAAAACAAAATAAGAGTTATTTTTTAAATATACAATAGTTTTTTAAACTTATCATGATATTTTGAATAGAATACGATGTCTAAGTGGGGTTTAAGGGTATTTTTGGGCTTAGTGTAGTCTAGAGTTGAATAATAAATGATTACAGAAGTATAAATTTGAACTAAATTTCTCCTTATTCTAAAATTTTTTAGGAAGTGTTTTTGAAGTAATAATGTTATTAGTTACATTATATTTTAATTATTTTTTTAATTGAAATTTTTCTAAGGATGATGATGACGATGTACTTATAAATACATATAATAAGACAAAAGTAATTATTAGCATCCTAACATTTATTATTATAGAGTTAATTAGTTTTAATATTTTCAAGGAGTTGGACATTAGGAATATGATTCCCAAGTCTCACTATTATTAAATCCATCTTTATTCATATATGCTACTCACCAAAGAGTTTAGTGGAAGAGTTTTATAATTTGGCCACATAGAGATGTGATGGGAATTACATAGCGATGTAATGAGTTTAACAAAACCATTGAAAGTGAAGTGAACATAAGGTTGATCTAGAATTCTATCATATATGGTATGTTATATAGGTTTTTATATATTGTTTTATTATTATTATTAAATAAGTTTTATAATATAAAATTTATCATGTCGTACAAAATAAAATATTCATTTTATAATTCTTTCATGTTATCTAAATAAATATATATATATATATATATATTGATATACATATTGTAAAGTGTAATGATAATTAAACTCTCATAATATGACTTAAACACATCCCTAACTAATGTTAAACATGTATTTTTTTGATTGTGGTCAAATTTTATGGTTAGAATGAGTAAAATCCTCATATCAGGATACATAATATTCTTATGAGGCATAAACCGAGTTTTTTGCATTGGATAACCCACAAAGTATACCACATTTAGTGTTATAAAATATGTATTTGATATAATAGGGACGAATGATTCATATTTTGAGTCCCCAATACCAGAGTTTTGAAATATAACTAGATTGAGAACCTTCATACTTTGATACCTTTATTACACAATCCTTGTGTCTTAGCTAATCACAGGGTACTTGGTTATGTTATTGATCATGTTGTCAGTTGGAGCATAACCATGATGAGATTTTTACTATCATATGATGAGTATGACATAAATTTCATTGATTAAGATAGACCAAGGAAGTGTATGACCATACCTAGATAGTACATATGATTTTCTTACCAATTCATTAACCCATTCAGTTTATAATTGGAGAATTGATAACATATGAGTGACTATATGGGTTTAACATACTCTATACCCATGTTTTAATGATTTATTGAAAAAATGGATAATATAAATATCAATTCTTGAGTATGATATAGCTAGTGGACATAGGTATAAAGATACATGTGATTGATGGAGATCACGCGAGATCCCTTTGTATCGCGAGTAACATCAATTCTTTACTAGAGGAAACTATATGCTTAAATTTATAGATCCATTGATTCATATTTACTTTTAATTATATAAAATAACATGTGGTGACCCATTTTAGTTTATTAAATAGGTATTGGGTTTTACTTATATAGATTCTCTAAAAGTGTTTTAGAGTTAATCTAAAATACTTTTGGATGGGTATTCACAAGGTATTTTATGTGATGTGAATCAAGGTAAAGTTAATAATAACTTTCCCAATGAAATTTGGAATATATATAAAAGGGATTTTTGATATTATTTCACAATTTATTATATATGATAAAATATAAGGAGAAATGGCATAGAGACTTTTAGGATTTAGTGAAAGTGCGAGATTAAAGGAGATATTCCATATCCTTAAACTCATGTGATATGTTTTGGACCAATCTTAGAGTATGGTTTTGTAATACCATTGGATATAATATATTAATATCAAAATCATATAATTTTCATAGATTTCATTCATTAAAATGTTTAACATTCAAATCTCCCCCACATTAACTATCATTAATGAAGCATTAAATGATGAACCACATGAATGTTTTTTTGGCCATGAGGTTACAAATAGTTTTAAATAAATTCAAAGATCATATATTCCATAATTTTTGAGTTAATTCATGGATCACTCAGGACTATTTTGAGAGTATATAAAAGGATAATACTTCCATAATATGATGTGGGTAGTATTTCTTAAGACTTTTCCATATCCTTCCTTCCCCATTACTATATTTTTCTCCCTCCTTTACATCGTGAAGAACTAGAATGACATGAGGAGTGGGATAATCCTACTCATATGATGCACGATTCAGTGTAACCCATGTATGATGAACATATTACAGATACCTATATTATGATATTTATCATTCATGGATAAATATCACTACTACTGTGATCAATAGTGAAGGGTATACATGACCGGTGGTTCATTTTACAATAATACTATTAAGATATTCTAACATGGTGATCATGGTTGGGTTTACTAATTTATTTCAACTACTTAGTTTAATTGATAAACCACCCTAATAATTATATAAAATCCCAAAAAACATCATTGAGTATAATAATCCAATATTTTTGTTGGGATGAACCATTTTTTCAAGTATTTGTTTTACCTTCCCATTGGACACCTCAACCTACCCATTGGTTTGGGGGTGATAAGCAGTAGAAACTCAATTATTGATATTATACTGATGAAAAAGGGTTTTTATTATATAGTTGATATAAATGAGAACTTTGTTAACTAATTATATACCAAGGTAGTTCAATACTACATAATATTTTGGTTTTCAAAAATTTTACAACCTTAGATTCATCAATCCTTGTGGATTTTTATTCTACCAATTTTATTACATAATCAAAATAAAAAAGAATGTAAACATGTCCAAATGAACTAGATAATGTTATAAAAATTAAATTATCTAAACATTAAAAAATTTATGAAAAAGGGATTGTTATAATTTAATTTGTTTTGGTAACAATCTGTTTCCTTTGAAAACATGGAAAGTCTTTGAAATAATTATGGTCATGAAAAAAAGTGGCTAAAGTTGACCCAAATTAATGACTTTATGAGTTGAATATTGGGAACCATAGTGTCCCCCATATTCTAGAGTGTATTAAAACCCTAGGATAGACTCAAAATAATTATTTAGAACATAATAACTTATGTATTGATCACTAATTCATTTTATAGGAAACAATCATCCTAAATATACTAATGATCGTCATGTTTTAGGATAGTGGGATTAATTTTTATTATATTAGTAGGAATGTAAGGTTTTAATAAATGAATTACAATTCCTTCATACCATGGAATTTATGGGTATCTAAGGATAAAAAACACTTGTCTAAAGTAGTTTAATCCATTAGAAACCTCATTCCTAAGACCACCATTCAATAAAAAATAAAAACCATATATAAATAAATGAATAATGTGTTCCTTTCACCAAATATGGCTTCTGATTCTATCTTTAATCATAGTAGTTTGATGATGGTCACTTATGAATGTCTAAAGGAACTTTCCCTATAAGGTGTAGCCATGAACTAATTTGAATCACTTGATTCTTAGGTAGGACCCTCCTCACAACTATGGTATTCTAGTACATTAGGTATAAAAGTATGGAGGAGGATAGAGAAACAATATATAGGATTGAAACGAGACAAAGGAAAGATAAAAAATTCACCATCTCAATGGTGTTTTTCACATTACATAGTACTTAAAGACACTCTTAGAGAATTTTTATAATTTAATACTATTTTATTAATCATATGATTAAATTCATTTAGTTGTAACTCTTTGTAACCAAAGACTATGAACTTAACATGTAAGTGAACTTAGTTATCCCATATGTTTCATCTTATGAACCATTTAATCATTCATTATAACCAATATGGAAGACATCTAAATATTAAATTATTAACATTTTACTTCCTTGACCAATTATATACTGTAATATGGATCATAATATATGATTCATAATTCCTCACAATATATCCTATGTTATACACTACAACTAAATTAGGAAAAGGATGATATCTTCTATATTGTGCCTCAAGATATTCTTATATATGGTATAAGTATTTCCTTAGATAAATGGATATCATATGATAAAATATCCTTATATCACACACTATGACATAGAGAAAAATGAATCATATATATATTAGACATGGGGGTAAATCTCCTTCAATACCACACTTTCAATTTAGTCTAATAAAATTTGTTCCATCTCAAATTTATATTATATCATATACAAAATATTATGAACCTATATCCAAAAATTATTTTCAATATCTTCCAAATAACTTTTGGGAAGTTATAATTAATTTAACCATGTATTACATCGTATATAGTATTTTGTGTATATCCATCCAAAAATATTTTTAGATAAGCTCTAAAACAGTTATAGAGAAACTATCTTAGTTTTACAAAAACTCAATCCCTATCCAGTAAACTAAATTTTTTAACCCCATGGGAATTTTAAGCGTTTAAAACTAATATGTGTTTCGCAAATCCATATATATAAGAAAAGACTAGAGTCTATAAAATAATAAGTGCTACTCAAGATACAAAGGGATCTGGCATGGTCTCCATCAAACACATGTATCTCTAAACCTATTTCCACCAATTATATCACATAAAATTATGCATTTTTAATATGAAACCTTTTCCCAATACATTTATTAACCATATGACACAAATTATATCAATCATGTATAGCTACTCATAAACTCACAATTATTCAAGTATAGACTAACCATGTTAATGAATACATCACATGTCATTCATCTAAGTGGATGAGGACATCACATACCCCTCACAAAAATATATAATCACATCACATGTATTATTTAGGTATGGTCAATGTTTTTTAAGTCTATCTCAATAGATGGTCCAAATTTCATATCCATCATACTAGAGGTAAAATCATATCTTATAACATGATAAAAAATATACCCAACTATCCACTAATTAACTAATATTCAAGGATTTTGTAGTAAAGGTATCAAAGTATGATGGTTTTCATGCTAGGAATCCTTACAACCTTAGGTATTGGGGAAATCCAAATATGAAACAAGAAACCCCAATATACTTAAGTCATAGGATAAAACATTTTTATCCACATATCCCTTTAAAGCATGTTAGATAATATACTGAATCATAAACCATGTGTTTCAAAAAAATTATCTCATATTTTTTATAATTTTTTTAATAAATAACTTCTCTTATAATATAAGATACTAATATTAAATCATACAACATTTATTTAGATCAATATGAGATTGATATATATTCCTATGCACTTAAATCCATTATTCAACAACCCTTTTCTTCATCATTTCAATACATACCACAAGATCTATCAATTATTACCTTAATTTTAAACTTTTGTATATTTATAATACTTGTAAAATATTTATTTTGTATTATATACCCTTTTCCAAATTGAATAATTTATTTTTATAACACCATCACCTAACATGGGCTCTCTATAGATATCTAAAAACCCCTTTAGGTAACCTGAATAATTTCCATACTACGGAAACATTTCCCCTCCTCCTTGGAAAAACATGTTGGTTTCAATGACTAAGATAAACTATTGGTAAAATGAAAACCTTCTTATTATGAATTAAACCTTTTCCCAACTTTACTATTAAAAAAACTCTTGAGCCTAGACATCATATTTCGTGCTCACTTATTCTCATAAATTTGAGAAAAATTGGGTAAAATTTTACTAAACTCATTCACATAGTTAGAACATTTCCAACATTGATTATATGATAAATTCAATATCCAGAACAAGTCTTAGACTATGTATCTAGTCTTCAATAAGTCATTTCCATACTCAATCATATTTACAATATGAATAGATACTAAAATCACATAGGTTATATTTCATTTAATTCCTTTGAAACATTAAGTGAATTCAACTATACTGATCATAATCATCTAGATTCAATTGATGAATATATTTAAAATTACATTTTTAAAAAGGGTTTTACTCTAAAATATATAATTTTTCTTACCACTTGAGATCCATTATCAAATTTCATTACTAGTCTAATAATTTTATTACATTAGGATTATCATTTATATAGGATTTATCTCAAAGTAATTTTAAATATTGATGATTCCATTGTTGATACCCACCAAGTGAGCATCAGAAAAATAACAAAGGAAGAAATTCTAGAATATGGGTATTATTTTCCCTAAAAAGAAAATGTAGAAGAAGGTGGCCATGATCATTCATATCATAATAATATCTAAGAGACATGTGATTTCAAGACCTGTAGAAGTTCATGTAGATGGTCATGTACGACATATATCCTGCAAAAGATCCAACAAAACCCCTTTGACAAAGCCTCCTAGTTTTTGAAAAGTCATCCCAAACATTCACTAATCATGTGTTGATATCTAGATAAACTCCCCCAGGTCACGCGACTTGTCAACCATTGGATGCCTAAAGAACCATCCAGAATCCTTAGAAAATAGTTGGGAAATATCCAATAGGAGGGAGCCTATTGCATTCATAAATATCATGTGACACATCCCTAATAGGTAGAGTGATTTTTTTCGACAAAACTCACACAACCCTGTGAGATCACCAACCTTTGTTAAATAAAAAAATGAAATAAAAAGGGGAAATGTGGGAGCCTATTGCGGTTGTAAAGCTAACACGACACAACTATGTATCCCATGAAACACCGTAGAATCCCCAATGACATGTACACAGGTCATAGAAGAGCCCACTGGCATGTCACCACCATCACACGAATGTCTTTAGACATGTATAAGAATTCTTGCACTCCCCCTTTGGATATAAAAATAACTAGAAGGGTTTATCCATTAAGCTCTCATGCAACACCACAAGGACTTATATTTGTCACACGACGTATCACTGATAGAGAAAGTGATTGTATTAAAAAACAATCATGTAATCTCACAAGATACCTAATCCCTTAAAAAATAAAATAAGGAAATGAAAGAGAAAACGAGGGAGCCTCTTGTGGTCATAAAACTCATACAACACACCATAATGGTCTTACAAGACCCATTGATAAGACAGTTTTATTTTTAAAAGGCACCCTAGAAATACATCCTTATCTCTAAGAATATACTAGATAAGGAATCAAAGATCATGAAAAATCCTTTCAGTTGACATGTTCGAGAAAGTCACATTGAACCCCCCTTGTTCAAGCCACCCAAGTCTCGTGAAACCCTCTAGGATCTCCATATTTACCTTACAATGGCCTCCAGATATATCCACCAAATCATATGAAGTCACCAATTAATGTCAACTAAGTGTTATAATGATATTAGGAAATGTCAAATAGCACTCATGACATCCTCTGGACCAACCATCCAGATTTCGCGGTGCCCTCCTGACATATTACCTGGATCATACATCACCCTCCAGACATGTCGCATTGACTCTAGTGATGCCCTCTAAGCATGTCATACATCTTTTAGAATGACACTAGGTAAATTCAACTAGATCATGTGGCCCGCTCCCAGCATGTTAGACAAGATTATGAGATGGCTTCCAGGATCATCCAGCAAAGTCTTGCGATTTCCTCTAGAAAAATCATCCTTAGTCATGCAACAACCTCCAGACACACCATCCAGATTATGATACATCCCTTCAAAAAGTCAATTGGGTCATTCCATTGTATTTGGATATGTTAGGTGGACATCCTTTGACATTTCCAGAAGAAAATCAAGTCATGTTAAGAAAATAATCTACACATTCCAGGCAGACAAGCAGGCCAGGTCAATTGGGCATCCCAAAACCTGATAACCATGTCTATCCTCTATAAAGGGAAACCTCAATGTGTAATCCCCTTTTAACAACATAATATAATATTTCTTGCATAAATGGGAAACTTTAGTGTGTAATCCATGACCAATTGAACTATGATGACTCTAATTCCATCTATAACCAGGATAAGTAAGAAGCCTTAATAAGGCCTGAGATCCATGTTAAAACATTAGTAGGGATGTATTAGAACGTAAGTCCCACATCCACAAGTAGTGAGACTGATTTTTAAGCATCCATTGTTTCCTACACTGATCATAACTCACATACTCTTAGGGAGTTTCAATAATAATATCATTCATATAGGGAAACCATAGTGTGTAAGCTTCGATCAGAGGAATAATATTTTATGTCCTCAATATAAGGGAAACCATAGTGTATAATACATAACTCATTGAACAACGAGGGCTATGATTCCTACCATAACCAGGATATGTAGGAAGACTTCCTAAGGTTTAAGACCAAACTCAAATGGGCATGAAATTTTGTGTAAGTCCCCTCATGTCTCTGACATTCCTACCATCGAGAACCAATCTATCCCTTGGTATGATCATCTTTACTCATCCACCAATATATTGAGAACTCATTGAACCATAAAGACTTTAATTCCTTCCATAACCAAGATATATAGGATTCCTTCCTAAGTCTAGATCCTAAACTCAAATGGAAACTCACTTCAGTTTTATTCCCCTCATATCTCTGATATTTCAACCATTGAGGCCCAATCATTCCCATGGGATGATCATTACACCTAATCCATTAAGTCCTAAATCCATATGCAATGAGGCTGATTACTTGCTATCCCTTGTTTCTCACACTGAGCATAGCGCATGTGGGATTAGGAAATTGAAATGTTCAAATCATTCAAATCATGAATAGCCACCATCTAAGGAAACCTCAGTGTGTAAGACCTGATGATTGGTATGATAGGATTAACTCCATATAAGATCATTTACATTGGGGCTAGTCACAAGGTCATGAAAGAACTATGATAACTATGATTCCTACCATAATCGAGATACATAGGATGTCTCCTTGAGACTCAATCTTGAATAAATAGTGTCCACGTTCCCTAATATATGTCCTTTCCATAATATGTTAAATTTCATGGGTTGAAAAAACTACGATAAGTCTGATTCCTACCATAATTGGGATATGTTGGACATCTCCTCGAGACTCGATCTTGAATACCAAGTTCCCAAGTGCTCAAATATATGTCCTTTCCATACGATGTTAAAATTCATAGGTTTAATGAACTATGTAGGTTTTTATTCTTACTATAAATAGGATATGTAGGATGCCTCATAGTGTCCCAATCCCCTCAAAATATTAACCGTATCTTACATAAAAGTAAATTATGAGGTTACTCGTTATGATACTTCATCATATAAGTAGCTAATTATTTTTTAGAAATGGATAAAGAATATTATATACATATAGATGGATTCACCAATGAGATCCAATTATTCTTTACATAAAAGGGGATAACCGATTATCATTTTGTTAGGGTAAATGGTATTATATTGGGATTAGAAAAAGATTCACGAATATACCTTAAATCTAAAATAGAGTCATGGAGTAGGCAAAAATCTCCCCAAAAGGGTGTGATGAGCCTTACTTAATATCGTCTCAAACAATGTGAGTTACTAAGTGTCATTGGGTTTGAAACACCAACTGAACTCATGCATTTGAAAGTAGGTCTATACTCAGTTATCGATACGAGAACTATTGGGAAATTATATGAAAGGTTAACAGAAGGTGAGCCCAATACTGATTATTGTGAACAATATTGAACCCACCAAAATCAAACTATTGGAAGAAATATATCCATACCTTCAATTAAAACAAAAAAGGTGGACCCAATGTGAATCAGAACAGCTCCTTTGCAACATAAAAAGGACAGATAACCTAGTTCTCATCAAACTATTTTTTTCTACCAATGAAGGTTTCTGGTTGTCTCTTTCTATAAAAAATGGTGAACCCAAGGTAAATCTATCAATTAATAGAATGATCATTTAATCATCAATCGGTCCTTTTTTATTTTCATAATGCACACAAACAAAAATGATTATATTGAAGTAAAACCCTAAAACAGTAGGATGTTAAGTTTTCCATATGTTAGAATAATTTGTTGGCATATCAAATAGAAATGATTGGCCTAAAATAAATCTTATAGCTGATCCTATATAACTGGGGTTCCCATGAAATAATTCCATCATCAATTTGATAATTCGACGTGAGTAGAATGTCCAGTTTGGTAATAAAAAGAAAATTATGTTAACTATGTATATCTGATTGAGAAAACATAATTCCTACAATATTTCACTAATCATTGACCTTATTCTTTATTGTATTCATGAATTCAGATACTTATCTCATCCACATCATTCTGATCCTAAATAATGTATTCATCTAGAAACAGTTCTAGAAAATAAATTATGGCTGAAACCCCTATGAATCGTAAAATGATCTCACCTGCCTAAAACCCCTACGGATTATAAAATTATTTCACCTAACTGATAGCTTCAACATCTAGTGGAGAAATTTTTTTTCTAGTAATACAATCATTTTCGTATAATACAGAATCTTGAATCTTCCATTGAGAGTCTCTAAGTACTAAAATTGATGATTCCACAATGTACAAGGAATGATGCAGCGAAGCCAGTTGCCCTCATTTCTACAACCAACCACTTTGGGAGCTTATTCCTGGAGTGTGACAATCACCACCTTTAGTATCTGATGAAGGTGGAACAGGGAGGTAAATATGGATCGCTTCTAGTCCAATACCCTATGAGGATAGATATTATCAACCACCATCACCAGTACCATCCCACCAGTACCAATCAGTCACCTTATTAGGGTACCACCTGACATAATTACAACTATGATACCCATGCACTATAAACAAGGAAGAAACATTAGGAGAGGAAGGATATGGATAACCATGAGTGGGATCATATCCCCACTCCCACTGGATATCTATTCTATCATATTTTAGTAGTAACTAGTAAGGAAGCTCATATCCCAGCTCCCTCAGAACAAGTCTGCAGGCATATTCCTGCAGTAGGTTTGGGGGAGGTGCATATCCCTACCCCCATGCATGAAGTCCATCGACATATTCTAGTGTCACAAGGAGGATATAAGTGGGATCATATCCCCACTTTAATCAAAGATTTCTATAAGTATATAGTGGAGATAGAAAATGTGTAGGATTATATCCCCATGAACACTTTACTAAAATTCTATTACATCTTAGAAATAGATGAAGAACTCCATCAACATATTTTAGTACTGGTACAAATATAGGGACATGTGCATATTCTTGTCCCTATAGATAGAGAATATCAACACTCTGATAATTATGAACAAGTGGTTTCTCCAAAGAAAGCACACATTCTTTCTCCCATCTAGGAAGATTATCAATATATTATGGTAAAGGACAAGGATTTAGACCAAGATCATATTGTTTTTCCAACCAAGGCTCACCAGGTGAGATTAGAACATGCCTCATGAAAGGGGAAAATGCTTATTGAAAAAGTATGGAGGTATATTTCAAAGTCCTAGTATCGAGATAAGATCCTTATTATGTCCATGTATCACCAAGTGATAGGGGAACATCATTCAGGATATGCTCACATTACTATCGAAGAAGACCAACGGTATGCTCTAAAGGCCCAAGATCAGGCTCATATCCCCATTCTGGCTGGGGATAACCAAGTGAGAATGAATCATGTCTCGATATAGGCTCATATTCCTATCAGTGAATCTTAAGAGAATATTATATAAGATCATATAATCTAGGATCATGTTCCTACTTCTACTAATGAATGACTATACCAACATTCTTCCGAGGAAATACAAGAGGAGGCTCATATCCCTTCTCCCATTCCGTAGGTTCATTGGCATATTCTAATGGGGAATTCATATTCAGACTGAGATAAAATTCCCATTCCAACCGAAGCTCACCAAGTGAGAGAATCACATGCATCAGGGTAGACTCATACATTTCCACAAAAGAATAGTGACATACCTTAAAGGATCAAGATCAGGCTCATACTCTTATTCTGACCGAGGCTCACCAAGTGATAATGGAACATGCCACAGGATATACAAATATTTATATCAATAATGAAGAAGTTAATTGGTATATTCTTGTAGCTTCTCAGCAGCATTATCATACTCCCACAGTACTAGATAGTTATAAACATGTTCTGGAAACTGTCATATAATAGGCTCATATCCCTATATAATTCTAGAAGGCAAGATGACATATTCTGGACATGACGTAGAACAAGGCTCATATACCTGATCTGCTTAATGATAGTTTCCATATGGTTGGTAAAGACACATTATCAATACCTAAAGGGTCCGATAACTCTTCAACCAAAGTAGAATATAATCATTTCCACAATAGTCTTCCTCATGGTAGTGTGGAGATGGATCATAGGGACTGTACTCTTAACATACACTATGGCCAACCTCCCCATGGTGATATCTCCCATGGACAAGGAAATACCTCTTGATTAGAAACCTTCATATAGAGAGGTGTCCAAAAATCATATGTATTTATATAGATAGGTGATGAAAACAACAAGGAAAATTATATATAGTTCCCCATAAACTTCTAGGATCACTCCACTTCAATCAGCCAGAAACCCCAAGAAGAATATTCTATGGTATGATCAGATGGTGTTGTGTAAGTGTGATGAATAGGTGACTGACATTGACATATGGAGAGAGTTTGTGGGAAAAAAATCTTCCCACCATGTTTTATCCCTCTCCATTTCTGACTTTGAGGTCCTAAATGAGCTAGAAAAGGAGTACATTTATTATATATTTAAAAATATGAAATCTACTCATCAGTTACTGAAAGATAGAAATATCCATTATCTTGGATATGTTTATCACCTTCAACTCATCAATACAATATTTTTTCAGCTGGTTATGGTTTCCTTTTTTGTATCTTAGAACCTGGGAATAGAGGAGCATGACAAATTCCTACATTATGTTTGTCTCCACACAAAGTAAACACTCCTTCGGCTGATTTCTAGAGAATTACTATATGTGATTATCCAAGGATTGGAGATATATTAATCATTTTACATTAATATGTCCCCAGAACAACAAAAACCTTTAGATAAAACATCTTTTAATGTCATAGCATTTGATGAAATTAGAGGACTGAGTAATACATGAGCTAATTGGTCACTATAATAGAATATGCCCACTTCAATGATACCCAGACATCATGAAAGAAGGGAGAGGATAGATGAATGAGATTTGAAATAGGACCCTCCAAGAAATGAGAATGCATTTCAGACACATAAGTTGAAGTTTTAACTGAACAAAAATCTTCTAATAAAGAATGATTCTGATCAAGGGATTCCATTTCACCCAACTCCCACATGATCAAAATTGTGCCACATCAAACATGACACAATAGAAGTTGTCATAACAACCATCCAAGAGTGGACCTAGCTCATTGGACCAAGGTAATATATACCACCACCTCCACCTCTTATATTGTCAATTCCTAAGTGGATTTAGGATGTATCCTCAATAGCTGTAAACAAACAAACCCTATCCCAATAGGATGGAGGAATTTATATATCAATCACCACCACCAGGTTTATCATCCTCTGATAGAGTCTTGAAGAAATCAATAGTGATTCCAGATCAAACCCATCCCACTAGGTTGGGGGAATTTATATCTCAATTTCCATCTCAGGATTCATCAAATCCC
Source organism: Viscum album (assembly GCA_963277665.1). NCBI lineage: Eukaryota > Viridiplantae > Streptophyta > Magnoliopsida > Santalales > Viscaceae > Viscum > Viscum album. The sequence continues at coordinate 1,998,033,699 of OY728136.1, forward strand.
CAACTGGAATCATTGGATCCTCAACAACAGGATCAATCAATGCCAATTGTAGCCTCAGATAACCCCCCAGCCCATAGGTCTGGGGGAATTTTCATCATCATTATCACCATAGAGAGAATCAATATTCTCCAGGTTGGGAGGTAAATATCGATGATTGAAATCCCATTTGTTCCTCCCTCCACAAGACAAACCTCTACTATTTGAGGCCAATTTGACAATCATGATAGTAAAATATCTCAAGGTTATTACTTATAAGAAGATATAGGAGGAGCATACAATGAAGGAAATCAAACCCCATTAGGGTTGCAATCCAAAATTTCTCAATATGGCCAGGGGTTTGAGTAATTCCCCTAATGAATACAGCATTGAATCATCCTATTACATTGAAAGTAATGGGACAACCACCATAACCCAATATTACTTTGTGAATGTCGTCACTATTAACACAATAGATATGGTGGATCGAGACATAAATGTAGTGTTCCACAACATAGAAAATATACCCTGAGATGAGGGTGATTTGGATATATTAACCGAGGTTTTACGCACCCAAGACCAAAGAATGCTCCAAAAAATGAACCCTATAAATATAAAATTTCCAACTCACTAGTGGAACACTACAAAAGATAAAGGTAAAGGTGTGGCTACAACCCAATCACCACCAAGAATAATTGAAGTTCCTTCCACAGAGGAACAGTTGTCAAAATATGATAATGAGATACAAAATCTTAGAAAAATCAACAAGGATCTACTCAGGGTAACTATTCCCATTGGGTATCATCTTTAGTATGAGGAAAATATTCCACCTCCCATAAATTTGGAAAGAGCCAATCCTACAACAAGAGCAGTATATAAGCATCAATATGACTCTGGATCTAGGCAGTAGGTCTAGATAAATGAAGAAATCGAAAATGATCATGACTTCTATCCACTATAGATAAAGCCTATACCTCAGTAGGGTGATCATTCAATCATAGGAAAAACTGAGAATCAGTGGGAGAAAAAGGCCAGTCCACCTCATTGACCCCCACCCCTCCCTATGGATATAAGGTGGCTCAAATAGTAGTACCACTAGATCTTCTTAACGTCATTGAGTCCCTGGCTACTTGAATGGATTCCATGGAAGGGTGACACTGACCTATGCATCTAGAGATGAAGTCATATACTAAGTGGGTGTATTAAACTCTTCCCCCACCCAATTTTTCCAATCCTACCTTCTATAACTTTAATGATGCATGAAACCCCAAACAACATCTCACACACATCGTATCCCAATGTGGTTCAATGATGGGCCCTTAAGATAAATATGAGGAAAAAAAGAGGAGGTTTTTTGTATAGAATTTGATAGGGACATACTTTTTTTGGTTAAATAGTCTGCAAGCATGATCCGTTACAATATGGAAGATGTTCTTCATCAATTCCTTTTTCAGTTTAGCTTCATGTTGAGGAAAACGACAATCGTCGACCTGAAAAACTACAAACAAAAAGAAAATGAGAGGGTGTTTGAATTCATAGATATATATAAAGGTTTAACCTATTCACACAACATCCCTCTCTCATAGGAATGTTTTTTGGAAATCTATACTAAAAATCTATAAGATAACATGCAAATGCCTCTGATCCCAATGATGTATCCAGGTGGGTTCTCTGAGTTTTTAGAAATGAAAAAAATGATTGGAAGATACCATCCAATGAACCTAATCCAAATTTTGACTCATGATTTCAACATAGAGGAAAGGCTAGGAAAATAATAAGCTGCATATATCTCTATTAATCTAGTATCAGTGCATATCCAAGAACCTAGGCAGGTCCCAAACTTCCCAACACCTCCTATCAAGCGGTGACAACTAAAGAATCACCCTTGAATAGAAGCACATATAAATTAGTGTTACTTAGTATTTGTGGAATGGATGAATAAATACTACTCATTATGAAATGAAAAATTCCTTGGTTATTTATTATTAGACATATACAATAACCTTCTCAATCTACCACAACCTAGGAAGCCCAATGAGGTCAACCTCACTGACCACCCTGAACACTTCCATTTCCATAGAAGGCTGGGTTATAATGTCCAAGACTACTTCATCTTCAAATATTTCCTTCAAGCCATGGTTGATTTTGGATAGGTGGTGTTAGATAACTCTTCAGAGTAGGTGGATTTTATAACCATTTCCCAGTCAGAAGGATAGGATGATTGAAAGATAGTTCTAGCTAGTCGTAGACAAAAGTTCAACAACTGGATGAATTAGAAAATAGTTGAATAAGATCGTGCCACCCTAAGAGAATAGCTGTACAGACTCAAAATAGATCCAAAACCCAATAACGTGACATCAAATATGTCCCCTAAAGGTGTACATGACCATAAAATATAGGAAGAGATAGAAAATGAATATTCGTATTTTAATCAGACGTAAACTCCGACTCTTGCATATTTCTTCCCTACAACATCAAAAACACGGGTACCACCCCACCAAATGAAAAACCCATCGAACAAAGAGATCTTATTTGGTTCCATCAATTTTATACACTTGGTAAACCCCTTATCTGATGATGAATATGACTATGAGTATGAGTTTTTGACACCAAATTGGGGAACAAGAGGTTGTATGTGTAGGAACTGAGGATACATGGGACAACACAGGCATGGATAAACCCAATATTTCAGTAAAATTCCCAAAGAGAACATATATGTAGCTGATACCCCTAGGAAAGTGCTCAAGAAATCTCAAAAAATACATGGAGGTGTCTTAGAACCCTCCAACGTTCATCTTCACCCAGTTGTCTTGAATGACTACCTAGCGAGGGTTCGATTATCTGATCAATCCAAGAAATGGGGAAGGATGAAATGGTGCACACCATTGGTAGGAAATTATATCATGAACTCTACAAAAGCACTAGGACCATCCACCTACACTGCATTGATTTCTAAGCCACATGTAAAAGATCAAACCTACCTCAGGAAGTGTTGACCTTTGGCACAAAAGTATGATATTCTAAATCACTTAGCAGTTTTCCCAACCATGCTCTCAAGCCTCGATGTGCTCCATATTTCAAAAGACACAATTATATTTAGTCGAGGTCTAATGAATGGCGACCATGTGAGCAAAATTTCATGTCTCTATCTCATTCATAGAGCATGATCAGGAAGAGGTCATCTAGGGACATATCTAAACCCTATATGTTTCAGGAAGACTGGGTAATATCAAAATTCAAAGGGATCTGATTAATAATGGATCCAGGATAAACCTCATCCCAGTTCAAAATCCTCTAATGTTTGTTTTATAGTGAAGGGGATTTGTCTCCACAAAAGCTGACCATTTAAGGGTATGATAAGCATGAACAACCATTTATTAGGAAGATCAAACTCAAATTTCAGTTTAGGGATATCACAATTGACATTGAGTATATGGTTATCCAACAAGACACCACATACAATTTCCTACTCAGAAGGCACTGGATTCATATCCACATGGAAGTAACTTCAATATTCCATCAATGTCTGAAATACCCCATCGATAGAAAGGTTAGTACACTATATGGTCACAATGTCACCTTTGATAATTGTGAATCCACATATGTTGAAGAAGGTTTCTATAATAGGGGAGGGAAAAAACCAATAGTGGATGATGATATAATGGGTTTATCTCCCAACGGATTGGGTAATACCACTAAAAATCCCTAGATTATGCTTGATAGCAACTATGTTCTCCCTATAAATATAGTTGATGTGATAGTCTAGGTCCTAGAGGCCCAAGCCCCTCCTATCCCTAGTGATAGTGTAAAAAAATTAGTTCCATCATCTCTCTGCAATGACATAGAAAGTGGGTGATGATAATGTCTCTTCTCATGGAATCTCTCACCTTGATATTGACATAGATGCCACCATATTTCTTCCTCTGTATGAGAATGCCTACACAAAAACAAAGGTAGAAGAATAATAGGATGAACTTAGGAACTCCCCTCACGCATGCGATGAAGGTGTATCCACCACCATTGATAAGCTCATATAGGTGAATCGAGAAATGGAAGAAGACCCGCAACCTACACTGATTAGTATCGCTATGCTGCTCTAAGATAAAGAGATGTATATTGAATTTCTAAAGAAGTTATGAGATGTGTTCACTTAGAACTATATAAAAATTCATGAACTAAATACATATGTGGCTACATACCATCTTGACTTACCTGATGAGCATCAAGGATTGAATAAGGAAGTCAAGAGGATTCACCCCTCTCATGCCACCAATTTTGAAGTGGAAGTTGACAAATTGATCAAATAAAACCATTTTTTATAAGTTAAATAACCAATATGGATCACCAAAATCATCCCTTTTAAGAAAAATAATAGGCATATTAGGGTTGACATCGATTTTAGAGACCTTAATTGGAACTTTCCAAAGTATGATTTACCATTTCTGATCACAAAGCTCCTGATTGATGTAACTACTAGATTACAAGTCTTTTCCTTCACATATGAGTATTCTAGGTATAATAAAATAAATATGGACCCTAAAGATGAGGCATCTACTTCCATAATAAACCCTTAGGGGATATTTTTCTATCAGGTCAATCCCTTTAGGTTAAAGAACATTGTCACTACATATCAACATTCCATGAATCATATCTTTAAGTTGTTATTAGGAATAACAGATGAATGCTATGTCGAAGAACTGGTGGTCAAATCATGACAATGATGTGATCACTTCACATACCTTTAAATGATCTTTGATAAGTTGTGACAACATGGTTTAAAGATAAATCAACTAAAATTTGCCTTAGGTGTAACATTAGGGAAGTTCATTGGATTTGTGGTATGCCATTGTGACTTAGAGGTTGACCTAAAGAAGACTAGTGATATTTTAGTAATGTAACCCACCAAAAATATCAAATAACTTAGGAGAATCCAAGCTAACCTCACCTACATTTTGAATTTCATAGCCAAATTTTCTATAAAAGCTCTCCCCTTTACTAGGATAATGAAGAAGGAAATCACTTACCAATGGTATAGGGATTATCAAGAATCATTCGAAATTATTTAAAAGTATATACTGTACCCACCAGTTCTAATTCCTCTGTTGGAAGGGAGGACACTCATATTTTATGTTTCCTACATGGAATACTCACTGGGTGACCTCCTCTCATAGAATAATGATGTGGGGAGTGAGAACAGTCTCTATTACCTTAGTCAAAAAGTGCTAGGTACTGAGACCTAATATTCAGATGTTAAGAATAACTACATTGCACTTATCTTTATAGTGAAGAAACTTAGGCATTACTTGTAGCACCATGAATTCCATATAGTCTCTCATATTGATTTACTCAAGTACATACTTGGCCTTCCCATGCTAACCAGGTGTCTGTCCTGATGGGTAGTCATTCTACAAGAATATAACATCCAATTCATTTCATATAAGGTGGTGAAAGGGTATGCCTTGAGAGATTTTCTCATGGAACATCCTACCCCTAAGAATACACTAGTTGACCTTGATCACTTAGATGAGGGGGTCTTCTATGCCCATGAAACTCCCCGAACATGGGAGATTTATTTTGATGATTCCTCATGAAGTCCTATAAAAAAAGGATAGAAAACCCAAATCTCAATCGGGTTGGATTAGGGATTTTATTTGTTTCTCCAGAAAAATAATTTTTACCTCACCCTTTATCAATATCTGAGGGATGTATGAATAATGAGGCTGAATACCAAGCCCTTATCACTGAATTATAACTAGCCCTATATCTATATATAGCCTAACTGAATATCAAATGGGATTCAAAACTATTGATAAAGAAGACAGATGGATACTATGCCATGAAAATGGAAGAACTAACCCCTCTCACTAGCTATGTCATGGTATTAATGGAAGAGTTCCTTTTTGATACCACATTGCATCATGTACCCCTATCACATAATGATTGTAATGATGCATTGGATAATGCATCCATAGTCCTAGCCGACCCTGATTAAGAGGAATAAATATAATGTATCCCATGATGAATAATGGTCTCATCAACTATCATATATGATATGTAAGAAATTAATTAGTTCAACACCACCCTAGAGTATGTTGAAATGATACCCATCCCTGGATGGATGGAGTCCATAATTAGTTATCTCCAAAATGGGACTCTCCTGACAGACCGAGCTGAAAGAGAATAAATTTTTCACCATAAAGAAAACTTTACTTTGTGGGATGAGACAAATGAGAAAAAAGGATTTTACAAGAGATTATTTGAAGAAATCATCCTCAGATTCATAGCATAAAGAGAGATTCACACCATCATGGAAGAAGTTTATACGGGCTCCTGCGGCACTCATCAGTCTGGGACTAGACTCTCCCACAAAATCAAGAGGTTGGGCTGTTATTAAAAAACCATGATATAGGACTATGTATAATTCACCATGAAATTTCATGCATGTTATATCCATGAAAAATTCATCCATCAACCACCACAATTTCTATATACAACAAAATATTTATGGTCATTTTCCTTTTAGGGAATGGATTTTGTAGGGATATATCACCAAACACAAATCAACATTTTAAGTACAACATTACTGCTACTGAATTAATTTTAAAATGGGTTTAGGAAATATCCCTCAAGGAAGTCAGGATGAAGAATATCTTCAATTTCATAAAGTCCCATATCATCACCAGGTTTGGATTCCCTCACACAAAAATTGATGGAAAATGACGCCAACTTATGTTGTATAGAGTTGAAGAAACTATACTAGGAGTTCAATATCGAGTCAAATAACTCATCTCACTATCATGCAATATTAAATGGATAGATAGAGGCATTCAATAAGACTTTATAAAATATACTCTAGAATATGGGGAACAAGGATAAGAAGTCATAGACAAACAAGCTTCTCCATGATTTATGGGCCTAAAATATCACCACACATATTGCTACACAATAAACTCCATAATAATTGGTGTATGAGACCAAGGAAGTGTTACCCATAGAAGTATAGATTACTTTTATTTGTATATCCATTTGTATAAACCCTCAAATGATGAGAAATAAAAAAAGTAGTTGGATGAATTAGAGAATCTCGATGAGAACAATTTGCATACATTGTACAACATTGAAGTCGATCTGAATCAGATTGCATGAGCCTTTAATAAGAAGGTTCACCTCTGTTAATTCCTCCAAGTAAAACTATCGTTGTCTCTCAAGACCCCAATGATACCAAGGAATAAGACTTTGAATATTGAACCCAAATGGTAAGGTCCTTACATCATACATAAAGTATATCAAAATAGAGAATACTCACTAAACACAATGGATGAGGAATGTGTCACACCCCCCAACAATGTATGGTTTCTCAAGAAATACATTTCATAGATGTCATCAAGTTCCCCTCATCCTAGTTGCATGATTTTAAACTATACAAGACCATCCTAGAAGCAATATGTTCAACTGTACAACATCTCAAGTCCTGGTAGAAAGACATTAAACTGCACAATGTCTCATGTCCTAACCACATGATACTAAACTTTACGGATCACATTCTCACCACATGATGTTAAACTACATGGGAAGAACCATATCACAAACTACTCACCATACAGGAACTAGATCTATGAAAAATAAGGATGAAATTCCACCATCTCCATGCGAGAGTCAGATCCACACAGGGAGTCCCACCTTCTAAGAAATATCCGTGGTTTGATTCCTCTCATATAAGGATACATAGTGATGCCCAAACATCTATTTTTCCCCCAACCATAATGTTAATTCCCTTTAACATTAAGTAACCCTCATCTTGGTAGCAAGATTCTAAACTATATGACATCTCATGTCTTAGTAGAAAGACTTTAAACTACACAATGTATCACATCCTGGCCACATGACATTAAACTATATGGAGTTATCCTAGGTGTCCCAGTTGTATGATGTTAAAATACACAAATGATTCCTTACCTCATGATGCTAAATTTTAGGGAGAATATCCTCACTGCATGAAGTTAAGCTGCATGGATCCCCAAACGATTCATCTTCATTCACATCAGGTGACCTACATACTTACCACAAGACATTAAACTACACATCTTATGTTTTTTTGTATGGCCTTAAACTACATAGGTTTTCTAGAACTACATATGGATTGATTTTCATTTTCAATGAGATATATAGGGATACCTTGATACTATATCTTGGTCCAACCACCACATGATACAAAATTCCCCTATCTTATCCTTAATCACCTCTGTATGGTGAGAGGAACCCTTTCCATTCCATATTTCTCACACTAAGTATAACTCACATGAGACTAGGAATTTCAGTAATGGATTCATCATAAAAAATGAATAACAACTCATGACAGACTCATCATGGTTATGAATGTGAGACCTGAAAAGGCATACCATGATTCCTCACCGCACGATGTTAAAATTCACTATTGATGTCCCTTGCACAACATCAAACTACACATTCCCATATAGCTCACCTGAGAGGACCACTATAGTTGGTGTTAGTATCCTACCACAACTCCATTAAATAACTATGTGTTACTTGATTACTAACATCACAGGATATATAGTGACACCCAAACCTCCAATCTTGGGTCCAGTCACGACAAATGAACATAAAAGGTCCCCTACATATGTATATGTCAAGAATTTCACAAGAATATTCTGTTTCAATAATTACATGTGACTTGATTCCTATCATCACACGATATGTAGTTATTCCCTAATCTCTAATCTTGGGACCAACTATAATATTTGATGAAAATAATTCCCACATCTACATACAAGTTAGTTAAGCGTAGAGAGTTTCCCATTCAATAACTATGCATGGATTGATTCCTATAATCATAGGATACATAGTGACACCCAAATCTCTAATCCTAGGCCTAACTAAAGCAACCAATAAAATAAATTCACCCCAAATTTATAGAGGATGAGCCATAAAAGTCTATTTTTTCTTACATACAAGTCAGATCTATGTACGACCTTCTTGTGCATGTAATATATCTTGCACAATTTTCCACATCGGTCCCTAAATCCTTATTGCATGATGATTGAATTGAAAGAAAAACATCCTGGTCACATGACATAAAAAATTCACAAAAAATACATCTTTACTACATGAAAATTAAACTTCAAGGAAAATTTCCTAATCTCATGACATTAAAACTTCACAAAAAACATGTCCTTACCGTATAACATGAAACTAAAAGGAAAATTTCCTTACCAAATGATGTTAAAATACATTGAATCAGGAACATCCCTACTACATGATGTTAAACTATACAGAACATCATCCATTATAATCCTTTATCAGAGGATCATAAGATCCTTGCCCCGACCAACCAAAGTATAGAATACTTCCACCATCTTTTAAACACCTCATTCTATAAATAACAATTCACATCTAAAGCACCTCATGTTGCCACAAATATTTCATAGACCTTGGAAAAAGAATCCTAGCTTTAAGGGACCCTTTGTTTGACTTTGAATTCATTACTACGGTTCCTTAATATATGCCAATGGTCTTCAACCAAATGCATCACTCTTCAAAAAAATATTTCTGATACTTGTGATCCCTAACATAAATATAGTAGAACTCACCACTACAGTGTGTTCTGGTCCATTCTGGGTATGATTGTCCCGTATCATTACTCATGATTTGAGAACCTCGATCCATGATTTACAATATTTTCATCTACTACTTAGAAGGTTGTTGGGTTACTCTTGATACTGGGTATCCTAATTAGGATATTGTCTAACATACCCAATGTTAGTTCCATGTGTGTCATGACCTTAAACTAACTACAGTCTGGTCAAATCTGTACGACCTTAAATTCTATCCTATAATGGTCCAAATCGCAAGAATTTAAACTACTAGAGAAAATGAAAAAAAACTTATCAAGTTGAAAACCTAAAAATGGAGGACTGAGAAAAATTCAATCCTTCACTTTCTAAAATATTCATCTCCAATGTTTTGTAAAAATTAAGATGCAAATAAACAAGGCATAAATCTCTTAGAGTCTACACTATTTCCCTAGTAAAATCCATTCTATGCTCACTAGACCACATGGTTTAGGAAAAGATAGAGTAATGATTTTTCACACCACCACATTGTGAGAATATATTCACTAGGCAGTGACACAACTTTGAGGGTTCTCAAACCCTTCTTAAATATTAAAATTTCCACAAAATCACAATTCATGATTTGAGCACCTCAGATCACCATAAACCTTCCATGGTCCTTGGAAAATGATACCTAGATTCAAGGGACCCTTTGTTTGAATATACATGTATGCCTATGGATCCTGTATATGTGCGTATGGTCATCAACCAAATTCATCACTTTGTAAAAGGGATTTCCAATCCTTATGATCCCTAACATCACTAAAGAAGAAATCATCAACTCAGTGTGTTATGGGAAATTCCTAGTATTATTTTCCCATATCACCCTACTAACTTGATCACTTTGTACCATGATTTATAATCCCCATACCAAATTATCCGAGAATATTAGACATCCTAATCATTACATCACTATGTTTTGTACCCTTTCTTGAATCAAGAATACAAAACTCCATTCCCAAACCTTTGATCTCCCACACCTCTTGATTCAAAAACCATAGGGCATAGGGACTAATCTTTAAAATTAATATCTAAACTGCCCTAGGGTTCTAGAACCCTTTCTAGATATATTTCCTCTATAACCAGCCTCATAATCTAGACATTTGAGTCTTAAAAAATCTATTAGGGCCCTAAAAAAGAGTGGAGATTATATTTTCTTGACCATGCTATTGACACATAAGGGCTTTGACCAACCAATTGAAGGTATATCCTCCTTGTAAGAATGGAGCTTCAATCCTTATGAGCCCTGGAAATACCATGGAGGAACGTGGAACCTCAGGATGTTGTGGGTCATCCCCGACATGTCTTCCCATTCCATATTCAATGACTCTAATTTTTGGGTTATGACTTATATCACCCATACTTCAACTATATAGGTGGACCTAACATCCCTAATATATTTTCATCAACCAATATTCCCCCCATAAATCTTCCATTACCCTTGGAAAAGAGTAGACACACCTTTTTTTGACAATTCTATCGACAAATAAGGTCATTGAACTACCAACCAAAGGCATATCCACCTTGTAGTAAACGAGCTCTGATCCTCATGAGCCTCGACAACACCATAAAATAAATCAACACTGTAGGGTGTTTTTGGCCATTCCTAGTATGTATTAACCATATTCCATGATCATTGATCAAATCATTGAAGTAATATTTTAAACGACATGGAATTCTAAGGTCCTAGTTAAAAGACCCTAATATACAACGAAATAAGGTCCGAGCTAAAAGGACCTAAACTAAAATGATAGAAGGTCCAAGATAAAAGACCCTAAAATATAGCAATAGAAGGTCTGAGCTAAAATATTCTAAACTAAAATGATATAAGGAATGAGATAAAAGACCCTAAACTAAAATGATAGAAGGTATGAGCTAAAAGACCCTAGACTACATCAATAGAATTTCTGAGATAAAAGACCCTAAACTAAAACACAACAGCTCTTTAGTATGCAATAATATAAAACATTTTAAGTCCCACCATATAGCCTTTGAAAAAATCATGCTACCCTTTCCAATCCTATCAGATTTAGAAAAATAAAGAACAATCTCCCTATGTGACATATATTCTACCCAATTATCACTCTATGAATCATATAATCTCAAAGTAGTTAGACTGGATATATTATTAAGGAATTTCATGTCAGTGGGTATTCATGATCACTTATCGATAAGAATAATTTATGATTTAAATATTCAGATCCAAACATTCATTATTACTTGATACTATACAAAGGGAAAGAATCGTTGGAGATTCATATAACATCATATCAGAAAAAAGTTATGCACATCAAAAATGAAATAAAACCGGGACAACAACATGAAAGGTTCATAAAATTAATTCATTGATAGCATGTAATTCGAGGAATCTCCAAATTTCAGAGTCTCTACAAGAATCTCATCAAAAAAGGAACACATGTCAATGATATAACTATAATAATATTCGATCAAATGAGTTGGATAATTGGGCAAGAGTCTTCTGAGAATTGTTGATTGAACTCAGAACTACTGCTCACCCTACCTCTTTTTCTTCTTCTCTAGGATAGAGAGTCTCGACTAAATTAGTTGTCTCCTCAACTATTTTTCGATGGGTTTATAATGAGGATGATGACACTGAGAGGTTAGACCCCAAGCAATCTATGATTTCCTCATACATCCATATATTTATAGTCTAAGAATCCATTTGGGCTTGCAAGTTAGATATAAACCGAAGAATCTCATCTAGTGCCTACAATGCCTCCTTTATCAATTTAGCAAGGGGAGCCCCATCTTCAAGATTACTCAATACCCTCTCATTAATGGTCAAATATTTTTGAGTTAGGATAATTTTTCTCATGATTTCTCATAGTGGTTGGAGATCAAATACATCCACCCAAAATTCATTAAATAGCTAATGAAGGAATTCCCCTAGTCATGAGTTTTTTTTCAAATAAGTCGCAATAATCAAAGCATGAATTTACTGCCAGATCATCCTACATCATGTATGAGCTTCTATTACTGATGGTATGGGCACACCAAAAGGATAAATAACTATATGATATGGCAAGGAAGCAAAAGAGGAGTCTCTATATATCCTCCCCTTAAAATAGCCATCACATATTTCTTGTTCTAGATGGATTATTTCCTTGAAAAATTAATTCCCACTATTGGGATAACCATAAAAAGGATGATGGAACTTCCTCAAAGTATCACCCAAGTATTTACTCAACACCTTCATTTTTATAGACAAAAATATACGTGAGGAAAATGGATTTTCCACATGACGAACTAGTTATCTTAGCACACCACCTGGATAGGATACTACCCAAGCTTGTGCATATTATTAAGTAATAATGGTAGGATCATCTGTAGATATAATAATGATCTCAAAATCAGTGTATTCAAGAACCAACATCATCCAAAACTGATAGTTGATACTGAGGGTTTTCTATCCTCACACACCAGTTGAAGGGATATGGGAGATCCCTTCAGTGTATCCAAACTGAAGACCAAACTAATAAGGTGTATATGGATCACTGAAGATTAGCCATTCTATCTTAGCTACAAGAATAACTTACCAAAGGAAGATCTTGTATGACCTTTCATCGATAGAGCTTCATCCATTATCATTGATTGACCCAGTTGATTTGGGATAAGGGGTAAAATCAAAGCTATTAGATTGAATCAACACATCAGTAACCTCATCAGAGCCTAGTGAAATATCCCCAACCCCATATATGTTTAACAAACCATAATGAGATAAGGCATTGGGGATCCTGGTGGCACTTTAGTATTCATAACAATAAAAATTCTCCTCTATATAGGAAAATAAAAACTGGAAAGGAGCACTGATCCTATAGGGGATGATTCCTTGTTGAATATGGACCAAGATTTGGTAAATTCATGCAAGGGTTTGTACTATGAGATTAAGGCATCATCCTTCTTATAATCATGCATCCATCACTAGTGTACTGACCCAAATTACTGAATGTGTATCCCCAACTGGGAAAAGCCACATGTTTAGGAACATGGACATGAAGACCATCAGCCTAAGTGTTAGAGAGATCTTTGGATTCACTTGATATCCACATGAATTATGATCCCCGGCTTCCAAAATGCCCCAATACGAGTCAACACTATCACAAAATTTTTGGGAAGGGCAATGATGATATCATATAGCGGCCATCCTGGCTCCACTGTGATAGAGGGAAATGTTGATCACAAATTTAAAAGAAACAAGTGAGTGCATAGTCATCTCATTTATTATATTTTCCTTTACAATTATGATCATTTAACTTGATAATACTGAATTCTGAAATGGGTCATCCCATATATCTATGACATGAATTAACTCATTATACATCTCTTCAAAAAGGGGTATCCCACCTAGTTGGTAGATACCCCATAGGCTGATTCCCACCTCACCATGGGGCATATAAATTGAGTTGATGCCAGGAAAAAAATGAAAACTAGTTCTTAAAGTAGAACATGTTGGTGATTGAATATAAATTGTGAAATCCATACTAATTTATAAATATAGACAAAATATAACTGGTCAGCGAACTCTAAGTAGCATTTCCTAATTCAGAATAGCCACACCCATTTATCAAAAAAATTACCACCAAGAAAAATATCCCATTTTGATTTCCATCCACCACCCGAGTTGTTTATAAAAGAGATGAATATACTTGAGTATCTCTAAGATATGGGATGGTGAATTAAATCACAACCATCCTAACCTAAGGGAGAGTTTTCCAACATATAAGACAACTTCTGGGATTGATCTATGACAAGTGAGCCATCCTCATCAATTGTCATTTGAATGCAGTCAAGAGAAGTTTACACCCATCATTATGGAAGATTAAAGTACGAAAGAAGAATGGAAATATCTTCCAAAAATCCTAACCTGAATAGGGAAAGATATTGTGATAAAGGATAAATTTTTAAGGTCAAATAAAAGAAGCTATTTTAGAATCTATTTACGAGAATTCATGCAATATCAAGGGTCAACATTGAGGTTTCTAGAAATCATGGACCTTTGATTATCCACAACAGAGGAACTATGAAAAGATCCAAAAACCATCTAAACAAAAGTAATTGGAATATGTCATATAAATAAAATAAAATAAAATATTGTAAAAATTAATAAAACCAAAAGCATTATGCACATCACATGAATCATAAAAGGGATCCTCTAATTGCATAAAGGTCTCATGAATCATTTAAATCCTGAAAATATAATGCATCTCATAAAACTGAAAGGCATTACACAACAACTTGAACCCTCATAATACTCACAATTTCATGACCTTTACATGGTCATGCAAGCCTTATAACAATAAATGGATCATGTGATCAATCCAAAATATCCTGTAAAACCCTCAAGATGATCATGCACCCCCATGGACAAAGTTCAAAAAATTACTGAATATGTATATGTGGATTGATTCAAGTAGGTTCCTATAAAAAATATGTCTTACAAAGTAGTTCATGAAAAATAGACTCATAGCAGGGTCTCATGATGGGTTCTTATGGGATGGTATTGCAACAAGGTTACACAATATAAGCAGTGCGTAAGAGCTACGAAGATATGAGTAATTAGTGAAGGAATCCCTATCTACTACCCCATTTAGAGGGTATTCCACAGAATACCAAACATCACTCGGAAGACCAAACGTCTCCCAAGAAACTAATTAGAAACATCACTAAAGCCTTAGGCAGGCATTTACTTTCCCTTGAACCAAGACCTTGTCCTCATAAACATTTCTCCTGAGAGGGGGAATCAGTTGACTCCCAGAAAATTATAATTTAAAAAATCACAAAGGGATAAATATATAAATATGAGTATTATTTTACCAACAAAGAAACGAAGAGGAAGGTGGCCATGATCACACATATTGAGTGAACCTCTAGGAGAGATGTGATCACATGATTTGCATAAGGTCATGTAGATGGTCACACATAGTGAATAAACTTAGAAGATCTTATAAAACCCATTTGACAAAGCCTCCTTGATTTTTTGAAGTTATCCTAGACATTTTATGATCACATGGAATTAGCCAGATAATATCCCCCATGTCAGGAAACTTGTAAACTGGTGGACGCATGGAAAACTATCCAAAATCATTTTTAAAAAGGAGGGAAATATGAAAAAAGTGGTACCCACTTGTGGTTGTAAATATCAAACAATGCATCACCTATAGGTAGTGTGATTGTCCTTTAAACCACTTATACAACCTCATTATATCCTAAGAATTCTAAAAATAAACAAAGGAAATAAAAAGTGGAAATGTGGGATCCTCTTGAAGTTGTGAAACTCATGTGAAGTATCCATGCAGCCCATGAGGCACTGTGGAAGCCCAAGTGACATGTCTTCCTGGTCATGCAAGAGCATTCTTCCATGTCACCCCCATCACAGGAAATGATTCAGACATTTCTAGAAATTCTTTCACTCTCCTTTTTGGCTCAAAAAATAATAATAAGGGTTTATCCATGAAGTTCTCTCACAACACCCCAAGTAGTTTTATTTTTCATGCATCACATCACTGATGGAGAAAGTGATTGTCTTCAAAAACACTTGTGCAAGATCACATGATCCCTAATCCTTCAATAAAAACAAGTAGGAAATAAAATAGAAAATGTGGGAGCCTATTATGGTCATAAAACTCATACAACACACCAATAAGGTCTCACAATACCCCTTTACAAGATGGTTTTATCTTACAAAGGCCCCTGAAAAATAATTCTTGTCTCATGGAATATCCCAGTTAAGGCTTAAAAGATCATGAAAAATCCTTTCAAAAAACATCCTAATCTCGTGAAAGTCCTTAGACATGTTAGACTAACAATATGGAAGACCCTCAGCATGTTCTCATGATTCAAAAAGAACCCTTTAATTGGAAATAATACAATAAATGGCGGGTTTACCGGATGATCTCATAGTCATTGAAAATCATGCCACTCCCCAAGAATGACCTATGCCAAAACCTTGAAAAACTTCATGAAATAAAATCCCTCCATTGAATCCATCATGGATTTTTTATACATGCCACACAAAATGACAAATAATAGGGGTGTATAGGCCTATAATTCTCCCACCCAACATAAAAGATGTAATAAATTTTCAAGGGAACCTCTCACTAGTGCACCCAAGAATCCGAGTGGGTTTATCAGAGTTGTTGATCTCATGACTAAGAAGTTTTTCCATCAAGTAAAATCCTAGGAACAATCAAAGCGACCGTGCAACATGAATAGACACTTCAATTGATCATTCATAGATCACGTGAAGGAATTATGGTGGGTTAGGTGAAGGACAACCCACATATTTTTTAAAACATGTGACACTTTAAATAATTTGACAATAAAAAAATATAAGGCATAGGAAATAAAAGGCTGGAACAAAGACTAAAATATGAGAGACTTATGTGAATAACATATATGTTGATCCTCATGTGCTTCGCATGAACCACCCATGTCATGTGGAAGTACCAAAACATGTTTCCCAGATAACACGATTATCCTCTGGTATACTATTTGAATCATTTGATGTCCCATCGACATGTCTAAGCAAGTCACATGGTGCCCCTAGTCATGCCACCCAAGTCTCTCAAAATTCTTCAGGATCACCATCCATACCTTGAAATGGCCTCTAGATATGTTTCCCAAATCTTATGGTGGAACTGATGTATGTAAGATAAGTCTTGAGATGATATTAGTATATGTCAACTGGATATCATGACATTCTCTAGACAAGACATCTAGATTTCACTATTCCTTCCTGACATGTCATCCTGGATCATGTATCACTCTCCAAACATGTCACATTGACTCTCATGAAACCCTATAAGCATGTTATCAAAATTTATCAATGACACCTAGGAAAGTTAGCTGGATCATGGGATGCCCTCCCAGTATGTCAGTTGAGATCATATGATGTCTTCTAGGATCATCTAGCCAGGTCTTGTGATGTCCTCTAGGAAAATTATCCTTGGTCATGCGATATCCTCTAGACATACCATCTAGATTATACGAAGTCCCTTTGAAAAGTAAAATGGATCCTAAGATTGTATTTGTAAATGTTACGTAGACATACAATAAAATGTTAAGTAGACAATCAAGTAATGTTGGGTAGATAATCAACACATATCATTTATACATGAAGGATTGGTCAATCGGGCATCACGAGACTTTATAACCTTGTCTAGACTCTATAAAGGGAAACTTCAGTGTGTAAGCCTCGACCAATTGAACTATGATGACTCTGATTCCTACTATAACCAGGATATGTAGGATTCCTTCCTAAGGCCCAATCTCCATGTTAAAACATTAGTAGGGAAGTTTCAGAACATAAGTCTCACATCCACAGGTAGTGAGACTGAATGTTTTCCATCCCTTATTTCCCACACCGATCATAGCTCACATAGGCTTAGGGAGTTGCAATAGTAATTTCATTCATATAGGTAAACCTTAGTGTGTAAGACCTGACCAGAGGCATAATATTCTATTCCCTCAATATAATGAATTCCTTAGTGTGTAAACCCAAACTCAATGAACTATAAGGACTATGGTTCTTTCCATAACTAAGATATGTAGGATGCCTTAGTAAGTCTTGAGCCTGAACTAAAATCGGTAATAAATTCAATATAATTCTCCTTATGTCTCTAAAATTACAATCAACAGGACCCAATATCTCCCTTGGGATGATCATATTTCCTCATCCACCAATGGATTTATAACTCATTGAACCATGAGGACTCTGATTTCTACCATAAACATGATACGTAGGATGCCTTTTCAATTCTTGAGCCTAAACTCAAATAGGAACCCACTTTGGTGTAAGTCCCCTCATGTCTCCGATATTTCAACCATTGGGACCGAATAATTACCATGATATAATCATTCCACCTCATCTATCATTGGACTAAGAATAAAAAAAACTACGGTTACTATGATTAATTATATAGACCAGATACATAGGACACCCTCTTAAGTCCTGATATTCAGAACAAACATCCCAATGACTATCCTAGTACATAAGTCTCATATCAATATGCAATGAGGTCGATTACTTTCTATCCCATTTTTATCACAATGATAATAGATCATGTAGGATTAGGGAATTTCAATGGTCATATCACTTTCATCATGAATCTCCACCATCCAGGTAAATTTCAACATGTAAGCCTAGACGAGTGCATAATAAGATTACCTCTATATAAGAGAATATGACTTGGGTCTAGTCTCAAGGGTTTGAAAGAACTATGATAACTATGATTCCTTCCATAATCGAGATATGTAACATGTATCCTCAAGAAATTATGTTGTATACAAGGTTCCCAAGTTTCAAATAAATGTCCTTTCCATAATATGTTAAACTACATGAGTTGGATGAGCTACAATAACTCTGATTCCTTCCATAATCGGCATACAATGGATGTATCTTCAAGAATGGTTCTTTAATACCATGTACCCAAGTAACTACATATATTTCCTTTCTATACAATGTTAAACTGCATGGATTTAACAAAATACATGGGTTTTTATTCCTTCTATAAACATGATATATAGGACGCCTCATAGTGGCTCAATCCCCTTAGAATATTAACCGCCTCCCTGAATGGTAGAAAATTCCAAGGTGATTGGTTATGAAGCTTCAATATATAAGAAGCTACTCATTACTAAGAAATGGATAAATAACCATAGATACATATAGATGGATTCAATAATGACAACCCCTTCTTCTGCACATAAAAGGGGATAACCTATGATCATTCTATTAGGGTAATTCGTCCCATATTAGGATTAGGAATATATTCATGAACATATCTTAAATATATAATAGAGTACTAGATAAGGAAACAATCCGCCTTAAAGGATGTGATGATCATGACCTATCATCCTCTTGACCAATATGAGTTCCTAAGGATCATTGGGTTTGAAACCCCAACCGACCACCTGACTTTGGAAAGAAGGTTCGTACTGAGTTATGGATTCGAGAAGCATTGGTAGTTTCTATAAAAGGTTAAAAGATGGTGAGACCAATGCAGATGATTGTGAAAAACATTGAAAAACCCACAATTATACCACTATAAAAAATCTACCAAAATATTTCCTTCAAAAAAATGGTGGACCCGATGTGAATCATGACATATCCTTCGAAACATTAAAATTGTAGACAACCTAGTTCTCATCAAACCATTTTTTTCACCCAATGAAGGTGTTCGATTGTACCTTTATGTCAAAACATCCATTTGTCTAAAATATAATCTTTTATCATCTGAGAATCTTGTTTTATATTCAACTAATAAGTAATTTTATTAAATCACCTCCCACTAAAATAAAACCTCTTTAAAATCCATTTTATCCATTAGTGGTCCATGTTACATATTTCATTAAGAAATAAACCCTCTTTAGCATGAACTTTATCACTTTATCTAGTTAGGTACGAAATTATACCAATAATATCATATATAAATCTTATATGGTTGATCAATGAACTCATTTAATATCATATATAAATATTTGGGTCACCTCATTACTTGGTTTCCTTACACAACATAATCTCAGGGCACCTTTCTTTAGCATGAATCTATCCAGTTGGATGATTGAGGTATTGAAAATTTTTCGATTTGGAAGGAGTTTAAAACTTAGTATTTTAATGGGGTTTTAATCTCACAAGATTATCTCATGTTATCACATTAACTTTTATTCATGATTCTAATGACTTAGTTTGTAATCCTTTTCCTTCCACCAAATCAATATGTTCAAACCATATTGATGTGTACCTCTTTAAAGTACTTATAACTTGTGTTACAAAACCAAATTAAAATAAAAACATATTCACACATATCCAAATTAATCCTATGAATAAGGTACATGAACACCTTTATTATAAAGTATTATAATCATATAAAATCAATAATCCCCATAAGAGTAAGTTTAGAGTAACAGATAACCAACCCCCATTTTTCAAGACAAGGAACTAGCATCTTGGACAATGGGAGGTATGACCCAAAGTTCCTCCACACAAGGTTACTTTAAAAAAGAGAGACATAAATTCCATCATGATTCTAGCACATAATATCTATAAACTATAATAAACCTTTAAATTCATGTTTATAACCTAATACAATACAAATTCATGGTATAAAAAAAATCAATTATCACACCTAGTATATAAATCCTTAGACACTTGTTTAACAATTTTAAAAATTAGTTTAACACTTAATAATATAAAAATTTTATTTATGAATAATGTAAGGAATAAAAAATAAATAAAGAATTTATATATTCAAACTTGAGATAAAAAATTATGAACAATTCTTAAATCAATAATTATAATTATTTTATAAATTATCCATGCATTTTGAATATTACATTATTAAATAAATATAATTTTTTTATTTATTACCAATATTAACTCTTTCATATTCACCCTTATATGTCATTTTATTTAAATATATGATATCTGAAATATAAAAATCACATATATATATATATAAACTATTCATATATTATGTAAACATTTAGAATATCACACATTTAATATTACTTAAACCTTGATAATTTCGATTGATTGAAAAAACTCATTTTGGCATGGTTTAATTTAGTTTTTAAATAAGTCATTTTAATTTAATCACTTCAAATTAAATAATTATGAACATTTCATAACTTTAAATTTAAAATTATTTATATTTATCCTTATTTTGTAATTTATAAACATTTTATAAATTATGCTTATAATTTTTATATAAAAATTGTATCTATATTATAAATTATTCCATATAAATTAAAAATATATTTTATATTAACATTTAATATCATAGATATTTTTATTAAACATTTCATAAAAATTTAATTATTAATTATAAAATTTTATAATTAATTAATTTATAAACATTTTATAAATTAAATAAATATCCCAAAACACATTTTTCATAATTTATAGGCATTTTATAAATTATATAATTCAATTTATAATTGAAAATTAGAATTTTTTCTCAATATAGTATTTAACAATATGTAGGTTATATCACAAGGGGTGACATTTTATATTATCTATCATATTTAAGGATAAATAATTCTTTAGCTGTGATATCATTCCTCTTCTCCTAGGTTTTGTATATTATGATATCACTTATATCATAAATATGACACAATAATCTATTTTTAAAAATATGGATCAACGATATCACCTATTACGATCCCCAATATCATACACTATGATATATAAAAAACCAAATAATTACAACTGTGCCACCACCTATGATATCCTATATCATAGAGAATTACTATATGATGACTTATGATATACCATGTCATATAGAACACAAAAAAACAAAATTTATTTAGTTTTTTATTTTACTGAATATGAAACTAATACAATATATCAATTCTTTATTTTTTAAGAAATGATTTTGAGAATCATGAATCCTCGAAAGATATGATACCTCAAAAGGGTTTTTAGGGATCAAACAACACTTCTTCAAAGTAGTGGGAGATACTAGAAACCTTATTCCCAATATCACCATGCTAATAAAAATATATACCATGTATAAATAAATTAAGAACATGTACCTTTCATCAAAGATATATACTAATCATGTATTAAATCAGAATAGTTTGTTAAAGATCACTTAGGAAAAACTGATGGACTCTTCCCTTTGAGGTTTATCTATGGGATGATATGAATTACATGATGCTAAGGATGGATCCACCTCACAACCACAATATTATAACACCTCAAGTTGAAAAGTATAGAAGAGGAGAGGGCTATAATAGAGAGAATAATAGTAGATATGGGAAAGAAAGATAACTCACCATATCAATAGTTCCTAACTCCTTATATAGGCCTCTAGGATGGCCCCCAAGGCTTTCTAGTATTTGATAATATGTTATGAAACTTATAAGTAAATAACTTTTTTTACAATTATTTATAATGCTTAGCTATTCACTTAATACTTAAGTGAACACAGTTCTCCCATATGTTTCATCTTATGAAATATTTAATCATTGATGATATCCAACATCAACGAGATCTAAATATTAACCACTGAATGTTCAATAACCTTGATAAATCATAGAGTAAAATATGGATTGAACAACATTATTCCTAATGGATCATGATATATCCTATTTCATACACTATGATTGGATTAATAAAAACCATTATGATATCTTCTATATCATGGCTTACTATATACTTATCTATAAAATAAGGATTTACTTTTATAAATTTATATGTCCTATATGATATCCCTAATTCATACATTATTATATAGGCTAACATATATCATATAAATATTTTAATTTAGGGAATATATCCATTAATAATAATATCTTTCTCTTGATAAAATTTCTCATCATGAAACATGTCATTTATAATAATAGAAGGGGATGAGACAATGTTTGGGGATGGAAGGATCGAGGTTATATGATTAGACACCACATTATCCTCTCACTTTTTACCCATAATTTATGAATTCAGTACCTTAAAGAGTAGAATTAAATGAATGATATGTGGTTTAACTTTTAGTATCTTAAGTAGACACTATAGGGTTTCATATATGAGAAAATTATCACTTTATCCCTTAAAACATAGGTCCTAGATGTATCCAAGGTAAAAAATTGTAAGAAATTATTTTTCTATTAGGGTGTAGTTATCTTAGTATGGATACAATTTTATTGTGGAATATTCAATGTCTTAGGAATATTAGTTGACACATTGTTATAAGACTATGCTAATTGCATAGTTAGAAGTGTCACACATAAGATTAAATGGTAAATCCCACTAAGGTTGTTGTATTACCCAGGGTATCATGAGACTCTTTTTAATTTTTAATTATAACTAAATTTTTTTATTAAACAAAAATACCACATCTTTTTAGAGTAATAGAAATAGGGGGAGTGTAGTTTTACTAAATTCAGAAATAAAGTGATGATAAAATTAAATGGGACCTAAGAATGACTAAACATACTACACATATTTAGAAATATATAAGGAAGAAATAATATCCACTTTTGATCTATCCATGATTATACCTTCCCTATAAATCAAATTTCAATGTGTTTTCACTTATAATACCATTAAATGAAATTTCTCATAATTTAATGAATGATTCTTTTTTATACAACAATAGGGGAAACACATAGATAACTACAAATATAATCAAAGGGGTAACCATAAGTGGCATTATTTTCAATGAAATCATAAATTAAATTCTATAATTAATTAGAAAAAATACTAACCATATATCATTGGAAATTAATAATAGCTTTAATAAGACCAAATAACATCTTTCTATATGAAAATGTACTAAAAGGGAAGAAAACGGTAGTCTTTTTTATGATCCTAAAAAGTAATATATATTTGAAAATATCTTGAATACCCACTATCAAAATAGTTGTGGTTATTTCACACTAAACTCTCTAGTATATATTAAATTAAAAATAATGGGAAATGGTACCTATTAGGTATTTATCAATTCAACAATAGTTTATATAAACACACAAATTATTCTAAACCTGAGTTGATATCAATTATTTTTTAAAAAATTTTTTATATCCATTAGGCTATTTTTCTTAAGAAAAATCTATATTGTGTTGACCTATTGTAAATCAAAAATTGGATGCTTTATTTCAATAACAAACAATTTAATTACGCCCCTTTTATCAATTTTAATGAGGTTTAGGTTCAATCATATTTGTGTTTTCCTCATTGGTTTTAAATTTCTGTTTAATAATATCTTATGCATCCAAATTGATGGGCCGATATTGTGAATGTTAGAATGTGTGTATCCCAATTCACGTTTATAATACCTAAAAAAATTAATCAATCACAATTCATGGTATATAAGGGGTGAAATAATAATTATTATATATATTTTTTATTTTAAAGATAGAAATATTTTAAATTTAGAGATAATGATATAAGTTACAATTATATAGATTTTTGATTTATGGTTGGGAATAATAAATTATGAAGTCAATGATAAAATATATCTACTCAATTATAACATACTCATATGAAGAATCATTTTTTAAATGTTGAGTAGAATCATTAATGGCTTTTAAATCCTCATTATATAAAAATTCATCAATTCATAGACATGTGTGACATTTTTATAAATCATTACAACATCCACCGCATGAATTGTTTCCAAGTATGTATATTAAAGAAGAAAATTCATAAATGTAATTATAGGATAAAATATAATTTTTTATGTAAATAAGTAATAAATTAATGAAATTTACCAAATTAAAGGAATGTTCTTATAAGGGGTGTTTTAGGACACCACATATGTTAATGAAGATAATATCACTACCAAACACCATATATTGTGTACCATTATGTATATTAATTATATTTTTGGATGTTTATAAAATGGTATACCCAAAATTATTTGTGTATGTTCATTCATCATGTCATCTCCCATTTTTTAGTATATAAAAATCTGTATGAAAAATTAACCTTTTAACCCTCACATGAACATCACCCAGTACCCATGTGAGATGTGTACTACCCCAATTATCAAGTCAAATGAATATGTTTATAGTAATCAACTTAGAAACCTAAAACTAATAGAATATATATCAAGACATCACGTTTATTAAATAACCCAAATCAACCATGACATTATAAAATAAATACCCCCATAGTACATGGAACTAAAAATGTTTCTGGATATTTAAATTTTATGGGAAGTATTTGTTTTATTAATGAAAAGAGATTCATCTCAAAGGTTAGTATTTTATCCATTTAATTTCATCATCTATGGGTGAATATATCCTTAAGAAACATGGAATATCTAGGAATTTTATTTACTGAATCAATCAAATGTATATTAACACATGATTTTTTAAAAGTTTCTAGGATGTACTTTTCAATAATATTCATTATTTATATTTTCATCAATGAATAGGAATGCATATTCCTTTGATGAGGAGTAAATAGGTATAATAGTCTTTGTATTTTTAAAGTATATATTATTTTATAGATTAATAAAACCACCATTTCAATTATCCATTGGGTCGACTATATGACAATAAATAATGTTATTCAACCCTTGGATTCTGATTTCTTCTTCCAAATTAGATATGTGACCCAATTGAGTTCACAAATCATGTATGGAAGTTTACATGTTTTTTTTGGAATTATATATTTTTGTCCAAAATTTGTTTCCTTTGGTCTTCTAGGATAAACTTGGGTTTTTGAGGGGGTGGGGGTATTAGAAAGGCCTTGGTAGTGGTTGTAGATTTTTTAGTGGCTATAAAGGATGAATACCTTTCCCTAATGGATACCATGATTGTAGTGTATAGATAGAATCCCTCTTTACCCAAATGAATTGTTTTATTTTAATTGCTATTATAAGGGTTGTAAGGTTCTTTCCTAAAAGGATTCTACTATGTTAAACCTTGAAAAATCATTCCAAAAATCTTAATAGAGTCTCTTAGTTGATAGCATTGGTTTTTATAATGGGTGTTGGTAACATAAATTCAGTAGTTAGTAAGAGAAGGAGGCTGGGATTGACCATGGGTAAGTGAAAGTTTTCATAGAAAGTCACTTACCTCATTGGTCTTAGTGTCTAAATTATTCCTAGAAACATTATTTCCACCACATAGAATCCTCTAATAAGAACACTAGACTGTAAACTGAATTATTGGGCGCATTCACCATGTTTGCAATGAGATTCATTATAATGATTTAATACTTATATACTAGTGAAAAACTTATTACTATATACACTATACAATGATCCACGATAATTAATCCTTCCAAAATATATTATATTAGTTTTTCATTACTTATTTTATAATGTAGAAAACATAGACACAATATTTTAAGGGTTTGTTAATATTCATGTAATGTTTCACCCTAAAAATGAATTATTTTATATATTTATTCTCTTATTATTATAGTACTAAAGGTTTCATAACATTTATATTAAAGTTTTGTTTTATGTTTTACCATCAATTTTTTGTTCATGCAGCTAAATTAGTCCTTTGAAGCATCATCTAGTGAAAAGGGAAATGACCGTAGTTTTATATAGTCTTTGAAAACCCCTGGAGGTCTTAGGGTTGAGTATACAGTATGAAAATATTGTGAGTGTTTTCATGGGATCTTTCTATGATGTCAATATGATTTTAGTATCTAGTGAATTTATATAGTTTTTAGTTTAAAATTAGTCACTTACCTAATTATTTTAGAGTAATTCATTTTATAATAAACATTGAGTAAAGTTAGTAATTTTAATTTAAAATTATTTATAGCCATGTTATAAAAATTAATTTATATTTCACATTTATTTCCAAGAAAATAATTATAAAGGGTGTCTTTATTAAATAGTTTTTATTATTTTAGTGTTATGGAATAGGTATTACAACATTGTAGATTTTTTTTTTCTGGTTTAGGTTTAAAAGGTTGTGCTTTTCCGATAAATGAGCATGCCATAAACAAATCCTATAAAAAAAAGTTAAGAAAAAAATTATTTATAAAAATAAAAGAGAAAAGTAAAATAATATTAATATTTGAAAATTTATAAAGAACATATAAAAAATAAAGTTTAAATGAAAAACTCCTCAATAATGGTGCCAATATTCAACCATGTTGTTATGATAGGTCAAATTAATTTGGTTTTTAATTATTTGAGATAACATTGGTAAATATTTAGGTCCTATCTAAAGGATAGTAATAAGTATAGATTATATATTTTTAAATAATTTTAATAAAATAAAAGTAAAAAAGTGTGTAGTTTTAAATTGGTTTAAATTAAAAAAATAAATAAAACAACTTAAATTAAACATATGTATCTTAAAAAATAATGTTTTTTGTAAATCCTGATATGGGAGTGTGGCCAGCTAAATGTTACTGTAATTTTTGAAAATTTTCTTATTCTTATTATTTCATTAGATTTTGTACATGTGATTTCTTAAGGTTTAAATAATATCTCAATTATCCTATGGTCCTTTAAAATGGTTTGGTTAGGTAGAAACCTTGGATAACTATCATTTATCCAAGATCCATACCCTATACATGGTTATGAAG
Organism: Viscum album; assembly: GCA_963277665.1. NCBI lineage: Eukaryota > Viridiplantae > Streptophyta > Magnoliopsida > Santalales > Viscaceae > Viscum > Viscum album. The sequence goes on from OY728136.1 coordinate 1,998,061,326, forward strand.
GATGGATTTTTTTCCCAATACCCAATGTTTATGGTCAATAAAAGGCTTATTATACTTCCCAATCAGAATAATACAAGTAACCCACTTAGAAATAAAAAAAAATGATTGGTTGTGATATGCACAAGGTAATAATTAAATTACTAAAACATAATAGTCAAATCTAAACTACATAATGAAACAAATGAAAGGAATATTTTAAAAACTAAAATATGCCAAACCAATAGTCATATATAGTTCTATAACTATCTTACTAGGTGTTTGTCTCCCTCATAATGATCACCCAATGTTTATTGTTAGAATTTTCCCCTAATGTATATTGATTATTATTAGATTTGTTAAATTTTATCATGTAATGTATATTAATTTAAATAAATTAGAATTAATTTATGTTTGATATGTAAAATATGTGAGATGATATGTTAAAACCCCCTAAAATATATGTAATACCCAATTATCCCTAATAAATGATCAATATATTAGGTTGTGATGATATGATAATACCTGTATGAGTATAATGAGTTGTATAGAGATATAAATGATCATTTATAGGATATAAGTTGGTGAAATTATATTCATATTGATCTATTTAAAGTACGTCAATTGTATTATCTTATATGTGTTATTGGTGTTACTTAAGTGAAAAATGGCTATGGATCCTTTAGATTTAGGTTGTTAAAGAGGATCACTACTTGTCAGGTTTCATAATTTTATTCCTATCTATAGTCATTTATAGAATTTTTCTTAATATAAATTAATTGTATATAACACTAATCAAGAAGAGGGATTCAATTAAATAAGATAACATGAGTTTTCCCATATGATCAATTATGAAATCAAAGCCCTCAATTGTGTTTTTACTAAGTTCATTCCCATGCAAAGATAATTATATATTCTGTAATTATATAAGATTTATTCAACTTTGAAATTGAGAAAAAGAGATAATCTATACAAGATCGACATAATACATTCCTCATTATTAGACTTGATACTGTGAAAAAGGAATATTATTAATGGATATATGGTGAACTAGATCACACCAAAATCCATTTTATTTTTTAGTTATAACATGTTCCTAGATACCCATATTAGTTTATAATTATGAATGATATTCATCATTATTTACCACATTATAAAGGGCACTTGGGGTTACACATAAAATAATGTTAATTCAGGTTTTCAGACTAATAAAATTAGTTCATATGTAAATATTTTTTTTGTTTATTATAAACACAAATAATATTTTTTTTTCACAATTTTAATATTCAATTAAATAATTTATTTTTAATTAAATAAATAATGTATAATTATAATATAAATAATGAGTTATTTATATTATTAAACATAAATATGAGGAAATGGAAAAAACCAAATGGGATTTAGGTTTGGGGTTGGTGTAATGGGATTCCAAGGTCTATTAAATGTGTAAAATTCATAATTACACATAAATATATGATTTTAACACCTACTTTGAAAAATTTAACCAATTTTGGGGCTCATTAATGCACCACCCATGGTGGACTGGGACTTAAGCCACTTTTTAAGGCCATTTAATGCTACAAATTATCATTAGAAACTATTTATTGCACCACCTTTCGTTTGATACGAGTTTAGATTCCTTGGAAGCTATTAAATGCCTCAATTCCTATAAATATCAATTAGAAGGGGTGTATCCTTCATTAGATTTGATAGAAAGAAAAATTGGTTCTTAGTGTTATATAGTGTTCCTAATACAAGATTGATCCTTAGTTTTACTCATTTGAAAGGTTCACTAGTGTCTATATATTTCCCTCTTCCATCCTTTTCCTTATAGGAGTTACTAGAATCACTTGGATAATAATAGAATTCCACCAAGGTGTTGGTTATTAGAATCATTTTTGGATATCGAAGGATAATTGAATTCATCAATTCAAGTTTAATCTAAATAATACAACCCTTTTTAAAAGTTATTTATTATTTATTATTTTGTTATTTATTTATTTATTATGATCATGGATAGGTTTTATTACTACATTCACTGCATACCATTGGTCAACAATATCCTTAAAACCCTATAGTGGTATTAAATCGAAAATTAATAAATTATAATCACATTAAATAAATAATATAATATCATATATTTTTATGATGTGTTAGAATATATGCAATTCATTTAAGACTTGAATAGAACATTGATTAAAAGTATGATGTTGTGATTGTTTCACTTATGATTAAGTAGTGGGTTTTTTGGATTTTGTGTGAAATATCACATCCCTATGCTCTAATCCATCAAATTCCAAAAAAATTATAGATATTTATGTCTTATTGAAATTTATATAGAGAAATAAAATTTTTCTATGTAATGTTATTAAGTATTTTATCATTTTATGAGATATAATTGGAAGTTAATTAAGTTATTAATATGAATAATATGGATTAATTATGTATATGATACTTACTATTGACTAACTATGAATATAATCGTAATGGGTATTTATATAACACATAAAATGTTAACATTGATAGTAAATATAAAATCCTTTATTAAATATCTAAGTGTTTTATGCATTTTCATCAACCTTGATTGATAAAATATATGAACTGTGATTAGAAAATAATAAATAACCTATCTTATGTTAGGTGGAAAGGAAAGTAATTGTTCTTATATGGATGTTGAGTGAAACTATTCAAGGAAGCCTAATCATATCCGTACCCAAAGGCATAGTGGTGATCATATTCATGAGATGAATTGACCAAGTTATTGTTCACTAAACAATATAAGGGTTTTATTATATATAATTAATAATTATTTTTACCTAAATATACATGGATTCAGAGAATATATTAGATTAGTTAATACATAAATAAATATGAATCATTTCCCTCTAAATTTAAGATATTAAGGATGAATATTTAAGCATAAGTATATTTAATAAATGATTATATTGACTAATAACATACATGATACTAATAATTAATATATTTTGTTGTAGATATTCATGTAATCAAACACAAACTAAAAATTTTCATTGATAATAGTCCTTGAGAATGAAAAATTAAATGGTAATAAATTTAATAATTGGTATAATAATTTAATAATTTTTTCTAAAAAATGAAGCAAAAATATATTTTCAAGATAAAGCTATCTCATATGAACCTACTATCAATTTTCCATGTGATTATAAGAATTATTATGGGAATTATAGAGAAGATTCTTTGGATACATCATGTTTGATACCAATTACCTTGATTCATCATATTCATAAGCAACATGAATCATTGTAGGTGTTCAATATGGATGAACATATTAAATAAATATATCATTAAAATCAAGAATTGAATTGTATGAGGTAAAAATTCATTTTTCCAGTGAAATATATTTGAATTAAAACCAATTTCTACTCATGTGATCAAAATATTTGTGCACATAAACAACATTGTAAGGTTTGGGTTCCCTCTAACGAAAGATATGAGCATTGATATTTTCCTACATTCATTATTGGGATATTTTAATTAGTTCATTATTAATTTTAATACAAACAAGATTTATTGTAACCTTGTAGAGATTCTCAATATTTTGAGAACATTAGAACAACATATGAAAAGGTCGTACCCTATCATGATGATGAATAAGGGAAGGCGTAATTACAAGGCCAAAAAGAATAAAAATATTAGAAATTAAAAATATTTAATCACTTCACTAAAACGTCAAAAAATAAATATTTCAAAATAAGAAAAATGATTTTTTTTCAATAAAAAAACATAGCATTGAAAGAGGAACCATCCTCAGTACCTGGAGATACTTAAAAATAAACTTGGTAATATCTCAGTTGTATCATTTATTTATGTTATAGAAATAAATTTATCTAAATCTAAATCATGTGTATTAGATATTGGATATGAATCACACATCCTTTTTAGTGTACAATTTTTCAAATAAGAGAGGAATTTGACTAAGAGATAATTGGTCATATGATTAGGGAATGATATTATTGGGGAATGAACAAAGGGTTTTTGAATTTTTCATGGGGACATAGAATCTACTTATTTCCAGTGGATTATCCTTTTTTTAGGAGAAATTTATCATGTACCATTAGTAAATAACAATTTGATTTTTGTATCTTTCCTAGATGAGGCATGATTTTAATTTTTTATAAAGAACAAATATTGCTATATTTACATGAATGTAATGTTTTATATTTATAATAACATGTTCAATAAATTATATATATTGGATCTTAATAATCCTATCTATAATGTAAATAATAATAGTATTAGAATTAATTATTTTAATTATAGTTTACTTTGTAATTGTAACCTAGGTTATATAAATAATAATAAAATTCAAACTAATACATAATGATGTATTATTATATTAAAATTATTTTTAATCATTTAAATAATGTGAGTCATTTTTATTTGAAAAAACAAACTAATATAATTATAAGGGTAAATGGAATTGAGTTATTTACTTATTAAAACTCATACATACTGGTGTATGTGGTCCTGTATATAAAGTATATCAAGGTTTATTTAACCACTTAATTAACTTTAATAATGATTTTAGTAGGTATGAGTATGTGTATCTTATGAAAAGAAATGTATAAATCTTTTGAAATATTCAATGTTTTAAACACTTAATCAAAAAAATCAACTTAGAAAAATTATTAAAATACTTTGATCTGGTCAAGGTAGTGAATATTTAAGTTAATAATTTTGTAACTATCTTGGATATTATGGTATAATATCAATACCCACTCTACCTAGAAAACCATTATAAAATGGTATAAAATGATGAATCAAACTATATTGGACATGGTTCAATCAATGATGAGTCAAGTATAACATCCTATTTCATTTTAGGGTAATACTCTAGAAACTACTTCATTTACATCAATCTATGCTCTATCAAAGGATTTTCAAAATACACCACATAATATATGGATTTGGAAGCGTCCTAGTTTGTCTTTAATAGTATATAAGGTTGTGATTCATATGTATGAAATATTACCTTATGTAAAATAAAAACAAAATCAGGTAAATGTATATTTTTGATTATCCCAAATAGATAGAGAGTTATTATTTATATAATACATCATAGAAAAAAGTGTTTATTGATCGACATGTTTTATTTATGGAAATTAAATTTATTTCAAAAATAATTAGGAGTATTAAATTTGAACTCAATGAAGTGAAATACAAACAAGATGGTGTTAATACTCATATGCACAAATTAGATCACAAAGGGTTATAGAAAATGAACCAACTCAGTATAAAAATGAACCAAGAAGGTATGGTAAATTTCATCTGGAACTTGAGATATATATATTTCAAATTTCTAATTATGGTGATGTAATAATCATATAAAATTATCCAACATCATACCACACTAGTGCAGAAATTGTTTTTTACGTCACCATTTTTTACGTCGGTTATATATAACTGACGTAAAAATGTGCCGAGTAGATTTTTAACATCGGTTATTTTAATAATCGAAGTTACAAATCACGCCTGTTGGGTTTTTACGTCGGTTATTTGGAAACCGACATAAAAAACCCGACATCGACGCGTTTTTTACGTCGGTTATCTAATAACCGACGTAAAAAATCAAAGCGCGGGGTTTTTTACATCGGTTATAAAATAAACGACGTAAAAAATGCGTACGGGCTTTGATTTTTTAGGTCAGTTATTAGATAACCGACGTAAAAAACGCGTCGATATCGGTTTTGTTACGTCGGTTTCCAAATAACCGACGTAAACAAACCACTGTGCTTTGGTTTTTTACGTCGGTTATAAAATAACCGATGTAAAAAACGCGTAGATATCGGGTTTTTTTACGTCAGTTTCCAAATAACCGACGTAACCCCCCCCCCCCCCGCGCATTGGTTTTTTACGTCGGTTATCTTATAACCGACGTAAAAAATGAGATATCTACGCGTTTTTTACATCGGTTATTTTATAACCGACGTAAAAAACCAAAGCGCTGGAGATTTTTTACGTCGGTTTTAAAATAACTGACGTTATAAATTTAAAAAATAGTTTATAACGTCGGTTATATAATAACCAACTTTATAAAACTTTTAAAAAAATTAAAGCCCGTGGACTGTCATTTACGATTTTTCGATTGACAGTCCGCCGGCTCGTCTCTCTCGCGCGGTAAACCCTAATCGGCTCATCGATCGACCTGCGTTAAACTCAATTTGGCTTCATTGTTTATCTTCTTCACTCCTCTAGGATCTATCATCTCAACTCGCAACATTCAAGTAAGCCTTCCACGAATTTATTTTGTTCGTTTTTGTTTCGATTCTTGATGTGCTTTTCGTTCGTTTTTGAATCTCGTGGAATTTTTTGTTATTGCAAATGGTTATTTGTATTTTGTTATTGCAAATGGTTATTTGTATTGAAAATTGTTATTTGTATTTTGTTATTGCAAATGGTTATTTGAATCTCGTGGAATTTTTTGTTGATATAATAGACTATTTTGTTGATATAACAGACTATGTTGAGGGAACATTAAACTAGGTGAATAATGAGATAAAAAAGACGTGCATCGTTACTTTAAAGGAAAATAAATAATAATTACTTTTTATATCATATTTAGGATCAGTTTTTTTATAAATTAAAACAATAAATGTGATCCCCATTATATGATATTGGAGGAGTACCATGGTTTAACCACACAGTATGGAAAACCTAGAACCAACCCTAAAAAATGCATATGCATCATGCTGTGTGATTTCATGATAAATAAGTATGGTTTGTACAAAATATATTTCCTCCATTATATTTGTAAACAAATGTAAAATGTTTCCTAGGTAGAACCTCATGGTATTCACTAACCATGTTCCAACCATGAATAAGAATATAAAACTATAATATCCTAAAAAGTCAAAAAATAATAATACAAGGATGAATAAATAAAAGTTAATCAAAATAATTTGATTTAATAACCTATAATAAATATAGAGGTGTTAAAATAACACAAACCATACTAAATTCTACCCCTAGAAGAATATGTTGAGGATGTTGGACCTAGATTGAGATTAGGCCACTACTCCATTATCAATGGCTCTCACACCTATGTCTCATTGGAATCGAAAACATGTTACCAATGATATTAAACCATATGAATTACCATATCATTTAGAACATTCACTTGAGAATATAAAACACATTATTATTGTTAATCATATACATATACATATTTAGTCTTGTAATTTCCAGGCTGTTCACTATTGTTGTTGATATTTGTTAATTCTTGGTGTTTAGAATTTCTAAACATGTTTCCTATAATTGGAATTCAGTTTTTTTCCATGGTTGTTTTGTTTTCGTTTTTGGGTTTTGAAAACCTAAAATAAATAGAGCTTTTAGTCGAGTTTTATTTTGATTGATAACCGTTAAAGCTGAAGGCCAAGTACAAAATCAAATCCCCACAAGATATGTTACATGGGATTAAAAAGAAGAAATAAAGGATTAAACCGAATCATTGGGACTATTGTTATTCTGAGCAGACCAGTGTTGGACACGCTGGGCGGCCCTCTCAGCCTGCCAATGCAATTAACGATCATCAGAAACAAGAATGAGTGAATTGATGATAAAATAATAACATGTTGGTAGACCTCTTTTTTCCAGTCACACCGAAGGGTGATGAAGACCAATATCAAGGTCTGCCCGCCATTTAAAATAGGTTGTTTATCTAATATATTAAAACATCAAAACCGCAATCAATATTAATCTATGTAGGCGTCATGGTTTTCTTTGATTCAATGAAATTTAAAACTGTTATATCTAACTATATTTTGTTTTAAAAATAATATTCAAGCATATTTTTTTAAATACCTATAGATTTGTTTTATATTTTAAATTGTTTTACATTCAAATTATGATTTTTTTCATATAAAAATGTATTTGTCTTATCTTAAAAATATATATTTTTTGTTGATATTTGTTATAGGTAATAATGAGTCGAAGTTGGATTACGGAACATCGAATGAGCAATGAATTTGAGGAAGGTGTTGATGCCTTTTTGGAATTTTCAAAACGAAATGTTCCAAGTAGTGACATTTTTTTCTATCCATGCCTGAAATGTTTGAATATGAAGAAGTTGAAAAGTAGAGAGATAAAAGATCATCTGATATGTCATGGTTTTAATCCGAGTTACAGCCCTTGGATTTGGCATGGTTAAATTGGACGAAATGTCACTGATGATGATGATTCACAAGATGGTAACTCTGATGGAATTGAAGAAATGATTCGCGATATTGTAGCAGAACAAATTGAGATAGAACCGACAGTTGCGCGTCTATATGGTGATGCTGAAAAACCATTATATCCCGGTTGTATAGATTTTATGGTTTTTTCGGTGGTGTTAAGATTGATTAACCTGAAGACGAAGCATGGATGGAGTGACAGAAGTTTTACAGAGCTGCTACAATTGATGAAATACATTCTTCCAAAAGATAACGATCTTCCAGATTCACATTACAAAGCCAAGAAAATATTATGCCCAATGGGATTGGGATACAAGAAAACACATGTCTGTCCGAATGACTGCATTATATATAGGAAGGAATATGAATTTCTGTCAGAGTGTCTAAAATGTGGGACATCACGGTATAAGGTGAAAGAAAAATCACAGGGTGATGTAGAGATTACAAAGCTCCCTTCAAAGGTATTTTGGTATCTTCCTATAATTAATCGTTTCAAACGTCTATTTGCTAATTCACATGATGAAAAAAGTTTAAGATGGCATGCTGAATAGCGGGTATGTGATGGAAAAATACGTCATCCAGCTGATTTTCCACAATGGAAGAAAATTGATGCGCAGTATTCTACATTTGGAAATGAAATTAGAAATCTCAGACTAGGGTTGTGCACAGATGGAATGAATCCATACCAAACACTCAGTAGCACACATAGTTCATGGCCTGTTTTATTGATAATTTACAACCTCTCACCTGAAGTTTGTATGAAGCGCAAATATTTCATGTTGAGTACAATGATCTCTAGTCCAAAGCAACCCGGTAATGATATTGATGTTTACTTGTCACCGTTTATTGATGATTTGAAACTGTTATGGGATGATGATATTAGGGTGTATGATTCTTATAAAATGGAATATTTTCAACTGCATGCAATGCTTATGTTCACTATAAATGACTTCCTAGCATATGGAAATTTGTATGGATACAGTGTTAAAGGGAATAAAGCATGTCCAATTTGCAAACAACAGACGTCCTATTGTCAATTGCATCATGGGAGGAAAACAGTGTACATGGGTCATCGAAAGTTTTTGCCTATGGAACACCCTTATAGAAGACTAAAAAAGGCATTCAATGGCTCACAAGAATTTTATACTGCTCCAAAACCTTTATCCCCTGATCTGTATTTTGAGAGGGTGAAAAACATTGATGTGAAATTGGTAAAGACACAGAAATCTGGTAATGATAGAGATATTTGGAAGAAAAGGTCAATTTTTTTTAGCTACTATATTGGAGGTATCATGAAGTTAAACATAATATTGATGTCATGCACGTGGAGAATAATATCTGTGATTCTTTGATTGGAACATTGTTAGATATTAAAGAAAAGACTAAAGATGGGTTGAATGCAAGATTAGACTTACTATCAATGGGAATACGTTTGGAGTTAGCTCCCACTCCTAAAGGAAGACGAACATTTCTTCCCCCGGCTTGTCATACATTATCGAAGAGGGAGAAAATTAGCTTCTGTCAGTGTCTTCATGATACCAAAGTGCCTCAAGGTTATTCTTCTAATGTAAAATTTTTTGTCTCATTGAAGGACTTGAAGTTGATAGGTATGAAATCACATGATTGCCACGTCATGATGCAACAAATTATACCAGTTGCATTGCATGGAATATTGCCCATTCATTTCGGAAAGACTATAATGAAGTTGTGTTATTTTTTCAATTCAATTTGTAACAAGGCGATTGATGTGAATGATTTGAACATTTTGGAAAAGGATGCAATTTTTATACTTTGTCGATTGGAAATGTATTTTCCTCAAACTTTTTTTGATATAATGGTGCATTTAATGATTCATCTGGTTCGAGAAATAAAGCTTTGTGGACCTGTATATATTCGTTGGATGTATCCTTTTGAAAGGTATATGAAAATATTAAAGGGGTATGTTAAAAATCTATATCGACTTGAAGCCTCCATTATTGAAAAGTATATTTCTGAGGAGGTAGCAGAGTTTTGTATGAGCTACTTGGCTGCGGCGCAACACATAGGTTTGCCTCCATCTCGCCATGAACGAGTTAATAATGAGGGAAAGGGGATTCGTGGATTGAAATTCAAATCATTGTCAGCTGAACAGATGAAGAAGTTAGAATCATACATCTTGAATAACATAGCTGATGCTCAACCGTATATCACATTGCATATTAATGAGTTGAAACAATGTCATCCAAAGAAGAAAGAAATGTGGATTTTGAATGAGCACAACAAAACTTTTTTGTCATGGATTAAAAAGAATTTTCTTGGTAGATCAGATGTATCAGAGACATTAAAATAGATAGTGGGTGGTCCATGTTTAAATGTGATAATATGGCCTGGTTATGACATTAATGGTTATACATTTCATACAAAAGCTTAGGACAACATAAGTGCAGTTTAGAATAGTGGTGTATTGGTGTTTGCAGAAGCAATGCATTTTTCGAGTGCTAAGGACAAAAACCCAATTTCTGCATCAAATGCATATTATGGAGTGATTGAAGACATATGGGAGGTTGATTACTTTAAAATTAATGTTCCCGTTTTTAACTGTAAATGGTTCAACGGTAACAATAGTGTCAGACACGATGAATTTGGAATGACACTTGTTAATCTGAATAGATTGGAAGACACAACTGATTCTTTTATAATGGAAACACATGCAAAACAAATTTTTTATGTAGTAGATCAATCAGATATGCAGTGGGCTGTTGTTTTACAAGGGAAAAAACAATATGTTGGTGAGGATGAACTTGATGAATATGTTGATTTATGTGAGATCCCTACTTCCATGGAAATATTAACAGAACATAATGACGATCATGTTGAAGACATAGTTTGTGCCATAAGGAACAATCACGAAGAAGGAATTTGGGAAAACAATCCATCTTTACATTCCTAAAATTACAGGTAACATATGTTTATTTCTTATTTACATTTATTTTTTCCATAAATGTTAGATATTGTAAGTTTTTTATTTATTAAAACATGTTTTAAAATAAAATAAGTATATGTTTTTTTTGTTTTAAGTTTGTTTAGTTTACTTTATCATGTTTATAACCATTACATGAATTTTGAAATGCTTATTTTTGTTCACTGACAATTACTTTACCATGTTTACAATGTTTATCTGGTTTACCATTTTTACCATTTTTACCATCTTGACCATCTTGACCATCTTTTCCATCTTTACCATTGTTTAACATGCTTACCATATTACCAATGTTTACTATTATGTAACTTAGTAAAATTTTCTATTTTCTGATTACAGTAGTATTAAAATATTTGAATTTGTATATTTGTTCACTGACAATTACTTTACCATGTTTTTGTTTACCAGGTTTACCATTTTTTCCGTTTTTACCATCTTGACCATCTTGACCATCTTTTCCATCTTTACCATTGTTTAACATGCTTACCATTCTACCAATGTTTACTATTATGTAACTTAGTACACTTTTCTATTTTCTGATTGCAGTAGTATTAAAATATTTGAATTTGTATATTTGTGAACTGACGTTTGTTTTTTTGATTTGAAGGATAATGACATATCATTCAGATGATCAACCACATGATTCTGGAGAGGAGCATATTGCTGGTCATACCTCTGGGGATGAACATTCACATGCTCCTATTACGACAAAGAGTTCAAAGGTTGGTAAACGTGGGTGCACACGTTTACCAAAATTATCACTTTCCCGTACGTAGGATCAGAGGATAGTAGTTGAGTTTGATGATGATGATATTCCTAGAGGTCCGAATGCCAAATATTTTAAGAGTTTTGTTGCAACTCAGGCTAAGACCAAAGTAAGCATTCTGTATGATGATTGGAGAGGTGTGGATAAAGCGATTATCTCTCAGTTGTGGGAGAAGATTTTGGTAAGATCTTTTGTCATTGTTTGACCATTCTTTTAATGTTTCTAGTATATATAATATGTTTAACCTCTTCTTTATCAGATGACATTTGATATTCCTGACACTGGAGGAGTCAGGAAGAAATGCTTATCGTTGGCTGCCAGGAGATGGAGGGATTTCAAATCAACCCTCTCATCTGATTTCATTTATGGTCATAGGAGTCATGACAATCCATGTCGTATATATCCTTTTATAGATGAAGACACATGGAGACAATTTTTTGAAAGTATAAAAAAGAGTCATTTCTAGTAAGGGCAATGTAAACTTTTATAAACTTTCTTATATAAATGATTTTATTAATGTTTTGTTAATGATTTCTTATTCTTAAATTACAGCAAACAAGGAAAGCTCATCAGGAGATCCAATCTAAAAATGTATACCCTCATAGTTTATCTCGGGGAGGGTATACATTATTGGAAGAAAAAATGATGGCGGAAAAATTTCAACAACTAAGAGCTGAGTCTTCAAGCTCTGGAGAGGTGGCCCCTCCATCCCCTCCATCTAGAAATGAAAAATGGAAGAGAGCTCGGAAGGGAAAAAAGGGAAATATCTTTCGGAAGAATCGAGAATCGTAGCTGAGAGGATTGTAAGATATATATTTAATTTATTTAAGTTAACTTTTTTCTTCATATAAGTTTCAATCATTACATAAATGTTCAATTAATTAATAAAGGACTCTCTTGAGGAGCAGAGTTCAGAGGGGACATTTATAGCTACTGGGAGGGAAGATATTTTATTTGCAGCATTGGGAAGGCCCGAACATCCTGGTCGTGTAAGAGGATATCCGACAGGTGTATCGGTAAGAAAAGTGTTTCCACATTCTTCAACTTCTAACATTAAGGGGGTTTATAAAAATAATAGAATCCTTGGAGGTTGAAGTTCAAAATATTAATGCGACGATGGAAGACAAGATTAGAGAGTCGGTGCAGTCTATGTTTGCAGAAATGAAAAGACAATTTCAGACTGCGGCTCCCACTCCTCCACCTCCCCCTGCAGACCCCATTATTTATCCTCCACCTCCACCAGTAGCTCCCACTCCCCCACCTCAGCCTGCGGACCCCATTTTTTATCATACGCCTCCGCCGTAGCTTCCTACATATTGCGAGTTGTATGTTGATGATTCTCAACATCATATAGTAGCATACGGGTTGGTATATTGTATAGGAGATACAGTTCATCGTCAACAATTAGAGGTAGAGGATCAGAGGGTCACTGTACATGATATTATAGATAGATCAGCTAGGGTACCAATACCTACAGATGAGGTGGAGACAGTTGGAAAGAGTATCGACCATTTTTTAGTTTGGCCATCCAGACTTCTTCGACTCATTACCATAGAGTTATGAATGTTATATCTTTTATTTTATTTTTTTATTAAAGTTGTTTTATCATTTGAAAACTACTATATTTCTCAATTTTTTTTCACAGGAATACTTCAAAGGTAAAGAAATACTGTATAGAAAACAACAAAGACAACAAGCTATGACATCATATACAGATTCCAGTGGTCTTAACAGATTGTCAAGATATTCACATTTTTTGTTGGGTTTTTATGAGTTTCCAATGGAATATCATGTTTTTAGACGTGAAATAAGTGTGGGTATTACAAAATATTATATCATGGAGCTTGTTACTAGAGATAAGTTGGGCATCAATGTGGTGCAAATTTTTTCCATGTAAGTCTTAACACCTTTTCCCTGCATTATATTTATTAAAAATATATACTTATATATGTTTTTTATTAGGTATATTTATAATATTTGTGAGAGGAATGAACTGACAGAAGTATATGGATTCATGGACCCGCAATTGATTTCCCCTGAAGCATGTGCATTGACTGAGGAACAAATAATGGTTTATATTGCTGAAAGATTTGAAAAGAATATAATCATAAAATGTTGGATGATGCCTTTTTGTGAGAGGTATGAAACACATTTCTCTCAAAGAGTTAATTATCTTTTAACATAAAAAATCACTAACATTAAATTTCCTTTTATCAGTGATCATTGGATGTTAGGGATTTTTTTCCCAAGGGAGAAAGATCTTTATTGGATATGCTCTGTTCATGGTGATGTGCGGGAAAGTTTTAAGAATATATTGGAAAAGTAAGTTTCAATTTCTCAATAGTTTTATATATTATAATGAATTTTAAATTTACCCCATTCGTATTATTTTCTAACAGTGCATGGGTCTACTTTTGAAAAAACACAAAGAAAAGAAATGAAAAGATCAAATATGTAAATGCGAAGGTAAATTTCCATTTATAATTTGTACTTTTTGATTTATTACATAAAAATAATATATTGAATTTACACTCATTCAAAACAGAATTGTCATGAACAACAAGGCCTCATCGAATGCGGATATTATATGTTAAGATTTATGTATGAAATAATAACAACTGGGACAGTTGTTAATTTTTACCTGGTACGATTTCCTCTTAAACTTTGCCATAATATTTCAATTTGATTTATTCATTATACACGTTAACTATCTTCCTTTTCATTTGTAGCTTTTTGATGACACTCAACCCTATACTGCTGAAGACATCAAACACATACAAGTGGAGTGGTCAAATTATTTTACAGGTTTGATTGAATTTTAGTTGTTTGTAATGTAAAATGTAATTTTGAATATTGTAGTTTTAATTGTGTATTTGGTAGTTGTTTAGGTTTGATTTAGTTTTTTTTGAAGTTGACAGTGTAAGTTTTGAATGTTATATAACTGAATGTTTAATTTTGCTCTACTTCTTGTTTTGGTCTACTTTTGATGGTTCTTCTGGTATGGATTTGGGTCTGTGGGGGAGGGGTTCCAAGGGTGTGGGGATGTGTTCAGTGGGGTTGGGGGTGGCCAGCGGTCTGGGAGGGCTGTCCGGTGGGGTGGGGGGATAGTCCTGGGGGGTGGAAGGGATGTCCAAGGGTGTGGGAAGCCGGTCCAGGGGTGTGGGAGTGCTGTCTAGGGGTGGGGGGTTGTCCAGGGGTGTTTGGGGCTGTCCAGGGGTGTGGTGGGGGCTGTCAAGTGGGGTGAGGGGGTGAGGAGGTGCTGTTCAGGCGGGTGGGGGGTTGTCGAGGGGTGTTTGGGGGTGTCCGGGGGTCGGGGGGCAGTCCAGGAGTGTGGTGGGGGCTCCAATGGGGTGGGGGAGGGTTGTCCAAGGGGTATACATGAGGGTGAGAGCTCCAATGGGGTGGGGGAGGGCTGTCCAGGGGGTATACATGAGGGTGAGGGCTCCAACGGGGTGGGGGAGGGCTGCCCATGGGGTATAAATGAGGGTGGATACTGTCTAGTGGGTAAGTTTTATATGTTATCTATGTATATGCTTAATTTTGATGTACTTCTGTTTTTGTGGTACGATTTCTTGATTTGTTTTCTGGTTGATTCTGGTGGAGAGAAGATCACTGCGTTCTGTTAAAAAAAAATTGGGTTTATCACGTCGGTTATTTAATAAACGACGTGATAAACCCCCTCGCCCCTGTTTATCACGTCAGTTGTTTAAGAACCGACGTGATAAAACATTGTCCAGGCCATTTATCACGTCAGTTATTCAATAACCGACGTGATAAACCATTCTCCAGGCCCTTTATCATGTCGGTTCTAAAATAACCAACGTTATAAACCATTCTCCAGGCCCTTTATCACGTCGGTTCTAAAATAACCGACGTGATAAACATCGCGATTTTATGTTTTTGACGTCGGTTTTTAAATAACCGACGTCAAAAACCTTATTTATAACGTCGCACGTATTAACGTCGGCTAGAAACCGATGTAAAAAATTAAAAATAACCAACGTAAAAAACGTTTTCTACACTAGTTCCAAGAGAATATTATGTGTTTTATATATGATAAATGGTTAACATAAATGGAATTTGAGTTAGAATCCATTTACACTAACCATGATTGGAACCTAGTAGATCCACTTGAAGGGGTAAAACTCATTAGGTGGAAGTGGGTATTTCACAAGAAGACTAACATGGATAGTAGAGTGTTTATCTATAAATAATTCTTAAGTTTCTAAATAAAATTTAGGGTATTGAATTTGAAGAAACCCTTTCTCTAATAAATATGATCAAATACATTTGGATTTTTTTCTTTAATTTCATATTATGAATATGAGATATATCAAAAGGATATAAAAACCAAATTAATTTTTTGGAATTTGTTTGAGGATTTATACATGATACAATGAAATAGTTTTTAGGATTCAAAAAATTATAGTAAGATTTTTAGTCTATAACAATCTATTTATACATTAAAACAAGATTCTTGATGTTGGAATATTTATTTTCACGAAGCTATCAAAGATTTCAACTTTATCAAAAATGAAAATAATCCTTTTGTATATAAATTAGTTAGTGGGTGTATATTTTTTTATTGTTATACGTTGATGAAATATTTATCATTTGATATGACATCCCAATGTTACAATTAGTAAAAAATTGGTTTGTATACTTCTTTTAAATAAAAGATCTCAGTAAAGAATAATATATACTTGGTATGAAGATCTATATATATATAGATCTAAATTAATTGATAATCTTTATTATAACACATACATTGATAAAGTGTTAAAAAAATTTAACATGCAAAACATTTAAAAGGGTTCTTCACTAATGTTACATGGAAAGAGTATTTCAAAGACACAACATCCTCAATAGCTGAAGAATAAGAACACATGCGTAAGATTTCACATGCTTATACTATTGGATCAATAATATATATTATGTTTTATAATTTTACAAATGCATCTAATGCATTAAGTATGATGATAAGATACCAATCTAAGACTATTTAAATTCATTAAGAAGATTTAAAGAATATCCTTAAGTACTTGAGAAGAACTAAGGATGTATTATAAGTCTTTGGTGGTGAGAAATAAATCATTATAAAGGGTTAAACTGATGATAGTTTCCAAACAAAAAAAATATTATTTTAGATACCTATTTGGATATACATTTTACTTGAATGGTGGAGCTTTAAGTTTGAAGGTTTCAATAAACTGACAGTTGTTAATACCACAATAAAATTTGAATATATTGTAACATTTCTTGTTATTAAAGAATACATTTTAATTAATAATATCATTATTAAAATAATTGTTTCTCCAAGTGTCATGCAACCAATTAAACTTTATGGTGATAATAGTATATAGGTTTCTTAAGTTAAGGAACCCAAGTCTCATGAAATATCCAAATACATTCTTCTTAAAAATTCATTTATTTTTAGTGATAATTGATAAAGGCAATATTTAAATGTGTTGAGTTCCTATAACGGATAATATTTCAGATCCCCTAACAAAATACCTTATATAAAAAATTCATGTAAGATACACCTACTCTCTTAGTATGAGATATATGGGTGAATGGACTAAGTGCAAGTGAGAGATTATTAATGTTTTTTTACAAAAGTAAATTTAGTTTTGTTGTCTTAGGGACATTTTTATCATATAATGTATATTAATGTAAATTATTTATTAGTCATTTATGTTTTTTCATGAAATATATAAGATGATATGATAATAATCCCCATGAATGTATGTATTACTAGTTTATCCCTGATTGATGATCATCACATTGGGATTTGGTGATAGGTTAAGATCAGCATGATTAAGATCACTGATATATATATACAAATGAAAAATTATAGGGTATAAGTTGGTAAACTTGTATTAAAATTAACCCACTCAAAGTATAATACAAATATTGAAATATATATGTCACCATTGTAACTTAAGTAAACATTGGATATGGATCCTTTGAGTTGAGGTTGTTAAACAGGTTCCCTACTTGTTAGATTTCATATATTTTTACCTATCTAAATTAATTTGCAAATTTTTATAAACAAATCATAATTAGGTATAACACTAATCAATTAGATCAATTTAATTAACAAATATTAGATTTTTTCTCCCATATGGTGGTCTATGACATCAAATCCATTAATTTAGTTTTGACTAAGTAAGTGCATCAATATACCAATGTAATTACATTCCATCTAATTTTATAATTTTTAGTCAACTTAGGAATTTAGAAAAATATATAAGCTATATGGGATTGATATTATCCATGTCTCATTCTTAATATTGATTTTAGGTACCAAAGAACATTTTTAATAGACATATGATTATTAGATCATACAAAACCCCTTTAGATTTTGGGAAGCTATGATTTTTTTCTAGATACCACTGTTAGTTTATAATTATGAATGAGATTCATAATTATTACAAACTTTATAATGGTCCCTTGGGGTTACCCATATGATAATGCTAACTGGGATTTTTGGACTAATGCGATTAGTTCATCTATAAATATTTTTATGACTATTATAAACTCAAATAAGATTTGTGTTTTTCACATTTGAAATATTTAATTAAATAATACTTATTTAATTAAATAATTAATGTTTCATTTAAATATAAATTATGAATTATTTATTTTATTAAAACATAAAAATGAAGAAATGATAAGTCCCAAATGATATTTAAACTTGGGTTTAGATTAATAGGCTTCCAAGTTCTATTACATGTGTAAAATTCATATGCCCACCACAAGAGACCATAAACACACCTATTTTTTTTTATGATTTATCCAATTTAGAGGCTCATTAATTCCCCTCCTAAGGTGGTTGTAATATAAAATATTTTTTATAGGTACATTTCTCTTTAATCATTGGTTGTACCTCTTAATTTTGGTTTTCCTTCTTCTTTAAACATTGGTGGTCGAGTCTCTTTTGGGTATGAAGAGAATTTTCTAGGAAAATGACCTAAAGTTTTGGGATATGTGTTTCTTTGTATTAATTATGTATATATGATAATGTTGTTTGGGATTTCCTATAGAAGCTGGATTGAAAGCTATCTGCCAGACATTTTCATGTCGCAAACATGTTATATGAACTGAACCTATTACCGGGTAGATGTCGTGAGATAGTTCAAAGTGTGAAATGTTTACACACCGTGAAACAGTATCACATTATAAAATTGTTGATTGGGGTTTTTTAACCCTATGTGATGTGTTTTTAAGTATATCTTATAAATCTATAAATTCAAATTGTGAAAGGGGTTCACATCATGAATATCTCAAGATCGACAGTTTTAAACTATGATGTGCATGTGATTTTATTTCTCCCACCAGACAACTGTGTTTTTAGAACCTTATAGAAACCCCAAATCATTTTGGAGTGATTCATTCCTTTACATATGAGTTTATCAATAATTTAATTCCTAATTAGTTTCTTTACTTTGGTTTCCCCCTGTATTATGATTGTTCTCTATTATCACGATGTAATATATTGACCGCTATTGAACCGGGTATTGATCTTATATAATCCAGGTCTTTCCTTGTGGTATCCTTCACCTATATTTATCATTATCATTCTATGTTGGAAGTATTACTTTAATCTCCAAATAAAGGTAGTTCATTTAGAACAAATCCCATGGTCTATTTCTATTTTTCCAAGTATGTGCAATATTATGATATTGCACCGATACAACATGAATTATAATAAACAAAATAATGGGTGATGATAAAAATGTGTTTAGAACAATTTTTTGATCCCTTTTAATCCAATGGTGTTGATACATAGCTTGAGGATACTCGAATAGTGACCCTATCCTAGAAAGATAATGAACCTATTAATTACTTATAATATGATTTAGCATGACATGAATTCTCAGATGATTTCTTGTGATAGATTCACCTTGGAAAAATGATTCCTTTATTATTGAATTACTAGTGATGATTTGATATAAATGGGTGTGAACTAGAATGATGACGACTTAATGTATAATTTAATGAATGAATGGATAATTGAAACACAAATAGTAATTTTATAAATTAACCATTTTGACTTTGATGTTATGCTGTGTTGTTCTGGATGTTATGAATTGTGCTTTGATTTATACAGGAAAGATTATTTAATGGTCTTTGACCAGTGATGATAAAATGATTATATAAAGGTCTTTTCTTGGTGATATTTAAATGCCTATATAAAGGTATTTTCCCAGTTATACTAAAATTCTTATGTAAAGGGATGTTCCCGGTGATGACCCACACAGGATCACTCGGTGCTAACCCACACAGGATCGCTAGGTGCTGACCCACAAAGGATCGCTCGGTGCTGCCCCACATAGGATCGCTAGGTGCTGACCCACACAAGATGGCTAGGTGATGACCCAAAGAGGATCGCTTGGTGCTTACCCACATAGGATTTCTAGGTGTTGACCCACACAAGATCGCTAGGTGCTGACCCACACAGGATCACTCTTCATTCTTCACGTCATAGCCAGCTACAGGGTTCCCGCGCAACGATCGATTGTCTTCTAGAGGGTCCACTCCACAAGCCATTGGTCGATAATCCAATGGCCAAAAATTCCTAATAAGAAGTATCTCAAAGGACCGCCACGTCATAGGGGTCTCAACGCAACAGACGGCGCGTCAATCGGATGCCCGGTCTGTAAGTTATTAGCCTTTTTATCCCAAGGGCCCGGTTGGATTAGTGCTCGATCCAACCTGAACGTAATCAAACCTTACCTAAATCTTTAGTGGGGTATACTCAAAGAGACCGTCTCACTCCAAGGTTTCCAGTTCCTCTAACGGTTTTTCAAACAGACGTCCAGTGCCAAAGTTATGGCCAAAAGAGCGTAAATGGGTTGTAGTGGCTCTAGGTCCAGTCCGACCTAGTCGGACCGACCCGGTTTGGGTTGACCCGGTCCGACCCACTGGGTCCAGCCCCGCATACTGGGTGGCCTGACTGCTGGGTCCAGCCCGTCCCACTGGGCAGCCCGGCCCGCTGGGTCCTGCCCGACCTGCGCTGGGCGGTCTGGCAGGCCACGAGGGGCCGTGGAGGGCGGCGCGGTGCCGCGGGGGCCACGAGGGAAGCGCGAGGCTGTGGGGGCCGCGGAGGGCGGCGTGGTGCCACGAGGGCCATGAGGGAGGCATGAGACCACAGGGGCCGTAGAGGGTGGCGTGATGTCGTGGGGGCCGAATGGGCAGCATGTGGCCACGAAGGGTGGGGCGATGCCGCGGGGCGGCGCGATGAGGCCGCGGGCGGGGGCGACCATGGGTGGTGGAGACCGCGAGTGGTGGTGGGCACAAACAGTAGGGGCTATGGAGTGGCATCGTCGCCTTCTTCGTGGCCGGCAGTGATGCCAGCCTCCGTTCTCATGCCCCTTCTTGGTTGGTCTCTGACCTCCTCTATCACGAAGAACACCAAAAATCATCACAAGAATTGTAGAGAGGACGGTCCATGTTTGTTTGGCCCGCACTCTCCACATTAGAGCGGTAGAAAGCAGCTATAATCTCTCTTTTAATTAAGAAGAGTCATCAAGAACGCAAAAGGGAATAATTTCAAATAACCAACCTACCTTATTCGTTTGATTCGTTGAAGATTTTCTATGGGGAAAGAGACAATTTTGTTGGGAATAGATGGACGTCGGTGACATCAGCGTTTCCTCGATCATTGGTTTGTTGATGTTGAAGACTTTCCTCATCAATGAGTGTCCCATGGAAGAAGTCGGAGTTCTTCGTTGGCGTTCTTCATTGGAGAGATTTCTCCCAAGGTTCCTTCCTTTACAAAGGATTAATTTCCCCCAACCCACCAAAATGAAAAGGTAGCCAATATAATAAAATATGTTTTCATAATTTCAAATTGGAATAATTAATTAATTGAGTTGGTGTATTAATTAAAAGGGGGGTGTCATAATTAATCAAGGTGAAGTTCAATAGACTTCCCCTCATTTAAGTGGGAGGTTCAAAGGGGTTTTAATCTCTTGTGGTCCCCACTACCATAAACTCTCATGGGAGGTTTTAGGTTCAATGGTCTCCACCTCCCTAACCTCAAGGGGAGGTTTAATTCTAGTGGTACCCTCCTCTCAACATCCAAAAGGTATTTCAAATAAAAATAAAAATAAATGTTATATATTTTTATTTTATTTTATTCTTTCACGAATATGCGAGAATCTAACTTCCACCCTCAACCTACTGCGGTCAAGGTGAAGGTCTCCTTAAGCGAATATTGGCACAACGGGTTCAACTGTGCCCTCAGATTTCAATTCTGAGCACTAGGTCAAAAGTTAGAAAATCTCACTCACACGTTTACTGAACATACCCTAAATAAAGTTTTGAAATTCATTCCAGGAAATTCGGGCTTCAGAATCACATACCGTCAATTTTCTTAGACTCGTAAAATTCCCATATATTAAAAAAAATTATATGGAATTTCCAGGTTTTTACATTATCCCCACCTCAGGGCATTACATCCCCATAAGACACAACTCAAAACTAGAAAAACAAGTGGGGGTACTGAGCACGAATCTGAACCTCCCACTCCCATGTGTTCTCCTGGAGGTTCCCGTGCTGCCAGTGAATTCGCACCAGAGGTATTGACCGCCCACGAAGGAACCGCTCCTGTCGATCCTCAATCTCTACTGGAACCTCCGTAAAAGTCACCCCATTGCCGACATCCAGCTCTCCGTGGTCGATGAAATGGGAAGGGTCATGCACGTATCTCCTTAGCTGAGATATGTGGAAGGCGTCGTTCACCTGATGCAACTGAGGTAGAATAGCAAAGCAGTATGCCACATTGCCAACTCTGCTGAGGACCTAAAAAGGTCCAATGAACCTCAGATATAACTTTCCGCCTCGGCCAAATATATGAAAACCTCATCAAGGTGAGACTCGTAGAAAGACATGGTCACCATCCCTAAACTCTAGAGGTCTTCGTCTCCTGTTGGCATAAGACTTATGTCTACTATGTGCAGTCTTCATCTGATCCTGAATGATCTCCACTTTCTCTATGGTAGCTCGTACTATCTTTGGTCCCACTAGTGTTGACTCCCCTGGGTCAGTCCAGCACAAAGGTGATCTGTAAGGTCACCCATACAATGCCTCAAAAGGTGTCATCACAATAGTGGAGTGAAAGCTGTTGTTGTATGAAAACTCCACCAAAGGCAAGTGATCCTCCCAGCTGTGATAGAAATCGAGGTTGAAAGTACGTATCATGTCCTCGAGGGTTTGAATAGTCTGCTCAGTCTGGCCATTTGTCTGAGGATGGAAGGTGGTGCTCAAATGAAGCTGTGTCCCGAAAGCCTCCTGCAACCCCTTCCATATCCAGGAAGTAAAAAATGCATTATAGTCAAAGACAATCATCGAGGGTACTCCATGTAACCGCACAATATTTTTCACATAGAGGTGTCCCAAGCTCTCTATTGAACCCTGCTCTCTGATCGATAGGAAGTGGGCCGACTTGGTGAGTCAGTCAACGATCACCCAAATTGAGTCATGACCCCTAGATGTATGTGGAAGTTCTGTCACAAAGTACATGGATATCTTATCCCACTTCCACTTTGGGACCTCTAAAGGCTGAACCAAGCATACTGGTACCTGATGCTCCACCTTCACTTGCTAAAAAGTGAGGCGCCGAGAGATAAACTGTAACTACTTTCTTCATTCCCAGCCACCAGTGCTGTTGTCAGAGATCCTGGTACATCTTCACCACTCCTGGATGTACCGCTAGAGGGGATGTGTGGAACTCCCTCAATACTTCCTCTCTAAGTGACACTGGTACCATGGTACATCTTCTAAATAGGATTACATGCTCCCCACCTTCAAAAAATCCATCTGGTGCCTACCCTTTGGATATATGAGCACATCGCGCCTCGCAGTCAGTGTCCCCATGCTGCGACTCCCTGAATCGCTGAAGAATTGGGAGAGTGACTGTAAGATACTAAAGAAAAGATGCTCTATCCTGATCCACAAAAGATATCTTCAAATTGGATAGCTGCTTTGTCACCTCACCTAGCAGTTGTATACCAGATCTCTTGGAGAGTGAATCTACTACAACGTATCCCTTATCAGATGTATAGACTATCTCAAAGTCATAGTCCTAGAGGAACTCAAGCCAGCATTGCTGTCTCAGGTTCTGGTCCTTCCAAGAGAAGATATACCTGAGACTCTTGTGATCAGAGTACACCGTAAAATGATTGCCCATAAAGTAATGTCGCCACATCTTCAAGGTGAAGACCATTTCTACTAACTCCAAGTCATGGGTAACGTAGTTCTGCTCATGATTTCTCAGCTGTCAAGAACCATAAATGATCACTACTTTCTCCTGCATCAGGACACATCCGAGTCCAGTCCCTGATGCATCGCAGTAGACTACGTACCCTACACCCTCCTTTGGTAGCATCAAGATGGGTGCACTAGTCATCCTCTTCCTCAACTCCTGAAATCTCTTCTGGCATCTCTTAGGCCTCACGAAGGGTTTCCCCTTCTTCGTCAACGCTGATAGAGGTTCTGAAACTCTAGAGAAATATGGCACAAACCTCCAGTAGTATCTGGACAAACCCATGAAACTTTGTACCTCCGTCACACTCCTGGGTGGCTCCCAAGAAAGTACCGCCTCAATCTTCACTGGATCTGTAGGTTCCGGGCGCAGCGGAAGCACGTTGGTGGGTTTTACCAACTTTAATTTTAGCGTTAAAAAACGTTCAATATGAGATCTGTCATGATATAAAATGCCGGATCTTCCGAATGGAATGAAGAACAAAAAGAGAAAAGAAGAGTCCCGAAACCATTGAGATAGGATCATCATATGTGGCTTATAATTAATTTAATTAATTCACAAGAATTACCTTGGTGGAATTATTTCTTCATCGATGTCTCCGGTCACGATCCTATGATCTGTTGTTGCGGCATAGAATCCAAGTGTAGGATTACTCTAGTGGTGATCCACACGTGCTCCACATATCTCTGGATGTCACCGAAGGGATCTCCAGGTGCTAGCGCGGAAGAACCATCGCTTGCGATGTCTGCCTTTGACCGCCTTGATCCGGTGGAGGATCTCGCTCTTGTAACTTGAGGGCGTTCTTGGTGGAAAGGGAATTCTCTCTTGGATTGAGAGTATTAGCAAATCCTTTGTTCACAAAAATGGCTCTTCAAAGTGTTGGGGTTGTGAGGATATTTATAATCGGGTTTGAGGTTAATAGAGTTATGACAATAAATAAATGCGTTAAGCATTTTATTTATTTCATTAACTCTTATTGAAAACCCCCATGTCAAATCATTAATTCCTTGACATGTGCCCATGCTAATTATAATAAATATCATTTTAATAAAAAAATATCATATCCTCAAAATCCCGACTCGAAAACTACACGACGTGTAATAATTAATACACAGCGTGTACTTTTATTTTCCATTTTTCTCCACCACATTTATTAAACCTTGAGTAATGGATATTTATTTCTTAAATAAATGTAACTGCATTACTCACTAATAAATATATTATTTCACCCACAATATATTCTCTCGAATAACTAGTGTCGAAATAAATGCAATCAGGCATCCTTAAATAATTATTAAACCACATTCGGGAATAATATTTATTTAACTTGTTAAATTAATATTTAACTGAGATACATGGACACACTTAGTGTGTGACCCTCTAGGCCTCTTTCTCACTGGCATTAGGCAGAGCCTGCCTAAAGTCTAAGGTTATCGTCTAGCAACGCGCCAAGGTACCCATAGAGAAATAAGTTAATGCCACAATGACGTGTAACCTCCTACGAACACTTACCATGTAATATAATCCCTTTGTGTCAACATCTCTAATCAACCGGATTGCATGCTAGTGCCATCAACCCATGTGCTCGATTATTCTTTATTTGACTTCCCAGAACTGAACTCGCCCATACCTTACCATGACCATGAATTTATTTAGGATATATCAATTCCATCAAAGGGCCTGAGATATCTACTTCCATTATGGAACAGAAGGGACAAATCCTTTCTCGCATTATCTATTAATGCAGTATTAATCGTGACACACCCAACGTATCCTACCTCACTGTGAACAATGTGTCATCACAGTTTTCTTCAAAACATCTAAGTACGCGAGTTGTAATACCCATTAATAATAATCTTAAATTCTAAGGACCAATACACACATCCACAGATAGGAACATCCAATGACACTATGAAATGTGGATTTCCTACTGGTGGGTCTCATTCTCATAATATCCTCCTGGATATTACCAAGGGTGCAAACCATGAGAAGGTTACTCAAATTTTTAATATTCCTCACCCCTAATGACCTGTATTATTTGTTTCCCTCAAATAATATCATCCGGCCGTAGAATATATATTCAAGAATACTGTTATGGTACTTATGGGTTCTCATCATAGTAGGGATCCGCTATCACCCTTTATTGCAATAGTTGTACTTAGGACATTATCACATGCATTTTCACGCAGAAGAACAATCAAGATGTGATAAGGCTTTTATTAATGAATAAAGTACAAATTAGTTGGTTCAATACCACCAAATCCAACAGACTCCCACTTGGACTAGAGCCAACTGCTAACAACCTTTAACCCGCTAGCTTTCACATGATATTCATGCTTCTGCTGAGATAGGCCTTTAGTCATGGGGTCTGCCACGTTCTCTTCTATGGACACTCTGCTCATAGCAACTTCACCCCTCTAATAGAAAACCCTCAAGAGGTGATACTTTTGGAGTATGTGCTTTTTCCATTGATGTGACCTTGGTTCTATTGGAAGATCCACTGCTGTAGTATTATCACAATATAATGTAATGGGATATTTATTGCTAGGAACCACATCGAGCTCTTGGACAATGTTCAGAATCCAGACAAATTCCTTGGCTGCATCAGAAGCCGCTATATACTCAGACTCCACTGTAGAATCGGCAACAACTGGCTACTTTGAACTCTTCTAGCTCATAACTCCTCCATTGAGACAGAAAACATATCCAGATTGCGACTTTATATCATTCTAATCTGTTTGAAAACTAGCATCAACATACCCTCTGATGACAAGCTCCTCACCTCCTCCATACATGAGGAATATATCCTTAGTTATTCTTAGATACTTAAGGATAGTCTTAATAGTAGACCAATGTTGTTCCCCTGGATCTGCTTGATATCTGCCTTCCATGCTCAGTGCATAGGAAACATCAATCCCGGTACATAACATGGCATACATGATGGATCATATAGCCGAAGCTTATGGGATCTTACTCATTCTATCTTTCTCTTGTTGCGTCTAAGGACACATTTTCTTAGAAAGATGTAGTCCATGTGACACTGGAACCAATACCCTCTTGGATCGTTCCATACTAAATATCTTTAGTATCTAGTCAATGTATGTACCCTGACTTAGTCCAAGAAGCCTCTTGGATCTATCACAAATGGTCTTGATCCCTAAAATGTAGGCTGATTCTCCTAAGTCCTTCATGGAGAAACACTTGTTCAACCAGTCCTTAATTGACTGTAAGACTGGTACATCGTTTCCAATAAGTAACATTTCATCAAAATATACTACTAGGATAACAATCACATTCCTATTAAACTACTTATAAACACATGGCTCACATTCATTCTTAATGAAACCAAATTCCTTTATGGATTCATCAAATCAAATTTTCCATGATCTGGATGCTTGATTCAATCCATAAATGGATTTCTACGACTTTCAAACCCATTTGGCTTCACCTAGTGTCACAAACCCTTCCGGTTGTGTCATATAGACATCTTCCTGAAGGTTCCCGTTATGGAATGCTGTTTTGACATCCATCTGCCAAATCATGTAGTCATGGTAAGCTGCTATGGAAAGTATGATTCTTATGGATTTAAACATGGAAACTGGCAAGAAGGTTTCATCATAGTCAATTCCTTGATGCTGTCTAAATCCTTTATCCACTAGCCTTTCTTTATAGGTGCTAACTTGACCTTCCATGTCCAACTTTCTCTTGAATACCCATTTGCATCCAAAAGGCTTTACATCAACTGGATCATCGACCAGAACCCAAACTTGGTTCTGATACATGGAATCTATCTCAGAATTCATAGCTTATATCCATCTTGCAACTTCTGATCTTTCTACCGCTTCCTTGTAGGAGAGAGTCTCATCATTTTCCAACAATAATGATTCACCATGCTCGGTGACTAGGAAACCAAATCTCTCTGGTTCCCTTACCTCTCTTGAGATCCTACGCAATACTTTTGTTTCTGGAACCTCCTCCACAGGGACCTGTGGAACTTGTTCCTGTACCAAATCTTGTGTATCTTGAGCATCAACTTCGTCAAAGTCAATCTTGCTCCCACTATCCTTCTTGAGGATGTGCTCCCTCTGAAGAAAGACGGATTGTCTTGCGACAATCACTTTCTTATCTTGAGGGTTATATAGGTATTATCCTTTCGTTTCCTTGGGATATCCTATAAAGATACACTTCGTGCCTCAGGGTACTAGTTTTTTTCCTGAGAAGGCCTTAACAGATGCCTCGCATCCCCATACACGTGTATGGAACAAAATGGGTTTCTTTCCACTCCATAACTCATAGGGAATTCCATTTTATGCCTTAGTTGGTACTCGGTTTAATGTGTATGTTTCAGTTTGTAATGCATAACCCCAAAATGATAATGGAAGATCCACATGACTCATCATTGACCTCACCATGTCCAACAAGGTGTTGTTCCTCCTTTCACTAACACAATTCCACTATGGTGTATAAGGAGGAGTGAGCTAAGATAGAATCTCAGACTCCCATAGAAGATCGATGAACTCTTGTTTCAGATATTCTCCACCTCGATCCGATCGAATCTTCTTTATCTTCTTACCAAGTTGATTCTCTACTTCATTCTTGAATTCCTTAAATTTCTCTAAGGCTTCTGACTTATACCTCATTAAGTAGACAAATCCGTATCTACTCAAATCATCAGTAAAAGTAATGAAGTAAGAATATCCACCTCTAGCTTCTACTAGAAATGGCCCACATAAATCTGTGTGTACCAATCCTAGAAGCTCTATGGACCTTTCACCTTGTCCACCAAAAGGTGGCTTGTTCATTTTACCTTGTAAACAAGCATGACATTTATCAAGTGGTTTTAGCTCAGTAGAGTCTAAATAGCCATCTTGATAGAGCTTTGTCAAGCGCTTCTCGTTTACATGACCAAGGTGGTGATTCCAAAATTGGGTGATGTATGACTCATGTGAGTTTGTTTCATTATCGATTTCCAACACATGGTTTTCATAATTTAACACATACAAACCATTATTCAAATGTTCCATACCATAACATACGTTGTTCTTATAAAAGAGACAACCCTTATTTCCAAACATGAAAACAAATCCATCCATATCCAAAAAAGATACATAAATTATGTTTTTGGTAACACTAGGCACATAATAATAGTTATGTAAAACCCAGATCATCCCAGTCAGCAATGAGAGGTGGTAGTCGTCAATAGCCAACGCAGCTAGCCTTGCGCCATTGGAAGCTCAAAGATCCACCTCTCCTCTGTAAATCTTTCTAAATATACTTGGTTCCTGCATTTGAATATAGATGTGAGCCCCACAAGCTGTATCTAATACCCAATGTGTAGAAATAGAAAGATTGCACTCGATAAAAAACACATATTTAGCGTCCCGACGCTTCTGGGTACAGTTCCTATTCCAGTGGCTCTGCTTTCCACATGAAAAACATACTGCCTCCCATTCCTTGCCCTGCCTCTTGATCTTCCCCTTCTTGGAGGGACGGTGCTCGGGGGCTTCAGACCATTTATAAGTCTTTGGCCCCTTTTCCTTGTCCTTCCTTTTCTTGTTCACCATAAGGACCATGGGTTTGTCACGTCCCATGTCTTTATCTACCTTGAGAATCAATGTCAGAAGCTCTGATAGTATCTTCTCATTGCCCCTCATATTATAGTTGACAATGAAGCTAGAGAAGGTCTTGGGCAGTGATGATAGGATGAGATCTATATGCAACTCATCCAGGAATTTAATCCCTAGGATGTTCAGGCGTTCAATGTAGCTAATAAGCTTGACTACATGAGGACCAGCTGGCGCAGACTCTCCAAGCTTAGTTGTAAAAAAATCATTGGAGATCTCATACCTATCCTATCTCTCCTTCTCATGGTAGAGATCCTTAAGGTGAGACATCATGCTATACGTGTCCATGTTTTCATGTTGCTTCAAGAGCTCATTGGACATGGATGATAGCATGACACACTGGACATATGTGGCATCATCCATGTGTTTCATATAGAGAGATAATTTCTCCTCACTGGCCTCTTTCCCAAGCGCAACTGGAATAGGCTCTTCCAGCACATGCAATTTTCTTTCGTGGTGAAGGATGACACGTAAACGCCTCTGCCACTCTTGGAAATTGGTGCCAGTGAGAAGGTTTTACTTCTTGAGTATGGTTCACAATGATATGTTTGAAGTAATTTTCTTTTCATTTCTACAAATTAAGATGAGCAAATATTTAGTACTTTATTACAAAACTGAGAAAAATAAATAAATTAATACTTATTAGTCTCCCACTATTTTATCGAAATCCAATAGTCCTCACCATTGATTTCAGAATATTCTGTTGCCTGAATATTCTAGTGGAAAGGATCTATATTTCCCTTCGCATTACCTCAACTAGGGTTGGCCAAGAAACTTGAAGGGTTTTAGGTAGGCATTCCAAATTCCAACTGCATTAACTCGCGGCTCCTTGATCTGCTGAGTGGACTCCCCAATCCTGAAATCCTTTTATTTTGGATTTCCTCAACCTTTTCCTCTTGGTCACACCAAGTCCTACTGTGGCAGTCAACCCTTGATGCGAACCAAGTCATGTCAACCGAAAACCTTGAATTATAATTCCCCGATAATTGAAAGCACCCCAACTAGGGTTGGTCAAGCACTTTGAACTATGGTTCGATTCTAACCAAGATTATGGAAGGATATACCGACTTAATATTTCTTTTGAGGGATTTTATCCTTATACGTAAATTTACATTTTATTATCTTTGATTACATTCTTGTTAATATTAAGTGGGATAAACTTAAGTGATTAACCATGTCTAAGATAACATTTACGTATAAGTCGGTTTCTATTTTAGTTCCATCTTGCATGATTGTTTAATTCATTAATTGTGTGATCGTGACAACACATCCACAATAAATAAACCATGAAATTGATAGAAATAAAATAAATGGTATGATCATCAGCTTTTTCTATTGGTTAGTTTATCTAGTGGTTGATAAACTAACCTAATACCTAGGAGAGAAACACCTTGAACCTTTCGGGTCCATGTTTATAGCTTTCCACCTGTCCACCTTTGTATCTCCTTGGATTGGTTTCACCTTGGCTCCCGACTTGAGCTGCCTCTACTAGCTTGAGATCTCCATCCATTACGTATGCATTTATCTCACACGCAGGTGAGGGGTAAAAGAGGTTTTGACATAAAAGAACCCTCAGTCACGCAGGCCCTACATGTTAATGAGGAGATGACTTGCAGGACAATAAATTTAATTTAAATAAATAAATTAAAAGAAACCATTCACATAAAAAGGTCTCGGTCTAGCTCATGATCATCCATACATGCAACGATATTTACGTATAAATAAAACTAGTATTCAATTCTTTAATCGTTATTTTTTAAGATAAATCATGCTCGAATCAATTAATTATCTTTAATTAATCAATCCTTTTATCTTAAACCCTTTTCTGAACTTCCTTGAGATTCTCATCATAATTTTAAACAAATAAATTCATTTAAAATTATCCTTCTACGTAACTTGTACCTTGCAGGCAACCTGGTGAATTCCCGTTCATTACGCAAATGTTAAATTAAACACATATATATAACACCTATCACGTGTTTTGCCTCAACTTTATGCTTTCACCATGGTACACGTCTGAAGGGTTTGTAAAATATAATAATAAATTTTAATAAATCTGCATAATTTTGGTGATTACATGACGTGTAGTTCCGACTACACGGGGTGTACTTTTTTTCACCGTCCATCCGAAGTACACGCCCGGGGACATGGCATGTTAATGTAATTTGGAAATTTTTAGAGTACACGGAGTGTTCTGTGGGACACACGCCATGTAGTTTCCGCGTTACACGGTTTACAGCCGGGTATTCCATGTATGGGGTACACAACCCAACCCTAACCCAAAGGGACCACACACCATGTTCATTGGACCACACAACATGTAATCTGGAAACCGTGTGCCACCTTTTTCTGGTCAACACACAGTGTCTTACATTCTTAGAAATAATCCAATACACGGCCTGATTTGGCGGATCAGTCAATGCATTAAACCTAGACTACACGGTGTGTACTTCAGAATACATACCGTGTATTCTGGTGTTGTATGGCCAGAAACGTTTGGCTCCTCCGGATGAGTACCTCTATTTTATTTTAATCAAAATTAAAAGAAAAATTTGTTTCTGTGAGGTGAACAAGAAACGAGGGAGGAGGAACAGATCTCAAGATTCAGATTTCCAGAATGATTAAACATGAATTGAAATAACTAAATTATTAAATGCGTAAATCACCAATGAAAAACTAAATAATTATAATCAACAATATGACCCCCTTTGATACCACTTGTAGGTTCCGGGTGCAGCGGAAGCGCGTTGGTGGGTTTTCCCAACTTTAATTTTAGCGTTAAACAACGTTCAATCTAAGATCCATCACGATATAAAACGTCGGATCTTCAAAATGGAACGAAGAACGAAAAAATAAAAGAATAGTCCCAGAACCATTGAGATAGGATCATTATATGTTGGTTATAATTAATTTAATTAATTCACAAGAATTACCTCGGTGGAATTATTTGTTCGACGATGTCTCCAGTCACGATCCTGTGATCCGTTGTTGCATCGTAGAATCCAAGTATAGGATTCCTCTAACGGTGATCCACACGTGCTCCACGTATCTCTGGATGTCACCGAAGGGATCTCTAGGTGCTAGCATGGAAGAACCTTTGATTGCGATGTCCACCTTTGACCGGATTGATCCGATGGAGGATCTCGCTCTCATAACTTGAGGGCGTTCTTGGTGGAAAGGGACTTCTCTCTTGGCTTGAGAGTATTTCCAGATCCGTTGTGAACAATAATAGATCTTCAAAGTGTTGGGGTTGTAAGGATATTTATAATCGGGTTTGAGGTTAATAGAGTTATGACAATAAATAAACGCGTTACACATTTTATTTATTTCATTAACACTTATTAAAAAACCCCATGTCGAATCATTAATTCCTTGACATGCTCCCACACTAATTATAATAAATATCATTTTAATAAAACAATATTATATCCTCAAAATCCTGATTGGAAAACTACACGGTATGTAATAATTAATACACGATGTGTACTTGTTTTCTATAAAACTACACGGCGTGTATATTTAATATACACGGCGTGTAATTTTATTTTCCATTTTTCTCCACCACATTTATTAGACCTTGAGTAATGGCTATGTATTTCTTAAATAAACGTAACTGCATTACTCACTAATAAATATTTTATTTCACCCACAATATATTCTCTCGAATAACTAATGTCGAAATAAATACGATCATACATCCTTAAATAATTATTAAACCACTGTCGGGAATAATATTTATTTAATTTGTTAAATTAATATTTAATTGAGATACATGGACACACTTAGTGTGTGACCCTCTAGGCCTCTTTGTCAATGGAATTAGGTGGATCATGCCTAATGTCCAAGGTTAGCGTCTAGAAACACGCCAAGGAACCCATAGTGAAATAAGCTAACGCTGCAATGACGTGTCACCTCCTACGAACGCTTACTGTTTAATATAATCCCTTTGTATCAATATCTCTAATCAAGCGGATTGCATGCTAGTGCCATCATCCCATGTGCTCAATTATTCTTTCTTTGACTTCCCAGAACTGAACTCACCCATACCTTACCATGGCCATGGATTTATTTAGGCTATATCAATTCCATCAAAGGGCCTGAGATATCTACTTCCGTTATGGAACAGAAGGGACAAATCCTTTCTCGCATTATCTATTAATGCAGTATTACTCGTGACGCACCCAACGTATCCTACCTTGCTGAGAACAGTGTGTCATCACAGTTTTTGTCAATATATCTAAGTGAACAAGTTTTAATACCCATTAATAATAATCTTAAAGTATAAGGAACAATACACATGTCCGTAGATAGGAACATCCAATGACACTATGAAATGTGGATTTCCTACTGGCGGGTCTCGTTCTCATAATATCCTCCTGGATATTACCAAGGGCGCACACCATGAGAAGGTGCCTCAATGTTTTATGAGTCCTCACCCCTAATGACATGTATTATTTGTGTCCCTCAAATAATATCATTCGGCCATAGAACATATATTCAAAAATAGTGTTATGACACTTCTAGGTTCTCATCATAGCAGGGATCTTCTATGACCCTTTAATGCGACAGTTGTCCTTAGGACATTATCACATGAATTTCCATGCAGAAGAACAATCAAGATGTGATAGGGCTTTTATTAATGAATAAAGTACAAAGTATTTGGTTCTAGACCACCAACTCCAATAGGATCCACTGCAACTCCAGCCTCCGATATGACATGTCCTAGAAAGTGAACCTCTCAGATCCAGAACTGGCACTTCGAGAGCTTACCATAAAGATGCTTCTCTCAGAGTGTGTACAGTACTACCTGAAAATGATAGCCATGCTCCTCCTTAGTAGTCGAGTAGATCAGAATGTTATCAATAAAGATTACTACAAAGTGATCAAGGTATGGCTAATTGATCATGTTCATGAGTCCCATGAACACTGATGGAGCGTTGGTTACACCGAATTGCCTAACCAGGAACTCGTAATGGCCATACCGACATCTGAAATCCATCTTCTGCACATCCTTATCTCGTACTCTAAGCTGGTGATAGCCCGATCTGAGGTCTATCTTCGAGAACCAACATGCTCCCTTCAGCTGATCAAAGAGGTCGTCAATCCTTGGAAGTGGGTACTTGTTCTTCACAATCACCTGGTTCAGGCGCCGATAGTTAACAAAATGCTTAAATATTCCATTCGCCTTCTTGGTGAACAAAACTGGGGCTGCCCAAGGAGATACACTGGGCTAAATGAACCCTTTACCCTGTAAGTCCTCCAGCTGTACCCACATCTCACGAAGCTCCATGGGAACCATCTGATACGCTGGTGTAGATATTGGTGTCATCCTGTGGTACAAGCCATTGTAAAAGTCTACCTCTATGTAGGGAGGTAGACCCGAAACATCATTAGGGAAGACATTTTTGCACTGGTCCACCACTACAGGATAACTCAGACTCTCTAGATCAACCGCTCTAAGGGTAAGGCTAGCCAACTTATGAGTGTTCGGTTGTAATTTTCTCTAGGTAAGTCCATCCTGTACTACAAAGGACCCCTTCTCTCTGGTGAAGGTAAACCTAGTCCCATCCGTGCGGGCACACCGCACCTTGCACCTAATATAGTCAATCTGAGCATGGACTGTAGATAACCAATCCATACCCAAGATGACGTCATAAGGTCTCGATGTCGCTACTAGGAGATCCTAGCCGAAGCTCTTGCCTCCTAGAGTAAGATCGCACTACTGGTACAAGTGCGTAATCATCAAATCCACTCCTGTAGGAGTCTCTTTCCGTAAGGATCGAGCCAACGGCTCCTTCGAAATCTCCGAGCTCCAAATGAGATAAGTGGAAATAAAAGAATGACTGGAACCTGTGTCTATAAGTACTATAGATATGGTGGAGTAGACACAGATCATAGCTCATATAATATCTGGAACACTGTGATTATTGGCCTCAACTGCCTGATGTTGGGCTGTCCCCTGTATACCTGCTCCCTACTATCGGGGTGGACCTCTCGGTGGTGGTGGCAGTAACATCTCGAATCGTCACCCACTGCCAGCTACATGGCCAGCTCCTCTTCCACGTCTGTCTGCTCCCTACAGACCTCCTCGATCGAATATTTGTCTCGGCCAGGGAAGTCCTTTGACCAACTACTGATCATCCGTACGATGGGTCGTACATTCACAAGCCATGTGACCCTACCTACCGCATGCATAACACTGCCAGCTCCTGGTATGACCGACTCTGCCTCGGGTGCCCCACACAACTGACTCTGAATCATGCGGTTGTCCACATATAGGTATGTTTCTCTTGGACCTCTATGTCATATGTCTGCTACTAGCTATATAAGACTCCGCTATGTGATGACCGGTAGTGGGTATTGCTACTTGTGACTTCTCAGTAAGGAAACTCTCCACTAAAAGGGCTTTCTCTAACACCCCTGACTACGTCGGGATGCTGAGTGAGATCATCAAGGCCCTGATCTACCACATGAGTCCCTACTTGAAGGTCCAATCCCTGAATAATGGGTCCCACACCATATCTATGGAGTAGCATGATAGGTCAGTGAACCTTGCTGAGTAATTAGCCACAATCATGCTGCCTAGCTGCAGATGAAGTAACTCCTAAATTCACACTGCACGAAGAGTCGCTGGAACAAACTCTGCCTGAAACAGGCTCTTGAAGTCTGCCCAGAGAAGAGTCACCTCATCATGAGCCTTGGGAATCAAGCTCCACCATCTGCCTGTTGCTGCATATAGAAGGTTGGAAGCAAGGATCACCATGAGATCAGATGGTGTCCCTACCAGTCGGAAAACTCTCACCACATCCTCCAGCCAATCCTCAGTTGCCTGTGGGTCTGTCTCTCCCCTGAACTTGGGTGGCCTTTGGCACTACAACTCATGTAACACGCTCAAGCGGTGTGCACCCTATGCTGCTGGGGCTGGTGGCATCGGTGGCCCAATGGGTAATGGTACCGCTGGTGTCTCCACTGGTGCCTCTACTGGAAGAGGGCCTTACACCGAGGCCTCGTCGCTCGGTGGGTTATCGGTGCGTACAACTCTCGGAACCCTAGCTGGCCGTCTTCATGGATGAATCCTTAAAAGAAGTAGGTTTTCCACGATCAAAAAGTTATACCTGGTGAGCTGACTCAAAGAGTTCACAAATAAAACCCTTGAAAACACACTCGAAATTTGTGTTTTTGTGCACTGAGTTAGAAATCAGAAGTCAGGGTCCTGGTGTATGGATACGTCGGCCACCGCACCATCACTAGATTCCCTAAACTAATAACCACACTCACTACACTTAAAATTATTGATGTTAAAACAATCAGATTCCTATGTTCTACGGTAGAACCGACTCCTCAGATACCAATTTGTCACAACCCGTCCCCTGAGGCCCGTGTCGTGACTACCCCAAGACCAAATTCCATAGGCCAGGGGTTGGCGACTAGAATCGAAAGGCATATTCCCTAAAACTGGGAAGGCACTGCCTTTCTAACCTGTAAACACACACAACCTAGCACACAACAAGATACGAACAACAAGTAAATTGAATAGTAAACAGAGTGAGTACAGTAAGTAAGAGGGGCCAGAATACAAGCCCAAATGGAATGTACAAGAAAATGAAAGTACAAGTAATCTGGAACAAATCATGTGGAAACCCTCCAAGGATCCTACCTAAAGGGTAGGTACAACTCTTTATCGGTCGTCTCTATAGTACACCTCATCTAAGGTCCACCTCCGAGATAACTCCAATACTGGTACTCACGTCCTCAATCAGCGTTATCCATTGTCTACACCAAACATAATGAGGTGCGGGAATAGGCCGTGTAGGGGAGAGTATAACGATACTCAGTAGAGACCCTGAGACCCTCAAGGTCTCACAAAATCCACAAAGTATAATCCAAAAAGCATGAAATAATCTAACAACCCAACTTATGTATATGGCCATACATATACCTAAGTTATCAAGTATACCCATCTCAATAATGAGGAAAACATAGTGTCCAAATCAAAGCCCAAAACTCAACTCTTCCACAAAGGAAGTAATTCTATGAAGGCAAGTACCACATAGGTATTCCACACAAAAGAATACCACCAAGGTGTTACCACAAGGAAAGTACCGCTCAGGTACAAACTCATCTCACACCAGGTATAACTTAAGTACAGTAGAAGTGATGATTAAATGTAACTAATGGATCATCTTACTCTATTAAGAGGAAGACCCACACAAGATCACTCGGTGTTGACCCCCACAGGATCACTCGGTGCTGACCCACACAGGATCACTAGGTGCTGACCCACATAGGATCTCTCGGTGTTGACCCACACAGGATCGCTAGGTGCTGACCCACATAGGATCGCTAGGTGTGACCCACATAGGATCGCTCGGTGCTGAACTACACAAGATCGCTAGGTGCTGACCCACACATAATCACTAGGTGATCACCCACATAGGATCGCTCGGTGCTGACCCACACAGGATCACTAGGTGCTGACCCACATATGATCACTCTTCATTATTCACGTCACAGCTAGCTACAAGGTTCCCACGCTACACTCGCATGTATCCGATCGGGTCCGATCCAAAATACATTGGTCGATACTCAAACTACCAATAAGTCCTAAGAAGAAGTATCTAAAAGGACCGCCACGTCATAGGGGTCTCAACGCAACAGACGGCGCGTCAATTGGACGCCCAGTCTGTAAGTTATTAGCCTTTTTGTCCCGAGGGCCCTGTTGGATTCATGCTTGATCCAACCTGAACATACTCAAACTTTACCCAAATCTCCAGTGGGCTATACTCAAAAGTACTATCTCACTCCAAGGTTTCCAGCGCCGCTAACGGTTCGTCAAACGGATGTTCAGTGCCAAAGTTATGGCCAAAAGAGCGTAAATGGGTCGTAGTGGGTCCGGGTCCGGTCTGACCCAGTCCGACCCGGCCTGAGCCGACCCGGTTTTGGTCGACCCGGTCCGACCCGCTAGTTCCGGCCCATCCCGGCCTGCGCCAGGCGGTCCGTCAGGCCGCAAGTGCCACGAGGGTCCGCCGAGGATGGCGCCGTGCCACAGGGGCCGCGAGGGCAGCGCGACAGCGTGGGGGCCGCGGAGGGCAGCATGGTGATGCAGGGGCTGTGTGGGAAGTGTGAGGTCATGGGGCGGTAGAGACAGTCATGGGGCGGCGAGGCCGCGGGGCAGCGAGGCGAGGCAGTAGGCCATGAAAACCGCGGACGGTGGGGGTCGCGGACAGCGGGGGCTGCAGAGTGGCGCTGTTGCCCCGTTGCCTTCGTCCCAGCTGGTGGTGGTGCCGACCGCCATTCTCATGCCCCTTCTTGGTTGGTCGCCGACCTCCTCCATCGCAAAGAACACCACAAATCATCACAAGAATTGCGGAGAGGACGTTCCATGTTTTTTTGGCCCGCACTCTCTGCATTAGAGTAGTAGAAAGCGGCTATAATCTCTCTTTGAATTACGAAGAGTCGTCAAGAATGAAAAAGGGAATAATTTCAAACAACCACCCTACCTCGTTCATTTGATTCGTCGAAAATTTTTCTTGGGGAAAGAGACGATGTCGTTGGGAATAGATGGACATCCACAATGTTAGAATTTCCTCAATCATTGGTTTTTTGATGTTGAAGACGTTCCTCATCAACGAGTGTCCCAAGGAAGAAGTCAGATTTCTTCATTGGCATTCTTTGTTGGAGAGCTTTCTCCCAAGGATCCTTCCTTTTCCAATGATTAATTTTCCCCAACCCACCAAAAAGAAAAGGTATCCAATATAATAAAATATGTTGGCATAATTTCAAATTGGAATAATTAATTAATTGAGTTGGTGTATTAATTAAAAGAGGATGGCATAATTAATCAAGGGGATGTTCAAGATACTTCCCCTCATTTAAGTGGGAGGTTCAAAGGGGTTTTAATCTAGGGTGGCCCCCAACACCATAAACTCTCAAGGGAGGTTTTAGGTTCGGTGGTCCCCACGTTCCTAACCTCAAGGGGAGGTTTAATTTTGGTGGTATCGACCTCTCAACATCCACAAGGAGTTTCAAATAGAAAAAAAATGTTACACAATTTTTTTTATTTTATTCTTTCACGAATATGTGAAAAGATAACTTCCGCCCTCAACCTACTGCGGTCGGGGTGAAGGTCTCCTTAAGCGAATACCGACACTGTGAGTTCAATGGAGCCCTCATATTTCCATTCCGAGCACCAGTTCAAAAGTTAAAATATCTATAAAGACCCAAAGCTTGACGTACATGTACATTAAATTACTTTTGCGGAATACTTATTACATAACAAAAACAGACACCAAAGGACCGTAATAGTTTAGTGCCTTTGGAAACTTGGAACATAATCTTATAATCTTGGTGAAATATCCTCAACATCTCCCATAAAGATCTTCCTTTTTTTCTTACCTAAAACCTTTCCTTATATCCTGGGGAAAAGAAAACATAAAAAGGGTGAGCTCAAATGCTCAGTAAGGGTAAGAATGGATAAAATAAAACAAATCATATACATTTGAACTTAAAAACATGAACACAATGTTTAAACATCAAAAGCTTGAGCAATGACATAAAAAATGGAAGTACGTAAGGCATAGATCATAAAGGGATATCAATCATGATAAAATAGCATGGGAATAAAACATGTAATTGAGGAAACCATTAAGCACATGATATGATTTACATAGTAGCCGAGGCATTGTTTCCAAGACCATCTTAGTGGACAAAGTCCCTTTCTGAATCGAGTTCACTCCTCGTTCCAGTCCTGTAACACTGAACCGGATTAACTTACCTTTCCAGCCATGTCTATCTCATGAGATATAAATCTTTACCCAATGCATTGGAGGGAGATATAGGTCCCACCCATATCATATTGAAATCATTATTACGTGTGCCACAACATAAACATAAATCATTCATCATAACCCAAAGAATAAATTGGATTTCATAAACATCATTCCATCATAACATAATCCATAAAAACAAATGGATATCATTTCATCATAAGAAAAGTTAAACCATATAAATCACAGAGACATTATACTTGAATAATACACATATGAAATAATGTCATCATAGATAGAAAAATGGTTTTGATAAAACACTTGAAATTAATTCTTGGGGAAAATATCCTTTCTTTTTCAAAATAAATTTCTTTTCACAAAACGTCATGAAATTTGAAAGGAAAGATATTTTTTTTGAAAATAGTAATGAAATATTTTGGAGGAAGCTTCATGAAAATAAGTCTTTATAAAACCATAAAAATCCTTTCATGCAGTATAAGTTAAAAAACATTCTTCTCGTACTTTTGTCAGAAAAGTCAAAAAGTACCTCATATATTAAAAGAAAGATTCCTTACATACCATGTAGTAAAAGTCAAAGATGGTTAAAAAGGAATTTAAACATACATTAAAACACTTTTATAAAACATGGACATGGATGATCGAAATACCCTAGTAAATACTTACGAATAAGCAATCTCGGATAAAAATGAGATTTGCAAAATTATCCCTTACCTTAGGTCCGATATGATTCATATGGATCCAAACCTACTGTATAATGATTTAAATAATGTAATTTACTTATTAAATAATCGTATTCATTGTTATGATATCATATATGTTTCACTTATGACTTTATATTACCCATTCTTTTGTAAATTCAATGTAAAATCAGCGTTTTGGGTAAAATCATTTCATTTATCATATGTGTTTTGACTTGTCGTTCTTGATATTATTACTTATATCCTGATTTAAATAATTCCAGAATTTAAAACATGATTTATATATAATATATATTCATCATATACATATATATTATCGATCGTTAAAAGGAATGAAATACACCGTTCATGGAGACGGTAGGTCGTACGTACGCATGAATGCTGTTTTCGTTTCCTTGTTGAATTGAATGAAATTAAATAGATGACATACATATATATATAGATAAATACAGTAGCATCATTATGTCATATATTTCATTATTATTCATTATATATACTTTATAATCATTTTTGAATGGTTAATCATGGAAAATGAATATCATCGCGTTCGTGTAGACGGTAGTCCGTACGTACGCACGAGCGATGATATCATTTCCATGATCATGGAATTGTATTGGAGTGTATGTATACTATTTCAGAATCAATATCACTTTACAATAATCATATATATTCATTATTTACACCATTATACCCATCCAAGTAAGGTGGTGGTGGAAAATAGATTACA
Organism: Viscum album; assembly: GCA_963277665.1. Classification (NCBI taxonomy): domain Eukaryota; kingdom Viridiplantae; phylum Streptophyta; class Magnoliopsida; order Santalales; family Viscaceae; genus Viscum; species Viscum album. Next base: position 1,998,103,344 of record OY728136.1, read on the forward strand.
CCACGGTGTGGACACGGTATTCCGTACGTACGCACGCGCGGTGATTTCATTTTCCATAGGATGGATAGATGGTGAAATAGGGTTGTTTCATACTTATAATAACATATCAGTATATGAGTGATACTGATGTTATTAATTCATAATTAAACAAATAAATAAGAAGAAGTGGAAGAAGAAATAAAGTTGAAAGAATCGGTAACAGACATTACCTCTTCTTTGATGCGCTTCTTTGAAACCTCCTTTTAGGGCACTGAAATTGGTCTTTGAAGAAGAAAAAAACCTCCAGGATGTTTCTATGGAAGTGGAGAAGAGAAATTTTCAGGGGTTGGCCGAGATTGAAGGCTCAAATTGGTGTGAGGAAGAGAGGGAGGAGGTTCCCTTTTATAAGGGAGGAGAGGGGCACCTTTGGAAAAACTAAAAATATTATTTTATTATAAAGCCATATTTGGTTTTAAATAGCTCCAAATTTATTTATTTCGAATCTAAGTTGGGGATGGGTCTAAATAATCTCATCCAGTATAATTTTTACAAGATTAGTTTACTATTTTAACCTTATCATTTAGATTTAACTTTAAGTTAGATAATTTTACTTTTACCGTGTCTTTTTGTGTTCTTACACTATAAGGTTAATAAACTTACTATAACAAGCCAAACGAACCCCAAGTTGTTTATTATTAATATATATAACATTATCTAAGTCATTTTTCCAAACCTTATATTTTAATGAATAAAATAACAATTAATAATATAATATTTGTTTTAAAAACTATTTTATGTCAATTTTGACACTATTTAGTAATTGATTTTTGTGAAAATCATAACAGCATGATTAATTCTAAAAAAGTTAATTAGATAAATACTAACATATCATATTAACCTAAAAAATTAGTGGAATTCATGAAAAGTCTCAAATTTTATTTATTTGGGTATTTATAACATCAATTATGTCAATATTTAATTAATAATATAATTACTCCATCATCTTTGTGTCATAAATAAATTAAATTATTTAATGTCTAAAAATTACAAATAAAATACCATTATGTAGGAAATCTTGTTATATTTCTAATTAATATTTATAGTCGAATTTATATTATGTATAACCCTATATTAAAAATTATTTACTTATTAAACTTTGATTTTAACTATTTTAACCCTTCTTTAAATAAATTAATAATAATTGTCCTAATCAAATCCATGTGGGCCTAAATGGTCATATTTTATTCCTAAAGTTGTTTTTGGTCGAATTACAGTTATCCAATAGAATTAGGACATGTGTTAGGGTAATAATAATATCATTTTTACCCTTAATTACCCTATTTACTTTTAACGGTGGTAAAAAAAAGTAAAAAGTTACTATTTACCAAAAAATATTTTCATCTCATTGAACCACATTTTACTTACTGACATCAACCGTGTCTCTTGGATTTTTGAAATTCCACTCACAGAAGCGGTAAAATTATGTTTTATGTAAATTTGGAAATTCTCCTAGGAGGTGGGTAAAAGACGGTGAAAAGTTCAATAAAATTTTTATATATCTAAAATTATTATAAAATGACTCCAATGAATTGCATTGAACTTATATAGGTATTATGTGTCAATTTTGAACTAAAATAAATTTAAATAAAATAAATAATTATTTAAATAAAAAGTCGGTTTTTAAATAGTAACCCGGTGTTTTCACTATTCATCAAAAATTGAAAGTTTTCAGAAAAATACCAAAATTTTACCCTAGGCTAATTTTGATATTCAGAATCCAAAAATGAAGTCCATTTTGAAAAATAAAATTTACAAAATTTCAAAAAGTGGTTATTACTATTCATAATGGCTAGTTCATAATAATATTATAATAATATCTCATTTAGTGAAACTCGGTATTGCGTACTACACACGCTATCGAGGAAGGTCTTTATTGCGTGTAATGCAAGCCAAGTCAGGGATGTGTGTTGTGAAAGATCCTTTTGGTGTAGCGTACAACACACGACATTAATGAAATTAAAAATAATATTTTTTATAAAATCATGGGGTGTTACATTCTACGCCCCTTAAAATGAATTTCTCCCTCTAAATTCATCGGGGTTATAAATGGTTTACTACTCAAAAGTTTCTTTAATAGAAACCCACATCGTAAAAAGGAATTCCAAAACATGGATTTAAAAACTAATGTATGAAATGTAACGGTTACCCAAATTAACTCATCACTGGGTTTTCACATAGGAGAACATATGTGAAAATATGGATATGGAAGAAAAATCTAACCATCAAGTTCTGATGGAGAGTGGTAGAGAACATGGCTATGAAAAAGACAAAAATCACAAAGCCATAAATTTTTGATGATCTAGGGTACCATCTGATTCATCGGATATAAGAGCACTGGGACAACATTTTTGGTTTTCTAGATCATTTCCCTAAAGTTGAAGAATTTGAATTATAATAAATACTTACTTTATTTTGGTACAATCTCACTATTGTTTGTGCCTTGAACAATTTCCACTTCATCTCTTAAAGAAATGAAGTTGAATTTGTTATTTGTGAAGTGTTAGTAGATCATGTGATAAAATGATGGGTTATTCCATCTGTCTCAAACAAAAGGTTAGAAAAAGTTATTAAATATACATAATTCGATCTATAGTGAGATTAATCATATATAGTTCCTAAAATGGACTTATAATTCATATATCATACTGCTTAATATAATAAAACTAGTTTCTACTAAACAGAGACTTCTTGTAGGTCAGTGGTAGGCGATAAAGTCCAGTCACACTTCGGTTGTGGGTTCTATTCCCACAGCCTTGTCCGACGCGATGGGATGTCGCCCGTCCTACAGGTTGTCCTTTTTCTAAAACTACATTACTATAACATCCCATCAATAATATCAAAAAAAGTTCTATCCTTAAACAATACTATCTTATGTCCAACATAATCCATTCCAATCTTTATCTAAAATACTTCGGTCCAAGCTCATAGTATAAATAAAACGATTACTTGAAATCTCATCAACCAACCATAATTTATCCCCCATTATCTTGTTGGTCACATTCCAATCATGTGAATACCTTAATCATGTATTCTCTTGAAAAATTAATACCCATTAAACCTTAGTAAAAACATGAATGCTGTCAAAAGTAAACTCTTTCCACATACCAAAATCAAAAAAATCTATATACTCAAACCATGATATAACCTTCTCCTTATATCAGTCATGAACTCATGAATACTATCAAACATTTAATTTTCTCCTTATCCCTTCATTATGCGCATATCATCTACTTTCAAAAATACTGGTACCATTCATCATACACTTTCAAAACTTAAGGAAATACAACAGTGTAACAATCCTTAGATGTCTCTTTATTCCACAGTACCATGTGATTACTTATACAACATTACACTTGATAAACATGTAATCATTCCACTACCTTCTTAAACCATTGACCGACCTTCAACAATTCCTTCATCTCACATATCATTTGTAGTATCTTCATCATCATCAACATAAATATTACCCATACGACCATACTGATTCTCTTCATGAGACTTTCCCTTAGGGCATTGGTTTGCGTAATGCCCGTACATTCCACATTCAAAACATTTAACCATTTTTGATGTTATAGCAATACCATTATCCTCATCCATGGTGTTAACTGAAACTTTTACTTTGCACTTACTTTCTTTATGTCCTTATTTTCCAAACCCAAAGCATCTTCCAGTTCCTTTGAAACATTCTCCTTGATGCCTCTTCCCACATGATTTACATAGGGGAAATTGAACTTTCTTTCCTCTATGATCATCATGAAACTCCATCTTTCTCATATTAGCCGAGTCAGGAAACTTACCAAATTTTAGTTTATTGATCATATTATGAGATTGCTGATTCGGCATAATAATGATGTTTGGAATTCCAAATCCCATTTCATTTGGTTGCTCATGAATAATATCATTCCATTGTCCATCATATCCTTTATTATCGTGAATCTTCTTGTTTCCAGCCATTTTCTAAATCCCAAAAAGAATAGTGTGAGAGGAAAAAATCATGTCAGGGAAAACAACATAGTAAAGAGGGAGTACCCTCAATATATAACATCTTAGGTTAAATTCTAAGATCGTTACCATAGTTCTAGGACTATATTCTATACGTATACATATCCTTAGGGACATCCCTAGACATACCTTAGAAATATCTATAGGGATCTCACTAACATTTTCGCATCCTAGTTTCCAAAGGTTGACTAAACCTTTCCTCTGATACCAAATGTAAAGATCCAAAGCTTGACGTACATGGAAATTACATTACTTTTGCGGAATACTTATTACATAACAAAAACAGACACCAAAGGACCGTAATAGTTTAGTGCCTTTGGAAAATTGGAACATAATCTTCTAATCTTGGTGAAAGATCCTCAACATCTCCCATAAAGATCTTCCATTTTTTTTTACCTAAAACCTTTCCTTATATCCTGGGGAAAAGAAAACATAAAAAGGGTGAGCTAAAATGCTCAGTAAGGGTAAGAATGGATAAAATAAAACAAATCATATACATTTGAACTTAAAAACATGAACACAGTGTTTAAACATTAAAAGCTTGAGCAATGACATAAAACATGGAAGTACGTAAGGCATAGATCATAAAGGGATATCAATCATGATAAAATAGCATGGGAATAAAACATGTAATTGTGGAAACCATTAAGCACATGATATTATTTCCATAGTAGCCAAGGCATTGCTTCCAAGACCATCTTAGTGAACAAAGTCCCTTTCTGAATCGAGTTTACTCCTCGTTCCAGTCCTGTAACACTGAACCAGATTAAATTACCGTTCCAGCCATGTCTATCTCATGAGATATAAATCTTTACCCAATTCATTTGAGGGAGATATAGGTCCCACATATCTCATATTGAAATCATTCTTACATGTGACACAACATAAACATAAATCATTAATCATAACCCAAAGAATAAATTGGATTTCATAAACATCATTCCATCATAACATAATCCATATAAAACAAATGGATATCATTTCATCATAAGAAAAGTGAAACCATATAAATCATAGAGACATTATACTTGAATCATACACATATGAAATAATGTCATCTTATATGAAAAAATGGTTTTGATAAAACACTTGAAATGAATTCTTGAGGAAAATATCCTTTCTTCTTCAAAATAAATTTCTTTTCACAAAACTTCATGCAATTTGAAAAGAAAGATATTTTTTTTTGAAAATATTCATGAAATATTTTGGAGGAAGCTTCATGAAAATAAGGCTTTATAAAATCGTAAAAAACCTTTCATGCAGTATAAGTTAAAAAATACATTCTTCTCGTACTTTTTTTGGAAAAGTCAAAAAGTACCTCGTATGGTAAAAAAAGATTCCTTACATACCATGTAGTAAAATTCAAAGATGGTTAAAAAGGAATTTAAACACACATGAAAACACTTTTATAAAACATGGACATGGATGATAGAAATACCCCCAGTAAATACTTACGAATAAGAAATCTCAGATAAAAATAAGATTTGAAAAATTATCCCTTACCTTAGGTCCGATATGCTTCATATGGATCCGAACCTCTTGTATAATGATTTAAGTAATGTCATTGACTTATTACATAATCATATTCATTGTTATGATATCATATATGTTTCAATTATGAATTTATATTACCCATTATTTTGTAAAACATGATTTATATATAATATATATTCATCATATACATATATATTATAGATCGTTAAAAGGAATGAAATACACCGTTTATGGAGATGGTAGGCCGTACGTACGCATGAACACTGTTTTCGTTTCCTTGTTGAATTGAATGAAATTAAATAGATGACATACATATATATATGCATAAATATAGTAGCATTATTATGTCATATATTTCATTATTATTCATTATATATACTTTATAATCATTCTTGAATGGTTAATCATGGAAAATGAATCTCATCGCGTTTGTGGAGATGGTAGTCCGTACGTACGCATGAGCGATGATATCATTCCCATGATCATGGAATTGTATTGAAGTGTATGTATACTATTTCAGAATCAATATCACTTTACAATAATCATATATATTCATTCTTTACACCATTATACCCATCCAAGTAAGGTGGTGGTGGAAAATAGATTACACCACGGCGTGGAGACAATATTCCGTACATACGCACGCGCGGTGATTTTGTTTTATGTAGGATGGATAGATGGTGAAATAGGGTTGTTTCATACTTATAATAATATATCAGTATATGAGTGATACTGATGTTATTAATTCATAATGAAACAACTAAAGAAGAATAAGTGAAATAGGGTTGTTTCATACTTATAATAATACAATTTTCACAACTTTCCTTTTCTTCATTCTAGCTATTAAAACCAAATCATGGGAAAATATCTTGTTCACTCTCTAGTTGGTAATGCTAAAAAAATGTGTTTGAAAATTTTATAATATTCACATAATGATCATCTATCTTTATTTTATTGATTCAACTATTTCTAAAATCCTAACTTTATTTTCATCATGGAATGCCATAGCTCATCACAATGCAACCTTCCTCAAAATTAGATTCTCAGATGATCTTCTCCTTCATTGTACAATGATAATTTTTTAGACCATATTGAATTGTAAGACATTTCATGTGTTTATGATGTTTTAAAAAATAAATAAGAACACAATCATAGTCTCATTTTATTTTTCATGAAACACATTATTCTGAAGTTTTTCAGAATTTCAAAAAGTAAGATATCTTATGAGAAAAAAATATCTTACATGAAATGAATATCACATGTTCCTCTAACATATCTTTCTCATTGTAAAATTATCATATATTAAAATACTGAAAGTATCTTATGTTATTATCATAGGAAACTTTCCATTGTTTCCACTTTAACTTTCTCTTATAGAACACTATATAATTGTCAACATATTACAAAAAATGGATATCATAAAAATTCTTGGTGTTTTATAAAATGAGTCATTTATCATATGTACTCAGCCACCATATTACATAGACACTGATATCATATGAAAAGATAAATATCTTATAAAAAAACATCTTATGAAATTATCATATGATATTATACTTGGCCATTTTTCCAACATCAACACGAGAATTAATTATTCACTTCCACTGATAACAAAACATATAAAAAACATTCCAAATTATTCCAATAACTTCTCATCAGCCACCAATGATTCTTAAACAAATCCATATGGATATTCAATATCCCCATGATCAAATGATAATAAATATAATCTTTTAACAACTCCTTGGGGTTTATCAATACCCCCTTTGTATTTTTTTCAACACTTATCACATCTTTTAGCTTAACTTAATTTTTTCCAAAACATAGTAACTAATTTTAATATCATTAATTCAAAGTCATTATCATATGAGAATTTTTTTACACCACACTACCATATAAGATAATATTTTTGAGATAATTTCATCCCTCATTTATAAAAATTTTGGTCAAATTTCTCATATGATGATCTCCCAATCAATTATTTTCCCCCATTTAGTAATATCCATGGATTTATTTACAAAAACAATACACAATCACCCTTTAAAAAACCCTTATTTAAAATTTTTATATATTTATATACAACTTTTCCCCCTTTGAAAACATAATCCCAAGAATTATTTTGTAAATTTCACACATATTCAAGTGAGAGGGGAATAATGGACATTATCTTTCAGCCTCAATTCATGTGTCCTCTCTCTTATCATTTTCATTATAAAATTATCTATAACTCTATTTTAGGTATAAATATATTCATGTTTCACATTAATATTGGAAACCTACTATTTAATGAAATGAAATGTGATTTCAATGTGTTTTTATCTTTAGTATTATACTGTATTTTTTAAAAGTTCAATGGAACTTTAATTATCACAATCAATTGTCAAAGTATTATCAACCTCAACATTCAAATATACTAACTGCACTTTCATCCATAGAATATGTGTACAAAATTGTGTAGCTGCTATATATTATTCCTCAATTGTGATTAGGGAAACTAAATTCTATTTCTTACTATGAAAACTTACATTTCTTTTTCCAATAAAGAATGCTCTACCAAATATGGATATTCTATTTGAAAAATCTAATTCCTTGTCAGCATCTGTTTATCCCTATAAATGAAAATCAGATCTACTTTTTTATAGAAGTCCATAGTTTAGAGTTACCTTGATATACCTTAGTGCTATCTTAGTTTCCAGTATATGAGAAAATTTAGTATCAATCTAATACTTACCAAAAAGAGTCACTTCAACACAATATGTAGTATTGAAGTTGTTGGATAGATAAAACATCCTAGGTCCTTAAAATTTACTTTTGATTAACACTATTACCCACATAATCCTTATTCAGTTTGGTACCCACTACTATGGGTGTTGAAACATCATTAAAATCCTATGTAATAAACTTATTAAATAATTAATTAGTATATTTTTCTTGGTTTAGATAGATGTAATGTTTTTTTGTATAACCTTTAATCCTAGGAAATATTTCAACTCACCCGACATTGAAATATCAAATTGATTCTTCATTTATTCAACAAAATATTTATGGTGATACTCTTTTTCAAAAAAAAAATATAATTTCATGAACATGAAAAATTATTTTTAAATTTCATGTGGATATATCCTTAATATAAAAGTTACTATAAACCTTACATTTTGAGAATTTCATATCCCTAAAACACCCATACTGCTTGTAATACCAGTCTCTAGGGTCCTATTTGAATCCATATAAATATTTCTTAATAATTTACACTATGTTTCTATATTTTCCTAAAAAAAATCCTTAGGTTGTTTAATAAAAACCTATTATACAAGATCATTATTTATTAAGGTAGATTTCACATCCATTTGGTATATCTTGTAATGTCTATTTGTTTTCATTACCAAGAACATTATAATAGTTTCAATTCTTGATATTAGTGAAGCAGTTTCTTCAATATAAAATCCTTCCAAATACAATTAATCTTTACAAAACAATTTTTTCTTATTTCTTATAATTCATCTTTTTTCATTAAAATTATTTCCAAAAAACCACTTACTTCCAATCACATTTTTATTTGTAGGTCTTGTAACAAGATCCAAATTAAATTTATTTTCAATATGATAATGTTACCCATTTACTATATTATTCCATTCCTCATTTTCAACTACCTTTGAATCATACTGTTGTTCAATTTGAGAAATGAAAGAATTTTAGTTTTTAGGTTTTAACCTTATTATTATTTTGACTAGTGCCTCTTGATTTCAAATAATATTTTCAATATAAATATGATTTTTGAGTCTCTAATCCACAAAAATATAATTTTTAAATATCTCATATTCATTACTAGTTTTATCTCAATCAATATGTGTAGAATTATATACTGTTAAAACTACTTTTTTTATCTATTTTTATAAAATATATTCACTACTATATTCTATATTCTCATCTACTAATCTAACTATAATTTTTTTCTTAAACTGATTTTAAATTTTTTTGACATCATTATAATAAAAAAATTTATTCAGCATTTTATGTATTTTTTTAGCCACTTACATTTGAATGGAATCCCATTAAGACACATTATTATAAATTTTCTTCAAACTTACCTATATTTGGGACTTTTATCTTCAATAAACAGGGGTTTCCAAGGTATTTAAAGTGTTTTATAGTTGGATTTTTCTTATAACACATTTTATAAGGTGTTAAATGAGTTTAAATTTTCAATAAAAACATTTTTTTATTATGTACAATAGTATATTCAAGTTATCTCTAGAAAATTTTAGATTGTTTATGATAAGCTAGAATAGTCTTTCCCATCACAACAATTATTCTATTTTTTCTTTCATATACTGTATTTTATTGGGGGGGGGGTTATGGTGTTCTATAATGACATTTTATACCATTATAAATATGATAACATTCAAAGGGACTAGATTTTTATTCTATCCAATTTTATTTCCTCACTTTCTTGATATATACATCATGATCATTCTAAACCCATATTTTAAAGATTTTTGGAAATTTTTCTAGGTTCTCACTTATTCCACATAAATAAAACTTTAGTCAATTGGGAATAATTATTAATGAAAGTAATAAAGTATTTATCACCCTTGGTTTACCTTTTACTCATTGGACCATTAACATCTGAATAAATATACTCTATGGGTCTAGTGGACTGAATTTCCACTCACTTGTGTGTACCTTTTACAATTTTACCTTTTCTTAAAGTTTCAAAAATATATTCTCTTTATCTTTTGAATTGGGGAAGGTTTCTCATTAATTCATTATATGAGTTTTTACCCATGTTTCTTTGGCCAAGGCGTCCAAGTATCCTATGCCATATATTATTCTTATCCTTAGTACTCGAGTAACATAAATTGGTTAGGTCACTAGAAAAAAATTCCCACTTTTTCTTTCACCTGAGGTAATAAACATTATAAATTTTTAGTTATTTATGATCCTTGAATTTTTCTAATAGAAAGCTTCATTCCCATTATCTCATAATTAGGTCACACTAATTAAATTGTGTTTCATCCCTTCCATAAAATAATATCTTTTAATTTTATCTTCTATGAATCAATTTATCAGGTTCCAACACCTCAAATTTTCAAGGAACCATAATTACCAAATATCATTGATAATAATTTAAGATCTACTATATTGATTAAGATTTTATTGTCTCCAGTCATGTGTAAGAGACAAATACTATTCAGGATCCATGGATTTCTTCTCTTTCTATCTTTAAATGAAATATCAATAGTAATAGATTGTTATTTATGATTTTTATTTTGAAATAATTTATAATTTTATTTATAAGACAGTGTTATAATAAGACTCATCATACACCTATCATCATAATGTAATTTTTTCTCACATTGACCACAAATTTATTCTAAACATGATTTTTTTTCGGTGGACATACTAGGTGATTTTGTATTAATTGCTTGATTCTTTCTTTTTCATCACATAAATTACCCACTTTATTCATAATTACTTTTAGGTAAATTAATATCATACCAAAAGGTGTATGATTTATGACCAAATATCTTATATAACCAGTAATAACTATTGTATCATAATCTTCTAAAATAATTGAAATTTTATCCAAAAAATTGCTATGAATAATTTTGATTCTTCTATATAGTCTTTATTTGAACTTACTTCTCTATAAAGGAGGATATTTTTATTCGATTTATATTTTCTAACTTTGATATAGGGGAAGGATTTTATCTACTTTTCATGGCATAAACTTGTCTATATTTGGAATTAAGTCTTCAACTATTAGTAAAAACGTGATTCCAATCAAAATTTTCAGATATAGATTTAACAATAATTTTTTTAGTTGATTCCTCAGTAGATTTATATGTTTTATCTTTGACCAAAATGTATTTTTAATATATTATTACATATTTTTCAATTAATTTTCAATAAAAAGATATTTTTATTATATATTTCGTAGTTCTTTTTATTTCACATGGATTTTAGCCTTAATATATTTCATGATCTTCTCATTATTTATAGATTTTAGCTTGTATTTATTAATCTCAACAATAATTTTAGTTTATCTTTTGAGAAACTATTATTTTGAATTAGATATATTTCCATATTTTTTCTTTATAAATTTTATTTATTTCTTGATCTTTATATTCTTTACAGTGAAATATTTTGGTCTAGATCTAATAATATTATCTATATATGTTTCTTTAACACCTTCTTTATCACTACATAATGAACTTTAATTCTTCTCAACATATACCATAAAATTAGTGAATGTATCAATAGTTTCTTATTTTAATTGAGAGATTGAAGAGACACAACCTTATTTCTCTTTTCATACCAGAATTCTTCTCTTGATTTAGGGAAAATACATTCTTCCTTAAATTAACATGTTCATATGTTTTGAATTTTTATTTTATGACTTATTTTTGTATTTTTCACTTTTTTCCTCTACCTCATATTTTCCACTTTTTTTCAAGGATAGTTTATCAAAAAAATATCTAATTCTACCACATTTGAAACATTTGAGAGGTAGATTACATTAATATTTTTCCTCACATTTTCTGAAATTATTTGATATAAGAAACATGATTCTTATATAATAATCATCTTGATATACTTCACTGAAAGAATCACTTTACTGTTCAACTTTATCAACTTTGATCTTGATACTTATCTTGGATTCAAATTCCATTTTCTCTTTATCTTTATTTTTATGTATTGGATCATTTCTCATTTTAGGTGATATATGATGAGAGATAAATATTTTCTAATTTTAAACAGTCTTAAGGGAAATTAACCCCTAATCTAGATCAAACATGAGAAAATCATCAATTTATGATACTTTTGTGAAATCTATACTTTAAATGATAAATGGATTAAAGAATGATTTTTAGTAGTTTATTTATCTTTGGATTTTAATGATAAGACATATCTTGATATTGGTTTTAGATTTTAATTGTTAAAAGTTTTTTAGTTTTTTTATATGTTTGACTCATTTTTTAATTTCATGGAAAAATACTACATTAGTTATATTTTTATTTATGTATAGGTGGAGGATGAAGTTTGGTAGTCTTGCCTAGGTAAGGGTCATATGAAGGTTGCATAAGGGTCAATAAAGTTTTAGAACCCCTATATAAAAATCAATTGAGCAAGTGGCTTGTCTATGAAAACATGATCCACCCTTGCATACAAATCATTCATATGAAACTGTAATCATATGATTCCCAAGGTCACAGGTTTTCAAATAAGGTTACGTTCTTATATTACTCATCTTCACAAGTCTTAAACTGATAAATAATTCTCTTAATGGACCATTCCTTCTCCCAATCGACTATGTATCCTAATCATCTATGAGATTGAAGAGACCACAAGAAGAAATATAATAGATTACACACTCATTTTTATTGACCATGTGTGGCTCAATAGACCGATGGATATAATATTATCCACATTTTTTGAATGAATTTTAATTGTTTTAACCCTCCCAAATTATAAATTTGAGCTTATATGGATCAATTTTGGATTTATGGTGTGTTTTGAGAAAAATGATGAAAAGTGATTAACTCTGGATTTTTGACAGATTTTTCCATTAAGGGTATTTTATTTATTTGGTGAAACATATAATTCTAAATTGAGTGATTAGTTTTTTCTATAATACTTAGTTTATTTCCTTGAACCTTTTCTTTTAAACCAGGTGCTTATTCGAACATCTAAATGCCTTAAAAAAATCAACGAAGTTGAACAATTTTCCGAGTGGAGAGCCTGGATGCCACCAAAGTAATGGAATCAAATCTCATCCTACACTTCTTAAATTGATGTTCATATAAATGGGATGGGAAAAGTATTCATATGTGCATTTACCCATTAAATTTCATGAAGTTATGAATCCATTAAGGATTCCATTAAATGGAATATTTTTTAAGGAATCTTCTTGGAACATTCATCTAGAAATAGAAACCGCTAATAAAAAATTAATAACTCCAAAATATAGTGTGAAAAATAGTTGAAAGTTTGATATGAGAACTGAAAAATGGGGAATAACTTTCATGAAGGGGACCATGAATGAATAGTCCATTTATTGGGTCCAAAATGGGTCCACTTTCGGAGGACATAAATCTGTCTATAAAAGGAGAGGAGCTCCTACCTCTCAGATCAGTCCTTCCCATCCCCACACCATCCGGGGCACCAAGGAGAGGAGGCCAAGGCCATTTAGGAATTTTCATTTATTTATTTTCTTTTTATTTTAGTTTTTATTTCCATTGTAACACATGATTATTTTCAATTAAAGTGTTCCACCTTTCTTTTTCCACCCCTTTCTCTTCCAATCTCAATCACATTTACTCTCTTCCATCTTTCCATCATGATCTCTATTCACTTCACAATGGAAAGAGAATAACCTGTGGCTTGGAATTGGATGAGGTTTCATGGAATTATTTGTTATTTGGCTTCAATTCAAAAAAAATTAGATCTATTTTTGGTGGATGCAGTAATATTGCACGGGTGTGGCGGTCATCCACCATGACATTATTTTCAATTCCATTTATTTTCCATGATTAATCATTTTACCTCCATTATTTTAGAAAAACGCTTTATTCGAAGGATTTGGGGTTTCTATAAGTGTTGAAATGGAATACAGTGGATATGGGTCTTGAAGTAATAACATTCTTGGTTGAGGTGTTATCCTATTTAACTATTGGAGGAGGTGTGGTTTGGTGTGCCAGAAACATAATAAAATCTCACACTCAATAAATCAAATAAAAGTAATTCATTAATGAGGTTTCATAAAATGAATTATCAAATTAAATTTAAAAATATATATATAATGAATGAACCTGTGATTTCCAACCTTAGGACTAAGACCTTTCTTTTTAATATGCATTTTTTCTATATCTACATTTAGATTTAAATTTTGCATTGCATAATTTTAATTTCATGTTTTCCAAAATCCTTGAAAAAAATCGTTTTCAAAAAAAATAAGAAAATAAAAAAAATTAGAATAGTTGAATAAGAATTAGTGATTGAACCAAATTCAATGCTTTTAAAGTGATATGACCTTGGTAAGTCACAGAGCTGCATTAGAAAAATAAATTTTCTTTTTCCACGCTCTACGATTGGCATGCATCAAAACTGGAACCATTACTGGGGAGATATGTTGTTATTTTGATAATTTTTTATAAATTCACATTTTTATAAATTTTTTCCTCTATTTTATTTATAAAAAACTGAAAAATATCATGTTGTTTTCAAATGAACACTTTTTCAATTTAGATAATGATTACTCACAAGTGCAAGAACATTTACTAGATTATACCAAAGAGGAACTGAAATGTAGGGAGAAACCTCTTATGATAATGTTAAAATAGTTTCAAAAAGTCCAATAGACATGGATCTCACCATAGGTTTTTATGAGAATGATAAATTAACTCTAAACTTACTTGCAATGATTAAAGGCTTAGAAAGAAGTGCCCCCAATTTTCACTAATTTCACTGAATACAACAAAGAAGTAGTGGCCAAAATCAAGATGGAAAATCCTGAATACCTATATCCTTAAAATTATAATCAAATCCAAGAGGCACACTCCACCGACGAAAACATTCAAGCTAAACCACCTCAGGGAGATGATATATTCTTGAACTCACACTCATTTAATTTTATTGAATCTGATTTGAGTATAACTCCAAATAGTTTTGAATTTTCAGAATTGGTGGACTCTTATTATGACTTGGATGATGATGTGGAAAAAGATTCACCAGTTTAGGAACACTTGTAGCTCCTTGAAGACATTGAACATCTACTAGAGGATCCCCATAATGAAGACTTCCAAGTTTCTGAGATTGAGAATATCAGGCCAGAGGATGAAGACCCCATGAAGTCATCCCTATTAGATAAGATGGTGGAACAAGTAGAAAAAATGAAGAAGAGGTTCTATACTTCATCTTACCCCTTAGATGAAATTTTTACCACATTTAAAAGGGTGGATCTGGTGTACTCTATCCATAGAGTCCTCCTCAATAAGAACAAAGCAATTCAAGCTGGGAAGAAAAACATGTGGTGGTTCATGTCAAGGAAGCCCCAACCACCATCAAACTTTGGATAACATATTGAACTACCCACTAGAGGTAGTAAACATTCAGGGCCCACTTGGAGATAATACCAAGATTTATCATTACTTTCTTTTTAGATTTCAATTTCATTTTTTAAGAAGTAGTTTAGCATACATCCCTATACTCCTTATCTTTTTTAGCTTTAATAACATGATCCTAGTTATTAAGTGATTAATTATCTTTTTTAGGTTCATAAATGGGAAAATAAATCCTTAAATAGTGGATGAGAATTAATAAGCATCAAGGGAAATAGAGTTGATTTTTAATTTTTAACTTTTAAACTCCTTAAAGATTTGTCCAAAACATGTTTTTAGAATTAATGATAAGGATTTTATGCCCACACATGAATTATTACCTTACTTGACTTATCTAGGAGACATGAGTTTCTAATGAATCCTTTGATTCCAAGTTTTAGATTTCAGTGTTAATGAAATTGAATGAGTAAAATGGAAAATTTTATGTTTAAAGTTTAGCATGGATATTGAAATTATGCCTCATGATTTAAGGGAATTAGTCGATTTATGTAAATTAGGTTTCCTTATTATTTTTCATGCTTTGAATTTCTGAAATTTATGTGAATTGATTTGTTATTATTAATCATACCTTGAGTGATTTTCCAATATTATATTTCTCATTATTGAGAGGGTTTATAGAAAAAGTAATTTCTATTTATACTTGAGCATATTTCTTGAGATATCTTGGGAAATGTCACCTTCTAGAACTTGTATTTGAACTTTTCAAAGCTATGACTGTAAAAAAATACATTTACAATGATTGTGGAATATTATAAAAATAAATTATCTTTAATTAAAAAATTTATATCAATCCTATTTTTATCCCATAGAGACCCTGAATGACCTGTATAGGTATGATCCATGTTTCAAGGGATTTTATCCATTCATACCCTACTCTTGGTATTTGCATGATGTTTCAAAAATAAAGTGTGGGGGTGAAGAGAATCATGATGGAAGGGATGTTATACATTGTAAGGAAAAATTGTGGGGGTAAAAATTATGGGAATTTTAAAAGGTTGGGGAATCATTCATTATACTTAATTTTCCCCTCTTGAATTAAAAAAAATGAAAAAATACCAAAAAAACCAAAAAAAAAGTGAAAAAATGGGTTGTGATTTGAGAGAACAAAAAATAAACATTTCATATACTGATGATATTCTTATCATATGTGCTTAGGTGATGTATGTGAGGTTTGATCTAATCATAAATTTTAAAAAAAGAAAAAAAAAACAAAATAAAAAAAATCAAGATGGTGCACAAATCATTCATTATGATTACTTGATCATGACCTAAATTTGAGTTTTGTGGGAAATAGGTGCTGCTACATTGAAGAGGAGAAATTAATTACAATTTTAGTTTTGATATCATGCATTTTACTTAAGATATTAACCAACTCCTTGAGCCTTAATTTTTAAATCATCAAATCCTACAAACCTTAAGCCTCAGAGTCATTTGAACCTTTACTTCAAGTCCTCATGATTTTATGTGCATTTTGTCTTTATAAAGTGGAGAAATTAGTTCTTTTAAAAGATTTTGGATAACGATCATGTTCTCATGATATGATAAAAAATATACTTGAATTGTTTTATGAGAGATGAGATAAAATATTCAAAAGTAAGGTAAATCCCGACATGGTATGTTTCAAAATAATGAATTGAGAAGATTGAATGAATAAAATAAGAAGTACCATAATTTTTAAAAGGGGAAAGGTAAAATGCATGATTTTATTATTTCTTTTAAAATTGGGAAATTAAATTGATATTTTATATGGAATTTGAAAATTTGATTTGACATTAAAAATTGTTTGATTTTATTGCATTGGAATTTAAATATTGGTAACATTGGTGCCCTCAGATTTTCAATGTTGAGATTTTATGCTTGAGGGATAGTATGATTTAAGTGTTGGGGAATTGATAGAGCTAATATTTTACACATTTTTTTGAAATAATTCTAATTGTTTTAACCCTCGCAAAATATCAATTTGAGCTTATATGGATCAATTTTGAATTTATGATGCGTTTTGAGAAAAATGGTGAAGATTGCTTAATTCTGGACTTCAGACATATTTTTATGTCAAGGGTATTTTAGTAATTTCATGAAACATATAATTCAAAATTGAGTGATTATATTTTTTATAATACTTAATTTATTTCCTCCAAAAAAAAATTCTGAACTAGGGGATGATTTGATCATCTAGATGCCTTAAGAAATCAATGAAGTTGAACAATTTTCTGGGCAGACAACATGGACCCCACCACAATAACAGAATAAAATCTCATCCTAAACTCATTAAATTGTGGTTATTCTACCTGTAATTGAACAAGGATACATAATTTTGTTTCCCCATTAAATTACATTGAGTTTTAAATCCATTAAGGTGTCCATTGAATGCCATATTTTTGAAAGAAGCTTCCTAGAACCTTCATACAAAAAAAGAAACTGGAAATAAAAAAACATAACTCCAACATACGGTGTCCAGATGAGCTAAAATTTTGATATGATACTAGAAATAAAATGGGGAACAACTTTCATTAATGATATCACGAGTTTATAGTCCATTTATTAGGTATAAAACGTGTCAAATTTATAAGGACAGAAATATTCCTATAAAAGGATATGAGCTCCAACCTCTCACATCATTCCTTCCCATCCACACACCATCTGGGGAACCAAGGAGATGAGGCCAAAGTCTATTTTGAAATTTTAATTTATTTTATTTCCTTTTATTTTAGTTGTCATTTCCATTGTAATGCATGATTATTTTCAATTAAAGTGTTCCACTTTTCTTTTTCAACTCCTTTTCTCTTCCAATCTCAATATCATTCTCTTTGTTCCATATTTCCATCATGATATCTATTAAATTCAAAATAGAAAGTGACTAAATTGATGCTTGGAATTAGGGTAGGTTTCATGGTGTTTTTTATTATTACAATTTTATTTAAAATAATTTAGATCTATTTGTGGTGGATGCGGGGATATTGAATGGGTGCGGCGGTCTTCCACCATGACATTATTTTCAATTACATTTCTTTTCAACTATTAATAATTTCCCTCCATTATTTTAGGAAACACATTTACATGGTGGAGTTTCGGTTTTCATAAGGGTTGAAACTATATATGGTGGAGATGGGTATTTTATGAATAACATTCTCGATTGAGGTGTTATCCTATTTGACTATTAGAGGAGGTGTGGTTTGGTGTGCCATATACTTACTAAAATCACACACTCAATAAATCAAATAAAATTAATTCATTAATGAGGTTTCATAAAATTAATTATCATATTGAATTTAAATAAAAATATATATAATGAATTGAAACTGTGATGTCTAACCCCAAGACCAAGATCATTTGTTTTTATCTGCATTTTATGGGTATCTACATTTAGATTTAAATTTTTAATTGCATAATTTTAATTTCATGTTTTAAAAAAACCCTAAAAACATCATTTTCAATAAATAAACAAGAAAATATAAAAATAATTAGAATCAGTGATTCATTCAACTGCAACACTCCTCAAGTGAGACGACCCTGGTTAGACATAGTGCATCATTAGGAAAATAAATTTTCTTTTTCCACGCCCTATGATAGGAATACATTGGTGAATATTATAAGATATATTTTTATCTAAGAAACTAAACCACTCAAGAAACCATGTAAATATTCTTAATCTAACAAATATTCATTTCAATATAACATGAATTTCCTTTATGAAGTTGAACCAGGAGTTAGCCAAATTTCTTGACACGGGGATCAAAATCCAAAATTTCCCAAAGGGGTGGTATTGATCTAAAATAAAAATAAAAAACATTCATATATATACCCAAATAAAGTAATAAATATATTAAGATAACACATGGATATCATCAAGATGAAGATGAATTGTGGGATCATAGAAAGAATGCAAGAAAGGTGCAGGAAGATTCAAGAGCCCAACTGAATCCATCATGACTCTCAAAGATGTACACATGCCATCAATCCGAGGAAGCCTTCACCTCACTGCTTGGATCACAATACTCAAGTAGAAGGGGAAATATTATGAGGGATATAAAATATTTCCCTCTACTTACATTGTAAAGGATTAAACTTATACCAATTGTAGTGATGGAGTAAAACCTTAGCCTTTGGCCTGTTCTCAACTAGCATAGGGTTTCTTATACATATGTGTTTTTAATTAAAATTAATGAAGTATTTTATTATTTTTTTTATTATTATATTAAACTATTTCTTCATGTTTAAGGATATGATTAATAATGGTGATTCTAAATATCTTATATAAAATGAGAGGGTAACTCAAGTATCATCCTCTAAATGAAAACTAGTGAACCATAGGCCATGATCCTAATTGTTTCTTTCAATTTTATTTCAGGGATTTCATGGGAGTAAGGGACTGTGGTAATTATTATACCTCATGTATCATAATTTAATATTTTAATTCACACTTCTGAGAACCATTCCCACTCCATCCATCAGATCAATAATGAATAATTGGATATGTGGTTTGGATATTGTTTAGAATCATGAGTGTCTTCCATTTGAGAGAGTGGTGGGATGATCACTTAGGGGTACTTCCTTAAGTGTGATGTACATTAACTTAATCAATAATGTGATTTTGTACATAACCATTTAGAATATATAGATAATATAATATAAGATTAAGGCTATGAGATAATGAAGGATCACAACAGTTGAATATAAGGGCGTCTCCTTTCTTTCATTGCATTCATTTTGTCTTGTATTTATATTTTTCTCCTATTTGAAAGAATCACCCCACTATCTTTAACTTTCAAAATAATAGAAAACAAAAAAAAAATAAATAAAGTGCAAGGAGATTGAATCTAAAATCCCAACTCTTTGAGAGACAACCTTGGTTATCCACTAGGCCACATTCTAGTATTTTTTGAAATTTTATATGCAATTCCCATGAAAACATTCACATAACTATGATAAAAATATGTCGTTCATCAATGGAATGATACTATATATCTTATAATTCTATGATTTTTTGATCAAAACTATCAAGGAAATTTCTCACCAACTTATTCATAATGTCAAAGTCTATTAGATTTTCTACATATCCCTTAATATTGTTGACTAATGTATTGAATCTTGTAAATTAATCATTTCTAATTTCATCTTCAGATATCTTGGAATCCATAATTTTTCTTATCCATATTTTAAACATAGATTATTTTCATTTTAAATTTACTTAATAACTACTTTAATTTTTGTACCATACATCTTTAACAGTTTAAAGTCCCATTACATTAGTGAAAATTTTATTTTAAAGTGATATAAGGATCACATTTCATGATTTTCCATCAACATAGAGATTAATTTTTTTAGATAATGATATATAAATACTATTTAAATGGGTGTAAAACCCACTAAAACAAAAACTAACACTTTATGGATGATAAAAAATGGTAAGGGAGCATAAAATTTTTATATTTATGAAAATTATTTCTATTAAAGGTGGGAACACCACTACTATTCACTAAGTTGATATTATCCATTTTACACTATAAAAGGATCTAATAGGGAAAACTATCTGATTTGATAATGATACACTCTATACCAACACTTTTGGATTTGATGCTAAACATATATTCATTTTAATATATCACATGAATTACAACTAAATCCCAATATAAAATTTTCATTGTCTTAGAAATTGTTATATATCCATCTAAACTTATTGTACGATAATCATTTCTTCCACAAAGACTTTACACACATGTAATTATCTGATAAATATCCCTTTGATTGAAAATAATGGTTTAATGGGGAACATAATAAAGGGTGATATATAAATCCAAATAAGGGAATAATCAAGCATATCATGACCGAAATCAATACATGTGAGTCCAGAAGAATTTCAAGTTAATATAAAATAGAGAGAATCATATATATAAACATTAAAGCATAATTTGATAAGATAATATCATAAGATCAAGGCATCATATGAATGTAAAAATAATAAAAATGTGAAATAATAAAAATAAGTAATGGCTAATCACTATGATATCATAACATAAGATGCTTAGGTTAATCACCCTTGCACCATAAATTGTATCTCATGAGATGGAAAAAAATATCCAATAGATTTGATGACAACCAGGATTCAACCTTAACTTTCTTAACATGTACATGTATTTAAAATTAAGAAAACTAAATAAATAAATCAATAATCATAACATCAATCCATGAAAAATATAGGGTCATCTAATGGAACAGAAAATATCTCAAGGTAAATACCTTTCAATCAAGATGATTAATAATGATGTATTTACACTTTATAGAATAAATGGTCTAAAATTTAGTCAATAATTTCATTAGTCAGTGGATGAATGGGTATATAGGTGAAAAAACATAAAATTAAATAATTATACATGGGTATCCATAATATAAAGGATTTGGAAGAAATGTTATGTATAAATGATGATAGGTAAGACAAGGATATTGATAGATCACTACGCACTTAGATATTTATTTTTCATCAAAACACACAGACATAGGAACATGTGTATAAAATAGAAATGTAAATCCATGGGAAATATGGAGAGTGATGGATAACATAATCATTGTTTATAAAATTATTTTGAAATAATGCAAAAACCCCAACCCTAGTATCCTGGAGTCGGTGACTGTTTTATTATATTGGCATAGATACAAATGCTCAAATCCAGAAGGACTGATCTGTTTAGCTATTTTGGATAACTAGATACATACATTATACTGATTTTACATTATTAATAGAAAATAAAATATAATACGTAACAAAATAAAATTAAATTCATCCTGGAAAACTCATTCAAATATCACTTATTCATATCTTGGTGAAAGGAAACAAAATAAGGGTGAGCTCAAATACTCAGTAAGGGTTATATAAAATGGAATCTATCATGAATTGATAAATAATAATCAATATGGAAAGGTAAATAAATTAACAAAAATTTCATTTAAATCTACATGAATAGATAAGGCATAATCAATATGGAAAGATAAATAATTGAAAACACATGCCATTTAATCAATAAAATAAGAATGAAAATGCATCCAGAGTTAATATAATGATGAAAATATAATGGATAATAATAAATAAACTCTTATTTAAGTAAATGGTTAATTATTATATTCCATGATATCAGGAATCATGATACCTCTACTATCAAGACCTTTCCCAAGATAGTTTAAATACTACTAGTAAAAACTCGATTAATTTTGAAAACTTATTTGTCTCTTAAGATCTACAGATGCATCATGGAGATATAATATACTAGGAACCACAAATTAATATAGGTCTAGATAATTACTCACATATATAATGATTTATTTAATATAAATATAAATATGCCTTATCTTTAAATATCTATATTGAGAAGGATACAAATTTATCAATATTTTCTCAATTAATCAAATAACTGTCAAAGTAAAAATTGTATGTGAAAATGGTATATAGTTTAATAAATAATCATATAAATTATATAATAATATTTATATTTAAGATATATTTAATTTAAAATGATAAATGATAACAATAAATTGATTGTTTTAGGATAAAGTTAATAATCACAATAGAAGGTGAGATTATACAATAACTTTTATCAATTGATAATTTTCAATTCAAATCCCTTTGGATGAAATAATTCAATTTTAAAATTAAAATACCATGAATTATAAATTAATCATGATATTACATGTCAAATGGGTAGTATATATTCCATAAAAAGAAGTTAGGTGTATAACATTACAATATTCCCCAATGAAGGGAAATTGAGACAAAGTCCCTTACCTCACATTTACTTCTAGTTGAATGTGATTTAACCTCATGTATAATGAGTTTAAGCATGTAATTAATTTATTATAAAACCATAATAAAATTTATAAAATCATATATTATCCTCTAATAACATTTACCATCTATTTGTCCATAATATTTCATTATTTTCATGGTTTTGGGTGTTAAATCACCTTATTTTCTCACTCATGCTTTGTTATGAAAGTTTTGGTTCTTGTTTAAATTATATAGTTCCATTAAATTAAGAATAATAATAATGAAATAATTATAATATTTATAAATCAATTATAATTTTAAAACCAATCATGAAATATGGTTTTGAGAAATCAAGTATGCTACGATCCTAGAGACAAGAGGTCGTATGTACACATGAGTAACATTTCTATTTTTGAATGATCATTATGGAAATATTTATGTAACATTTTAACTTTAAATAATTATTATAGTATCATAAATACCATATTATTTCTTTAAATATACTTATATATATCATCAACATGGTTTGGTGATGAAAATATAGTCATATTACTTTGTGAAGGTGGTAGTCCACATGTACACGAATGCTGTTATCATTTTTTAGTGTAAGAAAAAAATTATATATATAATATTTTCAGAATGATAAATATGTAAATAATATCATAATAATATCATTTATATCAAAAAAAATCATTAAATTTATCTTTATCACCTACCTTGTTAAGGTTTAATGAAAGACGAATCACATCACTTCACGAGGCGGTAGTCCATCGTATACGCGAGCTACGTTATTGTATAAAAAAAATTGAATGTAAAAAAATGTTATATATGATATAATGACTAATTTTATATAATTATCTTATAAATATAATATATATTCATTATATACATCATCGTACCCAACCGTGAGAGGTGTTAATGGAAAAATGAATGACATTGTTTCGCAAGGCGTTTGTCCTCTATACACACAAATGATGATTTCATAACCCATTTGATGTAAGTGGATATGGTTGTAGGTCATTCAATTAAAATAATAACATAAAAGTATATATAATATAATGAGGTTTTTATATCATCATGGTTTAATAATAATTTAAAGTGGCGGATAAATAAATAAAATAAAGATACTCATTGAATAACTTTACCTCTTCTCTGGATAACTTTCTTAGATTTACACCAAAAAATTTCATAAGTAGGATTTATGACCAAAATAATAATTATAGGATAATGGTATTGAATTTTGGAATTTTATTTGGTAGATAGGATCTGGACCAAAAGGGTTTTAAGGAGTTAAGAATAGAGGATATGTGGTGACCTTTTATATGTGAGGTGAGTGGAATACTTTAAAATTTTGGAAGAAAAAGGTGTAGCCATGTTTTTCACATGATAAAGGGTCTAAAATAGATGATTATAGAGACTTAGATATTATAAATATTAAATAAATCTATGAAAAATATTTTAGAAAAATATTTAGTTCATTTTAACACTTATCTTTTTAGTTCAACCCATGGTAAATACATTTTTACCTTAATCACAGTAATTAATTTTTATTGTTTCTTCTATTAATTTTGGTCAAAAATTATGTTTAACATATTATAAAATATAAATTATTATGATTCAAATTATTTAATACATTTTTTCAAATTAAATTCAATAAAATGAAAAAAATTAATTTAAAATTAATCCTGCAGTCACAATGAGAAAACATGTTTTTAAAGAGAAAACGTTCAAAATTTTGCAAAGTTTTTATATCAAAATTAAATATGAAAATAATTAAAATGGAATAAATTTAATTAATTTATAAAATTATTAACTAATTATAAAGTGAAAATAATTCAAATTATAATTTTACATTATAAATTATTCAAACAAAGAGGTAGTTTTCAATTAAAATTGAGTATTTTTCACTATTCATCAAAAAATGAAACGTTTCAAAAAACCCAAAAAATTAAACCTAAGATAATTTTGGTGTTATGATTTCAAAAATTAAGTCTATTATGTAAAATAAATTTTATAAATTTGGTAAAAATTAATATTAAATTATGTGCACAGAGCATGATTAAACCGTCTTTTAAAAAAATATAGTTTTTCAGCAAGCATTTCATTTTCTTTCAAATTATTCTTATTTTATTTCCAAAAAAAATATTACCAATGAATTTATTTTAAAATTATAAACCATATAATTTTTATAATTTATTTATTACTATTCATACCCTCTAATTTAACGACTAGGTTATAACGATATACTATATTACGGTTCACTTAGACTCTGCGTTGCATGTTTTGTAAACTATCAAAGTGATTAAATTTAAAAAATATATATTTCATAGGTTTTTTAAGCTTGTTGTTGTGTGTCACAAATTATATCAAATAAAATTTTATTATTTTATAATTTTGGGGTTTTATATTATACCCACCTTAAAGAAATTGTATCCTCGTAATTCAAACTTGATTTTGGTAATCAAGTGTTTGAAATTAAAAAATTATTTTATTGATAACCGACATAATTAAAATATTTAATAAAACATCCTCTTAAGAAAAGAGAAAGGTAAGTAAAAAGTTCATATAGAATAACACATATTTTTTTTACAAAAATTATAGCATTGGTGGGAAGTGAAAACATGTACATAGAAGAGAAAACTAACTCCCAAATACTAATGGAGAGTTTTAGAGAATATGGTCAGAAGGAAGTTAAAGACTATAAATAAATAAAACAAATAGCTGTATAAAATGTCATTGATATAATAAGAAATAATGAAAATAGAATAATTTTTTTGTTTCAATATCCCTTTCTTATAGTTATTTAATTACTTTAGTCTCTAAGAATATAGAGAAATATACTTACTTGATATATTCTTATTTCATAATCCCAATTTCATCCTTTGGTTATTCTTCGGTCAATTTCAAATTCATCACTTACTCTAATAAAAGAGTATCCAAAAATAAAATATTTATGTCTGAAGCACTAAAATCCACTTTTAATGGATCTTAAGAACCATAATACAATGATATGAAATTCCTTTGATCTCTAGATATTATTATAACAAAATAGTTAGTACAGGTTATAAAATATTCATAAATCATCATATAGTGAATTAATACATTAATATCTAAAGCATCACCCAATGTTCAACTTAATCCATTTCAGAAATGGTTAAACTTATGACCCTTAAAAATATTAAGATCCCAAAATTTAAAAAGGATGTTATAAAATCATTAATCCCTCAAACAACATGAATTAACTCTTAATTTTCATATACTAAACATATGAATACCTTCACAATGTATTATCTTAAAACATGGAAATAACATGAATTACTATAAAAACTTATTTAAAACATCCATACTTACTTATTAATTAAAAAATATATTATTATATATATTCCTTAATACAAAAATTCTATTAACTTCATCAATGATAGAATAAAATACGTTGTCAACAAATCATTAATCAATTCTAAGGTAGTCAGTACCATCCAATTTACTTTACCCATATGAAACATCACTTTATCCCAACATCATTATCTCAACATCAGGAATATATTAAGGGTTATATTTCCATAAATAAAGTGTTTTCCAAGAAGTTTAAATATCCTTTGAATCAATTTTCATGGTTATCTATACCGTTCAATATATGATTTGAAATCCTTAATGAAAAAGTACCATTGTAAAATCTTTATACATTTCATAATTTCTATAAATAGGATATCATTGATAAAATACTCAAACAACACAATTATTGAATCCAAACAAAAGAACATTAATCATTCCACTTAGGTTATATCAATGGCATAAGACTAACTTTGATCCTTTATATTCTTCTAAGGTATATTACCTTAACACTTGAGGAAATCATTTGAGTAGTGCCCCATCTCTTTATAGTGGAATCATGGAACATTATAAATTTATTTCTTGATCTTCTGATCATTATCATGGTAGAGATTCTATTCACACTTGTATAAAACTCCCATTCCCTTCATGAATGTACCGGTGTTTTTCCTTCCATAATTATTATATGTGAGAAAATAATTCTTTCCCTTATTCCCTTTATCTATATTTTTATTTAATTTCCTCTTATACCCTCGCATCCCATTAAATCCATAAGACTAAGAGAATTATTTGTCTATCTTAATAGTAGATAAAACTATTTCATTGTATTAGGAAGAGGTTTGAGATACCAATTATCTTTGGAGACTTGGATTAAGACTTTAAAATAAATGTTCAATCATGCACACTATGTTATGTATATAATCTATTACATACCTAGATAACATTGTAAAGGTAGCTTCATACCACTCAACACTATTTTTCTTCAAGCTACATAAATTTCACTTTCTATCAGTTTATTTCCCATAAGGGAAATATTTTTTGATGAATGTATCCTTAAAATATTTTCATTCCATGAGTTAAATTTCATCTTACTCATTAGTATTCTGGATCAATGATAACCATTGATCAACTTCACATTTGAGAAAATACACTGAAAGTGTAACATTTTCCTTTTCACCACATCTCAAGGCTATAAATATCTTTTCTAGAGACTTAATCCATTTTTAAAATACCATTGGATTATTATTCCCATTAAATAATGAGGAATTCTATCATATAAAGAGATATAACATAGGAAAATATCACCATGTAATAGGTTGATCCATCTAGTAAATGTTATTTTTCATAACCTAATTAATTCTTCCTAATATAGCCATAATTTTCAAGTTACAATGAAATCTATATTAGCTTCATCAAAATGAAAATATCTACATTCCCCATGAGTATTCATACCCTTCTTCCTTCCAGGTGACACTTCTAAACAATGAAATACGCTGGATTAGATTATAAAATTATAAATTTCAAATCATAATGCATTATTCTAAATATGGTTTAACACTATCATAAATTAAAATTTTTTCATTGTAAATATCATAAGTATAAACTTGGTTTATTTGGGTATATCTTCATTTTTAAATCCTTCACAGTGGTTTATAAAGAAAATATGAGTTATCCCAAGAATATCCCCCAGGAATGTCAAACCAGGTGCACATTAAGGCCCTTTTTCATGAACCAAGTGATGATTGAGTCAATCCCAATGCACCCTTTTGAGAGTTATTACCACAAGGAATTTCTATTCTGAAACCACATCCACTTGTAGTATCAAGATAGTGATGTATTTCTAGGAAAAACAACATTATATCTTCCTTTTAAAAAATTTAGGATATTTTTCTATTATGATCGTCAAACTCTATAAGAGGTTTATATTCCATAATATATACATTTTTTCTTAATCCAGTTCCCAATTTTTTTTACTAAACTTTCTCTGATACCAATTGAAATGATCCCAACCCCAGTAGCCTAGATCCAATGTGTGTTTTATTACATTAGAATAGATATAAAGGGTCAAATATCAAAGAACCAATTAGTTTAGTAATTTTAGAGAAATAGATATATACATGATACCCATTTCACATTGGGAATAGATAAAAAAACCAAATGCATAACCAAAGAAAATGAACTTCAACCTTGACAAATAATTCAAATATCACTTCTTCATATCTCGGGGAAAGGAAACAAAATAAGGGTGAAGTAAAATGCTCAGTAAAGGTCACATACAATGGAAAATATAATGAATAAATAAATAATAATCAATATGTAATGGAAAATAACTAAACACAAATTCCATTTAAATAAATTGAATGCATGAATATATAAGTCGTAATTAATATAAAATAGAAAATTACTGAAAACATATGCCATTTAATCAATAAAATAAGAATGGAAATGCATCCAGGGATAATATCATTGTAAAAATCTAATCTATAATAAAAAATAAATTCTTATTGAATGAAATGATTAATTATTAGACTCCATTATCTTAAGAATTAGAATAACTCTACTATCAAGACCTTTCATAAGACTGTTTAAATACTATAAGTAGAAACTTGTTTAATTTGGCCAACTTATTTGTCTCATGAGACCTACTGATGCATCAAGGGGATATATTTTAATGGGACCCACCTATCACTATAGGTACAAATCATTCCTCACATATCAATTAATCAATTTAATCCATGAATCAATATGCCTTATCAGCAAATATTTATATTGAGTAAAGGATACAGATTTATCAATATTTCCTCAGTTAATCAAACAAATTTAAAACTAAACACCATATGTAAAAATGGTATACAGTTTATTAAATAGTCATATCTATTATAAAATAATATGGATATTTAATATAAATGTAATTTACAATGAAAAATGATTACAATAAATTTATTATTTGAAGATAAAGTTAGCAATCACAATAGAAGGCACGATTGTTTAATAATTTTTACCACTTAGTAATTTTCAAGTAAAATAAAATTGGATGAAATAATTAAAATTAAAACATTAAATACCATGAAGTATGAATAAATAATTACATTAAATGTTAAAGGATAATTATATACACTATGTAAAATAAATTATGTGCATAACATTACAATATGCCCCAATAATGGGAAATTGAGACAAAGTCCCTTACCTAATGTTTACCTTTAGTCGGACATGCTTTAATCTCATGTATAATGGGTTTAAGAATGTTATTAATTTATTATATAAGAATAATGATATTTTTAATATCATATCTTATAATCTAATATATCATTTTACCACCCGTTTGTTAATAATATTTCATTATTTTCCTTCTTTCAGGTGTTGATCACCTCCTTTTCTCATTCATGATTTGTTATGAAAGTTCTAGTTTTTGTGCATATAATATAGTCACATAAACTCTATAATATTAATACTGTAATGATTATTATATTTATACATCAATTATAATTTTAATACCAATAATGAAATATGGTTTTTGAGAAATGATGTACATTACGATCTGAAGATGGTTGGTTGTATGAACGCATGAGTAACGTTTTCATTTTAAAATATCATTATGGAAGGTGGTAAGTAATGTATTATCTTTAATGAATTATTATAATATCATAAATACCAATTTATTACTTAAATATACTTATATATATATATCATCCATGTAGTGTGGTAATGAAAAGAGAGTCACATAGCTTCTTGAAGGTGGTAGTCCACACATACACGAATGATGTTATCGTTTTTCTACATAAGAAAGAAAATTATATATATTATATTTTAAGAATGGTAAATATTTCATTAATATCATAATTATGTCATTTATATCACATGTAATCATTATGTTTATCCTTATCATCTTCCATGTTAAGCGTTAGTGAAAGACTAATCACATCGCTTCATAAGGCGGTAGTCCTCCGTACACACAAGTGAAATTATCGCATCCCTAAGGAATGTAAATTAAAAATTTATATATGATATAATGACTCAAGATGTATAATTAGGTTATAATTATCATATATACTTTATATCCATCATCATAACTGTGGTTGCCAAAATTCGGGACAGAGAAGAAGCCAAAAAGGAGGCACCGATGACTACCTCGCGAAGCTATTCTACAGAGTTCCCCCAGCACCGCGACCTCCGCGAAGCACAAAGGTGGGATTCCCTGCAAATAAATTTGACATTCGTGAGCTTGTCGCAAATTAAGGAGGCGGGACGCTCTGCGAACATATTTGATGTTTGTGAGCCCGCCACAAAGCAACCAATCACCTCTTCGTGCCGCGTAAGCTCTACTTCACGACGCCTCTTTCCTATAAATACCGGGCTCCCCTTGAGACCAAAGGATGAAATATCCAACCATTCGACTTCCCAGCTATCGAATTGCGAAGCATCCTTCTGCTCTGCGAACCATGACCTGTGCGAGGTACTTCTTCCCCGCGAAGTGCCTCCCCTTTGTCTTGTTTTGATCCCCTCTTCTGAGAGGGATGACTTTTGCGAAGCCTAAGGGACTTTGTGATGGAAGGGGATCCCCAAGGGGACCGAGTTATCACAGAATGTTTATGCTTCGCGAAACTCCCCTCATGTACACATGATCCACATGCAAAGGCAGGGTCACTGTACTTCACGAAGCACATTGCTTCACGACACTTTACTTTGTAAGGAACCTTTGCTCTGCAAGGAAGTGCTCTGTGAATTCCTTTCCACTTAACGAAGCACCTCCCATATGCACCTCTGCCCTATGCTTAGGCTAAGGCACTCAACTTTATGTAGAACACCCCTTCGCAAGTTCCCCCGCCACGCAGAGAAATAGATATTCACAAGTCCCCTTCCTATGGACCCATATTATTGGAAAATCCTTTTCCTATGCGACCCTCCAGGTTTGCACGATGTGAATTCAAAGTCCCCTGGACGACACTGCCCGTTTAGTTGATTCGCCTCATGATTCTTCGCATAGGCATGCTAACGGCTATTGCTTCTTCGCATCGCCATGCTAACGTGGACCCCTTGATGGTTCGCTCCATAACACCCCCAGTACGGTGTTGCCGATGCCTTCCCTTCCACAAGGAGTAGAGGGTACTGGTTATGTAAGTATTAGGGGTGCGGAGTGAACCCTCCTCATCTGAGTTGCAGGATGTTAAACTGCCAAGCGCCATCATCCTCAGCACATGACGTTAAACTATGACCTCTCCCCATGCCTCGCACACGGGTTTCCCCCACCTTAGACATTATCCACGCCCCCTGGTCTCCACAGGCGATGATATACTCCTTATGCGAGTGGAATTTGTCCACAGGGGAAGGGTGACCACCTTGGTGTAAGCCTCTAGCTTTCCTTCCAGGAGGCAGCATCCCTGCTCCTCCTTTCATCTTCGATCCCCAGGGCTAGCAAAGGGTGTGAGAGGAAATGGGCCTCCTCCTTTATTTGGTCCCAGATCCCTCTCCTGCTATGTTTTTTCACCTCGAACCTCTATCCTGGAGTAAGTCCTAACCCATTTGGACTGTTAACCATGTGTAATCCCCTCTTCATTTCCCACGGATGCACCTTTCGTGACGTGATAGTCAGGTCACTTCTATCTTTTGTTTCTCACACTGAGCATGACTCACGTGGTCTTAGAGTGAGAACCAACCATTACAAACACCTTGGGCCACCTCAGAGTGTAAGCCCCAACTTATTTCTGAACTATGAGGACTTTGATCCATGTCAAGGCATGGTATGTAAGAAGCCTCCCCAAGGTTCAAGACCACCACCCGGTCGTTTCAACCATCTTCACGTCGGTTCACCAACACCTTGGGCCGCCTCAGAGTGTAAGCCCCAAATGCCACCACCTGAACTATGGGGAGTTTGATCGATGTCAAGGCATGGTACGTAGGAATCCTCCATGATGTTCAAGGCCACCAAAACTGGGAAACCTAGAGTGTAATCCCCAACCCATACCAAACTACGGGGACTTTGATCCATTTCAAGGTATAGTACATAAGAAGCCTCCAAGAGGTTCAAGCCCACCAACCTTGGGCAGCATAGAGTGTAAGGTCCAACCCATCCTGAACTATGAGGACTTTGATCCATGTTAAGGCATGGTACGTAGGAAGCCTACACGTGGTTCAAGGACAACAACCTTGGGAAGCCTAGAGTGTAATCCCCAACCCATTTCGAACTATAGGGACATTGATCCATGTCAAGGCATGGTACGTATGAAGCCTCCACGAGGTTCAATCCCACCACCTTGGGCCACCTCAGAGTGTAATCCCCAACCCATCCTGAACTTCAAGGACTTTGATCCATGTCAAGGCATGGTACTTAGGAAACCTCCACAAGGTTCAAGTCCACCAACCTTGGAAAGCCTTGAGTGTAAGCCCCAACCCATCCCGAACTACATGGACTTTGATCCATGTCAAGGCATGGTATGTAAGAAACCTCCATGAGGTTCAATCCCACCACCTTGGGCATCCTCAGAGTGTAAGCCCCGCACCCATATGAACTATGTGGAATTTGATCTTTGTCAAGTCATGGTATGTAGGAATCCTTCACGAGGTTCAAGCCCACCACCACCCAGTCGTTCTAATCATCTTCACATCAGTCCTCCAACCTCCTTGGGTAGCCTAGAGTGTAAGTCCCAACCCAACCTGAACTATGGAGACTTTGATCCATGTCAAGTCATTGTACATAGGAAGTCTCCACGAGGTTCAAGCACAACAATCACTGGCCCCGACCATCTCTGTGTCGGTGTTCCAAGCACCTTTCCACCCGAGCTATAGGGACTTTGATCCATGTCAAGGTATGGTATGTAGGAAGCCTCCATGAGGTTCAATCCCACCAACACTGGGTAGGCTAGAGTGTAAGCCCCAACCCATGCCGAACTACAAGGACTTTGGTCCATGTCAAGGCATGGTACGTAGGAAGCCTCCCCAAGGTTCAAGACCACCACCCGATCATTCCGACCATCTTCACGTCAGTTCACCAACACCTTGGGCTACCTCAGAGCGTAAGCCCCAAATTCCACTATCTGAACTACGTGGTCTTTGATCCTTGCTAAGGTGAGTTACGTAGGAAGCCTCCATGAGGTTCAAGCCCAACACCTTGGGCATCCCAGAGTGTAAGCCCCAACCCAACCTGAACTACAGGGACTTTGATCCATGTCAAGGCATGGTACATAGGAAGCCTCCACGAGGTTCAAGCCCACCATTCCAGTAGTCCCAGCCCCCTTAACATCAGTTCACCCTGCTCCAGTGGTAATCCATAGTGACCCAATCTAGCGGTAAGATGTTGAAACCCCCAATCGGCGGCAATCCATCTTCCGATGAACTACGTGGACTTTGATTCCCTACCACAAGGATATGTTGGAAGTCTTTTCGAGGCTCAAGCCCAAAAACATCGTCACCCCATGAAGGTTCCATCCCGTTCACCATCCAATTCACCGAACCTTCCATCATTCATCCTGATTCCTACCTGGGCCACCACATCCCAGTGGAATCATGCCACCTCCATTCCCCATTCAATTTGATAGCATTCGGGAATACACCCATGTGTTGGACCTAATATCGGCGTTCCCTCCAGGGGGTTCCTCCATCTGATCTACTCTAGCCAGTGTTCTGATCAGCCCGATCTGTCTCTGTTGGACGTTAAACTTGTGGAATACCCTATGTTTAACATAGGAAGCTGAGAAAAAACTCAGATACATTCCCATGGATTATGATTCCCCACATTTGATGTGGGATTCCTCGGGCTTCCACACCCTTGAGAAGCCTTATAATAAGGGAAAAAAGACAGACACACCAATTTCCCAACATCCAGACACGCTAGTGATTCCCCATGTGACTACTCCCCTAACCGAAGGTTACTGCCCCGACCGGACCCCTTGGAATGTCCTGAGAGAGGCAGCATAATTAACTGACGTGCATGAAGATATGGTGCCCGGAAGAGTTTCACGAACAATGTCGTAAGTCCATGAGGGAGACCCGGACTAGGTGATGAGTTCCGAGGAGGAATCCATGGAAGGAAGAATTGACATCCCATCATCCCATTTTGATCAAGGAGAAGACGTCTCTGAATAAGTAGAGGATGAAACCCACCTTTGGAAAAAGGGAATGTGGGGAAACAAAAATCTACATCCCTCATACTCGAATAAGACGGACGCACGCGCCCTGATGAAAGCTTTGGAAACAAAAATAGTGAACCCGACGTGAAGATCTTCTCCTCAATATGAAGATTAGTAGCACTTGGGGCATAAATAGATTGATGTGTCACCAGATCTAGACATATGGTGCTGGGTCCCACTAAGAAAATAGAGGTCCTATCATGAAACTCACCTGATGTTGGGGCAGTAGAACGTTGGACATCCCTTTCTGTGATGCTGTCAGCGTGGATCCCTCTTACCGATCATGGAGGACAGGATGTCACTGGGGCATTGGTCGCTGATTCCTTTTTTCTTTCATCACTGAGGAGTTCATCTCCCTGCTTCCCATGAATCAGGTTACTTCCTCAGGAACATGATCACTTCCCACCCATCTACATAGGGGTAGGAGCAACTCCAGCACAACCACTCTGCGTGGCTTCATTGCTTCCGCGACGGCCTCTGTGTCTACGACCGTGGGGCTCCCACGCCCCATCTCCCCATTAGAAGTTATCCAACAAAGGGTAATTATCAAACTCATACATCGTTATGATGAGGAGGGCATAATCTCAATCCGGGATATGGCCCGCCTGGACCTGGAGGCGTTCAGGCCCCACCGTCAATGCCGCCCCCGAGGGCCGCCCAGGGAGCCACTGCTCCCCACCCTGACGTACAACCACTTCGGGAGCCTGTCCCTAGAGTGCTTTGATGACTCCATGACTTATGAAGATAAGGTGGGAGATGTTCGTCCCAACCCGTTCAGTGTCCCAATCTAGGGGCTCACAACAAGGGCTCCCACCCAGCAGCATCAGCACCGCCGCCCGGTCTTGCCGGAGGAAGAGTGTGTAAGCTATGCACCTGCACCACCAACCCCGGCTCATCCGACCCGACGCCAGCGTCAGTCACGGGCTGAGGAGGATGCACGCCAGGGGTGCCAATGCCGAAAAATGTTGTGGCCCTAGTCACTGCCAACACATATAATAAATTCCCTACACACATTGAGCATGGGAACTTATATACCTAGCCGGGATAGAGCCCCCAACCACCCCACGGGTAGGCTGGGTCGACTCTCTCGGTCATAGGCATGATCAGTGGTCTCCACGAACCAACCTGCAGCGATTCCACTCTGTACGGAGGTCCTCCCCATACCACCACCACAGAGATCATGGGTCTTCCCCGCTTCAAGGCATGACATGGAGGTCCACCCCATGCTACCCCCAATCCAAATGAGGGTCTACCCTACAGTAGTGATACTCGGTACATAAGCCTCTCCCGTTCCCATTACACTGGGTATGGAGTCATTCCTCCTACCCCGACCATCGATGTGGAGATATTACCCATATGGTCCCTCTCCAACATGGGGATCCTCCCTACATCCTCTCCGCAGCTGGAGAAGTTCCTCCTCGCCCCGACAACTAGAGAGGTGAAGGCCAGCCTCGCTCCACTCGCACCAATCATGGAGGTCCTCCCCATGCTCGTGCCGGTTCCAGTGGAGGTTTTTCCCGATCTAGTGTTGTTCATGGTGGTACTCCCCATGTCCCCTTAAACATTTGTCACAATGCTCCTCGCACCTCAGCTTTCTCAGTTGGAAACCCTCTCCACCCTAGAACCAGTGCGGCCGAAGGGTCCCATGTCGAAAATTAGCCCTATCCCAAGGATCCACCCAGGGGTAGGAAGGTGGGTCGTTGCCTCCACAAGAATAATCCTGGGAAGTCCCAGATTGAGATCAATCCAGTCCACTTCTCAGACTCTGAAGCGAAGTACAACTCTGTTCGGGAACCCTCCCCTTGCTCATCCGAGTCAAGGGTCAGGGCAGGGATGAGGCGCATCATCCTGGTGCTCCCGGAATGTGAGTTCCATAGGATTCCCACCTCCCTCCACAGGTATATCAAGGAGGATGAAAATATGGAGACCCCACAGGTTACGGTCGTGCAGTCACCACCATCGTCACCAGAAGCGCTTTCTACCTCCACAAGAGATCACGAAGAGCTATTCTAGGGACCAATGGTAGGCGGGAAACATTGCGACATATCACCGGTGGACCTGGCCCATGAACTAGAAATGGTGGATGTCAGTCCATATTACCCCAACATAGTGGCCAGGTCGCTACACTCTTTGGAGAACAGCCCAAGAATTGGCGGCCAGTCAGCTCGTTCGTCGTATTCTCCACCGACCGACCTTTCGTCCCAGCGATCTACCTCAGTACCACTGCCAGTTCCTCAACCACCCCTAGTTGTAGAGTGGGACAATCAAGGGTTAGACCCTGAGTTTTATCAGAGGAGCTTCTGGAGAATTCTTACAGCGGACCACTTCCCCGAGATGTTCTGGCCTGTGGAAGCGCAGAATTTATGCATACTGGAAAATCTCACCCCAGAGGAAGTTGAGTGTTCCGCTACACCCTCTGGGCAATGCATTTTAGTCTCCATCATCAGCACACAGATTATCCAAGGAGCCAAGCGCATTTTGAAGACATCAGTGAGTAGTGTCGTCTAGTCGATCTGGCTGCACTCCCTGTGGCCCAGCGCCCCGAGTCACACAACTGGAAATTAAGCCTTTACCAACGGTTTGGAAAACCTTTGGCAAGTAAGGCATGGTAGTATCCCATTACCAAAGGTTTTTGTATAACCGTTGGGAAAGACAATGTAATTGGAGTATTGCCAATAGTTTTACAAACTGTTGGCAATACTGGCAGTGTAATCCTATTTTACCAACGGTTTAGATAATGGTTGGTATATAGGAGTATTTACTTGTTTTACCAATGGTTTACTAAAACCGTTGGTAAAAATATCTATAGTACTATACAAATGGTTTTAATAAACCATTGCTATGGTGTATTACCAGAATTTCACAACCCAGCCACCTAAAATCTCCTCCACTGCACAATCAACTACACACCTTTATACACGCTTAACAGCAACAAAAACACCTTCTATAGCACACTAAAGCACATAAAAACAGGATACTATTATAACCATGGAATATACCACAATTATAATCATGTATATGAACACAATTACACTATTCCATACAGAATTCATAATTGAATTCTCAATTGAATACATGCAGAATGAATTATGTAATAAATTATGAATTATGAATCAATAACACGTACAAAATTAATTATGTTGAATACAGAATTCTGAATTATATATAACACTTATATAATATTACATACAAGGGGTTGGGGGTGTCTTGGGAGGTGGGGGTATCCAGGGGTGAGGGGCTATCCACGGGGGTGGGGGTGTCTAGATGGGTGGGTTATACAGAATTAAGAATACATAAAAAATTGCATTTTCTATAACATATACATGATTGAATTTAGAAATTAGAATCTAATAACCCCAAAATAATGTATCAGGGGAATCCGAATATGTTTTTTTGGGTTTCTATATACAAGTTGTTTTTACTTAAAATGATGTTCATTTTAAACAGAAGACATACACTTAGAGTGATACCAGCCACATCGTGCCTTAGATTAAGGTGGGGTTGACTTGTACATGTCATATATGACCCATGTATTGTTTTCAAAAAGTATCAACAGAATATGAATGTGTTTGGTTTGTTTTCCGTATGTTAGATGTTGTTTTCACTTAAAATGTTTTCCATTTCAAATAAAGGTGAGACAATTTGAGTGGTTCCGGCCACACCACACCTCCAATTGAGGCGGACTCGTACACATCACATACGAACCATGGATTGTTGTGATAAAGTATAAACACAATCCGAAAACTTTTGGTGAGTTTTCCGTATGCCAGTTGTTGTTTTCACTTAAAATCTAGTCCATTTCAAATAAAAGTGAGACAATTTGAGTGGTTCTGGCCACACCGGACCTCAGATTGAGATAGGGTTGACTCGTACACATCACATGTGATTCATTTATCGTTGTTCTAAAGTTTCAACAGAATCTGAATGCGTTTGGTTGGTTTTCTGTATGTTAGTTGTTGTTTTTACTTAAAATGATGTCCATTTTAAAGAAAAAAGAGACACTTTGAGTGGTGTCGTCCACACCACGCCTCGGATTGAGGCAGGGTTGACTCGTACATGTCACATATGAACCATGGATCATTGTAATAAATTTTAAACAGAATCATAATTCCATTGGTCAGTTTTCCGTATGTCAATTGTTGTTTTCACTTAAAATGATGTTCATTTTAAACAAAAGAGAGACACTTTGAGTGGTTTCGGCCACACTGCATTTCAGATTGAAGAAGGGTTGACTCGTACACATCACATATGACCCATTTATCATTTTACTAATGTTTCAATAGAATCTGAATGTGTTTGGTCAGTTTTTCGTATGTCAGTTGTTGTTTTCACTTAAAATGGTGTCCAATTAAAACAAAAGAGAGACATTTTGAGTGGTGTCGGCCACACCGCACCTCGAATTGAGGAGGGGTTGAATCGTACAGGTCAAAAATGACCCATGGATCATTTTCCTAAAGTATCAACAAAATCCTAATGTTTTGGCATGCATTTGACCGTTAAACACATGTTTTGGCCATTTACGACACGTGGAATGCGTTTTCAGCCACCACGGTCACACGACATCTTTGATTGATGTGTCATCTGGGTGAACATTTCAAAATTCACCTACCATTTTTTTCATCCATTTTCATGACATTCCAAGGTCGTTCGACCGATATCGACCACCCCACGCACATTTTTCAAGCGCGCCAAACACCTAAAAAACACATATTCAGTCGTGTCGTGCAAACTGCACGTCTAAATGACATGTCGTCTCCTCGTACACCTCACGAATAATAATTAGGGTGTTTTAGTGTGATTTCAAGTCATTCCTATGTCGTTTGGCATGCATTTGACCGTTAAACGCATGTTTTGGCCATTTACGACATGCATAGTGCGTTTTCGGCCAGCGCGGTCACACGACACCTCCGATTGATGTGATATCCATCTGAACATTTCAAAATTCACCCACCCATTGTTGTTGTCTGATTTCATGGAATTCTGAGGTTGTTCGGCCGATTTCAACCACCCCATGCACGCTTTTCAAGCTTGTCAAACACCTAAAAAACACATATTTAGCCATGTCTTGCAAACCACGGGTTCGAATGATGTGTCATCTCCTCGTTCAACTCACGAATAATAATTAGGGTGTTTTTGTGTGATTTCAAGTTATTGTGATGTCGTTTGGTTTGCATTTGACCGTTAAACGCATGTTTTGGCCATTTACGACACGTGAAGTGTGTTTTCGGCCAGCACAGTCACACGACACCTTCGATTGATGTGCCGTCTAGCCGACCATTTCAAAATTCATCCAACCTTTGTTTTTGTCCGATTTCATGACATTCCAACATTGTTTGGCTGGTATAGACCACCCCACGCATGTTTTCAAGCATGCCAAACACCTAAAAAACACATATTAAGTCGTGTTGTGCGAACCACGCATCCGAATGATGTTTCGTCTCCTCGTACACCTCAAGAATAATAATTAGGGTGTTTTC
Organism: Viscum album; assembly: GCA_963277665.1. Classification (NCBI taxonomy): domain Eukaryota; kingdom Viridiplantae; phylum Streptophyta; class Magnoliopsida; order Santalales; family Viscaceae; genus Viscum; species Viscum album. Next base: position 1,998,143,689 of record OY728136.1, read on the forward strand.
GTGTGATTTAAAGTCATTCTGATGTCGTTCGACATGCATTTGACCGTTAAACACATGTTTTGGCCATTTACGACACACGGAGTGCGTTTTCAGCCACCGCGGTCACACGACACCTCCGATTAACATGCAGTCTAGCCGACCATTTCAAAATTCACCCACCCTTTGTTGTCGTCCGATTTCATGGAATTCTGAGGTCATTTGGCTGGTATCGACCACCCCACACACATTTTTCAAGCGCGCCAAACACCTAAAAAAACATATTCAGCTGTTCCGTGCAAACCGTGCATCTGAATGATGTATCTTATCCTCGTACACATGAAGAATAATAATTAGTGTGTTTTCATGTGATTTCAAGTCATTCCGATGTCATTCGGCATGCATTTAAAGTTAAACACATGTTTTGGCCATTTACTACATGCGGAGTGCGTTTTCGGCCTCCACAGTCACAAGACACCTCCGATTGACATGCCGTATGGCCTACCATTTCAAAATTCACCCACCCTTTTTTTTCGTCTGATTTCACAGCATTATGAGGTCGTTCGGCTGGTTTCGACCACCCCACACACGCTTTTCAAGCGCGCTAAACACCTAAAAAACACATATTCAGCCGGGCCACGCAAACTATGTGTCCGAATGATGTGTTGTCTCCTCGTACACCTCACTAATAATAATTAAGGTGTTTTCATGTGATTTAAAGTCAATTCAATGTCATTAGACATGCATTTGATCTAAAAACGCATGTTTTTTCCATTTACGACATGCAGAGTGCATTTTCAGTCAGCGCAGTCACACGACACCTCTGATTGATGTGTCGTCTAGTCGACCATTTCAAAATTCACCCACCTTTTTTTCCGTCCAATTTCATGGCATTCCGAGGTCATTTGGCCAGTTTCAACCACCCCACGCACTCTTTTCAAGCGCGCCAAACACTTAAAAAACACATATTCATCCATTCCACACAAACCACAAGTCCAAATGATGTTCCGTCTCCTCATACACCTCACGAATAATAATTAGGGTGTTTTCATGTGATTTCAAGTCATTTTGATGTCGTTCGACATGCATTTGACTGTAAAACGCATGCTTTGGCCATTTACGACACGCGAAGTGTGTTTTCGGCCAGCGCTGTTACACGGAACCTCTGATTGACATGCCGTCTAGCTGACCATTTCACAATTTATCCACCCTTTGTTTTCGTCCGATTTCATGTCATTCCAAGGTCGTTCGACTGGTTTTGACCACCCCACGCATGTTTTTCAAGTGCACCAAACACCTAAAAAACACATATTCAGCCGTGTCATGTAAACTGCGCATCCGAATGACGTTTTGTCTCCTCGTACACCTCAAGAAAAATAATTAGGGTGTTTTTGTGTGATTTAAAGTCATTCTGATGTCGTTCGGCATGCATTTGACCGTTAAACGCATGTTTCATCCATTTACGACACACGAAGTGCATTTTCGGCTAGCGTGGTCACACGACACCTCTGATTGACATGCCGTCTAGCCGACCATTTCAAAATTCACCCACCCTTTGTTGTCTTTAAATTTCCTAGCATTCTGAGGTCGTTCAACCAGTTTCGACCACCCCACGCATGCTTTTCAAGCGCGCCAAAAAACTAAAAAACACATATTCATCTGTACCGTGCAAACCACACATCCGAATGATGCGACTTCTCCTCATACACCTCAAGAATAATAATTAGGGTGTTTTTGTGTGATTTAAAGTCATTTTGATGTCGTTCAGCATGCATTTGACCATAAAACGCTTGTTTCAGCCATTTACGACAAGCGGAGTGCACTTTCGGCCAGTGCGGTCAGACGACACCTTCGATTGACATGTTGTCTAGCCAAACATTTCAAAATTTAGCCACCCTTTGTTGTCATCCGATTTCATGGCATTCCGAGGTCGTTCGGCCGGTTTCGACCACCCAACGCACACATTTCAAGCGCGCCAAACACCTAAAAAACACATATTCAGCCGTGCCGCACAAACCACAGTTCCAGATGACTTTTCGTCTCCTCGTACACCTCACGAATAATAATTAGGGCGTTTTTGTGTGATTTCAAGTCATTCTGATGTCGTTCGGCCTGCATTTGACTGTAAAACGCATGTTTTGGCCATTTACAACACACAAAGTGTGTTTTTGGCCAGCACAGTCACACCACAACTCTGATTGACGTGCTGTCTGGCTGACCATTTCAAAATTCACCCACCCTTTGTTGTCGTCTGATTTCATGGCATTCCGAGGTCATTCGGCCAGTTTCGACCACCCCACACACGCTTTTCAAGTGCCCCAAACACCTAAAAATACATATTCAGCCGTGCTGCAAAAACCACACGTCCGAATGACATTCTGTCTCCTCTTACACCTCAAGAATAATAATTAGGGTGTTTTAGTGTGATTTCAAGTCATTATGATTTCATTCGGCATGCATTTTACCATTAAACACATGTTTTGTCCATTTACAACATGTAGAGTGCATTTTTGGCCAGCGCGATCACACAACACCTTCAATTGACGTTTCGTCTAGCTGACCATTTCACAATTCACCCACTCTTTGTTGTCGTCCGATTTAATGTCATTCCGAGGTCGTTCGACTAGTTTCGACCACCCCACACACGCTTTTCAAGCGCGCCAAACACCTAAAAAATACATATTTAGTTGTGTCGCGCAAACCGCACATCCGAATGATGTGTCGTCTCCTCTTACACGTCACGAATAATAATTATTATGTTTTTGTGTGGTTTCAAGTCATTCTGATGTTGTTCGTCATGCATTTGACCATAAAACGCATGTTTTGGCCATTTACGACACGCGGAGTGCATTTTCAGCCAGCGCGGTCACATGATACCTCCGATTGATGTGCCGTCTAGCCGACCATTTCACAATTCACCCACCCTTTTTTGTCCGATTTCATGGAATTCCAAGGTCGTTTGTATGGTTTCAACCACCCCACACATTCTTTTCAAGCGTGCCAAACAACTAAAAAACACATATTTAGCCATGCCGCACAAACTGCACATTCTAATAACATGTCTTCTCCTCGTACACCTAAATAATAATAATTAAGATGTTTTTGTGTGATTTCAAGTCATTCCAATGTCATTCGGCATACATTTGACTATAAAACGCATGTTTTGGCCATTTACGACACGCAGAGTGCATTTTTGGCCATCGTGGTCACACGACACCTCCGATTGACATGCCATCTAGCCGAAAATGTTACAATTCACCCACACCTTGTTGTCGTCCGATTTCATGGCATTCCGATGTCGTTCGGCCGATTTCAACCACCCAACGCACGCTTTTCAAGCGCGCCAAACACCTAGAAAAAACATATTCAGTCGTACTATCAAATCCGCGCTTCTGAATGACACGTCGTCTCCTCGTACACCTCAAAAATAGTAATTATGGTGTTTTCGTGTGATTTCAAGTCATTCCGATGTCGTTCGACATGCATTTGACTGTAAAATGCATGTTTTGGCCATTTACGACACGCGTAGTGCTTTTTCGGCCAGTGCGGTCACACGACACCTCCGATTGACATGTCGTCTAGCCGACCATTTCACAATTCACCCACCATTTTTTGTCGTCCGATTTAATCGCATTACAAGGTTGTTCATCCAGTTTCGACCACCCCACGCATGCTTTTCAAGCACGCCAAACACCTAAAAAATACATATTCAGCCGTGCGGCGCAAACCACAGGTCCGAATGATGTGTCATCTCCTATTACACCTCACAAATAATAATTAGATTGTTTTACTAAAGTATCTACATAATACAAATCCGTTTGGTTGGTTTTATGTGTGCCGGATGTTGTTTTCACTTAAAATGATGTCCATTTCAAAGAAAAGTGTGACACTTTGAGTGGTGTCGGCCACACCGCGCCTCAGATTGAGGCAGGGTTGACTAGTACATGTCAAAAATGACTCATGGATCATTTTACTAAAGTTTCAATACAATCCGAATGCATTTGGTCGGTTTTAAGTATGCGAATTGTTGTTTTCACTTAAAATCTTGTCCATTTCAAATAAAAGTGAGACACTTTGAGTGGTGCCGGCAACACCGCACCTTGGATTGAGGTGAGGTTGTCTCGTACACATCAAAAATGACCCATGGATCGTTTTCCTAAAGTATAAATAGAATAAAAATGTGTTTGGTCAGTTTTTCGTATGCCAGTTGTTTTTACTTAAAAGAGTATACATTTTAAACAAAAGAAATACACTTTGAGTGGTACCAGCCACACTGTGCCTCTGATTGAATCGGGTGGGGGGGATGTCTGGGGGGGGGGCTATCTGGGGTCTAGGGAGGAGGGTGGGGGGCTGTCTGGGGTCCAGGAAGGAGGGTGGGTAATGTATCTAAAACTCTATCTAGGTATCATACATCAAATTCTGACAGGACTGTGAACCGCCGTGGGGTGTCATCCTAGAGTAGGGCTAAATCACAATATTACCGTGGCGTGACCGTGGCGTGACCGTGGCCTTACCACGGTGTGACCACAGTGTGACCGCGGTGTGACCGTGGTGTGACCATAGCATGACCGTGGCGTGACCGCGGCGTGACCACGGAGTGACCGCGGAGTGACCGCGGCGTGACCACGGCGTGACCGCGGCGTGTTGGCCCGGTCCAGTGATATACAGAGGGCAGCATCTTCCGGCTAGGATTCCAAATAAATCCTATGTAGTTGTCCTTCACATTATAGAAACAGATCTTATGTTATAAAAAACAGACTCGTGATTCAGGATTGTGGTATGATAAAGATATATATTTTATATTCTTTGTTTTTAAAAGTGGTACTAGGTAGTAGAAACTACTCATTGAGAGTCAAATTATCACACCCTAAACTATCACTGTGAGTTCCCACAGACAACGCACCTCTGTTGGAGGGGTTTTATTATAAAAACATGACTTTATTTATCAAATGAAGCAATTATATTAAAGAAAACATATTCAAGATATGCAATTCAATATAATTAAGCAAAATTAAGAATGAAACTAAATTCAATTTAAATAATTCTTAAATTAAATAGGCTTCCATATTTGGTCAATAATAATGAGTTATACTGAATTCAAAAATATCCATACCAGAGTGAAAAAATAGGTTAAAAAATAAAGAGTTATACAGAATTTAAAAATGTAATGGATCAATCTGCCCCTGATCACCATCACCATCACCATTGTCATCATCAGCCTCTTCCTTTCCACCATCGCTGTCCTCATCGTCGTCCTTATAATCGTCCTCATCCTCACCCTCGGTCCCATCCTTTCCCTCAGCCCCATCCTCGCCCTCGGCCCCATCCTCTCCCTTGTATTCATCGTCATCCTCACCCTCATCCTCTTCAGTATCCTCGTCATCACCAGGAACGTCATCATCTTGACCTCCACTAGAACTACCGCCTGGTACATTGTATAATGTACCTATCAGCATCATATATGTCTGACAAGCCACGTTGGCCTCTAGTGGAAGTGATAAAGATAAAGCTTTGATCAATTTCATAAATTCTTTCTCCCTCATTTGAACCTATTCTTCCAACTCTGTGACCCTTTTATCAGACTGTCTTGCATGCGCCTTGTCATGTTCCAACTCTGTGGTACTAGAATGGATACCTAGAGAAGACCAATACCTCGTCGGGACTATATTCTTACCAGGTCGGCACCGTACTTGACCAGAGTGATCATCTCCAAAAACCTGATATAAATGATCATGTGGCCCAAAATTTTCAGGCTCCTGGGCATCAAGGGCCTCTAAAGAAGCCTGTTAAAAATATTAATAGATTATTAAATTTCAAAATAGATATTAAACTTTGAAATAAAAAAATTAAAACTTTCAATCTTTTCTTGTGTCGGTTCATTAACCGCAGTTCCATCTTTTTTCCTTCTACTTGAGAAAAAAAAAATCTCGAGGGTTACGTCCTTCAATATTCAATTTGTGATTCTGTAATGACATTGAAATAATATAAAGTCAAAGTATAACCATATATTAAATATTCAATAAATCACATAATTTAATTAGGAAACAATAAAAAGGGTGAGTCCTAAAGAAAAATTATAAACAACTATATCGTACCAGCTTCCTCTCATGATCTGACATAGTTGTGCACCCCAAAGTGTGGTTGTATTGCTTTGAATCAATGTTTTTTTTGTTTTTTTCAGAAGATTCCTAAATAATGTTTAATAATAAATAAGATAATATTAATGAAAAATATGAAAATTGTCATTTAAATACCTCAAATGGGATTAATACCGTAAATTTGGCAGTCGCCCAATGGGTAATCATTTGGTGATATTTCTCTATCGGGTAGTCATCCATGATAGGTAATGTCTCCAACTCCATGCCCACTATATCACACCAGTCAACATACAACTCAGGCTTATAATATCTCCAAATATCTCCTAGATCCATTAAACGCGTTGGTCGTGTACCTTCACCATCAGGGAAGTTAAACCAGAGTTGACAGCCAATAGATTAATTCATATAAATAAAAAAAAATACTACATTAAATCAAATATATTTTTTACCCATATTTGTTCCCACACATTATCCTTGACTTAGTGTGGCTGATTTCTCTAAGAGAGAGGGCTGACTGGAATGATGTCAGAGTATTTGGATAGTGTCACCAAAAAACCCCGACATTCCTGCCCAGATTTATCAATCATCTATCCATAATCATTGTATTCAACCATCAACTGTGTCTGGAGGTTCCATACTGCACGCAAGCGAGTACGCCCCCTCCCCCGCCTCCTATCAGTAGATGAATATGTTATTAATGAAAAACAATATTGGTACAAGTTATAATAAAAATAAATTTTATTATAAATTTTTTTAGAGTTATATAAATATACCTGTGGTAGTCGGATCAATGGGAATCACTGGATGTGCAGAAGCTGAAAGAATATCATGTACAGGTGGAGTGTCCCTCAATGTACACTCCTCAGCCACATTCTGTGTTGGAGAAGGAGTCAAAGAAGGTGGAATATAATAGCTTGTAGATAATGAGCCAGAATCAAAAGAAGATGGCACATACGTTTGGCCAACTTGTAGTGTAAACATCAGAGGCCTAAATATCTTGTGTGTCCCTAAAGGCACACCAGGATCAAAATGGGGCGTAGGAGATATGTATGTGGTAGGGGCATAGTCCAATAGGGTACGACCAGTGGATCGTCTAACTCTCGCACCACAAGCCCCCGTACCATCGGCCTCAGTACCAAGACTACCAGATGATCGTCTAACTCTAACACCACCCCCCTCCTACCACCAGCCTCTGTACTGGGAGCAATATCAGGCTCCTCTTTGGATATCTATCATCTAGGGGGTGGATCCTAAAAAAAAGTTTAATACAAAAGTAAACACATGATATTATAATTTATTGAAACATATATATTTGAAATAAAATACTCACAATAGGGATGAGTGGAAATATGCCCATCTTTGTCATGTGGTGATTATTTTCTGTCATCTTTTTCCACCGCCTCTCTTCAATGGGTGTCCTTTACTTTAATGAAAACAATTATGGATGTAATTAGAAACAGATAACTAATGTGTAACCTAAAAAAATATATAGAAAAACTATTCTGATAAAAAAACATAAAGAAACAGAAGATTTATTGGGGATAGTCCATGTATATTTTCATAGTTATCCAAGTCATGTAATGTGTACATTCCCATGTACATTCCCAGGACACTAGATTATCGTAGACACTATGTCAACCGTTATACACACCATGTGAACCCTTATACCATATCATCATTATTACAACCTTTAATAACAACTTATTAAACAACATCACTTGTAAAAGATAATCAAATTGAACATAAATCAATAATAATATAAGATATATCAAGTAAAATTAAGTCATACTATATTACATCCTAAATAACCACCCACAACCATGATTAATGACCACAAAGATCCCCTTTCGGCCAAATAAAAATTGAAAACAACATCACTTTTCAAAGATAATAAAATTGAACATAAATCAATAATAATATTGGATATATCAAGTAAAATGAAGTCATATTATATTACATCCTAAATGACAACCCACAACCATGATTAATGACCAAAAGATCCCCTTTCGGCCAAATAAAAAGTGAAAAAACACATAATTGCATAACAACAAAATCAAGGAATCACTTATAGATTTGATGTGTAGAAGAAAAAAATTCCTTGATTAAAGATGGATCGATATGTAGAATAAGTTTGGAAGGAGGAAGATTGAATTTAGGGCACGCCGAGTGGAACTGTAATCTGCAATCAAGCGGAAGGGGAATGGATGCCCGACTATGTTTAGGGTAATTTTTCCCCAAAGGTTTTTAAAAACCATTGGGAATGTATGTCTTTACCAACAGTTTATATAAACCATTAGTAAAAAAGTGATATCGAATCCCTTTACCAATGTTTTTTCAAAACTGTTGGTAAAAGCTTGTATAAAATCATTTATACCAACAGTTTTTATAAACCGTTGGTATATATAGACATTCCCAACAGTTTACACAAACCATTGGGATGTAAGTGTTGGTAAAAGTACCATTTCTAGTAGTGTCACCAGGTCGCCATGAGGCTCTCCAGAAGCAATGCGTTTAGAGTATCAAGGTACTCTGCAAAATCATCAAGGAGGCTACCCCCACATGAAAATCTGTGGCTGGGGGTAGTATGCTACCCTCTTCTTCAGTATTATCTGGAAGTAGCCCAACTCTCTATTCGATATTGAGGACATACCCCCTGGAAGGGTCACGTTCAACATGGCCACATAGTGGACAAGGAGGACGAGATGGAGATTCTTGATGGATACCTACCCCATGATGGTGTGCCACCACTTTTGGACCCATCAAGGAGGATTTCTCATCAATAGATGAACCTCCTAGGTCTCCCTCTGCCCATCGAGGCATTGGTACTCGGCAGGAATGACAGTAAGGGAAAAGAGAACGTCGAAGCTGTCAAGAACTCCAACCCGTCCGCCTTAGTGTAGAAGACGGAGGAGGACCCTGAGAAGGCCACATTGCGCCAAAAACATGCTGATAAAAAGAGGTTGGTTGGTGAAATACTGGATGAACGCGTTGTAGAGTGACAACCTGACTATGTAAATCCTAGGCTGGGGCAGTTGGGGCAGCAGGGGCAGACACAACTACACCTCGGTGAGATGCCCCCGAGCAACCTTGATTACGCCGCTCCTGTGGATAGGGCTGAAGCCAGAGCTCATAGTAAGAGGGAATGGTATGTCTCACCAAACCCTCCCAAACGGCGTGAAAATCCAAGGAATCCTTATCGGGTTCCCCCAACTGCCCTGTAGGCCGCTCCAGCAGCTGCTCCCCGAGCCTCTGAGCTTGTCTACCATGTTGAGGATCCCTAAAACGTGCTCGTGGTTAGGGATCCATGTCAAGATACGGACCCCCACCCAAATAACCCTATAGAGGTTTTCATAGCCCACCTTGAGGCATTGGAAACATGACAGTTGGAAATCCTATCAGATGGCAAGCTATATCCGGCATGGGTGGATGATATGCCAGCGCCTCCGGGTTTCGAGAATCCCACCTTATCCCCCCCTTTAATGGGACGAGGGACCTTCCACAGCATCTGGCCCACTTCAAATCAAGGTTTGGGCCAATGTTGGGGACTCCAACGTAGTTGGAGGCCACCAAGATCTGTTGTTTTGTTCAAACACTGGAGGGGCCATCATTTTTCTATTACAGCTAGCTCCCCGTCGGATCCGTGACCAGCTGGGAGGACCTTCGTAGGTAATTCCTTTACCACTTCAGCTCTACCACCTGGAAGACCAGCATCGTAGTCCTCTTAAAATGAAATTAAAGGCCTGATGATCAAGTCATGGACATTATCACCCAGTGGAAGGGGCTCACATACTCCCTTGACATGCCACTGACTCAGGAGAAATTACTTACAATGTGCGTAGGAAATGTCAAGACAGAACTGGTTACTTATCTGATGATTTAGAACTACCCTGGAGGATTCTAAGACTTCTCCAACAAGGCCCAACACCTTGAGTAAGACCTGCAACAAGCCAACCAAGAATGTCCGTTGCCCCTGTAATCCCAGCAAGGAGAGCTACCAGAGCTGAACCCGCCGTGGTGGCCCAAATAGAATCCCCCAGGAAACTAGAATTGTTACCAGTAGCACCATCCCCACAGCCTCGCAGAGGCCCTCCTCCTCAGGCACAACCTATGGTTCAGAAGTGTCCTCAGAATCGACAGGCGCCTCCGCGTAATGCGCCGCCGCCGCCTAGGCAGGATAATCAGTGTCCACCTTCTCGACAGGCCCCTTCGGTTCCTTGTCAGAGGCAGACTCCAAGGTCCCCCTTTCGGGAAAAAAGACACCAAAATTACTCTTTCAGAGAGAATCAGGTCCCTGGTTACTTCTAAAGCACCCGAGAGCAGGGGATTGCATGATTTCTTGAGTGCAGAAGGCTGGAAGAGGCGAATCTCACTGATCTCCCCAACTACTACACCTATCATAGGATTATAGGGCACACACTAAAGAAGTGCTATATGTTTAAAGACTAGATCCAAGACCATGTCGATAACAACATAGTCAGTCTGGGCCCGACCCCGACATAAGTGGAAGGTGTCTTTGTAAGGTTAGACAGTGGTAGCGACAACAAAGGTGAGTGGCAGCATGTTTCTAGCCGTGGATCCCAGAAGTATGACGACTGGATGGACCACAATACGGTTGCTCGCGTACATGGAATAATTTGGGCACACCTAAATCAGGAAGATCCTTCATAAGCTGCGACCACCACTTCTACATCATCATCTCATCCGGCCTCTTCCCAGAAGAGAAAGAATCAGTGGTGCAAGAAGAAGCAATGCGCCCCGCCAATGCCATCTTCATCCCGCACTCTCAACAACTTCATGCCCCCTGAAATGGGGATCCCTATCAGAATATTCCTAGTGGTGGATGACTCTTCAAGTGACAGTGAAGTGTATACTTTAGTTAATACCATGGATTTGGTAAATCCCTATATGACTCCTGAGGAGGGGGAGCGCCAGGAGAACCTTTCCAATGTCCCCAGCCGATGCCAACGTCATCAGAACCGCGACCATATGGGTCATCATGGTGCATCAGTTGTCACCTACAACCAGGACATGCATGCCACTGATACCAGGCAGTAGTCCCAACACAGAGCTCAGCACGCGCAACCTCTTTATCCAATGTTTTCAGAACCGCCTCAACCACCGTTTGTGCTACTAGATCAGGCATAACCACTTCAGTCGTGGCGCGATCAGCTTCACCTCGCTACAGGACGATCTCAGTCGTCTGGTCCTCATCCAGTAGCTAATCTTTAGGCTTCGACTAGTGAGAAACGGGATATTCCCAGCACAAGCCAGCTGTCGGTCCAACCGGTAGGGCCAGCCATGTTTCCAATCGCAGAGCGGCCTCCTATAAGTAGAAGTTCATGACTGACATGAAAGTATGATGTCCTCAAGAACCTATACGGCATCCCAGTGAGGCTTTCCATCCTTGAAGCCCTTCGCCTGTCGCCAGATATGGGAGAATTACTCACCAAGGCTTTAAAAAGCCCCCTCCAGTTTGAGATGGAGGTAGCAGGTGCAAAGGCTTTTCATGCTGAAACAATTGAGAATTGCGAATTCCAGGCTATAATATCATTCTCTAGAGAGGATGAAGGATCTCCCATATAGGGAAACATCCACCCGCTGTATATCACCGACCAATTCAACGGTGTGGAGGTTAGTCACTGTCTCGTTGACACCAGCTCCAGGATCAACCTTATCCCAACGCGGACACTGCGGAAGCTGGGGTTATCTAAGGATGACCTGACTCCCTCTGATTTAAGGATCTAGGGACATGATAGGACTGAGTAGACCTCAGTCAGCAAGATCCATTTGAAGACTTAGTTCAGTGGCCTAGTTTCCAATACCAATTTTATGGTTGTCTCCCAAAACACCATGTACAATGCATTGATGGGTAGACCATGGCTCCACCTGCACACGACAGTCCCCTCATCGTATCACCAATGACTCAATAACTCCATTAATGGTCGAGTAGGCATACTCCAAGGTGATTCATCTTATTTCACCTCTTGTGAAGCCCGTTATCTGGATGCTGACTATTACAAGAGCAGGGACAAGCAGATTCTGGAAAGTGAGGTTGAGCCCGCCTCGATCACAAGTGACCCCTGGGTAGGTCCATATAATGCCTACATCTTCCCGATCCATCGATTGGAGGCCATAAACTCCAAAATGGGGAAATGATTTGTTTTATCTGGTACAAGAGGAAGGAATACTCCCAAGTCCAAGAGACGAAGAAAAATCACCTCGTACTCCTACACAAACCAGGCTCGTGTGATCCCGAAGTCTCCTACCCCCGTACAATATCGGGATGTCCACCCCATGGCAATGGAAGTACGTCATACGTGTTTGTTCCACCATGATGGAATTAACCAGCTCAAGCCGACGCACCACTTTTGATTTGATATCATCAAACGTGGTCCCCTGGGCCGAATACCAGATGGGATAGGATCGGCTACCTTCATTGCTATGGTCTCTCCAACACGTGAATCTCTTGATAGGCTATCCACTACTGTCCAGGATGGCACCAACCTTCTATCAGGTTCTTCTGACCCAGGAAATCTCCACCCACTGGGAATCCCTCCTCCACAAGCGAAGAAGAGGATCTGGATGATGATCTCCCCACCTTTGAAGAAGGCTTCTCTTCCACGGTTCGTGAATTGATATAGGTGAACCTCGGTAGCGAGGCAGATCCGAGACCTATGTTGATCAGTTCCGCCATGCCCCTCGTGGAGCAGCAGTGGTACGTGGAATTCCTTAAATAGCATCGTGACGTGTTTTAATGGAGTTATGATGAGATGCCAGGACTAGATCCTCAGGTAGCTGTCCACCGCCTCGGTCTCCCTACAAATCATCGCGGGTTCAAGAAGCCTCCCAGAAAGATGAAACCTTCTCATGGTGCCATGGCCGAGGCCAAAGTTGACAAGATTTTCAAATCCAACTTCATCAAGGAGGTCCAATACCCCAAGTGGCTAGCCAAAATCATGCCAGTCAGGAAGAATAATGGATAGATCAGTGTCTGCATCGACTTCTGAGATCTCAACCGTCACTGTCTGAAGGATGATTTTCCTCTTCCAGTGATAGAATTGTTGATCGATGCTACGGCTGGGTTCAAATCCCTCTTCTTCTTGGATGGTTACTCTAGATATAATCAGATCTGGATGGAACCCAAGGATGAAGAGTCCACTACTTTCAGGGTGCCTTAAGGTACTTTCTGTTACCAGGTTACGCCCTTCGTCCTGAAGAATGCAAGTGCCACCTATCAGCGGGCCATGCACCACATATTCAAGCCAATCCTAAATACATTGGTGGAATTATATGTGAATGAACTAGTGGTCAAATCTCGCCAGTGCCTGGACAATCTCAAGGACCTTGAGAAAGTGTTTGACTTCCTCCGTTACCGCCACTTGAAGATGAACCCATTGAAGTGTGCCTTCAGGGTCACCTTCAAGAAGTTTCTTGGATTTTTTGTCAGGTACTGAGGCATCGATATTGACTCAGAGAAGATCAATGTAATCAGTCGGATGCCTCCTCCGAGAAATATCCAGGAGCTTTGAGGTTTTCAAGGCCACTTAGCCTACATATTCCGATTCACTGTGAATCTATCTGGCAAGTGTAATCCCTTTTCTTGGCTCATGAAGAAAGGCACCGCCTAGGAATGGGACGAAGAGTGCCAAACCGCGTTCGAGGAAATTAAGAAATACCTTCTCCAACCTCCGGTCTTGATGCCACCCATATCCAGAAAGCCACTGATCCTGTATGTGACTACCTTAGAACGATCTCTTGGTTCCCTTCTCTCCTAGAAGAATAATGAGGGTATGGAAAACAATCTCTACTAACTAAGCCGCATGCTCCTCAATACAGAGACCAGATACTCCCCCATTGAAAAGAGCTTCCTTGCACTGGTATTCACAGTACAGAAGTTGCGACACTACCTACAGGACCATGAGGTAAAACTGGTATCTCGGGTAGACCCGCTGAAGTACATTCTAAATATCCCCATGTTGACCGGCCGACTAGTGCGGTGGGCGGTAATCCTCCAACAGTTCGACATCAGGTTTTTCCCCCAGAAGGCTATCAAGGGACAAGAATTGGCAGACTTCCTAGCTACCCATCCAACCTCTGCGACCAGTCCCTGGACTTGGATTTTCCAGACGAGGAAATCCTCTCATTATAGCATTCCATCCTGTGTTGGCAGATGCACTTCGATGGTGCCTCTCGGAACCCCACCGGTAGGAGGCTAAATGATCCTCGACTCAACAGAGTGGGCCTAGGTATCATCTTCATTACCCTCTCACAAGCTGTTCTGTCGTACTCATTCCAATTGTCATAAGGCCACACCAACAATGAGGCAGAGTATCAGGATCTTATCACTGGCCTTGAGATGGACCTCGAGATTGATGTACCCCATTTTCATGTGAAATGGGATTCCAAACTAGTCACTAAGCAAGTCAACGATGGCTAAGTCATCCGAAATCTAGAGCTCGTACCATTGTTGGAGCGCACCCTCCAGTTAATGGCCCAGTTCCATTCTCGTCCAGAGGTTACCCATGCCCCTCGGTCACTGAATGGTTGAGCGGATTCTTTGTCCAGATTAGCTACATCACTTGCAGAGCCCAAACAAGATGACCTGATTATCCACGTGGAACATCGGAGAGTCATTGCTCCCGTCACCCCAGATAATGATGACGACCTGTGGTTAAGCCATCATACCGCCGAAGCCACTACGTCAAGAAACTGATGTTCTTTAGATGTAGTGGTTGAAGTGACTCCCGACTAGAGATCTCCTTTTGTTGAGTACCTCCAAAATTGTTGCCTCCCAGCTGATCGGGCCGAGCGTGAGGGAATCCGACGCCGCGCACTACAGTTTAACCTCCAAGGTGTTCCTAGTCTCAAGAAAATACTCTATAAGCATAGGTTCGATGGTGTTCTACTCTATTGCATCCAAGGAGTCGAGATTTCTCAGGTCATGTAGGAGGTTCATGCCGGTTCCTATGGTTCCCATCAGGCTGGGCCAAAACTATCCCACTAGATCAAGAGATTAGGCTACTTCTAGACGTCCATGATCCACGACTACATCGAGTTTTCCAAGAGGTGCCATGCGTTCCAAGTTCATGCTAACTTTTTTGCATCAGCCACCGGAGCCTCTCCACACTACCAAGTACTCTTGGCCCTTTGTAGTCTGGGGACTCGATATCATGGGACCATATCCACCGGCGACAGCTCGCTAATGCGGGTTCATCCTAACCGCCATAGATTTCTTTTCCAAGTGGTCAGAGGCAGTTCCGATCAAAGAGGTCAAGGATCGTTCTATCGTTGAATTCGTGAGCTCCAACATCATCCACCAGTTTGGTGTCCCTCACACTTTCCTCACCGATAATAGCACAAAATTCCAAGAAACCGATAAGAAGAAATTGTATGCCAAGTACAATATCCGTACAAACCATACCTCCCGATATCACGGGCAGTAAAATGGGAAGATCAAGTAATTCAACAAAACCCTCTCTAACATTTTGCAGATAATGGTTGTCCAGAACAAGAATAGTTGGCCGGACAAGCTCCCCAACACCCTCTGGGACTATTAGACGACGACTCACAATTCCACCAAGGTGAACCCATATTCCTTGGTGTATGAAGTTGAGGCCATCCTACCCATCAAGATCTAGATACATTCATTACACAATGCGGTCTTTGACCAGCAGTCACCAGATAAGGTGGCCAAAATTCATCTGGCTAAATTAGAAGCAATTGACGAGAATAGGCTCTAGGCCCTCCACAATCTGGAAAGACATCAGAATAAGATATCTAGATCCTTTAACAAGAAGGTTCACCTTTTCTCTTTTCTGTAAGGTGACCTGGTATTGGCCCTCTGAGTGCCAATGATCCATGGTAGGAAACCACCCAAGTTGGAGCCTAAATGGGAAGGACCTTACATAGTTCATAGGGTTTACCCCAATGAAGCATACTCCTCGGTAACCATGGATGGTGAGTGTATAACTCCTCCCACCAATGCCAAGTTCCTCAAGAAATACTTTTCCTGAGTCTAATGGTCTTGTACGACCTTAAACTAGATGTTCCTGCATGACCTTAAACTGGATGTTCCTGCATGACCTTAAACTGGATGGTCCCGCATGACCCTAAACTGCACGCCAGTCCTACATAACCATAAACTGTCCGGTCTTGCATGACTTTAAACTGCACATCATCCTACATGACATTAAAATTCATTTTAATAACAACGTATGGCTTGATTCCCATCCTTATGGGATACGTAGGAACACCCAGAAATTTCGTCTGTTGGCCCAACCCAAACACCAGAATTTTCCCCTCGGTTCAAGATATATGGTGGGGTGAAAACTTCTACCCGAATTCATGTCGAGCTAACCTCAATTTGGCCATACGTCCCACTCCCCAGAGACGTTTTCATATTTCATAGATGGGTACAGCTATGCTTCACCCACTCCTTTGATTGGGACTCCACCATCTTTCTCATCCAGAAGGGACCCTAAATGGTATGGATTCTAGGACTAAGGGCTCTCCTAACACTTCGTACCAACTCCCTTGAGGATGTTGAGCAACAAGCCATTACAAGCCCCACATTTTGAATATGGTCAGCAGTCGATGCTCATTTGTTTCTCTCATTTTAGGTCACTATAGGGACACTGTGTTTTGAACATGGTCAACAGCTATCCTGGATCATTAGGACCACCCCAAGATGTCCCAATCATCGAGTGTAGTGGTTCATTATGCCCAGTTGTATCTCCAAGCGACGAACTCCCTTCAAGTAATGCCAGATATTAGGCCCCGCATGATGAGGAGATCTGAGACCAGCTCCTTGTTTCCCACATCGAGAACTACTCATGTGGGATTAAGAGTTTTGATGAGGTATTAACCATACAAGAGGGCATATGGCCTCCCCATCCGAGGCCCAACCTCAGGCCCCTTGGAATTTTTGGGCCTCAACCCAGGTTCTCTCTTATGGGATTGTACGGTGTGATATGGGATTATGTCTTCATTCACGTCAGGTTACTCATCATGCCGTACACATCCACGGATGATTTACCTTTATTCCTCACTGCAAGATGTTAAACTAAAAGCTGGTTGGGCCTACCTGACAGAGGCTCAGCCTTAGGCCCCTTGGCCATCTCGGGTCTCAACCCAAGTTCTTACCCATAGTGTATGGTGTGGTATGAGATTATGTCCTCATTCACTTAGGGTGATTCGTTGTGTTATACACCTACCTTGTGTGGGACATCTACTCCTCTATTATTCCTCACTACAAGACGTTAAACTGCAAACTGGTCGGGCCTTTCTGACTGAGGCCCAGCATCAAGCCCCTTAGACTTTTTGGGATCCCATCCCATGTTCCTGTTTAGGGTTGTACAGTGTGATTTTGGATTATGTCCTCATTAATGCCGAGTTACTCACCACGCCGTACACCCCCCCTCATTAGGGTATCCTACCCTATGTGGTGTTCTAAAACTACGTATGGCTCGAGAATCTTGTATTTGGGCCCAACCCCATCTTGGCCCCTCGGCCCGCATTCTTCCACGAAAGGGATATATGGTGTGGTATGGTATTATGTCCTCATTCACATTGGGTTTGTAACAACTATTCCATGTACCTATTTCTCCTGATGGTTCTCTATCCCCTTGTTCTATACTCATCATTTCAAATCGGCTTCTCTCAAGATAAGCCCCTCAATCCTCTTCAGTGATCCACCAATGTGCCAAAGTGTACTATGGTCTAGCGGTCGATTCTCATTTGTTGTTCCCATTCCAGGCTAACACAATATGGTTGTTGTGTTTTGAACATGGTCAATGTTCATCCTCCATCGTCACACCAACCACTTTAAGCCCGAAATGTCGGTTACATGATTCACATCCTTCTCCACCTCATCATGTCCAAGTAGAACTTCGAAACTCTTGATGCTATTCCTTAGCACGCATCCGCACTTTAAGAAGAAAAAATCCGTGACAAGGAAATTGCTCGGGGCTTCACCGGTTCCCCTTTTTCGGCATCTCATGTATTGCGAATACAGTATCTACCCTTGTTTCCTACACTGAGTTCAACTCATGTAAGATTAGGGATTGGGTTAAGGTTAGCCTTTACATGGGATAGTCCTACTTCTCTAGGGTCCAAGTTCTAAGACCCTAAACAAGGATCTTTTCGTATTTCCCCTTTGCAGAACTATGTTTAGATTGATTCCCATCCTTATGGGATACGTAGGATCACCTGGACGTCTTTTTTTCGGGTCCATCTCAGTTGGGAGCTAATTTCTCCTTCTCCTTACCCTCTTACCCCTATTTGGAACCCTTGGACCGAGGTTCCTTTCTCGGAATTGCATATGGTGTGGTATGGGATTATTTCCTCACTTACATCGGGTATGTTTTATTACACCGTACACATTCCCCACTTAGAATTATCTCTACTATGTCTGCACTACATGACGTTAAAATTCATGCTTGTTCCTATCACATGACCCAAAACTGTGACATTATCATACTGGCCGCACGACGAAAAACGACACTGTATTGTGATGTTCTCACTCAAGGGAACACCATGTTTGGTATCAGTCACACACCATACCACTTGCCAATGCCTGCATACGGCTTGATTCTTGTGGCGATGTCGGGACTTGCTATCCTAGGCCTGTCGCTTCACAAAAAAAAAACCATTCACCTTAAAGGACAAACACGATTTATCAAATACCGCTTCCTTCGGTGAGAAGGCCACACCCACATGCCCCTTTTATCCCTAGAAATGGTACCTTACCGTGCCACTTCTAGAACTACGTGCAGCTTGATCCCCATCCTCATGGGATACAAAGGAATGTCCATGCATCTTGCCTCGGGCCTAGATTAACCCTTGTTTTTGGTCCCTTGACGTAAGACTTCCCAGGGAACACGTGGTGGTCAGAACCCTAGGTTCCCACCCATGTCAGGTTTTATAATTAACTCACCATGAGTCTCTCACGTTTCCTACCATCCATGGTCTGAATTATATGACCCTAAAATAAGATCTCCCTAAGGGAGGGGACTCGAACCCCTCTATCTAATACATCTCATTATCCTATTTAGACGTGTCTTGACAAAGAGCCCAAAGTGTGTAACTTTCATGGGGACATTCCCCTCGCTCCATGTCCAAGATTCGTGAGATCGCTTTTTAGATCCTCATACTCATACTCATCTGAAAGGACCCTTGGATGGCATGGGTACTAGACCTAAGAGCTCTCCTACCATTTCAGTACAACATCCCAAAGGATCTCGGACAACATTTGCGACATGTCCAGTGTTTTGAACACGGTCAATAGTCGACCCTCATTTGTCTATCCCAATTTCAGGATAACACGATATGGATACTGTGTTTCGAACATGGTCAATAGTTATCCCTCATCATCATGCCACCATCATTTTGATTCAGATTTCAAGCATCATTGTTCACACATTTCCACATCCTCATGTTCAAGGGGAATTTTGACATACTCGAATTTACTTCTTCATTCATCTAGGTGTGCTACATGGATGGGTTAGCATCATTGGGCTGAAACTCACCGAACGTCCCTTCGCCCTAACATGTTCCTTCATGTTTTAGGGAAGTCACACCATTAATTCTTATTTCCCACATCGAGCATGGATCACGTGGGCTTATTAGTTTTGGTAGGATGTGCACCGGCACAACCATTCTTTTCATCATCCCACATGATGTTAAATTGTGCTTCCAGAACTACGTATGGATTGATTCTCATCCTCTTGGGATACACAGTGACACCCATGAATTTCACCTAGGGTCCAGCCCTAGGAATCATAAATCCCATTCCTCCTCATTTTCGGCCCCTGACCTGACCCCTTGTGGGGAACTATGTAACTGCCATTTTTCCCTGAACAAGTTCATGATGCCCTGAGATGACATTGGGAAGCAACGACTCCCTCGCCAGAGATGTCCTGCCGAAAAGAACGAAATGATCTGTGATCAGACTGATGTTCCCATCTAATGTGCTTCCACCACGGTGGTGTATTTTCGAGAGTGTTGGATTCTGTTAGAACAAAACATCACTCCACATTACATGCTTTGCGTGACCCTTATTCAGACCCTCTTTCTCTTTCACGTTTGGAAGAACCCCCTAATAGTATGGATGCTTAGCCTATGGCCTGCCTATTTTCCTGGGACAACATTCCAGAAGACTAATGGAAGAAATTTTGAGTCAGGCCCCATGTTTTGAACATGGTCATCGGTTGTCCCTCATTTTCTACCCCCAATTTGGTATAATACAATAAGGGTACTGTGTTTCGAATGCGGTCAACCATTATTATTTATTGTCACGCCACCCCCACAACGTTCCGAATCCGGGGTATCGTGATTCAAACCTCTCATTCCCATCTGTTTGGATTTATTTCAGCACCCCTGGTGTTACCCCGTTCATGGACAAGAGCACACTGGAAAAATGGTAATTTGGTTGTTCTGAGAGCTTCATTCTACAGTCAGGTCTCTCCTATTTCCTCCTAGAAATCTGAACCGATTGTTCAAACCCCGGATGCCCGAATCTTGGTTTGCACTCCTATGTTTGGATGATAATGTGGTCATCCTTTGTTTCTCACATCAGGCCCGACCCACGTGAACTTAGGGAATGATCGCTGGATGCTATGAGAACATCATGAGGATTAAATGAAATAATGTAAACAATGGAATTCATGCATGCTAAGCCATCAAAATAGTAAAATCATGAAAGTATGTTTGAGGGTTTGTAATCATTATAGTACCTGAGGGTCGACTCCCCCCATGGATGGGTGGACCTCGTCAAAAGAGAATAGAAGATATTCCACCCTCTAGTTGGTGGCATCCAGAAGTTACTTCCGCTTATCCAGATCCCACTCCTCCTTGGCAACGAGAGGGATCAATTCGTTGGATGCAATCTGGGCCTGATCCGTGTCAGCCCAGATGGCGATCATCTCCTCAGAAGCTCGCTTCAGGAACTCTTCAGCTTCTGCCAGCTGGGCCTTCAATTGCAATATTAGCTCAGATTGTGCATTGAGGGAGGTCAAATGCTCGTCCAACCGATTTTGTAGCCATTGGACCTCATCTTTATCCTCCTGGAGCCTCTTGATGTTTATCGCCTTCCTCCGCTGCCATCCCACACCGAGGCCACGGTCATAATTCAGAATATTTTCCTCCATAAGATCTCAGATGAGCATATGAGGACACTGGGCATCCACTCCACAAGAACATAGTTCGTGTAGCCATAAGCGAAGTCTATCCATCTCGTCCAACCATAAAGTGTGTGGGGGGGGGGGGGTTATTTATGAAGAACGTGATCAGCTTCCACGATCAGTGATGGACTATTTTTCTATCCTCTTCGTCAGAGGCCATCTCGTCCCAATCGGCGCGGTTAGCGGGATCGTATGCAGGGAATGACCCTAGGAACTCCTCAGTCGGGTCCACATCTAGTGATGGATCGGGCGTGGTGGGGTTTGAACTGTTTTGTTGATCCTCATCATTGGATCCCACCTCAATAATCTCAGGTGCAGTCCCACTGGTGTCCCCGCATAGTGATTGGGAGCGCTGCAGTTCGTTAAGGTTGGATGTCCACCGCCACGACCATTGGCATGCCTCTTGGAAAGGTGATACCAGAAGTCCTGACCAACTTCACCGCAGCGGACCAGGCTAATTGAAGGACTTTTCACGCCAAAAATGGGACGATAATGTCAGTTAACTTGGTCAGGGTATGGAAATCGTAAATTTGGTAGAGGAGACTTATAGAGATAAAATCCCTGGTCTCGCTATTGGGCTGATGTCGCCAGGACCCTGAGATGTGGCCCCCCATATATGGTTGGTAGGTCTGGAGACTGTGGGGGAGCCACCTCAATTTTACTAGCCATGCCAGACTCAGAAGTTGATGTAGCCAAAGGTGTGGATCTCGAAGGTCCCGCATCATCACCCACTACAGGGCAAGAACGAGGTCTATGCACAAGGTCCTCCTACACAATGAAGACGCTGATAAGGAATCCCGAGTAACCTAAGAGTAGACCCTGAGGAAGGGATTGGGGATTTTACCTCAAGGGCCTCCGCGGAATCTTAGAGATCCGAGGACTGATCGCTGACTTCACCCTCCTTCAACGGACTCCCTCAACTAGCCTCATCTCCCCAGAAGGACTCGTCTGATTCTTTCGGCAAAGGGAAGCACTCCCTCAGGTTAGCAGATGACAGTTGCAGGGGGAATGTATGATCCAACAACACCATGACCCGGTCTATCATCGAGAGTAGGGCATCCCTAAAGTGGACTAAGTCTTCCAGTTCAGCAATGTATTGCTCCACCTCTGCCTGGGATACGACAAAACATGCTCTAATGGGGCCAATCCCTCGAAAGTCCATCCCGAGGTGGTTAAGGTGCTGCCGTAACTCAGAGAGGCCAATGAATTGCTGGTTGACTTCCCATATGTCCCAGGACTCCGACAAGGTAGTATTCTATGGAATGTTAATATGGTGCAGCTGTTTCCCTGGGTCCTGAGTAGAAATCCTGTGGAATCCTCTCGGTGGACGCCCCTCTGGAGGAATCCGTTCTCTTGGGACCACCGGGTCTGCTGCCGCTACCGGATCTGCTACCACTTCTTCCCCCTCAACTGGTGTAGGCATCACCGCTACAGGATCCCCTACAATGTGGGATTCCCATTACTCCTTCCAGCCTCGGCCCTAAGATAGGGGAAGCTCACCCTCACAGACCAGGACGGTTGGTCGCTTCAGCATCTCCCCCGGGTAGGCCACCTTCTAGCTCTAGGCATATTCTTTTACCATCTCAAGGACGACGGTCGGCAGAGGCAGTACATTCTGCATCTTCCCATCTTACCATGTGAACATGATCCACATCTGCCTCATCACATGGGTTCTCCTCATGACGCACCTCCAGGTAGACCTATGGGGTCAGTCGCTACAAACACCGAAATTGCCTTGCAAACCAGTGTGGGGTGTATGGATCGTAGAGATTCTCGCGGTCCACCCTGTCCACCAAGAATCTACCTTGAAAGGCCATGAGGTAGGCCTGGTGCTCTTTCGTTCCCCAACCATCATCCGTGAAGGCCCCCATCGGCAATGGAAATGGGTGGAAATTGAATTCCTCCACCCTCCACACAGGGTTCAGAACTGATGGTGCGATCAACTTAGTCAGAAAGCTCCCCATGAAATTCAGGATCTATGGATGGAAGTTCGAACCTGGAGGCGAGATGGGGTTCAGATACTCATAAATTCCCCAGATGTGTGCTGCAATCCACTCGTTTAGGAGGTGGAATAGACCTCATACCCTCTGTGGCCTTTTCCCTCACAGATGTGCCACAACATTTTATACAACTTGGAAAGCATCAGGATCCCTAGGTTGACCCGCCATTCTGTCACCAATGTGGAAACCATGATGAAAGTGCTTGGTCACACTCCCATGTTGGTATCCCTCACCGGCAGGATCTAACCATAGATGAGAGCTGCGATGAACTCCGCAAGACTGACTATTGGTTGTTGCTCAGTATTGACACTGAACACCTAGGTCTTCCACTGTCTATTCTCCAATAGCCTCCAATATGAGTGTTCTTTACTCTGGGTCCCCTTTGGGCAAGTTCGAGGTCTCATCAGTAACTAAAGGTCTATTGGAAATTTTAGAAAATTTTTGAACCAATGCTTGAAGTGGACATCCCTCACCACCTCCTTGTCCTCCCTGGGCATGAGCTCCATCAATGCCATCGCGAAACGCAGCATCTACTCCAGATCCACACACGCACCCATAGATGAGAGTAATTATTCATACATCGCCCCTGGTATCAGGACCCCTGAGATATGAGGCACACCCCATAAGATGATTCCAACCTCCCCGTGATACAGGTGAAAGGTATTGGTCCCCAGTGACCACCGGCTCAACAGCTCTGATATTAGCAGATTTGGCTGGTAGATGTGAAACTGGGAAGCCCAAGCTGCCTCATACAGACCAACTCTTTTTATCTCTACTCTGAACTCCTCACACGAGGTGCCTACCCATTAGGCCCAGGCCCAATCATCCGACAATGACAATGAAAGGCATGAAGTTTCCGCCCTGGAGCAGGTCCCATTACTAAGACCTCCCCTTCTTCGGGATCCCCATCACCGCCTTAAGGATAGTTCATTACAGAGGAGGGTACGTCTCAGGCTGAAATTCCCTCCCATCGACATTGTTCAGATGGTTGTATAAGCAGTCGACAATGACAGGTGTGAAGTCCTCCTAGGCATGACCATAGGGCGCCCAGAACCATCAGCGCTAACACGGCGTGCTCCTAAACTAGTAAGATGGCTCGTCCCTACTTTATTCAGGGATGAAGACGTTATCCCTTAGCCTGAATCCATACAAGGGCAACCTCCTGCACAACAGTTAGTTATTATGTCTCTCTGATAGCATCTCCACCAATGAACTATGGTCCAAGTGGCTACAGACTGAATCTCCTAGCCCCGAACTGTTCGCCATCTCATCCCTCTGGGTGGAATTCGCAAGGACCCCATGGGTAGCTTCTTGGTGGGCCATTCAGTTCTGGAACTTAAACAATTCGTGAGTTGGTTCACAAAGATTGTTTGCAGAGCACGTTCATGAAGACTCTTCACGAAGACTGTTCGCAGAGCACAACCGAGGCGTTCAAGCACCGGATCACAGAGCACAAACGCAGATTCAAGGGCTTGCTATACGCCTCATGGCCATGATTTACAATGAACACTCATGGAGTACATAGAGATTCATGAGTTTAGAGTGAAAAAGGACAAATATGCAGAGAAGGGAAAGGAAAAAAGAGACAGCAGGTCCCCTATTTATAGGTGATGGCCTTCGGAGCTTCACGGCATGTTCAGGATGCACCGAGCTTCGCGGCGCGCTCTGCCCGTGCATTCCCTATTCACCTCGCGAGCCCTCTTCTCAAGCCAGCATCGTGAACGACCGAGGATTTTGGAAATTTCCATTAGACTTCGACCCCTGATCTCTCCACAACTCCAAGTATGAGGTTGGGAATTTGTGGGCACCAAAATTCAGGATAGAGAAGAATCCAAAAAGGAGGCATCGGTGACTGCCTCATGAAGCTATTCTGCAGAGTTCCCCCAGCACCGTGGCCACCACGATGCATGGAGGAAGGATGCTCCGTGAACGAATTTGATGTTTGTGAGCCCGCCGCGAAGCAAGGAGGCAGGATGCTCCGCGAATGCATTTGACGTTCGCGAGCCCACCACGAAGCAACCAATCCCCTCTTCGTGCTGTGTAAGCTTTGCTTCATGGCAAATCTTTCCTATAAATATCGGGCTCCCCCAGATCCCAAAGGATGGACAATCTGACCTTTCTACTTCCGAACTCTGGAATCGCGAAGCATCCTTCTACTCTGCGAACCATGAGCTGTGTGAGGTAATTCTTCCCTGCAAAGTGCCTCCCCTTTGTCTTGTTTTGATCCCCTATTCTGAGAGGGATGCCTTTCATAAAGCCTAAGGGCCTTCACGAAGGAAGGGGAACCCCAAGGGAACCCAGGTTGTCATGGATCATTTATGCTTCGCGAAACACCCTTCATGTACACATGATCCACATGCTAAGGCATGGTCACTATACTTCGCGAAGCACATTGTTTCACGACACTTTTCTTCACGAGGAACCATTACTCCATGAGGCAGTGCTCTGCGAATGCCTTTACACTGCGTGAAGCAAATCCAATATGCACCTCTTACCTACGCTTAGGCTAAGGCACCCCACTTTGCGAAGCACACCCCTTCGCAAGTGCCCTCCACCCCGCGGAGCAATAGAGCTTCAAAAGGCCCCTGCCTATAGACCCCTCTGATTGGAAAATCATTTTCCTGTGCGACCCGCCAGGTTTGCACAATGTGACTTCAAAGTCCCTTGGAATACACCACCCAATGAATTTCTTTGCCTCATTCTTCTTCGCATAGGCACGCTAACGACTATTGCTTCTTCGCATAGCCACCCTAACGTGGAACCCTCGATGGTTCGCTCCATAACACCCCCCAGTACGGCGTTGTCGATGCCTTCCCTAACACATGGAGTAGAGGGTAGTAGTTATGTATGTCCTAGGGGTGTGGAGTGAACCCGCCTCGTCCGAGCTACAAGACGTTAAACTTCCAAGCGACATCGTCCTCAACACATGATGTTAAACTGTGACCTCGCCCCATGACTCACACGCAGGGTGCCCCCACCTTGGAAATTCTCCACGCCCCCTGGTCTATAGAGGGGATGATATCCTACTTATGGGGGTGGCGTTTTTCCATGGGGGAAAGGAAACCACCTTGGGGTAAGCCCCTAAATTTCCTGCCAGGAGGCAGCATCCCTACTCATCATTTTATCTTCGGTACCCAGGGCCAGAAAAGGGCATGAGAGGGAATGAGGATCCTCCTTTCTTCGGTCCCAGATCCCTCTCCCACTGCACTTTTTCACCTCAGTCCTTCATCCTGGAGTAAGTCCCAACCCCTTTGGGCTGCTAACCACGTGTAAGCCCCTCTTCATTTCCCACAGACGCACCTTTCGCGACGTGATCGTCAGGTCTCTACTATCTCTTGTTTCTCACACTGAGCATGACTTGCGTGGGCTTAGAGTGAGCACCGACCATGAATAACACCTTGGGCTGCCTTAGAGTGTAAGCCCCAACTCATTCCCCAACTACGAGGACTTTGATCCATGTCAAGGCATGGTACGTAGGAAGCCTCCCTGAGGTTCAAGACCACCACCCGGTCGTTACGTCCATTTACACGTCGGTTCACCAACACCTTGGGCCACCTCAGAGTGTAATCCCCAAATACCACCACCCAAACTACGGTGACTTTGATCCATGTCAAGGCATGGTGCCTAGGAAGCCTCCCCAAGGTTCAAGCCCACCCACACCGGGTAACCTAGAGTGTAAGTCCCAAACCATCCCAAACTACGAGGACTTTGATCCATGTCAAGGCATGGTAAGTAGGAAGCCTCCATGAAGTTCAAGACCACCAACTTTGGGAATCCTAGAGTGTAAGCCCCAACCCATCCCGAACTATGGGTACTTTGATCCATTTCAAGGCATGGTATGTTGGAAGCCTCCACAATGTTCAAGCCCACCAACATTGGGAAACCTATAGTGTAAGCCCCAACCCATCCCGAACTACAGAGACTTTTATCCATGTCAAGGAATGGTACGTAGGAAGCCTCCATGAGGTTCAAGCCCACCACCTTGGGCCGCCTCAGAGTGTAAGCTCCAACCCAACCTGAACTATAGGGAATTTGATCCATGTCAAGGCATGGTACGTAGGAAGCCTCCACAAGGTTCAATCCCACCAACCTTGGGCATCCTAGAGTGTTAGCCCCAACCTATCCCGAACTACAGGGACTTTGATCCATGTCAAAGCACGGTACATAGGAATCCTCCATGAGGTTCAATCCCACCACCTTGGGCAGCCTCAGAGTGTAAGCCCCACACCCATCTGAACTACGTGGACTTTGATCCATGTCTAGGAATGGTATGTAGGAAGCCTCCACAGAGTTCAATCACACCACCACCTAGTTGTTCCAACCATCTTCATGTCGGTCCACCAACACCTTGGGCAGCCCAGAGTGTAAGCCCAAACCCAACCCGAACTACATGGACTTTGATCCATGTCAAGGCATGGTACGTGGGAAGCCTCCATGAGGTTCAATACCAACAATCATTAGCCCTGACCGTTTCTGTGTTGGTGTGCCAAGACCCTTTCCACATGAACTACAGGGACTTTGATCCATGTCAAGGCATGGTACGTAGGAAGCCTCCACGAGGTTCAAGCGCACCAACACTGGGAAACAAAGAGTATAAGCCCCAAACAATCCCGAAGCAGGAGGACCTTTATCCATGTAAAGGCATGGTATGTAAGAAGCCTCCATGAGGTTCAAGCCCACCACCTGGTTGTTCCGACCATCTTCACGTCGTTTCACCAACACCTTGGGCCGCCTCAGAGCATAAGCCCCAAATTCCACCATCTGAACTATGTGGACTTTGATCCTTGCTAAGGTGAGCTACGTAGAAAGCATACATGAGGTTCAAGCCCAAAACCTTGGGAAACATAGAGTGTAAGCTCCAAGCCAACCCGAACTATGTGGACTTTGATCCATGTCAATGCATGGTACGTAGGAAGCCTCCACGAGGCTCAAGCCCGACAATCATTAGCCCCGACCGTCTCCCTATGGGTGTGCCAAGCCCCTTTCCACCCAAACTATGGGGACTTTGATCCATGTCAAGGCATGGTACATTGGAAGCCTCCACGAGGTTCAAGAAAACCATTCCTGTAGTCCCGTCCCCCTTCACATTGGTTCACCCCCATCTAGCAGTAAGCCGTTATGACCCAATCCAGCGTTAAGCCATTGAAACCCCCAATCGGCGACAAGCTGTTGTCAGATAAACTACGTTGGACTTTGATTCCCTGCCACATGGATACCTAGGAAGTCTCTTTGAGGCTCAAGCCCAAAACCATCGTCACCCCATGACTGTTCCATCCCTTTCACCATCCAATTCACGTAACCTTCCATCATCCATCCTGATTCCTACCCGGGCTGCCACATCCAAGTGGAATCATGCCACCCCCATTCACCATTCCATTTGACAACATTAAGGAATCCACCCACATGTTGGCCCCAATATCGACGTTCCCTCCTGGGGGTTCTTCTATCTGATCCACTCTAGTCCGTGTTCGGATCAACCCGATCCATCTCCATTGGATGTTAAACTTGTGGCATACCCTATGTTAAACATAGGAAGGTGAGGAAAACCTCAGATACATGACCATGGAATATGATTCCCCATGTTTGATGTGGGATGCCTCGGGTTTCTGCACACTTAAGAATCCCTATAATAAGGGAAAAAAGACAGACATGCCAATCCCGTAGCGTCCAAACATGCTAGTGTTTCCCCACGTGACTACTCCCCTAACCAAAGGTTGCTGCCCTAACCAGCCCCCTTAGAATGTCCTAATAAAATTAGCATAATTAACTGGCGTCCATGAAGATATGCCATCGAGAAGAGTTTCACGAACAATTTATTAAGTCTACGAGGGAGACCCGGACTAGGTGATGAGTTCTGAGGAGGAATTCACAGAAGGAAGAACCGACATCCCATCATCCTGTTTCGATCAAGGAGCAGACATCTCTAAATAAGGAGCAGATGTCGCCTGCCTTCGGAAAGTGGGAATGTAGGGCGACAAAAAGCTGCATCCTTCGTCCCCGAACAAGATGGATGCGCACACCCCAACAACAACATCAGAAAAACTAACCAAACAAGAGAAGTTGTAATGGTAAATTGAATGACATTGATTCACAAGGATAATCCATATTACACATGAATGATGACTTTGTAACCCATTTATTTGAATTGGAGAGGGTTGTAGGTCATGAAATTAAAATATAAACATATAATTATTTGGAATATAATGATTATATTATATTATTATGTTTTAATAATAATTGAATTAGGTGGATAAATAAATAAAAAAAATATACTTGTTGAATAATGTTACCTCTTTCTAAGGTAACTTCCTTAGGTTTGCACCAAAAGCCTTCCAAGGATGAATTTATGACCAAAATAAGGTTCCTATGATAAGGGGATGAAATTTGGGAAGTTATTTTGGTAGATTTTTTCTAAACCAATTTTTTTTGAAAGTGTGATGAAGATAGGAGAGTGGGTGGCCTTTTTATAAGTGTGGTGAATGAAACACTTTTAATTTCTGGAAATAAAAAGGAATACCCACATTTTTCACTTGAAAAAAGGATCCAAAATGAAGTATTATAGATCCTTAGACATTATAGGGTAAAAATATGTCCATAAAATAAAATTCAGACAAGTTTGTATATCATTTTATCCCTTATATCTTTAGTTTAACCACCAGTAATTCAATTTTTACCTAAACTGCTGTAATTATTTTTTACTGTATTCACTATTCATTTTGGTCAAAATTATGTTGAAATTATTAAAAAATATAAATTATTCTAATTAAAAATATCGAATAAATATTTATAAATTCCATTAACATAATTTAAAATAATTAACTTTAAATTAATCCTTGTGTCACGATGAGAAAGCGGGTTTTTAAAGAGAAAATATTCAAAATTTTATAATGTTTTTATATCAAAATTTTTATGAAAATAATTAAAATGACCTAAATTGTATTAATTAATATAAAATCGAACTAATTATACTTTAAAATCAATTAAAAATATAATTTAACAATATAAATCTTTAAAAAAATGGCATTTTTCAATTAAAATTTCGTATTTTTCACTATTCATAAAAAAATGAAACTTTTCATAAAAATCTCAAGAATTCACCCTAATATAATTTTGGTATTACAATTTTAAAAATTAATTTTATTTTTTCAAATAATTTTCAAAAATTGGTAAAAATTAATTTTAAATTATGCCTGCAAAGGGCAACTAAACCATCTTTTAGAAAAAAATATTTTTTCAGAACACATTTCATTTTATTTTAAATAATTATTTTTTTATTTCTAATAAATATATAAGAAATGATTTTTTAAATATAAAAACAATATAATTTTCATAATTTAGTTATTAACATTCATATCCGCTAATTTAAAAACTATGTTATAATGGTATACTATATTGTAGTTTATTTAGGCTCGAGGATGCGTGTTTCACAAGCTGTCAAAGAGATTAAATTTAAGGAAATATCTTTCATGGGTTGTTTTATGCTCGATGTTATGTGTCATGTACTCTAGAATAAAATTTTATTATTTTGTATTTTCAGAGTGTTATAAAGACCCCATTTTAATGGATTATATGGATATATAGGTGAATATCTAATAATCATCTTTAGAAAATATAGTATATTCATAATGTTGTGGGTTGTAAACAAATTAAATAAATTTAATCAAGTAGTAGTGGAGGATTATTTAATGGAATATGGGTATATTTTGAGAGTTAAAATCAATCTATATATTCAAATCCTTCATTATGTCAGGTAAAGAGAAAGTGGATTATCCAAAGCATATCCTCTAGAAGTGTCAAAACAGATATGCAGTTAAGCCTCTTTGCCATGTATTAGGTTATTATTGAGATAATACATAATTTGATTTTTTTAGGGTTACTACCCCATGGTAAATCTATTACAGATATTTCAACCACTTGTTTATATCCCAAAAAATATTTCATATCTAAGAAAACCACATAATCTTAAGTTTAGAAAAAATTTAGAATGTTTTTATGGCTATGGGAATATCTGATAATTATAAAAATATATAGTAGAATGAGGGGGAGTGGTGGTATCTAAATGATAATAAAATTATAAAATTATAAAAAATAATAATAAGAATATTTTTTATTAAAATGAAAAAGGAATTTAAAATTGTCATAAAAATAAGTGTAGGAGGGGTTAGGAATCGTTACTTAGGTATAATAACGACTTTAAAAAATTAAATAATTAGATTGAATAAATAAACTCACATTAATAATAAAAAAAATTAAGATAATAACATTTATTAAAAATAATTGTAGAATATGAAAAATAATTTAAAAATACATTTTAACAAAAGTGTTTTACTTTAAAAGGAAAGAGGAGGATTGGGGAAACTCTTACCTTACTAGGGAGCTTCCTAAAGCTTCATATGGGAACCTTATAATGTTATAACCAACTTTTATAGACTCCTAAGAGGGGTAATGAAATATTATTCATTTTTAATGGCTTTTTAGAAGAGAGTGAGCGGGATATGGGTATTTATACTTGACGATGGAGGTATTTAATGGTTAAAATATTCTTTATTTTAATATTTAAGCCAACCACTTGTTGGTATAATTAATTATAAATACTTTTATGTATAATTAATGATAAAAATATAATTATTTATACTTTTGATAAGGAAAAAATAAAATATAATCATCTAACCCCCTCATTTAATGCATACAATCCGAAGTAATGATTATTGAGGAAAAATTTAATTAAGATTCTATAATTAAAATTATAAATTTAAAAATTAAAATTAATATTTATATATTACTTATTATACTCATTAAATTTATTTTTTATAAATAAATTATTTCTTAAATTTTTATCTAATGATTACATCATAATGATATCATAAAAATCATGGTACTCGTAAAACCATAATTATAACTTTTTCAACAAAAAAATAAAATTTGTTTAAAAAATTTAAAAAAAATCACACTATTATAATTTTTACATGATGATTCCAAAAATAAATTTGGTTTATTTAAAACAATTATCTATCTATGTGAAATTTAAAAAATACTTTTTTTAAATCAAGTATTTGATGCATAAAATTCAAAGTCTACTTTTATAAAGGTTAATTTCATTAGAGATAGGTCTGTATCAGTGATGCTGTTGAATGTTTTATATACATTATATTACTATGAAATTATTTTATGTATTTTATGAAATTATTCTTCAATTTAAGTTGAATTTACTTATCTAAATATGCTATCAACAATTATTTTTAGTGTAACAACCCGTATATTTTATAGTTAAAAGTATACATCAATAAATATTTTAACATTATAAAATATATATTATTAAAACATTATAATTTATTTTTTGATAATAATAAACTATTATCTACATAATAATAACAAATATTTAATCAATTTGTATTATTATGAAACATGATAATTTTCGTATTTAAAAGGAAATTCACAAAGTAATAAAACATATATCCAAATTTGATAAATGTCATTTAGAAATTGAATAACCTGAAATATAATTAAGAGTATATGATAAGTTATTATTTTAGTTTAAAAATAATATTTAACCAATTTTTTTTATTAAAATAAATATCACAAAAACAAAACTATTAATATAATTAATGTAGTTATCAAATGAAACTATATATGAAAAAAGAATCATAAATATAATAATAATGATATATTCATATATAAAAAGTATGAAATATATAAAAAGGAAAAAGTGTTGTCTAGTGGTAGGTATTGATCCCCTGTCACCCTTTGATAATGGTTTTGAGCCCCATGGGCTCGTCGAACGTGATGGGTTATCGGTCGACTTGGGAGCTAGCATTTTTTTAAAACCATTTTAATAAATAAATTTCCACTTTACATGAAAAATATATAGATGAATAACTTATGTGATAAATATTTTTATAAATATTTGGTTTTTTAAAATAATTAAATTAATTTCGCATTTTCATTTATATTTATAAAATAAAATTCATAAAAACATTCATTGTAAATCCAATTTGTTACATTCATCTCCCTTAAAAAATTACATCCTCAAAATTTTACTTGTTGATAAACCATTATTAAACCTAAATATTACTCAAATTTTATCCATAGAAAGGAAACATTATAAACACATAGGATATGTTAATCCTATGGGGTCATACTAGTTTAAACTGGTTCTTTATTGAAAGAGGTTATCTATCAAACAAATATACCCAAATATTCAAAACCCAAATTATGATTTGATACTAACAGAGATGACCAAAACCCACACTTATGGATCTATTTCTAAACATACATACTTTTTAATTCATTAAATGAAATAAAAATATCTTCTAATATCAAATTTCAGTTTCATTGAGATCTAGGTACATAACCATCAAAACTCATAATATAATACACATTTCTTCCCCCAAAATTCTCCATACATGTCATTCTCTTATACATATCACATTGATTGTAAATCATGGGTAAATGAGGAAACATAAGAAAGGGTCATCTATAAATCCCAATAAGGGAATAATAAAGCATAACATGATAAAAATAAATACATGTGAGCCCAGTGACATATCATGATAACATAATAAAGTGAGAATCATATACATAAACATTGAATAATTACATAAGTATATGATATCATAAGATCAAGGCATCATATGAATGTGGTAATAATATAAATGTGACATCATAAATGTAAGTTGAGGTTAAAAAATAAGAAATCATAACATAGGATTCTTATGACAACCATGTATTCACTATACATGGTATCTCATGAGATTAAAACATTACCCAATGCATTAGAGCACTATCAGGGTACACCCTTCACTTTCATAACATTTACTTGAATATGTATGGTATATGTGGAAAACCTACATAAATATATTAATAATAATAACATAAACCCATGAAAAATAAACAGGTTTCCAAAGAAATTAAGTTTTTATATTGGTAAATACCATTCAATCAAGATAGAAAATTATTAGATATTTACAAAGTATAAAATAAATGGTATACAAATTAGTTAGTAATTTCACCATAAAATCGATGAATGGTTATATAGGTAAAATTTTTTTAATAAAAGAAGTATACAAGTATATCCACAAGGGAAAGAAAATAGAAGAAAAGTTATTCATAACTGATGATAAAGAGAGAAAAAGGAATTGATAGATTATTATCCAGATATCATTTTCTATTCCACCACATAAAAATACACATAGGAAAAAGTAAATGAAGAAGAAAAGTAAATCCAAGGAAAATATGGAGAGTGATTATGAACTAAATCATCGGTTATAAAATGATAAGTAAAGAACCCCTTTCAATGGATTAATGTGGCTATATTAGTGAATATCCAACAAATAACATCAGTGAAATTTAATAAAGTAGTAGTGAAGGGTACTTTCATGGAATAGGCATATCAATTAAAAGTGAATCTCAATCCAAATATTCTGATTTTTTATTATGGTTCTCAAAGATCATTTTAATTATCCACAACATATCACTGAGGAGTGTCAAATTAGGTGTGTAGTTTGGCCTATTTGTTATGAACTAGGAGACAATTATGTTGATAAAAAATTACCCATTTTCAATGTTACTACCCCTAGGTACATTTGATCCCTAGAATACATCATCTTGTTTATATCTAGATTTTGATGTCATTTCTTGGAAAATGACATACACTTTACCAAAAATTTAGGATGGTTTTATGGATATAGGAAATTTTGAGTGTTATATAATCTTATTGTATAATGAGAGGTAATGGTGGTCTCTCATTGATTATAAAAAAAATGAAATTATAGCAAATAATCCTAATAATATTCCCCATTGAAATGAAAATTAATTTAAAAGGATCACAAAAATAAGGGTAGAAGGAGTTATGAACCCTTACTTTGACATAATAACAACTGAGTTAATGGTTATAAATAGTGAGATTAAATAAAATGTCACTATAAATAAAAAAATTAAAAATAATATCATGGTATAAAAAAATGTTAGTATATGAATAATAATTTTAAAAGAAATAAAAAATATCATACTTGAAAAGAAAAGGGGATGATTGGGGGAACAATTACATTTATAAGGATTTATAGGGACACCTTAGAACCATATAACCACCCTAGTGAGAATCATTATTGGGGTAATAAAATAGGATTTTTTCTTAATGGATTTGGATTATAGAGTGAGATGAGAATGTGTGGGTATTTATACTTGAAAAGGGAGGAATTTAAGGGTTAAAGTATTGTTTATTTTAATATTTAATCCTACCACTTGTGGTTGAAATTAATTAAAAGGAATTTCTTGATTAATTAATTAAAAAAAGTATTATTTTACCATTTAATCTTTAAAAAATTGAATGTATCCTTTCAACCAACTCATTTGATGCATAAAATTTATTAAGGAAAAATCTTATTAAAGTTCCATAATTTAAAATATAAATTTATAAATTCAAATTAATATTTATAAATTAATTATTATACTCCTTAAACTCATTCTTTATTAAAGAAAAAATTTCATTATATTTATTTAATTCTTACATCATAATGATACCATCAAAATCATGGTACCATTAAAACCGTTATTTTTTGCTTTTTCACTAAAAAATAAACATTATGAGAAAAATAAAAGAAATACAACATAAAATAAATTTTATGTGTTTAGTCAAAAAATAAAATACATTTCTTTAAAATAATTATCTATATTTTTTAAATTTAAAAATAATTTTGTACTTAAAAATTTAGTATTTAGTGCATAAAATTCAAAAAATATACTTTTATAAAATCTAATTTCATTATGTGATAGGTTTGTATCCATGTTACCATTGAATGTTTTTTATAACCTATATTACAATAAACTAATTTTATGCATTTTATGAAATTATTTTTCTAATTAAGTAGAATTTTTTTATCTAAATACGTAATTGAGAAAATGGAGTCAGTGATGGCATATGATGATGGGTTGGTTATGTGTGGTCGATGGTGACTTGGGACTGGATTTTTTTGTATTGACGTGGAGACTATATTAGTGTTTGGCTAAAGATGTGATGATAGAAATGAACCGAAGATCAATTCAGTTTGATGTCTTTTTTGGATTTGAAATTTGAAAACTATCAGGGGGGATTTTGGAATATGTTTTGGGCAGGATTTGAGGCACTGCTTTAGATATTGGTTTTATTTTGAATTTTTTGTGTGAAAAAAACAAGTAAACTACATGGATCAGCTCATTATAAGGATCATATAAAGAATAATTCACTAGATAATTTCCATTTTTATTTGGATGTTCAAGAGGGTATGGCTCTGCCATCAGTATCTAGACTGTGCACCTACAAGAGAAATCTAGCCTAGCAGTCATGAAAAGTCGGAGGCTTGACATCATGATATAATCACTAGGGAGGGGAAGTTCCTATAGTCTTGAACTATATTAACTTTTTTTATGATTCTATTTGGATGCGTTGTATGATTCATTTGGTTTCTCAGTTTTTCCTCAAAATTGTTTTGATAATAAAAAAGTTAATTTTCAATTAATAAAAAATTATTTACATGAAAATAATAAATATTTTATAATATTGTTTTATTATGAAAAATTTTACATACAATATTTAAATTGGAATTTTTAGAGTAATAAAACATGTAACCAAATTTTATAAAAACCATTTAGAAATTGAACGAACAAAAATGAAATTAAAAATGTATGATAATTTTTTATTTTGGTGTAAAAATAATATCCTACCACAAGATTTTAATTAATTAATTATTTTTTAAATAAAACTGTTAAAAAAAATTAATGTAGTTATAAAATGAAAGTATATATGTAAAAAGAATACAAAATATTGTAATTATTATATATACACACAATATATATATATATATATATATAAAGTATGGGAGTTAGAAAAAGGAAAACACATAGGCCACTAGTTGGTTATTCACACTTATTACCCTTTTGTCATGGGTATAAGCCTCATGTCCTCACAAGATGTGATGGGTTTTCACTTCTCTTGTGAGCAACCCATTTACTAAATTGATTTTAATGAATTAATTTCCATTATTATTTAATTTCTTTAAATGAATAAATTAAGTGATAATTTTTTAATAAATATTTTGTTTATTATTATAAATCAATTTATTTAGTATCTACATTTATATTTCCGAATGAAAATTTATTAAAACATTCATTGGAAATTCAGGATGTTATATTCTAACCCCTTAAAAAATTACATCCTAAAAATTTTACCCATTGATAAATCTTTATTACTCCAAAATGTTTAATTGAATGTTATCTATAGATATTAAACATTATAAATAACTAATTGATTTTAATCCTATAGAGTTATAGTAGTTTAACCCAGTACTCTAAAGAAATAGGTTATCTATTTAAGTCTCTATTCCAAAATATTCTTAATACTAATTCCCAAAAAATAACCAAACTCTTCTCTAATACCAACTAAGATTCCCTAAACCCAAACTTCCATATATGGAGATAAATATATAGAAATTTTAGTACATCGCCTGAATTAAAATAAAATCCCAAGATCAAATGTTCAACATGTTTTAGAACTAGGTATAAATCTTTCTAAACTCATAGTAAAATATACATTTCTTTCCCAATGTTTCTCCACAAATTTAATTATCTTATACATATCCATTTGATTTCAAATTCCAGGAAAATGGGGAAATATAAGAAAGGGTAAGCTATAAGGCCGAGTAAGGGAATAATTAATCATATCATGATGAAAATAAATACATATTAGTCTAGAGATATATAATGATAATATAAAAAGGTGATAACCATATACATAAACATTGAATCATAAAATGAGAGGATGATATCATAAGATCAAAGAATAATAAGAATGTGGAAACAATATAAATGTGAAATCATAATAACAAATCAAGTCTAACCACCAATAAATCATAACATAGTGTTCTTAGGCTAACCATTCATGGAATATAAATGGTATACCAATAGATAAAAACATTACCAAATACATTGGAGCACTATTAGGGATCACCCTTTACATTATTAACATGTACATTCATATGTGTTCTCCATGAAGAAAACATACATACATCCATTAATAATCCTAACATGAACCCCTGAATAATAAATAGGTATCCAATGAAATTAAGTATCTCTCTAGGTAAAAACCTTTAAATAAAGAAAATTAATTCTTATATATTTACACCATATAAAATAAATGGTATACAGTTTAATCAATAATTTCACCTTTCAATAAATGAATTGGAATCTTGGTGAACAACCTTAAAATAATAAAAAATAAAAGTGTATCGATGATGGAAAGGTATTGTAAGAGAATTTATGTATAGATAATGATAAGACAAGAGAAAGGCAGTGATGAATCATTACTCACTTAAAGATTTCATTTCCATCACAAAAATATCCACATATTAAAAATGGAATAAACAAGAAAAGTAAATCCAATGGAAAAATGGAGAGTGATTGATAACATAATCATTGGTTTTAAAATTAGTGGAAAAGAACCCATTTTGATGGATTAATGTGGCTATCTAATTTAATATCCAACAATCATATTTAGAAACTATAGGATGTTCATAATGCTATAGGAAATAATCTAATTAGATAAATTTATTCAATTAGTAATGGAGGTTACATTCATGGAATAGGGATATCAATTGAAAGTGAATCTCAATCTATATATTACAATCCTCATTATGGATAGTTAAGTGCATGTGAATTATCCAAAGTATTCCCCTATCGAGTTTATAAACCGGCATACTATTAAGACCCTTTATCATGTTCTGAGTAAAAATAGAGTTAATAAAAAATTCACTATTTTCAGGTATACTAATCCTAGGTACATCTATACAAATTCCTACGTCCACTTGTCTATATACATAAAATGATGTTATTGCTAAGAAAATCACATACACTTTAAAAAAAATTATGTTGGTTTTATGGCTATGGGAAAACTTGAGATTTATAATGGATTATATAGTTGTGAGAGGGAATTGTGGTCTCACATTGATAATAAAATAATGAAATTATAATAATGAATCATAATAAAATTTCCCATTGAAATGAAAAGTAATTTAAAAGGTTCATAAAAATAAGGGTTGGAGGGGAAATGAACCCTTACTTCAACATAGTTATGTCTTAGGAAAAGGATATAATAAGAGGTAATAAATAAAATATCACTAAAATTAAATTAAATTAATGATAATACCATTTAATAATAATCAATAAAATACAAGAAAAAGAATTTAAAAATAAATTATTACTAATATATTGTACTTGAATAGGAAAGAGGTGGATTGGGGAAACCTTTACCTTGATAGGGAGCTTATTAAACATTTATAGGGAAACCTTAGGAAATTTGAACCACTTTTTAAATAATATTTATAGGGGGAATTAAATGGGTTCATGTTCTATGGATTTGTAGTGGAGAGTAATGGGAGAATGGGTGGGTATCAGTACTAGAGGAGAGATGTATTAAAGGTTTAAAATATGCTTTATTTTAATAATTAAACCAACCAATTATGGGTGGAATTAATTAAATTTTTTCCATAGTTAATTAATTATAAAAGGAGTATTATTTAATATTTAATTAGAAAAAATCAATTAATATTCCAACCAACTCATTTAGTGCATAGAATTCAAAAATAATTTTTATTGAGGAAAAATCTAATTATGGTTCCAAAATTTCAAGTATAAATTTATGAATTACAAATATTATTTTTAAATTAATTATCATACTCATTAAATTTATATTTATTAAAGATAAAAGTTCAATTTTTTTATATAAATCTTACATCATATTCATATCATTAAAATCACAATACCCATAAAATCATTATTTCCACCTTTTCACAAAAAATATACTTTGTGAGATAAATCCTAAAAATTATCCAAAAGATAATTTCTATGTGATGGGTTTAAAAATAAATTACATTTTTAAAAATAATTCTCTATCAATGTGACATTTAAAAATACTTCTGTATTTCAAAATCGGGCATTCAGTGCATAAAATTTGAAAACTCTACTTTTAGAAAATCTATTTTCTTTGTGAAATAGGTGTGTATCCCTGTTACTATTGAATATTTATTATAAATTTTATTAATATCAATTTATTTTATGACTTTTATGAAATAATTCTTCCAATTAAGGGAAACATAGTTTCTAACTCCTCAATCAAGAAAAATAGGATTTAGTGTAATGACCTTTGTATTTTATAAATACAAATCTACAATAATGACCATTTTAATTTTATAAAAATTATATTATTAATTTATTTTGTGATATTAATAATGTATTATTTACATAAAAATATTGAATATATTTTAATTTTTTTATTATGAAACATGTTAATTATAATATTTAAAGAGAATAATTTAGAGTTAATAAAAATGTATCCAATTTTTTAAAGAACCATTTAGAAATT
Organism: Viscum album; assembly: GCA_963277665.1. Lineage (NCBI taxonomy): Eukaryota > Viridiplantae > Streptophyta > Magnoliopsida > Santalales > Viscaceae > Viscum > Viscum album. Next base: position 1,998,184,331 of record OY728136.1, read on the forward strand.
GAATGATCCAAAATGTAATATAAAATGTATGATACGTTATTATTTTAGTGTAAAAATACTTTCTAACTTTTTTATTTTAATAACATAATTTTCAGAAAAATATAAATATTAATAAAATTAAAGTAGTTGTTAAATGAAATAATATGCATAAAAAGAATTATAAATATAGTTGTAGGGAAATAAACATATATGGAAGATGGGAATATGACAACACATAGGCTAGTGGTAGTTGATCACCCTTATCACCCTTCAGTCATGGTTTCGAGCCATATGGCCTCATCATATGTGACAAGTTAACTAATTAAAAAAACACATTTAACGTTAGTTATTTTACCATTTGACATTAGTTTATAAGTAAAATTAAAACAAGCAATGTTGAAAGTTGAACTTTCCATATCAGTTTTCATAACTCGATGTTGAAAACCCTTCTAGAAGGTGAATTATAGAGGGATTTTGACATTGATTTTTCAATAAAAATGATGTTGAAAGTATACCAACATCCAAATCCTTTTATGAGGGATTTCAATGTTAGTTTTTTATAAAAACCAATGTAGAAATCATGTTAGGAGAGTGTTTGGTGTTAGTTTTTTATAAAACCAATGTTTAAAAGATATTTTTCTTAAAAAATATTACAAAATTACTTAATCCCACACCAAAAAACTCAAAACGTTGAACCAAAAATAGAAATAAGATAATAATAGTAACAAAACTCATTGAGAACATTTATAAATTTTTTCACAAATATAAAATTAAATGAACCTAAATATCTAAATTAGTCTAACTTATAAAATATTATGAAAATAAATTTTGTAGGTGTTTAAATCCATTAGATATATAAAAATAAAAATAATAAAAAAACTATAAAATAATGTGTTACAAATATAAATATTTTTTGTTTAAATTATAAATGTTATAATGAAATAAAATTTTTAAAAATATTTTGTTGTTATGATCATGATTATACCATAAAATAATCATAAAACATAATATTTACTTTCAAAATTACATTTTTAATTATGAATCTACATTTATGAAATAATAATTTAAAAATAAAAATAGTAGATGTGTAATAAAAACCAAGTATTCTATAGCATTAAAGTTATCTACATAAACTTTCACATAATAATTTTTTTGTCATCCCACTATTTGATATAGAGATTTCTTAAAATGAATAAAAAACCTGTTTTAATTTAAAATATTAACTATGAAAACTATTTTAAAATGAAAAAAGTTACGATTAAAGAACTAAAAACATGGAATAAAACTCAATTATTGAAGAACTTGATAAATCTTTTTCAAACACCACCTAAAAAAGAGAATAACCAATATTCTTTTATATTATTTTGGAAAAAACACATAACAACCAATGTAATCTAAAATATAAAATATTAATCATTAATAATAATAATATAATGAATGGTGGCTAATAATTATATATTTGTTCTTACCTATCAAGGAATGGAAAAGGCCTACCTATGATCTCTGTATTTTTTAGTCATTCAGATATGTATTCAATTATAGATTCTTGGTTCAAATAATTCACCTCTATTGAAATGTATTTTGGATCTATAATACCAAAAATAGAAGTTAAATCATATTGGATGAAAATTCCATGAAGATACTTGATTATAAAAGAAATTAATTAAGTCAATATAAAATATTTTTACTTGATGAAAATAAATTTATAACTAAAATTTACTTACATGGAAAACAATTGTAACACAGGTACATTGAGATAATCATCCTTACTACATCCATGATTCTATATTTAAAAATATTCAATTTATAATCTCTTCCAAATATATTAGAACTAATTAAAAAGTATAATAATTATCTAATATTTGGAAAACATGTGATAACTTTGTTACCAATCATATCCCTGAGACATATCTGATGGTATTAGAACAAAAAATGTTCCATTATTTTGAAGTGATTCATTCAATTTTAAATACTCCTATATAAGGTATGCGTAAGAAAATATTATAAGTAATTATAATTTTAATGATAAATAAAAAATGAAAATGAAATCATTCCTCATATGTTAGCTGATGATAAAGATTAGTCAGCCAAAGTAAAAATTGACAAATACTCTATTCAACTATGGAAACCTCCTCAAGGGGCAGTGGTACTAAAGTAGTTAGATCAATAATATTATGTACCTATAATCTTACATGATCAAAATTAATAATATTATGATGTACATAATATTCCAGATGATGTATAATTCCATATTCCACAATACATATATAGAGATCCCTAACATGAAACTCACTGTACATGGTCAGGTCTGAATAAGGAGGTGGAAGATCTGGGTTGGAAGGTTGTACAAGTTGTGTCTGTCTCATCTCTTCTGTAATAATATACAATACATATTCATTAATTATATCATCTATAAACTCATTCAAGTGTCATATCTTAGACTTCCAAGAAACTATTTCTACCCTATATTTCCCCCCATCAATGTTATATTGGGGGTGTAACAATTTTTTTAAATATGATACCTTCGTTATACCCTATGACATGAATAGGGTGTTCTAGATATCCTAGAGTAGCAGTTTAAATATACTTCCTACCCTCTAGGATAAAGGCACCTATGTTATTTTCTCTTAATGGGAATCCTAATGTAATAATTTCAAATGTAATATTAGTGAGAAAAATTTACCAAATAGTAATATTGACAAAAATTAACAATTAATTACTTATAATATCATCAGATTCTTCCTTGATAATGTGTAAGGGTATAAATTTTTGAGACTGTATCTCTTGGGGAGTTTTCCTGGAGTCATATAACATAATAAAAAATAAATAATTTAAAAAGTAATAATAATTAATTGAACAAATAAATTTTACAAATAATAAAAATATACAATAAAGATTACTCCTTCAGATTGGAGACAAACTTTTAACATCTCCCTATATCTATGAACCCATAAATAGGGCATGGTTATTAATCCTTTTTACTCCAAAAAATATAAATCGAATTCAACTTTGACTTTATATCTATCCATATTGTTTCTGTAAATGATAGAATCTTTTAAATTTAGTTTTTATCTTGATATTAAAATATCATCTACAATTGAATAAATAAATTATTAAGAAATTCACAATATTTAAAATATTAGAAAAATAAACAAATTATTTTATAAAATTTACCATTATAGACTCTCATAATAGATTTTCACTGAATGGTCTATTCTCCTCCAATAACGACCCTATATAGCTAGGTATGTCCTAAACATTGTGGAATTTGAGCTAGCTGGGAATTCATTCTCATTAAAGTTATTTATCACTATTTTCTCTCTATATGCAAGTGAAAGTTTTAGTAAATGTTTAATCCCAATCGTACCATATTTTGGTGCCATATTCTTCAGAGAAAAAGAAGAGTTGATTTTTTTAGGAATATAAGGTTAATTTCATTAAATAATTTAATTACTATGGATATATATTTAAATAAAAAAAATTCATAGACCTCAATTCCCCCACCTCAGTGTATTTCATTTTGATAGATGAATTCTACATTAACAAAAGTATATTTACCTATATTTGATAAAAATTAAAAACTTTAATAAATAAAAAATTTATTGTTTATAATAGAAAACAAAACTCTAAACGCTATATTTTTCAACCAAGAAAATATGAAACTAAAACTCATGTATATTAAACATAACAAAAAAAATATAGATGTTATTATCATCTAAAAATGTGTAATTTTGTGTACCTATATTTTTTTTAGAAATAAATAAATATCATAATACAAAAGTTTATGATTCATATTAGGGAAAAGATTATGAATATTTTATTAAATAAAATCATATACCTAAAAATGAATAATATAAATAAAATATTCACAATAAAATGATGAAGGAAAATTTTTTCAACAAAAAAAATGAATATATGAATTTAATTAATATAAAAAATATTTAAAAAACATAGTAATTCTAAAAAAAATATATTTAAATATCAAAGTTAAAAAATAAAGTTTTTAACTATGTCAATTTCATAAAAAAAAGATTACCTAATTTATTAGGAGGGAAATGTAGTGTTTTCCAAATCCTTTAAACATGCTCATTTCTTATTGCATGGAAAATTTCCACATCATAGTCAATGTTATCATTGGGTAATCATGTAATAGATGGAAAAAATTTTGGACAAGCCTTCAACGTCATCAATATTCTTATCACCCAAATGAATTTTTTTTTCTTATCAAAACAATATACCACTGATCATTTGATGGGTTAACAACATAAAATATTTTTTTTCATATGTCACTATGACAAATGATTTATCATTGAAACTAAATATTTTCAAACCAAAAAGTTTAAATCTATACTCATAATGTTTCACACCAATGTTACTATCATCCCATTTACACTTAAATAACCGTACCTAAAATATAAGAAATGGGAAGGATGGAGGGGAGCGTGCGCGTGACTGGTTTGATTCCAGTCTTCCTAGATGAACATCAAATCGTTTTCTAGTTTTGATTCTGCTCAATGGTTTCGTTTAATCCTGAATATGAGAGATTTACTCTTCCACATGAAAAGCATGAGGATGCATCGGGACCGAAGGATCATACAAATAATGGGATATCTTTTGCAGAATCTCTCACGAGGTCTTCTCATCCTGTGAGATCTCAGGTCAAACCACCCATTGTTAAAAGACTGGGGAGGGTGCAATCACGATTACTACAGATCCTGAAGCTGTTAAGAAGCGCTTAGAGGTTTGAAAATTTTCTCTGCTTGGCCGCATCTCTTATGAGAAAGGTACTATGCCATGGTATTACTCTCATCTAAAGAAGCAAATTTTAACTTTATGGAATTTCTCTTGCTGGCCCTTTATTACAATTGGAAAATGTTTCTTCCATATCATTCTATAGAAACAGGATGTCTTGAATCAAGTATGGCATATTGGATCTCTTAATTTAAAGCCATGATTCTTTCATCTCTCTGAATGGGATCTAAAATTTATTCTATTTACATAGAAGAAGTCTTTTTCACAGGTTTAGACAAGGATCCATGGGCTTCCCTGGATTTATTTGCACCCCAAAATCCTGAATGACATTGCACCAGGAATTATTACTCCTTTGAAGATTGATCAAAATACTATTAATGGGGATCTTGTATTCTTTGCCAGAGTTATTATTGAAATTAACATGGAATCTCTGCCTCCTAAACGTATCTTATTATATGTTAATGATCATTTTATAGATATTTATTTAGAACTTAAAAACATTCCTAAGTATTGTGAGCATTGTAGGATGGTCAATAATATCATTGATCAATGTCGTATTGTTCAAAGGACCATGAAGACCGCACCAAGAAAGATTGCTTGGAAGGATGCTCCTAAGAAGAAACTAGTCACTGTTAAACAATATGTCAAAAAAGACCCCACTAATGTCAAGCATGTTGAAGATGAACAAATTGCTGGATCCAGAAAATCCAGGGCTGACATTTCTGAAGAGGAAGACCACCCTTGTTCCCAGGAAACAAAATAAGCCCATGGTGATTCTAATTCTTTACCAGAAGAGTCAAGAGAACAACTATAGTTCTCAAATTACATTTTCAATACTGTGCTTAACTTGAAATATTAATATTTTACCTTGGATCTTATTAACTCAAGGATAATAAAGGTTATGGATACTCGTCAATTTGACATTGCTAATATTTCCCTTCCCTATGATCATATTGTTGACACTTCTCTGTCAAAACTTGGATCCAACCAGGTATGCAAGGGCATCTTTCTGGAAGACCATGAAGTGAGAAAGCAGGATGATGATGTCTCACTTCTGTCTAAGAAGATTTCTAAGTAGGATGATTCCCAGATCTGTACAGAAGTGCATCTGAAGGAAAATCCTGGAAGAGATACACTCAATATTTCTATCAATAATACTGAAGTTACCCTAGAAAAGTCTTCTTCTAACGAGGACCCAAAACTATTGATCCAAGAATATCCCAAAGGATTAAGGTTATTGATAACCTACAGAAAAAGGGGTTCAACCCCACATAATGTCTATAATGAGAATTATATTCTGGAACTGACAGGGCATAGCCAACTCTGAAACTTTGAGTTCCCTTCGGCATATTGCGAATAAATATAAACCTGATGTCAATGGGCTTGCTGAACTAAAGACAAAAGATCATAGTTCTGGTTCTCCTCTTGAAAAACTTGGTTACACTCTGTCAGCTCTGTGCAAGAAAATGATCATGATAAGTTGTGGATATTGGTGAATAGCAGGGTTGTGAACCCCACTCTTATATATGTTTGTGAACAAATCATTACCTACAGATTCACTTTCCAAGCTCAAAACTCATACAACTCGATGGTTTATGCTTCCAACAATTACCTGGTCAGAAGAGACTTATGGTAATACATCTCTAATCTTTCATATAATATCGATGATTCTTGAATGATTATGGGTGATTTCAATGCTATTTTCCATGCAGATGAATTACATGGACACTCTTATACTATCTATGCTATGGATGACTTTCGAGTCTGTGTTAAAAAATAAAATTTGATTGAGATTAATCTACTGGGAGCCATGTATACTTGGTATAGAAAACATCTGAATGGCATGAGGGATAGTATAATTGATCGTGATTTTGTTAATGATAAAATGCTTGATAGTTGGAGGACTATAACTTGTGTGACCCTTGCCAAACATAATTCTGACCATCATCTAATCATGTATAACTTTATTAAAAAAAAAGAGAGTTGACCTCTTCCCTTTAGGTTCAACAATGCTTGGTCTACTCTTTCTGAATGTTCACAATTGGTCTAAGATACTTGGAGAAATGGTGAAAACAATCACCCTTTACCTTGTGTTTTCAAACTTCGATCTCTCAAGATTAAGATGAAGTATTGGAGTAAATAAATATTCATCCTTCTAGACCATAAAATTGATTCTCTTTAGAACATGTTACATGTAATTCAATAATCAATGACCACTACTGATTTTTCATGTATGGATGGGAAGGAAGATAAGTTATCCTCAGATCTGAAAAATATTATTACCCTCAGAGACAATATCAAAAAGGAATTTTTCAAGGTAAAGTGGCTTATATATGGTGATAGAAATACTAAGTTTTTTAAATGCCATCCAAAGAAGTAAAAAGGTTAGTAGGCCGCTCTCTCTTATAAAGGATGGGGATGTTATTCATGACGACAATCAGAGTCTCTCGAACCACATTGTCTCTTTCTATATGAATCTATTTAATGGTACAAAATGTAATGGATAACTTTTGGATGGCATTACCCCTGCCCTTGTTAGTGATAATGACAACTATATGTTGATCAGAATACCCTCTGATGTTGGAATAAGGAATGAAATCTTTGGACTTAAAAAAGATAGCTCTCTTGGTCCTGATGGATTCACAAACCACTTATTCCAATTTTACTGGGATATCATGTAGAAATATGTTTGTATGATAGTCAAGTATTTTTTTACTAATGGATCTCAAATTTAGGGAATCAATTCACAATTCATTTCCTTAATTCCAAAGGTGGATAATGAAAGTGATATTAGTCAATTCAGACATGTTTCCCTGATCAACACTTTACAGAAAATACTCACTGAAATCCTGGCTAACCAGCTTTCCAGTATCTCTGATAAAATTATTTCCTAGAACTATTTTGGATATGTAAAAGGTATAAGAATACAATACTGTCTCTATAATGCATCTGAATGTGTGAACCTCCTTCAAAAACCTACACGAGTAGGGAGTATTTCCCTTAAGATAGACATCAGAAAAGCATTTGACACCATCGATTGGGACTTCATTAGTAACATTATGCATAAGTTTGGGTTTCATCCAACCTTGATATAGCAGTGTTATAATTTGATTAGGTCATCATATATCTCCATCCTTATTAATGGTTCACCGGAAGGCTATTTTAAGTGTTCTAGAGGAGTAAGGCAAGGAGACCCCTTGTCTTCCATTATCTTTGCAATTGCAGAAGATTATCTCAGTCGATTTATAACTTAAAATTTTGAAAAAGGGAACCTAAAAGTTTTTCAAGCAACCCAAGGTACCTCTTCCCCCTACCATCTTCTCTTTTCTGATGAAATTTTCATCTCCACTCTGGGAGACAAAAGAAACATTCATAACCTCAAATCCATCCTTCATCACTATGAGCTTGTCCTTGGACAGGAGGTAAGTTGTAAAAAATCTTTTATCTTCTTGTGGAAAAATAATTTTGAGTTCAGGAATCATTTTATGATTTAGAATCATGGAATTAAGGAAGGTTTCCTTCCATTCATATATCTTGGAGTCCAAATGTTCTTTGGAAGACCGCGCTCCACCTACTTTGCTGAAGTAGTTAGTCAGCTTAAGAGAACTATTTCTAACTAGAAAGGGAAAGCTCTCTCAATGGTAGGTCGGATTTTCTTAGTCAAACATGTGATCATTTCCAAACTTTTTTACTCATTTATGGTGTATTCATGGCCTGTTTCTACTATTAAAGTTATTAATTCCCTTATGGGGAATTTTTTTTGGAGTCGTAGTATTCTTGAAAAATAGATTATTACTTCCCCATGGAATAAATGCTGTCAACCTCTCAACATGGGAGGACTTGGTATTAAGAATATAAAGTTCTTCAATCATTCCCTTCAAGATCAATTTATTTGGAGGCTAATTAATGGATAATCAAGATCCCTTGATTTTTTTAAAGCTAGAATCATTACTAGACTGATTACTAGAAAGTTGGCATATATGCAATATTATGTTTGTCCTGGTCTGAAAAATATCTTTCAAAATATTACTAGTCACTCCCACTAGTTGGTGAAAGCCTCTTCTAACTTAAAATTATGAATCGACAACGAGACAGGGGATCCATTAATAGACGATGTTAATGCTGAAACAATGGATGTTGATTTTGATTGCCTCTATTTGTGATCAGCTCGAGCAGAACAACAACCTTCCCCCTCATATTGTTCAAATTGTCAATTCTTATGATTTCCTAAATTATGATTATATCATGGTTTGGGAACCAATTGAAAATGACATGCTTGACTATAAATGCTTTTACAACCACTTTATGTAGGGAAATACTTCCAATGTTGTCAAACAATTCAGAATTTGGGTACAACCTTCTCGGTTTAGTCTCCTCTGGAGAACACATTTGCAAAAACTGCATGTGGACAACAACCTTCAAAAAGTTGGTATCTCTTTATGCTCAAGGTGTGATTTGTGCCACCAACATAGAGTTGACCTAGACCATTTATTCCTTTCCTGCAAAACTGCTGCTTCTCTATGGATTATTATATTTCATCTCTTTGGAATTTCAATCCCTCATGTCAGTGGTATTGTAGATTCCTTACATTTTATTTTAGCAGAACAGTTCTCCAAGAAGATCCACATCCTTTTCCTTGTCACTTGTGCTGAAACTCATTACACTTTATGGAGAAGTAGGAATAAAATTAGGCATGGAATTGTTCCTTTCAATCAAAATGTTGCCATTTCAAATATTTTTCAATGACTCGAAGTGAAAATCAGTTTCACACTGAATAATTACACAACTCTATCAAAGACTTTGTAGTTCTACAAAGGCTTCATTTGTCAGGTAACTTTTCTAAACCAATGGGCACTATGAAAATTTTCTGGACTCCCCCCATTGCAGGTTAGATTAAATGCAATCTCTATGGTGCCTTGAAGGGTAACCCTGGACCAGCTGGATATGGTATTGTTTTTCGTGACCACAATAGTGGCTTGCTTGATGGATTTTATGGCTCTTGTGGTCATTCCACTTCCCTTGAAGCTGAGAAGATGGCATTAATAAAAGTAGTGGAGTTAGTTCATCAATGAAAATAGAACAATATCTGGTTTGAAAGTGATTCCTCAACTATCATGAATACTGTTAGAAAGAATAAGCCCCATATTGCCTAGAATCTTACTTTAAAGTGGATTAAATGTCTTAAAACTCTTTCCTCAATGAACTTTATAATCACATACATTTACAGTGAAGATAACGGTCTTGCTGATATACTTGCTAATCAAGGTATCTATGAAGCCTCTAGAGTGCATCTGACCACTATTACAGAGGATTTTCTCATCACTCTTAATAGAGACAAATGTAAAATTCCCTCCTTTAGACTTTTGTAATTTGTTTCCTTCAATTTAAGCTCTAATGATTTCTTTTATAAAAAACCCATACCTGAATTATAATATAATCAATCTCGTATATATCCTCAAAGACTCTAAAATATGATTTAAATGTATGAGTTGGATTTTTATCTTTGAAACTCAAAAAATGAAATTCTTTACTGAAAACCATTAATCCAATATTTTGAATAGAACTATTGTCATCATGTTTTTTTTGTAAAATGTGTAACCATTAACATCCATACTAGACCATGTAATCATATTAACACTCAGTCCCCCTACTAACCATTTAAATGTTTCTAGTGTGGATGAATCAATATTGGTTTTACCCTTAAACCAAGAAAAAAAATATATTTTTTATGTTCATTAATCAACCAATTTTTATTTATTCTCGTATATTTTACCTTAAATCCAACAATATGTGATGATATATATGGTTTAACATCACCAATTTTTTTTCAAAATATATAATGTTCACGAATAACTTCATCAAGTGGAATAAAAATTATCTTTAATCTATAAATACCTTTTTATTCACTAATAACTATCAAATTTCAACATATAGGGAGACCAAAATTCTTCAGTTTAGATAAATAATCAATATAAATCTCAATTACCTCTTTTGATATATATTTATGAATAATAGGGGTCTATGATTGATGTTAATACTTAACACATATCATCAAATTTTTCATATATATTTAAAATTGATACATATAATATAAATAAATAAGACCACATATTATTATCACACACACCAAATGAATCAAAAGATGAACCATTATATCAAAAAATGACATTGGGAAAAAAATTTATAGTTGATATAGCATGAGGAAAACATCATTATCTAATAAATATGACAAATCATGATCTATTACATTGATGAAAATTTAATTGAAAAAGTAAGAAAACATCATTATAGATTTTATGATATGTATCGACAATATCCCATGAAATGAAACTCCTAGAAACTGATACATCAATACATAATAGTCATGATATTTCATACCTATTAAATTTAAATCATTCAATGACATAGTATTTTTCACATGTGATTAAAACTAACTAGTTAATTTAATATCATGTAGGCATTGAGAAAAATATCTTCTCATGCTTTCTTAATGTGTTTTATACCATAGGAAAATAAGTTCTATTTCCTTTTATTATGGGTGCTAACTCCAAACGTATTCTCGTGGTTATTACGTATAGTCTTGTTTACAATCTATCTTTTTAATTTACATTTATGTCTAAAAATCTTCTAATTAGACTATCATGAATGTCTTTATGAACATACATTACTTCAAGGATGTATCTCAAATAAAATGGATCATTTCTTTCATGTATTTTTTTGATGACGAAAAATTCATTTCCTTCCAAATATAACCATGATGTTTTTCACCTTATTTTGTATTCTTTAGATGAAAATGGTTGTGGGGAAGAATCATACCCTTGAAAACTGTTAGATTTATTTTTTAATGTTCGATAAGGGTGATAATCCATCCACAAAAATATCTGATGTCCTATATACACTATTTTTCTTCCATTTTTCAATTGGTGAAATGATATCCTCTCTTTGTTAATTGGAGAATATTTATATCCTTAAACACTATATCCAGATAAGTTTCCATATGCTGTAAAGTTTCTTATAGTGAACATTATAATATGACAAAAAATAAAATTTTCTTTCTTGTATGTATCAAATATTATAACACCTATCTCCCATAGAAATTTGAAATCATCAATCAATGGTGATAGATAAACCTTAATATAATTTCTAGCTTGTTTCAGTCTAGAAATCATCATGCTCATCATCACATATTTACTCTTCAAACATATCTATGAGTAAAAGTTATATAAAACCAACTAAATATTCCATGAACTATGATGTATTTTGAGACTCTGATATGGTTTCATTCCATATATATATAAACCCATTCTTATGTTTCTAACTTAATTTACAAAATCAGGATATTTGTCATCAAATATTTTCAATAGCGGTGAATCAAAAATATGGGTTTTAATTATATATGAAATCATCTATATGCTATCTTATCCTATTTTTGTCATTTGAATTGGAAAAGAGATGCTTTAAATGAGGAATTATTGGAAGATACGAGATTGCTTTAGTTGGAAGTTTGGTGCCTGTTCTTAAGAATGAATCATGGTTGGATTTTTCATCCATTTTATATTGTGATGTCCCACATTTAAGAAATTATAATAAACATTCATATTATTTCTTATACAAAAAATAGTCATTAGGGAAATAATGTATCATTTTATACCCCAATACCATTGGACATAATATATTTTGGTCTTATAACTGGAATCTGGAAGATCGTTTCCTTTAAGAAGTAACTCCTTTAAAAGATCAAACAATTCAATGAAAATCTTATCACTCCAACAATTTATTTTATTCAAGTAAACTAATCATATCACTTCTAATAACACTATAAATTTAGTGCAACCTGAGAATAATGGTTTCTTAGTATCTTTATATAGTTTTACAACCATTGTTTTTTCAAAGGTTTTAACACCTACATCATGAATTATTTATTTAATATGATCTTTTGTCTAATTTGGAACATATTCATCATCATTATATCTTAATTTTTTTATTTCACCATGTCAAATATGGAAAGTATAATAATGACTAAAACCATAGAAAAGAAGATGGTCCTTGATTTCACTGTACCCCAATTTACTCATATTCAAACATTTCAAACATAGACAGAAAATTATATCATTGTTTTCAAGATTTAATCTAAAAAATTCTAAAAAACACTCAACCCCTTTCTCATATTTATCAGCGGTTCTTCATGCATTTATCCAATTACAATCCATTAATTACCTAAACAATCACAATATAATAGATGAATATATTAATACATATAAAAATTTAAACATATGTACATATATAAATAAAATTTAAACATATAATAATATATAAAAAATAATAATATAAACTCGAATAAATGTTTAATAAATAATATATATATTAACAAAAATTTAAAATTTAAAAACAAGTTATGATAAAAAAAATCAAAAGTCAATATACATTATTTTTTTATAAATTAAAAAAAATTGAAGGGAAAAAATACTTCCACAATAAACATATTATAATGATTAAAAAAATATATATACAAGAAATTATAAACACAAAAAGTTCACAACCAAAAACAAATTACATTCAAAAACATTTTATAATCCAAAAAAAATTATAACATTAAACAATTTTTTATATAAAAATTATAATTGATAATGAAATTTTGAAAAACAAATGATCAGATGAATGAAATTTATAACTAATTAATAATTAATTTGTTTTCAAAAATACAAAATAACTTTCAAAATTTTTATTTAAATAAATTTGAATTCTGTTGACTCACTCAAAGGCGATGGTAAGAGGGAGAACATTACAAGATTGAAGAGAAACATATAAGCACACATAAAAATATATAATTTAAAAAATAGTATTTTTTAACAAATAATGTATATATTTAAAAAATTCACAAATTAAACACAAGATGCACCAATTTTTTTAATCAAAAGTCATTATAACGAAAAAAATATAAATAAAAAAATGATGAAAAAGGGATTTCAACCACAAAAAAACAATAACTGATAATTTTCTTAAGAAAAATAATTATAAATATAAAAATATATAAAAAAAAAATTTAAGTGAAAAAATTTTTATGATCATAAAAAATTTATAACATTAAACAAAAAAAAATATATTTTTATAATTGATAATAAAAAACATAGAAATAAATAAATAAATGAATCCAATTTATAACTAACATATAATTAATTTATCTTTAAAAAATCAACTTAAAATTTTATGAGACTGATAATACAAAATAGATACTGAATTTTGATGAACTCACTCAAAGGAGGTGGCAACATGGTGAACACTACAAGGCTGAAGAAAAATGTTTGCAAAAATGAAATAGAAAAATGAATGAGAAAAAACCTTGAACCATGTTTTTGGGTCAGAATAATTAGAGTTTTTGTGGACTAAATTACATTAAGGATCATCAAATAAAGATTAAGGATGAAATTACACTCACATAAGCGGTAAAATTATGTTTTATGAAAAATTCAATTTTTTAACTATCACTTAGTGGTTTCACTATTCATCAAAAAATGAAAGTTTCCATAAAAATACCAAAAATTAGGCCTAAGCTATATTTGATATTATGAATTCAGAAATGATGTATATTTTATCAAATTCAAAACATATCAGTTACATTAACTAATTTAAAAATTAATTCCCGTCGTCAAAACAAATAGCGTGTTTTTAAGAGATAATAACTATCAAAAGATTGACACATGTTTATATCTGGTTTAAATGTGAAATTAAATCCAATGAGCAACATTGTATTAAATTGTAAAAATATATTCTAAATATACTTTAAAACCACTCAAATTAATAATTTATTACTATTAATTATTTTGATTAAAAAAGTTGTTTTTAATTAAAATTTAGTAATTTTCACTATTCATCAGAATATGAAAATTTATCCGAAACGTACCAAAATTTCACCCTAAGCTAATTTCGATATTCTAAATCAAAAAATGAATTCCATTTTGAAAAATAAAATTTAAAAAATTTCAAAAAGTGGTTATTACTATTCATAATGGCTAGTTTTAATATCATTTTAATAGCATATCATTGTTTAGTGAAACTCGGTATTGCGTACGACGCAAGTTATCGAGGAAGGCCGTGATTGCGTGTAATGCAAGGCAAGTCAAGGATGCGTGTTGTGCAAGCTCCTTTTGCTGGAGTGTACAACACAAGACATTAATGAAATTAAAAAGAATATTTTTCATAAAATCTCGGGGTGTTACATTCTACCCCCCTTAAAATGAATTTCTCCCTCGAAATTCGTTGGGGTTATAAATGGTTTACTACTCGAAAGTTTATTTAATAGAAACCCACATTGTAAAAAGGAATAACAAAACCAATCTTTAAAAAAAAGTATGAAACGTAACAATTACCCAAATAAACTAATCACTGGGTTTCCACATAGGTGAAAATATGGATATAGAAGAGAAATCTAACCACCATGTTCTGATGGAGAGTGGTAGAGAACATGGATATGAAAAAGCCAGCAATCACAAAGCCATAAATTTGTGACTATCTAAGGTATCATCTAATTAATCCGATATAAGAGTACTAGGACAACATTTTTGGTTTTCAAGATCATTTCCCTAAAGTTGATGAAATTGGAATTAGAAGAAATACTTTCGTGATTTTGGTACAGTGTCACCATTGGTTGTTCTTTGGACAATTTCCACTTCATCTCTTAAAGAAATGAAGTTGGATTTGTCATTCGTGAAGTGTTAGCAGATCATGTGATAGATTGATGGGTCATTCCATCTGTCTCAAACAAAAGGTTACAAAAGTTATCAAAAGTACATAAGAGGGTCATTAGGTTCCATTGAGGTTTGAGGGAAGAAGGGTTTTAAAAATTTTGATTTGAAAAAATGAGGGTTTCATATACCCATGTTTTAAAACACTTTTAACATCAGTTTTATTTTAAAACTGATTTAAAAAAGTTGTTTTATTACCTTTAATATTTTTTTATAGAAAATCGATGTTAAATTTAATTCCTAATACATTTTTTACATCGAGTTTCTTGAAAAAACATGTTAAAAGTTTCCAGCATCATATTTAATGTTGGTATTTTTCAAGAGGGTAGAATCCTTTTCTACTAGTAGTTGTCACTCATATTTTGAGATTACCTTTTTCTAAAACCATTTTAGTAAATAAATTTATATTTTATTTTAAAAATATATAATTGAATAACTTAGGTGATAAATATTTCAATTAATATTTGGTTTTTTAAAAGAAAGAAATTAAATTAGTATTTATATTTATATTTAGGAAAGAAAATTTATAAAAACATTCATTTGAAATACTATATGTTAAAAATACCAATTGATTGTCCTAGTGGATTGGGTGAAAATACCTGGGGGGGGGGGGGTGAATCAGGTGTCTCTAAATTTTAAAATTTATTTTTTGTGAAATAAACCCTTATATATGGTTAAGATATTTTAATATCAATATAAACACTCAAACTAAAATGATGAAAGAAAAAAAAAGAAAATAATGCACACAAGATTTTTTTACATGTTTCATCCTCAATGTGAGAGAATACTCTTTACTACATCCTTTTGGTAACCAGTCTATAGATTTTCTATAAGTATCATGAAAACAAAACATCGTGGGTATCAAGGTATCATCCTTCACCTATAATACATTAGTATTATACTAGTTATAGTGTTTAGAATGACACCCTTACAATTTCAGTGATTATGAAACATAACATGTTTGGGAAAGGCTTCCAGTGACTTTCCATTGCTCTATCAACAAAATTGAATCTTCCTCTTAAAGCTTTAATTGATATTAAAAAATATATTTCTCAACTATTCAAGAATAGTGGAAATAATAGATACCAGTTGTTGATGAAGTAAAGCTTCCAATTGATTCTTTCTCAAAATAATGAATACTAAATTAGATTCATTTTATAACTCTCTATAGAAAACGATATTCAGTATTAACTTGTTCTTATTCATAAAGGATCAACCTTCTCATTGAAAACACCACAAATAGATCGACACCCTCTTCTTAACCATCCCCCTTCAAGGGATCTCAATATTTTCATCACAATAACATCTTTTCTATATCTTCACCCTATTTTATATTTTTGGGTCATTTGAAAATATTTATGAAATAGAAATATATTATTTATATTTGAACTACCCCTAGAAATTTAATATTCATGAAATTTCCTATACCCCCATGACCCTTCATACTAATATTCACCTAATTATCCACATGGTTCTTCCGACATCTCTACATGAAATTTCCATAAATCCCATTTTCTTCATTCTAACATATAAAAAAATATCATTAAAACAAAATATTTACTCTCCATTTTATAATATTCAAAAATAAATATGTTTGAAAATTTGATAATATTTTAGTATTGATAATCTCTCTTGATTTTATTGATCCAGGTTTAACTAAAATCCTCATATTATTTTTCATAGCATGACACAACTCATCTTGACACAACCTTCCTCAAACTAAGATTCTAATAAGATCTTATACTTCATAGAATTGAGATCATTTTCATGTAAACTAACATGAATCAAAAACCCTTTTGTGTGTTTTTTATTATTAAACAAATGAATAACAACATAAGAATCATCCTATTTTGTTTCACATGAAACACTTTATTCTAAAGTTTTCTATATTTTCACAATGTAATATATCTTATAAGGAATAGGTATATTTTGGGAAATGAATATCCTATATTTCATAAACATATATTTTGTCCTAAAAAAATATCATATAGAGACTCTATATCTTACTAAATAAAAATTATATTACATGATTATCGTATGATACTTCCATTTATTTCAACTTTAACAAACCTTGACAAAACACCTTATGGAGATCAACATCTTATAAAAACTAGAATATCATAGGTAGTCTCAATATCTTACAAGCCTCTAATATATTACTAAAGGATCAATTTATAATATTTTTCTGGCCATTATCTAAAAAAATACTAATATCATATGAAATGTCTTTGTATGTTATGAAAAAAACATCTTATAAAATTATCATAATATATTGTACTTAGCCATTTTCCATCCTCAACAATGGAATTACAGATTCACTTAAACTGATAAAGGAACATCTATAAATATCTCAAAAACATATAAAAAAACTCCAATAACCTCTATTTAGTCTATAATGATTAAACAATTAATAAGTTTATTTAATTTCTCCAAGCATAGTTTAATGAAAATAGAATACTTCAAAAATTACATTGGGTTCTTCATTTTAAGATATCATAATGTGTAGAATAATGCCCACTACCTAAGATAGTTTTATGGTAAAATTGTTTATATCATTAAAAATTATAAATCGTATTGTAAAAAATCATATTAGAACATATGATCGATCCTGGATGTTGATTGTTAATAGATATAGTTTGAATTATCATTTATATTAGCTACCATTAATACTAAAAAATACATGTGTGAGTTTCTGGTCAAGAGTTACAATAATTTAAACCATTGATATTTACTTGTATATTTTTTATCATGTGAGTAAATGTAGGGACACTCAGGGATTACCCCTGAGGGATATATATGGGGGATGTAACAATTATGATGGGTGTGTGATCCTTTCCCAAGATTTCACTACTAATTCTATCATTCCTGATACTCATTTCCTTGTTCTTCCTTATCCACCTTGATATACTAACATATCATGGATAGATGGAAGATCCTACCCAAGTGTTAGGGGATTTAGTGAATCCATGGATACAACATGGAGGGAAGAGTCTTTTGGAAATTCCTCATCGGTCTTCATCAAGCATAAATTGAATAAAGTAGTAGGGGAACATTGGGGAAAGGTACATGTTCTTCATTATATATATATATATATATATTGTGTTTCAATGCATGGTGTTCTTGGGATTTTAGGTTTTTAATGGCTTTAAATATGTTGAAAAAGTATTTTTTGATCCTTATAAATACTTTAGTGGTATTATAGCTTCACCATTCTTCTTGAATCATGATATAATGTTTGAAAAATGAGAAAAAATATATATCGTATTATAGTTGTATTAGATATCATCAAATTTTATTCAATTTTCTATGGATGTATATAAAATATGTGATATTATAAACCATGATATAATCTGTCGTGACCCGTCCTAGTGGGGCCTGCGCCGTGACTCCCTAAGCCCGCCTCCAATAGGCCAGGGGCTGGTGACTAGCACCGGGTAGGCATATTAAAAAAATTAGAGGCATTGCCTAAGTACCTATACACACGCACACATCTCCAAGCCCACAATACTGAAATGTAAAAAAAAAAACTACTAAGAAAAAAAATGCATGCATACAACTAAACCCAACCAACAAAGTATGACATAAAGTAAAGTACTAAAAGTAAATTGGGCTAGAATACAAGCCCACCAAAATCAAGATTCTAAAAACTACATTGTCTAGCCTATAAGCACAAAAAGGTACTGGGACTGCTGCTCATAGCCGTAGGAACACCTCATCTTGTAGGGAAATCAAAAAGCTCAGTCTTGTCCTGATCTACCCCAGACTCAGTCAAAAGGTTTCTCGTCTACACAAGACATGATACGTGCGGGAAAAGCCTGTTCATGGGTGAGTATAACAATACTAAGTAGAGGACCCCAAAAAATACAAAGCAAACACAAAGTAGAGGTATAGTCAGCTCTACACAGTATATGTCAACTGAACATATAATAAGGGAACAAAATCCAGATATACTCAAAACCAAGACCCACTGTCTAGAGACAAGTTAAACAACCACATACCCCCACTAGGGATTCAGTTTGAAGATTCCACAAAGAACTCATCTGGGAGAACTCACTCAATGATTCTGATAGCTCTGATGTCATCTGCCCAAAAAGTATTGTTCATTGGTAAAATCCATGAGAGATAGATACACTCATTCTGGGAGAACACACATCTAAGTGGGGAAAGATCATGATACACATATGAGGATCACATCCAGGGACTTTGTGAATACTTCGAATCATCTGGATTCACCTGCTAGGTTGAGGATCGATGCCCTGTGGGAATAGTCACATTGATATTTGACTCTACCAAGGGTCAAGAATGGAAATAGGATCTTGCTCTGGGCATATTGGAGGGATACTTGACTCTATCTAAGAAAGTCTTGATGAAGGGATCATACTCTTATAGAAGGAAATGATATCTGACCTTTAGGTGAATGAGAAAAAGGGGCACTAACCCAAAAATTTTTTGTCCAAGATATAGTGGACAAGAAGATCAAGCCATGTACTGAAAAGTACATGGCCTGTAAAAGTGTCACACGCCGTGTCTTCTAACCCTGGGTACTACCCATGTACAACGACCAGTGTTGCAAGGTTTTTCATGTAAAATGAAATTACACGGTGTGTAGAAAGGATCACACACTGTGTCAAAGTATCTAGGGTCTGCTCCATGTATGATGTCCATGTGCCCGTACATGGCCTTAACCCATGTATGCCAACCTGTTAACCAGCACATGGGGTGACCCACGTTACTGGCCTCGCCAGGCCGTGTGGTGGAGCACACAACCGTGTACTCTACCTCGTGTTCGTGTACTTTCCAGAATACACACCGAGCTTTGGGGAAGGTCCAACACACCGTGTGACTGGGGTCACATGCCGTGTGATACTAGTCTGAAACCTGCAACCCTAGCCACCACTACCTTCCCCACATGACATGTTCTTCGGGACACACACCATGTTCTTCATAAATTCCAGAACCGCCGTTCTTCATCGTTGCAGCTCGGGGCTCCTTAGATCCTCGATCCGGCCATCCGATCATCCCAAAACTGAAGGGTTGAGGTCACTCGATCATCATAAAGCTGATTCTATTGGTTTCGGGCCTTCGATTGGACTAGGAAACATGTTCCTGTTCACCCATACAAAGAACACTATATGAATGAGAAATCCCAAACCATGTCGATTCATCTTTCGCCATTACTGTCACATCTCCTCTAGGTCGTCACGATGTCAAATCTTCAATTTGGGATAATTGTGTCACAAAACAGATGTGCAACGATCAATTTTTCATCACCCCATTAAGAATACGAAAATGGATGAGAAAAAGAAAGGGGAAAGAAATCCAAAAGAAAATCGAGGAACGAACCCCCACCTTCATTTGTCACAACATTGATCTGATCCCATTAGTAGGATAAAATAGAGCAGAATCAAAAAAATAATCTAACATAGATTAATTTCCCAAGATCAACCCAATAAAAACCCTCCCACAAAAAGGTACGAATCCGTGGACCAACCTGTTCATGGGATGATCTACATTCATCGTTAAATACAAGAATAGGGAAGAAGAATTGAAATAACAAACCCTACCTCAAATCATTAGAGAGCGCGCATTGGTGGAAGCAGGTTGGTGTTCTTCATTACCGCAACAAGTTCCCAACGTCGTTGCTCGTATGTCATCCTTCGGTTCGGCGTTTTGGTGCCGCTAGTCACCGCTCTCTGGAACCGGCTCCGTCTTCTAAGGGTCTGGCATATCAGCACTCCTTCAGCACTTTGTTTCTTGGTGAATCTGTGTCGATACCGCTCCCCAAGATCCATATATATAGGAGAGAGGGGAGGGTAGGTAACGACATGGATAATTAATGGGGGATCATTAATTTGGAACCTTCCTAATTCCCCAACGAGGTCTTTACTTAAGATCGATAGGTAAATCCATTTATTGGCTTGACACATCACTAGACCCACACCCCCTCTTGTCCATTGGAGGATAAGAAATTGAAAATAAAATAATAAAGTTATTTTATTTTATTTCTTTTAAAAAGTATCAAAACATACACTTTTCTCCAAACCTACTACTGTCAAAGTAAAGCCTCCCTTAAGCGAATCTCAGCCCTATAGATTCAATGATGCCCTCAGATTCTTCATACAATCACTGGTTCAAAAGTTAGAAAATTCTGCCTGTACGTTTAGTGAAATTACCTTAAAAAAGTTCATTAAATTATTACCATTCACCATCGACTCATGCCGGTCGAGGGTAGGCTCTTCCTAAAGGGAACACCCCCCAACAAAACCAACGATACTCTCAGATTTCTAATCCGAGTTACTATTTTGATGTTATATATTTTAACAATAAAATAATTGTTACTTAATTATTTTATTTACGACCAAAAACTAACTTCCATTATTGGCCCTCACCGACCAATGTTTGTATTTTCCTAAAGAAGAAATACCCTCGTGAGCTCAGCGGTGGTCTTAGATTTTTAATCTGACTCACCATTCAAGAGTTATATGAATTTGAAAAATAAAATAACTTTATTTAATTATTTTATTTACAGTTATGCCATTTTTGGGTTTTCTAATAGGAGGACAATGATGAGTAAACTTAAGTCGCACCTTGGGTAAAGCTGCCATCCAAAATGCAACGGTGCCCTAAAATTTCTGATCTGGGCTACCATTTTAGAGTTATTCCACTTTTTTAGGAAAATTTCTTAAGCACGCTAGTTAAAGATTAAAAAGCTTTGTCAGATCATTCTAGGAACTCTGGGCCTCAAAATCATGTGCCATTAGATTTCATGTTCTCAAAATAATTCCATATAATAAAAAAATTACACATAAATTCTGGGACATTATATTCTCCCCAACTTAGGGATTTACATCCCTGAAAGCCAAAACAAAGGCAAATCAAACAAAAGAGGGTACTAAGAACGAATTTGAGCATCTTTATCCCATGTGATCTAATGGTGGTTCTCATGCTGACAATGAATGTGAAACAGAGGTGTCGATTTCCCACAAAGGACTCGCTCCTATCAATCCTCAATCACTACTAGAACCTCCATAAATGTCACCCCATCATCGATGTCCAACTCACCGTGGTCGATGAAGTGATATGGTTCAAGCACCTATCTCCTCAGCTGGGATACGTGGAAGACATCATGCACCCTCTCCAACTGTGGTAAAACTGCCAAGTGGTACGCCACCTCGCCTATCCTTCGATGTATCAGAAATGGTCCGATAAACCATAGTGATAACTTTCCGCCTCGACCAAATATCCATAGTCCATATCAAGGAGAGACTCGCAAGAATATGTGGTCCCCCTACTGAAACTCTAAAGGCCTCTATATCTTGACAGTATAAGACTTTTGCCTACTCTGTGTAGTCTTCATCTGCTCCTGGATGATCTGCACCTTCTCAGTGGTAGCCCATGCCAGCTCTTGACCCATAAGTGCTGACTCCCCTGGGTCTGTCCAGCATAGAGGTGATCTGCAAGGTCGACCATATAGGGCATTGAATAGTTCCATACCTATGGTGGAGTGATAATTGTTGTTTTATGAGAACTCCACTAATGGAAAGTGATCCTTCCAACTATGACAAAAATCTAGGACGCATGCATGAAACATGTCCTCCAGTGTCTATATAGTCCGCTCTATCCGACCATCCGTCTGAGGATGAAAGGTGATGCTCAAACATAGACGACTCCTAAATGCCTCCTACAACCCCTACCACAACTGGGATGTGAAACGTGTGACACGGTCAAAGGAGATCATAAATGAATCCCCATGAAGCCATAAAATCTCTGGTATATAGAGGCATCCCAAGCCCTATACTGATCCCTGCTCTCAGAAAGGTTGGAAGTGGGCTGACATGGTGAGCTGGTCTACGATCTCCCAGATGGAATCATGTCCTATGGACATATGTGGGAGCCCCGTCACAAAGTCTATGGAGATCCCATCCAACTTCCACTCTAGCACCTCTAGTGGATGAGCTAAGCCTGTTGTAACCTGATGCTCGACCTTCACTTTCTGACAAGTGAGGCATCTAAAAACAAACTATGACACTACTTTCTTCATCTATGACCAACAGTGCTGACGTCAGAGGTCTTGATACATCTTCACCACACTAGGATTCACCGCTAGAGGGGACGTGTGGAACTCCTTCAACACCACCTCTCATAGTGCCACAAGTACTATGATACATCCTATAAAGAAGATGACGTGCTCCCCACCTTCAGAAAATTTATTAGGTGCCTATCCTGAGGATATATGAGCACGTCGATCCTCACAGTCAAAGGCCCAAGATGTTCCTCCTGAATTCACTGAAGAATTGGGGGAGTGACAGTCATAGAACAAAGGTAAGATGCTCTATTTTTATCCATGAAGGATATCCACAATGTGACTAGCTTCTCTGATGCCTCACTTAGCAGCTGTAGTCCAGACCTCCTACTGAGTGCGTCTGCTACCACATTCCCCTTCCTAGGAGTATATACTATCTCAAGGTCATAGTCCTGGATTAACTCTATCCATCATCATTGTCTCAGCTCTTTAAATTTCTGCTGACACTTATCCATCCACAAGAAAGGCTTATTATTCTTCATCAATGCTAATAAGGGTGCCGCTACCCTGGAGAGGTCAAGTACAAATCTCTTGTAGTACCCAGCCAAATCAGAAGTCCCTCTCCTTTAGGGAGGTAACCATGGAAACATATTTTGAAAAGATGTCCCCACACTCTTCCAATCCTTTTGGGAACTGAAAACTAAAAACTCCTACTGCCACGAGGGTAAGGTAGGCCAAATCAATAGTGATCGGCTACACCCTACTTGGTATGAGTTTTTCCTATGCTGCCTGGGTTTCCTTTTTCACCGATTAAGGAAAACCCATTGTAGATAAACCACAACCTTTTTTCCTAATACATTCAATCTATGTATGAACTGTGGATGTCTAGTACATACCCAAAATAACATCTTAAGGCTTCAACGCTGCCACTAAGTGGTCTAACCAAAACTCTCACCTCAAGGGTTAGATCACACCGTCGATATAAGTGTGATTTTCATGTCTCCTCCCAATGGTATCTACAGGCTTGAGGGTCAAGTCAACTGTTTAATCAGAAACTCTTGGTCTTGAACAGGATTCATGGAAATAAGTAATGATTGGTAACTATGTCTATTAAAACGGCAGCTAGTAGTAGACACAAACCATACCTTGAATCATTATTGGGGCCCTTGGGTCACACTCCTTGACGACATGTAGCTACTTCCTTCCCCATTCCTCCAGCTCCCTGAGCCTGGAGGGGACCATATTGGGGTGGTGGTTGTAACATGTTGAAATGTATACCACCTAATGGTGCTCTCCTAGCTCAACTTCCATGTCCACCACCTGGAGGGTATGTTTACTTCACTATCTCCCTCTGCCTCAGTGGTCCATCCACCACTTCCCTGTCAGCAGCTCTATGGGTCAGGCATTCCATAGAGAGATGTCCCCTACCGTTGCATGAGTAACACCTCTCTCCCTAGGCTGACTGGATCTAGAATAAGATCCCTAGACTATTGATACCCTATCATGGGTCCTCCTATGATGTCTCCCACATCCCAATCCATGTGCTTGATGTCAGATCCCTGCATCCTAGGTCTCCGCACCTATCTTCCTACTTCTAACTACCGTTGGCTGTCTCTGCTCCGACCAGAATCTCTCGATCACCAAGGCTCATTAGAGCACTCCAACATAATTCTAAATTCATATAGGCACAAAACTAGCTCAGATGTCTCTTCGTAAACCTCACTCAAAGGTCCGATCTTTGAAGTACTGATCCCTGACCATATCCATCGAGTACCTGGCGAGGTTGGTGAACCTATATGAATAGTTAGCTACCTTAAAACTACCCTATTAGAGATGAAGAAGCTCCTGGATGCAAACTGATCTCAGCATAACTGGAGAGAACTCCTCCCCAAAGAGTTACTCAAACTCCATCCATGACAGTGTCTCCTCATCGTGAGTCTATGTGGTGAGAATCAACCACCGTCCTGCCAAACCCTAAAGATGGATCGCTCCTAGGATCACCATCTGGTCAGCCGGTGTCCTCACTAGATAGAAACTCTGGTCACCACCTCATGCCAGTCCTCGACCACCTGAATTTTGGACTCACCTCAGAACCTGAGAGGTCTCTGTCTCTGGAACTCCTGGAGCGCGCTTAGCCTACTCCCCTCATCGATCGGTACTGTAGGTACCACAGGCTGCTCCACTGGTGGTGGTATAACATGTGCACCACCTGGAGGAAACACCTAGGGAACTAGTCCCTGTATTGAAGCCTCATCACTAAGGGGGTCATCCTCACGATCGCGCTGCTAAATCCTAGCGGGTATGCGTCGCGAAGGCATCTTGTAAGGAAAAAGGATGTACTATGGTCAATGAGTATATATGGATAGTTGACACAGAGGACATGGAAAACACAACCCATTCTAATATG
The DNA here is from genome assembly GCA_963277665.1 of Viscum album. Taxonomy (NCBI): domain Eukaryota; kingdom Viridiplantae; phylum Streptophyta; class Magnoliopsida; order Santalales; family Viscaceae; genus Viscum; species Viscum album. Next base: position 1,998,210,234 of record OY728136.1, read on the forward strand.
ATGCATGCAACATTTTATTATTTCCCTGAAACTAGTGTTTTCATGTACTGAGTCGAAAAGTAGGTTATCAGAGTCCTGGTGTATGGATATGTTAGCTGCCCGAACCAACACTGGAGTCTCTGTCCTGAAAGCTGAGCTCAAAACACTTAACACTGTTTCCCCAACCCAAACTCACAGACTCTTGGTCCTAAGGTAGAACCAACCACCTCTGATACCACATTGTCACGACCCATCCCAGTGGGTCCCGCACTCCAACTACCCAAGCCCGCCTCCAATAGGCCAGGGGCTGGTGACTAGCACTGAGTAGGCATATTACTAACATAGGAGGCATTGCCTATGTACCTATACACATGCACACATATCCAAGCCCACAATGCTGAAATTTAAAAAACTACTAAGGAACAAAATGCATGCATACAACTAATCCCAACCAATAGAGTACAATGGAAAGTAAAGCACTGAAAGTAAATTGGTCCAGAATACAAGCCCATAAAAAACAGGAGTATGAAAACAACAAAGTCCAGATTGTAAGCACAAAGAGGTATTGGGATAGATGCTCATAGCTGTAGGAACACCTCGTCCTGTAGGGAACTCAGAAAAGCTCAGTCCTATCCTAATCCACCCTGGACTCTGTCAAATGGATGGTCGTCTGTACATGACACGACCCATGCGAGCAAAGCCCGTGCATGGGTGAGTATAACAATACACTGTAGAGGACCCAGAAAACCACAAAGAAAACGAAAAGGAAAGGTACAGTCAACTCTACATAGTATATTTCTATTGAACATATAATAGGGGAACACAATCTAGATATACTCAAAACCTTGACCACAGTCTTGAGACAAGTCACACAACCGCATACCCCTACTAGGGATTCAGTTCAAAGATTCCATGAAGCACTCTTCTGAGAGAACTCACTCCGTGAGTCTGATGTCATCTGTCTGAAAAGTACTGTTCATTGGGAAAATCCATGAGAGATAGATACACTCATTCTTGGAGAACACACTCTTGAGTGGGGAAAGATCTTGATACACAGATGGGGATCATTTCTAGGGCCTTGGTGTATACCACAACTCATCTGGATTCACCTACTAGATAGAGGATCGATGCCCTTTGGGAATATTAAGGTCGATACCTGAATCTACCTATGGTCAAGAATGGATGGAGGATATCGCTCTGGGGCTATCAAAGGGATACCTGACTCTATTTCAGAATGTCATGCTAAAGGGATCATACTCTTGTAGAAGGAAACAATACCTAACCTTCCGGGGAACGAGAAAAAGGGTCACTAAACCAAACGAAAGTTGTCCAAGATATGATGCACAAGATGATCAAGACATGTAATGAAAAGTACATGGCATGTAGAAGTGTCACCCACTGTGTCTTCTGACCCCGGCCCGTGTACAATGCTTCGTGTCGCAAGGTTTGTCATGTAAAATGAAACTACACGGTGTGTAGAAAGGATCACACGTCTTGTCAAAGTATCTAGGTTCCACTCCATGTACGTTGGTCGTGTGCCCGCACACGGCTTTAACCCATGTACACCAACCCGTGTAACTGGCACACAGGGTGACCTGTGTTTCTGGCCTTGCTAGGAAGTGTGGTGGAGTACAAAGTTGTGTACTCCACCTCATGTCTATGTATCCTCTGGATACATGCTGAGTCCTGCGTAGTCCCTTCTCCCATGCCGCGTAGGGTCTACATGTTGTGTTTTGAAGTCGTGTAGTCCATCCTGTGTCTGTGTACTTCCCAAAATATGCACCGAGATTCGACGAAGGTCCAACACACTGTGTGACTGGGGTCACACGTTGTGTGATACCTATATGACACATGAAGCCCTAGACGCTGCCGCCACTGGTACCACATGGCGTGTTCTTTGGGATACAAACCGTGTTCTTTGGAAAATTCAGAACCGATGTTCTTCATCTCCACGCCTTGAGGCTCCTTCGATCCTCAATCTGACTATCTGATTGCTATGAAACTGAAGGACTGAGGTCGGCCGACCATCATGAAGCCGATTCCATCAGTTTCGGGCATCAAATTGGCCCTAAAAATGAATTCCAATTCACCTGCACGAAGAACGATCGAAGAATGAGAAATCCCAAACCGTATCAATTCGACTGCCTCCATCGCCATCACAACTCCTCTAGGTCGTCACGATGTCAGATCTCCAATTTGGGATTGTTGCATCGAAAAATGGATGCGCAACGATCTGTTGTTCATCGCCCCATGAAGAACACTAAGAATGCACGAGAAAAATAAAGGGGAAGGAAATCCAAAATCAAATTGAGGAATGAAACTGCACCATCATTCATCACAACATTGATCCGCTCTTACTAGTAGGATCAACCGAAGAAGAATCAAAACAGTAATCTAACATGGATTAATTTCCCAAGATCAAACCAATAAAAACCCTCCTGCAAAAATGTACGAATCTGAGGATCAACCAATTCATGGATTAATCCACGTTCCTCATTAAATATAAGAACGTGGAAGAAGAATTGAAATAAGAACCCCTACCTCAAATCGTTTCATAGCGCGTGTTGGTGGAAGTGGGTCGGTGTTATTCATTCTCGCAATAGGTTCCCAGCGTCGCCACTCGTACGTCGTCCTTTGGTTCGGGATTTTAGTGTAGCTCATAACCGCTCGTCAGAACCGGCTCTGTCTTCTAAGGGTCTCGTGTCTCGGCACTCCTTCAGCACTTCGTTGCTTAGTGAAGTTGTGTCAATACACCTCCCCAAACTCTATATATATAGGAGAGAGGGGAGGGTAATTAATGATGTAGAGAATTAATGGGGGATCATTAATTAAGAACCATCCTAATTCCCCAATGAGGTCGTTACTTAAGATTGGAAGGTCAAACCATTTATTTTCTTGACACATCGATGTCCCCACACCCTACTTGTCCATTGGAGGATAAGAATTGAAAAAAAAATAATAATGTTAATTTATTTTATTTCTTTTAAAAAGTATCAAAACATAACTTTTTCTCCAAACCTATTACGGTCAAAGTAAAGACTCCCTTAAGTGAATCTCGACGCGGAATATTCAATGGTTCCCTCAAAATTTTAATCCAATCACTGGTTCAAAAGATAGAAAACACCACCCCCATGTTTACTGAATGCACCATAAAAAAGTTCATTAAATTATTACCGTTCACCCTAGACCCGCGCCGGCCGAGGTTAGGTTTTGCCTAAAGGGAACATACCCCAACGAACCCAACGTTAATCTCAGGTTTTTAATATGAGTTACCATTTATAAGTTATGGATTTTAACAATAAAATAATTGTTACTTAATTATTTTATTTACGGAAAAAAACTAACTTCCACTATTGGCCCATGTCGGCCAATGTTAGTATCTACCTAAAGAAATCATACCCCCAAGAGCTCAGCAGTGGTCTCAGATTTTCGATCTAACTCACCATTCATGATTTATATGCATTTGAAAATTAAAATAACATTAATTATTTTATTTACGGTTATTCCATTTTTGGGTTTTCTCACAGGACGCCTACGTCGACTAAACTTAAGTCGCACCTAGGGTAAAGCCGCCATCCTGAATGCAATGGTGCCCTTATATTTTTGATCTGAGCATCCATTTAAGAGTTATTAATTTTTTTAGGAAAACTACTCATGCGCGCTAATTAAATTTTAACAAAACATCAACGGATCATTCCAGGAACTCTGGGCCTAGGAATCACACACCGTCAGATTTCACTGTCTCGAAATAATTCCATATAATTTAAAAAAATTATACGTAAATTCTGAGACATTACATAATCGTTCTATATTATTTAGGATATCATAGGTGGTGATATAGTTTAATTTTTTTTGGCTTTAAATATATTGTAAAATATAAAATTGGGGGTCATAGTAGTAGATAATGAAAAATCATTTTTGAAAAACATATCATCATATCGTAATTGCAATATGATGCATATCATAAATCATGATTCCCAGAACCCAAAGGATCTGTTGTAGCTAATCATTATCTATCATAAAATATGATAGATAATGATGCAAGATTAACCTTATGATATAATGGTTATCATAATATATAATATACTTGATTTTTTTTATTCTTCAATAAAATAATTATGAATTTAATGAAACAATTTATAAATTTTTTATAAATAATAGAGAAGCATATTTTGGTAAATTTATTTAATTTATAAAGTGTTTATAAGATAATTTATTTTAAAATTGTATAATTAATTATTGAATGTTTATAAAACACATATTCATAAATTATCCGTAATATTTAATATTAATATCAAATACCATTTGAAACTATATAAAAAGGATTGTAATTTGGATATAAATGGTTTATATAGAAATTATAATGTGATTTATAATGTGTTTATAAACTAAAAATAAAGTCTAAATATAAATGAGTTTATATTTAAAATTGTGAAATGTTCATAATTATTAGTTCAATTTTTTCAAATTAAAAGCACCTTATTTTAAAAATTATTAAATCATATCAAATAGAATTTTGATAATTGATATGATCAAGGTTTAAATAATATAATTTTTTTGATATTTAGATTATGTAAATTTTTTACACAATAGACCTGGTGTATAAAATGTTTACATTTAATTTAGTCACATATTTTTATGTAGAGTGATATATAAAGGATAATATGAATGATTTATATTAGGATTAAATATAAAGTATTCATGTATATTTTAATTTTATAATTTCTATTATGCGTGTCTACATTTTAATGTGTTTATAATTAGTTTATTTATGAATTATTCATAAATAGTTTATCTCAAGATTAAATGTATGAATTATTCATTTATTTATATTTTTACTAATTTTATTTATGGATATAATTATTATATTATGAATGGATGTATGCTTTAGTTTAAACTATTAAACTGATTCTATAAATTTTCAGACATGTATATAAGGAGTTACATGCTAGGTATAAAAAATAATTTATTTTATTTCTACCTTAAATTTTCTTGTATTAGGTTACGAGCTTGAATTTAAAGCTTGATTGTAGTTTATACATATTAGGTGTTATAATTGTGATGGAATTTTGGTCTCTCTTGAACAAAGTAGCCATGGGTAGAGAGAATTTGGGTAGACTACTCACTAGTTTGGAGGCTTATTCCTTTTCTAGAAAAGTGGGGGTTGGATATCGATCAATATAAGTTCCAATTATGGGGATTTTTAATTTAATATGATTATAAGAATTTACATTAAAGGGTTTCATATACCTTTTACAAGAGATACATTTGGATATGTATGGATATAGTATGATTTTAATTTAGGTTAGTAACTAAAGATATCCTTTTTTTACATATTTACCATCAATATGGTTTGAATATATTGATTAGGTAGAAAGAATAGGATTCCAAACTAAATCATTATAATAATGAATACACGTAAAGTGGATACATGAGGTAAGTTAGTGACATTAAATCACCTTAAAAATATGAAGTGGTGGATTCCTTCCAAAGAAAACACTTTTCAATACCTCAATAATCCAACTGGGTAGGATATTTCAAAGTAGGGTGCCCTTGGATTATCTTATATAATACAAAAAAGGAAATAAGTGGCCCTAATGGGATAAGATGACCATTTTTATCATTTTATTGGGGTTAAAATTATCTGAGAGGCCCTAATAGGATTATGTTAGTAGGGGAATAATGTTCAGTAAATCCATATAATGGATTAAGGTAAATAGTTTGCTACTAAACATTACTAGAGTCATATCTGATATGGTTGATATTATTTTCCACCAATATATCTAAGTGACAAGAGAAATTATAGAGTGACAATAATATTAGTGAAATAAGCATGAAAAAATACCAATGTATATAATGAAACTTAAAATGGGTTATAATTTTAGTGGGAACACATTTTAAAAAGTTCTTATTTAAATAATATAAAACTTGATAATCATATCCCAAAACATTATTTTGTAAATAAATGGAATCATCATCATCTAAAATTAATTTTAAGATAAATATTTGAAAAGGATAATCTAAATGGTATAATATTCATAGATTTATATAAAAATCTATGAGTAGTTCTCAGGTAGGAATAAAAATTTTATACATTAGAAAAAATAATTCACAAAGAAAAACAATAAAAAAATAAAATCAAGAGGATAATATTTTTCATTATAATCATAAGTGATATTATCTTGATGTATCTGAATTGGTGCTTGAATGCATATAATCAAACTATAGAATAAAAATGAAACAATGTATTCTTATGGGATGATTAAGAACACAAGAAATTTATATTATGAAAAAGAAAGACATGAAAGATAAGAAATTTATAAATCAAATTTTAGTGTAATATGATTGAAGGTACTTCAATCTCAGCTCATGTACTAAATATGATTGGGTATGTTAAGGACAAAAAGAGACTGGGGTTATATATTGATCAAAAATTATATACTTATTTCATTCTGTTATATTTTAAAAAAAAATTATCAGTTCATTTTTAATTAAAATATGAATGAAATTAGGAAATGTATATTCGAGCTAATAAATATGTTGAGAATAGCTAAACAAGGCCTACGTGGTTAATTATTGAGTGCTTTATTGATATTACAAGGGTTAAAATTTTAAATAAAAAGAATAAAATATCTATTGGAAAGTAAAACAGTGGGTCTTATAAAAATAATTAAAAGTATTTGAAACCAAAGGGTGGAGTCAAGAAGAAAAGAGAATGTCTCCATTATGGAAATTCTGATCAATATAGAAAGAATTATATAGAATATCTAAAGGTTTGAAAGAAAAAAAATAGAGAGTCCACATTAGGTATGATTTTATGGAAATAAATTATTAAATTTTGAAAAGGGTATATGATACTAACAATTTGTATTACAAGTGTTGTAAATATATAAGAGTTAAAATTTTACAAAGAGTTGATGAATACTTCTTGAAGTATGATTTCATGTAATGAATCAAGGACTTGGATGTAGTGTATATTTCAAATATTAGATGAATTTGAAATAAATAACATATACTTTGGATCTCATTTATTTCTCTCATATGATTATAGTTAATTTTAGACAATATTTTTTATGAGTAAATGATATGATCATTTTTAACACACATGTCTTGTGATTCATCAGATTCTGTAACATACTTGATAAGAAGTTAAGGATAAAAATTATTTATCTAGGATAAAATATTTTATCTAGATATTTGTTAAAATATGAGGAATGTAATACCACTACCCATCAGTGGATTATTTTAAATAATAAAGCTATATTTTAGTAATATTTCTCGAAACAAATAGAAAAATCATATTCGATATGGGTGTTAATAATTATTTTAATAAATGTTCCCATTAAAGGAATTGTGTTTTATTTAATAAAAAATGGATTTTTTGTATCTTATAATTATATTGCCCCAATAATATAGTCCCTAATATGTTAGTGGGTGTAACACCCAAAATTTGTTTTAAAAGGGGAACATCATGTTCAATAGTGTATACAAAACACAACACCAAGCCTTAAGCAAATTGTGATATACTATAAAAATATTATTATGAAATAGATATTGAATTAGAGGGTATGAATATGAGAAAAAATATTATTAAATAAATGTATAATTATATTACTAAATATAAAATTATTTATTAATTCTTAGTAAATAAGTCTATAATTTTTATTTAATCCATTTATGCTTCAAAATTCATTTTCATCAAAAAATGGTTCGATTGCATTTTTTGTGTATAAATAATAATTAATTTATGAAACATTTTGAAATTTTATTTTATAAAATGAAAATAATTTTTGAAATTATAATATAGAAAATTTACTTATTGTGAAATTTTAGAATTTTTTCTAAATGATTGATTTTTCAATGAATATTAAAAAAATACCATTTTTTTTAAATATTTTCATTTATTTTCATTAAATAAAGAAATTTTAAAGGACCATTATATTTTGGATTTTTGTCTTAATGTCATATGTGGTTCATTTGATTTTTAATAATATAATTTATTCTATATAAATCATTAATACTCATAATTTTGATATATGTTAATTTTTTTGGTTAAAATACATTTATCTGAAAATTATTTTTCATTACGTTGTACAAATTTTTATTAAGACTGATTTATAACACATATAGATATTGAATATTTAGAAATGGATACCATATTTTTAATTATTAGTTTCAAATTTGGTGAATATATCCCTTTTATTTTTTAGCATTATGAATAGTAATCATGACAAAATTTATTAACTCGGTAAAGTGTAAATCGGGTTAACCCAAGTTTTAACTAAATGTTAAGGTCACTATTTTTCATATTAATTCTTATTTAATGAAGTTAATTTGACCCTTATTACCTTATTCTAAATAATTAACCATTTAAGGTAAACCTTTCCTTGAGACGAACCTATATTACATTTAAAGCAAAGAAAAGTACAAAATGTTACTCTCTTACATTTAAACATCTCTTATGTGTTCACATAGGGAAAAATAAGTTTTCAATGGATATTAATGGTTATTTTGAGAATAATGAAATTATTTTCATTATGTTAATTTATTTATATTTTTTTAGAAATTATATAATTACCTTAAATTCTTACGCAACACCGACATAATATTTATTCAATTAATAGAAAAAAATAAATTATTATTAAAATATTAAAACTAATATAATTAATGTGAGTTATAGTGTTACATGAATTTTATAGATTAATATAACACATTTGTGATTTTTTAAATTATTTTATTCAAATTTCCTACATGTATTTGTATCTTTAAATCCAAATTAAATAAATAGTTCCAAAAATGATTTTAATGATATTCTATATTTTTTTTGTTAAATTTTTTAAAAATAATTAAAATATTTAATGTGGAAAAGGATGATAACATATGGAATAAAATATCATCCATTTTCCATTTAAAATCCAATTTTCACCTTATAAGTAAAATTATAACCTGTGAAGAGTGAAAAATATGTTACTACATTTACAGTTAAAGTAGGCTAACTATGGGGTTAAACAAAAAGATAATGTTTAAAACACCACTTAAACCTAGAAAATTTGTGTTTATTGATGGTATTTAAACCAAATAAAACCTTATATTCGAATATCAGGACACATGGAAGAATGATTCTAGAAAATTACTTTTTAATATTTTAATCTTCTAATAAATTCCAAGAGTGCCCCTCCACTCACTTATAAATGGGCGCCCATCCTTTCTCTTATTTACACCACTTTGAGATTTATATCTTAAAAAAATACCAAATTATATTATAAACATCCTTATAAAAATTATATTTGTTCTATTATTCTCAAAAGACTAACCCTGCGATTATTAAGAGGATATCCAAAGGAGTTTTTTAAAGAAGAGTTAATAGCCTGAATCGATCACTTAATTTTTACTTCTTATTTTAACTCCAAAATATTTGTGGTATTTTTAAAAAAAATATAAAATTAAGTATTTAAAATATAATTAAATTTTATTATGATTATTAAACCACCATTATTAACCCCTTTTACCATAAAATGGGAAGTGGAAGTATCACTTGTGCGTATGTACGACTTACCGTCTCCATCTAGCCATACAATTTATTTTTCATCACCATAATTTATGGATGATTATTATGATTGGTTTTAACTTTTATAGATGATATTAATTAAAGAATTAATATTATAAAATTACAATATTATATCTACCTTCTTACCTTCTAATCCATTGGAAAATGATAATATCACTCGTGCATACGTGTGGAATACCACCTCTATGAAGTGATGTGATTCATTTTTTCATTTATATTTTGGATGGATGGTAATAATGATGAATTATATTAATATATATGATTAATATTATATAATAAATATTATTTAAATTTGAATCATTATTTACCTTTCTTTTATTTCATCCATCAAAATGTGAAAATAGCGCTTATGCATATATACAACCTATCGTCTCCATGAAAGGTGAAACTCATTTTTATATATCTAAATTTTATGGATGAAACTATATATATAATTAATATATATAATGTTTATATCATGATTAAAATGTATTAGATTATGAAAATATGATAAATGAACAAGGAACAAAACTACCGAATAGAAATTATTATAAAAAGACAAAATAGTTAACACTAAGAAATGAATATTTTTAATACGGGGTTATTAATAAAAGGTTGTTTAAATGTTATAAAAGAATCATATATGATATTTTAAGTATATAAATTTTTATATTATATTATTATAAAAAATTTATTTTTTTATGCAGGAGTATAGGTCACTTTTAAGGAAAGTGTAACTTGAGGTAATAGATTTTCATCTCACTTTTATTTCTGTGAGACACATTCCATATTCACTACTTGTATGTTTTACGTGATATATATACTGACCATGTATGTATCTTATGATACATATTATGAAAATTATTGGATATAAATATTTATATAGTGTTCATTATTTTATGATACTTATGATTAAAAAGTTACCAAATATGTAAGGGTATTATGTTACCATCTCATTGTTTATTAGGATTGTTTATGATTGTTTTTACAATAATTATATTTTATGATCTACCTCACAATAATATAATGAATTTTAGTATAATGTTATTATTTAGGGTGAGTACATATTTTGTTTTTATTTTTATCTCTTTAAGTACTCAAGAGACTAAAATAACAATTTTAAGGAAAATCGACTTTATTTCTCTCTCCAGTCAAAAAACCATTTTCTTATATGTCCATGTTTTAACTTAAATGTTTTAATATTATTCTATGACTTTTCAAAGAAAATTTTACCCATGTTTTAATTTTAGAAAATGGTTTAAAATGAATCTCCTTGGATTTTTATGAATGAGGTACTTTTTTGACTTTTTACTTAAAATGTGAAAGGAATCATTGTTTTAACATACATGACATCAAAAAAATTCCCTCCATCATAACCATTAAATTATTTGAAGGTTACTTTAAAAAATTTCATCTTTATTTTAAAAGAAAGTTTTTCTTTTAGTATTTGGAAATTTTTTAGATTTTTAATAAGTGATTTTAAAGTGATAAGGATATTTTCCTCATGAAATGACCCAAGTGATATTTTAAAATAATTTTCCATATAAGACGTCATCATTTTATTTTTCCTAATATTTAATAGGTATATGATCCCATGATACCATACAAATTATTTCTATAAATTTTTTTTATTATTTTCAAAATATGTTTATGAATCCCATTCATTTTCTATAAATTATGCTATAATTAATAAATTAGATGTTTATGAAACATGTTTATTTTCTATAGGTTATGCTATGATTAATTTTTTATAAAAACCATTTCTTTCTTATAGGTTATGATATAATGAATATTTTATTATCTTCTGAAAGACATATGTATTATTTCTATTATGTTATTGGTGGGACCATAATTATATAAACATTTAATACATTGGGTAATAATGAATATCACCTGAGATAAATAGGATTAGAATGGGGAGAGAATTCAGTTCAGTAAGGGACTTTATCCAGTATGATAGTTTTAAGAGTGAACATTGACTGCTAAGATGAAATGGGGAGTGAACCAAATCAAATATGATATTCATGGAATTTCTCATTGACTACTCAGGAAATGATTTTTTTGCTTATGATTATTCCATAAATCTATTTACTATGTCAATGTTATGCTATCATGGATTATGTTAATTTATTCCTTTTTTTACTCATGTGTTATAAAGTTCCAAGATTTATTCCATGAATCATGATTATGATATATGATATTCAAGTTATAGTTTTCAAATGTTATGCTCATATTTTCTTACCTTTATGATCATTTTATGTTTAATTAATCATTAATATCTCACTTATTTACCCTTAATAAGCATCTAAGATAACCCTTTATTATGTTTCCTTTACCTAGGTCATAAATAAAGGTATTAAGTATGATATGTATAAGAAGGGTTATAGTTATAAAGAACATAGTTGGAGATGATGTAGTTCACTTAAGAACCAATTGTTTATGTATCCAAGTTTCCAATAAAACTAGACCTATATGATTTTGGTAGAGATCATAATGTTATGTATTTGATATTCATAAAATAATATGTAACATCTGTGTATGAAAATTATGAGTCAATATAGTTGGTATTAGAGAAAAGGCATGAATCTAATCCTTAGTAACTACCACATGTGAACAATTGAAAAAGCATGAATCTCTACTAAAAGGCTTCATGAGGAATGAGATGCCATTGGGGATGGTGGTAAGAGTCCCACCCAAGAGGTGTAGCTACCCATAGAGTGATCTGATTGGTATTAATTATAGACCACTGGTTATAAGTCCAGACAGTTATAGTTAGGATCAGAGCAAGGTTTAGTGAACCTTTGGAGATTAGGATTAAAAAACTTTAATGACTACCCTTCGGATAATCCTATGTATATGAGAAGGTCCTATATTATGGAAAATAAAGGAGTATGGTGTTTCTAGAAAAATAATCTCTATCTAGGTAATATAAGTGGATGTGTTTTTGGAATAGATGAATCTAGGGATAATAACACCCAAAATATTGGCTTAAGTATATATCGACCATCATTTTGGGGAATGGTGAGTGTGTCTTTACTGTGCACCTTGTTTGACACTCCCAAGGGATATTCTTGGTTTAATTCACATTTTATTTAAGAACCATCATGAAGGATTTGAATAGGTGATGATTGTGAATGATCTAGGTTAAAACTAAGGTATTGAATATTGAAAATAAGGATTATTAATTTAGGTATCCTATAAATTATTTTTCATGAATATGTGGTTTCCCACTATGATTATTATTTCTCACACAATGTTTTTTTGTATTAGTTAATTGATGGAACATAAAGGAATCATATTAACGATGAATGCGATAGATAATTATACTAATTTCTCTTGAACATAGAAGTGAAATGGGATCTAGAATATGAAACCTTGTGATTATTCTAATTCATATATCTTGTTATAAAATAAAGAATCTCAACATGGGTGAGTTTCCTGAAACAACGAATTAAAGAAAAATAGAGTTTCATTAAACCATAGTGCAATACCCCAAGATTATGTGAAATAGATTTTTTCAAATAAATTTAATATTTTTGATAGTTTTTACAAGAAAAATAGTGTTTATCTTATATTGCACACAACACTGAGTTTATCCTCCATTTCATGCAACACAGAGTTTTAAAAAAACATAACATATTATAAAAATATTATTATTTAATATGATAATTATCACCTAGCCATTGGAATGGTGGGTATAAAAAGGATTAAATAAATTATAAAAATAAATGGTTTAAACATGTATATAAAATTAATTTTTTAGTGATCAATTAATTAAAAATGAAAATAAAAACTATTTTAATATAAAGGAAATATTTTTCTGAAAAATTATTTTTATGCAAACAAACACATTTTACATAAATAAAATAAAAATTACTATTTTTTGTGAATTATTTTAATTAAATTTTTATATTATATATTTTATAAAATTTTTAACATTCAACTTATTTTTTTATAGATAAGATATAATAATAAATCCAATTTTACACTTAAAAAAATATTAAAAAAAAAAGATTTTTTGTCACATTTTTTGAATTATATTAAAACTAAAATTTGAAGCTTTTAGAAAATTTATTTACATAAATAAAGTTAAATTTTCAAATAATATTGTTAAAATTATCATAGGGTGAGTTTTTGATAATTCTCAGAGAAGATATGTTTTTGATGAATATTGAAAAATATTAGTTTTTATTAATAATTTTATATTATTTTAAAGATTTTAAAAACATAATTTTTTTAATATGGATTTAAAATAAAAATTAGTTAAATTATATATCTATTAATCCAATTTAGGTCGTTTTAATCATTTTTATATTTTTTTTTCTATAATGTTTTTTAAAATTTTGAACATTTTCTCTTTGAAAACTCGCTTTTCTCGTCGCGTTTGGATGATTAATTTTAAATTAAAATTCTCCAGTTATGTGAGTGGAATTTGTAAAAATGGATTCCATTTTTGGAATCATAATAATTTATATTATCTAATAATTTAAAATAATTTGTTTACCATAATGAAAAGTAAAAACCAATAAAAATTATTTATTGTATTTAAGGTAAAAATAGGTTTAATGACTGTTAAAATAATAATATATGGGTTAAAAATGACCCAAAAAATCTTAAAAATCTATTTTATGGACATATATATACCTTATAATTTCTATTTTAGATAATTAAATATTTTGGAGCCTTTTAGAATGTGAAAAACATGGGAGCACTTTTTTTTCAAAAATTACAACTGTGCTACTCACCTCACTTATAATAGGATACTCCCTCTCCTCCCCACTTAAAACTTTAAAAACCCCTTGGTTAAAAAAATACATGACCAAATATTTCTTAAATTCTATACTATCCTCATAGAATAATAATTTTTTTTCATAAATAAAACCTAATAAGCCTTTTGGTGCAAAATAAAAGAAATTTCTCGAAGAAGAGGTAATGTACATAATCGAGCATTTTATTCTATTTCTTCCTCAACCTCCATAAAATAATATTAAATCTTGAATATATTATAACATAAGTATCTTACATATACTTTATTTTGTTATATTAACATAATAACCTAAACCCTTATCCTCTTCCATCAAATGGGTCATGAAATCATAATTCGTGTGTATGACGGACTACCACCTTATGAATCGATGTTATTTTTTTCTATCACCACCTCTCATGGATGGATATAATTATAGAGTTAGTATTTATATATTATATTTATGATATTATTATACTTCTTGAATCATGATATAACATCATTCGTGTGTACGACGGACTACCGCCTCACGAGGCGCTGTGATTCAATCACGCATTACCTGGAAGGTAATAATTTTTTTTAATGAAAATATGTGATATATATTAAATAAAAATTATTCTTTAATGGTAATATATTATTTATATTTAACTCTATTAACCTGTATAGAAAATGGAAACAATGTTCATGGGTACGTATGACCTACCATCTCCATGAACTATGTATTTCATTCATTACCTCTAACATTTATGTATTACTAGAAAAACATATATAATAAAATTATTTGATATTTATATCATGGTTATAATTATGGATAAGGCGGACCGTGATCAATTTAAGAGGACTAAAAATCATAAATCAAAACATACATGAAAAACAAAACTGTTATTACCTGAAACATGATTTTAATAAAGAATTTTTAATAAACATGTAATAAAAGGTCATAAGTAAACCATATAATGTATGATATATATAATTATATTTCTTTAATATATGTATAATAAAGTTATATCTATTTTACAGGAGGTTTTAATGTGTATAAATGATGTCAATACTTACGGTAAGGGATTTCCATCTGAATTTTATTCTCTATAAGGCACATGGCATATTCACTATGTGTTTCTTTTATGCGGTGTATATACATACCATGAATTTATTTTATGACTATTACCCTAATAATTATGTTGATTTATATATATCCATTATAGGATCTATATTTTTTTGGATTATAAGTTTCAAAAGTTACCAAAGTGGTAAGATATTTTAATCTCAATTTTCTTTCCTTGAGACATATGTTATATTATGAAACTATTTAGTTTATGAGGTGTATTCACAACACCAGTGACATACAATATCATGAATTTATTTATTATCTTTGTATTTTAAGTTTCATTTCATTTTATTCCTTTATGGTTCTTAAAATTCAAAGTTACCAAAGTGGTAAATGTTTTATGTAACAATCTCATCATTTATGAGGATTGTTTTTATCATGTTTTTGATGATAAAATATTATGATCCATCTCTTAAGAAGCTCATGAATTTTCTTATCCTCATTTTAAGTCATGTAATGTCCCAGAAATTTCGTATAAATATTTTTTTAATTATATGAAATTATTTTGAGACCATGAAATCTGACGGAGCGCGATTCTGAGGACCAGAGTGCTTAGAATGATCTGTCGAAGTTTTGTTAAGATTTAATTAACGCGCGTAAGAAGTTTTCCTAAAAAATAAGAATAAATTTTAAATGGTTACTCAGATAAAAAATTTGAGGGCAATATTGTGCTTAGGATAACATTTTTATCCTAGGTGCGACTTATGTTTAGTCGACGCGAGCCTCCTTTGAGAAAACACGAAAATGGAATAATAGTAAATAAAATAATATAAAAAAATTATTTTATTTTTAAAATTCATATAACACATGAATGGAAACATAGATTAAAAATCTGAGACAACTTCTTAACTCGTGAGGGTATGCTCTCTTTAGGCAGATACTAACATTGGTCGGTGCGGGCCACCAGTGAAAGTTAGTTTTTGACTGTAAATAAATTAATTATATGACAACTATTTTATTTTAAAATCCATAACGTTTAAACGGTAACTCATATTAGAAATCCAAGAGTACCATTGGGTTTGTTGGGGCATGTTTCACTTAGGTAGAGCCTAACCTCGACCGGCGTGGGTCGAGGGTGACTGTTAATAATTTTCCAAACTTTTTTTCGAGTACGTTCAGTAAATGCGTGAGTGGAGTTTTCTAACTTTTGAACCGTTGCTCGGATTAAAAATATGAGGGCACATTTGAATCTGCAATGCCAAGATTCACCTAAGGTAGGCATAAATTCGACCACAGTAGGTCAGGTGAAAAAGTTATTTTTGTGTACTTTTCAAAGATTAATAAAATAATATATTTTTTTATTTTATTTTCCTTCTTTCCTCCAACAGGACAAACGGCGTTGGCGGGACCGGTGATGTGTCAAGAAAATAAATGGATTGAATATTCTTTTCCGGTAACTAGACCATTGGGAATTTTGGAGGTTCATTAATTAAATGAACCTCATTAATTCCCTGAGCGTTGCACACTCCTCTTATCCTATTTATATGGAGCTCGATGAGGGGTGTTGGAATGACTTCACCAAGTGATGAAGCCTGGGAAATGTACCGTGATGCCAACCACTCGGAGGATGAGACTGGTTTCAATGAGCAATGATGAGCACCACCGAGTCATGAACCAACGACAATGATGAATGAGGTTGTGTTGACTATCATCAGCGGACATCTCTTCCAGGTAGGGGGTTATTTTCGTTTGTGCATTTTTGATTCCCTCTTCCCCATTCTTGGAATTATAAGAAGAACACGGGTCAACCGACTAACGAGTTGACCCATGATTTATTCATCTTTGCATGAGGTTATTTCGAAGAATCTTGTGCTGTTATTCTTGTGTTCAATACAACTGTTGATTGAACTCCCTTAATATCCTCCATATTTTGAGCTAATGCAAAGGGTTTGAACCTAACGAACCCGGCCCAAACCCTATGATATCTTTCCTTCCTTGCGCCACCTCAGAAGACTGCGATTACGTCGACACATGCTACAAGAGGAGGGTCGCGGCTTGTTAGCTGTGGTGAATAGAGGAGGCTGCCGACATGACGGTCGGCCGCAGGAAGGAAGGAGGTGCAACCGCGACGTCGCTAACGTATGGAACCCGCAACTAAAGCCACAGTGGAGGCCGAACCCACCTTCGGAGAGTTCCGCAGTGACCGAGTGGTGCCCACATGACACCACCACATCACCAACCGAACGAACTCCAGGCTGTTCAGGAATCTGGGTGACCGGGGGGTTACACCGCTGCATTAGAACGAACCAGACCGCTGCCCTCAAGTCGGGCCGCCGCCCTCACACCAGGCCTCCGCCATCGCACCGGGCTGCCGCCCTCACACCGGGTCACCGCCCTTGGACCCGGCCCCCACCCTCGGAGCGGTTCCCCACCCTTGGAATGGGTCCTCACCCCCCGGACCGAGCCGCCACCCTAGCGGACCGCCGCCCCACATAGGCCGGGTCGCCCCCTTGCGGGCCTCCCTATTCTGGTCGGGCCACCCCCCTTACGGGCTGGGCCGCCCTTGCGGGCCACTCCTCTTGCAGGACGCCCCTCTTGCGGGCTGGACCAGACATCAGCCCAGTGGGCTGAGTTCCCCCTAGCCCAGCCTAGACCGAGTCGGGCCGGGTCGGTCTGACCGGGTAGGACCGGACCCAAGCCCAACCGGACCCTGGAACACTTAAAGGGGATATCTTGAGAACCAGACATCTATGTGATGAATAGTCTACAAAATTGGGATCCTTGGATCAAGAAGGTCCTTTTAGTATACTCCACTTTAGATTTAGAGAATTTTGGAGTACGAACGGGTTGGATCGAACTTGAATCCAACCGGGCCCTCAGAGCTAAAATGCTTATAACTCACATACCGAGTGTCTGATTGACGTTTTGTATGTCACCTTGGAACCCTTACTATATGGAGGTCCTTTTGGTTACTTTTTTGTGGAGCTTAGTGGTGGTCGAGGTATGAATGATATCTCGAGGGGAAGATTCTACAGAACTCGAGCGCACCGGGTGCGAGGAAACCTATGGCAGGCTGCAACATGAAGAACGAACATCGATCATATTTGGGTCATCATCTATTTTTCTTATGTGGGTCAGTACTCAGTGATCCTATGTGTGTCAACGCATACCGATATTGTGTGGGTCATATTCTATGTGGGCCAGCAGGTGTTAGTTAACTATCGATCATGTGTGGGTCAGTGGGGATTAGTAACCTATCGATCCTCTGTGGGTTAGCAGAAGTGCTTCTTAACAGACTAAGATGATGTAGTTTACGACTAATCATATGTACTCTTGTACTTAAGTTATACTTTATTGTGAGTTGAGTCTTTTACCTGTGTGGTACTGCAATCTTTTGTGGTGTTACTTGTGTGGTACTTCTATCTTCTTGGTGTTACCTTTGTGGTATTTCTACATTCATGGTGTTACCTATGTGGTATTTCTACCTTTGTGGTATTTTCTTCGTGGTGTTATGTGTGTGGTACTTCTATCTTCGTGGTGTTACCTATGTGGTACTTCTATCTTCATGGTGTTACCTGAGTGGTACTTCCGCCTTTGTGGTATTGTCTTCATAGTGTTACCAGCGTGGTACTTCTATCTTTGTGGTGTTACCTCTGTAGTAATTATACCTTCGTGGAGTTTGCTTTGTGGTGTTATCTTCATGGTGTTACCTGTGTGGTACTTCTTCCTTCGTGGTGTTACCTATGTGGTGTCCTTCCCTCATGTATGAGATGAGTATATCTTGGTAACTTAGGTATATGTATGGGCATATACTTAAGTGGAGTTGATGTCTTTATTATTGGTTTTTCCTTTGTGGAACTCTAGGATACCTACAAGGGTCTTGGGGTCCCTACTGAGTATTGTTATACTCACCACTACACGGGCTTCACCCACACCTTGTTATATCTGGTTCATATGACGTACAATGTTTATTGAGGCTGAGGGAGCTAGGACTGGATGGTGCACAGAGGTGGACCATTCGGTGTGACGTGACACGGAAGAGACTGACAGACGTGGAGTGTTGAGGAGGCGATCTGTACCTACCCTTTAGGTAAGAACCTCAGAGGACGACCCAATAGTTGTTTTCATTTTTCTTTCAATTTTATTTTACTTCCAGTCATACTTGTACTTTTATAGTTGGGCTTGTATTCCATCCCCTTTTTAGTTTTAGAACTCTTTTACTACAACAGTTTACTTTGTGGTTGCATCTTATTGTGTTCTAGTCTGTGGGGTTACTTCCTGTTGTGTTCTTGGACTGTGTGTATGTACAGGTTAAAAAGGAAATGCCTTCCCATTTAAGGGGAATAACTTTCTGGTGCTAGTCATCATCCCCTAGCCTATGGAAGGTGAGCTTGGGGTAGTCATGACACGAGCCCCAAGGGACGGGTCCTGACAAAGTGGTATCACAAGAGTTTGGTTCAACCGAATAACTAGGACTCCGATATTTTCTGTGAAGCAATAGTGTTAAGTGTTATGAGTGTGGTTTTCAGTTCATGGAGTCTAGTGTTGGTGTGGCGGCTGATGTATCCATACACCAGGAACCTGAAATTTTATTCCCAACTCAGTGCACGAAAACAATGATTGTGTGTGTTTTCGAAAAGTTTTTCTTTTGATTTTTTGGATTCAACTCACCAGGTATAACTTAATGACCATGGCGCACCTGTTCTTTATCAGGATGCCACCATAAATACAGCCACCCAGGTTTCCTGAGAGAGTATACGATGAAGGCCCACCGAACGATGATGTTCCAGTGCAGGGCCCTCTTACTGCATTGGCACCTTCGGGTGGTGTACCAGTAGCACCACCACCCGTTGGGAAACAATTACAACTGGAGGTACCGGTAGAGGAAACATTTAGGCTTAGTGCATTACGTGAGCTTTAGCATCAGATACCCCTAAGGTTTTGAGGCGAGCCCGACTCACAGGCGGCTAAGGAATTTCTTAAGAAGGTGGCTGAGAGTTCTCTAGAGCTTCTACAGCTTAGACAGGATGACATGTTGGTAGCTGAGTAATCATCGAGGCATATCGACCATTACTAGTACTTGATGAATATGATACGATCAGTGCTTTGAGGCTTAGACTTCTGAGCATGGTGTGTTTAAAGATGTCCGAGCCAACACTATTCCTCTATGCATTCCTACCCATGGTAGGGAACTAGAGATAACCTTTGCGGTTGAATGTTCTTTGGTTGAGCGGATATAGCCAGTGAATGTTAGTAGTGGGAGAACAAAAAATTAGCACCAGTCTCAAAGACTTGGGTGTTTAAAAAATGTTTTGGGAAGAAGAAGTGTTGGGGACCGATGAATTTGCAGGGATGTAGATGTAGAAGCAGAGCTAGGAGAGTAGCATGAGGTGGTTTACATTTTGACATGTTACAACTACCCCCTTTGTGATCTCCACTAGGCTTAGAGAGCTAAAGGACATGGGAATGGAGTAGCTACATACGGTCAAGGAGTGTGAACCAAGGGCTCTAGGAATGATTCGATGAATGGTTTGTGTCTATTACTAGCAACCATATTAATAGACATTGGTACCAATAATTCCTTCCTTCGACGAATCTCATCTAAAACCTAGAGCTTCCAGTTAAGCCGTTGACTTGACCCACACGTCTGGAGATACCTTTGGGAGGATACTCGATAACCACACTTACATTGATAGTGTGACCTGACCCTTGAGGTGAGAGTTTTGGGTGGAAAATCTTGGTGGTAGCGTCGAGGCCTTATGACGTTAGTTTCGGTATGGACTGGACATCCACAGTTCATACTCAGATTGACTGTATTAGGAAAAAATTTTGTGGTTTACCTATAATGTTGGAATGAGATTTTCTTTTTTCGGCAAAGAAGGAAACCCAGATAGCTCAGGATAAACTCATACATAAGAGTGTGCAGCCGATCACTCTTGAGTCGGCCAACCTTACCCTTGTGGTAGTGGGAGTTTTGGGTTTTTAGTTCCCAACAGTGTTGGAACTGTGTGAGGATATATTTTTAAAATATGTTTTTAGGTTTACCTCCATTAAGGGAGAGGCACTTCAGCTTTGTCTAGGTACTACCAGAGTTTGGAACCATATTTTTTAGGGTAGTGTCACCCTTTTCATCTTTGACGAAGAAGGGGGAGCCTTTTCTATTGAAAAAGCAGTGCCAACATAACTTTTAATAGCTGAGATAGTGACGATGGATAGAGTTCCCCCAAGAATATGACCTTGAGATATTCTTTACTCTTAGGAAGGGGAATGAAGTAGCAGATGCACTCAAAAGGAGGTCTGGTCTACAGCTGCTGAGTGAGGTGTTAGAGCATCTAACTGCGTTGCAGATATTTTTTTTTGATAGAGATAGAGAAACATACCTACAGTATATGACTGTCTCTCCCACACTTCTTTAGAAAGTTTGGGAGGCACAACTTGGGACACTGACTATGATGCTCGACGTGCTCAGATATCCAAAGGACAGACACCTGATGGATTTTATTGAAGGTGGGGAGCACGTCATCCTCTTCAGAGAATGTACCATGGTACCAGTGGCGCTATGGGGGGAAGTGTTGAGGTAGTTCCTTATGTCCCCTTTAAAGGTACATCTTGGAGTGGCGAAGACGTACCAAGACTTCCAACGTCAGTACTGATGGATAGGGATGAAGAAAGCAATGGCAGAGTTTGTATCATGATGTCTCACTTGTCAGTAAGTGAAGATTGCAAAGAGCTGGCAGAAGTCTTATGACGACAAGATACGGATACCTTTGGAGTTCTAGGAAGGGGGACCACGTTTTCTTATGAGTCTCCCCTCAATGGGTACTACAGATATTTGGCCAAGGTGGAAAGTTATCACCGAGGATTATCATACCATTTCTGATATTCGAAGGATTGGTGAGGTGGCCTACCTCTTGGAACCACCACCACGGTTGGAGTGGGTGAACAACATCTTCCACGTATCCCAGCTGAGGAGATACATGCACGAACCTTCTCAAGTCATCGACCATGGAGAGGTGGACTTAGATGATGGGGAAACTTTTACAGAGGATCCATTAGAGATTGAGGATCGACAGGAGCGGGTCCTTCATGGGCGGTCGACACCTCTGGTGTGAATTCCCTGGAAGCATGGGAACCTGCAAGAGAGCACATCTGAGCGGGAGGCTCAGGTCCATGCTCAGTAACACCATTTATTACATTAGTCTATGTTGTGGCTTTCAGGGATGTAAAACCCTAATATGAGGAGAATTTCATGTCATGATAATTCTGTATAAATATTTTTTTTAATTATATGGAATTATTTCAAGACCGTGAAATCTGACGGTACACGATTCCGAGGACTGGAGTGCCCAGAATGATCCTTCAATGTTTTGTTAAGCTTTAATTATTGCACGCAAGAAATTTTACTAAAAAAGTAAAATTATTCTTAAAAAGTTACTCAGATCAGAAATTTGAGGGCACCATTGCGCTCAAGATAGTGGGTTTCTCCTTGGCATGACTTATGTTTAGTTGGCACGGGCCTCCTATGAGAAAACCAAAAAATGGAATAACCATAAATAAAATAATTAAATAAAATTATTTTATTTTTCAAATGCATATAACACACGAATGGTAACTCAGGTTTAAAATCTGATACCACCAATTAACTCTTGAGGGTATTCTTTCTTTAGGAAGATACTAAAATTGGCCAGCGCAGGACACTAGTGAAAGTTAGTTTTTGACTATAAATAAAATAATTAAGTGAAAACTATTTTATTGTAAAATCCATAACTTTTAAACGGTAACTTGAATTGGAAATCTGAGAGTACCGTTGGGTTCTTTGGGGTTTGTTTCACTGAGGAAAACCTAACCTCAATCGGTGCGGGTTGAGGGTGACTATTAATAATTTTCTAATCTTTTTTCGAGTACGTTTAGTAAACGCATGAGCATCGTTTTCTAACTTTTGAACCATTGCTTTGATTAAAAATTCGAGGGCAGTGTTGAATCCACAACACCGAGATTCTCTTAAAGGATGCATAACTTCGACCATAGTAGGTCAGGTTAAAAAGTTATTTTTGTGGACTTTTGAAAGATTAATAAAATAACATGTTTTGTTATTTTATTTTCCTTCTTCCTCCAACATGACGAATGATGCTGGCAGGACTGGCGACGTGCCAAGACAATAAATGTCTTGACTCTTCCTTTCCTGTAACTGCACCATTGGTAATTTGGGAGGCTCATTAATTAAATGAACCTCATTAATTCCCCGAGTGTTGCACACTCCACCTCTCCTATTTATATGGAGCTCGGGGAGTGTTGTTGGTACAGCTTCACCAAGAGATGAAGCCTGAGAAAAGTACTACGATGCCAAACACCTGGAGGACGTGACTGGTTCCAACGAGCAGTGAAGAGCGCCACTGAGTCATGATGCAACGAAAACGTTGAAGGAAGTTCCGTCGACCATCATTAGTGGGAATCTCTTCCAGGTAGGGGGTTATTTTTGTTTGTGTGTTTTTGATTCCGTCTTCTCCATTCTTGAAATTATACGAAGAACACAGTTCAACCGACGAATGGGTTGACCTGTGATTTATTCGTCTTTGTGGGAGGTTATTGCATGGAATCTTGTGGGTTTAATCTTGTGTTCAATACAACTATTTATTGAACTCCCTTAATATCCTCTATATTGTGAGATAACGCAGAGGGTGCGGGCCTAACGAAACCGCCCCGAACCCTCCGCTATCTTTCCTTCCTTGCGCCACCTCGGAACACTACGAGCATGTTGATGCACACCACAAGAGGAGGGCCGCAACTTGTCATCCGCGACGAATGGAGGAGGCCTCCGGAACGATGGCCGATTGTGGGAAGGAAGGTTGTGCGACCACCACACCGTTGACGAATAGAAGCTGCGACCGAAGCCGCGACGGAGGCCGAACCCGCCTCCAGTGGGTTCCTGAAAGACTGAGCGACACCAACACGACTCCATCGCTTCTCCAACCGAATGGCCTCCATGCTGTTCGGGAATTCAGGTCACCATGGGGTTACACCCCCTCTGTCAAACTGAACAGGGTCGTCTTCCTCGAGTCGGTCCGCCGCCCTCGCACTGAGCCACCGCCCTCAGAGTGGGCCGCCGCCCTCGGAGGGGGCCCCCGCCTTCGAAGCGGGCCACCTCCCTCAGAGCGGGCCACCGCCCTCGGGGTGGGTCACCGCCTTCGGAGCTGGCCACCACCTCGGAGCGGGCCGCCGCCCTCGAAGCGAGCCTCCACCCTCGGAGTGGGTTGCCGCCCTCAGATCCAGCTGCCTCCCTCAGAGCGGGCCACTTCCCTCAGACGGGATGTTGCCCATGTGGGCCGCTGCCCCAGTAGGCCGCCGCCCCGGACTGAGCCACCGCGCTAGCAGACCGCCACCCCCCATGGGTCGGGCCTCCCCCTTGCGGGCCACCCTTGCGGGTCACCCCCCTTATGATCCTCCCTTGAGGGCTGACACTCTTGACCAATGGAATAGAAATCGGCCTAGCTGGCCGAGTCCTCCCTAGCCCAGCTCAGATCGCGTCTGGCCAGGTCGGACTGAACCCAGGCCCAACCGGACCCAGGAACACTTAAAGCGGTATATCTTGAGAATCGGACATCTGTTTGACGAACAATCTATAGTATAGGGATCCCGGGATCGAGAAGGTCCTTTTGGTATACTCCACTTTAGATTTGGATAATTTTGGAGTACTGCCGGGTTGGATCGAACCAGAATCCAACTGGGCCCTCAGATCTACAATGGTTATAAATCACAAACTGAGCGTCCGATTAATGCGCCGTCTGTCACGTTGGAACCCTTACGACATGGTAGTACTTTTGGTTATTACTTTGTGAAGCTTAGTGGAGGTAGAGGTATGACTAATATCTCGAGGGGAAGATTCTACGAAACTCGAGCGCACAAGTGTGAGGAAACCTGTGGCAGGCTGCAACGTGAAGAAAGAACATCAATCCTATGTGGGTCAACATCTATTGATCATGTGTGGGTTGGATTCTGTGTGGGTCAGCACTCAATGATCCTGTGTGGGTCAGCGCATATTGATCCTTTATGGGTCAGATCATATGTGGGTCAGTATGGTTTAGTTACCTATCAATCCTCTGTGGGTCAGCGGGGGTTAGATTTCTATCGATCCTATGTAGGTAAGCAACAATGTTTCTTAACAGACTAAGATGATGTAGTATATGCATAATCATCTATACTTCTATACATAAGTTATACCTAATTGTGAGATGAGTCTTTTACCTGTGTGGTTCTTCAATATTTGTGGTGTTACCTGTGTGCTACTTCTATCTTCGCGGTGTTACCAGTGTGGTACTTT
The DNA here is from genome assembly GCA_963277665.1 of Viscum album. NCBI lineage: Eukaryota > Viridiplantae > Streptophyta > Magnoliopsida > Santalales > Viscaceae > Viscum > Viscum album. Next base: position 1,998,235,870 of record OY728136.1, read on the forward strand.
AACCTTCGTGGTGTTACCTGTGTGGTACTTCAAGCTTCCTGGTGTTACATGTGTGGTACTTCTACCTTTATGGTATCATCTTCGGGGTGTTACCTATGTGGTACTTCTATCTTCGTGGCATTACCTATGTGGTACTTATATTTTCATGGAGTTACCTATGTGGTAATTCTGCCTTTGTGGTATTGTCTTCGTGGTGTTACCTTTATGGTACTTCTATCTTTGTATTGTTACATGTGTAGTACTTCTACCTTCATGGAGTTACCTTCAGGGTGTTATATTCATGGTGTTACCTGTGTGGCACTTCTACCTTCCTGGTGTTACCTATGTGGTGTCCTTCCCTCATGTATGAGATGAGTATATCTTGATAACTTAGGAATATATTTGTGCATATACCTAAGTGGAGTTGATGCCTTGCTTATTTGTTTTTTTCCTTTGTGGAACTCTAGGAGACCTATGAGGTTATTGAAGTCCCTACTGAGTGTTGTTATACCCATAAGTGCATGGGATTCTCCCACACACTCTTGTGTCTGGTGAAGACGACGTACAATGTTGATCGAGGCTGAGGGAGCTAGGACTGGACGATTTATGGAGGTGGACCATTCGGCATGACCTGACGTGGAGGAGAATGATAGACGTGGAGTGCTGAGGATGCGATCTGTAGCTACCCTTAATGTAAGAATCTCAGAGGAAGATCGAATAGTTTTTTTCCTTTTTATTTCAGTTGTATTTTACTTCAATTCGTACTTGTACTTTTACAGTTGGGCTTGTATTCTGGACCCTTTTTTACTTTAAAAACTCTTTTACTACAATAGTTTACTTTTTGGTTGCATCTTATTGGGTTCTAGTCTATGTTGATGCTTCTTGTTGTGTTCTTGGATTGTGTGTCTGTATAGGTTAAGAAGGCAATGCCTTCCTGTTTAAGGGACACACCTTTCTAGTGCTATTCTCTAGCCCCTAGCCTATAAAAGGCGAGCTTGGGGTAGTCACGAAACGGGCCCCAAGGGACGGATCGTGACAAGTCATGTGAATTAATTTTACATTCATTTTCAAATATTTATATACTCGAGAGTTTATAAGAATATTTTTATTAAATATCCTTTTATTTCTCTCTTTGGTCAAAAAACGTTTTTCTTACAAAACCATTTTTTATAAAAATGATTTCAAAAATATTTTTAATGTTATTAAAATTTTTTAACAAATAAATTTTTACCAATATTATACTGGTTAAAAAATGTTTTTAAATGAATCTTTTGGTCATTTTCTAAATAATGCATATTTGTATTTTACCTAAAATGTGAAATGAATATTTATTTAAATGTTTGAGATATGAATAGAATTTACTACCATCATGAAAATTATTCAGTTTGTATATCCCTTTATAACTTTTCATGGACATTTTAAAATAAAAGGATTTTGAAAGTGCTTTATTTTTATTTATTATTTCAAATTGGAAATTATTTACACTCAATAATGGGTTTTAATTATTTTTAAATCTTACTTTATAAGTATTAAAGGTAATTTTCAAAGGAAAAAATTTTAAAAATATTTTATGTTTCGAAATGTTTTTTGTATCCAAATGGAAATTTTACTAAATAAAAATTTTAAATTATTTGTAAATTTTTATTTTATACCCTTTTAATGTTATTTTTAATTGAAAGGATTTTGATAATGTTTTATGTTTTGAAAAGTGTTTTTCAAATAGAAAATTTTATTTTCCTCAAAAAAATTTTAAATTATTTTTAGGTATTCCTTTATAAATTTTCATGGTTTTTTTTCAAAGTAAGATATTTTTAAAAAAAATTTTGTTTTAAAAAGTATTTTCAATGTGGAAAGGATATTTCCATTAATAAATATTTTAAATAAATTTTAAAGATTTATTTATAAGTTTTAAAGTTTATATTCAAAGAAAAGGAATTTAAAAATCTTTTATTTATTTTGAGTTTTAAGAAGTGATTTTAAAAGTAAATTTTGTCCATCAATAAATGTTCCAAGTATATTTTTAAAATAATTTTCCATATCAGAAAACATACATTGATATTACGTTTTTCTCGACTGGGGATAGAATTCAAGGATACCATTATTATTCTTTACATAAATGGTTTATGTTTTTGATGATAGTATTTTTATGAAAACCATTTATCTTCCACAAGTTATACCATGAAGAAATTAGGATTAAACCTGATTCTTTTTCTACAATTTACACTATAATGTAATGATGGAAATATTATGAAACTTGTTTCTTTTATAAAGGTTATTATATAATGAAATGATTTTAAAACCCATTTCATTTCATGGGTTATGATATGATGAATGTTTTATGATCTTGTGGTACACATAAAGATAGTTTTTATTATGACATCGATGAGACCAATATCTCCCTACAATGCATTGGGTAAATATTTATATCTCATGAGACAGATAGAAATACAACATGAAGTGAACAAAGTTCAGTTAGGGAATTTTTCCACTATGATGGTCTTGGGAGTGATATTTGAACACCATGATGGTTTAGGTATTGTACCCATTCTGATATAATATCCTTGGTAGTGATCCTTTACTACTATTGGAATGATTTTCTATGATTATGTGATTTCCAAAATTCTATGTATTTTTCCAAAGTTTTTCTCTTATGGCCCATGTTATTTTATTTTCTTATGATTAATGTCTTATTAAATACCAATATTTATTTCATGACTCAATATTATGATATTTTATATAAATGTTGTGATTTTCAAATGTTATTTTCAAATTCTAATACCCTTATGCTAATGTTGGGTTTTTTTATTTCCCTTATTTACCATTACTAAGCATCTGAGATCACCCTTTCTTATATTTTTTCCCCAGATCATAAATAAATGTTTTAAGTAGGGTATGTTTGTGAAGAGTACTAAAAATTAATATCTTTGTGGGATTAGATGAAGATATTTCATGAAATAATAATATTGTGTACCTATTCACCAAAGACACTAAGTTATTAGGGAACTGAGGAGTGTGTTTATTTAATGAAATGAATATTCATCTAAAAATATGTAATATCTATATATGAAAATAATAGGTTGATATACATGGGAAAAAGAAGATTACTATTCCTAAATTTCTAGAATGTCATAGTAATCACTCATTCGAATGTATAAAAGGAATAGGAATATGTTTTATGTGTGGAAAAGAAGGAATAAAGAAAGTAATTATTGAATAAAAATGATGTGTTTTATGGAGTGATATTATGTTCATCTTAAGGTACTATTTTTAGTTCAATGTATTATATGTGGGGAACATTGGGATTAACAAAGTAAATTTCCTAATCCAATGGTTAACTCCTAGTCCAAGGAAGGGCCTATGCTATGCCAACTATTGAAGTAAAATTATTGAAGTTTTTTTATTGGGACTACAAAATTATATTATATAAATTATATTCTAGTTATAAAATGCATAAAACATATAATGATGTTTTGGATAATGTTGTTCTTAAATTATTTTTAAGAATATATATTTAATGGTACTAATGACATAATTTTATAGTGATATCATAGGGAAAACACACATGATTGAGGGAATCATAACACTTAATACATGATATATATTAAGATAATAATGTTTAGTTGAGATAAATATTTTATTAATAAAGTAAATGGGATAGTATTGAAGGCCTTAGAATAGATTACTAATTTGATGAAAAAGTGGTTTATGTTATCTTGGATGGAGTTTAAAATATTTTTAGATTTATGGAATATATTTGATAATCTATGATTTTATTTAAAGAATGCGGAAAGAGTTAATTTTTGGTACCATGTATGTTTTCATTAAGGTTTTATGGTAATCCATGTTATTAACATGTTTTAAGAGACTATATGATCAAGGTATTAAAATATTTTTCATGTGTTATTTAAGGATAAATTATGTTTTTAGGGGATTAATGTTATGTGGATTTTTAAAATTTAGTGAAATTATTTCTAATAATTTTTTTTAATTTTTTTCAAACATATTTTCGAATAATTTTAAGGATAACTAATTATAGAATAGTTTGAGATGAACTATGGGTACTTTTTTGAGGTTAAAATTTGATTTATAATATTATATAAACTATGATAATAATTTTGGTTTTGGTAAATATCATGGGATAGGATAAATGACTTATCATTATTTTATGGATCTTATGATCCATTAAAAGGTAATTTTTTTCTTCACACATGAACAATTCATATTAGAGTAAGTGATGAAGTGGAAATTATTTAAAGCACAACCAAATAATAAAATTGTTCTTATTATAGGTAAATAAATCATGTAATTATATATTATTAACATCTCAAGATGTTTTAAAAGAGGTACATTATGTTAAATATGGTATATGACACACAACACAAAGCCTTAAGTAAATTAAGATATATTATAAAAATATTATTATAACCTAGACATTTAATTGGAGGGTATGAATATGAGTAAAAAAATTATTAAATAAATTTATAATGGTCTTAATAAATAGAAAATTATTTTTTAGTAATTAGTAAATAAGCATATAATTTTTATTGAAGTCATTTTGTCCTTCAAAATGCATTTTCTCCAAAAAATGGTTTTATTGCATTTTGTGTTTGTAAATAGTAATTAATTTATGAAAATTTTAAAAATTTTATTATTAAAATGAATATCAATTTTTAAATCATCATATCAAAATCAACTTAAGGTAAAATTTCATTTTTTTTTGAAATGAGTGATTTTATAGAGAATATAAAAGATAAAAAATTTTTAAATACTATCATTTATCTTAATTAAATTAAGTAATTTAAAAGTAAAATATTATTTAATTAGTTGGTATTAATTTTCCATGTGATACATTTGATATATAGTAATATAATTTATTTTATTTAAATGGACAATATTCTTGATTTTGAGATAAGTTAATTTTTATGCTTAGAAGGCATTTTTTGAAAACTGTTTTTCATTGTGTTTTACACATTTATATTAAAATTTATTTATTCCATTGAAATAGATTTAATACTTATAAATTAATATCATAATTTGAATCTAGAGTTTTCAATTTGGTAAATATGCACCTTTTATTTTTAGGCATTATGAATAGTGACCATGATAAAATATATCACATTGGTAAAGGGTAAACCAGGTTAACCAAGGTTAAAACTAAATTTTAAGGTCACTATTTTTAATAAAATTATTATTTTATGAATTTAATTTTACTCTTATCACATTATTCCAAATAATTAATTATTTAAGAGACACTAGTCCATGAAAATGACCTATATAATATTTAGAGCAAAAAAATAAAAAATGTCACTCTCTTACTTTAAAATACCTCTTACGTGTCCCCATAGGTAAAAAAGAAAGTTGTAAGAAAATATTAATGGTAATTATTTATAAAAAATAAAATTATTTTCATGATGTTCATTTATTTATAATTTTTATAAATTATATAATTACATTAAATTCTTATGCAACACCCATACAACATTTCATAAATTAATAGAAAAATAAAATAAATAATTTTTAAAATATATAAAGTAATATAATTTGAGTTATTTGTAGGGATACATGAATTTCATATAAAAATATAAAATATTAGTGATTTATTAAATTATCGTATTAAAATTACATCATTGTCTAGGCATCATTGAAGTTAAATTAAATGAATAATGTCAAAAAATACATCAATGATATTCCATGAAGACAATATATTATTAAATTACATAAAAATCATAAAATATTTAAATAGGAAAAATTTGATAATATATGGTGAAAATTTTCATCCCTTGTCCTTTCATTTTCAACTTATAAGTAAAATTATACCCCTTTAAGAGTGAAAAAGACGTTACTGTGGTTAATGTTAAAATAGTTTAACTAAGGGATTAAACCAAAAGACAATGTTTGAAACACCACATAAACCTATAAAAGTTTTATTGGTTAATGTTATTTAAAAATAATACTACATTATCTTTGAATATATATCTATTTGGATGAATTTTTAAGAGTCTTTTTTTATATTTAATATTTCAAAAATTCTGAGAGTGCCCCTCCCCTCACTTATAAAAGGACACCTCTCCTTTCTGTTAGTTACACCACATTGAGCCTTATATATCAACAAATATCTACCCAATTTTCATATAATTATATTTATACAAATTATATAGGTTATTTTCTTCCCAAAATATCAATCCTAGGATCCCTAATGGGATATCCAAAGGAGTTATTTCAAAGAAGCGGTAATCCCCTTAATCGATTAATTTTTTTACTTATTCATTTACCTCATATAAATATATGATATTTATCATAAGAAAATAAATTATGTATCCTATATATAAATAAATATTATTTTGGTTATTAAACCAACATTATACACCACCTATCTAATCAAATGGGTAGTGAAAGTATTGCTTGTGCGTACGTACGACTTACCATCTCCACAGAGTGATACAATAAAATTTTCAGCACCATATTTTATGGATTGGTATTATTATTGTTTTAATGTTTATATATGATATTTATGAAATAATTATTTTTTAATTATAATATCATATCTACCTTATTACATTATAATCCATTGGAAAATGATAATGTCACTCATGTGTACGTGTGAACTATCGCCTTCACGAAGTGATGCGATTAGATTTTTCATTTATGTTTTACAAGGATGGTTATAAGGATATATTATATATGATAGCTATGATATAATAATGATTTTATAAATGATATTTTTTTATTTATATTTCTTTCATTCCATTCATTGAAAAGTGAAAAGAGGTTCCTGTGTACATATGTCCTATGGTCTCCATGAACAGTAAAATTTATTTTTCTATATCTGAATCAAAATATAATTATATAATGAATATATGTGATATTTATATACTGAATTAAATTATATAGATAATGTAACCATGATAAATGTTCAAGGACTAGAACTATCGAATCAAAATTCTTATGAAAAAATGAAACAATTAACACACTAAAATGCTAATTTTAATAAGAAGTTATTAATAAATGGGTTTTGAATTGTTATATAGGGGTAATATATGATATTATAAGTATGAAAATGAATCTATTGAATAATAATAATAAATTTTTATTTATTATATTGGAGGATAAATCACTTTCAAAGAAAGTAGAACTTGAGGTAAGTGATTTTTGTATGACTTTTATTTCTATGAGACACATGCCATATTCATATCTTTTATATTTTATGTTCTATATATAATTCCCATGGATTCATTTTTTTAACTTCTCATTAAAATTATATGATATAAATATCATTATAATATTATTTCTTTAATAGGGAATATGATTCAAAAGTTACCAAAGCAGTAGGGTTTTAATGATACAATCTCATTATTTATCGGGGTTGTTTATGATTATGTTACAAATAATAAAATTTTATTATATAATTATCTCGAATATAATTTATTTTTATTTTTATATGATTATTTTTGGTTAATACAGGTTTTAATTCCATTTTCCTCTCTTTATTTACTTAATATATTGAAATAAATTTTTAATGGAAAATTGACTTTATTTATCTCTTTGGTCGAAAAACCTTTTTCTTCTATGTCTATTTTTTAACTTAAATGTTTTAAATAATGTTTTACTATTATTATATTATTTTTTAATTTCATTTTTACCCATTTTTTATTTTTTTAAAAATGGTTTAAAATTAATCTTCTTATTTTTATAAACAAGGTACTTTTTTGGTCTTTTTACTAAAAAAGTGAAAGGAATAATTATTATAACATACCCAACATGAATGAAATTTCCCTCTATAAAATATGATCAGTTATTTGAAGATTAATCTATATGTTTTAAAATTATTTTTTCAAATAAAATGTTTTCTCTTATATTTGGTAAGTTTTTATATTTTAAATAAGTGATTTCAAAGTGAAAAGGTTATTTTTCTCAATAAATGTTCCATACAATATTTTAAAATCATTTTCCATATAAAATGAAATGATTTTATGTTTATGAATATTTACTGGGGATATGATCCAAATGATACCATCCTTATTCTTTCTCTGGATGGTTTGTGATTATGATGATCATATTTTTATGAAACTCATTCTATTTCCATTGGTTATGCCATAATTAATTTATGAAATGTTTATGAAATTAATTAATTTTCCATGGGTTGTAGCATGCTAAAATGTTTATAAAACCCATTTATTTCTCAAGGGTTACTATATAATGAATGTTTTATGATCTTGTGGCACATATCTGTATGATTTTAATTATTGTATAGGTGTGTGAAAAATTTTATATCCCTATAATGAATTGGGAAAAGATGGATATCTCATGAGATAAATAGGAATGGAATTGGGAGTGAACTTAGTTCGACAAGGGATTATTTCCATTATTATAGTATTGGGAATAAACCTTGAATACTATGATGGACTGTGGAATGAACTTAATCCACTATGATAGTCTTAGAGGTGATCATTAACTACAAATAAAATTATTTTATATGCTTATGCATATTTAATAATTCTATGTGTAATTCCAATGTTATTCTCGCATGGATTATATTATTTGATTCCTTTATGATTAATGTATTATGAACTACAAAGAGTTATTCCATGAGTCAAGATTATGATCTATGATATATAACGTATTGTTTTAAAATGTTATATTAATGTTCCCATATCCTTATGAATATTCTCTGTTTATGTGATCATTGATATATCCCCTGTTTACCCTTATTAGGGATCTGACATCACCCTTTCTTTTGTTTCCTTTCCACATGTTATGAAGACATTTTTTTGTGTGATATGTATAAGAATGGTTTTAGTTTTGAAGAACTTAGTGGGATATAATGTATTTAACTTATGAACCATTTTTTATGTATCCAAGTTTACAAATATTATAGAGCTATTAAATTATAGAGGGGATCATAATTTTATGTATTGAATATTAAACTAATAAGATATAATATCAATATATGAAAAGTATGGGTTTCTATAGTTTGTATAAGAGAAAACTAAGGGATCTGATCCTTGAGAACTATCACATGTGAACATTTGGTGAAGCATGACTCTCCTCCCAATGGATTCATTAGGAATGGTATGCTATTGTGGAATGTGGTAAGAGTCCCTCACTGAAGGTATAATCACCCATGGAGTTTTACGATAGGTATCAATTATATCCCACTGGTTATAATTTCAGACTATTATAGTTGATATCATACAAAGGTTTAGTGATCTTTTGGAAACTAGGATGAGAAAACATTATTGAATAGCATATATATATTTCAATTTATATGATAACATACTAAGTTATGGTAAAGAAAGGATTATTTATTTTTTTATAAAAACATACCTATTCAGATACTACAAATGGACATGGTTTTATTATAGATTTATCTAGGGGTAATAAATATGAAAATAGTTTTTGAATTATATCTTAGTCATCATTTTGGTTATTAGTGAGTGTTACATTACTATTCATGTAGATTTAAACTCTTGAGGGATATTATTGGGTTAATTCACATTCTATTTGGGAACCATCATGAAGGATTTGAATATATAATTACTACAAATTATCTATATTAAAAATAAAATTTCATAGATTGAAAATAAGGAGCCTTGATTAATATATATGATAAATTTTTTATGGCTATATTGTTTCCCACTATGACTATTATTTCTCACACTATATTTTCTGGTCTTTGTAATAGGATGGAACCTAAAGAAATCATGTCAATATTGAATGTGAGGGACAATTCAATGATTTTCATCATGAACATCCATGGGAAATGGGAGTTGAAATGTGAAACATTATGATTATGAATACTCATCTATATCGTTATATTATTAAAAATGTCAATACAGGTGTGTTTATTGACACACCTAATAAGAGAAAAATGGAGTTTCATTAAGACCACATAAGAAAGGAGATTCAACTTCTTACATGTTGAGAATGTGGGAATGATCTCTCATGATAATGCCTCAAATGAATGGGAAGATGTTTAGTGCATGTAAAAGAGGGGAATATAGCTACTAATTTCAAAATAAATAAAAAGAAATATTTTGAGGTATATTAAGCTTATCCCAAGATACCCTTTTATAGTTCGATGTCTTATGTGTGGGGAACATGAGAATTATCATAGTCAATGCCCTATTCTAAGGGTTAGCTCCTAGACCAAGTAATGACCTATGCTATCACAAATTTTGAAGCAAAATGATTTAAAGATATATTTATTAGGATTAAATAATTATATTATATCAATCATATGAATATGAGGAAACAAATTATTAAATAAATGTGTAATGGACTTAATCAGTACAAAAGTATTTGTTAATGATTAGGAAATGAAAACAAAAATTTTATTGAAGTCATTTTGTGCATCAAAATGTATTTTCTCTAAAAATGGTTTTATTGCATTTTGTGTGTGGAAATAATAATTAATTTATGAAATTTCTATAAATTTTATTTTTTAAAATTAATATCATTTTTTAAATATTAATTTCAAAATAAACTTAAGATAAAATTTCATAATTATTCTAAAATATGGGAATTTTTAGTGAATATAAAAAATATCGATTTTTTAAACAATATAATTTGTATTCAATAAATTATGTAATTTAAAAATAAAATTTTAATTTTTATTTGGTATTAATTTTCTATGTGATATATTTGATTTATAATAATATAATTTATTTTATTTAAATGAACAATATTCTGTATTTTGAGATTAGATAATTTTTTTGCTTAAAAAGATTTTTTTAAAAATGTTTTTCATTGTGTTTTACAAATTTATATTAAAATTGACTTCTTCCACTAAAATAAATTTAATATTGAGAAATGAAAATTATATTTTTAATCTAGAGGTTTCAATTTGGTAAATAGGCCCCTATTATTTTTAGGCATTATGAATAGTAACCATGGTAAAATTTATCACGTCGGTAAAGAGTAATCCAAGTTAACCTTGATTAAAACTGTATGTTAAGGTCACTATTTTTAATATAAATTATTTTTTTATGAAGGTAATTTTACTACTAGCAGATTATGAAAAAAAATTAATTATTTAAGAGAAACTTGTCCATGAAAATGACCTATATAATATTTAAAGAAAAAATATACAAAATTTCCCTCTCTTATATTTAAATATCTATTATGTGTCCACATAGAGAAAAAAAAGTTTTGAGAAAATATTAATTGTTTTTTTGATTAAAATGAAATTATTTTCATGATGTTAATTTATTTATGATTTTTATAAAATATACAATTACATTAAATTCTTACGCAACACCCACAAAATATTTCTTAAATTAATAGAAAATAAAATAAATGATTTTGAAAATATTTAAAGTAATATTATTTGAGTGATTTATAGTGTTATATGAATTCTATAGAAATATATAACATATTAGTGATGTGTTAAAGTATTATATTCAAATTTCATCATTATCTTGTTGTATTTAATGTTAAATTAAATAAATAGTGTCAAAAAAGATATTAATGATATTTTAAGGATATAATATATTATTAAATTACATAAAAATCATAAAATATCTAAATAGAACAAATTGGATAATATATGGTGAAATTTTTATCTTTTTTACATTTATTTTCAACTTATAAGTAAAATTACAACCCTTTAAGAGTGATAATACATTTCTACGGTTAAGGTTAGAATATGTTAACTAAGGGGTTAAACCAAAAGACAATGTTTAAAACACCACGTAAACCTATAAAAATTTTATTGGTAGATGGGATTTAAAAATAGTAATACCTTATCATTGAATATATAGCTACTTGTATTCATTTTTTAAGAGAATTATGTTTTTATATTTAATATTTTAAAAATTCTGAGAGTGCCCCTCCCATTACTTATAAAAGAGAACCTCTACTTTCTATTCTTTACACCATTATGATCCTTATATATATATATACAAATATCTACTAAAGTTTATTATAAATATAATTATAATAATTATATAGTTTTTGGTTTTCCCAAAATACCTTAATCGATTACTTAATTTTTTACTTCTTCATTTACCTCCTATAAATATATGATATTTATTATAAAATAACAAATTCAGTATCCAATATATAAATAAATTATATTATGGTTATTAAACCCTCATTATCCACCACCTCTCTAATCAAATGGGCAGTGAAATTATTGATTGTGCGTATGTACGACTTACCATCTCCAAAGAGTTAGATAATACATTTTTCATCACCATATTTTATGTATTGGTATTATGATGGGTTTAAATTTTAGATATAATATTTATGAAATAATTATTTTAATGATAATATCATATCTACCTTATTAAATAACAATCTTTTGGAAAATGATAATGTCGTTTGTGTGTACGTGTAAACTACCACCTCTATGAAGTGATGTGATTAGTTTTTTCATTTATGTTTTACATGTATGGTAATATGTATGAATTATATATGATACATATGATATAATAATTATTTGGTAAATTAGATTTTTTATTTATATTTCTTTATTCCATTCGTTGAAAAGTGAAAAGATGTTCATGTGTACATTTGGCCCACCATCTCCAGGAACAATGAAATTTATTTTTCTATCTTTGAATATAAATCTAATTATATAATGAATATATATGATATTTATGTAATGAATGAAATTAAAAAGACAATGGAACCATGATAAATGCACATGGAAAAGAACTATCGAGTCAAAAATCTTATGAAAAAATGAAACAATTAACACCCTCAAGTACCAATTTTAATAAGATGTTATTAATAAATGGGCATTGAATTATTATAAAGGGATAATATAGGATATTATAAGTATGTACATGATTATATTATATAATTATAGTAAATTTTAATTTATTATATAGGAGGATAGATCACTTTCAAAGAAAGTGGAACTTGAGGTAAGTGATTTTTGTATGAATTTTATTTCTACGAGACACATGCCATATTCATATCTTGTATCATTTATGTTCTGTATAGAATACCCAGGGATTCATATTTTATAAAAAAATTTATTATATATATATATCCATCTAATATTATTTCATTTATAGGGAATATTACTAAAAAGTTACCAAACCAGTAAGGGTTTAATGTTACAATATCTTTATATATCGGGATTGTTTATGATTATGTTTCAAATAATAAAATTTCATAATATAACTATCCCAAATATAATGTAATTTATTTTTATATTATTATTTTTTGGAATACATGTTTTCATTCCATTTTCCTCCCTTTATGTAATTAATATATTGAAATAATATTTTAATGGAAAATTGACTTTATTTCTCTATTTGGTCAAAAAACCTTTTTATCCCATGTCTATTTATTCAATTAAATGTTTTCAAGAAAGTTTTACTATTATTATATAATTTTTTAATTTCATTTTTACCCATTTTCAATTTTTTTTAAAATTGTTTAAAATTAATATCCTTATTTTTATGATCAAGGTACTTTTTTTGTATTTTTAATAACAATGTAAAATAAATAATTATATTAACATACCCAATATGAATGAAATATCCCTATATAAAATATGTTCAATTATTTGAATCCTAATATATATGTTTCAAAATGTTCTTTTGAAAGAGAATTTGTTCTTTAATATTTTGTATGTTTTTATATTTTAAATAATCAATTTCAAAGTGAAAATGGTATTTTACTTAATAAATGTTCCCTGAAATCATTTAAAATCATTTTCTATATAAATGAAATGATTTGATGTTTCATAATATTTACTGGGGATATGATACAAATGATACCAACCTTATTATTTCTCTAGATGGTTTATGATTATGATGATAATATGTTTATGAAACTCATTTGTTTTCCATTTCTTTTGCTATAGTGAGTTTATGAAATGTTTATAAAAGTCATTTATTTTCCATGGGTTATGGTACACCAAAATTTTTATAAAACCCATTTCTTTCTCATGGGTTATGATATGATGAATGTTTCATGTTCTTTTGGCATATATATGTATAATTTTCATCATTTTATAGGTGAGTGAAAAATTATATACCCCTCTAATAAATTGGGTTGAGATAGATACCTCATGAGATAAATAGGAATGGAATGGGGAGTGAACCTAGTTCCGTAAGGGACTATTCCCATTTTTATAGTATTAGGAGTGATTACAACTATGATATAATGGGGAATGAACCAAATCTATTATGATAGTCTTGGTAGTGGTGCATAAATTTAAATGAAATGATTTTAAATGATTATGTCTATTCAATAATTCCATGTCTTATTCCAATTTTATTCTCTCATGTCTTATGTTCTTTGATTCCTTTATGATTGATGTCTTATGAACTACCAAGCATTATTCCACAAGTCAAGATTATAATCTATGATACACAGATCATGGTTTTCAAATGTTATTCACTTGTTCTGATATCCTTATGCATATGCTATGTTTAAGTGATCATTGATATATCCCTTATTTACCCTTATTTGGGATCTGATGTCATTCTTTCTTTTGTTTCCTTTCCCTATGTTATGAAGAAATTTATTGTGAATGATATGTATAAGAATGGTGCTAGTTATAAAGAACTTAGTGGGATATAATGTATTTAACTTATGAACTATTTGTTTATGTATCCATGTTTCCAAAGATACAATACCTATACGATTCTAGTGGGCGTTATAATTTTATGTATTGAATATTCAACTAATAAGATGTAATATCTATATAAGAAAATTATTGGTTTTAATAGTTTGTATTAGTGAAAAGTAAGGGATATGATCAGTGGGAACTCTCACATGTGAACATTTGGTGAAGAATGACTCTACTCCCAATGGATTCACGAGGAATGGGATTACATTGGGGATGGTGGTAAGAGTCCCACCCTGAAGGTATAATGTAACACCCCAAGCTTCCACGATACGTTTACCTTTGAATAATGTAATAGCTTGCATTGTACACAACTTTGAGATTCTAACACACCGCGACCAATCAAACTATCCATTATGAATAGTAATGCCCACTTTTTGAAATTTTATAAATTTTAGATTTCAAAATGGACTTTATTTTTGGATTCAGAATATCAAAATTAGGTTAGGGTGAATTAGTTTGTATTTTTCAGAAAACTTTCAATTTTTGATGAATAATGAAAAACACTCAGTTATAGTTTAAAACCAAATTTTTATTTAAATAATTATTTATTTTATTTAAATTTATTTTAGGTCAAAATAGATATATAATACCTATATAAGTTCAATGTAATTCATTGGATTCAGTTTATAATAATTTTAGATATATAAAAATTTTACTGAACTTTTTAACCGTCTTTTACCCACCTCCTATGTACATTTTCAAATTTGAATAAAACATAATTTTACTGCATCTGTGAATTGAATTTCAAAAATTTGAGAGAAAAATTTAATATCAGTAAGTAAAATGTGGTTCAAGAAGATACAAATAATTTTTGGTGAACAATAACTTTTGACTTTTATTTACCACGATTGAAAGTAAATAGGGTAATTATGGGTAAAAATGATATTATTATAACCCTAAAACATGTCCTAATTCTATTGTATAAGTTTAATTATACCAAAAAAACCATAGGAATAAAATATGATACTTTAGGTCCACTTGGATTTGATTAGGACATTTATTATTATTTAATTCAAAGAAGAGTTAAAATTGTTAAATTCAAATCATAATAACTAAACCATTTTTAATATATGGTTATAAATAATATAAATTATATTATAAAAAATAATTAGAAAGATAGAAATATTTTCTAGATAATGGTATTATAATTAAATTTTTTAGAGATTAAATAATTTAATTTATTTATGACACAGTGATGATGAAATAATTACCTAATTAATGAAATATTAAAATATTAGATATTATAAATATCCAAATAAATGTAATTTGAGACTTTTTATGAATTACACAAATTTTGTAGGTTAATATGACATTTTTGGGTTGGTTAGATGAATTTTTTTTGAAGTAATAATGCTGTTATGAATTTAGAAAAAAAATACCAAATAGTGTCAAGATTGACATAAAAGAGTCTTTAAAACAAATATTATATTATTAATTGATATTCTATTCCTCAAAATTTAAGGTTCTGAAAAAAGACTTATATAATTATAGGTGTATCATTAATGAACTAATTGGGGTTCTCTCAGAAGTATAAAGTATGTTTATTAACCATGTAATATAAAAATACAAAGAGACATGGTAAATGTCAAACTATTTAATTTAGAGTTAAATCTAGAAGATATGGTTAATATAGTGCCCCAAACCTATCTAAAACCTATTTTTTGAATGTTTTTAGACCGATACCCACCTTATCCTTTAAATAATTCGTTTCGGATCCATTAGAAACCGAATATTTGTTTATTATAAAATTATATATCTAGGTTTTCCTAAGGTTCCCCTCACCCCACTTATAAAAGGGCACTCCCCCTTCCCTCAAATTCACACCTTAAAAGACTTTTTTCTCAACTAACCTCTACAAAAATACCCTATCAACTGTACTCCATTAATCCTAGATGCCTTCCATTAGTCATAAATGAAACCTACAGAGCCATTTTGATCAAATCAAAAGGAAGAACCAGAAGAAGAGGTAAATATTTCATCACCTCTTTCAAGTACCTTTCTCCTTCCACTTCCTCTTTCCTTGTTGTTTCCATTATAAAATAATAACTCCATATATTCTATATAATGTGATGTTATTAATAATATGGTAGAACCATATTAATTATTATATCCATCCTTTGAATGACCTGTCACCATACGCGCGTACGTACGGCTTACCGTCTCCACGTCATGGTGTAATTGTTTTTCAGTACATTATTATTTGTATGGGAATAATAATGATGTGTAATTGATGAAAATAATAAACATAATATGATAATTATTCTGTATATATGATATAACATCCAATTATATATTATTTTAATATCAAAAGAATGATATTTTCACTCGTGCGTACGTACGAATTATCGTCTCCACTCACGCGATGAGATTCATTCCCCATCGTAATCCATTCAAGACTAATTTTCATTAGATGATTAAAAATAATGTTTTGAGACTTAATATCATTCTAAATGTGAATAAGATTCATCCTATTCATAAAAAACACTACTCATAAAACAAATCATATAAAGGAAAATGAATCAGTTAACACCTGAAACGATGATAATACTAAAATATTATTAACAAAGCAATATTAAAAGATCATATATGATATAATATTAATATATATGAATATTTTATAATTTAATAACAATTATTTCACCATTATACAAGATGTTAAGATACCCTTGACCAATAAAAAGTTGAAATTAAGGGGTTTCTTATCTCACTTTAATTCCGCGAGATTTCTATTGTTCGCCACTTATTTATTGCATGTGGTGTATTGTGTACTTACATTTGATATATATTATCATGATTATATTTATATTCATGGTATTATATGATTCATTTTGTGGTTATTTACTTTTTTTTATATGAATCGATTGATTACAACGAAGTAAGGGTTTTTAATCTCACTTTTATTCCCATGAGATTCATGCTATATTGGCTACTATTTCCTTTTGTGTGGAGTATGTACTGCCCATGATTGTATTATTTTTGTAATATACTTTAATGTATTGGTATTTACATCTTCAATGCATGATACGTATTTCATGGGGTGTATTTTTCAAAAGTTACCAAATCATTAAAGGAATTTCAAATTTCAATTTCCACTCATTCAGCTTTATGCACACTTCATTGATTATTTTACTCCATGATTATGTGTAAAATAACTATTTATTATTTTTATAGTAATTTACACTCCCCTTTATGTGGATATAATTTTGATAAACATAATCACTCAATTGATAAATTCTCAAGTCATCGATATGAACTTGATAAGAGTAATTTTAACTCAATCTCCATTTATTTAGTTAAACATCCAATTCATTGGTGTTGTTTTTACAAGAATATCTGTGAATGTCCTATGATTTATTTACAGTGAATATCCAATAATATTGAGTTTATTTATATTTTTCACACATAATTATGTTATTTATTTATCCTTAACCTAAGTATTCGATCTTTATAAGATATTTCATCTCAATTTACTTTCCATTGAGACTTATTTGTTGTTATACACCAATTCAATTTTATATGGTGTATATAATGTACTTTGACATATTATATCACGAATCCATTTATTCTCATGATATTATAAGGTTTTTATTAACTTAATTATTTGTATTCAAGTGTCTCTCTTTTGGTTAGGAACTCTAAGAAAAATATCATTTCAAATGTTTTAAATATTTATTATTTTAAATCCTTCTCATTAATGTGCATGTTTTAAAAATGGTTTTAAGGATTTATTTGTATATAAATTAATGTTTTAAAATTAAAATTCATTTTAAAAGTTTCAAATTGTAATGGGACCCTTTGATTCAAAAATCTATTTTAAACGGCTTCTTGACAAATAGTGTGACTTTTAAATGTTTTCAAGAAAAGGGGGAAATTTCTCTCAAATAGTTTTGATGATTATTTTCATCTATGTCGATATCCTTCATTATTATAGATTGAGGTTATTTTGTTACAATAAAATCTTTCATATTATATTGAATAGGTTATGTTTGACTATGTATGTGCTATTTTTATAACATTCATTATTTGTGGATAAAGTATTGACATTTCTTATGCTAGTTTTAAAATGAATTTTATGTTATGTTTCAAACTTTTCATATGAGGAATGCATTAGACTTAGTAACTGATGGGTGGAGCCTGCTATAGCTCCTCAATGCATTGGTAGGTCTCTTGAGACAAACTAGTTTCTTGGAACAAGGCCTTAACAAAATCCTATTTGTAGTCTTGTCACAAGGCCTTGACTATGTGGTTATAAAATTCTGGCATTATGCATTCCATCATTATGAAAGTGGCTATTGATATTGCATGTGATTATTCGACTAGTAGAATATCCATGTGAATAAGTAAATGGAATTATTTGATTTTAACATTGCCATATTATACTGAAGTTAAAGTATAAAAGGCTTTTGTTTTAGTCTTACACATTGCCTTAAATGTTTATGCTTATTTAGGAAAGTTTCTGCTATATTGTTATCCTTATGGAGCATCTGAGATCACCCCTTTCTATGTTTTATTTTTTCCAGGAAGCGAAGAATTATATTATGACTGACCTGCAGGGATAGTCTATGGGATATTAGTGTTTTCTATGGTAACAATGTTGTTTTAGTTTTCCATTTTATGATGAAATGTAAACTTTATGAATGTATGCAGTACTTTCAAGTCTACTAAACTAATTTGTCTTTAGAGAATTGATATTTTTTGATCATTCCAATGATACGTAATAATGCACCAACTCTAGGCATCTAGGGTCGGGTCATTACAGTTGGTATCAGAGGAAGTTTATTACAAACCATAAAAACTAGATTTAGATAAACTCTGATTAGAGCACATAGCTCTAAGATAGACATTGAGGATTATTATAGAATAAGTTCCTAAAATTTTGGTATTGTAGAGATTTTCTTAGTTTTCAAAGAAATACATCCCTATCTGGATACGAGCAGGTAGAGGCGGATCTGGAATAGATGTACCTAGGGGTAAAACCCAAAAACACCACTTTGAGTTAGAATCAAATGGGAAATGGTGCACGACAAAGAGCCTTGCTGCACTCTTGGATACGATACTCCCGAGGGATATGCTTAGGATAATTTACATTTTTTTTACAAACTGATTTGAAGGATTTTAATATAAGATGAGAATAAATGACCTTGGTTAATCCTAAGGTGTTTCAAATTGAAAATATGGTGTCATGATATTCTCTAAATGTTTTTATGACAACTGTTACTCACATAATGTTTTAGGGTTTTAGTCAGTGGCTGGATTTCAAGGAAGTAATAGTAACTTTGAGCTTGATGTTCAAGGTGGTAACAGTGGTGGAAATTAGCAACAAAATGGAATGATGATAGGCATAAAAGATATCGTGTTCATGCCAAATCAGTTTTCCCAAAATATGATCAACAATATATATATTAACCAACTCCTGGACTCAACAAAGAAGAGAAAGGTGATGAATGATAAGATCTCCAGCAGTGGAGACCATGGAGAAAATAATCTTAAGTTTCTATCATGCTGGAAACGTGGAAGGAGACACCAAGAAAAGTGTCTTATTGGAACAAATAAATGATTTATGTGTGGGAAAGAAGGATATAAAGTAAAGAATTGTCGAGGAAAAATGAAGTGTACTATGGAAGAAAATAAAAATGGTCCCAAGAATCCATTTACATCCATTTTCCGTAAATGTAGGGGACCTGGACATTACCCGAGTGAATTCCCTATTCTATAGGATATTTTCTTGGTCAAAGAAGAAGGTATATAGAAATAAATGGTTGGAGAAATGTTTAAAAGTATTAGTGATCCTTGTTGATGGGATTACTTTGGAATAATTTTCTCTTTTATTTGTAACCCTACAGTTTGTCATGTGAAAATGATATTTGAGGAAGAATTATATTTTCTATTGTGGATATAGTTATAAATAACCATTTGGTTTTATATGATCATTGGGTTTGAAGAAATTACAAGTTATTATATTTTGGGATGAAAATGAAAGGTATGAGATAAAATTTTTGGTTAAATTATGTTATGGTTATTTTGAGGAATTTATCTCATTTTGTTAATGTTATAAAATATATTTTTTGAAAAAGGAAAACACACAGACCATGTGACAACCCGTCGTGTTAGCCAAGCTATGGGAATCAAACCCAAAACCAGAGTGCAATTAGGATTTATTGTATTCCACTGGACTACATGAAGTCCCTAGTTAGTGTGACTAATTATTTTTAGTTAAATGATTTTATTTATCAATAATAAGTTAATTTGGGATATTATGTCTTATCAAATGAATACCCTTAGTATAAGAAAATTATTTGGTGATTAAGTGATAACTATTATTTTGGAAGACGTTTGCTCTGTTGGGAACACTATATGCATAAGGAAAACAAAATACCATGGGATTTCATTTAAGTAGTAATGGTGGATTTTTATCTATATTTTAATTGTGAATTTATAGTTAGTTTTGTTATCTATGGAAATGATTAACCTATAATAGAGAATATGTGATTAGGTTAATTACTTTTAATTTGGTGACTTTATGAGTAGTTGATGCCATTTGGAGATAAAATTTAACATGGATGACTACATAACCAAATTATTCTACGTTTTGGGTTTTAATATTAGTTTGGATTATATTGAAGGATTTTAAGGACAATTTTTTATTGAATGGTATTTATTTAACTTTTGGATATTGTTGGTTTAATGTTAGAAATTCAGATTAGTGTTTCTTTCTCTAAAGGAATATCCTTTTGGGGGATCATCTGATCTTATACTAACTATTTTGGTTTTGATTAATATCTAAAAACAAGTTAAATATATTGTTTATCCTTTGCAGATCATGTGATTATCTAGAAGTTGACTCTAGCTCTTCCGATCTGACCAAGTCATCTTGAATACTCATCATTTGAAAAAAAATATGAGTTAGTGGTAGAAATTTATTAAAGAATGAAACTCTACTTAATAATTAATTATATGTATTTATGTTCTTAGTCAATCTCATAAATAAATTCCTTATCTTTATGAAATTTTACTTAAAAGAAAAAAAAAACATGGTCTGTTTACTTTTTCTATTGGGAAAATAATGACTGTTTGTCCCATCACAAGTTTGTGGTTTTCTTATTGTTAACTTTCTTCTGATCATGTTTTCTATCCCTCTCTATCAGAACTTGACACTTAGTTTATCTTCCATATCCATGTTTTCCTACATGGAATCCTAGTATGGGTTATCTCTGGTGACCTTTGTACTTCTCTTTATTTCTTTTAAAGTGATAGTTTTATTGAATCTTTTTACAATGTGGGACTTTCAATTATGTTCCCAAGACCAATTTTTAAAATTGTGAGGTGCAATTTCAAAAAGGGGGAAGAATGTAACACCCCAAGCTTCCGCAGTACGTTTCCCTTTGAATAATTTAATAGCCTTCATTGTATGCAACTTCGAGATTCTAACACACCACAACCAATCAAACTAGCCGTTATGAATAGTAATACCCAATTTTTGAAATTTTATAAATTTTATCTTAAAAAATGGACTTCATTTTGGGATTCAAATTATCGAAATTATCTTAGGGTGAATTTTTTGTATTAATCTAAAAACATTCATTTTTTTGATGAAAAGTGAAAAACACTGAGTTATAGTTTAAAACCGAATTTTTATTTAAATATTTATTTATTTTATTTAAATTTATTTTAGGTAAAACTAGATACATAATATCTATATAAGTTCAATGTAATTCATTGGAGTCAGTTTATAATAATTTTAGATATATAAAAATTTTAATGAACTTTATAACAATCTTTTACCCACCTCTTCGGAGCATTTGAAAATTTGAATATCACTTAATTTTACCACTTCTGTGAATTTAATTTAAAAAATCCGAGAGACATGGTTGATATCAGTAAGTAAAATGTGGTTCAATAAGATAAAAATATTTTTTGGTGAATAGTAACTTTTGACTTTTATTTACTACGGTTAAAAGTAAATAGGGTAATTAAGGGTAAAAATGATACTATTATTACCCTAACACAAGTCCTAATTCTATTGGATAAGTGTAATTCGATCAAAAACAACATTTGGAATAAAATATGATCCTTTAGGTCCACTTATATTAGATTAGGATATTTATTATTATTTAATTCAAAGAAGATTTAAAAGTGTTAAATTCAAAGCTTCATAACTAGACCATTTTTTATATAGGGTAATACATAAGATAAATTAGATTATAAATATTCATTAAAAAGATAAATATATTTCCTACATAATGACATTTTATTAATATTTTTTAGAAATTAAATAATTTAATTTATTTATGACACAATGATGATGCAATAATAACCTAATTAATGAAATATTAAAATATTTGATGTTATAAATATCCAAATAAATTTAATTTGAGAATTTTTATTAATTACACTAATTTCATAGGTTAATATGACATGTTAAGGTTGGTTAGATGAATTTTTTTTGAAGTAATAATGCTGTTATGAATTTATCAAAAACAAAATACCAAATAGTGTCAAAATTTACATAAAACAGTTTTTTAAAAAATTATTATATTATTAATTGATATTCTATTCCTAAAAATCTAAGGTTCTGAAAAAAGACTTATATAATGATAGGTGTATCATTAATGAACCACTTGGGGTTATATTGGAAGTATATAGTAAGTTCATTAACTATATATTACAAAAATACAAAGTGACATGGTAAATATCAAACTATTTAACTAAGAGTTAAATCTAAAAGATAAGGTTAATATAGTGACCCAAAACTATATAAAATCTATATTTTGAGTGTTTTTAGACCCATACCCACCTTATACTTTAAATAATTCATTTTTGAGCCATTAGAAACCGAAAATTATTTTATTATAAAATAATATTTCTAGCTTTTCCTATGGTGCCCCTCACCCCTCTTATAAAAGGGCACTCCCCTTTCCTCAAATTCACACCTTCAAATCCTTTTTTATAGGCCAAACTCTACCAAAATACCATATCAACTGTCCTCAATTAATCATATAGGCCTTATTTTAGTCATAAATCCAACATAAGGAGCCTTTTTGATCAAATCAAAAGGAAGAACCCGAAGAAGAGGTAAATTTTTCATCACCTCTTTCAAGTTCCTTTCTCCTTCCACATCCTCTTTATTTGTTTTTTCCATTATAAAATAATAACTCCAGTATCATCTATATATTTTTATGTTATTATAAATATGGAAAAATCATATTCATTATTATATCCATCCTTGGAATGACATGTCACCATACATGTGTACGTACGATTTACCGTGTCCATGTCGTGGTGTAATTGTTATTCAATAAATTATTATTTGGATGGGTATAATAATGATGTTTAATTGGTGTAAATAATAAATATAATATTATAATGATTTTTTATATATTATATACCATCGAATTATATATTATTTTTATATCAAAATAATGATATTTTCACTCGGGCGTACGTACTGATTACCGTCTCCACTCACGCGATGAGATTCATTCCCCATCATAATCCATTTAAGAATAATTTTAATTAGATGATTAAAAATAATGTTTAAAGACTTAATATAATTACTAATATGAATAATATACATCCTATTCATAAAAAACACTACTTATGAAGCAAAGCATATAAAGGAAGACAAATCAGTTAACAACTAAAACGACGATAATACTAAAATATTATTAACAAAGCAATATTAAAAGATCATATATGATATCATATTAATTTATATGATTGTTTTCTAATTTAATAAAAATTATTTCACCATTATACCTGAGGTTAACCTACCCTCGACCAAAAAAAGTACAAAGTAATGGGTTTCTTATCTCACTTTTAATTCCGTGAGATTTCCATTGTTCATCACTTATTTATTGAATACGGTGTATTGTGTACTTCCATTTGATATATATTATCATGATTATATTTATATTCATGTAATTATGTGATTCATTTTGTGTTTATAAATTTTTTTTCATACAACTCTATTGATTACAACAATGTAAGATGTTTTCATCTCACTTTTATTCTCATGAGATTCATGCTATATTGGCCACTATTTCCTTTTGTGTGGAGTATGTACTACCCCTGATTTTATTCTTTTTGTAATATTCTTTAATTTATGGGTATTTACATCTTCATTGTATGATACTTATTTCTTGGGGTGTATGTTTCATAAGTTACTAAATCAGTAAAGGAGTTTCAAATTTCAATTTCCACTCATTCAACTTTACGCATACTTCATTGATTATTTTACTCCATGATTATGTGTGGAATCACTACTTATTATTTGTGTAGTAATTTCTACTCCACTTTATGTGGATATAATTTTAATACATATAATAACTCCATTGATAAATTCTCAAGTCATCGATATGAATTTGATAAGAGTAATTTTAACTCAATCTCCATTAATTGAGTTAAACATCCAATTCATTGGTGTTGTTTTTACAAGAATATGTATGAAAGTCCTATGATTTATTTACACTAAATATCCAATAATATTGAGTGTATTTAAAATTTTCACATATAATTATGTCATTGATTTATCCTTAAACAAATGATACAATCTTTATAAGAGATTTCATCTCAATTTACATTCCATTGAGACTTATTTGTTGTTATACTCCAATTCACTTTTATATGGTGTATATAATGTACTTTGACATAGTATATCATGAATCCTTTTATTCTCATGATATTATAAGTTTTTTATAACCTCAATTATTTGTATTCAAGTGTCTCTCTTTTGGTTAGGAACTCTAACTAAAATATCATTTCAAAAGTTTTACAGGTTTATTATTCTAAATCCTTCTCATTAATTTCCATGTTTTAAAAATGGTTTTAAGGATTTATTTTAATGAACATTAAAGTTTTAAAATTAAAATTCCTTTTATAATTTTCAAATTGGTATGGGACACTTTGATTCAAAAATCTATTTTAAATGATTTCTTAACAAATAGTGTGACTTTTAAATGTTTTCAAGAAAAAGGGGGATATTTCCCTCAAATGGTTTTGATGATTATTTTCATCTATGTAAATATCTTTCATTATTATCAATTGAGGTTAATATGTTACAATAAAATCTTCCATATTGTATTGAATGATTTATGTTTGACTGTGTATGTGCTATTTTTATACCATTCATGGTTTGTGGATAAATTATTGACATTTCATATGCTAGTTTTAATACGAATGTTTTTGTTATGTTTCAAACTTGTAATAAGAGGAATGTATTAGACTTTGTAAGTGATGGGTAGAGCCCACTATATCTCCTTGATGAATCAGTATTTCTCATGAGACAAACTATTGTCTTGGCACAAGGCCTTGACAAAATCCTATTTGTTTTCTTAGCAAAAGGCCTTGACTATGTGGTTATGAAAGTCTGTCATTATGCATTCCAACGTTTTGAAAGTGTCTATTGATATTGAATGTGATTATTTGACTAGTATAATATACATGTGAATAATTAAATGGCATTATTTCATTTTATCTTTAACATAGTATGCTGAAGTTCAAGTTTAAAAGGCTTTTGTTTTAGTCTTACACATTGCCTTAAATGTTTATGCTTATTTATGAAAGTTTTGGCTATATTTTTATCCTTACGGAGCATCTGAGCTCACCCCTTTCTATGTTTTATTTTTCCCAGGATATAAATAATTATATTATGACTAACCTGTAGGGATAGTCTATCGTATCTCAGTGTTGTCTATGGAAACAATGTTCCTTTAGTTTTCCACTTAAAGATGAAATGTAAACCTTATGAATGTATCTAGTACTTACAAGGCTACTAAACTAATAGGTCTTTAAAGACTTAATATTTTGTGATCATTCCAATGATACGTAATAATGCACCGACTCTAGGCTTCTGGGGTCAGGGCGTTACATATAATCACCCATGGAGTCCTCTGATAAGTATCAATTATATCCCATCGGTTATAAGTTGAGACCTTTATATTTGATATCATAGAAAGGTTTAGTGAACTTTTGGAAACTAGGATGAGAAAACTTTATTGAAGACCCTAAGTATATTTCAATTTATATTATAACTTTAAATGTAATAGTAAATAAATGATTGTGGATTTCCAAGAAAAACATTCCTTTTTAGATACTAAAAATGGACATAGTTTTAGCATAGATTCATCTAGGGGTAATAAATCTGAAAAGAGTTGTTGAAATATATTTTAGTCATCATTTTGGTTAATGGTGAGTGTTATATTACTATTCATATAGTTTTAAACACTTTAGGGATATGATTGGGTTAATTCACTTTTTTTTTGTGAACCATCATGAAGGATTTGAAAAGATAAAAACCATGAATAATTTGGGTTAGAAATAATGTTTCCTAGATCGAAAATAAGGTATATTGATTAATACATATGATAATTTTTTTATGAATATATGGTTTCCAGCTATAATTATTATTTTTCACACTATATTTTTTAGTTTTAGTCATTGGATGGAACCTGAAGGAATCATGTTAATACTGAATGTTACACACAATGCAATGATTTTCCTCAAGATAATCAATGTGAAATGGGAGCTAGAATTGAAACCTTATGATCATGAACAATCATATATATCATTATATGATTAAATATATCAATATAGGTGAGTTTCCTGACACACCTAATAAGAAAAAATTTGAGCTTCATGAAGACTATGGAATAAAGGAGATTCAGCTTCCTATATGTCGAGAATGTGGGAATAATTACTCATGAGGATGTCTCAATGTAATGGGAAGATGTTGTGTGTGTATAAAAGCGGGTAATAGAGCTATTAATTTCTGAATAAATACAAAGAGTTTTTTTGGGATATTAAGTTTGTCCCAAGGTACCCTTTTATAGTTAGATGTCTTATATATGGGGAACATGGGCATTATCACAGTCAATACCCTAATATAAGGGTTAACTCATATAAAAAGTTAAGGCCTATGCTATGCAAATTTTTTAAGAAAATGGATTTAAGTATTTATTTATTGGGATTAAATAATTATATTATATTAATCGTATTACAGTTTTAAGATTCATGGAATATCTAAGATTGTTTTTAGAAGTTTTTCTTAGAGGATTTGAAAGAGTATGATGAATAACAATGATGATAAAGAAAAGTGATTTAATGGTTTGGAGATATTTTATAAAAAAAATATGATTGATGGAAATATAACCATTAACATATACTCTATATTGATATAATAATGTCCAGTTGATATAAAGAGATTATTGATAAAGTAAATGGGTTAGAAATGATAACCTTTTAACACATTAAAAATTTAATGACAATGTGGTTTATGTTATCAATGTTGGTGTTTAAATTTTTTTTAGATTTATGGAATATATTTCATAATATATGATTTTATTTAAGGAATGAGACTACAGTTAATTTTTGGATGCATGTATGTTTTCATTGAGGTTTTATGAAAATTCATGTTATTATCGTGTTTCAAGAGAATATATGATCGATGAATTGATATATTTGGTATATGGCATTTAGAGAATCTTTATTTTGTTTGGTGGATTAATGATAAAATTATTTTATAAATTTTGTAGACTTACTTTTAATTGTTTGGATTTTGAATTTGGTCAGACATATTTTGGAAGGGTTTTAAGGTTAACTACTTGTGGAATGGTTTTTGTTGAACTTTGGGTATTTTTTTGAGGTTAAAATTTTATTTATAATATTGGATAACCTATTATAATAATTTTTTTTTGGTAAATATCACGAGATAGAAGGAATGAATTTTCATTTTTTGTATGGATCCTATGATCCATTAAAATTTAATTTTAGTGCTTCAAGTATGAAAAATTTATCTTTTATATTCATTTATTTGAGTAATATATGAAGTGAAAATTGATCAAAGCACAACCAATGTGTTAAATTGTTCTTATAAAATAAAAATAATTCAAGTAAGTATATTTTATTGTGTTCTCTATATTAATGGTAAAATAATATCTCAACTTTAGGAAAATAAGTATGAAATAAAATGTTATATTTTTGCCTTTATTCCTGATTATTCGATGGTCTTTTCACCCATCATTGTTTTATGGTTTTGTGGTTGTTAACTATATCTTTACCATGTTATCTATGAGTATATTTTAGTTTGTGGGAGTTATTTTTCTCCTCCAGGCCAATGTATTTAATTCTCTCTAATTTTCTTTTATTTGGAAACTTATTTTTGTGTTATTCTAAATGACCTTATTATTTTAATTTTTCTCTTTTTAAGAGGAATTTTTGTATAGAACCAAAGCATTAAGTTCATAGAAATTACATTACATTTTCTTAATACTTAATATATAACAAAAACAGACACCCAAAGACTGTATTAGATTAGCATATTTGGAAACTCGGAACATAATATTTTAATCATGGTGAAATATCTTCAACATCTCCAATAAAGATCTTGCCCATTTGTTTTCTTACCTAAAACATTCATTTATATATAGGGGAAAAGAAAACATAAAAAGGGTGAGCTCAAATTATCAGTAAGGTTAAACATAGAGAACATAAAACAATCCATACATATTTGAACGTAAAAACATGAGCAAAAAATTTAAACAACAAAATCTTGAGCAATGACATAAGACTACACAATACATAAGGAATGAATCATAAAGGAACATTAACCATGACAGAATAAAATTGGAATATAACATGTAATTGGGGCGAACTAATAAGAACATATTATGATTTCCATAGTAGCCAAGTCATTTACACCAAGACCATCATAGTGGACGAAGTCCATTTCTGAACCGGGTTTACGTGTTGTTCCAGCCCTATATTACTGAACTAGATTTACTTGCCATTCTAGCCATGTTTATCTCATGATATATAAATCCTTACCCAATTATTTAGAGGGAGATATAGGTCCCATCCATCTCATAATGAAATCATTCATTCATGTGCAACAAAATAAACACAAATCATTCAGCATAACCCAAAGAATAAAATGGGTTTCATAAACATCATCCCATCATAACATAATCCATATAAAACAAATGGATATCATTTAATCATAATAAAAATAAAACCATGTAAATAATTGATACATTATACTTGAAACACAATCACATTAAATAATGTAATCTTAGATGGGAAATAGTTTTGATAAAACACTTGAAATGAATTATTGAGGAAAATATCCTTTATTCTTCAAAATCATTTTCTTTTCTCAAAATGCCATTCAATTTTAAAAGAAAATTATTTTGTTGAAAATAATCATGAAATATTTATTGGAATATTCCTAAAATTAAGGCGTTATGAAACCCTAAAAATTCGTTCAAGCTGTATAAGTTAAAAAAACAATCTTCTCACACTTTTGTCAGAAAAGTCAAAAAGTACCTCGTATGGTAAAAAAATATTCCTTCCATACCACATAGTAAAAGTAAAAAAGGGGTAAACATGACTTTAAACATACCTAGAATAATAGTAATCACTTTATAAAAACATTTTTATAAAAAATGGACATGGATGATAAATATAACCCTAGTAAATACGTACGTATAAACAATCTCGGATAAAAATGAGATTGAAAAATTATCCCTTACCTTTTATGATCGTTGAAATCATACGTGTCATAAAATAAATAAAATTACATGCATATTTAAATATCATATCCTTCACAGTAAAACTCATAAAACATTCATGGGAAGTATAAACACTATACAAAAGAAATATATGGTGATTAAGGAATATGTCTCACAGAAATAAAAGTGAGATGAAATAATCCATTACCTTTGGTATGATTTCTTATTTATGTGTATGAACCTCCTGTATAATTATTTAAATAATTTCATTGACTTATTTAAGAATCATATTCATTTTTATGATATCATATATGATTCAATTATGACTTTATATTACCTGTTCATTTGTCAATTCCATGTTGAAACAACATTTTGGGTAATAATTGTTTCATTTATCATAGGTGTTTGAACTTTTTGTTCTTGATATTATTACTTATATCATGATTTAATTACTTAAAGAATGTGAAACATGATTTATATATCATATATATATGTTCATTATATATATTTTTATATAATAGATATATAAATGAAATGAAATACACTGTTCATGGAGACGGTAGGCCGTACGTATGCATTAACGCTGTATTCCTTTCCTTATTAACTTGAATGGAAGCAAGTAGATGACACACACATATATATATACACACAAAAATAAATCCAGTAGCATTATTATTTCATATATTTCATTATTATTCATTATATATACTTTAATCATTCTTGAATTATTAACATGGAGAATGAATCTCATCGCGTCGTGGAGACAATAATCTATACGTACGCACGAGCAATGATATCATTACCATGGAATGGAATTGTAGTGGATGATATAATATCTCATAATTAGTATCATGTTATAATAATTATATATAGTTATTTATTCCATCATTATACACATCCATGTATGTTGGTGATGAAAAACATATCACACCACGGTGTGGAGACGGTAAGTCGTACGTACGCACACATGGTGATTTTATTTTTCATATGATTGATAGAAAGAGAAATATGGTTGTTTAATATTCATAATAACATATCTTTATACAATTTATACAGGATTTATTAATTAATAATGAAACAAATCATATAGAGGATGTATAAGAAGAAATAAGTTTGAAATAATCGGTTATGGATATTACCTCTTCTTCGACGTGCCTCTTCTAAACCTCCTCTTAGGGAATTGAGGATGGTATTTGAAGAAGTTAAAGACCTATATTATTTCTATAGGGAAGCTGATAAGATAAATGGTCAGGGTTTGGATGAGTTTGAAATCTCAAAAATGGTGTGAAGAGAAGAGGGAGGAGGTACCATTTTATAAGAGAGTAGAAGGGTACTTTTGGAAACCTACAAAATATTAATTTACAATAAACTCAAACCCACTTAAATACTTTAAAAGTTACTCATAAAATAAGACAGGGTTTTAATCTCATCAAACAATATAATTTAGACCTGTTTTGAATTTATTTTAAACCTTATCATTTTGATTTATCCTTATTTAATCTATTTAATTTTATTTTTGGTAATAATATTCTATATTTTAAATGGTTATTAATATTTACTTTTGTGTTGTGAATTGTCCATAATTGGATACTTTAAGACATTTTAGACCATATAAATTTCAATTTTTTTTAAATATTTTTGTGATTTTTAAACAATTTAATAATATGTTATTTTTATAAAATATCAGTAGTGTCAATTTTGACACTATTCATTTATTTGAATTTAAATAAAATCTAAAGAGATGATATAGTCGAACCAATATTTTTAATAGATTCCTAACATGTCATATGAATCCATAAAATTCACGGATCACATTAATTAGTTCATATAATATTTATTTTTATATTTTTAAAAACATTTATTTGATATTTCTCTTAATAAAAATAATTACTACAACATTTTTGTATAATTAATTAATATACTTATTTTTTTCATAAAAACTAAAAATAAAATAATATTATTAATATAAATATAATATATTTTATAATAATACTTTTAGTAGAATTTATCTTCTAAAAAACCCAACTTTTAAAATGTTATCTTTATTAAATTATGAAGGTGACAACATTGAAATCATTTAAAATAAATTAAAAGAAATTTAATAAACTCTTTTATAAGGTTCAAAATGGTCCACAAGTCTACAATTGGATGATTATGGGTTATATATACTCTACCAATATGGTTTGGTCAAGTGTTTGGTCTTTTTTATGGGTATTAGTATTTTAATAAAAACTATATTATTGATTATTCACTAAATAAATAATTTTTGCATCATTAATGTGTAAGATATTAAGGTAATTTTATATTTAGAATTATTATTTATAATCTATTTTATATTTTGTTTAACCTTATATTAAAAATAATTTAATTATTAAAGTTTGAGTGAGACATACTTTACTTTCCTTTAAATAAAATAAATTAAAGGTGTTAATCTCATCCAAGTGGATTACAATAGATAACATTTCAAACATTGTATATTTTAGGACGAAATATAATCATCTAATTATATTAGGACAAGTGTTAGGGTAATTTTATAATATTATTCTTACCCTTAATTATCCGATTTACCTTTCACTATGGTAAATAAAATTTACCGTAGTTACTATTCATAATGGACAAAAAAAGTAGCCTATTAACATAATTTGGACCTACTGATTCCAAATATGGAATCACTTTTTAAAAATTCAAAACACATAAGTTTCAGTAATTTATTTAAAATTAATCTCATTGTCGAAAAAAGTGAGGTTTTTTTTAAAACATTACAAAAGATTGAAATGTTTTTACCTATGAAATAAATGTAAAATTAATGATAATGACATAAATTATATTAAATGGTAAAAAAATATTCCATTTATACTTTAAAACCATTCAATATTATAATTTAACCATATTAACTATCTCGATAAAAAAATATTATTTTGAGTAAAATTTAGCGTATTTTTACTATTCATCAATATATGAAAGTTATCATAAAAATATGAAAATTTTATCGGGAGTAAATTTTAATACCCTAATTGAAAATAAATAGTTTATTTTATCAAAATGAACTTATAAAATTTTCAAAATTTAGATTTAAAATGGGTGCACCATCAAAAGGCGACAAAACTGCATTTTTTTGAAAAATACTTCTTTTATCTGAAAAATTAATTTTGTTACATACCATGGTATAGAAAATATGTAAGATGAATTAAAATGTTATAAAATTCAAAATGCGGTTAATACTATTCATAGAATCTAGTTCAGAACAATATTATAATAATATATTGTTGTTTAGTGAAACTCGGTATTGCGTACAACACAAGCCATCAAAGAAGGTTGCTTTTGCGTGTAATGCAAGCCAAGTTAGTGTTGCTTGAAATATTCCTTTGGTGTTTCATATAACATAATATAATCTTATTTCATTGAACATAACCTATATTCAATGTTTAATTCTATCAAAAGTACATGAAATTGTGTGTAAAATAAGCCAATAATAGTGTTGCATATACTGCAAGCTAATACGGTGTTGCGTATAGTGCAAGATAATATTGGTGTAGCATACAAAACAAGAACTCAATAAAATTAAAAAGAATATTTCTAATAAAATTTTGGGGTGTTACATTCTACCCCCCTTAAAATGAATTTTTCCCTCAAAATTTTTCGGGGTTTTAAATGGTTCAATACATGAAAGATTATTTCATAGAAACCCACATCATAAAAATGAATACTAAAACTTAATTTTAAAAAGTAAAGTAAGAAATATAATGGTTACCCAAATTAACTCATCACTGGGTTTCCACACAGGAGAACATAGGTGAAAACATGGATATGGACGAGAAATATAACTATCAAGTTCTAATGGAGACTGGTAGAGAACATGGATATGAAAAATACAACAATCACAAAGCCATAAATTTGTGATGACCTAAGGTACCATTTTATTCATTGAATATGAGGGTACTAGGACATCATTTTTTGGTTTTCAAGACCATTTCCCTAACTTTTATGATTTTTTTCACAAGGAGAAATACTTACTTGATTACAGTGTAA
Source organism: Viscum album (assembly GCA_963277665.1). Taxonomy (NCBI): domain Eukaryota; kingdom Viridiplantae; phylum Streptophyta; class Magnoliopsida; order Santalales; family Viscaceae; genus Viscum; species Viscum album. The sequence continues at coordinate 1,998,269,971 of OY728136.1, forward strand.
TATCATCATTCGTCATTCAATGAAAAATTTCCACTTCATCCCTTATTTAAAGAAATGAAGTTGAATTTGTCACTCTTGAAGTGTTAGCAGATCATGCGATAGAATGATAGGTCATTCCATATGTCTTTATCACAAAAAAAGTTAGCACAAGATATTAAATATATATAAGTCCATCTATGGTGAGGTTAATTGTATATGGTTCCAAAATGGACTTATTCTTCATTTATCATACCAATTAATAAAATAAAAGTAATTTCAACAAACTAAGGACTTCTTGTAGGCCAGTGGTAGGCGATAAAGGCTTGTCGCACTTCGGTTGTGGGTTCGACTCCCGCAGCCCTGTCCGACACAACGGGTTGTCGCCCATCCTACAAGTTGTCCTCTTTCTAAAACTATACTATTATAAAATTTTAGAAATAATATCAATAAGTTCTACCCTTAAACAATACTATCTGATGTCTACCTAAATCCAATCCAATATTTAGGCTTATCCAAAATATTTTTGTCCAATCTTAGAGTGTAATGAAAAAGATTACTAGAGAGGTTATCTACCAAGCATGTGAATACCATCATTTATTCCCCATATATCATAATATATATCTTGTTGGTCACATTCCAAACATGTGAATACCTTAATCACGTATTATCTTGGAACATGAATTACCATATAACCTTAATGAAAACATGAATGTTGTAAAAAGTTAACTCTTTCCACATAACAAAATCCCAAAATTTCTATATACTAAAACTATGATGTCACTTTATCCTTATATCAGTCATGAGCTCATTAATACCATCAAACATATTATTTTCTCCTTATCCCATCATTATGTGCATATCATCTTCTTTAAAAAAATATTTCAATCACTTTTCATGGTTACCGATACCATACAATTATTGAAAACTAATACATAGATATTCTAATATTGAATGATACTATAAATGAGATTCCACAACACTATTTTGGAATCCCGTTACATAAACACTTAATCATTCCACCACTTTGTTGTCATATTAAACATCACCAATAGTAATCTCATGTGACTTCCCTTTTTTCCTTTGCCTTAATAGGATGTTGATGTCGATCATCATTAACCCTTGGATTAGGGAATTGGTTAGAATAATTCCCCATTTCCTTACACTTGAAGCATAAAAGTGTTGGTAGAGTGTTCTCTGAAGTCTTTTCTCTATTCACATCATTAGCTACATTTTTCCATTACTTTAACACTCAACTACTCGATGACCTTCTTTTCCACACTTAAAACATTTTCTAGTCCCTTTAAGAAAATCTCCACCATGATTCTTTCCACACTTTTAGCATAACGAAACATTTTCCTTCTTTTCACCATTGTTTTGAGATTTTTCCTTCAACTCCATCTTTCATTTCTGGTCAAAACCATGAGATGGATATGTAACACCAACTTCCAATTCTACCATGATAATAAAACTCACAATTTCTTCATAGCTACTGAAGTCTTTTATAGCTAATGCTTTCTATGACTTGGTTTTAAGCCACTGAAGAATCGATCAACTTTACTTTCAGGTAGGATGATAAAGATAGAGGCATACCTTGAAAGCCTTGAAAAATTCACCTTGTATATACCAACAGATTCATCATCATTTCGCATAAGTTCAAGGAACTCCTTTTCCATATTTTTTATAAGAATAAGAGGGAAGTACTTATTGAAAAACAAGTTCTTGAACTCATCCCATTCCATGGATTCAATTTCAACTTGGGGACTTTTATTCTTAATTAGAGTCCACCACTGGTCTGCTTCACCTTCTAAACAATAAACAACCAAAATGACTTTTTCATGTTCTGAACAACGATGTATGGAAAATATCTTTTTAATAGTACTGATCCATTGTTTAGCAATAAGTGGATCAGAAGACCCATTGAAAAAAGGTGGATGTTGCCTCATGAAAGACTCAATAGAATATTGTTCCTGCAACGTCCAGGATCCAGAATCCACACAACGAGTGACCTGAACCCGGTTGGTCACATGACCTCAAGCGCATTTCCCCAAACACTAGATGCTGAAGACTAGCAGCGAGGGACTAGGTCTGCTAATGAGGAAACTATTCCCTCATTTGTCAAAGTGTAGCGTAGTGGAAAGAAAATAACATACAACAGTGGAATTAATAAAAAATATGAACTAGAAATGAACAACTTTGTAAAAGATAACCAAAATTTATATAAAATAATGTAGTATGTCACTATTTCTATGAAAGGATCCATAACAAGATACACTGCAATACAATACAATACAACTCAAGTACAAAGTATGGAAAAATAGAAAAACAGTGCAACATGAACTCAGCAGCATCGCAAGCCTAAGCTCGGTCCCCTGCCCTCCTACTCCTCCACAAAAATCATGTACCTGTATAGGGACCCTTTCCTATATCAACACCTACAACAATATATTCTGTTTGGGATGAAGACATGACCCAAATAGGGTGTGAGAAATAAATCCGAGTAGGCATCCACCAAAGGTCCATGCCCAACTGTCAGTGAAAATGTGCAACAACAGTGTACAATAATAAAACGCATTAAACTAGTAAGTACTAAAAGTAACTATCACTGCCAGTTTTCATTTCCATTTTAATATTCTTTTAACAATTCAATATAATTTAATTTGGAGCGAATCAGAACCATGCCCTCACGCTAAACAAAACCCTACCCTCAGGGTAATTGTAACCATGCCCTCAGGCTAATATAGTCATGCCCTCAAGCTAAATATCACCATGCCCTTAGGCAAAGATATCACCTTGCCCTCGGGCTAATATAACCACCATGACCTCAGGCTAAATATAACCACACCCTCAGGATAAATATAACCACTCCCTCAGGGTAAGTAACCTGGCCGAGCCTAATGCTTAAAAAGCAATTTATACAAAACTTTATCTCAAGAAAACTTTAAACAGGTAATAATCATGATATGCCCTAGGGTATCCAGGCCAAATGGCTAAACAGAGGAACGCACATTCAGGTTGGCCCGAAATCCAAGAAGTGATCCCAAACAGCAGTTTTAATTTATCATCATATTATCTATACAATTCAAGATATATGTTCAGCAAAGGCCTCATCCATACAGCACCCCAACCATGGGCGCGTAGCACAACGATACACAATTTCAACACAACAGTTGAAATGAACATCATACCACCTACCTCAATCAGATTTGATTGGTAAACGTGAACGATACCTCTCAAATTGTCTAAGAATGACATAGATATGGGAAAAACGTTCACTCATTCAACCTCAAATAACTTTCCCTGGGGAAATAATTGGTAATAAACACACAAGGAGAGGGAAGAACTCACCCGCGCGGTTCAATCGAGATCGTCAAAGAAGGATTCAGATTCCTAGTGTGCGGTTGGGAGATCATTGAAGCTCCAGCCTCCTCCCCTAGCTCCAAAACGAACTCAAAGCCTCCTCTGCCGAATGAGGAGGCAACTACCCGTTTTAAGAGAAAAAAAAAACTACACGGCATGTACTTTTCATTTTTTTAAACTATTCCTCTAGAAAATTCTTTCCACTATGGCATTGTTTATCCATCAACATGAGTACATGGCGTGTACTGTCAGTTCACTGACGGCTGCATCCACTACCTTACTATTCACCTGCCGACTGATTACACAGCGTTTAAATACAAATTACATGGTTTGTAGTTAGTTTTTACACCCTTCATTGTCGATAGGCCTACACGCCATGTGTAGTCATCCCACAAGGCCAAAGTACACGTCGTGTGGAAAAGTACAAGGTGTGTACCCACAAAATTTGGGATTTTTCCCCAATTTTCTTATTTTCTCAAAAACACTTAAGGAAAAGGAAAAAGACGAGACCTGTACCTCAAAAATAAGAACCAGGTTCTTACAAACTTCCACCCTTAAAGAAATTCATCCCCGAATTTACCTTCCAAGGGTCGTGAAGATACAGCTGTGAACAACTCTCTCCACTGAGCACATACATCAGTCTTTTGCTCCCAGGTTTCATCCTGCACTCGGCCATGCTGCCATAGCACCCGAACAAGAGGAAGTGACCAACCTTGGAGAACCTTGGTGCTCTTATCAACAATACGAATTAGATGCTCCTCAAAGGATGTATCGACCTACAACTCAACCTCCTCAGGCTGAAAAACGTTAGACGAGTCTGAATGATAGCGGTGTAGCTGAGATACATAGAAGATGTCATGCATGGCCCAGTACCACTGTGGTAACTACAACAGGTAGGCAAACAACCCGAATCTCTCCAGAATCTCAAATGGCACCACATACCTTGATGAAAGTTTACCCTATCTCATGATCCGCCTATGTCCCAACCTCAGCGAAACACGCAAGAAAACCTAATCCCTGACCATGAACTCCAAGGGACGTCTGTGGTGACCAACATAAGATTTCTGAAGAGACTGTGCAGTAGCCATCCACTTCTTAATCAACTGTACCTGCTCTGAAGTCTTCTGTACAAGATGTGGTCCCAGAAAAGTTGCCTGACCTGCCTCCATCCAACACCAAGGTGATCGGCATGTCCTACTATATAATTCCTTGTAAGGTGCCATCTAAATATTTTCCTGAAAAATATTATTATATGAAAACTCAACCTGGGGTATATTCTTCTCCCAAGAGCCCACAAAGTCCAAGATACATGCACGCAAAATGTCTTCTAGCACCTATATCGTACGCTCTGACTGTCCATTAGTCTGAGGGTGGTAAGTTGTGCTTAGAAGCACCTGTGTACCCAGTGCCATCTAAAAACCTTTCCAGGGATGAGACGTAAAGTGGGAATCCCTATCTAAAATGATAGAACGAGGGACCCCATGAAGACATATAACCTCTTGGATATACAACATCTCGAGATCGTCAACACCAAAAGAATCCTTGATCGGTGGAAAGTGATCCACCTTCGTGAGTCTGTCCACAACATCCCACATGGCATTGTTGCCTCGAGGTGACCTTGACAACCCGGTCATGAAGTCCATCGCAACATCATCCCATTTCCACTATGGAATGAGTAACTTTTGTAACAGTCTGGCTGGCCTCTAATGCTCCATCTTCACCTGTTGACAGGTGGAGCATCTCGTAACAAAACCAACTGCCTCTCTTTTCATACCCAGCCACTAATAATTACGTCTCAAGTCACGATACATTTTGGAAACTCTAGGGTGAACTATCCAAGATGAAGCATGAAACTACCACATCAACTCCTCGCATATATCCCCTGGAACCCACACTCGTCCATGGAAATGTAGTACCTCATCATCACCTATTGTCCTACCAAGAGGAGGGTTTCCACTTGCCACTAACTCCCACAAAACTATGCTTCTGAATTTGATAGCTATCTCATCCTCACTCTATTGGAGGATAAATCATTTTCAAAGAAAGTAGAACTTGAGGTAAGTGATTTTTGTATGACTTTTATTTCTATGAGACACATACCATATTCATATCTTTTATTTTTATGTTCAATATATAATTCCCATGGATTCCTTTTTTTAACTTCTCATTAAAATTATATGATATAAATATCCTTATAATATTATTTCTTTAATAGGGAATATGATTCAAAAGTTACCAAAGAAGTAGGGTTTTAATGATACAATCTCATTATTTATCAGGGTTGTTTATGATTATGTTACAAATAATAAAATTTTATTATATAATTATCTCGAATATAATTTTTTTTATTTTTATATGATTATTTTTGGTTAATACAGGTTTTCATTCCATTTTCCTCTCTTTATTTACTTAATATATTGAAATAAATTTTTATTGGAAAATTGACTTTATTTATCTCTTTGGTTGAAAAAACTTTTTCTTATATGTCTATTTTTTAACTTAAATGTTTTAAAGAATGTTTTACTATTATTATATGATTTTTTAATTTCATTTTTACCCATTTTTTATTTTTTAAAAAATGGTTTAAAATTAATCTTCTTATTTTTATAAACAAGGTACATTTTTGGTCTTTTTACTAAAAAAGTGAAAGGAATAATTATTTTAACATACCCAACATGAATGAAATTTCCCTCTATAAAATATGATCAATGATTTGAATATTAATCTATCTGTTTTAAAAGAATTTTTTCAAATAAAATGTATTCTCTTATATTGGGTAAGTTTTTATATTTTAAATAAGTGATTTCAAAGTGAAAAGGGTATTTTACTCAATAATTGTTCCATGCAATATTTTAAAATCATTTTCCATGTAAGATGAAATGATTTTATGTTTATGAATCTTTACTGGGGATATGATCCAAATGATACCATCCTTATTCTTTCTTTGGATGGTTTGTGATTATGATGATAATATTTTTATGAAACTCATTCTATTTCCATTGGTTATGCTATAATTAAATTATGAAATGTTTATGAAATTAATTAATTTTCCATGGGTTATAGTATGCTAAAATGTTTATAAAACCCATTTATTTCTCAAGGGTTACTATATAATGAATGTTTTATGATCTTGTGGCACATATCTGTATGATTTTAATTATTGTATAGGTGTGTGAAAAATTATATATCCCTATAATTAATTAGGAAAAGATGGATATCTCATGAGATAAATAGGAATGGAATAGGGAGTGAACTTAGTTCGACAAGGGATTGTTTCCATTATTATAGTATTGGGAATAAACCTTGAATACTACGATGGAGTGGGGAATGAACTGAATCCACTATGATAGTCTTAGAGGTGATCCTTATATACAAATAAAATTATTTTATATGCTTATGCATATTTAATAATTTTATGTCTAATTCTAATGTTCTTCTCGCATGGATTATATTATTTTATTCCTTTATGATTAATGTATTATGAACTACCAAGCATTATTCTATGATTCAAGATTATGATCTATGATATATAACGTATTGTTTTAAAATGTTATATTAATGTTCCCATATCCTTATGAATATTCTCTGTTTATGTGATCATTGATATATCCCTTGTTTACCCTTATTAGGGATCTGATATCACCCTTTCTTTTGTTTCCTTTCCCCATGTTATGAAGACATTTATTTTGTGTGATATGTATAAGAATGGTTCTAGTTATAAAGAACTTAGTGGGATATAATGTATTTAACTTATGAACCATTTTTTATGTATCCAAGTTTCCAAATATTATAGATCTATTAAATTATAGAGGGGATCATAATTTTATGTATTGAATATTAAACTAATAAGATATAATATCTATATATGAAAAGTATGGGTTTCTATAGTTTGTATAAGAGAAAACTAAGGGATATGATCCTTGGGAACTCTCACATGTGAACATTTGGTGAAGCATGACTCTCCTCACAATGGATTCATTAGGAATGGTATGTTATTGGGGAATGTGGTTAGAGTCCCTCACTGAAGGTATAATCACCCATGGTGTTTTATGAAAGGTATCAATTATATCCCACTGGTTATAATTTCATACTATTATAGTTGATATCATACCAAGGTTTAGTGAACTTTTGGAAACTAGGATGAGAAAACATTATTGAATAGAATATACATATTTCAATTTATATGATAACATACTATGTTATGGTAAAGAAATGATTATGTATTTTTTTATAAAAACATACCTATTCAGATACTACAAATGGACATGGTTTTAGTATAGATTTATCTAGGGGTAATAAATATAAAAATAGTTTTTGAAATATATCTTAGTCATCATTTTGGTTATTAGTGAGTGTTACATTACTATTCATGTAGATTTAAACTCTTGAGGGATATTATTGGGTTAATTCACATTTTATTTGGGAACCATCATGAAGGATTTGAATATATAATGACTAAAAATGATCTATATTAAAAAAAATTCATAGATCGAAAATAAGGATCCTTGATTAATATATATGATAAATATTTTATGGCTATATTGTTTCCCACTATGATTATTATTTCTCACACTATATTTTCTGGTCTTTGTAATTGTATAGAACCTAAAGAAATCATGTCAATACTGAATGTGAGGGACAATTCAATGATTTTCATCATGAGCATCCATGGGAAATGGGAGTTGAAATGTGAAACATTATGATTATGACTACTCATCTATATCATTATATGATTAAAAATGTCAATACAGGTGAGTTTATTGACACAGCTAATAAGAGAAAAATGGAGTTTCATTAAGACCACATAAGAAAGAAGATTCAGCTTCTTACATGTTGATAATGTGGGAATGATCTCTCATGATAATGTCTCAAATGAATGAGAAGATGTCTAGTGCATGTAAAAGAGGTGAATATAGCTATTAATTTCTAAATAAATACAATGAAATATTTTGAGGTATATTAAGATTATCCCAAGATACCCTTTTATAGTTCGATGTCTTATGTGTGGGGAACATGATAATTATCACAGTCAATGCCCTATTATAAGGGTTAGCTCATAGACCAAGTAATGACCTATGATATCACAAATTTTGAAGCCAAATGATTTGAGGATATATTTATTAGGTTTAAATAATTATATTGTATCAATAGTATGAATATGAGGAAACAAATTATTAAAAAAATGTGTAATGGTCTTAATCAGTACAAAAGTATTTATTAATGATTAGGAAATAAAAACAAAAATTTTATTGAAGTCATTTTTTGCATCAAAATGCATTTTATCTAAAAATGGTTTTATTGCATTTTGTGTGTGGAAATAATAATTAATTTATGAAACTTCTATAAATTTTATTTTTGAAAATGAATATCATTTTTTAAATCTTAATTTCAAAATAAAATTAAGGTAAAATTTCATAATTATTCTAAAATGTGGGAATTTTTAGTGAATATAAAAAATATCGATTTTTTAAAAAATATAATTTATTTTCATTAAATTATGTAATTTAAAAATAAAAATTTATTTTTTATTTGGTATTAATTTTCTATGTGATATATTTGATTTATAATAATCTAATTTATTTTATTTAAATGAACAATATTATGTATTTTGAGATTAGTCAATTTTTATTCTTAAAAAGATTTTTTTTGAAAATGTTTTTCAATGTGTTTTACAAATTTATATTAAAATTGATTTCTTCCACTAAAATACATTTAATATTGGGAAATCAAAATTATATTTTTAATCTAGAGGTTTCAATTTGGTAAATAGGCCCCTATTATTTTTAGGCATTATGAATAGTGACCATGGTAAAATTTATCATGTCGGTAAAGAGTAATCCAGGTTAACCATGATTAAAACTGTATGTTAAGGTCACTATTTTTAATATAAATTATTTTTTTATGAAGGTAATTTTACTACTAGAAGATTATGACAAAAAAATTAATTATTTAAGAGAAACTTGTCCATGAAAATGACCTATATAATATTTAAAGAAAAAATATACAAAATGTCCCTCTCTTACATTCAAATATCTATTATGTGTCCACATAGAGAAAAAAAATGTTTTGAGAAAATATTAATGGGTTTTTTGATTAAAATGAAATTATTTTCATGATGTTAATTTATTTATGATTTTTATAAAATATATAATTACATTAAATTCTTACGCAACACCCACAAAATATTTCTTAAATTAATAGAAAATAAAATAAATGATTTTGAAAATATTTAAAGTAATATTATTTGAGTGATTTATAGTGTTATATGAATTATATAGAAATATATAACATATTAGTGATGTGTTAAAGTATTATATTCAAATTTCATCATTATCTTGTTGTATTTAATGTTAAATTAAATAAATAGTGTCAAAAAAGATATTAATGATATTTTAAGGATATAATATATTATTAAACTACATAAAAATCATAAAATATTTAAATAGAACAAATTGGATAATATATGGTGAAATTTTTATCTTTTTTACATTTATTTTCAACTTATAAGTAAAATTATAACCCTTTAAGAGTGAAAATACATTTCTACGGTTAAGGTTAGAATATGTTAACTAAGGGGTTAAACCAAAAGATAATGTTTAAAACCCCACGTAAACCTATAAAAATTTTATTGGTAGATGTGATTTAAAAATAGTAATACCTTATCATTGAATATATAGCTACTTGTATTCATTTTTTAAGAGAATTATGTTTTTATATTTAATATTTTAAAAATTCTGAGAGTGCCCCTCTCATTACTTATAAAAGAGAACCTCTCCTTTCTCTTCTTTACACCATTATGATCCTTATATATATATACAAATATCTACTAAAGTTTATTATAAATATAATTAGAAAAATTATATAGTTTTTGGTTTTCCCAAAATACCTTAATCGATTACTTAATTTTTTTACTTCTTCATTTACCTCCTATAAATATATGATATTTATTATAAAATAACAAATTCAGTATCCAAAATATAAATAAATTATATTATGGTTATTAAACCATCATTATCCACCACCTCTCTAATCAAATGGGCAGCGAAATTGTCGATTGTGCGTATGTACGACTTACCATCTCCAAAGAGTTATATAATACATTTTTCATCACCATATTTTATGTATTGGTATTATGATGGGTTTAAATTTTATATATAATATTTATGAAATAATTATTTTTAATGATAATATCATATCTACCTTATTACATACCAATCCTTTGGAAAACGATAACGTCGCTTGTGTGTACGCGTAAACTACCACCTCCATGAAGTGATGTGATTAGTTTTTTCATTTATGTTTTACATGTATGGTAATATGTATGAATTATATATGATACATATGATATAATAATTATTTGGTAAATGAGATTTTTTATTTATATTTCTTTCATTCCATTCGTTGAAAAGTGAAAAGATGTTCATGTATACATTTGGCCCACCATCTCCAGGAATAATGAAATTTATTTTTCTATCTTTGAATGTAAATCTAATTATATAATGAATATATATGATATTTATGTAATGAATGAAATTAAAAATACAATGGAACCATGATAAATGCACATGTAAAAGAAATATCGAGTCAAAACTCTTATGAAAAAATGAAACAATTAACACCCTCAAGTACCGATTTTAATAAGATGTTATTAATAAATGGGAATTGAATTATTATAAAGGGATAATATAGGATATTATAAGTATGTACATTATTCTATTATATAATTATAATAAATTTAAATTTATTATATAGGAGGATAGATCACTTTCAAAGAAAGTGGAACTTGAGGTAAGTGATTTTTTATGACTTTTATTTCTACGAGACACATACCACATTCATATCTTGTATCATTTATGTTCTGTATATAATACCCAGGGATTCATATTTTATAAAAAAAATTATTATATATATATATATATCCATCTAATATTATTTCATTCATAGGGAATATGACTAAAAAGTTACCAAACCAGTAAGGGTTTAATGTTACAATATCTTTATATATCGGGATTGTTTATGATTATGTTTCAAATAATGAAATTTTATAATATAACTATCCCAAATATAATGTAATTTATTTTTATATTATTATTTTTTGGAATACATTTTTTCATTCCATTTTCCTCCCTTTATGTACTTAATTTATTGAAATAATATTTTAATGGAAAATTGACTTTATTTCTCTATTTGGACAAAAAACCTTTTTCTCCCATGTATATTTATTCAATTAAATGTTTTCAAGAAAGGTTTACTATTATTATATAATTTTTTAATTTTATTTTTACCCATTTTCGTTTTTTTTAATTGTTTAAAATTAATATCCTTATTTTTATGATCAAGGTACTTTTTTTGTCTTTTTACTAAAAATGTAAAATAAATAATTATATTAACATACCCAATATGAATGAAATATCCCTACATAAAATATGTTTAATTATTTGAATCCTAATATATATGTTTCAAAATGTTCATTTCAAAGAGAATTTATTATTTAATATTTTGTAAGTTTTTATATTTTAAATAAGCAATTTCAAAATGAAAATGGTATTTTACTTAATAAATGTTCCCTGAAATCGTTTAAAATCATTTTCTATATAAATGAAATGATTTGATGTTTCATAATATTTATTGGTGATATGATACAAATGATACCAACCTTATTATTTCTCTAGATGGTTTATGATTATGATGATAATATGTTTATGAAACTCATTTGTTTTCCATTGATTTTACTATAGTGAGTTTATGAAATGTTTATGAAAGTCATTTATTTCAATGGGTTATGGTACACCAAAATGTTTATAAAACCCATTTCTTTCTCATCGGTTATGATATGATGAATGTTTCATGATCTTTTGGAATATATATGTATAATTTTCATCATGTTATAGGTGATTGAAAAATTATATACCCCTCTAATGAATTGGGTTGAGATAGATACCTCATGAGATAAATAGGAATGGAATGGGGAGTGAACCTAGGTTCACCTTCACCGGCGAGAAGGGAGCCTTAGCAGCACTAGATGGACTTCCGTGGAGGATAGGACAGCCCATTACTCATCAGTTAGCTAGCCTCATCCTTGGATCAGTTGACGTACGGAGTCCTGGTTTTCCTGCAGTGGTGGATCAGTTTGCAGACGTTTTTCCCGACAACGTTCCAGGGCTACCTCCTCGCAGAGAGGTAGACTTTTATATTGACTTGTACCCTGGGACAGCCCCGATATCCACTCCAGCATATCGGATGGCTCCCGCCGAGCTTCGAGAGCTACGGGTACAGTTGGAGGACTTGTAGGGAAAGGGGTTCATCCGACCCAGTGTTTCACCCGGGGCTTCCCCGATTTTGTTCGCCAAGAAGGCGGACGGGAGCTTGCGACTTTGTGTTGACTATTGTCGCCTGAAACATGTGACAGTGAGGAACAAGTATCCGCTACCGAGGATTGATGACCTCTTTGATCAGCTCAAGGGAGCACGGTGGTTCTCGAAGATAGACCTCAGGTCAGGCTATCATAAGCTCAGAGTCAGAGACGAGGATGTGCAGAAGACGACCTTCAGATGTCGGTATGGCCACTATGAGTTCTTGGTTATGCCTTTCGGTGTAACCAATGCTCTAGCAGTGTTCATGGATCTCATGAACAGGATCTTTCAGCCATACCTCGATCGGTTTGTCGTGGTCTTCATCGACGACATTCTGATTTACTCTACGACTGAGGGGGAACACGCCTATCACTTGCGAGTTGTACTAGATACACTCCGAGAGCACCAACTTTATGGTAAGCTCTCGAAGTGCCAGTTCTAGATACGTGAGGTCCACTTCTTGGGACACGTTATCTATGAGGCGGGAGTTGCAGTGGATCCTGCGAAGATCGAGGCTGTGTTAGCATGGGAGCCACCCAGGAGCGTGACTGAGGTTCGGAGTTTCTTGGGACTAGCTGGATACTATCGGAGATTCGTGCCATACTTCTCTAGAGTTGCGGCATCACTCATAGATTTGACGAAGAATGGGAAACCCTTCGTTTGGTCAGACAGATGTCAGCAGAGCTTCCAGGAGCTGAGGTAGAGATTGACTAGCGCACCTATCTTGAGGTTGCCCGAGGAGGGAGTAGGGTACGTAGTCTACTGCGATGCATCAGGGACCGGACTCGGATGTGTTCTAATGTAGGAGCGGGCAGTGATCGTCTATGGATCACGTCAGTTGAGGCCGCATGAGCAGAACTACGCTACCCATGACCTGGAGTTAGCCGCAGTGGTCTTCGCTCTGAATACATGGTGACACTACCTGATGGGCGAGCGCTTTACAGTCTTTTCCGATCATCAGAGTCTCAGGTATATCTTCTCGCAGAAGGACCTGAACCTGAGACAGCGGTGATGGCTCGAGTTCCTCCAGGACTATGACTTTGAGATAGTCTATACTCCTGGTAAGTGGAACGTAGTAGCCGATGCCCTTAGCAGGAGGACGGGCATTCAGCTACTTGAGGAGGCGACGGAGCAGCTAGCCTCTTTGCAGATATCCTTCGTGGATAGAGATAGAGCAGCCTTCCTTCAGTCTCTCACAGTCACTCCTCCACTACTACAGCGAGTCAGGGAGGCACATCGTGGGGACGCTGACTGTGAGACACGACGTGCACAGATATCCTCGGGACAGGCACCTGATGGTTTCTCCCTTGGAGCAGAGCACGACATCCTTTTCAGAGGACGTACCATGGTACCAGTCGCTTTGCGAGAGGAAGTGCTGAGAGAGTTTCACACTTCTCCTTTGGCGGTACATCCTGGAGTGGCAAAGATGTACCAGGACCTCAGACGACAGCACTGGTGGTCGGGCATGAAGAAGGCAGTAGCAGAGTTCGTTTCTCGATGCCTTACCTGCCAGCAGGTGAAGGCAGAGCATCAGGTACCAGCAGGCTTGGTACATCCCTTGGAGGTTCTGGAGTGGAAGTGGGACGGCATATCTATGGACTTCGTGACTGGACTTCCACGCACTTCCAGAGGTCACGACTCCATCTGGGTGATTATTGACCGACTCACCAAGTCGGCACACTTCTTACCCATCAGAGAGCAGGGCTCAGTAGAGAGCTTGGGACGTCTCTACGTTCAGGAGATTGTGCGGCTCCATGGCGTGCCATCATCTATCGTCTCTGATCGAGATGCCTGCTTTACTTCCCAGCTTTGGAAGGGGTTACAGGAGGCGTTCGGGACGCAGCTACGTCTGAGCACAACCTTTCACCCTCAGACGGATGGTCAGACAGAGAGGACCATTCAGACTCTCGAGGACATGCTCCACGCATGTGTCCTCGACTTTGGTCGTAGCTGGGAGGACCACCTACCCTTGGAGGAGTTTGCGTACAACAACCGCTACCACTCCACCATCGGGATGGCACCGTACGAGGCGTTTTACGGCCGACCTTGTAGATCTCCTTGTGCTTGACAGACCCTGGAGAGTCAGCACTGGTGGGACCGGAGATGGTCCAAGCCACGACAGAGAAGGTCCAGGTCATCCAGGAGCGGATGAGGACAGCTCAGAGCCGGCAGAAGTCATATGCTGACAGGAGGCGGAGGCCACTAGAGTTCGAGGATGGCGACCACGTCTTCTTGCGGGTCTCACCTCGACGTGGTATTCAGAGATTTGGCTGAGGCGGCAAGTTATCTCCGCACTTCATCGGACCCTTCCAGGTCCTCAGCAGGGTTGGTGAGGTGGCTTATCGCCTGGCTCTACCACCTCAGTTGCACCGGGTGCATGACGTCTTCCATGTGTCTCAGCTGAGGAGATACGTGCAAGACCCGACGCACATCATTGACCATGGGGAGCTTGATTTTGACGATGGGGCGACTTTTACGGAGGTCCCGGTGGAGATAGAGGATCGACAGGAGCGGGTCCTGCGTGGGCGATCGATTCCTCTTGTGTGCATCAGATGGCAGCACGAGAATCTCCAGGAGAGCACATGGGAGCGGGAGGCTCAGATGCGTGCTCAGTACCCTCATTTGTTTCCCTAGTTTTTGATGCATCTTTACGGGGACGTAAAGCCCTGAGGTGGGAGTAATGTAAAGACCCGTAAAATTCAAGGGAATTTTTTTCTTAATTTTCTTTGGAATTTTACAAGAGCGCGGTTTCAGACGGCACCTGATTCCGAGGCCCGGAGTTCCCGTAATCAATTTCCGAAGTTTGGATCGGGTACGTTCAGTGAACGAACGAGCGGGTTTTCCTAACTTTTGATCCGGTGCTCGGAATTGAAATCCGAGGGCACCGATGAACTCGCAACGCCAATATTCGCTTATGGAGACCTTTTCCGAGGTTGCGTTTATTTCGGGATGAGAGTTAGTTTTTGGGAGTTTAGAATAAGTTAAATAAAAATTGTGGATTACATGTTTTTATTTAAACTTATTAGTTAACTTCTCTCAAAGGAAGTTAGGGGTGGGACCCACACCCACTTAACCTCCCATGAGAGGATTAAGTGTGGTGGGGCCCACACGAACCCTAAACTTTTCATCTTCTCCCAACTCCCTTAACCCCTCTTTAAATGACATGAGTTATTTAATTTTGGAGTTATCCTTTTTGAATTTCAAACCTTTGAAATTCTTTTGTTATGTTTGTGAATAAAATAAGCTCTTATCTTATTTTGTTGGGTTAGAACTCTTTAGCCATCTTGAGAGCTTTTGGGAGCTTCTTCTCCTTCTTCTTCTTCTTCAACTCTGACGAAGAACACGAAGGACCTTCGAACTTCGACGAAGAACTCTACGTTCTCGGGAACCGTCTTCCGTGACGACATAACCGCGACATAGACGTTCTTCTTCCGTGATGCCGACCACCGCGACGCTCGACTTCCGCGAATCGTTATCGATCATCGAACTTCGTTCCAGAACCAAGGTATGGGTTTTTCTTTTTTTTAAATTACGTGTTTCTTTCCCTCGAACATGAAAGAATAATCCATTGGGCGTAGTTCCAAATTTTATTAAAATTTTTTGAAACGTTCATGGTTGTGTTTATACGATTGGCCAACTGTTATCATTATAACGGGAGGAGACCGGACCGCATGAACACGGCCGATTCTCCTCCCCCTTCTAATCTTCGTGTTGATTTAGCGGAGACAGCGCGGTGTTGTCGCACCGTGCAGGAACAAAAGAATTTAAGGCCAGTTTGGGTCTCGAAGAAGAAACGCGACGCTATAATGTCGCGCCTTTGAAATCGGATGAGACCGCGGCCGGAGTCAGGCCGTGGTGGAGGGGAGCGACGCCATTACACCGCGCCAATCGTTCAAGGGCCGAGCAAGAAGGGGCGGCCGGAAAACCGGCCGCCGGCGGAAGAGGAAGAGCCGCGGCCGGCCTCGCCGGTCATCGAAGATCAGGAAGGGCTGCGGCCCTACGGCCACGGCGGAGCAGCCAGGGGCGGCCGGCCTCGCCGGCCGCCGGAGATCAGAAGAGCTGCGGCAGAGAAGAGGAAGGCGGCCGGCCGCCGGTTTGGATAGGAGGCGGGACCCGCGGGTCCCGCGTGAGAAAAGAAACGGCCGGCCTTAGGCCGACCGAGATCCGAAAAGGGGGGGGGGGTTTACCCCCCGCGTGCGGCACATGCGCGGCACCTGGCCGCGCCGCCGCTGGCCGGGCCACGCCGCCGCGCCGCCACCGGCCGGGCCGGGTCCAGCGGACCGGGTCGGTCCGACCCGGTTCGGTTCGGATCCGGGTCGGGTCGACCCGGTTTGGGTCAGACCAGGGGGGGTCGGGCTGGGTCAGCCCGGACCCGGACCCCCCATTTTCGAGACGGTTTTGGTCTTTTGGCCATAACTTAAGCCAAGGACCTCCGAATGATGAACCGTCTGCAGAAACGCGATCCTTGGATCGAGACGGTCGTTTCGGTATATCACACTCAAAGTTTCGGAACATTTTTAGTTCGGCCGGGTTGGTTCGTTCACGAAATCAACCGGGCCTTCGGAGCGGAAACTCTAATATCTTGAGCTACGGACGTCCGATTGACGTGCCGTCAGTTTTGTTGTGTTCCTCTTAGTGAGACAGTTCTTTTGGCATACTCCGCCCGAGGTTTGGACGCAGGTGGAGTTCGATCGGGTTGGTTTTGCCTTAAAAACCAACCGGGCCCCGGGGACGAAAATGCCAATAACTCTCAGACCGGGCGTCCGATTGACGCGCCGTCTGTTGCGTTGAGTTCCTGTTGACGATACGGAACTTTTGGATACATAAACTCTGGACTTTGTGACAGTTGATGTATCAGTCTCTCGGCTCGTGGAGCGGACCCTTCGAACGAGCTTGCTGCGTACGAAAACCCTAGTGCTGGCTGCGACTGCTTCTCCGACAGCGATGATTGTGCAGAGATCCTCCGTGGACTCCGACGACGACCGTGCAGAGATCCTCAGTGGACTGCGGCGACGACTGTGCAGAGATCCTCAGTAGACTGCGACGACTACTGCACTCAGCGATCCTACGTGGATCAGTGCTTCAGGTCCAGCGTGGGCCCGATCCTGTGTGGGTCCGATCCTGTGTAGGTCACTGCGGGGGTTAGTACCTATCGATCCTTCATGGGTCCGACGACTTAGATGGTTCAGTGATCATCTTTATCGTCATCCGAAGAAGTATATTTGTGTGAGCTGAATCTTCTGTTTTACTCGATAGAGGTGGTGCGCTTGGTTGTAGCGGCAGACCCGCGATACTAGAGACGAGCGTACGGAGTACGGAGACCGTGTAACCGGCTGAGACCTGAAGACTGCTCGACCGACTCGACTTGGAGTGAGTCGACTAGCCCAGTGGACGGAGCGCCCAGTATTTGGCGGCAGACCCACGACGGACGGAGCGCCTGGTAGTTGGTAGCAGACCCGCGGTACTCGACTGGAGGAGTACCTCTGTAGGCTATTTGGGTGAGCGCCCGGTATTTGGCAGCAGACCCTCAGCTGACGGAGCGCCCTGGTAGTTGGCAGCAGACCCGCGGTACTCGACAGGAGGAGTTCCTCAGCAGTCTTAGGTTAGTGAGCAGTACCTCGGAGTCGTGACAGGACCACTGTACACTTCAGAGATGAGGCTCTTCAGTAGTTACGGTTTTGATAATGAAAATCCTGGTGTGAGTTGAATCCTGTTGCTTCCCTGTGTGGATTGTGTTGTGCTATCCTGTGTGGATTACGTTTTGCTTTCCTGTGTGGAATACGTTTACTTTCCTGTGTGGACCGAGTTATACTTGGGCTCGGAGGTTGGAGCGTATTTGAATTGATGACTTAGGTATATGTATGGGCATATATCTAAGCAGTTTCGGTTGTTACTTCGTGATTGTACCTTTCTTTGTGGTTTATCCTTTGTGGATTTTGAGAGAACTTCAGGGGTCTCGGGGTCCCTACTGAGTATCTTATACTCACCCCTGCACGGGCTTTGCCCGCACTACATTGTGTTGGTTGCAGACGACGGACAGCGTTGATCTTGGATGAGGCTTGCAGAGCGGGACGGTACCCGGAGGTGGACCACTGGGCGGGACGTGCTCGGAGTGGACGGAGGGACCCGTGGAGCAGTGGAGCTATCTGTACCCACCCTTCAGGTGGGATTTCCAGTGGACAGCTCGGTGTAGCGGTTTTTACTTTTCAGTTGCTGTTTTCCCTTTCGAGTTGTACTTTACTTTCAGTTTGGGTTTGTATACTGGCCCATTTACTTTTCCGCACTTTCAGTTGTACTCTGCTTTTTCTTAGTGTTTACTTTCCGCTTGCTTACTTTGTGGTGTTTGTTTACTTTACAAAGGCAATGCCTTCCCTTTTACCGGGATTTACGCCTTGGTGCTAGTCGCCAGCCCCTGGCCTATGGAAGGCGGGCTTGGGGTAGTCACGACACGGACCGCGAGGGCGGGTCGTGACAAATTACCTATACGATTCTAGTGGGGGTCATAATTTTATGTATTCAATATTCAACTAATAAGATGTAATATCTATATAAGAAAAGTATGGGTTTTAATAGTTTATATTAGTGAAAAGTAAGGGATATGATCCTTGGGAACTCTCACATGTGAACATTTGGTGAAGAATGACTCTACTCCCAATTGATTCACAAGGAATGTGATTCCATTGGTGATGGTAGTAAGAGTCCCACCCTGAAGGTATAATGTAACACCCCAAAGTTCCACGATACATTTCCCTTTGAATAATGTAATAGCTTGCATTTTACACAACTTCGAGATTCTAACACACCGCGACCAATCAAACAATCCATTATGAATAGTAATACCCACTTTTTAAAATTTTATAAATTTTAGATTTCAAAATGGACTTTATTTTTGGATTCAGAATATCGAAATTAGCTTAGGGTGAATTAGTTTTTATTTTTCAGAAAACATTCAATTTTTTATGAATAGTGAAAAACACTCAGTTATAGTTTAAAACCGAATTTTTATTTAAATAATTATTTATTTTATTTAAATATATTTTAGGTCAAAATAGATACATAATACCTATATAAGTTCAATGTAATTCATTGGAGTGAGTTTATAATAATTTTATATATATAAAAATTTTACTGAACTTTTTAACCGTCTTTTACCCACCTCCTAGGTGCATTTGCAAATTTGAATAAAACTTAATTTTACTGCATCTGTGAATTGAATTTAAAAAACTTGAGAGACAAAGTTGATATTAGTAAGTAAAATTTGGTTCAATAAGATACAAATAATTTTTGGTGAACAATAACTTTTGACTTTTATTTACCATGATTAAAAGTAAATAGGGTAATTAAGGGTAAAAATAATAATATTATTACCCTAAAACATGTCCTAATTCTATTGGATAAGTTTAATTATACCAAAAAAAACCATAGGAACAAAATATGATCCTTTAGGTCCACTTGTATTAGATTAGGACATTTATTATTATTTAATTCAAAGAAGAGTTAAAATTGTTAAATTCAAATTTAATAACTAAACCATTTTTAATATATGGTTATACAAAATATAAATTATATTATAAATATTAATTAGAAATATAGAAATATTTTCTACATAATGGTATTATAATTAATATTTTTATACATTAAATAATTTAATTTATTTATGACATAGTGATGATGAAATAATTACCTAATTAATGAAATATTAAAATATTAGATATTATAAATATCCAAATAAATTTAATTTGAGACTTTTTATGAATTAAACAAATTTTTTAGGTTAATATGACATTTTTGGGTTGGTTAGATGAATTTTTTTTGAAGTAATAATCCTATTATGAATTTAGAAAAAAAAATACCAAATAGTGTCAAAATTGACATAAAAGAGTCTTTAAAACAAATATTATATTATTAATTGATATTCTATTCCTCAAAATATAAGGTTCTGAAAAAAGACATATATAATGATAGGTGTATCATTAATGAACTAATTGAGGTTCTCTCATAAGTATAAAGTATGTTTATTAACCATGTAATATAAAAATACAAAGAGACATGGTAAATGTCAAACTATTTAATTTAGAGTTAAATCCAAAATATATGGTTAATATAGTGCCCCAAACCTATCTAAAACCTATTTGTTGAATGGTTTTAGACCCATACCCACATTATCCTTTAAATAATTCATGTTGGATCCATTAGGAACCGAATATTGGTTTATTATAAAATAATATCTCTAGGTTTTCCTAAGGTGCCCCTCACCACACTTATAAAAGGGCACTCCCCCTTCCCGGAAATTCACACCTTCAAAGCCTTTTTTCTCAGCTAACCTCTGCAAAAATACCCTATCAACTATACTACATTCATCCGAGATCCCTTCCATTAGTCAGAAATCCAACCTACTGAGCCATTTTGATCAAATCAAAATGAATAACCAGAAGAATAGGTAAATATTTCATCACCTCTTTCAAGTACCTTTCTCCTTCCACTTAATATTTCCTTGTTTTTTCCATTATAAAATAATAAATCCATATCTTCTATATATTGTGATGTTATTAAGTATATGGTACAACCATATTAATTATTATATCCATCCTTCGAATGACCTGTCACCATACGTGCGTACGTACGGCTTACCGTCTCCACGTCATGGTGTAATTGTTATTCAATACATTATTATTTGTATGGGTATAATAAGTATGTGTAATTGATGTAATAATAAATATAATATGATAATTATTCTGTATATATGATATAACATCCAATTATATATTATTTTAATATCAAAAGAATGATATTTTCACTCGTGCGTACGTACGAATTATCGTCTCCACTCACGCGATGAGATTCATTCCCCATCGTAATCCATTCAAGACTAATTTTCATTAGATGATTAAAAATAATGTTTTGAGACTTAATATCATTCTGAATATGAATAATATACATCCTATTCATAACAAACACTACTTATAAAACAAATCATATAAAGGAAAATGAATCAGTTAACACCTGAAACGACGATAATACTAAAATATTATTAACAAAGCAATATTAAAAGATCATATATGATATAATATTAATGTATATGAATATTTTATAATTTAATAACAATTATTTCACCATTATAGAATATTTTAAGATACCCTTGACCAAGAAAAAGTTGAAATTAAGGGGTTTCTTATCTCACTTTAATTCCGTGAGATTTCTATTGTTCACCACTTATTTATTGCATGTGGTGTATTGTGTACTTCCATTTGATATATACTATCATGATTATATTTATATTCATGGTATTATATGATTAATTTTGTGGTTATTAACTTTTTTTATATGAATCGATTGATTACAACGAAGTAAGGGTTTTTCATCTCACTTTTATTCCCATGAGATTCATGCTATATTGGCCACTATTTCCTTTTGTGTGGAGTATGTACTGCCCCTGATTGTATTATTTTTGTAATATACTTTAATGTATTGGTATTTACATCTTCAATGCATGATACTTATTTCATGGGGTGTATTTTTCAAAAGTTACCAAATCATTAAGGGAATTTCAAATTTCAATTTCCACTCATTCAGCTTTACGCACACTTCATTGATTATTTTACTCCATGATTATGTGTAAAATAAATATTTATTATTTGTGTAGTAATTTACACACCCCTTTATGTGGATATAATTTTGATAAACATAATCACTCAATTGATAAATTCTCAAGTCATCGATATGAACTTGATAAGAGTAATTTTAACTCAATCTCCATTTATTTAGTTAAACATCCAATTCATTGGTGTTGTTTTTACAAGAATATATGTGAATGTCCTATGATTTATTTACAGTGAATATCCAATAATATTGAGTGTATTTATATTTTTCACACATAATTATGTTTTTGATTTATCCTTAACCTAAGTATTCGATCTTTATAAGAGATTTCATCTCAATTTACTTTCCATTGAGACTTATTTGTTGTTATACACCAATTCACTTTTATATGGTGTATATAATGTACTTTGACATAGTATATCATTAATACACTTATTCTCATGATATTATAAGGTTTTTATTAACTTAATTATTTTTATTCAAGTGTCTATCTTCTGGTTAGGAACTCTAACAAAAATATCATTTCAAATGTTTTAAATATTTATTATTCTAAATCTTTCTCATTAATATGCTTGTTTTAAAAATGGTTTTAAGGATTTATTTGTATAGAAATTAATGTTTTAAAATTAAAATTACTTTTAAAAGTTTCAAAGTGTAATGGGACCCTTTGATTCAAAAATCTATTTTAAACGGCTTCTTGACAAATAGTGTGACTTTTAAATGTTTTCAAGAAAAGGGGGAAATTTATCTCAAATAGTTTTGATGATTATTTTCATCTATGTCAATATCCTTCATTATTCTAGATTGAGGTTAATTTTTTACAATAAAATATTTCATATTGTATTGAATGGGTTATGTTTGACTATGGATGTGCTATTTTTATAACATTCATTATTTGTGGATAAAGTATTGACATTTCTTATACTAGTTTTCAAACAAATATTTATATTATGTTTCAAACTTTTCATATGAGGAATGAATCGGACTTAGTAAGTGATGGGTGGAGCCCTCTATAGCTCCTCGATGCATTGATAGGTATCCTGAGACAAACTAGTTTCTTGGAACAAGGCTTTAACAAAATCCTATTTGTAGTCTTGTCACAAGGCCTTGACTATGTGGTTATAAAATTCTGGCATTATGCATTCCATCATTATGAAAGTGGCTATTGATATTACATGTGATTATTCGACTAGTAGAATATCCATGTGAATAAGTAAATGGAATTATTTGATTTTAACTTTTCCATATTATGCTGAAGTTCAAGTATAAAAGGCTTTTGTTTTAGTCTTACACATTGCCTTAAATGTTTATCCTTATTTAGGAAAGTTTCTACTATATTGTTATCCTTATTGAGCATCTGAGCTCACCCCTTTCTATGTTTTATTTTTCCCAGGATGCGAATAATTATATTATGACTGACCTGCAGGGATAGTCTATGGGATATTAGTGTTGTCTATGGAAACAATGTTGTTTTAATTTTCTATTTTATGATGAAATGTAAACTTTATGAATGTATGCAGTACTTCCAAGGCTACTAAACTAATTGGTCTTTAGAGAATTGATATTTTGTGATCATGCCAATGATACGTAATAATGCACCAACTCTAGGCTTCTAGGGTCAGGTCATTACAGTTGGTATCAGAGGATGTTTAGTACAAACCTTAAAAACTAGATTTAGATAAACTCTGATTAGAGCACATAGCTCTAAGATAGACTTTGAGGATTATTTTAGGAGAACTTCCTAAAATTTTGGTATTGTAGATATTTTGTTAGTTTTCAAAGAAATACATCCCTGTCTGGATACGAGCAGGTAGAGGCGGCTCTGGAATAGATGTACCTAGGGGTAAAACCCAAAAACGCTGCTTTGAGTTAGAATCAAATGGGAACTGGTGCACGACAACGGGCCTTGCTGCACTCTTGGTTACGACACTCCCGAGGGATATGCTTTGGATAATTTACATTTTTTTTACAAACTGATTTGAATGATTTTAATATAAGATGAGAATAAATGACCTTGGTTAATCCTATGGTGTTTCAAATTGAAAATATGGTGTCATGATATTCTCTAAATGATTTTATGAAAACTGTTACTCAGATAATTCTTCATGGTTTTAGTTAGTGGATGGATTTCAAGGAAGTAATATTAACTTTGAGCTTGATGTTCAAGGTGGGAACAATGGTGGAAATTAGCAACAAAATGGAGTGTTGATAGGAAAAAAAGATATCGTGTTCATGCCAAATCAGTTTTCCCGAAATATGATCAACAATATATATATTAACCAACTCCTAGACTCAACAAAGAAGAGAAATGTGATGAATGATAAGATCTCCAGCAGTGGAGACCATGGAGAAAATAATCTTAAGTTTCTATCATGCAGGAAATGTGGAAGGAGACACCAAGAAAAGTGTCTTATTGGAACAAAGAAATGATTTACGTGTGGGAAAGAAGGACATAAAGTAAAGAATTGTCAAGGAAAAATGAAGAGTACTATGGAAGAAAATAAAAATAGTCCCAAGAATCTATTTACAGTCATTTTCCATAAATTTAGGGGACCTGGACATTACCCGAGTGAATGCCCTATTCTATAGGATATTTTCTTGGTCAAAGAAGAAGCTATATAGAAATAAATGGTTGGAGAAATGTTTAAAAGTATTAGTGATCTTTGTTGATGGGATTACTTTGGAATAATTTTCTCTTTTATTTGTAACCCTGTAGTTTGTCATGTGCAAATTATATTTGAGGAAGAATTATCTTTTCTCTTGTGGATATAGTTATAAATAACCATTTGGTTTTATATGATCATTGGGTTTGAAGAAATTACAAGTTATTATATTTTGGGATGAAAATGAAAGGTATGAGATAACATTTGTGGTTAAATTATCTTATGGTTATTTTGAGGAATTTATCTCATTTTGGTAATGTTATAAAATATATTTTTTGAAAAAGGAAAACACGCAGACCGTGTGACAACCCGTCGTGTTAGCCAAGCTATGGGAATCGAACCCACAACCAGAGTGCGATTGGAATTTATCACATACCACTGGACTACATGAATTCCCTAGTTAGTGTGACTAATTATTTTTAGTTAAATGATTTTATTGATCAATAATAAGTTGATTTCGGATCTTATGTCTTATCAAATTAACACCCTTAGTATAAGAAAATGATTTGGTGATTAAGTGATAACTGTTATTTTGGAAGACGTTTGCTCTGTTGGGAACACTATATGCATAAGGAAAACAAAATACTATGAGATTTCATTTGAGGAGTAATGGTGGATTTTTATCTATAATTTAATTGTGGATTTATAGTGATTTTTTTTATTTATGGAAATGATTAACCTATAATAGAGAATATGTGATTAGGTTAATTACTCTTATGTTTGTGACTTTATGAGTAGTCGATGCCATTTGGAGATAAAATTTAACATGGATGACTACATAACCAAATTATTCTATGTTTTGGGTTTTAATATTAGTTTGGATTATATTGAAGGATTTTAAGGACAATTTTTTATTTAATGGTATTTATTTATCTTTTGGATATTGTTGGTTTAATTTTAGAAATTCAGATTAGTGTTTCTTTCTCTAAAGGAATATCCTTTTGGGGGATCATCTGATCTTATACTAACTGTTTTGGTTTTGATTAATATCTAAAAATAAGTTAAATATATTGTTTATCCTTTACAGATCATGTAATTCTCTAGAAGTTGACTCTAGCTCTTCCGATATGACCAAGTCATCTTGAATACTCATCATTTGAAAAAAAAATGAGTTAGTGGTTGAAATTTATTAAAGAATGAAACTCTACTTAATAATTAATTATATGTATTTATGTTCTTAGTCAATCTCATAAATAAATTCCTTATATTTATGAAATTTTACTTAAAACAAACAAATACATGGTCTGTTTACTTTTCCTATTGGGAAAATAATGACTGTTTGTCCCATCACAAGTTTGTGGTTTTCTTATTTTTAACTTTCTTCTGATCATGTTTTCTATCCCTCTCTATCAGAACTTGACACTTAGTTTATCTTCCATATCCATGTTTTCCTACATGGAATCCTAGTATGGGTTATCTCAGGTGACCTTTGTACTTCTCTTTCTTTCTTTTAAAGTGATAGTTTTATTGACTCTTTTTACAATGTGGGACTTTCAATTATGTTCCCAAGCCCAATTTTAAAAATTAGGAGGATGCAATTTCCAAAATGGGGGAATAATGTAACACCCCAATCTTCCACAGTACATTTCCCTTTGAAAAATTTAAGAGCTTTCATTGTATGCAACTTCGAGATTCTAACACACCACAACCAATCAAACTATCTATTATGAATAGTAATACCCACTTTTTGAAATTTTATAAATTTTATCTTTCAAAATAGTCTTCATTTTTGGATTCAAATTATTAAAATTAGCTTAGGGTGAATTTTTGGTATTAATCTAAAAACTTTCATTTTTTTGATGAATAGTGAAAACACTGAGTTATAGTTTAAAACCGAATTTTTATTTAAATATTTATTTATTTTATTTAAATTTATTTTAGGTAAAACTAGATACATAATACCTATAAAAGTTCAATGTAATTCATTGGAGTCAGTTTATAATAATTTTTGATATATAAAAATTTTATTGAACTTTATAACAATCTTTTACCCACCTCTTCGGAGCATTTGCAAATTTGAATAAAACTTAATTTTACCACTTCTGTGAATTGAATTTAAAAAATCCGAGAGACACGGTTGATATCAATAAGTAAAATGTGGTTCAATAAGATAAAAATAATTTTTGTTGAATAGTAACTTTTGACTTTTATTTACTACGGTTAAAAGTAAATAGGGTAATTGAGGGTAAAAATGATACTATTATTACCCTAAAACATGTCCTAATTCTATTGGATAAGTGTAATTCGATCAAAAACAACATTTGGAATAAAATATGTTCCTTTAGGTCCACTTAGATTAGATTAGGATATTTATTATTATTTAATTCAAAGAAGAGTTAAAAGTGTTAAATTCAAAGCTTCATAACTAAACCATTTTTTATATAGGTTAATACATAAGATAAATTAGATTATAAATATTTATTAAAAAAATAAATATATTTCCTACATAATCACATTTTATTAATATTTTTTAGAGATTAATTAATTTAATTTATTTATGACACGATGATGATGCAATAATAAACTAATTAATGAAATATTAAAATATTTGATTTTATAAATATCCAAATAAATTTAATTTGAGAATTTTTATTAATTAAACTAATTTTCTAGGTTAATATGACATGTTAGGGTTGGTTAGTTGAATTTTTTTTGAAGTAATAATGCTGTTATGAATTTATCAAAAACAAAATACCAAATAGTGTCAAAATTTACATAAAACAGTTTTAAAAAAAATATTATATTATTATTTGATATTATATTACTAAAAATCTAAGGTTCTGAAAAAATACTTATATAATGATATGTGTATCATTAATGAACCACTTGGGGTTCTATTGGAAGTATATGGTAAGTTCATTAACCATATATTATAAAAATACAAAGTGACATGGTAAATATCAAACTATTTAACTAAGAGTTAAATCTAAAAGATAAGGTTAATATAGTGACCCAAAACTATGTAAAATCTATATTTTGAGTGTTCTTAGACCGATACCCACCTTATACTTTAAATAATTCATTTTTGAGCCATTAGAAACCGAAAATGATTTTATTATAAAATAATATTTCTAGCTTTTCCTATGGTGCCCCTCACCCCTCTTATAAAAGAGCACTCCCCTTCCCTCAAATTCACACCTTCAAATCCTTTTTTATAGGACAAAATCTTCCCAAATACCATATCAACTGTCCTAAATTCATCATTTAGGCCTTATTTTAGTCATAAATCCAACATAAGGAGCCCTTTTGATCAAATCAAAAGGAAGAACCCGAAGAAGAGGTAAATATTTCATCACCTCTTTCAAGTTCCTCTCTCCTTCCACTTCCTCTTTATTTGTTGTTTCCATTATAAAATAATAACTCCAATATCTTATATATATTTTTATGTTATTATAAATATGTAAAAAACATATTCATTATTCTATCCATCCTTGGAATGACATGTCACCATACGTGTGTACGTACGATTTACCGTGTCCACGTCGTGGTGTAATTGTTATTCAATAAATTATTATTTGGATGGGTATAATAATGATGTTTAATTGGTGTAAATAATAAATATAATATTATAATGATTTTTTATATATTATATACCATCGAATTATATATTATCTTTATATCAAAAGAATGATATTGTCGCTCGGGCGTACGTACTGATTACCGTCTCCACTCACGCGATGAGATTCATTCCCCATCGTAATCCATTTAAGACTAATTTTAATTAGATGATTAAAAATAATGTTTAAAGACTTAATATAATTCTTAATATGAATAATATACATCCTATTCATAAAAAACACTACTTATGAAGCAAAGCATATAAAGGAAGACAAATCAGTTAAAAGCTAAAACTACAATAATACTAAAATATTATTAACAAAGCAATATTAAAAGATAATATATGATATCATATTAATGTATATGATTATTGTATAATTTAATAACAATTATTTCACCATTATACATTAGTTTAACCTACCCTCGACCAAAAAAAGTACAAAGTAATGGGTTTCTTATCTCACTTTTAATTCTGTGAGATTTCCATTATTCACCACTTAGTTATTGAATACGGTGTATTGTGTACTACCATTTGATATATATTATCATGATTATATTTATATTCATGTAATTATGTGATTAATTTTGTGTTTATTAACTTTTGTTCATAAAACTCGATTGATTACAACAATGTAAGAGGTTTTCATCTCACTTTTATTCTCATGAGATTCATGCTATATTGGCCACTATTTCCTTTTGTGTGGAGTATGTACTGCCCCTGATTTTATTCTTTTTGTAATATTCTTTAATTTGTGGGTATTTACATATTCATTGTATGATAATTATTTCTTGGGGTGTATGTTTCATAAGTTACTAAATCAGTAAGGGAGTTTTAAATTTCAATTTCCCTTAATTCATCTTTACGCATACTTCATTGATTATTTTACTCCAAGATTATGTGTGGAATCACTACTTATTATCTGTGTAGTAATTTCTACTCCACATTATGTGGATATAATTTTGATACATATAATAACTCCATTGATAAATTCTCAAGTCATCGATATGAATTTGATAAGAGTAATTTTAACTCAATCTCCATTAATTGAGTTAAACATCCAATTCATTGGTGTTGTTTTTACAAGAATATGTATGAAAGTCCTATGATTTATTTACACTAAATATCCAATAATATTGAGTGTATTTAAATTTTTCACATATAATTATGTCATTGATTTATCCTTAAACAAAGTATATGATCTTTATAATAGATTTCATCTCAATTTACATTCTATTGAGACTTATTTGTTGTTATACTCCAATTCACTTTTATATGGTGTATATAATGTACTTTGACATAGTATATCATGAAACCTTTTATTCTCATGATATTATAAGTTTTTTATTACCTCAATTATTTATATTCAAGTGTCTCTCTTTTGGTTTGGAACTCTAACTAAAATATCATTTCAAATGTTTTACAGATTTATTATTCGAAATCCTTCTCATTAATTTCAATGTTTTAAAAATGGTTTTAAGGATTTATTTTTATGAACATTAAAGTTTTAAAACTAAAATTCCTTTTAAAATTTTCAAGTTGGTATGGGACACTTTTATTCAAAAATCTATTTTAAACGATTTCTTAACAAATAGTGTGACTTTTAAATGTTTTCAAGAAAAAGGGGGATATTTCCCTCAAATGGTTTTGATGGTTATTTTCATCTATGTCAATATCTTTCATTATTATCGATTGAGGTTAATATGTTACAATAAAATCTTCCATATTGTATTGAATGATTTATGTTTGACTGTGTATGTTCTATTTTTATACCATTCATGGTTTGTGGATAAATTATTGACATTTCATATGCTAGTTTTAATACGAATGTTTTTGTTATGGTTCAAACTTTTAATATAAGGAATGTATTAGACTTAGTAAGTGATGGGTGGAGCCCACTATATCTCCTCGATGCATCGATATTTCTCATGAGACAAACTATTGTCTCGGCACAATATCTTGACAAAATCCTATTTGTAGTCTTAGTAAAAGGCCTTGACTATGTGGTTATGAAAGTCTGTCATTATGCATTCCATCTTTTTGAAAGTGTCTATTGATATTGAATGTGATTATTTGACTAGTATAATATACATGTGAATAATTAAATGGAATTATTTCATTTTATCTTTAACATATTATGCTGAAGTTCATATTTAAAAGGCTTTTGTTTTAGTCTTACACATTGCCTTAAATATTTATGCTTATTTATGAAAGTTTCTGCTATATTTTTATCCTTACTGAGAATCTGAGCTCACCCCTTTCTATGTTTTATTTTTCCCAGGATATGAAGAAGTATATTATGACTAACCTCTAGGGATAGTCTATGGCATCTTAGTGTTGTCTATGGAAACAATGTTGCTTTAGTTTTCCACTTAATGATGAAATGTAAACCTTATGAATGTATCCAGTACTTCCAAGGCTACTAAACTAATCGGTCTTTAAAGACTTAATATTTTGTGATAATGTCAATTATCAATAATAATGCACTGACTCTGGGCTTCTGGGGTCAGGGAGTTACATATAATCACCCATGGAGTCCTCTGATAAGTATCAATTATATCCCATTGGTTATAAGTTGAGACATTTATATTTGATATCATAGAAAGGTTTAGTGAAATTTTGGAAACTAGGATGAGAAAACTTTATTGAAGACCCTAAGAATATTTCAATTTATATTATAACTTTAAATGTAATAGAAAATAAATGATTGTGGATTTCCTAGAAAAACATACCTTTTTAGATACTAAAAATGGACATGGTTTTAGCATAGATTCATCTAGGGGTAATAAATCTGAAAAGAGTTGTTGAAATATATTTTAGTCATCATTTTGGTTAATGGTGAGTGTTCTATTACTATTCATATAGTTTTAAACACTTTAGGGATATGATTGGGTTAATTCACATTTTTTTTGTGAACCATCATGAAGGATTTGAATAGATAAAAAACATGAATAATTTGGGTTAGAAATAATGTTTCCTAGATCGAAAATAAGGTGTCTTGATTAATACACATGATAATTTTTTTATTAATATATGGTTTCCAAATATGATTATTATTTTTCACACTATATTTTTTAGTTTTAGTCGTTGGATGGAACATGAAGGAATCATGTTAATACTGAATGTTACAGACAATGCAATGATTTTTCTCAATAGAATCAATGTGAAATGGGAGCTAGAATTGAAACCTTATGATCATGAACAATCATATATATCATTATATGATTAAATATATCAATATAGGTGAGTTTCCTAAAACACCTAATAAGAGAAATTTTAGTTTCATGAAGACTATGGAATAAAGGAGATTCGGCTTCCTATATGTCGATAATGTGGGAATAATTACTCATGAGAATGTCTCAATGTAGTGGGAAGATGTTGTGTGTGTGTAAAAGAGGGTAATAGAGCTATTAATTTCTGAATAAATACAAAGAGTTTTTTTGGGATATTAAGTTTGTCCCAAGGTACCCTTTTATAGTTAGATGTCTTATATATGGGGAACATAGGCATTATCACAGTTAATAACCTAATATAAGGGTTAACTCATAGAAAAAGTAAGGACCTATGCTATACCAATTTTTTATGAAAATGGATTTAAGTATTTATTTATTGGGATTAAATAATTATATTATTTTAATCGTATTACAGTTTTAAGATTCATGGAATATCTAAGATTGCTTTTAGAAGTTTTTCTTAAAGGATTTGAAAGAGTATGATGAATAACAATGATGATCAAGAAAAGTGATTTAATGGTTTTGTGATATTTTATGAAAAAAATATGATTGATGGAAATATAACCATTAACATATACTCTATATTGATATAATAATGTCCAGTTGATATAAAGAGATTATTGATAAAGTAAATGGGTTAGCAATGATGACCTTTTAACACATTACAAATTTAATGACAAAGTGGTTTATGTTATTAATGTTGGTGTTTACAAAATTTTTATATTTATGGAATATATTTCATAATATATGATTTTATTTAAGGAATGAGACTACAGTTAATTTTTGGAAGCATGTATGTTTTCATTGAGGTTTTATGAAAATTCATGTTATTATCATGTTTCAAGAGAATATATGATCGATGAATTCATATATTTGGTATATGGCATTTAGAGAAACTTTATTTTGTTTGGTAGATTAATGATAAAATTGTTTTATAAATTTAGTAGACTTACTTTTAATTGTTTGGATTTTGAATTTGGTGAGACATATTTTGGAAGGGTTTTAAGGTTAACTACTTGTGGAATGGTTTTAGTTGAACTTTGGGTATTTTTTTGAGGTTAAAATTTTATTTATCATATTGGATAACCTATTATAATAATTTTGATTTTGGTAAATATCACGAGATAGAAGGAATGAATTTTCATTTTTTATGGATCCTATGATCCATTAAAATTTAATTTTAGTGCTTCAAGTATGAAAAATTTATCTTTTATATTCATTTATTTGAGTAATATATGAAGTGAAAATTGATCAAATCACAACCAATGTGTGAAATTGTTCTTATAAAATAAAAATAATTCAAGTAAGTATATTTTATTGTGTTCTCTATATTAATGGTAAAATAATACCTCAACTTAAGGAAAATAAGTATGAAATAAAATGTTATATTTTTGCCTTTATTACTGATGATTCGATGGTATCACCCATCATTGTTTTATGGTTTTGTGGTTGTTAACTATATCTTGACCATGTTATCTATGAATATATTTTAGTCTGTGGGAGTTATTTTTCTCCTCCATGCCAATGTATTTAATTCTCTCTAATTTCCTTTTATTTGGAAACTAATTTTTGTGTTGTTCTAAATGACCTTATTATTTTAATTTCTCTCTTTTTAAGAGGTATTTTTGTATAGAACCAAAGCATTAAGTTCATAGAAATTACATTACTATTTTGTAATAATTAATATATAACAAAAACAGACACCTAAAGACTGTATTAGATTCGTATCTTTGGAAACTCGGAACATAATCTTATAATCATGGTGAAATATCTTCAACATCTCCCATAAAGATCTTGCCCATTTTTTTTCTTACCTAAAAAATTCATTTATATATAGGGGAAAAGAAAACATAAAAATGGTGAGCTCAAATTCTCAGTAAGGTTAAACATAGAGAACATAAAACAATCCATACATATTTGAACGTAAAAACATGAACAAAAAATTTAAACAACAAAATCTTGAGCAATGACATAAGACTACGCAGTACATAAGGAATGAATCATAAAGGAACATTAACCATGACATAATAACATTGGAATAAAACATGTAATTGTGGCAAACTAATAAGAACATATTATGATTTCCATAGTAGCCAAGGCATTTACACCAAGACCATCATAGTGGATGAAGTCCATTTCTGAACCGGGTTTACGTGTTATTCCAGCCCTATATTACTGAAATAGATTTACTTACCATTCTATCCATGTTTATCTCATGATATATGAATCTTTACCCAATGATTTAGAGGGATATATAGCTCCCATCCATCTCATAATGAAATCATTCATTCATGTGCCACAAAATAAACACAAATCATTTAGCATAACCCTAAGAATAAAATGGGTTTCATAAACATCATCCCATCATAACATAATCCATATAAAACAAATGGATATCATTTAATCATAATAAAAATAAAACCATGTAAATAATTGATACATTATACTTGAAACATAAACACATTAAATAATGTAATCTTAGATGGGAAATAGTTTTAGTAAAACACTTGAAATGAATTATTGAGGGAAATATCCTTTATTCTTCAAAATAATTTTCTTTTCTCAAAATTCCATTCAATTTTAAAAGAAAATTATTTTGTTGAAAATGATCATGAAATATTTATTTGAATCTTCCTGAAAGTAAGGCGTTATGAAAACCTAAAAATTCGTTCAAGCTGTATAAGTTAAAAAAACAATCTTCTCACACTTTTGTCGGAAAAGTCAAAAAGTACCTCGTATGGTAAAAAAAATATTCCTTCCATACCACATAGTAAAAGTAAAAAAGCGGTAAACATGACTTTAAACATACCTGGAATAATAGTAATCACTTTATGAAAACATTTTTATAAAACATGGACATGGATGATAAATATAACCCCAGTAAATACGTACGTATAAAAAATCTCGGATAAAAATGAGATTGAAAAATTATCCCTTAACTTTTATGATCGGTGAAATCATACGTGTGATAAAATAAATAAAATTACATGCATATTTAAATATAATATCCTTCACAGTAAAACTCATAAAACATTCATGGGAAGTATAAACACTATACAAAAGAAATATATGGTGATTAAGGAATATGTCTCACAGAAATAAAAGTGAGACGAAATAATTCATTACCTTAGGTATGATTTCTTCTTTATGTATATGAACCTCTTGTATAATTATTTAAATAATTTCATTGACTTATTTAAGAATCATATTCATTTTTATGATATCATATATGATTCAATTACGACTTTATATTACCTGTTCATTTGTCAATTCCATGTTGAAAAAACGTTTTGGGTAATAATCGTTTCATTTATCATACGTGTTTGAACTTTTTGTTCTTGATATTATTACTTATATCATGATTTAATTACTTAAAGAATGTGAAACATGATTTATATATCATATATATATGTTCATTATATATATTTTTATATAATAGATATATAAATGAAATGAAATACACTGTTCATGGAGACGGTAGGCCGTACGTATGCATTAACGCTGTATTCCTTTCCTTATTGACTTGAATGGAAGCAAGTAGATGACACACACATATATATATATACACACAAATAAATCTAGTAGAATTATTATTTCATATATTTCATTATTATTCATTATATATACTTTAATCATTCTTGAATGATTAACATGGAGAATGAATCTCATCGCGTCGTGGAGATAATAATCTGTACGTACGCACAAGCAATGATATCATTACCATGGAATGTAATTGGAGTGGATGATATAATATCTCATAATTAGTATCATGTTATAATAATCATATATAGTTATTTATTACATCATTATACACATCCATGTATGTTGGTGATGAAAAACAGATTACACCACGGTGTGGAGATGGTAAGTCGTACGTACGCACGAATGGTGATTTTATTTTTCATATGATTGATAGAAAGAGAAATATGGTTGTTTAATATTCATAATAACATATCTTTATACAATTTATACAGGATTTATTAATTAATAATGAAACAAATCATATAGAGGATGTATAAGAAGAAATAAGTTTAAAATAATCGGTTATGGATATTACCTCTTCTTCGACGTGCCTCTTCTAAAACTCATCTTAGGGAACTGAGGATGGTATTTGAAGAAGTAAAAGACCTCTATTATTTCTATAGGGAAGTTGATAAGATAAATGGTCAGGGTTTGGCTGAGTTTGAAATCTCAAAATGGTGTGAAGAGAAGAGGGAGGATGTACCATTTTATAAGAGAGTAGAAGGGTACTTTTGGAAACCTACAAAATATTAATATACAATAATCTCAAACCCACTTAAATAATTTCAAAGTTACTCACAATAGAAGACATGGTTTTAATGTCATCAAAAAATCTAATTTAGACCTGTTTTGAATTTATTTTTAACCTTGTCATTTTGATTTATCCTTATTTAATCTATTTAATTTTATTTTTGGTAATAATATTCTATATTTTAAATGGTTATTAATATTTACTTATGTGTTGTGAATTGTCCATAATTGGATACTTTAAGACATTTTCGACCATTTAAATTTCAATTTTTTATTTTTAAATATTTTTGTGATTTTTAAACAATTTAAAAATATGTTATTTTTATAAAATATCAGTAGTGTCAATTTTGACCCTATTCATTTATTTGAATTTAAATAAAATCTAAAGAGATGATATAGTAGAACCAATATTTTTAATAGATTCCTAACATGCCATATGAATCCATAAAATTCACGGATCACATTAATTAGTTCATATAATATTTATTTTAATATTTTTAAAAACATTTATTTGATATTTCTCTTAATAAAATTAATTACTACAACATTTTTGTATAATTAATTAATATACTTATTTGTTGCATAAAAACTAAAAATAAAATACTATTATGAATATAAATCTAATATATTTTATAATAAAACTTTTAGTCGAATTTATCTTCTAAAAAACCCAACTTTTAAAATGTTATCTTTATTAAATTATGAAGGTGACAACATTGACATCATTTAAAATAAAATAAAATAAATGTAATGAACTATTTTATAAGGCTCAAAATGGTCCACAAGTCTACAATTGGATTCTTTTGGGTTATATAAACTCTACCAATAAGTTTTGGTCAAGTGTTTGGTCTTTTTTATGGGTATTAGTATTTTAATAAAAACTATATTATTGATTTTTCACTAAATAAATAATTTGTGCATCATTAATGTGTAAGATATTAAGGTAATTTTATATTTAGAATTATTATTTATAATCTATTTTATATTCTTTTTAACCTTATATTAAAAATAATTTAATTATTAAAGTTTGAGTGAGACATACTTTACTTTCCTTTCCTTTAAATAAAATAAATTAAAGGTGTTAATCTCATCCATGTGGATTACAATAGATAACATTTCAACCAGTGTATATTTTAGGACGAAATATAATCATCTAATTATATTAAGACAAGTGTTAGGGTAATTTTATAATATTATTCTTACCCTTAATTACCCGATTTATCTTTCACTATGGTAAATAAAATTTACCGTAGTTACTATTCATAATGGCAAAAAAAAAAGTAGCTTATTAACATAATTTGGACCTACTGATTAAAAATATGGAATCACTTTTTTACAAATTCAAAACACATAAGTTTCAAAAATTAATTTAAAATAAATCTCATTGTCGAAAAAAGTGAAGCTTTTTTTTAAAACATTACAAAAAATTGAAATGTTTTTACCTATGAATTAAATGTAAAATTAATGATAATGACATAAATTATATTAAATGGTAAAAAATTATTCCATTTATACTTTAAAACCATTCAATATTATAATTTAACCATATTAACTATCTCGATAAAAAAAGATTATTTTGAGTAAAATTTAGCATATTTTTACTATTCATCAAAATATGAAAGTTATCATAAAAATATGAAAATTTTATCGGGAGTAAATTTTAATGACCTAATTGAAAATAAATAGTTTATTTTATCAAAATTAACTTATAAAATTTTCAAAAATTAGATTTAAAATGGGTGCACCATCAAAAGGTGACAAAACTGCATTTTTTTGAAAAATACTTATTTTATCAGAAAAATTAATTTTGTTACATACCATGGTATAGAAAATATGTAAGATGAATTAAAATGTTATAAAACTAAAAATGCGGTTAATACTATTCATATAATCTAGTTCATAACAATATTATAATAATATATTGTTGTTTAGTGAAACTCGGTATTGCGTACAACGCAAGCCATCAAAGAAGGTTGGTTTTACGTGTAATGTAATCCAAGTTAGTGTAGCGTGAAAGATTTCTTTGGTGTTTCATATAACATAATATAATCTTATTTCATTGAACATAACCTATATTCAGGCGTTTAATTATATCAAAAGTACATGAAATTGTGTGTAAAATAAGCTAATAATAGGGTTGCGTATAATGCAAGCTAATACGGTGTTGTGTATAGTGCAAGATAATCTTGGTGTAGCATACAAAACAAGAAATCAATAAAATTAAAAAGAATATTTCTAATAAAATTTTGGGGTGTTACATTCTACCCCCTTAAAATGAATTTTTCCCTCGAAATTTTTCTGGGTTTTAAATGGTTCAATACATGAAAGTTTATTTCATAGAAACCCACATCATAAAAATGAATACTAAAACTTGATTTTAAAAAGTAAATTAAGAAATATAATGGTTACCCAAATTAACTCATCACTAGGTTTCCACATAGGATAACATAGGTGAAAACTTGGATATGAACGACAAATATAACTATCAAGTTCTAATGGAGACTGGTAGAGAACATGGATATGAAAAATCCAACAATCACAAAGCCATAAATTTTTGATGACATAAGGTAACATTTGATTCATTGGATATGAGGGTACTAGGACATCATTTTTTGGTTTTCAAGACCATTTCCCTAACTTTTATGATTTTTTTCACAAGGAGAAATACTTACTTGATTACAGTGTAATATCATCGTTCGTCATTCAATGTAAAATTTCCACTTCATCCCTTATTTAAAGAAATGAAGTTGAATTTGTCACTCTTGAAGTGTTAGCAGATCATGCGATAGAATGATAGGTCGTTCCTTATGTCTTTATCACAAAAAAGGTTAGAACAAGATATTAAATATATATAAGTCCATCTATGGTGAGGTTAATTGTATATGGTTCCAAAATGGAATTATGCTTCATTTATCATACCAATTAATAAAATAAAAGTAATTTCAACAAACTAGGGACATCTTGTAGGCCAGTGGTAGGCGATAAAGGCTTGTCGCACTTCGGTTGTGGGTTCGACTCCCGCAGCCTTGTCCGACACAATGGGTTGTCTCCCATCCTACAAGTTGTCCTTTTTCTAAAACTATACTATTATAACATTTCAGAAATAATATCAATAAGTTCTACCCTTAAATAATACTATCTGATGTCTAACTAAATCCAATCCAATATTTAGGCTTATCCAAAATACTTCTGTTCAATCTCAGAGTGTAATGAAAAAGATTACTAGAGAGGTCATCTAACAAGCATGTGAATACCATCATTTATTCCCCATATATCATAAGATATATCTTGTTGGTCACATTCCAAACATGTGAATACCATAATCATGTATTATCTTGGAACATGAATTACCATAGAACCTTAATGAAAACATGAATGCTGTCAAAAGTTAACTCTTTCTACATAAAAAAATCCCAAAATTTCTATATACTCAAACCATGATGTCACTTTATCCTTATATCAGTCATGAGATCATTAATACCCTCAAACATATTATTTTCTCCTTATCCCTTCATTATGTGCATATCATCTTCTTTAAAAAAATATTTCAATTACTTTTCATGGTTACCGGTACCATACAATTATTGAAAACTAATATATAGATATTCCAATATTGAATGATACTATAAATGAGATTCCACAACACTATTTTGGAATCCCGTTACATAAAAACTTAATCATTCCACCACTTTGTTGTCATATTCAACATCACCAATAGTGATCTCATGTGACTTCCCTTTCTTCCTTTGCCTTAAGAGGTTGTTGATATCGATCATCATTAACCCTTGGATTAGGGAATTGGTTAGAATAATTCCCCATTTTCTTACACTTGAAGCATAAAAGTGTTGGTGGAGTGTTCTCTGTAGTCTTTTCTCTATTCACATCATTAGCTACCTTTTTCCCATTACTTAAACACTCAACTGCTCGATGACCTTCTTTTCCACACTTAAAACATTTTCTAGTCCCTTTAAGACAATATCCACCATGATTCTTTCCACACTTTTAGCATAAAGAAACATTTTCCTTCTTTTCACCATTGTTTTGAGATTTTTCCTTGAACTCCATCTTTTATTTCTGGTCAAAACCATGAGATGGATATTTAACACCAACTTCCAATTCTACCATGATAATAAAACTCACAATTTCTTCATAGCTACTGAAGTCTCTTATAGCTAATGCTTTCGAAGACTTGGTTTTAAGCCACTGAAGAATCGATCAACTTTGCTTTCAGGTAGGATGATAAAGACAGAGGCATACCTTGAAAGCCTTGTAAATTTCACCTTGTATATACCAACAGATTCATCATCCTTTCACATAAGCTCAAGGAACTCCTTTTCTATCTTTGTTCTAAGAATAAGAGGGAAGTAATTATTGAAAAAAAAGTTCTTGAACTCATCCCATTCCATGGATTCAATTTCAACTTGGGGACTTTTATTCTTAATTAGAGTCCACCACTGGTCTGCTTCACCTTCTAAACAGTAAAAAACCAAAATGACTTTTTCATGTTCTGAACAATGATGTATGGAAAATATCTTCTCAATAGTATTGATCCATTGTTTAGCAATAAGTGGATCAGAAGACCCATTAAAAGAAGCTGGATGTTGCCTCATGAAAGACTCAATAGAATATTGTTCCTGTAACGTCCAGGATCCAAAATCCACACAACGGGTGCCCTGAACCCGGTTGGTCACATGACCTCAAGCGCATTTCCTCAAACGCTAGATGCTGAAGACTAGAAGCGAGGGAATAGGTCTGAAAATGAGGAAATTATGCCCTCATTTGTCAGAGTGTAGCGCAGTGGAAAGAAAATAACATACAACAGTGGAATTAGTAAACAATGTAAACTAGAAATGAACAACATTGTAAAAGACAACCAACAGTTATATACAAAAATTAAGTATGTCACTATTTATATGAGAGAAACCATAACAAGATACACCACACCACAATACAATACAACTCAAGAACAAGGTATGGAAAAATAGAAAAACAGTGCAACATGAACTCAGCAGCATCGCAGGCCTAAGCACGGTCCCCTACCCTCCTACTCCTCTACAACAATCATGTACCTGTATAGGGACCCTTTCCCCTATCAACGCCTATAACAATATATTCAGTTTGGGATGAAGACATGACCCAAATAGGGTGTGAGAAATAAATCCGAGTAGGCATCCACCAAAGGCCCATGCCCAACTGTCAGTGAAAATGTGCAACAACAGTGTGCAATAATAAAATTCATTAAACTAGTAAGTACTCAAAGTAACTATCACTGCCAGTTTTCATTTCCATTTTAATATTCATTTAACAATTCAATATAATTTA
The DNA here is from genome assembly GCA_963277665.1 of Viscum album. Lineage (NCBI taxonomy): Eukaryota > Viridiplantae > Streptophyta > Magnoliopsida > Santalales > Viscaceae > Viscum > Viscum album. The sequence goes on from OY728136.1 coordinate 1,998,311,306, forward strand.
ATTCGGAGCGAATCAGAACCATGCCCTCAGGCTAAACAAAACCCTACCCTCAGGCTAATTGTAACCATGCCCTCAGGCTAATATAGTCATGCCCTCAGGCTAAATATCACCATCTCCTTAGGCAAAGATATCACCTTTTCGTCAGGCTAATATAACCACCATGACCTCAGGCTAAATATAACCACACCCTCAGGATAAATATAACCAATCCCTCAGGATAAGTAACCTGGCCGAGCCTAGTGCATAACAAGCAATTTATACAAAACTTCATCTCAAGAAAACTTTAAACAGGTAATAATCACGGTATACCCTCGGGTATCCAGGCCAAATGGCTAAACCGAGGAACGCACATCCATGGTGGCCCTGGATCCAAGCAGTGATCCCAAACAGAAGTTTTAATTTATCATCATATTATCTATACAATTCAAGATATCTTTTCAGAAAATGCCTCATCCATACAGCACCCCAACCATGGGCACGTAGCACAACGATACACAATTTCGACACAACAGTTGAAATGAATATCATACCACCTACCTCAATCATAATTGATTGGTAAACGTGAAACATACCTCCCGAATTGTCCAAGAATGACATAGACATGGGATAAACGTTCACTCATTCAACCTCAATTAACTTTCCCTCGGGAAATAATTGGTAATAAACACACAAGGAGGGGGAAGAACTCACCCGCGTGGTTCAATCGAGATCGTCAAAGAAGGATTCAGATTCCTAGTGTGCGGTTGGGAGATCTTCGAAGCTCCATCCTCCTCCCCCAGCTCCAAAACGAACTCAAAGCCTCCTCTGCCGAATGAGGATGCAACTACCCGTTTTAAGAGAAAAAACAAACTACATGGCGTGTACTTTTCATTTTTTTTAAACTATTCCTCTAGCAACTTCTTTCCACTGCGACATTGTTTATCCGTCAACATGAGTACATGGCGTGTACTGTCAGTTCACTGGAGGCTACATCCACTACCTTACTGTTCACCTACCGACTGATTACACAGCGTGTAAATACAAATTACATGGTGTGTAGTTAGTTTTTACACCCTTCATTGTCGATAGGCCTACACGCCATGTGTATTCATCCCACAGCCAAAGTACACGTCGTGTGGAAAAGTACAAGGCGTGTACCCACAAAATTTGGGATTTTTCCCCAATTTTCTTATTTTCTCAAAAACACTTAAGGAAAAGGAAAAAGAAGAGACTCGTACCTCAAAAATAAGAACTGGGTTCTTAAAAACTTCCACCCTTAAAGAAATTTGTCCCCGAGTTTCCCTTCCAAGGGTCGTGAAGATACAGCTGTGAACAACTCTCTCCACTGAGCACATACATCAGTCTTCTGCTCCCAGGTTTCATCTTGCACTCGACCATGCTTCCATAGCACCCGAACAAGAGGAACTGACCAGCCTCGGAGAACCTTCATGCTCTTATCAACAATACGAATCAGATGCTCCTCATCGGATGTATCGACCTGCAGCTCAACCTCCTCAGGCTGAAAAATGTGAGACGGGTCTGAATGATAGCGGCGTAGCTGAGATACATACAAGATGTCATGCATGGCCCGGTACCGCTGTGGTAACTACAACAGGTAGGCAAACAACCCGAATCTCTCCAGAATCTCAAATGGCTCCACATACCTCGGTGAAAGTTTACCCTATCTCATGATCCGCCTATGTCCCAACCTCAGCGAAACATGCAAGAAAACCTAATCCCTGACCAAGAACTCCAAGGGACGTTTGTGGTGATCAGCATAAGATTTATGAAGATACTGTGCAGTATCCATCTGCTTCTTAATCAACTGTACCTGCTCTGAAGCCTTTTGTACAAGATGTGGTCCTAGTAAAGTTGCCTGACCTGCCTCCATCCAGCACCAAGGTGATCGGCATGTCCTACTATATAATTCCTTGTAAGGTGCCATCTAAATAGTTTCCTGAAAAATATTTTTATATGAAAACTCAACCTGGGGTATATGCTTCTCCCAAGAGCCCCCAAAGTCTAGGATGCATGCACACAACATGTCTTCTAGCACCTGTATCGTACGCTCTGACTGTCCATCAGTCTAAGGGTGGTAAGTTGTGCTTAGAAGCACCTGTGTACCCAGTTTCCTCTAAAAACCTCTCCAGGGATGAGACGTAAAGTGGGAATACCTATCTAAAATGATAGAATGAGGGACCCCATGAAGACATATAACCACTTGGATATACAACATCCTGAGCTCGTCAACACCAAAAGAATCCTTGATCAGTGGAAAGTGATCCACCTTCGTGAGTCTGTCCACAACATCCCACATGGAATTGTTGCCTCGAGGTGACCTTGACAACCCGGTCATAAAGTCCATCGCGACATCATCCCATTTCCACTCTGGAATGAGTAACTTCTGTAACAGTCCGGCTGGCCTCTAATGCTCCATCTTCACCTGTTTACAGGTGGAACATCTCATAACAAAACCAACTACTTCTCTTTTCATACCCGGCCACTAATAATTACGTCTCAAGTCACGATACATTTTGGAAACTCTAGGGTGAACTACCCAAGATGAAGCATGAAACTCCCACATCAACTCCTCGCATATATCCCCTGGAACCCACACTCGTCCATGGAAATGTAGTACCTCATCATCACCTATTGTCCTACCAAGAGGAGGGTTTCCACTTTCCACCAACTCCCGCAGAACTATGGTTCTGAATCCGATAGCTATCTCATCCTCACTCTATCTAGGAGGGTAGATGTCACAACTAACAATGAAATATAGGTTTTCCCCTAACTATAGTGAACCTCCAAATGCGCCTCTGAGAAGAAAGCCTTAAGCTGCCACTCACCACTGGCCTCCTGCATTGCCAATGTCTGAGTCTTCCAATTCATTGCATCAGCTACTGAATTACCTTTACCAGATTTATAGGAAAGTTCAAAGTCGAAGGAATGAAGGTATTCGACCCACATTCTCTATCTCAGATTCAAGTCACACTGAGTAAATATGTACTTGATACTTTTGAGGTCGGTGAAAACCACAAAATTCTATCCCAAGAGATAATGTCTCCAACAACATAACACATGAACAACTGCAGCCAACTCGAGGTCATGCATCGGGTAATTCCTCTCATGTGGCCTCAACTGTAGAGACATATACACAACAAATCGATTGGCCTACATCAGCACTGCTCCCAGCCCAATACTTGTTGTATCATAGTAAACTGTATTGCTCTTCCTTTCTCTGGAAGTATCAAGACTGGTGCTGATGTCAACCTTCCTTTCAACTCTTGAAAGGCTGTCTCGCAAGCTTCTGACCAGATGAATTTCACACCCTTCTTAGTAAAAACTGTCAATGACACTTCTAAGTGGGAGAATTTTTTTATAAAGTGCCTATAGTAACCATAAATCCACCAGAAACTCCATATCTCAAACACATTATTAGGTTAATCCCAAGAAACTATTGCTCTCACCTTCTCTGGGTGTAATTCAACTACTGCCTCTAAAATAATATGACCCAAGAAGTGAATATGGTCCATCTAGAAGTGGCACTTTGAGAGCTTAGCATATAGCCGATGCACTCTTAGTGTACTCAAAACGATATCAAGACGGGTGGTATTATCGTGTCTAGTGTGAGAGTACACCAAGATATCTTCCATGAAGACAACCAAAAAATAATCTAGATAAGAGTGGAATACATGATTCATTAGAGCCATGAAAACTACTGGCACGTTCGTGAGTCCAAACGGCATAACCAAGTACTCATATAGACCATACCTGCTCCGAAAGGCTATAAGCGGTATGTTCGATGGTCTCACGCACAACTGATGATATTTGGATCTCATGTCAACCTTTGAGAACACTCATGCTCCTCAAAGTTGATCAAAAAGATCATCAATACTCAGTAAGGGATATCGGTTCTTAACCATCAACTGGTTCAGTTTCTGATAATCCACACAGAGTCTGAGGGTACAATCTGACTTTTACATAAAAAGGACCAACGAACCCTAAGGAGAAGTACTGGGTCGGATAAAACCGTTTTCTTGTAACTCCTCTAACTAATTCTTGATATACTATAACTCAGGTGTAGCCATCCTATAAGGAGGAATGGACACCGTTGCTCCTCATGGCACTAGCTCAATAGAGAAATACACCTCTCACTCTGGAGGTAGACCTGAAAAGTTGTCTGGAAAGACATCCCTAAAATGATCAACTACTGGAGGGGAATCCTCTTGACATGCTCTCTAGTTATCCAAATATAAACACGCAATATGGCCTATCACGCCACCTCACCCACGATGGTCGGGTCTATCTCGGATCGCCTGGACATCCCACTCGCCCTTGTATAAAAACTTTCCACCCTCTGGTGACATGAAACTCACCCTATGAAGGTAGAAATCTACAAAGGCTCGAAAAGGTACCAACCAGTCCATCCCGAGAATGATTTCATAGGTCATCATCTCTAAGACATAGAGGTCCCATAGAAAGTGACACCCACCAACCTCTAGGGGGAACTCCCTACACTGATGCACACCTGCTGTTCTAATCCCCAACGGAGTGTCTAGCGCCATAACATCAGAAGAAGAAGAAACATAGAGAACAAGGCTCTCCAAAATGGGAATAGATATAAAGCTATGTGTAGAACCTGTATAAAACAGTAATGAAGATAAAACAGAAGCAATTAGAATAGTACCTATGACAGTAGAAGGTCTGGGATCCTGCTCATGTTGGGTCTGTTGCACTACATATGCCTGCCCAATGCCATGGCCCTGTGACACAGCCCGGCTACCCTAAGCTGACCCGCCCTACTGCCTTAGAGATCCGGGTGTCTAGCTACCACAGCCACGACCACCATCTCTGCCTGCACACCCTAACATACCCCAATTTCCCGACTGGTAAGAAGCTGCTAGTGGAAACGCCTTGCCAAAACGCTGGAGATGACCCACCTTGCCACAAGCTCGGCACTCCGCTAGGTCTCGCGGATACTGAGGTCTCTTGTGCCCCTCTCTACCACACTAGAAGCACATGACCCAGCCACCTGAAGCATTCTTCTGTATAGTACTGCAACCATGAGAAATATCCATCTGCCTCTTCCTCTTATCGGTAGGAATAGTACCAGAAACTTGTGTCGAACCGCCATGGCCCACACTACTAGCTTCACGCAGGTTCCGCTCAGTAATCAATGCCTGGTTCACAATAGCATGCACTGCAGGAAACCTGAAAACATTTACCACTGCTCGAATGTCACACCGAAGACCATCTTCAAAGCGTCTAGCCCTCAACGTCACATCACCTACCAGAACAGGTGTGAAGCGCTGTATCTTGGTGAAGCGGGCATAATATTCCATCACTAACATGGAACCCTGCTGCAGATTCATGAACTCTCAAGCTCAATCGTCCATCAGCGTCTCTGGGAAGAAGAAGTCATATAAGGCTGCCTAAGAATCTTCCCATGCCATGTCTTGGTGATGCTCAGTCTGGGTGGTAACATCCCACCACCTATTGGCAGAATCATGCATCATGTATGTAGTGAGCTTGACCCCTTGCCCAGGAGGCATCTCAAGATGCTCGAAGATGGTCTGCAATAAATCCAGCCATTAATCCACAGCCTGTGGTCCGACATACCCTAAATGCATAGGTGGTTGCTGCTGCTAGAATGTATGAGTGAGATATTCCACAGACGTGGCAACCAGCGGTTCTCTATGAAAGGTCTGCGTGAATCGCATGGAGCATTCACAAAACTGCACATCTGTGCCTGTGTTCAGTATAACAGCTGGCACCACATCTGGCACTGCTAGAGGATCCACTAGTAGCCCACAGCCTACCATCTCAGGATTGTAATTGTTGCTGCTCTCTTGGTGAAAAAATGGTGGTCATCTTGGTGGCATGACTCTACAAGGTCAAACACACACCTTAGATCAAGATTTATCAAAGACTGTAAACTAGGAGACCAAGAAGGGAATAGGCAAAAGAAAGAACTAATTATTTACAAAACTTGACTACATGGCGTGTATAAATACTACATGATGTGTTCCCATAATCCATCTACATGGGAGTGTAGTCCAGCTTAAACAGGCTGTGTAACACCCGCAATACACGACGTGTATTTCTGAATACACGACATGTACTTGAATCATTCTTCCCTACCCGAGTCCTTCTACACGGCTAAGCCACATGGCTCTCCTAAAAAAACTACACGGTGTGTCTCATAGGTAAACGACATGTACTCTATAAGATTTCACAGGCCTGTGTTGTTCGTGACACGTCCTATGTACCCAGGTCACCCTACACGGCATGTTCCAAGAAGACAAGACATGTAAAAAGAATCCCTAGACCGACCCGTGTTTTTAGTGACATGATCGGGTACCTGGGTCAAACAACATGACATGTTAAATGTAGAGACGACATGTATGACATAAGTTTTCACCGTCTGTGTTGTTAGTTACACGGGTGGACACCGGGTCAACACTACACGATGTGTACAACCGATACACAGTGTGTTCATCAAAAACTTCCCTATCCTATGTCTCTGACCACATGGCCTATGACATGGTAAAATACTATACGGCATGTACTTAATTTTTTTTTCATTTCTTCCCAAACAGAAGAACACACGGTGTGTGTCCATAGATCTACGCTGCGTGTATCTTGGGTTTTTCGATCAGTAAGCCTCAAAAACTACTCCGGAACCTAGAAAATATTTTCACAAACACCTAAGTGCCAAATTCCAATACTTGAGGGCCCATAATCCCCACGAATCAAAGATTTACATATTACACATGTTATAAAAATGTAAACTTGTAAATGATACACCAAATTCTAGTCATTGAGGGCCCATACTCGTCAAAAACCAAAGTTTGGCATTCATTATATCAAAATATCACACAACAATACCCTATCAAATATCAGGTATTTATCCAATCTACTATCACAATAGCATTCTTTTCTAGAACAAAAACTATCACAATAACAAGCAATTTCTAATGCACCTATGTGGCATGGAAAGAATGAATGACATGTGATTTATAACATGTGGCTAAATGATGCATTAGATGGCATACCCTCATATCATCAGGTTGTAACTAAATAAAACCCAGTATAAAAAAAATATTCACAGCACAAAGCAAGTGTGTCACTCAATGGTGAAAATCAAATCAATTGTAAAATTGAAAAATCAGAAAAATTGCAACCCGAGGTAAATTGGATTTTTCCTGAACACGGGTCAGCTACTCCTAGACACAACTTATTACCAAGTACCTATTCCATTGTATCCCTGACTATAGGCTCCAAACAGTAAGTCAAGAAGAAACAAACCTTTATATGATACCACATTGTAATGTCCTGGATCCAGAAGCCATACAACGGGTGCCACAGACCCAGTTGGTCACATGAACTCAAGAGCATTTCCCCAAATGCCAGAGGCTGCCGACTAGCAGTGAGGGACTAGGTCTGATAGTGGCAAAACTATGCCCCCATTTATCAAAGTGCAGTATAGTAGAAAATAAAATAACATACAATAGTGGAAGTAGTAAACAATATGAACTTGAAATGAACAACTGCAGTAAAAGATAACCAACAATTATATACAAAATGCAGCATGTAACTATTTCTATAAAAGAAGCTAGAACATGATACACTATAATACAATACAATACAACTCAAGTACAAGGTACAACAAAATAACAAAATAGTGCAACATGAACTTAGCAGCATCACAAGCCTAAGCTCGGTCCCCTGCCCTCCTACTCCTTTGCAACAATCATGTACCTGTATAGAGACCCTTGCCCCTATCAACACCTGCAGAAATATAGTCTGTTTGGGCCGAAGACATGACCCAAACAGGGTGTGAGAAATAAATCCCAGTAGGCACCCACCAAAGTCATGTGCCCAACTATCAGTGAAAATGTGCAACAATAGTGTGCAATAATAAAATGCAGTAAATTAGTAAGTACTCAAAGTAACTATCACTACCAGTTTTCATTTACATTTTAATATTATTTTAATAATTCAATATAATTTAATTTTGAGCTAATCAGAACCATGCCCTCAGGCTAAACATAACCCTTCCCTCAGGATTATTGTAACCATGCCCTCAGGCTAAGATATCACCTTGCCCTCAGGCTAATATAACTACCATGCCCTCAGGCTAATATAACCACCATTCCCTCAGGGTAAATATTACCACGCCCTCAGGCTAAACATAACCACGCCCGCAGGATAAGTAACATGGTCGAGCCCAATGCATAACAAGAAATTTATATAAAACTTCCTCTCAATAAAACTTTAAACAGGTAATAATCACATTATACCCTTAAGTATCTAGGCCAAATGGCTAAACAGAGGAACGCACCTCCGGGATGGCCCTAGATCCAAGCAGTGATCCAAAACAACAGTTTTAATTTATCATCTGATTATCTATACAATTCTAGATATCTTTTCAGTAAAGGCCTCAGGCATACAACACCCCAACCATCGGCGCATAGCACAACGGTACACAATTTCAACACAACAGTTGAAAGGAACACCAGACCACCTACCTCGATCATCTCTGATCAGTAAATGTGAACGATGCATCCCAAATCTTCCAATAACGATGTAGATATAGGATAAATGTGCACTCATTCAACCTCAAATAACATTCCCCTAGGAAAGAATTGGTAAGAAACACACACGAAGTGGGAAGAACTCACCTGTGCGGTTCAATCGAGACTGTCAGAGAAGGATTCAGATTCCTGGTGTGCGGTCGGGAGATCTCCGAAGCTTTGGCCTCCTCCCTCGGCTCCAAAATGAACTCAAAGTATACTCTGCTAAATGAGAAGGCTACTGCCCATTTTATGTGAAAAAAACAAACTACACAACATGTACTCTCAAGTACACAGGTTGTAATTTTCTTTTTTTAATTCATTCCTCTAGCGGCTTATTTCCACCGCAGCACTGTTCATCTGTCAACATGAGTACACGATGTGTGTTCTTGATTACATGGTGTGTACTGTTGCTCCACTGGTGGCTACCTCCAATTTCTTACTATTTACCTGCCGACTGATTACATGGCGTGTAAATACAAAATACACGACGTGTAGTCAGTTTTTACACCCTTCATTACTGACAGGACTACACGCCCTATGTACTAATCCCACATAGCCAAAGTACATGGCGTGTACCGAAAAAATTTGGGTTTTTTTCCATTTTACTTATTTTCTAAAAAACACTTAAGGAAAAGTAAAAAGAACAAACCCGTACCTCAAAAATAAGAACCAGGTTCTTATATTTCCATTTCTATGCTCATTTGGAAGTCCAGAATTATTTATAGCTTGTGTAAGTATAACAATAAGATTCTACACTCCAACTCCCATAACATTGGTTCGTTTAAGAGGAATATCATTATATTGTCAATTAAATTTATCAACACGGTTCCTTCGGGTTCCAGCCATCGTCTGAAACCCAAAAAGAATATTGTGAGAGGAAAAAATCATGCTAGGAAAAAAATATAATAAAGGGGGCGTACGTTCAATATATAACATCTTAGGTTTAATTCTAATATCATTACCATAATTCTAGGACTATAACCTATAATTTTACTTAACCTTAGGGACATCCCTAGACATACCTTAGAAATATCTCTAGGGATCTCACTAGAGTTTTCACATCCTATTTTCCAAAGGTTGACTAAACCTTTGCTCTGATACCAACTATAGATACCCAAAGCTTGACGTTCATATACATTACATTACTTTTTAGAAATACTCAATACATAACAAAAACATATTCCCAAAGATCTTATTAATTTAGTATCTTTGGATAATCGGAACATAATCTTCTAATCATGGTGAAAGATCTTCAACATCTCCCATAAAGATCTTCCCCTTTTGTTTTCTTACCTAAAACCTTTCTTTATATCCTGGGGAAAAGAAAACATAAAAAGGGTGAGCTCAAATGCTCAGTAAGGGTAAACATCGAGAACATAAAAAAATCCATAAACATTTGAATATACAAACATGAACAGAAAATTTAAACATCCAAATCTTGAGCAACGACATAAAACTTAGCAATACATAAGGCATGGATCATAAAGGATCATTACCCATGAATGAATAAAAATGGAAAAAACATGTAATTGAGGAGAACTAATAATCACATATTATGATTTCCATATTAGCCAAGGCATTTCTGCCAAGACCATCATAGTGGAAGAAGTCCATTTCAGAACCGGGTTTACTTGTCGTCCAACCCTATATTACTAAACCAAATTTACTTGCTGTTCTAGCCATGTTTATCTCAGGGTATATGAATCTTTACCCAATAAATTGAAGGGAGATATAGGTCCCACCCATCTCATAATGAAATAATTCTTTCATGTTCCACAAAATAAACATAAATCATTCAACATTACCCAATGAAGAAAATGGGTTTCATAAACATCATCCCATCATAGCATAATCCATATAAAACAAAAGGATATCATTTCATCATAAGAAAAATCAAACCATGTAAATAATAGAGACATTATAAATTAAACATAAACATATTAAATAATGTCATCTTATATGGGAAATAGTTTTGAAAAAACACTTGAAATGAATTCTTGAGGAAAATATCCTTTATTCTTCAAAATCATTTTATTTTCTCAAAATTCCATGAAATTCTAATAGAAAAGGATTTTGTTGAATATAATTGTGAAAAAATTACTATAAGATTCATGAAAATAAGGCTTTATGAAACCTTAAAAATCCTTTCATGTCGTATAAGTTAAAAAAACAATCCTCTCATACTTTTTCCCGAAAAGTCAAAAAGTACCTCGTACGGTAAACAAAAGAAATATTCCTTCCAAACCACATTGTAAAAGTCAAAAAGGGGTAAACATGACTTTAAAAATACATGGAACAATAGTAAGAACTTTATGAAAACATTTTTATAAAACATGGACATGGATGATAAATATAACCCTTGTAAATACGTACTTATAAACAATCTCTGATAAAAATGAGACTGCAAAATTATCCCTTACCTTTAATGATCGGTGGAATCATACATGTCATAAAATAAAGAAAATTACATGAATATGTAAAAATAATATACTTCACAATAAAACTCATAAAATATTAATGGGAAGCATAAACACCATACAAAAGAAATAGATGGCGATTAAGCCATATGTCTCACAGAAATAAAAGTGAGATGAAATAATCCCTTACCTTAGGTATGATTTCTTCCTTATGTGTCCGAACCTCCTGTATAATGATTTAAATAATGTCATGGACTTATTCAAGAATCATATTAATTTTTATGATATCATATATGATTCACTTATGACTTTATATTACCCGTTCATTTGTCAATTCAATGTTGAAGCAACGTTTTGGGTAATAATCGTTTCCTTTATCATACGTGTTTGGACTCGTTGTTCTTGATATTATTACTTATATCATGATTTACTTACTTCCAGAATGTAAAAAATGATTTATATATAATATATATATTCATTATAAATATATATATATGATATATAGATAAATGAAATTATATACACCGCTCATGGAGACGGTAGGCTGTACGTACGCATGAACGCTGTATTCCTTTCCTTATTGACTTTAATGGAAGTAAGTAGATGACACATATATATATATATATATATACATAAATCCAGTAGCATTATTATGTCATATATCTCATTATTATTCATTATATATACTTTACAATCATTCTTGAATGGTTAACATGGAGAATGAATCTCATCACGTTGTGGAGATGGTAATCCATATGTACACACGAGCGATGATATCATTCACATTTAATGGAATTGGAGTGGATGATATAAAATATCATAATTAGTATCACATTATAATAATCATATATAGTTATTTCTTCCATCATTATACACATCCAAGTATGTTGGTGATGAAAAATAGATTACACTACGGCGTGGAGACGGTAAGCCGTATGTACGCACGCGTGGTGATTTTATTTTTCATATGATGGATAAAAGGTGAAATATGGTTGTTTAATATTCATAATAACATATCCGTATACAATTTATATGGGAGTTATTAATTAATAATTAAACAAATCATATAGAGGAAGTAGAATAAGAAAAAAGTTTGAAAGAATCAGTATTGGATATTACCTCTTCTTCGACGTCCCTCTTCTAAACCTCCACTTTGGGCACTAAGGTTGGCATTTCAAGATTTCCAAGACCTCTAGTATGTCTCTAGGTAAGTTGATAAGAGAAATGGGTAGGTTTTGAAATATTTTGAAAGCTCAAAATGGTCTGAAGTGAAGAGGGAGGAGATACCCTTTTATAAGAGAGTAGAGGGGCACTTTTGGAAACCTCCAAAATATTAATTTATAATAAACTAAAAATACACTTAAAAACTTCCAAAGTAACTCAAATTAGAATATAGGGATTTAATCTCATCAAAAAATCAAATTTATACATTTTTTGATTATATATTAAACATTATAATTTTGATTTATCCTTATTTAATCTATTTAATTTTATTTGTGGTAACACTACAAGAAAACCGCCGTTTAGCGGCGGTTTAAAAAACCGTCGCGAAACGCGTTTCGGGCCGCCGTTTCGTGGCGGTTTTTAAAACCGCCGCTAAACGGAAAAAAATTATTTATTTTTAATTATTTTTAATTTTTATTTTAATTTTATTCGAGGATTAGCGGCGGTTTTTTAAAAAACCGCCGCGAAATGAAATGAAAAAAATAAAAAAACACAAGAAACCCCGAAATCACTAACACGACCATAACTTTTGATCCAGGTGTCTGTTGAAGCACCACGACCAGTCAAATAGAAGCTCATGAAGAGATCTAGAGGCACATATAATCAAAATTGTGAGACGGTCTAAGGTGCAGAAGATATTAGAGTTATAAGAAAGTTGAAAAAAGTTCTCCAACTTCAAACGGCCATAACTTTCGCTCCGGGTGTCCGTTTGGGCTCTACCACATATCAAATTGAAGCCAGCGAAGAGAGATACACGCCAAGTCAACACAAAAAGCTTCTGTCGTGTTTTTAAACCCCCAAAACCCCTCTGAAGGCCTCTAAAACCCTATTTTCGTCACCGGTGTCTCGTCGAACCTGTCTTCAAACAGACCCAACTTTCGATCCGCATGTCAGTTCGGCCTCCTCCACCTGCCAGATCTTAGCTCGTTCCATGAGCTTCAGTTTGACTAGTCGCGACACCCACATTCACTTCTAGATCATATGTTTTGGCCTTTTTAGTGGGTATCGGGTTTGTTATGTTTTTCACTGCCTCGTTTCTAGCACTCGTTCACCGTCAGCTTTTTTTTAAATGGTCATAACTTCTGATCCGCCTGGCCATTCGGACTCTTTCACCTTTCAGGTCGAAGATCGTTTCGGGATCTTTGATTTGACAGGTCGCGGATCTAAAACAGACTCTTGGATCATAAGTTATCTTCGTTAATGTGAGTCCAATGTTTTTGTCTCTTTATGACTGTTTTGACGGGTTTTAACGGTAGCTCCATTTATTACTGTTTATTTGGGTTTCCATGACTTGTTATCTTTATCAATGTGTTTTTATGGGTTATTATGATGATTATTTTGAATTATTAAGGAGTTTTCCAGAGTTGTCACGAGTGTTCATGCGTTCTCATTCTTTCTAATGCCTCATTCTTCATATGCTTCTCCATCCTTTTTCATGCGTTTTCATGATTTTTCATCTCTTAACACGTCTTTTCATACTTTTTCATATGTTTCCTTTATTATTTATTATTTATTATTTATAATATACTTTAATTTAGTTATTAGTTATTATTTACTATTTATATTTATTTAATATTTATATTTATATTTATTTATTATTTATTATTTATTATTTTTTAATTTTAATTTATATTTATTTATTAGTTATTAGTTATTAGTTATTATTTATTATTTATTAGTTATTAGTTATTAGTTATTATTTATTATTTATATTTATTATTTATATTTATTTATTATTTCTTATTTCTTATTTATATTTATTTATTAGTTATTATTTATATTTAGTTATTATTTATTATTTATATTTATTTATTATTTATTATTTATTATTTATTATTTATTTTTTATTTTTTATTTTTTATTTTATATATATATTTATTTATTAGTTATTATTTATTAGTAATTATTTATTATTTATTATTTATTATTTATTATTTATTATTTATATTTATATTTATTTATAATTTATAATTTATAATTTATTATTTATTATTGATTATTGATTATTGATTGTTGATTATTGATTATTTATTATTGATTATTGATTATTGATTATTGATTATTTATATTTATTTATTATTTATATTTATTTATTATTTATATTTATTTAAATTTATTATTTATTATTTATTATTTTTTATTTTTTATTTTTTATTTATTATTTATATTTATTTATTTAATATTTAATATTTAATATTTAATATATAATATATAATATATAATATTCCTTATTCATTATTATTTATTTACTATTTATTATTTATTATTTATATTTATTTATTATTTATTATTTATATTTATTTATTATTTATATATATTTATTATTTATATGTATTTATTATTTATATTTATTTATATTTTTTATTTTTTATTTATTATTTATTATTTATTATTTATTATTTATTATTTATTATTTATATTTATTTATTTAATATTTAGTATTTAGTATTTATTATTTATTATTTAATATTTATTATTCATTATTTATTATTCATTATTTATTATTTATTATTTATTATTTATTATTTATTATTTTTTATTTTTTATTTTTTATTTATTATTTATTTATTATTTATTATTTAATATTTAATATTTAATATTTAATATTTATATTTATTTATTTAATATTTAATATTTAATATTTAATATTTAATATTTAATATTTAATATTTAATATTTAATATTTATTATTTAATATTTAATATTTATTATTGATTATTTATTATTTATTATTTATTTATTATTATTTATTATTTATTATTTATTATTTATTATTTGTATCTATTATTTATTATTTATTATTTATTATTTATTATTTATTATTTATATTTATTTATTATTTATATTTATTTATTATTTATTATTTATATTTTTTTTATTTATTATTTATATTTATTTATATATTATTTATATTTATTTATTATTCATTATTTATATTTATTTATTATTTATTATTTATATTTATTTATTATTTATTATTTATTATTTATTATTTATTATTTATATTTATTTAATATTTAATATTTAATATTTATTATTTATATTTATTTATTATTTATTATTTATATTTATATTTATATTTATTATTTATTATTTATTATTTATTAAGTATTATTTATTATTTATTATTTATTATTTATTATTTATATTTATTTATTATTTATTATTTATTATTTATTTATTATTTATATTTAATTATTATTTGTTATTTATATTTATTTATTACTTATTATTTATTATTTATTATTTATTATTTATTATTAATTATTCCTTAATTATTATTTATTATTAATTATTTATTGTTCCTTATTTATTATTTATTATTTATTATTTATTTATTATTTATATTTAATTATTATTTGTTATTTATATTTATTTATTATTTATTATTTATTATTTATTATTTATTATTTATTATTATTGAGCTTATATCTATTATTTATATATTATTTGTTTTTTCAATTAATATATATAAGTATATTAAATTCTGTTTATTAACCACATGGCGAGCTTGGTGGAGTGATAAAGTCTTTGGAAAATATGCAAGAGGTTCGGGGTTCAAATCTCACCAAACGCAGAATTTCTTTTTATTGCATGGGTTGTGCATGTGCATGGGATGTCACGAACCAGGCCGGGTCGCCAACCGACCCGGCGCCCGACCCGGTCCGCGGCAAGGCCCGAAGGGCGTTCCCGATCCCCACGGGCTGGCACAAGTGCCCGGGTATCCAAACTAGCACGTGGGAACGATTTACCCGAAATAAAAGACAGAAAAACCAACCAGATAAATAAAGTGAAACTGGAAGTTGAAAACCAAGCACGCATTTAAACTATAAACAGGTTTAAAGTCTACAACTCGAACCAATAACTAAAAAGAAAAGATGACAGCGAAAACTAAAACTCATACTCAAACCTCCCGGCAAAAGAGAGGTCACATCAGCACCACTCTGCATGAAAAGACCAACTGCAACCTGAACCACCATCACTGAGCACGACGCACAACCTGGAATACCCAAGAACAAGGTCTACATACACCCGAAGGTGTATGCAGGGTGTGAGTGAAAGGCCCAGTAGGACGTCACCCAATAAAAAGGTTCCATGCCACAACATCAAAAAGACAATTTAAAGTGCTTATTCAAAATTATACTTTCAAAATTCTTTTAAAGAAAACATTTACAAGCTAAATGCTAAAGAAAAACACTAAAAGGAACTCATTCCACAAATATGATTTTAAAAAGGATGAGAAAAATTCATTATGGGCACACACACACATACTCACACACACACACTCACACTCAAGTGGTCCTCCATATGCCGACGGAAGGCACCACGCCATAGATGGTAGAGCACTATGGGTAAATCCCCTAAGGTTCATCTAGCTCAAGTGGGGCCCTAGAACCTCGTGTCTCGGTGAAACGTGGCTTAGAAGGCCACGACCCTCAGAAAACATGGCTTAGAAGGCCATGACCCTCAGAACACGTGGCTTAGAAGGCCACGAACCTCAGATATCATGTTTAGTTAGTGTTGCAATCATCAATCCAGCTAAGTGAAACAGGGACGACACCCATCCGGTTCACTAGCGCACTAGTTCTAGTCTGCCCACCTAGATACCCAGGGTTTTCCCTTGTGCTCAATCATGTTTCACATTCAAATAACACACCACTTTCATATTTCACAAACCAAGCATGACATTACACAAAAGGTCACCGCTTTCATACCAAAACACCATTTCAAAGACACACGCACACCAAGGACATGTCTCATTTTATAAAAATACACCACATTAAAGATGAACGCGCATTCAAATCCTTCAAAATACCCTTTTCACGTCATATAAATGTACCAAAGAACCATTTGATCTATTAATGAAATCGTTTCAAGAGAAACCAAAAAGACATTATACCAAAAACCACTTGATTTTATATTGAGGCATCACTTTAAAACTTGATACACGAGGTAACCATATCAAGACTTGTTTTCCATTATTAAAACAATTTTGCATTTCAATTTCAAAAGTACACAACAAGTCAAACACACCAAATGTGATTTATATACTTTGAAAAATGTCTATTTAAATACACAAACATCTAAAGCGACTTGAAAACACCTCTCGCACCTACCAAACATCCCTCAAAACCTTTCAACCATGTTTGGAATCCCAAATACCGCTCAAATAAACAATCGCTCAGTTCACAAAACATATCACATGTATACCATAAAAACCTCACTGAAAAACACACAAATCTTTACATAAAAAGAACATTTTAGAATCAATTGAACACTCGACTTTTCTAGAACCTCATTTTCACCATTTGCACAATTTATTAGACACCTTTAAAATTTACCACAACAAGGTCGGAAAAAAAACATTTCAAAAGAGAGCGCAATTTTCTTCAGGTACGCATGTCAAACAAATTTATAAAACGCATTTTGTGCCACTTACAAAACACAACCATTCATTTATACAACAACACATATAAATAATAAAAGCATACTATTTCGGAAATCCAATTTTCATCAAACAAGCATGCCAAAGAATTATAAACATAGATCACACCGTGCAATTATATCATGGAACATATTAAGTTTAACTAAACAAACAAATTAAATTATCTAGATGATGTAAATGCATGGAACCACCTACCTTGAACCAAGAATCTTCTGCAGAATGTGCGAAATCGCCATTTCACCTCGACCGCGCCACAACCAACCACAAATTGACCCTAAATAAAGCATTTAAACCATAAAAATCAAAATCAAACCCTAAACACCAAAATGACAATGGTAAAAATCCTCACAAGGAGGAGATATTCACCTTTAGGGCAGCTATCAAAGCTTCGTCGGAAGGAAAGAAAAGATGTCGGAAACAAGGGGAGGGTCCTCGGCTGGGAAGCGACCCGAGGCGCTGTGCGAGGCGAGGAGGACAGCGGATAGCGGTCACCGGACATTGGATCTAGAGGGAAGCAAGGTGAAGGTTCCATGTTTTTGGGATAGGCGCAATCCGGCCTAGCAGGGGGGGTCGGGGCAACGGCGCAAGCCTGACGGAGCAAGGGGTGTATGGCGAAGCAGGAGGTACCGAACGGAGTAGGGGGGCACCGGGCGGAGCAGGGGGTGCCGGGTAGAGCAGGGGGCGCTGGGCGGAGGAGGGGGTGCCGGGACGAGCAGGGGTCGTCGAACCAGGTAGGAGGGTTCTTGCGGCATGAAAGAAAAACAAGAGGAAGAACAAAGAAGAGAAAGGGGGCTCGACGGGCCGAGGGGACGTCGCCGATGGGGGTGCGGCAGCGCGAACCGGGATTTGCGCCTCGGCTGGACCAGGGGAGCAGGTGGTGGCACGATGGGGTTCAAGTGGGAGGGGGGGGCGGCACACAGAAGCTACGGGAAAGAAAAAAAAAGAAAGGGTTGGCCGAACCCTAGGCAAGAGAGGGAAATAAATAAATAATAAATAGAAAAAGAAAATAAAATAAAAATGAAATGAAATAAAGTACAATGAAATAAAATAAAACTAATAATAATAATAATAATAACCTAAATAAATTATTATCTTTAAAACTAACAATAATAACGATAATAACATCCCTCAAAATTAAAACAAACCACTAAATTTTCTCACGTCTCTTATTTAATTTTATTTCCATTTTATCCCTCTTTTAAATTTTTATTTCTTTATTAATAACTTCTTTATTTAATTGGTTGCAAATCAAGCAGGCGTGCGAAGGGCAGAGGGAGGTCACACGGTGACCCAAGAAAGTTCGCGCGGCTTCAACAGTGGCACGCTGAACGCCGAAAAGGCCAAAAAGTGTGTTTCAAAAATAAAACTTAGAAATTTTAAGTTCGGGTCTCGACCTGAACTATCTGATGCCCGATAAAAATAATAATAAAAATAATATAAAATTGACGGGTGTGACATGGGATGTGCCTGTGCATGGGATGTGCATGTGCATGTTCATGGTATGTGCATGTGCATGTGCATGGGATGTGCATGTGCATGTGCATGTGCATGGGATGTGCATGTGTATGTGCATGTGCATGGGATGTGCATGCACAGATAAATAAAGTAAATAAAATAATACGAACTAAATAAATAAATAAATAAAATAAATAAAATAAATAAATAAATAAAATAAAATAAATAAAATAAAATAAAATAAATAAAATAAAATAAATAAAATAAATAAATACGAAATAAAGTAAATAAATAAAATAAATAAATAAAATAAATAAATAAATAAATAAATATGAAAAATAAATAAATAAAATAAATACAAAATAAATATATAAAATTAAAAATTAAGAATTAAAAAAATTAAAAAAAAATAAAATAAAAATAATAAAAAAACCCGCCGCTAAAAACACACCGCGAAACGTTCTGCGACGGTTTTGAAAACTGCCACGAATAGTTTCCCGATGCACGATTTCACGGTGGTTTTTCAAAACCGCCGCCAATCGATTTAGCGGCGGTTTAAACCGCCGTGAAACAAAAAATAACCGCCGCTAAATGCCTTTTTTGCCGTAGTGATAATATTCTAAATTTTAAATGGTTATAAATACTAACTTATGTGTTGTTAATTGTCCATAAATGGATAATTTATGACATTTTAGACCGTATGAATTTTAATTTTTAATTTTTAAATATTTTTGTGATTTTTAATCAATTTAATAATATGTTATTTTTATAAAATATCAATAGTTGTAATTTTGACCCTATTCAATTATTTGAATTTTAATAAAATCCAAACAGATGATAGAGTCGAACCAATATATTTAATAGATTCTTAATATTTCATATAATTCTATAAAATTCATGGAGAACATTAATTAGTTCATATAATATTTATTTTAATATTTTTAAAATCATTTATTTGATATTTCTCTTAATAAAAATAATTACTACAACATTTTTGTATAATTAATTAATATACTTATTTATTGCATAAAAATTAAAATTAAAATATTATGATAAAGATAAATATAATATATTTCATAAGAACACTTTTATTTGAATTTATCTTCTAAAACACCCAACTTTTAAAATGTTATCTTTATTAAATTATGAAGGTGACAACATTGGCTTCATTTAAAATAAAATAATATAAATGTCATAATCTCTTTTATAAGGCTCTAAATGGTCCAAGAAGTAGAAACCTGGATGCTTATGGGTTATATATACTCGACCAATAAGGTTTGGTCAAGTGTTTGGTCTTTTTGATGGGTATTAGTATTTTAATAAATACTATATTATTGATTTTTTACTAAATAAATAATTTCTCCATCATTAATGTATAAGATATTAATGTAATTATATATTTATTAAAAATTACAAAAAATTAATATGATAAATAAAAAAAATTAGATTTCAAATGAGTATTTATAATTGAATTTATATTCTGTTTATCCTTATATTAAAAATAATTTAATTATTAAATTTTGAGTGAGACATATTTCACTTTCCTTTAAATAAAATAAATTAAAGGTCTTAATCTCATCCAAGTGGATTATAATAGAAAACATTTAAACCCAAGTTTATTTTAGGACGAAATATAATCATTAAATTATATTAATACAAGTGTTAGGGTAATTTTATAATATAATTTTTACCCTTAATTACCAGATTTACATTTAACTATGGTAAATAAAATTTACCGTAGTTACTATTCATAATGGCCAAAAATAAAAGTAGCCTATTAACACAATTTGTACCTACTGATTCAAAATATGGAATCAATTTTTCCAAATTCGAAACATAGAAGTTGCAGTAATTAATTTAAATTTAATCTCGTTATCAAAAAAAGTGGGTTTTTGTTCAAAACATTGCAAACGATTGAAATGTTTTTACCTATGAATTCAATGTAAAATTAATTATAATGACATAAATTATATTAAATGGTAAAAATATATTCTATTTATACTTTAAAACCATTCAATATTATAATTTAACCATATTAATTATCTCGATGGAAAAGTTTCTTTTAAGTAAAATTTAGCGTATTATTACTATTCATCACAATATGAATGTTATCATAAAAATATGTAAAATTTATCCAAAGTAAATTTTTATATCCTAATTCAAAATAATTAGTTTATTTTATCAAATTTAACTTATAAACTTGTCAAAAATTGGATTTAAAATGGGTGTGCCATCAAATGGTGACAAAACTACCTTTTTTGAAAAATACCTTTTTTATAGGAAAAATTAATTTTGTTCTCATACCATGTTATAGAAAATAGTTAAGATGAATTACAATGTTATAAAATTCAAAATGTGGTTAATACTATTCATAACAGCTAGTTCATACCAATATTATAATAATATATTATTGTTTATTAAAATTCGGTATTGCGTACAACGCAAGCCATCAAGGAAGGTCGCTTTTGTGTGTAATGCAAGTCAAGTCATTTTTGGGTGAAATATTCCTTTGGTGTTGCGTATAAAATAATCTAATCTTATTTTATTGAAGAAAATCTATATTTAGTGTTTAATTCTATCAAAAGAACTTGAAATTGTGTGTAAAACAATCCAATAATAGTATCGTGTATACTGCAAGCTAATACGGTGTTGCGTATAGTGCAAGATAATCTAAGTGTAGTGTAAAACACAAGACACCAATAAAATAAAAAAAAGCGTTCTCATAAAATTTTTGGGTTTTAAAAGTTTTGTTAACCATTTTTATGATGTGGGTTTTATACAATGGAATTTTCAAATTTCAAACACTTGATTAATGATCGAAAGTTTAAATTGAGAGGATAAAATTTATTAAATTGGGAAGAATGTAAAACTCGAAGATTTTTTTTAAATAGGAACATTATATTCAATAGTGTATATGACATGAAACAATGAGCCTTAATTAAATTGTAACATATTATAAAAATATTATTATAACGTAGATGTTAAATTAGAGTTTATGAATATAATTAAAAACATTATTAAGTAAATTTATAATTGTATTACTAAATAAAAAATTATTTATTAATTCTTGGGATATAAGCACTAAATTTTTATTGAAGTCATTTTATGCAAAAAAATAGATTTTCTTGAAAAATGGTTTTATTGAATTTTGTGTATGAAAATTATAAATAATTTATTATTTTTTGGGAATTAAATATTATAAAATGAATATAATTTTTAAAATCAAAATATCAAAATTAACTTATGGTGAAATTTTGGATTTTTTTGCTGTGATTTATTTTTCAGGGAATATTAAAAAATTTCAAAAATTTCAAAAACGACCATTTCTTTTCATAAAATTAGGTAATGTAAATGTAAAATTATAAATTTTATTTTTTTATTAATGTTAAATTGGAATCATTTTATTTATAATAATCTCATTTATTCTAGTATAATTAGTAATATTCATGATTTTGATATATGTTAATTTTTATGATTAAAAAAGCATTTTTCTGAAAAACTATTTTTATTACGTTTTATGCATTTATATTAAAATTTTAATTTTAAAATTATAGAGATATAATACTAAGAAATGTATACCATATTTAGAATCTATATGTTTAAATTCTGTAAATATATCCCTTTTATTTTTAGGAATTATGAATAGTGACTATGGTAAAATTTATCACATCCGTAAAGGGTAAATCTAGTTAACCAAGGTTAAAATTAAATGTTAAGGTCACCATTTTTCATGTTAAAAATTATTGGATGAAGGGAATTCGGAAATTATCACATTATTCTCCTAAATTAATTGTTTAAGTGGTACTTGTCCATGAAAATGAACTATATATTGTTTTAAATAATGAAAATTAAAAAATTTCACTCTAATAATTTTAATTATCTCTTAAGTGTTTACATATTGGAAAAAAGAATGTTGTTAATAAATATTAATTTTTATTTTGATAATATTAAAATTAATCTCCTTAAGTTAATTTATTTATAATTTATATAAATTATATAATTACCTTAAATGCTTACAGAACGCTGAAATAATATTTCCAAAACTAATTAAAAAATAAATAAATGATTTTTGAAAATATTAAAAGTTATATAATTTAGTTGTTTTATAGTTTTATACATATTTTATAGATTAATATAAAATATTAACGATGATTTAATGTATTATATTCTAATTCCATTATTTTTTTGTGTCTTTAAAGTAAGATTAAATGAATAGTTGGAAAAATGACAATAGTGATATTTTATGAAAATAATATTTTATTAAATTACTTAAAAAATAAAAAAACATTAAATAGGAAAATATGGATACTATATGTCCTAAAATATAATATATTTTCCATTTATTATCCAATTTTTACCTTATAAGTAAAATTATAACTCTTTAAGAGTGAAAAAGACGCTACACTGATAAGGTTAAAACAGGTTAACAAAGGGGTTAAACAAAAAGATAAGGTTTAAAACACCACTTAAACCGATCCAAATATTATAATAGTATTTAAATAACATCATAAATTATCTTCTAATATCTGTCCATTCGGATTAATTTGGATGTAGAATGACTTATTTATAGTTTAATATTTTAAGAAATTCTTAGAGTGCCCCTCCCCTCACTTGTAAAAGGGAACCGCTCCTTTCTATTATTTACACCAGATTGATGCTTATAACTTGACCAAACCCTATAAAATTGTATTATAAACATATTTATACACATTATAAAGGTTCTGGTATTCCCCAATATTCGATCCTTAGGATATTTAAGAGGAGATCCAAAGGAGTTATTTCAAAGAAGTGGTAATCACCTTAACTGACCACATTATTTTTTTACTTATTATTTTGAGTCTTACAAATAAGTGGTATTTATCATAAAATAAAAAGAATTAAAATAAATATACTAAAATATTATTTTTATTATTATAAAACCACGATTATCCAAATTCATTCCCATCAAATTTGTAGTTAAAGTATTGCTTATGTGTACATACGAGTTACTATCTTCACATAACGATACAATTCATTTTTCATCCCCAATATTACAGATGAATATTATGATGGTTTTAAATTTTATATATTATATTTACAACTCAATTAATATTTTTTAATTATAATATCATATCTAACTTCTTACCTTATAATATATTGGAAAATGATAACATTTGTCATGCATATGTGTGGACTACCACCTCTACGAAGTGATGTGATTCATTTTTTAATTTATATATTACATAGATAGAAATAATGATATATTTTATGGATATATATGATTTGTTTGATATAATAATTTTTATTTTTATTTTAATTATAATTTATCTTTCTTTTTCTCCATCCGTCGAAAAGTGAAAACAACATTCATGTGTACGTACAACTAATCATCTCTATGAACAATATAATTCACATTTCTATCTCTATATTTTACGTATGAATATAAATATATATAATTAATATATATGAAATTTATATCATGATTAATATTATATATATTATGGGTCCATGATCAAAGTACAAGGATCATATCTTCTGAATTGAAATTCTTATAAAAAATGAAACAGTTAACACACGAAAATGATGATTTTATAAGGGATTACTAATAAATGGGTCTTGAAATGTTATAAAGGGATCATATTTGATATCATTAGTATTTAAATTATTCTATTATATAATTATAATTAATTTAAATTTATTATATATGAGGATAGAACTTTTAATGAAAGTGGAACTTGAGGAAAGAGAATTTCATCTAACTTTTATTATGTAAGACACATGCGATATTCATAACTTCTAGATTTTTTATGATGTATATATTTACCATGTATTTATTTTATGATTTTTATTATTATAATTATATGATATAAATATACAATCAATTTTATTTATTTCATGGGTAATATGATTCAAAAGTTAACAAAGCTGTAATAGTTATTTGTTTCAATCACGTTATTTATCAGGATTATTTGTGATTATGTTTACAATGATTAAATATTATGATTTACCTATCAATAATGTCATAATTTTTATTATAATATGAATATTTATATTGAATTAATTTTATCATTTCATTTTACCATCTTTAATTACTCAGGATATTGAAATAATTTTTTAAGGAAAACTGACTTTATTTCTATCTTCGGTCAAATTTTTTTCTTCCATTTCTGTGTTTTCAATAAATGTATTAATATTATTATAACACTGTTTAATTTCATATTTAACCATGTTTTAATTTTTATTTTTTAAATATAATATTCTTTTCATTTTATGAATGATGGACTTTTTTGAATTTTTACTGAAAATGTGAAAGGAATAATTATTTTTACATATATGACATGGATGAATTTTCCAATCATGATAACTAATCAATGATTTGAAGACTAATTTACATGTTTCTAATTTTATTTAAAATAAAATATTTCCTTTAATATTTGGAAATTTTTTATATTTTAAATAAGTTATTTGAAATTGAAAAGCTATTATATTCATGAAATTTTCCATGTGATATTCTAAAAACATTTTCTGTCTAAGATGACAACCTTTGATGTTTCATAATATTTATTAGAGATATTATCTAATGATATCATACTCATTATTTATATGAATATTTTTTTATTATAATTAAAATATGTTTTTGAAACCCATTCCTTTTTCATGTGTTATGTTATGAGGAATTGATGAAATGTTTGAAAGCCGTTTCATTCCCATGAGTTATGCTATGAGAAAATGATTATGAAACCAATTTTTTATCCCATGTTATGATATGTTGAATGTTTTATGATCTTGTGGGAAACATATGTATGATTTTAATTATGTTATGGGTAGTAACAGAAGTATATATTCCTCCAATGCATTAGGTAAAGGTAGATATATCATGAGATAAATAGGAATGGAATGGGGAGTGAACATAGTTTAGTAAGGGACACTTTCTTCTATGATAGTCTTGGTATTGAACCTTGAATACAATGATTGAATTAAAAGTGAGCCTAATACCCCATGATAGTCTTGTAAATGCTTTTATATGGTTATTTTTATGTTAAAAATCTATGTCTTATACGAATGTTATGCTCTCATGGATTATGTTCTTTGATTCCTTTATGATTCATGTATTATGAACTTCTAAGCTTTAATGAACCGAAATTATATACTATGATATGTGGGTAATGGTTTTTAAATGTCATGTTAATGTTCTTACACCCTTATTCTCATGTTATGTTTTAGTGATCATTGATATATCCCACATTTAACCTTATTAATCATCTGAGCTCACCCTTTCTTGTGTTACCTTTCCACAAGTTATGAAGCGAGGTATTAAGTATGATTTGTATAATAAGGGTGATATTTATGAAGAAATTAGTGGTAAATGATGTAGTTCACTTATGAACCACTTGTTTATGCATGTAAGCTTCCAAATATACAATAACAATATGATTCTAGCTTGAATCTTAATGTTATGAATTGAATATTCATATAATAAGATGTAATATCTATTTTTAAAAAGTAGGGATTCATATAGTTGTGGTATGATTGGACTTAGAAAATTTCAAAATTTTACAAATAAAATGACATTCCAGTAAAAAAATCCAAGTTAATTTCACTTAATATCTAAAATTATTTCATGTTATGTCGGTAAAGATAAATTTAAATATTTTCTTTTAGCTACCATAAAAAGTGAATATAAAATTATATTCTAAATAAGTTCAGGATATGTTGGAAAAGATCAATGTGAAAAGTTATATATTATTACCAAAATGTTATTAGGGGAAAATATTAATAGAAAAGTTTCCAAGAAGAATGATAATGATGAACTTAGAATGATTTCTAAGTGGATGATAAAAATTATTAACATCATTACATTGGATACTGTGAATTTAAAAAGTTTCAATACTTATTTAATGAGTTAAACATTAGTAATATGTTTCATAAATCTCACCATTATTCAAACTAGATTTCTTTTTAGACGTTACTCACTAAAATAGTTTAGTTGGAGGGTTTTATCATATGGTCACATAGATATGTGTAAATAACTACATAGAGTTT
This sequence comes from Viscum album, assembly GCA_963277665.1. Classification (NCBI taxonomy): domain Eukaryota; kingdom Viridiplantae; phylum Streptophyta; class Magnoliopsida; order Santalales; family Viscaceae; genus Viscum; species Viscum album. The sequence continues at coordinate 1,998,338,428 of OY728136.1, forward strand.
TAATGAGGTTTAAAAAAATAAGAAAAGTGTAGTAAACATAAATCCTATTTGGGGGTATATCATGTGTTATATGATTCGACGGATTCTTATGTATGATTTTGTTAATATTTATAAAGTAATTTATGAATATGTAATGTATAAAGTTTTACAAAAATTATAACTTAATTTTCATTATTTTATATTGTTTTCACATATTATGGAAGTGGAATAATAAACAACCACTTAAAGTTGTACTTTGAGTTATCCCTAACTGATTTTCATCATAGAGTATTATAATTTGTGAAAAATTGTTATGGATAGTTCAAGTAGGAAATTTTTTACAGAGATATAGAATATTGTCATGTGGTACAAAAGGAGTTTTGTTCAGTGTATGAACCCTAAGTATACCACATAGAGTATCATTTACTATGTATTTAGTATAATATGGGTGCATGTTTCATATTGGTATTTTCCCATACCTATGGTTTTAAAGATACCTATCATAGAAGACCTCATACTATTATATATTTATTACACAAGCCACTAGGATTAGAAAATCATGGGTGGTTGGATATGTTACTAATAATTTAATCATTTGAGGATTAAACATGATGGGATTTGACCTCTTGTATGAGTAGTATGAATTCTAGGCCATTAATGGAGATAGACTGAATGATTTTAAAAGTATAACTAGATAATACTTGCTATTTTTTTTATCTATTTGATGATGTGAATATGATGTCCCCCTTTATATGGGTGAATGACATATGATGTATTCATATACATAGTTAGTCCATAAATAGAGAATATAAAACATATTAATAACTATATGAGATTAAAATAATCTATGTCTTATGGTTAATTAATACCATGAAAAAACGGATCATATGAAAATTCAGGCCTATAAACGATACAACTAGTTGAAATAGGTATATCGATACATGTGTTTGATAGAGATTATGATAGATCCCATTATAGATCGAGTAGAAATGATTCTTCTTAAGAGAATACTATTTGAGATTTTTATGGATTTAAGAATCCATACTTATTATCCATACTAAAAAGGTCCAAGGGGTCACACTTTGTGGTTGACTAAATAGGGATTTATTTTTAAAAAACTCATAGAGTTACTCTAAAAGTGTTTAGATTTTATCTAAAATACTTTTTGGATAGATACTAACAAAATATTTCATATGATGTGATGCAAGGTGAATTTGATGATAGATTTAAAAACGTTTTTTGGAATATATCCAAAAGGAAATTTTTGGATATAGTTTTAGAATTTATTGTATATGTTAGAAAATAAGGTGAAATGAAACAACATTAATGAGGATTTAGTTCTAGTGGGGTAATTATATAGATACACTATAAATCCTATATAAATTTGATGTATTTGGGATGATATCATAATTTATGATATCTATATGTTAGATGGTATGAAATGGAATAAACCAAGGAATATTGTATTCCATTAGTTTGGGATATTGTATAGTGTGGTATAAGAACCACTACCTAAAATATTTATACTGTATAATTCTATATATTGTTAGGTATTGTGAATAATATTGTACAATTCATATTAGAACCTACAAATGATCATGGAAGATGACCATTAAGATGTAAAGTTTGAATTATCATCCACAATGGATATCATTAATACTTGAAATTCATGGGAGAGTTGGTGTCAAAGGGTTACAAACATTGTAAATATTCCCAATTACTCATACATTTTGTAACATATGGGTAAATTCATGGACACTTGATGAGAATTCCTAAGGGAAATATAAGGAGGTGGTACCCAGTATGAGGGGTTTGTGATCCTTACTAAATCTTTCAGTTTTAGATCTCTCCTTCCCAAAGTGCTCTTCCTTATCCTCACTTATCCTCCATGAGATACTAGAAAATAATAATCATGGAGAGTTTTCCACCCAATAATTGAGTGATTTAGTTGATTTGTGGATACACCATAGAGAGATGAGACTTTTGGTTATTCCTTAGTGGTATTCATCAAGAACTAATAAAATATAATAGTAGACAACCATAAATTCAAGGTATATGTTCATAATCTTATATATATTTAGTTTTAATACATGGTATTCTTGGGATTTGAGGTTTTCAATGTCTTCCACTAGATTGAAAAAGTGTTCTTAAATGATTATAAATCCTTCGATTAATAGATTAATTTTTTAACACTAACCACTTGAATTGAATAATAAGTGGAAATGATACATAAGTTGGGTAATTAAAATACAAAATCCATTAAGAACATTGATATAAGGGTGTAAAAATACAATAAATCATAATGAAATGGATTATTATTAGCATCTATATTACGTAACGATATATGATCCATATCACTTCCCCTAATATGGTATTTAATGCACATACATATTTAAATGCACCACCATAACTAAATCATCTTATCTATTATGAACAAATTTATATTGTGTCACATCACATATAACCACTTGCTAAACTATACACATAAATACTTTTATATAAAAGTAAAAACTATTTTGAAGAAGAAATTATATAAAACATATTAATTTTGGATAAAATATTTGTATCAAAATTAAATCCTTATTCACGCAACATTTATTTTTTACCTGTAGGCCTTTGTAATGTATACCATGATTATGAGTTTCAAATTTAGAACCAAAATGAAAGAGTGGTCTCTAGGAAAGTTCTATTTCTACTATAACTAAAAAGGTTCCTGATGTGATAACCACCAAACACATGAATATTCATACAAGAATCCACTAGATATATTTTCATACATCATGTATGCTTATACAATCCATTTTTCAAAGACATCGAGGAAATTCATTAGACATGGAATATAATAATAATGTATATACCAACTCATGTATTATTTATTATCCAAGTAAATATCAACCAGGATAAATGAATAAATCACATTTCATTCACTTAATATATTAACATATCACATGTAACTCAATTATATATGACTGTAAACATTCTCAATCATACTTCATTGAAGAAAAAATGACATGCATATCATAAAGGAGGAAAAATATCATTACATGTTCAACAACATACTCAATACCCATTGATTTTCTCACCCAAAAGGATGGAATAATAAACGTATCAAATTATGTAAATTTACTTGAAGAGTACTTTTTAACCTCAAGTAATGGGAATTTATATAAAATATGCACCCCATGTATACCAATTAAATTATATATAGAATTTAATGTATTTTACTCAACTTAGTGAATCCTGAAAAGAAGTCACAGTTGTGTTTTATGAATATATATTGTGTATATATATAAGTAATTACCCATGCAAATATTAACTAATTTGTCCTAACTCTTGCCCTTCCATTAAAATCTTCAATTAGGGATAACAGATTGGTTTATCTTAAAGTAGTTAATTATTTCTTAAATCCTTGGTTAAAAATGAAAAATATATAAAATTGATAAAATATAAATTTCATTAAATATAATAACATGATACACTTTTATTTTCAAATGATTTTGTCATAATAATATATATATATTATAACACCCTAAAAATTTTATGGTATGATTCTATTAAATATATTCTATTCATAGCCTATATTTCCTGAAGCACTATGTGCTTTTTGAATCAAAACATTATATGAGAAAATTAAAATCTATCCATTAAAAATAAATTTTCCACTTCTATGTTTTGAATTTCGAAAAACGGTCATCTAGAGTTGTGACTAGTAAGTCATTTGGAGTCTGATAGAACCAACTTGATTTTTTATGAATAGTAACATACCCTTATGAATAGTAAAATGAATAGTAATAAGACCCTTATAAATATTAACTAATGATAATATTTTATTTTTATAAGGTAATAAGATAATGCGATCTTAATTAATTTTTCAATGTGATATAGAACTAATTATACCTTTAGAATTGTTATTTTTCGAATTAACTATGAAATTATTTAAAAATTAAATTAAAAATACATAGAAAATTGTTTTCAAAAAATGGAGTTCATTTTTTAATTCTACATGTCGAAAAATGGTTTAGGTAAATATTTGGGATTTTTCTAAAATACATGATTTTTTCATGAATAGTAAAAATATAGTTTTGAGTATTTGGTAGTTTAATGAGATCATAATGATGTGATAATTAAATATAAAATTATGGTCGACTTTTTTATAGTAAATTATGACATGAGGTGTCTCAAGTGTCTAAAACCATTGTCAAATACCATGGGAAAGCCCATGGTTTTGCGAAAACCACTAACGAGGTGTCCCTTTTAATTAATAAAAAACTCTCTCTTAATTACTATAAATACCTACTCACCCCCTTCGTTTTATTTCATTAAAAACTCAATATCCTCTAATATATGGTGGTATTACCTCCTTAAGTTTCCTCCCAAGGTGTCCTTAATCCCCCAAGGTCCACTCCTTCAAGATCTAGGAGTTATTCTACAAGGTAGGGGAATCCTTTATTCTCTTCTTTTAAGTCGAGACTTCTTTTATGTTAGCTAATTGAAATTCTTTTCTCATATGTTCATGTTTGATTTTATTTATTCTTCTTAATTTACTTTTTATTTTAATATGATGAGATACCATTTTTTTCTCATTATTTGATTTTATGAAATTTTAAGCGACGTCGTTAGGCTACCAAATTTTCATAAGGGATCTCTCAAATTTTATTTTATTTTCAAGATCATCTCTTTTATTTTTCTATTATCACCTCCTCTATCCAAATGACCATTATAAACTCCATTATCATCTATATATTGGAATTATATCATGTTAATTGAATAACCATCCTCAATATTCTTACTCCTCCCTTTTATTTTTATAAGTGAAATCAAAACTTCCAAGATAAATCCAAGTGTTTATCAAAAACTTTTAACTAATGATTCATCCTAAAGTATATAACCTATAATCATTATAAGATAATTTATATCTCTTGAATTTAACTAATAATATATATTAACAACTCTGGATATTTATCCAAATTTCCAATGAACTTCCATTCATGAAACCAAGTAAACGAATCATGAAAACCAAGGATTAAAATGCTTCCAAAACAATAAAATTGAACCTATTAAACCCATTAAAAGGGTGATGAATGAACCTAATAAGGTTATAATTAATCAATTAAATGTATATGAGGTTCTAGAATAATTAATTAACTAATCTAAATTTGATTATTTAGGTCAATAAAACAAACAAATAACACACTCGAGCAAAAGGTAAGGGGTTTCTCATCTCACTTTCATTTCTGTGAGATTTTCATTGTTCGCCACTTATTTTTGGTATGTGGTATATGTGTACTTACATTTGATATATAATAACATTATTATTTTTATATTCATTCTATTCAATGTTTTATTTTAGGGTTATTATGTTCTGGTCATATGATTTGACCGATTACATTGTGGTACGAGACTTTGTCTCAACTACTATTTTGTTGTGACTAACCTCGTATTGTGCACCTAATAGTCCATATGTTGTGTACCTACTGCCCATTTGATATCACTTTTCATTTGAAATTATATTGATAATAAATATCCAAAATCTCAAATCATGGATATGTTGTTTTCTAAACCGTATAGCATTTTACATATGGTGTTTATTTTGGAAAGTTATTTTAATTATGGAAATATTGATGAATCCGTATACTCTACTCTATATGGATATTGAAAAGGAATATAGATCTTGTATTGAATAAATTTATAAGGAATTACTTCGACATGAAGTGGTGTGTGGGGCCCGCTACAACCCCTCGATGAATTGGTAGGTATCATGAGACAAATCAGTTGGCGACAAACCCATTGAGTTGGTTTCCAAAAATCAGACGGGTTTTTACCCATAAAACTAAACCATTTTTACGGTATTATGGTTTCATGTACTAGATACATGAAGTCCAATTAATAATCATTCTCTTTATTCATTATTAGTCATTATTATTATCTATGAGGTTTTCACTATGACAAAATCTATGGATGCAATTTCATTCTCAGTTTATTAATGGAATTAGTTTTTCATTTATTCACCATGCCATGTTGATTATGTTAGATTGATTATGAATCAATTATTATTGTATTCATGATCCGCTATTTGTAACCCTTACTGATCCTTTGAGCTCAACCCTTTCATTGTTTAATTTCAACAGGTGGAAAAGAGGATATAAGTCCCCAGCCTTAAACCTTACTTAATCTTGAGTTATTACAAGATTACACATTGAGGATCTTTTCAGGTTTATAGTTTTAGAGAATTAGATCATAAAACATGCATTACATTCCACATTTAAACAAAGTGGTTACATAAAAGATAGTATTCATTTTTCCCATCAACGGAAACATATTCAAAATAAAACATGGATTCTTTCTTGACACTTCCTTGACAGTATCATCATATCATGTACCATTCCCTTGACCTGTGAAAAACATTTCAAAAACTTGGGATGGGCATAAATAGCTCAGTAAGGGTTATAAAAATATTGAAAGGAAACATGAGTTAATATATACTTATGAATGAAATCATACTTTACCCATAAAACATAAGCACTTTAACATACCTCATCAAATCATGAATAAATCAAAGAAATCATAAGACATAAAGGTAACTTGAGGCATTCATAACATTCTTACATAGGGAGTAACCCTCTTGGTTACGTTTGGAATACCCATCATAGTATATTCCATAAATCTCTTTGGAGAAATCTTAACATTTAACTCATTTGCATTACCCAATGCATTGTAGAGCTATATCAGGCTCACCCGCCCTTAGTTTATTATGGAACCACCCGTCTTCATAACAATGCCCAAGAACCATAACATAATCGTATCACATAAAACATGCATAAAGAAACATAACATTTCCACTTTTCAGTCACAAGATATCAATACAACACATTTATATAAAAACATTATGAAAACCATTTTCAATACCAAAATAAAATGAAAGTAAAACATGGTATTTATTTTTTATTCATAAAAAGTAATGTCTTGTAGAGGAAGCCGAAACTCAAATAATGGTCATGGCGGCAGAGAAGTCGTTGTCGCCTCATACGTACCACAAAAAAACATTCCTTTTGTCGTTTAGTAAATGATTCATATGAAAAAATATTCCTTTTGAGTAAGCGTAAAATTCAAAGTGGTTTATACGCCGTATAAAAGAACATTGTGTATAAAACAAAATATGCCTCAATGAATGGAGATTGAGACGAAGTCCCTTACAAAGATCATTTTTAAATAAAATATACCTATTATTTGTATTCACTATAAGTACACAAAAAGGAAGTAAAAATACAAGATATAACATAATAATATCATGACATAATTTGAAATTAGGAGATTAACCCAAAGAACGGAAATTGGGTTAAGAAGTTCCCTTACCTCAGGTCCGACTTGACTCGATCGTTATTTAATGTTCTGAATAATAAACTTGAGTTAATTTATACTTTATTAAGAACCTTTTTCAAGTTAATTATTCCTTTTATATCACTTATTACCATGTTATGAACATTATGTAATCATTTAAGTTAATAACGGTCGTTTTGTCGATATTTGGTACTTGAGTCAAAAGTGAACTTCTTATATTTACAAGTTGTTCACGTAGTCAAATATCCATTATATTAAGAATTATATTCATGATGTATATGCCATGTATATCATATATATTCAGTATATACATGAATTTATAATATTACATACTCATTTAGAGGTAAGAAATGAAATGCACCGTTCATGGAGACGGTAAGCCGTACGTACGCAAGAACGCAACTTTAATTTCTATGTCATATTAATGGAATTAAAACTAAATGAGAGATATGTATATTTTAATTCCAGAATTATATTCATCATGTAGATGTAACATACATCATATATATCCATTATATATATGTACTTATAATAGTACATTACATTTGGGGATAAGAAATGAAATGCACCGTTCATGGAGACAGTAAGCCGTACGTACGCATGAACGCTACTTTCGTTTCTATCTCATACTTTAATAGAAAGAAATAATAATTATATAAAGGTATATTATAATTCCAGTATAATATAATATATAATATCATTAACTATATCATTTATACGTCCCACATATGGTATTAACGAATCAAATCACTTGAGGGGGCGGTAGTCCGCACTTCCTAAAATGAAGATATCACGTTTACCCATAATGGTAACCATAAAGGTATGCCCAAAATGAAAAATATAGAAGATTAAGGAAAACATAAACATATTATAAATCATATATAAATATAGTGTCATCTTAATGGCCACCTTTGAAGGTGTTAAAATAATGTTGAACAATCATCATTTCGGGAGGCAGAAATTCGCCATCCACGGAAACAATATGTTCTTTAACCATTAGATGTAGGTGTGTGTAAGTGTAGCTTGAATACTTATTATAACAACATCCTAATATATGTAAGATACTTATGTTTTTACAAAAGAAATTAATAAAAAGATTTTAGGGGGTTGGAGAAGCAAAATAAAACAAAAGAACACAAGTGAAGACATTACCTTAAAAACGGGTAACCCTTTTTGATTTGAGCTCAATGGCTTCCTTGGGAAGACTTCTGCCCAAAGTGAGGCTTCTAAGAGTTATATAGGGATGTGGATATACAAAATGGGCAGGGTTTGGCCGAGCCAAAGGCTTTGTATGTGTGGGTAAGGTGGTAGAGGTGGGGGCCTTTTATAAGAGGAGAGGAGGGGCACTCTTGGAAAGTAAAGAAATGTTACTTTATTTTAAAATGAGTTTGGGATTTAAAAGGTCCCACATTGATATAATTCAAGGATAAAGTGATAAGTCTTCGAAATATACCCATCCAATAGGTTTTTGAAAAGTGTAGGTCTTATATTTTACATTATCTTTTCATTTTATTTAAATCGTTACATAATGAGGTAATCGCTGCATCATCATGATGTCATAAATAATTTAATTTATTTAATGTATAAAAATTATAAAAAAAAATAATATGATGTAGGAAATATTTTTATATTTACAATTATATTTTATAGTAAAAAATATGACTTTTATAAACCCATTTAAAAATTGTTTTAGTAAAACAACTCATGTTTGTGTCATTTTAATTTTAACATTAAATAAAAAGATATTAATGTCATTTTCCTACCAAGGTAGATCCATGGGGTCCCCAAATTGACCCATGGATTGTCTTGATCGGCCATGACACATCCAATAAGGGTAGGAAAGGTTTCAAGTTCATTTCATATTATTAAAACATTATTTTTACCTTAAACTACACTAATTACCTCTAATCGCGATTAAAAACTTAATAAGTTACTATTCACCAAAAAAATTATTTTAATCCCATTGAACCACATTTTACTTGTTAATGACAACCATGTATGTCGGATTTTTGAAATTCAAGACACATAGGTGGTAAAAGTTCATTTAAACGGAAAATCGGTTTTTTATAAGTACCACTTAGTGGTTTCACTATTCATCAAAAATTGAATTTTTTCAGAAAAATACCAAAAATTCACCCTAAGCTATATTTTATATTCCAAATTCAAAAATGATGTCTATTTTAAAAAATTCAAAATATATAAGTCACATTACTTAATTTAATAATTAATTCCCGTTGTCATGACAAATAGTGTGTTTTTATGAAACAATATATATCAAAATATTGACACTAGTTTAAGTCCAATATCAAAGTGAATTTAATTCCAATGACCACTATTGGATTAAATGGTAAAAATATATTCTATTTACACTTTAAAACCAATTAAAAAGATAATCTAACTATATAAATAAATTAAATTAAAAAGTGGTTTTGAATTAAAATACAACACTTTTAACTATTCATTAAAAAATGAACATTATCAGAAAAATACCATAAATTTATCCAAAGTAAATTTAGATGTCCCAATCATAAAGAATAAGTTTATTTTGAGAAATATAGCTTATAAAATTGTCAAAATATATATTTAAAAATGGTTCGCCATCAAAAGGCGGTAAAACAATCTTTTAAAAATACTAGAGTATTCCATGCTTTAGGTTGGATTTATTCTCATTTTAAGCCTCAAAAACACTATCTAATTCATAAATAGACATAGATAAAAATATTTATTATTCATTACCTACTTGGGATGTTACATCCTTCCCCCCTTTAGAAAATTGCATCCCCACAATTTATTTACTTATCGAATAAGTGGGGGTATTTATCCCTCATTGCATTTTCAGATTCCCATGTTGCCTCTTCAATCATGTGGTTTTTCCACAAAATCTTTACCTGATGAATCACCTTATTCCGTAACGCTTTCTCCCTGTGGTCAAGAATATGGACTGGTTGTTCCTCATAAGATAGGTTCTCTTCCAGCTGAACTACCTCTGGACTCAAAACATGAGATGGATCTGGCATGTACTTCCTTAACATGGAAACATGAAAAACATTGTGTACCTGAGATAAACATGGAGGTAAAGCCACTCGGTATGAAAATGATCCAACTTTCTCCAGAATTTAATATGGTCCAATGAACCTTGGACTCAACTTTCCTTTCTTACCAAATCACATCACACTTTTCCACGGTGAAACTTTGAGAAAAACATGATCACCTACCTCGAAAGATAGATCTTTCCTCCGGTTATCCGCATAACTTTTCTTTCTACTCTGAGTTGTTCTCATGTGTTTCTAAATCAACTGAACTTTTTCTGCCATATCTTCTACCAATTCTGGCCACATTAGCTTCCTTTCACCCACTTCATCCCAAAAAGCTGGAGTTTGACACCATTTACCATATAATGCCTCAAATGGAGCTATTTTTATACTAGAATGAAAACTATTATTATAAGAAAACTCAACCAAAGAAAGATGTTGGTCCCAACTTCCCTGATAATTCATCGAACAAGCACGTAGCATATCCTCCAAAGTCTGAATCATTCGTTCTGACTGCCTATCTGATTGAGGATGAAAAGCTGTACTAAAATTTAATTCAGTACCCAACGACTTCTGAAGGCCTTTCCAAAAGTTAGAAGTAAACCTGGGATCACGATCAGATACAATGGAGAGGGGAACTCCATGTAACCTGACTATCTCTTTAAGATACAAATGGGAAAGTTGATCTAGGGAAAAAGTATCTCGTATAGAAAGGAAATGATCAGATTTAGTCAAGCGATCAACAATAACCCAGATTGCATTATTACCTCGAGGTGTCTTCAGTAATCCCACAACGAAGTCCATGGATATATTTTCCCATTTCCAATTTGGAACTGGTAAAGGCTGAAGCATCCCTTTTGGTAACTACTGCTCTTCTTTAACCTGCTGACAAGTCAAACACTTCCCAGTAAAATCAGCAATATCTCTTTTCATTTCTTCCCACCAGTAATACTCCCACAGATCTCTGTACATCTTAGTACTGCCAGAATGAACTGAAAACAGAGAACTATGAGCTTCACATAACAACTCTCTCTTCAACTGTGAATCACCAGGAAAACATAATCTCTTTGCAAACCTCAAAACACAATATTTATCAATGTTAAATTCAGGAAACTTACCCTTATGAACCAACTCTACCTTTTTCTGCAACTCATTGTCTTGCTTCTGTGCTTGCTTGATTCTGTCTGATAGAGAAGATTTCACTAATACCTGAAACAAAACAGAAGGACATCCTACACCAATAACTTTTATGCCAAAGTCCATCAAATCCTTAACCAAAGGATCACGTTCCAAACGCAACATTGTTAATGAAGCATTACTTTTTCGACTCAAAGCATCAGCCACTTTATTTTATTTTCCCGGATGGTAATGAATTTTATAATCATAATCCTTGATTAATTCTAGCCATCTCCTCTATCTCATGTTCAATTCTTTTTGAGTTAATATATACTTTAAACTTTTTGTGATTGGTATATATTTCACACTTTAGTCCATACAAATGATGCCTCCAAATTTTTAAAGCAAAAACAATAGCAGCTAATTCCAAATCATGTGTAGGGTAATTTACCCCAAGAGTTTTCAACTAAGGTGAATCATAAGCAATTACCTGATCATTCTGCATTAGGATGCAACCAAGTTCTTTCAATGAAACATCACTATAGATAACAAACTCACCATTCTTGGAAGGAAGTGGCCAAACTGGAGCATTCACCAATCTTCTTTTCAACTCCTAGAAACAATCATCACATTCTTTTTTCCAGATAAACTTAACACCCTTCCGAGTTATCTTAGTCATTGGACTAGATAACCGTGAAAAATTTCTAACAAACCTTCGGTAATACCCTTCCAAACCAAGGAAGCTACAAATCTTAGTTACATTTGTGGGTCTTGGCCATTCTTCAATGACCTTTGTTTTTGCAGGATCAACAGTTATCCTATCTTTAGAAACAATATGACCAAGGAAAGAAATTTGTTGCAACCGAAACTCACACTTGCTGAATTTCCCATACAATTTCCTTTCTTTCAAGGTTTTCAAAATAACCCTTAAATGACTTTCATTCTCCTCTTTACTTTTATAAAACACCAAAATATCATCAATGAAAACAACCAACATTTTTCACCTGAGTCAACTGAGCCATCACTACAACAAACTGTTTAGTTCTGATTCTGACCATCTCGGGATACAAATTTGAAAGGTCATTTCCCACTGTATGCCTTCCTAGAAAATCTGTTCTATTTACTTTACGAAAAACCATTCTGAACAAACATGTCTTAGATGAAGAAACATGGTAATCTTCAAATGCTATATCATTTAAATTTGACCATAAAAAAATATTTTTGTATAATCATTTAATAGAATTATAACTCCTAAAGTTATCTAAACCGACCTTTGATACCAACTATAATGCCCCAGCCTTAAACCATACTTAATCTTGAGTTATTACAAGATTACACATTGAGGATCTTTTCAGGTTTAGAGTTTTAGAGAATTAGATCATAAAACATGCATTACATTCCACATTTAAACAAAGTGGTTACATAAAATATAGTATTCATTTTTCCCATAAATGGAAACATATTCAAAATAAAATGTGTATTCTTTCTTGACACTTCCTTGACACTATCATCATATCATGTACCATTCCCTTGACCTGTGAAAAACATTTCAAAAACTTGGGATGAGCATAAAAAGCTCAGTAAGGGTTATAAAAATATGGAAAGGAAACATGAGTTCATATATACATAAGAATGAAATCATACTTTACCCATAAAACATAAGCACTGTAACATACCTCATCAAATCATGAATAAATCATAGAAATCATAAGACATAAAGGTAACTTGAGGCATTCATAACATTCTTACATAGGGAGTAACCCTCTTGGTTACATTTGGAATACCCATCACAGTATATTCCTTAAATATCTTTGGATAAACCTTTAAATTTAACTCCTTCGCGTTACCCAATGCATTGGAGAGCTATATCGGGCTCACCCGCCCTTAGTATATCATGGAACCACCCGTCTTCATAACAATGCTGAAGAACCATAACATAATCGTATCACATAAAACATGCATAAAGAAACATAACATTTCCAATTTTCAATCACAAGATATCAATACAACACATTGATATAAAAACATTATGAAAACCATTTTCAATACCAAAATAAAAGAAAAGTAAAACATGGTATTTATTTTTTATTCAAAAAAAGTTATGTCTTATAGAGGAAGCCGAAACTCAAATAATGGTCATGGTGGTGGAGAAGTCGTTGTTGCCGCATACGTACGATAAAAAAACATTACTTTTTAGTTTATTAAACGCTTTGTATAAAAAAATATTCCTTTTGAATAAGAGTAAAAGTAAAATGGGTTTATACACCGTATAAAAGAACGTTGTGTATAAAACAAAATATGCCTCAATGAATGGAGATTGAGACGAAGTCCCTTACAAAGATCATTTTTTAAATAAAATAGACCTATTATGTGTATTCAATATAATACACAAAAATTAAGTAAAAATACAATATATAACATAATAATATCATGACATAATTTGAAATTAGGAGATTAACCCAAAGAACGGAAATTGGGTTAAGAAGTTCCCTTACCTCGGGCCCGACTTGACTCGATCGTTCTTTAATGTCCTGAATAATAAACTTGAGTTAATTTTTACTTTCTTAATAATGTTTTTAAATTTCATTATTCCTTTTATATCACTTATTACCATGTATGAACATTATGTAATTATTTAAGTTAATAACGGTCATTTTGTCGATATTTGGTACTTGAGTCAAAAGTGAACTTCTTATATTTACAAGTTGTTCACATAGTCAAATATCCATTATCTAAAGAATGATATTCATGATGTATATTACATGTATATCATATATATCCAATATATACATGCATTTATAATATTACATAATCATTTAGAGGTAATAAATGAAATGCACCGTTCATGGAGACGGTAAGCTGTACGTACGCATGAACGCTACTTTCATTTCTATGTCATGTTAATGGAATTAAAACTGAATGAGAGATATGTATATTTTAATTCCAGAATTATATTCATCATGTCGATGTAACATACATCATATATATCCATTATAAATATGTACTTTTAATAGTACATTACATTTGGGTATAACAAATGAAATGCACCGTTCATGGAGACGGTAAGCCGTACGTACGCATGAACGCTACTTTCATTTCTATCTCATACTTTAATGGAAAGAAATAATAATTATATAAAGGTATATTATAATTACAGTATAATATAATATATAATATCATTAACTCTATCCTTTATACGTCCCACATATGGTATTAACGAATCAAATCACTTTGAGGGGGCGATAATCCGCACTTCCTAAAATGAAGATATCGCGTTTACCGATAATGGTAACCATAAAGGTATGACAAAAATGAACAATACATAAGATTAAGGAAAACATAAAAATATTATATATCATATATAAATATAGTTTCATCTTAATGGCCACCTGTGAATGTGTTAAAAGAATGTTGAACAATCATCGTTTCGGGAGGCAGAAATTCGCCATCCACGGAAACAGTATGTTCTTTAACCATTTGATGTAGGTGTGTGTAAGTGTAGCTCGAATACCTATTATAAAAACATCCTATTATATGGAAGATACTGGTTTTGTTATAAAAGAAATTAATAAAAAGATTTTAGGGGGTTGGAGAAGCAAAATAAAACAAAGGAACACAAGTGAAGACATTACCTTAAAAACGGGTAACCCTTTTTAATTTGAGCTCAAAGGCTTCCTTGGGAAGACTTATGCCCAAAGTGAGGCTTCTAAGAGTTATAGAGGGATGTGGAGAGGCAAAATGGGCAGGGTTTGTCCGATCCAAAGGCTTTGGAAGTGTGTTTAAGGTGGTAGAGGTGGGGGCCTTTTATAAGAGGAGAGGAGGGACACTCTTGGAAAGTAAAGAAATGTTACTTTATTTTAAAATGAGTTTCGGATTTAAAAGGTCCCACATTGATATAATTCGAGGATAAGGTGATAAGGGTTCTAAATATATCCATACAATAGGTATTTTACAAGTTTAGGTCATATATTTTACATTATCTTTTCATTTTATATAAATCGTTAAATAATGAGGTAATCGCTGCATCATCATGATGTCATAAATAATTTAATTTATTTAATTTCTAAAAATTATAAAAAAAATACTATGATGTAGGAAATCGTTTTGTCTTTCCAATGATTATTTATAGTCAAAAATATGTCTTGTATAAACCCATTTAGAAATTGTTTTAGTAAAACAAGTCATGTTTGTGTCATTTTAATTTTAACATTAAATAAAAAGATATTAATGTCATTTTTATACCAAACTGGCTTCAGGGGGTCCCCAAGTTGACCCATGGCTTATCTCGGTCGTCCATGACACATCCAATAAGCGTAGGACTTGTGTCAAGTTCATTTCATATTATTAAAACATTATTTTTACCTTAAACTACACTAATTACCTCTAATCGCGATTAAAAACTTAATAAGTTACTATTCACCAAAAAATTATTTTAATCCCATTAAACCACATTTTACTTCTTAATGACAACCATGTATGTCGTATTTTTGAAATTCAAGATACAGAGGTGGTAAAATTTCATTTAAACAGAAAATCAGTTTTTTATAAGTACCACTTAGTGGTTTCACTATTCATCAAAAATTGAAGTTTTTCAGAAAAATACCAAAAATTCACCCTAAGATAAATTTGATATTCTGAATTAAAAAATGATGTCTATTTTACAAAATTAAAAATATATAAGTCACATTAATTAATTGAATAATTAATTCCCCGTTGTCATGACAAATATCATGTTTTTATGAAACAATATATATCAAAATATTGACACTAGTTTAAGTCCAATATCAAAGTGAATTTAATTCCAATGACCAGTATTGGATTAAATGGTAAAAATATATTCTATTTACACTTTAAAACCAATTAAAAAGATAATCTAACTATATAAATAAATTAAATTAAAAAGTGGTTTTGAATTAAAATACAACACTTTTAACTATTCATTAAAAAATGAACATTATCAGAGAAATACCATAAATTTATCCAAAGTAAATTTAGATGTCCCAATCATAAAGAATAAGTTTATTTTGAAAAATATAGCTAATAAAATTGTCAAAATATATATTTAAAAATGGTTCGCCATCAAAAGGCGGTAAAACAATCTTTTAAAAATACTAGAGTATTCCATGCTTTAGGTTGGATTTATTCTCATTTTAAGCCTCAAAAACACTATCTAATTCATAAATAGACATAGATAAAAATATTTATTATTCATTACCTACTTGGGATGTTACATCCTTCCCCCCTTTAGAAAATTGCATCCCCACAATTTATTTACTTATCGAATAAGTGGGGGTATTTATCCCTCATTGCATTTTCAGATTCCCATGTTGCCTCTTCAATCACGTGGTTTTTCCACAAAACCTTTACCTGATGAATCACCTTATTCCGTAACGCTTGCTCCCTGTGGTCAAGAATCCGGACTGGTTGTTCCTCATAAGATAGGTTCTCTTCCAGCTGAACTACCTCTGGAATCAAAACATGAGATGGATCTGGCATGTACTTCCTTAACATGGAAACATGAAAAACATTGTGTACCTGAGATAAGTTCGGAGGTAAATCCACTAGGTATGAAACTGATCCAACTTTCTCCAGAATTTCATATGGTCCAATGAACCTTGGACTCAGCTTTCCTTTCTTACCAAATCACATCACAATTTTCCACGGTGAAACTTTGAGAAAAACATGATCACCTACCTCGAAAGATAGATCTTTCCTCCGGTTATCCGCATAACTTTTCATTCTACTCTAAGCTGTTCTCATGTGTTTCTGAATCAACTGAACTTTTTCTGCCATATCTTCTACCAATTCTAGTCCCATTAGATTCCTTTCACCCACTTCATCCCAAAAAGCTGGAGTTCGACACCGTTTACCGTGTAATGCCTCAAATGGAGCCATTTGTATACTAGAATGAAAACTGTTATTATAAGAAAACTCAACCAAAGAAAGATGTTGGTCCCAACTTCCCTGATAATCCATCGAACAAGCACGTAGCATATCCTCCAAAGTCTGAATCGTTCGTTCTGACTGCCCATCTGATTGAGGATGAAAAGATGTACTAAAATTTAATTCAATACCCAATGACTTCTGAAGGCCTTTGCAAAAGTTAGAAGTAAACCTGGGATCACGATTAGATACAATGGAGAGGGGAACTCCATGTAACCTGACTATCTCTTTAAGATACAAACAGGAAACTTTATCTAGGGAAAAAGTATCTCGTATAGAAAGGAAATGAGCAGATTTAGTCAAGCGATCAACAATAACCCAGATTGCATTATTACCTCGAGGTGTCTTCGACAATCCCACAACGAAGTCCATGGATATATTTTCCCATTTCCACTTTGGCACAGGTAAAGGCTGAAACATCCCTTTCGGTAACTGCCGATGTGCTTTAACCTGCTGACAAGTCAAACACTTCACAGTAAAATCAGCAATATCTCTTTTCATTCCATCCCACCATTAATACTCCCGCAGATCTCTGTACATCTTAGTACTACCAGGATGAACTGAAAATGGAGAACTATGAGCTTCACATAACAACTCTCTCTTCAACTGTGAATCACCCGACAAACATAATCTTTTCGCAGACCTCAAAACACAATATTTATCAATATTTAATTCAGGCAACTTACCCTTCTGAACCAGCTCTACGTTTTTCTGCAACTCATTGTCTTGCTTCTGTGCTTGCTTGATTCTGTCTGATAGAGAATAATTCACTGATGCCTGAAACAAAACATAAGGACATCCTGCACCAACAACTTTTATGGAAAATTTCATAAAATCCTTAACCAAAGGATCATGTTTCAAATGCAACATTGTTAATGAAGCATTACTTTTTTTGACTCAAAGCATCAGCCACTTTATTTTCTTTTCCCGGATGGTAATGAATTGTATAATCATTATTCTTGATTAATTATAGCCATATCCTCTGTCTCATGTTCAATTATTTCTGGGTTAATATATACTTTAAACTTTTGTGATCAGTATATATTTCACACTTTACTCCATACAAATGATGCCTCCAAATTTTTAAAACAAAAACAACAGCAGCTAATTCCAAATCATGTGTAGGGTAATTTACCTCATGAGTTTTCAACTAGCGTGAAGCATAAGCAATTACCAGATCATTCTGCATTAGGACGTATCCAAGACCATTCAATGAAGCATCACTGTAGATAAAAAACTCTCCATTCCTGGAAGGAAGTGTAAAAACTGGAGCATTCACCAATCTTCTTTTCAACTCCTGAAAACAATCATCACATTCTTTTGTCCAGATAAACTTAACACCCTTCTGAGTTAGCTCAGTAATTGGACTAGATAACCGTGAAAATTTTCTAATAAACCTTCGGTAATATCCTTCCAAACCAAGGAAGCTACGAATCTCAGTTACATTTATGGGTCTTGGCCATTCTTCAACTACCTTTGTTTTTGTAGGATCAACAATTATCCCATCTTTAGAAACAATATGACCAAGGAATGAAATTTGTTGCAACCGAAACTCACACTTGATGAATTTCCCATACAATTTCTTTTCTTTCAAGGTTTTCAAAATAACCCTTAAATGACTTTCATGCTCCAATTTACTTTTAGAAAACACCAAAATATCATCAATGAAAACAACCAAATTTTTTCACCTGAGTCAAATGAACCATCACTGTAACAAACTGTTTAGTTCTGATTCTGACTATCTCAGGATACAAATTTGAAATGTCATTTCCCACTGTATGCCTTCCCAGAAAATATGTTCTATTTCCTCTATGAAAAACCATTCTGAACAAATATTTCTTATATAAAGCAACATGGTAATCTTCAAATGTTATATCATTTAAATTTTACCATGAAAGAAATATTTTTGGATAATAATTTAATATATTTATAACTCCTAAAGTAATCTAAACCGACCGTTGATGCCGACTATAAGGCCCCAGCCTTAAACCTTCCTTAATCTTGAGTTATTACAATATTACACGTTGAGGATATTTTCAGGTTTAGAGTTTTAGAGAATTAGATCATAAAACATGCATTACATTCCACATTTAAACAAAGTGGTTACATAAAAGATAGTATTCATTTTTCACATCAACAGAAACATATTCAAAATTAAATATGGATTATTTCTTGACACTTCCTTGACACTATCATCATATCATGTACCATTCCCTTGACCTGTGGAAAACATTTCAAAAACATGGGATGAGCATAAAAAGCTCAGTAAGGGTTATAAAAATATTGAAAGTAAACATGAGTTCATATATACATAAGAATGAAATCATACTTTACCCATAAAACATAAGCACTTTAACATACCTCATCAAATCATGAATAAATCATAGAAATCATAAGACATAAAGGTAACTTGAGGCATTCATAACATTCTTACATAGGGAGTAACCCTCTTGGTTATGTTTGGAATACCCATCACAGTATATTCCCTAAATCTCTTTGTAGAAACCTTAACATTTATCTCCTTCGCGTTAACCAACGCATTGGAGAGCTATATCGGGCTCACCCGCCCTTAGTTTATCACGGAACCACCCGTCCTCATAACAATGCCCAAGAACCATAACATAATCGTATCACATAAAACATGCATAAAGAAACATAAAATTTCCACTTTTCAATCACCAGATATGAATACAACACATTGATATAAAAACATTATGAAAACCATTTTCAATAGAAAAATAAAAGAAAAGTAAAACATGGTATTTATTTTTTATTCAGAAAAAGTTATGTCTTGTAGAGTAAGCCGAAACTCAAATAATGGTCATGGCAGCGGAGAAGTCGTTTTCGCCGCATACGTACGACAAAAAAACATTCCTTTTGTCGTTTAGTAAACGCTTCGTATAAAAAAAATATTCCTTTTGAATAAGCATAAAAGTCAAAGGGGTTTATACACCGTATAAAAGAACGTTGTGTATAAAACAAAATATGCCTCAATGAATGGAGATTGAGACAAAGTCCCTTAAAAAGATCATTTTTTAAATAAAATAGACCTATTATGTGTATTCAATATAAGTACACAAAAAGGATGTAAAAATAAAAGATAGAACATGATAATATCATGACATAATTTGAAATTAGGAGATTAACCCAAAGAACAAAAATTGGGTTAAGAAGTTCCCTTACCTCGGGTCCGACTTGACTCAATCATTCTTTAATGTCCTGAATAATAAATTTGAGTTAATTTCTACTTTCTTAAGAGACTTTTTCAAGTTCATTATTCCTTTTATAACACTTATTACCATGTTATTAACATTATGTAATCATTTATGTTAATAACGGTCATTTTGTCGATATTTGGTACTTGAGTCAAAAGTGAACTTCTTATATTTACAAGTTGTTCACGTAGTCAAATATACATTATCTCAAGAATGATATTCATGATGAATATGCCATGTATATCATATATATCTAGTATATACATGCATTTATAATATTACATAATCATTTAGAGGTAATAAATGAAATGCACCGTTCATGGAGACGGTAAGTCGTACGTACGCATGAACACTACTTTCATTTCTATGTCATAGTAATAGAATTAAAAATAAATTAGAGATATGTATATTTTAATTACAGAATTATATTAATCATGTAGATGTAACATACATCATATATATCCATTATATATATGTACTTATAATAGTACATTACATTTGGGGATAAGAAATGAAATGCACCGTTCATGGAGACGGTAAGCCATAAGTACGCATGAACGCTACTTTCATTTCTATCTCATACTTTAATGGAAAGAAATAATAATTATATAAAGGTATATTATAATTCCAGTATAATATAATATATAATATCATTAACTCTATCCTTTATACGCCCCACATATGGTATTAACTAATCAAATCACTTTGAGAGGGTGGTAGTCCACACTTTCTAAAATGAAGATATCACGTTTACCCATAATGGTAACCATAAAGGTATGCCAAAAATGAAAAATACAGAAGCTTAATGAAAAAATAAACATATTATATATCATATATAAATATAGTGTCATCTTAATGTCCACCTTTGAAGGTGTTAAAATAATGTTGAACAATCATCGTTTCGGGAGGCAGAAATTCTCCATCCACGGAAACCGTATGTTCTTTAACCATTAGATGTAGGTGTGTGTAAGTGTAGCTAGAATACTTCTTATAAAAACATCCTAGTATATGGAAGATACTGGGTTGTTACAAAAGAAATGAATAAAAAGAGTTTAGGGGGTTGGAGAAGCAAAATAAAACAAAAGAACACAAGTGAAGACATTACCTTAAAAATGGGTAACCCTTTTTGATTTGAGCTCAAAGGCTTCCTTGGGAAGACTTATGCCCAAAGTGAGGCTTATAATAGTTAGATAGGGATGTGGAGAGACAAAATGGGCAGGGGTTGTCCGAGCCAAAGGCTTTGGAAGTGTGGGTAAGGTGGTAGAGGTGGGGGCCTTTTATAAGAGGAGAGGAGGGGCACTCTTGGAAAGTAAATAAATTTTACATTATTTTAAAATGAGTTTCTGATTTAAAAGGTCCCACATTGATATAATTATAGGATAAGGTGATAAGGGTTCTAAATATACCCATACAATAGCTTTTTTACAAGTTTAGGTATTATATTTTACATTATCATTTCATTTTATTTAAATCGTTAAATAATGAGGTAATCGCTGCATCATCATGATGTCATAAATAATTTAATTTATTTAATGTCTAAAAATTATAAAAAAATACTATGATGTAGGAAATATTTTTATCTTTACAATGATTATTTATAGTCAAAAATATTACTTGTATAACCCCATTTAAAAATTGTTTTAGTAAAACAACTCATGTTTGTGTCATTTTAATTTTAACATTAAATAAAAAGATATTAATGTCATTTTCCTACCAAAGTGGCTCCATGGGGTCCCCAAGTTGACCCATGGCTTGTCTGGGTTAGCCATGACACATAAAATAAGTTTAGGACATGTGTAAAGTTCATTTAATATTATTAAAACATTATTTTTACCTTAAACTACACTAATTACCTCTAATCGCGATTAAAAACTTAATAAGTTACTATTCACAAAAAAATTATTTTAATCCCATTGAACCACATTTTACTTCTTAATGAAAACCATGTATGTAGGATTTTTGAAATTCAAGACACAGAGGTGGTAAAATTTCATTTAAACGGAAAATCAGTTTTTTATAAGTACCACTTAGTGGTTTCACTATTCATCAAAAATTGAGGTTTTTCAGAAAAAAACCAAAAATTCACCCTAAGATATATTTGATATTCCGAATTCAAAAATGATGTCTATTTTACAAAATTCAAAATATATAAGTCACATTAATTAATATAATAATTAATTCCCACTGTCATGACAAATAGCGTGTTTTTATGAAACAATATATATCAAAAGATTGACACTATTTTAAGTCCAATTTCAAAGTGAATTTAATTACAATGACCACTATTGGATTAAATGGTAAAAATATATTCTATTTAAACTTTAAAACCGATTAAAAATATATTTTATCTATATAAATAAATTAAATTAAAAAGTGGTTTTGAATTAAAATACAACACTTTTCACTATTCATTAAAAAATGAACATTATCAGAAAAATACCATAAATTTATCCAAAGTAAATTTAGATGTCCCAATCATAAAGAATATGTTTATTTTGACAAATATAGCTTATAAAATTGTCAAAATATAGATTTAAAAATGGTTGGCCATCAAAAAGCGGTAAAACAATCTTTTAAAAATACTAGAGTATTCCATGCTTTAGGTTGGATTTATTCTCATTTTAAGCCTCAAAACACTATATAATTCATAAATAGACATAGATAAAAATATTTATTATTCATTACTTACTTGGGATGTTACATAGGGAATCATTTATTGAGTTCTTCTGGATGCAGTTTTTAGTTTTGTTATGTATTGTATTTTTTAACCTTTTCCAATGAAATTTGAGTTACATCATTGTATCAAGTTTCTTCAAGACTACTAAAATGATCATTCCTTTGGGATTTTCATTCCTTCTAACCATTGAAATTTCACAAGTAATGCACCGGCTCCAGAATATAGGGGTCGGGGTGTTACAGTTGGTATTAAAAGAAGTTTAGTAGACAAATTTGAAACTAGAGTAGGAAATGTATAGTAGGGAACAAATCCCTAAGGTAATATTTGAGGATAAACATAAAATAATGTCCTGGTATTTTGGTAAGGAATATATTATGTGGATATTTTAAAAAATATGTCCATGTCCGGATATGAGCAGGTAGAGGCGGCTCTGGCACAAATGTATCTGGGGGTAATACCTGAAAACACCGCTTTGATCTAGAACCAGAAGTGAACTTGTGCACAACAACGGACCTTGCTACACTATTGGTTACGACACTCCTGGAGGATATTCTTAGGATAATAACATTTTCTTTAAAATATATTATGTAGGAGTTTAATGTAAATTTTTCCTCAGATAAACCATGTTTTTAAGATTAACTATGCATATAATTTCAATCTATGTTGAGTGCTTTTCTTTTTGAGATTCATAAACTAATCCAGTGTATCCCATTATATAGAAATAGAATCTAATGGATGAAGGGGAATCAATACTAGTGGAAAAGGTAGGGATCTCCCTACTGAGAAAGTCAACATATTCAATGTTGGAGCAGATCAGATCATGACCATATTGGGACAACTTACTCAGGTTGTAACAAATAACCATTCCACACCTATGTTGGATCGTTTCATGCGGTAAAAGCCCCCATATTTTAGTGGGACTACTAACCCAGTGGTTGCTGAGCAATGTATAAAGTCCCTTGAAAAGATATTCATGTCATTAAGATGCAATGAAAATGAAAAGGTAGTAATGGAAGTATATTGTCTCAAGGGAGATGATGATCAATGGTGGTCCTTGATTCAGAATACCACGGAGGAAGAAAAAATATAAGATATGGAATATAGGACTTTTAAGGAAATATTCTTTGAAAAATATTTCCCTCATGAGCAATGAACTAAAATGAAGAGGAAATTCCTCATCTTAAAATATAGGGAAGAAGAAAGTGTTGTAGATTATGAGGCTACTTACCCAAGGCTGGCCAGGTATGCTGTGGATTATGTACCTGACTCGGTAGACAATATTGATTATTTCATTGATGGTCTTAAGACAAGTATTCAAAGGGCACTGGCTTCTCAATAATTTTTATCATATGATGAAATTCTATCAAGTGCCATCAAAACAGAGAGGGAATTTTCTAGATCAAACATTTTCAAAGGAAACCAAGATAAGAAGCGGTACTCTGATAACAATGGAAAAGTAGAAGCACTAAAGAAGAGAAAGGTAACAAAAATATTCCCGTTATGTGAGAACTATAGAAAGAATCATCTCGGGAAATTCTTGAAATACATGGGAGTTTACTATAACTGCAGATAAAAGGGTCATCAATCGGATGAATGTAAGGGGAAGAAACAATTCAATGATATTAAGTTCTACAATTTTAGAGAGGTGGGACACTATAAAAATGAGTGTCCTAAGCGTCAAAGAGACTTGACCCAGAAAATGCTAAGGGAGCAAGGGAGATCCTATTCTATTACAACCGCAGTGGTTGAAGTTCCTAATGATGTAGTGGTAGGTACTTTAATTGTTTCCTCAAACTTAGAAAACACTTTATTTGATTCTGGATCATCACATTCATTTAAATATTCCCAGTTTTACAAGAAAATTAGATATTCCCAATTTGATTTAATAAAGGAGTTGTCAGTCAAAACTCCTAGGGGATGTATCATTGCAACCAAGGCATGTCGAATAGTCCCCCTCCAAACACCAAAACATGCTCTAGTTTCTAACTTTATCATCATACCAATGAATGAATTTGATATAATTCTAGGTATGAATTGGATGTCAAATTATGATGCGAAGATTAATTGTAAGAAGAAGGAAGTTAAAATTTTTGAAGGCGGGGTAGAATTTCTTGTCTTTAGGGCAGAAACTTTGCCAACTAATTCTTATCCAGAACCACCCCTAGTAGATCTACTAAATTCAACACATGTAGTGGAAGATAAACCAATATATATGGGCAAGGAAATATATCTTGAAATTGAAGATGTGAACATAGTGAAAGAGTACATTGATGTATTTACAGAGGATTTAACTGGACATATAACGACCCATACTTTACATACATTATTATTACTTCAGAATTGAAGCACACTTATTACAAAATATAACAAAACTATGAAAGGACCGTATAGGTATAGTGTCTTTAGAAACTGGGAAACATAAACAACTGGTTCATAAAGCATCTACTTTGCCTCCCATTTATTTCATCATATCTAGAGTCCCTTTTTGGCATATTCTACTTAACAACCATCTTCCTGACCTGGGGAAATAAAACATACAAAAGGGTGAGCTCAAATGCTCAGTAAGGGTAAACAAAAGAAATATCAATCACATCATATACATAAGCACATAACTTTTGGAAATCTTAACCTGCAAAAGAGATCATAATTTAATAACATGGGATAAATCATAGTAGTGAAATGTGATCCCAATAATCATAACTTAAAACATGAATCTTTGTGGCATACACACATAATCATAGAGAATCATTTCTTATTAGTCAAGACTCATTTCCAAGACTATCTTAGTGGACAAAGTCCCTTTCTGAACCGAGTTCACTCCTCGTTTCTGTCCTGTTTCACTGAACCAGTATAACCTACCGTTCCAGCCATGTCTATCTCATGAGATATAAAATCATTACCCAATGCATTGGAGGGAGATAGAGGTCCCACCCATCTCATAAAGATACCGTTCTTATGTGTGCCACAAAATCATAAATCATACACCATTGCATAACCCGTGTAATAAAAATGGGATTCTTAAACAACATGACATCATAAAACAATTAATATAAGATAAAGGAATTAATAAAAATAATTCCATCACAACATAATCAAATTAATGTAATAATAGGGATATAAACATAACCCTATATTATCTTAGATGGAAAATAATTTTGATAAAACACTTGAACTCTATTCTTAAGGAAAATATCCTTTCTACTTCAAAAACACTTTTCCTTTCTTAACATGTCATTCAATTCTAAACTAAAAGAAGTTGATTAAAAATAAACTTGAAAACTTGTAAGTTAAGCTTCTTGGAAATAATGTTTTAAAAATCCATTCATGCCATATAAGTTAAAAGAAACATTCTTCTCGTACTTTTGTCGGAAAGACAAAAAGTAACTCGTATGAAAAACGACAAAAGATTCCTTTCATATCTTTTACTATAAACTCACCAAAGGGTAAAAATGGATTGAAAAAATTGTAGGTGGATGGAAATAATATTAAATATTGAGGAAACATGGATGTGGATGATAAAATACACCCCAGTAAATACCAAAGTATAAACAATCTCGGATAAAAATGAGATTGTGATATTTCCCTTACCTTAGGTCTGTTTTGCTTCGTAAGTGTCCGAACCTCATGGATAATGATTTAAATAATTTTATTGACTTATTATAGAATCATATTTATTTTTATGATATCATATATGGTCATATTCTTAGCTTCATAGTAGTAATATTTCATTGCTACTTGTTATTTGGGTGTTTATAACTTTTTGTTCTTATGCGTGTTTTGTCGAATAAATTATTATTATTATCTTTAGGTTATAGATACCTCATTTCCAGAATGGTATTAGTGTAATATATATCATATTAATTCATTCAATTCATTTATATAATCATTATGAAATGAAGATCATGTAGAACGAGTCGCATCACATCGTGGAGACGGTATTCCGTACGTACGCACGAGTGATGATATCATTCCTATGATCGTGGAATTGTATTGGATTGTATGTATACCTTTTCAGAATCAGTATCACTTTATAATAGTCAATTATAGTCATTATTTACACCATTATACCCATCCAAGTAAGGTGGTGGTGGAAAATAGATTACACCACGGCGTGGAGACGATATTTCATACGAAGGCACGCGCGGTGATTTCTTTTTCCGTAGGATGGATAGATGGTGAAATAGGGTTGTTTCATACTTATAATAACATATAAGTATATGAGTGATACTGATGTTATTACTTCATAATGAAACAACTAATGAAGAATTAGTGGAATAAGAAATAAAGATGAAAGAATCGGTAACGGACATTACCTCTTCTTTGAAGTGCTTCTTTGATACCTTGTTTTAGGGTAATAAAATTGGTCTTTGAAGAAGACCAGGACCTATAGGATGTCTCTAGGGAAGTGGAGAGGATTAATTGTCAGGGGTTGGCCGAACATGAAGGCTCAAAGTGGTGTGAGGAAGAGGGGGAGGAGGTGCCCTTTTATAAGGGAGGAGAGGGGCACCTTTGGAATAACAAAAAATATTATTTTATTATAAAGTCAAATTAGGTTTTTAATAGCACCAAAATGATATATTTCGATGATAAGGTGGGTAGGGGTCTAAATACTCTCATCCAATAGAATTTAGACAAGTTTAGGTTCCTATTTTAACCTTATCATTTAGATTTAACATTAAGTTAAATAATTTTACTTTTACCGTGTCTTCTTGTGTTCTCATACTACAAGGTTAATAAACTTACTATAAGCAGCCAAAAGAACCCCAAGTTGTTTATTATTAATATATATAACCTTATCTAAGTAATTTGGCCGAACATTATATTTTTAGGAATAAAATAACAATTACTAATATAATATTTGTTTTAAAAACTATTTTAGGTTAATTTTGACACTATTTAGTAATTGATTTTTTTGAAAATCATAACAGAATGATTAGTTCAAACAAAGTTAATTAAATCAATAATAACATGTCATATTAACCTATAAAATTAGTTTAATTCATAAAAAGTCTCAAATTACATTTATTTTGGTGTTTATAACATCAATTATGTCAATATTTCATTAATAAGATAATTACTTCATCATCATTGTGCCATAAATAAATTAAATTATTTAATGTATAAAAATTAAAAATAAAATATAATTATGTAGGAAATATTTTTAGATTTCTAATTAATATTTATAGTCGAATTTATATTATGTATAACCTTATATTAAAAATTATTTACTTATTAAACATTGATTTTAACTATTTTAACCCTTCTTTAAATAAATTAATAATAAATGTCCTAATCTAATCCAAGTGGGCCTAAATGGTCATATTTTATTCATAAGTTTGTTTTTGGTCGAATTACACTTATCCAATAGAATTAGTACATGCGTTAGGGTAATAATAATATCATTTTACCCTTAATTACCCTATTTACTTTTAACCGTGGTAAAAAAAGTAAAAAGTTACTATTCACCAAAAAATTATTTTCATCTCATTGAACCACATTTTACTTACTGACATCAACCGTGTCTCTCAGATTCTATAAATTCCACTCACAGAAGCGGTAAAATTAAGTTTTATGAAAAATTCAGTTTTTTTAACTTCCACTTAGTGGTTTCACTATTCATCAAAAATTGAAAGTTTTCAGAAAAATACCAAAATTTTCGCCCTAGGCTAATTTCGATATTCCGAATCCAAAAATGAAGTCCATTTTGAAAAATAAAATTTATAAAATTTTAAAAAGTGGTTATTACTATTCATAACGGCTAGTTTTAATAATATTTTAATAGCATATCATTGTTTAGTGAAACTCGGTATTGCGTACGACACAAGCTATCGAGGAAGGTCGCGATTTCGTGTAAAGAAATCCAATCAAGTGTTGTGTAGAAAAAGATTCCTTTGATGATTTATATAACATAAAAGTCTCGGGAGTTACATTCTACCCCCCTTAAAATGAATTTCGCCCTCGAAATTCGTCACTTTGTAACTAACAGATGAGGATACCTCTCCCTCATCATATCCTCAAGCTCCCATGTAGCTTCTTCTAATTGGTGGTTCCTCCATAAAACTTTCACCAATCGAGTGGTCTTGCTTCGTAGGACTTTTTCGCTACAATCCAGAATCCCAATCGGCTATTCTTCATAAGAAAGATCTTGCTCCAGCGGTACAACTTCTGAGCTAAGTACATGTGAAGGATCAAGTATGTACTTTCTCAGGAGAGATACATGGAACACATCGTGATCTTGAGAGAGATTCGGTGGAAGCGCCAATCGGTAAGCTACCTTCCCAACACGATCCAGTATTTCAAAAGGACCGATATATCTAGGGCTCAACTTCCCCTTCTTTCCAAATCTCATGACCCTCTTCCAGGGAGATATTCATAAGAACACTTTATCAACCACTTCAAACTCTAGGTCTTTTCTTCGGTTGTCAGCATAACTTTTCTGTCGACTCTGAGCTTCTCTTATTTGTTGTTGAATAGATCTGACTTTTTCTGCCATTTCATCAATGAGATCGGGTCCTAATAGCTTTCTTTCCCCAAACTTCATCCCAACAAGTTGGAGTCCTGTATTTCTTTCCATAGAGAGCTTCATAAGGAGCCATCTGAATACTAGAGTGGAAGCTATTATTATAAGAAAATTCCACCAAAGGTAGGTGTTGATCCCAACCACCTTTGAAATCCATAGAGCAAGCTCTCAACATATCTTATAGAGTTTGAATTGTTCTCTCAGACTGACCGTCTATCTAAGGATGATAAGCAGTGCTGAAACTCAACTCTGTATCCAGAGTATGCTGAAGACTTCGCCAGAACTTCGAGGTAAATCTCGGATCCTGATCAGATATAATAGAAAGTGGTACTCCATGCAATCTTACCACTTCTTTTACATATATCCTGGAAATCTGATCCAGAGAGAAATCCTCTGTAATAGCAATGAAGTGTGCAGACTTGGTAAGACGATCAACTATGACCTAGATTGCCTTTGGATGTTTTAGGAAGTCCTGTGACAAAGTCCATAGTGATTTTTCCCATTTCCATTCGGGTATGGGTAATGGTTGTAACATCCCCTTAGACTTCTATCTCTCAGCTTTAACTTGTTGACAAACCAAGCATCGAGAGACATATTCAGCAACATCTCTTTTCATGCAATCCCACCAAAAGTACTCTTTCAGGTCCCTATACATCTTCGTGATTCCAGGATGAATAAGGAATGAAGAACTATGAGCTCCTTCTTTAATTCCAGGATGGGAGGAACACAAACCCGATTCCTGAACTTTATTATCCCATCACAATCAAGGTTGAATTCAGGAACATTTCTTACCTTCTTTTGTAACTCGAAATCTTCTTTATGTGCCTCTTTAATCTTCACATGTATAGATGGTTGAACATTCATTTGAGAAAGATATGATTTTCCCCTTCCATTATAATTCCAAGATCCATCCTTTGTAAATCCATAAATATTGGATCTTTTGTGATCCTCATCATGGATAAACTGGCATGGTCTTGTCGACTTAATGCATATGCCACCTTGTTTGATTTCCCAGGGTGGTAATGGATTGAGCAGTCATAATCCTTAATCAGCTCCAACCATCTTCTTTGACGCATATTCATCTCCTTTTGTGTGAAAATATACTTTAAAATTTTATGATCAGTATAAATGTCACACCTTTCTCCCTAAAGATAATTCCTCCAAATCATTAATGCAAAGATTACCGCAGCTAACTCCAAATAATGTGTTGGGTAATTTTTCTCATTGATTTTCAACTATCATGTGGCATAAGCTATCACCATATCATTTTCATAAGAACACACCCCAATCCCTTCTTGGATGCATCACTATAGAACACAAACCTTTCTCCACTACAAGGCAGTGTGAACACAGGTGCACTGGATAACCTTCTATTCAACTCCTTGAAATTCTCTTCACATTCTTCCATCCAAACAAACATAACTCCTTTCCGAGTCAACTTTGTGAGTGGATTAGATAATTGTGAAAAATCTTTCACAAAACGTCGATAATATCCTGCCAAACCAAGAAAACTTCGGATCTCGGTTACTGTTGTTGGTGTCGACCATATTTTGATAACCTATGTTTTTGCTGGATCCACAGATATCCCCCCTTTTGAGATTATGTGACCCAAAAAAGAAACTTTTTGAAGCCAAAATTCACACTTGGTAAATTTGGCATAAATCTTCTCCTTTCTCAGGGTCTTAAATATAATTCTCAAGTGATCTTCATGTTCTTCCTTGCTATTTGAATAGACAAGAATATCATCTATAAAGACTACCACAAATTGATCAAGATAGTCTCTAAAGACTCTATTCATCAGATCCATGAAGATAGCAGGGGCATTAATAAGACCAAATGACATCAATATAAATTCATAGTGTCCATACCTTGTACGGAAAGCTGTCTTTGGTATATCCCCCCTTTTGACACTTAATTGATGATACCCTGAACGAAGATCAATCTTGGAAAAGTATTGAGCTCTGCGTAGTTGGTCAAATAGGTCATCAATGCGCGGGAGAGGATATTTGTTCTTGATAGTGGTCTTGTTAAGTTCTCGATAATCAATGCAGAGTCTCATTGATCCATCTTTCTTCTTAACAAATAGAACAGGTGCTCCCCAAGGTGACGCACTAGGGCGTATGAATCCCTTATCAAGATTCTCTTGGAGTTGCTTCTTCAATTCCTGCAACTCAATTGGGGCCATTCTATATGGTGTCTTTGAAATAGGCAAAGCACCCTGTACGAGTTCTAAACTTCACGATTTGGTGGAAGACCTAGTAATTCCTCCAAAAAGACATCATCAAACTCCCGTACAATGTGAATATTTTTAATCGTGAGTTTCTCACCAACCATTTGAGATAAATAACCTTCATTTAGTGGAATCAAGACCCATAAGGTAGAAGGAATTTCCAATGGAAGGTTATGTTCATCCTTGCATTGATAGACGATCATAGATTGATCTAGAATATGAAATGTGACTTCCCTTCTTTGGAAATTGATATGAGCTCCATATAAAGAAAGCCAATCCATGCCAAGAATCACATCATATTCCACTATAGGAAGGATCACAAGATTTGCAGGAAGCACTTTCCCACAAACTTCAATCGGAGAAGAATTGTAAACTTTTGATGCGACTGTTGTGCCATTAGGTGTTGTCACAACTAACTCAACATCTAATTGTTGAGGTAATACGGTGATACCCTTAGAAAATTCTTCAGAAATAAAAGAGTGGGTGGATCCAGAATCAAATAAAACATTTTCTACTTTAGAGTGGATGGTAAGTGTACCTTTCACCACATCGTTATCGTACTCCACATCGCTGATAGAAATTGCATGTGACTTTCCTTTGTCTTTAGCCTTAAGAGTTTGTTGACGTCGACCATCATCATCAACCCTTGGATTAGGGCATTTATTGGCATAATGTCCCATCTCCATGCACTTGAAACATTGAAGTGTAGTAGGTTCATTCTATGTATCCCTTCCTTTGTTTGCATCATTAGACATCTTCTTCCCATCATCGTGACATTCAAATGCCCAATGACCTTCCTTTCCACATTTGAAACATTTACTTGTCCCTTTAAGACAACTCCCTCCATGTTTCTTTCCACACTTTGAGCATAAGGGAAAGATCATCTTCTTTTCAGTGTGCTCTTTATATTTTCCTTTGAAATCCATTTTCCTCTTCTTATCAAACCCATATGACTGATGGGTTACTCCAATCTCCATCTCAACTTTGAGAGCACATCGAATGATTTCCTCGTAGCTATTGAAGTCCCTTAAGGATAATGCCCTTCGAAGACTTGGTTTTAAGCCACTAAAGAATCGATCGATCTTACTCTCAGGTTCGATAATAATACCAGAAGCGTACCATGAAAGTCTTGTAAAATTTGCTTCATAGGTACCAACAGATTCATCATCCTTTTGATTCAGTTCAAGAAACTCTTTCTCCATCTTTGTTCGGAGAATACGAGGGAAGTAATTATTGAAAAAATAAGTTCTTGAACTCGTCCCATTCCATGGACTCAATTTCATCCCTTTGACTCATATTATTAATAATATTACACCATTCATCAGCATCACCTTCCAAACGATACACTGCTAAGATGACTTTATCATGCTCATAACATTGAAGAACTGAAAATATCTTTTCAATAGTACTAATCCATTGTTCAGCAACTAATGGATCAGTAGACCCTCTAAAAGAAGGTGGACGCTGTCTCATGAAGGATTCAACAGAATGTTGCTCCTTCCTTTGCTCATTTGGAAGTCCTGCATGATTCATAGCTTGAGAAAGTTGTGTGAGCATGGATACAAGATTTTCCATTCTAGCTCCTATAACATTTGGTTGCTCAGGGGGACAATCATTTCATTGACCGTCGCATTCCGCATTAACACGATTCCTTCGGGTTGCAGCCATTGACTAAAACCAAGAAGAATAGTGTGAGCAACACTAATTATAATAGGAAAACCACATAATCAAGAATAAGATTTCACACTTAAGGTTTTATCCTAGGTTATTCATGGACATTTCTAAAATACTAAGATTGTGTTTTATGCTTAGACTTATCCTTAGGGTTCATACTAAGGCTTTCACATCCTAGTTTCTAAAGGTTGACTATACCTTTCCTCTGATACCAACTATAACGACCCATACATTACATACATTTTTATTACTTCAGAATTGAAACACACTTATTACAACATATAACAAAACTAAGAAAGGACCGTGTAGGTATAGTGTCTTTAGAAGCTAGGAAACATAAACAACCGGTTCATAAAGAATCTACTTTGCCTCCCATTTATTTCATCATATCTAGAGTCCCTTTTTGGCATATTCTACTTAACAACCTTCTTCCTGACCTGGGGAAATAAAAAATACAAAAGGGTGAGCTCAAATGCTCAGTAATGGTAAATAAAAGAAATATCAATCACATCATATACATAAACACATAACTTTTGGAAATCTTAACCTGCAAAAGAGATCATAATTTAATAACATGGTTTAAATCATAGTAGTGAAATGTGATCCCAATAATCATAACTTAAAACATGAAACTTTGTGGAATACACACATAATCATAGAGAATCATTTCTTATTAGTCAAGACGCATTTCCAAGACTATCTTAGTGGACAAAGTCCCTTTCTGAACCGAGTTCACTCCTCGTTTCAGTCCTGTTTCACTGAACCGGTATAACCTACCGTTCCAGCCATGTCTATATCATGAGATATAAAATCTTTACCCAATGAATTGGAGGGAGATATAGGTCCCACCCATCTCATAATGATGCCATTCTTATGTGTGCCACAAAATCATAAATCATACATCATTACATAACCCATGTAATAAAAATGGGATTCTTAAACAACATGACATCATAAAACAATTCATATAAGATAAAGGAATTCATAAAAATAATTCCATCACAACATAATCAAATTAATGTAATAATAGGGACATAAACAGAACCCTATAGTATCTTATATGGAAAATAATTTTGATAAAACACTTGAACTCTATTCTTGAGGAAAATATCATTTCTACTTCAAAAACACTTTTCCTTTCTTAACATGTCATTCAATTCTAAAATAAAAGAAGTTGATTAAAAATAAACTTGAAAACTTGTAAGGGAATCTTCTTTGAAATAATGTTTTAAAAATCCATTCATGCCGTATAAGTTAAAAGAAACATTCTTCTCGTACTTTTGTCGGAAAGTAAAAAAGTACCTCGTACGAAAAACGACAAAAGATTACTTTCATATCTTTTACTATAAACTCACCAAAGTGTAAAAATGGATTTAAAAAATTGTAGGTGGATGGAAATAATATTACATATTGAGGAAACATGGGTGTGGATAATAAAATACACCCCAGTAAATACCAAAGTATAAACAATCTCGGATAAAAATGAGATTTGCAAAATTTATCCCTTACCTTAGGTCCGTTTTGCTTCGTAAGTGTCCGAACCTCCTGTATAATGATTTAAATAATGTTATTGACTTATTACCGAATCATACTTATTTTTATGATATCATATATGGTCATATTATTAGCTTCTTAGTAGTAATATTTCATTGCTACTTGTTATTCGGGTGTTTATAACTTTTTGTTCTTATGCGTGTTTTGTCGAATAAATTCTTATTCTTATCTTTAGGTTATAGATACCTCATTTCCAGAATGGTATTAGTGTAATATATATCATATTCATTCATTCAATTAATTTATATAATCATTATGAAATGAAGATCATGTAGAATGAGTCGCATCACATCGTGGAGACGGTATTCTGTACGTACGCACGAGTGATGATATCGTTCCTATGATCGTGGAATTGTATTGGAGTGTATGTATACTATTTAAGAATCAGTATCACTTTATAATAGTCATATATAGTAATTATTTACACCATTATACCCATCCAAGTAAGGTGGTGGTGGAAAATAGATTACACCACGGCGTGGAGACGGTATTCCGTACGTACGCACACGCGGTGATTTATTTTTTCCGTAGGATGGATAGATGGTGAAATAGGATTGTTTCATAATTATAATAACATATCAGTATATGAGTGATACTGATGTTATTACTTCATAATGAAACAACTAAAGAAGAATAAGTGGAAGAAGAAATAAAGATGAAAGAATCGGTAACAGACATTACCTCTTCTTTGAAGTGCTTCTTTGAGACCTTTTTTTAGGGCAATAAAATTGGTCTTTGAAGAATACCAGGACCTCTAGGATGTCTCTAGGGAAGTGGAGAGGAGTAATTGGTAGGGGTTGGCCGAGCTTGAAGGCTCAAAGTGGTGTGAGGAAGAGGGGGAGGAGGTTCCCTTTTATAAGGGAGGAGAGGGGCACCTTTGGAATAACAAAAAATATTATTTCATTATAAAGTCAAATTCGGTTTTTAATATCTCCAAATTGATATATTTCGAAGATAAGGTGGGTAGGGGTCGAAATAATCTCATCTAATAGAATTTATACAAGTTTAGGTTCCTATTTTAACCTTATCATTTAGATTTAACATTAAGTTAAATAATTTTACTTTTACCGTGTCTTCTTGTGTTCTTATATTATAAGGTTAATAAACTTACAATAAGAAGAAAAAAGAACCACAAGTTGTTTATTATTAATATATATAACCTTATCTAAGTCATTTTGCCGAACATTAGATTTTTAGGAATAAACTAACAATTAATAATATAATATTTGTTTTAAAAACTATTTTATGTCAATTTTGACACTATTTAGTAATTGATTTTTGTGAAAATCATAACAGAATTATTAGTTCGAAAAAAGTTAATTAAATCAATACTAACATGTCATATTAACCTATAAAATTAGTGTAATTCATAAAAAGTCTCAAATTACATTTATTTTTGTGTTTATAACATCAATTATGTCAATATTTCATTAGTAAGATAATTAGTGCATCATCATTGTGTCATAAATAAATTAAATTATTTAATGTCTAAAAATTACAAATAAAATATAATTATGTAATAAATTTTTTTAGCTTTCTAATGAATATTTATAGTCGAATTTATCTTATGTATAACCTTATATTAAAAATTATTTACTTATTAAAATTTGATTTTAACTATTTTAACCCTTCTTTAAATAAATTAATAATAAATGTCATAATCTAATCAAAGTAGGCCTAAATGGTCATATTTTATTCATAAGTTTGTTTTTGGTCTAATTACACTTATCCAATAGAATTAGGACATGTGTAAGGGTAAAAATAATATCATTTTTACCCTTAATTACCCTATTTAATTTTAACCGTGGTAAAAAAAAGTAAAAAATTACTATTCACCAAAAAATTATTTTCATCTCATTGAACCACATTTTACTTACTGACATCAACTGTGTCTCTCGGATTTTCGAAATTCCACTCACAGAAGCGGTAAAATTAAGTTTTATGAAAAAATCAGTTTTTTTAACTACCACTTTGTGGTTTCACTATTCATCAAAAATTGAAAGTTTTCAGAAAAATACCAAAATTTTCACCCTAGGCTAATTTCGATATTCTGAATCCAAAAAATCAAGTCAATTTTGAAAAATAAAATTTATAAAATTCCAAAAAGTGGTTATTACTATTCATAACGGCTAGTTTTAATAATATTTTAATAGCATATCGTTGTTTAGTGAAACTCGATATTGCGTACGACGCAAGCTATCGAGGAAGGTCGCGATTTCGTGTAAAGCAAGCCAAGAAAGTGTTTTGTAGAAAAAGTTTCCTTTGACGATTTATATAACATAAAAGTCTCGGGTGTTACAGGACATCCTCCAGAGAAGGGAGTTGAGTTCTCTATTGATTTAATTCTTGATGCAAGACCTATATCAAATACTCCTTATAGAATGACCACTATGGAATTAGTAGAGCTAAAGAAACAACTAGATGATTTGAGTGAAAAAGTATTTATTTGACCTAGTGTTTCTCCATGGGGAGCCCCTGTCCTCTTTTTCAAGAAGAAAGATGGATCCACGAGGCTTTGTATTGATTACAGGGAAATCAAAGCTATACAATAAAGAATAAGTATCCTCTGACCCGAATTGATGATTTATTTGACCAACTTCATAGAGATCAATACTTTTCGAAGATTTACCTTTGATATGGATATCATTAGTTGCATGTGAGGAAGGAAGATATTCCTAAGACTATATTTCAGACCAGGTATGGGCATTACGAGTTACAGTGATGCATTTTGGACTGACAAATGTACCCTATATTTTTATGGATTTAATGAATAGAGTTTTCAAGGAATATCATGATAATGTTATTGTGGTATTCATTGATTATATCCTCATATACTCAAAAAGCTATGAAGATCATGAGAATCACTTGATGGTTATTCTGAGAACTCTTAGAAGAAATAAATTATATGGGAAGTTTAGCAAGTGTGAATTCTGGCTTCAATCAGTTTTTTTCGAGGTCATATTGTCTCTAAGGATGGAATCCTAGTTGACACTGCGAAGACAAAGGCATTCCAAGATTGTCCCACACCAAAAAAATAACTGAGGTATATAGTTTTATTGGCTTAGCAGGTTGTTATCGGGGTTTCGTTCAGAATTTTTCCTGAATGGCTAATCTTCTAACCAAGCTCACACGTAAACGAGTTAATTTTGTGTGGACAAAAGAATGTGCAGAATGCTTCGATGAATTGAAAAGAAGATTGGTCAAAGCTCTAATTTTGACTATTCCATCTGGAAGTGATGGATTTTTAATATAGAGCGATGCATCAAAGAATGGACTGGGTTGCGTCCATATGAAAAATTATAAAGTTATTGATTATGCATCAAGATAGTTGAAGACTCATGAGAAAATTTATCCAACTCATGATCTTGAGTTAACAGCTGTAATATTTTCTCTAAAAATATGGAGGAATTATCTATACGAAGAGCGATGCGAGATTTATATGGACCAAAAGAGTTTGAAATATATTTTCACACAAAAATAACTCAACATGAGGAAAACAAGATGGCTCGAGTTACTCAATGATTATAATTTTTCAATACACTACCACCCAAGAAAGGAGAATTAGGTGGAAGATTCATTAACCCGGAAATATCATGGCCTTCTGACTTAAATGAGGATTGAAAGAGATCTAATATTCATGGATCTACTGAAGATGGACATGGGAATTGTTAAGGAAGTGGAAACATCACTCCTCTTTCAAAAGATTGCTAAACCATATTTACTAGAGAAGATAAAAATTTCTCAATCTGATGATGAGAATCTGCATAAGAAAATTAATGCAGTTAAGGATGGGAGACTGGCTGAATTTGTGTATGAAGAAGGAGTTCTGATGTTTGTGAAGAGTTTATGCATTCCATCAGTACCTGAGCTAAAAAGGGAACTATTAGACGATGATCATATCTCAAATTTATCTATACACCCAAGTAACACCCAGATATATAGAGATATAAAGGAATATTTTTGGTGGGATAATATGAAGAGAGAAATTGATGACTACATGTCAAGGTGTATAGTTTTTCAACAAGTGAAGGCCTAGAGACAACATCCCAAAGTAATAATGCAATCTCTACCTATTCCTATGTGGAAGTGGGATAACATTACAATAGATTTTGTCATGGGACTACCGAGGACACCTAGAAGGAATGATGCAATATGGGTAATTGTTGATCGTCTCACAAAATCAGCACATTTTTTTCCAATAAGAGAGGATTTTCCACTGGAGCGCTTGACAATACTTTATATTAATGAAGTTTTGAGACTTCGTGGTGCACCTCTATCGATTGTCTCGAATCGAGATCCATGGTTTACATCAAAATTCTCGAAAAGCCTCTAGAAGGCTTTTAATACTAAGCTTCACATGAGTATTGTATATCACCCTCAAACTGACGGACAGTCTGAAAGGACTATTCAAACTCTGGAAGACATGTTGAGATCATGCTCTCTTTACTTCCAAGGTATGTGGGATCAATACTTGCCTTTGGTGGAATTTTCCTAGAACAACAGTTTCCATTCTAGTATTCAGATGGCTCTGTTTGAAGAATTATATAGAAAGAGATGTCGAACTCCAACTTGTTGGGACAAAGTAGGTGAGAGTAAACTTATAGGACCAGAACTTATTGAAGAGACCATGACAAAGGTGAAGAAAATAAAAGACCACATTAATGAATCCCAAAGTAGGCAGAAGAGTTATGCTGACAAACAGAGAAAGGACTTGGAATTCCATGTTGGAGATCATGTATTTCTGAAAGTATCTCCATATATGGGTGTCTGGAGGTTCGTTAAGAAAGGGAAACTAAGCCCTAGGTACATCAGACCATTTGAAATTCTGAAAAGAATAGGAGCTGTAGCTTACTGTTTAGAGATGTCGCCAAATCTCCCCATAGTTCATGATGTGTTCCATGTATCATTGTAAAATATGTACATGCCAGACCCAACACATGTACTCACATATGAAGAAATAGAACTCGAACCTGATTTGTCATACTGTGAAAAGACTATTAGGATTCTTGACACAAGGGAGCAGGTATTGGGAAATTGAATAACTCATCCAGTAAAGGTTCTTTGGAGAAACTAGAATATGGAGGATCCAACATGGGAACTAGAGGATTTCATGAAGAAGAACCACGTACATCTTTTTGGTGGGATTTATACATAAAATATCAAGGGAGAAATCTCTAAAGGAGGGATTAATATAACACCCCAAACATTTAATGACATGCTTATATTAAATACATTCTATTCATATCCTATATTTCATGAAGGACTATGTATTTTTAGAATCAAAACATTATAAGAGAAACTTATATGCTATCCATTAAACATAAATTTTCCACTTCTATGTTTTGAATTTCGAAAAACGATCATCTAGAGTTGTGATCAGTAAGTCATTTGGAGTCTGATAGAACCAACTTGATTTTTTGATGAATAGTAACATACCCTTATGAATAGTAAAATGAATAGTAATATGACCCTTAGAAATAGTAACTGATGATAATATTTTATTTTTGTAAGGTAATAAGATAATGTGATCTTAATTAATTTTTTAATGTGATATTGAATTAATTATGCCATTAAAATTGTTATTTTTCGAATTAACCAATATTTTACGTAAAAATTAAAATAAAAATACATAAAAAATTATTTTCAAAAAATGGAGTTCATTTATGAATTCTACATGTTGAAAAATGGTTAGGGTAAATTTTTGGGATTTTTCTAAAATACATGAATTTTTCATGAATAGTAAAAATTCAGATTTGAGTATTCGGTAGTTTAATGAAATCATAATGATGTAATAAATAAATAATAAAAGTATGGTAGACTTTTTTACCATAAATTATTACATTAGGTGTCCCAAGTGGCTAAAACCATGGTAAAATACCATGGGAAAGCCCATGGTTTTGTGAAAACCACTAATGAGGTGTCCCTTTTAATTAATAAAAGACTATGTTTTAATTACTATAAATAACTACTCACCCCATTCATTTTCATTAATTAAAAACTCAATATCCTCGAAGATATGGTTGTATTACCTCCCTAAGAGTCCTCCCAAGGTGTCATTAATCCCCCAAGGTCCAATCCTTCAAGGTCTAGGAGTTATTCTACAGGATAAGGGAATCCTTGATCCTCTTCTTTAAGTCGACACTTCTTTTAAGTTAGATAATTGAAATTACATTCTAATATGTTGGGGTTTGATTTTATTTATTCTTCTTACTGTCCTTTTTATTTCAATATGATGATATACCCTTTTGTTCTCATCATTTTATTTTATGAAATTTTAAGCGACGTCGTTAGGCTGCCGAATTTTCATAAGGCATCTCTCAACTTTTATTTTATTTTCAAGATAATCTATTTTCTTTTTCTCTTATCACCTCCTCTATACAAATGACCTTGATAAACTCCATTAT
The DNA here is from genome assembly GCA_963277665.1 of Viscum album. Taxonomy (NCBI): domain Eukaryota; kingdom Viridiplantae; phylum Streptophyta; class Magnoliopsida; order Santalales; family Viscaceae; genus Viscum; species Viscum album. The sequence goes on from OY728136.1 coordinate 1,998,380,110, forward strand.
CATATATATACTAGAATTATATCATGTTAATGGAATAACCATCATCAATATTCTTACTCCCCATTTTTATTTTTATAAGCGAAATCAACGTCTATGAGGTTCCAATTTATAACCTTTGTGGACGACGGAGTTTTGTTCTTCACATTCTCCTTCATTACTGGTCATGAAAACGTTTTAATGGTTGAAACAAATTAGAATATATTTATTTCATCTCATTAATTTTCTATAATCTTTAGACACTCATAATATGGAAGAATAATACAAAACGAGTTCATTGTATACAAAACTGCCAAGCTAAATCCAAGTGTTTATCAAAAACATTTAACTAATGATTCATCCTCAAGAATATAACATATAATAATTATAAGATCATTTATATCTCTTTAATTTAACTAATAATATATATTAACAACTATGGATATTTATCCATATTTCAAATGAACTTCCATTCATGAAAGCAAGTAAACAAATCATGAAAACCAAGGAAGAAAATGCTTCCAAAACAATAAAATTGAACCTCTTAAACCCATTAAAAGGAACATAAATGAACCTAATAAGGTTATAGTAAATCAATTAAATTTATAGGATGTTATGGAATTATTAATTAACAAATATAAATTTTATTATTCAGGTCAATAAAACAAATTAAGAACACACTTAAGCAAAAGGTAAGGGGTTTCTCATCTCACTTTCATTTCTGTGATATTTTCATTGTTCTCCAATCATTTCTTGTATGTGTTATATGTGTAATTACATTTGATATATAAGAAAATGATTATTTTTATATTCATGGTATTCAATGTTTTATTTTAGGGTTATTAAGTTCTGGTCATATGATTCGACCAATTACATTGTGGTAAGAGACTTTGTCTCAACTACTGTTTTGTTGTGACTAACCTTGTATTGTGAACCTAATAATCCTTATGTGGTGTACCTAATAACCATTTGAGATAAATTTTTATTTGAAATTATATTGATACTAAGTATTCATAATCTCAAATCATGGATATGTTGTTGGCTAAACCATATATCATTTTACATACAGTGTTTATTTTTGAAAGTTATTTTAATTATGGAAATATTGATGAATCTGTATACTCTACTCTATACGGATATTGAAAAGGAATATTGATCTTGTATTGAATCAATGTATAAGGAATGATTTGGACATGTAGTGGTGGGTGGGTCCCACTACATCCCCTCGATGCATCGGTATGTCTCATAAGAAAAATCAGTTGGCGACAAACCCTTTGAGTTTGTTTCAAAAAATATGACTTGTTTCTACCCATAGAACTAAACTAATTTTATGGTATTATGGTTTCATGTTCCAGATACATGACATCAAATTAATAAACATTCTCTTTATTCATTATTAGTCATTATTATTATCCATGAGGTTTTCAATATGACAAAATCTATGGATGTAGTTTCATTCTTAGTTTATTAATGGAATTAGTTTTTTATTTATTCATCATGCCATGTTGATTATGTAAGACTGATTATGATTAAATTATTATTTTATTCATGCTTCCACTATTTGTAACCCTTAATGAGCATTTGATCTCACCCCTTTCATTGTTTACTTTCAATAGGTGGTAAAGAGGAGATCATTTATTGAGTTCTTGTGGATGCAGTTTTTAATTTTGTTATGTATTGTATTTTGTAACCTTTTCCAATGTAATTTGAGTTACATCTATGTATCTAGTTACTTAAAGACTACTAAACTGATTGTTCCTTCAGGATTTTCATTCCTTCTAACCATGCTAATATCACAATTAATGCACCAGATCCAATATAGATGGGTCGGGGTGTTACAGTTGGTATCAGAGGAAGTTTAGTAGAAAACTTGGAAACTAGAGTAGGAAATGTATAGTAGGGAACAAATCCCTAAGGTAATATTTGGGGATAAACATACAATAACGTCATGGTATTTTAATAAAGAATAGATTATGTGGATATTTTAAGAAATACATCCCTGTCTGGATAAGAGCAGGTAGAGGCGGCTATGGCACAGATGTATCTAGGGGTAAAACATGAAAATACCACTTTGAGATAGACTCGGATGAGAACTGGTGCATGACAATGAGCCTTGCTGCACTCTTGGTTATGACACTCCTAGGTGATATGCTTAGGATAATTCAAATTTTCTTTACAAGCCATTATGTAGGAGTTTAATGTAAATCTTTCCTCAGAGAAACCATGGTTATAATATTATATATGCATAGAATTTCAATCTATGTTGAGTGATTTTCTATTTGAGATTCATAAACTAATCTAGTGTATCCCATTATTTACAAATAGAGTCTAAAGGAAGAAGGGGAATCAATACTCGTGGGCAAGGTAGGGATCTCCCTACAGATAAATTCAACATATTCACTGTTGGAGAAGATCAGATCATGACCATATTGAGAAAAATTACTCATGTTGTAATGAATAACCATTCCACACATGTGTTGGATCATATCATGTGGCAGAAGCCCCCATCTATTATTGGGACTACTAACTGAGTGGTTTCTGAGCAATGGATCATGTCCCTTGAAAAGATATTCCTGGCATTAAGATTCAATGAAAATGAAAAGGTAGTACATGAAGTATATTGTCTCAAGGGTGATGCTGATCAATGGTGGTCCTTCATTCAGAATACCACAGAAGAAGACAAAATAGAAGATATGGAATATAGGACTTTTAAGGAAATATTCTTTGAAAAATATTTCCCTCGTGAGCAATGAACTAAAATTAAGAGAAAATTCCTTAGCTTAAATCAAAGGTAAGAAGAAAATGTTGTAGAGTATGAGGCTACTTTCACAAGGGTGGCCAAGTATGTTGTGGATTACGTACATGACTCAGCAGACAAGATTGGTCATTTCTTTGAAGGTCTTAAGCCAAGTCTTTGAAGGGCACTAGCTTCTTAATCATTTTCATCATATGATGAAATTGCATCAAGTTCCATTGAAATAGAGAGGGAATTTTCTAGATCAAAACTTATCAAAGGAAACCAAGATAAGAAGTGGTACTCTAATAAAAAAGGAAAAGGAGAAGCACCAAAGAAGAGAAAGAGAACAAATCTATTCCCATTATGTGGGAACTGTGGAAAGAATCATCTCGAGAAATGCTTGAAAATCATGGGAGTCTGCTATAACTGCGGAGAAAAGGGTCATCAAATTGATGATTGCAAGGGGAATAAACAATTCAATGATATTCAATGCTAAAACTGTAGATAGGTGGGACATTGTTTCCTATGGAATTGGGGATGACCTTGTTGATTGAAGGTTCAAACATTGCAATCGGTTTATAACAGGTTTGTTTGTAGAACTAGAAACATCCAATGATTCCATATCCATTTGGACCTACTTTCCAAAGGTAGGAGCTCATTAGTTATGGACTGATGAGGCTTAGGAATTTGCATTGGTCGAGAGGATGGGAGTTCAGACTCATCACACCTTTTTTAGGGGAATTATTGTCTATTCTGGGACTCTATTTATAGATTTAAGTTATGTTCGTGAATCCTTATTACATTACCAAGTATAAAATGAGATTTCCTTTAGATCTGACAATCAATGATTGATATGTATGAAATTTAGAGAATCTTTTATATGTATTTTAGGTTCTTCATCGATTGAGAATCATCTGTATTTGTTAGACATTCTTAGTTAAAGGTATCCTTCGACACATTATATAAAATTCTCTTGGTCATTATGATTACACTGATGGTTTAAAAGCCACTCAGTGGGGTACTTGAAGTTTATTGTCATTCAGAAGGATATGGATTATTTCAGAGTTGAGATCGTACCCGCATATGGGCTACCTATGTATCCTTTGTTTAGAAAAGGAATCAGAACCCACATAGTTCGAGTAAGGGAGTAGGATGTTTATGTATGATTAATGGAACAATGAAAGATTTCATAATTACTTATACACTCTAAGCTCATGTGATTCATGCTCGGTGTGAGAAACACGAGGCATTGGTAAAACCATACAATTGTTCCATGAAAGATGCTATTTGAGAAATGATGTGGGGCTTATGTATGTATGACTGCCCAAATAGATGAATATTTATATTTGATTTAGGAAAGAAATCCAGGAAAAATGTCTATAAAGGTATATGTACTTTATATAGATTTGGATACTTTAATATTGGGGCTTACTCCTAAGGAAGATGCCCAAATTAGGAGAGGACTTATAATTGGGTTTTACTCTTGAGAAGGAAGCCCAGATCAAAAGTAAATTAAGACTCGTTAAGAGAAATTAAGACTGGGGCTTACTCCTGAGAAGGAGGCCTAGGTTAAGGGACTTGAGAAACAAAGGGACTTGGGGCTTACTCTTAAGGAGGATGCCCATATTTGAGACTGGGGCTTACACTTTAAAAGGAATCCCATGTTAAGAGAATTTGGTCAGGGCTTACTCCTGAGGAGGATGCCCATATTCAGGAACTTGGATTGGGGTTTAATCCTGAAAAGGAATCCCAGGTTAAGGGAATTATAACTGGGGCTTACTCCTAAGAAGGATGCCCAAATTAATGAGGACTTTGGGCTTACTTCTATAGAGGATGCCCAAATTAATGAGAATTTGAACTGGGGATTACTCCTTGAAAAGGAGGCCCAGATTAAGGATTCTCTCATCTTAAAGGATGAGGTTTAATGAATGAACTCTCTAACTTTAGTGATATAAAGATGTGTAAATCACCAGGTTTTAAGAGATATTCCACCGAATTCCTTTTAGATAAAGAATCCAACATGGAAATTAGGCCATAAATCGATTTAGATAGAGTTCTGAAGGCTTAATCTTTAAAAGGACAGGTGGATAAACATAGGAGAGGTGAAATAGGAAGGAGGGGAACCCAAAAAGAAAATGGTGTGCAAGTCCTGCGTGGGCGCGCAAGTGGTGCGTGACAACACTGGTTGCGCAGGTGTACCTGCGTGACACATGTGTTCTTGCACGACGATTAATCCTTAGGGTAGAACTTGGCCGAGACCTGGATCAAGCCTTTAATACTACCCCTAGAGACTTTTGGAAGAGAGGCGTGAAAGTTATGTTGAAGGGGTAAGGCGATGCGCATGTTTGGCCATTTCCCTTAAGGGATAGCCACCTAGGCGCACAAGTGTTGATGAGTTTCAACACTTAGGCCTCCCCCCTCTTAAGATCTTCCGTTCTAGTTAAGAAATTATCTTAGAAGTGTTCGGAAGCTTTGAGAAGAGACTAGGGCGCCGAGAGCTCAAATTTGTGGTTCTGGAATTTTTCGTCCTTGAAATGGGGGTCCCTAGAGGGGTATTTATAGGCTAGAGAGACCATGGACTAAATTTCAAAGAGGGTGCGCAAGTCACCTGTGTGACCACTGGGTGTCGCGCAAGTATACTTGCGCGACCTTGGTGGAACTTGCGCGACCCAAGTGTAAATGAATCTGTGTTCATTCCTTTGTCGATTTTTGAATTTTTCTTCAAAGTATGAATCACTTTATGCTAAGGAATTTCCCTTTCCATTCGTTTAGACTCTGTGATGAAACAGAGCATCAACAAAAGCCCCCCTCAGAGTTGGATCCTAAAGAAATGAGGATGTTACTCTGAGGAAAAAAAGAAAACCATGGGACATTCGGCGCGCAAGTGTTGAGCATGTAGAGGTCGGCACACAGGTGTTGAGCGCGCTGGCTTTAGGCGTGCAGGGGTGCGGCCTGGCCTATATATAGGCGGACATTCTCACACAAAGCACTCGGATTTCAAATTTTCGAGCTCCCACCATGAAATTTACCTTCGCCACGCAAGTTGCTCTGTTTTCTGCTGATTCACTGCTGTCGCGCTGCTGTATAGGTAATAGGACTTGCGTGGTGATACTTGCGTGCCAAAAACTTGCGCGACATATCCATACTTGCGCGCCAAAATTAGACTTGCACGCCTTAATGCCTTTTCCATTTTTTTCGAATTCCTTCACAAATTTTATGAAAAATCAACTGACTTAAGAGTTAATTTATTCATATTTTGTGCAGATTCAATGGCTCCCAAGTGAATCAGAACAGCTGATGAACTGGAAAGCAAGCGACTTGATGATATGATGAGCATCATTGGCCATGATTACTATACCGTCTGTGACAACACTCTCTTGGATTTGGATAAGTATTTGAAGAAATATCATGGTAATTTCCCAAAGAGCATATACCTGGATCTATATGGGCATGGTCATCTGCAAGAATTAAACATTCCAGATGCAAAGAACTATCTACCTGAGATGTAGCTGCACTATTACTCATCTATTTTGGTTATGTTGTTCATTAAGAGAAACAACAATGGTGTGAATTTTCAAATTTTCCTTCCATGCCATTTCCTTGTAGATATGAAAATTTCAAACCATGGGCTGATATGTTTTCCACTTCCGGTTGATGGAGAGAAGATTATCATTACATTAGAAACAATATCTGAAAAGAATACTCTCTCCAAATGGCTCTTTACTTCTAATTCTCCATTCTCATATCCATGTATCCATCTTCCAAGTCTCTTGGATAGAAACAGAGTCACTGTTTGATCAGCAGAAAATTTTCTCAAACCGCACTCAAGAAAATTCATTTACAATTGTTCCAAGAAGAGATCGTATCACTGCATCTCTTTTTGTATCCAGTTTAATGAATGAATTCCAAGAGGCTACTGATGATGCTTGGGATACCGTAAATCAAATGAGGTGTTATTTTGAAAGCCTTTTGTAATTCCTGAAAAAGAGAAGAGACTCCAGTCTGTGGATGACCTTCTAATTCTTGTGCATCAAATGGAAAAATGCTTTCATTTTCAATCATTTGTGCACACATTTTCCCGCTACTTTCTTTAGATTATTACCTAAGCCAATGGGCCTAGTAAGAATAGTTTGATTTTTACTAGGATTATTATAAATAACCCTACAAACTTTGAATTTTTTAATTGCTCAATATTACCTAAATCATACAAAATGTATGTTTATTGAGTTGGAACTTGACTTTTGTTTAGAGTTCCCTTGTCTTTTGTGAGAAGTTTAAATTCATGCACGTCAGACATAAAAAAGGCTAATGTTTAATATCAAAATAGGTTTGAAAAAATGGATTAAAATTGACTCAATTCCTTGAAAATTTATCTGAAAACATATTACCATACTTGAGTATGAGGGAAAAAATGTAAACCACGGCTTAAGAAATTTTGAATACGAGGAATGATATGAAAAAGGGCTATTTGGCATTAGAAAAAGTAGTTCCCAAGAATGAAGTTACCATTATTCAACAAACCCATTAGGGGGTTGAATTATGCAGGGCCACCTAAGGGCATTCTCTACATAGTCAAATAATGGTATCTTTTGGCTGACAAGTCCGTTATGTAGACTACTTATGCAAGGCCGCCTAAGGGCACGCGTTGCATAGTCAGGAAAAAAACTCTCAGAAATTTAATTTTCTACTACTAAAAGGCCAGAAGAAGTTTATGGAGATTAAAATTTTCCAAAGCATAGAGTTTGCTGTATAGAGAGAGGTACTTGAATATGGAGAAGATATTTCCTAACAAGATTATCCAAGAACTGGATGAATGTCACTCTTACTAAGGTCTGACCCAAATATAGGGAAGAGAAATATAAATCATTGACTTGAATACTTTCAGATCATGAAAAAGGACATGAAACAAATATGTTAAGGATGGCTATTTTTTGTGGATCCTTACATATTTTTGATAAGACCAATAAGGAAAAAATAAGGTTTCTTCCCAAGAATGAAGTTACGATTATCTGACAAACCCGTTAGGGGGTTGAATTATGCAGAGCCGCCTATGGGAAATGACTGCATAGTCAAATAATAGTATCTTTTGGATGACAAGTCTGTTATGTAGACTGTTTATGAAAGGCCGCCTAAGGGAACATGCAGCATAGTCAAGCAAAATAACTCTCATGAATTGGACATTTTGTGACCAAAAGTCAAGAAAAAAGGGTTATGAAGATCTGAAAATATTTAAGGTTAGGATTATAACACATAAATATGGGTATTTTCCAATGTATGCAGAGATACATAGATCAATGCTAACCATAATCATGTTGTGGATGGGTCCTGAATTGAAATATTGGACTTCACTACGTATCTCATAAGGATGGGAATCAAGCCATACGTAGTTCATAAAATACAGTTTAACGTCATGTGGGATGAGATTATAAGAGATCTTAGTTTTAGGGTTATAGAACTCGGACCATTATAAGAAATACACAGTGTGTGTTTTCACAGGGACTTTTCAGCTAGGGGAATGAAAGTGGAATTTGGGGTTAGGCCCAGAAGACTTGGGGCGGGATTTGAGGGACACTCTAATGTTCCTACATATCCCATAAGGATGGTAATCAAGCCCACGTAGTTCTAGAAATACCCTCTATACAAATTTAGTTCTTACATGTGAAGGGTGAAAGGGGACTTTAGTGCAATGATGGTTTAACCCAAGATAAAAGGTTCATGTATTTCCATGTATGCACATAGTCTTTGGAATATAACATGATTGAAAATCATTGTAAATAATGATTCCCTCTCAGGTGAGGGTATCATAGAATATTGAAGTTTATTGTCATACAGGACAAAAGTGTTGTACAGTTTAACATTGTATAGCAAGGATGAAGGTGAACCAATGTAAAGATATTGATTCTGGGGGTGATTTCACGAATCAACGTCGTATGAGATAGAGGTGAACTGATGTGAAGAGATTGGTTTTGGTATTGACCCTTGGGAGGTTGCCTATGTACCCATCCTGGAAGTCAAGGATCAATGTACGCGTAGTTCAATTAAAGAATGAATTAGTGATCAAGTTGTTCTTGGGAACAAAGACCTAAAAAATTGGTGTTGGGACTTACGCGTGGTTAACATCCCAGAGAGGGTGTTGTGGTTGATGTTTTCTCTAAGCTCACGTGAGTCATACTCGGTGTGAGAAACAAGAGGTGGAAATAACCTTAACGATGAACAGTTTAATGTAATGTAGGACATATGAAGGGACTATGATGTTTAAAGTCTTCCAGTTAGGACTATTGGTGATGCACAGTTTAGTGTCATGTAGAAGGGACAAAATACAGTTTAACATCATGAAGGACATACTAAGGGATTTCTGTAGAGTTTAGCATCATGTAGTTAGGACGATGGGGAAAATACAGTTTAATGCCATGTTGGACAAAAGAGGGGATTGTGCAGTTTAATGTCATGCAGTAAGGTCAAAAGAGGACACAGTTTAACATCATGTTGGACGTATTAGGGACTTTTTCACAGTTTAACGTCATGTTGGATGAAAAAGGGATGATACAGTTTAGCATCATGTTGGACGATGGTGCGAATTGTTTAAATTCATATGAATGGTCCATTTCTATATAGTTTAATGTCGTATAGAATGATGAAATGGACACAGTTTAATGTCGTGTTGGACGAAAGTGCAAATAGTTTAAGGTCATATGCATGGACCGTGGATGATGATGTAGTTTAACATCTTGCTGGATGAGAGAAATTCCAATAGTTTAAGGTCATATGCATGGACTGTTGGTTATGCAGTTTAATGTCTTTCTAGACGTAAGGGACTTCTGTATAGTTTAACATCATGTAGTTAGGACATCACAGTTTCACGTCATGTTGGACGTAAGTGCTAATATTTTAAAGTCTTATGCATGGACCCTTGGTTATGCAGTTTAACGTCTTGTTGGACGACAGTAATACAAATAGTTTAAGGTCATATGCATGGACCGTAGATGTATTTTGTGTTCATAAAAAATATTTCTTCAGAAATCTGGCATTGGTTGGAGTAGTGATGAGTTATCCATCCATTGAGATTAAATAATAAGCTCCATTGGAGTAGACCTTATGTATAGAATAAGGTCCTTCCCATTTTGGCTCAATCATGGGAGGTTTCTTTCTTGGTATCATTGGAGGTTTGAGAACTAATACGAATTCTCCCTGAACGAATGAAAGAAGATGAAATTTTTTGTTGAAATCTTGTGTTATTCGATTCTGATAGACTTCCAAGTGGTGCAGGGTGCACAATCTTATCTCATCTAACCGTTCCAATTCATCCAATCGCTTTTGATATTTTTCATCTGTAGATGAATGATCACAAATGGCTACTCTAAGAGAGGGTAGTTGAACCTCAATTGGAAAGACTGCTTCTGTTTCATATACCAATGAATATGGATTTGACCGCGTTGTAATGTGGGTGGTGGTCCGATAATCCCATAAATCATGAAATGTTTTATCATGCCATGACTTCTTATCCTTATCCTCCATATTTTTTAGTATATTTGATAGAGTCTTGTTGAAATATTCTATCTGGATATTGGCCACTGCACGATACTGAGATGAATGATTGGATTCGATGTTGTATTCTTGATACAACTTCCTCACCTCAGATGAACAGAAGTTAGTGCCATTGTCCGTCAATATGGTATGAGGGACACCAAATCTGGTAATGATGTTAGACATGATGAAGCTAGCAATGAATTTATAACTGACTTCATTGAGGTGTATTGCCTCTGCCCATTTGGAAAAAAAGTCAGTACCAGTAATAATGTACTTAAACTACTTGAATGTAGCCAAAGGATAAGGTCCCACCACATCCATTCCCATGTGGAAAATGGCCACGATTATTTAGCTGTATGAAGAAACTTTAGGGGATGATGAATGAAGTTGGCATGTACTTGGAATGAATTCCACTTCTTTGTGAAATCAACACAATCTTGTATCATTGAAGTCCAAAAGTATCCAAGCCTTCGAATTTGATCAGATAGTCTATGTACAGACTAGTGGGCACCACAGACTCCTGCATGAACTTCTTTCATTACAACCACTGTCTCTTCACCATCAATGCATCTGAAGAGAACTCCATCAAAACCATGCTTGTAGAGAATTTTCTCTGGGTGATCTGGGATATCAAAAAGAGTGAAATTTGCCACACGTCTCCAGACTTATTCTTTCCCAGATCCTTCAGGTGGAAGTGTTCTATTTTGAAAGTATTCCTTGATATGTATCATACATCCCATAGTATGACCGTATGGTTTAGAGATGGGACTAATTTCATTGATTTCCTCTATTCTGATTTGATCATAAGGTGAAATTGTACGATGGTGTCCAATACTGATGGTTGTCTCGTCCTGATTTGGATTTTCCAGAGCTGTGGCTATTTTAGCCAGTGCATCATCTTGGGCATTTTGTGACCATGGGACATAAGAAAATGTCGGTTCCGAAGTGAATTTCTCCATTAACTATCTGATGTAATCATACAAAGGGACTGGTTCTTCTTTTCTGATTGTGTAATCCCCATTGAGTTGTTTGATTACCAGGTCTGAATCACCTTCACCTTTAGGTGACTCACTTGTGCTTGAAGCACCAAATCCAATCCTGCAATAAGAGCTTTTTATTCCGCTTCATTATTTGTATCGGCTCCCAACAATGAGAAGGAATAAGGTAACAATATCTTTTCTGGATAAATGAGAACAATTCCTAAGACAACCTTGTTGAATTTAGGATTTTCTATTTTCCTCCCTGTTGGACTTCTGGAAGCACCATCAAAGTACATTTCCCATGTTTGAAGACACTCTTGAATAGAGAAGACTTCCTCATCAGGGAGTTCAATATCTGAAGATGTGTCTTCCACTGAAGGGTGTTCAGCAAGGAAATAATCCAGAGATTGGACCTTTATTGCCTTTTGAGACACATATTGAATATTAAATTGCTGCAAAATATCTTCCCATCTTTCCAGAAGTCATGTAAGCATTGGATGAATAAGGATGAATTTGAGCAGGTTATTGCAAGATACAATTAGACCTCGTGATGTTGCAGGTAGTGTCTCAACTCCTGAACTACAAAGATTAATGTTAGGGAACACTTATTAATACTTGAATATCGGGTTTCTACTTCAAGTATAGTCTGAATGAGATAGTAGAGGCTTTTTTCATTCCCAGCATCATTATTTTGAGCAAGAAAGGAAACCAATGATCGCTCTAGAGCTGTCACATAGAGAATAAGTGTCCTTCCTTCAACAGGTGGCATTAACACTGGTGCACTCAAGAGATACTTCTTGAGAATATTGAATTCTTCTTGATATTCTTCAGTCCACTAGTAAATGACTCTCTTCTTCATCAATTTGGTGAAGGGTAAACTTTTTCCTTCCAAATTGGTGATGAAACGCCAAATATAGTCTAAGTGTCATTGAATTCCTCTCAATTATTTCAAATTTTGAGGAGGTGACATACCAAGGATTGACTTTATCTTCTCAAGATCGACTTTGATACCACGATGGTGTATAATAAAGCCGAGAAATTTACTTGATGTTACCCCAAAAGCACATTTTTAGGGGTTCATCTTTAAATTATGTTGCTGAAGTTTGTGGAATATGATTTCCAAATCAGCCATGTGATTAGACTGTTGTTTGGATTTAACCACCAAATCATCCACATAACATTCAAAAAACTTCCCTAAAAAGGGTTTGAAGATACGATGCGTGGCATGATGATATGTTACGCCTGCATTCTTCAGGCCAAAGGGCATTACCCGATAGCAAAACACACCCTGAGGGGTTCTAAAGGCTATAGATTCCTCATCTTCTAGAGCCATTTAGATTTGATTACATCTGGAAAATCCATCCATGAAGGAAAGTGCTTCATAGCCAGCTGTTGCATCAATTAAAAGTTCTGTAATTGGTACTGGAAAATAATCCTTAGGACAATGCCGATTAAGATCTCTAAAATCAATGCAAACTCTAATTTTCCCATTCTTCTTTTTCACTGGGACAATATTATCCAACCACTTGGGATATTGAACTTCTTTGACAAAGTTAGATTTGATGATCTTATTCACTTCGGCTTCAATTTTGGAAGCATAGGTTGGGTGTGTTCTTCTAGAGGCTTATTTGAATCCTCGACGTTCTTCTGGCTAACCCAAATGATGAGTGGAAACATCAAGATCAAGCCCTGGAATCTTTGTATAGTTCTAAGAAAATATATCTCAATTTTACTTTAGAAAGGAAATATACATCTCTTGCTCTTCAAGAGTCATAGACGCACTAATTAAAGTGGGGTGTGGATCTTCTTTTGTACCCAGATTTATTTCTCTGAGTTCATCCACAGTAGTAGAGATACCCTCTTCAAATGCTGGAGGATCATCCCTGATATCTTCCACTTCTTCTTCCACATATGTTATTTCTTCTATTTCTACTTCCATAGTAGATGATGAAGTAGAATTTTCATGATCATAATAGATGTTAAAATTTGCACATCTTGAAGAAGAAACTTCCATTTCCGACCCAATTGATGATGAAGGGTCTTCTTCGGGTAATAAAGAGGAGACGATGGATTGAGAATTGACATCATCGTTTACCTCTGACATTGCTATAACTTTCTCTGGACTGATTGGCGACGTATAGACTTGTTGGATTTCAGCAGATGAAATGAAGACATATCCATTTGAGCTTTCATCATTGCTTGGTGGGTCACCACTTTCTTCCATGTTTTCTGGCTTGATTTCCATGATTGAAATTATGGTGGTTTCAATAAGAGTATTTTGATTTGGGTCTATCCTGTCAATTTGACAGATAGGAAACACATAATCTGTACTCACATGTGTAAATGAATTTACTTGAATCTTTTCCAAACCAAATGGAGCATTAACTTTGGTAATATCCCTTATTGTGGATTTCTCATTTCCTTTCATGTGATAAAATTCTGCCTCAATGTATTGATATTCACATGTCTTGAACATGGATTTATCACCATACAATGTCCCAATCTGACCATCAAAACAATATTTGAGACATTGATGGTATGATCAAGGGATAACTGCATGTTGATGTAGCCAGGGTCTTCCAAGAAAGATGTTGAAGGATGAGTCTTGATCAACAACCATGAAATCTGAATTGGATACAAGATCTACAAACTGAGTTCGGAGTGTAATATCGCTGAGTGGTTCTTGTTAATTTTTATCATATCCTTGTAACATCATAGTAGAAGGAGATAAATCGGATTACCTAAGGCCCAATCGAAGAAGTGTATGAATGGGAAGGAGGTTGACTCCTGAACCATTATCAATGAAAGCTCTTAGGATGTCTACACCATTGAACTTTCCAGATAAGTACAAAGGTCTAATATGATCATGCACGACATCATCTTCAACTTCATCAATAAAATATATCACTGCATGGAATTTTTCAGGATTATTCTCTACATGGTAGACTTCAGCTCCAACAATTTCAGTTTCAAACTCCTAAGGACTCGACAAAGCCTTGATGAGTGCCTCCTGAAGATCCTTTGATAAATTCAAGGCATCCAGAATTCATAACTTGGCTGGTACTTGGGCCAAGTGTTTCAATACATCATAATTTTGATCCAAAGTTCTGCATTTTCCAACAAGAACATGTTGTTTAGTAGGTTCCTTTGAAGTTGATTCTCCTTTTACCGAGATAGGAGTTGATAATACTCCTGGATTTGTAAGATTAGACCGATTAGGTCTATTTACTTACTAAGAGGAAGAAGATGGAACCTTCAACCGATATTACATAATAATTGTGCTAGGACTGAGTCTGCCTTGTGTGGAAGAACATTCTTGTTCTTATTGAGCTCGTTGAAGGGCTCAACCACGAGTTTCTACTGCATACACAGTTCTATCAGGGGTAGAATTGGAATAGTGGCCTCTGAAAGATCCACATATTCCCCTGTATCCTGAGCCTATGGAACTTCCTATGATTCCTCTGTTTGATACAGGGAAATTGGGCTCATCAAAATTGAAACTGCGACGCGTATATGGATCTGTTAATTGAATCATATTAACAGAACCGAATATCAACTCTTCATCCGATGAAGAATCTGCCTGATTTGCCTGTTTAGGCTATGCCATTTGGTGGGGTGGTGCCCGTTGCTTTGAAGTAGATGGTATTAAATTTTCTAGAGTCAAAGACAACTTAGGCTTTGATAGATAGTCATATTCTTCTAATTCTTCTTCTTTCTTTGAATTATGCCATTTCTTTGAGGATTTTCCCTCTAATGAAGAGGTTTTTGATGCGGCATTCATAGAATAAGACACAATTGGTTTCTTCAATTGTGTTCACAAAATAACATGAGTTATGTTGATCATTTTTCTGACCATCCAATCATCATATTTTGGTGAATTTTTGTTCTTGACTTCTTGCCACTTGCCTTCCTCCTATGGAACTGTAGCAGTAACACATGCTACCTGAGCTGAGGAACCTTTCAATTTGACTTGTCCCAAGTCAACCATTTTTTATAGGAGGTCCTTGAAAATAAAACACTCTTGAATGTGATTCCCTAACATCTGATGAAGTGTGAAATAGTTGGGACAGTCTTCATCTCCTTCCTTGTTTGGCCCCTTGGGCCTTGGCAATTGAACCAAATTATTTTCCAGAGTCGAAATTAAGTAACTAGGAACTTGTTCATTTCAGAAAGAGTAAACTTTGATCTTTAGATCCTCAAATTGATTCCGTATTTGATCTCTTTTATCATCTTGACAAAACAGCCTCTATTTCTGGAACTCAGGAGGTGGATCCCTTCGAGAAGATGAAGGTTTTGAAGTAGAAGCAGGTACATGGGCTTGTTTAAGCATAATTGTAGCAGTCTATACTTTACCCCTTCTCCTTCCTAGAGCTGATGGAATTACACGTGCTTTAAACTTAGTCTTTATAAGAGAATATTCAATCTGTTGAGAAATTGAAGTAAGGTCTCGAAACCCTCCTGTGTATTTCACATGGATCAACGACGTGCTCAACTCATCACGTAAATTTGCCACATAGATTGGCAAAAATTCCTCTTGAGGGAGTGCTATGCTTAGGGAATATGTTAATCCCTTCTAGAGGGCAATGAAATATGAGACCCTTTCATTCTCCCTTTTCTTATAGTTTGTATGATCAAAAACTGTTGTCTTTGGCAATGTTGAGGTGAACTGAAGAAGGAATTTTTGGCGAAGATCCTCCCATCCAGTAATTGACCAGGATTGCAAGCTTGTGTACCAGACAAAAACAGGCCCTTGTAATGACTGTACAAAACACCTGAGCTTAACTGCTTCTTGTTGCTGAAGGGTTCCCATCATAGGATTTCAATGAGAAACGAAATGTGTTAAGTGTTGCTCTGGATCTCCTGAACCATTAAAGATTGGGAATGTGGTACTTGCAAAATTTGATGGGGGAGGAATTGCATCAACCCACTCAGGGTAAGCTCTCTTTTCTAGTTGAATTTGAGCACGCTTTTCCTCTATAGCTTCCAACTGAGCTGTTAGTGACTCAATAATAGTTATTAACTTTTTAGAAACATCTAGTTGAGCTTGAACCTAGACAGGTGCAATGACTGGAGCTTGGACAGATGTGGTGGCTGGTACTGCAACTGATGGTATCACTGCCAATTGTTGTTGCACTTGACCCGTAGGATTAGACCTATGAGGGTGAACTAATAAAGGATTATATTCATGATAAATATTAGTAGCCACAACAAATTACTTTGACTGACTAACACCAGCATGCTTAGGAGGAAGACTACCCTGAAGTAGTTCTGCATTCATCCTCCTCAATTCCTCCATTTATTCCTCTTGTTGTGCAAATATTTTCTCTAGTGAGAGTGATTAGACTGCTCCAGAGGAAGGGTATGTAACTTGATTCTTTCCTTTCTCCTTGTTGGATCACTTTCAGAGAGGGGAAGTGGGTTACTTGAAGGATTACCTAGGTTCTGAGTAATCCTTTGATTTCGTGTACGCACACCTTCTTCATTTGTGTCTGTGCATACAACTTCTTGAGTAGGAACCTCTTCATCTAATCCCTTTGAGTGAACCTCATTTGGTGGATCAGAAACAATGAAATTTATGACATTTATTGATGCATAATGCATTGCATCCCTTCTATCGGCATTTCTACGATATTGTCTTCTTCCATTTCCTTGATGAGACATTGCCTTTTGTTGATTTGATTCCTCAGGAACTTCTTGATGAACCATAATTTAGAGGGAATCTCCTGATAATTTGGATCTTCGTTCCTCTTGATGCTTCTTCCCCAATTGAGAGAAGACTGAATTTATCTGAGGGAGAGATTGAGGATTTGAAAAAGTCCCCAGTCCGGTGGACTGGGGCTGTTCCTGCTCAACTCCTCGAATCCTATTTTTTGATTCTGAGGGTTGGGTTAAAAGAGTCCCCAGTCTGGAAAGCTGGGGTGGTTCTTGAAATGCTATATCTGAGACTTTCTTAAAATCTCTCCTGATCTTGCGGACTTTAGTCCAGAAATTAGCTAGATTCATTAACCTGCATCCACTTTTATCACCCGGCTAAAAGACCGTTGGATGATTTCTGACACTTCTGTCACTTGATGATGTTCTTTCCCCAATCGAGAGGCCTATTCAATATTCTCATTTTCTTGATGCAGGAGTAATTCAACAACTTCTTCTGTATATGCATGATTTTGAGAGGCACTAGTTGAGGCATGTTCTTGGGAAAGCTTTTGATTACAAACAAAACCCATTTACTGTGGCCGGCCATGGGAAATAACATTGCATGAGACCATTTTTGGCAGGCTTTGCTGACTAGAGAGCACAGTGAAATGTAGTGCTCCATGAACACCCCATTCCCTGATATGAATACCAGATGGGGAAATGGAAATTAACTGGCGCAATCTTCATAGTGCGCCAAGGCATCAACGTTGAAGGGCTCTCTGCTATTTTTCAGCCTCCAGATATCGAGAAACTGAGAGAGATTCCAAGTTAATTTGGCATTGTAACCCTTCTATTATCTTGACATGATTTTCATATTCATCATAAGATAATATTTTCTTTTTCAACTGACAAAGAGTTTTCCATATGCTGAGATGAATATCATGAATTCCATCTTCTGTCAACATATCTGGAATGTCATACTGAGAATCAGCCAAAGGCCAAAACATAACTGGAACTTCACCTTTCGCCAGATGTTTTCTCATATTCATTACTTCCTCATTATCATTCAATGAAGTGTCTTCTACCCGATTAGACTAGAGCTGGTGCTTCTTTCCTGCTTCATCGGATTCAACAATATTGGTAGAGAATTCACTGATTAAACTAGAAGATGAACAAACCAGGGGTGGTTCGGAGAATGACCTAAACCCCAGGATATCTTCTGATTGAGAAATTGTTTCACCTGATAATGTTAAAGCATCAGACATGACTGGATTCACATCTGCAAGTGCCTCAAGATAATAGGGCTTTCTCGTCACTACATTGCCTGTTGGTGAATTTTACAAGCAATGTGAATCACTACTACAAAGAGGAATTTCGCAGCTAAATTCATCATCATGGGGAGGACCACCATGGTGGGTTACAGCAAAAGATGAAACATTTTGATCCTTGGTCTTCTTGGCCACACAGAGGGTTCTTGTGGATCTCATCTGAATGTGAAACTTTGAGATTGACCGAATTGTCCTGAACCAAGCCTTCATGAGGAAGTATCTGATGCAGACCTTCGGAATTAATGTTCCCACTATTGGGAACAGAGAGAGTATAATCTTGAGTTGCAATAGATAGTTATCTGAGTGCATCAAGAACTCCAGCATCGAGTAAGGCCTTATTACAGATTGGAACTTGATTTCTTGACTGTTCTTGGAAGTTTTTTTTAGACGCCTTCTTACTCGCTATAGGGACCACTTGTTGATGAAAGTGGTTATTATGAGCAGGTGTATGTGCCTAATCAGGAGAAATGATCAGGTTAAGTTGATTATCTCCACTCAAATCAGGTGTATGTGCCTGACTTGGTTGTCCATATGATATGGATGAGTACTCCCCACAACCCTCTTGGACTGGAATAGAGGTGTGTGTCTATTCCGAAGTGAACTGTTGATGTGTCACTCCACTGGTAGGGATAAATTTATGTGTCTTTCCCTGAGATGCTACTGAAGTTGTTATAATATCCTGGAAGGTATCCAAAATATGAACAGGGTTTTGCTTTCGCTCTTTCACCAATGACAGAATGTGCTTGGTGACTTCAGCAGCTGGAACGGGGATATACGTCCATTCCGTTCTTGGATTAGGTGTATACACCTGCTCTTATCCACCTTTTCTTGTCAGTGAATACTGACAGTTCTTATGTGTGGGGGTAGAGAGTTGATTCTTCCTTTTGTTTGTCACCGGAGCTTTCCGACTGACTTCTCTGAATGCTACCAAATGGGACTATTGGTAGGCTTGATCAATACTAGTAGGTGTATGTAGCTACTGATTGCACTCCGCTGAACGTGGTTGACGAGCTTCCTTCAATATTGACAGACAAGGCTTCTTGAAGGATTGATCAATGTAACCAGGTGTATGTGCATGTTTACTAGTTGTCAACACATTGGGTTGGCGGGCTCCATCGCATGTAGTCAGAAGAGCATGCTGACTAGCCGATGATTTATAAACAGGTGTATGTTCTTGTCTATACTACTCCGCCGGAATTTCCTGGCGGGATTGGCATGATGCTGCCAGAGAAGTCTGCTGGATAGTGGAATTAAAACGAACGGGTGTGTGTGCCCGCTCATTTCTTGCCACCAAGTTAGGTTGGTGGAATTCTTTGGAGATGGCAGAGATGAGAACCTGCTCACTGTTGACCGGATTTCACCTTTGGCGGTTTGTAATACTTGCTTGGGTTTGAGGAACCTGAGATGAATGCCTAGAGTCGATACCCTCATCCTATTGAGGGTGCACTGCCACAAGAGTCTAACGGCAATTGTTGGTGGGAGCCCTCAGGAAGGAAACATGTTTCCTTGAATTAAGGCCCTGAGTAGCCTTCTCATTCACCTCCTCAGAATATGGGAGGGAATGGTGATTGCGTTCCGGGGATAATGACCTGAAATGGTTGAAGACAGTGGTTGGAACCACCTACTTCTTCATCACTGGTCGTCGTTGTCCGGACGACCAGGTTGAGTTGTTCACTTAGAGGGCTTGTCGAGCAGCCTCTAGAGTTGTAATGGTACCATGTTTATGGTACTCCTTAACCAGTGCATTCGATACCCAACATTGAAGATGGTTAGTAGGTGATGTCATCCTCAGAGTGGACGATGATCCAGTAGGAGTAGCATCAGATGCATTCACAATAGAGGTTTTCACAGCATAGGTATTCACAGATGTGAACATAAGAAAATACATTCTCGTAATGCAGAAGATCTTGGAAAAGAGTGAATGTTTGAAATAATAGATGTAATCAAGATAAGTCCGGACACTACATCTTTTGGATAAGCACATATGTTATTGATTGTTTTGTTGGAACTCTCATTGAGTTTAAATAGGGCCCCAACAAATAAGTAAAACATCATTTTAACTTTTGTTAAGGATTCACGTCGGGTTCACCATTTTTTGTTTCGTTTGGAATTGGGGATGACCTTGTTGATTGAAGGTTCAAACATTCCAATCAGTTTCTTACAGGTTTGATCGTAGAACCAGAAACATCCAATGATTCCATGTCCATTTGGACCTACTTTCCAAAGGTAGGTGCTCATTAGTTGTGGACTGATGAGGCTTAGGAATTTTCATTGGTCAAGAGGATGGGAGGTCAGAATCATCACACCTTTTTGAAGGGAATTATTATGTACTCCAGGACACTCTTTATAGATTTAAGTTATGTTCGTGAATCCTTATTACATTACCAAGTATAAAATGATAATTTCTTTAGATCTGACAATCAATGATTGATATGTAGGAAATTTAGAGAATCTTTTATATGTATTCAAGGTTCCTTATTGATAGAGAATCATCTGTATTTGTTATAGATTCTTAGTCAATGGTATCCTTTGACACATTATATAAAAGTCTCTTGGTCATTATGATGACCATGATGGTTTTAAATCCACTCAGTGGGGCACTTGAATTTTATTTTCATTCATAGGGACATGGATTATTTCAGAGTTGGGATCATACCCACAGATGGACTACCTACGTATCCTTTGTTTAGAAAAGGAATCAGAACCCACGTAGTTCGAGTAAGGGAGTATGATGTTTATTTATGATTGATGGCTCAAAGAAAGATGTCATAATTACTTTTACACTCTAAGCTCACGTGATTCATGCTCGGTGTGAGAAACAAGAGGCATTGGTAAAACCAGACAATTGTGCCATGAAATATGCAATCATGAGAAATGATGTGGGGCTTATGTATGCATGACTGCCCAAATAGATAAAGATTAAGATTTAATTCAGGGAAGAAATCCAGGAACAAGGACCATAAAGGTATATGTACTTTATGGAGATTTGGATACTCTAATCTTGGGGCTTAATCCTAAAGAAGATGCCCAAATTAGGAGGGGACTTATAATTGGGTTTTACTCCAGAGAAGGAAGCCCAAATCAAAAGTAAATTAAGACTGGTTAAGAGAAATTAAGACGAGGGATTACTCCTGAGAAGGAGGTCCAGGTTAAGGGACTTGAGAAATTAAGGGACTTGGGGCTTACTCCTAAGGAGGATGCCCATATTTGAGACTGGGACTTACTCCTGAAAAGGAAGCCCAGGTTAAGAGAATTTGGTTAGGGTTAATACTGAGGAGGATTCCCATATTTGATAACTTGGACTAGGGTTTACTCATGAAAAGGAGGCCCATGTTAAGGTTATTATGACTGGGGCTTACTTCTAAGGAGGATGCCCAAATTAACGAGGACTTGGGGCTTACTCCTAAGGAGGATGCCCAAATTAATGAGAATTTGAACTCGGGCTTACTCCTGAAAATGAGGCCTGGGTTAAAGATTATCTCATCTTAAAGGAAGAGGTTGAATGAATGAACTCTCTAAATTTAGTGATATAAAGATGTGAAAATCACTAGGTTTTAAGAGATATTCCACAGAATTCCTTTCAGATAAAGAATCCAACAAGAAAATCAGGCCATAAATGGCTTTGGAGAGAGTTCTGAAGGCTTAATCTTGAAGAGGATAGGTGGATAAACATAAAATAGGTAAAATAGGCAAGAGGGGCACCCAAAAATAAGGTGACACGCAAGTCCTGTGTGGGCGCGCAAGTGCTGCGTGACCGCGCAAGTCCTGGTCGCGCAGGTGTACCTACGCGACACATGGGTAGTTGCACGACGGTCAGTCCTTAGGGTAGAACTTGGGCGAGACCTAGCTCAGGCCTTTAATACTACCCCTAGAGACTTCCAAAAGAGAGGCGCGCATGTTATGTTGAAGGGGTAAGGCAGCACACAAGTGTGGCCATTTCCCTTAAGGGCTGGCCACCTAGGCACACAAGTGTTGATGAGTTTCAACACTCAGGCCTCCCCCCTCTTAAGATCTTCTGTTCTAGGTAAGAAATTACCTTAGAAGTGTTCAGAATCTTTGAGAAGAGACTAGGGCGCCGAGAGCTCAAATTTGAGGTTCTGGAATTTTTGTCCTCGAAATAGGGGGGCCCACAGGGGTATTTATTGGCCAGAGAGACCCTAGGAGAAATTTCAAAGAAGGCGTGCAATTCACCTGCATGACCACTAGGCGTCACGCAAGTATACATGCGCGAACTTGGTGGAACTTGCGCGACCCAAGTGTAAATGACTCCTTGTTCATGCCTTTGTCGATTTTTTATGTTTTCTTCAAAGGATGAGTCACTTTATGCTAAGGCATTTCCCTTTCCATTCATTTAGACTCTGTGATGAAATAGAGCGTCAACAGACACTATGCAAATGAGTGTCCTAAGCATCAAGGAAATTTGACTCAGAAAAGGCCAAGGGAGAAAGGGAGAGCCTATGCGATTACAACCGTAGAGGTTGAAGTTCCTAATGACGTGGTGGAAGGTAATTTAATTGTTTCCTAAAACATAGCCAACAGTTTATTTGATTCTATATCATCACATTCATTTATATCTTCCCAATTTTCCAAGAAAATTAGATATGTCCAATTTGATATAATAAAGAATTTGTCAGTCAAAAGTCTTAAGGGATGTATCATTGCAACCAATGCATGTCGACTAGTCCCCCTCCAGACACCAAAACATGCTCTAGTTTCTAACCTTATCATCATACCAATTAATGAATTTGATATAATTCTCAGTATGGATTGGCTATCAAATTATGATGCTAAGATTTATTGTAAGAAGAAGGAAGTTACAATTTTTGAAAGTGGTGTAGAATTACTTGTCTTTAGGGCAGAAACTTCGCCACCCGATTCTTATCCAGAACCACCCCCAGTAGCTCTACTTAATTCAATACTTAGAGAGGAAGATAATCCAATATCTATGGGCGAGGAAATAAATATTCAAATTGAAGATGTGGACACAGTGAAAGAGTACATTGATGTATTTCTAGAGGATTTAACTGGACATCCTCTAGGGCAGGAAGTTGAGTTCTCTATTGATTTAATTCTTGATGCAAGACCTATATAAAAGACTCCCTATAGAATGGTCACTGTGGATTTAGTAGATATAAAGAAACAACTAGATGATTTTAGTGATAATGGATTTATTCGACCTAGTGTTTCTCCATGGGGAGCCCCTGCCCTCTTTATTAAGAAGAAAGATGGATCCATGAGGCTTTGAATTGATTACATGGAAATCAATGCTATTACAATAAATAATAAGTATCCTCTGCCCCAAATTGATGATTTATTTGACCGAATTCATGGAGATCAATAATTTTTGAAGATTGACCTTTGATCTGGATATCATTAGTTGCTTGTGAGGAAGGAAGATATTCCTAAGACAGTATTTTGGAACAGGTATGGGCGTTACGAATTTACAGTGATGCCTTTTGGATTGATAAATGAACCCTCTATTTTTATGGATTTAATGAATAGAGTTTTCAAGGAATATCTTGATAAATTGGTTGGAGTATTCATCAATGATATCCTCATATACTCAAAAAGATATGAAGACTGTGAGAATCACTTGCAGGTTATTCTGAGAACTCTTAGAATAAATAAATTATATGGGAAGTTTAGTAAGTGTGAATTCTGGCTTCAATCAGTTTCTTTTCTGGTCCATATTGTCTCTAAGGATAAAATCCTCGTTGATCCATATTATCTCTAAGGATATTAAAAATCCATATTGCTCTTGTATTG
This sequence comes from Viscum album, assembly GCA_963277665.1. Classification (NCBI taxonomy): domain Eukaryota; kingdom Viridiplantae; phylum Streptophyta; class Magnoliopsida; order Santalales; family Viscaceae; genus Viscum; species Viscum album. Next base: position 1,998,404,058 of record OY728136.1, read on the forward strand.
AATCAATGTATAAGGAATGATTTGGACATTTAGTGGTGGGTGGGGCCTTCTACAGCCCCTCGATGTATCGGTTGGTCTAATGAGACAAATCAGTATGCGACAAACCCTTTGAGTTTGTTTCCAAAAATCAGATGGGTTTCTACCCGTAGAACTGAACCGTTTTTACGGTATTATGGTTTCATGTGCTAGATACACGAATTCCAATTAATAAGCATTCTATTTATTCATTTTTAGTCATTATTATTATCCATGAGGTTTTCACTATGACAAAATTTATGGATGCTATTTCATTCTCAGTTTATTAATGGCATTAGTTTTTAATTTATTCACCATGAAATGTTGATTATATCAAATTTATTATGATTAAATTATTATTGTATTCATGCTTCCGCTATTTTTATCCCTTATTGAGCATTTGAGCTCACCCCTTTCATTGTTTACTTTCAACAAGTGGAAAAGAGGAGATCATTTATTGGATTCTTATGGATGCAATTTTTAGTTTTGTTATGTATTTTATTCTTTAACCTTTTCCAATGTAATTTGAGTTACATCTATGTATCTAGTTTCTTCAAGACTGCTAAACTAATCCTTCCATCAGGATTTTCATTCCTTCTAACCATGTCAGTATCACAAGTAATGCACTGGCTCCAGCATTGAGGGTTTGGGGTGTTATATATATATATATATTAAATAACATATATAATAGTTAATCTTATCATTTCATAAATTAAAAAGATATTAAATGTTTTTAGGAACAAAGATCCCACCCTCTAGACTTCATGTATGAAAAAAGTACTAAAATATCCATAGGAACTTGATATCCATGTATTAGATAAAGAATCCAAACACTATATAAAAGAGACACCATAAATTAATGAATAGTGGGTAGGAGAATAATAAATGATAACTTAGAAACACAATACTAGGATTTAGAAAATTTAACATAGATCAAGAAATAGCCTACATCTATATACAAACAGTACAATCTACCTGAAGAGAGTGGAGGGAGTAACTATTTTGTTATAAGTAATTACTAATCATTAATCTTATTAAAAATCCAACATTATATTACAACCATACCAATGGGGGGGAATATCATTATATGAAAGACCCAAACACTTTATCCAATCACTATGCATATAATGGACTGAATATTCTTTTAATATTTCTTTATCATTGTCTACCACATCAACCAATTACACTAAATTTATAGTCGATATTGTAGAAACTAGAATTCAACCACCTAACCACCCCATTTCACTAATTAAATATTTCTACACCTCTAAATAATAAAAATCCATTGATCTTCTAATATGAATAGGTCACCATGAGTGATTTATCTACTAAATATTTCATATAAACCCACCAACATCCTTCAGAAAATTCTTGATCCAAGAAACTGGATTCATACCTCAACAGTTTCCCACATGATAATTTTTTCCAAGGGTTCAATCCATCCATCTTTTGAATATATCTACCTTTTAGCTTATATTGTAGCTATGATCTTCTGATCACAATATAATCACCCAAGTCCAATTGAGGCACAACATCACCCCAAAAAATCCTAGACTATAACCTTGTTTAAAATATATGTTGGATATAACGTTTCCACTGTTATGTAAGTGATTACTAATCATTAATCTACTAGAAGAAAGTGGAGAGAGTAACTGTTTTGTTATAAGTGATTACTAATCATTAATCTTATTAAAAATCAAAATTTATATTACAACCATACCAATAGGGGGCATATCATTACAAGTCCAATTTTATGTGATTTTTCTTTGAATGAAATACTAGAGTCTTAAAAATATGGTTTAATATGTGATTTTTATATAATAACATTATATCCCCCTAATTCCATCCAACATCCACTAATAGAACCATCAGCTATATCAACTCCTTCATATCCTCAACTATTTCCACATAATCCACCTCTTTGGTTGATAAGGACATTCAATTTTCTCTCATACCCATATAAGTGAACACATATCCTATGGAAATTCTTATGATTGTTTGTATTTCCTCCAAATTCTACATCTGTATTTCCCTAAAATTAAGCATCTATTATAAAAAAATAATTCCTATTATTATTTGAGATATAAGTGTATCCACATCATATCTTACTAGTGTTTGTTCCCTAGATTCAATTTAAACCAATATGAAAATCACACTAAAAATTTAACATCATGCCTAGTATAAACCATAGAATATATCAAGATTCTTTCTATTAAAATATGTGGAACTATTTCCATATTCTTATCCTCATCATCTATTTTGGGAATATTCTACTTAAAAAACATTAAGTGACCAACCAATATGGTGTACAATTGATTTTATCTGTACATTCTAAGCCCTTACAAAACCTTTTGGATATAGTCAAACGAAGACAACATCATAGTTCCCAAATTTCAATCAGTACTAATCCTTATCCATAAAATATTTTCACTAATCTAATATATTTCAAGTCAAACATTCTGAATAAATCCTCTTTTAGATTTATTATTTCTTATATATTTGAACATTTCATGAGAATTTCATCTATATACAAGTAAAATATAATAAAAATACCATAATGAAATATAATTTAGTAATAGAAGTGATCTTCATTTCATAAGAAGAAATAATTCCCCTCCTTGAAATCATCAAATATTATATTCCATTATCTGGGTTCCTATTTTATCCCATAAAACATTGTTTTGTGCCTACACATCCTATTATCCTTTCTAGTTTTTTTAAATTTTTCAGTTACTTCCTAAAAATTTAATCATATAAATCACTATGAAGGGATATTATCTTCACATCTAATATCTCAAGTTATAAAAATTCCATTGAATAATTTTTTAGCATAGTATTGATAGTTATATGCTTCACTTCCAGAGATAATATTTCACTAAAATCAATTCATTCATTTACTTTATTGAATTTTAGAATAACCTCATCATGTAATATTCCCTACTATTCATTTAAATTGTCAACTAGTACTCCCACTTATTCTAAAGTGATCTCCTCCATAAAATTAGTTCTATTAGATCCCATGTTCCATTAACATTAAATAAATTTAACCCTTCCTTCATTTGAGACTCCAACTATTTTGAGTCTCTCATAATTTCTACATCTGTAGGACTTTTGGGTTCTCAACCATCCATTAGAAGCAAGTAGTGAATGTTGAATTAAAAAATATGTTCTGATATTTTCTGAACCTCGTGGACCTCATCAATTCAATTTTATGGTCAACTACTAGTTTTGTAACTCTTATCCATGATTCAGTTGTATTTAAACACTCCATTACATGTGGACTTCATAGTTACTTTAAAATATGAAAATTTATCACTATTCTAGAATTCTTTAGTACCATTGAGAAATTAGTTCTCACTAAACTAACCATTATTTTTATAATTTAATTGAAATCAACTATGACTTCATCCATTTAATATTTATTCAAGTAGTGATCAACGATCTGTATAGTCACCCTAAGAGGGGGAGGGAAGGGTGAATCAATGTTTACTAATTTTAATGAATTTTTTTCTCAATTAAATTACCCCTCATAATATTCAAACCTATATATATGTTAAGATTAATGGATCTGCAGATGAATTATCCGTAAAAAACACCATAAAAAGTAGTAAATAAGGAAGAGAACTAACATACAATATTCTCACAAGATTAAATCTCAACGTGGGTATCTACTCATTACTATGATTAGGTCAATTTTGAGAGATTTATATCCACTAAAATAATCAAAAGAATATAGGTAGGGAGCATATCATCATTAACTCCAAATATATCTATCAAAAATATTTTACAGTCTTTTGACTATTTTACAATATCCCAATTAGTACTCAATATTGGTTTTCACCAGCTTGCAATGTGTCATCCCTAACTCACCACTGAATAAGATCTTAAATATTCTTTGGGATTTCACTATATCAAATTATTATATATTCTTCCTCAACCAATGGATTTAAATTCCGACACATATCCCATTTAACTTTTACGAAATTTTATCTTGTACTCTCATCTAAATTTACCAATGATCAACCCATGAATATTAAAAGTACCTTCACATTTACTTCTTCCTTTTAAGTAGAGATAACATTAGTAATCAATAGACATACCAATAGAAGAAACATGTAAGTCATATATTTATTTTTTTATTTATCCTCTCTTAATATTTTCATTCTTTATTTGACTCATTGGATTTTTATTTGTAGTAGGCCAATTTTCCTTAAATTTATCTTATTCTACTTCATTCCTTTTTTTCCTTTATAATATAAGGGAATCATTGGTGGGTATTATCTCATTATTTTCTTCTTCTTTCTTCGATGCACATTATATTCTCTCTTTGAATATTTTCAGAAAGTCTATTTATTTAATACAAAAGATATTTAGAATAATACAATATGATTTTCTTCTATATTTTTTCAAAAACTATCTTATTTTCTTATTCTTATCTCTTATATCTTAATAATAACATGAATATTTCCCATATTTTGAATATTGAAACCCCATAATCTTTGACATTATGATTTTATCAATATTTTTAATTGAATCATTTGAGTTAGTCTCCCATGATCTATAAATTCTTTAATTAAGAATTAATTCTCATGATCACAAAATATTCTCTTTCTGAAAAACATTCTTAGCTAAATTTACAGAAATACTTATGATCCCCATTTAAACTGGTTAAATATTTCATTATATAAAAGCTCTTGTTTTTATCTTCATAATTGATTTCAAAAAAAATTAAATACCATTAGTATCACACTAATATCCTATTATAATTTGTCTTATTTATTCCTCCTTCAATCTTAAATTTAGTTACAAATCAATCACCATCATCATGATATTTAATCCATGAAGAGTATCTAAATATTAACATTCCCCTATCCAATAAATGCAATTATCTGCTTATCTCAACTTTACCCTATCAAAATTTTCATAAATATCCTAAAATTATCAATAATTTATAGATCTTCTTGCCGAGTTTACATTATGATGGAGGTTTTTTTCATCCATTCTAGGTAATTTGGGTTGGGATGGTTGAGGTTTCTAGATATGTGATGAGATTCAGGCTCAGGTGGTGTGCTTATCCATCAAACCATGGCCCGATGGAATTATAGTTTTTCCGAAGATCTATCATCCACTATCAATCTTATTTATCATGTTCTGGAAGATATATGTATTTTGGCTCTTTTCTTCTCCCCCACTCCTCGACTATCCATATTTAACAAGGCCACACAACTTTTTTGGGTTTTATTTGTTCATAACTTAGTGTTTATTATACCTAGGCATCTTATTTTCTTCTATCCTACACTTTCACACATTACCCAATCTAGTTCATGTTTATTGGCTTCCATGATGGGTTTATATAGTTCGGGTAGATCTTATTTCAATAGAAATGCCCTTGGTGTTTTCCCTCTAACATCTTTTCCAAGCATCTATGAATTGTTTTGATGGAATTTCCTATTTCAGTGTGTTTGTAGTGGCTAGTTTCTAGTGGCTTCATTCTCATCTTACCCCCTCTGTAGGTGGTGTTGACGTTGGACTTAATGCTTTAGGTGGTTTTCCCATCATCGTCTCTCTTGTGATTCATGAAAATGTGTTTTGACATTTCCATAGGTGTCAGTGTCAACGAAGATATGTTATTGGATTTAATGGGGATGTGAAATGAGATGATGTTCTATGTGAAAGGTGTAAAGTATTGATGTCATCACCCAAATTTTTAGGTGTCAGGATTAATGTTTAAAATGTTGTGTGAGGGTTTGGGTTTTGGGGGTGTGGGTTTGGGTTGGTGTCTTGGACAACCTTTTTTATAGGATACCTCCTTATTTTTTTTATATTGGTTAACTACTCAATTTTACGAGTTATCTCTCTTCCCATCAGTATGGAGGGTGCATGAAGGTTTTCTATGCCCTTTAAATAGATATCCATGTGGTTCCCCCTCAACTAGTTTAAAAAGGTATATTTGAAAATATATAATAATGGATTTAAAAAAAAGAAATGGAATATATATGCATCTCTTTAGAAATATCAAAGTATTATGCATTCTCAAGAATATATTCTATATACTCAAGATAGTCTTTTTTATTTTTAATAGAATCATACACATGCCTTTAAATATCATCCATATTAGATAGAATATCCTATATATCACATAAGTCCTAATACATTAAACATTTTTAGTTTGAAAAATATTATATATCATCTATCATCTATGATATATTATTTATTTTTTAAAAACCTCCCATATTATCCAAATATATTACATATTATAGTGGTCTTTAATTTTTCTCATTTTAGTATAAGATTACCGATATATCTTCTTTATACACTAGGATATATTATATATCTGCAAGAAAACCTTGTACACCATATAAAATATATCCTGTATCACAACATGACTCCCAATATTACTTAAATATATATAAGAGAATGTCATGTATTATAGAGAGATCCAATCCTTTAATAATATTTAACTTTTGAGATGAACTTACATGTGATTTTGTTAATTTTAAAATTCTACTTAGAAATCCATAACTTTTTCAAATGGGCCCAAAACCTCTTCAAACATTATTAAGTAATTTACAATCACTCAAATTTCTCTCAAAACAACTTAAATGGATTTATGAATATATCAAACCAGTTAAAATATCTTCAACACAATTTATAAACAATCTTATAGAATAAGCAAACTATAAATAGATTCAACTTCCTAAATTATAATCTATGATTCATGAACCAAATATTATACATAATAATGCCTTACTTAATCAATAATAAGTGCAACACCTATATCACATTCAAACATAGAAATATTAAATCATTATCCTTGTGTGTTAATCAGAATATAAAATAGACATCATACTTGATAACACATGGATGGTTTCCCAATGTTCCATGCATGTTTTCTCTTTAACTTGGCAAATTAATTCATCATAAATCAAAACTAACATCTCAAAATCCTCATGAAAATGTGGTATATATAGTTTTGAATATTTATATACACATTTCATTGATAATATATAAATATTGTTCTATAATCATCAGATATAAAAGATAATCCCTTGAATATAAATATTCTAAAAAATTAAGCAACATCAAAAACTTATTTTCTAACCTTCATCATGAAACCAAAATAGACTAAATCTTCATTCCCTACACATGAATAGATATCCAAAATGAAATGGGAAATTATAATACATATACCTCATAGAAATTCTAGTTGTATCTTGCATATATCTAATGACATCTTCAATCTCCTCCATCCCATGGTTCTCTTCCATTGTAGAATATTTTCAATAATTTATTACCTATACTCAACTCAACAAACACATAAAAAACATTCAAGTAAAAGTAGGCTGTTCTAATTCTATACCTTGTGTTCTTTTGATTTCATGTCATGGATTAATTTAATTTCACCCAATTAACTCTAGAGTTAATTCATTCAAAATGAGGATAGGATAACATAAAAAATATACCTCTTTAATATCATTTTTAATCATTTTATAGAAATTATAGATTCACAAGAAATAATATATTCTAGAATATTTCTTTGATCTTAACTCCCCCTTATGGGATAAATTCAAACATCTCATCATCATGACTAAAATTATTTAAAATTTACTCCAAGAATACTTTGATATAACTTAAAACTTTACAATGATACATCATTATATCAATAAAATAATTTCTATTATAGATATAAAATGTTCACAACCTTCATCAAATTCCCCCCCTACATGCATGCATCACCATTAATTTCATTCATATAAAAACAAACATAGATATATTTGGGAATACGGTGGATCCTCCAAGTATTATTAGTGATGGATACAAGGTTGATAAATGTTTCTAATCCTAATAATTCCATTATGTCATCTATAATATGGTGAGAACTCAGCATTCATGCTTCTTTTTTTATTTTCTAGATTTGAGCCTCCTGGGGTAGAATTGATTTTATTTTCCTTTCATTTTTACTCTTATGTGGAATTGAATTTTTCAAATGAGATATCTCGGAACACTAATTATATTAAATTTTTTCTATCTCCCTTACCATCCCTAACTAGATTAGCTATAAAATTATGCACTCATTGAGAATATTACCTACTTTATTAGAATTTTAATAATGTTTTTGGAAGCCTATCATTAAGATTTAATTCTTATTTATAGATTAATTTCACAAAACCAAAAAAATATTTGTCTTATAGATTGATTATATTTTTTATTTTAGATTTAAAACTATAATTTTGATTTTAATAGCCTAATTACAAAGTCCCATGATTTGGACTTCAATTACACTATGTTCAATTTTCCCCTTATTATTTTTAGACAAAATCACTTTTATTTTGATCTTTTACCGGTGGTAGAATATTTTTAAACATTCTTATATCCACCTTATATGTAGTGGTGAAATTCATGGAATTTTTTTCCAGTCATGTTTTTTCATATTTTGAGTTTTTTCATATAATCATTGTTAGTGAAAATATATTTTCTTTTGGAACAAGGGTTACTTATTTCATTGAGATTGTAGTAGATATATATTTATATGATATCATGCCTTTATCTTAACTCTAATGATATTTTTTAGAGGTAATAATTTTATCATAAAATTTTATGGATTCATAACTTTTCTCATCCCCATGTGAATATTCAAGTTGTGTTATGTCACGATTTTTCACTTTTTTTCTTTCTAATCAAGACACTTCAAATTTATATTACTCTTTTGATTTTCAAGAGATTTTATTCTGTCATCACATTACTTTATAATATTTTCCACTTGATCTTTAACAATATTAAACTTTTATTACAAGAAAATTTCAAGATCCTCAATCTTTATAACCTTGATATCTAATTGATCATATTTAACATCCATGGTAGATCTTTGTATTTTTCCAGTTTATATTTCTTATCTTCACTAGCATTGATTGTATCATCTTTATCATCATTGATATTTTTTAATAATTATTAAATTAGGGAAAAATTTTATTTATAAATCAACAAGAATAGTAATTTGGATTCACAATATTCTGTGATATAGTTTCAAATTTTCAAATTTTATCTCAAATTTTCTTCGATTACATCAGTTTCTAACTCCAGTTGTGATTTAACATCTAATAGACCCTTAATAAAATATAATATATATCACATAACTTAAAAATGTCTATTTTTAAAATAATCCTTTATTTTAAAGAAAAAACCACTTAGAGATTAAATAGAAACATTATTATCACATCTTAACTAGATTCTTCAAAAGTGAAATTCTGAAGATATATGATAGATAAATAACTCCTTTTATTACCTTTAATTAGCTGTGTACCCAGTTTCTTCCTTATAAATTTTCTTAACTTTTTTTCCTCCCCCTTTTTCCTATATTTTTTTTTGTCCTAGAATATACATGTTGGTATATATAGGGATGAAAATTATATTCACAATCTAATAAAACTCAAAATCCTCATTAAATATATACTTTTTATTTATCAATGAAAAAAATTGGGAAAAAATAAGCGCAATCAGAGGCGGAAACTTTTTATTTGATACCAGTTGCAGTTCCAATGATCTATGTTGTCACACTGAGGGGGGGGGGGGGGTGAAATAGTGTGGAACAATTTTACCAAATTCTTTACCCTTTTATTTACCCTACTTAACATTGGATCCTCTATATCAGTTGAAATGAATAGATATACTTAATAATTACAAACACACAACATCACATAAAAATTAGTAAATTATAAATGGAAGAAACACATAGTTTTTTTATAAGTTTCAACCACTACATGGGTATATACTCTTTACGGTGTTTAGTTTGAGTTCGAGACACAAATATCAATTAATATAATTATGTAGATCTAGGGAGAGAAGGTGAAATCCTTAACCCCAAGGTTATCTCTTAAAAAGATTATATAGTCTCTTGGCTATTTTACACTCTCTTTGATCGTTTCTTTATACTGATAATGTCCTCATCATTGCCTGAAATTTTTTATGTATTTTATTATGATTTTTCAATGGTTTATAATCAATATTCTCATATATTTCATTATTTTACTAAAATATTTGAAATCATAATTTAGGAGTTAATATGGATAAAAATAAATAAAATATACCATTCTAGATGTTTGAATTCACATACTAGTATTTTAATAAGTCTTTTGAATATATCCAAGTTAAAAATTGGCCAACTAAAAGCTATCCCTCAACCGACATACTGCATCCAACATAGCCTGCCTAAGATGGGCCAACTGACCAAGAGAGGCCATGAACAAGGCCTCATTGAGTAGAAAGATAAGATCATTTGATGCATGGAGAATACTATAAATTGTGTGGACCAAGACCTGTGGCATGACAATGTATGTCGGTATAGGCCCATGTTTGTGCAAGAGCATGTATGTGGGATCCCATCCATGCAAAAAGTGTATGAACCACAAATGAAACTGAATGTATTATAATGAGAGCCAACACATGTATAAGTTTGATGTGGGATGGACTTTTTGTGGGAATTTTTCACCACTTACCAAAATGGTGATTCCACAACTCATCTCTACTACACCCATGCTCACATAGATCCATTCCATGCTGAATGATACTTTCCACCACTCAATGCTACCTAATAACATCTAATACTCACTGGAATCTCCATTGGTGAAACTAGGAAATCTTGATATTGAGATTATGATCACTGTCAATTCCTATGGATCATCATGGATGACCTCATGATCCTCAGATGACTACTATGATACTAAATAAATGATAATTGATCCATGCATAATTATTATAAGATCCATCCAGCCACTGGGAAGGAAAAATGATATTAGTGAGTCATACTACGCAATTTTACAAATTCTACACCACAGACTCGAAAAAATATGTCTCTCTTGTGAAGAAATGGATACATGTAGAAACATGTATATTGAAGATACTGACTATGTCAAATACATATGTAATGAAAATGAAATGTGCACTCCACCAGAAAATGGATACATGCACCTGTGGTTGAAAATAGATACATGATCCCATGGAATTAATTGATTACACTAAATTTTGGCATGGTGAAATAGAATGAAAAAACTATGATAATAGTATCCTCACAAGTCCAAATTCATGAAATAACTATAATAAAAGCAGTAAATCATTGGAATAAAATTGAGAAATATAGATTGTTACATAATTAAATTTAAAAAGATGGTGAAGGGAAGCTGCCGAAAGTCGTAGGAGTACTCCTCGCCTATCCGATATCACTAGGCACCACCTGGTCCTGAACCACCTATGTACCTATCAAAATTTCAACCATCATCACAAGAAAATGATACATGTGGGGAAATCATGTACATGGGTGAGTAAAATAGTAATTAGTAGGACACCCCAAAACCAAAAAGGAATGACCACAAAGGAAATCACATGTGAAGTATTGTCATCCCACAAAGGTATAAATCTAATGAATGAAAAGAAAAATTGCCAGATGTAATCACAAAAAACTTATTATTGATGAGGAACCTAGTCCTGATGAGACTCTCAGCCCCAATGAGCCACTTTGACCTAATGATTTAGTTAGAACCGATGAGTCACTTAGACCTGATGAGTCACTTAGGCCCACTAATTCACTTAAACCCAAAGATACTGAGTATTGAAGTCACTTATACATCAAGACAAAAATTCTTTGCATCATAGTTAGCTATATGATTCTTCTTGTAGCGCACTTGTTCTGGGAGAACCTAATCTTCATGCCAAAAGTTTTATGTCGACTTCCATGAAAACACACTTAGTGTATCTCAAAAGGACAACCTCATTTCAAGGGTCCCAACACCACAAAAGGATTTTCAAACAGACACATGGTTTGAGAGTTATGGGTTTTTTTATAAAAAGGGGTCAGTGGGGTCTAAGTTCTGTCCGACCCAGTCGGACTGACCTGACATAATCTATAGGGTCAAATCGGCCTATTTCTAGTTTGGTCTGTTAGCTCCAGCCCAGTCCAATGATACAGAACGGATTGTCCACTGGATGTGGCAGATTCCATTTCCCCTCCTTGTCCCATGACTAGATCGGCTGACCGGTCCTCCTGCATGCAGTCTGTAGGACTTCATTCCAGCTGAATGACGTGGAGCCATGTCGCAACACCTGTTTGCACCACCACGACTTGCCATGTCCATGACCCCAATCGCTGTCTGCAACTACACTACCACTACTTCCTTCCACCATTGGCCTTCGATCCGGCAACCTCCATCACTTCCACCACCCGAGGCCCTCTGCCGTGGGTCATCCCACCACCGTAGTTCCGCTTGACTGCAGGTAGACACTATTACTGACTCCCATCCCAGTGGTCGATCTCTTGGCTCAGCCATGCCACTGGGCTAGTGCTTCTTCCACCACTATGGTTCCAAATTCTCAGCCTTGGTATTGTTGTGCCACTTATCCAAGGTGAAACTATCAATTCAATCTTATCCTCATGATTAACGAAGATAAATGTGAAGAACAAGGGGGGAAAGGGAAAGAAAAGAACACCTAAAAAATGGACATATGAATTTTTTTTGTGTCATCCCGAATTCATTATTGTTAGCAGGATCATGAAGAAATAATTAAGATTCGAAAAGATATAATTCCCACATTAATCCTGTTTTTTTATCCATCCCTTTTAAATGATCAAATCGCAGATCAACTTGTTTTGGCTTTGTATTTTCACTATCAATTTGTAATATTACTACCACTAGTTGTATTAGTGGGTTGAATACATGTTTACTTGGTGTTTTTAGTTTCATTACTTTTCTTGGGGAAGAGTTCATGTGTGTATGTTTATATGCAATTCCTTCCCTTTGTGGGAAATTTCTACTCGACGCTAGTCGCCATCCCATGGCCTATGGGAGGTGGGCTTAGTTTAGTGATGACCCAAGCCGCATGGGATGGGTCATGAATGAGTGGTATCAGAGGAGGAGGTTATATTAGAACGAGCATGATAAGGATGGAATCATATGGCTGACTACAACTTAGAAGCTATGTGATTACCTAGACTACAAGTCATACATAGACTACGTGTCTTACCAAGACTATGTGTCTTACCTAGATTGCATGTCTTACCTAGACTATGTGTCTTATCTAGACTTTGTGACTTACCAATAATGAGTTGGTATTCCCCTGTCCCACCAGGGTGTGGTTCTTTTAGTCTTTGATGACACTCCTTGTGTTACCAACACTCCATGGGTTACCAACACTCCAGGTGTTACCTACACTCCTTGTGTTAACAACGCTCCACATGTTACTACTTGAGGGTACTATAGATTCTTACAAAAATATTGTTTATGTACCATAGACCTATACTTGGTGTGAGATGACTCTAGTGACTCTCTTGAATGTACTTCTTAGAGGATACACTTTGTGTACTTTTTTTGTTGTCTGCGTTGTGTCTTCCTTTGTGGTTTACTGTTGTGCTTTAGGGTCCCTACTAAGTATTGTTTTACTCACCCCTACATGAGATTCACCCGCACATGTAATGTAATGTGATGATGATCAAAAACTTTAATAGATCCCTTAGAGATATGGAGATAGGGGTTATTTAGGGTGACCCAATGGACATAGTACACTTCAAAAATATTCAAACAAATTAATGTACCTACCCATCAGGTAGGGTTTTCTATGGATGAGACCCACAAGATTTTACTTTTCTATTTCAGTTAGGATTTTATTTTGGACCATTTACTTTTTAGTTTGTATTGTTACTCTCAGGGGTTGTCTTAGTGTGTTCCATACCTATTTATTCAGTGTTTTTAGTTTCAATACTTTTCTTGGGGATGGGTACATGTGTACGGGTTTATAGGAAAATGCCTCCCCTTTGTGGGAAATGCCTAATCGATGCTAGTTGCCATCCCCTAGCGTATGGGAGGCGGTCCTAGGATAGTCATGACATGGGCCCTGAGGAAACAATGTAAAGTTTTTTGAGTTTGGATTTCAGTATAGGGACTCTAGTGCTTGTGCGACGACCGATGTATCCATACACTAGGACTATAGAAACCTAATTTCTGACTCAGTACATGGAACCACTGGTTGTAGGAAAATGAGTAGAATATGCATCATATAGGATTTTGAGTGTGTCATCTTTTCCTTCTTGAGTGAGCTCACCAGGTATACTCTATTGACCATGGTTCATCTTGATCTGTTTGAGGATGGATCCACAAATAAATATATCTAAGATTAAATTGTGTGACCATTAGGATGATATGCCTAGAGACGAGGAATCAATACAAGGATCAATAATGGATATAGCCCCATTAGGTGGAGCACTAGTGTTACCACCACCCGTCGATCAACAATTACTACCAGTGCTACCGGAAGAGGATGCACACATGATCAATGCATTGTATGAGATCCAGAGGTAGAGACCTCCAAGATTCATGGGTGAGACTGACCCCCAGGTAGATGAAAATTGACTGTAGGAGGTTACACATATCTTCCACCTTGTGAGGACACTACCCGATCAGAAGGCAGTCCTAGTCATGAGGCTTCTTTAGAGCTCAACGGGATAGTAGTTGAGCTTAGTAATCCATAATCATGATGAGATGACTTTCAATTGTGCTGATTTTTAGAGATTTTTTAGGGAGGAGTTCTTTCAAGAAACTTTGCTCTCAGTATGCATCTAGGAGTTGCTGCACCTGTAGAAGGCTGTGAGTCAGTAGCAGAGTACTTAGTGAGATTCACATATCGTTTTTTCTACTCCACTGACATGGTGCGAGACCTGTTCTTCAGGGACCATACATTCGAGTAAGGACTACGCTAGGAGATCAGGGCGTAAATGACATCCCTTAGCATCCATATTCTTGCTGGGGTGATAGATCGAGATCTACTTGTAGAGATCTTCCTTTCAGAGAAAACTCCAATAGCAAGAGCTACTAGTAGGCACTAGGTAGTGGAGCATTCAATAGTGGGTAACAGGCAACAGACATGGGGACCCAAGTGGGTCAAATCTTTTAGGGTATAACCCCGGGACACAGGGTTGGTAGTATGATGTTTCCATGATAGAGGAATTAATCATAGGGAAATGGTGTTCTAATCATGCGGTGGTCAGGGGAACATGACTCATGTTTTCTTAACTCGCTATACAATCAACTAGAAGACGGTCGAGGGACTGTAGAGGTAGATGCATATGGTCAAGCATGGTGGATCGTAGGGTGGTAGACATGGAAGGGGAGCAGGAATACAAGAAGGAGGTGGGGAGATGTTTGAGGTACGACCACCACCACCCCCAGGTGGTCCACCACGCGCTCCGGGTTCCGATGGACAGGAATGTGTCCATCAACATGCAATAGAGGATTATCATACTGATGGTCTAGAAATGATTATAGGCATGATATGTGTCTTCTACATCCTATTTGTAGTTATTATATACATATGTTCTATTCAATCTTTTCCTTCCATAGACCATGTTCGGAGTTTGAAGATTCCAGTGGATCTGTTGGCTCGTTCCTTATGCATAGAGACTCCTATGGGAGTGTATTTGATGATGAAACACTAGTGACAGAAGTGAGATATTACTCTTGTAGGTGAGAGCTTTAGCTGAGATCTTCTAGTAGTGGCTTTGAGGCCTTATGACATCATTCTGGGTATGGGATGGTTATCCATAGTCCATGCACATATTAACTATTATAGGGACATAGTGCAGGGTGTTCATGGATATGGGTCAAGTTCATTTTATCATTGAAAAGGAAACTGGAGTAGAACAGGATGGACTCACTTGTAGGAGGGTGCAGCCAATCACACATCATTTGGCTAGAATGACCCTCAGTGTAGTGGATAAGACAAGTCCTCGGTTTACTGTAGTGGTGGACGAGTACAAAGACATTTTTCCAAAAGATGTTTTGGGACTTCCTTCTCATAGGTTGGTAGACTTATACATTGACCAATACACCGCGATGGAACTAATATCTACACAGGTATATCAGATGGCTCCGATAGAGCTTCATGAATCTAGTGTATAGTTGGAGGACTTGTAATGGAAAGGCTTCATAAGACCCAACGTTTCACCATTTTCATCCCCAGTGTTATTTTCCAAGAAGTGAGATGGGAGATTGAGGTTATGTGTTGAATTATGATGCCTAAATGAGGTGACCATGAAGAACAAGTATCCTCTATTGAGTATCGATGAACTTTTTGATCATCCAAAGGGAGTGAGATGGTTCTCAAAGATAGACTTTAGACCAGGCCATCATAAAACTCATGTACAGGATGAGGACATCCAAAATATGTATTTCAGATGTCGCTATATCAACTAAGTTTACTTAGCGATTCCATTTGGCTTGACCAATGCCCTAGAAATGTTCATGGGACTCATGAACATGATCTTATAGCCCTAATTATACTGGTTTTATGTGGTCTTTATTGATGAAATCTTGGTGTACTCAGTGTACAAAGAGGATGACGCGATACACTTAAGGATGATCCTAGACATACTTCGAGAGCACTAGATTTACAAGAAGCTCTTAAAATGACAGTTCTAGATATGATATTTCAAATTTCTAGGACACGTCATTTCAGAAACTATAGTTATAGTATATCCAAAAAAGATAGATGGAGTTATTTCTTGGGAGCCACCCATGAACGTTACCGAGGTGCGGAGTTTCCTTGGATTGGTTGGGTACTATCGAAGGGTTGTACCTGACTTTTCTAGTGTAGAAGCATCCATGTCATCCTTGACATGAAAGGGGAAACCTTTTTTATGGATGGAGAGGTTCCAGGAGAGATTTCAGCAGCTGATACAAAGTTTTACGAGTACTCCCAGCCTAAGATTTTCGAAGGAGGGTGTCAAGTATGCGGTGTTCTGCAACACATTAGGGATCGTGCTTGGTTGTGTCCTGATGCAAGGGAAATCAGTGATTGAATATGATTTATGGAAGTTTAGAACTCATGAATAGAACTACACAACCCACGATCTTGAGTTGGATGTGGTAGTATTCAAATTGAATATGTGGAGACACTACCTTATGGGAAAGCAATGTATCATTTACTTAGACCACACACGTATCAGGTATATATTTTCTTATAAGGATTTAAACCTGAGTCAACAATTTTATATAGAGTTACTCTTGTACCATGACTTCTAAATAGTCTATACTCCTAGGAAGGGGAACATGGTGGCATATGCTCTTAGTAGGAGATCATGTTTTCTTCTATTGAATGAGTCCTCATAGAAGTTGACCTTGCCTCAGATATTCACTACTATTGAACGAGGCCTTAGAGAAGTTAACCTTGCTTCAGATATCCTTCTTGTATGGATATGAAGAAACTTATCTATATTAGATGGTGGTTACCCCTATACTCTTACAATGTGTGTGTGAGTCATATCTCAAAGATATGAGCTACGAGACTAAACATGCTCGTATATCCATATTGCATGCCCCTAATGGTTTTTAAAATGGTGGAGAGCAAGTCGTTCTCTTTAATGGGTGCACAATTATACCAGCGAAATTACGAGAGGATGTGTTGATAGAGTTCCATACATCCACTTTGGTGTAACATATAGGTGTTTCAAAGATGTACCATGACCTCTGACATCAATTTTGGTGACCAGGGATAAAGAAGACCGTGGTGTAGTTTGTCTCTAGATGCCTCACTTGTCCGCAAGTGAAGGCCGATAACCAGGCTCCAACAGGTTTGAATCACCACCTTGAGGTGCCAAAGTGGAAGTGGGATAGAATATATATGGACTTCATAATGGGACTACCACATTAATCGATAAGGAATGATATAATCTGGGTGATTATTGACCGACTCACCAAGTCATCCCACTTCCTAGTGATTTGGGGGCATGGTTCAGTAAAGAGATTGGGACGCCTATACATGTAGGAGATAGTTCGACTCCTTGAATTACCATAGATGATAGTATTTTATTGAGATAAAAAAATTACTTCTGGTTTTTGGTAGGGATTGCAGGAGGCATTTGGGACTCAAATGCACTTGAGTATAACTTTCCACCCATGGATAGATGGCCATATAGAGAAGACCATTTAGGTCCTAGAGGACATGCTACATGCTTGCATCCATGATCTTGGAAACTATTGGGGGGATCACCTACACCTGGTGGAGTTTTTATAAAATAAAATATTCCACTCCACCATAGATATAGATTATTTTTAGGCCTTGTATGGGAAACCCTACATGTCACCACCTTATTGGACTGACCTCGGAGAGTTAGAACTCATGGGCCCAGAGTTGGTATAGGCTGCTACAAAGAAGGTGCGGGTCATCCAGGATCAGATTAAGACTAAAAAGAACCATCATAAGTCCTATGATGATAGGCGACAGAGACCCTTGGAGTTCATGTAGGGAGGCCAGGTGTTCCTTCAGGTCTCTCCTAGACATGTTCTATAGAGATTTGGACGGGGAAGCAAGTTATCTCTGAGGTTCATCAGACATTTTTTGATACTATGTAGAGTGAGTGAGTTGGAATATTCCTTGGCTCTACCTATAGAGTTTTAACAGGTTCTTGACATCTTTCACATATCCCATCTGATAAGATATGTACACAACCCATCACATATCCTTGAATGGGGTGAGATGGACATTGACGATGGGGAGACATTCTTGGAGTACATGGTGGAGATCTAGGATTGATATGATATGATCCATTGTGGATGGATGATTCCACTAGTTCAAATTTTGTGGAAGAATGTGGATCTTCAAGAGAGAACATGATAGCAGGAGGCTAATATTCATGCCCAATATCCCCATTTGTTTGGTTATCCCTTATTTCGGCTTTCAGGGACATAAATCCCTAAGGTGAAGAGAATTTAATGGCCCAATATTTTCCATGTAATTTTTTTAAAAATTACATGGGATAATTTTGAGACCAGGAGCTGAGATAGAACACGATTCCATGGCCCGAGGTTCCCAAAATAAATGTTTGAACTATTTTTAAGTTTATTAAAAATAGTGTTCGTGTACGGTTTTAATAACTTTTAAATGAGTGCCCGATTTGAAATTTGAGGGCCCCTTTGTGTTTAGAGAAGCGGGTTTTTATTAGGAAGGTACTAACTTTGACCGACGTGGGTTGAATACACAATGTTTTTTGGATGTTTTATAGAAAAATAAAAATAAACTTAAGACGTTTATTTTATTTTTCTTTTAACATTTCATGATGATTCAAGCATGCTGTGGTGTAGTAACAAAGCAGTTGTTTCCTTTCATAAATGGTGGAGACAATGTTTCAAAGAGAAACATTAACACATTAATGAATTACCACCATTAATCGGGGGTACATACTAGTATTAGAATTCATAATGCTGTAGAATTTCTTTGGAATCTTTGGAAGCTCTCTCGCCATTCATGACAGTTTATAGATTGGAGCTCAGATCTAACTCCAACAAACAAAAGATTGAGAACATTATTCAACAGATTGTCAACGAAAATGAATCTATAGCAGTGAATAATTCAATTCCAGGTAGGGGGTATATTTTTCTTCATGATTTACCCCTCTTCTTGTTCCCAATGATGAATGCAGACCAACCCACAAATAGGTTGATCTGTGGTATGATTGTTTATACAGGATGGTTAAAAATATAGAATTAATGTAGGAATTAGATATTTGTGACTCTTAATTTGTTCTTCATGATCTAGCTAACAAGAATGTGTTTGGGTCGACACGAATAAAGGCTTGGATATATTGGGTGTTATTGTGTTTCTCTTTTCCCCCTCATTCCTTGATTTATCTTCATTCTTTGTGAGGATTAGAGAGAATTGATTGTTTCACCATGGATCTATGGCACAAAAATCTCAAGGCTGATAATCTAGCACCGTAAGAACCCCATAGAGGATCAACATAAGGCATGATATGATATGAGGCCACTAGAGGATCTCCTAGTAGCAGAACTAGCATCAGCCTGGTGGCATGACCGGGCCAGGTGGTCAGCCGTTTGCATGGGATCCAATAACAGCGACAGCTTACGGCCCAGTGGGACCATGGTGGCAGGATGATGCATGGAAGGGGGCCATGGGTGGTGGCAGTTATAGAGGCTTCTAGCTCGAAGGACGGTGGCGATAAGGGCTCGTGGTAGTGTAGATTCAGGCAATGATGGTAGCTAAGACATTATGGACTAGTGACGTGGAGGGATGCTGCATCGTCCAGTTGGCATGTAGTCCCATAGACTGTGTTTGTGAGGAGAAGCTATCCAAGCTATCCATGTGACATGGATGGGACACATAAGCCACTGCATCTGGGGGGACGAATTGATATACTATAGCGGACCAAGCTGGATTTGGAAGACTGCACCGACAGTGGGATAAGCCCAGCTAGGGTTGGTTAGATTGACCCAATGGGTCAGTTCGGACCTGACAGGTTGGGTTAGCATGGGTTGGGTTCAGTAGAACTTGGGTCAGGTTGGGTTGGTCCGACCGGGTCAGATCGGACCCAAACCTCACTAGACCCTTTTTATAAAAAATCCCATAACACTAAAATTATGTGTCCATTTGATGATCCATTTGCAAAATTGGGACACTCACGATGAGTCTATCATTCTGAGATACTCTAAGTGGGTTTTTGTAGAAGTAGACATATGATCTTTGGATTGAAAATTATGTTCTCCCAGAACAAGCTCCCTACGAGCGGAATCCTGCGGTTGGCTGTGACGCAGATACTTTGTTACTTGTTGTATAGGTGACTTAAAGACTAAGTCTCTTGGGGTCTAAGTGAATCACCAAATCTAAGTAACTCATTGGGTCTAAGTGACTAATTGGGTCTAAGTGACTCAACGGGTCTAAGGGACTCAGTGGGTCTAAGTTACTCATCGGGGAAGATAGTCTCATCAGGACTTGGTGCCTCATCAATAATAATTGTTCTATGGTTAAATCTGGTAATATTTCTTTTCATGATTTACACACATACCTATATGAGCTGACTATAATTCCTGTGTGATTTAATTTGAGGTATTTCCTCTATAGTTTCAGGGAATCCAATAAAGCACTGTTTTACTCACCCTTGAAAAAGCTTTTCCCACTCATATCATATCCTGTGAAGACAACCAATGTTTTGATAGAGACCCAGGTGGTCTAGGACTAGGTGGTTCCAAGTGAGATAAGAAAGATGAGGTGTACTCATATGGATTCTGGTAGCTTCCCTTCACCTTCCCTTCAGGTAGGGTTTTCTATAGACGAGCTTCAGTATTAGCATTACAGACTCTTCCTTTTTGGTGGTCTTATATTCTATCTCGGGTCATCCTTTAGTACTTTAATTTTTGTTACAATCTGGTTGTGTTATCCTTAGTGGTTTTTATTCATGGTTTACTTAGTATTTTACTTTCAGTATTGTGCACGTGCATACATGCACATAGAAAATCCCTCCCATGTTAGTGATTTGACAACTCAGTGCTAGTAACCATCCCCTTTCTTATTGGAGGAAGGATTGGGGAGTCAAGAAATAGACCCCTATAGGATGGGTTGTGATTGATTGGTATAATAGGTTAGGTTTGGTTCCACATTGGGACCAGGAGTTTGTGAGGTTGGTTTGGGGGAAAAAAGTTAAGTGTTTCGAGTTCACCTTTTAGGCCAGGGACTCTAGTTTTGTTGCAGCAAACTACATATCCATACACCAGGACTTTGGACACCTGCTTTTCGACATGGTACATGGAAACAATGGTTGCATTAAATAAATGGTAAATGAATCAGATAGGATTCTATGTGTGTTCTCTTTTCCTTCTTGAGTCATCTCCCCTGGTATACTCTATTGAACTTAGTTCATCTTGATCTGTTTCAGAATGCCTCCACATATACAACCAGATAGGATTCCATTTAATGACCATGAGGATGATAGGCCTAGCGATGAGGTGTCAGTACATGGACTGGTACCGAATATATCCCCACCAGGTGGTGAACTAGGGTTACCACCGCCCTCCGATCAATAGTTTCTACCAGTGCTACCAGTAGAGGATGCACGCAAGCTCAGTTCTTTATATGAGTTCTAGAGGAAGAGATATCACATGTTCAGGGGTGATATTGACCCCTAGGTATCTATGGATTGGATGGAGGTAGTTACATGCATCTTCTTCATTATGAGGACACCGCTCAATCAGAGGGAAGTCCTAGACATGAGACTTCTTTCGGATGAATGAGATGGTGGTGGAGATTAGTGATCCAGATGCATGATGAGACAGATCTCTCTTGTGATGATTTTGATCCCCTCTTCAGGGAGGAGTTCTTTCTAGTGATGTTACACTTTGTGCATATACATGATCTTTTATACCTAAAATATGGCATCTAGTCAGTAGTAGAGTACTTAGAGAGATTCACAGATCTTTCTTTCTACTCCACCAACATTGTGCGAGACCAGTTCTTCAAGGCCCATACCTTTGAGCATGTACTATGCTAGGAGATAATGTGATTTATGATATCCCTTAGAATCCCTACTCATTATGGGGTGATGGAGTGAGCTCTACTCATGTAGAACTTCCTGGTAGAGCAAACACCAGCATCGTGAGCTACCAGTAGGGACCAGGTAGTGGAGACTTCGATAGTGGGTATCATATAAGCGCCTAGACTTAAACCTTACATAATATTGAATTAAGTTAATAATTAACATTGATGATATTTTCAAGTTTAGAGCCTTATATAATTAGGTGATAACTTATACAAAACATCTTCAATATTAAATGTAGACACTTCTACTCTGTATCCATTTTTTTCATAAAATATAAGCTCTTAAAATGAAAAGAAACATTTTAGTTCCATGTTTTAAACAACATGGATTTTCCTTGATCCCATCATTGACCCTATTCCACATTAATTACTATGAAAAACATTTCAAAAACATGAGATGAGCATTAAAATCTCATTAATGGATACATAAATAAGTAAAATTTTTAGTTTTTCAAAACAACATGTAAACCATGAATACTTTATCATAAAGTAATAATTTCCACCTTTAAGAAGTAGAAAAAAAAACATCATTGAATATAAGATCATTTATAACACTTTTTGTAACCAAAATATTACCACAATCCCATATAATGCAACATATAACATATAAAGGTAACTTGGGACATAAAGATACTGAAATGGAATAAAAATATGGTTGACTTCCACACATATCACTAAATGGAATAGCAATACGGCCGACTTCCATACCTAATGCATTAGAGGTTATAACATAACCACCTGACCTTGGTTTATTACAAAACCACCGATAATTTGTTTTATCACGTAACCAACCATCAAATGTCTATGTACCATTATATAATCATAAAACATAAAAGATTACAAATATCAACATTTCAATCATAAAATTTCATTTTCAACCAAAAAATTAATTTATAGACATTTAAATAGTAAATCCACGTTCAAAACCATTTTCAATATAAAAATATGTAAAAATAGTATATAATATATTTTTTCTTCTTTTAAAAACACTACAACTTATAGAGGAATCCAAAGATGAAATAATGCTTGTCGTGAAGAAAATGTCATTGTCACCTCATATGTTAAAAAGAAACATTCTTTTTTTCATTTAGTAAAACACTTAAAAGTGAAAAGATTAATTTTGAATGAAATTAAAATTCAAAGGGGTTTATACACCATATAAAGTAAATTTGTGTACAAATTAATGAAAAGAGATTAAGACAAAGTCCCTTACCTCAAGTCCGACTTGTCTTGTATATTCCTTGTTCTTCCTGAATGATAAAATTAAGTTAATTTCTAATTGATTAAGATCCTTTTTCACATTTATTATTCTTTTTATATCACTTATTACCATGTTATAAATTTTAGTTAATTATTTTAGTTCATATCAGAGTTTCGTCAATGTTTCGAACTTGAGTAAAAAATGAACTTGTTATTATGAGAATTAACCATGTAGTTATAAATACATCATCTCAAAAATGATACTCATTATTTTAAGAACACATAAATATCATATATATATATATATATATTTAAAAAAATCCATAGTAATTGGAGATGAGAAATGAAATGCATCATTTATGGAGTTGGATGGTCGTACATACGCATGAACACTACTTTCCCTTCTTTTTCATATTAAAATAATGTAAAATAAAATGATACAGATGTATATTATAAATAAAGTATAATATCCATGTTATATAGGTTATATATTTTTATTAGTTCTATCCTTTAAACATTCCATGTATGGCATGAACAAGCCATATCACTTTGAGGGGGCGGTAGTCTGCACTTCCTCAAATGAAATTATCATAATTACACAACCTGAAAAGCATAAAAACATGATTTAAATAAAAATAACTGAAGAATAGATAATATATAAATATAATATATATAATATATAAATATATTTCCATCATAATCACCACCAAGAGAGGTGTTAGAAGATAATTGAACAATCGTTATTCTGTGAGGCAGTAGTTCACCATCCACAAAACAACATCTTCGTATCCATTGGATGGAGGTGTGTGTGAGTGTTGTTCAAATAATTATCATAGAAACATCCTAGTTAATTCAGGATAATGGAGTCGTTATGTATTCAAAGAATAATAAGATCACAAGGAGTGAAGAAGAAAAATAAAAGGAAGGAACTTGGGAGAAAGGGTTACCTTTAAACTGGGTAACTTCTTTTGATTTGAGTCAAAAGGCTTTCTTAAATTGACTAATTCCCAAAGTAAGGTTTCTAGGATGAAGGGAGGGATGTTTAAAGCCTATTTGAGTAGAGTTTTGGAAAATCCAATGGGCCTGATAGGTGTGAGTAAACGATTATAGGTGATGCCCTTTTTAAGGATGGAGGAGGTAATATTTAGAAAACTCTAGAAATAATATTTTATTATAAATTCATATTCGGTTTCTAAATGTACCAAAGTTATATAAGTCGAATATAAAATGATTATGGATCTAAATCCTATCAACCAATATGGTTTAGATATGTGTAGGTGATAAAATTATCCTTATCTTCTAGCTTTAACCCATAGTTAACTAATTTAACTTTTACCATGTATTCTTGAATATAGTTAAAATACTTCCTATAAAATACCAAGAGACCCAAAAACGGATCATTAATGAAAATTTTAACATTATATATGTCAATTTTCCGAATATTATATTTTTAAGATTATTTTATCATTTAATAATATAATTTTTTGTAAACATCATTTATGTCAATTTTGACACCATTTTGTTCATGATTTTTGTTAAAGTCGTTAAAACTTGATTCCTTCGAATAAAATTCATTTACTCAAAGATAATATGCCATAATTTTCTATAAAATTCATGTATGTAAGAAAAAGGTCCAAAATAAATTTATTTTTATATTTATACTCTCATTTATTTAAATCAATCATTAATAAGGAAATCACTAAATCGTCGTTATGTCATAAATAAATTTACTTATTCAAAGTCTAAAAATTATAAATAAAATACAATAATGTATTAAATCTATTTATATTCCTAATTACTATTTATTGTCGAAAATATCACTTATATAACATCATATAAATTGTTTTTTACTAAAAGATATATGTTTATGTTACATTTTCCTTAACTTTAAATTAATTTTTATAAATTTTGATTTTCACTTACAGGTGGCTCCATGGGGTCCCAAAATCAACCCAACGATGCCAATGGTCAGAAATGTATCATCCAATAGGGTTAGGAAACATCTTTGAGTAAATTAATATTATTATAATATTATTGTTTTACCCATATTTACCAGATCTAACCTTTAACCATGGTAAATAAAATATTTACTGAAATCACTATTCGTACTTTCTAAAAATAAAAGTTATATATTTAAAAAAATTGGAACTATTGATTCCAAATATGGAATCCATTTTTTCAAATTCAAAACACATAATTTGCAGAAATTAATTTAATATTAATTCTCGTTGCCAAAACCAAAAAATGTGTCTCTAAGAAATAATAACAATCAAAAGGTTGATATGTGTTTATGTCTAATTAAAAAATTAAATTACTTCCAATGAAAAAAATTGGATTAAATGGAAAAAATATAATCTAATTAAACATTAAATCCAATTAAAAGAACAATCTAATCATATTAAAAAATTAGATTAAAAGTCAGTTTTAAATTAAAATTTAGTATGTTTTACTATGCATAAAAAATGAACTTTATCAGAAAAATACCAAAATTTTACCCAATGTAATTTTTGATGTCATGTTTCTAAATAAAAAAGTTTGTTTTGTTAAATAAAACTTATAAAAGCGAAAAAATCTAGATGTAAAAAGGGTTCTCCATCAAAATGTGGTAAATCAACCTTTTGGTGAATATTAGAGTATTTCATGCTTAAAATAAGATTCATTCTTATTTTAAGCCTCTAAGATTTATTGGTTAATGATAAAAAATTTAAAAAACATGTGTAATAAAAATGTAGTAATTTATATTCATTCCTTCTAATACAACGGCTAGGCATTAAATACTATTTAAAATAACAATATTATAATATTATTTTTCTAGTGTAACTCAATGTTGTGTGCAACGTACGATTTCAAAGAAACCCATTGTGGCGTGTTGAGTGTGATTTCAGACATAGAATCCCCTTAAAAGAAAAATTAATATTTATTTCACATATATTAATAAATATAAAAATTTAATATTATTTATTTACGTGGGATGTTACATCCTTCCCCCCTTTTGGAAATTGTGTCCTCGCAATTTTAAAATTGGGCTTGGAAATTCATTTAATGTACCACATTGAAAAAAGATTCAATAAAATTATCACTTAAAAAGAAAGAAATAGAAGTTCAAAGGTCACCTGAGTTAACACATACTTGGATACCATTTTGGAAAACATGGATATGGAAGAGAAACTTAATCTCATAGATTAATAGTGAGTGATAGAGAACTTGATCACAGAAATTTAACCACCACCATACCACAAATTTGTGGTTGGGTAAATGTATGATGATAAAAGAAATCATATAACATTTTTTATTCAAGATCCTTTTCCTAGTATTAAATAATTTTATTAGTACCTAAAGTAAGATCATAAAGAAATATACTTACTTGAAAATTAGTGTTTCATCCTTTAATCAAATTTATACCACAAACTTATATTTTCTCAAACTGAGGAGTATTCAATATGAATTGGTCACATCTGAAGTGCTAGAATCAAATTCTAGAGAATCAAATATTAATAAAAAAATGAACTATATATTTCCCCAATCTTTAGACATTAAAAAAACCATAATGGTTAGTACGATGGCAGATAATCCCCAAAAGGATAATAATTTTATAAAAATAAATACTACTCTTAATATCAAAAATTGAAAAAACAATACCCAAAGCTCAAAAAATACCATTCAATACACAATTTTCTTCAAAATTATTCAATTTATTACAAACTAAGATTGAAACAAAAAATTCAGAAGGATTTGATCACATAGTCTTCCATAAAAATCTTGACATTTTTCTCCAAATATCACCAGCTACTCTTAAAGTCTCATACTGAAAAGTAATTTACCTAATCACATATTCTCTATTATAGGTTGATCATTTCTATAAATAACCCAAATCTTTGTATGTCCATAATAAAAACACAAATTCTTCCAAAAATAACTTTTCAAACATTACTCCACAAATGTGATCCCATAGAATTTTATTTTCTTTAAGAAAATAGGGTTCCCAAAAGAGAGAATGTCTTCCAAAATAACCTTTATCACTTAATCACCAAATTATTTTCCTATACTATGGATATTCATTTGATAAAACAAAAGTTTCAAAAATCAACTTATTCTTGATCTATATAATTATTTAACTAAAAATAATAAGTCATACTAAATAAGGACTTCAAATAGTTCACTGGAAGGCGATAAATCACAATCAAACCTTGGTTAGGGGTTCGATTCCCGCAGCTTTGTTTGATGTGACAGGTTGTCACATGGTTTGTGTGTTTTTATTTTACAAAAATTATATAATTTTAAAATATTCCAAAAAAATAAGATAAATTCCGCAAAAATAACCATAACATATTTTAACCACAAATGTTATCTCATACCTCAAATTTTCATCCCAAAAATTAATAACATATAATTGCCTCAAATTCAAGGATCATATAAACCTAAATGGTTATTTATAACTATATCCAAAATAGAAAACATAATTATTCCTTGAATAAAATTTTCACATATCAAACTTCAGGTTTAAACATACTAGAAAATGCCCTCCAAAGTAATCCTATCATTAATACATTTAAAGATATCATTATCCCTAAATCCAACAAAACTCTTCAATTCCGAAAATGTTGACATATTAATCATCAAACACTCTTCCTAACCATTAATCCTTGTTTTTACATCTTATTATTTTATAATTATTTCCTAAAAACAAAATCGTGCATAATGTACAAAGATTTTAATAATGTCAAAACATGAGCTATGAAATAATCTACACCTTTCATTGGTCATTTTCATTTTACTCATCTTCAGTTGTAATGGAATTAGGAATTGGTAAACATAAATTTTTATGATCCTACTGATCCCATTCCCGAACCTTCTTCATAGATCATCTATTCGTATAATGACCATGCACACCATATTTAAATCATTCAATTGATCCTTCGGAAATAACTTCTTTCCCTTTCCTCGAGTCAATTGGAAGTTTTCTTTTTTTCCATGGCATGTCCTTTCTTTATGAACTTCATTACCACATCTATAGCATCTTCCCGTCACTTTGAATCATTTTCCTTGGTGTTTCTTTCAACATTCTTAACATAAAGGATTTTGAATATAATTACCTGTATGATTATTACCTGAACTTCCATAGGGATTTGTTTCTCGCATATATGATGCCTTATAAAAATCACCAAGGTTCAGGTGGTCAATCATTACTCTAGATAGTTGGTTGAGAATAACCATAAGAGTTCTCATTACAGCTCCCAATTCATTTGGTTACTTATTTAGAAAACCATCACAGTTTTCTTCCTATCCTTTGTTGCTTTTGGTTCCTGCTAGATCCATACATTTACTAAAATGGAGAAGGTCAATGTGAGTATATCAATATAATTATCATATACTATATTATGAAGAGGGTAAAAACTAATATATACTTATTCTTTTTATATTAAACTAATTCAATTTATCTAAAATAAACATGACTATTTATAATATGCTAACCATTATGGTAATGTCACTTCTTCTTAAATAACACCTTATCCTCTAAAGTTATCTAAACCATCCTCTGATACAAACTATAAGGAACCATCCTTAAACATTATATAATCTTGAATTAAGTTAATAATTCACATCAAATATCTTTTAAAGTTTAGATCCTTAGAGAATTAGGTCATAACTTATACAGAACATATTGAATATTACATGTAGACACATTTACCCAGTATCCATTTTTTTCATAAAATATAAACTATTAAAAAGAAAAGATACATGTTTAGTTCCATGTTTTAAACAACTTGAATTTTCCTTGATCCCATCCTTGACCATATTCCACTTTAAGTCTTGTAAAAGCATTTCAAAAACTTGGGATGAGCATAGAAAGCTCAGTAAGGGATACATAAATAAAGAAAACCATCAGTTTTTCAAAACAACTAGTAAAACATGAATACTTTATCATAAAGTAATACCTATCACCTTTAAGAAGTAGCTAAAAACACTTCATTGAATATAAGCTCATTGCTTACCTATTTTGTAACCAAAATGTTACAACAATCCTATATAATGAAACATATAACATATAAAGGTAACTTGGGACATGTACATACTGAAATAGAATAACCATACAATCAACTTACACACATATCACAAAATGGAATAGCCATACGACCGACTTTCATACCCAATGCATTGGAGGTTATAACATAACCACCCATCATTGGTTTATCACAACACCACCCATATTTTGGTTTATCATGTAACCACCCATAAAATAAATAAATACCATTATATAATAATAACACATAAAATATTGAAAATATCAACATTTCAATCATAGAATTTCATTTTCAATCACAAAAAATAATTTCAAGATATTTAAATAGTTAATACAGTTTCAATACCATTTTCAATACCAAAATATGTAAAAATGGTATATGGTATTTATTTTCTTTTTTAAAAACACTATGTCTTGTAGAGGAAGCCTAATATCAAATAATGCTTGCAGTGGTAGAAATGTCATTATCACCGCATACATTAAAAAGAAAAATTATTTTTGTCATTTAGTAAAACACTTCTTAGGGAAAAGATTCCATTTGAATGAAATTAAAAGTCAAAGGGGTTTATACACTGTATAAATGAAATTAATGTATAAATCAAAGTATGCCTCAATGAAAATAGATTGAGACATAGTCCCTTACCTCAAGTCTGACTTGTCTTGTATGTTCCTTGTTCATCCTCAATAATAAACAAATATTACTTTAGACTTTCTTTAGAACCTTTTCAAGTTTATTATTCATTTTAAATAACTTATTACTAGTTTATAACATGTAGTTAATTATTTTAGTTTATATCGGACATTTCTTCAATGTTTAGAACTTGAGTAAAAATGACCTTATTATTATGAGAATTAACCATATAGTTATAAGTACATCATATAAATAATTGTATTCATTATTTTAATAAAAAATAAATATCATATGTATATATATATATATTTATAATAATCCATAGTAATTGGAGATGATAAATGAAATTCATCGGTCATGGAGATGGTAGGCCATACGTACGCATAAATGCTACCTTCATTTCTTTGTCATATTAAAAGAATAAAATATAAAATGATAAATATTTATATTATAAATACAGTATCATATAAATTTTATATAGGTTATATAAGTTTATTAATTCAATCCTTTATACATTCCATGTATGTCATGAATGAGTGATATCACTTTGAGGGGGCGGTAGTCCGCACTTCCTCAAATGAAATTATCGTAATTACATAACATGAAAAGCATAAAGGTATGTTTTAAATAAAAATCATAGAAGAATAGAGATGATATAAATATAATATATATCATATATAAATACAGTTCCATCATAATGGACACCATGAGAGGTGGTAGGAGAAAAATGGACAATCATCATTTCGTGAGGCAGTAGTTTGTCGTCCACAGAAATAGTATGTTGATATCCATTAGATGGAGGTGTGTGTGAGTGTAGTTAGAATAATTCTCATAAACAATTACTAGTATATTTTGGATAAAGATGTTTTTATTTAATCATTGAATAATAATATCATAGGGTGTGAAGAATAAAAATAAAAGGAAGGAACTTGAGAGAAAGTGTTACCTCTAAATTGGGTATCTTCTTTCGATTTGAGCCAAAAGGATTTTTTGAATTTCCTATTTAACAATGTAAGGATTATATGAGAAATTGAGGCATGTTGGGAGATTATGTGAGTATTCTTTGGACTTTCCAAGGGGATTGATCGGTGTGAGTAAAGGGTTAGAGGTGATGTCCTTTTATAAGAGGGAGGATGTACTATTTATAAAACTCTAGAAACATTTTTTTATTATATATTAATTTTCATGTTATAAAGGATACAATGTTCATTAAGTCTAATATAAGATGATTATGGATCTAAATCATCTCAACCAATATCTTTTAGAAATGTTTAGGTCATAAAAGTAACCTTGTCTTTTAGCTTTAACCCTTACTTAACTAATTTAACTTTTACCATGTCTTCTTGATTATGGTTAAAATACTTACAATAAAATGAAAAGAGACAAAAAAATGGATCACTAATGACATATTTAACATCATATATGTCAGTTTTTTTAATATTATATTTTTTTTTATTTTATCATTTAATAAAAAATATATTTTTTTTAAACCCATTTATGTCCATTTTGACACTATTTAGTACTTGATTTTTGTTAAAGCCATAACAACTTGATTCATTAAAATAAAATTAATTTAATCAAATAAAATATGTCATTTATATCTATAAAATTCATTTATGGCATAAAAAGTTTCAACATAAATTTATTTTAATTTTTATAATCTCATTTATTTAAATCTTTCATTAATAATGTAATCACTACATCATCAATGTGTCATAAATAAATTTATTTATTTAATTTCTAAAAATTATATTTAAAATACCATAATGTAGGAAATATTTTTATCTTTAAAATTTCTATTTATAGTCGAAAATATCTCTTATATGACCCCATATAAAAATTGTTTTACTAAAAGATATTTGTTTATGTAACATTTTTCATAACTTTAAATTAATTTTTATGAATTGTCATCTTCCCTTAAAAGTTGTTCCACGGGGTCCCAAAATAGACCCAAATATACCAATGGTCTAAAATGTTTCATAAAATATCTTTAGAAAATGTTTTAGGTTAGTTTAATATTATTATAATATTATTTTTAGCCTTATTTACTAGATTTATCCTTTAACCATCTTAAATAAAATATTTACTGGAATTATTGTTCATAATGTATAAAAATAAAAGTTATCTATTTACAGAAATTGGACCTCCTGATTAAAAATACGGAATCCATTTTTCAAAATTCAAAACACATAATTTGTAGAAATTAATTTTAAATTAAATCCCTTTGTCAAAACCAAAAAACATGTTTTTATGAAATTAAAACTATCAAACGAATGTCATGTGTTTATGTCAAATTAAAATGTGAAATTAATTAAAATGGACAAAATTAGATTAAATGATAAAAATATAATCTAATTACACTTTAAAAGGATAGTATAATCATATAAATAATTTATATTAAAAGGCAGTTTTGAATTTAAAGGTAGTATTTTTTACTGTTCATGAAAAAAATGAACATTTTCAGAAAAATACAAAAAATTTTACCCAAAGTAAATTTTGATGTCATACTTATAAAGAAGAATTTTATTTTTTCAAATGGAACATATAAAAGTGAAAAAAACTATATTTTATAATCGTTTTCCATCAAATAGCGGTAAATTGACCTTTTAATGAATATTAGAGTATTTCAATCATAAAATCAGATTCATTATTATTTTAAGCCTCTAAAATTCATTGGATAAAATTAAAAAAATTTAACAACCATGTGTAATCATATTTTAGTTTGTTCTGTTCATTCCTTCCAATACAATGGCTAGGCGTTAACTACCATTTAAAATAATAATATTATTATATTATTTTTTATTATAATTCAAAGTTGTGTGCAACATAAGATTTTAAAGAAACCAGTTGTTGCGTGTTGAGTACGCTATCAGACATAACATCCCCACAAAAGTAAAATTAATATTTAATTCACAAATATTAATAAATATTAAATTGTCATATTAATTATTTACATGGGATGTTAGATAGTAGGTAGTAGATGCAGGGACCCAAGAGGGTCAAACCATTTAGGGGATGACCCCCTGACATAGGTTTAGTGGTAAAAGGATTCTAGGATAGAGGGAGAAAACATAATAAAAGGGTATTCTACTCATGTGGTAGTCAAAGGAACATGTCTTGTGATTACCCAAATGACAGAAAAGATGACTAAAAGATGATCAAGGGACTGTTGATCCAGTGGTAGAGAGTCGATCAGGGTGGTCCATAGGTCATTGGAAGGGGATCAGGAAGAGAAGATGGTAGTGGGAGGATGTTTGAGGTACTACCATCACCATTCCTGGGTGGTCCCCCATGCACGCTGGGAGCGGGTGGATAGGGATGGGAAAAACTTTAGGTGATAGAGGCTTATCATCCCAATGATCCAGAGATGATTAGAGGTAATATTTTTGTCTTCTACACCCTAGATAATGTTCTTAAATACATAGGTGCTATTCACTTATTCCTTTCCATGAACCTTGTTTATATCTCAAAGATTCTGGTGGAACCATTGGCTCAATCCTTATGCTTAGATACTCCTTTGGGAGGGGATTCGATGATCAGACACTGATGACAGTAGTGTGATATTACTATTGGAAGAGAGAGCTTCAGCTGTTATCTGTTAGTAGCGATGTTAAGGACTTACGATGTCATTATTGGTATGGAATGGTTATCCATAGTCCATATGTAGATTCACTATTTTAGGGACATAGGGCGGTGTGTCCACAGAGATGAGGACAAGTTTTCTTTATCGATGAAAAGGAAACTGTAGAAGTGTAGGATGGAATTGAATGTTGGAGGGTGTAACTGACCACACATCAGTTGGATAGAATGAACCTAGGTGCAGTAGATGAGACAAGTCCTCAGTGTCCTGTAGTGGTGGACGAGTACAAGGATGTATTTTTGGAAGATATTCCTGGACTACCTCACAGGGAGGTATACATCTGCATTGACCTATACCCTGGGATAACATCGATATCTACACCGATATATCATATGTCTCCCATAGATCTTTATGAATTGAGAATACAATTATAGGACTTTCAGATGAAGGGATTTGTGAGACCTAACATTTCACTATGGACAACCCACTATTGTTTTCCAAGAAGCCAGATAGGTTCTTGAGGTTATGTGTGGACTTATGGTGCCTAAACTTGGTGACGATGAAGAACAACTATACTCTACAAAGGATCGATGACCTCTTTAATCATATGAAGGGAGCATGATGGTTCTCGAAGATAGACCTCAGATCATGCTATCACTTGCTTCACGTACGGAATGAGGACATCCAAAAAAAGAATTTTAGATGTTTCTATAAAAACTATGAGTAATTTTTGATGCTGTTTGGAATGAAAAAAACCCCAAAAATGTTCACGGGAATCATGAACAAGATCTTGTTTTCCTACCTAGACTAATTTTTAGTGGTAATTATTGATGACATCCAAGTGTACTTGGAATCTGTGGTGGAGCACGTGATACCATTAAGTATGGTCATGGAATTACTCCAAGAGAACCAACTTTACAAGAACATCCTAAAGTGTTAGTTCTATAAATGAGAGCTCTACTTTCTGGGACACATCATTTAAGAGGCTGGAGTTACAATAGATCCAACGAATATAGAGGTGGTTCTTGCTCAAGAACCACCCAAGAACATTACTTTGGTTCCAAGTTTCCTTGGATTAGATAGGTATTATCTAAGGTTTGTAATTGAATTTTCTATATTCGCATCATCCATGATATCCTTGAAATGAAATTGGAAACCTTTCGTATGTACAGAGAAGTTCCAGGAGAGATTTCAGTAGCTGAGACATAGTTTGATGAGCACTCCCATCATGAGATTGTTAGAGGAGGGTGTCAACTATGTGGTGTTCTATGATGCATCAGGGACATGGATTGTTTGTGTCCAAATTAAGGTGAAAGTGGTGATTTCCTATGGTTTATGGTAGTTGAGACCACATGAGAAGAACTACGGGACCCATGATATGGAGTAGGCGGGTGTAGTCTTCACTTTGAAGATGTGAGAGCACTATATTATGAGAGAGCTGTTTATCATCTACTCATACCACAAAAGTGTCAAGAATATCTTTTAAAAGAAGGATATGAACCTAATAAAATGGTGTTGGATAAGGTTCCTCCAAGACTATGACTTTAAGATAGTTTATACTCCTGAGAAGGGGAATGTGGTGGCAGATGCGCTCAACCAGATATTGAGTTCACAACTACTGAACGAGGCCTAAGACCAGTTGGCCTCACTTCAGATATCTCTCATAGGTGGAGATGAAGTAGCTTACCTCTAGTTGATAGTGGTTACCCCTACACACTTAAAGTGCATGTGAGAGTAACAACTCAAAGATATCAATAGTGAGACTACACATGCTTATATGTCTATAGGGCATTCCCCTAATAGATATTAAAAGGTGGAGAGCACGCCATTCTCTTTAGAGGGCGCATAGTTGTACCAATGAAATTACATGATGAGGTGTTGAGGGAGTTTCATACATACCCTTTGTAGGTACATTCAGGTGTATAAGAGACGTACAGAGACATCTGACATCAGTTTTGGTGGCCGGAGATGAAGAAGGCCACGACAGAGTTTGTCTCTAGACGCCTCACTTGTTAGCAAGTGAAGGCCGAGCACTAGGTTCCAGCGGGTTTGACTCTATCCATTGAGGTTACAGAGTGAAAGTGGTATGGAATATTGATGGAGATATTTATGATATTACCACATATTTCCAGAGGGCATGATACCATCTGGGTGATCTTTGACGAACTCACCATGTCATCCCATTTTCAAGAGATTCTGGAACAGGGTTCAGTAGAGAGCTTGGGACACCTGTACCAGAAGGAGATAGTTCGACTTCATGGAGTCCCATTTATGATAGTATTGGATCGAGATTCATTCTTTACATCTATGTTGTGGAAGGTATTGAGGGATGCATTTGGGAATCTACTCTCTTGAGCACATATTTCCACCCACAGATAGACAACCAGACATAGAAAACTATTTTGGTCATAGAGGACATGATATGTGATTTTATGCTCAATTTTGGCCACATTTGGGAGGATATACTACCCTTGGTGGAGTTTTTATACAATAACAGCTAACACTCCACCATCTATATGGCATTGTTTAAAACCTTGTATGGGAAACCCTACAGGTTTCCACTTTGCTAGACTGACCCCAGAGAGTTAGCACTAATGGGTCTGAAGCTATTGTAGGCTACTACAGAGAAGGTGCCGGTCATGCAGGAGTAGATGAAAACTACAAGGAGCTATCATAAGTCCTATGCCGATAGGTGACAGAGACTCTTGGAGTTTGAGGAGGGAGACTATGTGTTCCTTCATTTCTCTCCTCGATGTGGAGTAGAGAGATTCAGATGGGTTGGAAAGTTATTTCTAAGGTTAGTCAGAACTCTTTTGATATAGATTAGAGTGGGTGAGGAGGGGTACTACTTGTCTCTACCACCATAGTTAGAATAGGTGCATGAAATCTTTCATGTATCCTAGATGAGTAGATATGTACACGACCCATCACACATCATTTCCTGGGACAAGTTAGGCGTTGACGAAAAGTGACTTTCATAGAGTACCAGGTGGATATTGAGGCTCGACGAGATATGATCCTTCATGGATAGTTGATTCTTCTAGTGTGATGGTAGGTTCATTATGAGACGAGACCACCAGCGGAGTGCCCAATGGCGCAGTCGGGCAAGGTGGTCAGCCACCAGCATGGGGGATGGTTGTAGCGGTGACCCATGGTCATGTAGGATAACAGTGGTGGGATGAACCATGGTAGGATACCATGAGTGGTGGTGGTGATGAAGGCTATCAGATCGAAGGAAAATGGTAGAAGGGGCCCATAATGGTGAAGACGCAGGCAGTGGTGCTGCAGACTGGTGATATGGCATGACACCGCATCATCTGGCTGGCATGTGGTCCCACGCACCCTATACAAGAGGACTGGCCATCCAAGCTAGGTATATGACACGGAGGGGACGCAGCAGCCGCTACATCTAGGTGGACGAACCAGTCTACTTTAGCAGACTGGGCAAGAGATGGTGGACTAGACAGGTAGAAGACCAGGCCAAACCTGGGTTGACCGGACCAGTGGGATAGTTTGACCCAATGGTATGGGTTAGGCGTGACTCGTTTCGGGTCGGTCCGACTGGGTCAGACCAAACTCGGACCCCACCAGCCCCTTTTTACAAAAAAACTCATAAATCTAAAATTGTGTGTTTGTTTGATGAGCCATTTATAGTGTTGGGACCCTCCCAATGAGGCAGTCCTTTTGAGATACTCTAAGTGGATTTTCGTGGAAGTTTATATACAAACATTGGCTAGAGGAGTAGGTTATCCCAGATTAAGTACGCTATGAGTGGAATCCTATAGCTGGCTGTGACACAGAGACTTTGGTACTTGATGTATATGAGACTTAAAGACTAAGTCTCTCTAGGTATATATGACTCATCAGGTCGAAATGACCCATCGTGTCTAAGTGACTCATCGGGTCTAAGAGACTCATGGAGTCTAAGTGACTCATCGATGTTGAGAGTCTCATATGAACTCAGTGCCTCATCAATACTGAAGAGACCCAAATCTTGATGTACATAGACATTACATTACTTTTGTGGAATACTTAATACATGCCAAAAATAGATGCCCAAAGGCTGTGTTAGTGTAGTGTCTTTGGAAACTCAGAACATAATATTATAATCATAGTGAAAGATCTTCGACATCTCCCATAAAGATCTTCCCTTTTTTTTCTTACCTAAAACCTTTCTTTATATCCTGGGGAAAAGAATACGTAAAAAGGGTGAGCTCAAATGCTCATTAAGGGTAAACAGGGAGAACATAAAACAATCCATAGACATTTGAACGTAAAGACATGAACATAAAACATTACACTCATGAGTAATGACATAAATATTGGCAGTACATAAGGAATAGATCATAAAGGAACACTAATAATGATAAAATAACACATGTAATTGTGGCTAACCATTAAGCACATGATATGATTTCCATAGAATCCAAGGCGTTGCTTCCAAGACTACCATAGTGGACAAAGTCCATTACTAAATCGGGTTAACGTGTCATTCCAGCCCTTTATTACTGAACCATATTTTATTTTCCATTCCAGCCATGTCTATCTCATGAGATATAAATCTTTTCCCAATGCGTTGGAGGGAGATATAGGTCCCACCCATCTTATAATAAAATCATTCTTTCGTGTGCCACAAAATAAACATAAATCATTCATCATAACCCAACGAATAAAATGGGTTTCATAAACATCATTCCATCATAACATAATCCATATAGAATAAATGGATATCATTTCATTATAAGAAAAATGAAATCATGTAAATAATAGAGACATTATACTTGAAACATAAACATATTAAATTATGTCATCTTAGATGGAAAATGGTTTTGATAAAACACTTGAAATGAATTCTTGAAGAAAATATCATTTATTCTTCAAAATCATTTTCTTTTCTCAAAATTCCATGAAATTTTAAAAGAAAAGGATTTTGTTGAAAATAATCATGAAATCATGTAGAGGAAAATTCTTGGAAGTAAGTCGTTATGAAACTGTAAAAATCCATTCATGCTGTATAAGTTAAAAAAAATCCACTTGTACTTTTTCCAGAAAAGTCAAAAAGTACCTTGTATGGTAAACAAAAGAAAGATTCCTTCCATACCATGTGGTAAAAAAAAGGTAAAATGACTTTAAAAATACATAGAATAATAATAAACATTTTATGAAATCATTTTGAGAAAACATGGATATGTATGATAAATATAACCCCAGTAAATACTTACGAATAAACAATCTTGGATAAGAACAAGATTGGAATAATTATCCCTTACCTTATGTCCAATTTCTTTTGTACATGTCCGAAACTAGGGTATAATGATTTAAATAATTTCATTGACTTATTCAAGAGTCATAGTCGTTTTTTATGACATCATATATGATTCACTTATGACTTTATATTACCCATTCATTTGTCAATTCCGCATTGATGCAACATTTTGGGTAATAATCATTTTATTTATCATATGTGTTTGGACTTGTTTTTATTGATATTATCATGATTTAATTACTTACATAATGTGAAACATTATTTATATATAATATATACATTCATTATATATATATATATATAATAGATAGATAAATGAAATGAAATACACTATTCATGGAGACCGTAGGCCGTACGTACGCAAGAAGGTTGTTTTCCTTTCCTTATTGACTTGAATGAGAGTAAGTAGATGACATATATAAATACAGTAGAATTATTATGTCATATATCTAATTATTATTCATTATATATACTTTATAATCATTATTGAATGGTGAACATGGAGAATGAATCTCATCACGTCTTGGAGACATCAATCCGTACGTACACACAAGCGATGATATCATTCCCATAATTATGGAATGGAATTCGAGTGGATGATAAAATATCTTAGAATAAATATGATGTTATAATAATAATATTTAGTTCTTATTTCCACCATTATACATATCCATGTATGGTGGTGGTGGAAAACACATTACACCACGGTTTGGAGACGGTAAACCGTACGTATGCACACATGGTGATTTCGTTTTTCATAGGATTGATAGGAGGTGAAATAGGGTTGTTTCATATTTATAATAACATTTCAGTATATGATTGATACTGATTTTATTACTTTATAATGAAACAAATAAAGAAGAGGAAGTAGAAGAAGAAATAAATTTGAAATAATCGGTAAAGGATATTACCTCTTCTTTGACGCGCCTCTTCTAAACCTCCTCTTAGGTCACTAAAGTTGGTCTTTGAAGAAGACCCGGATCTCTAGTATGTTTATATGGAAGTGGATAAGAGAAATTGACAGGGTTTTTCCGAGCTTGAAATCTCAAAATGTTGTGAATAGGAGAGGTACGAGGTGCCCTTTTTATAAGAGAGTAGAGGGGCACTTTGGGAAACCTCTAAAATATTAATTTATAATAAACCCAAAACCCACATAAAAACATCCAAAATGAATCAAATTAGAAGATTAGATTATATATGGTTGTAATCTCATAAACCAATAAAATTTAGACATGTTTTGATTTTATTTTAAACCTTATCATTTTGATTTATCCTTATTTAATCTATTAAATTTTATTTGAGGTAACAATATTCTAATTTTTAAATTGTTATAAATACTTACTTATGTGTTGAGAATTTTCCATAATTAGATACATTATTACATTTTAGGCCATATAATTTTTAATTTTTAATTTTTAATTATTCTTGTGATTTCTAAACAATTTAATAATATGTAATTTTTTTAAATTATCAATTCTGTCAATTTTGAGACTATTCTATTATTTGAATTTAACTAAAATCCACACAGAATATATATTCAAAAAAAATATTTAATAGATTATTAACATGTCATATTCATTAAAAAAATTCATTGAGAACATTAATCTGCTCATATAATATTTATTTTAATATTTTTAAAACCATTTATTTGATATTTCAATCAATAAAATAATTTCTACATCCCTATTGTGTCTCCATTAATAATAATTATTTAATCCCTAAAAATTATAAACAATTTTAATGATGTATATAATTTTATTATCTTTCTGCTGACTATTTATTTTCTAAGTTTAATTAAGTTTATCTCTAAATTATAATTATTACACTTATAAGATATAAGAGAGTGACATGTTGTCACTTTCATTGGTTTTAATAATAATTACATACTTTTCAGGGTAAAAAGTCCATGAAATGAATCTATACCGACCCTTATATGATATGGGTCTACTTTTATTCAACCAATATAATTTTGGAAGGTGTTAGGGTAATTTTATAATCTTATTTTTACCATTAATTACTCGATTTACCTTTAACTATAGTAAATAAAATTTATCATAGTTATTATTCATAATGTCTAAAAATAAAAAGTATCCTATTAGAAAAATTTAAACCTACTGATTCCAAATATGGAATCCATTTTTCCAAATTCAATACACATATGTAGCTTTATTTAATTAAAAATTAATCCTGCTGTTGAGAAAACATTTTTTAAAAGTTAAAACGTTGCAAAAAATTGAAATGTTTTTACCTATGAATTCAGTTTAAAAGTAATGCTAATGACTTGTATTATATTAAATGGTAAAAATATATTCCATTTATACAT
Organism: Viscum album; assembly: GCA_963277665.1. Classification (NCBI taxonomy): domain Eukaryota; kingdom Viridiplantae; phylum Streptophyta; class Magnoliopsida; order Santalales; family Viscaceae; genus Viscum; species Viscum album. The sequence goes on from OY728136.1 coordinate 1,998,445,457, forward strand.
TAAAACCACTCAATATTATAATTTATCAATATAAATCATCTTGATGAAAAAAGTTCTTTTTAATTAAAATTTAGCATATTTTTACTATTCATCAAAATATAAAAGTTAACAGAAAAATATTAAAAAATTATCCACAGTTATTTTTTATATACTTATTGATATTAATAAGTTTATGGCGTCAAATTGAACTTATAAACATGTCAATAACTAGATTTAAAGTTGGTGTGCCATTAAAAGGCGACAAAACTGCATTTTTTTTTAAAAAATACTTTACCTGAAAAATTAATTTTGTTCTCATACCATGTTCTATAAAATGTGTAAGATGGATTATAATGTTATAAAATTCAAAATGTGGTTAATAATATTCATAATATCTAGTTCATAATAATATTATAATATATCATTGTTTAGTGAAAATCAGTATGGCTTACCACACAAGCTACGAGGAAGATCGTTCTTGCATGTAACTCAAGTCAAGTATATTGTTGCGTATACTCTATGCTAATATGGTGTTGCATATAGTGCAAGATAATCTTAGTGTAGCGTACAACACAAGAAATCAAAGAAATTAGAAAGATTATTTCTCATAAAATCTCTGGGTGTTACATTCTACCCCCCTTAAAATTAATTTCTCCATCAAAATTCGTCAGGGTTATAAATAGTTTACTACTTGAAAGTTTCGTTCATAGAAACCCACATCTTAAAAAGGAATACTAAAACTTAATTTTAAAAACTAATGTATAAAACATAATGGTTACCCAAATTAACTTATCACTAGGTTTCCACATAAGAGAACATAGGTGAAAATATGGATATGGAAGAGAAATCTAACCATCAAGTTTGATGGAGAGTGGTAGAGAACATGTCTCTGAAAAATCCAACAATCACAGAGCCATAAATTTTTGATGATCTAAGGTACCATCTTATTCATCGGATATGAGGACATTAGGACAAAATTTTTGGATTTCAAGATCATTTCCCTAATGTTGAATAATTTTAATTAGAAGAAATACTTACTTGATTTTGGTACAATCTCACCGTTGGTAATTCTATGAAAAATTTCCACTTCATATCTCAGATAAATAAAGTTTAATTTTTTATTCGTGAAGTGTTAGTATATCATGTAATAGAATGACGGGTCATTCCATCTATCTCAAACAAAAGGATTGAAAAAGTTATTAAATATACATAAGTCCATATATGGTGATATTAATCGTATATGGCTCCAAAAAATGGGATTATACTTCATATATCATACCAATTAATAAAATAAAACTAATTTCTACAAACCAGGGACTTCCTGTAGGCTAGTGGTAGGAGATAAAGGCCTGTTACACTTCGGTTGTGGGTTCAATTCCCGCAGCCTTGTCCGACGCGACGGGTTGTCACCCGTCCTACGAGCTGTCCTTTTTCCAAAACAATAATATTATAACATTTCATAAATACTAAAAAAGTTCTAGAATTAAAAAATACTATCTGATGTCTAACATAATCCATTCCAATCTTTAGGCTTATCCAAAATACTTCCGTCTATTCTCATAGTATGAAGAAAACGATTTCTAGAAAGGTCATATGACCAGAATGTCAATACCATCAATTATCCACTATATTTCATAAGATATATCTTGTTGGTCACATTCCAAACATGTGAAGGACTTCATCATGAATCCTCTTAAAATATGATAACAACATAAATTACTATAGAACCTTAGTGACAACATGAATTCTTTCAAAATTAACCCTTTCCATACACCAAATATACCAAAAATTCTATATACTCAGACCATGATATCACATCGTCCTTTTATAAATCCTGAGCTTATTAATACTATCAAACATCTCATTATCCCTTTATCCCTTCATTATGGACATATCATCAGCTTTCCAAAAATATTTCAATCACTTTTCATCATTACCAGTACCATACAATTATTGAAAACCAATACATAGATATTTCAATATACCATAAAAGTACCTCAACAACATTATTCTTGAATTCCAATACATAAGCCCTTCAATCCATCATATTCAATGATTGGCATGGAATTGGTGCTTCCTCGATTTAGAAGTAACCTCTTAGGTCAGGGCATTGAGTTGGGTAATGCCCATGTTCTCCACAGATAAGACATTGAACTCTATAACAGTCTGTCACTCTGTGCCCCTTTTCCCCACACAGATAACATCTTTCCCTCTATTTGAGTTATTCGTCAAGGTTCTTCTTTCCTTCTTCTTGATATGTAGAAATATTAATCTTCCTTCCTCTATGTTCCTCATTAAAACAAGCATAAATGTCCATCTTCCTCTTATTTGATGACTTAGGAATACAACTAAAGATCACCTTGTTAATCATATATCACGATGACTAATTCGGCATAATCTGTCATGACCCGTCCTCGGGACCCGTACCGTGACTACCCCAAGCCCGCCTTCCATAGGCCAGGGGCTGGAAACTAGCACTAAAGGCGTAAATCCTGATATAAGGGAAGGCATTGCCTTTATGTATGAAAACAAAACACCACAGAGTATGCAAGTAGAAGGCAAACACTAAGTAAACTGAGTACAATAGTAAGTGCTGGAAAGTAAGTGGGCCAGTATACAAACCCAACTGAAAGTAAGTACAACTGAAAAGAGAGTACAGTAGAAGAAAATTAAAGCAGCAACACTGAGCCGTCCTCTGGAAATCCCACCTGAAGGGTGGCTACAGATAGTATCCTTTGCTCCTTGGCTCCAGCCGTCTGCTCCGTGTACATCTCGTCTAGTGATCCTCCTCCAGGTACCGTCCACCTCCATGAGATCCAACCTCGATCAGCGATGTCAGTCGTCTACATCCAACACAACGTAGTGCGGGCATAGCCCTTGAAGGGGTGAGTATACGCTACTCAGTAGGGACCCCAAGACCCCCGAAGGTCGCCCAGAATCCAAGAAGGATAAACCACAAAGGAATGATACAATCATGAAGTAACCAACAACTCTACTTAGGTATATGCCCATACATATACCTAAGTCATCAATTCCAGTTCGGCTCCAACATCCGAGCCCAAGTTCGATCTAGTCCACACAGGATAGCACAATCCAATCCACATAGGATAACACAACCAAATCCATACAGGAAAGCAAAAAAATCATATCAAAGATAATGATTGAAAGTCAAGACTCAGCTCACATAGGTATACTTCTTCACAAGATTATAGAGATGATCAGATGTACCCACTGATTCATGTGAGCTGTCGGACTCACATAGGATACAAGACCAGCTATGTTGTCAGACCCACAAATGATACAAGACCAGATACCCTGCTGGACCCACATAGGATACAAGTACAGAGTCAAATACTGCCGGATCCACAAAGGATACAAGAACAGTAGTCATCTGCATCGAACCCACAAAGGATTTCAGTATGGTCGTCGTCACTGCCAGACCCACGCAAGATCCCAGTACAGTGGTCATCGTCGTCGCAATCGCAGCCAGCGCTAGGGTTCCCGCACACAGCATGGTCGATTCCGGGAGGGTCTTCTCCACGAGCCAAGGGGGTCGATACATCAACTCACATGAAGCCCGGAGTTGATGTATCCCAAAGTTCCGTCTCGTCAATAGGAACTCAACGTGACAGACGGCGCGTCAATCGGACGCCCGGTCTGAGAGTTATTGGCTTTTTCGTCCCAGGGGCCCGGTTGGTTTTTAAGTCAAAACCAACCTAACCGTACTCAAACTACGTCAAAACCTTGAGTGAAGTATGCCAAAAGAACCGTCTCACTACGAGGAATCCAAAAAAGTCGACGGCACGTCAATCGGACGTCCGGAGCTCATGTTATAAGCGTTTCCTCTCCGAGGGCCCGGTTGGTTTCGTGTTCGAACCAAACTGGACATACCCAAAGTTCTCCGAAACCTTGAGTGTAATATATTGAAACGACCACCTCGATCCAAGGATCGCTACGCAATTGATGGTGCATCGATCGGAGGTCCGTAGCCCATGTTATGGGCGTTTGAACGGATCTATCCGAAAACAGGGGGTTCGGGCCCGGTCCGACCCGGCTTGATACCCCTGGGTCGGCCCAAACCGGGTCGACCTGACCCGGGTTCGAGCCCAGCCCGACGCGAACGGTCTGGCCCAGCATGGACGGTCTGACCCGGGGAGGCCAGTCAGGCCTAGGTGCCCGCGCGCTGAGTGGACGCAGGGGGGGGGGGGTGCAGTGCCCCCCTTGATTTGTAAACGGCCAGCCATTTATGGCTGACCTTAATTGAGCTGCGGGACCCGAGGGGTCGCGCCTCCACCTGGTGCCAGCAGCCGGCTCTGCCGGCCGCTTCTTTGAACTGCCACCGCGGGACCTTCCGGTCCCGCCTCCTGAAGCGCCGACGACCGAAATGCCCGGCCACCCCTTGCTGCACCGCCGTGGCCCTTGTCCGACCGGCGCGACGCGACGACACCGCGCCCCTCCACCTCTGCCTGCCCCGGTGGTGACCCTCCATAAAGCTCTGGCACGGTGCGATGGCGCGATGCCCCTTTGCTATGGCCCGACTCTGACCGCGACCCCTTTCGGTCTCAACGGCGCGGCGCGACGGCGCCGCGCTCCTTCGCCGCGGTCCACACCTGCCACGGTTCCTTCATTTCTGCACGGTGCGGCGACACCGCGTCACCTCCGTTCCAATCCACAATAAAGTACAACAACAAAGGGGTGGAGGTTCAGCTATGTTTTTTCGGTCCGACCTCCTCCTGTTAATTTGATAACACGCGACTATTTAACAATGAACGCCAGAAATAACCATGAACATAAAAACAGACCCCTACATGGAAGAAGTTGTCGAACGATGATCATCGCGGAAGTGGCGTCGCGAGGTGAAGATCCGTATATGTTGACGGAGAATGTCTGAGGTAGAGCGGCGTCTTACACCGGCTATGGAGAGGAGAATAATGGCGCGTCGATCACTCCTTGCGGTGACAGCGTTCTTCGTCCAGGTCTTGACGTTCTTCACGTTCTTCAAGACTTAGTGTAATCTCTCCCAAAATATCCACACAACAAAACCACCCCAAAATAAAATAAGTTACATCCTTATTTTATTAACTCATGTCAAGAATTCAAGAATTCAAAATTCAAACTCTTAATTAAATAAATTGAACAGCTTTAATCAATCTAATTAATGTGAGAGTTTACATGCAACTAAAGTGGGGGAGTGGGTGAGTTACAAAATAAATTGGAAGAGGGAGGTTCAATGGGGTGTTAGGGAATTTGAAGGAGGTGGGGGCTCATGTGGGCTCCACCCCAACTCTCTCACAAAGAATAGGGGGATTAAGTTGTGACACAACTTTATTTCCCATAACACTTAAACCATTAGTAAAGAAATAAAAATAAAAATGTAAAAAAAATATATTTTTATTCTTCACATTTTTAACAACTCCTCCCGAGAAAACGCACCTTCGGAAAAGGTGCTCTTAAGAAATCACCGGTGCTGCAGTTTCATTAGTGCCCTCGAATTTTGATTCCGAGGACCAGTTCAAAAGTTAGAAAAACCCGCTCGCTCGTTCACTGAACATAACCGAACTAAACTTCAGAAATTGATTTCGGGCACACCGGGCCTCGGAATCAGGTTCCGTCAGAAAATGTGTACTCATAAAATCCCAAATAAATTAAGAAAAAATTTTACTATCAAATTTACGGGTCTTTAAATTACTCCCACCTCAGGTCTTTACGTCCCCGTAAAGATACATAACAAACTAGGGGAACAAATGAGGGTACTGAGCCCGCATCTGAGCTTCCTCCTCCCAAGTGCTCTCCTAAAGGTTCCCATACTGCCACCTGATGCGCACTAGAGGAATCGACTGCCCACGTAGTACCCTCTCCTATCGATCCGCGATCTCCACCAGGACCTCCGCAAAAGTTTCCCCGTCATTAATGTCCAGCTTCCCATGGTCGATGATATGCGTCGGGTCGTGCACGTATCTCGTCAACTGTGATACATGGAAGACATCGTGCACCCGGTGTAACTGAGGTGGTAGAGCCAGGAGATAAGCCACCTCGCCTATCCTGCTGAGAACTTGGAATGGTCCTATGAATCGTGGAGATAACTTTCTGCCCCGGCCAAATCTCTGTAATCCATGCCAAGGTGAGACCCATAAGAAAACGTGGTCGCCATACTCGAACTCTAGTGGTCTCTACCTCCTGTCAGCATAAGGCTTCTGTCAGCTCTGAGATGTCCTCATCTGCTCCTGGATGACCTGGACCTTCTCTGTCATGGCCTGGACCATCTTTGGTCCCACAAGTGCTAACTCCCCATGGTCTATCCAGCATAGAGGTGATCTGCAGGGTTGGTCGTACAATGTCTCATATGGTGCCATCCCGATGGTGGAGTGGTAGCTGTTGTTGTACTCCAACTCCACCAAGGGTAGGTGATCCTCACAGCTGTGACCATAGTTGAGGACACATTCAAAGATCATGTCCCTGAGAGTCTGAATGGTCCTCTCCATCTGACCATCTGTATGAGGGTGAAAGGCGGTGCTCAGACGTAGCTGCGTCCCAAATGCCTCCTACAACCCCTTCAAAAGCCGGGAAGTAACGACAGCATCAAGATCAGAGAGGATAGATGATGGCACACCATGAAGTCATATGATCTCCTGAACGTAGAGGCATCCCAAACTCTTCACTGAGCCCTGCACTCTGATAGGTAAGAAGTGGGCCGACTTGGTGAGTCGGTCAAAAATCACCCAAATAGAGTTGTTTCCTCTAGAAGTACATGGAAGCCCAGTCACGAAATCCATAGATATCACGTCCCACATCCACTCCGGGACCTCCAAGGCTCTTACCAAGCCTGCTGGTACCTAGTTCTCCACCTTCACCTACTGACAAGTGAGGCATAAAGAAATGAACTCTACTAAAACATTCTTCATACCCAGCCACCAGTGTTGTTGTCTGAGATCCTGGTACATCTTCGCCACACCTGGATGTACCGCTAAAGGGGAAGTGTGAAACTCTATCAACACCTCCTCCTATAAAGCAGCTGGTACCGTGGCACGTCCTCTGAAAAGGGTGATGTGCTCTCCTCCTATCGAGAATCCATCAGGTGCATGTCCTGTGGAAATCTACGCACGCCGCGTCTCATAGTCAATGTCCCCACGCTGTTCCTCTTTGACCCACTGAAGAAGCGGAGGTGTGACTGTGAGCGAATGAAGGAAGGCTGGCCCATCTCTATCCACGAAGGATATCTGCAAAGCGGCAAGCTACTCTGTCGCCTCTCCAAGTAGCTGAATGCCTGTCCTCCTGCTGAGAGCATCAGATACTATGTTCCCCTTTCCAGGAGTATAAATTATCTCAAAGTCATAGTCCTGGAGGAACTTGAGCCATCGTTGTTGTCTCAGGTTCATGTACTTCTTCGAGAAGATGTACCTGAGACTCTGGTGGTCAGAATAGACTGTAAAGCACTCGCCCATCAGATAGTGCCACCACATATTTAGAGCGAAGACCACTACTGCTAACTCCAGGTCATCGGTAGCATAGTTTTTCTCGTGCTGCCTCAACTGTCATGATCTATAGGCGATCACTACCTGCTCCTGCATCAGGAAACACCCGAGTCTGGTCCCTAAGGCATCGCAGTAGACTACGTACCCTACTACCTCTTCCAGTAGCCTCAAAATGGGTGCGCTGGTCAATCTCTGTCTCAGCTCCTAGAAGATCTACTAACATCTATCTTACCACATAAAGGGTTTCCCTTCTTCATCAAAGCTGAAAGCGATGCCGAAACTCTGGAGAAGTCTGAAACAAACCTCCGATAGTACCCAACTAGACCCAAGAAACTCCGTACCCCCGTTACACTCCTGGGTGGCTCCCAAGATAGCACTGCCTCGATCTTCACAGGATCCACCGCAAATCCCACCTCAGAGATGACATGTCCCAATAAGTGGACCTCACATATCTGGAAATGACACTTCGAGAGCTTACCATAAAGCTAGTGATCTCAGAGTGTGTCCAGCACAACCCACAAGTGGTAGGCATGCTCCTCCTCAGTAATAGAGTATATCAATATGTCGTCGATGAAGACCACAACAAATCAATCGAGGTAAGTCTGGAAGGTCCTGTTCATGAGACACTTGAATACTGCTAGAGCATTGGTTATGCCGAATGGCATAACCAAGAATTCATAGTGGTCATACCGACATCTACAGGTCTTCTTCTGCACATCCTCGTCTCGAACATTGAGCTGATGATAGCCTGACCTGAGGTCTATCTTCGAGAACCACCGTGCTCCCTTGAGCTGATCAAAGAGGTCATCAATCCTCTGTAGCGGATACTTGTTCCTCACAGTCACCTGGTTCAGGTGACAGTAATTGACACACAAACACAAGCTCCCATCCGCCTTCTTGGCGAACAAAATTAGGGAAGTCCATGGTAAAACGCTGGGTCGAATGAATCCCTTGCCCTAGAAGTCCTCCAGCTGTACCCATAGCTCTCGAAGCTCAGCGGGAGCCATCCAATATGATGGAGTAGATATCGGGGCAGTCCCGGGGTACATGTCAATATAGATGTCGTTCTATCTATGAGGAGGTAGTCCTGGAACTTTGTCAGGAAAAACGTCTGCATACTAATCCACCACAATAGGGAAACTCGTACTCCACACGTCAACTTCTCCTAGGATGAGGCTAGCCAACTGATGAGTGATCGGTTGTCCTCTCCCCTGTGTGAGTCCATCCTGTGCTGCAATGGCTCCCTTCTCGATGGTGAAGGTGAACATTCTCCCATCGGTGCGAACACATCACACCTTGCGCCTAATATAGTCGATATGAGCATGGATCGTAGATAACCAATCCATGATCAAGATGACGTCGTAAGGCCTCGAGGCCTTACCAAAAGATCCCAGCCGAAGATACCGCCTCCTAGAGTAGGATCACACTTCTGGCACCAGTGTGTAATCGTTGAGTCTGCTCTCGTAGGAGTCTCTATCCATAAGGATCGAGCCAACGACTCAGTTAGAATCTCCGAGCTCCGAAGAAGGGCAGAGGCAATGAAAGAATGACTTGCTCCTGTGTCTATAATAAATGCCGCAAGGGTGAAGTAGACACAAATAGTACCTTGAATCATCTCTGGCATGCCGTGGTCGTAGGACTCTGCTGCCTGAAGCTGAGCCTGCCTCTATCCTCCAGCTCCCTGTGGTCAGGGTGGACCTCCTGGTGGTGGTGGTGGTAGAGCCTCAAACCGTCGCCCACCACCTACTGCTCGGCCAGCTCCTCTGCCTCATCCGCCTGCTCCCTGCGGACCACCACGGTCGAACCTATGCCTCTTCTTGGGTGGTCCCTCAACCGTCTGATACTCCTCTGCATGGAAGGTCAGGCAGTCACGATCCATGTAGCCCTGCCCGCCGTATGCATAGCATTGTCTTCTCCTCGTAAGACTGACTCTGCGCCGTGTGCCCTACACCTGTAAGCCAGTGTCCTGAGGTCGTTTTCCTGATGGTCGGGTCCGCTTGGACCCCTGTGAAATCTGTCGAATTCCAACTGCAGAAGACTCTGCTACGTGTCGCCCTGCGGCAAGTCTCGCTGCTGGTGTAGGCTCAGCAAGAAATCTCTCTACGAGAAGGGCTCGCTCCAGTACTCCTGCTATAAAGACCCATACTTTACATACATTGTTATTACTTCAGAATTGAAGCACACTTATTACAACATTTAACAAAACTAAGAAAGGACCGTATAGGTATAATGTCTTTAGAAACTGGGAAACATAAACAACTGGTTCATAAAGCATCTACTTTTCCTCCCATTTATTTCATCATATCTAGAGTCCCTTTTTGGCATATTCTACTTAATAACCTTCTTCCTGACCTGGGGAAATAAAACATACAAAAAAGTGAGCTCAAATGATCAGTAAGGGTAAACCAAAGAAATATCAATCACATCATATACATAAGCACATAACTTTTGCAAATCTTAACCTGCAAAAGAGATCATAATTTCATAACATGGGATAAATCATAGTAGTGAAATGTAATCCCAATAATCATAACATAAAACATGAAACTTTGTGTCATACACACATAATCATAGAGAATCATTTCTTATTAGTCAAGACTCATTGCCAAGACCATCTTAGTGGACAAAGTCCATTTCTGAACCGAGTTCACTCCTCGTTTCAGTCCTGTTTCACTGAACCGGTATAACCTACCATTCCAGCCATGTCTATCTAATGAGATATAAAATTTTTACCCAATGCATTTGGGGGAGATATAGGTCCCACCCATCTCATAATGATACCATTATTATGTGTTCCACAAAATCATAAACCATACATCATAGCATAACCCATGTAATAAAAATGGGAATCTTAAACATCATGGCTTCATAAAACAATTCATATAAGATAAAGGAATTCATAAAAATATTTCCATCACAAAATAATCAAATCAATATAATAATAGGGATAGAAACAGAACCCTATATTATCTTATATGGAAAATAATTTTGATAAAACACTTGAACTCCATTCTTGAGGAAAATATCCTTTCTACTTCAAAAACATTTTCCTTTCTTAACATGTCTTACAATTTTAAACTAAAAGAAGTTGATTAAAAATAAACTTTAAAACTTGTAAAGGAAGCTTCTTGGAAATAATTTTTTAAAAATCCATTCATTCCGTATAAGTTAAAAAAACATGCTTCTCGTACTTTTGTCAGAAAAGTCAAAAAGTACCTCGTACGAAAATGACAAAAGATTCCTTTCATATATTTAAATAAAAACTCACCGAAGGGTAAAATTGGATTTAAAAATTTTTAGGTGGATAGAAAAAATATTACATATTGAGGAAACATGGATGTGGATGATAAAATACACCCCAATAAATACCAAAGTATAAACAATCTCGGATAAAAATGAGATTTGCAAAATTTATCCCTTACCTTAGGTCCATTTTGCTTCGTAAGTGTCCAGACCTCCTATATAATGATTTAAATAATGTTATTGACTTATTCTAGAATCATACTTATTTTTATGATATAATATATGGTCATATTCTTAGCTTCTTAGTAGTAATATTTCATTGTTACTTGTTATTCGGGTGTTTATAACTTTTTGTTCTTATGCGTGTTTTGTCGAATAAATTCTTATTCTTATCTTTAGGTTATTGATACCTCATTTCTTGAATGGTATTAGTGTAATATATATCATATTCATTCATTCAATTCATTTATATAATCATTATGAAATGAAGATCATGTACAATGAGTCGCATCACATCGTGGAGACGGTATTCCGTACGTACGCACGAGTGATGATATTGTTCCTATGATCGTGGAATTGTATTGGAGTGTATGTATACTATTTCAGAATTAGTATCACTTTATAATAGTCATATATAGTCATTATTTACACCATTATACCCATCCAAGTAAGGTGGTGGTGGAAAATAGATTACACCACGACGTGGAGACGGTATTCCGTACGTACGCATGCGCGGTGATTTATTTTTCCGTAGGATGGATAGATGATGAAATAGGGTTGTTTCATACTTATAATAACATATAAGTATATGAGTTATACTGATGTTATTAGTTAATAATGAAACAACTAAAGAAGAAGAAGTGGAATAAGAAATAAAGATGAAAGAATCGGTAACGGACATTACCTCTTCTTTGAAGTGCTTCTTTGAGACCTTCTATTAGGGTACTAAAATTTGTCTCTGAAGAATACCTGGACCTCTAGGATGTCTCTATGGAAGTGGAGAGGAGGAATTGGTAGGGGTTGGACGATCTTGAAGGCTCAAAGTGGTGTGAGCAAGAGGGGGAGGAGGTGCCTTTTTATAAGGGAGGAGAGGGGCACCTTTGGAATAACTAAAAACATATTATTTTATTATAAAGTCAAATTCGGTTTTAAATAGCTCCAAATTGATATAGTTCAAAGATAAGGTTGGTATGGGTCTAAATCCTCTCATACAATAGAATTTATACAAGTTTAGGTTCCTATTTTAACCTTATCATTTAGATTTAACATTAAGTTAAATAATTTTACTTTTACCGTGTCTTCTTGTGTTCTTATACAATAAGGTTAATAAACTTACTATAAGCAGCCAAAAGAACCCCAAGTTGTTTATTATTAATATATATAACCTTATATAAGTCATTTGGCCGAACCTTATATTTTTAGTAATAAAATAACAATTACTAATATAATATTTGTTTTAAAAACTATTTTATGTCAATTTTGACACTATTTAGTAATTGATTTTTGTGAAAACCATAACAAAATTATTAGTTCGAACAAAGTTAATTAAATCAATACTAACATGTCATAGTAATCTATAAAATTAGTTGAATTCATAAAAAGTCTCAAATTACATTTATTTTGGTGTTTATAACATCAATTATGTCAATATTTCATTAATAAGATAGTTACTGCATCATCATTGTGTCCTAAATAAATTAAATTATTTAATGTCTAAAAATTACAAATAAAATATCATTATGTATTAAATCTTTTTATCTTTCTAATGAATATTTATAGTCGAATTTATCTTACGTATAACCCTATATTAAAAATTATATACTTATTAAACTTTGATTTTAACTATTTTAACCCTTCTTTAAATAAATTAATAATAAATGTCCTAATCTAATTCAAGTGGGCCTAAATGGTCATATTTTATTCCTAAGGTTGTTTTTGGTCGAATTACACTTGTCCAATTGAATTAGGACATGTGTTAGGGTAATAATAATATCATTTTTACCTTTAATTACTCAATTTACTTTTAACCGTGGTAAAAAAAAGTAAACAGTTACTATTCACCAAAAAATTATTTTCATCTCATTGAACGACATTTTACTTACTGACATCAACCGTGTCTCTCGGATTTTCGAAATTCCACTCACAGAAGCGGTAAAATTAAGTTTTATGAAAAATTCAGTTTTTTTAACTACCACTTAGTGGTTTCACTATTCATCAAAAATTGAAAGTTTTCAGAAAATTACCAAAACTTCACCCTAGGATAATTTCGATATTCCGAATCCAAAAATGAAGTCCATTTTGAAAAATAAAATTTATAAAATTTCAAAAAGTGCTTATTACTATTCATAACGGCTAGTTTTAATAATATTTTATTAGCATATCATTGTTTAGTGAAACTCGGTATTGCGTACGACGCAAGCTATCAAGGAAAGTTTCGATTTCGTGTAAAGCAAGCCAAGAAAGTGTTGTGTGTAGAAAAATATTCCTTTGATGATTTATTTAACATAAAAGTCTCGGGTGTTACATTCTACCCCCCTTAAAATGAATTTCACCCTCGAAATTTGTCACTTTGTAACAAACAGATGAGGATACATCTCCCTCATCATATCCTCAAGCTCCCATTTAGCTTCTTCTAATTGGTGGTTCCTCCATAAAACATTCACCAATCGAGTGGTGTAACACCCCAAGCTTCCACGGTACGTTTTCCTTCGAATAATGCAATAGCGTGTGTTGTACGCAACCTCGAGCTCTAACACACACCACAACTAATTAAACTAGCCGTTGTGAATAATAATACCTACTTTTTGAAATTTTATAAATTTTATTTATCAAAATGGACATCATTTTTGGATTTGGAATATCGAAATTAGCCTATGTTGAATTTTTGGTATTTTTCTGAGAACATCTAATTTTTTATGAATAGTGAAAAATACTTAAAAACAACTTTTTTAATAAAAATAATTCATAGTGATAATTTATACTATTTAGTGGTCTTAAAGTATAATTAGAATATATTTTTACCATTTTATCCAATGGTAGTCATTATAATTAATTTAACATTGAAATTGGACATAAACAATTGCCAATCTTTTGATATAAATTGTTTCTTAAAAACACGCCATTTGTTGTAACAACGGGAATTAATTATAAAATTAATTAATGCAACTTATATGTTTGGACTTTTGTAAAATAGACATCATTTTTGAATTCGGAATATCAATTATAGCTTAGGGTGAAATTTTGGCCTTATTCTGAAAAACTTCAATTTTTGGATGAATAGTGAAACCACTAAGTGGTTGTTAAAAACTGATTTTTCGTTAAAATGAAATATTACCACTTCTGTGATTTGATTTTCAAAAATCCAACATACATGGTTGTAATTAAGAAGTAAAATGTGGTTCAATGAGATTAAAATAATTTTTTGGTGAATAGTAACTTTTAAGTTCTTAATCGCGATTAGAGGTAATTAGTGTAGTTTAAGGTAAAAATAATGTTTTAATAATATGAGATGAGCTTGACACTTGTCCTACTCCTATTGGACGAGTCATGGCCGATCGAGACAACCCATGGGTCAACTTGGGGACCCCATGGAGCCACTTTGGTTGGAAAATGACATTAATATATATTTATTTAATGTTAAAATTAAATTGAGACAAACATGAGTTGTTTTACTAAAACAGTTTTTAAGTGGGGTTACACAAGTCCAAATTTTCACTATAAATATTCATTAGAAATCTAAAAAATTTTCCTACATCATAGTATTTTTTTTATAATTTTTAGACATTAAATAAATTAAATTATTTATGACATCATTATGATGGAGTGATGACCTCATTATTTAACGATTTTAATAAAATGAAAAGATAATGTAAACTTCAAGGCTTACACTTGTCCAAAAACTATTGGATGGGTAGATTTAGAACCCTTATCACCTTATCCACGAATTATATAAGCGTGGGACCTTTAGAATACGAAAAGCATTGTATAATAATGTAACATTTCAATCTTTCCAAAAGAGCCCCTCCTCTCCTCTTATAAAAGGCCCCCACCTCCACCACCTTATTCACACTTTCAAGCCTTTTGGTTCGTCCAAACTCTGCCAAAATACTCTCCCAACTTCTCTCCCTTCATCCTAGAAGCTTTACCTTAGTCAGAAAGCCATCCTAAGGAGTCCTTTTGATCAAATCAAAAGGAAGAGCCCGAAGAAGAGGTAACATTTTCATCACCCTCTTTCAAGTTTCTTTCTTCTTCCACTCCCTCTTTGTTTATTATTTCAATTCTAAAATTATAACTACAGTATATTCTATATACTGTGATGTTATTATAAATATGGAACAACCATATTCAGTATTCTACCCATCATTTGAATGACATGTCACCATACGTGCGTACGTACGGCTTACCGTCTCCATGTCGTGGTGTAATTGTTATTCAATATATTATTATTTATATGGGTATAATAATGATATGTAATTCATGTAAATAATAAATATAACATATAATTATTATGTATATATGATATAATATCCAATTATATATTATTTTAATATAAAATTAATGATATTGTCGCTCGTGCGTACGTACGGACTACAGTCTCCACTAACGCGATGAGATTCATTCTCCGTCGTATCCATTCAAGTATAATTATCATTAGATGATCTAAAAATAATTTTTAAGGACATGATATCATTCTGGATATGAATAAGATACAACCTATCCATGAAAACACGACTTACGAAAACGAGTAAGTTAACACCCGAAACAACGATAAATCTAAGATATTGTTAACAAAGCAATGTTAAAAGATCATATATGATATCATATGAATGTATATGATTCTTGTATAATTTAATAACAATTATTTCACCATTATACAGGAGGTTAACCTACCCCAACCAAGGAAAAGTACAAGGTAAGGGTTTACTTCACAGCCTCTTCATTATCCAAGGTTGTTTATACATAATTATCTACTGGGGCCTCGTTATCATCCACATCCATGTTTCTTAAAAATGTCTTTCAAAACATTTTTACTATTTAATGGAAAATGGGTTAAAGTCATTTATACCCTTATACGTTTTTGAAAGGAATCTTACCGTCGTTTTCCAAACAATGTACTTTTTGACCTTTTTAACAAATTTAAGGTAAGAATGTTTTTTTAAATTATACGGAGGGTGCGGCTATTTTATGCCATTATAACTTCGTCGAAGCTTCCCTAACAAGCTTATAAGAATATTTTAAAAGTAAATGTATTATTTTATAATTATGAGACTTTTAAATGATTTCAAAAAGGAGATATATTTCTCTCAAATAGCTTTGATTTCATCTATTTCAACATCCTTTGATGGGTTTTAAGTTTAATTGAAATTGATTTATAATACAAAACTTCCATTGAACATTTTGTGAAATATTTGACTGTGGATGTGTTATTTTTATACCATCCATAGTTTATGGAGAAATTGTTGACATTTCGTATGCTAGTTTTAATACGAATATTTATGTTATGTTTAAACCTATTCATATGAGGAATGTATTGTACTTAATATGTGACGGGTGGAGCCCTCTATAGCTCCTCGATGCATTAGTAGGTCTCATGAGACAACTAGACGTGGAATTGGCCGAGGCCCTTTCCCAATTTGGTTTATAGTTTTGGCCGAGGCCTTAATCATTTTAGATGTCTTGGCCGAGGCCTTGACAAAATGTTTCAGAATGTCTGGCATTATACATTCCCTCATTATGAAAGTGGTTATTGATATTTCATGTGATTATTCGTCTAGTAGAATATCCATGTGAGTAAGTAATGGAATTATTTTATTTTACTTTTTCCATATTATGCTGAAGTTCAAGTTCAATAAGGCTTTTGTTTTAGTTATAAATTGCCTTAAATGCTTATGCTTTCTTATGAAAGTTTCCGCTATATTGTTATCCTTACGGAGCATTTGAGCTCACCCCTTTCAATGTTTTATTTTTCCCAGGATGTGAAGAGGTGTATTATGACTGACTTGCAAGAACAGTCAGTGAGGATATGTGTGTGGACTAGGGAGACCATGTTATTGTAGTTTTTATTTTTATGATGGAATGAAAGACTTATGAATGTATCTAGTGTTACCAAGGCTACTAAACTAATCCGTCTTTCGAGACTTGATCTTTTGTGATCACGCCAATGTTACAAAGTAATGCACCGACTCTAGGTAGCTAGGGTCGGGGCGTTACAGTTGGTATCAAAGGCAGTTTAGTACTATCCTTGGAGGCTAGATTTAGATAAACTCTGATTAGAGCACATAGCCCGAAGATAGACTTTGAGGATTAGTATAGAAATACTTCCTAGAATTTTGGTATTATAGAGATTTTGTGAGTTTTCCGAGCAATACATCCCTGTCTAGATACGAGAAGGTAGAGGCGGCTCTGGCACATATGTACCTAGGGGTAAAACCCAAAAACACCACTTTGAGCTAGACTCGAACGGGAACTGGTGCACGACAACGGGCCTTGCTGCACTCTTGGTTACGACACTCCCGGGGGATATGCTTAGGATAATTATCGTTTTCTTTACAAACCACTATGAAGGGTTATGAGTATATACTTCATCAAAGGAAACATTTCTTTTTATGATTATGGATTATATCCATAAATAGTTCAATTTATGTAAAGTGTTTTACAAATATAGAATTATGTATTTTATTTCATAAACTAATCTAGTTTATGCCATTGTTTAGAAATGGCACCTAGTGGAAGGAATGGAAACCGTATCAATGCACGCACTCTGTGTAGGGATTGCCCTCCTGCTCAAGATAATTATGTTGGAGCTAGTGATACAACTGGTGCTGATCAGCTTCTCACCGTACTGGGACAACTCACGCAGGTTATGAATAATAACCTTACTCGTATGGAGCACCCTGATCCGCAACGTGGAGGATCAATGTTAGACCGTTTCATGAGGCAACAACCACCAACCTTCAAAGGGAGTACAAATCCTATAGTAGCTGAGCAATGGATAAATTCCTTAGAGAAAATATTCCATGCCTTGGGGAGTAGTGAAAGGGAGAAAGTTGTCATGGCAGTTTACCACCTCACTGGAGATGCCGATCAATGGTGGTCACTAATTCGAAACACAAAGGAAGGTGATGAATTAACAAACATGGAATGGCAGGAGTTCAAAGAGCTGTTCTTAGAAAAATACTTTCCTCGGGAACATCGAGCGGATATGGAAAGGCAATTTCTGAGTCTGAGGCAGAAGGAGGATGAGAATGTCGCAAAGTATGAGGCTAACTTTACAAGGTTAGCGAGGTATGCTACAGATTACATACGTAACCCAAGAAGTAAGACTGATCGTTTCTTTGATGTGTTAAAACCATTTCTCCGTCGAGCTTTAGTATCACAAACCTTCTCTTCATACGAAGGTATTGTCTCGTGTGCTATCAAGACGGAAAATGAATTCTCTAAGTCATATGACTTTAAATCAAAGCAAGATAAGAAGAGATCCGCTGAAAACTCTGGGAAAGGAAATAAGGAAATAAGGAAGAAGGGTAGAAATGAATTTCCACCCTGTGATAATTGTGGTAGGAATCACCCTGGTGCCTGTCTAAAAGGAAAAGGAGTATGTTACAAGTGTGGTGAAAAAGGCCACCAAGCTCATGAATGCAAGGGAAAGAAAGCGGCTGTCAACGTGGAATGTTATAATTGTAGAGAGAAGGGACATTATGAAAATGAGTGTCCTAAGAGTCAGGGGAACTTACCTCAGAAGAGGCCAAGGGATCAAGGCCAGACTTATGCTATCACTACTGCTGAGGTGGAAGCTCCGAAAGACGTGGTGGCAGGTAATTTAATGGTTTCCTCAAGTTTAGCAAATGCATTATTTGATTCTGGATCATCACATTGTTTCATATCTTCCCAGTTTTCTAAGAAAATTAGATATTTCCAATTTGATTTAACAAGGGAGTTGTCGGTCAAAACCCCTAAGGGAAGTATTGTTGCAACAAAGTTTTGTCGATTAGTTCCCATTGGAGCACCTAAATGTTCTTTACCTACTGATCTCATCGTCATACCCATGATTGAATTTGATATAATCCTCGGTATGGATTGGCTTTCGGACCATGATGCAAAAATTTATTGTAAGAAGAAATAGGTTATGATTCTTGATGATGATGATAAAGAACACCTTATCTCTAGAGCAGAATCGCCGCCACATAATTCTTATATAGATGCACCCCTAATAGCTCAACTAAATTCAATTATTGGGGAGGAAGAGAAGGAAACTACTGAGGGTGAGGAAAGGAATATTCAAATAGAGGATGAACCTATTGTGAGAGAATATGTTGATGTGTTTCCGGAAGATTTACCTGGACATCCTCCAGAACGAGAAGTTGAGTTTTCCATTGATTTAATTCCTGGATCAAGGCCCATATCGAAGACCCCTTATAGAATGGCCACTGTGGAATTAGTTGAACTAAAGAAACAACTAGAGAAATTGAGTAATAAGGGATTTATTCGCCCTAGTTTTTCTCCTTGGGGAGCCCCTGTTCTTTTTGTTAAGAAGAAAAATGGATCTATGAGGTTGTGTATTGACTATAGGGAGATCAATGCTATAACAATAAAGAACAAGTATCCCCTACCTCGTATTGATGATTTGTTTGACCAACTGCATGGAGCTCAATACTTTTCAAAGATTGACCTTCGGTCTGGATACCATCAGTTGTGTGTGAAGAAGGAAGACGTTCTAAAGACAGCATTTCGAACAAGGTACGGGCATTATGAGTTTACAGTAATGCCTTTTGCATTGACTAATGAACCCTCTGTTTTCATGGATCTAATGAATAGAGTTTTCAAGGAATATCTTGATGACTTTGTAGTGGTATTTATTGATGATATCTTGGTATACTCCAAAAGCCATGAAGATAATGAAAATCACTTATGCATTATCTTGAAGACTCTTAGAAGACATGAATTATATGGGAAATTTAGGAAGTGTGAATTCTGGATTCATGAGATTTCTTTTCTTGGCCATATTGTCTCTAAGGATGGAATTTCCGTTGATCCTTCTAAAACCAAGGCAATTCAAGAATGGCCAGCACCGACAAGTATAACTGAGGTACACAGTTTTATTGGTTTAGCAGGTTATTATCGACGTTTCGTCCAGAATTTTGCTAGATTGGCTAACCCATTGACAAAGCTCACACGTAAAGGGATTAAATTTGTCTGGACAAAAGAGAGTGAAGAATGTTTTGAAGAACTAAAGAGAAGATTAGTCAATGCCCCTGTATTGACTCTACCATCGGGGAATGATGGGTTTGTTATTTATAGTGATGCATCGAAAAAAACGACTTGGTTGTGTCCTTATGCAGAATGATAAGGTCATTGCCTATGCATCACGACAGCTAAAAATTCAGGAGTAAAACTATCCTACTCATGATCTTGAGTTAGCAGCTGTGATCATTGATTTAAAGATATGGATACATTACCTCTATGGTGAAAAATGTGAGATTTATACTGATCACAAGAGTTTGTAGTATATTTTCACACAAAAAGAACTCAACATGAGGCAAAGGTGATGGCTTGAACTACTCAAGGATTATGATTGCACGATACATTACCATCCGGGGAAGGCAAACAAGGTGGCAGATGCTTTGAGTAGAAAAGACCATGGAGTTTTGAATGTGATGAGAATTGAAAGGGATCCAATTTTCTTGGATCTAGTGAAGATGGACATGGGAATAACTAGGGAAGGTGAAACATCAATGCTTTTTTAAATGGTTGCCAAACCATCATTACTATAAAGGATTAAGAGTTCTCAGACCAATGATGAAGAATTTCAGAAGAAGATTAAAGATGTGAATGATGGAATATTGAGGGACTTTGTGTATAAGGATGGAATTTTGAAATTCGGGAAGAGACTTTGTGTTCCCGATATACCTGATCTAAAAAGGGAATTGCTGGATGATGCTCATAGTTCCAACTTCTCTATACACCCTGGGAGCACCAAAATGTAAAGAGATTTGAAGGAACATTTTTGGTGGGACAATATGAAGAGGGAGATTGCTGATTTTGTGTCGAGGTGTATGGTTTGTCAACAAGTGAAAGCTGGAAGGCAACATCCTGGTGGAGTATTGCAACCTCTTCCCATACCTGAGTGGAAATGGGATAATATTATGATAGACTTTGTCATGGGACTACCAAAGACTCCTAGAAGGAATGATGCAATATGGGTCATTGTTGATCGACTTACTAAGTCAGTATATTTTCTGGCTATACGGGAGGATCTACCACTTGAACGTCTAGCAAGACTATATATTAATGAAGTTGTAAGACTTCATGGAGTACCCCTATCTATTGTTTCTGATCGTGATCCTCGTTTTACTTCAAGATTCTGGAAAAGTCTTCAAAAGGCCTTGGATACTGAACTTCGTTTGAGCACTGCCTATCACCCTCAAACAGATGGATAATCAGAACGGACTATTCAAACCTTAGAAGACATGTTGAGATCATGCTCTCTTGACTTTCAGGGTATGTGGGATCAATATTTACCACTGGTAGAATTTTCCTATAACAATAGCTTCCATTCAAGCATTCAGATGGCACCTTATGAAGCGTTATACGGAAAGAGATGTCGTACACCAACCTGTTGGGATGACGTTGGTGAAAGAAAACTTTTGGGACCCGAACTGGTGGAAGAAACAATGGAAAAGGTGAAGGTAATCCAAAACCACATCAAATCAGCTCAAAGTAGGTAGAAGAGCTATGCCGATAACAGAAGAAAGGTTTTGGAATTTCAGGTGGGAGATCATGTTTTCCTAAAGGTATCTCCATGGAAGGGAGTTATACATTTTGGTAAGAAGGGTAAGTTGAGTCCCAGGTACATCAGACCTTTCGAAATTCTAGAGCGTATTGGGGCTGTAGCTTATCGTTTGGCGATGCTGCCAAATCTCTCCAAAGTTCATGATGTTTTCCACATATCGCTATTGAGAAAATACATGCCCGACCCAACACATGTACTTACCTATGAGGAATTAGAACTGGAACCCGATCTATCTTATTGCGAAGAGCCCATCAGAATTCTTGATGTGAGGGGAGCAGGTGCTGAGAAACCGGATGACTCGTCTGGTGAAGGTTTTGTGGAGAAATCATAAAATGGAAGAGGCAACGTGGGAACCTGAGGAACTTATGATAAAGAACCACCCGAGTCTTTTTATGCAGTAATACCCTAGAAATTGCAAGGACACAATTATTTGAAGGAGGGGAGAATGTAACACCCCAAGCTTCCACGGTATGTTTCCCTTCGAATAATGCAATAGCGTGTGTTGTACGCAACCTCGAGCTCTAACACACACCACAACTAATTAAACTAGCCATTGTGAATAATAATACCTACTTTTTGAAATTTTATAAATTTTATTTATCAAAATGGACTTCATTTTTGGATTCGGAATATAGAAATTAGCCTATGTTGAATTTTTGGTATTTTTCTGAGAACTTCTAATTTTTTATGAATAGTGAAAAATACTTAAAAACAACTTTTTTAATAAAAATAATTCATAGTGATAAATTATACTATTTAGTGGTTTTAAAGTATAATTAGAATATATTTTTACCATTTTATCCAATGGTGGTCATTAGAATTAATTTAACATTGAAATTGGACATACACAATTGCCAATCTTTTGATAAAAATTGTTTCTTAAAAACACGCTATTTGTTGTAACAACGGGAATTAATTATAAAATTAATTAATGCAACTTATATTTTTGGAATTTTGTAAAATAGACATCATTTTTGAATTCGGAATATCAGTTATAGCTTAGGGTGAAATATTGGCCTTATTCTGAAAAACTTCAATTTTTGGATGAACAGTGAAACCACTAAGTGGTTGTTAAAAATTGATTTTTCGTTAAAATGAAATATTACCACTTCTATGATTTGATTTTCAAAAATCCTACATACATGGTTTTCATTAAGAAGTAAAATGTGGTTCAATGAGATTAAAATAATTTTTTGGTGAATAGTAACTTTTAAGTTCTTAATCGCGATTAGAGGTAATTAGTGTAGTTTAAGGTAAAAATAATGTTTTAATAATATGATATGAGCTTGACACTTGTCCTACTCCTATTGGATGAGTCATGGCCGACCAATAAAACCCATGGGTCAACTTGGGGACCCCATGGAGCCACTTTGGTTGGAAAATGACTTTAATATATATTTATTTAATGTTAAAATTAAATTGACACAAACATGAGTTGTTTTACTAAAACAGTTTTTAAGTGGGGTTACACAAGTCCAAATTTTCACTATAAATATTCATTAGAAAGATAAAAAGATTTCATACATCATAGTATTTTTTTTATAATTTTTAGACATTAAATAAATTAAATTATTTATGACATCATTATGATGCAGTGATGACCTCATTATTTAACGATTTTAATAAAATGAAAAGATAATGTACAATCCAAGTCTTACACTTGTACAAAGCCTATTGGATGGGTATATTTCGAACCCTTATCACCTTAGACACGAATTATATAAGTTTGGGACCTTTATAATCCGAAAAGCATTGTATTATAATGTAACATTTCAATCTTTCCAAAAGAGCCCCTCCTCTCCTCTTATAAAAGGCCCCCACCTCCACCACCTTATTCACACTTTCAAGCCTTTTGGTTCGGCCAAACTCTGCCCAAATACTCTCCCAACTTCTCTCCCTTAATCCTAGAATCTTTACCTTAGTCATAAATCCATTCTAAAGAGTCCTTTTGATCAAATCAAAAGGAAGAACCCGAAGAAGAGGTAACATTTTCATCACCCTCTTTCAAGTTTCTTTCTTCTTCCACTCCCTCTTTGTTTATTATTTCAATTCTAAAATTAAACCTCCAGTATCTTCTATATACGGTGATGTTATTATAAATATGTAACAACCATATTCAGTATTCTACCCATCATTTGAATGACATGTCACCATACGTGCGTACGTACGGCTTACCGTCTCCACGTCGTGGTGTAATTGTTATTCAATATATTATTATTTAGATGGGTATAATAATGATATGTAATTCATGTAAATAATAAATATAACATGATAATGATTCTGTATATATGATATACTATCCAATTATATATTATTTTAATATCAAAATAATGATATTGTCGCTCGTGCGTACGTACGGACTACCGTCTCCACGAACACGATGAGATTCATTCTCCGTCGTATCCATTCAAGTATAATTATCATTAGATGATCTAAAAATAATGTTTAAGGACATGATATCATTCTGGATATGAATAATATACAACCTATCCATGAAAACACGACTTACGAAAACGAGTAAGTTAACACCCGAAACAACGATAAATCTAAGATATTGTTAACAAAGCAATGTTAAAAGATCATATATGATATCATATGAATGTATATGATTCTTGTATAATTTAATAAAAATTATTTCACCATTATACAGGAGGTTAACCTACCCCAACCAAGGAAAAGTACAAGGTAAGGGTTTACTTCACAACCTCTTCATTATCCAAGGTTGTTTATACATAATTATCTACTGGGGCCTCGTTATCATCCACATCCATGTTTCTTAAAAATGTCTTTCAAAACATTTTTACTATTAAATGGAAAATGGGTTAAGTCGTTTATACCCTTATACGTTTTTGAAAGGAATCTTACCATTGTTTCCCAAACAATGTACTTTTTGACCTTTTTGACAAATTTAAGGTAAGAATGTTTTTTTAAATTATACGGCGGGTGCGGCTATTTTCTGCCATTATAACTTCATCGAAGCTTCCCTAACAAGCTTATAAGAATATCTTCAAAGTAAATGTATTATTTTATAATTATGGGACTTTTAAATGATTTCAAAAAGGAGAGATATTTCTCTCAAATATCTTTGATTTCATCTATTTCAACATCCTTTTATGGGTTTTAAGTTTAATTGAAATTGATTTATGATACAAGACTTCCATTGAACATTTTGTGAAATATTTGAATGTGGATGTGTTATTTTTATACCATCCATAGTTTATGGAGAAATTGTTGACATTTCGTATGCTAGTTTTAATACGAATATTTATGTTATGTTTAAACCTATTCATATGAGGAATGTATTGGACTTAATATGTGACGGCTGGAGCCCGCTATAGCTCCTCGATGCATCGGTAGGTATCATGAGACAACTAGACGTGGAATTGTCCGAGGACCTTTACCAATTTGGTTTATGGTTTTGGCCGAGGCCTTAATCATTTTAGATGTCTTGGCCGAGGCCTTGAAAAAATGTTTCAGAATGTCTGGCATTATACATTCCCTCATTATGAAAGTGGTTATTGATATTTCATGTGATTATTCGTCTAGTAGAATATCCATGTGAGTAAGTAATGGCATTATTTTATTTTACTTTTTCCATATTATGCTGAAGTTCAAGTTCAATAAGGCTTTTGTTTTAGTTATACATTGCCTTAAATGCTTATGTTTTCTTATGAAAGTTTCCGCTATATTGTTATCCTTACGGAGTATTTGAGAGCACACCTTTCAATATTTTATTTTTCCCAGGATGTGAAGAGGTGTATTATGACTGACTTGCAAGAATAGTCAGTGAGGATATGTGTGTGGACTAGGGATACCATGTTATTGTAGTTTTTATTTTTATGATGTAATGAAAGACTTATGAATGTATCTAGTGTTTCCAAGGCTACTAAACTATTCGGTCTTTCGAGACTTGATCTTTTGTGATCATGCCAATGTTACGAAGTAATGCACCGACTCTGGGTAGCTGGGGTCGGGGCGTTACAAGTGGTCTTGCTTCGTATGACTTTTTCGCTACGATCCAGAATCTCAATCGGCTGTTCTTCATAAGAAAGATCTTGCTCCAATGGTACAACTTCTGAGCTAAGTACATGTGAAGGATCAGGTATGTACTTTCTCAGGAGAGATACATGGAACACATCGTGAACTTGAGAGAGATTCGGTGGAAGCGCCAATCGGTAAGCTACCTTCCCAACACGATCCAGTATTTGAAAGGACCTATATATCTAGGGATCAACTTCCCCTTATTTCCAAATCTCATGACCCTATTCCAGGGAGATATTCGTAAGAACACTTTATCACCCACTTCAAACTCTAGGTCATTTATTCGGTTGTCGGAATAACTTTTCTGTCGACTCTGAGTTTCTCTTATGTGTTGTTGAATAGATCTGACCTTTTCTTCCATTTCATCAATGAGATCGGGTCCTAATAGCTTTCTTTCCCCAACTTCATCCCAGCAAGTTGGAGTCCTGCATTTCTTTCCATAGATAGATTCATAAGGAGCCATCTGAATACTAGAGTGAAAGCTATTATTATAAGAAAATTACACCAAAGGTAGGTGTTGATCCCAACCACCTTTGAAATCCATAGAGCAAGCTCTCAAAATATCTTCTAGAGTTTGAATTGTTCCCTCAGACTGACCGTCTGTCTGAGGATGATAAGCAGTGCTGAAACTCAACTCTGTATCCAGAGTATGCTGAAGACTTCACCAAAACTTCGAGGTAAATCTCGGATCCCGATCAGATATAATAGAAAGTGGTACTCCATTCAATCTTACCACTTCCTTTACATATATCCTGGCAAGATAATCCAGAGAGAAATCCTCTCTAATAGAAATGAAGTGTGCAGACTTTGTAAGACGATCAACTATGACCCAGATAGCATTATTGCCTTTGGATGTTTTAGGAAGTCCTGTGAAAAAGTCCATAGTGTTGTTTTCCCATTTCCATTCGGGTATGGGTAATGGTTGTAACTTCCCCTTAGACTTCTGTCTCTCATCTTTAACTTGTTGAAAAACCAAGCATCGAGAGACATATTCAACAACATCTCTTTTCATTCCATCCCACCAGAAGTAATCATTCAGGTCCCTATACATCTTTGTGCTTCTAGGATGAATAGAGAATGAAGAACTATGAGCCTCATCCAGCAGATCCTTATTCAATTCAGGGATGGGAGGAACAAAAACCCGATTCCTGAACTTTATTATCCCATTACAATCAAAGTTGAATTCAGGAACATTTCTCACCTTCTTTTGTAACTCGATATCTTCTTTCTGTGCCTCTTTAATATTCACATGTATAGATGGTTGAACATTTATTTGAGAAAGATATGATTTTCCCCTTCCATTATAATTCCAAGATCCATCCTTTGTAAATCCATAAATATTGGATCTTTTGTGATCCTCATCATGGATAAACTGGCATGGTCTTGTCGACTTAATGCATCTTCCACCTTGTTTGCTTTCCCAGGGTGGTAATGGATTGAGCAGTCATAATCCTTAATCATCTCCAACCATCTTCTTTGACGCATATTCAGCTCCTTTTGTGTGAAAATATACTTTAAACTTTTATGATCAGTATAAATGTCACACCTTTCTCCATAAAGATAATGCCCCCAAATCTTTAATGCAATGATTACCGCAGCTAACTCCAAATCATGTGTTGGGTAATTTTTCTCATGGATTTTCAACTTTCGTGAGGCATAAGCTATCACCATATCATTTTGCATAAGAACACACCCCAATCCTTTCTTGGATGCATCACAATAGATCACAAACCTTTATCCACTACAAGGCAGTGTGAGCATAGGTGCATTGGATAACCTTCTTTTCAACTCCTTGAAATTCTCTTCACATTCTTCCGTCCAAACAAACTTAACTCCTTTCCGAGTAAACCTGGTGAGTGGATTAGATAATCGTGAAAAATATTTCACCAAACGTTGATAATATCCAGCCAAACCAAGAAAAATTTGGATCTCAGTTACTGTTGTTGGTCTCGACCATCTTTCGATAACCTCTGTTTTTTCTGGATCCACAGATATCCCCTCTTTTGAGATTATATGACCGAAAAATGAATCTTTTTGAAGCCAAAATTCACACTTGGTAAATTTTGCATAAAACTTCTCCTTTCTCACGGTCTTCAATATAATTCTCAAGTGATCTTCATGTTCTTCCTTCCTCTTTGAATAGACAAGAATATCGTCTATAAAGACTACCACAAATTGATCAAGATAGTCTCTAAAGACTCTATTCATCAGATCCATGAAGATAGAAGGGGCATTAGTAAGACCAAATGGCATCACTATAAATTCATAGTGTCCATACCTTGTACGGAAATCCGTCTTTGGTATATCCTCCCTTTTGACCCTTAATTGATGATACCCTGAATGAAGATCAATATTGGAAAAGTATTGAGCTCTGAGTAGTTGGTCAAATAGGTCATCAATGCGCGGGAGAGGATATTTGTTCTTGATAGTGATCTTTTTAGGTTCTCGATAATCAATGCAGAGTCTCATTGATCCATATTTCTTCTTAACAAATAGAACAGGTGCTCCCCAAGGTGACGCACTAGGGTGTATGAATCCCTTATCAAGATTCTCTTGGAGTTTCTTCTTCAATTCCTGCAACTCAATTGGGGCCATTCAGTAAGGTGTCTTTGAAATAGGCAAAGCACCCGGTACGAGTTCTATTGAAAACTCAACTTCCCGATTTGGTGGAAGACCCGGTAATTCCTCCGGAAAGAATCCTCAAACTCCCGTACAATGGGCATATTTTTAATCGTGAGTTTCTCACCAACCATTTGAGATAAATAACCTTCATTTAGTGGAATCAAGACCCATAAGGTAGAATGAATTTCCACTGGAAGGTTATGTTCATCCTTGCATTGATAGACGATCATAGATTGAGCTGGAATATGAAATGTGACTTCCCTTCTTTGGAAATTGATATGAGATCCATATAAAGAAAGCCAATCCATGCCAAGAATCACATCAAATTCCACTATAGGAAGGATCACAAGATTTGCAAGAATCACTTTCCCACAAACTTCGATCAGAGAAGAATTATAAACTTTTGATGCGACTGTTGTGCCATTAGGTGTTGTCACAGCTAACTCAACATCTAATTTTTGAGGTAATACGGTGATACCCTTAGAAAATTCTTCAGAAATAAAAGATTGGGTGGATCCATAATCAAATAAAACATTTGCTACTTTAGAGTGGATGGTAAGTGTACCTTTCCCCACATCGTTATCGTACTCCACATCGCTGATAGAAATTTCATGTGACATTCCTTTGTCTTTAGCCTTAAGAGTTTGTTGACATTGACCATCATCATCAACCCTTTGATTAGGGAATTTATTGGCATAATGTCCCATCTCCTTGCACTTGAAACATTGAAGTGTAGTAGGTTCGTTCTTTGTATCCCTTCCTTTGTTTGCATCATTAGACATCTTCTTCCAATCATCGCGACATTCAAATGCCCGATGAACTTCCTTCCACATTTGAAACATTTACTTATCCCTTTAAGACAACTCCCTCCATGTTTCTTTCCACACTTTGAGCATAAGGGAAAGCTCATATTCTTTTCAGTGTGCTCTTTATATTTTCCTTTGAATTTCATTTTCCTCTTCTTATCAAACCCATATGACTGATGGGTTACTCCAATATCCATCTCAACATTGAGAGCACATCGAACGATTTCCTCGTATCTATTGAAGTCCCTTATGGATAAGGCCCTTCAAAGACTTGGTTTTAAGCCACTAAAGAATCGATCGATCTTACTCTCAGGTTGGATAATAATACCAGAAGCGTACCTTGCAAGTCTTGTAAAATTTTCTTCATAGGTACCAATAGATTCATCATCCTTTTGCTTCAGTTCAATAAACTCTTTCTCCATCTTTGTTTGGAGAATACGAGGGAAGTACTTATTGAAAAATAAGTTCTTGAACTCGTCTCATTCCATGGACTCAGTTTCATCCCTTTGCCTCGTATTCTTAATAAGATTCCACCATTGATCAGCATCACCTTCCAAAAGATACACTACTAAGATGAATTTATCATGCTCAGAACATTGAATAACTGAAAATATCTTTTCAGTAGTACTAATCCATTGTTCAGCAACTAATGGATTAGTAGACCAGCTGAAAGAAGGTGGACGCTGTCTCATGAAGGATTCAACAGAATGTTGCTCCTTCCTTTGCTCGTTTGGAAGTCCTGCATGATTCATAGCTTGAGAAAGTTGTGTGAGCATGGATACAAGATTTTTCATTCCAGCTCCCATAACGTTTGGTTGCTCAGGGGGACAATCATTACATTGCCCGTCACATTTTTCATTAACACGATTCCTTCGGGTTCCAGCCATTGACTAAAACCAAGAAGAATAGTGTGAGCAACACTAATTATAATAGGAAAAACACATAATCAAGAATAAGATTTCACACTTAAGGTCTTATCCTTGGTTATTCATGGCCATTTCTAAAATACTAAGATTGTGTTCTTTGCTTAGACTTATCCTTAGGGTTCTTACTAAGGCTTTCACATCCTAGTTTCCAAAGGTTGACTATTCCTTTCCTCTGATACCAACTATAACGACCCATACTTTACATACATTGTTATTACTTCAGAATTGAAGCACACTTATTACAATATATAACAAAACTAAGAAAGGACCGTATAGGTATAGTGTCTTTAGAAACTGGGAAACATAAACAACTGGTTCATAAAGCATCTACTTTTCCTTCCATTTATTTCATCATATCTAGAGTCCCTTTTTGGCATATTCTACTTAATAACCTTCTTACTGACCTGGGAAAATAAAACATACAAAAAGGTGAGCTCAAATGCTCAATAAGGGTAAAAAAAATAAATATCAATCACATCATATACATAAGAAAATAACTTTTGGAAATCTTAACCTGCAAAAGAGATCATAATTTCATAAGATGGGATAAATCATAGCAGTGAAATGTAATCCCAATAATCATAACATAAAACATGAAACTTTGTGGCATACACACATAATCTTAGAGAATCATTTCTTATTAGTCAATACTCATTGAAAAGACTATCTTAGTGGACAAAGTCCATTTCTGAACCGAGTTCACTCCTCGTTTCAGTCCTGTTTCACTGAACCGGTATAACCTACCGTTCCAGCCATGTCTATCTCATGAGATATAAAATCTTTACCCAATGCATTGGAGGGAGATATAGGTACCACCCATCTCATAATGATACCATTCTTATGTGTGCCACAAAATCATAAACCATACATCATAGCATAACCCATGTAATAAAAATGCGAATGTTAAACATCATGGATTCATAAAACAATTCATATAAGACAAAGGAATTCATAAAAATATTTCCATCAAAAAATAATCAAATCAATATAATAATAGGGATAGAAACAGAACCCTATATTATCTTAGATGGAAAATAATTTTGATAAAACACTTGAACTCCATTCTTGAGGAAAATATCCTTTCTACTTCAAAAACATTTTCCTTTCTTAACATGTCTTACGATTTTAAACTAAAAGAAGTTTATTAAAAATAAACTTGAAAACTTGTAAAGGAATATTCTTGGAAATAATGTTTTAAAAATCAATTCATGCCGTATAAGTTAAAAAACATGCTTCTCGTACTTTTGTCGGAAAAGTCAAAAAGTACCTCGTACGAAAACGACAAAAGATTCCTTTTATATCTTTTACTAAAAACTCACCGAAGGGTAAAATTGGAATTAAAAATTTTTAGGTGGATGGAAAAAATATTACATATTGAGGAAACATGGATGTGGATGATAAAAGACACCCCAGTAAATACCATAGTATAAACAAGATCAGATAAAAATGAGATTTGCAAAATTTATCCCTTACCTTAGGTCCGTTTTTCTTCGTAAGTGTCTGAGCCTACTGTATAATGATTTAAATAATGTTATTGACTTATTCCAGAATCATAATTATTTTTATGATATCATATATGGTCATATTCTTAGCTTCTTAGTAGTAATATTTCATTGCTACTTTTTATTCGGGTGTTTATAACTTTTTGTTCTTATGCGTGTTTTGTTGAATAAATTCTTATTATTCTCTTTAGCTTATAAATAACTCATTTCCAGAATGGTATTAGTGTAATATATATCATATTAATTCATTCTATTCATTTATATAATCATTATGAAATTAAGATCATGTAGAACGAGTCGCATCACATCGTGGAGACGGTATTCCGTACGTACGCACGAGTGATGATATTGTTCCTATGATCGTGGAATTGTATTGGAGTGTATGTATACTATTTCAGAATCAGTATCACTTTATAATAGTCATATATATTCATTATTTACACCATTATACCCATCCAAGTAAGGTGGTGGTGGAAAATAGATTACACCACGACGTGGAGAGGGTATTCCGTACGTACACACACGTGGTGATTTCTTTTTCCGTAGGATGGATAGATGGTGAAATAGGGTTGTTTCATACTTATAATAACATATCAGTATATGAGTGATACTAATGTTATTACTTCATAATGAAACAACTAAATAAGAAGAAGTGGAAGAAGAAATAAAGATGAAAGAATCGGTAACAGACATTACCTCTTCTTTGAAGTGCTTCTTTGAGACCTTCTTTTAGGGTACTAAAATTGGTATTTAAAGAATACCAGGACCTCTAGGATGTCTCTAGGTAAGTGGAGAGGAGGAATTGGTAGGGGTTGGACGAGCTTGAAGGCTCAATGTGGTGTCAGCAAGAGGGGGAGGAGGTGCCCTTTTATAAGGGAGGAGAGGGGCACCTTTGGAATAACTAAAATAATATTATTTTATTCTAAAGTCAAATTCGGTTTTAAATAGCTCAAAATTGATATATTTCGATAATAAGGTGGGTATGGGTTGAAATAATCTCATACAATAGAATTTTGACAAGTTTAGGTTCCTATTTTAACCTTATCATTTAGATTTAACATTAAGTTAAATAATTTTACTTTTACTGTGTCTTCTTGTGTTCTTATACTATAAGGTTAATAAACTTACTATAAGCAGCCAAACAAACACCAGGTTGTTTATTATTAATATATATAACCTTATCTAAGTCATTTTTCCGAAACTTAGATTTTTAGGAATAAAATAACAATTACTAATATAATATTTGTTTTAAAAACTATTTTATGTCAATTTTGACACTATTTAGTAATTAATTTTTGTGAAAATCATAATAGAATGATTAGTTAGAAAAAAGTTAATTAAATCAATACTAACATGTCATATTAATCTAGAAAATTATTTTAATTCATAAAAAGTCTCAAATTACATTTATTTTGGTGTTTATAACATCAATTATGTCAATATTTCATTAATAAGATAATTACTGCATCATCATTGTGTCATAAATAAATTAAATTATTTAATGTCTAAAAATTAAAAATAAAATATCATTATGTATTAAATATTTTTATCTTTATAATTAATATTTATAGTTGAATTTATCTTATGTATAACCCTATATTAAAAATTATATATTTATTAAACTTTGATTTTAACTATTTTAACCCTTCTTTAAATAAATTAATAATAAATGTCCTAATCTAATCCAAGTGGGCCTAAATGGTCATATTTTATTCCTAAGGTTGTTTTTGGTCTAATTACACTTGTCCAATAGAATTAGGACATGTGTTAGGGTAATAATAATATAATTTTTACCCTTAATTACCCTATTTACTTTTAACCGTGGTAAAAAAAAAGTAAAAAGTAACTATTCAACAAACAATTATTTTAATCTCATTGAACCACATTTTACTTACTGACATCAACCGTGTCTCACGGATTTTCAAAATTCCACTCACAGAAGCGGTAAAATTATGTTTTATGAAAAATTCAGTTTTTTTAACTACCACTTATTGGTTTCACTATTCATTAAAAATTGAAATTTTCAGAAAATTACCAAAATTTCACACTAGGATAATTTCGACATTCCGAATCCAAAAATGAATTCCATTTTGAAAAATAAAATTTATAAAATTTCAAAAAGTGGTTATTACTATTCATAGCGGCTAGTTTTAATAATATTTTATTAGCATATCATTGTTTAGTGAAACTTGGTATTGCGTACGACACAAGCTATCAAGGAAGGTTGCAATTTCGTGTAAAGCAAGCCAAGCAAGTGTTGTGGGTATAAAAATATTCCTTTGATGATTTATATAACATAAAAGTCTTGGGTGTTACACCTTCCTGCGTTAGAATGCTGAGGGAGATCATCAAAGACCTGATCTCATGCCTCAATCCTTGCTCGAAGGTCCGGGCCCGAAAGAATGGGTCCCGTACCATGTCCTTGGAGTAGTGCAAGAGATCAATAAATCTCACCGAGTATTGAGCTACTTTCATGCTGCCCTGTTGCAGCTGTAGCAACTCCTGAATGTGCACCACATAGAGGGTGTCTGGAACGGACTCTGAGAGAAAGAGGCCCTCGAAGTCCGACCAAAGGAGAGATGCCTCATCATGCACCTTGAGCATCAGGATCCACCATCTACCTGCTGCTGCATGAAGGAGACTCGCTGCAAGGATCACCAGGAGGTCAGCTGGTGTCTTCACTAATCTGAAAACTCATACAACAGTCTCTTGCCAATCCTCGGCTGCCTAAGGGTCCATCTCCCCGTGGAACCTAGGCGGTCTATGATGCTGAAACTCATGCAGTGCACTAAGGCGACGTGTACTCTCAGTGGCTGGGGATGGTGGCATCAGTGGCTCGATGGGTAGAGGTACCGTCGGTGCCTCCGCTGTAATAGGGCCCTGCACCGAGGCCTCGTCGCTCTTTGGGCTGTCCTCTCGCACCATGTTCGGAACCCTAGCTGGCTATCGTCGTGGGGCCATCCTGAAGAGAGATAGGTGCACCACGGTCAATACAATATAACTGGTGAGATGACACAATGTAATCACAAAGAAAACTTTTGAAACACACATGCAATCAATTTTTTCATGCACCGAGTCGGAAATCAGAAGTCAGGGTCCTTGTGTATGGATACGTCGGCCGCTGCACCAACACTGGACTCCCTGGACTGATAACCACACTCAATACACTTAACACTATTGCTTCACAAAGAAGAACGATCAGAGTCCTGAGTTCTGAAGTATAACTGAACTCATTTGATACCAATTTGCCACGACCCATCCTCGGGACCCGTGCCGTGACTACCCCAAGCCCGCCTTCCATAGGCCAGGGGCTGGAGACTAGCACCAAAGGCATAAATCCCGGTATAAGAGAAGGTATTGCCTTTATGTAAGAAAAAAAAACACCACAGAGTATGCAAGATGAAGTAAACACTAAGTAAACTAAGTACAATAGTATGTGCTAGAAATAAGTGGGCCAGTATACAAACCCAACTGAAAGTAAAGTACAACTGAAAAGAGAGTACAACAGTAGAAAAGTAAAGAAGAAACACCGAGCTATCCTCTGGAAATCCCACCTGAAGGGTTGGTATAGATAGTCTTTTCTGCTCCTTGGCTCCAGTCGTCCGCTCCATGTACGTCTTGTCAAGTGATCCACCTCCAGGTACCATCCACCTCCACGAGCTCCTTCCTCGATCAGAGCTGTCCGTCGTCGGCATCCAACACAACGTAGTACAGGTATAGCCCATGTAGGGGTGAGTATACGCTACTCAGTAGGGACCCCGAGACCCCCGAAGGTCTCCCAGAATCCACGAAGGATAAACCACAAAGTAATGATACAATCACAAAGTAACAACCAACTCTACATAGGTATATTCCCATACATATACCTAAGTCATCAATTCTAGTTCGTCTCCAACATCTGAGCCCAAGTTCGATCTATTTCACATAGGATAGCATAATCCAATCCACACAGGATAACACAACCCAACCCACACAGGAAATCAAAACAATCATATCAAAGATAATGATTGAAAGTAAAGACTCATCTCACATAGGTTTACTTCTTCTTAAGATGATAGAGATGATCATATATAGCCACTGATTCATCTAGGCTGTCAGACCCACGTAGGATACAAGACCAACTAAGCTGTCGAACCCAAAAAGGATACAAGACCAGCTACTCTGTCGGACCCACAAAGGATACAAGTATAGAGTCAAATACTGCCAGACCCACAAAGGATACAAGAATATTAGTCATTGCCGTCGAACCCACGGAGGATTTCAGTACGGTCGTCATCACTGCCGGACCAACGGAGGATCCTAGTATAGTCGTTATCGTCGTCGTAGTTGCAGCCAGCTCTAGGGTTCCCGCACACATCATGCTCGATTCCGGGAGGGTCCGCTCCACGATCCAAGGGGTTTGATTGATCAACTGGCATGAAGCCCAGAGTTGATGTATCCCAAAGATCAGTTTTGTCAATAGGAACTCAATGTGACAGACAACGCGTCAATCAGACGCCCGGTCTGAGAGTTGTTGGCCTTTTCGTCCTAGGGGCCCGGTTGGTTTTTAAGTCAAAACCAACCCAAACATACTCCAACTACATCCAAAACTCAAGAGGAGTAATCCAAAAGAACTTTATCACTAATAGGGATCCAATAAAGGTGACGACACATCAATCGGATGCCCGAAGGTCAAGTTATAAACGTTTCCGCTCTGAGGGACCGGTTGGTTTCATGTTCGAACCAACCCAGCCATACCCAAAGTTCTCTGAAACCATGAGTGTAATATATTAAAAATGACCGTCTCAATCCAAGTATTGCAATGAAACTGACAGTGAGTCTATCGGAGGTCCGTAGCCCATGGTATGGGTGTTTGAATGGATCTGTCCGAAAATAGGGGGTTCGGGCCCGGTCCGACCCGACACGATTCCCCTAGGTCGACCTGACCTGGGTTCGGGTCTAGCCCGGTTGGAAGCGGCGCGGCCCAGCCTGCTGGTGAGGCCCGGACTGGCGTGGGTGTCCGGCTCGGCCCGGCGTGGGCGGTCTGGCCCGACGCGGGCGGTCCGGCCCGGTGCGGCCTGTCCGACCTGGGTGCTCGCGCGCTGAGCGGACGCGGGGGGGGGGGGGGGGGGGCACTTCCCACTTGATTTGTAAACGGCCGGCCATTTATGGCTGGACTTAGTTGAGCTGCGGGACCTGAGGGGTCCCACATCCTCCTGGCCCCAGCGGCCGGCTCTACCGGCAACTTCTCTGAACCGCCGCCGTGGGACCTGTTGGTCCCTCCTTCTGGAGCGCCAGCCACCGGAATGCCTGGACGCCCCTTGCTGCACCGCCGTGGCCCTTATCTGACCGGCGCGGCGCGACGGAGCCACACCCCTCCACCGCGGCCACGACCCTCCATGAAGCTCCGACGCGGCACGACAGCACCGCACCCCTCTGCTGTGGCCCGACTCCGGCCACGGCCCCTTTCGGTCTCAACAGCGCGGCGCGACGGCGCCGCGGTCCGCACCGGTCGCGGTTCCTTCGTTTCCATGCAGTGCGACGACACCGTGTCACCTCCATTCCAATCCATAAAGAAGTACACCAACAAATGGGAGGAGGGTCGGCTATGTTTGTGCGGTCCGAACTCCTCCCGTTAATTTGATAACAAGCGGCTATTTAACGATGAACGTCAGAAATAACCACGAACGTAACAACAAACCCCTACCTCGAAGAAGTTGTCGAATGATGATCGTCATGGAAATGGAGTCACGAGGTGAAGCTCCATATATGTTGATGGAGAACGTCCTAGGTAGAGTGGAGTCTCACACCGGCTGCGGTGAGGAGAAGAATGGCTCGTCGATCACTCCCTGCGGTGATGGCGTTCTTCGTCCAGGTCTTAACGTTCTTCGTGTTCTTCAAGACTTAGTGTAATCTCTCCCGAAATCTCTACACAACAAAACCACCCCAAAATAAAATAAGGTACATCTTTACTTTATTAACTCATGTCAAGAATTCAAGAATTAAAATTTCAAACTCTTAAGTAAATAAATTGAATAACTTTAATCAATCTAATTAATGTGAGAGTTGACATGCAATTAAAGTGGGGGAGTGGGTGAGTTACAAAATAAATTGCAAGAGGGAGGTTTAATGGGGTGTTAGGTAATTTGAAGATAGTGGGGGCTCATGTGGGCCCCACCCCCACTCCCTCAAAAAGAAGAGGGGAATTAAGTTGTGGCACAACTTTATTTCCAATAACACTTAAACCACTAGTAAATAAATGAAAATAAAATTGTAAAACAAATATATTTGTATTCTTCACATTTTTAACAACTCCTCTCGAGGAAACACACCTTCAGAAAAGGTGCTCTTAAGAAATCATCGACATGCGGTTTCATCAGTGCCCTCAGATTTCGATTCCAAGCACCAGTTCAAAAGTTAGAAAAACCCACTCACTCGTTCACTAAACGTACCCGATCTAAACTTCTGAAATTGATTCCGGGCACACCGGGCCTCAGAATCAGGTGTCGTCAGAAACAGCATACTCGTAAAATCCCAAAGAAATTATGAAAGAAATTTCCTATCAAATTTACAGGTCTTTAAATAATCACAATATCTTTCCCTCCAGGCATTACAAAATTTCATTGATCATTGTCACCAATTTGTCCATTGGAATAAATGTTAACCGAATTCCTTCTCGTTCCCTCCATTGACTAAAACCAGAAACCATAGTGTAAGAAACAATTAAAATAACATGGAACCACATAATCATAAAAAGTCACTTATGGGATGTCTAACTTATCACACATTCTTTAATCAATGACACCTTAGGTTCAACCTAGGTTATTCATGATCGTCAACGTAATTCTAGGACTGTAACCTGTATTTATACTAAACCTTAGGGACATCCCAAGAAATACCTGAGAAATATATCTAGGGATATCACTAAAGTTTTCTCATCCTGGTTCCCAAAGGTTAACTAAACGTTTAATATGATACTAACTATAGAGACCCAAAGCTTGAAGTATATATACATTACATTACTTTTCGGAATACTTAATACATGAAAAAATTAGATGCCTAAGGACCGTATTAGTTTAATGTCTTTGGAAACATAGAACATAATCTTCTAATCATGGTGAATGATCTTGAACATCTCTCATAAAGATCTTCCCCTTTTTTTCTTACCTAAAACCTTTTTTTATATCCTGGGGAAAAGAAAACATAAAAAGGCTGAGCTCAAATGCTCAGTAAGGGTAAACAGAGAGAACATAAAACAATCCATAAACATTTGAACGTAAAAACATGAACATAAAACATCAAAATCATGACTAATGACATAAATCTTGGAAGTACATAAGGAATAGATCATAAAGGAATAGTAATCATGATAAAATAAAACATGTAATTTTTGCAAACCATTAAGCACATGATATAATTTCCATAGTAGCCAAGGCATTGCTGCCAAGACTATCATAGTAGACAAAGTCCATTACTGAACCAGGTTTACTTTCCGTTCCAGCCCTGTATTACTGAACCCAATTTTACTTGTCGTTCCAACTATGTCTATCTCATGATAGATAAATCTTTACCCAATGAATTGGAGGGAGATATAGGTCCCAGCCATCTCATAATGAAATCATTCTTTCACATGCCACAAAATTAACATAAATCATTTATCATAACCCACTGAATAAAATGGGTTTCATAATCATCATCCAATCGTAACATAATCCATAGAGAATAAATGGATATCATTTCATTAAAATATAAATGAAACCATGTAAATAATAGAGACATTATACTTGAAACATAAACATATTAAATAATGTCATCTTAGATGGAAAATGGTCTTGATAAAACATTTGAAATGGATTCTTGAGGAAAATATCATTTCTTCTTCAAAATCATTTTCTTTTCTCAAAATTCCATTAAATTTTAAAAGAAAATGATTTGGATGAAAATAATCCCTAACTTTTTTAGAGGAAGCTTCATGGAAATAAGTTGTTATGAAACCGTAAGAATCTATTCATGCCGTATAAGTTTAAAAAAACATTCTACTTGTACTTTTGTTGGAAAAGTCAAAAAGTACCTTTTATGGTAAAAAAAAAGAAAGATTCCTTCCATACCATGTGGTTAAAAAAGGTAAAAATGACTTTAAACATACATGGAAGAATAGTAAACATTTTATGAAAACATTTTGAGAAAACATGGACATGGATGATAAACACAACCCCTGTAAATACTTACAAATAAACAATCTCAGATAAGAATGAGATTGGAATAATTATCCCTTTCCTTATGTCCAATTTCTTCTGTACATATCTAAAACTCCTATATAATGATTTATATAATGTCATTGAATTATTCAAGAATCATAGTCATTTTTTATGACATCATATATGATTCAATTATGACTTTATATTACCCATTCATTTGTCAATTCCCTATTAAAGCAACGTTTTGGGTAATAATCATTTCATTTATCATATGTGTTTGGAATTGTTGTTATTGATATAATTTTTTTTACTTACTTAAACAATGTAAAAAATTATTTATATATAATATATACATTCATTATATATATATATAATAGATAGATAAATGAAATGAAATACACCATTCATGGAGACGGTAGGCCATACATACGCATGAACGATGTTTTCCATTCTTTATTGACATTAATGTGAGTAAGAAGATGACATATATGAATCAAGTAGCATTATAAAGTCATATATCTCATTATTATTCATTATATATACTTTATAATAACTCTTTAATGGTGAACATGGAGAATGAATCTCATCGCGTTGTGGAGACAACAATCCATACGTACACACGAGCGAGGATATCATTCCCATAATTATTGAATGGAATTGGAGTGGATGATAAAATATCTCAGAATCTATATGATGTTATAATAATCATATATAGTTATTATTTCTACCATTATACACATCCAAGTATGGTTGTTGTGGAAAAACAGATTACACCACAGCGTGGAGACGGTAAGCTGTACGTACGCATGTGCGGTGATTTTGTTTTTCGTAGGATAGATAAGAGGTGAAATAGGGTTGTTTAATATTTATAATAACATATCAGTATATGAGTGATACTAATGTTATTACTCTATAATGAAACAAATAATAAAGAGGAAGTAGAAGAAGAAATAAATTTGAAATAATCGGTAAAGGATATTACCTCTTCTTTGACGCACCTCTTCTAAACCTCCTCTTAGGTCACTAAATTTGCTCTTTGAAGAATAATGAGACCTCTAGTATGTTACTAGGGAAGTGGAGAAAAGAAATGGACAGGTTTTGGCTGATACTGAAAGCTCAAAATGTTGTGAAGAGGAGAGGGAGGAGGTGCCCTTTTATAAGAGAGGACCGTGGCACTTTTAGAAACCTCTAAAATATTATTTTATAATAAATACAAACCCCACTTAAAAACTTCCAAAATGACTCAAATTAAAATATGAGATTAGATAGGGTTGTAATATCATAAACCAATAAAATTTAGACATGTTTTGATTTTATTTTAAACCTTATCATTTTGAGTTATCATTATTTAATCTAATTAATTTTATTTGAGGTAGTAATATTCTAATTTTGAAATTGTTATAAATACTTACTTATGTGTAGTGAATTTTTCATAATTAGATAAATTATTATATTTTAGACCATATAATTTTAAATTTGTAATTTTTAAATATATTTTTGTTTTTTAAACAATTTAATAATATATTATTTTTATAAAATATTAATACTGTGAATTTTGTGACTATTCTATTATTTGAATTTAAATAAAATACACATAGAAGATATATTCGAACAAAAATATTTAATATATTATTAACATGTCATATTCATAAAAAAAATTCATTTATTACATTAATTTGTTCATATGATATTTATTTTAGTATTTTTAAAACCACTTATTTGATATTTCAATCAATAAAATAATTTCTACATCACTATTGTGTCACCATTAATGATAATTATTTAATCCATAAAAATTATAAATAAATTCACATGATGTAAATAATTTTATTATATTAATGATGACAATTCATGTTTGATGTTTTATGATTTTGATCACTAAATTAAAATCATTACACTTATAATATATAAGAGAGTGACATGTTGTCACTTTCATTGGTTTTAATAATAATTTCATTCTTTTCATGTTCAAAAGTCTATGAAATTATTTTATTCCGACCGTTAGGTGATATGGATCGACTTTTTTTAATCCAATAAAATTTTGGCAGGTGATAGGGTAATTTTATAATCTTATTTTTACCCTTAATTTCCCAATTTACCTTTAACTATAGTAAATAAAATTTACTGTAGTTACTATTCATAATGTCTAAAAATAAAAAGTAGCCTATTAGCGTAATTTGGACCTAATGATTCCAAATATGGAATCAATTTTTCCAAATTCGGAACACAGAAGTGGCAGTATTTAATTTAAAATTAATCTTGCTGTTGAGAAAACGAGTTTTAAAAGTTAAAACGTTGCAAAAGATTGAAATGTTTTTACCTATGAATTCAGTGTAAAATTAATTCTAATTACTTAAATTACATAAAATGGTAAAAATATATTCTTTTTATACTTTAAAACCACTTAGTATTATTATTTGACCATATAATGTATCTCGATGAAAAAAGTTGTTTTTAATTAACATTTAGCGTATTTTTACTATTCATCAAAATATGAAATTTAACAGAAAATTATTAAAAAAAATTCCAAAGTAAATTTTCATATCCTTATTGAAATTAATAAGTTTATTTCATCAAATTGAGCTCATAAACATGTCAAAAACTAGATTTAAAGTGGGTGCTCCATTAAAAGGTTGCAAAACTGCATTTTTTGAAAAATAGTTATTTTACCCAAAAAATTTATTTTGTTCTCATACCATGTTTTATAAAATGTGTAATATGGATTATAATTTTATAAAATTAAAAATGTGGTTAATACTATTCATAATGGCTAGTTCATAATAATATTATAATATATCATTGTTTAGTGAAACTCGGTATTGCGTACCACGCAAGCTATTAGGGAAGGTCACTCTTGTGTGTAAATCAAGTCAAGTATATTGTTGCATATACTGCAAGCTAATACGGTGTTGCGTATAGCGCAATATAATCTTGGTTTATCATACAACACAATACATCAAAGAATTTAAAAAGATTATTTCTCATAAAATCTCAGTGTCTAACAAATACTAGGTGTTATGTGATTGTGTTTGGTAATATTGCTTCCCATGCTTTAAAATTATACCTGTGTGAGATGAATATACTTCTTGTGTGATTTATTTTGTTGTATTTCCTTTGTGGTTTCGATGCGTCCTACCGAGTACTGTTTTACTCAACACTAAATGGGATTTTCCCACATGTATCATTTCTTGTGTAGATGACCGACATTTTGACCGAGACCTAGGTGGTCATGGACCGGATGGTGCCCAGTGAGATCAGATAGATGAGGTGTAATCCTATGGATTTCAAAAGTTTCCCTTTACCTACCCATCAGGTAGAGTTTTCTATAGAAAAACTTCAGTATTTTCATTATAGAATCTTCCTTTTTGGTGGGCTTGTATTCTATATTGGGTCTCCTTTTTTACTTTAATTTATGTTTCACTCTTGTTGGGTTATCCTTAGTGGTTTCCCTTCCTGATTTAATTATTGTTTTACTTTCAGTATTTTGTGCATGCCTAAACCTACATAGGCAATGCCTCTTATGCTAGTGATATTCCTGCTCGTTGCTAATCATTATCCTCTAGAATATTGGAGGTAGGCTTGGGGAGTCACAGAACAGACCCCTCTAGGAAGAGTCATGAGAGAGTTGTATCAGATCTTAGGTTTGGTTCCACATTTCGATAAGAATTCTGTGAGGTTGGATTAGGGAAACAATGTTAAGTGTTTTGAGTTTGGATTTCAGGCATGGGAATCTAGTGTTGGTGTTGTGGCCAATGTATCCATACACTAGAAATCTGAATACCTAATTTCCGAATTATTACATGGAAACACTAGTTGAAGGGAAATAAATGGTACATGCGTCATATAGAATATTGATTGTGTCTTATTGTCCTTCTTTAGTCTACTCACTAGTTATACACTATTAACTGTGGTTCATCTTGATCTGTTTGAGGACGAATCCATGTAGATAGCTAGCTAGGATTCCATTGCGTGACCACGAGGATGATATGCCTTGCGATAAGGTGTCGGTACAGGGACCAGTACTGGAGATAGCCCCATCAGATGGTGCACCAGTGTAACCAACACTTGTCGATCAATAGTTGCTACCAACACTACCGGTAGAATATTCACACTGGATTAGTGAATTATATGAGTTCTAGAGGCAGAGAACTATTATGTTCTTGGGTGATAATGACCGCCAGGTAGCTAAGGATTTTCTAGAGGTATTTACAAACATCTTCCTCCTTTTGGGGACACCACCCAATTAGATGGATGTCCAATCCATGATCCTTCATCAGGGTTTAGCTGGATGTTTGTATATCTTAGTGATCTAGAAACATGACAAGATGACTCTATATTGAAATAATTTTGATTGGATCTTTAGGGATAAGTTTTTTCTAGTGACGTTTTTCATTGTGATTATGCAAGAACTACTACACCAG
Organism: Viscum album; assembly: GCA_963277665.1. NCBI lineage: Eukaryota > Viridiplantae > Streptophyta > Magnoliopsida > Santalales > Viscaceae > Viscum > Viscum album. The sequence continues at coordinate 1,998,489,435 of OY728136.1, forward strand.
TAGTAGGGAAGCCTCTTAGTAGTAGAGTACTTAGAAAGATTTGCAGATCCTTCTTGCTACTCCACCGATGTGGTACAAGAAACGTTCTCCAGGGACCGTACCTTTTAGTTGGGAGTAATATTTGATATCTGGGCATCAATTATATCCCTTATAATTAATATTCATGTTGGGGAGATATAGGGGGATCTACTCATGGAGAGATTCCTAGAGGAGTAGACGCCATCAGTGGGAGCTACCGATAGACACTAGGTAGTGGATCCTTCAGTAGTGGGTAGTAGGATGCATACGCAGGGACCCAAGGGGGTCAAAACATCAAGAGGATGACCCCATGAGACATGGTTGATGGTTTGATTCTTCTAAGATATATGGATTTAGAAGAAGAAAAGGGTGTGCTACTCATTCAACGGTCGATGGTAAATGGATCGCGATTTCCTGAATCGCCATATAGACAACCATAAGGCGGTTGAGAGACTACCGAGGAACAAGAAGAGGGTTGAGAAGGGTGGTCTATAGGGTGGCAGACATGACATGGGAGCAGGCAGAGCAGCAGGCAGTGGGTGGCAGTTTGAGGTACCACCACCACCACCCCCAGGTGGTCCACCACGTGCTCTGGGAGCTAGTGGAAAAGTATGTTCCTAGCTTTAGGCTATAGAGGCTTATCATCCAAATGCTCCAAATATGATTAAAGGTACGATCTGTGTCTTCAAAACCCTAGATATAGTTCATATAGACATAGGTTCTAGTCACTATTTCCATTCCACAGACCTTATTTGGATCTCAGAGATTCCATTGGAGTTGTTAGATCAATTCTTATGCTTAGAGACTCCTACCGGAGGTTATTCGACGAAAACACACTAGTACCAGTAGTGTGATATTACTATTGTAGGTGAGATATTTGGCTGGGATCTCCATGTAGCGACGCCGAGGCCTTATGATGTCATTATGGGTATGGAATTGTTATCCACAAACCATGCTTATATTGACTATTTTAGGCGCACAGTGCGGTGTGTCCATCAATATGGGACTAAGTTTTCCTTTATTAGAGAAAAGGAAACTAGAGCAACATAGAATGGACTCACACATAGGAGGGTGAAGATGATCACACATCAGCTGGATAACATTACCCTCAGTGCATTGGATGAGATGTTTCCTGAGTTTTCTGTAGTCATAGATGAGTACGGGGACTTCTTTCTAGAAGATGTTCTAGGACTACCACTTCATAGGGAAGTAGACTTCTACATTGAACTATACCCCGAGACGACACTTATATCTACATTGGCATATCAGATGTCTCCTATAGATCTTTGTGAATTGAGGGAACAGTTGGAGGAATTGGAGAGGAAGGGCTTTGTGAGACCCAACATTTTAACATGGGCAGCCCAGTGTTATTTTCCACGAAGGTAGACATGAGCTTGTGGGTATGGGTGGACTTCTGGTGCCAAAACTAGGTGACCGTGTAGAAAAATTATCCCCTACCAATGATTTATGACCTCTTTGATAAGATGAAGGGAGCGATATGGTTCTCAAAGATAGACCTCATATTAGTCTATTACCAGTTTCATGTAAGAGATGAGGACATACAAAAGATGGATTTCAGTTGTTTCTACAACCATTAAGAGTACTTAGTGATTCCATTTTGCATGAACAATTCCCCAGAATTGTTCATGGGACTCATGAACAAGATCTTCTATCCCTACCTAGACTGGTTTTTAGTGGTCGTTTTTGATGACCTCCTAGTGTACTTGTAGCCTAAGAAGGATCACACGATACACTTAAGGATGGTACTAGACTTACTCTGATAGAACCATATTTATGAAAATCTTTCTATGTGTTAGTTTTGGATATGAGAGGTCCAATTTCTAGGAAATGTCATTTCAGAGGATGGACTTGTAGTAGATCCAGTGAAGACAGAGGGGGTGCTTTATTGAGAGACACCCATAAACATTACCAAGGTGCGGAGTTTCCTTGGATTGGATAACTACTTTAATAGGTTTTCATCTGAATTTGTTATTGTAGTAGTGTCCATTAAATACTTGACAGGAATGTGAAAACCTTTTTTCTAGATGGAGAAGTGGTAGAAGAGCTTTCTCTAGTAGGGACATAGTTTGAAAAGTGCTCCCATCATAACATATTTAGAGGAGGGTTTTGATAATGTGGTGTTCTACGATGCATCAGGGAATGATCTTGGTTGTGTCCAGATATAGTGGAAATTAGTGATTTCATATATTTCACAATAGTTGAGACCACATGAGAAAAACTACGCAAACCACGATCTAGAGTTGGTAGTAGTAGTCTTAGCATTGAAGATGGGTTTATTCTACCTTATGGTTGACCGATTTATCATCAAATCAGACCACAACAGTCTTAGGTATATCTTTTCTCATAAGGATCTAAACTTGAGACATCAAATTTGGATAGAGTTCCTCTAGGACTATAACTTTGACATAGTCTATACTCCCGGGAAGGGGAATGTGGTGGCAGATGCTCTTAGCTAGATATCAAGTTCATAGCTACTGAATGAGGCCTCAGAGCAGTTAACCACACGTCAGATATCCTTCGTGGATAGAGATGAAGCAGTTTATATATAGTCGATGGTGGTTACACCCACACTATTACAACATGTGCGGTAAGTAGAACTCTGAGATATCAGCTGTGAGACTACATGTGCTCAGATTCCCACATGACATGCCCCTGATGGATATTTAAAAGGTGGAGAGCATATCATTCTCTTTAGAAGGTTCAAAGTTGTACAGATGAAATTATGAGGGGTGGTGTTGAGGGAGTTCCATACATCCACTTTGGCAGTACATCCATTTGTGGAAAAGATGTAACAGGACATTCAATGTTAGTTTTGGTGGCTGGGGATAAAGAAGGTTGTGGAAGAGTTTGTCTCTAGATTCCTCACTTGTCAGCAAGTGAAGTCCGAGCACATGGTTCTAGAGGTTTTTTAATAAACCCCTTAAATTGATAGAGTGGAAATGGGATGTTATATCAATATAATTCATGATGATATTACCACATATTTCCATAGGTAACGATACTATCTGGGTGATAATTGACCGACTCACCAACTCATCCCACATCCTAGAGATTCAGGAATAGGTTTCAGTAGAGAGCTAGTGGTGCCTCTAAATGTAGGATATAGTTCAACTCCTTGGAGTACCATTGATGGTAGTATCAAATCGAGATGCACAATTAACATCCTGGTTGTGGAAGGGATTATAGGAAGCATTTGGGACTCAGTTGCACTTGAGTAGAGCTTTCCACCCATAGATATACGACCAGATGAAGCAGACCATTCAGGTTCTAGAGGACATGCTATATGCTTTCATCCTCGATTTTTGTGGCAGTTGGGTGGATAACCTACCCATGAAAGAGTTTTTGGAAAATAAAAGATACCACCCCTCCATCTATATGGAACTATTTGAGGATGTGTAGGGGTGACCCTACAGGTCACCACTTTGTGGGACTGACCCTAGAGAGTTAGTACTAATGGGCCTGGAGTTGGTGAAAGCTACTACAGAGAAGGTTTATTCCATCTAGGAGTGGATGAATACAACACATAGCTGTCAAAAGTCCTATGATAATAGGAGATGGAAAACCTTAGAGTTTGAGGAGGTAGACCATGTGTTCATTCGGGTCTATCCTCGACGTGGGATAAAGAGATTTGACCAGGGAGGAAAGTTATCTCTGAGGTTCATCAGACCTTTTCTGATACTACGTACAGTGGGATGGGTGTAAATTCTCTTGGCTCTATCATCACAGTTATAGAGAGTGCAAGACATCTTTCATGTATCCTAGCTGAGGAAATATTTACACAACCCATCAAACATAATTGGATGGGGTGAGATGGATGTTGATGACATGGTGACTTTCACAGAGTACCTGGTGGAAATCTTGGATCGACAAGAGAGGATCCTTTATGTACGGTCACTTCCTCTGGTGCACATTTAGTGGCTAAAAGTAAATATCCATAAGATACCATGGAAAATTAGTTGTTTCCTTTTATAAATGAAATGACATGGCGATGCAGTTTCAAAGAGAAATAATAATGCTAAAACATGTATTTAATCAAGGAAATGGACCAGAATTAGAATTCATAATGCTTGACATTTTCTGTAGAACTTGATGAAGATATCTTATCAGTGACGATGAACGATGAATACTGATGAATGAAGAATCAAGAATTTTCATGAACAGATCATCTTAAATAAAAAATTATCTCTTCTGACTGATCCTATTTCCAGGTCGAGGGTTAATTTTTTTCAAAATTTGTTTCACCATTTTTGTTTCTAATGAAAATTCACACCTACCCATGAACAAGTTGATCCATGGTTTAATCATTCTTATGGAATGGTTAAAAATACAGTATTAAAGGAGTGAATATTATTAAATATTATGTTTATCCTAATTAAATTTTCCATTGACATGAATATACCTAGGCCAACATGAACATGGCCAATATGCATTCTTATAGTGTTCTTGTGCTTATCTCTCTTCCCGGTTCTTACATTCTTCATCGATAGACCCTCATGGTTAGGGCATGTTTTTACAGGTGGTTACGATTGTGGTTGGGCCCATGAAGTGACAGAAAAAATATTTTGATCTCAAGAAAATGAAGAAGGTGACCCAAGGATCATGAGGGGATTCCAAGTTAGAAAGATAGGCCACCACAGTAAAGGTGGAATCTCGTAGAAAGGGAGCCGTCAGCGGCGTGACCTCCCAAAAGCAGGAGGCCCCTGACTCTATGGCTGATGGTGGAGGAACCCACGACATGTTGGCCATGGGTGGTGGATAGGGCTTTCAGATCGACGATCGGCAGTGATCTTCGACTGGATGTGGTAGGAGGCTACATCACACAGGTAAGTGCAACAGTCCAAGGGACCGTGGAAGGACCCTATGGAAACTGCCCTGGGGCAGTTCACACAATGGCCAACCACATTGCACGTAGCGGTCATCCGCATTGCACGTGATGGTCAACTGCATTTACTAGGAGGGGACTCGGTACCCACCATGTCCCTGGCAGATAAACTTTCCCATGTCCAAGAGGGCCATGCTGGAGCCGACAGGCTAGGCCGGGTCGCCCCGGTGGGTCAGGTCAGACCCAATGGGTCAGACCGATTTGGTCAAACCAGCACTGGACCCATACAACCCCTTTTTACTTAAACTACCATAACTCTCAAACCATGTGTCTGTTTGATGTGTCGTTTACAACATTGATACCCTTGTGATGAGGCAGATCTTTTGAGATACTCTAAGTGTGTTTCTGTAGAAGTTGGAATACAACCTATTGGTTTGAGAAGGAGGTCATCGCTGAACAATTGGGATTTGGATGAAATCCTATGGCTGGATGTGACCTAGAAGCTTTGTGATTACCTATACTATGTGTCTTACCTAGATTATGTGTCTTATATAGACTTTTTGTCTTACCAAGAATGATTCAGTACTCCCCTTTCCCATTTGGGTGCATGTCCTCTAGTCTTTGATAAAAATGCATGTGTTACCAACACTCTGTGGGTTTTCTACACTCAGTGTGTTACCTAAACTCCATGTGATACCGAAACTCCATGTGTTAGATACACTTGGTGTGTTACCAACGATCTGTGTGTTACTAATTAAGGGTACTATAGATGCTTACGACAATCTTGTTTACATACTATAGACATATACTTGGTGTAAGATGACTCTAGTGACTTTATTGATTGTAATTTTTAGAGGATAAAATTTGACTACCTCATTGGTTTTCTACCTTGTGTGTTGGTTGGTGGTTTTGTGTCCCTACTGAGTATCATTTTACTCACCCATGCATAGGATTCTCCCAAACATGTCGTGTATTTTACAGATGGTAGAAAAATTTGATGGATGCCTTGGTAAGATGGAGATAGGTGGTGCTTCGGGGTGACCCGATGAACATGGTAAGCTTTATCGACATTCAGACAACTTTATGTACCTACCCTTTAGGTAGGGGTTTTTGTAGATCAGATCCATGAGTTTTTACTTTTCTATTTCAGTTGGGCTTGTATTCTGGACCATTTACTTTTCAGTTTGTGCTTTCACTCTCAGTGGTTTTCTTAATGGGTTGTATATATGTTTACTCAGTGTTTTCAGTTTCAGTACACTTCTTGGGGATGGATTCATGTTGGAATGTTTATAGGAAAATTCCTTCCCTTTGTGTGAAATATCTATCCAGTGCTAGTCGCCACCCCCTGGCCTACGGGAGGTGGGCTTGGGGTCGTCATGGTACGGTCCCTAGGGGATGGTTCAAGACATTTTATCTTTTATTTACTTTCTTAGACTCTCAATTTCATTATTTAGTATTAGTTTATAATATATTCCAAACCCTTCATTTTTTTGATATTTAAGGATTTTTTTTGTTATTAATTGATTGATTTAATTTTGTAAGGCCATGATGGAATAAGAAATCCCCCAAACAGTTAGTATAAGAGAAAATAATGCTTTATGTAGAAAGGGGAGTTCATTATTACATTATTTATTCTTTAACTCCCTATATTTTTGTGCAAAAATTTGTTTTAAACTATAAATCCCCGAAACTATTTTAAATTAGAAATTACTTGCCCTTAATTTGAATGTTTTCTTTACATGACCGAACTAGGAGACATTAGTTTCATTGGAATCCCATAATTACATGTTTTATATTTCATTGATAGAGATATTGAATTAGTAAGGTAAATAATATAATGATTAGTGTGAAGCATGGATGTTAACTTTATGATTCATAATTTTAATGAATTAGTTGATTTATGTAAATGAAATTTTCCTACCATATTCATACTTTGAATTTATATAATTCTTGGGAATTGATTTTCTATTATTATTTCATACCATAAGTGGTTGTCTACTATTATATTTTCCTTTACATAGAGTATTTATAGATCAAATAATTTCTATATTTCCTTGATCATATTTCTTAAATGATTTTGGGGCATCTAAACTTCTGGAACTTGCATTAGAACTTTTAAAAGACATCACTATGAAAAAAGGCATTGAACATGATCAATTCATTTTTATTGATATTACCTTATCCTTGAGACCACATTTTACCATAATAATTTTTTTCCTATAGAGACCATGAATCATCTTAATAGTAATGAGCCACATTTAAATCCATTTATATCCATTCCTTTCACCAACCCCCACACATTGTATGGAAGAATTGTGTGCATTTTTGTGTATTGGGGGGTGATATATTTGGTATTTGGAAACGGTTTTTCCTTCATATATTATTATTTCCTTATTTTACCTTCATGAAAAAATAGAAAAAAGGAATGGGTTGTTAGTTGGGAAAATAAAAAATCAGCATTACTGGACTGAGTATTTTTATCATATGTAGTTAGGTAGTGGATGTGAGGACTATTCCGAGCATTAATTTCAAAAAAGATAAAAAAATATTAAGAAAAGAAATTTGAAAATGAAAATAAGTAAGAAGTAGAGAAAATTCATGAAGGTGAAATTTATTCATTATGATTTAATTATACATACCCTTATCATGATTCTTGGGAAGTGAGAATTTTCATTTAAAGGGGAGAATTCCATTGAGTTTTTACTGTTTGATATCATGACTATCCTTTAGAGATAAACCTTCACTTTGATCCTTAATGTTTTAACATCAAAAACCAATAAGATCAAGAATTAGAGTCATTTGAACCATGATTTAAAATCCCTCTTGATTTTATGTGAATTTCTCTGTACAAATTGTAGAAATTAGTTCCATTGCAAGATTATTGAAAATGAGTATGATCTTATGATACGAGAATAACTCTACTAGAATTTGAATCATGAATGATGAGATAAAAAATAAATATGAGATAGATCATTAATTATAAGGTTTAATAACAATTAATTGAGAAATTTTAATTAATGAAAGAATATGATCCACCATTTTTAAAAGGGAGAAATAAAAATAATTGGACTTATTTATCTTTTGAAAGATATGAAGTTGATTTCATATTTTTTTGTGGAATATGAAAATTTAATTTAACATTTATAACTATTTTATTTAATTATTTGAGATTTAAAAATTCAAAACATGGTGTTATTATTTAAACCAATATTGATATTAAATTCTTGGGGACAATCATAGTTCAAGTGTGGGGGTATTTTATGCACCCATTTTATCATGAATGTTTTAAACATTTTCTAATGATTTTCAATGGTTTATAATCAATAAAATCAATAAAATCATATAATTCATTTTTTAATAAACAATGAGAAATAATAATTTAAGAGTCAATATGGATAAAAATAAATAAAATATTCTATTATAGAATTGTTAATTTACTTACTCGCATTTCAGTAAGTATTTTTGAACATTTTCATGTAAAAACATTTTCCCGCTATAGGCTAGCCCACAACCCATAAGATGTAAGCCACATAGCCTACCCAAGATGGGCTGATCGACAAAGAGAGTTTATGGGGACGTTCTGATAAAGCTATAAGAGGAGATTATTCCATGTAGTGAGGAACCTATATAGTGTGTGGGCCAAGGCATGCGGTGGTCCCATGCATGTCGGCATGATCTCATGTTTGTGTGTGAGCATGTATGAGAGAGACCATACCTGCAACAGAAATCTGAACCACTGATGAAATAAAATGGTTTATATGGGATATCCATCATGAATTGAAGATTGATATCGGATGGACTTATGGTGGTAACTATTCACCACTTACCAAAACAGTTCCATCACGCCTCAGATCTGTTACCCCCAAACTTGGTTAGATCCCTCTACTACTCAATACTACTTTACACCAATAAATGCTACCTACCTCCATATGTGACTCACAAGAACCACCATGGGAATTGATGGTCAATATAAATATTAAGCTTATGATCACTTCTGAGGCCTGAGAATCAGCATGGATGACCTCAAGAGCCTTGGACGAATACCATGAGACAGAATAGAAGATAAAAGAGCTAGGCATGATGATGAGAATATCTATATAGAAATAGTGAAGGATAGATGAGTTTCATGAGCCTCCTTATGAAATTGCACCCCCACTTCACCATAGAATCAGCAAAATATGTACCACTAGTGAAGAAATGTATATGTGTAGAAACAAGCATATGGAGGATACTGGCTATGTCAAATTCCATTGTAAAGAAAACAGTTATGCACAATCTACTAGAAAATGGTTACATAATCCCATGGATGAAAATGACAATGTGATCCTTTCATAATAAAAAAATATGTCAGATGTTGGATATGTGAAATGGAATTTGAACTGGAATGACTTTGGGAATTCACTGAAAAAAATGGGAATTCACTGGAATAAAAATGAGAAATCCATGTGGATAGAAAATTAATATTCAGAAGAGGGTGGTGACAAATGTACATGAGATTAACCAAAGTTGAAGATATGAAATTTAGGGAAGATAATTATCTATCTCCTCTATTTGATATAAATATGGGAAGGATATCATCACACACCATAGAGGAGGAAGAGGCTACACCACATTATATCTTTCCATGCTGTAGTGTACCCATGGGTGAAATTTAAAATTCCCTATATCCATGTATGAGATATAAACATATTCTTAAAAAGAATAATTCTTTACATAGATAATAAAGATTCAAAGGAATATAGATGTCTATTATTACCTCTATAAGTAGAGGGGCATGATTCTATGTAGAGGATCTGAGAATCAACTGATCGACTGGGAACTCTGTTACTTTATTTTATTTATGTTGTTGTATTTTAGATTAATTTTTATATAATAACTTCATTGAATTTAATTAAAGTGTTTTATCTTCCATAATATGATATTTCTTATTATATCTCTCTCATTCTCTTTCCTTCACTATTCCACCATGACCTCCTACACTTGATAATGAGTGAATGACCTGACACCTGGATTCTGGGGAGGATTTAATGTTCCTAAATATTTAATACTAAATACTAAAACATTTTGATCCTATTTGTGGTGAATAACGGTGATATGTATAGGTGTGGTAATTTTCCACCATAGAATGGATCTCGAAATCACTTTTATTTCTTTATTTATATATCTTCCCTCCCTTTCATTGAACAATTGATCTTCATATGAGTGAGTTGAGAAATTCAATGGATGAAATGACATACAATTGATTCAGGTCCAATAACATGCCACACTCTCAATTGAGGTGTATCAAAAAAAATTATTATAGAAGTTGGTGGAGTGTTTGTGAAAAAATATTCCTAAGCATTGAATATTTCATGACTAATAAATTTAAGAATAGTAGTTCAAGTTTTATATTTCATTATTAGAATAGAAAAATAAATTTAAACAACCAAAATGAATAATTAATGAACCTAAAACCAAACCTTATGGACATGTGATTTCTTTTATAACCACATTTCCATTGCATGTTAGTCTAGAATTTTCATTTTCTTCATAAAATAACAGCAACACCAAAAGAAGTAGTTTAAGTGAATTGAAATTAGTGAGTAAATAACTATGAATATCCTTTATAAAAATTACTCGGATCAGCCATTATGTTGCACTATGAAAATAGAAATAGTTACTTTTTCCAAAACCCATAATAGGTGTGCATCAACTAAATCCAACTTGTTTAAATTTTGTCTTACTAAACTTGCTATTGAACAAGATAATTAATCTAATTTATGATGTCACTGCATCAAATGATAATATATTCTTCCTAAACCAAGATATTCATTTTATAATATTTATTCTACTATAATTTAATGTATTTATTCCTCGATACTTCAACCCAATTTTAGATAGATCAAAAAATTAATATAATAAGTACTTTCAGGTTTTATTATTCCTTATCAGTAGAAAGAACATCAATAAAAAATTGATATAAGAGTAGAGGTAGTACTTTGATCCTCTCTTAATCTTATTTTTGTTTATTTAACTATTTAAATATATAGTATTAGTAAAATTTTCTTCCTTAAATATATATTCTTATTCATCTTCCTTATCTTCTATCTTTAGGATATAAGTATATCACATGAAGTTATTATTCCCCACATATTCATTTTATTTATTTATTACACAAGATCTATACTTTATAAATAGCATCAGATAATCTCTTTCTTATATACTTAGGATCATTAGAATAATACAATATTAATTTCTTCTATCAATTTTTACTCACTATATCATTCTCTTATTCTTCTATCTTTTATTCGAATATTCATTTGAATATTTTCTATATTCTAAATGTTGAATTGTAATCATCATTGACCCAAAAATATTTTGAATATTTTTAGTAGAATAAAATTAGTCTATCCCCCATAATCCATGACTTTTCTCTATATATAAAATTATTCTCACAATATCATTATTTTTTATTTCTAAAAAACTTCCACTTCTAAATTCCCATAAATACCCAAGGTCTTCATTTAAGATGGTAAACTATTTATTCTGATAAAACCTTGAATTTTTATATTCATAATTGAGTTAAAATCTTGGTCTCTAAAATATTAAAATTATAACACTATGATCCTATTAGATGTCTTCTCATTTATTCCTATATCTAAATATTCTCGAATAATGGGTTAATCACCAACATCATGATATTTAATCCATAAATAATAGTTCAACATCATTTTATTTTAATCTCTAGAATTCCACCAATTTTCCAAACAGATAAAACTTATTTAAGAAATGTAATATCTTATATATCAATTTTGTGAGATCCAATACCTCTCATATGCTCAAGAATATAATTTTTTATGCTCATGATAATATTACACATTATCAATAAAATACTTCACATTCCTTGGAATATCATATGTATCAAAAAAATATCTTATATATCACAGTAGGTCTGATAATTTTCTAAATTTCATTCTAAAACATCTTACATACCATCTTTGATATATTATGTATGATCTATAAACATTATGTATTCTATAATTATTTTAAATATTTTAGTGGAATTTAATTTTCCTCATTATAGTATTAGCTTCAAGATACTTATTGTATATGTAGTAGGTAACATTACATAACAAAAATAAAACTTTACATACTATCTAAAATATGTTACATATCAAAGTATGTGTAACACCCCAGTTTTATCTACTTAAAAGGTTCCCACATGAGGATTATATAGCACATCAGGTGTGCCTCCCTATAGGATTGAGGATACCAACTAGATGAAATGTCCTATCATAGTCTGGGGGATACTATTCCATCAAAATTAACTTAAGGGTTTGTGCCTAAATTCTACCAAAAATTCAGTATGACCTGTTTTCAAATTAGACGTCCTAAAAACCTGTATACGTAAAACATGGAAATGAACAAGGCCTTTATATTATAGAATAGAAAGTAATGGGTGACTAATATGATTCATTAACAAAAAATATTAATAAAATCTGAAATAACATGCATCATATATAAATAATAGATACCCTATTCATTACATAGATTGAACCATAACTAAAAATAAAATACTGTAGACTCTGACTAATTCACATAAAACCCTACCATAACAATGACCTCAATAACCTAGTGATTAAACCATTTGAAAAGATCTAAGAGATAACTATATCCTAAGAGAGAATAGAAAATCATACCCACATATTTAGAAACCGATACTATGTCCATGAGTAGGGGATGAGTCCAACAACCCAGTAGGATTACCCAATACCTCAAAAATACCAAGTTATTATATTATAAAATAGATATGGATAAACTAACAATAATAAGGTGAATTTGTTCCCATGAATCACACCCACCAAAAAAATAATACACAATGCACATACAATCACATTAGTGAGGTTATCATATGCTAACCGGGCCACTATGGCACCTGAACCTACCAAAATAGACACTATACCAGAAAATAAGTAACTACACAACAAAAACCTTACCCATACTTGAAGACATAGGGTAGGGTTTCATGTCAAAATGTTGACTATCCTATACCTAAAAAATGAATGTGGAGTTTCATCAAAACCATAACCCACTACATAGAAGAACAAGGAAGAATCGTAAATCTATAAGTTCCAGTATATCCCTCCACACTCAAGGGAGGTCCATCCACTAGTGAAGAAAATGTTTTTTACGTCGGTTTCTAGCCAACGTTAATACGTGTGGCATTATAAATAATGTTTTTGATGCCGGTTATTTAAAAACTGATGTCAAAAACATAAAATCACGATGTCTATGACGTCAGTTATTTTAGAACCGACGTGATAAATAAAATGGGAAGGGTTTATCACATCAGTTATTTAACAACCGACTTGATAAAAAGCTTGGAAAATGGTTTATCACATCAGTTATTAAAAAACCTACGTGATAAAAGGACGGGGAAATGGTCTATCACGTCGGTTATTAAAGAACCGATGTGATAAAATGGGGGGCGGGGGGTTTATCACGTCGGTTATTATAGAACCGCCATGATAAACCGGGGGGGGGGGGGGGTTTATCACGTCGGTTATTAAAAAACCGACGTGATAAAAGGACGGGGAAATAGTCTATCACGTCGGTTATTAGAGAACCGATGTGATAAAACAGGGGGAGGGGGGTTTATCACGTCGGTTATTATAGAACCGCTGTGATAAACCGGGGGGGGGGGGGGTTATCACGTCGGTTATTAAACAACCGACGTGATAAACCGCGGGGCGGGGGGTTTATCACGTCGGTTTTTTAATAACCGACGTGATAAACCGGGGGGAGGGGGGTTTATCACGTCGGTTATTATATAACCGCCATGATAAACCAGGGTCAGGGGGATTTAACATGTCGGTTATTATATAACCACCATGATAAACCGAGTGGAGGGGGTTTATCACGTCGGTTATTAAATAACCAACATGATAAACCATTTTCCAGGCCTTTTATCACGTCGGTTATTAAATAACCGACGTGATAAACCATTTTCCATGCCTTTTATCATGTCGGTTATTAAATAACTTACATGATAAACCATTTCCCAATCCTTTTATCACGTTAGTTATTAAATAGCCGACTTGATAAACCCAATTTTTTTTTTTAAATTGAATGCAGTCATCTGCTCTCCACAAGAATCAACCAGAAAACAAATCAAGAAATCATACCACAAAAACAGAAGTAGATCAAAATTAAGCATGTACATTGATAACATATAAAACTAACCCCCTAGATAGCCCCCACCCTTATGTGTACCTCATGGACAGCCCTCCCCCACCCCGTTGGAGCCCTCACCCTCATGTATACCCCCTGGAAAGCCCTCCCCCACCCCATTGGAGCTCCCACCCTCATGTATACCCCTTGGATAACCCTCCCCCACCCCATTGGAGCCCCCACCACACTCCTGGACTACCCCCGACCCTCGGACATCCCCAAACACCACTCAACAACCCCCACCCGCCTGAACAGCACCACCTCACCCCCTCACCCCACTTGACAGCCCCCACCACACCCCTGGACATCCCTAAACACCCCTGGACAACCCCCACCCTCATATATACCCCCCACCCCTGGACAACACTCCCACACCCCTGGACCACCTTTCCACACCCCTGGACAGCCCTGCCACCCCCCTGGACTATCCCCCCACCCCACCGGACAACCCTCCCAGACCGTTGGACACCCCCCAACCCCACTGAACACACCACCCACCCCCTTGGAACCCCTCCCCCAAAGACCCAAATCCATATCATAAAAATCATCATAAGTAAACCAAAACAAGAAGCAGAGCAAAATTAAACATTCACTTATATAACATTCAAAACTTACACTTTCAAATTCAAAAAAAAAACTAAATCCAACCTAAACAACTACCAAATACACAATTACAATGACAATATTCAAAATTACATTTTACATTACAAACAACTAAAATTCAATCAAACCTGTAAAATAATTTGTCCACTCCACTTGTATGTGTTTGATGTCTTCAGTAGTATAGGGTTTAGGGTAATCAAAAAGCTACAAATGAAAAAGAAAGTAGTTAACGTGTATAATTAGTAAATCAAATTGAAATATTATGGCAAAGTTTAAGAGGAAATCGTATGAGGTCAAAATTCACAACTGTCCCAGTTGTTATTATTTCATACATAAATCTTAACATATAATATCTGCATTCGATGAGGCCTTTTTGTTCATGACAATTCTGTTTGAATGAGTGTAAATTCAATATATTATTTTTATGTAATAAATAAAAAATTACAAATTATAAATGGATATTTACCTTCACATTTACATATTTGATCTTTGTACTTCTTTTCTTTTTGTTTTTTCAAAAGTAGGCCCATGCACTGTAAGAAAATAATACGAATGGGGTAAATTTAAAATTCATTATAATATATAAAACTATTTAGAAATTGAAACTTACTTTTCCAATATATTCTTAAAACTTTCCCGCATATCACCATGGATAGAGCATATCCAATAAAGGGCTTTCTCCCTTGGGAAAAAACCCCTAACATCCAATGATCACTGATAAAAGGAAATTTGAAATTAGTGGGTTTTTATGTTAAAAGATAATTAACTCTTTGAGAGAAATGTGTTTCATACCTCTCACAAAAAGGCATCATCCAACATTGTGTGATTATATTCATTTCAAATCTTTTAGCAATATAAACCATTCTTTGTTCCTCATTCAATGCACATGCTTCAGGGGAAATCAATTATGGGTCCATGAATCCATATACTTCTGTCAGCTCATTCCTCTCACAAATTTTATAAAGATACCTAATACAAAACATACATAAGTATACATTTTTAATAAATATAACGCAGGGAAAAGGTGTTAAGACTTACATAGAAAAAATTTGCACCACGTTGATGCCCAACTTATCTCCAGTGACAAGCTCCATGATATCAGTTTTTATAATCCATGCTCTTATTTCACGACCACAAACATGAGCTTACATTGGAAACTCATAATAACCTGACAACAAATGTGAATATCTTGACAATCTGTCAAGACCATTTGAATCTGTATCTGATGTCATAGCCATTTGTCTTTGTTGTTGTCTATACAGTATTTCTTTACCTTTGAAGTATTCCTGTAAAAAAAATTGAAAAATATATTAGTTTTCAAATGATAAAACAACTTTAATAAAAAAATAAAATAAAAGATATAACATTCATACCTCTATGGTAATGAGTCAAAGAAGTCTGGATGGCCAAATTAAAAAATGGCCAATACTCTGTCCAACTGTCGCCACCTCATCTATAGGTATTGGTACCCTAGATGATCTATCTATAATATCCTGTACAATGACCATATGATTCTCTACATCTAATTATTGATGATGAACTGTATCTCCTATACAATATACCAACCCATATGCTACTATATGATGTTGAGAATCATCAACATACAACTCGCAGTAAGTAGGAAGATGCGGCGGAGGCGTAGGATAAAAAATGGGGTCCGCAGGTTGAGGTGGGGGAGTGGGAGATACTGGTGGAGGTGGAGGATAAATAATGGGGTCTGCAGGGGGATGTGGAGGAGTGGGAGCTGCAGTACGAAATTGTCTTTGCATTTCTGTAAACATAGACTGCACCAACTCTCTAATCTTGTCCTCCATTGTCGCATTAATATTATGAACTTCAACCTCCAAGGATTCTATTTTTTTTATAAACCCATTCAATGTTATAAGTTGAAGAACGTGGAAACACTTTTCTTACCGATACACCTACCAGATATCCTCTTACACGACCAGGATGTTTGGGCCTTCCCAATGCTGCAAATAAAATATCTTCCCTCCCAGTAGCTGTAAATGTCCCCTCTGAACTCTGCTCCTCAAGAAAGTCCTGTATTAATTAATTGAACATTTCTGTAATGATTGAAATTATATGATGAAAATAGTTAACTTAAATAAATAAAATCGATATCTTACAATCCTCTCAGCTAAGATTCTTGATTCTTTCGAAAGATATTGCCCTTTTTCCCTTCCGAGATCTCTTCCATTTTTCATGTATAGATGGAGGGGATGGAGGGGACACCTCTCCAGAGCTTGAAGACTCAGCTCTTAGTTGTTGAAAATTTTCCTCCATCATTTTTTCTTCCAATAATGCATACCCTCCCCAAGATAAACTATGAGGGTATACATTTTTAGATTGGATCTCCTGATGAGATTTCCTTGTTTTATGTAATTTAAGAATAAGAAATCATTAACAAAACATTAATAAAATAATTTATATAAGAATGTTTATAAAAGTTTACATTTCCCTTACCAGAAATGACTCTTTTATTATAATTTCAAAAAAATGTCTCCACGTGTCTTCATATATAAAAGGATATATACGACATGGATTTTCATGACTCTTATGACCATAAATGAAATCAGATGAGAGGGTTGATTTGAAATCCCTCCATCTCCTGGCAGCCAATGATAAGAATTTCTTCCTGACTCCTCCAGTGTCAGGAATATCAAATATCATCTGATAAAGAAGAGGTTAAACATATTATATATACTAGAAACATTAAAAGAATAGTCAAAAAATGACAAAAGATATTACCAAAATCGTCTCCCACAACTGAGAGATAATATCTTTATCCACACTTCTCCAATCATCATAAAAAATGCTTACTTTACTCTTAGCCTGAGTTGAAACAAAACTCTTAAAATATTTTTCATTCGGATCTCTAGTAATATCATCATCATCAAACTCAACGACTATCCTCTGATCCAGCGTACGGGAAAGTGATAATTTTGGTAAACGTGTGCACCCACGTTTACCAACCTTTGAACTCTTTTTCGTAATAGGAGCATGTGAATGTTCGTCCCCAGAGGTATGACCAGCAATATGCTCCCCTCCAGAATCATGTGGTTGATCATCTGAGTGATTTGTCATTATCCTTCAAGTCAAAAAAACAAACGTCAGTTCAAAAATATACAAATTCAAATATTTTAATACTACTGTAATCAGAAAATAGAAAAGTGTACTAAGTTACATAATAGTAAACATTGGTAATATGGTAAGCATGTTAAACAATAGTAAAGACGGTAAAGATGGTAAAGATGGTAAAGATGGTCAAGATGGTAAACATGGTAAAAATGGTAAACCTAGTAAACATGGTAAACATGGTAAAGTAATTGTCAAGGGAACAAAAATAATAGATATATAATTTATGTAATGGTTATAAACATGATAAAGTAAACTAAACAAACTTAAAACAAACAAAAACATATACTTATTTTGTTTTAAAACATGTTTTAATAAATAAAAAACTTACAATATCTAATATTTATGGAAAAAATAAATGTAAACAAGAAATAAACATATGTTACCTGTAATTTTAAGAATGTACAAATGGATTGTTTTCCCAAATTCCTTCGTCGTGATCGTTCCTTATGGCACAAACTATGTCTTCAACATGATCATCATTATGTTCTGTTAATCATTCCATGGAAGTAGGGATCTCACATAAATCAGCATATTCATCAATTTCATCCTCACCAACATATTGTTTTTTCCATTGTAAAACAACAGCCCACTGCATATCTGATTGATCTACTACACAAAAAATTTGTTTTTCATGTGTGGCCATTATAAAAGAATCAGCTGTGTCTTCCAATCTATTCAGATTAACAAGTGTTATTCCAAATTCATCATGTCTGACACTGTTGTTACCGTCAAACCATTTACAGTTAAAAGGGGGAACTTTAATTTTAAAGTAATAAACCTCCCATATGTCTTCAATGACTCTATAATATGCACTTGATGCAGAAATTGGGTTTTTGTCCTTAGCAATCGAAAAATGCATTGCTTCTGCAAACACCAATACACCACTATTCTGAACTGCACTTCTGTTGTCCTGAGATTTCGTATGAAATGTATAACCATTAATGTCATAACCGGACCATGTTATCACATTTAAACATAGACCACCCACTATACATTTTAATGTCTCCGATATATCTGATCTACCAAGCAAAGTCTTTTTAATCAATGAAAAAAATGTTTTGTTGTGCTCATTCAAAATCCACATTTCTTTCTTCTTTGGATGACATTATTTCAACTCATTAATATGCAATGTGATATACGGTTGAGAATCAGCTATGTTATTCAAGATGTATGATTCTAACTTCTTCATCTGTTCAGCTGGCAATGATTTGACTTTCAAGCTGTGAATCCCCTTTCCCTCATTATTAACTCTTTCATGGTGAGATGGAGGCAAACCTATGTGTTGCGCCACAACCAAGTAGCTCGTACAAAACTGTGCTACCTCTTCAGAAATATACTTTTCAATAATGGAGGCTTCAGCTCGATATAGATTTTTAACAAACCCCTTTAATATTTTCATATACCTTTCAAAAGGATACATCCAACGAAGATATACAAGTCCACAAAGCTTTATTTCTCGAACCAGATTAATTATTAAATGCACCATTATATCAAAAAAAGTTAGAGGAAAATACATTTCTAATTCAAAAATTATAAGAATTTCATCATTTTCCAAAATGTTCAAAGCATTCACATCAATCGCCTTGTTACAAATTGAATTGAAAAAATAACACAACTTCATTATAGTCTTTCTGACACAAATAGGAAATATTCCACGCAATGCAACTGGTAGAATTTGTTGCATCATGACGTGACAATCATGTGATTTCATACCTATCAACTTCAAGTCCTTCAATGAGACAAAATTTTTTACATTAGAAGAATAACCTTGAGGCACTTTGGTATCATGAAGACACTGACAGAAGCTAATTTTCTCCCTCTTAGATAATGTATGACAAGCTGGGGGAAGAAATGTTCGTCTTCCTTTAGGAGTGGGAGCTAACTCCAAACGTATTCCAATTGATAGTAAGCCTAATCTTGCATTCAACCCATCTTTAGTCTTTCCTTTAATATCTAACAATGTTCCAATCAAATAATCACAGATATTCTTATCCACGTGCATGACATCAATATTATATTAAACTTCATGATACCTCAAATATAGTAGCTCAAAAAAATTGACCTTTTCTTCCAAATATGTCTATCATTACCAGATTTATGTGTCTTTCCCAATGTCACATCAAGGTTTTTCACCCTCTCAAAATACAGATTAGGGGATAAAGGTTTTGAAGCAGTATAAAATTCTTGTGATCCATTGAATGACTTTTTTAGTCTTCTATAAGGGTGTTCCATAGGAAAAAACTTTCGATGACCCATGTACACTGTTTTCCTCCCATGATGCAATTGACAATATGACGTCTTTTGTTCGCAAATTGGACATGCTTTATGCCCTTTAACACTGTATCCAGACAAATTTCCATACGCTGGGAAGTCATTTATAGTGAACAGAATAACTGCATGTAGTTGAAAATATTCCATTTTATAAGAATCATACACCCTAATACCATCAGCCCATAACAGTTTCAAATCATCAATCAACGGTGAAAAGTAAACATCAATATCATTACCGGGTTTCTTTGGACTAGAGATCATTATACTCAACATGACATACATGCGCTTCATACAAACTTCAGGATAGAAGTTGTGAATTACCAATAAAACAGACCATGAACTATGTGTGCTACTGAGGGTTCGGTATCGATTCATTCCATCTGTGCACAACCCTAGTCTGAGATTTCTAATTTCATTTCAAAATGTAGAATACTGTGAATACATTTTCTTCCATTGTGGAAAATCAGCTGGATGACATATTTTTCCATCACATACCCGCTCTTCAGCATGCCATCTTAACATTTTTGCATCGTGTGAATTAGCAAATAAACTTTTTAAATGATTAATTATAGGAAGATACCAAAATACCATTGAAGGGAGGTTTGTGATCTCTACACCAGCCTGTGATTTTTCTTTCACCTTATATCGTGATGACCCACATTTAGGACACTCTGACAGAAATTCATATTCATTCCTATATATAATGCAGTCATTCAGACAGACATGTATTTTCTTGTATCCCAATCCCATCGAGCATAATATTTCCTTGGCTTTGTAATGTGAATCTGGAAGATTGTTATCTTTTTGAAGAATGTCTTTCATCAATTGTAGCAGCTCTGTAAAACTTCTATCACTCCATCCATGTTTCGCCTTCAGGTTAATCAATCTTAACACCACCGAAAAAACCGTAAAATCTGTACAACCATGATATAACGGGTTTTCAGCATCACCATATAGACGCGCAACTGTCGGTTCTATCTCAATTTGTTCTGCTACAATATCGCGAATCATTTCTTCAATTCCATCAGAGTTACCATCTTGCGAATCATCATCATCAGTGACATTCCATCCAGTTTCACCATGCCAAATCCAAGGGCTGTAACTCAGATTAAAACCATGAAAAATCAGATGAACTTTTATCTCTCTACTTTTCAACTTCTTCATATTCAAACATTTCAGGCATGGACAGAAAAAAATTTCACTACTTGGAACATTTCGTTTTGAAAATTACAAAAAGGAATCAACACCTTCCTCAAATTCATTGCTCATTCGATGTGCCGTAATCCAACTTTGACTCGTTATTACCTATAACAAATATCAACAAAAAATATATATTTTTAAGATAAGACAAATATATGTTTATATGAAAAAAATCATAATTTGAATGTAAAACAATTTAAATTATAAAACAAATATATGGGTATTTAAGAAAATATGCTTGAATATTATTTTTAAAACAAAATATAGTTAGATATAACAGTTTTAAATTTCATTGAATCAAAGAAAACCATGCCGCCTACATAGTTGATAGAAAATTGGAGAAAATGGAGTAAACTTGAGAATCACCCCCACCCCTCGGACAACCCCCAAAACCCTCTGGACAAGCCCCCACCCCCTTAGACATCCCCCCACACCCACCCGCCCCCTTGGACCACCACTGGACACCCCCCAACCCTCCAGACAGCCCCACCCCTCTAGACAGCACCCCCACCCCTCCTGGACACCACCCCCACCCCTACCCCTTGAACACCCCCTGGACACCCCCAAACCTCTGGACAACCCCAACCCCACCTGACAACCCCCAAAACCCTCTAGACAGGACCCACCCCCGTGGACAGCCAGTCACAACCACCCACCCCCTTGGACACCCCCCCGGACACCACCCGTTTCCACATCTTTGATATAACATATTTATTTTAAAAAAACGTGACATTATTAAAAACGTTTCATGAAATATGATGAAGAGTCCAATCGTATTTCTTATGAAATTTTTCTTACTATAAAGGGTCTTAGTATTGGATAGAATAGTAAATAAAGTGGCATAAAACAGCAATATAATCCTAAAAAATGCATATAATTCAGCTTAAATATTTGAATAAATATGTTTGTAATCAACCATCAAATCCAAAAGGTGTATGAGAGAACAATTAGAGAAAAACTGGAAATGAGAGATCATAGTCATTGAGGGGGGATGGTGTCAAAGGAAACACAAAATCAAATGAACCGAGACCACTTTATGAAGTAATCCATGAAAAAGAAAAACCTACATCAAATAAAATCGTGAAACATCAAAAAACAAACAAATAACCATTTGAAATAGAATCTAGTATCTTGATTCAGAAACTCTAAAAAATAAATAAATCACAATCTCATTAATTGAATCCTCAATTTCTAAAATAGAACAATACACTGGTTTCACTTTGGTTGGTGGTGCAATTATTTTTTGTATTCGATCATCAATTAGTTTTGTGACATAAAATCAAAAAATCTTATGAAATAAATATAAGTAACATGTATTATTCAAGTTCACATTCTTTTTGTAAAATTACACATCTCTATATTATCATTAATAAAAAACATTATCGTTATTCTCAACAAAAATCATGAGAATTGTGATATTCCCATTTTTATAAACATATATTAATGATGTTATGATAAAGTTTATCATAACTAATAATATAAAAAATTGTATACTTATCTATAGTAGAGTCCTATAAGACAAAATGGATGCACGATATTTCTATGACATTTAGATTTTTTAAAGGGATATAATGATGTTTAATACTTCCCAGAAGGGTGAAATTATAAGGGAGTTTAGTGTCTTCTAAAAATACAAAGTGGGTAAAAGTGAATTTGTTTCCCTTAAAGAAAACAAATAGTTTATCATAGATTTATTAAACTCTATGAGGGTGAATGATAAATATTTATTCTATTATGTTCCATTAAAACTCATGTGTAAATATTTATTTTAGTTCAATTAATGAATGATAAATGGTTTACATTAATGGTTTTTGTTTTCTAAAAATTGACATCTTCAATATGGATGATTGATTCCTATTCTATGATAAGACACTCAACAAGGATGATTCACTATATATGATGATAATTTATTTTAATTCTCTAATCACATAAACATTATTAGTTATCCAACTACAAAATTGTTAGATGAACCTGAGAGTTAAATGAAATATAAGATAAAAGGAATGGATGAATCAACCATACCTCAAATTTATTTTTGATAATGAAATTCAAACCGGTCAAATAAGGAAATATTCCAAATCTTTCCTTAATCGGGCCATAGTCCTTCAATAAATAACCCCAAATATGTTTCCAACATAGGAGGATTTTGAGTCATTAAATTCAAGGTAATATATCAAAATTTGTTTTATAAAGAAATAAAAAAACAAGACACTCAAGATAAAAATGAATGTCTGGTGCCAACGATATTCAAAAAGATGTAATAGGGTTCGAAATGGAAGAATCTAACCTAGTTTAAACAAAACAATCACAAAACATAAATATAGACTATCTGAAAAAAAATGAACGAAATAAATTCGTGGAAGGCTTACTTGAGTGATTCGAGTTGAGATGATAGATTCGAAGAGAGTAAATATGATAAACGATGAAGCCAAAATGAGTTTAACGCAGGTCGATCGACGAACTGATTAGGGTTTACCGCACGAGAGAGACGAGCCGACGGACTGTCGATCGAAAAATCGTAAATAAAAGTCCTTGGGGATTTAATTTTTTAAATGTTTTATAATGTCGGTTATTATATAACCGATGTTATAAACTATTTTTTAAATTTATAACGTCGGTTATTTTAAAACCGACATAAAAAACCCCCCGCACTTTGGTTTTTTACGTCAGTTATTTTATAACCGACGTAAACCCCCCCCCCCCACGCTTTGGTTTTTTACGTCGGTTATAAAATAACCGACGTAAAAAACTCCTAGATATCTCGTTTCTTATGTTGGTTATAAAATAACCGACATAAAAAACCCGTAGATAACTCGTTTTTTAGGTCGGTTATTTTATAACCGACGTAAAATACCCCCTGTGCTTTGGTTTTTTACATCGGTTTTAAAATAACCAACATAAAAAATGCCTAGATATCTCGTTTTTTACGTTGGTTCTCAAATAACCGACGTAAAAAACGCTCGCGCTTTGATTTTTAACGTCAGTTAATTTATAACGGACGCAAAAACCAAACACGTGCAATTTGTAACGTCGGTTATTAAAATAATTGATGTTAAAAAGCTATTCAACGCATTTGTTACATCTGTTATAAAATAACCGACATAAAAAACCACGTTTCACAGATTCTCAAGTCGGTTATATATAACCGACATAAAAAATGGTGACGTAAATAACGTTTTCTGCACTAGTGATCATCTATACATCACATAAGGTACATTAACCCATCCCCAATTATTCATGGGAGGTAACATCAATTACACTAACCCAACCATTTAGAATATAGGGAGGTCACATCCAATACACTGACCCATCCCTATAGACTATAGGTATATCACATTAGGAACATTGACCCAACCCAATAGGATCTAGTGAGTTCACATTGAGAACACTAACCCATCACTATATAATCTTGTGAGGTCACATCCATAAAACCATGTAATAACCTAGACAATTGAAACCCAAATTCTATTATCATATTTCGTTATTAGTAAAGAATAAAAGAGTAACTATATGATCCAAAAACTTAATAGTATTTTAAGACTTGATACAAAAATAAATTACATATGAAAACATAAGATAAAACATGAACACTTCGCAAGAACATTATTATCCATTCCATAATATCCCTAAAGATTACATATAGTTATTCTCTAGGTCAAATGGGGAAAGGAAAACAAATATTGATGAGGTAAAATTCTTAATAAGGGGAAGCGTATAGTAGAATATATCAAAATATAAAAATAGAAAAAGTGATATGACAAGAATAAAAAATAAACATGAATCTATAATAAACTAAAGTAGAGGGATTTCTATATTGTTGAAAATAAATGAAAACATCGATTAAAATAATAAATAATATCATATTGATGGAACACATAATTCATAACATCCAAAAATTCCATCAAGGCCTTGAGACAAGACTCTATACTAATATGGGGAGATATATACACCAAAACCGAGCCTATTTTGTCTCATGAGATCCATCAATACATTAAGGGTCTATATAGTTCTAATTTCCCCTTTCACCTGATCGATTCGAAAGAATTCACTATAATATGCAATAAGAAATTTCATAACATTCCCAAATACACTTCTGGATGAATAAAAACATAGCTATCTGTATAATAAAAAAACATGAAAACAAATGCATTCCCATTTAATTGAATATTATGGATAACTAAGAGAATATTCCTTAACAAAATTAGATGTTGTGGGGGGTATTTTCAAAGTAACTAGATTCACTCATATCAAGAAAATATAGTAGCATGGGTATTTTTAAAGTGATGGGTTAACAATGGAAGATAATAATCAGGCTCAATAGTTTCCATTGGTAGGATACCAATGAAATGGTAAGAAAAATTCCTCATCATGGTGTATAAAGAGCATTTGAATATTCTAAATCATATCCCTATAGAGTGTTTGAATATGTGTGAAGTATTGGGCCTACTCATTACATATTAGAGTTGTGATTGAGTTAATGATCAACCAACCATTTTTTATGGTGATTACCCATAGGTTAATTTTTGTCACAATCACATACACATACTATTATCCATATAGGGATTTATTTTCTTTGAGACAACACGCACTTTTACATTACTCAATCCTAGAATGAATTTATACTATAGAAAAAATTGCGTTTTATAATGGTTTGTTAACTCTTGAATCAAAATAATATGAAAGAGGGATAAAAATATAGAATTATAATTCTATTTAAATTCATGAATAATATTGTAAACTTTTATTCCATGGAAATATATAGACAGCATAAAAAGAAAATAATTTTTGAATATTGCATGATTACCAAATAATGGAATTTGAGGGTGAAAAACCCACTTATGGATTGAGTGGAAATTAAATCAAAACCTATTGAAATTTTTGGATTAAAATTGATCTACAAATAAAATAAATAAAATAAATTTCATGATATAACATTTAAAATAGGTACAATATAATCCATATAAATTTAAATTGGCACATAATAAAAACATATACAAAAGACGTAAATTTGATATAGAGATTATTTACCTTTAATCCCTATTTGTAAAATGTTCTCTTACTATAACACCCTAATATTTTTTGAAATTTTTTTTTTCAAATTAATTTAATCTTTTTGATATTTTTCATTTCGCACAATACTAAATATATCTTTTATAAAAGCACTATGTTTGGATTTCATTATATGTAGCAGAAAGTTATGTTTTATCTATAAGAAAAACTTAGACAAGCTTGAATTAAAAAAACACTATGTTTAGATTGTGTTATGCACACTACTGAGTTCCATTGATAGCTTATGTTACACCCAAGATCTTGTTTTACCAAACTACAATGTACTGTTAATAATTTTATTAAAATATTATTATAATTGTCACATAACCATTGGAATGATGGTCTTGAATAATATAAATTAAATTATGAAAATATTTTTTAAAAAATTATATAATAATAACTATTTAGTGACCAATTAACTAGAAATGAAAATAAAAAACTTATGAAAATATGAGAAATCTTTTTCTAGAAAACCATATTTATGAAATCAAACAAGTATTCCCTTAATAAATTAATTAAAAAACGTTTGACAAATTATTTTAATGATATATATATATATATACATATATTATATGAAATATACTATTTAACATTAATCTTTTTTTTTCTAGAAAAGATATAGTAATAAATCCAATTTTATGAATAAAAATATGCATTTTTCTAAAAGGTTATTTTACTAGATTTCAACGGAAGAATTATTTTAAATATAATTTTTGATAATCTTATAACTTTTATTTGAAAAAAAAAATTCATTTTTGAATGTGGAATTTCCAAATTTACATTGGGTAAGTTTTTGTTATTTTTCTCAGAAGTTTCATTTTTTCCTGAACAGTGAAAAATACTGAATTTTAATTGAAAACGAAATTCGTCATCTAATTTATTTATATAGATAAATTATATTTTAATTTGGTTATAAAGTATAATTATAAGAATAATTAATTAATTAATCCAATTTAGGTCATTATAATTAATTTCACATTGAATGTGGAAATAAAAACATTTTAAACTTTTGAACATTTTCACTTTAGATACTCGTTACTTCGTCTGGTCTATAAGATTATTTTTCAATTAACTTCTTACACTTTTGTAATTATAATTTTCAAAAATGGATTAAATATTATGGATAATAATAATTTATAATTTATAAAATTGTCAACAAATATTTTGATGAAAAATATTATTGAAAGTAATTAAAATTAGTTACTGCGATTAAGGGAAAAATGGTTCACTTAGTGGATAAAATTTATCTTATGGGGAAAATACCCCTATAAAAATTTAAAAAATCTATTTTCAGGAAATATTTCCACCATAATGTCCCTTGTATTAAATGGTCAATTATTTGAGGCAGATGTTGTAAGGGAGACCTCTCAATAGTGTTTACCTTTTTATATTTACAAGAATATCACTCCTCCTCTATAAAAGGGGACTCACCCCCTCACTTCTTAAAATATATCAAGACCTTGGTGTCATCCAAAAAATTCCCAAAAAATACCTCAAATTACATAATATCATCTTAGAACCCTCACTTTGGGAAGAAATACATCCACATAATGTTTTTTGATGTAACCCCAAAGGAGTTACTAGAAAAAGTGGTAACAATCTGAACGATCACTTTTGTTTTATTTCTTTCTATAAACATTTTAATTATTCTTATTATATGACTATAAAATAAATTATTTATCCTAAATATAATTAATTTTTTTTTATTTTAATGGTTATACATACAGCTACACACACTTTCATCAAATGGGATACACAATAATCATTTGTGTGTACGGTGGACTACCGCCTCGCAAACTGATGTTGTTCATTCTCTCATTACCACAATTCAAGGATGAAAATAATGATGAAATTTAGGTTTTTATATGACATATATAACATTTATGATTTATTTATTCATTTGGAATTATTATATATCACCTAACTACATTCTTTCTACTTTATGGGAATATGATAACTTCGTTTGAGGATGTGTGGACTACAACCACCTCAAAATGATATGATTCATTCACACTTTACATGGAATGTATTAAGGATTGGTTTATTAAAAATATATGATATATATGATATATATGAAATAATAATTATACTATAATGATAATTTATATAAATATATTTCTTTTACTTTATTTCTTTCAATACAACAAAAAAATGGAAACAACATTCATGCGTATGTATGACCTACCATCTCTATGAATAGTGTATTCCATTTCATATTTCTATATTTTATAGATT
The DNA here is from genome assembly GCA_963277665.1 of Viscum album. NCBI lineage: Eukaryota > Viridiplantae > Streptophyta > Magnoliopsida > Santalales > Viscaceae > Viscum > Viscum album. The sequence continues at coordinate 1,998,518,002 of OY728136.1, forward strand.
ATTGTAAATAAATATATAATGAATATATATGATATTTATATAATGTTTTATTTTATTCAAATAATTAAATCAAAACCTATGTACGTGGATCATGAATATCAAGTCAAAACATATATGGAAAACAAAGCAATTATTACCCAAAACATAACATAAACATAGAATTTTTAATAAATGGGTAATATAAAGTCATAATAATATCATATATGGTATGATACATAATAATATGGTTATTTGGTAGATGTATAAAATCTTATATTTATTATAAAGTAGTTTTTAATTTTTATAAATAAAGTCAAGACTTAAGGTAAGGGTTTTCTCATCTCACTTTTATTTTTGTGAGATATATGCTATATTCACCGCTTATTCTTATTGTGTTGTGTATATAATAACCTATGGAATTTTATATCATGAATTTAATTTATTTCATGATATTAAAATTTTCAATTGATGTTATTATTTTATGTGTATCAAAATTCAATAGTTACTCATGTAGTAAATGGATTTAACCAATGAGCATATACCCAAGTGGTACAAGATCCTTCTTGAAAACCAAAAGACCCAAGATCAAATCCAAGAAATGATGAATTTCTAAAAATTATAGTAGCACTGTAGCTAGAACTATAGCAAAAATGTAGTAGTGGTGACACTATAACAGCGAGGGAACTATAGCAGGAACTGTAGCGGTGGTAGTACTTTATCTGGGACTATTGCATCCCATGTACTATAGCAGTACTATTCACTAAAGGGCCCTTTGGGTCAAAAAAATTGGCTTTCAAGCCTTGTATTGAATCCGTATGGCCTTGGGCCTTTGGAATATGTAATTTATCTCCCTCTACCAATCAAAAACAGTCTTTTCTTTAATAATAAAATGAGGCTTTGGCCCTAATATTTTTAAAAAAAGTTGTAAGGGGATTTCTAGTCTCACTTTTATTTCTGTGAGACTTATGCCTTATTCACCACTCATTTATTTTGTGTCACATATATAATGAACATGATTGTATTATATGATTATTATTCTTATTTTTAAGGGTATTTACATATCCATTTGATGATCTATTTTTCATGGGGTTTATGAATAAAAAGTTACCAAATTGGTGAATTAATTTTGTCTTAATTTGCCTTATTTGAGACACATGCCATTTTAGGCACCCATTGTCACGACCCGTCTTCGGGGCCAATGCCGTGACTACCCCAAGCCCGGATTCCATAGGCCAGGGGATGGAGACTAGCACCAAGGAATAATTCCCGATAAAAATGGAAGGCATTGCCTTTATAAAGTAAACAAACACACAGAGTAAGCAAGAAGAAGTAAACACTAAGTAAAACTGGGTACAATAGTATGTGTGGAAAATTAAGTGGGCCAGAATACAAACCCAAACTAAAAGTAAAGTACAACTGGAAAAGGAAATACAACAACTGAAAAGTCAAGTTGCAACATCGAGCCGTCCACTGGAAGTCCCACATGAAGGGTGGGTGCAGATAGCCTCCTTAGCTCCTCGGGTCCAGCCGTCCGCTCTGAGTACGTCACGCCCAATGGTCCAACTCCAGGTACCGACTTGCTCCGCAAGCCTCAACCACGATCAGCGGTGTCTGTCGTCTGTAACCAAAACAACGTAGTGCGGGCATAGCCTGTGTAGGGGTGAGTATACGCTACTCAGTAGGGACGCCGAGACCCCCGAAGGTCTCCCAAAATCCACAAAGGATAATCCACAAAGGAAAGATACAATCAAGAAGTAACATCCAACAATACATAGGTATATGTCCATACATATACCTAAGTCGTCAATTCCCGTTCGGCTCCAGCATCCATGCAAAGTTCGATCACGTCCACATAGGAGTACAACCCAATCCACACAGGATAACACAAATCAATCCACTTAGGAAATAAAGTCAAATATTTCGAAGATATTGATTGAAGTCAAGACTCAACTCACACAGGAATACATCTTCATAAGACGAAAGAGATGATTAGTTGTAGCCACCGATTCATCTAAGCCGTCGAACCCACACATGATCAATTGGTACTAACCCCCGCAATGAACCACACAGGATCGATAGGTACTAACCCCCGCAATGACCCACATAGAATCTGACCCACACAGGATTGGTAGCACTGATCTACTGAGGATCGCTGAGTGTTGTAGTCGTCGTTGTTGAACCCACAGAGTATTTCTGTACAGTTGTCATCCTCATCGTAGTCGCAACCAGCTCTAGGGTTTCCGCACACAAGAAGATCGTTTCAGGAGGGTCCGCTCTACGAGCTAAGGGGCTGATACATCAACTGACATGATGTCCGGAGTTGATGTATCCCAAATTTCGGTATCGTCAAAAGGAACTCAACGAGACAGACGACGCGTCAATCGGACGCCCGGTCTGAGAGTTATTGGTTTTTTTGTTCCGGGGGCCCGGTTGGTTTTTAAGTCAAAACCAACCCAACCGCACTCCATATACATACAAACCTCAAGAGGAGTAAGTCAAAAGGTCCATATTACTAAGAGGAATCCAACAAAGTCGACGACACGTCAATCAGATGTCCAGAGTTCAAGTTATAAGTGTTTCCGCTCCGAGGGCCCGGTTGGTTTCGTGTTCGAACCAACCCAGCCGAAACCAAATTTCTCCGAAACCTTGAGTGTAATATACTGAAACGACCATCTCAATCCAAGGATCGCATATCAGCTGACGGTGTGTCGATCGGAGGTCCGTAGCCCATGTTATAGGCACAAGAATGGAAGAGGTCCGAAAATGGGGGTTTTGGGCCCAGGCTGGCCCGAACCGGGTCGACCCGACCCGGGTTTGGGTTCGGCCCATTAGGGCGTGACCTGGCCCGGTGGGCGCGGCCCGGTGCACTTGCGTGGCTAGGCAGCTCGGCCGAAACGGTCGAGCGGAAGGGGGGGGGGGGGGGGGGGGGTGCTACCCCCCCCTGTTTGACAACCCGCGGCCCCCACGTGGGGAGGGGGGGGGGGCGCTCCTTCGGCCGACCGGGGGTTATGACCCCCGGTTTCCTCGATCGGCCAGCCCAGTTGTCCGGCCATGCTACCGCCACGGGACCGCCGCGCTCCCGCCCTCCTGCTCCGGCGGCCGGCGGTTCCGGCGGTTCCGGCCGCCGGTCCTCGCACCACTACGACCATAGGTCATGACCTTGTCTGTTCAGTGCAGCGCGACGGCGCCACGCCCCTCCGCCATGGCCCCGCTCCTGCCGCGGTGTCTTTGTGGTTCTCCTGCGTGGCACGATGGTGCCGCGGATTTGATTGACCTCATCGGCGTGGCGCGACGGCGCCACGCTTTCTTGCCGCGGTTTCCTCGTTTCCGCGCGGTGCGACGACACTGCACCATCTCCGTTCCCATCCACAATGAACGACAAAAATAATAATGTAGGAGGGTCGGCAGTGTTTGTGCGGTCCGGCCCCCTCCCGTTAATCGATAGCATGCAGATAAAATATTATCGATGAACGCCCAAACATTCAAGACATAAAATCAAACCCCTACCTCAAGCGTTGTTGATTCGTCGCGGGGAACAGATGTCGCAGAAGATGGCGTCTCAGAAGGAGGATCGTCGGTGTCACGGTACATGGCGTCACATCATCGATCTCCAATGATTCGGCGTTCTTCATCATCCTTCGTCGGAGGTTAGCGTTCTTCATCAGCGACGGTGCGTTCTTCGCGTTCTTCAAGGAGGAAGAACGTTCTTCATAACTTAGAGCTTTCCTCTCCAAATCCTCTCGCACAATGAACTAACCTCTCACGAAATAAGACCTTGTCTTATTTAATTAACACACAAGCCAACAATTCATTTCAAATTTCAAAATGAATCCAAGAAATAATTATAAAGAATAACCTACTCAATTAATTAATTAATAGTTGACTTTCATTTAATTGTGGGGGTGCGGGTGAGTTACATAATTAATAGGGGTTGAGGAAGTTGAAAGGGTGGGGCTCGTGTGGGCCCCACCCCCAAAAATATCCTACCTAGTGGAGTAGTTAGGATGTGGGTCCCACTCCAACCACTTATCTTAGGTTAACACTACTTAGAATAAAAATAAAATGGTTGCACCCCTTTTTATTTTTTTATTCTTTACTTAACCCAAATTTTAGTAACCACACCCGAGCAAACGCAACTCCGGAAAAGGTGTTCCTAAGAAATTACCGGCGCTATGGTTTCATCGGTGCCCTCAGATATCGATTCCGAGCACCGGTTCAAAAGTTATGAAATCCCACTCGTTCGTTCACTGAATGTACCCAAGCTAAACTTCAGAAAAAAAAAATTTCAGCCACACCGGGCCTCAGAATCAGGTGCCATCAGAAACTATGTTCTTGTAAACTCCCAAAGAAAATTAAGAAAAAAATTTCCTTGAATTTTACGGGTCTTTACATTACTCCCACCTCAGGGCTTTACGTCCCCATAAAGATACATAAAAAACTAGGGAAACAAATGTGGGTACTGTGCACGCATCTGAGCCTCCCGCTCCCAAGTGCTCTCCTGGAGGTTCCCGTGTTTCCACCTGATTCGCACTAGAGGAATCGACTGTCTATGTAGAAACCACTCCTGTCGATCCTTGATCTCCACTGGGACCTCTGCAAAAGTCTCCCCATCATCAATATCCTTCTCCCAACGGTCAATGATATGCGTGGGGTCGTGCACATATCTCCTCAGTTAAGGTACGCGAAAGACTTCGTGCACTCGGTGCAACTGAGGTGGTAGAGCTAGGGATAAGCCAAATCGCCAATCCTGCTAAGGACCTAGAATGGTCTGATGAAGCACGGAGACAACTTGCAGCCTCATCCAAATCTCTGTAATCCACGTCGAGGTGAGACCCGCAAGAAGACGTGGTCGCCATCATCGAACTCTAGTGGCCTCCGCCTTCTGTCAGCATAAGACTTCTGCCGGCTCTGAGCTATCCTCATCTTCTCCTGGATGACCTGGACCATCTCTGGTCCCATAAGTGATGACTCCCCAAGGACTGTCCATCATAGCGGTGATCTGCATGGTCGGCCGTACAATGCCTCGTATGGTGCCATCTCGATGGTGGAGTGGTAGCTGCTATTGTATGCGAAATCTACCAAGGGTAGGTGATCCTTCCAACTGTGACCAATGTTGAGGACACATGAATGGAGCATGTCCTCGAGAGTCTGAATTGTCCTCTTAGTCTGACCATCCATCTGAGGGTGAAAGGTGGTGCTCAGACGTAGCTGCGTCCCAAAAGCCTCCTACAACCCCTTCCAAAGCCGGGAAGTAAAGCGAGCATCTCAATCAGAGATGATAGATTATGGCACACCATGAAGCAGTACTATCTACTAAATATAGAGACATCCCAAGCTCTCTACTGATCCATGCTCTATGATGGGTAAGAAGTGGGCCGACTTGGTGAGTCGGTCGACAATCACCCAAATGGAGTCGTGACCTCTGGAAGTATGTGGAAGTCCAGTCATGAAATCCATTGATATCCTATCCCACTTCCACTCCGGGACCTCCAAGGGTTGTACCAAACCTGTTGGTACCTGATGCTCCGCCTTCACCTGCTAGCAGGTGAGGCATCAAGAAACAAACTCTGCTATAACCTTCTTCATACCCGGCCACCAGTGCTGTCGCCTGAGATCCTGGTACATCTTCGCTACTCCTGGACGTACTGCTAAAGGGGAATTGTGAAACTCTCTCAGCACGTCCTCCTGTAAAGAAAATGGTACCATGGTACATCCTCTGAAAAGGATGATGTGCTCTCCTCCCACATAGAATCCATCAGGTTCATGTCCTGAGGTTATCTTTGCACGCCGTGTCTCACAGTCAACATCCCCATGCTGTGCCACTCTGACCTGCTGTAGAAGTGGAGGAGTGACTGTGAGTGACTGCAGAACGAATGATCCATCTCTATCCACGAAGGATATATTCAAAGCGGCTAGCTACTCTGTCGCCTCCCCAAGTAGCTGAATGCCCGTCCTCCTGTTGAGAGCATCAGCTACTACGTTCCCCTTTCCAGGAGTATAGAATATCTGAAATTCATATTCCTGGAGGAACTCGATCCATCGCCGTTGTCTCAGGTTCAGGTTCTTCTGCAAAAAGATATACCTGAGACTCTGGTGGTCAGAATAGACTGTAAACCACTCGCCCATCAGATAGTGTCGCCACATCTTCAGTATAAAGACCACTGCTGCTAACTCCAGGTCATGGGTAGCGTTATTATGCTCATTCTGCCTCAATTGACATGATCCATAGCCGATCATGGCCCGCTCCTGCATCAGGACACATTCGAGTCCGGTCCCTGATGCATCATAGTATACTATGTACCCTACTCCCTCCTCCGGTAGCCTCAAGAGAGGTGTGCTGGTCAATCCCTGTCTCAGCTCCTAGAAGCTCTACTTACATCTATTTGACCACACGAAGGGTTTCCCCTTCTTCGAAAAAGCTAAAAGTGGTGCCGAAACTCTGGAAAAGTCTGGCACAAATCTTCGGTAGTACCCAACTAGCCCCAAGAAACTTCGCATCTCCATCACGCTCCTGGGTGGCTCCCAAGCTAGCACTGCCTCGATCTTTGCAGGATCCACCACAACTCCCACCTCAGAGATGACATGTCCTAAGAAGTCGACCTCACGTATCCAGAACTGACACTTCGCGATCTTACCATAAAGTTGGTGCTCTCAGAGTGTGTCCGGTACAACCCGCAAGTGGTAGGCGTGCTCCTCCTCAGTCGTCGAGTATATCAATATGTCATCGATGAAGACTAAGACAAATCGATCAAGGTAAGGTTGAAAGATCATGTTCATGAGGCCCACGAACACTGCTGGAGCATTGGTTACGCCGAATGGAATAACCAAGAACTCATAATGGCCATACCGACATCTTAAGGCCGTCTTCTGCACGTCCTTGTCCTGAACTTTGAGCTGATGATATCCTGACCTGAGGTCTATCTTCGAGTACCACCGTGCTCCCTTGAGCTGACCGAAGAGGTCGTCAATCCTCGGTAGTGGATACTTGTTCCTCACGGTCACCTGGTTTAGGCGACGATAGTTGACACAAAGTTGCAAGCTCTCGTCCGCCTTCTTGGCGAACAATATCGGGGAAGCCCAGGGTGAAACACTGGGTCGGATGAATCCCTTTCCCTGAAAGTCCTCCAGATGTACCCGTAGCTCTCAAAGCTCGGATTTTTGCCATCTGATATGATGTGGTGGATATCGAGGCTGTCCCGTGGTATAGGTCAATATAAAAGTATACCTCTCTGCGAGGAGGTAGTCCTGGAACGTCGTCGGGAAAAACGTCTGCATACTGATCCACCACTACAGGTAAGCTCGGACTCCGCATGTCAACTTCTCCTAGGATGAGGCTAGCCAACTAATGAGTGATGGGATGTCCTCTCCTCTATATGAGTCCATCCTGCGCTGAAAAGGTTCTCTTCTCGCTGGTGAAGGTGAAACTGCTCCCGTTGGTGCAAACACATCGCACCTTGCGCCAAATGCAGTCGATCTGAGCATGGACTGTAGATAACCAATACATGACCAAGATGACGTCGTAAGGCCTCAAAGTCACTACAAGAAGATCCCACCTGAAGCTCTTGCCTCCTAGAGTAAGCTCACACTACTGGCACCAGTGTGTAATCGTCGAGTCTACTCCCGTAGGAGTCTCTAGCCGTAAGGATCGAGCCAACGACTCTGTCGGAATCTCAGAGCTCCGAACAAGGGCAGCGATAATGAAAGAATGACTCGCTCATGTGTCTATAAGAACTGAAGCAAGGGCGGAGTATACACAAATAGTACCACAAATCATCTCGGGCGTGCCGTGGTCGTAGGCCTCCGCTGCCTGAAGTTGTGCATTCCTCTTCCCGCCATCTCCCTGTGGTCGGGTAGGACCTCCTGGTGGTGGTGGTGATAGAGCCTCAAAGCGTCTCCCACCACCTACTACTCGGCCAGCTCCTCTGTCTCGTCTGCCTGATCCCTGCGGACCGCCACGGTCGACCCTCTGCCTCTGCTTGGGTGGTCCCTCAACCATCTAATGCTCTTCTGCACGACGGTTAGGGTAGTCACGAGCCATGTGGCCCTGCCCGCCGCATGCGTAGCACTGTCTGCCTCTAGAAAGACTGGATCTTCTCTGTGTGCCCCGCACCTCTAAGCCAGTGTCCTGAGGTCGTCCTCCTGAGGGTCTGGTCCACCTAGACCCATGTCTCATCCATCGACTGCCTGCTGCAGAAGACTCTGCTACGTGCTGCCCTGCGGTAGGTCTCGATGCTGGTGTAGGCTCAGTAAGAAATCTCTCAATGAGAAGGGCTCGCTCCAGTACCCCTGCCTGTGTCAGAATGATGAGGGAGATCAGCGATGCCTTGATCTAATGTCTCAATCCCTGCTCGAAGGTTCAGGCCTGGAAGAATGGGTCTCGTACCATGTCCGTCAAATAGCGTGAGAGATCGGTAAATCTCATTGAGTACTGGGAAACCGTCAAGCTGCCCTTCCGCAGCTGTAGTAGCTCCTGGATGCACACCGCACAGAGGGTGGCTGGGACAAACTCCGAGCAGAAGAGGCTCTCAATGTCCTTCTAGAGGAGTGATGCCTCATCGTGCACCTGGAGAATCAAGCTCCACCATCTACCTGCTGCCGTGTGCAGGAGACTCACTGCAAAGATCACCATGAGGTCTGCTGGTGTCCCTACCAATTGAAAAACTCATACAACTGCCTCCAGCCAATCCTCGGCTACCTGAGGGTCTGTCTCCCCACGGAACCTGGGCGGTCTTTGACGCTGAAACTCGTGCAGTGCACCAAGGAGACGTGCACTCTCAGCGGCTGGGGCTGGTAGCATCGGTGGATCGGTGGGTAGTGGTACCGCCGGTGCCTCCGCAGTAATAGGGCCCTACACCGAGGCCTCGTTGCTCAGTGGGCTGTCGTCACGTACAAAACTCAGAACCCTAGCTGGATGCCTTCATGGGGATATCCTGAAAAGAAACAGGTGTTCCACGGTTAATACATTATACCTGGTGAGCTGAAACAAAGTAATCAAAAAGAAAACTTGAAACACACATGCAATCAATGTTTTCTTTCACTAAGTCGGAAATCAGAAGTCAGGGTCCTGCTGTACGGATACGTCGGCCGCCGCCCCAACACTGGACTCCCTGGACAGATAACCACCCTCAATAATCTTAACACTATTACTTCACATAGAAAAAGATTAGAGTCCTTAGTTCTGTAGTAGAACCGAACTCTTCTGATACCAATTTTTCACGACCTGTCCTCAGGGCCCGTGCCGTGACTACCCCAAGCCCACATTCCATGGGCCAGGGGTTGGCGACAAGAACCAAGGCGTAATTCCCGATAAAAAGGGAAGGCATTGCCTTTATAAAGAAAACAAAAACATAGAGTAAGAAAGCAGAAGTAAACAATAAGTAAAACTGGGTACAATAGTAAGTGAGGAAAAGTAAGTGGGCTAGAATAAAAACCCAAACTGAAAGTAAAGTACAACTGGAAAAGGAAATACAGCAACTGAAAAGTAAAGCTACAATGTCGAGCCGTCCACTAGAAGTCCCACCTGAAGGGTGGGTACAGATAGCCTCCTAAGCTCCTCAGGTCCAGCCGTCCGCTCCGAGTACGTCACGCCCAGTGGTCCACCTCCAGGTACCAAATTGCTCCACAAGCCTCAACCACGATCAGTGCTGTCCGTCATCTGCAACCAACACAATGTAGTGCGGGTATAGCCCATGTAGGGGTGAGTATACGCTACTCAGTAGGGACCCCGAGACCCCTGAAGGTCTCCCAAAATCCACAAAGGATAATCCACAAAGAAAAGATACAATCACGAAGTAACATCGAACACTACTTAGGTATATTCCCATACATATACCTAAGTCATCAATTCCCATTCGGCTCCAGCATCCATGCCAAGTTTGATCACTTCCTCATATAAGTGAAACCCAATCCACACAAGATAACACAAATCAATCCACTTAGGAAAGAAAGTCAAACATTTCGAAGATATTGATTGAAGTCAAGACTCAGCTCACACTAGAATACTTCTTCGTAAGACGAAAGAGATGATTAGTTGTAGCCACCGATTCATCTAAGCTGTCAGACCCACACAGGATCAATAGGTACTAACCCCCACAATGACCCACACATGATCGATAGGTACTAACCCCCGCAATGACCCACACAGGATCTGACCCACACATGATTGGTATGCACTGGCCCACACAGGACCGCTGAGCGCTGACCCACACAGGATTTGACCCACACAGGATCGGTAGCACTGATCCACTGGGGATCGCTGAGTGCTATAGTCGTCCCTGTTGAACCCATAGAGGATTTCTGTACAGTCGTCATCACCGTCACAGTCGCAGCCAGCTCTAGGGTTTCTGCACACAGCAAGCTCATTTCGGGAGGGTCCGCTCCACGAGCCGAGGCGATGATACATCAAATGACACGAAGTCCGGAGTTGATTTATCCCAAAGTTTCGTATCGTCAAAAGGAACTCAAAGTGACAGAAAGTGCGTCAATCGGACGCCCGGTCTGAGAGTTATTGGCTTTTTCGTTCAGGGGCCCGGTTGGTTTTTAATTCAAAACCGACCCGACCGAACTCCAACTGTGTACAAAACTCAACCAGAGTAAGCCAAAAGGTCCGTCTCACTCAGAGAAATCCAACAAAGTTGACGGCATGTCAATCGGACGTTTGGAGTTCATGTTATAAGCGTTTCCGCTCTAAGGGCCCAGTTGGTTTCGTGTTCGAACCAACCTGGCCGAACCCAAAGTTCTCCGAAACCTTGAGTGTAATATTTGGAAACGACTGCCTCGATCCAAGGATTTCATCACAGCTAACCATGCATCGATCAGAGGTCCTTAGCCCATGTTATGGGAAAAAGACCGAAAGAGGTCCGAAAATGGGGGTTTTGGGCCCGGACAAACCCGGCCCGAACCGGGTCTACCCGACCCGGGTCCGGCCCATTAGCATGCGGCCCGGCCCGGCCCGGCCGGCCTGGCCTGGCGGCCCAGCCTGGTGCGCTTGCGTGGCCCGCGTGGCCAGGCAGCTCGGCCAAAATGGCCGAGCAGAAGGGGGGGGGGGGGGAGTTGCCCCCCTGTTTGACAACCCGCGGCCCCCACATGGGGGGGGGGGGGGTCCTTCAGCCGGCCGGGGGTTACGACCTACGGTTTCCTGGATCAGTCGACTCGGTTGGCCGGCCATGCTATCACCGCGGGACCGCCATGGTCCCGCCCTCCTGCACCGACGGGCGGCGGTTCCGGCCGCCGCTTCTTGCACCACCGCGGCCATATGCCGCGGGCTTGTTCGTTCGGCGCGGCGCGACGGTGCTGCTCCCTTCCACTGCGGCCCCGCTCTGGCCGCGGTGTCTTCATGGTTCTCCTACACGGCGCAACAGTGCCACAACTTTGATTGACCTCATTGGCGTGGCGCGATGGTGCCACACTTTCTTACCGCGGTTTCCTCATTTCCGCGCGGTGCGATGGAACCACACCATCTATGTTCCAATCCACACCGAAGGAAAACAATAATAAGGGAGAAGGTTTGGCCGTGTTCTTGTAGTCTGACCCTCTCCCGTTAATCGATAGCATGTGGCTAAAAGATTATTGATGAACACCCAAACATTCACGACATAAAATCAAACCCCTACCTCAAGCGTTGTTGATTCGTTGCGGGGAAGGGACGTCGCAGAAGACGACGTCGTGGAAGGAGGATCGTCGGCGTCACGGTATACAGCGTCGTGTCTTCGATCTCCATGGATTCAGCATTCTTCTTCGTCCTTTGTCAGAGGTCGACGTTCTTCGTCGGTGATGGTGCGTTCTTCGCGTTCTTCAAGGAGGAAGGACGTTCTTCAGAACTTAGAGCTTTCCTCTCCAAATCCTCTCACACAATGAACTAACCTCTCACAAAATAAGACCTTGTCTTATTTAATTAACACACAAGACAACAATTCATTTCAAATTTCAAAATGAATCCAAGAATTAATTATTAATAATAACCTACTCAATTAATTAATTAAGAGTTGGCTTTCATTTAATTGGGGGGGGGGGGGTTCGGGTGAGTTACATAATTAATAGGGGTTGAGGAAGTTGAAAGGGTGGGGCTCGTGTGGCCCGCACCCCACAAATATCCTACATAGTGGAGTAGTTAGGATGTGGGTCCCACTCAAACCACTTATCTTAGGTTAACACTACTTAGAATAAAAATAAAATGGCTACACCCCTTTTTATTTTTTTATTCTTTACTTAAACCAAATTTTAATAACCACACCTGAGCAAACGCAACTCCGAAAAAGGAGTTCCTAAGAAATTATCGGTGCTGCGGTTTCATCAGTGCCCTCAGATTTTGATTTTGAGCACCGGTTCAAAAGTTAGGAAATCCCGCTCTTTCGTTCACTGAATGTACCTGAGATAAACTTCAAAAAACAAAATCCGGGCACACCGAGCCTCGGAATCAGGTGCCGTCAAAAACTGCGTTCTTGTAAAATCCCAAAGAAAATTAATAAAAACTTTTCCTTGAATTTTACAGGTCTTTACACCCATATTTTTCTAATAGGTGTATATAATGAAATTTGAAATTTAATATAATGAATATATATTTTTCATTATTTTTTATGCTTCATTTAATGTTATTATTTCATGGGTATTATGATTCAATTTTACCGAAGTGATAACAGTTTATTGCTACAATTTCATCATTTATTTGATTTTTTTATGATCATGCTCTCATTAATGAAATATTATAATCTATATATCAATAAATCTTTGTAATTTTATTATTATCTGGTTATTCATGATATATTCATATAATGGTAAATTGTTTCCACTCTTTGGTACTTGAGATGGTTAATATTTTTTTAATAAAATACATCTTTATTTATCTCTTTAGTCGAGAATCATTTTTATTCACAAAAAATGTTTTGTAAAAATGTTTTCAAAAATGTTTTCAAATGTAATATTAAGATCATTTTCATGAAAAATGATATTAAAGAATTTTTTATGTTTTAATATGTTTAAAATGGTATTCAAAGATTCTTTTATAATTATTAAAGGTTATTTTTAAAGAAAAATATTTTCAAGAGGATTTATGTTTTAAAGATTGTTTTTCCAAGTGGAAAGTATATTTTTTTATCATGAAAAGTTTTAAATTATTTTTAAATTTTACTTTATATGTTTTAAATGTGGTTTTCAAAGAAAATTATTTGGAAAATTATTATATGATTTCCAAAGATATGTTATTTTCCATTAGAACAGTTCCACGTGAACTTTAAAAATCCTTCTCCATCTAAGACAAAATAATTTGATATAGATATATTTTACTAGGGATATGATCCAAGGATACCATTCATGTTATTTTTCTCAATGGTTTATGTTTTTATGGATTGATGTTTATGGAACCCTTTTCTTTTACCCAAGTAAACCATGTTTTAACTAGATCGAAATAAAACCCATTCTTTTATATGGGTTATAACATGAAAAATACTTATGAAACCTACTTAATATCATTGGTTCTTATATGATGAAATTATTATGAAACCTATCTATTTTACAGAGGTTATGATGTGACAAAATATCTATGATATCCATTTCATTTCATGAGTTATGATATGATATTTATGAAACCCATCTCTTTTTATAGGTCATGATATGATTAATGTTTTATTATCTTGTGTCAATTGTATATATGATTTCATTATGTGAGGGGTGGGACCTATATCTCCCTCAAATTCATTGGGTAATTATAAATGTTATATGATCTTAGAGGGTACATAAGAGGGAATTCGAATCCCGAAACCAGAGAGTACACGAGATAGTATCCCAAGCTCGAAAAAAGAGGTTACATGGGAGGACTTCCAAAGATCAAACAAGAGTGTACGCATGAGGGAATCTAAAGGCCAAAATAAGAGGGAACACTAGAGTTCATCCCAAGCCCAAGACAAGAGGGTACCCAGTAGGGAATCCCAGTCTCTACCAAGAGTGTACATGTGAGGGAATTCCAAGATTGAAATAAGAGGGTACATGGGATGGAATCCCAATCCCACAATAAGAGGGTAAATGCATGGGAATCCCATGCCTAAAACAAGAGGGTTCACAAGAAGATATCCCAAGCTCAAAATAAGAGGGTACATGGAATGGAATCCCAAGCAAAAAGTAGTTACATGAGTGATTATCCCAAGACTAACATGTTGTAATGGTCTTGGTAGGTATCATTGACATAGGATGTTATATGATTATGTGTATACCACAATTCAATGTATTATTCCTCTATAATGATCACATAGTTTATTATCATGATTCCCATATGATTCATGTATTATGAACTGTCAATATTTTTTCCATGAATCTTGAATATAATCTTTGACACATAGGGTATGATTTTATAATATTATGATAATGTTATCATACCCTTATAGTTATGTTATTCTTACATATCTACCTTGTTTACCTTTGATGAGCATCTATGGTCACCCCTATCCTATGTTTATTTCCCCTAGGTTATGTATAAAGGATTTAAGTAGGAGTACTAATGGGAAATATCTTTAAGGGATATGTTTAAGATCATTCACTAATTTATAATCATATATTTCCAAGTTTCCAAAGACAATAAACTATTACAAACCTCAGGCATGTATTTTTTTACTATTCGCAATATTCATCTAAAATGAGGCAATTCCCAAGTATGTTAAGCATGGGTTGCTATAGTTGGCATCAAAGTAAAGGTTTAGTCAACATTTGAAAACTAGTATGATAAAACTTTAGTGATATCCCTAGGTATATTTATAAGGGTATTTCTAGGGGTGTCTATAATGATAAGCCTACAGTTTCATATATTAAAGAAGTATGAGCCATGATTTAGACGTATTATAAGGGATTTTCATGATTATGTGGTTTTCTGTTATGATAAGTGTTTCTCACAATATTATTTCTAGTTTTAGTTAGTGGTGAGAAATAAAAGGTACTTTGATAATATTGAATGATTCAGAAGTGGAAAGTATGGAATTTCTTCAAATCAATTTCCTAATTGGAAATATCATGAAGATAATAAGGAAGGTTATATAAGTATTTATTGTACTACAGAAGATAAAGTGACCACAAATGACTTGTAAAAAATATGGGATGTTCTAATAGTACTATTTACATTAAAAGTAAGAAGAAAAATTATATTTATGTTGAGTAAACTTAATAAATAATTCATATTTCATATTCAGAGAAAGGGGTATTATGAAATATTATGATGAAGCCTGAGTAATGGTTTAAGAATAAAGTTGGATTATTGAAGTGTATATGTTTTTTAATTAAAATATTATGTTATATGAATCATGAAATGTATATGTATTTATAGTATAAGTTTTCATTAAGGATAGAAATGGATATATTGAATGGTGCTAATGAATTAGAAATGTGATTTAATTAAAAGGTGATATTTTTTTATGGGAAGATAACCCTTAACATGTACTTGAGGATGAGAAAAGGATACTTTGTATGGATAAATAGATAATAATATGGATATTGTAAAATCGATAGTATTTATTACCTATGACTGAAAAATTATTTGTTGAAAAATTGGTTTATTCTATAATGGATGGAGATTATATCATTTAAGAAACATACCTAAAGATATTTGGAATAAGAAATCATATATATTTTCAATAATCTTGTGTGGCAATTAAGGTTATTACCATGTTTTAATAGAATACATGATAAAGGTATTAAATTGTTTGGAATGTGAAAACTGAGAGATACCTTATGATATATGGGGGATCAATTTTTAATTGATTTAATGAACATATTTCTAAAGTTTTGTATACTCATATTATGGAAGGATTATAAGGTTATCCATATATGGAATTTTTAAGTTAGACTTCAAATGATGTTTGTGAGATTAAAGTATTATCTCACTATATGAGGATATATATATATTGGAGAAATTATTATAACCATTTTTTTATTATAATTAAAGATACATGGGATGATTTATTATTGATATTATGATCTTATAGTGCTTCATACGTGCGAAATTCAGCTTCATTTTTAGAGTAAGATATGAAGCAGAAATTGGTCAAGACCCCACCAAAGGGTGAGATTGAGCATATGAAGTGGAATGAAATTGATTAAGTAAATATCCTTAAGAAAAATTTTAAACATTAGGAAAATTTTATTAAACTAAAATGTTTAATAGTTGTCACCATTTTGATGATATCAATGACCTCTTTCACGCTTCTCCAGTTTATGGGTTTCTGATTTTTAACTTTCTATGAACCACCCAATTTCTTCTGATCAATGATATTTATCAATATCTATGATTATTTATGATTTTATTCCATTTCCATGTATTCACATCCCACCAATTTTATCCTATGTGGAAACCTGGTTATTTGTTACCTTTGGTAATAGTTATGTTTCCAATATTCCCCTTTTAAAGGAAGTTTTATATTCATTGTTAAGATGTTTGTCTCAATGAATGGAACATTAAAGTATTAAACCATTGATTACATAGAAGAATTTTGAGGGATAAATTAATTTTAAAGGGTGTAGAATGTAACATCCTGATATTTTGGGAAATATATTTTTTCAAATTAATTTAATATTTTTAATATTTTTCATTTCACACAACACTGTATATAGCATTTATAACAACAATAAGTTTGGATTTCAATATATGAAATACCAAGTTAGGATTTCACTAAAAAAAATAATTAGATTATCATGTGGTACAAATAAAACTATGTTTTCATGGTGTTACAAAAATGCCGAGTTCCTTAGATAGCTTCATTACACAGAAGACCTAGTTTTACCAAACTACAATGTACTGAAAATAATTTTATTAAAATATTATTATAGTTTTCACCTAGAAATTAGAATTAAGGTTATGAAAAAGATTAATTAACTTATGGAAATATGGTTTACACATGTATACAATAATAATTATTAGGTGTCCAATTAACTAGAAATCAAAATAAAACCCTTTGGAGAATATATGAAACCTTTTGTTGGAAAACTATATTCATGTTATTAAACAAGTTTTAACTATATAAATTAAGTAAAAAACTTTTGATAAATTATTTTAGTGATATATATTATATTTTATTGTATTATATTATATTAATTCAATTATTTAATGTTCAAGTTATTTTTTTCTAGACAATAGATAATAACAAATCAAATTTTATGAATAAAAATATGTATTTTTCTAAAAGGTAATTTTACTGCATTTTAATGGATCAATGTTTTTAATATAAATTTTAAAATATTTAAATATTATATTTGAAGAAATTAAATTCATTTTTGACCTATTAATGATAAAATCTACTTTGGTTATTTTTTTGAGAACTTTCATTTTTGGATGAACAATGAAAAATAATGTATTTTAATTGAAAAATACTTTTTCAAATAATTTATTGAATTAGTTAAATTATATTTTCATTTTGTTTTAAAGTAAAATTAGATAAATTATAAATCAATTAATATAATTTATTTCATTGGAACCAATTTCACATTGATATTGGATACAAAAACATTTCAAACATCTGGACATATTTACTTTAAAAATCGTTGCTTCATCCCATATACATGATTATTTCTAAATAAATGTTTTCAACTTGTATAATTAGAATTTGAAAAAATGGATTAAATATTTTGAATCAGAATAATTTATAATTTATAATTAGTTAAACATAATTTTGACCAAAAATATTAGGGAATGTAATTGAAATTATTTACCGTGATTAAGGTAAAACTATGTTCACTTAGTGGTTAAAATAGAACTTAAGGGGAATAATACCATATACACATGTAATAAATCCATTTTATGTATATATTTCGACCAAATAATCACTTATATATAAAATTACAATTATTAGAGGTACATAATGTATGGGAGACCTCTCAATAGTGTTTACCCTTTTAAGTTTACAAGAATGACACTCCTCCCCCAATATAAAAGGTCACTACCCGCATCACTTATAAACTCTTATAAAGCCCTTTTTCTCTTCCAAAAACTACCTAAATAACTTCCCAAGTTCTCTCAACCCATACATTAATCATCACTTTGGGAAGAAAGAAATTCAATTAATTCCTTTGGTGTAAACTAAAATAAGTTACCTGAAAAGAGGTAACATTCTTCAATGATCAATTTTGTTTTCATTATTTATCACTCCAATTAAATTATTATTATTTAATGATTATAAAATAAACTAAGTATCCAAAATATACTGATATTTGTCTATTTTCATGGTTCTACCTATACATACACACATTTCCATCAAATGGGATACAAAATTATATTTTGTGTGTATGACAGACTACCGCCTTGCGAACTGATGTCGTTCATTCTTCGATTACCGCCACTCGATGTTGGAAATAATAATGGAATTTTTTATATGATATATACGATATATTTGATGTATATGATGTATTTATTCTTATATAACTATTATTTAACACCAGCCTTTATGATTTCAATTTTTTGGGTATATGATATCTTCATTTGTTGGTTTGTAGACTACCACATCCTCAAAACGATATGATTTGTTCAAGATTTATAAGGAGTGTATAATGATGATATTAGTAAATGTATATGATATGTATGAAATAATAATTATACTATAATGATAATATATATATTCACACATATGTCATTCACTTTATTTATTCCAATATGACAAGAAAAAAACATCATTCACGTGTATGTATGACTTACCGTATCCATGAATGGTGTATTCCATTACATTTGTATAAATTTAAGAGATTATTATAGATAAATATATAATGAATATATTATATATATATATATATATATTATTTTAAATTATTTAAATATGAAAATCAAAATCTATGTAAGTGGATCAAGAATAATAAGTCATAACAAATACGAAAAACAATGTGATTATTACTTGAAACATAACATTAACATAGAATTGATAATAAACAGATAATATAAAGTCATAATCAAATAATATATGGTATGATATATAATTATATGTTTATTTGTTATATTTATAACAAAATTATATTTATTACACTATAGATTTAAATGTGTTCAAAGAAAGTTAAGTTTCAACGTAAGGGTTTTCTCATCTCACTTTTATTTCTGTGAGATATATGTTATTTCATGAAATATTTATATTGTGTGGTGTACAAAATTATCTATGAAATTATATTTCATGAATTTAATTTATTTCATTATATTAAATTTTTGAATTGATATTATTCTTTTATGTGGATAATGATTCAAAAGTTACTCAAGTGGTAAGGGGATTTTTATCCTCACTTTTATTTACACAAGACTTAAGCCTTATTTTCCATGTGTTTCTTTCATGAGGTGTACATACTTAACATGAATACATTATATGAATATTATACTTAAATTTATGGTTATTTACATATACCTTTTATGATCTCTCTTTCATGGGGTTTATGGTTCAAAAGTTAACAAATCGGTAAAGTAGTTTTGTCTCAATTTTTGTTCTTTCAGACACATGTCACGTTATGCACCCATTTTATTCTATGAGGTGTGTATAATTCACTATGACATGTAATATAATGAATATATTTATTTTAAATATATTTAATATTCATTTAATTTTATTATTTCATGGTCATTATGATTCAATGTCACCAAAGTTTTTAACAATTTATTACTATAATCTCATCGATTAATCAGATTGTTTAAGATTATGCTTTGATTTATGAAATATTAAAATAAATCAATCAAGAAATATCATAATTTATATTCTCATATATTTATTTATGATATATTCATATAATGGTACCATTTTCCCACTCTTTGGTACTTTTAATTAGTAATAAACAACTTTTATAAATATTCAACATTATTTCTCTCTTAGGTTAGAAATATGTTTCATTCACAAAAAATGATTTTTGAAAACGTTTTAAAAAATTATTTTAAATTTTATATTAATATAATTTAAATGAAAAAGTATTTTAAAGGAATTTTTTATGTTTTAAAGTGTTTAAAATGGTATTCAATGTTTCCTTTTTATGTTTTCAAGGTTATTTTCCAAGAAAAAAAATTTCAAAATGTTTTTTTCCAATTGGAAAAGATATTTTACTCAATAAATGTTTTAAAATTTTTTAAATAATACTTCATAAGTTTTCAATACAGTATTCCAAGTAAATTAGTTTGAAAATGTTATATTATTTCTAGAGAAAGGTTATTTTATTTAAGAACTATTCTAAGTGGTCTTTCAAAATCCTTCTCCATATAATATGACATCCTTTAATATAGAAATTATTTAATAGGGATATTATAAAAGGATACCATTAATATCATTTCCTTGAATGGTTTCTGTTTTTATGGACTAATGTTTATGGAACCCTTTTCTTTTCCACGATTAAATCATGTTTCAAATATATTGACATGAAAACCATTTCTCTACCACATGTTATACCTTGATTAATGATTATGAATCCCACTTCCTTTCATGGTATATTATTGGATATGAAACCTATATATTTTCCATAGGTTATGATATGATTAAATTTCTATGAGACCCATTTCATTTCATGAGTTATGTTATGATGTTTATGAAACCCATATCTTTTTATAGATCAAGATATGATGAATGTTTTGTCACATCGTGGCACATATCTGTATGATTTCATTTAATGATGGGTGGGACCTATATATCCCTCTAATTTGTTGGTAATGATTAATGTTATATGATTTCATAGGGTATATGTGAGGGTATCCCAATCCCAAAAAAGAGTATACACGGGTGGGAATCCCAATCATAAAACAAGAGGGTACAAGGGGGGAATACCGAGTCCGAACAAGAGGGTGCACAAGAAGGAATACCAAGATTGAAATAAGAGGGTACTATAGAGACCCTATATTTTTATACATTAACATTACATAAATTTTTCCGAATACTTAAAACATACCACGATTAAATGCCCAAAGATCGTATTAGTTTAGTTCCTTTGTAAACATGGAAGTATAAGCACTGGCACATAAATGAGTTACATCATCTCCCACTAGAATCTTATTTAATAGAAACCTTCTTAGACATATCAAACATAATATATATCTTCATAAATTGGGGGATGGAAACATAAAAAGAGGTGATATAATATGCTTCTTATGGGTAAAAAAGGGAGATACACAAGTATAATAATGAGAATAATGGCATGAGAGCATGATCATGAAATAGAAGATCATACCCTATATATCGAAGATCATAAACATGAATCATGGAATAAATCTGGGATGTTTATAAGAAATGAATCACTAGGAAATAAATAACATAATATATAAAAGCATAACATTGGAATAAAACATGGAATTGTGGTAGGCACATAATCATATATAATGATTTCCATAGTATTAATGGAATTGTTGTCGATGCTATCATAGTGGGAAATGACCTTTACTAAACCAAGATCACACCTCGTTCCAACCCTGTATTGTTGAATCTAGTTCACTTCCCATTTTAGCCCCATAATATGGAACCAAGATCATTTCTCATTAAAAACCTATAATACTAAACTAAGTTCATTTCTCATTCTAGTTATTTATATCTCACATGATATAAATATTTACCCAATATAATGGAGGGATATATAGGTCAACCCATCTCATAATGAATTCATACTGTTGGTCGGAGTGGATACTCAAGAGGGAGGTTAATTGAGTTCCAATTAAAATTTCTGATTTAAAACATTATTTAAAAAAACCTCCATTATAAATAACAAGCTAAACTATAGTGAATTTGTAATACAGTAAAGGTTCAGTTAGGTTCTCAATATATTGATTAGTTCTTAGTTAATTTAATCAAAATATTAAATTAGATTTTGAAACTAACTTACTTCTTTACAATAGTTAAAAACACTTGCTAGTTTAACAACCAGAGAAACATTAAATCAGATTTATATTTAATGTACTTTGCTGCAGAATATTAAAAATAGTTTTAACAAAGAAAAAATGCACAACAACTTTAAAACAAGAGGTTCAGTCTCAACCTGAGACTTAGTCCTCTCAAACAGTTTATATAAACAATGATCCACAACATGGATTGAGGTTTTACAATAGTACTCAGACTGTTCAAGTCCTCAGACCTCTACCACAATTGTATATGGGTAAAAAACAACAACAATACTCAGGCTCTCCAGGTTAAACTTGACCACCTCCACAATTCACAGTGGGATACTATAAGGTGTACAATGTTTGGTGAGAGGATATAGTATCCTCCAGTTCAGCCCAGGAGTCAGTGTGTGACTAAATAGACAGATGCACACACATTACTCAAAATGTTAATCAAAGGTATACTACAGAGGAAATAAATTGATTATGAGTTTAGAATGCTCCGAGTGATTGTAGATGAGATCTGGACTCATTTAGAAGCTGTAGATGTTATTTGAGTCCTTTTCGGTGAAGATGACACAAAACAGAGTGTCTTTGTTTTTCCCAGCTAAAGTTATTCACCCTTGTTCATATGATGTTCAGTAAGGCACAACAACTCGGCTTCAGTGTTTGTTCCAGGCGAATGATCTTCTTGAAGATCTCTTGTTTTCACAGCTTTTCTTCAAGTTCTTCTTTAATTTCATGGACCTTCACAAACACATACTCTATTCTTTCTCTTGTGTGTCTCTCTCTGTGTATGTTTGTATCTCCCTTTCACTTTAGATCAATTTTCCTTTTTATTCCTTGAGATCCGATAAAGGGAATGTTTAATTTTTGACAGGTACGCGGTACGATTCCCTGACATCCACAAACCAACATTAATTAATAGAGGGTTCATTAAATTAAGAAAATATGATGGTTGGAATTAAATAAGAATTAATAAAAATTCAAACAGTTTTCATGACTATCAGTGAGTCATGATATCGGTAGGCCATTTGAATTTTCATCGGTATCGATAGGTCATTTGATCAACATCGGTTTTGGTAGGTAATTTGATCTTCATCAACTTTGGAAGTTCATTTGATCAATATCAGATTCAGTAGGTCATTTGATCAGCATCGACTTCGGAAGGTCATTTGATCAGCTTCGGCTTCAGTAGGTCATTTGATCAGCACCAGCTTCGGTAGGTCATTTGATCAGCATCGGCTTCGGTAGGTCATTTGATCAACATTGACTTTGGTAGATCATTTGATCATAATCAGCTTAATTAGGCCATTTTATCAGCATCGGCTTCGATAGGTCATTTGTCCAGCATCGGCTTTGGTAAGATATTTGATTAGCATCTGCTTCGGTAGGTCATTTGATCAGAATCGGTGTGATCGTTTTCATCGGTGCGACCATTGTCATAGTTTTGACCATTGTCATTTGTTTGTCAAATCGGTGTCTCATTCCTTTAAGTATCGGTGACTCAAGAATATAACTAATGGTGAGTCAAAAACATAATACTCTCACAAAGTGTCTGTTTAATGCAGAATACATCCAGATCAATAGTAAACCATAAATAATCATAGATAAACATATCTAGACATGATTAAACATATAAAAAAAATTTAGAACAGATTTAATAATGGACTAAATTGAATGATAAAAGAAAATAACAATGATTTGTGATTACTAAAATAATTATCGCACAAAGGGTTCATCAATCTCCCCCTTGTTGATAATCACAGATCTAGGGAATAAATGAAGAGGGAAGATGATACAACATTCAGTATACTCCCCCTATGTAAATAGAATATATCTATAAAGGTAAACATGTCATAAAAACATGGAATCATATCATAAAAAATGTTAGAGTATATCAACATAGCATCAGAGCTAGGAAACATGACATCATAGATAAGAATGAATCAGAGAAATATGCCTATTGGAGCTTATATAATCTACATCATGACATTAGAGCTTAAAGCTTATTTAGAGCTTATATATTTTTCTCCCCTTGCTTATACTTATATATACTATTCTCCCCCTTAGATATATATTTATACTGTTGTCCCCCTTTGGGATTATCAAAAAGAAAAAGAGAAAGAAGAGAGAGAAAAATAAGAATGTTTCATTGAAATAACATCTGAAAAGATATAAGGAAAATACACCCTATCAAAAATGACAGAGACAACTTTTTCTGGGGGTGTAGTGGTGATTTCTCTTTAGCATAGGGTGGAATGGATATGCCAGAAGGTTTTTTGGTGGAAGATTGATCTAGCCAGATGGAGAGGGGAGGTAAGACAACTCTGGATGGAAGTAGAGTGGGTGCCAAGGTTACTTGCTGGTGAACGGAAGATTCTATTGGAGGTGGTTGTTGAATGACTGGACGAATATTGGATAAATCTTGAGAAATTGATATCTGACCTGGAGAAATACTTGATGGACTGAGAGGCTCAGCAGTAGGAAGAAAAATTTCATTTTCTTGCACATGAAGATATGGTTTGAGAAGATTGATAAAATCCTGAATTACTTCACCACCATATTTCATGGCCTTCTCAAAATCATCATTGTTCTGCATGAAACTCTCTAGAGTGTGAGTAAAATCATTCAAATGTTGGACCTGATCCTTAAAGTCTTGAGTGACTGGAGGTAGCTTCAAATTCTCATCTAGCACTTTAAACTGATGGTTCAACTCATGCTTGGGATAAATTTTAGAAAAATAGTGATCCACGTTTTCTTTGATCTCTTTTTGAGCTTAAGTAGCATCAACCGAATATTGCTTCACCATCTTGTGAATATGATCACTATTTTCTTTCATCTTTTTCAAAGAATACAAGTCTAGAATCTATCCAATGGCCACTAACTCTTCTTTTATAACATCTTTTAAGGCATTAATATTATTCCTAGTTATCTTGGTCACTTTGGAGGTGCTATCCTGAGCAACAATCTGAGTTATCCCAACCTTAAATCTTCTCAAATAAGATTTCTTCAGGTGATCTATCATGTTTTTTGAAAAATTCAATCATACCAGTTATGGTTGATGTAAATTCTCCTGAAAAAGATAATAAATCAGTACTCAAATCCTTGAGCGCTTGATTCAGAGAGTAAATGTTCCAGCCAATTATCTCACCAGTATTGGACAGGTCTAGCTTAATAATATTTACCACTCTTTGAGTTATATCATCCATAGTAGACTCAGATAGATTCACTAGAGTAGGAGTAGGAGCATTAGATAATTTCTCTTTCATTGTTTCTCTGACTACGTGGAGAAACTCATATTTAAACTTGGCAAAATCAGATTGAGAACCTGAAGAAACATGACTTTCTATAGTCACTTGCACTTCCTCAGCAAGTGGTCCAGCCTTAACTTGATGGCTTACTCGTGCGATATTCACTTCTTCTTTCTATTCCTCTGAATAATCCAAACCTAGAACCACAAAAACTGAGTGGTCTTCCTATTTAGCTGTATAAGAGGTATACCTAGGCTTTACAAAATCAACTTTACCAGAATTTTCAAGATATTATTACCCATATACATCAATCAAAATCTATACTATCCTTTCAGCCTCAGGAATAGTTTCTTTCTAAATTGATTGTGGTTGTGGATCATCTTCAATCATATCGTGACCATCCACTGGTCGAGTACTTGCATCATCATCATCATCATCACCATTACTATTTCTGTTATTGTTTACCGAAGTCTCATTGGTACTATCTTTGTTACTAGATTCATACTGGTCAGAATTGGATACTTTAGTGTCAAATTCTTCTTTATCACCTAGAAGGGGTTCTGACTCAGGTAACCCAAGGGGTGGACTTGCTGGTCCAAATTCCATTATTTTCTTAGGACTTACTGTATCAGTGCCACTCCTGTCATCAGGAGGTGACATAGGTTACTTTTCAGCATCGACATCATCATCAGCTTTAGCTTCCCCTATTTCCTGCCTAATGGAATCTCTAGTGTCCTTTCTTCTTCCTCATCAGAATAAACAATTTCCTCATCAGGTTTTAAACCGGGATCTCTCATCCCCTTTGGTCTCTTAGAGTGTTCAGAAGGATTATAGGATTCATATAACCTATCTTCATCAGCAACCCATGTCTTCTTCCAAGGATTACAATTAATTTTCATTCCTTTTCAGATATCCTTGCTAATAAAAAAACCACTACTAGATGATATACAATCATCTCCATCTTCAATACATCCCAAAAACATTAGCATGTCATAGACTTTCTTAGAATATAACAAGGTTGTATCCTTCTTGGATGGCTTTACTATCTCAACAATATGAAAAGTAATGTATCTACACAGGTTGATATTCTCATCATTTAGCAATAAAAACAACATGAAAATATCTTGATACCTCAAAGAATCAAAATCATCCTTTCTGGGATAGATTTGTTGTTGAATAAACTTAAACAAGATAATAATTTCTCCATCTAACTCAGTAGATGTTATTCTTCTGGATTGATATTTTCCAGTCAACATCTCCAGAGCATACTAATATGAAAAATATTCAGTGGTAGGAGGAATATTAATAGTGTAATCCTCATATCTCCCTTTATGTGGTACCCCTAAACACTCATCCCATTGCTTCGATGAAAAATTTATCTTTTGGCCTTTGATCACTGAAGATAATCTTATAGCTTCTGTTCCATCCAATGCAATACTCAAATTCAAATAAAACTCATGAACTAGCTTTGGGTAGTAGAATCAATTATTATTACAGAACTAGTCTTTCCATCATTGTGTCTCCAACAATTTTAAATGCATAGACTTACTGGATAACACCCCTTCGGAATGTACTTCCTTTTCTATGGTGACCACTCGAGTCTCCAATCTCGAGTTCACAGACTTTTGTGTCATGCTGCTCGATTCTCCTCGAG
This sequence comes from Viscum album, assembly GCA_963277665.1. Lineage (NCBI taxonomy): Eukaryota > Viridiplantae > Streptophyta > Magnoliopsida > Santalales > Viscaceae > Viscum > Viscum album. Next base: position 1,998,544,673 of record OY728136.1, read on the forward strand.
CGCATTTCAAAGGTGAGGAGCTCTCAGATTTTTTGCCTTGCTGCATTTTCTTTTCCATTTGGAGGTTCTATAGGTTTGAGAGGGTCAAAATTTCAAGATTCAGAAGATGTGGAGTTCGATGGGAGATGGAAGGTCAATAGTTCTTAGGAATTGAAATATCTGTGGGTCGTTAATTTTATCATTTCGGGTTAAAATATTAAATATAATATCGATTATGTAAAGAAACTTCATTTTGATAAACACTAATGGATTCATGTATTGTATAAATCAATCGGTAGTATAGATCAGTTTCACTGATCGGTTTTACTGATCGGTTTCACAGATCGGTTTCACTAATCCATCATACCTAACTCTTGTTTAATAAAATATAACCTTTTAGACATTAAAGGATTGGTGAAAATATCAGCCAATTGATGTTCAGTGTCAATAAATTCTAGAGAAATGTCACCCTTTTGATAATGATCTCTCAAAAAGTGATGTCTGACATCAATGTTCTTAGTCCTAGAGTGAGACACTTGATTCTTAGAGATATTAATTGAACTAGTGTTGTCAAAATTTATAGACACATGTCTAAATTGATATCCATAGTCCAATAAAGTGTGTTTCATCCACATAATCTATGCACAACAACTACCAACAGCAATGTATACTGCTTCAGCATTAGACAATGCAACAAATTTCTCTTTCTTACTACACCAAGATACCAGGGACTTTCCCAATAGATGACATGTTCCAGATGTGCTCTTCCTATCAAAATTGTAACCAGTAAATTCAGCATCTAAATAACATATTAAGTCAAAAGGTTGTCCTTTTGGATAAAACAATCCTAAATTGATAGTATGTTTAATTTATTTTAAAATCCTTTTAACAACAAGAAAATGATATTCTTTAGGATTATCTTGAAATCTTGCACACATGCATACACTACACATGATATCTGGTCAGCTAGAAGTAAGGTAAATTAAGCTTCTAATCATAACTCTATAATTGGTTTGATCAACTGGTTTCCTAGTTTCATCATCATCCAACTTACAGGTGGTACTCATAGGTGCATCACCTCCTTTATTACTATCCAAACCAAAACATTTTAAAAGATCCTTTGTATATTTACTTTGATTTAAAATAATACAATCTTTATTTTGAAAAAGTTGAAATCCAAGAAAATACTTGAGTTCTTCCATGAAACTCATTTCAAATTCATCTTGCATAATATTTGAAAAATCATTATATAATGAATTTTTAGAAGATCCAAAGATAATATCATCAACATAGATTTGTACAATCAAAATATCTTTAGAAATTATTTTAATAAAAAGAGTTGGATCTGCAATTCATTTAGAAAAACCTTTAGAAATAAGAAAATTTGTAAGTCTATCATACCAAGCTCTTGAAGCCTGTTTTAAATCATATAAAGCTTTAGAAAGTTTAAAAAACTGATTTTGAAAATGGGGGTTTGTAAATCCAGGAGGTTGTTCAACAGAAAAATCATCAATTATAAAACCATTTAGAAATGTACTTTTGACATCCAGTTGATATAACTTGAAATTCATATGAGATGCATAAGAAAGTAAGATCCTAATATATTCTAATCTTGCTACAGGTGAAAAGGATTCTTCATGGTCCTTTCCTACTTCTTGATTGTAACCTTGCGCTACAAATCTATCTTTGTTTCTAGTGATGTTTCCAGATTCATCAATTTTATTCCTAAACACCCATTTAGTACCTATGGTCAAGGTGTCCTTAGGTCTTTCTACTAATTCCCATACTCTTTTTATTTCAAATTTATTTAACTCTTATTTCATATCCATTACCCAAAATTCATCATTGATTGTGTCATTGATATTTTTAGGTTCTAGCCGTGAAAGAAAGGGTTGATGTTCAACCTGATTTTTCAGAGAAGCTCTAGTTTGTGTTCCTCTATCCAGGTTACCTACAACTGCATCTAAAGGATGGTTCTTTAGAATCCTAGTTGATCTAGTAAAGGTAGGACTAGAAATTTCAGGTTCTTCTCTAGGTTTGGGTTCAACAGAACCAGGTTTTGGTGTATTTATAGAGCTAGTTGTCTTTACAACAGGTCCTCTATCTCTATCATTAAGATTTTGAATAGACAAGTCTTCTTTAAGATTTTCAACAGAAGGTTTAGGTTCATGTGGATCAGTTTCATCAAATTTGATGTGAATAGATTCTTCTACACATTTGGTTCTCTTATTAAAAACTCTATAGGCTTCGCTAGTAATTGAATATCTTAAAAAGATTACGTTATCACTCTGGGATGCAAACTTGTGTAGATTATCATTAGTATTAAGAATAAAGGCTTTGCAACCAAAAAATTTGAATTAACTAAGTTTATGTTTCCAATTATTCCAAAGATCAAAAGGAGTTTTCTTAATAACATGTCTAATCAAGACTCTATTTATAATATAACAAGATGTATTGAAAGCTTCAGCCAAAAAATAAACGGGTAAATCCTATTCATTTAGCATAGTTCTTGCAATTTCCTGAAGGGTTATATTTCTTCTTTCCACTACACCATTTTGTTGAGGTGTCATAGGGGCAGAAAAGTTGTTATTATAGCCTTTATGTGAGCAGTAAGATTCAAAATAATGATTTTAAAACTCAATACCATGATCACTTCTCAAGGTTTTAATCTTAAGTCCACTAAGATTTTCTACAAACTTGGAGTATTTAATAAAGTAAGAGCAAGCTTCACTTTTGTGAGCTAAAAAGTACACCCAAGTATATCTTTAAAATTCATCTACTAGAACATAAAAATAGTGATTTCCAATTAAACTAGAAACTCTAGATGGTCTAAACAAGTCCTTTTGATCCAACTCGAGAGGTTGAGAAGTTGAAACTTCTTTCATTGATTTAAAATAAACATTATGTTGCTTTCCCTTTTGAAAGAGATTACAAACTTTATCAGCTAGGAATTCATGTTCAGGTAGGTCTCTAATTAAGTTCTTCCTAGTTAGTTTTCTAAGTGAATGTAAATTACAGTGTCCTAATCTTCTGTGCCAATGCCAAGATTCTTTATGAAAATCATTTAAAAAGGTAACATTCTTATTAGCTAAATAATTCAGATATACAACATATACATTTTAATTTCGTAAGGAAGAAAATACTATAACATTTTTAGAATTAAAAACATTACATGAATAATTTTCAAATTTAACATAAAATCCATCATCCCATAACTGAGAAATACTTAACAAGTTATTTTCTATTCCATCTAAAAATAAAAATTTATAAATTAAAATTGAATTAGTGTTACCAATTTGGTCTAGGCTGATGATTTTCCCTTTAGAGTTATCACTAAATGTGACATATCCTCCATCAACATAGATTATGCTTTTGTAGCATGAAATGTATCTTGTCATGCGTATTGAACATCCACTGTCCAAGTACCATGTCTTTCTACAGAAACTTTTCAAGGAAGTTTTCTACAAAACAATTTTAGATAGAAAATGATTTTGGTACTGAGATTTTCTTGGGTCCAGGAAGGTTAGCAAGAAAACTTTCAGTACCCATATTTTCCTAATGGGTCTCATGTACATAATAGAATCAAGATATTTTGATAGATAAACCTTGTTTGATATAAAACTATGTGAATAGCTAGTTGAGACATAGGAGTTTTCAGAACTATAACTAGGAACATACTATCTATATTTAGGAATAAATTTATTCTTTGTAATCTGTCTTTGTCCAGGCTGGTAACCTAAACCAATAGTATACGTTAGTGCCAATTTCTTTCCTAGAATTTTCATATGTGTGTCCTTTACATTAGTAAATTTTTCCAAATATTTCCTGAGTTTCTCATTTTAAAATTTTAGTTCAGTATTCTCTTTGAGTAGTTGAGCAGTCTTTTGTTTTTCTACTTCAAGTGCAGATTTAATAGTGCTAGATAATGCATGATGATTATTTAAGGATATATACTTGTCCTTCAGCTCATTACATGTATCTTCTAACATGTTATAGTATTCAAATAATTCTTCACTAGACATGTTTTCAAGATCATAATCATCTCCAGAGTAATAATAATTTAAAGCAATAGTATCTGATATTACATCAGAAGTTTTGGTCATGAAACACATGCTATATTTTCGAGATTTTTCATCCTGAGTAGAATCAAAATCACTTAAACTGTCTTCTGAAGTACTATAGGTTTCTTTCATATCTTTCTTGTATTTTCTATCCTTATAGTCATATTTCTTCTTAAACTTTAACTTCAGATAATCAGCATTCACATGTACATTCCTCTTGCATTTGTAGCAGACTATGTCATCACTTTTATCAGTCCTTTTACAATATCTCTTCAAATAACCTTTATTTTCATACTTTCCCTTGTATTTGTATTTTCTGAAAAACTTCTTTTTCCAATAAAACTTCTTATATCGTCTGTCTATCTATGCCATTTCAGCATCACTGTCAGATGTACTCACTTCATTACTTGAACTATCACTTGTAGCTTGAATTTTTTCATTATCCTTGATTTTTGAAGTAGAGGTCATGAAGGATACTGATTTCATTCTTGGTTCATTATCTTCTTCTTTTTTTACCCTCAGCTCCTCTTCATACATCATCCACTTTCCAATCATCTCCATGAAATGTATCTTTCCAATGCCACATGATTCTTGTATAGATACATAGGTTCCTCTCTATCTGTCTAGTAGGCATCTTAGTATCCCCATGATTTTCTCCTTTACTGGAACAACATTTCCCAGTGAGCTCATTGTATTAACTATCTCATTAAACCTGAGATACATATCAGAAATAGATTCATTAGTTTTCATTTTAAAATTACCATACTTAATAATGTATGTGTTTAGTATTATATCTTTAACATTGGTTGTTCCCTCATGGGAAATATCCATAGTATCCCATAATTCATAAGTTGTCTTACAAGTAGATATTCGATTAAATTATTCATCTCCTAAAGAACAATACAGGGCCTTCATTGCTTTATAATTATTATTGCAAGAAACTTTAGTAGGTTCATCCCAAATAGTTCAAACAATGTCTATAATCTTATACTGAGTCTCTATGGCAGTCCAAATGTCAAATCTGATACTTTCTAGATGAATTTTCATTTTGATTTTCCATTGGGCGTAATTAACACCGTTAAAGAAGGGTGTTCTGTTGGTAGCTACACATCCATAATAAATATGATTTAAAAGGATATATATGGATATAAAAATTTAAAATTAATTTTTTTGAGATCTTTGAGATGAAACTAAAATCACAGTTGAAAACTTCTCACAGATAGAGTATTTTGAAAACCATTTGGCAATTACCTCTGATTCCAAATTTTGGTCAGAGTGGATACTCAAGAGGGGGGGTGAATTGAGTTCCAATTAAAATTTCTTATTTAAAACATTATATAAAAAACCCCTAAATTAAATAACAAGCTAAACTGTAGTGAATTTGTAATATAGTAACGGTTTAGTTAGTTTCTCAAGAGATTGATTATTTCTCAGTTAATTTAATTAAAAGATTAAATTAGCTTTTCCAACTAACATAATGATTTAAAATAGTTTAAAACACTTGCTAGTTTAACAATCAGAGAAACTTTAAAACAGATTTATATTTAAAGTACATATTAGTGGAATATTCAAAATAGTTTTAACAAAGGAAAAATGCACAACAGTTTTAAAACAAGAGGTTCAGTCTCAAGATGATACTTAGTCCTCTCAAATAGTTTATATAAACAATGATCAACACCATGGATCAAGGTTTTACAACAATACTGAAACTATTCCGGTCCTCAGACCTCTACCACAACTCAATGTGGGTAAACAACAATAACAACACTCAGGCTATCCAGGTCATACATGACATCTTCTAAAATTTTCATCAGGATACAATAATGTGTACAAATTTAGGTGTGAGGATTATGTATCCTCATAGTTTTTCCCAATATTCAGTGTGTGTCTAAATAGACAGATGCACAAACACTGCTCAAAATGTTAATCAAAGGTATACTATAGAGGAAATAAATGGATAATGAGTTTAGAATTCCTTGAGTGATTGCAGATGAGATCTGGACTCATTTGGATATTGTAAATGTTATTTGAGTCCTTTCGCGTTAAGATGACACAAAACAGAGTGTCATTGTTCTTCCCAGCTATAGTTATTCATCCTTGTGCATATGATGTTCAGTAAGGCACAACAACTCAGCTTCAGTGTCTGTTCCAGGTGAATGATCTTCTTGAAGCTCTCTGGTTTTCATAGGTGTTCTTTAGGTTCTTCTTTTGTTTCATGAACCTTCACACACACGTACACTCTTCTTTCTCTTGTGTTTCTCTGTCTATGTAATTTTGTATCTCCCTTTCACTGCAGATCGATTTTCCCTTTTTATTCCTTGAGATCCGATAAAGGGAATGATTACTTTTTGATAGGTATGAGGTACGGTTACCTGAAATCCAGCAACAAACAGTAATTAATAATAGGTGCATTAAATTAAGCAAATATGACCATTGGAATTAAATACGAATTTATAAAAATTCAAAGAGTTTTCATGACTATCAGTGAGTCATGAGATCGGTAGGTTATTTGAATTTGCATTAGTATCGGTAGGTCATTTGATCAGCATCAGTTTAGGTAGGTCATTTGATCTGCATCAGCTTCGGTAGGTCATTTGATCAGCATCAGATTCGGTAGGTCATTTGACCAACATCGGGTTCGATAGTTCATTTGATCAAAATCAGCATCGGTAGGTCATTTATCAGCATTGGCTTTGGTAGGTCATATGATCACTATTGGCTTTGGTAGGTCATTTTATCAGCATCAACTTCAGTAGGTCATTTTATCATCTTAGCTTCGGTAGGTCATTTGATCAGCATCGGCTTCGGTAGGTCATTTGAACAGCACCAGCTTCGGTAGGACATTTGATCAGCATCGGCTTTAGTAGGTCATTTGATCAACATCGACGTGACCGTTTTCATCGGGGCGACTGTTGTTATAGGTGTGACCATTGTCATAGGTGCGACCATTGTCATCGGTATTTCACATCGGTGTCTCATTCCATTAAATATCGGTGACTCAAGAATATAACCAACGATGAGTCAAAAACATAAAACTCTCACATAGTGTCTGTTTAATCCATAATATTTCCAGATCAATAGTAAACCATAAATAATTATATATAAACATATATAGATATGATTAAACATATATGAAAACATTTAGAACAGATTGAATAATTGAATAAATTGACTTATAAAAGAAAACAACAATAATTTGTGATTATTAAAATAATTATCACACAGAGGGTTCAACACATACATACATGTGACACAATATCATAAATACTCATATCATAACCCAGGAAATGAAATGGGTTTGATAAAAATATAATCTTATCATCACCTGTGGAAAAATATCAGTTTCATAATCATTTCATCATAAACATAAAACATGAAATGAAGCAAGTTTGAAAATCATATAACACATGAACGAGAAATTAGTTTCATAAGCATCATTCCATCAACACATTATCCATTCATTTAAATAATGTGAATAAAAATATTTTATAATTTACCTAAAAAAGAATGAGTAACACCAAAAGATGTTATCTTAGATGTGAAATAATTTTGAAAGATATTTTAAAAATATTTGTTGAGGAAAATATCCTTTAATCATGATTTTTTAAAACATAAAACCTTTTTAAAATACATTTCCTTGAAAAGTTATAAAAGGATCATGAACAAAATTTGAAAACTATTTCTTAGAAAATACTTTTGAAACTTGTAAATAAAGCTTGAAAAAATTTTGAAAACTATTTCCTTGAAAACACTTTGAAATCTTTTAAATAAATCTTATTTTTTTTGAAAACCTTTTACTTGGAAACTTATGAAAGAATCTTACAAATAGTTTGAATACTATTTTCATTAAAAATAATTTGAAAACTTATAAAGAAATATTTAAAACGTATTGAAAACTATTTATTTAAAATTACTTTGAATATTTATAAATAAATAATTATTTTTTTAAAACAATTTCATTTAAAATTAACTTTAAAACAAATTCTTAAAAATAAAACTTTTAAACATGAAAAGGATGCATTAACTAAATGACAGTGGGTAAATTTGTAAATACTATACAAGGTAAAAAGAACATTCCTCTTGAATGATACAAAGTTTAAAAAAATTCCTTGTTTGAAAAAAAGAAGATTTATTTGAAGACATTTATAAAATAGAAAAGTGTTAAAGTATATTTTAAATATTTTGGTAGAATAATAGAATATTCCTGGAAACTATTTTTTGAAAACACAGTTTTAAAGGAATACAAATTTCCGACCATAGAGTGGATAAAGTTAAGATTTATTCAAAAGAATTTCTTAACTATATTATATACCAATGAGTGAAAAAATAATACCAATATATGAATATATTTTGAATAACTAGAGAATAATAAAATTAATTAATGTTCTTAATATATGGATTATAATATTTCATCAATTAACCATAAACATAAACAATCTCGAAAAGTGATGAGATTGTTTTAATAAACTCTTACCACTTGGTATATTTGAAACATAATACATATATAAGAAAAACAAAATTAAATGAATCTTAAAATATAATAAAAATAATTATTTTCATGATATAACATTTCAAAGGAAGTATGTACACCTCATGGAAAAAATTGGTGCATAACATGGCAAGCGTCTCAAAGAAGGAAAATTGAGAAAAAATTACTTTACTGATTTGGTAAATTTTGAAATAGAAAACACATAAAAGAAAGATAATATAATGGATATGTAAATAAGCTTAAATTTAATAATAATAAATAATGTAATTCATTAATGGAAAGTATATACACCACAAAAAATAGAAGAGTGGTGTTTAAAGTATGTATCTCACAGAAATAAAAAGTGATATGAAATTTACCTTATCTGGTGTCTTCAATCTCTTCATACTCGTATAATATTACTATATAATAAATTTATGTTTATTATGAATATATTAAAGAATAATATTCTTATATCTAATACCATACATGTTTTTTACTCTGACCTTATATTTCAATTTTTTTACAATTCTATGTTAAGGTTTCACTTCAGGTAATATCTACTTTGTTTTTCCCATGTTACCTAATTTGTTATATATTTGATCATTATACCTATATAATGATTTCAAAAATGTAAAACATGATGTTAATATAATTTATATTCATTATATATGTATTATTATAGTCTACAGAATATAGAAGTATGAAATGGAATACATAGTTCATGGAGATGGTAGGCCGTACGTACTCCTGAATACTATTTCTGTTAAATAGTTGTACTGAAAGGAAGTAAGTAAATTAAGGATATGTATATATATAATAATTATAGTAGAGTTATTTTACCATATATATCACATAATTTCACCATAAACATCCTTAATAGATTCAATTTTTTGTGTGAATGAATCAAATTGCTTTGAGGGGGTGGTAGTTCACACTTCCTCAAACGAAATTATCGTATTTACATAAAACGTAAAGTACAATGATATGTGCTTTAAAATAATTAAATATGATTAAATAAATAATATATATCATATATATCATATATTAATAGAGTTTACATCATAATAACCACCATGATATGTAGTAAAGTAAGGGCGAAGAATCATCATTTTGTGAGGTTGTAGTTCATTTTACTCATAAACAGTACATTCTTTACCCGTTAGATATATGTTTGTTTACGTATAATACAAAAAATTATAATAAAAACATAATATTATATGTGTGATACTTTTTTTGTAAAACAATCATGGAATAGTAATACTTTAGGGGGATAGAGAACTAAAATAATATAAAAGAACTCAAGGAAGAATGTTACCTCTCATTTGAGTAACTCATTTTGGTTTGAACCAAAGGGATTCATTGGATTTAATTATTCACAAGGGGAGGCTTCTAGGATTAGGGGAAAAAATTTTAGGACCTATTTCGGATGATTTTTTTGATCAAAATTGGCTTTAATGGTGTGAGGAAGTGGGAGGATAGTGGGTCTTTTTATAGTGGAGGAGGAGTGCCACTCTTGTAAATATTTGAAGATGAAATTCCACCCACGTTTTTCGTGTTTCTTATGGATCAAATAATGTAAAAAATTAGATAATATTAAGGATATAGTAAAAATATTACCATAAAATTTTTCTTGAGAAATATTCTAGGTCGTTTTGGGTAATAAATTTAAGGTTTAGTCCTTTGTTAAGTTAATTTTTCTCTTAAACATTATAATGAATTTTAATCATTTCACTAATCATTTTGTTCAAAAAATCAGTTGAAATAATTATAAATTAGAAATTATGATTTCTAAATATATTCAATACAATTTTCCAAGTTATAATAACATATGTTCTAGAAATTAATTTAAATTATTTTCACAATCGGGTCGACAAAGTGGGTTTTTAACGTAAAAACATTCAAAACTTTTCTATGTTTTTATATTTAATTTTAATGTGAAATTGATTAAAATGACACAAATTGGGTTTATTGATAAAAATAATATTGAAATAGAATATGAAACTAAATTACAATATAATAAAACATTATAAATAAATTATATGAAAAAGAAATTTTGAATTAAAATTCATAATTTTTCACTATTTATCCCGAAAATAAAGCATCTTAGAAAAATACAAAAAATTAACCCAAATATAATTTCGAAATTATAAATTAAAAAATTAATGTTATTTTATCAAATTAAATTTATAAAAAAGTCTAAATTAATTTTATTGTTTTTCATAGAATGATATTAAAAGTATTTCATTTGAGAAAATATTATTTTTAAACATACAAGTACTTTACCAAAAATTATATCTTTCAATATCAATATGTTTTATTTGTATAAAAAAATTATAAAAATATTTTATAAGTATTTATTACTATTAATATTTCTATGTTTAATGGATCAGTTATAATTATCACATTTTAATAATTAAAACAATAAAATTATGTTTCGTAGAAACTCAATGTTGCATGTAACGTATACCAAGTATGTGTTGCATGTAATGTACTCTATGACAATGTTACTTGTAAAATACACTAATATTTATGTTGGGTGTAGTGAATGATTAACTTGGTTTTTTGTAGAAATCAATCCAAACATAATGATTTTATAATATAATATATTTTCAGTGTTATGTGAAATAAAAAATATAAAAAAGATTAATTTAATTTTTAAAAAAATATTTCACAAAATCTAAGGGCGTTATATTCAACCCTATTAAAATGAATTTTTCTATTAAAACTATACTAGGTTATTAAAGGATTAATATTTGAATGTTTCACTCATAGAAACCCACATCGTAAGAATGAATACTAGAACATCCCTTAAAAATGGAAAGTTGGAACCATAATGGTTACCCAAAGTAACATATAACTAGGTTTCCAGATGGGAGAACAATGGTTGGGAGTGAATATTGGACATAGAGAAAAAATAAAATTATTTATAGGGAGTGATTGAGGTCATAAATCACAAAGAAGTGAAATATTAAATAAATGTCGAGGGCCTCAAAGTCATAAATATGGGATGATTTATAAGGCCATTGGATCAACACAAATTAAGGTATTGGGATTTTTGTTGATCATTTTCCTATATTTGAGTAATTATTTTATTGAATAATAATATAATGAAATATACTTAATTGATATATTTTCATATATAGATTTTTATTCTTTGGTTCTTATTTTAACTATTTATAATTCATCCATTACTTCATGAAATGGATGTACATAAATTAACTTTGATGCCAAAAGAACTAATATAAACTTTTAGTAGATATTGACTAATTTTTTTTATTTTCATGATAGCCGCATTAAGGATATGTAGTGACCACGTACACCACACAAGAATCCAAAGAATCATGATGATTAATTTTTTTTTTGAAATTCAAAACTAATTCTAAACCCATGGAGGCCTTGATCCTTGTTTCATAGCATCAACCAAAGTCTCGTTAATTCTATCATCCATCATCACCAAGATACGCCACCATATTCATCAACATTGACCCCACCCAAACCGTTGGAGCCAATGACAAGAGAAAACAAAATGAACCAGAAATGCCAGCCTTTAATATATTTTAAGGACCATAAAAGAACACATAGTATAAATATTTATCTACTACTATTATTAAAAACAAATATGGTTAATAAATTAATCTCTGAAGATAAAAAGTAAAAATACTACTTCATTATAAATAATTATTCATAAAAAATAAATATGCATTAACAGGGATATATTATAGGCTAGTGGTAGCTGTGAAACCCTTATCATCATACAGTCATGGCTTCAAGACCCACATCATTTTCTAACTTGATTAGTTTTCACCCGATATACATAATGTCCTTTTATAACAGCACACTAATATAATTTACAAAATAAATATGATGTAAATCCTTGAAAACAAGTTAATTACTAAATAGCCTTTTGACTAAGGTTTTGAATACAATCTCAATACATAAATACTTCCTCTGAAGTTTAACTTAAACGTTTCATGAATGGTTAACATTATAACCATTATAAAAGATGAAAATCCAATAAATTAGAAAGAAAATCACAAACTCTTCTTAATATTGATCCGCCAAATGTCATGAAGTATCTCTTGGTCATCACATTCCAAACATGTGAATACCCTCATGGTAAATTATATTGGAACAAGGTAATAACATAATTTACCATAAATCCTTTTCAAAAAAATGCATGCTTGTTTATTCCATATATTAATCAATATATTCCAAAAATCCACGAAGTTTTAAGATAGGATGAACTACTTATAAACATTTCCATAAATATATCTAACGTATTCAAAATAATTTAATTTACTTATGAATAACCCACATATCTCTATCCAAACATAAATATCTTAACATAAGTAACATATTAGGGGTTATCTTCCCATAGTCAAAATATCACCTTGTCATAAAATCACCTTTCCAATCCATCAGAAACATTAAGCATAATATTTTAAATCCTTAGCGAAAACATAAAATAGATAATCCATATTTATTTCACCATTAATATAAAATAATTCTTAAACCCAAAATACATTAACACTTTAGTTATTCCACTTCATCAATAATCCTTAATAAGGATACCTTATCCTATTACTTAATACCAATTTTATTTCACATTTCATCTATAGTCTCATCATCACGAGTAATATAAACATTACTCACACAACCTTGTTAATTCTATTTAGGAGCTTTCATTTTGGGACTTTAAGTTGAATAATGACCATTTTTTCCACATTGAAAACACTTATACATCGATGATTCCTTATGGAGGAAAATATTCTCATCCACTTCATTAACCGAAATCTTTATTTTCCCATGTTGTCACTTGATTTGTGTCATTAATTTATATATCCAGAACACCTTCTTGTTCATCTAAGACATCCACTTAGGTGATTATTTTCACATTCTTGACACAAAGGGAACCATATATTCTTTCCTACATGGTGCCCATTACCAAAAATATCAACGAACTCCTTACTTATTTACCTTCGTGAGTTTGAGACTTTGTTAAGGTATTTGTTGTTAATCATGTTCTGTGAAAACTAATTATGCCTGATCCCATCATATTTCACTCCAGTGATCATCCCACTTGACTGATCATTAGTGAATCTTCCATCACATTGAATTTTAATTGAGTTACTTTAGATTCCCACCATTTAACAAATCTAGGAGCCTAGTGTGATAATTACTTATTATAGTATAAAAACACATAATCATAAAAATAATTTCTTAAAGGATGTTGAAATCATAACCACTTATTTGATTTATGACACCCTGGTTTTATCTGTAAAGACTCAAAAATTCTGTGGAATTCTTTTTTCTTAAATACATGGTAATTTTAAAAGTCCACAGTTTCTGACGACACTTGATTCTGAGGCCCGGTGTGCCTGGAATCAATTTCTGAAGTTTTGTTCAGGTAAGTTCAGTAAACGTACATGCAAGTTTTTCTATCTTTTGAACCAGTGCTTGAAATTGAAATCCGAGGACACCGATGAACTCACAGCACCAGTATTCGCTTAAGGAGACCTTTACCGCAGTTGTGTTTGATCGGGAGTGGAGGTTAATTATTGGGATTCTTAATAAATTAAATAAAATTATGTGTGACATAATTTTATTTTTTGTGGTGGTTATTTTCTCAAAAGGGAAGTTATAGGTGGGGCCCACCCCCCACACAACCTCCCATGTGAGGATAATGTGTGGTGGGGCCCACACGAACACCAAACCCCTCAGTTACCATTGAATTTATTAAATACACTACTCTCTCAATTTAATGTTGAAACTCTCCACCTCCCTTCTTTTAGATTTTAATCCTTCTATCTTCTCTCATTAAAGTTCCCACACCTAAGATTAATTAATGCCACACATAATTAATCTGTTTGAATCCTTTTGAATTTATTTTTCCAACATTAAAAGAAGATATTACATTATTTTAATTTGGTTGGCATAAACTTGGTTTGGAGAACTAATGAGAGGAGGAGAAATATTGGAGGGATAATACCCTCTTGACGAAGAATACCTTTTTCCATCAATGAACAACGATGCGACTTATTTCTTTCTAACCATGGAATGAAGAGGAAGATGCGTCCCATGAAGAACGTCACCTACGATAACGTCATTCCTTCCAATATTGATGGAATGACGTCCCTCTTCCATGAAAACCATCTACCGCGACTCCGTGAAAGCGATCTCCGGTTTCAAGGTAGGGTTTTGAATTCGAGTTTGAATTCCTATCTTTTATGTTCTTCTTTTCCCTTGGATAAAAACAACAACCACCGATCGACCCCTGAACTTGTCGTTCTGCAGAATGGATGTTGATTGTGGGATGGGTTAGATATTAAGCTGGGGTTTGTTTCTGGTTCAATTATATGATGGATTACTGTTTGAGCCTCTAACATGGAGGGCACGGGCTAACGAAAAAGTCCTGAACCTCCACCAATTCTTTCTTGATTCGTGGTTTGATGGGCAACGGGTAAACAGAATGGAACCCTTGATTTGAGGTCTTCTTAGTGTAGAACAGGACCCAATGAGGCTGTAGGTGTAGATGAGAGAAAAAACGGACCACTAGAATGACTCTGATGGCCCGCGGTGGAGTGCGGAAGCTATCAGCCCTGGTCGGCTGCCTGGGGGTGGCGGTGACCCTCCCGCACCACCGGCAGAAGGCCGCCGCGACACCGGCTGCGGCCGCGGAGCATAACCCACATCCGTGCGTTTTGGGAAGATTGGACGGTGCCAGCTGGCGCCGCCATTACGAGACACCAGGGGGGAACCCTCCCCCGCTCCGCGCGCCCTGCGCATAACGTGCTTTGCCCACTGGCAGAGCCTCGACCGGCCGCCAGTTCGGGCTGCCTACGGCGCGGTCCGGGCCACCCTCCCATGGGCTGGGCTGTAACTTCCAGGCCGAGACGGGCTACGCCCTACCGAGCCAGACCAGGATCCGGGTCGGGTCGACCCAGTTCGGGCCGACCCAGGGAAGGTTGGGCGGGATCGGACCAGACCTAGACCCCCCTCTTCAAACGACTTTTGGTTATTCACCAATAACATGAGCTACGGACCTCCGATCTACGCACCGGTAGTTGTGAAAGATTCCTTGGGTTGATACGGTCGTTTTGGTATATCATACTCAAGTTTTTGGCTATGTTTGGGTATGAATGAGTTGATTTGAACCCAAAACCAACTGGGCCCTCAGAGTGAAAATGCTTATAAGTTGAGGATCAGACATCCGATTATCGTAAAGTCTATCACGTTGGGTTCTTTATGATGATATGGAACTACTAGATACATCAACTTAGGACTTCGTTTATGTATCAATATTTGACTCGAGGAGCGGACCCTCCCGGAATCGAACATGCTGTGTGTGGGAACCCTAGAGCTGGCTATGGCGACTGCGATGAATAGTGTACTAGAATCCTCCGTGGGTCTGACAGAATAGCTGGTCTTTTATCCTGTGTGGGTCTGACAGCTCAGCTGGTCCTATATCCTATGTGGGTCCGATAGCTTTGATGAAGAATAGCTGGTCTAGAATCCTGTGAGGGTCCGACATCTTAGCTGGTCTTGTATCCTGTGTGGGTCTGACAGCTTAGATGAATTAGTGACTACATCTGATCATCTCTATCTCTCTATGAAAGATGCATTCCTATGTGAGCTGAGTCATGTCTTTCATCCATTATCATTGTGGAGTTTGAATTTACTTCATGTGTTGACTAGGTTGTTCTTGGGCTCGAGAGTTGGAGCCGGACTGTGACTGGTAACTTAGGTATATGTATGGGCATATACCTAAGTAGGGTTGGTTGATACTTTGTGATTGTATCTTTCTACTGTGTTTTATACTTTTTGGATTATGGGAGACCTTCGGGGGTCTTAGGGTCCCCTACTGAGTATTTTCATACTCACCCCTGCACGGGATTCGCCCACAGCCTGTTGTGTTCTTTGCAGACTACGAACAGTAGTGATCAAGGATGAGGGTGATGGACGAGAGACTACCCAGTGCTGGACTAGATGGGATGTACTGTAGGGATGAGTTGTTCGAGTTCTTCACCTACCATTCAGGTAGGATTTCCAGGCGGATGATCCAGGAGATGTTTTCCCTTTTTCTTGTACTTGTACTTATTATTCAGTTGTGTTTGTATACTTGCCCATTTACTTTTAGCACAGCTTACTTTTTTAATTTACATTACTTGTTTCCTATAATACTTGTGTTCAGTTTATGTGTGTGTTACAGGTTAAAAAGGAAATTCCTTCCCTTTTATCAGGATTACGCCTTTGGTGCTAGTCGCCATCCCCTGGCCTATGGAAGGTGGGCTTGGGGTAGTCATGGCACGGGCCCCGAGGATGGGTCGTGACAAATTGGTATCAGACGAGTCAGTTCTACCGCAAAAATTGGACTCTGATTCTTTTAATGACAATAGTGTTAAGTGTTTTGGGTGTGGTTATCAGTTTAGGGAAACCAGTGTTGGTGTGGCAGCCAACATATCCATAAACTAGGACTCTGACTTCTGATCTCCAACTCAGTACACGAAAACACTGATTGCATGTGTGTTTCATTTGAAAAAGTTTTCTTCGTGATTACTTTGTGTTAGCTCACTAGGTATACTGTTTTAACTATGGTGCAACTGTTTCGTTTCAGGATGGTGACACAATGGGATCCAACTAGGGTTTCGATTTTTGTACGAGATGGTAGCCCACTGAGCGATGAGGCCTCGGTGTAGGGCCCCATCACAGTGGAGGTACCAGCGGTACCACTACCCGCTGGGCCACCGATACCACCATCTCCAGTAGTAGAGAGTGCACGCCACCTGAGTGTGTTGCACGAGTTCCAGTGCTTGAGGCCGCCCAAGTTCCGGGGAGAGACAGACCCACAGGCAGCTGAGGATTGGCCGGAGGCTGTCGTGAGAGTTTTCAGATTGGTAGGGACACCAGCCGACCTCATGGTGATCCTTGTCACGATTCTACTGCATGTAGCAGCAGGAAGATGTTGGAGCCTGATACTCCAGGTGCATGACAAGGCATCATTACTCTCGACAGACTTCGAGAGTCTCTCCTACTCTGAGTTTGTTCCAGCCACCCTTCATGTAGTGCAGATTCAGAAGTTACTTCATCTGTAGCAGGGTATCATGACAGTAGCTTAGTACTCAACCAGGTTCATTGACCTCTCGCGCTACTCCACGGATATGGTACAAGACCCATTATTCCGGGCATGAACCTCTGAACAAGGACTCAGGCATGAGATCAGGGATTTGACGATTCCCCTCAGCATTCTGACGTAGGCGGGGGTGCTGGAGTGAGCCCTTCTAGTGGAGAGTTTTCTTGCGGATCAGTCAGCAGCGGTGAGACCTACCACAGGGTGACATGTATTGGAGTCTTCTACAGTCGGTAGTAGGCTGATGTCGCAGAGGTCCAAGAGGAAAATTCCATCATGTGGGAAACCCCAAGAAACATGTTCAGTTGTGCAGGGTACATGAGACAGAACCAGCTATATGAGGAGCAGGTAGTGCTATGCATGTGGTGGGCAGGGCCACAAGGCTCATGACTGCCCGAACCGTCATACAGATGATCAACATAGAGTAGTGGGACCTCCCAGGTAGAAGCAGGGGTTCGACCATGGTGGGCCTCCAAGAGCAGGCGGACGTGGCAGAGGAGCTGGCTGAGCAGCGGGTGGTGGACGACATTTCGAGGATCTACCAACATCACCACCAAGAGGTCCACCTCGTCCACATGGAGCTGGATGATAGATTCGGTCTTAGCTCTAGACAGTTGAGACCTATGACCACAATGCACCTAAGATGATTCGAGGTAATATCTGTTTCTACTCTACCCTTGCTGCAGTACTTATAGACACAGGTGCGAGTCATTCTTTTATTCCCACTTCCTTCATTCGGAGCTCAATGATTCCTACAGAGCCATTGGCTCGATCCTTACAGCTAGAGACTCCTACGGGAGCAGACATGACGATTAGTCACTGGTGCCAACATTTTGAGCTTACTCAAGGAGGCGATAGCTTCGACTGGGGTGTTCTTATAGCGGCGTCGAGGCCTTGCGACGTTATTTTGGGTATGGACTGGTTATCCACAGTTCATGCTTAGATTGACTATATTAGGAACAAAGTATGGTGTATCCACACAAATGGGACCAGGTTCACATTCACCGATGAGAGGGGAGCCTTAGCAGCGTAAGATGGACTTACGCTGAGGAGGGGGAAGCTGATCACATATCAGTTGGCTAGTCTCATCCTCAGATTGGTTAATGTGCGGAGTCCGAGTTTTCTTGTTGTGGTGGATTAGTATGCGGATTTTTTTCCTGACAACGTTCTAGGACTACCTCCTCGCAGAAAGGTAGACTTCTACATTGTTCTATTCCCCGGGACAGCTCTGCTATCTACTCCAGCATATCGGATGGCTCCCGCTGAGCGTCATGAGTTGCTGGTAAAACTGAAGGACTTGTAGGGGAATAGATTTATCCAACCCAGTTTTTAATCCTTGGCATCTCCAATTTTGTTAGCCAAAAAGGCAGATGAGAGTTCGCGATTGTGTGTCAACTACCGTCGCCTGAATCAGGTGACCGTGAAGATCAAGTACCCAATCCCGAGGATTAAAGACCTCTTTGACCAGCTTAAGGGAGCACGCTGATTCTCGAAGATAGACCTCAGGTCAGGATATCACCAGGTCATAGTTCGAGATGAGGATGTTCAGAAGATGGCCTTCAGGTGTCGGTATGGCCACTACGAGTTCTCGGTTATGCCTTTCAGCATAACTAACGCACCGGCAATGTTGAGGAGTCTCATGATCAGGATATTCCAGCCTTACCTCAATCGTTTTGTCATATTCTTAATCGAGGACATACTGATTTACTAGACTACTTAGGAGGAGCACACCTACCATTTACGAGTAGTATTGGACACAATCCGAGAGCACCAGCTTTATGGTAAGCCCTCAAAGTTCCAGTTTATGATTTGAGATGATCACTTCTTGGGACACGTCATCTCGGATGCTAGAGTTGTAGTGGGTCCAAAAAATATCGAGGCAGTAATTGCTTAGGAGCCACATAAGAGTGAGACTGAGGTGCGGAGTTTCCTGGGGATGGCTGGGTATTATCGGAGATTTGTGTTAGACTCCTCCGGAGTTGAAACACCGCATTCAGTATTGACGAAGAAGGGGAAACCCTTCGTGTGGTTAGATAGATGCCAGTAGAGCTTTTAGGAGCTGAGACAGAGATTGACCAGTGTGCCCATCCTGAGGCTACCAGAGGAGGGAGTTGGGTACGTAGTCTACTGCGACGCATCAGGAACCGGACTCGAGTGTGTCCGGATGTAGGAGCGAGAAGTGATCACGTATGGTTCATCGCAGTTGAGACAACACAAGCAAAATTATGCTACCGATGACCTAGTGTTAGTAGTAGTGGTCTTTGCCTTGAAGATGTGGCATCACTACCTGATCGGCGAGCATTTTACAGTCTACTCTGACCACCAGAGTCTCAGGTACATCTTCCTACTAAAGGACATGAACCTGAGACAATGATGATGGCTCGAGTTTCTCCAGGACTATGACTTTGAGATAGTCTATACTCCTAGGAAGGGGAACACTGTAGTAGATGCTCTCAGTAAAAGATAAGGCATTCAGCTATTAGGAGAGGTGATAGAGAAGCTAGCCATGTTGAAGATATCCTTTGTGGATAATGATGGATCATCCTTTCGGTAGTCTCTCACAGTGACCCCTCCATTTCTTCAGTGAGTCAGAGAGGCACAACTTGGGGACGTCTATTGTGAGACGTAACATGCTCAAATATCATCAGGTCAGGCACCTGATGGGTTTTCTAAAGGTGGGGATCATGTCATACTCTTCAGAGGATGTACCATGGTACCAGTTGCACTATAGGTGGAGGTTTTGAGGGAGTTCCACACTTCCCCTCTAGCGGTATATCCAGGAGTGACGAAGATGTATCAGGACCTTAGACGACAACACTGGTGGCTAGGTATGAAGAAGGCGGTAGCAGATTTTGTCTCACGATGCATCACTTGTCAGCTAGTAAAGGTGGAGCACCAGGTTCTAGTAGCCTTGGTTCATCCCTTAGAGGTCCTAGAGTGGAAGTGGGAGGATATATCCATGGATTTCATGACGGGACTTCCATGTACATCCAGTGGACATGACTCTATTTGGGTGATTTTCGACCGACTCACCAAGTTAGCCCACATAATATGGATCAGAGAGTAGGGCTTAGTAAAGATCTTGGGATTCCTTTACATACAGGAGATCATACGACTTCATGGTGTGCCATCGATGATCTTCTCTGATCGGGATGCTCGTTTCACTTTTCAGTTATGGAAGGATTTGCAGGAGGCTTTCGGGACATAGCTTTGATTGAGCACCGCCTTCCATCCTCAGATGGACGGTCAGACTGAGAGGACCATTCAGACTCTCAAGGACATGCTCTGTGTATGTGTCCTTGACTTTGGTCGTAGATGGAAGGATCACTTACCCTTGGTGGATTTTGCGTACAAAAACAGGTACCACTCCACCATTGGGATGGAACCTTATGAGGAACTGTACGACCGACCTTACCGATCACCACTATACTGGACTGACCCAGGGGAGTTAGCACTTGTAGGACCAGAGACAGTTCAGGATATGACCGAGAAGGTGAAGATCATCCATGAGAAGATGAAGACTACACAGAGCAGACAGAAGTCCTATGCTGATAGGATATGGAGACCACTGGAGTTCGAGGATGGTTACCACGTCTTTCTATGGGTGTCACCTCGATGAAGTCTACGGAGATTTGACTGAGGCGGAATGTTTTTTCCATGATTCATTAGACCTTTTCAGGTCCCTAGTAGGGTAGGTGAAGTGGCTTACTGCCTGGCCCATCCACCTTAGTTTCACTGGGTGCACAAGGTATTCCATGTATCTCAGATGAGGAGATATGTGCACAACCCATCCCACATCATCGACTATGGGGAGATGGACATTGATGATGGGGCGACATTCATGAAGGTTCAAATGGAGAATGAGGATCGAAAGGAGTGGGTCCTGTATGGATGGTTGATTCCTCTGGTGCATGTTTGCTGGCAGCACGAGAACCTCCAGGAGAGCACATGAGATTAGGAGGCTCAGATGCATGCTCAACACCCCCATCTGTTCCCTTAGTGTGTGTTGTAGCTTACGGGGACGTAAAGCTCTGAGGTGGGGAGAATGTAAAGACCAAAAAATTCCGTGGATTTTTTTTTCTAAAATACATGAATATTTTATGAGTCTGCAGTTTCTGACGGAGCTTGATTCCGAGGCTCGGTGTGCCCTGAATCAATTTCTGAAGTTTTGTTCGTGTTCGTTCAGTAAACGTACGTGCAGTTTTTTCGATCTATTGAAATGGTTCTCAGAATTTAATTCCGAGGACACCGATGAACCCGCAGTGCCTATATTCACTTAAGGAGACCTTTACCATAGTTGCGTCTTATTGGGAGTGGATGTTAATTATTGGGATTCTTAATAAATTAAATGAAATTATGGTTGACATAATTTTATTTTATGTGGTGGTTATTTTCTCCAATGGGAAGTTGGAGGTGGGGCCCACCCCCCACATAACCTCCCATGTGAGGATAATGTGTCGTGGTACCCACACGAACACTAAACCCCTTAACTCCCCTTGAATTTATTAACACCACTACTCTCTTAATTTAATGTTGAAACTCTCCACCTCCCTTGTTTTAAATTTTAAAACTGCCATCTTCTCTCATCAATGTGCCAAAACCAAAGATTAATTAATGCCACACTTAATTAATCTATTTGAATCCTTTTGTATTTATTTTTCCAACATTAAAAGAAGAGATTACATTATTTTAATTTTGTTGGCATAAACTTGGTTGGGATAACTAAGGTGAGGAGGAGAAATCTTGGAGGGATAATACCCTCTCGACGAAGAACACCTTTTTTCCACTGAAGAACGATGAAATGTCTTATTTCTTTCCAACCAGGGAAAGAAAAGGAAGATGCCGCCTGTGAAGAATGTCACCAACGACAACGTCATTCTTTCCAATGTTGACGAAACGAAATCCGTCTTCCGTGACAACCATCTACTGCGACTCTGTGAAAGCAACCTCCAGTTGTGAGGAAGGGTTTTGAATTCAAGTTTGAATTCATGTCTTTTAAATTCTTATTTTCCCTAGGATAAAAACAACAACCTCTAATCGACCCCCGAACATCTCAATCTGCAGAACGGATGTTGATTGCGGGATGGGTTAGAGATTAAGATGAGGTTTGTTTCTGGTTCAATTATATGTTGGATTACTGTTTGAGCCTCTAACGTGGATGGCATGGGCTAACGAACAAGTCTAGACCCTCCGCCAATTTGTTCTTGATGCACGGTTTGATGGGTGATAGGTGAATGGAATGGAAACCCTAATTTGAGGCTGTCACATTGAAGAGCAGGACTAGAGGAGGCCGTAGGCGCAGACGAAAGGCAAAAAGGACCACCAGAATGACTCTGGGGGCCCGTAGAGAAGCGTGGCGGCACCGGTGACCAGAGGCGGTGGTCGGCACTGACCAGACGCCTGGGGGCGGCGGCGCCCCTCGTGCCACACGACACCGGTCGTGGCGGCGGAGAGGAACCCGCATCTGCGGGTTCTGGGAAGATCTGGGTGGTTCTAGCTGGAGCCGTCATTACAGGACACCAGGGGGCCGCTCCCTCCTTCGTTCCGCACGCCCTGTGCATAATGCACTCGACCAGCTGGCCTAGACGTGGTCGGCCGTCGTGCCGGGCCGCCTGCCGCGCGGGCCGGTCCACCTATTGCGCGGGCCAAGCCACCCTCGCGCGGGCCGGGCTGCCGTCGCCTGGCCGGGCCATGCACGCCGGGTCGGGCTACACCCGTGGGGCTAGACCTGGATCCAAGTCGGGTAAACCCGATTCGGTCCGACCCAGGGCAGGTTGGGCTGGGTCAGACCGGACCTAGACCCCCCTCTTCGGACCACTTTTTTTTGCACCATAACATGAGCTAATGGCCTCTTATCGACACACCGTCAGTTGAGTAAGATTACTTGGGTCGAGAAAGTAGTTTTGGTATATCAAACTCAAGGTTTCGGTGATGTTTGGGTATGGACAGGTTGGATCGAACCCGAAACCAACCGGGCCCTCGGAGCAGAAATGCTTATAACTTAAGGACCAGACATCCGATTGACGTACCATCTGTCGCACTGGGTTTCATATGATGAGACAGAACTACTGGATATATCAAGTTAGGACTTCATTGATGTATCGATACTTGACTTGAGGAGTAGACCCTCTCAAAATCGAATGTGTTGTGTGTGGGAATTCTAGAGCTGGCTGTGGAGACTACAATGACTTCTATACCGGAATCCTCCGTGGGACCGACAAAATAGATGGTCCTATATACTGTGTGGGTCCAATAGCTTAGCTAGTCCTATATCCTATGTGGTTCTGGTAGCTTAGATGAAGAATAGCTGGTCCTGTATCCTATGTCGGTCCGACAGCTTAGTTGGTCCTGTATCCTATGTGGGTCTGACATCTTAGACGAATTAGTTACTAAATCTAATAATCTCTATCGCTCTATGAAAGATGTGTACCTATGTGAGATGATTCATGTCTTTCAACCATTATCATCGTAGAGTTTTACTTTACATCCTGTGTGGACTGGGTTGTGCATGGGCTCGAGAGTTGGGGCCGGACTTTTACTGGTAACTTAGGTATATGCACGGTCATATACCTAAGTAGGGTTGGTTGATACTTTGTGATTGTATCTTTTTACTGTGGTTTATCCTTTGTAAATTCTGGGAGACCTTCAAGGGTCTCGGGGTCCCCTACTAAGTATTTTCATACTCACCCCTGCAGGGGCTTCACCCACACCCTATTGTGTTCTGTGCAGACAACTGAAAATAGTGATCGAGGTTGAGGGTGACAGACGAGAGACTACTCGGAGTTGGACTAGGTGAGACGTACCGCATGGAAGAGTTGTTCAAGTTCTGCACTTACCCTTCAGGTAGGATTTCCGGGCGGACGATCCATGAGCTGTTTTCCCTTTTTCTTATACTAGTACATGTTATTCAATTGGGTTTGTATACTGGGCCATTTACTTTCAGCACATCTTACTTTTCTATTTATAGTACTTGTTGCCTCTACTGCTTGGGTTCAGTATGTGTGTGTGTTACAGTTTAAAAAGGAAATGCCTTCCCTTTTATCAGGATTACGCCTTTGGTGCTAGTTGCCATCCCCTGGCCTATGGAAGGCGGGTTTGGGGTAGTCACAGCACGAGCCCCGAGGATGGGTCATGGCATTATCCTAGGTTATTCCTAGGAATATTATATTTAAATTCTTAATGATGACTCATTAAGAGTTTGTGAATCCCAAAAGCATATTCCTTGGAAGTTTCATAGTCGTTGTGTAACATGACCTATTTTCCTGTACCAGACTACCTTGAGTTAGGCCTGGAATATATTATCAGAGTTTTTACCCCTAAGTACATCTATGTCAGAGCTACATACACCAGTTGTATCCAGATAGGGATGTATTTCTAGGAAACCACTCATTCTATCCTTTACAAAAATTCAAGGACATTTTCCTATACTTTCCCAATCCTTAGACATTCCCTTAGGTTTATCACTAAGGCATTCTCATTCTATCATCCAAATGTTAACTAAAACTTTTCTTTGATACTAAATACAGAGACCCTCTATTTTCATACATTAACATTACATAACTTTTTTGAAATACTTAAAACATTTCACAGTCAAACGCCCAAATACCATATTAGATTAGTGCCTTTGGAAGTATGTAAAAATAAACACTAGTACATAAATGATCTACATCATATCCCACTAGAATATTCTTTACTAGAACTCTTATTTGAAACATCAAACATAATTCATTTCTTCATAACCTGAGGTCAGGAAACATAAAACTGGTTGATATTAGATACTCATTAAGGGTAAATAAGGGATATAAGTAAGCATAATCATGGACACAAGGGTATGAGAACATGATCATGAAAATATGAGATCATACTATGCATATTAAATATCAAAAAAATGAATCATGGAATAAAGCTTGATATTTCATAAGAAAAGAATCTTAAAGAAATAAAGAACATAGGCCAAGAAATCATAACATAGGAATAAAACATGGAATCATGGTAGACACATAAGAATATATAATAATTTCCTTAATAGTCAAGGAATTACTGATGAAACCATCTTAGTGGATAAATTTCTTTACTAAACTGGGTTCACACCCTTTCTAGCCATGTATTACTGAATTGAGTTCAATCCTCATCCCAATCCTGTAATACTGAACCGAGTTCATTTGTTATTACAACCCTGTAATACTGAGATAAGTTTATTTATCATTCTAGACCTTTCTATCTCATGAGATATAAATATTTATCCAATTCATTTGAGGGAGATATAGGTCCCACCCATATCATAATTAAATCACAGATACATGTCCCACAAGATCATAAATAATCATATCAGAACCCATCAAGTGAAATGGGTATTACAAATAGGTAATCATATCACAACATCTGAAAAAATATATGTTTCATAATCATTAAATCATAAACACAACCCGTGAAAATAAACAGGTTTCAAAAGCATATAACCCGTGAAAGAGAAATGGGATTCGTAAACATCATAGAATCAAAACATAATCCATTCAGATAAAAATATTAATGTAAACCTATAATAATTTCTCCATAATTTCTTGAGTAATACCAAAATATGTCATCTTATATGTGAAATTATTTGGAAATATATTTTTAAACTTCTTGAGGAAAATATCATTTCTTCCTAAAAATTATTTCTTATACATAAATACCTTTGAAAACCATTTTCCTTAAAAAAAATATAATATAACCATGAAAATGTTTTAAAATATTTTTCTTTTAAAATATTTTGAGAACTTATAAATAAAGAATGAAAATATTTTTGACAACTATTTATTTAATAATAATTTGAAAATTTATAAAGAAATATTTATAACATTTTGAAAATCTTTTAATTTGAATCTTATGAAAAATATTGAAAGTATTCTTAAAATCATTTTCTTTGGAAATACTTTTAAAACTTATAATTAAATCTTGAAAACATTTTGAAAACTATTTCCTTGAAAATAATTTAAAAAATATAAAGAAAACATGAAAATGTTTTGACAAAAAAATCATTAAAAATTATATTTAAACAACATTTTCTTAAATATTATCCTTTTTAAACATGAAAATGAAGATTCAAAGAAATTAAAATTGGTAAATCAATACATGTTTTACAAGGTAAAAAGAACATTCATTTTTCACAATAAAAAGGTTAGAAGGATTATTTTTCCAAAATAATAATAATATTTTTTTGAAGACATTGGTAAAAGAAAAAATGTGTAAAAATGTATTTTAAATATTTTAGGAGAATAATAAAATATTCTGTTCAACTCTTTTTAGAAAACATGGTTTTGAAGGAATAAATTTTTTGACCAAAGAGTGGGTAAATTCATGACTTCTTAAAAACACTTTCTTAACTATTTTATGTAACAAAGAGTGAATAAATGGTACCAATACGTTAATATATTATTAATAAATAGAGTATAAGAAAATTCCTGAATATTCTAGAGATATGGGTCATAATATGTCCTCAAAGGAAGAATAAACACAAACAATATCAAAAAGAAATGATATTATTTCATTAAACTTTTACCAATTTATAAATTTCAACCATACTCCCCATATAATAAAAATGAAATTACATAGAGAATAAAATGTAATGAAAATAAGGATATGAATGATATCAATTTTAAAAATTAGTATATACACCACATGAAATAATATAGGTGCATAACATGGGAAGTTTCTCAAAGAAGAAAAATTGAGACAAAATTACTTTACCTATTTGGTAACATTTGCAATGTAATCCCCATGATTGAAAGACAATATAATGGATATGAATATAACATTAAATTTAACAATAAGAGTCATTTAATACATTCACATGCAGTATATACACCACAAAAAAGAAAATAGTGGTGTCTAAGGTATGTATCTCATGAAAATAAAAAGCAGGATAAGTTTATTTTACCTTGTATATTTACCCAATTAGTACTCGTAAAAGATTCATGTATAATAAATTTGAGTTTATCATACATATTTTAAATAATTATATTCTTTTATTTAATAAAATACATGATTTTATTTTGACCTTATATTACCCTCTTTTTATGACTTCTATGTTGAGGTTTCACTTCGGGTACTATCCGCTTTATTTTTTGCATGTGTCTTAATTTGTTTTATCTTTAGTAATTATACTTCTATCATGATTGAAGAATTTAAAACATTATATAAATATCATTTATATTTTGTATATGTATATTATAATAATCTATATAATATAGAAGTATGAAATGGAATACATTATTCAAGGATATGGTAAATCGAACGTACGCATGGACGTTGTTTCAGTTTAATAGTCGTATTAAAAGAAATCAAGTAAATGAAATATTTGTATATATGAATATATATCATTATTAAAGTAGCATTATTATATCATATATATCACATAAGTTCACTAAACCCATCCTTAATACATTCCATGTAGTGTGTGAATGAATCACATCACTTTGAGGGGGAGGTAGTCCACACTTCCTCAAATGAAACTATCGTATTTAAAAAAATGGAAAGTATAAATATATGTGTTTCAAAATAATTACATAAGATTAAGGACATAATAAATATAATATATATCATATATAAATATTTTTTCCGTCATAATTCCTATCATGAGAGATGGTAAAGGAAGAATGACTAATCATCATTTTTGAGGCAATAGTTCGCCGTGCAGATAAATAGTATGTTCGTTACCCATTAGATAAAAGTGTGTGTAATTTTAGGTCTAAAAATTATCATAAAAACATAATATTATATTTAGGATATTTGTTTTGTTATAAAATCATGTGATAATAAGAATTTAGAGAGTGAATAATTGAAATAATATAAAAGAACTCAAGGAATATTGTTACCTCTTATTTGGATAACTCCTTTTGGTTTTCACCAAATGGATTCCTTAAATTGATTTATGAAAAATGGGAGACTTATAGGAATAATGGATGGATTTATAGGAGATATTATCTTCAGATCTTGGTCAATAAAAATTGTCTTGAGATGTGTGAGGAAGTGGTAGGAGATGGGTTCTTTTTATACTGGAGGAGGATTGACACTCTTATAAATATTTGAAGAGATAATTCCACCCACATTTTTCATGTTGAAAGTGGATAAAATAAAGAAAACAAGTAGATGAAAGTGATAATATGGTATAAATATGGATATAAAATGGATCTTGGAAAATTTTATAGGTTTTTTTGGGTCTTAAATTTAAATTTTAATCCTTCGTTATGTTAATTTTTCTCTTAATAATCGTAATTAATTGTAATCATTTACAATAATTTTTTTTGTCAAAAACTATGTTGAAACTTTTAAAATTTTTAAATTAGGACTATTAAAAATATTTAATAAATTTTTCCATATTCCAATAACATAATTGGATGAAATTAATTTAAATTTAATCTCATATATGGGTCGACATTGTGGGGTTTTAACATAAAAATGTTCAAAAGTTTCCTTTCTTTTTATATTCAATTTCAAACTGAAATTGATTAAAATTATGCTCATTGGGTTTATTGAAAAAATATTATATTATTAAACTTTTAAATAAAAATAAAATATAATTTATCTTTATAAATAATGTAGATGAAAAAGATTTTTTTATTAAAATTCCGTATTTTTCATTATTTTTCCAAAAAGGAAGTTTCTTAGAAACACCCCAAAAATTTACCCTACAATAATTAATAAATTATAAATTAAAAAATTATTTTTATTTTCTAAAATTAAATTTATAAATGTTTCTAAAATTTATTTTATTATTTATTATTGAAGGACTTTAAAAGCAGTTCATTTGAGAAAATAGTAATTTTAAACATATATGGACTTTACCAAAAATTTATCTTCCTTTATGAATATGTTTTATTTACATAAAAAAATTATAAATTATATTTTAAAATTATATATTACTATTCATGTTAATATATTTAATTTCCAGGTTATAATTGTCTTATATAAATAATTATAACAATAAAATGATGTTTTTTAGAAACCTAATGTTGTGTGTAATATACACCAAGTCAGTGTTTCATGTTACGTATACTAAGTCAATGTTCTATGTAAAACATGAAATAATTTATGTTATGTGTAGTGCATTATTAATTTGGTGCAGTGTATAAGTCAATAAAACATAGTTATTTTTATAAAATAAACTATTTTTAGTGTTTCGTGAAATGAAAAATATCAAAAAGATTAAATTAATTCGAAAAAATATATTTCAAAAAATCTTGGGGTGTTATAGGTACATATGATAGAATCCTAAACTCAAAAGAAGAGGGTATATGGTATGGAATATGAAGCCTAAACCAGAGACTA
Source organism: Viscum album (assembly GCA_963277665.1). NCBI lineage: Eukaryota > Viridiplantae > Streptophyta > Magnoliopsida > Santalales > Viscaceae > Viscum > Viscum album. The sequence continues at coordinate 1,998,574,620 of OY728136.1, forward strand.
AATGGGAGGAAATCCCAATCCCATAACAAGAGGTTACATGGGAGGAAATCATATGCATGCGACAAGAGGGTAAATGGGAGGGAATCCAACGCCCAAAATAATAGAGAACATGGGAGGGAATCCCAATCCCAAAATTATATGCTACATGAGGCGACATACCAATAACAAAGAAGGAACATGGGTGATTATTACTATACTAACATGTTATGATGGTCTTGGTAGGTAGCCTTGAAATAGGATTTTACATGCTTATGTTTATGCCACAATTCCATGTATTATTACTCTTTCATTTTCTAATGGATTATGCTCCTAATTACCTTATGATTAATGTATTATAAACTACCAATATTTATTACATGACTATTTATTATGATATTTTATATGTAGGGTATAATGTTATAATGTTATTATCAGTTTCTCATACCCTTATTCTCATGTTATATATACATATCTCCCTTGTTTACCCTTACTGGGAATCAGAGATCACCCCTTTCCTATGTTTCCTTTCCCCAGGAAATGAATAAATGTTTTAATTAGTACTAAAGGGGAATATATTTAAGGGAGATATTTAATATATTTCACCAAGTTTGAAGAATATTTTTTCATTGTTTCTAATGAAAATAAACTATTAAGGTATTTGGAAATTATTTTTTAATTGTGCGGAATATTCATCTAAAATGATGTAATATCAATGTATGTTAAGCCTGGGTAACTATACAAACATCCTATTTAAAAAAAATATGTATCTTAATCAATTACTTATAAATGTTATTAATAATTACAACCATTTTTTCAAAATAATTTATAATTATTCTTTTCATGTTTATTAGTTAGTTATTATCCATTTTAAAAATTGTGTGTGTGAAATATTGATAATTTTAAAATAGATTCATAATAACAGAGTTTCCATTTATTCTTTTACAAAATTTCATAATTACAAGATAATATAAGGTACTAAAATAATTAAATTTTATTTATTTAGGAATGTATTATCTCATTCCATTAGTTTTTTAGTAATATTGTGTGAAAGTGGAATTATTGTCCACTTATTTCAGTAATTTTTGCGACCAAAGATGATATTTTAATAATAAGTTAAATACTTAATATAACCTTTACAACTAAATTTAAAAAACAATGTTTTAGAAAAGTAGAGGTCAAGACATTTTATTTTATTATTTACCTATAGTAATATTAGTATTTAAGTTTCTATAGACATCCATGATAGTGTTTTATAACATCATTCAAGTAGGTGGTTAGACTAACCCAAACAAGAACATACTATAATTAATGGATCATTGTGATTATGAAATTGGATTACTACGCAAATAATGTCATCATTATAGAATAATAATTTTATTATTAATATAAAATTAGCATTATGATTAATATTTAAATAGTTTTTAATAAATAATAATGAAACTAGATGAAAAACGAGATATGTTACTTCGTATAGGTGATAGCCCACAGATTGCATGATTAACATTTTTATTTCTAGAAGAATGGGGGGGGGGATTAAGGAATATTATAATTTAAAATTTCATAATAATAATTATATTATAGATATAATATTTACTTATCAATACCATTATTAAATAAAATCATGATATATGATATGAAAAATGAAATATGTTGATTCATGGAGGTGGTAGTCCGCCCACACTCACTAATGATGATTTTTTTCTTAATCGACGGAGAGGAATAAATAATTGTTGTTCAATTCATATAATATAATATTAGTTTTATAATATTAGTATTATATTATTAAATATTTAGTTATATTGGTATGTATATAAGAGTTTAGGAATAGGAATATTATGAATAAAATATTAAGAAGATGGCAATATTTACGTCATAAGCTTGAGTTTTCTCATAGAATTATCCTTATAAATAAAAAACATAAGATAAATAATGGTGACTATAGGACTAAGTAAGTGTAATATGGTTCTACTATATTTTTTTTGAATTTATCAAGAATAAATTAGAATGGATATTTGTGGTATGTTATGGTAGAAGTGTGTCCCATTTATAAGTGAAGAAAAGGGAACTTTTTTTTAATACCATTTACTTTTCAATGAAATCATCACACTATTCAAGGGTAAGTGACTCCAAAAGTTATAAATAATGTATTTTTTGGTATCCTTGTATATATAAACCCTCAACGAATAATTTTTAATCATCTTTCAAATATTTTTCTAGTTATTTACCTTTAGTTTTTTTTCATTTGTTTATATTTTTGTTTTTACCTTTGTAAATTGTTTTTAACTAATTATTTTATATTTTATTAAAAATATTAGGTAAATGATATTAATATATTACAATTTAATGAATTTTTTTATCCAGTATTAAATAAATTTAATATTATAAATATGATAAAATTAACTTTTAAATTGAAACATATAATATATAGAAATACAGTTTTGTATAGAAAAATGATGTTTTCTCAATTAAGTTTTCCTAATCATTATTAGTAGTGATTAATACATTAGTTAGTGTTAGTATATTTATATATTATATTATAATAATTACTGATAATACATTTTTTTATTAGATAAAAATTTCAAAATATTTCTAAAATAATTCTTTGAGAAAAACAATTTAACCATTATCACAGTATTTAACTTTTAGCCTAATAGTCTTATATTTATAACTAAAAATGAAATTGAACTTATTGTATAATATATAAATGTTGATATTATATATGAAATCCATTCTATTAAATTATATTATATAAGTGATAAAAATTAATTGTTAATATAATCACATGAAAATAGTTTATTTAGAGTAAACTTTTACTTAAGTTTCCAAAATGATAAACATGAGTTTTATAAATAAAAAATAATAATTATAAATGATTTATTTTAAATTATATATATATATATATAATAAAAATAATTCAAAAATATTTAATTCATCCATGTATTATGATAATCTCATAAAATTGAATTGTTTTTTCAAAATCATAATTTTTTACTATTCATATAAACATTAATTGTTTTAAAAAAGTTACAAAAATTAATCTTAGGAAATTTTTGATATGTGGAAATTAAAAATTAAGTTACTGTGTTCAAATGAAACTACTGAAATTCTGGTTTTAAATAAATTCATTAATAAAGGATCCTTTGATTGTACTGTATAATAGTTTCAGGATTCATTATTTACCTTCCATAGTAGGGTCTTTGGTATTACATTCTCCCTCTAAATAATTTCATCCTAAAAATTTAATACATGTGAGATAATAATTTTTTTCGGCATTCCCTCCTGATATATTCTTCAGGCTCCCATGTTTCCTCATTTAGTTTTTGATTTCTATAAAAAACTTTTACTAGCTGAGTTTTTCAAATCCGAAACACTTTCTATCTAGTGTCAAGAATCCAGATATGATCTTCATTATAATAAAATTAAGGTTAAAGATAAATCCCCCCCATATGTTAGTATATTCAATGAATTAGATATGTATTCCCTTAGTAACTAAACATGTAAGGAATCCTGTAATTTATAAATATTGGGTGACATAGCCAATCAGTATGCTAGAACTCCAATTATTTTATTTATTTAAAAAGACCAATTTACCTGGGGCTTAACATCCCATTTTTACCAAATATTAAAAATCCATTACATGGGGAAATATTTAGGAATATATGATCACTCACTTTAAATTACATGTCTTTCCTTTAATTACCAGTGTAGTTATTTTTTCTTGTCTGGGTTTCTTTATTATGACATTGAGTAGTCCTTATATAAACATTTATATCCTATATAAGTTCTGGACCAAGAAGCATTATTTCTCAAACTTCTTCAAAAATATTGAATTAAAAATCCTCTATCCATAAAATTATTCATATTAAACAACATGGACTCTCAAATATAATATATTTTTGTATAAAAACAACACTTAAGGTATGTAATGATCCCACATACCATGAAATTCAAGAGAACATGATCTCAGCATGTCATCCAAAGTTTGGATAGTTCTATAAGACCAACCATATGTTATGGGTGGGTAATTGGTGCTTAAATTTATCTTAGTTTTGAGATACCTTTGTATACTCTTCAAGAATTTTGATATAAATGAGGGTCGTGATATGATACAATTGATAGATGTGCCCCATGAAGCCTTATAATTTCATTGATATTGAGCCCGAAAATGAACTGAAGGTGTAGATCTTTCCTTATTTATAGAAATGAGTAGACATAGTAAGTCTATCAACGTTGATTCATATAACATCATTATTCCTTAAAGGATTAAAATTTATGATGATAAATTCAATTGTAATATTTTCTAACTTGCATATAGGTTTAGGCATAAGCATCATGGAACCCTTAGGATATTTTGTTTTATCCATTAACCATTGAAATAATATGCATCTAGAAACATAGTCTACAATTTCCCACTTCATACCATCCCACCAGAAATATTCTTTTGAAAATCTATACATATTTTTCTTACCAGGGTTTATATAGAAATTTTGTCTTTATGCTTTATCTTACAGTTCCCTCTTCAACACCAGTATTGATGGAACTCAAAACCACTTATCTAATTTCAACACTACATCTCCATAGATGACGTATATCAATTTCCCAATATTTTCTGCATTAATATTCCTTTGTATCTCCTATCCACACTTCTAGTAATTATCTATATTTTCTAGTAAGTATGGTTTAACAATTTCTTATAAAAAAATTATGGATAATGTTGCCTAAAAATAACCATATACATATTCACTAGATCTATTCATATAATATTCTTATTTATCCTTATAATAGTCATAATTCCATGTTCCCTTATACTAAATTCAACAACACACACGTTTTCCATCCAAGGGTAGTCATGTATCGAGAAATTGTAGTCCTTAGGTAGTTCAAACCAGCTTCTTTAAGTCATGTTGAGATCCATTTGAGACGGGATAAAATGTAAATACTTATAGTCTATATATGTGTAAATATGTATCACATAATTCATTATATATGTAGTGTATTCATATTTTCAAAGAAAATATTATCACTGGTAGCTCAATGTAATGATTTGGATAGTTATATTCATTGATTTTTAATTCCCTTGTAGTATAGGTAACCACCCCATGAATCTATATAAGAACACATCACATCACTATATATTAGAAATAATTCTTTACCCAATGTAAATGTTAACATTGTTTAATTAATAAATATCATGTTTGGATCTTTAAAAATTACATCACATTCCCTTAACCATGTGAATTTAACCCCTTTATGAGCTCACTTGGTTAACATGTTATACAACTTGGAAAAATATAGAACAAATTACTAACATTAACCTACTTAACCTAAGAAACATTAGATCATAGTTATTTATTTTAGGGTACACCATTATTTTACTACATTTTTCTTTAAAGGGTAATATATATTACATCCTCAGATACCATATAACTAATAAAAGAAACTTTATTGAGCAAAAACATAGACTTACTATATTTATAATATAATTCCATTCCTTCTAAGGGTCTCTAGACTTATTTATAGGTGACTATAATTATATTAATATCTCATAGAGTATAACATGATATTATCAATTAAAACCAACAAAATGACATCAATATAATCCTTTAATACTATATTTATTAAGTCCTTAAAGACATTAGTTGAATATGCACCTCCAGCAGAAACTGTAGGATCTCTGATTGATGTTACAATGAAAGGGGAGTTCTTGAATGTGTATCCCATTAATGGGAGATTTAGAATGAAAATAGTTATTATCATCACTAACTAAAGGAGGTGAAAAAACACCTAATTAATTATTGGTAAATGGGGGTATATTTTAGATATGGATGAGGATGATAAGGAATAGAGGGTTAAAAATTCTTATAGGGATAAAGTGATCCAAGGTAAGAAGTCAGATGATGGGATAATCTTGCCTGTTTTATGAGGAAAAGTAGGACTATGATCAACTAATCCAACCCCGATCCCACCATGTGTACAAGGTCCAAACCATTGGATATTGTAACCATAAATAATTCTACTATGTTTAGCTCTGCAAGTGAGTACTTTGATTGGGGTGAATGTGGTGAGAATTATCATGATAATTATGATATTTAATCTCTTTTCCTCTCAAAACAATGTAGTTGGAGTATGTATAATTTCTTTGTATTACCCCATCCTTTCTATTGATTTCTCTATTTTTGTTTTCTTGTTCTTAATATTTGGGTATCTGACCCCATCCTTCTTATTTAAAAAAATATAGAAGGCATATTAGTCAATCCGAAGGGCATTACCAAAAACTAATAATGTCCATACCTTCTTCTCAATGTTGTCTTCTATATATCATCATTCATTATCCTTATCTAATTATAATCATAGTGAAGATTTATCATTGAAAAATATTGGGCTCACATATGTTTATCAAATAAGTCATCAATGCAAGATAAATGATATTTATTCTTTATTTTAATTTCATTGGTTTACATATAATTGATGAAAAATATTATATACCCATCATTATTTTTAATGAATAAAAAGGGTCTCCCACTGATGAAACACTAGGGTGTATAAATAAATTATCACACAACTCCTTCAGTTTTTTCTTCAACTCCACATACTCAAAATGGTCTATTTTTAGGATGTTTTAGGTGTAGGCCATTCATTCGAAATGAGTCAATTGAGAACTCAACTAAATACTTAGATTGATGGCCATGTAATTATTCTATAAAGTCATAAATTATTTTTTTACACCACAAGTACATCATATATTATTAGGATATATTCCTTAGCCAAATATCATGCTTGATATTCCTCTCTTCTTATAATTTCATTAAAGAGGGCTACCAAGGTAGGATCTGGACAAGATTTAGATGATGATGTATCCCCTCCAAAAACAAAATATTCCACATTATCTTTTTAAATCATAATATTCTTCTCTTGATATTAACTTTTTGTATAATATATTGAAATCCAATCCATACAAAGGATCATATCAATGTCAAAAATAAGTAAAATAATAATATTTATGCATAGGGTATTCCCATGTATGATAATTAGAACTGATTGAAGATCTTTTTTTGTAACAATATTCTCACTTGGTGTCTTAATTTAAAACTCCCTTACTATGGTTCTAGAAAAAAATATGATGTTTTTGAAAAACATGGAAGATATAAAATATTTTTAAGATCCAGAATTAAATAATTTTTTTAACATTGAGGCTATGATCAAAGTACCTTCCTCTACATAATTTGAAATTTGAAATTAATTTTACTAATCACATAATCTTGTTCTAGATCCCATGGAATTTTATGAAGTAAATTACCTTTACATTTTAGGAATTGGATCACATAATATACCTTGTCTTTATATTTGAATCATTGAGCATAAATAGCTTCTTCCTTGCCTTTTAATTCAAAACATTGTTGGAATTGTTCTGTTAACTTTTAACAAACTCCAGTTACCTTCTTGAAAGACTTAGGTTGTTTCTCTCTATTGTTATTACATGTTGGAAATAACAACCTTCCTTTATTCCCCTTTCCCATACTATTTTCCTATGATGCTTAGCTAACCTATTCTTCTCTTGATTTTCCTTGAATAAATATGTCATAGAGAACTCACTTTTTGTCCTAATGTCACTTGAGACTACATCCGTAGACAATGAAAAGTTTTAATATTCCAAATCCCTTAAAAGGCTTTAATTTAACCAATTAGTATTAAATATTAATTTTCAGTCTAAATACATAGTTTGAAACATTTCTTACAAATGTTGTAAATTTATCCTTGTAATGAGTAAAATTTTCCTCTTTCTTTTGTAATATATAGATTAAATAACCTCCAATTTTTATCTCTTTTGACATGAGAAAAATTAATTTTCATATAATTCCTCCTTCAAAACACCAATTTGATGAGAGTTGTCTCATATTCATCTTTAGTGTTTTTAATCAGTAACCAAAATTGGTTTGTATCTCCCTTCTGATGATAAAACATCTTGATGGATTTTACTTTTTACTACTTCCCAAAGTAAGAAATATATCTTCTACGGACTTGATCCATTTTTATGGTACCAATAGATTAATAATTCTACTGAAGTATGGAGTTTTTTGTCACATAATGCATTCCAACATAGTTACATAGTGTTTTAGATCAACATGTTTCTCTATGTAGGAGAAATTATTTATCATAACCTGACTCAACTACCCTAATATGGTTATGATTATATTATCCTCAACTCTAGCATCATTGAATTATTCTGGGAAAAAATCTTTAAATTGGTTATAACTATTGATACAGTTCCTATTCCTCCCATTCTTCACCATATTACTTTAATAGAATACACATAATTAAATGTTGATATTGAATTGTAAAATAAAATTCCTATTAATTTTTCTATAATATTCCCTATAAATATTGAGGCATTTTCAATGTAATTAAGCTATCTAATTTGGTTCCTCTAATTCTAGTCCCCAAGTTTCCTACTAAACATGATTTGATACCAACTGTAGTAACTCATATTCCTAAAACATAGAGTTGGTAGTTATATTACTTTATTGGTATATAATAAATGAGTTTCTACATGATCTAACAAACTTATTAGTCTTATAATACTAGATACATACATAAATTATATTTGAAAACATAATATAGAACATGAAAACTTTGCGAGATCATTATTATCACTTCCATCATATCCATAAAAATCACACATAGTTCTCTACTGGGTTTCTTGGGAAAAGTAAGATAAAAATTGTGGTCTCAAATAATCATTACTGAGTAATATGTAATGGAAGATATCATAACATAAATATGGAATAAATGATATGGTAGGAATAAATAAGAAACATGAATTCATAATAAACAAAAATTGATGGAATATTATAACCATGAAAATAAATGAAAACATAGATTAAAAGAATCATTAATCGCATACTAATGGAATGTATAACATCATAAATTAAAATATACTATCAAGGACCTGTTCCAAGACAATATAGTAATATTGGGGGTGGTATAATCTAAAACCAAATCTTTTTTTGTCTCATGAGACCTATAAATGCATTACATGGATATATAATTCGAGGCCCCACCCATCACCTGATTATGTACAATGAATTAAATATTATAGTCAATAATTTATTTCATACCATTCCTTAAGGAGTTAGGGGATGAATAAAAACATGATTACCCATATAATAAAAAAATTGAATAAATAATTCCACATTCAATAGAATAATGTGGACTTTTAAGAGAACATCCCCTAATCAACTAGGAATCTATTCAGTATCATTAAAGTAATAAGAAGTACCCATATCAACAAAATATATCAGACAAGTTACTTTCAATGATTTGGGATATATATGGAAGATAGTAATTTGGTTCAATAGTTCTTAGTGGTATGAGAATAAGAAAATTTTATGAAAAATCCTTCACTACAGTTCATAATGAATTTAAGAATATTCAAAATAATATTATTCAATAGTTTATTGCTAGGTGTGAGGTCTTAGGCCCACTCATTGTGCATCAGAATGATGATTGAGTTAATGCTCAACCAACCCTTTTTAGGGTGATTACCCAAAGTATCATTTTTAACATAGCTGCATCCACTTTATCATACTCTGATAGGTATATATTTTCTAGTAATCTACACATATTTTACTTTACCAAAACCTAGGATGTTTTTTCATCCAAGGAAAAGATTGAGTTTTTCAATGGTTTGGATAACTCTTGGATCAATAGAATACGAGGGAGTGATAAACATATAGACTTTTAAATGACATTAAATTCAAGAGGAATATGGTAAAAAGTATTACTTGTCTATTTATAAACCACAAAAAAGAAAATAAGTGGTGAATATATAATGACTCCCAAATAAAGAAAATTGAGTCTGAAAACCCCACTTATGGCTTGGGTAGCAATGCAATCAAATAATTGAAATATAAGGCATACAATTGATCCTAAAATACCATGAATAAAATCTATTTCATGATATAATATCTCAAATAGTAAGTATATGGACCACATAAATTAAATTAGGTGTATCAAAAAAAACATATCTTAGAGGGAGTAATTTGTGAAGGAAAACCCTTACCTTTAACACCACTTAGCCAAATGCAATCTAATTTATTGTATAAAAAATAAATATCTTAATAAAATATTTTAAAAAATCATTTATAATTATGACTTTATATCAAATTCATTTATAATTATTCTCTACATGAATATTAGCAAGTTGTTATTTATTTTCAATAATGGGTGGGATTAATCCTAACTATATTAATCTAGTTTTGTAATAGAAATTTTTTACATTATTCTTATCCAAACTATCATTAATAATAGATAAGATAAGGTAATATTATATATAGAATGTATTTATTTACAAAATTATTATCTAAATCCATTAGTGATTTAGTTATGTTGTGTGAAAGTAGAATTGGTGTTGACTTATTTCATCAATTTTACTGATCGAAGATGATATTTTAATAATAAGTTAAATACATAATATAAAATTACAAAAAACAATTAAAAATTAAAAAATTTTATTTACTTATAATAATATTAGTATTTAAGTTACAATTTTTATACATGAATGAGATTTATAACATCATTCTAGTATGTGGTTAGACCGAACCCAACATTAACATACTATAATTAATGGATGATTATGATTTTGAAAGTTGTTTTTTTGGACATAATATAATTTTTAAATGATAATAATGATATTATTTAGATACTATTATGGTTTTGATTAATATTTAAAATGGTTTAATATATAATAAATAATATAGACAAAACATGAGATATGTTACTTCAAGGAGGCGGTAGTCCGCACAACGCAAAATTAATGTTTTTATTTCTCGAATAATTATAGGGAATTAAGGAATATGGTAAATTTAATTTTTAAAAATAGTTATATTATATACATCATATTTAATCATCAATAACATATTTAAATATAACCATAAGAGTTTATAAAAAATAATAAAAGATTCCAATTCATGGAGGTGGTACTCCGCACACATAGACACACTAACAATACTTTTTTTCTTATTGGATAAAGAGGAATAAATTATGGTCTTGGAATTCATATAATAACACACACACACACATATATATATAATAATTTTATCTATTTATTTTTATTTTTAGGGATATAATAGGTTAATGATATGATGATTAATAAGAAAAGGTTATGAAGAAGGTAATACTTACATCATGAATTTGAGTTCTCTCTTAGAAATCTAATAATAAATAAATGTATTAATCTAACTAATAGTAAAAATATGATTTAGGAATTAGTAGAGGTTTCTAGGAAAAAAAATTAATTTATACAATAATAAATTATACGGTATATGAGTCATATGAATTGGAGTAAGCATGTCCCATTTATAAGTGAAGAAAAAGTTTTTTTGTGAATACCCTTTAATTTTCAATGACATAATTACACAATTCATGATTCAATGACTCAGAATGATAAAAATAATGGATTTTGGGGTTTCCATGGAAAAAACAATCCTCAGAAAATAATTTTTATGCATTTTTTAACATATTTTTAGTTATTTACCATTAATATTTTTCGTTTATTTCATTTTGGTTTTACCCTGATTAACACGTTTTTAACTAAGAAATTTATATTTTATTAAAAATCTAATGTGACCCATTTTTCTAAATTTGTGTGTGATGAAAATAAATTTAGCCTATATTAAATCCAATTCAATTTCAAAACCATGTAAAGGGTAAAGGAAAGGTGATCCACTCCCTCCCACTATCTACATCTTGTCTCAAGATGCCGTTAACAGATTAGTTAGATCCTACATCCAATGCCACATCATTAAACCTTTCCATTGATTATCTCACTTCTTGAGGGTCTATCACATTTTCTTTACTGATGAAATGATCTTTTTCATCAATGGATATAGTTCCTCTATTATAGGGTTTGACACTAATATGGAGGACTAGACTATATGAAGCAAGAAAATCATTAACAAAGGTAAGAGTCATGTGTTCCTCTTGTCATCTTTCTTATATATTAGAAGGAGTACCATTGAGTATATCTTGGGTATCCAGAAAAAGGCCTTTCACATGGAATATTTGGGAGCCACTATTTCCCGTAGTAGAATACATATCATGTATTTTAATGATATTGTTAGCAAGATCATCAATCAAGTTACTAATTGGAAAAGTAATTTCGTCTAATTTGACATAAAAATTTCCCTTATAAATTGTGGGATGACATCCATACATATGAAAATTATTTTAGTCATCATGGTTCCTAAATCGGTTCTAATGAAGATTGAAAGGGGCTTAAGGTGACATTATCTGGGATGCACAAGGTTAGGGAAGACATCACTTGGATTATTTGAAAAAATTAGCAAGACCGATCAGTGATGGAGGCATTAGTGTGAGGAACGTAGTACACACTACATATCACCTTAATGGTATGATTTCCTTGTAATTTCATGAGGGATTCTCTATTTAGAGTAATTTTATCAATGGTAAATGTGGAAGTGAACCTAGAGTGGCCAGAGAACACCCATCTACCTTATGGAATTCTTTGTAGGTCCACATACTAGTCTGACAACAACATTCTCAGTGGATGGCTAGATGCGGAGACTTCAACTTTTGAGAGGGTAATTGGACATGTGAGGTATTGAGCTTTCAAGGGTGTCTCATACTAGACCTTACATTCAAACAGTCCATCTCCCATTTTTCTTTTAATCAAGACATTCTCAATCCCTCATAGTGGAGAGTCTATGATGGTATCATTAGGAATGGAACCCAAGACACTTATATCTTCATAGGTAGTGCTTTGGGTACCTTCACATACATATCCTATAGGAGGGTGTCATCCAAGAATTAGACTATAAAAACTTAGGGAGATGTTCTTTGGTGTAGGAATATCCCAATTAAATTCAACCTTCTTATCTGGAGAATCCAGAGCTGTTCAATCCCTGCCGAGATGTAAATTAAAGGAAATGGTATAAAATTCACTTCTAAATGTGCCTACTGTATATCCTAGAAGTAAGAAACCATAACAAAACTTTTATTTCAATGTGATTGGGAGAGGAAATTGTGGGGGATGATGGATGACTTTATCATCTACAACCGGGTTGTAAATTCCACTGAGGAGTTCCTTCAAGAGTGGTTCAACTATTTTATTAATAAAAAATTGATGCGAAGTGTGCTACTATCTATTTACAGCAGGCTGTTGGTCCCCTTGGGAGGCAAGAAATAAATCTAGACACAAGATATCCCCTATATCTCAGCCTTAGAGGTGAGAGCCAAAAAAATTATCTTTTACCTCGATAGTATCTATGGCTAGTGAGATGATGTTCCTCCCCTTAAGTGCTTCATGGATTGAAGAAACCCCTTCAACCCCTCCAGGTCTTAATCGGTGGGCCATTGGGTGAGATGGACCCCCCATATATCAATCATAATCTAAATATTGATAGTTACTATAGTCAATGTTTCATATGAGGAGGCAGGGTGGTACATAAACCTATAGGAGCGGTGGTTCTTGGTTGCAATTCTTATTATGGGACTGGAAACTCTATTAGGGTGGAGGCAGAGGCCATGCTATCTAGTCCAAAAGTTTTCTCCTCTAAATTGGTAACCATGGTATCTATAGATACATAGTCTAAGATCTTTTAGAGCTCTCTCACGGTCCTATTCCCCACTCCTTGGTAAATCACTTACCTACTCCCCCAATGCAAGGCCCTCCTCACACAACACATCTAGATCATACATACATGGTGTGAAGGGAATCTGGTGGATGATTTTTTAGATTTAAAGAATTTTTAGGAGACCCCACTGATGGTGTAGGATATCTTTGGTTCCCATCTTATAATATGTCTAGATATTTTCATTAATTATGCCTGAGTCTCCACTTTTTAGACCTCCCTAATGATTTTGTTCCCCCATTCTTCAGTAATATAAATTAATTGATTTCTTTCAAGTAATCATATTTTTATACCTAAAAATGAAATTAATATTATTAACTAATATAGAAATTATAATATTAAATATGAAATACATTATTTATAATTGTTTTCTTAAATGTGAAGAAAATAAATTTTTTATATAAGTGCATAAAAATAGTTTTTCACATTATAATATTACTTATGTTTCCACAATGATAAACATGAGTCTTATAAATAAATAATAATCAATAATATGATTTATTTTACTTTATAAATTAATATTTATTATAATATAGGATTTATAAACATTTGAATTATTATTATATTATGATAATTTCAGAAAAGTGATGATTCTAAAAAAATCAATATTTTTTTCTATCCACTTAAAAAATAAATATTTTAGAAAAGTAAAAAAAAATCATCTTATGATAATTTTGATACGTGGAATTAAAAAATTAATTTAATCTGGCCAAATTCAAATCCTAAATTTTAAATTCATATAAATTCAGGAATAATGAATCTTTTCAGTGCGCATTGTGAAATAGTTTGAAGATGCAGTGTTTACATTATATAGTATGGTCTTTGGTATTACACACAAACCTTGAAAACTATTGGTAGGTCACATCAATAACACCAAAATCAGCATATTAAGGAAAAGTATGATAATGAAATAATTAGCATACTTTGGAAATAAAAAATCCGGACATGTGACCTGTCTCATTACTTACTGGCTCATCACCAAGGAAATAGTTCCTCTGGACCTATTCCAATGTCTCAAACATGTCCCAACACCCATATCAACTATATAAGGGTTCCATTTTGTCCATCTAGACTAACCTATCACTTTGAAACCAAACAAAAAAGATCTTCATGGGCTATACACACAATTTGAATCATCATGCATCAAGAAGAAGAACCTAAAATCTCCAAAAAATGGAACATATAAATAACATTTACTTTAGAAAATAGTGCATCGCTAACACAAAGTATTCCATTAACCAACCTGAATAACACATCTAAATGGTACCCTGATCCAGTTCTGACGTGGCCTGAAGGATGTTCCCAATTCCCATGGGCTGGTGAAAATCACTTTGAAACCAAAACTAACTAGGGGGAATGATTTCTCTAAAAGTAAAACTCATCAAGGAAAAGAATAATATATAAAATGGTAAATATTTAGTATTCCAAACAACCCACTAAGGGGAAAACCATAAGAAAATTGATACAAGTCAAATAAATGGTATGTCTCATCAAGTCAACCATGAAGTTAACAACCACAAAACTCCATGTAATAAGTGGGTCACACATTCAATTGATCTTCTCCAAATAGACAAGTAATTATAATCAATATAGTTTACCAAATCTTAGTAGGTATTTCCCTTTTTCTGTACCCCACATATGAAAATATATAAGTTCACAAAGGCAAAGGCTGGGTGTGCGCAATAAGCCTAGTAAGATCTCACTTTTCATTTCATAATAAATTTCAAAAAAATAAACAAAAAATTATAATTTTTAAATAAAAAATAGCATGAGTTATTTTTTAAATTATAATAAAAAAATTATTTATAAAAAAATTCAATGGACAAGATAAAATAGGTTTTAAAGGAATTTGACACAAACCAGCCTAATGCGACCCCAAACCGGTCACCCGATCTAGCTCACAAAAAGTACCAAGAGGCATTCCCGATCCTCTCAGGCTAGGGAAAAGTGCCAAGGGAATCAATAGAGTAATGATAAGAATGATTTATCCAATTATAAATAAACAAAATAAGTATTATAATAAAAGAGTAGCCCAAAATAAATAAACCAAAAAAACTAGGAAAAGACATAAAAATATAACTAACCAATCTTGATGATCACTAATTCTCCCCATGACCCTATGAATTACACTTTTATCTGAAAAACCAAAATCCCCCACTATGATTGAGACCAAGATAAAACATTTACTTGAGACTGAAAACAATAATGATGTATAGGCATGAGTATTAAAATCAATGGGAGTGCACGAGAAAATATACTCCCCAATGAATTTCCTTTATACAAAAGAATCATCAATTTCAGGTTTAAACTATAATATATAAATGCATGTTTTTTCACACATTTTCCCTTTAAATCAATTCATGGTCCATTTCCCTTTTAATTTTAAACCAGATTCTTTTCCAAGAAGGAATCTTTAACCTTTTAAAGAAAGAAAGATAGAGTAGAAGGGAGAGTAAAACATTTTCAAAACATCTTTCCAAAAAAAATATGAAAATAATTTTATCACTTTTTTCAAAGAGATGCACTGTATAGGGAGGTGAAAGTAATGTTCACAAATGGGAAATGAAAAATAGAAATAACAAGTGACCAAAAAAACAATGCACCTCAATCATAAACCATAGATAAATATGTGCCAAAATACATGGGATAACCTAGGATCATGCGGATAATCTAGAAAATACTATACATGTGACTCATCCCAAATTCATACCTTACCTGATGAAATTGTAATGACCAAATGGTCAATCGAACCCTACCTAGCTAGAAAATGGTTTATAATCCCAAAGAAGATAGTCTATACTAAGTGCCACTAGCCAATGTGTAACCTAAAATAGTGCGTCAATTGTTTACTGATAATTTACTCGTTATTCCAAGTTCCCATGTTATGAATAAGGGGGGTGGGGGTGAGACAACCATGTATCCAATCACATGAACTTTCATCACACAAAATCAACACACACAATAAAGTCACCCCCAAGTCACCCTAAGGAACAAGTCCCTCACCTTTTAACTATTTGTTCTCAATCGAGTACTATGTGGAAGACCACCCAAAACATACTACGTAACCCAGGAAAGAGGACCATCTAAGGATATTTTTCAAGATAATTAGTTTTAAATAAATTATAACCAGGCCTCACATGACTTTACCATTATAAATAAATTATATAGAATAAAATACACACCACTTTCAAATCCAAAACATTTGGAACCCCATTTAATAAATACATTTGAACAACTAAAGGCACATTTCAAACCTAATTAATTCTTAAAAAAAATTTACTTATAAAGGCCAACCATAAAATTCAACAAACACATAGTATGAGCATTCAATAAGATAATTTATTCAATCAAACAAAAAGTGGAAGTTAATTTATTTCACATCATACATATATTCTAAAAACCATATATCACTTAATTGCATTAAATAAAGGTGAAAAAATCAGAAAATCAATGCATTCTTTAATTTAATAGAAATTTTAAGGGGAACCTACCTCAAAGGGAGAGAACCAAGATGAACACCTTGGCACTCGATGCCTTTGATGAAGATCAATCCACACTTGCACACACACAAACTCCTATATATATATACCCCTTAATACAATGTACATATTCCTCTCTCTAGGAGGGAATACGTATAAGTAGTATATATATATATATATATATAGATATACATACCAACATATGCGTGTGAAAACCTTCAAGGAGCTAAAAAATGATCTAATTATCCGATAGGGAAACAAAAATCACCAAGGAATACAAATAAAATTAAAACATATAGAAGAGGGAATAAGAAACCAACCTCAAAAAATTAAGGAAGAATCTAAATGGGATGAAGCACATCACCTTCATCTGTGAATTCCAAAACATGGATGAAGATGTCCTCGGATACCCACCACATGCCCAAAAAATAGAAGAAAGATCCAAAATCTGGTCAACTCACAACCTAGGGTTTTTGACTGAATGGGACAAGTCGATGGGAGAGAGGAAAATCACTGGAAAACCCAAGAGGAATAATGTTGAGTAAATACCTTGAAAAAAAATCTATAATTCTGAATATATCAGGTGAAATCGGTAGAGAAAAGGGGGCTCACTGGAAGGGGGAGAGTGTGCAGACCAGAGGCCCTAGGGGGGGTACTATGTCGCATGAGATACAGGAAAGGGGAAGGATATATTAGGGTTTATTTTATTTTATTTTTTATTTCAATTTAATTAATTTAATTAAAAAAGACTCAATGATTAATTTTTTGGGTCACACGGGTTGCAATACCTTGTTCTAACCCTGTGGTTGGTTTTACCAAAAACTGTAGAAGTTTTTGCACAGTTACCTTATGGTATATAAGAGAAGGTTTCATAATAGTGCAACATGAATTTCATTAAAAAATTATCATTCCCAAGGAAAAACACCCAGAGAGGAATAAAATTAAATTGGAATTCAAAAATAAATAAAATAATGGAAAAGTGTTGGGTTGGGGTCAGAAAATTATCCCCACCATGATACTTTCTACCCCCAGAAATTCTAAAGAGATTCGGTTAATCAGAACTAGAAAAATGATGAATTACAATCCAAGGGAAAACTTGAATACTCGAACAACAAAGAACCAAAACTCACATCCACATAAACCCAATACTTTGAAACCATACTCAAAAGTATATAAAAATACAAGGAAGATACCTCAGAAGATTTAGAAGATCGAACAAACAACAAATAGATTACAAAGAAGAGGCCCACTCAGATCTAAACACATCCTAATAAAGAACAACGCAACCCATATCATAGAAACCATTAAAGAAACACATCATGGTCTATTCAAGATCTCCACAAGCATCAATTACAAGCCATTCTATACAAGTCAACCAACTATTATGATTGGGGTTGGGTTGAGTGAAAACAAGATAATGTTATGTCAATAACACCTAGAAGTTGGGTTCATCATGAGCTCATATCATGGTGGCCACCCCACCATATTAGGACTCTAGAAAAATTTTGATCTTTTTATATGAAATTACTTTCTAAAAAAATCAAAACTAAAAAACCCAAATAAATGATGTATGGGACCACAAACCCCACCATTCTACATCAGCAACATTAATAACATCACAAATACATCCACATTAAAATAGAGTTCCCAAACGTTCTACCACATATTTCTCAATACCAAAAAGAATAAAACACTAAGGAATACATTAATTACAAAAAGTCATTTACAATAAAATAAGCTTATGATTGAGATTATATCAGTGCTACATTCATCCAACAGAGCTGGAATGTTCTCCAAGGGTGGATCCATGTCACTTCCTATAATCAACCTGGAAAAACCATTGTAAATGTAATAAATGGACATATTTATGAAAAGTATAAGGTTTTTTATGACATTAAAAATTTCTATTCCATGGATCCCCACACTGAAAACACAGCCAGGTCATACTCTTAGATGAATTTGAGTTACATAATACAAAGGCTTTTTTACCTCTTCTCAACAAACCAGACATAACTAAACAGACATCGACCTGAACAACCTACCTCACAACTTATTCATAATCATTGGGTAAAGAATTCAATTATGGAAGGGATTATAATTTGAGACCCCTTTTAAAGAATCGATCTTTCAAAAATTTATCCCCATAAAGGTTTGGGAGATATGACACAAGTTCAGCAAAGATCTTAGAATACTCAGACTCCATTGAATATCCCTATTAGAGATAATATAATGCTGAATCAATTGATATCCTCAAATCATGAATGAAATACTAATGGATAAAAAAGGCTTTTAAATCATTCCCATGAGTAATTCTTCTATGGCTCTTCCTGAAGAAATGATTTACACTATTTCTGACTTAGGCCTTCTAATATGAAGGTGGAAAGATCATGCTTGATAGGTTTTGTAGATTTAACCAGAAAAAAGATATCAACAAATTTCAAATCCATTCCCCAGATTTTCTAGTTTTCAACTACCCAAATAAATGAGGAGGGTTAGTCTCTTGGATCCTCTAAATGAACTGTTAATATTGAGGAACATTAGGATTCATATTTGAGATCGATAAATCAAATGTTTAATGTATGAATAGATAAACTGAAAGACATATAATTAAATAAACACCAATAGTTGCTTCTAAAAATACCTTTGAACTCAGTGGGGATATAATTTGGAAACTTATAATGTGAAACCAAATTAAAACAAATCATAAATAAAAATTCCACATCTCATTTTCAAATAAAAACCCCAAAATCAAAATATCATTTTTGTCATACCTCCAACACAACAAAGCCAATTCACAAAAAGAAAAATTCCAAACACAAAAAGGTTTCATCAAACACTTCATATATTTAAAACATTTCAATATCCATTGTTTGAAGAAAATTTTCAGAAAACAAAACAATCCTTACAATCCAAACACCCACCATTGGTACTCCATGAAGCCTCACATATAAAAATTCTAATTATATCTCAAGAACCCATACAAACATACCAATAACCATTCAATTACCACATAAATTCACCCATATACATATATGTGATAACTCATAAGAATAATAAGGGTTGAATAAAGGAAAAATTATCACTTTCCATACCACTTTAGAAATACCAATCCAATTTTAAAACCAAATCTTATTTTTTGGAAAAACATTCTCAAATTTCAAATTCATTTTACAATTTCACATCTTAAAAAACCTTTAAAACAACCCTAAAAATGTTTCCAAAATGACTCCCATTTTTAAATCAATCCATTTCACTCTCTAAAAGATTCAAAGTTGTGGTTTTGGAAATATCATTTTTGATAAACCAATCACAATTTTCTAAAAAAATACTCATTTTAAAATATAAATAAAAGCACCCCAAAATCATATGAGGACAACATTTAGTACAAGAAAAAGTAACCTACCATTCAATGGGTCAAGAAATTGAAAATATCAAAAAGACACAAAATAACACATTAGGGGAAACTAGGGATGATGGGTGACTTGGATATATGGTTGGTGGCCATATTCCAATAACACCACTATCAAAGAGTGTTTTCTAGGACCATTCCCCAGGCTCCACATGGATTTATAGGTCCTACGAGCTAACTGGGACAACTGGAGAAAATATCATTTCATTTCACAAATATAAAACATCCCACAAGAACCAAACAAACCAAAAAAACTGAATTCCCATGGATACTCAAGGTTTTATATATAAAATGTTGGCTAGAAACTTCTTCATACATACACCTCAAGTTCCAACAATCCCACTACATCTTCCTATAAATCCCAAATAAAAAGTTCCACTCTGAAAGTTATATAATGGCCCTAAATTTTCATATAATAAAATTGCATCACTTTTCGGAATACTTAATACATTACACAAATAGATTCCCAAACCCCATATTAGTCTACTGCGTTTGGAAATATGGAAACATAAATACCGATACAAAAGTGAGATATATTATATCCCACAATTTTCATCATGACTAGAACCCTTCTTAGACACATCACACTTAATACATATCTTAATAACATGGGGAAAGAAACATAAAAAGGGTAAAGAACATATGCTCTATAAGGGTAAACAATATGTTTATAAGGATATGAGAACGTGATCATAACATTAGAAAATCATACCCTGCACATCCTAAGATCATAAACATGAATCATGGAATAAATATTGGCACTTCATAATACATGAATCATATGTAAATAAAGAATATAATCCACAAAGTAATAACATTGAAATAAAACATGAAATTATGACAAACATATAATAATATATAATGATTTCTATAGTAGTTAGGGAATTTCTTACAAGGCCATCTTAGTGAAAAATTTCTTTTTTGAACTGCGTTCACACCCCATTCAAGCCCTATATTATGGAACATAGTTCACTCCTCATTCCATCCCAGTAATAACGAACCAAGTTCACTCCTTGTTCCAAACCTCTAATACT
Organism: Viscum album; assembly: GCA_963277665.1. Classification (NCBI taxonomy): domain Eukaryota; kingdom Viridiplantae; phylum Streptophyta; class Magnoliopsida; order Santalales; family Viscaceae; genus Viscum; species Viscum album. Next base: position 1,998,596,170 of record OY728136.1, read on the forward strand.
GAACTGAGTTCATTTAGCATTCGATCCTGATCTATCTCATGAGATATAAATATTTACCAAATTTATTGGATAGATAAATATGTACGACCCATATCATAAGGAAATCATACATACATGTGTCACAAGATTATAAAAATCATATCATAACCCATGAAATTAAGTGGGATTCATAAAAATGTAATCATATCAAAACCTATGGAAAAGAGAAGGATCAATAATCATTTCATTTAAGCATAACCCATGAAAGGAAGTAGGTTTCAAAATCATACAACCCATAGAAGAGAAATGAGGGTCATAAATATCATTACATCAAAAATATAAACCAGTAATGAATGAATATGAATGTAACCATTGGATCATTTCCATTAAGGGAATGAGTAACATCAAAAAATGTCATCTTTGATAAAAAATAACTTATAAAGATATTTTTAAAACATTTCATGGGGAAAATATCCTTTCTTCTTTGAAAAATGGATTTTTAAAACCTCAAAACCTTTTGAAAACCATTTTCTTGAAAATAAACATTGAATATTAAAAATAAAATTTTTAATACCATTTTGAAACCATTTTATTTGAAAACACATAAACATATCTTGAAATAATTTGGAAAAACATTTTACATGAAAACATATAAAAGTATATTTAAAAGGTTTTGAAAACCATTTCCTTAAAAATAATTTTCAAACTCATAAACAATTCTTCCAATCATTTTTAAAACTACTATCCTAAAAATATTATAAAAGAAGTTTGAAAACATTTTGAAAACAATTTTAATTAAAAACATATAAAATAATCTTGATAATATATCACAATCAATTTTAATTGAAAATTTATAAAATAATATTTAATACATTTTGAATTTTTTTCTTGAAAACTTATAAAGGAATATTTGAAAACAATTTTCCTTGAAAAAAAATAAAGGAATCTAGAAAATATTTTGAAAACCATTTACTTGGATACATATTAAAGAAGTTTGAAATTTGTTTAAAACCATTTAATTTGAAAATTATTTGAAAAATAATAAAAATATATAAAATGTTTAAAATAAAATTTAAAACAAAAATCATTTTTGAAAATCTTTTTCTTAATAATATCTTTGAAAACTTTTAAGGAAGCATGGATAACTATAAAAAAATTAGAATTTTTTTATTGAAAACCACTTTAAAGATAACAAATATCCAGAATATTAGGAAAACATTTTCTTTTAAAAAATAATAAAATATTAATCTTGTAAAGGAAGATTCAAGGGAATATTAGTCATGATGGTGGGTAAATCTGTACATGTCGTATGAGGTAAGAAGAATATTCCTTTTTATTCGTGGTAAAAGGCTTGAAAGATGCCTTGTTTGGAAATTGACAATAATATTTCTTAGAAAAAATTGTTAAAATAAAAAAGGGATAAAGTAATTACATTTTATATTTGAATATTGAATATTCTTGGAAACCATTTTTACAAAACATGGTTTTGAAGGAACCATCATTTCTGACTAAAGATAGGGTAAAGTCAGGATTTCTTGAAAACATTTTCTTAACTACATTATGTACCAAAGAGTAAAACATTATACCAATAAATGAATATATTATTAATTAACAAAGGATAAAAAAATTCATGAATTTTATTGAGATATGGATCATAATATTTCATTAAAGGAAGCATAAATATAAATATTCTCGAAAAGAGTTGAGATTGTTTCAATAAACTCTTACCACTTGGTAACATTGAACCATAATCCCTATGTAAGAAAAATTAAATAAATTGAAGCTAAAAATATCATTAAAATAATGATATTATTGATATAACATTTCAAATTTACTATATACACCTCATAGAAAAATATAGGTGTATAACATGACATGTACCTCAAAGAAGAAAAATTGAGACAAAATTACTTTACTGATTTTTTATCTTTTGAAACATAAACCCCATGAAAGAAATATAATATAATGGATATTTAAATATCCTTAAACTTCATAATAAAAATCAAGGAATACATTCATGGGAAGTCTATAAACCACAAAAAATAAATTAGTGGTGTCTATGGAATGTGTCTCACAAAAATAAAATGGGAGATGAAATTTCCATTACCTTGTGTCATGAATCTCTTTGTACTCATAAAAGATTACTATTTAATAAATATAAGTTTATTATAAATATTTTAAATAATAATATTATTATATATAATATCACACATGGTTTTATTATGACCATATATTACCCTCTTGTTAACAATTCAATGTTGAGGTTTCACTCCAGGTAATATCCTATATTGTTTTTTATCATGTGTCTTAATTTGTTATATATCTGGTGATTATAATTATATCATGATTTCTATAATGTAAAACATGATATAAATATCATTTATATCAGGTAATTTTTTTATAATAATCTATATAATATATAAGTATGAAATGGAATACACAGTTTATGTGGACGATAGGCCAAATGTACGCATGAACACTGTTTCCATTTTATTTCTATATTGAAATAAAGAGAGTAAATGGAATATATATATAATTATTCTATAATAATTAATATATATTATATATAATATAATTTTACTAGAAAATATTTAATTCATTCCATTTAGTGTGTGAATGAATCACATCGGTTTATGCGGTGGTATTTTACACTTCCTCAAACAAAATTATCGTATTTACAGAAAATAGAAATTATAAAGTTATGTATAGTAAAAATAATTACATAAGATTAAATAGATAATAAATATATTATATAACATATATAAATAGCGTTTCCATCATAATTTTCCCCATGAGAGGTGGTAAAGGAAAAATAAACAATCATCATTTCATGAGGTAGTAGTTTTCCGTATGCGTAAAGAATATGTTCGTTACCAATTAGATGAAAGTGAATATATGTGTAGGTATAAATCAAAGAATAATAAATAAAAGTACATTTAGGATAATTTTTTTGTTACAAATTCATGAAAAAAGAATCTTTTAGGGGTGGATAATGGAAATAACATAAAAGAACTTGAGAAAGAATGTTACCTCTTATTTGGGTAACTCCTTTTGGTTTCCACCAAGGAGTATCCTTGGATTTATTTATTCCAAATGGTGGGATTAGAGGATGATGTGAGATATTTTAAGGAGCTATTTTGGTAGATCTTGGTCGAGAAAAAGTTTCTTTAGATGAGTGAGGAAGTGGGAGGATATGATGCGTTTTTATATTGGAGGAGGAGTGACACTCTTGTAAATATTTGAAGACAAAATTCTACCAATGTTTTTCAGGTTGAAATTGGATCCAATAATGATCCAACGTAGATATAAGGGAGTATAGGGTTTAATTATGGCCATAATATGGATCTAGGACAAGTTTCTAGGTCATTTTGGGTCTCAAATTTATGGTTTTGTCCTTTGTTAAGTAAATGTTTATTTTAAATCATCGTAAATAATTTTAATCACTTTCACTAATATTTTTGGTAAAAAACTAAATTTAAATTATTAGAAATTAGTAATTATTATTGATCAAAATATATAATCCATTTCCCCAAATTAAAATCACATAAGTGGCATAAATTAATTTAAATTTAAACCCACAGTCGAGTCGACAATATGGGTTTTTAATGTAAAAAATGTTTGAAAGTTTGATATGTTTTTATATTAAATTACAAAGTGAAATTGATTAAAATGACCCAAATTGGTTTTATTGATAAAAATTTGATCTAATTAAACTTTTAAACCAAATGAAAAAATAATTTATCCTTATAAATAAATTAGATAAAAAAGAAGTTTTGAATTAAAATTTAGTATTTTTCACTATTCATCAAAAAATGAGGTTTCATAGAAAAATACCAAAAAATAAACTTCAAATAATATAGAAATTAGAAATTATAAAATTATGTTTATTTTATAAAATTAAAATTCTAAATGCGTCAAAAATAAATTTTATTATTTTTCACAAAATTACATTAAAACAGTTCATTTGAGAAAATATGAATTTTAAACATATAAGGAATTTACCAAAAAATATATATTTCATCATCAATATGTTTTATTTAAATAAATACATTATAAAAAATATTTTAAAGGTAGTTATTACTATTCATATTTCTAATTTTAATGGAAATGTTATAATTATCTTGTTTAAATAATTATAATAATAAAATGATGTTTTGTAGAAACTCAATATTGCGTGTAACATACGCCATGTTGGTGTTGCGTGCAACGTAATCCAATTTTATGTTCTATGTAAAACAAGGCAAAATGTATGTTTCATTTAGTGAATGATTAATTTTGTGTTTCATGTAGCTCAATACAAACATAGTGATTCTATAAAATAAACTATTTTCAGTGTTCTGTGAAATGAAAAATATAAAAAAAGTTAAAACTAATTGGAAAAAATATATTTCACAAAATATCAGTATGTTATAAGCTAGGTACCCAAAAGAACCTATGATGTAATACAATTTTCTCACAATCTAACCTAAATCAACCCCAAACCGGCCACCCAATCCAGCCCGTGACAAGGCCCAAGAGGCATTCTCAATCCTCTTGGGCTGCTGAAAAGTGCCAAGGGAATTATCAAAGTAATGGTGGGAATGCTTTTTCCCAATATAAATAAAAAAAATCCACAGAATAAAAAAAAGAGTAACCCAAAATAAATAAACCAAAAATAATGACTAAGAATACACTGAAAAATATAACTAACCAAACCTGATTACCACTAAAACTCGACGTGACCTCATGGGTTACACTATGATCCCAAAAACCAACATCATCCATGGTGATTGAGACCCAGATGAAACCTTCACCAAAGACTAAAAACAAGAATAAAGTATAGGTGTGAGTATTAAAACGCAGTAGGTATGCTCAAAAAAATCTAATCCCAATGTATTTCCTTTAATCAAAATAATCATCAACCTATGGTTTGAAATATATTATATAAAATTAAGCTTTCACACATTTTCAATTTAAATAAAATCATCGTCCATTTCCATTTTTTTATTTTAAACTAGTTTCCTTTCCATGAAGGAAGATTTAACAATTTAAAGAATGGTGGATAAAGAAGAAGTAAGTGTAAAAAAATTTCAAAACATTTTTCCAAAAACATTTCAAAATAATTTTATCACTTTTAGCAAAGAGATACACCCTTCAAAGAGTAAAAATCAATGGTCACACAAAGGGAAATAAAAATTAACAAGGAAGAATGACCAACCAAATAATACACCTCAATCCTTCACCACATATAACCAAGTGACGAAATACATGGGAGAATCTTAGAACATATGAATAATCTTGAAAATACTATACATGTGACTCATCGCAAATGAATGACTTACGTGATGGAATTATAACACCCAAATGCTAGATCAAACCCTACTTGGCCGGACTTAGGGGCACAATCCTATGGATGATATTTCATACTAAGGGAAACTAACCAGTGAATAAACTAAACTAGTGCCTTATGTTTCACCAAAAATTCACTCTCTATTCCAAGTTCCCATGCCGTGAATAAAAATGGGGCGATCCAACTAATAAAAACCAAGCATCAAATCACATGCACTTTCATCACCAAAAAACAACACAGACAACAAAGTCACCCCTGAGTCACCCCATTGAAAAAGTCCCTCACAATTCAACCATTTGATCTACATAGAGTCCTACGTTGAAGAACTCCCAAAACATACAACATAGATAAGGAAAAGGGACCAAAAAAGGATAGATTTTCAGATAACCAGTTTTACAAAAATGCCAACTGGGCCTCACAAGACTTTCATATGCCAAATCATTTCAAAATAATAAAATACACATCACTTTAAAATCCAACCAATTTGGAACCTCATTTAATAAATACATTTTACCTACTGAAAACATATTTCCAACCAACTTTATTCTTCAAAAACCAAAATTCACTTACAAAAACAAATCATAAAATTTGAAAACACTTAGTATTTACATTTAATAAAACATTTTCATTCAATAAAACAGAAAGAGTAATTTATATTATTTAACATCAAACATTTATATAAAAAAACCATATATCACTAACTATAATTAAATAAAGATTTGAAACGAAATAAATCAGTGTATTCTTAAATTTAAGGGAAAATGTAAAGGGAACCTACCTCAAAGGGTGAGAACCAAGCCAAACACCTCGACAGTCGATGCCTTGGAGGAAGATCACTCCACACTTGCAAGCACATACACTCATACATATATAGACCCCTTAATCCAATGTACATATTCCTCTCTATATGAGGGAATATGTACAAGGAAGATTTATATATATATATATATCTACCTCCGTATGTGTGTGAAAACATTTGAGAATCTATTAAATGATCTAATTAACCTAGAGGGAGCCAAAAATCGACAAGGACTCTAAATAAAATTGAAAGAGAAAAAACATGCAGAAGCAACCAACGTCAAACAATAGAGGATGAACTGAAATGGGGAAAAGTGATTCACCTTAATAGGAGAATTACGAAACATTCATAGAGATATCCCTAGAGGCCCAACACATTCCCTAAAATGTAAGAAATGCCCAAAATATGGCCAAACCACAACATAGGGTTTCAACCGAATGGGATTAGGTAGTAGGAGAGGGAAAAATTTCCTGAAAGCACAAGAGGAATCAAGTGATGAAATAACTTGACAAATCAATCTAGAATCCCTAAGAAACTAGTTGAAGTCAATAGAGAAAAGGGGGATCATCAGATGGGGGGAGTGCTTGCAACCGAGAGGTCTGGGGGGGGGGGCATCATACGAAGTAGGGGAGAGGGGGGGGGGGGGAAGATTAAGGTTTTATTTTTATTTTGATTTGATTTTAGTTTCATTAATTTAATTTAAAAAAATACTCAGCAAAGCATGATTTGGGTCGCATGGTTAGATAAACTGTGCGGCAACTGTGTTTCCTCTACTGGGATCCTGAAGCACCCCACATGGGCTGAACACATGGTTTGGAAAACCATGTGCTAACTAAAAACACCATGTTTTTATAGGCCATTTTTTTTAAAATAAATTAAAATTTTCATTTATACCTTACAATGAACTATGTCAAAAATTCCCTTTACACTAAATCGACTTGTCATATGTTATACACAACACTGACTTGGCATACGATACAAGCAACACCGAGTTTTAAGTAAAAATATCTTTTTATTATTTTAATCATTTGAATAATATAATTATAACCAAGATATTAAACTTTGTTATATGAATATTATTTACTACATTTCAAATATTTTTTATAATTTTTTTATATAAATGAAACATATTGATAATAAAAGATCGTATTTTTGGTAAAGTATTTCTATGTCTAAAAATATAATTTTTAATGTACTTATTATTGAATTTATTTTAGAAACATTTAGAATTTTAATTTAATAATATAATCATAAATTTTTAATTTATAATGTAAAAATTATATTAGGGTGAATTTTTGGGATTTTTCTGACAAACTTCATTTTTAGATGAATAGTGAAAATATCAGTTTTTAATTCAAAACTGCCTTTTTATTTAATTTATTTGTAAAATTAAAATATATTTTAATTTAATTTTTGAGTTTAATTAGATTATATTTTGATCAATTAATCCAATTTTGGTTATTGGAACCATTTTGACATTTAAACTGAATGCAAAGCTTAGAAAACTTTTGACCCTTTTTAATATTAAAACCCATAGTGTCGTTCCAACCACATGATTAGTTTTAAATTAATTATTCCCACTTATATGACTACAATTTTGAAAAATATATTCCATATTTGGAATAATAAAAATTTTATCATATAATAAGTTCAAATTTGTTATCTCTGAAAAAATATTATTTAATGTGATTAAAATTGATTACATCGATTAAGAGAAAAATTAGGTTACTAAAGTACTACCCTTAAAAATATGACATAGAGAGACCTAGAAACATGTACAAGACCCATTTTATTTCCATATTTCGTCCTTAAACATTCCATTATTTTGTTTTTTTGTTTTGGTATGACTTTTTTAGGTAAAAACATGTGAACACCTAACTTGTTTCTAAAAATTCCATGCGAGTATTTTTCCTTCCATATAAAAGGCCACCACCTCTACCCATCCTTCACACTTTTCAAACCTTTTGAGTTCCACCCTGATCCACATAATTAGTCTCCCATAAATCCTCCCTTAGATCACGAATTCTCTCTTTTAGAATAAATCCTATCATGGAATCCTTTTGGGATAATCCAAAAGGTGTTACTCGATTATGAGATTACATCTTCTATCAAGCTCCTTTTATTTATTTTCTTTCTTCACACAATACACTCTATTTATTCCATTATAATGCAAAAAAAACCATTATAATCCATATACTATGATGTTTCTATGAAATTGTTTATTCCTAAACTTACACATACCTCCATCTATTGGATGTCAAACAAACTGTTTCTATGTATGGTGAACTACTACCTCACGAAATTATGATTGTTCAATTCTCATTTACCAGCAGTCACAGTGACCATTTTGATGAAAAATCTATTTATATATGTCATATGTTATATTTATTATGTGTTTAATCTTTTTTATTAATTTCATAACAAACATATAATTAATTTCCATTTGGTGTTAATACAAAAATATCGTTTGAGGATTTATAGACCACCGCCCCCTCAAAGCATTGTGATTTATTCACAAACCACATGGACTGTATTAAGGATAGGTTTAATGAACATATATGATATATATTATCATGTAATTATAATATATTAATGACACACACATAGATATATATATATATATATATATATATATTATTTACAAACTTTCTTTCAATACGATAATAAAAATGGAAATGACGTTCATTCGTACGTACGGCTTACCATCTCCATGAACGATGTATTCCATTTCGTAATTAATTATGAAATATATTATTATAATAAAAATATACTAAATAGACATTATATTTATATCTTTATCTACATTTAGTAATAATGATATAAGTATAAGGACCAACGATATAAGAAATTAAGACACAAGTGAAGAACAAAGAGAACATTACCCGAAGTCAAACCTTAACATACGATCATTAACAAGTAGGTAATATAAGGCCATAATAAAAACATATATGGAATAATGTATAAGAATATTCTTCTATAATATGTTCAAAATAAGCATATATTTATTATATATGAATCTTGTATAAGTACAGAGAGTGTCAAGACACAAGGTTAAGGGATTTTATATCACATTTAATTTATGTGAGATACATATTATGTTGACCACCCACACTTTTTTTGTGGTTTTTGTAATGAACCTGATTTAATTATATGTATATTATACTTAAAATAATTTGTATTCACATGTCTATTTGAAAATCGTTTTTCCATGGGGTTTAACTTTCAAAAGTTACCAAATCGGTAAAAGAGTTCTTTCTCAATTTTCCTTCTTTGAGACTCATGTATTTTTATGAACTAAAACCATTATTCGACGTGTATTTACTTCCATTTTAAATTTTATATCATGATTTTATTTATTTAATTATATTTTAAGATTTATTTAATTTCCTTTACATATATAGAGTGTATTTTTCCAAGATACCAAGTTATAAGAGTTTATAGAGACAATCTCATTGCTTTTCGAGATTATTTATGTTTACACTTCCTTTGATGAAATATTATGATCCATATCTCAAGAATATTTATGAGTTTCCTTCACCTATATTTATTCAAGATATCTCTCTATGTTAGTACCATTTTACACTCTTTGGTACTGAAGATAATGTTTTTATGTAAAATCTGACAATCTATCTCTTTGGTCCAAAATCAATTGTATCCAGAAATAATGTTTTTGAAAATCATTTCAAAAATCATTTCAAAAAATCCATGAAGATAGTTTTCAAGGGAAAATGGATTTTGAAAACGTTTTTTTTGTTTTAAAAGTTTTCTTTATATGTTTTCAAAGACATTTTCAAAGATAAAGGTTTCTAAAAGGTTTTATGTTATAAAAAAAAATTCAAAGAAGAAAGGTTATTTTCCTAACGTTTTTTTAAAAAATCATTGAAAATTATTTCCAATCTAGGATAACCTCCATTGGTGGTAGTCAATAATTTATTAGGGAATTATTCAATGTTTACATTCATATTTTTTCTTCTGAATGGATTATGTTTTAATAGCATGATGATTATGAAACCAGTTTCTCTTTCAAAAGTTATATGATTTTGAAACCCGAGTATTTTTACAAGTTATGTTTATGATTAAATAATTATTAAACCTATATCTTTCCACAAATTATGATATGTTTATATTTTTATGATACCCATTTCATTTCATGGGTTTTGATATGTCTATTTATGATCTTGTGCACAGGTATTTATGATTTCATTATGTGATGGGTGAGACCTATATCTCCCCCTAATTCATTGTTTAATGTTTTATATCTCATGATATAAATTAATATGTTCTTGTTAGTGAAACATGAATAATATGATGGCCATGGGAGTGAACCATGACTAATAAGATGGTATTAGGAGTGAACTCAAGAAACTATGATGGCCATGTGAGTGAACCATGACTACTATGATGGTATGGAGGGTGAACCCATACTTCTAAGATAGTCTTGTCCGGGATGCCCAGGCTTCTATGAAAATCATTATATGCATATGGGTTTGCCACAATTCCATGTCTTACTTTTATGTTAATCTTTCATTGATTATGTCATTTACATTCTTTTTATTCATGTCTTATGAGCTACCAAGATTTATGCCATGATTCATGTATGTGATCTTTGATATGCAGGGTATGATCTTATATTTTCAAGATCAAATTCTCATACCCTTATTATCATTTTTACTCTTACATGTCTCATTTTTTTACCCTTACTGAGCATTTGAGCTGACACATTTTTATGTTTTCATCCCTAGGTTGTGAAGATATGTGTTATTTTTGACGTGTCTTAGAAGGGTTCTAGTCAAGAATAACCTAGTGGGAGATATTTTAGCTCAAATATTATAAGTGTTTATATTTCCATGTTTCCAAAGGAACTATACAAACTATGGTATTTGGGGATCTATTTGTATAGTGTTTAGGTTTTACATAAATGTTATGTAAAGTTAATGTTGGAAAAGTGATGGTCATTATTGTTAGTATCATAGAAAAGGTATAGTTATACTTTTGAGACTCGGATGGGAAAAACATATTGATAACCCAAAGGACATGTCGAAAGGATAAGCATCAAGATAAAGAAATGTAAATAAGAATGTTCTGAATTTTGGTGAAGGATAGAGTTAGTGGTTTCCAAGAAATATATCCTTGTTTATATAATAAAAGTAGATGCGGCCGTAGATTAGATGTACCTAGGGGTAACAAATTCGACATGATGTTTCGGGTTGACTTGGGGTAATATGGTACCCAAAAGCGAGCCTTGCTGCACACATTGTTTGAAACTCTTTGGGGATATGATTTTGGAATTCCTAAACTCTTCATGAACCATTATGAAGGATTTAAATATATTTTGGCTACAAATAACCTAAGATAAACATAATGTTTCATAGATTAAGTAATCTGTCATAATTTAGGCATACTAAAAGTTATTTTTCATGATTATGTGGTTCCTCATTAGGATAACTATTTCAAACCCTATGATCTTGGTTTTTGTCCATGGCTAGAACCCAAAGGAGCCGCATTAATGATGATTTCAATGAAAAATGAAACGATTTTCCTCCTGAACAATTGAATTCAGTGGGATTTGGAATGAAAAACCTCATTGCTATGCTAACATAGATTTCTCATGCTATGAAAAATGGTGGACTTGCAAATGAGCAAAGGAGTGAACAATATTATGTTGATACTTTCATGAGGAATCATACACCTTTCCAAGGGTCCCCTGATACAATTTTCTTGAAACAATATATTAGTACCAATGAAAAGACATTCTCTATTCTTTTGTGTTAAGAATATGAGAATGTCATTATGTATTTTTATCAGTTAGAAGGAAAAGCATATCAATGGTGGAATCTAATCAAGAATACAAGGAAGCTTGATGAGATTTAATCCACGATTTTGGATGAGATTAATAATTTTTTTTCAATAAGTACATTCCTCTAACTCATCATACCAAGATGTAAAAATAGTTACTTGATTTCAAGAAAAGTGATGATGAGTCTGTCGGTACCTATGAGGTTAATTTCATGAGACTTGTGAGGTACACTTCATGTATTATCATCCAAACCTAAATAAAATTTGATGGGTTTTGTGGTGGATTAAATCCAAGTATAAAAATGGTGTTGGACATAAGAGACTTTAGAATCTATTTAGAAATTGTGAGTTGTTAAATCAAGGTTGAAATGGAGGTTAGAGTCATGTATCAATCTCATGTCTTTGACAAGAAGAGGAAGATGAAATTTAAAGGAAGCTCAAATAACCAAGGATAAAAAAAGATGAAATTTCCTTTATTCTCCAGGTGTGGGAAGTAACATGGAGGAAATTTCATCAAGGTGTCTAATTATGGTTTTTAGTCTGGAAAGGAAGGCCATCAGAAAATTAATTTTCAAATTGATGGGAATATGTCAACTCAAAACTCTAATAGGGAAAAAGACACACAAAATGAACCTCCTATGATTTAGTTCTTCAAGTGTAAGGAGAATGATAATTATGCTAACTATTTCTCAAACCCAAGGGTTGGTGATGATTATTGATATCGGTAACCTCTTATGTTGAGGGATAAAGATAAATCTTATGCAACTGCTATTTCTAATGTGGGTTATGATAATGACATGATGAAAGGTACACTTACCATCCACTCTAGAATTCATAATGACATATTTGATTCTGGATCTACCCACTCTTTCATATCTAAAGAATATATAAGGTTGTTAAGAATCCTCCAAAACAATTATAAGTTAAATTGTTAGTTAAAAACCATAATGGTATAATTATTTCATCTCAAGTTTATTATTCCTATCTAGTTGAAGTCTATGGGGTTGTGCATCCGGAAAATAATGTCATTCTTCCTTTGATGGAATTTCATTTCATCTTTGGAATGGATTAGTTTTATCTAAATAAATTCCATATCAATTGTCAGGAATGGAAGTTTCATTCTATATTTCAAACCCTCCTATAATAATCAGTCAATGTGACAATAAAAATTAAATTCCTGTGGAGATTACTTCCAGTGTATGGGTCTTAATTCCCATTCAAAAGGGTTTTTTTATCTCAAATGTTTGGTGAGAAGATCGAAATCGATGACATGCCTGTTGTTTATAATTTTGTGGATTTTTTTTAGAGAATATTTTCTTGTCTTCCACAAAAATGTGAAGTTGAGTTCTTTATATAACTTATATCTGGTTCCACACCAATTTCAAAGACTCCTTATATAATGGACCTGATTTAGTGGTAATAATTGAAGAATCAACTCTAAGAAAACCATGATAAGGGATTTATATTTTCATGTGTGTTTCCTTGGGGTGCACTGGTTATTTTTGGGAAAAAGAAAAATGGATCAATGTGACTCTTCATTGATTATAAGTAGTTGATCAAGATCATAGTCAAGAAAAAGTATCCTATTACGGGTATTGATGACTTGATTAATCAACTACATGTTGCTCATTACTTTTCCATTATTGAACATCATTATTGATATCATCAATTGAGATTCAATAAAGAGGTTATATCTAAGATAAATTTCTATAAAAGGTATGGTCACTAGGATTATATAGTGATTCCTTTTAGTAATAATAATTCCCCTTCTATTTTCATGGATTTAATGAGTAGTCTTTAGAGATTACCTTAATTTGTTTGTTGTAGTATTTATAGATGACATTCATATATATTAAAAGAGACAGAAATAGAATTAAGATCACATGATAATTATACTAAAGACCCTAGGTATAGATAAGTTGTATGAAAAATTAACAAAGTGTGAATTTTGGATGAAAAAGGTTTCATTTTTGGGTCACATAAAATCAAGATATGGTATAGGAGTAGATCAATCTAAGGCAGAGGCTAATGAAAAGTGGATTAGACTAACCACAGTGACTGAGATCCGAAACTTTCTTGGTTTGGATATATATCATAGAAGGTTTTGGAGAATTTTTCATGACTATCAAACTCTCTGACCAAGTTAACTTGGAAGGGTGCTAAGTTCCTATTGATAGATGAATATGAGGAAATTTTCAAGGAACTGAAAAGAAGGTTGGTCAGTGCACCCATGATTACATTACCATGTTGTAGAGAAGGGTTTTAAATTTATTGTGATGCATAAAAGAAGGGAGTGGGATGTGTTATTATGAAAAATGACTTGGTTATAGCATATTCCCCATAACAGTTGAAGATTCATGAGAAAAATTACCCAAGTCACGATTTGGAGTTTGGAGTGGTAATTTTTACATTAATGATATGGAGGCCTTATATTTATGGAAAAAGTTTGATATATATATATATATATATATTGATCATTAAAGTATGAAATATATATTCACGTAGAAGGAGTTGAACAGGTGCTAGAGAATAAAGTTAAAGTTGATAACGGATGACGACTGTTCAATAAATTACCACCCTAGGAAAGTGTGAAAGGTGGCCGATGCTTTAAGTCGAAAAGATCATGGAATATTATCTATGATGAGGATAACAAAAGAACCATTATTTCATGATTTTTAATGGATGGATTTATAAATATAAAAGGATGTGGGAAATCTTATCTTTCACAAATTATTGTTTAACCCTCTATCTATGTGATGATTAAGGAGGCATAGAAGGAAGATGAAGAACTAAAAAAGAAGGTTAGAAATGTTCTATAGTTTAAACTTGATCTGGATTGAATAAAAATGTTTAAGAACCATGTATGCATTCCTTCCATTATATAATGAAGGATATGTTTGAGTAAGATCATAGTTCTTCATTCTCTATTCATTCAGGATGTACGAAGATATATATAGACATAAAATAATGCTTCTGGTGGGATGGAATGAAGAGAGATATCGTATATTTTGAATCTCGATGTTTGGTATTAAAGTATGTTAAGGAAGAAATTAAAAAGTCTAAAGGGTTTTTTCATCCATTACCCATACCAGAATGGAAATGGGAGATCATCACTATGGATTTTGTCATTGTAATACCCCAAAATTATAAAGGGTTTAATACTATACGGGTGGTAGTGTATCAACTTACTAATTCATCACACTTCATTATTATTAGAGAAGATTTATCTATTGACCAGCCTTCCAGAATTTATATTGAGGAATTGGTAAGGATGAAGGGAGTACCACATTCTATTGTATCATATCGAGATCTAAGGTTTACCAAAAAGTTCTGGAAAAGTCTTCAAAAAAGAACTAGATATGAAATTGAGTTTCAACAGTTATTATCACCCTCAAATAGATGGAATGTCTGAATGAAAAATTAAATCTCTAGAGGATATGTTGAGATCTTATTCTCTAGGTTTCAAATGTGGTTGAGATCCATACCTTCATTTAGTTGATTTTTTACAATAATATCTTTCACTCAAGAATTCAGATAGAACCTTCAAAAGACCTATATGGGAATAAATGTAGAGATCCAATTTGACAAGATGATGTTGGAGAAGGAAATATATTAGGACTTGATATTTTTGAAGAAATGGTCAAGAAGGATAGAACTATTTAGCAACATATCAAGGAAGAACAGAACCTACTGAAAAGTTATGCTGATAACCGTCGGTGTGATCAAGAATTTGAAGTTGGTGAAGATGTGTTTCTATGAATCTTACCCTGGAAGAAATTTATGAGTTTCCAAAAAAAAGGGAAACTAAGGCCTAGGTATGTCATTCACTTTGATATTCTTGATCGTAACAGGATGGTAGCCTATCTCTTCGAACTTCCTCCAAATCTCTATAAAATCCATAATGTGTTCCATGTATCACTTTTGAGGAAGTAAATACCCGAACCTTCACCTATACTAAACTCATAGGTCATACAACTAAATTAAGATATTTCTTACGAGGAATAACCTATTGAAATTTTGGATCGATCAAAGAATGTTCTACAAAACAAGACCCCTCACCTATATAAATTATTGTGGATAAATTACTAGTTATAGGAAGCTATTTAGGAACACGAGGATATGATGACGTAGAAGAATCCTCATTTTTCACCTGAGTGACTAATTTTGAGGGAGAAATTAATTTTAAGGGTGGAGAATGTAACACCATGAATTTTTATGGAGCATTTTTTTAACAAATTAAAATTTTTATTTATATCTTATAATAAAATATATTAAAGATTACTTTGACACTAAACCGACCTGTTATAAGTTAAATGCAACACAAACTTGGTGTACGATACACACAATAATGAGTTTTTATAAAACATAACATTTTATTATTTTAATTATCTAAATAAGATAATAATAACCTTTCCATTAAACATAGTTATATGAATAGTTTTAAATACTTATCTAATATTGTTTATAAATTTTTTATAAAAATGAAACATATTGATAATAAAAGATATAATCTTTGTGAAGTCTATGAATGTCTATAAATAGTGTTTTTAATTTAATTCCAATAAAATTAATTTTAGACGCATTTGGAAATTTAAATTGATAAAATAAACTGTATTTTTTAATTTATAATTTCGAAATTAGCGTAGGGTGATTTTTTGGGTTTTTTTTGACAAACTTCCTTTTTAGATTAAATATGAAAAATACCAGTTTTTAATTCAAAATTGATTTTTTATTTAATTTATTTTTATGGATAAAATATATTTTAATTTGACATTAGATTCAAATAAGATAATATTTTTATCATGTAATCCAATGTTTTTCACTAGAACCATTTTCAAATTTAAATTGGGCGTAATACTTGGCGAACTTTTGATCCATGTTACTATAAAAACCTAAAATGTCATCCCGACAGTGAAATTACTCTTGAATTAATTTATGCCACATATGAGACTAGAATAAAGAAAAATATATTTCATATTTATAATTATAATTTCTAATAATGTCAAATTTTTAACAAAAAAATTTATAAAAAGGTTATTAAAATAGATTACTTCGCTTAAGAGAAAAAATATGTTAATAAAGTACTAAACAATAAATATAAGACCCAAAAGACCTATAAACATGTCCAAAACCCATTTTCCTATATTTAAGCCATAAAAATTTCATTATTGAGTATTTTTTCATTTACTACCTTTTTTATAAAAGAACATCTGTACACCTAACTTGTTTCTAAAAATTACCTGTGAATCATTTTCCTTCCCTATAAAAGGATACCACCTATACCCATTCCTCACACCTATAAAAACTATTATGTTCGTCCATTATATGCCCATGTAGCCTTCCAAAAATACTCTCTTCAACCTTGAATCCTTTATTGGGGAAAAATATCAATGAATACTTTTGGAACACACCAAAAAGAGTTACCCAATTAAGAGGTAACACCTTCTCTCAAGCTCCTTCCTTTTATTTTCACTCTTCACCAAATCCACTCTATTTATTCAATTAATGTGTGAAAAAACATTATAATCCATATACTAGGATGTTCTTATGCAAAGGGTTTTACCTACACTTACACATACCTCTATCTAAAGGATGTTGAACATACTATTTCTGTGTATGGAGAACTACTGCCTCAAGAAACAATGATTGTTCATTTCTCCCATACCACCAATCATGGTGGCCATTATGATGAATAATATATTTTTACATGTAATATATTATATTTAATAATTTTTTAATATTCTTTATTTCTTCTAAAAAACACATCTCTTTACTTTCTATTTGGTTTTAATACTATAATCTCTTTTGAGGAAGTGTGGACTACCGCCCATTTAAAGCAATGTGATTCATTCACACACCACATGGAATGTATTAAGGATGGGTTTAATAAAATTATATGATATATTTTATATATTAATTCTAATATAATAATTATATATACATACGTAAATATATAAAAAATATATTTCATTTACACACTTTCTTTAAATACGATAATAAAATGGAAACAACGTTCATGCATATGTACAAATTACTGTCTCCATGAATGGTGTTTTCCATATCATACTTCATTATGATATTGAATATTATAGTATAAATATTATTGATTAACATGATATTTATATCATGATATTCATTCTATAATCGTTATATAAGTATAAGGACCAACAATATAACAAATTAAGACACATGCGAAGAACAAAGCGAATACTACCCGAAGTGAAACCTTAATACAGGATCGTTAACAAGTGGGTAATATAAGATCATAATAAAACAATATATGAAATTATATATAATAATAGTATTATATAAAATATTTATAATAAATATATATTTATTATACATGAATCTTGTACGATTACGGTGAGAGTCAAGACACAAGGTATGAGGATTTCATCTCACTTTTAATTTCTATGAGATACGTGTTATGTTCGCCAGCCACTATTTCTTTTGTGGTGTGTGTAATTAACATGATTGAATTATATGTATCTTATACATAAAATTATGTTTATTCACATTTCCCTTTTATTATTTTTCTTTCATGGGGTTTAACATTCAAAAGTTACCAAATCGGTAAAGAAGTTTTGTCTCAATTTTCCTTCGTTGAGACTCATGTTTTGTTATAAACCTAAATATCTTTCAAGGTTTATATAATTATATTTTACATGTTATATCATGAATTTAATTATTTAATTATATTTTAAGCTTCATTTAATTTCATTTTCTTACATGTAGTGCAAGATCCCAAGGTACCATGTAATAATAGTTTATTGAGACAATCTCATCACTTTTCAGGATTGTTTATGTTTATGCTTCCTTTGAGGAAATATTATGATAAATCTACCAATAATATTCATTATTTTCATTCTACTATATTTATTCAATATATACTCTTATTTATTACCATTTTTACACTCTTTGGTACTTAAGATAATTTTTTTATGTAAAATATGATCATCTCTCTCTTCGGTTGAAAATATATTGTATTCAAAAACTATGTTTTGGAAAATGTTTTTTAATTTTTTATAAAAGATAATAGAAAATAATTTTCTTGGGAAAAGGGATTTTAAAAAAGTTTTTTTAGAATTAAAATATTCCTTTATATGCTTTCAAATATATTTTCAAAGAAAAAGGTTTTCAAAAGGGTTTATGTTATAAAAATAATTTTTCAAAGAAGAAAGGATATTTTACTAATGAATTTATTTAAAAGATAATTCATAATTATTTATTATATATGATAACGTTCATTGGTGTCTGTTATTCATTTATGGGGAAATTATTCAATTTTTCCATTCATATTATTTTTTCTGAATGGATTATGTTTTGATAGCCGGATGATCATGTAACCCATTTCTCTTTCACAGGTAATATGATTTTGAAACCCGATTCATTTCATAGGATATGTTTATAATTAGATTATTATGAAACATTTATCATTCTATTGGTTATTATATGCTCACATTTTTATGATACCCATTTATTTTCATGGTCTATGATATGTCTTTTTATGATCTTGTGGTGTATGTATATATGATTTCATTATGTGACAGGTGGGACCTATGTCTCCCTCTAATGCATGGGGTAAAGTTTTATATATCACGAGATAAAAAAATATGGTATTAAGAGTGAAGATTGACTACTATGATGACCATGATAGTGAACCATGACTACAAATATGGTATGAGAATCCGACACATGCTAGTATTATGGCCATGGGAGTAAACCAAGAATAATATGATGATACGGGGAGTGAACAAATTATTCTAAGATGGTAATGGAAGTAATTCCATGACTACTATGGAAATCATTATATTCTTATGTGTTTTCCACAATTCTATGTCTTACTCTTATGTTATTCTTTCATGGATTATGTACATTACAACCTTTTTGTTCATGTCCTATTAACTGCCATGATTTATGACATGATTCATGTATATGATCTTTGATATGAAGGGTGTGATAATCTATTTTTAAGATCACATTCTCATACCCTTATGCGCATGTTAACTCTTATATGTCTCCCTTGTTTTACATGTCTCTCTTGTTTATCCTTGCTGAGTATTTTAGCTCACCATTTTTTTGTTTCCTTCCCCCGGTTACGATGATATGTATTATGCTCAATGTGTCTAATAAGGGTATTGTTTAAGAAAAACGTAGTAGGAGATAATGTACATCACATATGTATCAGTGTTTAAGTTTCCATGTTTCTAAAGGAACTATACCAACTACAGTCTTTGGGTGTCTATTTGTATAATGTTTATGTTTTCTATAAAAGTTATGTAATGTTAATGTTTGAGAAGTGAGGTTCTTTATTCTAACTGTATAGTTGGATCTTCCAAAAAATGAATAAGTTGTCGCATGGTTACCACATGGTTTAGCTAGTCATGTTCCCTAATCGTGCGACATGAGTTGCATGACAAAAAACTCTCATTACAAGAGGAAAACACATGGAGAGGAATAAAATTAAATAGGAACTCAATAATAAATAAAATAACAGAAAATAACTAGGTCAGAGTGCGATATTATTTTTATAAAATCAAAAATATATAAATATCTTTATCAAAACATGCATTAATAATAATTTTTATAAAAATAGATTTTAGGAAACCATTTCATCTAATCATTGGAATTTATAAATAAATTTTGTAATTATTAATCATAAAATAATGTTAATAACATTTGGGGTTCATATCAATCACAAGGTTTAACAAAATATCAGTGAAATATGACTCAATGTGTGCACACATTACCTAGATAAGAAATAGCAAGGGGAATAAAAGAGAATTCCAAAGAATAAACTCCCTTACCTCAAGTAGTTTTTTCTCCTTATCATCTTCAAGTAAACACTAGATATCAATTTACCTAGTGTTTATATAATTCCATATAAAAACCCATAATTGTAGGTTCTTGACGACAATAAATCATTCTTGGAGAAATTATTCAATATAATAAAATTTTCAGTGAATCTATTTACCCAACCCCATGTTCATGTTTCAAAACATTACTTTTATTTAAATAACTAATATAAAATGTTTTTTCAAAAATAAATAATTTAAATTCAAATAATTTAATTTTGAAACATAAAAAAATTTCATGTACTTTAATCTCATTAAATTATTCTTCACTACATTTATTTCAAATCAAGATCACTTTTTGGAAATACCAATATATTTAAAAATCCATTTTTAAAGGAACTTCATCCCACACATGCACTTCATTCTATTTAAATTAATTTCTCAATAGTCTGGATTAAATATTTATAATTGAATTAGAAAACCAATTTAAATCAAACAAGCATCAATGGTTCCAATTAATATAGTTTTCCCTATGAAACCACCTACCTCAATAAAGATCAACAACCACTCTCATGGGAAATACCAATGGAGAGTTTGTGGCTTGAACATTGATATAAGAATCATAGAATAACAATTTATAAATAAAAACTAAAATATATAAAATAATTGAGGATTTCTCACTCTTAAAGAAATATAGAAGGGATAAAAAAAGATCCATGATCAATTTAAGGTTAAACTTATCATATGAGAGTCGACACATCTATCAACACTTGAATCCATGAAAAAATGAGGTTTGGATAACCAAATTTATATCTAAAGATACTACAAGGTGTTTAGGGTCAAATAAAAATAGAGGTATGTGATTTTTAATTAAACTTGGGTTAAATAAAAGAGAAGTTATGATATTACCCAGGTGATTCTCAGCTCTATCAGTATCACTAACTGGCTGGTGGAATCGGGTAGAATACCCAGATTATAGAAAGTCCCACCAGTTGGTTGGTGATCTAGAAAAATTCCAAATCCATTAGACATTACACCAGATAGTTGGTGAAGTTTCCATAGATATTGTCTACTTCTAAAACACCACATGATAATTGGTTGGCCTCCTATATCATTTATAGCTACAGTTTCTTGCCCATTCCCATAGTAAAATCCCCGAACACATCAAAAACACTGAAAAAATCAAAATATATCTCACACCACTCTTAGAACACAAAAGATGGGAAAAAATTGTAAAAAATACGTACAATGATAGATCAAAAGAATAAATTATAGATCAACATGAAAATAAATAGAACAAAGGAAAAAATTATTTTCCCACCTAATCATTTGTAATGTGATGTTATAATATCCCCAGCAATAATGTTTTCTTCCCAAGAAAGCCTGTAGAGAATAAAAGTACACAAATAGGTTAGGACACCACACTATTATTAAAGACTCTTACTACCATGTCTCATGAAAATCAAAACCTTATTTCCAAATCACCCAAACCAAGGGGGTATACTTTCAACGAATAACCTTTATATGAGATTCCACAATTTGAAATGGTTCATTTTTCATAGATAAATCAGCTTCCCTGTCATGGTCCTCCCAACTCACTACATGAGATGGGTTAAAGAGATTATTTATGAGTCGAGACACATGGGACCCATTATATATCAATGAAATATAAAGAGGTAAATCCATATGGTAATCAACCCTACTAATCTTCTCAATATCATCAAATGGTACCACATATCTTGGTGATAACTTTCCATGTTTACCAAGACACCATTGACCTAACAGAGATGAAAATATCAAAAAAACCTAGATACCAAGAAAGAACTCCAAAGGGTGTTGATTAAGATAAATATAAGATTTATATTGTATTTTTTCAATTACCATTACCTTATAAATCAACTAAATATTTCTCATGAAGTCTTAGACCAAACTAGGTTAAAGTAGGGAAGCTTCACAAATCTCCAACCAACACAGAGGTGATCTACAAGGATGACCATACAAGGCCTCAAAAGGAGTCATCTTCAAGGATTAATGTTAAATATTTCTATAGGGTAACTCAAATAGACCCAAGTGAAAATCCAAAGGTCCTACAAAGTCAAGGACATAAGCTCAAATAATTTCCTAAAGAATATGTATAACTCATTCCATCCAACCATATGTCTGAGGATGGTACATTGTGTTTATATTTATGTGGGATCATATCAACTCCTAAAGTCCTCTATAAAAAAATAATTAACCACGTATCCCTATAATATACTATGGTATACATAACTCCATCAAATATAATGATATCTTATATATTAAAATTTCCGAGTTCATGAACTTTGTTTGTATCATGAATTATAATAATGTGAGATGATTTGGAAAAATTTTCAATCCCCACCCATAAAACATTATTTAAATAAGGTTTATGTGGTAATCAAATTAAAAATTCCACATATTTTTCATCCCTATTCCAAGTTGAAACATTAAGGGGCTAATATAAACCCCAATGTTTCTGGTGCTTTACCTTGACCTTCCAATAGGTATAATAATAAGGAAAAAAATTAATAATGTCTCATTTTATAACAAGCCACCAAAATCACTGCATCATATCATAAAAAATATTTGTGATTTCTGTCTTTACTTACTACAAGAATATATAGAAATTCCCTATTACAAAATTTCATATAGGAAAAAGAACATCATACCAAATTTGGAAGAAAGGTTTACCCTATGAAGATAGTTATTGTTCTTCGATGGTATCCCCACCATATAAAGAATACCTAATGCCTTATAACTCATCATCAATATATTTCTCCTAAATAATACTCTTGAGAAGTGATTAAGTAAACCAAATAACTAACAAAATCATTTTGGCCTCATCCTCCTATAATTGTAAGTTTATATAAGAAAATAGATCCATCATATTTCACTCCTCAAAATATACTTTTATAGAATAGTTTGGAAGTTTTCCAATAAATGATTCAGAATTTACATTAAACTTACTAGGGGTGAATAAAATTATGACCTTAAAATACCACATGTACTTCATCCATAACCTCTACATAATATTAAAATATTTTTTTGAGACTATATAACTTAATATTTTATGATCGATGTGGATGATAAACCATTCATTGAAAAGGAAAGGCCACCAAATTTATAGAGTGTCTATCATATTTTTAGATTCTTGATCATGTGTGGTATAATATTTCTCATTATAAATACAAGGATTAGAACCATAATCCCAGACATGATCACCGTACATAAGAACACAGACCAAACCAGAATATGATGCAACATAGAAGACCCAATAGCCTTGATCGACTTCTTGATGTGTCAACATAGGAGATAAATTCAAATGATATTTTAAGTAATCAATTGAAACCTGAAATTTGAAACCCCATATGATATTTAGTCCCTTAAGTGTAAGACTGGTCAATGAAGAATCAAAATTTTATAATTATTTCAAAAATTGATGACAAAAACCTTCAAAGACCGAGAAATTCTAAATCACAAAGTCATTCTATAGTTCATCCCAGGTCATAATAGATTTCACCTTTGCTAGATAAACTAAATTACAAAGTTTAGAAACCACACATGAAAATAAATTTACCTCTTGAATATAGAATATTCATTTAGAAAACATTGAAAAAATTCTTTAATTTTTCAAGATGTCAAAAACAAATCTCAAGTTATGCACATGATCTTCCAAA
This sequence comes from Viscum album, assembly GCA_963277665.1. NCBI lineage: Eukaryota > Viridiplantae > Streptophyta > Magnoliopsida > Santalales > Viscaceae > Viscum > Viscum album. The sequence continues at coordinate 1,998,620,566 of OY728136.1, forward strand.
ATATTGGAGTAAACCAAGATGTCATCCATAAATACTCCCATAAATGAATCAAGTTATGGGTGGAATATCCTCTTCATAAATTACATAAAATCAAAAGGATCATTATTCATACCAAATTTCATAATAAGGTACTAATATTGTAAATACCCCTCTTTAAGGTATTCTTAAGGATATCCAACTCTTGGATACTATGCTGGTTGTAACTAGACTAAAGATAATCTTTTGAGAATCAATTCACACCTTTAAACAAGTCATAAAAAATTATCATTTTAGGGAAATATATATTTTTTCTTGACCATTACATAGTTGATATTTCAATAATCAAAACAGATGTGATGGATTTCAATGGCATTCCTAGAAGAAAGCACAGACACTTCCCAAGGTGAAACATTGGGTAAAATGAATCCTTTAGACATTAAGTCATCCTACTAAGTCTCTAACTCCTAAAATTAACCTCACACAATATGGTTTTAATGAATAGAAATAGGCTAGGTACTTGGTACTATATTGATAGAAAACTCCACCTCCCTCACATGATGAAAACTAGAAATGTTAGAAGGAAACAGATCAGAAAACTCAAATTAAATTGGAGAAAAATCACCTCCCAAAGATTCCTACTCCAGATAAAAGGAAAACATGGATAAAATTATACCTAAATATATAAGTGGAGGTCTTACATGACTCAAAATTGGGTCAAATGCTTCTTCAAAGACACAAAACACCTCGTTGAATCCAATAAAGGAGACCCACTAAAGATAAAAGTTAGTATGATCTTTATGAGAGATTAAAAAATCCATCATAATAATGAAATCTCTAGGTTTTATATCTATAACTATGAAGGTCCTTAGTATGTTTATTTTTTAATAAAGAGAGTGTAAAATAAGGAAATTAGTGACCCTGGTCTCACTACAAGTCAAGACGAATAGAAATAACCATTACACATGGTACAATATCCTTAGGAAGATTGAAAATTTACACAATATGGGTTGGTATAAAATAAATATAGGAACCAATATCAAATAGAGTATTCACTAAAGATGCAACAATAATAATGGATCCTATCACTGTAGCAATACCCACATCAGATTTCCCCAGAGACTCATCAAAACTTTATTTATAATCCATAGGGTTGGAACACCTTTATTCATGAAGCATCTAAAAGTATTACAGATCATCCTGATACGTTCAATCTCATACTACTATATAGACTGGTAAAGACATACAAAAACCTATAAAAGTGACCTAACCATCTACCCTATCTATATATATTTAGAATCTCTTTGAAATATCACTTTTAATTCCTGAAATTTCCACCATGGAAACAAGTGTCCCTTTACCATATATTGTAAAATATTTTAAACAAACCTACTATCAATATCTACCAATACAATTTACACTGTAAGACTAATCTCAATTCCTCTTCCATCTAAAGGGACCACTCAAGATACCACTGGGTTTAGTAGGAACTCATGTCAAAATTAACATACCATACAACTCATGTTTCACCCTCAATGATCAATCCAAAAAATTGACATATAAGAAGATATTTATCATGAAAATATAATATTGTTAATCTAACCAAATACCCATCTCAAACCTCCAAAATTTAAACATATAATTTGATACCACCTTAGGTGAGAAATGAAAAATATTAGTAAAATTTTTGGAATATGGAAAACACATCATAGTGCATATAAAATAAAATTTCATTAACCTACAAACTACTATAGATGTTGCAAGGAGGGAAAAATCATAGAGAGAATGTTTTTAGACCCTAGGAATATCATTTTTAGAAAATGTTCTTTAAGATGATTTTAATGTGATTAACGACTAAAAATCATAAAAAATAAATAACTATTAAAAAATGATTAATTTTATTCATTAAAACTATCAAAGTGAACAGAATTAATCTATGGAAGAAATTTGTAAAGATGAAAGTGGCAGAGATGTGATGTTCATTCAAGTGCATGCAGTTCCAATTATTTAATTTCCACTTCTGAACATTTATTTATTCAATTATCACTGATTCCAAATTTAATAAAAAATAATATAAGGTCACAATTTCTAATGAAATACAATATTCTAATTTTCACCCAAATCATCCATCGTTTCATTCTATGATTTTGTGAATAATTTTCTCTCTATTTAAGCATCAAATGACTTTGTGAAATGAAATAACCCATTTATCCCAAAGTTGAAGTAAAAATATGTGCTGATTTAATTCACATGAGATCACCTATTAGGTATCACTCATGCTTGTTTGAAGGGTAAATCACACAAAATATTAATTTTTCAATTGAAATAATTATTTTTCATATTCCAATTGCATTCGATTTATGATTCTCTCACACATACGACCAAGTTACAAACAAAAAAAATTATTTCATGACCCCCACTCAAGATTACAAATTAGGTATCAAAAAAATTGGAAACAAATAACTCTATAAAAATTAAATCAAACAATATTATAAATTAAAAAATAAAAAAACTACCAAAATAAAATAAGTGGAAGTAAAAATATGAAAAAAAATATGGAATACAACTACCGTCATGTTCATCAACACTTATACGCCAATGAATTAACATGAAATTATGAAAACATGACACTTAAATTAATAAAACAAAGGTATTAATATTCTCGTGTCATAAAAATTGTCACAAAAAATTTCCATTTATGATCGCTGAATGAAGACCAATGATTCAATGATAATCGTAATATAAAATTGAACCATTACACATGTGATTGTTGTGCAAAAAAATCCACTAACCATGAAATAATAAAAAATTGCAACATTAAGCACAAAAATAATATAGACTAATCACTATGCTCCAAAATTATCACTCCATGCTGAAGGAGGATTATAGTCATGAGCTACTGCTACAACACTGAATGGAGGTCTGGGTTTGGGTGTGAGAATGGTAAAATATGCGATAATTTTTAGTGATTGGGGGGGGAGGGTCATGGCTGGTGAAGTGTTAGGTGAAGAACTAATACATTGAGGGATCAACCTATTGTGTGTGTTGAGGTAGGTGTAATATATGGAGAGGGCGGTCATGTAGGGAAGGAGGTCAGTGGTTTGGTGTTCACTATAGGGAGTGGGGTACAACATGCACTGCTGGAGATAATGGACGAGGTGATGTAATGAAAAATCCATCATTCCTAGTGTGATATGAGGAAGAGGGTATTACAACACTCAGAAGGCCTACATTCCTACTAGGGTTTTTTTGAACAGTGATCTTGGACAGCCCCATGTCACACTTGTATAATATAGAAAACCAAATTTTGAATTTCTAAATTCCAATTTCATTCAAATTTAATGTTAATGGATCATAATAAATTTATTAAATAAAAATTATTAGTTACATGTGATAATGAAATAATAATAATAATAATAATAATAATAATTAGAGTCAAATAAAAATAAAAATAAAAATAAAAATATATAAGATATTAATAATTAAAGAAATAAAAATTAATTGTTAGATTAAAAGAATTATTTTATATTCTTAGAAATAAGTATATATATATTTACATATAACTAGATATACAAAGAATAATACATTAAATTTAATAATAGTTTCATAAAATAATAATATATACATATAATGATAATATTACTACTATTTAAAATATCAATAAAAAATAGTGTTAAATAATATTTGATAATAATATATAATATTTTTGTAAACTAATAATAATAATAAACTAATAATAATAATATATAATTAACAAAAAATTAAAAAAACAACAGAAAACTATAAAACTACAGAAATAAAAAAAAGTTAAAGTGTTGATTGAAACTAAGTGAATAAAAATATAATTTTATTTGTTAAATTCATGTGTGTCAAATCCCCCAAAAGTAAACCTCTTCACACATGGGAAAAAATTATAAATAATACACCACTAAAATATAGACAAATCAAATAATAAAAATTAAAATTTTGAATTTTTTCAATCCTTTTTACCCATAAGATATTAGGCTTCATATAAAATTATAATTTTCAAATACAATTTCCCTTCCACTTGCATTCTTTTTAAAACAAATAACTATACTAAAGCATCAATTTGACCTACCTAGCCATCACTCTCATCACTCAAAACAATTTGGTCAATGTTATGCTCAATTAACATACACATAAATACATACCGTAGGATTTCCTTGAATTTCACATCTCCAATAATAAAAATAAAAAGAAATCACCAACTTCAATGACTTAAAATTAGGTTAAAATGTCTCAGAGGCTATGTGATGGTGGGTTAAATGAATTTGGTTTTTTTTAAAAAAATATAAAAAAATGAGGCTTGAATATTGAAATAAATGCATGAAAAGTGTCAATATAAATGTTTCCTTCAAAATATCACTCCCCCACACATTAAAAATTTCTTATCCTCAAGTATATGATAATAAAAATGACTCTATTAGTTATTTTTTTTAACATCACTCTCTCAAACATATTGGATAGATAAATACGTGAATATCATATCCCAAACCCCATGAAATATGTATAATAAAAAATTAAAAATAAATGCATGCTTGTAGTGTATATGCTATATAATATAAGTGATAGAAGGTCATATATACATATCTCTAGATATTTTATTAAGAGATAATCACTTTTAAAGGTTTCCTTAAAGGTGTGGGTTACTATGTAATAACCATCGAATTAATCATTATTGCAACAAAAAAGAATCTATATTCCTATATCAAAATACATGTAATGGATATGGATACATGAAATATAACACATATAATCATGATGAGATAATTTCAATCCATATGCATCAAATGTATCACCATCCCTCAAACAACCCTCTCAATGAATAAATCCCTCCCCCACACTAAGATTGAATGTCATCATGAAAATATTCAAGAAATGTCCATGGAAGGGTATTGGATATAAAATCATCATAAAAAGGATTATTCTTGGATTATAAGGGATACAAAATAGAGAAAATATTTAGTTGTTTTAGTGGGTTAAAAGGGATAAATAAATCAAACAAATCCCTCAATCATTTTTGTGAAACTTTCAAAATTCCTATCACTTTGATGGAAAAACATGGAATGTTATAGAAGAGATAACATGGATGATATAACCTCAATTAGAAAAGAAAGGGTAGGTGGTGTAAAAATTTCATAGAATACTCATGAGTACGGAAATATAATGATGGACAACATAGATGAGAAAGAGTGAAAAAAAGTGCCTAAAAATGTACGAGTTTCTATTTTTTTCGAATAATTGAATAATTTCATCAATCATCTAAGTAATGAGATCAAGGATCAAAGCATGTCAAACCAAAATCATGTTATCAAAATACCCAAGGATACATGTGGTATGCATACGACCATGTTATGAAAAAAATTAAACATCTTTCATGTGGGTTCAACAATGATTGGAATGTTCGATTATGTTTTAAAATATTATTTTCATAGTTAGTAATTTTACATGAAGTTTTTGGAAGTAAAAAATATGATAAAAAATAAAAAACATACAATATTAAGTTAATATAGATGAAAAAGTCTACCTTTATCTGATAAATCTCCCATAACTATGTACCTCTACAATCTACCCAAGGTCAACACATACCCACATCATATCAAAGATATAACACCAAAATAAAATTAACATGTGGATAGTAAAATAATATATTATGAACTTGGATCAGATAATGTTATAAGAGAAAATAGATTGTAGTAAATGCATTTCATTTTATCAATTAAAAACATAATGAATTGAAACTCAATACAGGGAAAGGAAAAAAACTAATGATGGGTTACCTCCCACTATGTGATAAGTTTACATCATCTTCAGATATAAATTGATGAAACTCCACTAGAATCAAACTAAAATGTTGACCATGCATCGTATCCTTTAGTAGTGGGAGTGTAAAATCCATTCATTGAAAATTAAATTATTCTATAAGATGTATATGATCAAAATGGAAACTTGTTATTCAAATGGATGGGTGTAAAGAAAAAAATAGACTAAATAAAGGGGGAATGAATATACCTTGTCTAAAGAAAAATTCACTGAAATATTGAATTTTCTGTAAAGTTTATCATCATGAAGATCATGATAATTACCTTTTATAATTTTCAATATAGAATAAATTACCTTACCAGACTCTTTCAGTTATTATCTTATTTCCATAATATCCTTAAATATAATATCTAGTTCTCTGATTTATCCTAATTTGTTTTCACCAATAACCATTATCATAGATAAATCCACTAGTTTCCAAGTCAATTCACTCTATATATTTCATTGATTATATAAAGGTCATGAGTTTTACTACTATATGTGGGTATTTAAAGTGATGTGTTTTTAACCTCAATGCACTAAGTAGGTGTGAAGGGATCAATTGGAGTAAGTGATTCCATTGTGTCAAGAATGAAATATTTTTCAAAAGTTTCTTGTATTATAACCTCTTCATACTTCTCAATTGGAATACATGGAACCACAAACAAAGGATCCTCCAGGAAATCCTATCATTCCGTCATTTCTAAAAAGTTATTAGTATTATCCAACACCATCCTTGAATAATATTATGATGCTAGAAATGTTTCATATGTCTTAATTTTGGAAAAGGTTTCAGTATTGTAAATATTTTTAGAAAAAGGTGATTTGATTTCATTTAAAGTGATGACATCTTGGGTGTTTAAATTATGGTGTCTGGGCTCAATTATGACTCTATCACAGTAGATAAGGGTCCAAATTCATTGTCCTATTTATCCTAAAAAGGTGTAATTTGATATAAATTGAATTCCTACCTTTTCACTTTGGGATGGATGGTTTGTGAACTCACATGATAAGAATAATTAATCACATTTTATGAGGGACCATTATAATAAACAAAGTGGAAGACTGAGCTCTCATATTCTTGAAATGTGATTAGATTGGAAGAATTACATTATGATAGGAAAGAGTCATCAATGTTATGATAATAAGAATGGTTGATAAATATAGTCTCATTATTATAATTAGGAAATGGATTATGATTAAATTTAACCTCTATTATATTTTATTTAAAATAATTATTTTGAATTGGATCATTAGGTGGTAGTGAGATGACTAGTTGAACAAGATGAGTCATTTGATTTTTTATATTCTTTGTTTTGTTTTCTAAATCATTCATTGAGAAAAGAAACTTTTCATCAAGTTCATCTTTAATTTCAAACATCATCTTTGTCTCATTGATAGTAGAGACCAACACGTTCCCTATTATTGAATCATTTGGCTCACATGGTTGTTGGTCAAGTTGCATGTCTTCCTCTAGTGAGCACAATTATTTGTAAACCCTAAAGTCTTGAGATTGTGGACATGAGTTTTTAATGTTCTCAAAAATATTTTGGAACCTAGATAGAGTGAATGAATTATCGAAAGCTATATTTTATGGAATCATTCTAATTTGAAAATAATCAAATGATGGGTAGGAACTTGTAGTAGACTATGGTGAAGGATTATCAAATAGATTTTGAGACTGACTATAATAATAATCATTAATATAAACAAAATTATTGAGAGAGATCATGTACGGGGTAATATTATATTCTATACCATAAAATGTGGGTGGGTATTGGTTGTAACTTTATTGTGCAACAAAATCTATTATGAACTTCTAAGTTTCTGTAATTTTCCTACAATGAAAAAAGAAACACTAAGACTAGATCTGAAACCATTTTTTTGTTTTTTTATTTTTGACCTAAATAACACTTTTTAAGGATATACTAATTATACTATTATATCCATAAATTTTACAGGAAATGTGGAATGTTCATTGGTGCATTCCCAATATGTAAACATATTTACATACTAACAACTACAGAAGCAATGAGCAGGGTCAAACAATAAAGAGAATGTGCGTAGAAACTAGGAATATCCTTTTGAACAAATGTTCAAGATGATGAGTTTAATGTGATTAACAACTAAAAATAATAATAAATAAATAAATATAAAAAATGATTAATTAAATTAACTAAAAATGTATTATTAAACTAAATTAATCTATAGAAAAAATAGATAAAGATGGAATTCTTAGAGTTATGACTTCCATTCAGGTTCATAAAATGCCAATTATTTAATTTCCACATCTAAAAATCAATTTATTCAATTTTCAACAATTACATATTTAATCAAAATACCAGTAGGAATCGTTATCTAATGATATAAAATATTCAAATTTCACACAAATCATAAATCATTTTATTCTATGAATAGATTAATAATTTTTTGAATCATTTTATCTTCGAATAAATTTATGAAATACAATGACCCATTTCTCAGAACGTCGAATTATCGATCTGTGAAAAGTTTTCGTATATTAGATCATTTATTAAATATCATTCATGTATGTTTTAATGTGAACACACAAAAAATTTAACTTTTCAATTAATAAAATTATTTAATTGGAATTCAATTACATGATATTTATGATTATTTCATTCATGTAACTGAGTTCCAAACAAATAAATTATCTGATGATCCCATTCATGTGATTAATTATTATTTATCACATTAATGAGAAAAAAATAATTTTAAAAGAATTGATAAAAACTGAAGTAAATAAAAATATAATTTAATAAATAAAAATCCAATCAAAATGAATTAGCTAGCATTCAAAATATTAAAAAAATAAGGCATGGAGTTACCATCAAGTTCATAAACACTATTAAGCCAATGAATTAGTATTGAATGATAATTCCATGATGCATAAAATAATAAATAAAAGGGATCACCATGATTATTTCATCACAATTTTTATCAAAAACTACCCCTGATGATCACTTAATGAAAAACACCACTCTATAGATCACTACAATGCTTAACAGAACCGTCACCCATATTATTGGTATGTATAATCCAACTCCAACCATGAACCTAACCTGAATCACAACACTAAGCACCAAAACACTCACCACTGATCAATATGTGCCCAAAAAATCACTTCATGCTCAAGAGGTATTCTAGTCACGAGATACTACTGTAGCTCCATAGAGTGGTCAACGACTAGGTGTGGGAATTGTACAAATTGCAGTGATTGCCGACAATGAGGGTTGTTCAGCTGGTGAAATGTCAGGTGAGGTGCTAATACACATAGGGATCAACTATGGGAGTCTATAGAGGAAGCTATTGAGAATGGAGAGGGTGGTCATGTAGGTAAGGAGATTGGAGGCCTGGTGTTCTCTATAAGAAGAGTGGTCCGATTCTCACTATTGGTGACGGTTGTGGAGGTGATGCACTGAGAAGTCCCGCACAAATAATGTGATATATGAGAGAGGGTGGAACTATACTCAAAACTGTCATATTCCTGATTGTTTTTTTGAACGGTGATCATGGACATCCCCCAGTCAAGCATGAGGAATAGAAAAAAATTATTTCTGAAATTAAAAATTCAAATTTTACTCAAATTAATTACTAATGGATCGTAATATAATGAGTAATTAAAAATGATTTGTTATAGGTGATAATTAAATAACAACAAAAGCTACAATAAGAACAATAACAACAAAAACAATAATAATTATATGTGTCAGATAAAAATATTAAAAATAATAATAATATTTAAGATAATATTTATTAGAGAATGAAAAAGTAATTTTTAGATTAGAAAAATTAATATATATAATTATAAATAAGTATTAATTTATAAATATACATATCACTATATATATAATGAATAATACAGAAAATATAATAATACTCGAATAAAATAATAATCTATACAAAAATGATAATACTGCAACTATTTTTAAATATTAACAATAAAATAGTGCTAAATATTATATGATAATAATTTATCCGATTAATCTAAACTAATAATAATAATAAATGTTTATTTATAATATATCGTTGACTGAAAAATTAAAAAATAACAAAACGCTATAAAACTATAGAAATAAACTAAAAATACTAAAAAATATTTAAACTTGGAAAATAAAACTAATATAGAAAATTATAAAAATGTTATTGAAATCCATGTGCATCAACATACTGGGTCACTGTTCCATCACCTTTCTTGAGTTTAAGAAACTCTATCAACTTAACTAAAACTATCAATTCTAGATATAATTGGTTCGTGAAAAGTTCCCTGGAATCTTTTTACTCCAAGACCACATTCTTTTCATTCTGAACCATTGAATCTCACCACCCTATTCTAGGACATTCATGTTTGAAGGAAACACCTTTCAACATAACAGAGTCAAGCGACTAAAAAAAATCAAAGAGATGCTCAATTTTCTTCAACCAATCCTCTACTTTATGAAGATCATTTGTACCCTAGACAATGGTGGTTTTTAAGGAAGGAAATTTTGGGAATGATCTTGGCTATCATCCATCCAAGAAAAAAACTATGCTACTTGAATGGTGGAATGTGCAACTACTTTCCCCAGAGCATGGACCACATGAAAAAACCTATAATAGGTTCTAATCTACTAGAGGGATCACATCCCATGGTTCATCGATAACACCCTCCTGAATCCTAATCAAATGTATTCTTGTGGGAATGGTAGTGTTGGGCCCTTGAACACCTTGAGAGTGGAGGTGTGAATTAGGGTGTCAAATTTTTCTTTTAAAAGAATAGATCTTGTTCCCATATTAGTAGGAATATGTTAAACCTATCGGATGGAATCATGGAATTATTAACAAATCCCATGTAGAGAGATGAAAAAATAGTTTTACATGGTTCACCACTAAGGTCTTGTTCAAGGAACATATTATGATAGATTTTCAGTCATACCAAAATCCACTAATATTTACTAGTTTATGTGTAATACAAAAGTTAAGACATAATAAATCTATGATGGGAACACTAAATTTAATGTATTTGAGGGAAAACACACTTCCTTCAATGGAATTTTTCCATAAACTCCCCCAGCTCACTACTTTGTGAGATGTATTACACAATTTAATGACTTAAAGGATGCTTTAGTATATTGGCATTGAAGTCATTGTCCCTAACTAGCTCGAGACTATGCTTGTATCGTTGTCTTGGGTTGTTGGACTTGAGAGAACTGTTCAATGAAAATTGATGTTTAAATATACTATTTGCGAAGCTACCATCCTTTGAGAAACTCCATTTATGTTTCATGGAAATTGCAGTGGTTGTGAACCAACACAAATTCACAAAGATCCCTGCCTCCATGAAAATTACACACTTCCTGGAGCACACTTCCTTTGGGAAGTTCATAGCCTTCCTGAAACAAACTACTTTCATAAAGATCATTGCCTTCACAAAACACTATGTTTTCCTGAAAATATCATTCTTCACGAAAATTTGATAACTTTAAAACATTGGAATCAGTTAAGACATAACCAGTCATTTTTTGATTCTCATGATTTCATAGAACTCTAAATTCATTAGTCTCCCATCCTTCATGAAATCTAATTGATTCGGACTTTTCATCAATTCTATTTCTTTCAAACTAAGTGGGTGTGGACACCTATTTATAGGCCCATCCATTTTTGAAGATCCCACACTCTCAGTATCCTTTTTATGAACATCTTCATTCATTCCTAGGAAGATACTCCATTTTCAAATATATAGTGACATGTTACACGTTCATGATGCTTCTCACAGTCACAAAGACATACCATCGTTCCATCAAACATTCATTATTCTTGTTCAAAATTCTCTACATCTTTATGATGATCAACCTTTTCAAAACCCAGTCTTCATAAAACTCATTATTTTTCCATATTTAGGAAGAGTTAATCCTATAAAACCACCTTTTGTAATGATTTCCCCTTTATCCTGATTTTGAGTCCAAAAATTTGGAAAACACTTGGAAAATGATGCAACTTTCAACATTGTATCCATATTTCACTATAATATCAATTTCCATGAAAACTCTCTAATGAACCAAGTGTGTGATGACATAAAATAGAAACTAGACTCTATTTTCAATTAGGAAAGGCCTTAGTTCCAACAGGTACAAAATATTTCTACAGATAACATGGAAACAAAATCCAAGTTATACATTCTCACCACTTATATCAATCATAATTAAATTGGGGAAACAATTTATATAAAAGATATGAAAATAGTTTATGATTATATCCAAAAACTCCTCAAAGACAGAATTTCCCAATTTCCAATGGTATCTTAATATTTGTTTCGATGAGAACTATCCATGAACTCACTCATAATATACTCTTTATGTCCTGAAAATCACGAATCCTGTCTACAAAGACATCCCAAATTTCATATCGATTACAATGAAGAGATAAATCTGATTTTGATACCAATATTTCCCAATCCAACATGGATCAACCATATAAACAATAATCTATTTAGTTATTATATGGACCAAAGGGAATACCCAATCCCCACATGCTGGAGACTAGTTAATGGGAGTCAAAACAAAACATGAGGGAACAATTTAACCCAAAGGATTACTAATTAAGAAAATGTAGTATATATAAAATGATAAATATCTTCTATTAAAAACTATCCACAATGGAAAAAAGCACTAGAAAATATATAAAACTCTAAAAATGGTATTTCTCATCAAGTCAAATATCAATATCATAACCCACAAACTATATTTAATAAGTGGATCACATATTCCACTAGTCACTTCCAACACCCCAAGTCCCATAAATCAAGAAAATCAACCACCTTTGAGTGGTGATTTCCATTTTCCTAGACCTAAAATAAGAAAATATAAAAATTCTCTAATGTAAAGGTAGGTAGTGAGAAAAAAATCCTAATGGGATCTTACCAAGCATTTCAAATGAAATGAATAACAAATAAACATATTTTTCTCATTTTTAAATAAAACAGGGAATGTAAATATTTCATCAAATAGAATCAAGATATTATTTTTAAAACATTTCAATGGCTAAGATAAAATAGGTTTTGAAGTTAATTTCCATCAAATCAAGAAGATATAACTATATTTTTCAAAACATACATGACCAATAATTCCTATAAAATAGATATGAGTAAATAATTTCAATCAATCCTTAGAATGTATAAATAATTTTTTATCATTATCAATCATATCACTATGGTAATAACATCTTAGGATAGTGCAAGTCACATGGTTCTGTAAAATCATGGTGAAATATAGATTTAGGTGTTCACACACTCACAAGTTTGGAAAACCTAGGGTGAATAAGTGAGAATCCCAATGAATTAAATATCATCCCTCAAGTAGTTCTATTCAATTATCATTTTCTACTTAATGATTGATATTAATTTACCTAGAATACATATCCATTTGTCTAACTAAATAGACTCCCATGTTCATCATAGTAATCAATCATTCTCATGGATATGATTAAATACAATAAATTATTCAATCAATCAACTCACATGACCCTAGTTCATGTTTCAAAATATTCCTTTTATTTTAAAACCCAACATCAAATGTTTTTATCAAAAAAATCACGTCTTTCCTATCAAATAATTCCATTTCACATCATGAATCATTTTATTCCATTTCATCTAATTAATCAATGCTTCAATTTATTCATATCAAATCAATATCTTTTTTCCATAAATCTCTCTTTATTTAGAAATCCATTTTTAAATAACTTCCATCCCCCCCTAAACCATGAAATTTTAATTCATCTATCAAGGTCCTTTATTCAAGATTTATAAATCAACTATAATTTTTTTTAAATAAAATAAGAATCCAAGATTTCAATTGATCTAGATTTAGTTATGAAACTACCTACATTAATCAAGATCAACAAGGAACCACAAATGGAGAGTCGATGGATAAAATACTCAAGGAAGAATATCATAATCACAATTCCTAAATAAAAACTCAAATTAATAAAATACATGAGGATTCATCACTATAAAACAAAAAGAGAAGGGATGAAAGAAGAATCCATGATCACATTAAGGATATACATACCAAAAGAGAATAAATACATCAAATGAAACATAAATCCCTGATCATGTGAGTTTTGTAGAGAAAATTTCATCACCAGAGAGACTCCAGGTTGTTTAGGGTCAAATGAAAATCAATAGAGGTTATTTATAATTAAACAGAGTACTAAATAAAGTGAATTTATGATATTACTCTACAGATTCTCAGATCTTTTGGGGGAACTGGATGACCAGTGGAATTTGAAATAATTCCCAAGATATAGGATATCCCATCAAAATATTGATGTAGTTTTTGTTGCAAGTCCCTACTTCCGTACCTCCACTAGATGGTCAGTGTCCCTCATTGGCTTTCCATTGGTCTTCCTATATCTTTTTTATCTATATGTGTATACCCACTTTGATACTAAAATCTGTAACCACCTTTAAAACACTCACCAACACCCCTCCAAAAACTCAAATGAGGGGAAAACTACTAGTAAATAATTTTTACAATGAGGGATCAATGGAATCAACTAGATATAAACATTAAAACATTGAGAACCAATAATAAATAAATGTTTATACATAAAATATGGTAATGTGATGTTATAAGGTCAAATAGATCAAAACCAACTCAACTAATTTTCTCAGGATTTTCAATTTAAAATAAATCCAATATAACTTTTTAATCCTTTTCAAAATTTATCACATGAAACATTACTTACACCATTGACATGACCAAAATCCCATATAATGTTTTTTAGAAAACCTATTTTCTTATTTTAACGTACCATTTGAGAACCCATTCATAAAATCACATTATTTACATTAAAATTAAATATATTTTAAACCAATTTAAAAACATATTTTAAAAAGCAGACCTCTTTTTTATTTTAAAACTAACACATGCCTCAAAAAAATCCATAAGAAGGTCTACCGACACTCATTTGACTAAGATTCTACAATAAAACCATTTGAAAATCTATTTGGTCCATGTTGACTATTAGGTTGATGTGATACCATCTCAACATTACAAGGAACAAATCAAAAAAAAACATAAAAATATACATGTAGGTAATACTAAGGGTACACACAATCATAAAATTACCAAATAACTAAGAGACTCATGTAAAACTATGGGACCTACCTCAAATGAAATTATGATAATTTAACCTAAGACTACATTATCTTCTATGAAGTAAAAAATAACTTGAATCATAAACTCCATAAAAATTATTATATAAAAAATTTAAACTAAAAACCTAATTTAGTATAATAGGCGTTGAACATACCATGAGACGCAAAAAATACAATCCTATTTGAAAAATGGTTAGTAGTACTCCTAACACACCATCAATCACAAGCCATAAAAATCCACAAATTATAAACCCAAATTGGAAGTCAATTAAATCCAAATTTACTGGAAAACCAAAATAAATCATGGACAAAACATACCTCACAACAAAAAATGAATTATAACTTGAATATGCCCTCTCGAGATGTCTTATACAAGATGCTTATGAAATCCCCATAAAGAGTGAAATTTTATCCATTATTTGGAGAAAATGTGCCTCCAAAAACCATACAAGATGATCCAAAATAAAATAATGACAAGTAAGAGTAAAAAATGGAAATAGAGGAGAGGTTATACCCTAAAAAATCATGAATAAATGATCCAAATTTTTTGAAATAAAGGGTTATTAAAGAGGGAGAGGATGGGGTTCAACCTACCCATTGCACATGCTTCTATGGAGGAGAAACGTAAGAGATTTTTCAATTAAAAAACCCTTGGTCCTATTAAAAAAATCATACAAACTGGTTCAGGATGTGAATAAGATTTCATATCATGAACCCTCCTTCAGATTGGAGGACAACCGATCCGAATAATACTTTGATAGCATGAACTATTGTTCAAATCAGGAATGGATTGCTACTACTACTTTGAACAACCCGACCACCCTGATCTCATCCCAACATCCTCTTAAACACCCGGGACACTTCCCATGTCGTATAACTCATCTGAAAAATATTTTAATAAAATTAAAAATCTTATATTCCCCACATGAGTTTTGATTCATGAAAAGACCCTCTGATAAAAAAACATATTCTTTTAGTAATTTCCAAGACACAATGACATATGTTGTGAAAAAATCCACACCATAAGGCTTCTTTTCCATTATAATAAAAAATTATTATGTAGATACTAACTTATACTTAACTCAGTAGCCAAATTAATAAAAAATCAGTATGTCTCATCATCAAGTGTCGAACATGCTTCAACAATAAACACCAAACACTATGTTTGATCAAACCAAATTCTCCAAAATTTTAGTTTTAATCCTCAAACCACCCCAACCATGTCCTAAATGAAACTCCTAATATGTTTCCACCTAAATTTATCCATTTATATACAAAAGAAACAAGTTAATCATTCTATAACTAATATACATTGAAAATGTTCATCCTCACCCACCAATGAACCACCACCTTTCCTGAACAAGATTCCATAAAATGAATTTCTAAATAATCCAAACACCTAAACTAAGGACCGAATCTAAAACATAGTGTAATTACTTAGACAATTACTTGAATGAGATCATCCACAATTATACTCAATCTTGAGCACTAACACACATTAGATTTGACTCACCCTCAGATAAAATCACCTCTACCTCGATCCCATTTACAATATATAGACAGTAACTGACACAACACCCAACTTATGAATTGACTATATACTCTTACTAGAATATATGTTCTACCTCAACTATCCACCAAACATTTTTTATATTCCAATGAACCTTATAAAATGTGGTTCATACACTACACAGTTGATTTTATAATCATCGCCATAGGATTATCCTTATCATCTCATCAATGAACCAAACTCTATATCTTCATAATACTCATCTCATTCGTTACTATGCATAATGACTAGACATGATCACTCCACTCACACGTGAGCAAAAAATATGAAATATCGATCATTGAGTACCAAAATAGTCCAAAACCACACCCGATGATCTCAAAATAGTGATGTGTCAAGAATAAACTTATCCTAAGAAAATGGTTCTTTACACCATAAGGATCACCCACCAAAAACACACAACAAGCAGTCTAAATCACAAAATCCTCAAAAAACACATCAAAGGGTATGACCCTTGAACCCATGAAAGTGTATTCAACTAATTTATCTCAATAACATCAAACATTCACCCCTTGATACTTGCAAAATTAGTTCACTAAAAAAACCTTGGAATATCCACAGAATGCAAATAAAAACACCCGTAGTCATCCTACTATCTGATAGAAAACCAAGAAAACATGGTTTACCCAGGAACCAATTTGTTTTCCCAAAATAAAACAAACTCTATCACACCCTCCAACCTCTCTTGGAGGTCTCAATCCAAACATAACCCACTATCCAAGCACACAATTTAAACATCTTGGTATCTCTCATCCAACCACAAAATTACTTGTAGATAATTTTATATAGTAACCAATCACTTAATTTAAAACAAATATAATACATATTTACATGCACTAAAACCTCACCCATGTTTCTGAAAAACCCCATACTATCCATATTTTTTGAAAATAAAATCACAAAAAACCCATGGATTTGATAGTCTCTTTATTGAAAATTGATCTCATTTCAAAAACACTTTTGAAATGAAATTTTAAAAACCATTTTCCTCAAACATTTACAAAAACTTAAGAATCTTGATCATTTCAAAATCACCATCTCCGTGATCCATTTCATGTAAAATTTTATTTTAAAACCATTTTACACACACCATGTACCACCACATGATTGTTCAATCAAAACAATGATTTTTCAAAAACAAACCCTCACAAAAACTACAACCCTATGGTGGAACAATAAGTACACTACAATCAATTAAATAAGAACCACATGTTCAAATTAATTTAAACACCATATAATGTAATTAAGAATTTTATTTATATTATAAGGTAATTAAATGAATAATGGATTCCAATAAGGTGTCATGTTATACTACATTGCCTGTCGGCATGTAAACCATAAACTAAGCATGCCATTACCATGATTTATGAACACCTCACTGGATACTAGATAAGCCCTATGAATCATTAGATGTTTCATCCATCCTTTAATGGTATTCTCAATATTATACATCAGATTACTCACCCTATAGTTTCTAGATTCAAAACTATAGATCCCATTATAACTATGGTTTCAATAGATGTCCTACTAGAAAGGATTTCACTCAGATTACCTTCCTAGTCCTAACATCCTAACTCCACTTATAAAAGACATTATTACATTACAAAACATCATATGATACCACTTTATAATCCCCAAACAGGGCTGCCCAAATAATTCTCACATAGAGATGCTACAACACCTCAAGCCCGACTCCCTATACGATAGAGGCTTCCAACTCGTAGCAAGGTCCTATCATAGACAAGGGGAGAATGTTCCATCAAAATTAACCCATGGGGTCATGCCTAAATTCTATCAAAAATCTTGCATGATCTGTCTATATATCAGACATCCCATTAACCGAGAAACATAGAACAAGGATCCAAACATTTCCCATGTAGTTAATAATATAATGAAATAAACTAGCTAAATGATTCATCATCCAAAATATATCATTAGAAAAAATAACAATGTCATAAAATGTATTATATATAAATAAAATTCACACTCTTCAGTATACATGTTTATCCATAACTGAAAATAAATTACTGTGGTCCCCAAAGAAAATTGAAATAATATCTATCAATAACCACAACCACCATGAATTTCTGACTAAACCACATGTATTACTCTAAGTAGTACCTAGGTCTTGAGAGAAATCAATAAATTCTATACATATACATTGAAACCCATACTATGTATATGGGTATGTGTGAGTTTAAAAACCTAATTGGAATCCCTAATGTCTCTACAATACTAAGTACTACTATGATAAAATGCAAGTGCATGAAATACACAAAATAAGTAGTATACGTGTCTATATAAAACACACAAACCTAGAAACTTAACATGCAATGAACATATAATAAAACAAGTTGGGTTATCATGTGTTAATTAGGCCCCATTACACTAGACCTAAACTATATTTCCACTATAATAGAAAAATATGTTACAATATACCACATAACCAACCCATATTTGAATACACTAGGTAGGGTTTCATACAAAAATGATATCCATAGCACACTAGAAAACTCATATTTAGGAGTCATCCAAACCGAAATGACTACCTAGAGGAACATGGTTTGATAATACATCTATACATCTTGACCCATCCCTCCAAAATCAATGGAGGTCAATCATCCATGTGTCACATTAGGCATGTTGAACCATCTATTCACACATGATGAAGAATATATCAAGCACACCAAAACATACACAAAAACTCTAGTGAGGTCTAATCAAGCCCATCAACCCAACCTATTAGAATCTTGGGGGTTGCATCAAGAACACCGACCCATTAATACAAACACCAGGGAGGTCACAACAAACACACTGACCCATCCCTTTAGATTCTAGGGTGGTCAAATAAAGTACACCAACCCAATACTTTAAAGGTAATTTCCAATAATCATATAGTTAGGAAACATGTAAAGAAATAAATATAAAAAATGAACAAAACCACAATTAAACACCTCATCACTAGGGCTCTAGTCCATCGTGACCTTGTCCCACATAAATCGTATTTCTCAAGACCCATATTAACCCTCCAAGGGTTCAATTCCATCTACCTAGACCAATCCATTACTTTAATGAAAATGAAAAACATGTTTTTATAGGGAAAAAAACACAAATCCAACCATTATTCATCACGAAACACACTAATAAATCATAAAAAGGTGAATATACAAAGCGCACAAGCTTTAGAAAATAGGGATTTACCAATAAAAGATAAAACAAACCAAAACCTACTTAAACAAGACTCTATTTTTTCCATTAAAACTAAGATAAAATCCATTTATAATTAATTTTTCAAAGGAATCACATGATACTTAACTCATATCTGTCCCTTGGAAAAAATACCTTAAAAAAATATTTAGAAAAAAAATTTATGTGGAAATATCATATTAAAATCTATTCTTGAAATCACCAATTTTGATTTTATTTTTTATTTACCCCAACCAAATTTTAAAAAAGAAATTAAAAAATGAAACATATATTCTCTTTGAAAACCAAAACATGGCTCCAAAAAATCCATAAGGAGGGAGAAAAAGACTCATTTAACCAACGATCCCCCATTGAACCTTTTAAGAAGCTATATGATCCATGTTGACTATGAGGCTAATGTGAGCCTATCGCTTCCTTATGAGGAACATTTCACACAAGTCATGAAAATATGTATACAATTAAAACTAAGGAGGAACATGAACATAACATAACCAAACATCCAAGAGAGTAATATAAATACAAGGTATTTTACATCAACCAACATTATAATAATTTATCACAAGCACATATCGGCTTCCATCAAGTCAGAAAGAACCTAAAACATCAATAAAACCATTATATTAATTAATTAAAAAATTAAAAAAAAATAAAACTAGGATAATAGGATCCAAAACACATCACGTGACGCAGAAAATATGAAACCCTGAACAATAAGGTGCATCATAGTCTTGAAACACCCTATAACCAAGTTTAAAAAGTACACAACTTATAAAGTTGAAATAATGGATAATTAAACCCAAAATTTTCTAGAAACCGTAAATAAATCAATAAATAAAATTCCATGCGTCAAATGATGAATGAATAATTTATTACACCTTCCAGATATGTCCTCTAAGAGTTCCATACAAAATTTCCATCGAGAGTGAAAATTTGTCCATGCTTTATTAAATATGTTCCTCCTGAAACTCTATCAACTGAACCAAAATAAAAAAAGAATAAAGAATATGAACTAGTGGAAAGATGTATTATGTCTTAACCCGTAATGTATGGATGAAATGATCCTAAATGATAAGGATTAGGGGGAAATAAAGAGAGGGAGGAGGGGGTTTAACCTCCCCAATGTCTGCATGTCTGATGAGAAGAAACCATAGAGGTTTACAAATTAGACACCCCCTTAGATTTTTTTATAAAAGGCCCTAAAACATTTTCACAACATGAACAGGATTTCACACTAGGAAATATACTCTAGTTATGAGAAAAACCCCTCTTCCTGATACATTAACAACATGAGTTTTTTTTCACATCCTAAATGGACTGTTGCTACTACTTTTAGAAGCCCAACCACTCTAATATCATCCCAAAATCCCTCTAAACACTTGACACACCACTCGATCTTTAAAACATAGAAAAAAAATGTATTATGGATTTTTAAATGCTTAGAAACCATATCTATGTCCCAAATCAATAACCAAACCTCTCACCAAAAAGTTAAAATTCCATAGGGAATTTCCAACCCATAACAATTTAATTCATTATAGTATGGTTTTCATTATTTCTTGTGTATCCCCTAGATAATATTACATATTAAAATGATATCTATTTTTTACTAATATTTTTATCCAGATAAAATTTATTCATTCCTTTATCAATTTTGAGCTTCATCTTAGAAATCCATAAGTTATTGAAATCGTATCATAACTAGAATTTTTAATCACTCAGATTCATCTAAAAACTACTTAAATGATGTTAGGTATAAATAAAACCATAAAAAAATCTATTCATAAAAACTCCAAAAGAATCTTACATTATAAGTTACCTATATTTTTTTATTTTAATGTAGCTTAATGTTTCTCAATTACAGTATATATTTCTCTCACTAAATATTAACAATAATAGTCCTTTTTTCGACAAAAAATAAGTGCAACACCTATATCAACTTCAAACTCTCAATATCCAATCATCATCCATGTGTGTTCAGTATCCTATTTAGAAAAATTAATTCTTTATAACACTAGTAAGGTTCCTTAATATTACATCTATATTTTCTATTTAACTTAGCAACTCAATTTTTATCAATCACAACCAATATATAAAAATCATCAAGAAAATATAGTAGATAGTGATCTCATCAAATATCACAAATTTTCATTGATTCCAAATAATTATGACTCTACATTTATCTTATGTAAAATATTATTTCCTGAATATTAATATTTCAATTTTTTAAGAATAAACAAAGAATTATTTTCCAATATTCATCATGACAATATCTCAATTCCAATATATTTTTATAACACATGAATCGATCAACAAAATAGTGTGACTCAAAACAATAAATATAGCTTAAAGAAAACTAAATTACATCTCAAACATATCTATTGAGTTATTCAATACCCACTTTAAATTTTTTCACTTTATCAAGCATGAGATCCTTCAAAATATTGACTCATTAGGGTGTTTTTCATCTATCAATAAACATTTAATTCACTCCTTATTGATAAAAAATTAAACAATCTTCATCACAATCCATGGGTACTTCAGTTATGAAAAAAATATTCAAAAAAATAATAATTCTCAAACAAGATACTTTCACTGAATAATAAATTATAACTTCACCTTCCATTCATATTTTTTGAAATATAAAATCCAAAATCATCATCACCACTCCTTACAAGGAAATATGTTTTAATATTGTATTCTATATTGTCCCTTTAATTAGTATTGACATGGTAATAAGAGATACATTCGAAGCCTTTTATTTGTGATACATACAATATCTTATTGTTTTAAAGTTACTTAGATAGACCATTCCCCATTGGAATAGATGAGCTGTTTTTTATTAGACATGGAACAAAATTCCCTATTTATTCCCAAAAATCATTTAAAAGACTAGAATATAGTCACATTTCGTGGGATATATCTTTATTTTACAATTAATATAATCCACCACACCATTTTATTATGGGTTCCTTCGAACTATATTATCAAACATGGCCCCTTAATTTCAGTTAAAGTTTTCTGATCCTTTACTATTGTACTCACCACAATAATCTGACTTCAAGTATTTTATAATTCTTATTTTCTACCATGTATCTCTATTTAATTAATGTTCTAAATAATTATGAGTTTTTATTCAAAAATTATACTTACACGTTCAAAGTAACATCATCAATAAAGGTAACATAATATAATGAACCACTATGGAAACACATTAAAGTTATTCCTCATACATCTGTATATATAAGATTAATCTTCATAGACATAGGTTTCCATCATTTCATAGTAAAATACACTATTTTTCTTTACAATAATATACTTTTTAGATATTTCATAATTCATGTTATTGAGTTTCACTACTCCTTATCAATCCACGAATGTCATCCCTTTCTTACTCATGTGACCAATATGGTAATGCCATAACTGGTAATCTCTTGTAGTTGATTGTTAGTAACCATTATCCTATTTTGCATCCTTGTAAGATACAATGTTCCATCATTCAAACATTTTGAAACCACCATGTAACCACAAATTATTTTCCATACACCATATGAAAATGTTATAAAAAATCCTGCATCATCGAGTTGACCTTAAAAAAATTATATTCTTCCTCAATAATAGTATTTGTTTGATGAATATATCCATAAAAAAGAATCCATTTGATATCTTAACATTCACAAAACCATTTAATATAATCTGGACCGCCTATTCATCGACAAGATAAACCTCACCAAAACATTAGGATACATAATTATCAATACATCCTCTCTCAGATGTATAGTGAAATGATGATCCAGAATTAATGATATATGACTCCAAAAGATATTGGACACTCAATGTAAAACTACTATCTCCTTTCAAAGATTTATTATTTTCAAATGAACCTCTAGAGTTTACTCTATATTACTTTAAATATTTCTTAAAATGTACCTTCTTCTAACACTATAAACTTTTAGGACCTAAACCTACTAATTTACCACAAACCCTTTATCTTGATACAATTACCCAATTTTAAATTAGTTGTCAATATGATACCAGTCTACCCACTATAATATATTCCATTCTAGTATAATTTCATAATTCCTTTAATTTGATATCTTGATTCAAAATTAGATCCTAAGTATCCTTAATCATTTGGTGAGTTTTACCATTTAAACCAATCATAGTTTTAACAATAACATATAATGATTCAAGTAAGTATGTTAACATAATAAATTCCCATACACGACTTTCAAACATTACATCTAGTAACCCTGGATACCATGTTGAAATCATTCACATGATTTTCTAACAACTTTCCTATATACATCTTCAAACAAAACTATATTTAAATTAAAAGTAAATTATTCATATTGGTAAGATTATTATACAATCTTTTGAGTGTATAAAGAAGTTTAAAAGTTGTATTTATCTCATAAATATTGAAATAGAAATTTCACCATAACATCATCCATAAAAACATATGCATTATGGTCAATATTTTCCCATTAAATTTCTCAATCATTATCAATATGACAATAGTTAATGGATAATCAAAATCTATCTGAAGATAGATAATAAATTATATGTATGTTCTAGAAACTAAAATATAATCCATTGATCCTATTAATCTATTACTTGGATTTTTATAATAATATAACATAAGGATAAAACACCATAAATAGAATTCCATACATAAAATAAAACACATAAATACTTACTTGGAGTCTTCCACTCATTCAGGAGTAGAATAATATTTAATACCCACTATTGTGCCTACAAAATGAATCCCACCCCCCCAAAATTCTAGTATGAAACAAAGAATAAAATATATTTAGGAACTCAAAAATGGTGTATCCATGAAAGATAATACATAGTGTATCAAAATAAGACTCAATAAATTAATATATTATTAGTAGTAGAGTAATGGAAAATAACTCACACATAGTACATAAAGACACAAAGAATTTAACATGGTTTAGGAAATTCACTTCATGTATGGAGAAATAGTGAAATCCACTAGAGGAAAGAGGAGAGAGAAACTATTGAGTTACATGTGATTACTGATAAAAAATATAAAAAGATAAAAATCAAACTTACTATGTTCCCTATGGGCAGAACATATTTGTAAGATAAAACAAGAACCTTTGGCTAATCACTATTTTTTATTTCTATCAAATACTGTATAAATATTTATTCATTACTATACCCTGGTTCAACTGATTAAGATACCCAATTAACCAAATCATTGAAAAGAACTACCCTCACCACCTAAAAATTAACCAATATTGATCTTTTAGTATTGATAGGTCACCATTGACAATTTCACCAACAACACATCCTAATGAACCCACAAATTCCCCCTGAATAGTTCTTGATCTAAGAAACTAGATACTCTCCTCAATATTAAACAACCATATATTGTATCTTCTTTTGAAGAAAATTTTAAAACATGTTACATAAATATGAAACACTCATATCAATATGCATATCTTTCTATATAATCATGAAACCATTATACAAATTCACATATCAACCATCCCACTGATATCTTTAATGAGTTGGTATCTATGGGTAATGCATTTGGAAAATGGATAGATCATGATTCAAAATCATTATGTTCGAAAATCTAAATACCTATTCAAAGAACTTCATAAAATTAAATGTTATGTTTGTACTCAAATATCATATTATAAAATAATAATTTCTTTTAAAATTTTCTATGTTCCATACTTTGAATTATGAAATACAATCTTTATTTGAGATAAGAAAACATGGAAACAAAAATCAATATAATATTTATAAATATATTTTCCTTAATTATATATCCTAAATTCTTCTCAGACACTTTTCATAAATTTTAACATTACACAATGATTTTATCTCTGATAAAACTATTATATTATAATTTAAAATTTCGTTTTTAACATTTATTTATTAAAACATGAATTTCATTATGTTCAATTTGACTCCCATTAGTCTATTAGATAATATATTTCTAAAATATATTATTTTAATACTCAAACATTCCTGTATCTTAAATTTCAATAGGCAGACCCATGATCACATCTTATATGATCCATTTTCATAATTTAATCTAGATTATTATTTGATTATGATAATAAAAAAACATTATTAAATATGAAGAATTATTATATATATAAAAATAATCATACATATATTATTCTTATTTTAATATGATCAAAAATCATAATATTTATATCCATATCTTACATTTGATGTTATGTTTAAGATTAGATTATAATATAATAAAAATTATGCTTAAAAAAATATTTCATTTAATAAATGATGATTATTTTAGAATACACAATGCTAGTCTTTTTTCTTTCCAAATTTGAAAAAATGAAATGAAACAACATAGAAAAATTATTCATAAAGACTAAAATCTACAAATATAAAATAGGCCATAAATTCCTTCCTCTCAAGTAAGAAATCTTTCTCTATGAAAGATAGACGTCAAAATACCTCTTCACATCGATGTTTTTATATAGATAATAATTAGTTTAATGTATAACCATTATCATATTCTGATAAATTATAAATATTTTATTTTATTTCTATAGAATAAATATTAAAAAGAAGGTATATATTATATTTCCCAAACAAAATACAGGGATTTAAGGAAATTATTTTTTCAATGTATTATATTTCCATAATTTAAATATTTTCACACTTTTGTGACACACCCTTTTAGTTTTAAATATGAATAAATTTTTTAGACTATGTATGTCTTTTTCATTTTTACCTTCATCTAAAACATTTACCCTTTTACTTTGGTACTCTTACAATAGAGTTTGAAAGAGAACCTTTCATATTTCAGTAATTTTTGTCTATTATATTATAATATACCCATTTAGGTAGTAAATAATGTCAATTATATCATATATAATATTCGATAATTGAGTGGAAAACACCTTTCCCAAATTCATTTAATGAATTATCTAAACCAGTTTTTTTGTGTAACTAATGGTTAAGGTCCCATAGAAAAGTGTATCAAAAATTTTATAGTCATATATTTTACTATACTCTAAGTATTATTTGCAATTATTCTCAAAGTATTATAGATTTACAATACTATCCTTACACAAGATACCCCATGGGCACCTAACATTGGCCTGACACACCCATACTCGATGATTGAGGTCTAAATATGTGCACACATTAAAATTTATGAAACACTTTTTTGAGGATTTTTATATTATATCAATATATAATTATATATACACCCAATGTATATTAAATCTCATTCTTTCTATATATTGGAATTATTTTAATTGAATTAATTTATACTTCACATGTTAATCAACCAATTTAACATGGTTTACAACTGTTTATTTATAAATCATTATATAATAAATAATTTATCATATACTTCCATAAAAAATTATAATATGTAAATTCTATATGAAACTATTTCCGGAAAAAAATAAAAATTAATATGAATCTAAAATATTGTACAAGGGCATGCATGATGTGATAAGTATTCAACCCCTATTTTCTAAATAGAGTCACAATATTTATGCTAGTGAGAAGTCCAACTCAAAGTTCCACTATCTATAGATCATTAATCAAGAGTGATTTTAAATTTCAGCATAATTTTAATTCAAAATATTTCTAAATAATTATAACAAATCCTTACATAGACGGTATGACTGCAAAATACTTAATTTTGGTTAAACTAAATTAAATATTATTTTATACGAAGCATGAAACTCCTTAAATGATGTGTATGAGATAAATATAATAAGTTTAAATAAATATAAATTTCATATAATAGTATTCAAATATGAATGTTTTATATAATAATAATTTTAAATAATAGGTAATAAATAAATGAATGAAAATTTCATATATTTAAATTAAATAATTTTTAACATTTCATATAAATATTAAAATTTTATAATTCATAAATATTAGACTATCCAAAAAATATTAATTCAAACATTTCATTCATATATAATAAATACAAACAATTTATTTTTAAAAACAACATAGTTTGTATAAAATATTTTATATTTTCTAAAATACATAATATATGAAAGTGAAATCTTCATATATTATATCATATATTGACACTTTTTGTATTATATTATAATAATGTTATAAAATCTAAGGTCATATATTTTAATAAATTTTTCCTTATAAAAAATATTTAATATATATATATATATTATTTTATAAAAGATGTTATATCACAGACAGAGATATCTCAAAACACTACATGCGATAGAGTCCAAGTCAATATCCAGGGTCAACCACATAAAAATATTATATATCATTAGCTAAAATGTCTTCCATATCATATATAATGATATTTCTATATCCTTCCATATGATAAACATTTTCTCAATAAACACATCAAAATCTTTTCAGGGTTCTAGTCATGTTTCAATAATAAGTAGTGAAATCACTATATCAATTCACGTGATATCTTAAAACATGGAATTTTTACAATAATATTGTATTATCATTAAAATATTGTTGATTAATGATGATTTCTTTCGTTTTACACAATAAAAAAGTATATCATAAAACTATATATAATATTTTTTTATTAATCATGATCAATGACCTAGGTTAGGTCATGTAGGCAATGTAGAACCACTAGTTTGGGGATATGGGAGTATTTTTATAATGACCCATACTTTACATACATTGTTAATACTTCAAAATTGAAGCATACTTATTACAACATATAACAAAACCACGAAAGGACCGTATAGGTATAGTGTCTTTAGTAACCGGGAAACATAAACAACTAGTTCATAAAGCATCAAATTTGCCTCCCACTTATTTCATCATATCTAGAGTCCCTTTTTGGCATATCCTACTTAATAAACCTCTTCCTAGCCTGGGGAAAGAAAACATACAAAAGGGTGAGCTCAAATTCTCAGTAAGGGTAAACAAAAGAAATATCAATCACATTGTATAAACAAGCACATAACTTTTGGAAATCTTGACCTGCAAAAGAGATCATAAATTCATAACATGGGATAAATCGTGGAAGTGAAATGTAATCACAATAATCATAACTTAAAACATGAAACTTTGTGGCATACAAACATAATCATAAAGAATCATTTCTTGTTAGTCAAGACTCATTGCCAAGACTATCTTAGTGGACAAAGTCCCTTTCTGAACCGAGTCACCCTCGTTTCAGTCCTGTTTCACTGAACCGGTATAACCAACCATTTCAGCCATGTCTATCTCATGAGATATAAAATCTTTACCCAATGCATTGTAGGGAGATATAGGTCCCACCCATCTCATAATTATACCATTCTTATGTGTTCCACAAAATCATAAATCATACATCATTGCATAACCCATGTACTAAAAATGAGAATCTTAAACATCGTGACATCATAAAACAATTCATATAAGATAAAGGAATTCATAAAAATATAATTCCATCACAACATAATCAAATCAATAGGGATAAAAAAACAGAACCCTTTATTATCTTAGATGGAAAATAATCTTGATAAAACACTTGAACTTTATTCTTGAGGAAAATATCCTTTCTACTTCAAAAACACTTTTCCTTTCTTAACATGTCTTACAATTTTAAACTAAAATAAGTTTATTAAAAATAAACTTGAAAACTTGTAAAGGAACCTTCTTGTAAATAATGTTTTAAAAATCCATTAATGCCATATAAGTTAAAAAAACATTCTTTGTACTTTTGTCGGAAAAGTCAAAAAGTACCTCGTACGAAAAACGACAAAAGATTCCTTTCGTATCTTTTACTAAAAACTCACCGAAGGATAAAATAGGATTTAAATTTTTTTAGTAGAATGGAAATAATATTACATATTTAGGAAACATGGATGTGGATGATAAAATACACCCTAGTAAATACCAAAGTATAAACAATCTCGGATAAAAATGAGATTGTGATATTTCCCTTACCTTAGGTCCAAATTGCTTTGTAAGTGTCCGAACCTCCTGTATAATGATTTAAATAATGTTATTGACTTATTCCAAAGTCATACTTTTTTTATGATATCATATATGGTCATATTCTTAGCTTCTTAGTAGTAATATTTCATTGCTACTTGTTATTCGGGTGTTTATAACTTTTTGTTCTTATGCGTGTTTTGTCGAATAAATTCTTATTCTTCTCTTTAGGTTATAGATATCTCATTTCCAGAATGGTATTAGTGTAATATATATCATATTAATTCATTCAATTCATTTATATAATCATTATGAAATGAAGATCTTGTAGAATGAGTCGCATCACATCGTGGAGACGGTATTCCGTACGTACGCACGAGTGATGATATCGTTCCTATGATTGTGGAATTGTATTAGAGTGTATTTATACTATTTATGAATCCAAATAACTTTATAATAGACATATATGGTCATTATTTACACCATTATACCCATCCAAGTAAGGTGGTGGTGGAAAATAGATTACACCACGACGTGGAGACGGTATTCCGTACGTACGCACGCGCGGTGATTTCTTTTTCCGTAGGATGGATAGATGGTGAAATAGGGTTGTTTCATACTTATAATAAAATATCAGTATATGAGTGATACTGATGTTATTACTTCATAATGAAACAACTAAAGAAGAAGAAGTGGAAGAAGAAATAAAGGTGAAAGAACCGGTAACGAAAATTACCTCTTCTTTGATGTGATTCTTTGAGACCTTCTTTTAGGGCACTAAAATTGGTCTTTGAAGAATACCAGGACCTCTAGGATATCTCTATGGAAGTTTAGAGGAGGAATTGGCAGGGGTTGGCTGAGCTTGAAGGCTCAAAGTTGTGTGAGGAAGAGAGGGAGGAGGTTCCCTTTTATAAGGGAGGAGAGGGGCTCCTTTGGAAAAACTAAAAATATTATTTTATTATAAAGTCAAGTTCGGTTTTAAATAGCTCCAAATTGATATATTTCGAATATAAGGTGGGGATGGGTCTAAATCCTCTCATCCAATAGAATTTAGACAAGTTTAGGTTCCTATTATATCCTTATCATTTAGATTTAACATTAAGCTAAATAATTTTACTTTTACCGTGTCTTCTTGTGTTCTTATACTATAAGGTTAATAAACTTACTATAAGGAGCCAAACGAACACTAAGTTGTTTATGATTAATATATATAACCTTATATAAGTCATTTGGCCGAACCTTAGATTTTTAGGAATAAAATAACAATTACCAATATAATATTTGTTTTAAAAACTATTTTATGTCAATTTTGACACTATTTAGAAATTGATTTTTTGTGAAACACATAACAGAATTATTAGTTCGAACCAAGTTAATTAAATCAATACTAACATGTCATATTAACCTATAAAATTACTGGGATTCATAAAAAGTCTCAAATTACATTTTTTTGTTGTTTATAACATCAATTATGTCAATATTTCATTAATAAGATAATTACTGCATCATCATTGTGTCATAAATAATTTAAATTATATAATGTCTAACAATTACAAATAAAATACAATTATGTAGGAAATCTGTTTATATTTTTAATGAATATTTATAGTCGAATTTATCTCATGTATAACCCCATATTAAAAATTATTTACTTATTAAACTTTGATTTTAACTATTTTAACCCTTCTTTAAATAAATTAATAATAAATGTCCTAATCTAATCCAAGTGGGCCTAAATGGTCATATTTTATTCCTAAGTTTGTTTTTGGTCGAATTAAACTTATCCAATAGAATTAGGACATGTGTTAGGGTAATAATAATATCATTTTTACCCTTAATTACCCTATTTACTTTTGATCGTGGTAAAAAAAAGTAATAAGTTACTGTTCACCAAAAAAATTATTTTTATCTCATTGAACCACATTTTACTTACTGACATCAACCGTGTCTCTCGGATTTTCAAAATTCCACTCACAGAAGCGGTAAAATCAAGTTTTATGAGAAATTCAGTTTTTTAACTACCACTTAGTGGTTTCACTATTCATCAAAAAATGAAAGTTTTCAGAAAAATACCAAAATCTCACCCTAGGCTAATTTCGATATTCCGAATCCAAAAATGAAGTCCATTTTGAAAAATAAAATTTATAAAATTTCAAAAAGTGGTTATTACTATTCATAATGGCTAGTTTTAATAATATTTTAATAGCATATCGTTGTTTAGTGAAACTCGGTATTGCGTACGACGCAAGCTATCGAGGAAGGTCGCGATTTCGTGTAAAGCAAGCCAAGGAAGTGTTGTGTAGAAAAAGATTCCTTTGATGATTTATATAACATAAAAGTCTCGGGTGTTACATTCTACCCCCCTTAAAATGAATTTTGCCCTCGAAATTCGTCACTTTGTAACAAACAGATGAGGATACCTCTCCCTCATCATATCCTCAAGCTCCCATGTAGCTTCTTTTAATTGGTGGTTCCTCTATAAAACTTTCACCAATCGAGTGGTATTGTTTCGTATGACTTTTTAGCTACGATCCAGAATCTCTATCGGTTGTTCTTCATAAGAAAGATCTTGCTCCAGCGGTACAACTTCTGAGCTAAGTACATGTGAAGGATTAGGTATGTACTTTCTTAGGAGAGATACATGGAACACATCGTGAACTTGAGAGAGATTCGGTGGAAGTGCCAATCGGTAAGCTACCTTCCCAACATGATCCAGTATTTCGAAAGGACCGATATATCTAGGGCTCTACTTCCCCTTCTTTCCAAATCTCATGACCCTCTTCCAGGGAGATATTCGTAAGAACACTTTATCACCCACATCAAACTCTAGGTCTTTTCTTCGGTTGTCGGCATAACTTTTATGTCGACTCTGAGCTGCTCTTATGTGTTGTTGAATAGATCTGACCTTTTCTGCCATTTGATCAACGAGATTGGGTCATAATAGCTTTCTTTCCCCAACTTCATCCCAGCAAGTTGGAGTCCTGCATTTCTTTCCATAGAGAGCTTCATAAGGAGCCATCTAAATACTGGTGTGAAAGCTATTATTATAAGAAAATTCCACCAAAGGTAGGTATTGATCCCAACCTCCTTTGAAATCCATAGAGAAAGCTCTCAACATATCTTCTAGGGTTTGAATTGTTCTCTCAAACTGACCGTCTGTCTGAGGATGATAAGCAGTGCTGATACTCAACTCTGTATCCAAAGTATGCTGAAGACTTCGCCAGAACTTCGAGGTAAATCTCAGATCTCGATCAGAGATAATAGAAAGTGGTACTCCATGCAATCTTACCACTTACTTTACATATATCCTGGCAAGCTAATCCAGAGAGAAATCCTCTCTAATAGCAATGAAGTGTGCAGACTTTGTAAGACAATCAACTATGACCCAGATAGCATTATTGCCTTTGGATGTTTTAGGAAGTCCTGTGAAAAAGTCCATAGTGATGTTTTCCCATTTCCATTCGGGTATGGGTAATGGTTGTAACATCCCCTTAGACTTCTGTCTCTCAGCTTTAACTTGTTGACAAACCAAGCATCGAGAGACATATTCAGCAACATCTCTTTTCATGCCATCCCACCAGAAGTACTCTTTCAGGTCCCTATACATCTTCGTGCTTCCAGGATGAATAGAGAATGAAGAACTATGAGCCTCATCCAACAGTTAGTTCTTTAATTCGGGGATGGGAGGAACACAAACCCGATTCCTGAACTTTATTATCCCATCACAATCAAGGTTGAATTCAGGAACATTTCTCACCTTCTTTTGTAACTCGACCTCTTCTTTCTGTTCCTCTTTAATCTTCACATGTATAGATGGTTGAACATTCATTTGATAAAGATAAGATTTTCCCCTTCCATTATAATTCCAAGATCCATCCTTTGTAAATCCATAAATATTGGATCTTTTGTGATCCTCATCATGGATAAACTAGCATGGTCTTGTCGACTTAATGCATCTTCCACCTTGTTTGATTTCCCAGGGTGGTAATGGATTGAGCAGTCATAATCCTTAATCAACTCCAACCATATTCTTTGGCGCATATTCAGCTCCTTTTGTGTGAAAATATACTTTAAACTTTTATGATCAGTATAAATATCACACCTTTCACCATAAAGGTAATGCCTCCAAATATTTAATGCAAAGATTACCGCCGCTAAATCCAAATCATGTGTTGGGTAATTTTTCTCATGGATTTTCAACTGTCGTGAGGCATAAGCTATCACCATATCATTTTTCATAAGAACACACCCCAATCCCTTCTTGGATGCATCACTGTAGATCACAAACCTTTCTCCACTACAAGGCAATGTGAGCACAGGTCCACTGGATAACCTTCTTTTCAACTCCTTGAAATTCTCTTCACATTCCTCCGTCCAGACAAACTTAACTCCTTTCCGAGTCAACTTGGTGAGTGGATTAGATAATCGTGAAAAATATTTCACAAAACGTCGATAATATCCAGCCAAACCAAGAAAACTTCGGATCTCTGTTACTGT
This sequence comes from Viscum album, assembly GCA_963277665.1. Taxonomy (NCBI): domain Eukaryota; kingdom Viridiplantae; phylum Streptophyta; class Magnoliopsida; order Santalales; family Viscaceae; genus Viscum; species Viscum album. Next base: position 1,998,654,693 of record OY728136.1, read on the forward strand.
TGTTGGTCTCGACCATCTTTCGATAACCTCTATTTTTGCTGGATCCACAGATATCCCCTCTTTTGAGATTATGTGACCCAAAAATGCAACTTTTTGAAACCAAAATTCACACTTGGTAAATTTGGCATAAAGCTTCTCCTTTCTCAGGGTCTTCAATATAATTCTCAAGTGATCTTGATGCTCTTCCTTGCTCTTTGAATAGACAAGAATATCGTCTATAAAGACTACCACAAATTGATCTAGATAGTCTCTAAAGACTCTATTCATTAGATCCATGAAGATAGCAGGGGCATTAGTAAGACCAAATGGCATCACTATAAATTCATAGTGTCCATACCTTGTACGAAAAGCCGTCTTTGGTATATCCTCCCTTTTGACCCTTAATTAATGATACCCTGAACGAAGATCAATCATGGAAAAGTATTGAGCTCCGCGTAGTTGGTCAAATAAGTCATCAATGCGTGGGAGAGGATATTTGTTCTTGATAGTGATCTTGTTAAGTCCTCGATAATCAATATAGAGTCTCATTGATCCATCATTCTTCTTAAAAAATAGAACAGGTGCTCCCCAAGGTGACGCACTAGGGCGTATGAATCCCTTATCAAGATTCTCTTGGAGTTGCTTCTTCAATTCCTACAACTCAATTGGGGCCATTCTATAAGGTGTCTTTGAAATATGCAAAGCACCCGGTACGAGTTCTATTGAAAACTCAACTTCACGATTTGGTGGAAGACCCGGTAATTCCTCCTGAAAGACATCATCAAACTCCCGTACAATGGGCATATTCTTAATCATGAGTTTCTCACCAACCATTTGAGATAAATAACCTTCATTTAGTGGAATCAATACCCATAAAATGGAAGAAATTTCCACTGGAAGGTTATGTTCATCCTTGCATTGATAGATGATCATAGATTGATCTGGAATATGAAATGTGACTTCCCTTATTTGGAAATTGATATGAGCTCCATATAAATAAAGCCAATCCATGCCATGAATCACATCAAATTCCTCTATAGGAAGGATCACAAGATTTGTAGGAAGCACATTCCCACAAACTTCGATCAGAGAAGAATTATAAACTTTCGATACGACTGTTGTGCCATTAGGTGTTGTCACATCTAACTCAACATCTAATTGTTGAGGTAATACGGTGATACCCTTAGAAAATTCTTCAGAAATAAAAGAGTGGGTGGATCCGGAATCAAATAAAACATTTTCTACTTTAGAGTGGATGGTAAGTGTACCTTTCACCACATCGTTATTGTACTCCACATCGCTGATAGAAATTGCATGTGACTTTCCTTTGTCTTTAGCCTTAAGAGTTTGTTGACGTCGACCATCATCATCAACCCTTGGATTAGGGCATTTATTGGCATAATGCCCCATCTCCTTGCACTTGAAACATTGAAGTGTAGTAGGTTCATTCTGTGTATCCCTCCCTTTTTTTTCATCATTAGACATCTTCTTCCCATCATTGTGGCATTCAAATGCCCGATGACCTTCCTTTCCACATTTGAAACATTTACTTGTCCCTTTAAGACAACTCCCTCCATGTTTCTTTCCACACTTTGAGCATAAGGGAAAGCTCATCTTCTTTTCAGTGTGCTCTTTAGATTTTCCTTTGAATTCCATTTTCCTCTTCTTATCAAACCCATATGACTGATGGGTTACTCCAATCTCCATTTTGACTTTGAGAGCACATCGAACGATTTCCTCATAGTTATTGAAGTCCCTTATGGCTAACGCCCTTCGAAGACTTGGTTTTAAGCCACTAAAGAATCGATCGATCTTACTCTCAGGTTGGATAATAATACCAGAAGCGTACCTTGAAAGTCTTGTAAAATTTGCTTCATAGGTACCAACAGATTCATCATCCTTTTGCTTCAGTTCAAGAATCTCTTTCTCCATCTTTGTTCGGAGAATACGAGGGAAGTACTAATTGAAAAATAAGTTCTTGAACTCATCCCATTCCATGGACTCAATTTAATCCCTTTGCCTCGTATTCTTAATAAGATTCCACCATTGATCAGCATATCCTTCCAAATGATACACTGCTAGGATGACTTTATCATGTTCAGAACAATGAAGAATTGAAAATATCTTTTCAGTAGTACTAATCCATTGTTCAGCAACTAATGGATCAGTAGACCCACTGAAAGAAGGTGGACGCTGCCTCATGAAGGATTCAACCGAATGTTGCTCCTTCCTTTGCTCGTTTGGAAGTCTTGCATGATTCATATCTTGAGAAAGTTGTGTGAGCATGGCTACAAGATTTTTCATTCCAGATCCCATAACTTTTGGTTGCTCAGGGGGATAATCATTACATTGCCCGCCGCATTCCGCATTAACACGATTCCTTCGGGTTCCAGACATTGACTAAAACCAAGAAGAATAGTGTGAACAACACTAATTATAATAGGAAAACCACATAATCAAGAATAAAATTTCACACTTAAGGTCTTATCTTAGGTTATTCATGGCCAATTATAAAACATTACGATTGTGTTCTATGCTTAGAATTATCCGTAGGGTTCTTACTAAGGCTTTCATATCCTAGTTTCCAAAGGTTGACTATACCTTTCCTCTGAAACCAACTATAATGACCCATACCTTACAGACATTGTTAATACTTCAAAATTGAAGCATACTTATTACAACATATAACAAAACCATGAAAGGACCATATAGGTATAGTGTCTTTAGAAACTGGGAAACATAAACAACTGGTTCATAGAGCATCAACTTTGCCTCCCACTTATTTCATCATATCTAGAGTCACTTTTTGGCATATCCTACTTAATAAACTTCTTCCTGACCTGGGGAAAGAAAAAATACAAAAGGTTGATCTCAAATTCTCAGTAAGGGTAAACAAAAGAAATATCAATCACATCGTATACACAAGCACATAACTTTTGGAAATCTTGACCTGTAAAAGAGATCATAAATTCATAACATGGGATAAATCGTGGCAGTGAAATGTAATCACAATAATCATAACTTAAAACATGAAACTTTGTGGCATACACACATAATCATAGAGAATCATTTCTTGTTAGTCAAGACTCATTTCCAAGACTATCTTAGTGGACAAAGTCCCTTTCTGAACCGAGTCACCCTCGTTTCAGTCCTGTTTCACAGAACCGGTATAACCTACCATTCCAGCCATTTCTATCTCATGAGATATAAAATCTTTACCCAATGCATTGGAGGGAGATATAGGTCCCACCCATCTCATAATTATACCATTCTTATGTGTGCCACAAAATCATAAATCATACATCATTGCGTAACCCATGTAATAAAAATGAGAATCTTAAACATCGTGACATCATAAAACAATTCATATAAGATAAAGGAATTCATAGAAATATAATTCCATCACAACATAATCAAATCAATAGGGATAAAAAAACAGAACCCTTTATTATCTTATATGGAAAATAATCTTGATAAAACACTTGAACTTCATTCTTGAGGAAAATATCCTTTCTATTTCAAAAACACTTTTCCTTTCTTAACATGTCTTACAATTTTAAACTAATATAAGTTGATTAAAAATAAACTTGAAAACTTGTAAAGGACACTTCTTGGAAATAATGTTTTAAAAATCCATTCATGTCGTATAAGTTAAAAAAAACATTCTTTGTACTTTTGTCGGAAAAGTCAAAAAGTACCTCGTACGAAAAACGACAAAAGATTCCTTTCAAATCTTTTACTAAAAACTCACCGAAGGGTAAAATAGGATTTAAACAATTTTATTAGAATGGAAATAATATTACATATTTAGGAAACATGGATGTGGATGATAAAATACACCCCAGTAAATACCAAAGTATAAACAATCTCGGATAAAAATGAGATTGTGATATTTCCCTTACCTTAGGTCCAACTTGCTTTGTAAGTGTCTGAACCTCATGTATAATGATTTAAATAATGCTATTTACTTATTCCAAAATCATACTTATTTTTATGATATCATATATGGTCATATTCTTAGCTTCTTAGTAGTAATATTTCATTGCTACTTGTTATTCGGGTGTTTAAAACTTTTTGTTCTTATGCGTGTTTTGTCGAATAAATTTTTATTCTTCTATTTAGGTTATAAATAGTTTATTTAAATAATGGTATTAGAGTAATATATATCATATTCATTCATTCAATTCATTTATATAATCATTATGAAATGAAGATCATGTAGAACGAGTCGCATCACATCGTGGAGACGGTATTCCGTACGTATGCACGAGTGATGATATCGTTCCTATGATTGTGGAATTGTATTGGAGTGTATGTATACTATTTCAGAATCAAAATAACTTTATAATAGTCATATATAGTCATTATTTACACCATTATACCCTTCCAAGTAAGGTGGTGGTGGAAAATAGATTACACCACGGCGTGGAGACGGTATTCCGTACGTACGCACGCGCGGTGATTTCTTTTTCCGTAGGATGGATAGATGGTGAAATAGGGTTGTTTCATAATTATAATAACATATCAGTATATGAGTGATACTGATGTTATTACTTCATAATGAAACAACTAAATAAGAAGAAGTGGAAGAAGAAATAAAGGTGAAAGAATCGGTAACGGAAATTACCTCTTCTTTGATGTGCTTCTTTGAGACCTTCTTTTAGGGCACTAAAATTGGTCTTTGAAGAATACCAGGACCTCTAGGATGTCTATAGGGAAGTGGAGAGGAGGAATTGGCAGGGGTTGGCCGAGCTTGAAGGCTCAAAGTTGTGTGAGGAAGAGAGGGAGGAGGTGCCCTTTTATAAGGGAGGAGAGGGGCTCCTTTGGAAAAACTAAAAATATTATTTTATTATAAAGTCATGTTCATTTTTAAATAGCTCCAAATTGATATATTTAGAAGCTAAAGTGGGGATGGGTCGAAATACTCTCATCCAATAGAATTTAGACAAGTTTAGGTTCCTATTATAAACTTATAATTTAGATTTAACATTAAGTTAAATAATTTTACTTTTATCGTGTCTTCTTGTGTTCTTATACTATAAGGTTAATAAACTTACTATAAGCAGACAAACTAACCCCAAGTTGTTTATGATTAATATATATAACTTTATATAATTCATTTGGCCGAAACTTAGATTTTTAGGAATAAAATAACAATTACTAATATAATATTTATTTTAAAAACTATTTTATGTCAATTTTGACACTATTTAGTAATTGATTTTTTGTGAAAAACATAACAGAATTATTAGTTCGAACCAAGTTAATTAAATCAATACTAAAATGTCATATTAACCTATAAAATTAGTGGGATTAATAAAAAGTCTAAAATTACATTTATTTTGGTGTTTATAACATCAATTATGTCAATATTTCATTAATAAGATAATTACTGCATCATCATTGTGTCATAAATAATTTAAATTATTTAATGTCTAAAAATTACAAATAAAATACCATTATGTAGGAAATCTTTTTAGATTTCTAATGAATATTTATAGTAGAATTTATCTTATGTATAACTCTATATTAAAAATTATTTACTTATTAAACTTTTATTTTAACTATTTTAACCCTTCTTTAGATAAATTAATAATAAATGTCCTAATCTAATCCAAGTGGGCCTAAATGGTCATATTTTATTCCTAAGTTTGTTTTTGGTAGAATTAAACTTATCCAATAGAATTAGGACATGTGTTAAGGTAATAATAATATCATTTTTACCCTTAATTACCCTATTTACTTTTAACCGTGGTAAAAAAAGTAAAAAGTTACTGTTCACCAAAAAAATATTTTCATCTCATTGAACCACATTTTACTTACTGACATCAACCGTGTCTCTCGAATTTTTGAAATTCCACTCACAGAAGCGGTAATATTAAGTTTTATGAAAAATTCAGTTTTTTAACTACCACTTAGTGGTTTCACTATTCATCAAAAATTGAAAGTTTTCAGAAAAATACCAAAATTTCACCCTATGCTAATTTCGATATTCCGAATCCAAAAATGAAGTCCATTTTGAAAAATAAAATTTATAAAATTTCAAAAATTAGTTATTACTATTCATAATGGCTAGTTTTAATAATATTTTAATAGCATATCATTGTTTAGTGAAACTCGGTGTTGCGTACGACGCAAGCTATCGAGGAAGGTCGCGATTTCGTGTAAAGCAAGCCAAGAAAGTGTTGTGTATAAAAAGATTCCTTTGATGATTTATATAACATAAAAGTATCAGGTGTTACAATTATATTCCATTTTAAAGTTATGAAATGTGTGGGACAGTCCTAGGGAGGGTCCAATTTAGTTTTTGAAGTATCTAAAGGTGTTTTTATGGTTCAAAATTGGTGTATGATTTTGGGAAACTATGAGGCTTTCCCAATAAATCATACAATGTGGAAGGGGATTTTTTGGGAAAGTTCATGGTTGATACGGAGTTTGTCCAAACCATGAATTGACCATGAAACCTTTTAATTTTTTAGGGCATTAATGATTTTCATGGTTGGTTCATGGTTTTAAAAACCATGGAGTATAATCGTGTGATATGATTAATTAAGTCTAAACATTTTTTTTTACTTAAATATTCTAAAAACTGATTATTTACACTCTTGTAGATGGGTCTCCAAAACTAGAAGGTATTCTTTGTGATTTTGTTAATTCCTTTACTTCCAACGTTTTTTCACATGGATTCAAGGATCATGGGTCCAAGTAATTGAGAGTATGATTTCTATTTCTTATTATACATCAATATATACTTTTTCTTACCTTGTATAAAAACTTTTTCAAGGATTCAATGACCAAAACTAGTGGGAAGTGTATTTTTTGATTGTTTTCTTGTGATCTATCATTTTTGGAGGGTTTATATATCCCATATCTATGAAAATACGATTTTATGTCATGTTAGTGACTAGATTCAAGGTAAGAGGAGTCTCATTTACTCTATTTGGCCTAGAACTAAACAGTTATGCTTTTAACATATAATATTTATATTATTTAATGTAAAATTATGATGATGTTATTATCTTTAAGGCCATGTTTTATGGGAATATCCCTCAAAATGGTTGATAAAACGACTACTTGATAATTGGTTATTTAATGTAATGTTTTTAAATGTTTTTAATTGGGATTTTGTGTGAATTAATGAATGCATTAAGAAGGGTTATTATTGTTATGGACATGGTTGTTGTACAATTCTAGCAGCTCTTTGGGGTTCCACGGGTTAGTGTGTGTTCATGGTGCATTTATGGGGTGTAGTTTATTTTTTACATGGATTCTAGTGCCAAATATAGAGGGAATGTGAAATTACTATTCTTATATGTGATGACTTTGGTTTGGAGGGATGGGAAATAACAATGAGAATGGGTTTTTCATTGGTCCTTCTTTGATAAGTGATGCATGAATGCGTGTGTTCACTGTATGGGTTTGTACATTACATGGGGGTGTACGTTAATGGAATATGTTTGTTAATTATTATTTTTAAAATGAATTTAATAGGTAAAAATTTATTTCGGTATGAGTTACATATATTTTCATCTCTAGATTATTTTTTGTATAAAGCTTCTCTCCTATTTTTTTTATAATATGTTAGAAAACTTGTTCTTATTCGGCATGAATGTGTGGGAATATTTTGGGGGATTGTGTACTGAGTTTATATACTCACCCAATTCATATGAACTTTAGTGTGTATGTAGTCATTAATTTATATATTGTAGATAAAAAGAGATCTCTTAGATTTCTAGGAGATTAGGGGGATACTATGATCTTTAGTGATTAATCTATGGGATTAGTGGTCATTTCTATGTAATGATTGGGGGAAATACAATGTTAGGATATTTTTATTTCATTTTAGGCCTATCATCTTACAGTCTATTTGGTATAATTTTTTTTATAGAAAAATTAGATAGTTCTTTCAGATTATATATATTAATGTTTATTATGTATTTGTATCATGTATCATACTTTTTCACTTAATTATGGTTTTATTACAGAATGTTTGTGTAAGGGAAAATCGTCCCCCTAAATTTTGTATAGCCCTTTGCATTAATTATATAGATTTGGTTCCTTGGGGATGTCAGATAAGGTTAATGTATTTTTAGTCATTACCAATCTAATGATTTGTGTTCAGATTTTAAAAATGGTATCAGTTTGTTGGGATCCATTTATTTAGATGGTAGGCGAAGAAATAAGATGCATTGTGAGTTGAAATATTATTTATATATTGAGTAAACAACACCTTTATGCTTAATTTAATGTTACCAAAGTGGTTTGGGAATAAAAAAATGTTGTTACACACTTGTAGGTTTCTCCTCATCTCTCTATATTGGGTTTATCCTATTAGAGTTTTGTGTCATGAATTATTTAAAATATTTCCCACTAGGATCACATTATTCATTTAATATTTGGTTGGTTATTCTTTGGTAGATTTATAATGATATCCATGGATTCTAAAATTATTTATTATGCCTATGAAAAAAACTGATATTTTCTAAGAAATGGTTTTGAGAACACAGTAACATGGATTTTACTTTGAGTTGTGTGTTTATTCTAACTTGATTTGATTTTTGTTTTAGGAATTACATGTATTGTATTGTTTAATGGAACATGAAATTGGTTTGTAACTACAACAAAAATGGATAATTAAACTAATAAGAAAAATTTAATTAATGTTAATTGGAATTAGTAATAATTTATTAGAATTTAGTCTATTATTGAAAAAGATTAGAAACGAATAATTTCATATTTATGGTTTTATGTGATCAGTTGTTGTTACAATGTTAGTACTATAGATAAAATTTACACATGATTGAATGATTTTTTTATCCTGAAATTTTATGATTATTGTAACATTACAAGGGTTAATATAATTTAATGATTTATAAGTTCATTATATATTCATTAGGATGGGATAAATGTAATGCTATAACTTTGAGTAATTATTTCCTTGGATAATTTCATGATATTTAAAAAACTAAATTATCATTTTTATTCTTTTTTACATTCATTATTAGTAAATAATGTCCAGTATAATGAATATCATAACAATTATAATTATTTATTGTTAAATGTAATATACTATTATCAAGATTTATATTTTGGATCTTTACTACTATTAAATTATGGGATATGAAAGTATGAAAAAATGTAACTATTTTTTTAATTTCATCACATAATTAAAATTTCATGTTATGGTTATTCTTTGTGGTATATGTAAGTAGAAAATAATTTTGTTCTATTAATAAGAACAAAAGTTATTTTTTTTATTTTAATAAGGATATACTACTGTAATGTTTTATGTATTTTATAAACCTTTCTATAAATAGTCCATTTTTTGGAAGCATGTGAATATTATGATATGTTAATTTTTGGTTTTTCAAATTTGTTCATTAGTGATCATGATTAATTGATAATATAATTTTTTCAATAAAATGATTAACCTTGGAACACGAAGGCATGAAATATGAAAATAAATTCAGTTTCACACAAAGTTACTTTCCTTTTGGTTAGAAATTATTTTTCATGGATATGTTTTTTAGAACATGATGTAATTGGTATTTTTATTAAACTAGTTTATTGATTATTAGATAATAATAAATTTATTATCCTTTTCATGAATATGAAGTTATCCAGTCTTATTTCTCAAGTATTTCTTTTAGTAGTCACATTATTTAGTTTGTAGTGTTTATGTAATATGATTTGATGATTTATATTTTTATGAAAAAATAAATTCAAATTAGAGAATTATATTCGTAAGAAATGATTTTAAAATGTTTTTATAATTTAGAACATGATTTTAAAAAATAATTTTGTTATAGTAAAATATTTAAATACCCTTATTTAAAAAAACTTTTCAAAATTGACATTAAGTAAGATATTGGTGAAAGAAAAACCTTTTTTTTGTATTGAAATCTATAATTTTCTAGCTTTTAACAAGTTTTGTTTTATAAAAGTTACTTTATTGAATTTTGATTTCCAAAAGTGATTTTAGAAAAAGTATTTCAAAATGATTCCAACGGTACTCAATTTTTAGAAAGGATTTAACATGTTTATTTAAATGAGTCTCTCAAAAAAAATTTAATGAAAATCATATCATTTTCTAAACATGGTAATGTTGCATGATATATTATGAGGAATGTTTTAAAATCACGAATTATTGTATAGAAACCCTAATGGTGTTCCATAATGGGAAATAATGAGTTTTTCCCTAATAAATATGGGGATGGATATTTTATTGTGAAATGGTAGGGTTAGATATGGTTTCTATCATACCTATTCATTTTTAATTATAATAGTTTTTTTTATATGACTATATACTTATTATGATTACATTATGATTGTGTGCTTATTGTTATGGTTATTATTTTATATTCTTATCTAGTTTTTATAGGCTATTGTTCCTAATTTGTGATGGATGTAATTTGTGGAAGAGAAAAAGTACTTTGAACAAGATATGATGCCTCATGGAATGAGCATCAAGAAATATCATGGGTGGTGGGATATTATGAGATCTGGATTGGTCACGAAGTTCAATTAACATTGATATATCCTAGATTTTGTGTTATTCATGGGTTTGAAGTGTCTTTATAATAATATAGGGAATATATTGGTTCCTAGAACCCAATTTTTTATCAACTTCTAGGCCTGAATATTATATCCCCAATATTTTAATGTATTTATTAATATTTTTAGATGCTTTAGGACAAGGATCAAGCTTCTATAGTAGATATGAGTCAAAATCATCTATTTTTTTCAACTGAACTGTGAACACAGACAAACTTGTTGGGGTAATTTTGTAATAATGTTCACCTTCCTTTTTGGAAACTAACATGGGATGAATTAATTGGTTATAATTGGTTCTTCAGGGGTAGTATTTGGATGGTTAAACTTCTTTACATTTTCTTTGGTGTGAGTAAGTACATTATCTTTTATATGGTTTTAGTAGGGGTTGAGTTTTACTCTAAGATACCTAAAGGTATTATACCTTCTATACATAATGTGATTTTTCTGGCATGTTGTTCATATTTTCTCATGACTGTTCTCATCGATTATTTCACTAATTTGGTTTCTTAGTTCATGATTTATTAGGCTGTGGTTTTATTATATCAAATTTATCAGTGTATAAATTATAATTTTTTTGAACTTTAATGATTCATCAGTTAACTGATTGACACACCCTTTATCTATATAGAATAATAAAATTCCATTTTTTATGATGAAACTCTCATTTCTGACATGGGTGACCAAATGCACGGTAGTTTAGGGTTTGAATTTTCTTCCTCTTACCACTGGTTGAATAATAATGGTGGGGATCTTTTAAGGGAAGGATACTGGATGAAAATTATCTTTTCTCTTGTAGTATTAAATTATATTTCCTCTTTGTGTTAGGATAGTCCTAATAGGATTTCCCATTTTGATATTGGAGATCATTAACAAGGTAAAAATCATTGAAAATTGACAGGTGGGAGTGAACAACTATTAAATTTACCTTTACAATATGGGGAGTGATTTATCTTATTATTTCTCATAGAATAGACTGAAATACTTTGAATGCATGATTTCATTGAGCTATTATTTTGATATCTCTTTGAGTCAATGATTTTCATTCGTATTCTAGGGATGAAATCTTTAATGATATGTTACTGGGGTATGATCTAGAAGTTTTGACCCTATATTGAGTACTAATTATCATCATATTTTATTCAAAATGAGTTTTATTTATGGTTTAGTTCTTAATGTATTAACCAAAAGAATCTAGGTTTTATATGAGTACAAGATATCACCTTATATCTATGTGTCACCCAAAGTGATCTTCAGTATAGCACGAATTTTATGATGAAATTTGGTATTTCAACCAAGAATTTCTTTCATTTCAAGGAAATATCATCGGTTTCTAGTTTTCTATAGATTATATAAATGTCCTTATTCTAAGAATCCTATATTGGGTTACGCTGATTTATATATTTCAATGTTGGTTTTTCAATTTAATCTATTATTGTTATTTAATAATCATGTGGACCTAATATATTCTTAGTGGATGAATGATTGTAACCTTTATAAGTGATGAAGGATACTTTTTTTGTAGTGTAATTTCTCTGGTAGTGTTGGATTACTATTTTGGTGAAGTGGATGTTGTTCTCTTCTTCACTTGTGGTCAATTTTTTTTTTATATTTCAGCTACATTTTTCTTGTTCTCATGTTGCTCTTGAGTTGATTATTTCAATCATTCCTTACTATTATTCATACATTGGGATAGTCATGATAATATCATTATAGGTTGATGGGTAATGTTGGTACATATATTATGCTATAATTGTTTATCTTTGAGGAATGAAAGACCATTAGAATAAACTTATATATGGTCATCACTAACTTATAGATTCATGAGGATGAAAACCCCTATGATTGGGAGAATTTAGTACCCCCGGTTTGGTGATAGGCTAGTATTATTACATCTTTTTAAGTTATGAGATGTTTGGGTTAGACTGGGGGAATGTCATTGTTAGTTTTTATGGCTGTATAGGTTTTAAGGGTAAATGGATTATGCACAATTAGAATAAACTATATTAAATTCACAAGTAACCATGCTAGGGAGAAGGGGGTATTCTAGGTAGGCATATATTTGGAACATAGTTGGTAACAAACATGCATTGATTGTGTGGATTTGGGATTTTTTTGAAGGAAGAGACATTAAAGAATTTAGAACATATTTTTATAAACTATTATTCTTAACCTTGAAACATGATTAATTAACTTACAAAATATTATATTCAAACTAAAATATTTTCTAAAACCCCCATTATTACCCTTGCATCTAGGGATCTCGAACTAGGGTGTTCCTCTTGGTGAATTTGGTGATTCATTTCCAACTCAATATTATTCTCTTATATTCAAGGAGCATGGGTCCTAGTAATCAATGTTATTTTTTTTATTTTTTACTATCCTTTTAGATAGAATTGATTTTTATTTGGAGGAATCCTAGTTCAGGGATATCATGCCCTAATTTTGTAATTGGGTTATGTTTTGAGTGGTTTCTTCTGATGTATAATCATATGTGGGTTTATAATACCAAAATAAATGAATCCATGATGCAATTTAATCTTAGTGAATAGATTCAGGGTATTGTATTCACATTCTTAAAAACTATTATGGGGCATTGTTGAGTTTATAATTGACTACCTATGTCAAATATAGATAGAAGAAGAAATTATGATACCAATAAGTGATGAATTATGCCTAGAGGGATTGGTACTACTCATCAGTATGGGTTTTTAGTGGGATTTTATTGACAAGAGATGTGTTGATGGGTGTTTGCATTTCATGGGTGTGTACATTGCATGTTTGTGTATATTGGTGCCATGTGTGTGTTGTCACTCCATTTTTTCTCAAGGGATGAAAACTTTATGAAGAGAACCTTATGTGTGTTATAAAGATGATGATCTCTAAGAAGAGTCAATGGAACTTGCTTAAGTTGGCCTACAAACACTAACCTTTTGAACCAAAAAAGCTTGTGCATCCCCCCTATGTAGCATTGAAGGTTTAAAAACACCTACGATGGGTAACTTTTCTCTAGACCTACATGGGGTAACCTCTTCAACCAAGGTATAATATTTTCTTATAAATAGAATGCTTGGGATCCTCATTTTGAACAACTGGAAAATTAGAAGAAGGCTCCAAACACTAGTCTCATAGCCCCTTCACCCATGAATCCAAAAATATCTTTGGTAGCACTATGAAACCTAAGAAAAGAGGAAATTAAAGAGGTATAAAGAGATCAAAGTACTCTCAGGGTCTGAAACAAAAAGACACTTGTGTGAGGACCTATTCCCCCTAGATAACAAAAACCAGCATGAATGTTCCTTCTATAACTAGGGACCTGCGTGAGAACATCTTAGGGACACCTAAAGATACCCTTAGTTCATAGAGAAAGGACTCACCCAAGTGTTTTCTCCTAGGCGATTCATTTCACAAGGCACCTCCATCTGACATAGTACTAACCTCCTGTGTGAAGAACCTTCTGCTCACACAGGTATACCCCCTATATGAAAAACTTATATATCCTCCTAGGACCTGCATGAAGAACCATCTCTCACCAAGGTAGGACCTGCATGTGTCTCTTTTTCAAGCCATATTCCATGCCACTAGTGGTAGGGCCCTGATTTAATTGGACCCTTTGTATGAGGAGGACCAAATTGGAACCTCCATCAAAGCCCCTAGCTATAACTAAAGGTTAGTGTCCTTGGAGTGCATCTGGATAGACATTCCTTTGGTTTTGAGGACTTAGAACTTAGGGGAAGTGCATGGAATCTACCAGTCTCGAATATGAGGGATAATTCCTTTTCCATACCTCATCTTTTCTACTTGTGTGCATATAGGTTTGTTGAGATAATGACATCCACACGATCGGAAAAATTTAATGGGCCTCTTATTCTGTATAATCCCTAGTAACATCTAGACAAATTGGGAATACTATTATATTTTGTAAGCACCAACTCAATCATCACATAGATCCATATTCCCCGAAGATTAAAACATTAAGAGGTCCTCAATTGGTGTGGGGTCTGAAAACCAATCTACTTGGGATTTGATTTCCTTATAAATGGGACACGTAGGAAGCCTTTATGTGGTCCAAACCCAACACCCCAAAATCAACCCTAATTCTCTCTAGGAAACATTCCACATCATGTCATTATCAAACCTAGGAAACCAGATACCTATTGAAGTATGTTTCAAGTATTACTTATTGTATATAGAAATTTTTATCTTATATGACTTCCTGGTTCATAACCAAATTGATCATCAGATGGGACTACCCCAATTACTATATACATAGGAGACACACACAAACACTCACAGAACTATCTCTTTCCCTTTGGGATACAGTATCCATCCACAAATAGAAAAATTGGATTGTGTGATCTTCAGATATTATGATTCCTCTTTTTTATCATAATTGGACATGAATCATGCCGGATTAGTGGTTAGTGGAGATCATGATATCCACACAATCCCAAATCTTCAATGGGCCTCTTATTCCATATAATCCTCAATCATATCTGACCAATTGGGAATACCCTTACATGGTGAAATAACCAACTTAGTCCACTAAAAGGGTTGTATTCCCCTTTGATACTAACCTTTATAGGGCCTTTATAGGCTTGGGTCCTCACAACCAAACTATATGGGCTTCGATTACTATTTAATGGGATTAATAGGAATACTCTATGAGGTCTAAACCCAACACCACAAAATCAACCATAATTCTCTTTGGGACATAATACGAGTAGGGTATTACCCAAATTGGGAGATCATATCCCTTCTAGACCACTTTGGATTCAACAAAAAAAGTTCCAAACCAAACATTGGCTAGTAACCTCTTGCGTAGATGTCCTCACAACAAGACATAAAAATGAACACTTTGTCCCTTATCACATGAAATTAAAAGGTATGATGTTTCTCATTAAGTGAAATTGATCTATGTGGGTTCTTATTCATTTTATAAGGACATATAGGTATCCCATGTCATGGTTCTGAACTTGACATAAAAAACTCTGATATCCCTGGATGATGATACACTCTAGAGCACCCCACTGTGTGGCTCAAAATCATCATCATAATAAATTACAAAAAATCTAATATATTCAGTAAAGGTCAAAATTGATGGATAAAATCTAATAAATATAGATATCTCTATCAATGAATAACCTCATATACATACAGATTCTAAATTCCATACATTCAAATAATTGATTATTAATTCCTGGGTGATCCACATAAAACATGGGAGTTAATGAAGGATTAATGAACATGTCGTAAGTATTTACAAGAGTCACAAAGTAGGAAAAAATTCCCCCCAAAAGGGTGTGATTAGTTTGAAATCCCATCCTATTGAACAATGTGGGTCCCTAAGTATTGATGGAGCATTTTCCTACAGCCACTAACCTTTGGATATAAGGTTGGAATAATGTAACTGTTGGATGTCTCTGGATCCAAAAAACAAGACCTATTGGAGGCCATTCGAAAATAATAAACATGACATGGATGATTGTACCAAAATAAAACCCTACAGCCAATCAACATTCGGGAACTAGATTTTCATTAGAAACAAAAATGGTGTACCAAACGTGAATCCTTAACCAAGATGATGGTGTCAGAAACCTATCAGGACCCTTTCACTCCCAAAATGAATGAGGTCCAAAAAAGATAATCAACTGTGCATGTTTTCGTTTAATTATATGATGTTTTGGTGTTATTTTCTTATATGTTTTTATCACCTATATTTTTATTATGTTTTATAAGGAATACCTTCAATTAAAATGTCATCATTCCAAATCTTCTAGATATATGAATCATCTACAATTAATACTAGGTCCAAATACTAGTAGATGACTCTATCTCTTACTAAACATCTTCAAAACTAGGCCTCAAACACACTTTTTAGGAAGTAAAATTAGAACAGTAACATTATGTCCCTAGAGGTACCTGACATACCATAAATCTTATAAAGACCCACAATTCATCCATTAATCGATGATTGATGGTCCAGAAGTAGATGGAACCAATCATCATCTCCAAAAATTTTGGGATCTTATCCCCAGAATGGAATAATCAGGCCCTCCCTTATCTTAGGGAGGTAGAGAAAGATGCCATAGATGTCCTTACCTAGAATTCACATGGTTACTTTCAATGAGTTCTTACCATTAATGGACTCCTCCAATGCCACATGAAAATTAACCCTTATCATGATGGGGTTGAAGTCCTTGGGAGTTTATCCCAGGTCATCATGACTCAGGCATGAAGGACAGCCTGCCAAGGGCATTTTTCTATGAACAAGGAAAGAGGGAAATAACTATATCTCATACCAAGAATCCCACAAATTTAATTTCAATGAAAAATATGAGTATTAAAACACACCCCCCTTCTCCAATCAAGCCTACCAGTAGACTCATTCGACAACATTCCGATATGTCCACCATCAAAACATTGTGGGAAATAGAGAGCGTGAACACACACCTATCCCCACCCAAAAATTACACTAGAAAAAGTAATTAGAAAACCATGAGAATACACAAATACCTTCCCACATCAACCAAGCCTTCCAACGGCCATGTCTATAAGTGTTCAAAAAATTCCACCAATCATGCTTGGCAAAAGACGGTGAGTAGGCTCATATACATGACCACATTTGTCAATATTTCCTGAAGTGTCATATAGAAGTATCCAAAGAAGTTAGTTAGAAATTCCAGGTGACAAATAGGGGAAGACACAAATCCCGTCTCCCACACTTGAGTGCCTTCAGTATCCGCTGATAGGAAATGGAGGACATAAACAAGCACATAACCCATCTCTAGTTACTGGATGGTAATATTCCAACATTCCAGTTGATAAAGTCACCATGAATATCCTGAAAATAGTGAAGGGGAAGATGAAAATCCCTACGCATAGCCTATATATATTCCATGATATCATAATGGTGACTACGAAAGTGGAAGAGGGGTTGACATGAAACTCGGTCCCCATAAATTGAGTGACTCATCATCATTTAACACTGTAGCAGAAAAAAATCCTCCTCCATATAGGAGGGTTGTGGGGAAAACTACCCCATGATATATGGACAACCAGATTGTGTATGTACCCCAATTCCAATTATATTTAATAGGCTTGTTCCAATGGAAACTCTGAATCAAGAACAAACCCTAGTCTAAATTTCAGAATCTTGTCAGAAAATTCTAGCAGGGACATGAGTACTAGTCAAACAAGATTCTATACATGAAAATCACATTTCCGAGAAAGTTTTACCAGTCTCTTGTATGAATACATAAAAAAAGCCTCACTAAAGAATATTGGAAAATGAAGTGTTGTTCATTGATCCTGCTAAAATTAATGTTGGAGTTCTTGAGGCCGTCAGACATTTATCTTTGATAGCTCAAGATCCTAATTTGTGGTTACCAAATTTTGGGGATAGCAGTTGCAAATCCAAAGGTCATCCCCAAAAACAATACCATGAAGGATTATTTCATGTACATAATATGATCAAAATCAATATTCCATCTCATGATGTGAGTCATGGTATCCCTCCACATGGCTAGAATATCAAACAACAAGGTCTTCCCCTTGATATCATCCATCGTGAATGTCCTTCCTAGGGTATATGCTATGGGAATTATCCTTTCACCCATACAAAAATACATAATTGTACTCCTACCTATAATGATAGTCACTACAAAATGTTCTCTCTATAATAGTGTTTCACTATGTCAAAAAAGGACCACCCCTTGGAGATTTACTGATGATAAACCCCCCTATTATAGGAAACTTGCAAAAATATGTCTAGTTATATCTAATTTATTGTCATTGATAAGTGAAATCATTTCTTAGCTAGAAGAAAACCCAATTTGGTAGTCATTTTATAAATAAACCTTGGATATTCTTCCTTCTAATAAGATAGATGAAGTACCTATAAATATTTTCATTTATTGTAAATTAGTATAGAAGCATTTGATTTGGTCGGACTAGGTCGAGGAACATCTAGAAAAAGGTGTAGAGGATATGCTAAAAATGGGGAAGAAACTGGATAAAGATGACATAACATTAATGTTCTGGCCTTTATTCACTCCTTAATATATCATTCTAGAGGTGTTGTCAGAAGGCTGTGTACAGAAAATCCAGGACAATATATGAAAAAATCATCCACATTTAAGAGAAAAGGTATTGACATATGATGAAAATCAAATTTGTTAAAAAGTATTAGACATGTTGATATTCCAAATTTACATAGCATATATCATCAATGAACAAATTATAAAAATATGGAAATGGAAAGGATCCCTTCAGTGAGTATTCCTCAACATGTTAAAAGAATTGCATCAGCTAATCAACGATACCAAATACCATGTTCATATTGAATAATTGGTTTAATATGTAGCATTTCATTTCACCAAACTCAACAATAATCCAATAACAGCGAAGATATTATCATGAAATTTCATAGCTTCATACTGACATAAAAAATAGAATTTAATTTCAATCGATGAAATGATTAATAAAAACACAACTTAATCAACTCTCACCGATGTTGGGCTAGATGAGAGAATGTTATTGAAAGGTTTTTTCATTATGCATCTGCAAATATTGAGCAGTCCTGCAACTTAAGGGAAGATAGTCATCATGTAGTGAAAATGTCACAAATAGTGCCAAGGTCTTTATAAATAGGTGGTTCAGGTGAATCCAAACCGGTGCACCCATAAAATGTTCAAATGTAGATCTATAAAATCAGAAATGCAGCCATGATAGTAACAACCACCGAAATCGATGAAAAACCCCATACAGTTGGTTCAAGGGCCTTTTAAAAATAACTGTTGAGGTCAGCAAACTAGGATCGACGAGTTGTGAGAGTGGAACATGGATAGACCTAACCCTCATTTATAAGGGATTTTAAACCTCAACAACCTCATACCAAGTGTAATTTATCTTTCTATCAATTAGGGAGAATACTATAAAATAAATCCTTCTAGTTTTTCTCATTCTATTATTCAATATTCTAATTTGGAATTTTCATGAAATATTTTTCTAGATATTCTCTATTCATTACTATCTGCCAAAAAGCTCCAAGATAACCAGAAGAGGAGTGTACAAGGCCTCATAGAGGGCGTAGAAGAATGTAATCTCATAAAGTCACTGATGAAATGCATGTAACTCATTACTCATCATTAAATTTCATTAACACTGCCCCTATAGACCCTGAAGAACATGATATTGATCCAGAGGAGCTGGAGAAGGATGTTTCAGTTCATAACAGAGTCAACTCCAAAACAATTGAAGGATGTGTGCTCACCCAAAATCATATACCTTACCTGGATTTGGGAATCCCATCAACCACTTTATCACTACATCCATAGAGAGTATCCACCAAGGAAAAGGGTAAAATAAAGATATGAACCATTCACCTCCAAGAGGGGTAGAATCCTTTACACATAAGGAAATATTTTCTCAACAACAAGAAGAAATGACAGAATTGAGAAGACTCAATGTATAACTACTCCGAGGAAGAATTCATATCGGATATTTTCTATAAGAAGATCCTCTACTCACACTCTCATTTGGGACACCTCAAAAAACAATGTTTTCTGAAGAAACTAATGTGGATTAGGAACACCTGCTCAACATGAAGAACCAACCAACGATATACTTAGATACCAAAAAAGTAGATCATGATTTTCCTCCAATGGGTACACAACTAGTACAAGCCTAGGAACATCCTTAAGGGCCCACCACTATAGGTTTCCCATTAGAGATACCCACAGGGTCTCCATAATTGGCCCTACTTACTGCTGCCTCTATTCAAGATCCTACTCATCCACTCATTCCTCAATGTCTCATCAATACTATTGAGTCAATAATGAATTTAAAGAAAGCTATAGAGGAATGGTGTGCACTGGTACAACCAAATAAGAAGCCTTACCTATAATTGGTTAATCCGACTCTTCCCCCGCTGAAATTTGGAAACCCTAAATTCCCAATTTTCAATGGACTAGGGGAATCGAGGCAGTGTCTGACACATTTCATGTCCCACTGAGATCCCATGATGGGGACCCGTGGACAATTATAGTAATTGAAAAACATGTGTTTTGTGTAATAACTACAGGGACCACACAATGTATGGTATACTATCTTGCAAGATCGGTCAATTACATCACGGTATGATCTCCATCAGAAGTTTATTTTTCAATTCAGATCAATGTTGTAGAAGATGGTAGTCCTTGAACTCTCTAACAACAAATAGTTAGATAATGATAAGGTATAATATTTCATCACTTAGTGGAAATGTTTTACATATTCACTAAAATTATAGCTCCCACAAGAATATTTTATGTCCATCCATATATGGAATCTTCGTGATGAGTTTTTCACACCACTCATCCCTATAAAAAACACAGGAGGGTTTCAAGACCTTGTCTTGATTGATCAATGAGTGTAAGGCTCCATAACACAAACTAAGGCTAATTCCTGAGTAATTCATTCATCTCAAGTAAATATAATTGGGAAAATATAGGCTTCCACTATTATACTGAAGCCATCCCCTGCACCTTCTCCAACTCCAATTCCAAAAACTATATCATGAAATTACGCATCTTGATCGTCAGAAACAACCCCCACCTCATCATCATGAGAAGAAGAAGTAGTGGGGGGAAAATTAGAGGATATGAAGAACACGGTTTATTCCTTTCAAAAGGACAAAGTACCTACCTATTTCAACTCAAAATTGGAGAAAAAATTGATCAAGTATTCAAAGCCAATGAATCCCAACCAGGAGGATTACCAAGATCTTTCAAATTAATTCCACTTATATCAAGAATTAGGGAACAATATTCAAGAATTATTTGTTTTCAAGGTCATCATAAAGTTAATGGTGGAATCTGGATAGGTGAAGCTATGCAAGACACTTACACAAGTATCATGTGTTTCTACCATCGATACATAGGAGGAGAGTTATTGGAAGAAAGTTAGCAGTAATGGTAAGTAGATTTTTAGTTTCTAGATGTTAAGAAAAGATATCAACTAGACACATTCAATCCTCAAAGGATTGAATAAACAAACAACTATGCCATAAAATTCTTCCAATAAGGCACAACTATCTCCATTGGTTCCATAGTCTTCCAAAAGTCAGAATTCCAAGAAATGAAATGACCAGAAGAGAAAGAAGAAAACATAGGAAGATAAACCTATACCAAGGATAAAATTTTCTTTTAATCTATTGGAATTTATGCCTTTATTCCTAAAAACATAGGCACTGCCACAAAAAAATACACCACAAGATTTAACCCAATAGACCTAGTCCTCATCAGATGAGGAGTTGACCATCTGATCTATTAATGTCATCCATTTAATAAATACCTTCTCCGATGATGAATGTGATTATGAAACCAAATTCCCTACATCTGATAGTGGAGTTAGGGAAAGAGGCCTCCATAGTCGAGGATATAGGGAAATACATAGTCGTGTTAGAATTCAATGCTCCAATCATGTCCCTACTTGAACTGTTTATGTAGACGAAACACATCATAGAGCTCTTCAGTGTACTCAACATGAGAAATAAAGTTCCCCCACACATGATAGGGTCTTCCCTAACATTATCATACCGGAAGATCAACTAGAGAAGGTTTCATAACCTAATCATCCATATCATATAGGAAGAATTAGTCGACCTAATCCACTAAGAGTAAAAGTACATTCAACTCATATTCCAAGGGATGATAAATCTACATCAAGTACTTTAGTTCTTGTAGAACCTAAAAATAACATCCCCATTCTATGAGGTGTATAAATTTATACCATAGGTACAACGTATTAAAATAATTAGCTCCTGTTCTAGCCAATTTTTCAATCTTAGATGCTTTGAGTCAATTAAAATTCATTTGGGAAGCACTTGTAGAGGCTGTGTCAAGCCAGCAATAATTTGAGGTATAATTTCCTACTACCGATTGTAAAGAGAAGTCCTATAGAATAAAATAAGATCATCTATTTCACAGGGTATGTTGAGGATTCCTACATACATGGACATTTCATATCCTTGTATATATCTAAAAGTATAAATGATTTTGATATCTGATGAACCCTCATCGATAATAGTTTAGGAGTTAATTTAATTACATTCTAAACACTTTGTCAACTGGGTATGAAAAAATATGATTTCTCCAACTTTACGTCAATGTTACATGTTTATGAAAAGAATGAGAAAAATCAAGTTGGTGAAATCAAACTCAAGAGATAGTTTGGGAATCTCATGTCGAGTAAAGAATTAAGGGTTGTTCAACAAGTTATAACCTTCAACGTTCTACAAGGAATGCCTTGGTTACATAATCATGTAGTTAATCTCTCTTCATAACACTAATGCCTAAAATATTGAATCAATGTAAAAATTATGACATTCGATGGTGAAAATACCCATTTAAATCATGCGAATTAGAGCACATTGATGCACGATTCTATCGAAGGTAAAGGGAAAACCCATAGATGATTATGTTGCTCAAATAAATGCCCAAAATGGCCTAGAGATGATCCCATCTAATCCTTTCATGAAGCATAGTTTAGATGAAATTATGATTATCAGTCAAATAAAAGAGGTGGGACTGAATTCAAGAACATATTCAAAAACTTCTATGATATCAGTCATAATTTCTGAAAATATACTCATTGGATAATTCATTGACCCTCTAGGATGTGATATAAAACTAGGTAAAAATGACCATATTTAATCACATGAGCTTCCAAAGATCATTGCCACATCAACTGGGCCATAAGAGTTTGTCATACCACTAACATATTATGAGTATACTCATTCTCTATCCCCTATTTCCCCTTTGAAGAATCAGAAAGGCCATGTATCAGATGTTGAGTCATAGGTAGTTTCTTCACCTTCCAAATGTGAAAATGTTAACCCCTCCCCTAACATTGAGAAATTTTCTTCATCACTTACATCCAAGGTTATAGCGGAAGAGGTAATTTAGGAGGAAGAGGAACATGGTGATGACCTTAGGGGTTCCCCTCCAATATTTGAGAAAGGTTTATCTACCACCATTTAAAAACTCAGAGAAATTAACTTTTTTACATATGAAGATCCATGACCCACTTTGATAAATTTGAACATGAATTTTGAAAAAAAAAATAGGTATATAACTCTTTCCTGAAGAAACACCGAGATGT
Organism: Viscum album; assembly: GCA_963277665.1. Classification (NCBI taxonomy): domain Eukaryota; kingdom Viridiplantae; phylum Streptophyta; class Magnoliopsida; order Santalales; family Viscaceae; genus Viscum; species Viscum album. Next base: position 1,998,678,366 of record OY728136.1, read on the forward strand.
GTTTTTTATAAGTACATAGACATTCTCAGGATTGATCTCGAGGTGTCCTCCCATCACTTGGGATTTCTAGAAGACCAGAAGGGAGAAAAAAAAGAAGCCATAAAAACACACCCGACTCACACCTCCAAAATTAATGCCAAATTAGACAAGATAGTTAAGGATAAATTCATCTATTAAGCATAGTATTTGATGTGAATTTACAAAATCATCCCATTGAAGATAAAGAATGGTAAACTCAGGATCTTTATGGACCATATTGATCTCAATTGGAACTGACTAAAGGATGATTTCTCGGTTCCAATCACAAATTTACTGATTTAGGAAATGACTATTTATCACACCCTCTCTTTCATGGATGCCTTATTAGTGTGAAAATAAATTTATATGTCCCTAAAATATATATAATCCACTTCCTTCAATGCCCCCATTGATTATATTTCTATCAGGTAATGCCCTTTGGCTTATAGAATAACGGATCCACATACCAACATACCATGCAGGGAATATTCAATCCCATCCAAGGGTTTTTTTGAATTATATGTTAATGACCTTGTGGTTAATTACTAATAGTGTTCTGACCACCTAACTAATCTTAAGGCCATCTTCAACAAATTGGGAAATAATATCATAAAAATGAACCCCTTGAAATGTGCATTTGGAGTAACCATGAACAAATTTATCTTCTTCATCGTATGCCATCAAAACATCAAAGTAAAACCTGAGAATAAAAAGGATATCCTTAGAAAGTCACCTCTTTAAAACATTAAATAGTTTAGTGGAAATCAAGGACACATAGATTACATCTAGGGATTTATTGTATACTTTTCAAGAAAGTGTTTCCCCTCACTAATCCGATTCCGAATGGCATAAAAGCCTTTTTTTTATTTTGGATAATCCCCCTTTTAAGGGTTTCAGGGGAACCCGTACATGACCCGTAGATCTAAAGCACAAGGCCCGACAAACTCATAATACATGACCCTAAGGCCTAGACGCATACCATGCCCAATCAATGACCCATAGGCCCAACCCACTTAAACTGCCCCTCCCTAGCTTTCTGCATCATTGATCACCTAGGTCCCCACGTTGCATTGCTGATTGGCTAGCATTTCCCCGTACAAATCTATAAGGTTCCTGGTCCCAATGGCGGCTACCATACCCTCTCATTCTTCCAATCTGGTTAGCTCTATATCTGGTGGATGCTACTCATGTTTCTTTGATCCTCTTCTGGGGTCTGTTCTTTGTGAACTGGGCTACTCCATTGTCTACGTGACCCAAAGGCCTTGTGGCCCAATGGCCAATGATGACCCGAAGGCCCTGGAGACTCATAGGTACAAACTAGTGGCCCAAAATTCCCAAATCGAGCGAATAGTTCCGGTTGCTACAATACTGAACAGTAACTGCTACAGTACTGCTACAGTACTGCTACAATACTACTACAGTAACCTGGAAATTCTCCTCCACTCATTTTTTATGTGACGAAACTGGAATGATTTCTAATCAATTTTTTATGCAAAATAATGATGCTGGAAATGAAAAAAAACCTTTAGTATCTCAATTGTACTATGCTCGATAAAAATAATTTTTATTCAGATTACAAAAATTGATTCCTTTAATTAATATTAGCAGAATAAAAAATAATACACTACTTTCAGAACCACTAGGTCCATATGTTCTCTTTTAATAACCCACTAAAATATATCCTCAGTCGTCCTATGTTGATAATATTTCTAGCATGGTCGGAGGTTTTACTGTAGTAGTTTGATATATAGTTCATGACTCAAAAAGAAATAAAAGGCAAGGAATTTACATATTTTCTTACAGAAAACCCTTCTACAGAAACAAAGTCATTAAATACTGAGGTTCTAGATGAAGTGAAATTTTATATTCAATATGCCCCCAAAACATGTGAAATGTATTTTGATGGTGCATCTACGTTCTTGACAAGGAAGAGAATGGAAGACCATAAGATCAACAAAGTCAGATTAAGGTCATTCTTATCTCTCCATCAATGGAGTTTCTTCCATACCCATTAATGTTGATATAAGGCTATAAAAACAATTAACAAAAATAATAGGCCTAATTTTGGGCCCAGAACCGGAACTACGAATACTGGTGGGATATTAAAAGGTGAAATGTGATTCAATGTTTCTAATAAAATAGATCAACAAGGATTATACCTGTAGAAGATAAGAGATAATTTTCATCTTGACTATGTCTAAGGGTTAATGGACGAATTCCCCTCAGAGACAATAATGAATCATTTCCCATGATCATATAATTCCCAAGTAGATGCATTGGAAAATACAGAAATCACATTGGAAGATCCAGACTGGGACAAAACAATCATCAGCATTACACATCACCGAATGGTCTAGACATTTTCACATGTCATCATGGAAGAGACCAATGAAATAATTCATATCCCCAAACCATATGGTCCTACCACTGGGTGTATGATACCTACCATGGAATACCTAAAAATTGGGCACTCCCATTGGAAAAATATGAGAGAGATAAAATATGAGAGTGAGAAACTAACATCACTATTTATGATGAACCAAAAATCCATAAAGTCTTATATAAATGATGCTTTGACGGAGTCCTTCTCAGATGTATCGAGGGAGAATAGACTACCTCTATCAGGAAATAATTACATGATGGATCCTGTGTTTTCATCTAGTAAGGGTTTAAAAATTCTCATCAAATCCAAATGCTTGGGTATTACTAGCCCACTACGATTTAGTATTGATTTTTTTAACAAAAAATTGTTTGTTCTTATAGGTGAATTCCAATTTCATCCAAGAATCCCTAGAGTTTCTACACAATTAAAAGTACTCTTATCCATTATAAATATAAGGAATGGATATTTTCGGGACATACCCTCTAGATATATCTAGGTAGTTCAAATACATCTTAACCATTATCTACTTGTTCTCCAAATGGGATGAAGCAATGCCCCACAAATATGTCATGGTTAAAAGCAACATTAGATTCATGGAAATGAACATTATTACCAAATTTCTTGACCCTCATACAATAAAAATGGAGAACGACACCAATTTCTATTTTTCTAAGTTGGAAAAGCTGTATTAATATTATAACTTTAAATCCAACCACTAATCCCACTATCATGAATTTTCTAATGGATAGTTAAAGGACTTCAAAAAGACCCTATCAAATGTACCCTAAAATATAGAGGATATTTATAAGAAGTATTGGAATAACAATCTTTTTCATTATTTGTGATACTACATACTACCAAAAACACCACCATACAGGTGACCCCATATTCAATTTTCTATGGAACAGAAGCATTCCATCCCATTGAGGACCACATTCCATATCTTTGTGTTTCCATCTATAATTGAATATCCATTTATAAGAAATCCCAAAAATCACTGTATGAAATGGAGTGACTGTATGAGAAATTATTTCACACTTTTAATCACTTATTGGTCCATAAAAATAAGATAGCATGGGATATTAACAAGAAGGTTTGACTTTATTAATTAATCTATGGAGAATTTGTACTGGTTCTTATAACTCCAGCGATACTACGAAGTAATCCTCCAAATCTTAAACCAAAGTGGTCGTTACAATAATCCATACATAAATTCTAATGTAACAAAGAATATTCATCAATATCAAGGTATATAGTTCTGATTATAAACCCATCCAATTAAATTTTCTTAAAGAAATATTTCATGTAATCACATGATGTTTTTCTCAGCTGCATGATGTTAAATTGTTTAGTTTGTCTTTTTCATAGAGCTTAAAAAATCATTACATATCATCTTAGTAGAAATATGTTAAACTACACAAAAAAATATAGTCAATCCTATAAGACTTTAAAATACATATCCTAGAATCATAGTCATAAGATATGAAACTTTATGAGATGGTATTTTCCACATGATGTGAAACTACATAGTTCAAATATTTATTTCACAATGTCAAACAACAAAACATTTTGATCTCTGTTTGAGTAGATCACCATATTTGGTGATATTACCACACCAAACCCTTTATTTAGAAACTACAAATATATTTAATCTCATTTACATGAGATATGTAGTGACACATAGATCTCAATCCTAGGCCAAACTACAATAAAAATTTACCCTTATTCCAGAGATTGACCTAAACCAGAAATCATTCCTTAACTCGGTATGACTTATTTATTCTATACAAAATATGTATTGACACATATACCTTATTCCTAGGCTCTAACCATCATTCTAGCAAAAATTACCCTCATTATCTTGTCAAAACCCAATTTATGTGGGGAACTACTATCAATAACAATGTATCCCTTGCTTCTCATTCCAATGAGATATGTAGTGACCATAGGATCCCTAATCAAAAGCCCAACCATAACCAAATTAAAAAATAAAAAATTACTCTCCCTATGTATGAGCCACAGATAAGTAGGGATCCTTTAAATAACAACACAAATCTTGATTATCATTTTAAATGAGATATGTAGAAATGACAAGATCCTACATCCCGGTCCATCCCACCACAAAATCTAAATGCATTTATCATTCACTTGTATTGCCTCTGTGTAGTGGAAGAAACCTTTTACACTCTTGGTTTCTCACAACAATCAAATCTCATGTGGGATTTGAAGTTTTGGTAAAAAAAGATATCTATATAATTATGGCATGTCGATTCACATCGTGGTTATCATGGTCTTGGTCACAAATGTAACACACCAAAATTCTAATGTTCAACTTCATATTCGATCGCATGCATGACATGTATCACCAAGTGAATAAGGGAATATAATATCCAGAGACTCTACTATGTATTTACAATTTTAGAAATTTTCAATAAATGTTATAGCTTGTAATGAACAAAACAGTGAGTTATCTTGTCTTATAATCAAGAGAGACCTTTCTTGATAGATTGCGTTTCACACAAGACCGATTTTCACAAAATAAAAATGTATTATTAAAATATTATTTTTTAATATAACATGATATAACCTATCCATTATGTTTGAGGTTATGAAAAATATTAAATAACTTATGAAAATATATGGTTTATATAAATATAAAATTAATACATTGGTTACAAATTAATGAGAAATGAAAATAATAACCAATTGGATATAAAAATAAATATTATTATATTTATGCTTTAAAAGCTGTTTTGTCTTAATAAAAAAATTAATTAAAATTATTTAATTATTTAATAAAATATATTTTTTATATATTCAATAAAATATTTTTTATATTCATCCACTATGTTTTATAGGAATAAGATAAGAACATACTCTATTTTACACATAAAACCTATAATTTTTTAAGGCAATTTTACCACCTTTTAATGGATAAATCCTTTTAAATATTAATTTTCATTCTAAAATTTATTTAATATGTGAAAATAAACTTCTTATTTGAAATAAAAATAATAATAATTAGTTTAGGGTTAATTTTTTATAAGTCATTGTGAAACATTTCATTTTTGTAATGAATAGTTAAAATACTAAATTTCATTTCGAAACTACTTTTTCATATAATTTATTTAAATGGATAAATTATATTTGTAATTTGGATTAATTTTTAATTTGATAATATTTTATCAATTAATACAAAATATTTCATTGGAATCAATTTCACTTTTAAATTTATTATAAAAACATAGCAATCTTTTGTACATTTTTTCTTTAAAAACCTGCATTGTCATCACACCTGCAAAAAGAAATTTAAATCTACTTATACAATTGGAATGATTAGAATTTGGAAAAATGTATTCCATATTTTTAATAATCATAATTTATAATGTCTAATAATACAAACATTTTTTACCATAAATATTAGTGAAAGTGATTAAAATTAATTACAATTACTAAGGCAAATTTAAGCTTAATAAAGGAATAAACCTTTATCTTGGGTCCCCAAATGACCTAGAAACTTGTTCAAACCCAATTTGATGGACATAAATCGGCCATAAAATTTACATTATTACATTTTTTTGTTTTTCATGTCTTTTTAAGTAAAAATGATGCTACACCTAACTTCTTTTAAAAAATACCAAGTGAGCCCTTTTCATCCCTTATAAAAGGCCACCACCTCTACCCATTACTCAAAACTATCACACTTATTAGGTTCAGAAAATATCTACCAATATATATTTTCTAAATCCCTCCCTATTAACATTAATCCAACCTTTGGGTTGAATTATTTCCCAAGAATCCTTTTTCCATACACCACAAAAGTAACCTAATTAAGAGGTAACATCTTCTCTCAAGATTTTTAGTTTTATTTCCATTATCCACCCCATAAAATCTTAATATTACATATTCCTATAATAAAAATAGTATCATAAATATAAATTTATTTTTTTATTAGGGATTTATACAACACTAAAAAACCCTTCCATGTAATGGGTAACGAGAATATTACTTATTTGTATAGAAAACTACCGCCTCCCAAAATGATGATTGTTAATTTTTCTTTTAACACTTCTCATGGTGGCCAGTATGATGGAAAATATATTTATATATGATATATATGATATTATTATGTCCTTATACTTACTTAATACTTTTATTACACATACCTTTAATACTTTACATTTTACGTTAATACGATAACTACGTTTGAAAAATTGTCGACTACTGCCCCCACAAAGCGATGTGATTCGTTCAAACTATAAATGAAATGTATAAAAGATAGGTTTAATTAAAAATAAGTGACATAAAAACACTATATTATATTCATGAAATAATTACCATTATGAAGATATACTATATATATATCATTTTCATTATTACCCTTTCACACACACTTAAAAAGTGATAACATCACTCGTGGACGTGTGGACTATCGCCACTTCAACAAGATGTGATTACTTTTACATCACATGAATTATATATATAAATATATATTATTAAACAAAATTTTATTTATTAAATAATGATACTTCTAGAAATATATAGTCTTACTTACCTTCCTTCAATAACAATCATTGAAAAATGGGAACATTACTCATGTGTACGTATGACCTACCGTCTCCATGATTGTAGAGTCAGTTCATTTTTCTTGACCATATTTAATTATTTAATTTATAAGATTAATTAATATATAAATATTAAATTTATTTCACAATAATTATTCTATCGATGTTATGTAATGAACCCTTTGATAGTATTTGACCTACCAAAGTTATATTTGGCACAAAAACTAAATTTAGTCAAAACAACCAACATAAACATAATTGTGTAAGTAATTTTATACAACATAGTAAAAATTTAAATAAATGTAATGATAAACATGAAAATTTTTCTCAAGAATGTAGAATATTAAAAAAAATTATTATACAGGATTTTAAAGTATGTTCACTCAAAAGAAAACTCATGGTAAGGGATTATTGCCTCACTTTTCTTTCTATAAGGCATAATTTATTATTGTGAAAATAATTTGTTATATATGGTGTATATACTAAAAAATTAACTTTTAATATCATGAACTATATTATATTAATTTTATTTAAATGTTTCATTTTATTATTACTACTTTTGGTTTTTTCAATTCCAATATTACCATCTTAGTAAGGGATTTTATCTCAATTTGCATTCTTTTGAGATTTTATTTGTTATTATAGACATAGTTTATTTTATACAGTGTATATATATATATATAATTAATCTATTTACTATCATGGTATTATAAAATTTATTTAATTTTAATCTTTTATGAGGCTTAAGATTGAAAAATTTTCAAAGTGGTATGGGATACTTGGGAATGTTTAATTATTGTTTTCCTCAGCAACAACTTTAATGATCTTTCAATGGTATTTCCATTTGATAAACGTATATGACCATTTTTAAATAAAACCTTTCATTTTCTCTCCTATGTTTATTCATGACCTTTTTCAATTATTAGTATAATTTCCACTCTTTTATACTAAATTTTTTTTAAATAATATTTTTTAGAAAAACCAAATTTGTATCTATTTTTAAATAGAGAACCTTTTTTCTTCTAGAAAAATGTTTTATTAAAATGTTTTCAATTTTTTTTTTAAAATATTTCGGAAAAAAAGTTTATCCTTATTTTATTATAACAATTGTTTCAAAGGAATCTTCATATATCTTTCCAAACAAGCCATTTTTAACCTATAATTGTGTAAAAGAAATGTTCTTTTTACATTGTCTGGATTGTAAAAATTTTCCCATCTTCATTTCTTTGAATCATTATTTTCATTTTTAAATGGTTAGTTTTTAATGAAATAAATTTCCAAAGTGATTTTAAATGAAAGGGTTTTCCAAAATCTTTTTCTAAATAAAAGGATATTTTCCTAAAAAATATTTTAAAAGATATTTTTATAATGTTTCCTTTCATCAATGACAATAACCCCTTATTTTAATCCACTTGGGTAATATTTAATTGATACTATCCTTAATATTACTGTGAATAGTTTATGATTTATTTCTCCAAGGATTTTATTCACATTAATTTCCTTGATTTATTTTAATACCCTTGAAATATTCAATTTCCTATGATCATTTGACATTGAATTTACACTAAATATCCATATCATTCTTTATGAAGATGATTATTTCATAAATATCATTCCATTATTCATATTGTCTTTACTTTGAAATTTATTTTATTATTTGGGGAAATTTTGATAAATCTATATTCCTTTTCCAATATGAATATTTGATATGTCATATTGTTTATTAGATATGAGGAATGTTTTTGAAATGAAATACATGGGTTGGGGATTATTTAAGGCAAGACCTGTGGGTTGGAGACCTGTTAATGAAAGCCCCCCGATGAATTATTTGTTTCATTGGATGAATTAGTTGAACAAATTAGAATAGGTAATTTGTCTCTTGACTGTAATGGTTCCATGTATCTATGAAACATTGAATACAATAATTAAGAATTTACCTTATTTAGTTTCAGTTATTATTCATCCATTAGATATTATGTCAACATATCTAGGTGTACATTTCATTTTTAGTTCATTGATTAAATGGTATTTTTTCAGTTTCTTTCATTTCTATATTGATTTTTCCTTATCTAGTCATTTGAATGGCATGGGTTTCCATTTATTACCTTTCTATATTTTTTATTCATTTCCTTTTAAATTTATTGAATATATATATGTGTTTTCTATTATTTAATATTCCATAAATATTAGACTCATTGATTCATTATTTAAACCATTATAATATACCCATATTGAGAATTTGAGATCACCCTTATTATGTTTCTTTCCACAATAATCCATGAATTTTACTATAAAAGATATGAAAGGATTTACTACATAGAATAATGTTATCCTTTGATTTATTTATTTAGAACGAAGAAAATAAAAATGTTTTAATTAATTTATTATTTCCTAATGTATGTATCTAATTTACCAAGACTACTAAACTCTCGGTCCTTCAGGATTAGATACTTTGTAATTAAGATAATGTAATTGATAAAAAACACTATATTGGTGTATATGGGGCTAGGTCACTACTTTTAGTATCAAAGTAAGGTTAATAGCATCCTCAGGAACTATATTTAGGAAAATATAGGTTATAGAAAATAAACCTAAGGAGTAATTTGAATAGTAGTATAGAAGAAAACACTACAATTTTGGTAAAGTAGAGATTATGTGGGTCTTCCTAGAAATACATCCATGTATGGATACTACGAGTGGACATAGTTCTGGAATATATATATACCTAGGAGTAATAGCTCGGAAAATGTGTTATGAGCCTTACTCGGGGTAACTTAGTACACAACAACGGTCTTTACTGCACAATTGGTTTGACGCTCTTGGGGGATATGATTAAGATAATTCATATTTTCTTTAAAAATTGTTATGAAGGATTTGGATTCATAATAAGTAACTATGGTTAAAACGAAGGTAGTATAGATTGAAAATAGGGTGTCAAGATTTAGAAATCCTATAAATGATATTATTGATAAACATTAGACTATGGAAGGACCTATGTTAAAATAAATGTGATGAAGTTTTTATGTGTTGGTATTGTATTAAAAACCTTAGTTAAATGGATATTTAGTGACTAAGCTATTTTCAAGGATTCTAAAAATATTTATATTGGAAATTATATTAATATGGTTTTTGAAAAGTAAAACCTATAATATGGGTGGCAAACAATGAAATCCATCAATTCCACGGGTCTTGAACCAGTGATAAAACGACAATAAGGGTTTCACACTAACCACTGACCTTCGCAATGACTTGGTTAAATTTTTTATTGTTTTTAGTTAAACAATTGGACTAATAAATGTTAATAATTAACTTATAGTATCACATTTGAGGATTATATATTAATATATTAACCATATTGGTTCTAGAATATATTTAACGAAAAATAGTTATACTTGTTACTCTTTTATTGGATTTATGATACTTTAAAAGTATATCTTAGTGCTTCAGGCATAACAAAAAATTCATTACTATGAATTAATTTCTAGGAGTAAAGGGATGAATTATAATTTGATAGAAGATAAATTAAAAGTTATTATTGTTCATATTAAATTGAAAACAATGATGTAATTTTTTTTATATTCATGTTTAGTAAATGAATTAACTAACTTTAGGGAAACAACTCGGAAATAAAATTTTGTCTTAATACCTTAATTTAAACTGAACTGATGGCATTTTAAATCATAACAAATTTAAGGAATTTTTTCACAAAAATTTTTATTGATCATTAAATTGTTTGTGATTTATGACCTCATTCACCCATATAAATATTTACTCTTTTACCCCCAACAAATTATTTTCTCCTTCCACTAATGTTCTCCTACATGGAGACCTATTTATGTGGTAGTCCATGTGATCTTGGTACTTCCCGTTCTCTATTTTCAAGTGGATTTTTTATGAACCCATCTCATTATGTGCGATTTAAATGTAATAAATTTCAATCAATATATCACAAATATTGTGTTTAAATTATAAAGATTAAATTAAATTAAGGTGGAGATAATGTAACACCTTGAAATTTTAATGTACAACATTGTATTTGATAGTTTGCATGACATGCATCACTAAGCACATAATGGAATATAATGTCCAAAGACTCTATTATATATTTATATTTTTAAATATATTAAATACATGATATAGTTTTAAAATAATTTTACCCCATGTTATCTTGTGTTACATTTAAGAGCATCCTTCCTCGTAAGCTTGCGTTACACGCCAGACTGAGCTTCACTAAAAAAAATGTATTATTAAAATATTATAATTTACTATAATATGATATAACCTAACCATTATGTTAGTGGTTATGAATAGTATTAAATAAATAATAAAAAATTATGGTTTATATAAATTTAAAATTAATAAATTGGTTACCAATTAATGAGAAACAGAAATAAGAACCAATTGGACAAAAAAATAAAAATTATTATAATTATACTTTAAAAGGTGTTTTGTCTTATTAAAAACAATTAATTAAAATTATTTAATGGTTTTAATGAATTTTATTTATTATATATTCAATAAAATATTATTAAGATTCCAAAATTATTTTTGACATGCAAATGATGCAAACAAACTCTATTTTACAGATACAAACATATATTTTTTAAAGGCAATTCTACCACCTTTTAATGATGAAACCATTTTAAATATGAATTTTGAAAATTTAATGTATTTAATATGTAAAAATAAACTTATTATTTTAAATATAAACAAAATAATTATTTTAGGATGAACTTTTTATATTTTTCTAAAACATTTCATTTTTTAAAATAATTGATAAAAATACTGAATTTTAGTTCAAAACTGTTTGTTATCTAATTTATTTTAAAGGATAAATTATATTTTTAATAGTTTTTAAATTTAAATTTAGATAATATTTTTATCAATTAATATAATTAAAGTCATTTTAATCCATTTTAGTTTAAAATTGATTATAAAAACATAGAAAACTATTAGAGTTTGTTTCTTCAAAAACCCGCATTATCGTCCCATCATCAGGATTAAATTTATATAAATTTATCACAATAATATGAATTGAATTTGGAAAAATGGATTCCATATTTTCAATCTGAATAAATTTTGTTTTCCTAATAATAACAACATTTTTTTCGACCAAAAACATCACTTAAATTTATTAAAATTAATTATAAGTATTAAAGAAAATTTAAGCTTAATAAATGATTAAACCATTAACATAGGGTCCCAAATGACATATACACATTATATAAAAAAATTACCTGGCCATAATTATTCCATTAAAATCCCATTATTTTTATTTTAAGGTTTCAGATAAAAACGTGGGTATACCTATCTTTGTTTTTCAAAAATTCCAAGTGAGTCTTTTTCCTCTCTTATAAAAGGCCACCACATATCCCCCCTCATCACACCTCTCAAAACAATAATATTCAGAAAATATATTCTCATATAGTTTTAAAAAATCACTAACCTCGACCTTGAAGCCTACCTTTGGGAACAAATCCTTCCCAGGATGCCTTTTGGTATAAATAAAAAGAACATACCCGAATAAGAGGTAATATCATCTCTTAAGATTTTTAATTTTTTTCCATTATAAAACCCCTAAAATATTCTTACTCAATGTTAATATTATAAAAACAGTATCCTAAATATACTTTTATGTTTTTTTATTCATGTTTCATCCTACACTAATACACACTTCTATCAAATGTGAAACGAACATAATGTTTCTTTGTACAACATGCTACTCCCTCACTAAATGATGACCGTTCATTTTTCCTTTACCACTTCTCATAGAGGCCATTATTATAGAAAATGTATTTATATGTGGTAAATATAATATTTATTATGTCTTTATACATATTTAATCCTTTTATTTTAGATACCATTAATAACTCTTATATACATTAATACGATAATATAATTTGAGAAAGTGTGGACTACCGCCCCTAGAAGCAATGTGATTTGTTCACAATATACATGGAACATATAAAGAATGATTCCAATTAAACATATGTGACATAAAAACCTATATATATTATATTAATGACATAATTAACTTTCATGAAATATTATATATATATATATATCATTTTCATTATTACCCTTTCACACACATAAAAAGTTATAATGTCGTTCGTGGACGTGTGGACAACCGCCTCTTATACACAATGTGATTACTCTTAAATCACAAGAAATATATATATAATTATATATGATTAAATAAAATGTAATTTATTATATAAATATCATTATAGAAATATATGGTGTTACATACCTTCTTTCTATAATGATTATTGAAAAACCGGAACGTTACTCATGTGTACATATGACCTACCATCTCCATGATTGTAATGTTGGTTCATTTTTATTACCATATTTAATGAATGATTTTATAATTACAATTTATGTTTAAATATGATAATTATTTCATGATTATTATTCAATTTATATAATTTAATGAACCATTTGACTATAGTAGAACTACCAAGGTTATTTTTGACAGATAATGTGAATTTGATCAGAACAACTGATGTAAACATAATTGTTTAATTAGTAGTATAAAATATAGTAAAAATTGAAATAAAAGTAATTATAAACGTAAAAAATGTTCTCAAGAGATTATAAAATTAAGATATATTTTTTTATACATGAATTTAATGAGTGTTTACCGAAATGGAATCTCAAGGTAAGGGATTCTTGTCTCACTTCTTTTCCTTGATGCATACTTCATTGTTCTACACCTAATTTATTATATATGGTGTACATAATTAAAAATTGACATGTAATATCATGAAATATATTATATTCATTTTATTTATATTTTTCATTTTATTATTACTACTTTTGTGTTTTTCAATTCATATATTACCACAATTGTAAGGGATTTCGCCTCAATTTACAATCTATTAAGACTTATTTGTTGTTATGCAGATTTTTTCTTTTATATTGTGTATATAATACTATTTTATAGGATATATATTGAATATCCTTACTCTAATGACATTATAAACTTCGATTAATTTTATTCCTTCATGAGGATTATGAATTAAAATGTTTCAAAGTGTTATGAGACACATTGAAATATTTGAAGATTGTTTTCCTCAAAAATAAATTTAATGATATTTCAATGTTATTTCCATTAAATGAAATTATATGAAAATTGTTCAATAAAACATTTTATTTTCACTCCTATGGTTATTAATGACCATTTTCAAGAATTAATACCATTTTTACAATCTTTGGTACTCAAAAATTTTTATAATTTTTTTTCAGAAAAACTAACTTTGTATCTCTATTTAGTCAAAGAACATGATTTATTTTAAAAACTATATTTTATTAAAATGTATTAATAAATGTTTTTAACATTATTTGGTAAATAAATTTTTACTCTTTTTTTTATTTTACTAATGTTTCAAAGGAATATTGTTTTCGCTTTTTGAGAATGCATTTTTCTAACCATTAATCATATAAAATGAATATTCTTTTTACCTCAAAAAACTCTTATAGATTTACCCACCGTAATTTATTTGAAGCTTAATTTTCATGTTTAAAGTTTAATTTTTAAAGAAAATATTTTAAAAATTTATTTTCAAAGAAAATATTTTTCAAATTTTTGTTAAAAAGAATATTTTCCTCAAAAAATGTTTTTAAAAGATCATTTTATAAAGATTCCATTCATCAATGCCAAAAACCATTTACTTTAATCAATATGGGTTATGTTATATTGATACCAACATTAATATTTCTATGAATTGATTATGATTGATTTGTCCAAGGATAGTATTTACGTTCAGTTCCTTGATTTCATTTAATCCCCTTGAAATATTCAATTTAATATGATCATTTGACATTGAATTTCTAATAAATATTCATGACATTTTTCATAGACATGATTATTAGCTAAAATATATATAATATTTCTTATGGTGTACACATTGGATGTTATTTTATTATTTTTTTAAATATTGATAAATATTTATAGTTTATTTAATACAAATATTTGATAATCCATATTGTTTATTCAATATGAAGAATGATTTGGTCATGAAATACATGGGTTGGGGGCCATTTTAGGTATGACCTATGGGTTGGGGAATGGTTAATGAAATACCCTCGATATATCCGTAGCCTCATGGGATGAATTAGTTGTGAAAAATTAACTAGGTAATCTTTCTTTTGATGGTAATGGTTCCATGACCTATGAAACATGGTGTTCAATAATTTATATTTTCCCTCATTCAGTTTATGTTATTATTCATCCATAAGATCTTAAATCAACATAACTATAGATAAATTTCATTCTAGTTCATTTATTAATTGGAATGTGTTTCAGTTTTTACCTTTCCATATTGTTTTTTCCTTACCTAGTTATTTGAATGTCATGTTTTTTCATTTATTACTTTTTCATATTGTTTATGCACTTCTTTCTCAATTTGTTGATTATATGGTATGTATGTTCTATTATTTACCATGACATAATTATTAAAATCATTGATTAATTAGTTCTTCCACTATACATTACCCTTACTTGGAATTAGAGCTCACCAATATTAAGTTTCTTTCACAAGGAATCTAAGAAGTGTACTATAAAAGATACACAAGGATTTACCAGATGGAATAATGTTATCCTCGATGTTATTTATTTATAAAGAAGGAAAAAATGTTGTAATTAGTGTATTCTTTTATCATGTATTTATCTGGTTTACCAATTATAATAAACTATAGGTCCTTCAGGATTTGATTCCTTGTAATCATGCTAATGTAATTGATACCAGACACCAGCTCCATGCTATATGGGGTCAGGTCTCTACAACATGATATTAAAAGGGACAACATATGTCTCTAACCACCTAACTCTAACCGGAATAGTTCCTTAAGAACAATGTATGAATTGATGCTTGTTCCCACAAGATATGTAGTGGTGCTGAGGTCCCTCAACATGGTCCTTCCATAATAAGATAAATTCCCCCACTCTCCTATGTATGAGTCAGATTTACATAAGAGGATCCAATATGGATTCCCAACCCATATTCAAGATCATGTTAAAAAAAATCTTTCTCCACACATGAATTCAATTATTATGTATAATATTATTAAATGTTACATGTGGATTGATTCTTGTTTTAAAAAGATACACAGTGATACCCAGGTCCAACACCCTAGTCAGCCACAATTTTTCTATACTACATGGCATCAAACTGCATGGATGATGTCATCACTACAAGAATTTAAACTAAATGGTTCCCAAAGAACTATGTGGGGGATTAATTATCATTTAAATGAGATAAGTAGTAACACCTAGACCTCATGTTCTATTCCTATCCCTGGGGTGAAGAAATATTCCACTTATACTGCTTACAAACAAAGAGGAGATCTTAATTTAGGTTCCCTCATTCAGGGGTCCATCATGGAAATAGGGATTTCCACACCTAAATATGAGTCAGATCTATACTAGGGACTCTAAAATTCATTTAAAATCTCTGTCAAAATTTATTATTTGTTCTTGTAAATATTACTTCAACACATCATACTCCTAATCTTCAACATTTTTAGATCATCATAATCTTTCTACAACTACTTGTGATAGAATGTATGATACCTAAGGACTCCTTTTTTGACAATAATGTAATATGAACCAATTTTATTTAGATAAATAATTAAAATAAATGGATAGTTAGTAATAGGATTACACTGCATGACTCTATAGTAACACTCCCCTGTTGGATTTTCATAGAGTCACCCATAGAATTTTTTTTTTCAACCAATGGTACATTTTATTCTCAAGAGAAGCCTCTTATATCTCTGAAAGCCTTTATGACATTATACTAGAACCCATAATTCAAATTTGTCCATCAATATTCCCACACATATTTATCCCATATCATTTATCCAAATCAAAGAACCCTGAAGACCATGGATTACAATTTCCTCCATCATGTTCAATGTATGAAAAAATAACCTTGGCCTGGAAAGCCACATATTACCTATCATTTCTATGATACTATGGTCTTATTCATATGAACTAAAAAACTATATGTACCATATTTACTGCAGTTGGGTCAAAGCTATGTTGGAAACGTATTCCTCCATTCTTGGGTAATTTCGACGTGATATTATCCTATCATATTTAGGAACATTTTTTCCACAAACCATATTCTATGTGTATAGAAATTAGAATATCCATAAATTTCATTCAGTCATTTGTAATAGAATATCTAAATTCTAAAGAAATAATTATTAGGACTATGTAGTATCACTCCCTAGTAGGTATTTCGTATATCTCCCTTATAAAGGGCTTTTCAGGTAAATTATTCCACTGTATGACAACTTAGTAACACAACATAGTTTACATTACATAAATCTACCCAAAAAATAGGGTTTTAAACTAGTGGTACATTCTTCATCAAGAGATAGCTCCTCTATCATCTTGATATGTTTCCCCCATATCACACTTTGAATCCCTAGGTGCCCAGATTATATCTTACAACCTTTCCCCATTATACCTAAAAATTATGAAACATTCTCAAAAAAAATACATTTAAAGGGAGAATCATTAACTTCTTAGTAAGAGCTAAAATAAATTACATTTCAACCATCAATATAATTAATATATGACATTAAACTTTATATCATATCATACAAGTCAAAAGATGTTAAACAATGAAATAAAATCCTCATCATATGACATTAAACTGTACGGTCTATGTCCTATTCACACAAACTTAAACTGAATTATGATTTAACCCTTATCATAGAGGGGCCTTAAATCCTAAAAATATCCATTTAACATAATGTAACCTCCTTCATAGGAACCAAATTCTTATAATAATAGTTTTCCATTCATGTACATTGTGAATATAGATACGATATTTATTAAAAGACACCCTACTATGGAAAACCACCATCCATGGTCTTGATAAATTCAAATCATTACAAATTTAACAGCATTTGATAATAGAATGTAAAAATTACTATGAAACCCTTTTTTACTATAAAATAACACTCTCTAGTTAGATTTACATAAGTCAACCATAAAATTCTAGGGTTGGTTAGCCAAATTATTTTATTATTTGACTATGTTGTAATATTCTCCAATTGGATTTGAAAAAAGTCATCCACTAAATAGGCTTACCAACCGGTGGTACATTCATCCTCAAGGAAGATCTCACCTATTCCCTGATGCCCTGAAAATATTATGATATTTACTACCTTCAAAATTAAATCCATGACCATTCCTCAAATTATTGTCTCACATTATGTTTTAGATTTAGAAATAAAAAATAACCATGAATCAAAATTCCCCTTCAGGTATGTAACAAATTTTAGAACATTCTTAGCTAGAGACCTCAGTTTGGGTCAACATTCCAAAACTCTTGGTTACAGATGTTCTACCCAAACCACATGTTTCATGACCTGTCCCTCCGAGCCTGTTTCATGACTACACCAAGCTCGCCTTCCATAGTCCAGGGGTTTGTGACTAGCACTGGAAAGGCGTATCCCTAAATTGGAAGGAATTTCCTTAAAACCTGTACAAAAACATAGTACAAGAACACATCATGATGCTAACACGATGTAAAACTGTAGTAGTAAAAGTGTGCATTGAAGGTAAATGTGTCTGAAATAAAAGCCAACTGAAAAGATACAACTAAAATAGAAAATAAAAAATATATCATGAGGTCTTCCACCAAGAATCCTACCTAAGAGGTAGTTACAACTCATCTATATAGCTCTCCATGTTAGCCAGAATCCTCGGTGTACCGCCTGGTCCTTGCTCCCCCAAGTCTCAGCCAAGCTGCTCGTCATCTGCACAAGACAAAATGTGGTGAAGGAAAAGGCCATTCAAGTGTGAGTATAACAATACCCTTTAGGTACCCCGATACCCCCGAAGGTCTCTCAGAATCCCACAAAGTAAAACCACAAAGCATGATCTGAATCAAAAATCACCAAGAAAAAAACACAGCTCAAACCAGATATAAGATTTTCATCCACAAAGAATCATAAGTCCCTGACCTCAATCCATTTCCTGGATTTACAAATAAGGTTCAAAGAATAACTCATGGAGCAGGAGTACACTCTCTATGAACTGGCCATCCCTGAGGGAACCCGTTTGAGAGATGGACTTCATTAGGTACAACTCAACCATTCCTAATGGAACATCCAAAAGCATGTGCTTAATTGGGAAATTTATGTTATAACTACCTCTAGTTCCCATCATTAGAGGTATCGTAGTCATAATCTTATGCCCAAGGGATGAAAAAAGGAATCCAAGTGAAGAGGCCCACTCCTCGACACCGTGTCCTGTAGTTGAGGGAGGTATAACTCACCTAAAGGACCTTCTCCCCTACGCTATTCTGAGATGGGGGCATACTACTCCATATGTGGGGACCCACACCCTACCCAGTAGGGGAGTAGAACTCTGGTAGTTTATTCATTGTTGGGGACACACAACCTTATATGACAGTGGAGTACCGACCCCAGACTAGAGGACCCTCACCCTGGAACAGCAGGGAAGTAGCAACTCTATATGTGAGGACACACACCCTACCTGGTAGGGGTGTATAACTCTGGTAGTTTGTTCACTATGGGGGACTCGCGCCCTAGTACAGCAGGGGATTACCAACCCTAGGCTAGAGGACCCACACCATAGCATGACAGGAGAGTACCGACTCTGTTGTATCACTAAATAAAGAGGACCCGCACCCTGGGTTGATAGGGGAGTACCTACTCCTAACATAGAGGATCAGCACCCTACTCGGTAGGGGAGTACATAAATCTATGCGAGTTACATATGGTGGACCCATGCCCAAGTCCAATAGTGGAGTACAGACTACAAAGATAGAAAAACTAGTCATAGAAAAATGAACTCGCAATCATGATGCGGGGAGTCCCATATCTACCAGAGTAGAGGAGTAAGGAATACTTGCAACTTGAGTCATCAAGGGAGTAGCCATCCTAACTCCCACTAAAATAAACTCTCTAGTTCTACTCCTCCTGTTATTGGAAATAACTCAACAGCCATGAAGTTCCAAAAGGAAGCATCCTAATGATCCATCATGTCATAAGGGCTTCAACGCAATAGATGACACATCAATCAGACATCTGGTATGTAAGCTATAGGCATTTTTGTGTGCCGAGGACCCAGTTGGATTCGAGTACTATCCAAGATGTCTAAACACCAACTTTATTCGAAAGACATGTAGAGTATCTCAAAAGGACAGTCTCACTCAAAGGATCCTAGAACCATTGACAGTTCTTCAAATGGACGTCTGATTTGTAAGATACGACCATTTAAGAGTATCTGTGCCCGAGAGGGATCCAAGTTTGGGCTAACCCAGCCCGGCCCAACCCAACACGACCCATCATGGGATGAATCGACATGGTTCGAGTCCGACCCGGCCCGGTCCGGTTGGGCTAGGTCGTGCTGGGCGCGACCCACCAGCTGGCACGACCCACGTGGGATCATGCTGTCTGCTCCTCCCGAACAGCTCAAAGGAGTTGTTCGGAACCTTTATTGGTGGTGCCAGGTGGCACCACCTCATCACCCATGGGACCCACAGGGTGCAAGTCCCCTGTGTCACCAAGACTCCATTTATTATAGCGCACGACGGCACCCCACATGCACCTCCATGATCGGCCATTGGTAGACACCTATCTAACCACCACAGCGTCGAGCAATACTTCTCTTCCACTGTGGCCGGTGATTGTCGGCCGCCGCCCTCATCTGTCGGCATCAGCGTCTACGCCGGTGCCACATCAGTGCTTCTTTTCGGGGGCCACCAGGTGATCTCCGCTGGTACTTTTTTCTTTTCGGACGTGCCTACTTTTCTTTCAAGATTCCATCGTCATTGAGTGTCTATCGCTTTCAATGTTCCCTCATGTTGGAACCACCAGCCTTCGAAGAACTCAATGAAAAACAAGAGGAAGAGGGTCCCGACCATGTTCATTTGGATTGTGCCCTCCATGTCATCATTATAATATTGGTGGTAATTTATATATCACATTAAAATAATGATAAACCCTGTTCAAATCCCTTGCATCGACCACCAGAAAATTCTAGAACGAGGAGAAGAAATGTGGGAATTTCATGAATTAAAAGAAAACCCCTACCTTGAGATTCTTTGGAGACGTGCCGGTTGTGGAAGAATATTCTTCATTCGATGAAGCCACTGGCGTTCATCAATCCCAGTTCATTACCACATGAGCTTCCATCTCTGTCGGTGGAAGATGACGCGTCACATCTCAAGAGGATCCTCTTGTGATGATGTTTTCCCAAAAGCTCTACCCTGAGACCCATATAAATAGAGGGAGGAAACAGTGAGTAACACACCAATGAATTAAAGAGGTTAATTAATTGAAATAATTAATGCACCAAATTAATTGCACAAGAGGTGGTTATGCAACCAATGTGTAACTGAGGCTCTAATATCCAATATTAAATATTTGACTACTTCTATGTTCCAACCCACCGCTGCTCAAGAGGTGGTATGATAAAATAAAATAACAATTTTTTATTTTCTTAATTCTTAAAAGATTAAAAAACAAAATTTTCCACCCAACATACTGTGGAAAAAGTGAAGCCTTCTATAAGTGAATCTCGACGATATGAGTTCAACGGTGCCCTCAAATTTCAATTCTGAGCACCAGTTCAAATGTTAGAAATTTCTACCCACATGTTTACTGAACGTACATTAAAAAAAGTTCAAAAATTGTTAATAGTCACCCTCGACCCGCACCGGTTGAGGATAAGTTCTTTCTATGGAAAAAACTCCCTCACAAGCTCAACTGTACTCTTAGATTTCCAATTAGAGTTACCATTTATGATTTATAGAATTTAACAATAAAATAATTGTTACTTAATTATTTTGTTTGAGAAAAAAATAACTTCCACTACTGGCCCATGACAGCTAATGTTAAGATCTACCTAAGGAAAGAATACCCTCATGATTTCAATGGTGGTATCATATTTTTAATCTTAGTTACCTATCCTGAGTTATAAAATTCTAAAAAATAAAATATTTGTATTTAATTATGTTATTTACGATTATGCCATGTTCATGTTTTCTCACTAGAGGTATGCACTGACTAAACTTAGGTAACGCCTAGGGTAAAACAATTATCTTGAACACAATGGTGCCCTAACATTTTTATTCTAGTCCCCCATTTAATAATTATTCCACTTTTTCAAGACCACTACACTCGCACGCTATTTGGTGTTTAACACTTTTTTGACGGATCATTCTTGGAACTCCAGGCCTCAGAACCACGTGTCGTCAAATTTTTCAGTCTCGTAATAATCACAAATAATTAAAAAAATATTGAAATTCTGGGTCCTTACATTCTCCCCACCTTAGGTTTTTTTATCCATGAAATCCAAAACAAAGTAAAATCAAACAAATGATGGTACTGATCTTGAATCTGAGCCTTATACTCCCATATTCTCTCCTAGAGTTTACCATGCTGCCACAAAACTTACACCCGAGGGATTAACCATCCACGAATGACTCGCTCCTGTCGATCCTCTATCTCTACTGGGAACTCCAAAATTGTCAACCCATCATCAAATTGAAACTCTTCATAATGGATAACGTGCAATGGATCATGAACAAATATTCCCAGTTGCGACACATAGAAAACATTATACACCTGGTGCATTAGTGGGGGAAAATCTAGGTGGTAATCCACCCCACTAAATCTGTTGAGAATCTGGAAAGGTTCGATGAACCTCAGAGATAGCTTGTTTCCCCAGACAAATATCCTCAATATTGGTCAGGGTGAGACTCTCACGAAGACATGGTCTCCATCCTTGAACTCTAAGGGTCTTCGTCTCTTGTCAGAACAAGACTTATACTAGATTAGTGGAGTCTTCATCTCAGACCACCAGTATAGACACTGGAGGTCCTGGTACATCTACGCCACACCAGGATGTACCGCCAAAGGGAATGTGTGGAACTCCCTCAACACCTCTTCTCATAGCATCAATGGTACCATGGTGCATCTTTTGAGAAGGATGATGTGCTCCCCACCTTCATAAAATCCTTCAAGAGCATATCCTGAGGAAATCTGATCATGTTAGGTCTCACAATATACATCCCCAAGTTGTGCCTCTCAAACTCGCTAAAGTCATGGGGGAGTGACAATTATAGACTGTAGGTAAGCTAATTCATCACTATCCATGAAGGGTTTTTATAACATCGTTAGCTTTTTTGTCGCTACACTCAGCATCTGTAAACCGGAACTCCTACTGGGTGCATCTGCCACCATGTCCCCCTTCTAAACTCCTATATCCTGAAGCTCTGTGGGAGCCCCTCAATATGGTTTTATAGACATTGGTGTCATCACAGGGTATAATCCAATGTAGAAGTTCTTGGTCCTTTGGGGAGGTAATTCTGGAAACATATTTTTAAATGATGTTCCCACACTTTTCCACTACTATTGGGAACTGAAAACTCAATACTCATTCTCCCACAATGGTAAGGTTGGCCGAATCAAGAGTGATTAGTTACAACCTCCTATAAATGAGTTTAACCCATGCTTCATGGGTTTCCTTTTTCGCCGACCAAGGAAACCCCCATTCCAACACTATAGATATACCGAAACATTTTTGCAAAAAATAATCAATCTTAGAATTAACTGTTGATGACTACTCTGTACCCAAAATTAGGTCATAAGGCCTCAACTATGCCTCCAAGAGGTTCAAACTAGAACTCTCACCTCAAGGGTTACGTCACACTATCGGCATAAGTGTGATTATTGAGTCTCCTCCCAATGTTATCTCCGGATGCAAGGGTCAAGTCAACAGTTTAATTAAAAACTGTAGGTCTTGAACAAGATTCATGACAATAAGGAATGATTAGTACCTATTTATATTAATATGGTAGCTTTTAGTATATATAGATCATATCTCGAATCATTCTTAGAGACCTTGGGTCACACTCCTTGACCACATTCAGCTACTCCCTTACCCTGTTCTCCAGCCCCCTGATCCTGGAGGGGACCACATTGAGGTGGTGGTTGTAACATGTCAAAATATATACCACCTCTTACTACTCTCCTATCTCATCTTCCATGTTTAATTCCCTACATATTCATTTTTTACCTATCACTTTATCTTCCTTAAGCATTTTTACACATCCCAGTCTCCAAGACTGATTTCGGTGTCCTCTTTTACCACTGCTCACATTCACTAGATATATCTTCTCCGACAAAGAATTTTCAACCAAAAAGGTTCTATCTTACCCCCTAACATAATTAGTAATGCATATAAGAATACTAAAATCTCAAATTTTCCTAAACACATCTCACTCGGTGGTCCGAGTCCTGAATTAATGGTCGTATCGTATTCGTTGAGTTCCTAGAAATGCTGGTATGCCATGATGAATAGTCAGCTACTGACATGTTGTTCTGCCGAAGATGTAGAAGCTGTTGGGAAAACATACCCATTAGATTTTTATTGCAGGAGACCCCCTTATCTGTGGAAGGTTATCAATATCAGTCCATGGAAAATGTCACCTCATTGTATGATAGCGGTAATCTAAACCCTTCCATCACCCCACATATCCAAATTGAATGATCACTTCTAGGACCACCATCTGATCTAATGGTGTCGTAGCTAGATGGAAACTTAGTCACCACCTTAAGCCTTTCCCCAGCCGCCTGTGTGTTAGGCTCACCTTGGAAACTAAGGGGTATCTATCACTAAAACTCGGGTAAGGCATCGACCCTATAAGTGTCCTCTACCAGTAGCAGTAGTAGTAACTACTGACCAATATGCAGTGGTATCGCTGGGACACCACCCAATGGTACCTATCTTGGGAATTTTTTTTGCACTGATTCCTTATCACACTGTGAACCATCCTCAAGGTCACACATTGTAATCATGGTCAGTTGTTTGTGTTGAGGCATCTTGAAAGATAATCAATATGAACCATGGTCAATAAGTTATACCTAATGAGCTGACTCAAAAGAGATGAAAAGAAAAAAATTTCCAAAACACATGCAATCAGTGTTTTCATACACCAAGTTGAAAATCAAAACTCATGGTTCTGGGGAATTGATATGTCTGCTGCTGCACCAATGCTGGATTACCTGAAATGAAAACCACCCTCATGAAACTTATCTATATTACTCCATTGGAAAGATCAAATTCCAATTTCTTCAGTAGAACTTTTCTCTGATACCAATATTTCACAACCTGTCCCTATGGGCCCATGCTGTGACTACCCCAAGCCCTCCTTCCAGAGGCCAGGGGTTGGAGACTATTACCAGAAAGGAATATCCCTAAATGGGTAGGCATTTATTTTAAACCTATACACACACATAGTACATGAACACAACAAGAAGAAACCACAATGTAAAACTGCAGTATTAAAAGTGTGTAATGAATGTAAAGTGGGTCGGAATACAAGTCCAACTAAAAAGATACAACTATAATAGAAAATAGAAAAAATCTCCTTAGGTCTTCCACCAAGGATCATACCTAAAGTTTAGGTACAAATCATCTACACATCTCTCCATGTCAGCCCGTCTCCTCCGAGTACTGCATGGTCCTGGCACCCTCAAGTCTCAATCAAGCTGCTCGTCATCTATACAAGAATAAATGAGGTGTGGTTAAAACCTATGCATTGGTGAGTATAAAAATACCTAGTACGGACCCCAAGACCCCCAAAGGCCTCTCAAAATTCCAGAAAAACCCACAAATCATGATCTCAATCACAAAGAACAAACACAAATACTTAGCTGAAACCAGATGTACTCATCTCATCCAAAAAGAAACATAAGGCCCCAACCTCAAGACATTTCTAGGAATTCCAACGAAGGCTCAAAGCACAACTCAAGGAGCAGGAGTACACGACCCATGAACTAACCATCCCTAATGGAACCCTAATTTGAGATGTACTTCATCAGGAATAACTCAACCATTCATAACGGAATGCCCAAAAGGACATTATTCATCAAGAACATTATGCTAGAACTGACTCTAGTGCCCAAAACTAGAGGTCTCACAGTCATAGTCTTGTGCCCAATGCATGACCAAGGGAAACCAACTGAAAAATCCCACTCCTCGACATTGTGTCCTATAGTCGAGGGAGCTCCAACTACCCTAAAGGACCTACTCCCCACCAGTACTCAGAGACGGGGGAGTACTACTCTATATGTGAGGACATGCACACTACCTGGTAGGGGAGTAAAACTCTGGTAAATTTTTTTCTATGGGGGACCCACGCCCTTGTATGTTAGCGGAGTATCAACCCCAGGCTAGAGAACCCACACCATAGCAGTATAGGGGAGTACCGACTCTATATATGAGGACCCACACCTTTCCAGGTAGAGGAGTACAACTCTGGTAGTTTTTTCCATGTGGGGGACCCGCACCCGAGAACGTCAGGGGAGTATCGAACCCAGGCTAGAGGACCCACACCCTAGAACAACAGGGGAGTACCAACTCTACTGTAGTACTAAATAAGCAGGACTCGCACCCTGGGTTGACAGGGGAGTACCTACTCATAACATAGAGGACCCGCACCCTACCCGGTAGGGGGTACCTGACTCTATGTGAGTAATGTATGGAAGACACAATACCTAGTGCAATAGGGGAGTACCAACTCCAAATATAGAAAAACCAATCAGAGGGAAAAAAACCCAAACTCATGATGTGGGGAGCCCCATCTCTACCAAAGTAGAGGAGTAAGAAATACCCACGCCTAGAGTCATCAAAGGAGTAGCCATCCTAACTATCACTACAAGAAACACCCTGGTTCTACTCCTCTAGTTACTAGACATACCTCAACCACCAAAAATTTCTAAAAATAAGTAACATGATGAT
Source organism: Viscum album (assembly GCA_963277665.1). Classification (NCBI taxonomy): domain Eukaryota; kingdom Viridiplantae; phylum Streptophyta; class Magnoliopsida; order Santalales; family Viscaceae; genus Viscum; species Viscum album. The sequence goes on from OY728136.1 coordinate 1,998,705,133, forward strand.
CTATAATTTCATAAGGGTTCCAACGCAATTGACGACATGTCAATTGGACATCCGGTCTATAAGTTATAGTCATTTTTGTACTGAGGACCCTGTTGTATTTGAGTACGATCCAATGTGGAAAAACTCCAAATTTCGCTAAATGTCATGTGGAGTATCTCAAATGTACCTTCCCACTCCAAGGATTCTTGTACCACAGACAGTTTTTCAAATGGACATCTGGTTCGCAAGATACGACCTTTAAAGCCTATCTAGGACAGAGAGGGGTCCGAGTCCGGTTCGACCGGGCCCAGGCCGACCTGACACGACACGGCCTGGCCCAACCTGACCCAACATGTGACAACCCGACCCGGTTTAGTTCTGACCCCGCCCAGCCTAGTTGGGCTGGACCACAATGTGCTCGGCCCGCTGGGCTGCAGACCAGCCTAACCCACCCTGGCTTGGCTGGGCCGCGGCGGGCGCAACCCGCCGGCTGGCAGGACCCACGCAGGGTCATGTGGTCTGCTACTCATGAATGAATCAAATGATACGTTTCGATATTTTATTGGTAGCACCAGGTGGTGATTCCTCATCACCCATAAGACCTACGAGGAGCGGGTCTCATGCATCGCTGCAGCTCCCTTTTGCGCAGCGTGCAACAGCACGCTGCCTCCGTCTCGATGGATGGCCGCTAATGGCTACCTATCCAACCACTGCGGCACCGAGTAGCAATGATCTTCAACTATTGTCAGCGGTTGCTGGACACTTCCCTCATCCACCGGCATTGGTCCTCGGTGCTGCAACACCGGTGTTCCACCGACACTTCTTCTACTAGCCACCGGGTGAGATTCTATAGTTTGTTCTTCCTTCCGAATGCACATATGGTTCTCTCGGGATGTCACTTCCACTGCACAACTCTTAGTTACATGTTTACATCAAGTTGGAATAACCCACCTCTAAAAAACGCAATGAAAAACAAGTGGCAGAGGGTCCGAGACTTGTTTGTTTGGTCCAAAACCATTGCGTTAGCATTATAACAAGTGGGGGTAATTTATATATCACATTAAAATAATGATAGACACCATTAAAATCCTCAAAAATGACCACCTACATATTCCAAAATGAGGAGACAAAATGTTGGAATTTCTTGAATTATAAGACAACCCCTACCTCGAGATTCATTGGAGACGTAGTGGTGGTGGAAGAAGATTCTTTGTTCGATGAAGCTGCCAGGGTTCGTCGATCCCAGTTTTCTTATGCTAGAGCTTCCATCTATTTTGTTAGAAGGTGTCACATCACTTCTCCAAAGGTTTCATGATTGATGAAGCCATGCCAAAAACTCTACCTTGAGCCTCATTTAAATAGAGACGGTAAAGGGTGAGTAACACACCAGGTAATTAAAGAGATTCATTAATTGACATAAGTAGCGTGCCACATTAATTTCACGAGGGGTGGTTATGCTAAAAAAGTCTAATAGAGAATTTAATATCCCATATTAAATGTTTGACTACCTCTATAGTCCCCACCACTTCCTCTCAAGAGGTGGTAGGATAAAATAAAATAATAATTTTGTTATTTTATTAACTCTTAAATGTTGAAAATCTTACTTTTTCACCTGACCTACTGTGGTCTATGTGTGGCCACCGTTAAGCGAATCCCAACGCTGCATGTTCAAAGGTGTCCTCAGATTTCAATTCCGACCACCTGTTCAAAATATAGAAATTTTCGCCCGCATGTTTACTGAACATACATTAAAAAGTACAAAAATTATTAATATTCACCCTCAAGCCGCACAGGTTATGGTTAGGCTCTTACTAAGGGAAAATAACCATCATGAGCTCAATAGTACTCTCATATTTCCAATAGGAGTTACCTTTTAGCAGTTATAGAATTTAACAACAAAATAATTGTTACTTAATTATTATTTTTGTATCGAAAAACTAACTTCCACTACTGGCCCACAATTTCTAATGTTAGGATCTACCTAATGAAATTATACCCTCATGATTTAAGTTTTGGTCTCAAATTTTTAATATGAGTCACCATTAGTGAGTTATCCGCATTTGAAAAATAAAATATTTTAATTCAATTATTTTATTTATGGTTATGCTATTTTCAGGTTTTCCTACTAGAGGCCTGCACCGACTATACTTAAGTCGCACCTATGGTAAACCCGACATCATGAATGCCAAATTGCCCTTGAATTTAGGATTCAGGCACCAAATTAAGAGTTATTCCACTTTTTTTAGGAAAACTACTCACGTGTGATATTTTATGCTTAACACTTTTTCAACGGATCATTCCTGACAATCCGGGTTTCAGAATCACATGACGTCAGATTTTGCAGTCTTATAATAATACCAAATAAATAAATAAAATATACATAAATTATGGGTCTTTTCAACATGTCACATTAGTTTAGATTTCATGACATTAAACTGCTCATGAAATGATACAAAATACTCACTAGGTTGAAAACTCCCAAAGGGAACTATGGATAAAATTCAAGTCTAAACATGCTAAAATTATTCTATGAATATTTTAGGAAATAAGAAAGAAAAGAAAATATGAAAGGCATCTAACTCATTAGGTTATAACCCACAAAGGGTTCCCTAAGAAAAATCAAAGTCTTTCCCGATATGTTTTCACATGATGGACTTAGGAAAAAATTAGGGAAATGACACAAAATGACCCATTGCTTTTAGGGCAATACATATGACCTAGAAATAGTAAAATTATGCTCACTAGACCCCATGGATTATGAAAAAAATAGAGTGCTTCCTCACCCTTACCGTCGAATTATAATAGAATTATGTTTATTCAAATGAGTCATTTTAAATGTAATATTATAATTACAATAAGGATAGGACTATAGGGACATTTGATTGAAAATAAATACTTTTTATTTATGTTTTAAAAAAAGAATACGGACATCCACATGTTGGAGACTCTGTTACACATTTTATAGTTGTCCCTAGACATATTATTCGATAAATCTAACCATGGATTGATCATTTTCGACAACATTCTGGAAGACTATTAGTTGTGTGGAGATGGATTCTTCAACATTAAGAAACATATCTTCCTTTAAAACTGTAACACCCCGAGATTTTATGAAAAATATTCTTTTTAATATAATTAATGTCATGTGTTGTATGCTACACCAAAATGAGCTTGCACAACACGCATATTTGACTTTCCTTGCATTACACACAATCACGACCTTCCTCGATAGCGTGTGTAGTATGCAATACCGGGTGTTACTAAACAACGATATATTATTATAATATTATTATGAACTAGACGTTAGGAATATTATTAACTAAATTTTTAATTTTATAATATTATTATTCATCTTACACATTTCCTAGAACATGTTATAAGAAAAAAATAAATTTTTCGGGTAAAATAAGTAATTTTCAAAAAATACAGTTTTTCCGCCTTTTGATGGTGCACACACATTAAATCTAGTTTTTTGAAATGTTTATAAGTTACATTTGACACAATAAAATTATTCTTTGTAATCAAGAAATAAAAATTTACTTTGGATAAATTTTTCATTTTATTCTGATGACTTTCAAATTTTAATGAATAGTAAAAAGACGCTATATTTTAATTAAAAACAACTTTTTTCATCGTAATATATTATGTGGTTAAATTATAATATTGAATGGTTTTAAAGTATAAATAGCATATATTTTTACCATTTAATATAATGTATATCATTAGCATTGATTTTACCTTGAATTCGTAGGTTAAATCAATTCAATCTTTTGCAATGTTTTAAAGAAAAACCCGTTTTCTTTCGGCAAAGAGATTAATTTTAATTTAATTTCTAAAACTTTTATGTATTGAATTTGGAAAAATGGATTCCATATTTGGAATCAGTGGGTCCAAATTATGTTAATAAGCTACTTTTTATTTTTGGGCATTGTGAATAGTAACTACGGTAAATTTTATTTACTATAGTTAAAGGTAAATCGGGTAATTAAGGGTAAATATAAGATTATCAAATTACCCTAAAACTTGGAAAAATCCTATTTGATGACTAACAGTCGACCCATATCACCTAAGGGTCGGATTAGATTCATTTAATGGACTTTTTTGCATGAAAAGAATTTAATTTTTATTAAAACCAAAGAATGTGACAACATGTCACTTTCTTAAATATTATAAGTATAATAATTTTAATTTAATGATACACTTCATGAAAATTCGAAAATTAATAGTCTACAGAAAGGTAATAAAATTATCTATCTCATAGTAATTTATTTATAATTTTTAGGGATTCAATAATTATCATTTATTATGACTCAAAGACGATGCAGTAATTATCTTATTAATGAAATATTGAAATAACTGATGTTATAAATACCCAAATAAATGTAATTTAAGAATTTTTATGAATTAAACTAATTTTATAGGTTAATATGACATGTTAGTATTGATTTTATTAACTTTTTTCGAACTAATCATTCTGTTATGAGTTTTACAAAAATCAATTACCAAATATTGTCAAAATTGACATTAAATTGTTTTAAAAAAAATATTATATTATTAATTGTTATTATATTCATAAAAATCTATGGTTCGGCCAAATGACTTAGATAAGGTTATATATATTAATAATAAACATCTTGGGGTTCTTTTGTCTTGTTATAATAAGTTTATTAACCTTATAGTGTAAGAACACAAAAAGACACGGTAAAAGTAAAATTATCTAACTTAAAGTTAAAACTAAATGATAAGGTTAAAATAGTAAACTAAACCTATACAAATTATATTGGACGATAGGATTTTTACCCATCCCCACCTTAGCTTCTAAATAACTCAATTGGGAGCTATTAAAAACCGAATTTGACTTTATAATAAAATAATTTTTTTGGTTATTCCAAAGGTGCCCCTCTCCTCCCTTATAAAAGGGCACTTATTCCCTCTCTTCCTCACACCACATTGAGCCTTCAAGCTCGGCCAACCCCTGCCAATTTATTCTCTCCACTTCTCTAGAGACATCCTAGAGGTCCTGGTATTTTTCAAAGACCAATTATAGTGCCCTAAGAGGAGGTATCAAAGAGGCGCTTCAAAGAAGAGGTAATGTCCGTTACCGATTCTTTCACCTTTATTTATTCTTCCACTTCTTCTTCATAGGTTGTTTCATAATGAAGTAATAACATCAGTATCACTCATTAACAGATATGTTATTATAAGTATGAAACAACCCTATTTCACCATCTATCAATCCTACGGAAAACGAAATCACCGCGCGTGTGTACGTACGGAATACTGTCTCCACGCCGTGGTGTAATCTATTTTCCACCACCACCTTACTTGGATGGGTATAATGGTGTAAATAATTACTATATATCATTATTATAAAGTGATATTGAATCTGAAATAGTATATATATACTCCAATACAATTCCACAATCATGGGAACGATATCATCGCTCGTGCGTACGTACGGAATACCATCTCCACGATGTGATGCGATTCGTTCTACATGATCATCATTGCATAATGATTATACAAATGTATTTAACGAATAAATATGATATATATTACCCTAATACCATTCTGGAAATGAGGTATCTATATACTAAAAAGAAAAATAAGAATTTATTCGACAAAACACGCATACGAACAAAAAGTAATAAACACCCGAATAACAAGTAATAATGAAATATTACCAATAAGAAGCTAAGAATATGACCATATATGATATAATAAAATTAAGTATGATTCTGGAATAAGTCAATAACATTATTTAAATCATTATACAGGAGTTTCAGACACTTAAGAAGCAAATCAGGCCTAAGGTAAGGGAAATATCACAATCTCATTTTTATCCGAGATTGTTTATACTTTGAAATTTACTGGGGTGTATTTTATCATCCACATCCATGTTTCGTCAATATGTAATATTATTTCCATCCACCTACAATTTTTTAAATCCAATTTTACCCTTCGGTGAGTTTTTAGTAAAAGATATGAAAGGAATCTTTTGTTGTTTTTCGTACGAGGTACTTTTTGACTTTTCCAACAAAAGGACGAGAATAATGATTTTTTAACTTATACGGCATGAATGGATTTTAAAAAAAAATTATTTCCAAGAAGATTCCTTTAAAAGTTTTCATGTTTATTTTTAATCAACTTCTTTTAGTTTAAAATTGTATGACATGTTAAGAAAGGAAAAAGGTTTTTGATGTAGAAAGGATATTTTCCTCCAGAATGGAGTTCAAGAGTTTTATCAAAATTATTTTCCATATAAGATAATATAGGGTTTTGTTTATATCCCTATTATTACATGGATTTGATTATGTTGTGATGGAAATATTTTTATGAATTCTTATATGAATTGTTTTATGATGTCACGATGTTTAAGATTCCCATTTTTATTACATTGGTTATTCTATGATGTATGGTTTATGATTTTGTGGAACACATAAGAATAGTATCATTATGAGATCAGTGAGACGTATATCTCCCTCCCATGCATTGGGTAAAGATTTTATATCTCATGAGATAGACATGGTTGTAATGGTAGGTTATACCGGTTCAGTGAAACAGGATTGAAACGAGGAGTGAACTCGGTTCAGAAAGGGACTTTGTCCACTAAGATAGTCTTGGAAATGAGTCTTGAATAATAAGAAATGATTCTCTATGATTATGTGTGTATGCCACAAAGTTTAATGTTTTTGGTTATAATTATTGGGATTACATTTCACTACTATGATTTTTCCCATGTTATGAAATTATGATCTCTTTTGCAGGTTAAGATTTCCAAAAGATATGTTCTTATGAATATGATGTGATTGATATTTCTTTTCTTTACCCTTACTGAGCATTTGAACTCACCCTTTTATGTTTTCTTTTCCCTTGGATATAAAGAAGGGATTTAGGTTTTAAAAAAAAGAATAAGATCTTTATGGGAGATGTTGAAGATCTTTCACAACGATTAGAAGATTATATTCCGAGTTTCCAAAGACACTAAAATATTACGGTCCTTGTGTGTGTATGTACTAAGTATTCCGCAAAAGTAATGTAATGTCTATGTACGTTAAGCTTCAGGTCTCTATAGTTGGTATCAGAGGAAAGGTTTAGTCAACCTTCAGAAACTAGGATGCGAAAACGTTAGTGAAATCCCTAGAGATATTTCTAAGGTATTTCTAGGGATGTCCCTAAGGATAAGTATACGTATAGGATATAGTCCTAAAACTATGGTAACAATATTAGAATTTAACCTAAGATGTTAGATATTGAAGGTACTCCCCCTTTATTATGATGTTTCCCCAAGCATGATTTTTTCCTTGCACACTATTCTTTTTGGGTTTTAGACGATGGCTGGAACCAGAAGGAACCGTGTTGATCAATGTAATGGACAATACAATGACTGTCCTCCTGAACAAACAAATTTTATGGGAGATGGAGTGAAAAATCATATTACTATACTTACACAAGCTATGAATCATTCTGGACTTCCAAATGAGCAGAGAAGGGAACAATATTCTATTGAGTCCTTCATGAGGCAACATCCACCTTCTTTCAGTGGGTCTTCTGATCCACTTGTTGCTAAACAATGGATCAGTACCACTGAAAAGATATTTTCAGTTCTTCAATGTTTTGAACATGATAAAGTCATCTTAGCAGTATATCGTTTGGAAGGTGAAGCTGATCAATGGTGGAATCTTATCAAGAATACGAGGCAAAGAGATGAAATTGAGTCCATGGAATGGGACGAGTTCAAGAACTTATTTTTCAATAAGTACTTCCCTCATATTCTTCGAACAAAGATGGAGAAGGAGTTTCTTGAACTAAAGAAAAAGGATGATGAATCTATAGGTATATATGAAGCGAATTTTACAAGGCTTGTAAGGAATGCATCTGGATTTATCATCCAACCTGAAAGTAAAGTTGATCGATTCTTCAGTGGCTTAAAACAAAATCTTCGAAGAGCATTAGCTATAAGAGACTTCAGTAGCTATGAAGAAATTGTGTGTTGTGATATCAAGGTAGAAATGGAAGTTGGTGTTACTTATCCATCTCATAGTTTTGACAAGAAAGGAAAGATGGAGTTCAAGGAGAAATCTCTTAATAATGGTGAAAAGAAGATGAATGTTTCTTTATGCGCAAAGTGTGGAAAGAAACATGGTGGAGATTGTCTTAATGGGGCAAGTAAATGTTTCAAATGTGGAAAGGAAGGTCATCGGGCATTTGAATGCCGCAATGATGGGAAGAAGATGTATAATGATGCAAACAAAGGAAGGGATACACAGAATGAACCTACTACACTTCAATGCTTCAAGTGCAAGGAAATGTGGCATTATACTAATAAATGCCCTAATCCAAGGGTTAGTGATGATCGACATGAGCAACCACTTAAGGAAAAGGACAAAGGGAAGTTACATGTGATCACCATTGGTGATGTTGTATATGACAATGATGTGGTGGAATGATTAAGTGTTTATGTAATGGGATTAAAAAATAATGTTGTATATAGTATCGTGGAATATTGGAATATTTATGTATTGGTTTATTGTGGTTTTCAATAATTTTATGGTACCGGTAACCATAGAAAGTTATAGAGATGTTTTTTTGAAGAAAAAAAAGATGATATGCACATAATGAAGGGAAAATGAGAAAATGAAATGTTTGACCGTATTCATGAGCTCATATAAGGAGAAGGTTATATCATGGTTTGAGTATATAGAATTTTTGGATTTTGGTATGTGGAAAGAGTTAACTTTTGACTGCATTCATGTTTTCACTATGGTTCAATTAATGGGTATTCATTATTCAAGAGAATAACTGATTAAGGTATTCACATGTTTGTAATTTGACCAACAAGATATATCTTATTATATATGGGGGATAAATGATGGCATTCATGTGATTGTTATGTGACATTTCATGTAATCATTTTCTTTATACTATGAGCTTGGACCGAAGTATTTTAGATAAGCCTAAAGATTGGAATGGATTATGTTGGACATAAGTTAGTATTTTTTAAGGATAGATTTTTTTTTGATATTATTGATTGGATATTATAGTAATATTGCTTTAGAAAAAGGAAAACCTACAGGACGGGTGACATCCCATCGCGTCGGACAAGGCTATAGGAATCGAACCCACAACCGAAGTGCGACTGGCCTTTATCGCCTACCACTGGCCTACAGGAAGTCCCTGGTTTGTAGAAACAAATTTATTTTATTACGCGGTATGATATATGAAGTATAAGTTCATTTTTGGAATCGTATACGATTAACTTCACCATAGATGGTCTTATGTATTTTTGATAACTTTTGTAACCTTTTGTTTGAGACAGATGGAATGACCCATCATTCCATCACATGATCTGCTAACACTTCATGAATGACAAATCTAACTTAATTTCTTTAAGATATGAAGAGGAAATTGTCCAAAGAATGACCAACGGTGACACAATACCAAAATCACGAAAGTATTTCTTCTAATTACAATTTCATCAACTTTAAGGAAATGATCTTGAAAACCAAAAATGTTGTCCTAGTGCTCTTATATCTGATGAATTAGATGGTACCTTAGATCGTCACAAATTTATGGCTTTGTGATTGCTGGCTTTTTCATAGCCATGTTCTCTACCACTCTCCATCAGAACATGATTGTTAAATTTCTCTTCAATATCTATATTTTCACCTATGTGGAAACCCCGTGATTAGTTTATTTGGGTAACCATTACATTTCATACTTTTGTTTTTAAAGAATGGTTTTGGTATTCCTTTTTACGATGTGGGTTTCTATTAAAGAAACTTTCAAGTAATAAACCATTTGTAACCCCGAGGAATTTCGAGGGCGAAATTCATTTTAAGGGGGGTAGAATGTAACACCCCGATATTTTATGAAAAATATTATTTTTAATTTCATTAATGTATTGTGTTGTACGCTACACCAAAAGGATCTTGCACAACACACATCTTTGACTTGCCTTTTATTACACGCAATCACGACCTTCCTCGATAGCGTGTGTAGTACGCAATACCGGGTGTTACTAAACAATGATATATTATCATAATATTATTATGAACTAGCCGTTATGAATAGTATTAACTAAATTTTGAATTTTATAATGTTATTATTCATCTTACACATTTTCTAGAACATGTTATAAGAACAAAATAATTTTTCCGGGTAAAATAAGTATTTTTCAAAAAATACAGTTTTACCACCATTTGATGGCGCACCCAATTTAAATCTAGTTTTGAAATGTTTATAAGTTCCATTTGACAAAATAAAATTATTCTTCGGAATAAAGAAATAAAAATTTACTTTGGATAAAATTTTCATTTTATTCTGATGACTTTCATATTTTAATGAATAGTAAAAACACGCTATATTTTAATTAAAAACAACTTTTTTCATCATAATATCTTATGTGGTTAAATTATAATATTGAATGGTTTTAAAGTATAAATAGAATATATTTTTACCATTTAATATAATGTATGTTATTAGCATTTATTTTACCTTTAATTCGTAGGTTAAATCAATTCATTCTTTTGCAATGTTTTAAAGAAAAACCCGTTTTCTTTTGGCAACGAGATTATTTTTAATTTAATTTCTGAAACTTTTATGTATTGAATTTGTAAAAATTGATTCCATATTTGGAATTAGTGGGTCAAAATTATGTTAATAAGCTACTTTTTATTTTTGGGCATTGTGAATAGTAACTACGGTAAATTTTATTTACTATAGTTAAAGGTAAATTGGGTAATTAAGGGTAAATATAAGATTATAAAATTACCCTAACACTTGTAAAAATCCTATAAGATGACTAATAGTCGACCCATATCACCTAATAGTAGGATTAGATTCATTTAATGGACTTTGCTCCATTAAAATAATTTAATTATTATTAAAACCAAAGAATGTGACAACATGTCACTTTCTTAAATCTTATAAGTATAATAATTTTAATTTAATGATAAACTTCATGAAAATTCGAACCTGAATATTATAAATAAAGGTTATAAAATATTCTACATCATAGGAATTTATTTATAATTTTTAGGGATTAAATAAATATCATTTATTATGACTCAAAGATGATGCAGTAATTATCTTATTAATGAGATATTGACATAACTGATGTTATAAATACCCAAATAAATGTAATTTAAGACTTTTTATGAATTAAACTAATTTTATAGGTTAATATGACATGTTAGTATTGATGTTGTTAACTTTTTTAGAACTAATCATTCTGTTATGATTTTTACAAAAATCAATTACCCAATAGTGTCAAAATTGACCTAAAATTGTTTTTAAAACAAATATTATATTATTAATTGTTATTATATTCTTAAAAATCTAATGTTCGGCAAAATTACTTAGATAAGGTTATATATATTAATAATAAACAACTTAGGGTTCTTTTGTCTTGTTATAGTACGTTTATTAACCTTATAGTGTAAGAACACAAAAAGACACGGTAAAAGTAAAACTATCTAACTTAAAGTTAAAACTGAATGATAAGGTTAAAATAGTAAAGTAAACTTGTCCAAATTCTATTGGATGATATCATTTCGACCCATCCCCACCTTGAATTCGAAATAACTCAATTTGGAGCTATTAGAAAACTGAATGTGACTTTATAATAAAATAATATTTTTAGTTATTCCAAAGGTGCCCCTCTCCTCCCTTATAAAAGGGCACTTCCTCCCTCTCTTCCTCACACCACATTGATCCTTCATGCTCGGAAAACCCCAGCCAATTTCTTCTCTCCACTTCCCTAGAGACATCCTAGTGGTCCTGGTCTTCTTCAAAGACCAATTTTAGTGCCCTAAGAGGAGGTATCAAAGAGGCGCTTCAAAGAAGAGGTAATGCCCGTTACCGATTCTTTCACCTTTATTTCTTCTTCCACTTCTTCTTCTTAGGTTATTTAATTATGAAGTAATAACATCAGAATCAATAATATACTTATATGTTATTATAAGTATGAAACAACCCTATTTCACCATCTATCCATCCTATGGAAAACGAAATCACCGTGCGTGCGTACGTACAGAATACCGTTTCCATGCCGTGGTGCAATCTATTTTCCACCACCACCTTAATTGGATGGGTATAATGGTGTAAATAATGACTATATATGATTATTGTAAAGTGATATTGATTCTGAAATAGTATATATATACTCCAATACAATTCCACAATCATGGGAAAGATATCATCGCTCGTGCGTACGTACGGAATACCGTCTCCACGATGTGATGCGACTCGTTTTACATGATCTTCATTGCATAATGATTATATAAATGAATTTAATGAATTAATATGATATATATTACCCTAATACCATTCTGTAAATGAGGTATCTATAACCTAAAAGGAAAAATAAGAATTTATTCGACAAAACACGCATAAGAACAAAAAGTAATAAACACCCGAATAACAAGTAATAATGAAATATTACCAATAAGAAGCTAAGAATATGACCATATATGATATCATAAAAATAATTATTATTCTTGAATAAGTCAATAACATTATTTAAATCATTATACCAGAGGTTCAGACACTTACGAAGCAAATCGGACCTCAGGTAAGGGAAATATCACAATCTCATTTTTATCCGAGATTGTTTATACTTTGAAATTTACTGGGGTGTATTTTATCATCCACATCCATATTTCCTCAATATTTAATATTATTTCCATCCACCTACAATTTTTTAAATACAATTTTACCCTTCAGTGAGTTTTTAGTAAAAGATATGAAAGGAATCTTTTGTCGTTTTTCATACGAGGTACTTTTTGACCTTTCCGACAAAAGGACGAGAAGAATGTTTTTTTAACTTATACGGAATGAATGGATATTTTTAAAAATTATTTCCAATAAGCTTCCTTTACATGTTTTCAAGTTTATTTTTAATCAACTTCTTTTAGTTTAAAATTGTATGACATGTTAAGAAAGGAAAAATGTTTTTGAAGTAGAAAGGATATTTTCCTCAAGAATGGAGTTCAAGAGTTTTATCAAAATTATTTTCCATCTAAGATAATATAGGATTTTGTTTCTATAACTATTATTACATGGATTTGATTATGTTATGATGGAAATATTTTTATGAATTCCTTTATATTATATGAATTGTTTTACGATGTCACGATGTTTAAGATTCCCATTTTTATTACATGGGTTATGCTATGATGTATGGTTTATGATTTTGTGTCACACATGAGAATGGTATAATTATGAGATGGGTGGGACCTATATCTCCTTCCAATGCATTGGGTAATGATTTTATATCTCATGATATAGACATGGCTGGAACGGTAGGTTATACCGGTTCAGTGAAACAGGATTGAAACGAGGAGTAAACTTGGTTCAGAAAGGGAATTTTTCGACTAAGGTAGTCTTAGAAATGAGTCTTGACTAATAAGAAATGATTCTATATGATTATGTGTGTATGCCACAAAGTTTCATGTTTTAAGTTATGATTATTGGGATTAAATTTCACTACTATGATTTATCCCATGTTATGAAATTATGATCTCTTTTGCAGGTTAAGATTTCCAAAAGATATGTTCTTTTGAATATGATGTGATTGATATTTATTTTTTTACCCTTACTGAGCATTTGAGCTCACCCTTTTATGTTTTCTTTTCCCCAGGATATAAAGAAAGGATTTAGGTTTAAAAAAAAGAAGAAGATATTTATGGGAGATTTTGAAGATCTTTCACCACGATTAGAAGATTATATTCCGAGTTTCCAAAGACACTAAACTATTACGGTCCTTGTGTGTGTATGTACTAAGTATTCCACAAAAGTAATGTAATGTCTATGTACATTAAGATTCGGATCTCTATAGTTGGTATCAGAGGAAAGTTTTAGTCAACCTTCGGAAACTAGGATGCGAAAACATTAGTGAAATCCCTAGAGATATTTCTAAGGTATGTCAAGGGATGTCCCTAAGGATAAGTATACGTATAGGATATTGTCCTAAAACTATGGTAACAATCTTATAATTTAACCTAAGATGTTAGATATTGAAGGTACTCCCCCTTTATTATGTTGTCTTCCCTAGCATGATTTTTGCCTCTCACACTATTCTTTTTGGGTTTTAGACGATGGCTGGAACCCGAAGGAACCGTGTTGATCAATGTAATGGACAATGCAATGATTGTCCTCCTAAACAATAAAATGTTATGGGAGATGGAGTGAAAAATATTATTGTTATACTTACACAAGCTATGAATCATTCAGGACTTCCAAATGAGCAGAGAAGGGAACAATATTCTATTGAGTCCTTCATGAGGCAACGTCCACCTTCTTTCAGTGGGTCTTCTGATCCACTTGTTGCTAAACAATGGATCAGTACTACTGAAAAGATATTTTCAGTTCTTCAATGTTCTGAACATGATAAAGTCATCTTATCAGTATATCATTTGGAAGGTGAAGCTGATCAATGGTGGAATCTTATCAAGAATACGAGGCAAAGAGATGAAATTGAGTCCATGGAATGGGACGAGTTCAAGAACTTATTTTTTCAATAAGTACTTCCCTCGTATTCTTCGAACAAAGATGGAGAAGGAGTTTCTTGAACTAAAGGAAATGGATGACGAATCTGTTGGAATATACGAAGTGAATTTTACAAGGCTTGCAAGGTATGCATCTGGATTTATCATCAAACCGGAAAGGAAAGTTGATCGATTCTTCAGTGGCTTAAAACAAAATCTTAGAAGAGAATTAGCTATAGGAGACTTCAGTAGCAATGAAGAAATTGTGCGTTGTGCTATCAAGGTATAAATGGAAGTTGGTGTTACTTATCCATATCATAGTTTTGACAAGAAATGAAAGATGGAGTTCAAGGAGAAATCTCATAATAATGGTGAAAAGAAGATGAATGTTTCTTTATGCTGAAAGTGTGGAAAGAAGCATGTCGGAGATTGTCTTAAAGGGAAAAGTAAATGTTTAAAATGTGGAAAGGAAGGTCATCGGGCATTCGAATGCCACAATGATGGGAAGAAGATGTATAATGATGCAAACAAAGGAAGGGATACACAAAATGAACCTACTACACTTCAATGCTTCAAGTGCAAGGAAATGGGGCATTATGCTAATAAATTCCCCAATCCAAGGGTTAGTGATGATCGACATGAGCAACCACTTAAGAAAAAGGACAAAGGGAAGTCACATGTGATCACCATTGGTGATGTTGTATATGAAAATGATGTGGTGGAATGATTAAGTGTTTATGTAATGGGATTCAAAAATAATGTTGTATATAGTATTGTGGAATATTGTAATATTTATGTATTGGTTTATTTTGGTTTTCAATAATTTTATGGTACCGGTAACCATGGAAAGTGATAGATATATTTTTTGGAAAAAAAGATGATATGCGCATAATGAAGGGAAAACGAGAAAATGAAATGTTTGACCATATTCATGAGCTCATATAAGGTGAAGGTTATATCATGGATTGAGTATATAGAATTTTTGGATTTTGGTATGTAGAAAGAGTTAACTTTTGACTGCATTCATGTTTTCACTATGGTTCAATTAATGGGTATTCATTATTCAAGAGAATACATGATTAAGGTATTCACATGTTTGTAATTTGACCAACAAGATATATCTTATTATATATGGGGGATAAATGATGGCATTCACATGATTGTTATGTGACATTTCAAGTAATTATTTTCTTTATACTATGAGCTTGGACCGAAGTATTTTAGATAAGACTAATGATTGGAATGGATTATGTTGTACATAAGTCAGTATTGTTTAAGGATAGAATTTTTTTCTCGATATTATTGATGGGATGTTATAGTAATATAGCATTAGAAAAAGGACAACCTGCAGGACGGGCGACAGCCAATCGCGTCGGACAAGTCTGTGGGAATCGAACCCACAACCAAAGTGCGATTGGCCTTTATCACCTACCACTGGCCTACAGGAAGTCCCTGGTTAGTAGAAACTACTTTTATTTTATTACGCGGTATGATATATAAAGTATAAGTTCATTTTTGGAATTGTATATGATTAACTTCACCATAGATGGTCTTATGTATTTTTGATAACTTTTGTAACATTTTGTTTGAGACAGATGGAATGACCCATCATTCAATCACATGATCTGCTAACACACCATGAATGAAAAATCCAACTTCATTTCTTTAAGAGATGAAGTGGAAATTGTCCAAAGAATGACCAACGGTGACATAGTACCAAAATCACGAAAGTATTTCTTCTAATTCCAATTTCATCAACTTTTGGGAAATGATCTTGAAAACCAAAAATGGTGTCCTAGTGCTCTTATATCTAATGAATTAGATGGTACCTTAGATCGTCACAAATTTATGGCTTTGTGATTGCTGGATTTTCCATAGCCATGTTCTCTACCACTCTCCATCAGAACATGATGGTTAGATTTCTCTTCTATATCCAGTTTTTCACCTATGTGGAAACCTAGTGATTAGTTTATTTGGGTAACCGTTACGTTTCATACTTTTGTTTTTAAAGAATTCTTTTGGTATTCCTTTTTACGATGTTGGTTTCTATTAAAGAAACTTTCAAGTAGTAAACCATTTATAACACCGACGAATTTCGAGGGCGAAATTCATTTTAAGGGGGGTAGAATGTAACACCCTGAGATTTTATGAAAAATATTCTTTTTAATTTCATTAATGTCTTGTGTTGTACGCTACACCAAAAGGATCTTGCAGAACACGCATCTTTGACTTGCCTTGCATTACACGCATTCGCGACCTTCCTCGACAGCGTGTGTAGTACGCAATACTAGGTGTTACTAAACAACGATATATTGTTATAATAATATTATGAACTAGCCGTTATGAATAGTATTAACTAAATTTTTAATTTTATTACATTATTATTCATCTTACACATTTTCTAGAACATGTTATAAGAACAGAATAAATATTTCGGGTAAAATAAGTATTTTTCAAAAAATACAGTTTTACCGCCTTTTGATGGCACACCCACTTTAAATATAGTTTTTGAAATGTTTATAAGTTCCATTTTACAAAATAATATTATTCTTTGGAATCAAGAAATAAAAATTTACTTTGGATAAATTTTTCATTTTATTCTGATGACATTCATATTTTAATGAATAGTAAAAACACGCTATATTTTAATTAAAAACAACTTTTTTCATCGTAATATCTTATGTAGTTAAATTATAATATTTAATGGTTTTAAAGTATAAATATAATATTTCTTACCATGTAATATAATGTATGTCATTAGCATTGATTTTACCTTGAATTCGTAGGTTAAATCAATTCAATCGTTTGCAATGTTTTAAAGAAAAACCCGTTTTCTTTCGGCAACGGGATTAATTTTAATTTAATTTTTGCAACTTTTGTGTATTGAATTTGGAAAAATGGATTCCATATTTGGAATCAGTGGGTTTAAATTATGTTAATAAGCTACTTTTTATTTTTGGGCATTGTGAATAGTAACTACGGTAAATTTTATTTATTATAGTTAAAGGTAAATCGGGTAATTAAGGGTAAATATAAGATTATAAAATTACCCTAACACTTGGAAAAATCCTATTGGATGACTAAAAGTCGACCCATATCACCTATAAGTCGGATTAGATTCATTTAATGGACTTTGTTCCATGAAAATAATATAATTATTATTAAAACCAAAGAATGTGACAACATGTCACTTTCTTAAATCTTATAAGTATAATAATTTTAATTTAATGATAAACTTCATGAAAATTCGAAAATGAATAGTCTACAGAAAGTTAATACAATTATCTACATCATAGGAATTTATTTAGAATTTTTAGGGATTAAATAATTATCATTTATTATGACTCAAAGATGATGCAGTAATTATCTTATTAATGAAATATTTACATAACTGATGTTATAAATATCCAAATAAATGTAATTTAAGTCTTTTTATGAATTAAAAAAATTTTATAGGTTAATATGACATGTTATTATTTATTTTATTATCTTTTTTATAACTACTCATTCTGTTATGATTTTTACAAAAATCAATTACCAAATAGTGTCAAAATTGACATAAAATAGTTTTTATAAAAAATATTATATTATTAATTGTTATTATATTTCTAAAAATCTAAGGTTCATCCAAATGACTTATATAAGGTTATATATATTAATAATAAACAACGTGGGGTACGTTTGGCTTGTTATAGAAAGTTTATTAACCTTATAGTGTAAGAACACAAAAAGACACGGTAAAAGTAAAATTATCTAACTTAAAGTTAAAACCAAATGATAAGGTTAAAATATTAGACTAAACTTTTCCAAATTCTATTGGATGATAGGATTTCGACCCATCCCCACCTTAGATTCGAAATAACTTAATTTAGAGCTATTAAAAAACTGAATGTGACTTTATAATAAAATAATATTTTCAGTTATTCCAAAGGTGCCCCTCTCCTCCCTTATAAAAGGGCACTTCCTCCCTCTTTTCTTCACACCACATTGAGCCTTCAATATCGGCCGAACCCTGCCAATTGCTTCTCTCCACTTCCCTAAAGACATCATAGAGGTCCTGGTATTCTTCAAAGACCAATTTTAGTGCCCTAAGAGGAGGTATCAAAGAGGCGCTTCAAAGAAGAGGTAATGTCTGTTACCGATTCTTTCACCTTTATTTCTTCTTCCACTTCTTATTCTTAGGTAGTTTTATTATGAAGTAATAACATAAGTATCACTCATATACTGATATGTTATTATAATTATGAAACAACCCTATTTCACCATCTATCCATCCTATGGAAAACGAAATCACCGCGCGTTCGTACGTACAGAATACCGTCTCCACGCCGTGGTGTAATCTATTTTCCACCACCACCTTACTTGGATGGGTATAATGGTGTAAATAATGACTATATATGATTATTTTAAAGTGATATTGATTTGGATATAGTATATATATACTCCAACACAATTCCACAATCATGGGAACGATATCATCGCTCGTGCGTACGTATGGAATACCGTCTCCACGATGTGATGCGACTCGTTCTACATGATTTTCATGGAATAATGATTATATAAATTAATTTAATGAATTAATATGATATATATATATATATATAAGGCACCAGTCTTAAACCTTACTTAATCTTGAGTTGTTACAAGATTACACCTTGAGGATCTTTTCGGGTTTAGAGTTTTAGAAAATTAGATCATAAAACTTGCATTACATTCCACGTATAAACAAAGTGGTTACATAAAGATAGTATTATTCATTACCATCAATGGAAACATATTTAAAATAAAACATGGATTATTTCTTGACACTTCCTTGACACTATCATCATATCATGTACCTTTCCATTGACCAGTGAAAAACATTTCAAAAAAACGTGGGATGAGCATAAAAAGCTCAGTAAGGGATATAAAAATATCGAAAGGAAACATAGGTACATATATACATAAGAATGAGATCATACTTTACCCATAAAACATAAGAACTTTAACACACCTCATCAAAACATGAATAAATCATAGAAATCATAAGACATAAAGGTAACTTGAGGCATCCATAACATTCTTACGTAGGGAGTAACCCTCTTGGTTACGTTTGGAATACCCATCACAGTATATTCCCTAAATCTCTTCGGAGAAACCTTAACGTTTAACTCCTTCGCGTTACCCAATGCATTGGAGAGCTATAACGGGCTCACCCACCCTTAGTTTATCACGGAACCAACTGTCTTCATAATAATGCCCAAGAACCATAACATAATCATATCACATAAAACAAGCATAAAGGAAACATAACATTTCCACATTTCAATCACAAGATATCAATACAACAAATTGATATAATAAAAACAGTATGAAAACCATTTTCAATACCAAAATAAAAGAAAAGTAAAACATGGTATTTATTTTTCTTTTAAAAACAAGGTATGGCTTGTAGAGGAAGCCGAAACTCAAATAATGGTCACAGTGGCAGAGAAGTCATTGTCGCCGCATACGTACAACAAAAACATTCCCTTTTGTCGTTTAGTAAATGCTTCGTATAAAAAAGATGCCTTTTGAATAAACGTAAAAAGTCAAAGAGGTTTATACACCGTATAAAAGAAGGTTGTGTATAAAACAAAATATGCCTCAATGAAAGGAGATTGAGACGAAGTCCCATACCTCGTATCCGACGTGACCCGACCGTTCTTTAATCTCCTGAATAATAAACTTGAGTTAATATCTACTTTCTTAAGAACCTTTTTCATGTTCATTATTCATTTTATACCATGTTATGAACATCATGTAATCTTTTAAGTTAATAATGTTCATTTTGTCAGTATTTGGTTCTTAAGTCAAAAATAGACTTCTTACACTTACATGTTGTTAATTTGGTCAAAGGTTCTTTATATACAGAATGATATTAATGACTTGGATAACATATATAACATATATATTCATCATATACATTTATTTATAATATTACATCACATTTAGATGTAAGAAATGAAATGCACTGTTCATGGAGACGGTAAGCCGTACGTACTCATGAACGCTACTTCCATTTCTATTTCATATTTTCTGTAATGGAATCATAATGATATAAGATTATATTATAATTCCAGTATAATAACATATATAATATCATTAACTTTATCCATTACACATCCCACATATGGTATTAACGAATCAAATCACTTTCAGGGGCGGTAGTCCGCACTTCCTAAAATGAAGATATCGTGTTTACCCATAATAGAAACAATAATGGTATGCCATAAATGAAAAATACATAAGCTTAAGGAAAGAATAAACATATTATATATGATATATAAAAATAGTGACATCATAATGGCCACTTTTTAAGGTGTTAAATGAGTATTGAACAATCATCGTTTCGGGAGGCAGAATTTCGCCATCCACGGAAACCGTATGTTCTTTAACCATTTGATGTAGTTTTGTGAGAGTGTAGCTCGAATAAATCTTATAACAGCATCCTAGTATATTGAAGATACTTGTGTTGTTACAAAAGAAGTAAATAAAAAGAGTTTAGGGGGTTGGAGAAGCAAAATAAAACAAATGAACATGAGAGAATGAATTACCTTTAAAAGTGTACCTCCTTTTGATTTGAGCCTAAAGGCTCCCTTTGAAAGGATTATGCCCAATGGGAATCCTCTAGGATGAGTAGAGGGATGTGGAGAGAGTAAATGGGCAGGGGATGGCCGAGCCATAGGCTTGAGGAGTGTGTGAAATGAGGTAGAGGTGGGGGCCTTTTATAAGAGGAGAGGAGGGGCACTTTTAGAAATCATGAAACTATTATTTTATTTTCAAAAGTGTTTCGAATTTCTAAGGTCCCACATTGATATATTTCAAAGATAAGATGATAAGGCTTCTAAATGTTCCCATCCAATAGCTTTTGGACAAGTGTAGGTCTTATATTTTATATTATCGTTTCATTTTATTTAAACTGTTCATTAATGAGGTCATCGTTGCATCATCATGATGTCATAATTAAATTAATTTATTTAATGTCTAACAATTATAAAAAAAAATATAATTATGTAGGAAATCTTTTTATATTTCCAAAGAGTATTTATAGGCAAAATTATGATTATTATAACCCCTTATAAAAATTGTTTTAGTAAAAAAATTTATGTTAGTGTCATTTTCACCTTTATTTAAAAAAAGGCATTAAAGTCATTATCTCTCCCAAGATGCTCAATAGGGTCCCCTAAATCGACCCATGGGTTGTATGGGTCGGCCATGACTCATCTAATAGGGGTAGGACAAGTGTCATGGTGTTTTAACATTTTTATAATATCATTTTTACCTTAAATTACACTAATTACCTCTAATCGCGATTAATGAAAAAAAGTTACTATTCACCAAAAAATTATTTTCATCCCATTGAACAACATTTTACATACTAATAACAACCATGTATGTCGGATTTTCAAAATTCAATACACATTTGTGGTAAACTTTCATTTAACTGAAAAATCAGTTTGCTTGATTACCACTTAGTGGTTTCACTATTCATCAAAAATTGAAGTTTTTCAGAAAATTACCAAAAATTCACCCTAAGCTATATTTGATATTACGAATTCAAAAATGAAATCTATTTTACAAAATTAAAAACATATAAGTCACATTAATTAATTTAATAATTAATTCCCGCTGTCAGAGCAAATATCGTGTTTTTATAAAACAATAAGTATCAAAAGATTGACACCAGTTTAAGTCTAATTTCAAAGTGAAATTGATTCCAATGACCACCATTGGATTAAATGGTAAAAATATATTCATATTACACATTAAGACCAATTAAAAAAGATAATCTAATCATATAAATAATTTAGATTAAGAAGCAGTTTTGATGTAAAATGCAGTATTTTTCACTATTCATTAAAAAATGAACATTGTCAGAAAAATACCAAAAATTCACACAAAGTAAATTTTGATGTCCCAATCATAAATAATAAGTTTATTTTGACAAAAATAGCTTATAAAATTGTCAAAATATAGATTCAAAAATGGTTTGCCATCAAAAGGCAGTAAAACAATCTTTTAAAAATATTAGTGTATTACATGCTTAAGATTGGATTTATTTGCATTTGAAGCCTCTAAAACACTATCTAATTCATTAATAGATATATATAAAAATATCAATTATTCATTACTTACTTGGGATGTTACATCCTTCCCCCCTTTAGAAAATTGTGTCCCCTCAATTTATGTACTTATCGAATAAATGGGGGTACTTATCCCTCATAGCATTTTCAGATTCCCATGTTGCCTCTTCCATCATGTGGTTTTTCCACAAAACCTTTACCTGCTTAATCACCTTATTCCGTAACACTTGCTCGCTGTGGTCAAGATTCTAGACTGGTTGTTCCTCATAAGATAGGTTCTCTTCCAGCTGAACTACCTCTGGACTCAAAACATGAGATGGATCCGGTATGTACTTCCTTAACATTGAAACATGAAAAACATTGTGTACCTGAGATAAACTCGGAGGTAAATCCAATCGGTATACAACTGATCGAAGTCTCTCTAGAATTTCATATGGTCCAACAAACCTTGGACTCAGCTTTTCTTTCTTACCAAATCACATCACAGTCTTCCATGGTGAAACTTTGAGAAAAACATGATCACCTACCTCAAAAGAGAGATCCTTCCTCCTGTTGTCCGCATAACTCTTCTGCCTGCTCTGAGCTGTTCTCATGTGTTTCTGAATCAACTAAACTTTTTCTTCCATCTCTTCTACCAAATCTGGTCCCATCAGCTTCCTTTCCCCTACTTCATCCCAAAAGCTAGAGTTCGACACCGTTTTCCATATAATGCCTCAAATGGTGCCATCTGTATACTGGAATGAAAACTGTTATTATATGAAAATTCATCCAAAGAAATATGTTGGTCCCAACTTACCTGATAATCCATAGAACAAGCTCATAGCATATCCTCCAATGTCTGAATTGTTCGTTCTTACTGCCCATCTGATTGAGGATTAAAAGCTGTACTAAAATTTAATTCAGTACCCAACGACATCTGAAGGCCTTTCCAAAAGTTAGAAGTGAACCTGGGATCACGATCAGATACAATGGAGAGAGGAACTCCATGTAACCTGAATATCTCTTTAAGATACAAACGGGGAAGTCGATCTAGGGAAAAAGTATCTCGTATAGCAAGGAAATGAGCAGATTTGGTCAAGCGATCAACAATAACCCAGATTGCATTATTACCTCGAGATGTCTTCGGTAATCCCACAAAAAAGTCCATGGATATATTCTCCCATTTCAACTCTGGCACTGGTAAAGGCTGAAGCATCCCTTTTGGTAACTGTCGCTCTGCTTTAAACTACTGACAAGTCAAATACTTCACAGTAAAATCAGCAATATATCTTTTCATTCCATCCCACCAGTAATACTCCCGCAGATCTCTATACATCTTAGTACTGCCAGGATGAACTAAAAACGGAGAACTATGAGCTTCACATAACAACTCTCTCTTCAACTGTGAATCACAAGGCACAGACAATATCTTACAAAATCTCAAAATGCAATCATTATCAATGTTGAATTCAGGCAACTTACCTTTCTGAACCAGCTCTACCTTTTTCTGCAACTCACTGTCTTGCTTCTGTTCTTGCTTGATTCTATCTGATAGAGATGATCTCACTGATACCTGAAACAAAACAAGAGAACTTCCTGCACCAAAAACTTCTATTCCAAAGTTCATCAAATTCTTAACCAAAGGATCACGTTCCAAACGCAACATTTCTAATGAAGCATTACTTTTTCGACTCAAAGCATCAGCCACTTTATTTGCTTTTCCCAGATGGTAATGAATTGTACAATCATAATCCTTGATTAATTCTAGCCATATCCTTTGTCTCATGTTCAATTCTTTCTGAGTGGATATATACTTTAAACATTTGTGATCGGTATATATTTCACACTTTACTCCATACAAATGATGCCTCCAAATTTTTAAAGCAAAAACAACAGCAGCTAATTCCAAATCATGTGTAGGGTAATTTACCACATGAGTTTTCAACTATCGTGAAGCATAAGAAATTACCTGATCATTCTGAATTAGGACGCAACCAAGTCCTTTCAATGAAGCATCACTGTAGATAAAAAACTCACAATTCCTGGAAGGTAGTGCCAAAACTGGAGCATTCACCAATCTTCTTTTCAATTCCTGAAAACAATCATCACATTCTTTTGTCCAGATAAACTTAACACCCTTCCGAGTTAGATTAGTCATTGGACTAGATAACTGTGAAAAATTTCTAACAGACCTTCAGTAATAGCCTGCCAAACCAAGGATGTTACGAATCTCAGTTACATTTGTGGTTCTTGTCCAGTCTTCCACAACCTTTGTTTTTGTAGGATCAACAGTTATCCCATCTCATTGCACTTATAACATTTCACTAACTATAAATCAAATTTGGTCTTACCTTCACCTTGATCCTTTTCAGTGCAATAACGAGCCTTATGTCCCATCTTACCACATCGGCAGCACTTTCCAGAATTTAGAAGACATTCCACAGCTTGCCTTTTGCCACATTTATCACAAACTGAAAACTTAGTTTTCTTACCATCAGACTTTTTTGAAGAATTATTACCTTTCTCCTTCCACCTCGGTCTTTTCTTCTGTTGGTTGTTATATAACACTTGATCATCAGCAAACTCCATTTCCACCTTATCAGCACATCGAACAAGCTTTTCATAACTTTTAAACTCACGAGAAGTTAATGCCCTTCGATATTTTGGCTTTAATCCTGAGTAAAAACGATTGATTTTACTATCAAGGTCTCAGATAAAATTTGGTGCATACCTTGCCAATCGAGTGAACCTTTCTTCATAGGTAGCCACTGATTCTTCCTCTTGCATCAATTCCAAGAATTTCTTTTCCATCCTAAGTCGAACAGCCTTAAGAAAATACTTCTCAAGAAACATACCTTTGAATTCATCCCAGTCAAGAGCATCAATCTCATCAGCGTCCCTGATATTTTTAACCATAGACCACCACTGATCTGCCTCACCCCCCAAACGGTAAATAGAAATACTAACCTTTTGATTGTCTGAACACCCCATGACCTCAAAAATATTCTCCAATGCTTTAATCCACCCTTCAGCTGGCACAGGGTCAGATGATCCTCTGAATGATGGGGGATGTTGCCTCATGAAATGTTCCACCGCTGACATGTTCCTCTGCGGTTGATCTGGCTGATCTCGTGCATGGATACCACCGCCATTTATCGCTTGAGTCAACTGTGCCATTACTGCAACAAACTGTTCAGTTACAATTCCGACCATCTCAGGATGCTGATTTGGAAGGTTATTTCCTTCTGCATGCCTTCCTAGCACTGCTTCAATGTTTCCTCTGCAGAAAACCATTTTGAACAAACATGTCTTAGATGAAGCAACATAGTAATCTTCAAATGCTATATCAGTTCAATTTGACCATAAAAAATATTTTTGGATAATCATTTAATAGAATTATAACTCCTAATGTTATCTAAACTGACCTCTGATACCAACTATAATGCCCCAGCCTTAAACCTTACTTAATCTTGAGTTATTACAAGATTACACCTTGAGGATCTTTACGGGTTTAGAGTTTTAGAGAATTATATCATAAAACTTGCATTACATTCCACATATAAACAAAGTGGTTACATAAAGATAGTATTCTTTATTCCCATCAATGGAAACATATTTAAAATAAAACATGTATTCTTTCTTGACACTTCCTTGACACTATCATCATATCATGTACCTTTCCCTTGACCTTTGAAAAACATTTCAAAAAAACTTTGGATGAGCATAAAAAGCTCTGTAAGGGATATAAAAATATGGAAAGGAAACATAGGTACATATATACATAAGAATGAGATCATACTTTACCCATAAAACATAAGAACATTAACATACCTCATCAAAACATGAATAAATCATAGAAATCATAAGACATAAAGGTAACTTGAGGCATTCATAACATTCTTACGTAGGGAGTAACCCTCTTGGTTACGTTTGGAATACACATCACAGTATATTCCATAATTCTCTTCGGAGAAACTTTAACGTTTCACTACTTCGCATTACCCAATGCATTGGAGAGCTATAACAGGCTCACCCGCCCTTAGTTTATCACGGAACCACCCATCTTCATAATAATTCCCAAGAACCATAACATAATCATATCACATAAAACATGCATAAAGGAAACATAACATTTCCACATTTAAATCACAAGATATCAATACAACACATTGATATAATAAAAACATTATGAAAACCATTTTCAATACCAAAATAAAATAAAAGTAAAACATGGTATTTATTTTTCTTTTAAAAACAAGGTATGGTTTGTAGAGGAAGCTGAAACTCAAATAATGGTCACGGCAGCGGAGAAGTCGTTGTCGCCGCATACATACGACAAAAACATTCCCTTTTTTCGTTTAGTAAATGATTCATATAAAAAAGATTCCTTTTGAATAAACGTAAAAGGACAAAGGGGTTTATACACCGTATAAAAGAAGGTTGTGTATAAAACAAAATATGCCTCAATGAAAGGAGATTGAGATGAAGTCCCATACCTCGTATCCGACTTGACCCGACCGTTCTTTAATCTCTTGAATAATAAACTTGAGTTAATCTCTACTTTATTAAGAACCTTTTTCAAGTTCATTATTCCTTTTATACCATGTTATGAACATCATTTAATCTCTTAAGTTAATAATGTTCATTTTGTCGGTATTTGGTTCTTAAGTCAAAAATAGACTTCTTACACTTACATGTTGTTAATTTGGTCAAAGGTTCGTTATATCCAGAATGATATTAATGATTTAGATAACATATATATCATATATATTCATCATATACATGTATTTATAATATTACATCACATTTAGAGGTAAGAAATGAAATGCACCATTCATGGAGACGGTAAGCCGTACGTACGCATGAACGCTACTTCCATTTCTATTTCGTATTTTCTAGAATGGAATCATAATGTTATAAGAGTATATTATAATTCCAGTATAATAACATATATAATATCATTAACTTTATCCTTTACACATCCCACATATGGTATTAACGAATCAAATCACTTTCAGGGGGCGGTAGTCCGCACTTCCTAAAATGAAGATATCGTGTTTACCCATAATGGAAACAATAATGGTATTCCATAAATGAAAAATACAGAAGCTTAAGGAAAGAATAAACATATTATATATCATATATAAAAATAGTGACATCATAATGGCCACCTTTGAAGGTGTTAAATGAGTATTGAACAATCATCGTTTCGGGAGGCAGAATTTCGCAATCCACGGAAACCGTATGTTATTTAACCATTTGATGTAGTTGTGTGAGAGTGTATCTCGAATAAATCTTATAACAAAATCCTAGTATATTTAAGATACTGGTGTTGTTACAAAATAAGTGAATAAAAATAGTTTAGGGAGTTGTCGAAGCAAAATAAAACAAATGAACATGAGAGAATGAATTACCTTTAAAAGTGTAACTCCTTTTGATTTGAGCCTAAAGGCTTCCATTGAAAGGATTATTCCCAAAGGTAATCCTCTAGGATTAGGATAGGGATGTGGAGAGAGTAAATGTGCAGGGGATGGACGAGCCAAAGGCTTGAGGAGTCTGTGAAATGAGGTAGAGGTGGGGGCCTTTTATAAGAGGAGAGGAGGGGCACTTTTGGAAATCATGAAACTATTATTTTATTTTCAAAAGTGTTTCGAATTTATAGGGTCCCACATTGATATATTTAGAATATAGGATGATAAGGCTTAGAAATATTCCCTATCCAATAGTTTTTGGACAAGTTTAAGTCTTAGATTTTATATTATCGTTTCATTTTATTTAAACTGTTCATTAATGAGGTCAACGTTGCATCATCATGATGTCATAATTAAATTAATTTATTTAATGTCTAAAAATTATAACAAAAATATCCTGATGTAGGAAATATTTTTATCTTTCCAAGGAGTATTTATAGACAAAATTATTATTATTATAACCCCTTCTAAAAATTGTTTTAGTAAAACAATTTATGTTAGTGTCATTTTCACCTTTATTTTAAAAAAAGGCATTAAAGTCATTATCTCACCCAAGAGGCTCCATAGGGCCCCCAAAATCGACCCATGGGTTGTCTTTGTCGGCCATGACTCATACAATAGGGGTAGGACAAGTTTTATGGTGTTTTCACCTTTTTATAATATCATTTTTACCTTAAATGACACTAATTACCTCTAATCGCGATTAATGAAAAAAAGTTACTATTCACCAAAAAAATTATTTTCATCCCATTGAACCACATTTTAAATATTAATTACAACCATGTATGTCGGATTTTCAAAATTCAATACACATTAGTGGTAAACTTTCATTTAACTGAAAAATCAGTTTGCTTGATTACCACTTAGTGGTTTCACTATTCATCAAAAATTGAAGTTTTTCAGAAAATTACAAAAAATTCACCCTAAGATATATTTGATATTCCGAATTCAAAAATGAAGTCTATTTTACAAAATTCAAAAAATATAAGTCACATTAATTAATTTAATAATTAATTCCCGCTGTCAGAGTAAATATCGTGTTTTTATAAAACAATAAGTATCAAAAGATTGACACCTGTTTAAGTCTAATTTCATAGTGAAATTGATTCCAATGACCGCCATTGGATTAAATGTTAAAAATATATTCAGATCACACATTAAGACCAATTAAAAAGATAATCTAATCATATAAATAAATTAGATTAAGAAGCAGTTTTGATGTAAAATGCAGTATTTTTCACTATTCATTAAAAAATGAACATTGACAGAAAAATACCAAAAATTCACACAAAGTAAATTTTGATGTCCCAATCATAAAGAATAAGTTTATTTTGACAAAAATATCTTATAAAATTGTCAAAAGATAGATTCAAAAATGGTTTGCCATCAAAAGGCAGTAAAACAATCTGTTAAAAATATTAGTGTATTACATGCTTAAGATTGGATTTATTTGCAGTTTAAGCCTCTAAAACACTATCTAATTCATTAATAGACATATATAAAAATATCTATTATTCATTACTTACTTGGGATGTTACAATATATTACCCTATTACCATTCTATAAATGAGGTATCTATAACCTAAAAAGAAAAATAAGAATTTATTCGACAAAACACGCATAAGAACAAAAATTAATAAACACCCGAATAACAAGTAATAATGATATATTACCAATAAGAAGCTAATAATATGACCATATATGATATCATAAAAATAAGTATGATTCTGGAATAAGTCAATAACATGATTTAAATCGTTATACATGAGTTTTGGACACTTAAGAAGCAAATCAGACCTAAGGTATGAGAAATATCACAATCTCATTTTTATCCGAGATTGTTTATACTTTGAAATTTACTGGGGTGTATTTTATCATACACATCCATGTTTCTTCAATATTTAATATTATTTCCATCCACCTACAATTGTTTAAATCCAATTTTACCCTTCGGTGAGTTTTTAGTAAAAGATATGAAAGGAATCTTTTGTCATTTTTTGTACGAGGTACTTTTTGACTTTTCCGACAAAAGGTCGAGAAGAATGTTTTTTTAAATTATACGGCATGAATGGATTTTAAAAAAATTTATTTCCAGGAAGATTCATTTACAAGTTTTCATGTTTATTTTTAATCATCTTCTTTTAGTTTAAAATTATATGACATGTTAAGAAAGGAAAAATGTTTTTGAAATAGAAAGGATATTTTCCTCAAGAATGGAGTTCAAGAGTTTTATCAAAATTATTTTCCATCTAAGATAATATAGGGTTTTGTTTCTATCCCTATTATTACATGGATTTGATTATTTTGTGATGGAAATATTTTTATGAATTCCTTTATCTTATATGAATTGTTTTATGATGTCACGATGTTTAAGATTTCCATTTTTATTACATGGGTTATGCTATGATGTATGGTTTATGATTTTTTGGCACACATAATAATGGTAGAATTATGAGATGGGTGGGACCTATATCTCCCTCCAATTCATTGGGTAATGATTTTATATCTCATGAGATAGACATGGCTGGAAGGGTAGGTTATACCGGTTCAGTGAAACAGGATTGAAACGAGGAGTGAACTCGGTTCAGAAAGGGACTTTGTCCACTAAGATAGTCTTGGAAATGAGTTTTGACTAATAAGAAATGATTCTCTATGATTATGTGTGTATGCCACAAAGTTTCATGTTTTAGGTTATGATTATTGGGATTACATTTCACTACTATGATTTATCCCATGTTATGAAATTATGATCTCTTTTGTAGGTTAAGATTTCCAAAAGATATGTTCTTATGAATATGATATGATTGATATTTCTTTTGTTTACCCTTACTGAGAATTTAAGCTCACCCTTTTATGTTTTCTTTTCCCTAGGATATAAATAAAGGATTTAGGTTTAAAAAAGAAGAAGAAGATCTTTATGGGAGATGCTGAAGATCTTTCACCACGATTAGAAGATTATATTCCGAGTTTCCAAATACACTAAACTATTATGGTCCTTGTGTGTGTATTTACTAAGTATTCCGCAAAAGTGATGTAATTCCTATGTACGTTAGGCTTCGGGTCTCTACAAAAACCAATAAATCTTCCCCTTGTACCGAGGACCTCTTCAAGGAATGATGGATTTGGAGAATATATTCCCCTACAACCATTAGTTTTTTTTGAAGGCATACCATTTGACATGATTTATTATCTAGATAGTGCTGATGCTCCACCATCTCTTTGGCATGATTCTGCTCTGCCTGGGACACAATATATATAATATCATGAAACTGGATTGATAATTATACCTTAACCTGATGTGAACTTCACTTATATATCATTAACCATATGATTGAACTTATTTGATGATATATCACATGGTAATCATACACTGCATACCCTATAAAGTAAAACAGGGACCTAATTCTGGGAATTCACAATGGAAGATCTTCAAGAGGCTTCTCTAAAACCATCTTCTAGACGTACCACCAAAGGATAAAATTTGTAGTGTTAAGGGCAGCCCTTTTCTCCAAATACAACTCATATCCACTCACATAGGGAGAGATTTAGTCTGGGATTAGTGCACTCAAGGATTTGAAATTTGCCAATTCCTCTATGAAAGCCTTAGATTCACCTAACAATTTTTTTTGAACTAGCACAGAGGCCCCTAATTCATGCTTTGCCAATAAAGTCGATGGAACTAAATGTAAAGACACAAATATGGTGAAAATCTTGAGGTTAATAGAAAAAAGGAAGTGAAGTAACCAAAATAGTTAATAAAACCCACCAACTATTAGTTTTACGATTGGGACTGATACCTCCTCAGTACTCTCGAACTCAATTTATAGAGCAAGGACCTCCTGAGGAGGAGTTACCTCCAATGTTTTATATTCAACTAGGATTAGGGGATCTCAAGAATCTTCCACTTCATAATTCTCAACTTTCACTTCCATAGTGATAAGTGTATGATGTACTTGGAGGCCTCAGTATGAAATTGATCAGGAAGTGTTCTCTATAGACAAATCTATATAGATTGAGCTATAATGTCACACATCAAATAAAAACAGCTTGATAGTATTTAAAAAATATATGAAATAGAGAACTCACATGAAAACAATAACCTATTAAGCACACAAAACTCTTCTAGAGAGGTGATAACATTAATGATTTTTAATATTACAAAAAGGTACATTTTTTAAACCATTATATCGTTATATAATACCTCATATATGGAAACACCCTCACCAGTAGGGGTATCCGAGATGCATTTCTCATGACCTGAATTGCCTCTTCCATCAATTCCCTCTGATAAATTCTCATCAATGACAAAATCATCAAACCCTGAGGAGTCATGTTCAACACCGTTACCTTCATCTAACCCTCGAAGAACCCTATTAGTCCCTTCTAAAGAAACAATGGGACTGACAATGACTACTGTATGGTCCTCCAGTGTAGGAAATAGATTTTAAATATCCCAAGGAGATAAAATGTCAAGAATATCACAATAAATATTTAGGTCTTAATTTGGAATTACCATGGTCCCCTCCCCTCTATAAATTAATGAATAAAAACATGACTACATCTCTTGAAACATCATCTGTTAAAAGGATCGACTATTCAGTGTGATTTTGTTCCTCATATGGAGTTTCCCCCTCAATCCTTGAATTAACAATTCTGGATCCCATTATGGAGGAAAGAGATGAATATTTTATAAAAAAATCACCATAAAATGATTATTTCTAACAAGTTATGAGATTTAATGTTAATAGGTAGGCTTACAATGACACATACATCTGGATAACATCACCACCCTCTTTCGCTTCCTCACATGGGATGATGAGGGACCCATATCCGTCCTCTTAGTAACAGAAACATGAGGTGGAAGTCCAAGAGTTACCCTTACTAGTTACTCCACCATCATCACCTAGATTTGGGAGAATCCCAAGGATTCATAAGACTTGTACACTACCAAAATGGGGGTGCCTACGAGCCCAAATTTCACCTACTCAAGTTCCTTTCTAACTGGTTCTTCTTATTTTCTTATTATCCTACAAACTACACAATATATCCCATAAAAATTAGTGATGTAGGATGAAATATCAACCATAGAGAAGGGATATGAGATGGACACATCATTAGGGTTGATGTAGTCATCCCACTTATCTTTAGGGTGACTAGCTACCCCCTCAATCTTTCCTTGGTCCAACATGTCCGAGAATCACATTGTGGTCAACATTTGATCATAAATTGCATATATAAACATCTCTGACCCCCAAAAATATTGATCAAACTTATCCAAATATTTTTTTGGGTTGTGATCATAGAGTTTTCATATATCTCCCAGCTATCAGATGCATACACCATCCTGGAGAAATACCTATGCATCTGTGATATCACTATAGATGATCTACCATGATTTTATCAGTAGGGGTTACACATAACATACCAGTAATGCTTATGGTTATGAGTAAGACCTAAAACCTTTTAACTTAGAATCATTTTTAGGACTCTCAGCTTTGAGTAATGAACTAGGGACCAGAACATGATTCTTCTCCTAGTGGTGCTGTTTGGATAGTTTTGGAAACCCTGGTTTTCTCAACCCTGGTTTGCTCGATGGTCTTTTCCAAAGATCACCTCGAAGACAGAGGAGCTTCAATATCAATTCCTTTGGTTTGAGTGTTTTGAACACCTCCCTGGCCATCAAGATCCAAAACCTTTGGGTTATCATTAGGTGTTTCCAAAGACTATCATGCATAGGGGAAAACATTCTGGACTATTAAAGAAATTTCAAATGGGGAGTAAATCAATATGGGTCATAAGAGTCACATATGATATCGATGTCAATGAGAGACACTAGTACATTATCTATGAATTCCATCATGTATGCCCTTAATTCATCATTAGATTTTCCATCATTAGTAGAGGTAACATTTATTTGATCACCATACTAGAGGAACTTGAAGTCCTCTGATACATTCAATATCCTATAGACTTCAGCATATATATGATTCAAAGGTTAGATTATAGAAATAACATGAAATAAAGGAAAAAATTGTCCCTTGGGTACTTTAACTACCCTCATCAAATCATAATAAATGAGATGTGATGCAATCCACCCCCATAGCAATTTAAAAGACCCCAAAATTCTAAATAGGGACATCCGGTTGTATGCATGCACCAAACACCAGTAAATTCTCACCAAGACGAGGGAATCCAACCCTATATGGACCCCTTATTCTATTTTTGCTGCTATAAGAAACTTACCTAGCCTCACAACACCATTGAATTTGATGACCAGAATTAGGTAGATTCTTAGTGACATTTCCATGAATTTTTTCAGATTGGTCTTCATGAAAAAATCAGGATTGAACTTGTAACCCCAATGAGTATACTATCCCTTATTTAGTGTAGGTAATAATGTGCCTTGAGCACACTAATTTATTAAAGTGGTGAATCCTATAGGGACCTAGAATTTGGGACCTTCTCCTTCTGGATTGAGGAAATCCTTCATTCATTTCTATGATGGATTTCACATGAGGTGAGGATATTTATTCTGTACTTTTCAACCCACCTTACAGAGCTCTAGGGCCAAGGTAGATGTCCTTTCAACATCATACCGCATTTTGATTAATGGGATAAACTCATCATGCATATCCTAGAGAATAGGGGCCCCAAAAATTTGGTAGACATCCCAGAAACTAATGCCAACATCACCATGTATTAGATGGAAGAAATTGTTCTGAGGAATCCACCAACTTAGAAACTCAAGGATGATTTTAAACATCTTGTAAATGTAATTTTTCCCTATCCAAACAACTTCATAAAAAATGATATCTTGTATCTCCTTCTTGAATTTTGTACAAGCCTGGGGCACATAATATTCCAACATCCATTTAGGCTTGAATCCCCCTCCGAAGTGGAAATCTTATCCCCTCTTTCAACAATGTTACTGGTCTATCTATAAAGAACAGAAATTTGATTCATGAAAACGAGTATTAGACTAATCAGTATGAGTATTCAGATATAGATAACAATGACTATGATGTATAGAATAACCAGTGGGAACTATTCTTTATTTGATGTATAAAACCTTGGAGGATACATGTGTGGTAGTAAAAATTTTATGTTTCATAAACCAGGATTTTTGGAAATAAATTCGAGCATTTAGGATGAGAAATTATTTGAAAATCCAATCAGCGTACAAGGAAATATATCATTTTTCAGATACTTTTGTTAGAACTACGTCATGTTTTTCACCAAATATGGGATATTGGATTCAACCATGTCATAGTAATCTGTCCCAATTGACTTGATCATCTCTGATTCATGTCGAACAATATGATCATGATATGTATTTAGGATAAATATAAAAATCCTGTAAGAGGGCATCATGTTTTATCATATAGTTAAGATTTTTAATTAGTAAAGATGAAAATTTTGACAAAAAGGGTCCCTTATACATTACCCTTGATTAGGTACTATGAATAGGCACCTTGATCAGGTCCTGCATGCAGGCCTCTTGAACATGTGGTTCAGCTAAGGCTCCTAAACAAGGTGGTTCTATGAAAAACTGTTGCTTTAGTGGTTATACCGTGGATATATGCGAGGAAGTTATTTGTGAGTCCTATGATAAAATTAAATCATATAATAGATAGATGAATGATCTTCATGATGGGAGAAATAATAATGAGCGCAGAAACAAGATTTCACCGAAGTCTCAATGAAATTTATAGACACCACTAACCTGGATATCAAACCTACACCACTAACATGCATATCAAACATGTCCATCAGGCCTACTCTGGTAACCTATATAGCTATCCTACATGGTAGAACTACTCTACCTTGATAATATTTTTCACCCTTTACCTATGGTATATACCATTTTTCTCAATCAGTTCTAATCTTGAGTTAATGGGATGGATATTTTTTACACACAATTTGGTCATATGGGATGAAAATATTATGAAGAGTACCTCAGGTATAATATAAAGTTGAATAAACCTAATTAGAGTCAAAGGAACATTCCTAGGATGGCCTTCAATCAAAAATCTAATACACTCAAAGGATCACCCAACCCTCTTGTGTGGAACTAAATGGATGACTGCACCTATGTCGGGTACCTTCACCATGAACCTACGCATAGAAACTCCTTCAACTAGGGTATCATTTTTGCCTATAAATATGAATATAGGGAAACTTAATTTTAATGAATGGAAGATACTAATAATCCTCCAAGCTCTGGTCATGGATACCCTTCACCCAGGATTCAAAAAATCCATCAGGTATCCATCTACAACCTAGTAAAATAAAAAATTAAATGGAGATCGTGATATCAAAGTCCCTCCATGTTTTAAAAAACAAAAATATATACATGATTACATCTTCAAAAAAAGTCAAAAAACACTTTTTTGATGGTACTTTACCTAACCTAGGACCTATGAAAGACCCTTAAAGGGTCACTTTATGAGACCATATGTTCATAGATAAAGGCATCTCCCAAGTTTCGTTGCCTAGGTGGTCCATTTCTCAAGGAACCTCTAGATCTCATAAGAATACACCCCCGTTTGAAGAACCATTAGGTTGTACAGGTATAAAACCCCTAAGAAACACTAATATCTCTTTCTAGAACCCGTGCAAAGAATATTTTCTCACCCAGCCAAGACCTGTATGAGTATATTTTTTATCCCTCTTCCAAGACACCAATGGAAGGACTCCCCTTTATTTGGATCTCTCTTCCGAGGGGGGAAAATTGAAACCTCTATAGAAAACGCATGAAATTAATGATAATTATGGGAGGACCACCTGTATATATATCATTTGGATATGAATTATTTCAGTTAGAGGTGTCCTTCACTTTTCCCACCTAGTGGGTTGGGGTATTGCGGTGCATGTGTATTTTCATTCCTTCAGTCATGAGGTCCTCGAACCTGTGGGATGTGCAGGGGATATACTACTATCAAATATGAGGGACATGGATTTTTTATTCCCTCATCATATGTAGGAGGAGGGACCTCAAATTCTAGTTCGATGGGAGAGGATCACACTTGCATTTCCCTTTTAGGTGTACTCTATTATCCTCTTCTCTTCCCCAAGAACTAGTTTCCAGGGAATCCCTCATGGTGTAAGAACCAAGCATTTCTTGAATGACCTATCCTACTTCATTAATTCCTATATCTCTATGAACTTGGGGAGTATCCCGATGGGTAGTTAGACAGGACTATATTGTATACAATTATAAAAGGGAAGGGGTACACCAAAGCCCTTTCCTCTTCTCTCATAAACCCAACCTCTTCCCATAATTGGAGGGGGATCCTGTGGTTTTCTAGATCTTCTCCTTCCTCATATTTCTAACATAAGATCACAAATCACATAATCTTATAGGTTATCTACTATCACTACTTCCACATAATAAGATACATGTCTTAGAAGTAAATCTATTTATGAATCTTCCTCTCATATTTCTTCAAAGGGTCTCCATAGGCATGGGTCCTTAATGAAATGTATCCAATCAATGGGAATCCATCATTGAGTAAGTCCATAGTCTTTATTACTATTGGTGGAACTTTAGATCCTCTTCTTCCACTAGGGATTTATCTAGATAGATCATTAGACATGACTATCCTAGTAACGAAAATGAAAGGGGAGAAAAACACACTCAAAGCCCCCTCTCATTTTCTTTAGTCTCAAGTATCTGTCCACCAATGGAAAAAGTGAATTATTTGATATCTAGATATTATACTTACTATTTTTTTACAAATTAAAACATGAATCATGTTGGATTATAGGTTTGTGTGGATCATGATCTCTACATGATCTCAAACCTTTAATGGGACTCCATTTCAGTATAAACCCCAATCATATCAAACAAAATTGGGAATCCTCTTATACAGCTTAAGTACTAACTCAATCCATTCAAAAAAACATATTCCTTTAAAAAAATCCTTTAGTGGGATTTCAAAGGCATGGTTCCTCACAAATAAACTACATGGGATTTTATTCCTATCAAATGTTATACGTATGAAGCCTCTATGAGGTCCAAACCCAACAACCCAAAAGCAACCCTAATACACTATGGGACACATTAAAAATAGTGTATTAACTGAAATACAAGCCCATAGAACTTTTGGATTAGGTCCCAAGTATTTCTTTCTTGAGGAGACACTTGTGATCCTATTTTCCTACCAGAGTCATATCTGGGTAGATCATTAGATGTGAATATCTTCGTTACAAAAATAAAAGAGGAGGCATAGTCATTAAATGCTCCATCTCTTTCCTATTGAGCTCTTATATCCATCCACCTTTGGGAAAAGTAGATTATGTGATCTTTATATCTTATAATTACTCTAGTTTCTCACATTTAAACCTGAATCATGTGAGCATAGAGGTTAGTGGAGATCACGATAATTACATGATCCCAAAGCTTCATTCAGCCTCTTATTCGGTATAAGCCCCAATAATATCAAAAAAATCAGCATCCTATTATATAGTATAATCCCTAATTCAATCCTCTTAATGGGCCATATTACCCGAGGGTATAAATCTTTATAGGGCCTCCATAGGCGTGGTCTTCCAAAACAAACTAAATGGTCTTTGATTCGCATCTAAATGGGATACATAAGAATTATCTATGAGGTCCAAACCCAACACCCAAAAATCCACCCTAATTTCCTTTATTCCACATTATCTATATGGTACTATCTATCATGGGAGCCAATATCACTAACAAGCCCCTTGGGCTTCCTTAGTGGAAGTCCAACACAAAACATTGGCTCAAAAAAATTCACCCAAATTCCCTTGAAACACGATGTTATACTAAAAGGTTTGGTCCTTATCACATGAACAAAAAAGATATGTTGTATCCAATTAAGTGGCACAAAACTACATGGTTTTAAATTCCTCTAATGAGGATACATAGAAATAACAACTCATAGGTTCGATCCCAACAAAAAAAACTCCCATCCCCTAGGATGATGATACACTCCAAAGCGCCCGACTCTGTGGCTCAAAATCAGCATCATAATAATAATGATAATGGATTCTCTAATCTGTTCACAAAAGTGTTCCATTAATAGAGAAACATGGATATATAAATATATCACTATCTATGAAGGACATCAAATACATACAGATTATATGTTCTATAAATGCTAATAATTGATTATTAATTCAAGGGTGACCCACAACATACATGGGAGTTAATAAAGGATTCAAGAACATCTATTAAATATAAAAAAGAGTCCTTTATTTGGTAAAAATTCCCCTTAATATTTTGTGAGGAGCCTGACCTCCCATCATCTTAACCAATGTGAGTCCCCAATTGTTGATGGATGATTTCCCAATAGCGTCCATCTTTTGGAAAGCATGTTGGAAAAAGTGAACCATTGGGTGTTTCTGTGTCAAAAAATAATACATGTTGGAGGCCATTAAAAAAATAATAAATAAAATGTAAATTATTGTACAAAATTCAACCCCAATTTAAACACCCCAAGATTTCATAGTAAGTTATTTTACTTAATATAATTCAATAGATTTCACTACGTGCAACACCGAGTTTGAGCGCACCATGACTTACCAAACTAGTCACTCAAAAAGCGGTTCTGAATAGTATTAACTGCATTTTGAATTTTATATAATGCATATAATTTTAACATCCATATTATGTGTTTCTTAAACATAATATAAGAGAAAATCCATTTTTTCAGATAAAATAAGCATTAAAAAAAAGCAATTTTACTAACTTTTAATTGAGAACAAATTTTAAATCCAATATTTGACACTTTAACATATTAAATTTGACAAAATAAACTTCTTCTTTAAAAGTGGGATATAAAAATTTAGTTTGTATAATGTTTTGGTGCTTTTTTGATAAATTTCATATTTTGAAGAATAGTGAAAAATACTAAAGTTTAATTGAAAACAAATTTTTTAATAAAAAAAATTTATAGTGTTAAATTATACATTTGATGGTTTTGAAGTATAATTAGATAATATTTTTATCATTTAATCCAATTCTGGTCATTGGAAGTAATTTGACATTGAAATTGGTCATAAACACATATCAATCTTTTGATAGTTTTTACTTCTCAAAAACCCGCTTTCTGGTTTTGAAAATGACAATATCTTTTAAATTAATTAATACAACATAGGTGTTTTGAATTTGGTAAAAAAGACATAATTTAGAAATACGGAATATTAAAATTATATTTGGGTGTATTATTCGTATTTTCTAAAAACATTCAATTTTTGATGAATAGTGAAAAACACTGCAATATTGTTTAAAACCGATTTTTTATTTAAATAATTATTTTTAATTTAAATATATTTTAAAGTAAAAATAGATATATTATACCTATATTAGTATTTTTTAAATCATTTAATTCATTTTAAAATAATATTATATATATCATTATATTTAATTTTTACCGCCTTTTACCCACCTTTTTGGCACATTTGCAAATTTGAATAAAATATAATTTTACCGCTTCTAAGAATTGAATTTAAAAAATACCAGAGGCATGGTTGACATTAGTAAGTAAAATTTGGTTCAAAAGGATGAAAGTAATTTTTTTTTTTGTGAATAATAACTTTTGAATTTTATTTGCCTCAGTTAAAAGTAAATAGGTTAATTAAAGGTAAAAATAATATTATAATTACCATAACCCATGTCATAAT
Source organism: Viscum album (assembly GCA_963277665.1). Taxonomy (NCBI): domain Eukaryota; kingdom Viridiplantae; phylum Streptophyta; class Magnoliopsida; order Santalales; family Viscaceae; genus Viscum; species Viscum album. The sequence continues at coordinate 1,998,745,810 of OY728136.1, forward strand.
TCTATTAGATAAGTGTATTTAGACCAAAATAAATCATAGGAAAAAAATATGATCCGTTTTGATCCACTTGGATTAGATTAGGACATTTATTATATTTTATTTAAAGAAGAGTTAAAAGTGTTAAATTCAAAGATTAATAACTGAATCATATTCAATATAGGGTTATACCTAAGATAAATTCAACAATAAAGATATATTAGGAATATAAAGATATTTCCTATGTCATGGTTTTTTATTTATAATTTTTAGACATTAAATAATTAAATTTATTAATGGAACAATGATAATTCATCAAGTATCTTATTAATGAATAGCCAAAATAATTGATGTTATAAATATTAAAATAAATGTAAATTGAAACTTGTGATAAAATACACGAATTTTATAGGTCAATATGACATGTTAGGGTTGATTCAATGAATTTCGTTCAAATAAATAATATTTTTAGGACTATCACAAAAACCAAATACTAAATAGTGTCAAAATCGACAAAAATGAGTTTTTAAAACATACACTATTTTATTAAATTGTATAATAGCCCTAAAAATCTAAGGATAAGAAAAAAGAAATATATAATGATATATATATCATTAATTAACCACTTTAGGTTCTATTATCATTTAATAGTATGTTTATTAACCATGTAATATAAAAATAAAAGATGACATTTTAAATGTTAAACTATTAAACTAAGAGTTAAATCTAAAATATAAGGTTAACATGGTGATGTAAAATTGACTTAAACCTATTGGTTGAGTGATATTCACCCCATACCCATATTATCCTCTAAATAAATACATTTTGAGCCATTAGAAACCGAAAATGATTTTATAATACAATACTATTTCAATCTTTTCCTAAAGTGACCCTCACCTCTCTAATAAAAGGGTACTTCCCCTTCTCCAAATTTCCCACCGCCAAAGCCTTTTGGATCAGAATAAACATGCTCAAATATCCTCCCAACTACCATAAATTCAACCTAGAGGCCTTACTTTGATCAGAAATCCAACCTATGGAGCCCTTTTTATTAAATCCAAAGGAACCACCCAAAGAAGAGGTAATTATTTCATCACCTCTTTCAAGGTTCTTTTCTTCTTCCACTTCCTATTTCTTTGTGGTTTCCATACGAAAATAATAACCCCAGTAAATTCTACATTTTGTGATGTTATTATGAATAAGGTACAACAATTTTCATTAATCTATCCATCCTATGAATGACAAAGTTACCATGCGTGTGTATATATGGTTTACCATCTCCACATCGTAGTGTAGTTTGTTATTCATTACATCATTATTTCGATGGGTATAATAATGAGTATAACTGATTTAAATAATTTATATAACATATTAATTATTATATGTATATATAATATACCATCCAATTACATATGATTTCACCATCAATAGAATGATATGGTCGCTCGTGCGTATGTATGACTTGTCGTCTCCATGAAACGACAAGATTTAATTCTCAATCATAACCATTCAAGAATAATTTTTATTTTATGATAAAAAATAATGTTTCATAACTTAATATAATTCTATATATGAATAAAATACATCTTATCCATGACAACCATGACTTATGTAAAAAAATATAAAAGAAAATGAATCAGTTTCCATCCGAAACAATCATACTACTGAAATATTATTAACAAAACAATATTAGAGGATCATATATGATATCATATTTATGTATATGGTTCTTGTATAATTTAATAACAATGATTTATCGATTATACATGAGGTTAAACTTACCCTGACTAAAGGAAAGTATAAGGTAAAGGGTTTTTATCACACTTTTTATTCCCCTCAGATCCTTGATATATTTGCAACTATTTCCTTTTTTGTGGTGTATACACAACCCATGATTGTATTCCATGTGTAATATACTTTAAGTTAATTGTATTTTCATCTTCATTTTATGATCCTTATTTCATGGGGGGTATGTTTCGTAAGATACTAAATCAGAAAGGGAATTTCTAATTTCAATTTCCACTGATTGGGTTTTACACAATGTTTACTGATTATTTTACATCAAGATTAGGTGTGAAAGAACTATTTATTTATTTATAGAGAAATTTACACTCCCTTTATTTTGGATATAATTTTTATACACATAATCACGCCATTGATAAATTCTATAGTCATTGATATGAACTTGATAAGAGTAATCTTAACTCAATTTCCCTTCATTGAGTTAAACATCCAAGTCATTGGTGTTGTTTTTACAAGAATATGTGTGAATTTACTATGATTTATTTACATTGAATATTCAATCATATTGAGTGTATTTATATTTTTCACACATAATTATGTAATTTATTTATCCTTAATATAAGGATACAATCTTTATAAGGGATTTAATCTTAATTTACATTCTATTGATACTTCTTTGTTGTTATGCGCCAATTCACTTTTATATTGTGTATATAATGTACTTTTATATATAATATCATGTATCTCTTTAATCCCATGGTATTATAGTGTTTTTATTAATTCAATTATTTGTATTCATGGGTATCTCATTTGGTTAAGAACTCTAACTAAAATATCATTTTAAATGCGTTAATGATTTATTCATCAAAATATTTCTCATTAATGTCCATGTTTTGAAAATGTTATTATGGGTTTATTTATATAGAAATTAAAGTTTTAAAATTAAAATTAATTTTAAAAATTTCAAATTGGTATGGGACACTTTGATTCAAAAATCTTTCTTAAATAGCTTCTTGATAAATATGGAAGCTTTTAAATGTTTCCAAGAAAATGGGGATATTTCTATCCAATAGTTTTACTGATTATTTTAATCTATGTTAATATCCATCATTATTATTTATTGAGGTTGATTTATTATAATAAAATCTTTTGTATTTTATTGAATGAGTTATGTTTGACTATGGATGTGATATTTTTTTATACCATTCATGGTTTGTGTACATTTCATCTGATAGTTTTGATATGAATGTTTAGATTTTGTTTCACCCTTTTCATATGAGGAATGCATTGGACATAGTAAGTGGCTGGTAGGGACCACTATATCCCCTTGATGCATTGGTAGTTATCATGAGAAAAACTAGGGTCTTGAGAGAAGGGATTGATAAAATATTTATTTTTAGTCTTGGAAGGAGGCCTTGACTATGTGGTTATGATGTCCGGCATTATGCATTACATAATTATGAAATTAGAAATTGATATTACATGTGATTATTCAACCAGTAGAATATACATGTGAATAAGGAAATGGAATTATTTGATTTTTCATTGCCCTATTATTCTGAAGTTTATATTTAAATGTATTGTGTTTTAGTCTTATACATTTACTTAAATATTTATGTATTTTTGTGATAATTTCCACTATATTGTTTATCCTTACAATGCATCTGATCTCACCCTTTTCATATGTTTTATTTTCCTAGGACACAAATAAGTGTATTATGTTTTATATTTAGGTTTAATCCAGGAGAATAATGGAATGGTCAATGGATTACCTATTTTGTATTTTAAGTTATAAATTGAATTGTGAAGTTCATGTATATAATCTATTTTCCATGACTACTAAACTGATCATCCATTTGGGACATGATTCCATACAATAATGACAATGTTATTTAATAATACACTGATTCTGGGTAACTAGGGCTGGGGAATTACTATTGGCATCTGAGGAAGTTTAGTACAAACCTTTTTAACTAGATATATAAAAAATCTATTTAGAGAACATTACCCTAAGATTGGTTTTGAGGATTAGTATGTATAAACTTCCAAGCATTTTTTTAATATAAAGATTTTGTAAATCTTCAAAAGAATGTATCTCTATCAGGATAAGAGTAGGTAGAGGCTTCTCTGGCACATATGTATCTAAGGGTAAAACCTAAAAACACCTCTTCAAGCGAGACTTTAATTGGAACTTGTGCACGAGAATGGGCCTTGCTACACTCTTGGTTACAACACTCATAGGGGATATTCTTAGAACAATTCACATTTTCTTTAAAAAAAAATTGATGAATTTTAATGTAAGATGACAGTAAATTGACTTGGTTAATCCTAAGGTTTTTTAGATTGAAATTAAGGTGTCATATTCTCAAAATGATTTTATGACTATTGTTACTGACACTATGCATTATTATTTTAGACATTGGATGGATTCCAAGGAATTCATAGTAACATTGATCATGATGTACAATATGGGAATGATAATGGAAATGATAAACCAAAAGGAATGTTGATAGGTGTAAAAGATACATTGTTCATGCCGAAGAAGGTTTGTAAAAATATTATCAACAACCCATACATTCTCCAACTCCCAAACTCAACAAAGAAGATAAATGTGGAGAATGATTAAAGCTCTAGCAGTGGAGACTATGGAAAAGTTAAAGATCAATGTCTATCATGTAGGAAATGTGGTAGGTGACACCCAAGAATGTGTCTCGATGGAGGAAAGAAATGATTTATGTGTGGGAAATCAGGACATAAAGTAAATAATTTCCGAGAAAAAAATGAAGAGTACTATGGAAGAAAATTAAAATGATTCTAAGAATCTATTTACAATCATTTCCCATAAATTAAGGGGGCCTAAGAATTACTCAAGTCAAGTCCTTATTCTATAGGATAACCACTTTGTCAAGGAAAAAACTATGTGGAAATAAATGGATGGTGAAATGTTTAAAAGTATTAATTATTTTGTTGATGGGATTACATTGGAAGACGTTTCTCTTGTATATGTAACCCTACAGTTGTTACGTGAAAATGTTATCTGGGTAAGTATTATCTTTTCTATTTTGGATATAGTTATAGAGAATCATTTGTGTTTATATTATCCTTGAATTTGAGGAAATTTGAGGTTATTAAATTTTGGGATGAATTTGCGAGGTATGAGATAACATTTGTGGTCAAATTATGTTATGGTTATTCTGAAGAATTTATATCATTTTGGGAGTGTTATAAAATATTTTTTTTTGAAAAAGTGAAACATGAAGACCGTGTGATAACCCTTCGTGTCGGACAAAGCTGCAGGAATTGAACCCACAACAAAAGTGTTACTGAGATTTATCGCCTCTTACTAGACTATGTGAAGTCCTTGATTAGTGTGAATAATTATTTTTAGTTAAATGATTTTATTGATAAATAATAAATAGATTTGTTATCTTATGTTTTATTAAATGGAAATCCTTCTTATAGGAAAATGATTTGGTGATTAAGTGATAAATGTTATTTTGGAAGACGATCACTCTTTTGGGAACACTATGTTCCTAAGGAAAATAGAATACTATGGGATTTAATTTGAGTAATGGTAGATTTTTATTTTTGAAGAATATATGTTTATATATAGATTCATTTTATTAATGGAAATGATTAACCTATCATAGACAATATGTGATTGGGTTAATTAAATTTAATTATGTGACTTTAATAGTAATTGATGTTATTTAGAGATAAATGTTGAGATTTATCGTGGAACGATTTGTGATCAAATCCTTATAAATTTTGGGTTTCAAACTTATTTTGAATTATTTTGAATTATTTAAATGACAATTTTTAATTTAATGGTAATTTTTGACCATTGGGTATTGTTTGTTTAATTTTGGAGATTATGAATAGTATTTCTTTCTATAAAGGATTATCAATTTTGAGGATCATCTGATTTTGTACTAACGATTTTTGTTTTGGTTAATCTCTAAAGAAAAGGCACATATATAGTTCACTATTTTTTGGATTATGCGATTATCTAGAAGTTGATTCTAGTGCTTCAGGTGTGACCAAGTCATCTTGAATACTCATTGTTTGGAGAAAATATGAGTTTGTGATAGAAATTTATTAAAGGTTGAAACTATACATGAAAAGTAAGTATATATCCCTATGTTCTTATCCAATCTCATAAATAAATTCCTCAACATTATGAAATGGAACATAAACCAAAAAACAATTTCCATTTACTCTTTCAACAGGGTAACTACTGGCCGTTTAACCAATCACAGGTTTGTGGATTCTTTATTGTTAACATTTTCCTGATCATGTTTTCTATCACTCTCCATCAGAACATGACACTTACTTTATCTTCCATATCCATGTTTTCATATATATAATTCTAGTATGTGTTATCTCAGTTGACCTTCGTACTTCTCTTTTTTTAAAGGTGATAGTTTTATTGACTCTTTTTTCCAATGTGGGAATTTCAATGAAGTTACAAAGCCCAATTTGAAAATTTCAAGGACACAATTTAAAAAATGGCGGAAGACTGTAACACCCCATGATTTCATAGAAAATTATTTTCTTTAATGTAATTCAATATCTTGCACTACACACAACACCGATTTTGAGCACACCACGACCAACCAAACTATCCGTTCAAAAAGCGGTTATGAATAGTATTAATTGTATTTTGAATTTTATATACTCCATATAATATTAACATCAATATTATGATTTTCTTTCTCACAATAAAAGAACATATTCAATTTTTTAGATAAAAGAAGAATTTTTTAAAAAATGCACTTTTACAACCTTTTAATAGAGAACCATTTTTAAATCCATTATTTGACACTTTTTCATATTCAATTTAACAAAATAATCTTTTTCTTGAGAATCGGGATATAAAATATTATTTTGGATAAATTTTCGGTGCTTTTGTGATAAATATCATATTTTGATGAATAGTGAAAAATACTAAATTTTAATGGAAAAAACTTTTTTAATAAAAATAATTTATAGTGTTAAATTATACATTTGAATGGTTTTGAAGAATAATTAGATTATATTTTTATTATTTAATCCAATTTTTGTCATTGGAAGAAATTTTACATTAAAATTGGACATAAACACCTATAAATATTTTGAATGTTTTTACTTCTCAAAAACTCACTTTCTAGTTTTGAGAATGAGAATACTTTTTAAATTAATTAATACAACTTAAATATTTTGAATTTGGTAAAATAGAAATAATTTTTTAATTTTAAATATTAAAATTATATTTGGGTGAATTTTTTGTATTTTTCTAAAAGCCTTCAATTTTGGATGAATAGTGAAAACACAATGATATTACATAAAGCCGACTATTTATTTAAAATATTATTTTTAATTTAAATTTATTTTAAAGTCCAAAGAGATACATAATACCTATACTATTCCTATGTAATTCATTGAAGTGATTTTATAATAAAATTAGATTTATAAAATTTTATTTAACTTTTTACAGTTTTTACCCCCCTTCTTGGCACATTTTTAAATTTTCATAAAACATAATTTTACCACTTCCATGAATTGAATTTCAAAAATCTGAGAGAAATGGTTGAAATTAGTAAGTAAAATGTGGTTCAATAGAATGAAAATATTTTTTTTGTGAATAGTAACTGTAGATTTTTATTTACCACGGTTAAAAGTAAATAGTGTAATTAATGGTAAAAATGATATTATAATTACAAAAACACATGACCTAATTCTATTGAATAAGTTTATTTTGACCGAAATCAATATTAAGACAAAAATATGATCCTTTTTGATCCACTTGGATTAAATTAGGACATTTATTATATTTTATTTAAAGAAGAATTAAAAGTTTTAAATTCAATGTTTAATAACTAATTTTTTTAATATAGAGTTATAAATAATATAAATTATACTATAAATATTAATTATAAAAATAAATATATTTACTATACCATTTTATTTTATTTATATTTTTTAGACATTAAATATTTAAATTTATTTATGACACAATGATGATACACTAATTACCTTGTTAATGAAAGACTAAAATAGTTAATGTTATAAATATTTAAATAAATGTAAATTGAATCTTTTGATGCCCTAAAAGAATTTTATATGTTAATATGACATGTTAGGGTTTTTTAAATGTATTTTTTTCTAATAAATAATATTTTTATTACTTTCACAAAAACAAAATACTAAATAGTGTCAAAATTGACATGAATGAGTTTTTTAAACAAATACAATTTTATTAAATTATATAATAGTCATAAAAATATATGGTTAGGAAAAAGGACTAATATATTTATAGGTATGTCATAAAGGAACCACTTTAGGTTCTCTTGTAATTTTATTGTAAATTTATTAATCATATAATATAAAAATACAAGAAGACATGTTAAATGATAAACTATTTAACTTAGAGTTAAATCTAAAAGACAAGGTTTATATGGTGACCTAAATTAGTATAAAACCTCTTGGTTGATAGGTTTTCAACCCATAACCACATTATATTTGAAATAAATACATTTTTATCCATTAGAAACTGAAATTTTTTTTATAATAAAATAATATTTCATGATTTTCCTAAAGTGACCCTCACATCTCTTATAAAAGGATACTTCCCCTTCTCCTAATATCACACCTCCAAATCCATTTGGATCATCCAAAACATGATCAAATATCCTCCCAACTACGCTCACTTAAATATAGAGGCCTTAATTTGATCATACATCCAACCTATGGAGCCCATTTGACCAAATCAAAAGGAATCACCAAAAGAAGAGGTAATTATTTCATCACCTCTTTCAAGGTTCTTTTCTTCTTCCACTTCCCCCATCTTGGTTGTTTCCAAACAAAAATAATAAATACATTACCTTGTAAATACAATGATGTTATTATAAACATTTTACAACCATATTCATTATTTTATCCATCCTATGAATGAAAAAGTAACCATTTGTGCGTACGTACGACTTACCGTCTCCACGTCATGGTGTAGTTTGTTATTCAACATTTCATTTTTTGGATGGGTATAATAATTATCATAATTGATGTAAATAATAAATATAAAATGTTTATAATTCTGTATATACATAATATACCATCAAATTACATATTATTTCACCATCAATAGAATTATATTATCGGTCGTGCGTACGTATGACTTACCGTCTCCAAGATGCGATGAGATTTCATTCCCCATTATATCCATTCAAGAATAATTTTCATTATATGATTAAAAAATAATGTTTAAAAACATAATATAATTCTTTATATTAATAAAATACATCTTATCCAGGCCAAACATGACTTACATAACAAAACATATAAAGAAAAACGAATCAGTTTACTCCCAAAACAGTGATACTACTGAAATATTATTAACAAAACAATAATAGAGGATCATTTATGATATTTTATTTATGTATATGGTTCTTTTATAATTTAATAAAAATTATATAACCATTATATAGGAGTTTAAACTTACCCTTGACTAAAGGAATGTATCTGGTAAGTGGTTTTTATCTCACTTTTTATTCCCATGCGATTCATTCAATATTTGCAATAATTTCCTTTTGTGTGGTGTATGTACAGACCATGATTATATTCTTTGTGTAATATAATTTAAATTATGGGTATTTAAATCTTCATTGTATGATCCTTCTTTCATGGGGTGTATGTTTTGTAATTTACCATATTGGTAAAGTAATTTCTAAATTCAATTTCCACTCATCATGTTTTATGAAAAAATTATTGATTATTTTACTCCGAGATTATGTGTGAAATTAATTTTTATTAATTTATGTATAAATTTCCACTCCTTTTTTTGATATACTTTTGATACACATAATTACTCCATCAATAAATTCTCAAGTCATTGATATGAACTTGATAAGAGTAATCTTAACTCAACTTCCATTAATTGAGTGAAGCATCCAAGTCATTGGTGTTGTTTTTACAAGAATATGAGTGAATGTCCTCAAATTGATTTAAACTGAATATCAAATCATATTGAGTGTATTTATATTTTTCACACATAATTATTTCATTGATTTATCCTTAATCTATGGATAGAATATTTTAAGGCATTTCATCTAAATTTACATTCCATTGAGACTTCTTTGTTGTTATTCACCAATTCAATTTTATATGGTGTATATACTATATGTTGAAATAGTATATCATGAATCCCCTTTTTCTCATGATATTATAATGTTTTAATTACCTCAATTATTTGTATTCATGTGTCTCTCATTTATTTAGTAACTCCAACCAAAATACTATTTTAAATGTTTTATAGATTTATTCATCCTAATATTTTTTTATTAATGTACATGTTTTAAAATTGGTTTTAAGGATTTATTTATATAGACACGAGTGTTTTAAAATTAAAATTCATTTTAAAAGATTCAAGTTGGTATGGGACACTTTTATTCAAAAATATATTTTAAATGGCTTCTTGATAAATATGAAGACATTTAAATGTTTCCAAGGAAAAGGGGGTATTTATCTCAAATATTTTTACTGATTATTTTCATCTATGTCAATATACTTCATTATTATTGATTGAGGTTGATTTATTATAATAAAATATTTCATATTGTATTGAATGAGTTATTTTTTACTGTGGATGTTCTATTTTTATACCATTCATGATTTGTGGACATTTCGTATGCTAGTTTTAATACAAATGTTTAGATTATGTTTCATCCTTTTCATATGAGGAATGTATTAGACATAGTAAGTGGAGGACATGGCCCACTATAGCCCCGCAATGCATTGGTAGGAATCATTAGACAAAATAGTGTCTTAGCACAAGGCCTTGAAAAAATATTTATTTGTAGTCTTGGCACGAGGCCTTGATTATTTGGTTATGATGTCGGGCATTATGCATTACATCATTATAAAATTATCTATTGATATTACATGTGATTATTTGACTAGTAGAATATCCATGTGAATAAGTAAATGAAAATTTTGGATTTATCATTTCCATATTTTTCTGATGTTTATGTTTAAAAGGATATTGTTTTAGTCTTATACATTGCCTAAAATGTTTATATTTTCTTATGATAGTTTCCGCTATATTGATTATCCTTAGTCCACAAATGTGATCACCCCTTTATTATACTTTATTTTCTTAGGATTCCAAGAAGTGTATTATGTTTTATATACTGGTTTATTCCAAGAGAATAATGGAATTCTCAAAGGATTATCTATAAGTGAATTAATCCTTCCCCCTGCTGGGTTACGCTCTCTCTCGCCATCGATGGCCTTGGGCATGACCGTGTCATCACCTTCCCTCCCTGGCCCTTCCCGGCCAGGGGGGAGGAGGATCTTCCCCCACCCTCGACATCTACCTAGGTTACCCTATTCTCCACTTTCACTGACCTAGATACCCTTCCCAACTTCAATGTAAATCCTCAGCGATGTTGGATCAATCCTTGGTTACACGCTTTGGGAAGCATTTCTCCTCCATGGAAGTCTTAGACAGATTCATATCCTCTTCGTGGAAGCTGCAATATCAAGCGATTGTAGGGCTTCTGGATTCTAGGCACTTTTTGATCCGGTTTGCGAACGAGGAAGATCTTATCTCTACCTTGGCTCATTCTCTGCAGTTTCATCCAGGTTTCTGATTTTCTCTCTTTATATGGTCATTTAAATTTCATTTTAAGCATGACACTCTTGTTTCTGTAATTTGGATATCCCTTCCTGGGCTCCCTTTACCTTTTCAAAATATGGCAGTTCTTCGTTTGATCAAAAATATGGTAGGGCATTTTCTCTTCTCGGACCATCACACTCGTGTTGTGTGTCGTCATGTATCTATGAGGATTTTCATTGACGTTGATGTATCCAAGAACCCACTGGATGTCATCTGCATCGAGGTTTAAGGATAATTGCACTGGTATCAGAAGGTATGCTATGAATCGTGGGTTTATTTCTGTTCGTCTTGCAAGGGTCTTAGCCATGAAGCTGGTAAATGATAGCATGTTTTGATTTTTAATTCTCGATATGTCATGCTTTATTTAGGAGAGGATCATCCCATGAAGGAAGCAGTGGAGGTATCTTACAATATGGCTCTTTTAGTGGATCATTGGGGTAGTGGGAAACTAAGACTTTTTTCTGCTACCCAAAAGGAGAGGGACTGAGGAACCCTCCCACATATGCAGAAGCTCTGAAATCTTGTTTCAATTCTTACCAAGAGTTCCTAGCCAAGGAAATAGATGAGGACAGATCTTCTGGTCTTAGAAGATCTCCAAAGATGGAGGTTACTGTAGAACAGGGGGCTATCTTGAGTTCAGTGAACAGACCATGCTCAGTTAAGGTCTCAGAGTGGACAGAACAGGTCCCAGGCAGGGGAAAGATGCCTCCCTCTCCTGTTAATATAGGTATATATGGAGGTTCTAGTGGGTCCCAGAACCTTTTTGCATAGCTGGGTAAAGATAATCCTCCCCTATTTGAATATGGAACCCTTAATGAGGGGAGACCTGGAAAACACCAACATTTACAAGAGAGGTCATATGATAAAGCAGAGGTCAATGATTCTGCCTCAGAACCTTTGTCCTCAGAGTACAAGGATACAAAAATCGAAGAAGCGTACCATCAGTCCTCTTCAATAAAAGGAAAGAACACCCTGGTTGATTCTGATGGGTTTATTCAGAATAGTCAGAGGCCACGTAGACGAAAGGACTAATCAACCTTACATAGTCCTCCTATTACAAGGGCTTCTATTAAAGAAAAAAATCCCTCAAGAGAGTTTAAAAGTTTCTTCTAACATCTCAAAGAATAAGGAGGATGCTGAATCAAAAAACATCCAGGATATTCACATTCATTATAATGAAGAAATGCTAGAGGATTCTTTATTGATTAAGGTATCCGAGGAGGATGCTTATAGAATGTTCAAAAGACCACCGCACATGGATTTAAATGAAGAACAATCATCTTGGATAGACAAACAGAATAGGATTTTGATATGTGGTTTCAACAAGGGGAAACAAACCTAGAAGATCATGTTTTTATGTGGGACATGATGGCATTTCACTTCGAGGAGCTCATCAAGGACTACACGAATATCGAGGTTACCTCCATCGAATGGATTCTATTCAAGGTAAAGGACTCTAACCGCTTTAATTTGTTCTGGAATGGCTTGATAATTTCTTATGAGGTTTAACTTTTTCTATATTTTAATTGGTTGGTTTCCCACTTTTTTCTTAATGGTTCTTTCAGAAATACAAATATTATATTTGGTCAAAGGATTATCTAGGTTGTATTTTATGTTAGAAATTGAAATGTGAAGCTCATATATGCAATATATTTTCCAAGACTACTAATCTAATTGAACCTAAGGGACTTTATTCCTTGAAATAATTCCAATGTTAGGTAATAATGAACCAACTCTGGGTAACTAGGGTCAGGGCGTTACACCAATAATCAATCAACTATCAGGTTATATATTTTTTTAGAGACCCTATGTTAGAACTTATTTGTGGAAAAAGCATTTAAAAGGGAAAAATGGATTTTGGAATGAGTGACTAATGTTTTCTTCTTTGAATTATTTGTTTTATATGTGATTTTTACTTATTTAAAATAAAATGTGACAAAACCTATTCATATTTTGGTGGAAAGTGTTGTAATATTTTAGTGGATTTACTAATAGGTTTTTATACTCACACTATGCATATGCACCTTGGTGTGTACGATGTTTTCATTCGATATGATATTGATAAAGGGTGATATATCAAATTTCTAGTAGAGGGTATAGATTCTACAATTCTTGCTGATGGATCTAGGATCTCATTGGTCACACTCCTATATATCTCTAGGGTATTTCCATATAGCATCTCGACCTAACCATCCATTAATATAGTATCTAGTCAGGTGGGTCACATTGTCTCAAGAATGCATCCCCATATGTTAGAGGTTGTCAAATAGAAGTGAGGATCTCAAGAGGTGATAATGGGGTGACTATACCCTCATATTAAAGTAGCACATCATTATAATAACTTAAGATACAACAAACATTAGTTTAAGAATTAATGAATGAAATATGTAACATTAGATAAATAATAATAAACTGAATATAAAATATGGCCAACACAAAAGTATAAAATGAATGCATGTAAAAACAATGATACATAACTAAACTAGTTGACATATAGTAGGTAACAATATAATGTAAAGTAAAAAAATTAGAAAAGAAAAAAAATCCCCATGGGTGATCTCCATGAGCATCCTCAGCTCCATCTTAGTCCTTTTCTCTAAACTCTTATATACAATAAGATCATCGCCATAATGGATCCATGGACCTATGAACATGAGATATAATCAGGTACCCTAGTGTAATAGTAGTGTGATCATGGTGTGAGACATAAATCATAGTTTTTTACCACCCTTGGTATCTACATCTATAACTATTCCATGAATATAAATTAAACTATCATCTAGGTAATATAAATAAAATAAAAAGTTATGATTAAGTAAATAAAATCGACCAAATTAATTCTCAATAGGACACCTGATCAACTCTACTAACTTCAGTTCAAATATGAAATGAGTTTCTGATCGGAAAATTTATATATTTTAACAATATATATTATATTTCTATATTTTAGTCACTTATATGAACTGTGTACCTGTAGAAGTAAGTGGAAATATATATGGAATACTAGGTACTAGCTGGATTAGGGAATTACATAGTCATCAATAACTAGTCTAAATGAGTCTATAATAATAATTAATAAGGTACATTCCATATATCTCCTAATGAGTGGGAGACCTCATGATCAATGATTGTGATTGTGTGTGTTCAATCATGTCCACATTCAATACCATGAGTGTACTTGCATGCCGACACTCACAATAAGAAACATGTAAAGTCTTTCCCACTATCTAAATAGTATCACTAGTGTGTGAGGTTAATCTAAACACCCGATTTAGAGAATGTGATAACACCATGATTAATAGAACCCTTACTGTCGTTCCACAACTTATGTTAAGGTGTATATACCATAGCCATGAGACATTACCTCTCATGATTTACATTAATCAAACCCATTAAATAATCTAGGTAATCACAATTTAATTAAGAATATACTAAGAATGTGATGATCATCGTGGCATTAACACCATTTCCAATTCATTTCATTTAAACCATTAAATTCATTTTTCCATGTAAAAATATCTATGTATAAATTTGTTCAATATATATAAGTCATATATTTTATACCAATTTAAAAATTTCATGGAAGGAAATCAACCATGACAATGAATAATATTTAATACATTCCATTTAATTATTAAAAAAATGGAAATTAATTTATGATGGTTCAATGAGGTACGTAGAAGATTCTGTGCACATTTAGGAAAATTATATAGATGGAAATCCCATTCATAATAAGTCTCAAAAAATAAAAGGTACCATGGTTCAGATAAAAATTTATATCAGAGGAGGGTAACTACATTTAGGAATAGAAAAAGAGTCCAAGTACAAAACATGACATATGTCTAACCTTAAAAAAATCATAGAAGACAAAAAATAATAAGTCCAACCAAGATGAAATTCACTAAAAATCACATTGTAATTTGGAAGATAACACACCTCATCTGAGGAGTTTAATTATAAGAACATGAAATTTATCATCAAAGTATTAAATAATCATAATAAATCTTTAAATATGAGATTCACAACTCAATTCAATTTAAATATGAATTTTGGAAATCTACCATACATGGTAATTAAAATCATAAAGGTCAACATGGAACATAGGAGGTTACATTATCATTTGGGTTGTCACTAACAAGTGAAAACCCATTTATTCTCCATGAAGAATGCTTAGAAGGAATTCAAGGCATTCAAATCATTTACTTATCAATGGGAAATATATGCTGGAAGACCAAAAGGGTGTTCAGGATCGAGGTTGGTGTCATAAATTTATATAAGAAAGATCAACACGAGTAATTAAAGGTGTGTAATACAATTTAGATTAAAGAAAACTTTTTTAAGGTAACAAACTACAATGTTTGGCATGCGGTTCAATGAGGATATTTATAAAACAATATAAAATTGAGGAAAAATCCACAGAGCACTTATATCTTTTTCAGGAAATTCCACCCATCCAATATCGAGATCTGATTATGTTAGATTTCAAAGAAATTAGTAAAATAGAAAATTTACCTAAAAATAGGGAAAATGATATTACACCAAAAGACCACAACAGATTAGAAGATAAATGTAGAATGTATGTTAAATGATTCATGAGATTATTGATTTAGATCCATGGAGACAAATGGAATTTGATTTAGACTTCATATGAAGGAGATCAATCCATCCATAGGTTGTAAAGGAAGTGAGCCCAACATGTGATGTGAGAGTTTCATGCACGCTGGAGGAGGACAAATAAAAGAAAAGAGAAAATAATGCTTAAAGCACATTAAAGGGAAAAGCATCATTTCACCTAATAAATGGGATGCATGGTTTTTTCAAATGGTTTGGACAAACCATTCAAAAACCGTGAGACTCCTACTTCTTTGGAACTCACCTGGCATGGTTTGTCCTTCATGGTTACCCTGACCATGTCCCAACCATGTGGTCAATAGTGTGTGGGTATAACCTTTGTAGCACTAATCGTGTGACCTAGGTGCACATTTTGGGTAATCTTTCTACAACCCATGTGGGGAACATATACTCCCCTTCTTTGACCACATGTTTTACTGCTCGTGGCTACATGGTTTCATAAAAACTATACACCATGTTTATTCCAACCAAACATGTGATTTTTGGGGCCTGGTACTACCAAAGCTCAACGAGACACCCAAGGGAAACCTCATGCATTTACCCAAGTCTAAAAACAACACCATGAAGTGTTTCCATAGTTGGAATTATGTTTTGAAGTACAATTCAAATAATAAACCATCCACTAAATTCCAAAATTTAAATTCCCCTGAAATTTTACCTTAGCTTAAAACAAATGTAATTATAACATCCCCACCTTAGAAATTTGTATTCTCAAAAATCCTTTAGGAATAATGAATACATCAACCTACCTAAAATGTTCATGAATTCTAATTCAAATGGTCGTGTTTCATTTCCAAACACCCAATGTACCTGCAAGAACATTTGATAAAATTCCCCTTAAGTAGTCAAAAATCAATCAAATGATAATTTTCCAAACCAAAACATCCAAAACGTTCTTACAGGAGCCCATTCATCAAGATATATAACCATAATGTCATATCCTTAAGAATATATCTAATGGTGCTCCACACTATACATCTTAACATTAGAAAGGGGCAATTTTGAGGCACGATACATCTACCATAGAAATTTATTACAAAGAATTCTCTAAGACTTCTAGAAACTCTTTTTGCATGATTTCAAAATGGTCAAATGATCAATTAAACAATGACCTCATTTATTTAGGTTGAGCCACATTTTCATAAAAAACATTACCAACCCATACATCACCCATCTCCACCCAAAGAAATTACACATATGGTTTTCTACTGACCATACTCCTTAAGAAAAAATGAAAAGAGGTCGAGCCAATCTGATCGAATATTCACAAAATGATTATCTTAGACAGAAGATATATTACAACCTAAAACAAGATTCCTTTCACCTAATAAATCTATCATTTACCATGATCATATTCATTGAATACCATACCTGACTTTCACTGATTTCCCCGATCAAAATATCACATGGTTAATTAGATCTGTCATGCTTCAACATGAACAAGGGCGTAAACCAGAAGCCAACCACTAGAATAATTACAATTTAAACATCTTCTTTGAGTCAAAAAACATGTCCAACATTAGAAAAGATTCATTTAACTAGAGTCCAAGGAACTAACACATGATAGTACATACCCCATGATTATAAGTGACATGTCAATAAAAATCCACGACGTCCACATCAGATTATTGACTAAACAGAGAATTGTATCTTTTTGATGGCTGTGTCAAAGAAGAGAGGATGGTTCCCAAGATTCCATTCAAGGAATTACTACATGGGAACCCTGGTATCACTCAAACATACCACACCTCAACAAAATCTATGCGTTAAGCACACATCTAATATGAAAACCACCTCTCATTCCCAAAGACATTAAAACCGTAGAATTTAATAAGACCAACACTATCCTAGTGTATCAGGGATGAAGTAAATATTAGAGGAATTCACATCACTAAGACAGAGTAAACTTATAATATATCAAAAAATATATAAGTATTCGAGACACTTCTATCATGTCAAATATGAAATGCTCGGTATAGTTTCCAACAAACCATACCCAACTACAGACAATGATGAACAATTGAACCATTGCTAATCAAATTCTTGGAAGAAGATGAGATTTGACTGTCGATACATCTATATTAACCAAACTATGAATCCTTCACCAACTGAGTCATCACATCATCATTAATTCTTTATCAACAAATCTCATCCATGGCCAATGGTGTTCATAATTTTTTTCATACACAACCAACCATTTCAATGTCATGCTTTCAGGAAAGCACTGATGCACATTTACTAGAACTAACATGATTCTACCCACCATAGGAGTTTCATAGTCATCAAATGAAGTGATAAATAATCCCATCATAACAGTGATAGATCAAAACCACCTTAAATATACATGTCTCACTCCTCTGAGTTATGATAAAAATGACACATTATAAGGAAACAAATCCATAACCGACCTGAGTAATTGGGATGAATGTGATTACTTTAACTCCCATGTCACTATACTTCAGAGATGAACCAATAATGTACTCAACAATACACGGATAGCAAATTCCACTAAACTCAATCAGTTCATTATAACATTTGGAAACTTGATGGGTACCGTGTATATAAATTCACACCACCCTGATGTTCATAAGTGATACGAAAACCCCACGATACTACCCATAGGATGTCTAACTTATGAATTAAAGTATTAGATGGTCCGTATAAGAGATTTAACCTAGATTTTTATAGACCCATATGACCATTAAACTACATGAATACATACTAAGTCTTCCATCACTATGGATGAATAAAGGGTCACATGACCTAGAAATCATCTGACCATTTCCTAGGAATGTATAACCTACTAAAACCGAGAATTACTCGATACTCATGCCTATAAAAATATCAAGAAAAACATTTCCAACCATCCAAAAAAGGGTTTTATTTAGAAACTAAGTGTATTATAAGGGTCAATGACACCCAAATAACACCACATAAGAAAATTCACATCATTTAGAAACTCATTTAAGATCTAAGGGTGATACCAACCTCAAGATATCTCCTTACAAAAGAATAAGAATAAACCCTATCAATAGATTATTCTAAACATATTTCACTAGTCCATACACTTATCATTTTTTCCCATCATATAAAAAGAAAGATTAATATGTAAAATTATTACATTTTGTTTCCAAGGAAACCCAAAAAGATGTTTAAACAACCCTTATATGAGGGTTTGAATAAAAGAAACCACTACAAGTTCCTTTTTTACAAACAATACCACAATTCAAATTAAAACTATTTAACATTTAAAATATTTAATTCAAAACATCAAGTTCCAATTATAATGAAAAAACACTTTGTACCTTATCTAACTAATAGTTCAAGAAAAAACATGTATTAATTATGAAGCTTCCTTTTTATCATTAAACATTTATTGAAATCACATCATCAATTTATCAAATAAATTTATTTTAAGTCATAAAAGATAAGAAAACTAAAAGGGTCCCATTTAAGAAACCTAATTTCCTCAAAATGAAACCCAATAGCAATCGTTAAATTATGAAAATTTGAAAACATCTGTATCAGGTCAACTAAAAAGAAACACGGGTCAACAAATTTACATGGGGCTAGTTGTTCATTTAGGAAGGTAATCATATGGATCACCATGCCCATATGATAAGATATGAAGCCTTTAGATGGTAAACCATTAATTTTAGATTAAAATTAAGAAAATTATAAATTTATAGACATTTTAAAATATGACATGGTCATATATCATGATTCAATGATATGGTTTTCAATATACAAATAAAAAAATCACCTATACACTTTACAATTTGGTATTTTCCTCTTATTCATCAAAATCATTGAATTTGAAATTCTAAATATATTGTATTTTATATTTTAAAAAGGTATTTAGGTATAGATACAAAGACCAATAGATGTTTCATGTACACAGGTTACCTCTCCCCAATTATATGGTTCCCAAACACACCTTACAACCAAAGACTACATTCCATTTAATCAAAAACCATATGTTTATCCCATGAAACCAATACATATAAAATTATAACTATCATATTATCACAAGAAGTAAAAATATGTAAAAATTATATATAAATAAGAATCATGGAATATAAATTACATAACTATGATATAAAATAGGGAATGATAAATAGAACAAAAGCATGAAATATCGGTCAAGCCAAACAATCAAATCAACATGAAATGTATAAATGAAAATACATGGCATGGAATATGCATGACATTTGAATATCTATGTTCCTATAATGATTTATTTAATTATCCCTCCATTCCATACCAAGAAAAATTAAATATACCATAAATTCAATAAATCAATAAGTAACATAAAATACACCAATCACTTGGGGTGAAATCAAAATAAACTGTAATATCAAACAACATGAAAAAAATCCCATCCTTGGAAACTTTGTCTTTTCCCCATGGGTGGGGGGATCACTCCCAGACACGACTATTTACCACGAAACGACACGTTCTTTATCTCTTATCTACCAACCCAAAATAGTAATTCAAAAGGAAAAAAGACTCCACGATACCACATTTTAATGCCCGATTTCAATTGAACACTAATACTGTAGTTGGACTAGTGGGTCACATGGAATCAATCTTGCATCCCCATATTTCAATGTTTTACTACAAGTAGACAAGGTCTTAGGAGGTCTTTTTGGGGAGACTAACCTTTATATCAGAGTATAAAAATAGTACAATGAATAAAGAAACAAAAAAAATGTAGTGAAAGTAGTAATAAATGAAATAAAGAATAGAAGAATAATAAAAATAAACTAAAAATAAAATATGTCCAATACCAATGTATACAATGCATGCATATGCACATGATGATATAAACAAAAAAATAGACATAAAATTGGAAAAAGTATAAAGTATAGTAAAAGAATAAGAAAATAAACAAAGCCCCATGAGTTATCTCCATGAGCATCTTGAGATATAGCTCAGTAATTTTCTATTAACTCCTAGGTATATGTAGAAAAAACAAGCAAGGATATGGGCCTTGTGAAGATGATATCTACTCGAGTACCTAGTGAAAAAGAGGCCCGAGCAGGGTGTGGGATATAAATCTCAGTAGGTTACCACCCATGATATCTATAGCTATATCAAATCTGTGAATATAAAGTAAAGTAGTGGGTAGGTAATATGAATAAATAAACAGTTTTGAATAAATAAATAACACCAGTCAGCTCTGGTCCCAATATGACACCTGATAGACTATTCCTACTTCAAATCATAGCCAAAATTATTTTCTGATCAGAATCATTATATATAGTTAATATATATATATATATATATATATAGTTCTATATTGAATCCACCTATATTAACCATGTATGTGTGGATGTTAGTGCCCATATACCTAGAGAACTAGGTGATGGCTAGATCAGGGTGTAACTTAGTCATCCATAACCAGTCTAGAAGACCCTATAAGATCATGAAATAGGGTACATTACTTGAATCTCATATTGAGGGATACATTTCACGCTCATCACTCGATAGAGTGAGTGTCTCCTCATGTGAACACATGATGCCATGAGTGTGTTGTCATGCCGACACTCACAACATGGGACATGGTTCATCATGACCACTATCCAAACAGTATCACTAGTGTGAGGTGTCATTCTCATAACCCGATGTATGGGAGTGGGATACCTCCAATCTCAACAGAACCCTTACCATCATTCCATAACCTATGTAAATGTGTATTCATATATATAAAATACCCATGAGGGATTACCTCCCATTTTTAATGTTAAACCCAATTTTTGACTCAAGTATGTGTCATCTAAATTTTGTTCGAATTCACTTTTATGGCCCTAAAGTGGATAAATAACGAGTTCATGAAGGTCTCAGGGGTGTTTCGGTATTGTTAAGAGCCTAGAACCAAATGTTTTGGAAAAAATGAACTTGTCACATGGTTAGGGGTAACTATGCAGGGAGGACGCATGGTTAGTCTAAAAAAATTGGATGGTCTATATTTTCAAGTAGACCCATTCCGTATGGTTGGTGCATGGTTCAATAATCGTGTAGACTAACCATGTGGGTGAACCTATTCTCTAGGTGCCCATGCATGGTTGGCTCATAGTTTGGAAAACCATGCGGCCAGACCATACACCGACTATTTTCTAGGTAGATATACCATTTTCCCTTCATAGTCTAAATATCTAAACTTTTCTTCACTTTTACAAGTTCCAGTGCATAGAACCCCCTTCCCTCTCATTTTAGATCTCTTTGAAGTCATAAAAGTGGGATTGAGATATCTCCTTTTTCCAGGATCTTATCGAGCTTCTATTTGTCATGTTGGATGTGCAATGGTAAGTACTTAAGTCTTCTTAAGGTGGTACTCAGTTCTCTTTCTCTCGCTCGTTTAATCAAGGAATGATTCCTTATACTCAATTTTTAGATATAATCCAATCCAAGCCAAATTATATTCCAATACTAGAGGAGTATAGTTGTATGAGTACTAGGTGGGTTGTCTATAAGTCATCCTTCATGTTCATTGATTTTCAGTTAGACATGTGGGGCCCGTAAATTTCTTAGGGTTCCATTTATTGAATTTATATGTCATGATTATATTCATTAAAACCATATAGTTATTATATTTACATAAATGTGATTAGTTGTTGGTAGTTATATTAATAATTCACAACACCCCATGTAGGGTAATATTCCATATTTTTTTTATTTTACACTTTTTAGCCACTGTCCGGGTGTGTTCGAGCATAACCACACTAATGAAAAGTCTTATTACATTAATTTACTATTGAATCATGAAACTGTGAATAGGTTGAAGCTTGGAACTTCCACCTGAACAACCTAAGTAAAGTTCCTAAATATAAGTAATTCATTTAAATGCTTTTATGGAAAGCATAATTAAGTATATGACTTGGCATCCTTAAATGTAAATTAATGGTCAGTTTCACATCTGTACCACATGTTTCCATGTTTAAGGAAGGTTGCAAAGTGAACCTTATTAATTGAACTTGACATACATGGTTTTAATTAAAAGTCTTTATGCTATGTGGACTTGTCAAACTAATGAAAGGTAAGGCTTGAATCTAGTGAATTTATAAATAGAATAATTATCATATGACCAAATCAATTGTAGTGAATTAAATGTAAGGTGAATATTTATGCTCAAAAACCATTAAATATTTATAGGTAGTCTTGACTCATGTTTTCTCTTGGATTCCTGAGGGAATGCCTTGGGTAGTCGAGGACATAACCCTTATTTATGGATGATGGTTGCCATGGGTGTGACCTACCTTGGAACCTAATCCTTATCTACCTTTGGATTATTGGTATCACAACATAGGGTCCCTTTAATTTTATTATATGATACCTCAAATGAACTCCTTGGATATAGCATGACTTGAGGTTCCTTGGTTACATCCTTGGGACTATCCACTAATTATCTCTGGGTTTACCGTGGATTTATTCCTTGGACTCTGTTAAAAATATTATTTTGGGAATTCCTTGGATGATGATCCTTGGCTTTTACTCTTATCCTCTTAAATAGAATCAGTTAATATTGAGTTAGTGACTCCTGATTCTAGGATTCATTTTTGATTACCTTAGAACCACTTCATATTTAGTTATCAATCATGGTTTCTTTATTACACCTTTGAACCATAACTATTTATACTATCAGTATGTGATGTCAGTACTTTCTATTTCTCATATGGCCTATTAATATAAATGGGAAATTACATAATTAATGAACTTGTTACATTTTTAGACACCTACAGAGCGATGAAGAATATACTTAAAATTTAGTTACATTGTACTGTTTAAATTATATATGCATTATTACACACAGTTATATTTATATTACAAGGAATAAATGTTATAGTCACTGTGGGTGGTGGCCTAATGAAATTTTTCTCACACCCTCTCTAGTTGTTGTTTTATACCAGAGGTAGATTACATGTATGTAGGTGTTGATAAATGAAAGATTTCAATTTTTGAAACTTGATTTCTTACTGTGTTAGTGTGGAGTTATTAGCAGATGAATGAGCGGGAGCTCAGGATTCATGGAATAGTTTATGTATTTCATTTTTTGACATTGGGTTTTTATTGAATTCCTTCTAATTTGTATCCATGTCTTCCAGATTTCTAGTGACATGACATATATCATCATCAATTTTTTATGTTATTCTAGTTATTTCTGTTATTTTTATCCTTTTCTCTTTTCACAGTTCCATCTATTTACTTATAAAACTTCCGCTACATAAGTTTTATTGTAATTATACATTATGATACACTATATTGATAAGGGTATAGTAACTCCACATACACACACTAGTCCCTCACTACTAGTTGGTAGCCTCTGGCATTTGTAGAGATGCACTTGAGGACATATGGGCAACAGATCTTGTTGAACCTATTAAGTTGTATCCGGGTTTGGGACCTCACAAAATGGTATTAGAGTGTTTACTTTATTACTTGACTATTAGAAGAAAATAGTAATGAGATTGGGAATTCATGGGAAATAGTCATAAGATGTTCATGGCCATTACAAACCCTTGTCCAGTGTAAAATCTAAGTTTCTTGAATTATGATTTCTATTGTACTTTTTTCTTATTACCATTGATATCCTTTCACCATTGGTTGACACACACGTTGTGTGGATTTTATTGATTATTATTCTGGTTGAGAATTATATTTCAACCTTGGACCAATGATATGAGGGAAATGATCTTTGTTACATGAATCTTTATAACAACTTAGAATTTACAATTAATGCATATTTCAATGACATATAGGCTCATTTAACTACTCTTATTTATTGATATGTATTTGATTGTTGAGTGAGACATGATTGTATATATGATTGTGCTACTTTTGTGATATTATTGAGTGATTAGCTATTTCAATTCATGAGACGTTATGGACCCTCATGGGATGGAATGAGTAATTAACCAAATCAATCCTTTTATTATAAATTCATGTGGGTGTTAGTCTCGGTCATAATGACTATGGGGCATGATTAAATGGGGAGAACAACTAATTTTCAAAAAAAACATTGATACATGTTCTGAGAAAGTGAGAACATAAAAGAGAAATGGTTTCACATGATTATCCTACCTTATCATGTTTATGAAAGTAAAGGAGTGAACCTAGTAATTAAATGTTAAATGAAATGAAACAATTTCTAGTAAATGATGAGGTAAGGTATTATTTACTCTTAATTTTCTAGAACCAATGAAACTAAAATATGAGAACATGCCGACACATGGTCATCTAAGAAGGTAGTATGGGTCTTATTCCTTGGGTAGTTAGTTTTCATACATTCAGCTTCATTTATTGGTGCTATCCTTATCATTTTATGTTTTTTCTAAGTTTTGTGCTTAGAAGTTTTAGACCAATTCCACCACAACGTCCTAATTTCATACACAGGGAAGGTGGAAACAAATGTTCATTAGACATAGTGGGCCCGAAGCCACCAATATTACCGCCATGAGTGCCACTTTGGGAACATACTACTGGACCAAATCTAGGAACCGATTCCAATGTCGGTGATAGTTTTCAACATCTGATGCATTCCAAGCATGGTGCTTCCTGAGCTTCTATTAGGATGGTTGATCTGACTCATGAGTTTTAGATGCAGTATCCTCCCAGATTCTTGGGGGATGGTGGTCTGTAGGATATTTAGTCTTGGATAGAAGAAAAACAATCTATCTTTTATCATATAGATATTCCAACTGAGAAGACGGTCAAAATTTATACTTACTTGATGTGTGATTTCGCCAAGAAATTTTGGTATATGATTACCTTGGTTGGTTATAATCTGGGAATGTTGAGGGTTGATTTTAGGGATACCTTTAATGATCATTTAATTCCTTAAACACTAAGAGATGACAGAGAAAGATAATTCAAGAATATTATGTTGGTTTCTCTATCAATTATGGAGTATTCATAAAGCAATATCTAATCACTAATAAAAACATGATGGGAAATTAAAGTACTAGGCATAGAGGATTAATGCTAAGGAATGCTAGAAGATCTTCCAGTGGAAGAAAGCCATCCCTCGAGGCTTCACATCAGGGAAGTGGAGACCAGGTTGCTCATGTAGGTAGCTCTATAGTATTTCATCAGTGTAAATGATATGTGAAACTAAAGCCCCAATGTTATAGAGACCCACTAGATTTTGGGTACTTCAAAATTATGGGGAATATTAAGTGTTTTTGGAGGACCTTTCCATCATATTGTAGTTGACGAGGTTTCACACTAGCTCCACCTTCAGTAGTAGGATCTTTTTTCCACATTAGGAGGGGAGTTTGAGTAGCACCGATGTGATTGGGCGAGGAAGAGATTTTTTCTAGGGTAACCAAACCCCCTGATCCCTTGTAGCACTAGTAGAGTAGTTTTTATCATGGTATTATAGCTATTGCACATGGCCATGGGTTATGCTAGTTTCATGCATTACAACTGATACCCAAGGACCAGGCTACAAAACTACTTATAGTATGAGGTACTATTCTAGTATCCTATACTATATTATCTATTTTTATACTGGTTCTTCACCCATATTTTTATTTTTATTTATTTTGGAAATCCTTGGGATAGATATACATTGTTTCTATTGTGTAATGACCCTAGATAAATTATTAGGGGTATTTTCAGAGGGCATATGCATGTTTAGGGGCTACCCCTTGAGGTAAGATGTCAATTCTTTATAAGATACATCTTTTTTCATGATATTATGGTCTTTTATTTTATTCATGGCATGGATTTGTTAGTTTCGTATCATGCCTTTGTTGACTTCTATCATCAAAGGGTGTCATTTACATCACCAGAGGGTGGATGTAATCTTCATAAGGGTGAGTGGGATGTCCAAAATAGAAGATATGGATATGAGAATCATTGGATAAGTGGGGTGACCATACATATTTTCAATCTCTTCATGGAGAATCATGGTTATGACCAGTCCGAATTCCCTCTAGAGGTATATTATTTCATAGATTTATTTCTCGATGAATTTCCTGGCTTACGTTCTAATACGGAGGTAGTGTATATAATCAAGATTGTTCCAAGTGTAGGTACAATGTCTATTCTTCTATATAGGATAGAACCTACTAATCTATAATAGATCAAGAGAATGTTATAGGATCAATGTTCCAATGGTTTTATAATACCTACAACTTCCTCTTAGGGTTCACCCATGCTTTTTACCAAGACTTTAGATGGTACCCTTCATCTATGCCTCGATTAATGATATTTGAACCATCTCACAATAATGAACTAGTATCCAATACCGTGAATAGATACTCTCTTTGACCAGATTTGAGGAGCTTGGGTCTTCTCTAAGATCAAACTATAATCATGCTATCATAAGGCGTGAGTTAAGACATCAAAAATAACTTGTAAAACTTTCTGTGGTAGGTGTTCCATAAATGATTACCTAGTTATGTTGTATGGCCTTAAAAAAATGCGCACTATTTTCATGGATTTGATTAATAGGGCGTTCCAGCCCTATTTTGATTATTTTTTTCCATAATCTTTGTAGAAAAAATCTTGGTGTATTCTCACACTTGTTGAGACAATACCAAGAATCTTGGGATCATTCTGAGTACACCAAGAGAGAATTATATTTATTCTATGAATTATAATTTCCACTTATAGATAAAAAAGTTTACTTTTTGGGCCATTTTATCTTTGAATTAGGACTCTATGTTGACCCAGATAAGGAGAGTGCATTTGTTTCCTAGGAGAAACAAAAGAACTTGTTTGATATATGAAGTTTCTTAGGGATGGGTTGATATTACATGAATTTGATATAGAATTATCACATATTTATTAACATATTACTAGAATTAAAATGTTGCGTGTTGAGTTCTTGTGGTTAGAAGTGTGCATGAAATCATTTCAAGAGATGAAAGTGAGGCTTGTCTTGACACCTATTTTGATTCTTTCAGATTCTGGAAGAGGTTATATCTTCTTCTGTGTTGCATTAAGAATCTACCATGGAGTGGTACTGATGGAGGATGGTAGTTTCATTGTGTATTGATCTCAATAGTTGAGTCCTCAGGAAGGAAATTACCGGATGTATGAACTTGATCTACCAGCAGTTGTCTACACGTCACTGGTGCATTGAGTCAGAAAACAAAGGAATAGGTTGTACGAGAATCCATTGATGACTTGATATTAATGACCATATTTTCCAAGATACATCTATATTTTTAGGATATTCACAAATAGTATTGCCTCTTAGACTTGAAAATTACTTCTTCCCTCCTTGAGTAGGCGAAGAGTAGGAAATTTTCTGATCCTAAAGGCATGGTTCCTCAAGAGTTTATATCAGGAGATAACCCACCTCTGGATTGGTTTGTGGATAGAGATGATATCATGTGAATACATGGATGTGTTTGGGTTCCTATATATATATGAGAGAGGAGTTAATTCATGAGTAACACACTTCCTAATGGGTGGTTCATCCAGGTAATTTCAAAATATATTGAGATATTCGACGCCTATATTGGTGGATTGGAATGAAACATCAAATATCAGACTTTATCAATTGGTGTTCCACCTATTAGTAGGTAAATGCATAGAACTAGAGAGTTATAGTCTTATTACAACCACTTCTTGTCCTATAATGAAAAGGGGACAATATTTTTATGGATTTCATAGTCTTCTTACATAGGTTATTGATGGGTAGTGACACTGTATGGTTAGTTATTGAATGACTAATGAAAGAAGACCACTTAGATACTATATGAGAGACATTATCAATTGATGAGTTTGGAAGATTGTGTCCTGATGAGATCATACAACTACACAGAGTCCCTCACAATATCATTTCAGATAGGGACACTCGATTCACATCACAGTTATGCTAGGTATTGCAGAAATATATGGGAACACAAGTGCTTCTAAGAACAACATTTCACCCTTAGCCCGATGGGTAGTGGGAATATGTGATATAGGTTCTAGAGTACATAATCTGTGCATGTGTCCTTGATTTCAGATGTTCTTGGGAGAATACTATCCCTCTCATCGAGTTAACCTATAATAATATCTTTCAGGAATCAATTTAGATGGTTCATTTTGAGGCCTGGTATGGTAGGCCATACCGTTCACCCATGTGATGGTTAGAGGCAGGTGAGGTATCCCTACTAGGTTCTCAACTCATGAATGAGACTATAGAGTAGGTTTATCTAACCAAAAATAATATTTCTACTACATAGTGTTAGATAAAATATTATCCCAATAATCATTTATGAACTCTAGAGTTCATGTTTAGGGATCATGTTTTCCTATGGGTATCACCCAGGTTAGTTCATAGATAGATATGGAGGAAAGAGAAGTTTTCGCCACATTTTTTAGATCCATTTATGATTTTGGAGCGAGCTGGGCGGGTAGCCTATCAATTTCTATTACTTCATAGGTATCATTTTATTCGTTGAATTTTCCATGCTTCAACGATCCACCATTATCATTCTAACCCACCCCATAATTTTGATACTGAGGAAGTAGATCTTGATGAAAATTCAACATTTGAGGAGTATCCTATATGCATCATTGACTAGAGCGTGATTACTCTGATAGGATGGTCTATTCCTCTAGTATGTGTGATATGGTAGCATGACTATGTACAAGATGAGAATTGGGAGTGGGAGGCTGACAAACTTGCATAGCCTCTAGAGTTGTTCTCAGTCAATGTTTTTCCACTCTTGAAAGGTGAACTTGGGGAATTGTTTTTTAAGGGGGGAAGACAGTAAGAAACTATTTTTTGACAAAGGTACAAATCCTAATATTTTTTTCTAATTCACTTTTATGGACTTAATTTTCATTTTTAATGATTTAACAAAGGTCGAAGGGGTGTCAAGGGCTCGTTTAGATCTTAAAACCCAACTTTTTGAAAACAATTAATTCATCACATTGTTAGAGTAAACCGTGTGGGGAGGAAACATCATTAGTATAAATCATGGAGGTAGTCTACATTATTGGGAAGATCCATTCCACATGGTTGGAATATGGTTCACTAACTCTATGAGTTCTGCTCTTCTCTATTTACCTGTGCATGGTTGGCACACAGTTTGGAAAACCATGGGGCCAAACTATGCACATGTTATTTTCTGGGAAGATTTACCATTTTCTCTTTAATGATATAAATATTTCCAATTATAATCCCTTTTATAAAGTTTAGTGGATTGAACCCCCTTAACTATCATTTTGTTGTTATTTGAAGGACTAAACTATGTATTGATATATTTCCTTCGTTCGGGATCTGACAGAGCTTCTATTTGTCTTGTTGG
This sequence comes from Viscum album, assembly GCA_963277665.1. NCBI lineage: Eukaryota > Viridiplantae > Streptophyta > Magnoliopsida > Santalales > Viscaceae > Viscum > Viscum album. The sequence continues at coordinate 1,998,776,068 of OY728136.1, forward strand.
ACTTGAAATGGTAAGTACTCGAATCTTATTAATTCATTCTTAGTTTATCTTTATATTGACCTAATTTTCAAGGTTTGAGTAATTATACTAGTTATTAAAATATACTCTTATTTAATCCAAATTAGTGGCTTATACTAAAGGAGTAGAGTCTTACGATTACTAGTTTGGTGGTATATAACTCATCGCTCATGTTCATTGATTTTGGGGTTTATGTGTGGGGCCTGTCGATTTCATTAGGTTCCATTTATTGAATTCATATTCCATTATTATATTCCTTAGGATCATATGGTTTTCCTATTTCTATATATTCGATTAGTATTTTGTGGTTATATTAATAATGTTCAACACCCCATGTATGGTAATATGCCATAATTAGGGTTTTAGTGTTTTTACACTTTTGAGACACTATTCAGGTGTGTCTGAACACAACCAAACAAATGGAAAGCCTCTATACATTAATTTCCTATTGAATTATAAAATTGTACATAGATTTTACCTTGTCACATCCACTTGACCCACCCAAGGAAAGTAACTAAATGTATGTAATTCATTCTCTTGATATTATGATAATCATACTTAAGTATATGTCTTGGACTTATTAAATTTAAATGAATGTTTGGTTGCATGTCTGTAGAACACCTTTACATAATCATGGAAGGAATATGAGTGAACCTTATCAATAGAAATTGACCAACAAGGTTTCAATTAAAAGGGTTTATACAACATGGAGTTGTCATACTAATGAAAGGAAAGGCTTGAAATAAGTGAATTTGTTAATGGAATAGCTATCTAATGACAAATTTTATTGTAGTGAATCAACAGTCAAATTAATATTTATACACATAGACCTAGATATATTTATAGGAAGGCTTTAGTTGTGAGAGATATTGGATTCCCAAGGGAATGCCTTAGGTACTCGAGGACGTTACTTCGATTCAGGGATGTTTGTTTCCTTAGGTGAGACATAACTGGGAAGCCAATACTTATCTACCATTGGATACTTGTTATAACACCATAGATAACATAATTAATATTAAGAGATTCATAAGATAATATCCTTGAATCCAGAGTGACTTGACATGCCTTTGTTATAGCCTTGGTCCCTAACACTACTTATATTCCGTTTTAACATGGATGTATTCCTTGGACTCAGTTTGAAATAATATTGTGGGATTGAATTGAATGATTCTACTTTGATTGAATCTTAACCCATTATATAGAATTAGTTACTACTGAGTTAGTGTACCCTGAGTTCTAGTTTTCCTAGGTGATTTCATTGGAACTTCTTCCTATTTTGTTATCAATCATGGTTTCCTTGTTACACCATTGAACCTTCATTTTTTTTACTACCACAAGGTGATTTTAGTGCAAGCTATGCCTCATGTGACCTATAAATGTGAATTGGTAATTATTAAATTAATAAAATGGTTACATGCTCAGACACCATTTGAGGGATTGATTAGGTACTTGGAATTTAGTTACATTGTATTTCTTTACTTTATATATGCACACTTACAAACGGTTACATTTCCATTATACGAGTTGGATGTTATAGACACCATTAGTAGTGGTCCATTGAAATTTATCTGACACCCACTATGTGCTTCATTTGGTTCCTTGGGAAAATTACATGTATGTAGTTGTTGATAATGGGAAGAATACTACTTCAGACACTTTATTTCTTGCTGTGTTAGTATGGATATGGTAGAAGATGATCGAGTTGGAGTATGGGATGATTGGGATCATTTATGTATTTAATTTTTCTAGATTTGGTTTTTCATGTATGCATACTACTATTTATCCAAGTTTTATAACATTCTAGTGACATGACATATATAATCACTAATTTTTGTATGTTATTCTAGTTATTTTAGTTTTATTTATCCTTTTATTTTTCTTCTATGCTACCTATTTATTTATAAGGATTCCTTGAATTACCTCTATTTATAAGTATCTGTTGTTCTGCACTTTGGTGATGAGGTCATAGTCTCCAAATGGACACATTGTAGTCCCTTATTACTAGTTGAAAACCTCTGTCATTTAGGGAGATGTTCTTGAGTACATGTGGCCAATAGAGCTCGGGGAACCTATTAAATGCCTTCTAGGCCTCAGATGTCACACTTTACATTAATCATATTTTTTATATAATCCAGGGAATAAAAAATTATTTAAGCATGTACAAAGAATGCGGTGATCAATGTGGAATTTAAACCATTTAAAATGAATTTCATTTAAATTATTTAATTCATTTATCTAAAAAAACCCTTCTAAAGGGAAATACATTAAATATATATAAGTCATGTCATTTATACCAATTAAATCATTCAAGAAAGTAAATAAATCACGACAATCCATTATGTTTGATAAATTCCATTCAAATAAAAAAACATAGAAATTAATATATTAAGGTTCAATGATTCACTTATAAGGTTCCTTGATCAAGAAAGGAAATTACCTACATAGAAATCTCATTCATAATTAGGAAAATCATTTAAGAAGTGCCTTGGTTCCGATAAACATTTATATCAATGTAGGGAAACTACATTTAGGAATAGAAAAATGGAAATGTACAAAACATTCCATATGTCTAACCATAAAAAAAATAATGGAAAAAATCAAATCCATAAGGCCAAGCAAGATGACATTCAGTAAAAGTCACTTTTCAATTTTGAAGACAACATACCACATATGAGGCATTTTTTTATAAAAACATGACATTTATCATCAAACAATTAATTTATCATAATCTAGCATTATATATGAGATTAATAACTCAATGAAGTTTAAATATTCATTTTGGAAAGCTAACTTATAAGTAAACTCAATTCATATAGTACAACATGGAACATAAGAGATGCCATTGTCATTTGGGATATCACCGGTAAGGGAGAAACCATTTATACCCCATGATGAAGGCTTATAAAGTGTTCTAGGAATTTAAATAATATACTCATCAAGGGAAAATATATGTTTTAACACCCAAGGGTTGTATATTATCATGTTTGAAATCTTTAATTTATACAAAAAGGAAAAAACAAAGTAAAACTAGGTGCAAAAATAAATTTTGATTGAATAACACATTTTTAAGACAATGGGTGATAAAAGTCAGCCAATAAAAAAATGATGCTATTTATAAAATGAAGGAAACTTGATGAAAACTCCATATACCATCTACCTTGTGTGTAAAACATTCCTCCCATGTTATATTGATATTTTATTTGGTCCAGTTTAGAATAAACCAATGATACAAAAATTTTACATGAAAATAGAGAAAATGGTATTATAACAAAATAGTGCAATAGATCAGAAGACATAATTATAAAGGAAGTAAAAGTATTTGAGATCTTATCAATGTGGATCTATAGATATTGATGATATTTGATTTGGACTTAATATATAGAAGATATATCCATCACTTGGTTGGAGAGGAGGAGAGTCCCATGTGGGAAGGGAGAGATGGGAACACACTGGAGGAGGAGAATGAAAAGAAATGAGAATAGAATGTTCAAAACTCATTTGGGGAAACATGTTTAATTAAAATGAAAATATGGGATGCACAGTTTTTAGAAACCCTATTCCAACCATGAAATTCTTGATTCTTAGGACCCCACCCCGCATGGTGTGTCCGGCACAATTACCCTAGCCTCACACCAACCGTGCAATGAATATTGGTAGGGGTATAACCTATGTGTAACTAACCATGTGGGATAGGTGAAGGGTTTGGGTAAACCATGTGTAGCCATATAGGGCACCTATACTCCCATTCAATAGCCATAGAATTTTATACTGGGGGACACATAGTTTCTGAAAAACTGTGTGCCCTGTTCAAACCACCCAAACTTGTGATTTTTCAAAGATTGACATTCCGGAAAATCAACAAGACACACAAGGGACACCTAAATGGTTTACCCGAGTCTAAAAATGACTTTTTTAAGTGTTATAAAACTCAAAATTATGTTCTAATGTTTACTTCAGTGAACAATCTATCCACGAAATGCCAAAATCAAAATTCCCCTAAAATTTTACATTGTATTAGAACGAAGGTCCTTATATTCCATATTACACACTTTGTGTTTCATTTTTTGTCTCTCATCTTTAATAAAATTGGTATAAAATTTTTATACTAAAATTGTAATATTTAGTTCTAGTTATATATATTAGAGTTCAATCTAGTTTTTTTATCATGCATCATATTATGTCTCTTTATTACTGTACTCTTGATGGTTATTTGTTTTAGGGAAAATCATGTACCATGATTTAGTAAATACCTTGAAATTTATTATCATGCTTTGGTCCCATTGGGAATGAACCTAATGTTAGTGACATTTAATTCCTCCCCAAGTCAATGTTATGGGTAAATATGTTATAGACTATGTCATATCACAACCATTTTTATTGAAATATCACTATTTGCGATATAGAGTGTTATTTATATTTTTGTAATTTTCTCAAAACTCACTTTTCTTTTAAAGTTCAAAAATTTATATCTAATACAAATAATATACTTTGATGAATTTTAACTGATCTAAATGTAGTTTAAAATAAAAAAAACTAAACAGTAATATTTTTTATGAGATTCTTAAAAGAAATAAAAAATAAAGAACATACCTTCTCTATTTGAACGAATTTTCCTTTTCAAACTATTTTATTAATAATTATAATAAACAACTTAATGAATAGTTCATCCATAAGTTATATACAAACTATAAAATCATATATAAAATCCAAAAGACATACCTTCACACCAAGACATTATTATATCTTGATTTAAAATAGAATATATAAAAAATCATTGTCCATAGAGAACATAGCAACCCTGATCTTTCTTAAACACATAAAAATGATTTATTACATAAAATTGCACTTAATAAAACTCTAGGGACTAACAAGTCCAGTTACATGGAAAATTAGGAACATTAAATAACAACATAGAGCATAAAGCACAACATCTTTATTAAAAACTAATTTTACATGACCATAACATTATATCATACTTATAGTTTCATGGGATAACCTGAGGACATGAATAAGAAAATGGTGAGATATAAATCCCATTAAGGGAGAAAAAAGGAATAAGATGATTAATAAAGTAAATTTTAGGAAATATACATATCAATGGAGCATAAGAGAAACATGATCATGAAGGCATGATATAGCATGATTATTATAACATGGAGAAGTGCCATCAATATTTTACACGATATTAGCATGATCTAAGGCTAATTGCACAATTTGGCTGAGTAAAACCACAGTGAACTTGAATTATAATGTCTAATCCCTCATTACACTTGATGTATCATGATACTAATCTTTACCCAATGCATTGGAGTGCTATTAGGGAATAACATTGTTAATCATTTCATTTCACGTATAAGTGTGCCACATGGATCATATAATGTGGATTCATTAACCATCATAATTTATTCCATGATCAAGGAATGTGGAATTAATAAATGAAACTCTATAATCAAAAAGTAAATGTGCATAAATGTGAATACCATTGATAGATAAATTGGCATGGTATTCACTACACAATGACATTGGCTTGGAAAATCATTATACAATTTCGGTAGCATAACAACGTGACATAAGAATTCACAAAAAAATGTTGATGAGAGAGAAATGGATGTATCATAATATTTACATTAAATTATATGTTAGGGGGATAATATAGATTCATGTCCCAATATATGTACTTGAATTTAGATTCATAATACAAAATAATTGTTTGAAAGTAAATGTGAAGAGAGTAATTCATTATGAATTTTGGCATGGTAACATGTGTACATGGGATGAATTAATGAGAGATAAAGGGATATATAATCATTAAAACATATGGAGGTATGTATAGGAGAGGTGTGAAATCATAACCCAAAATTTTTAATTGAAAATAAAATGGTATAACAACACAAAGAAATCCTAAAACAATTACAAAGGAAGAAATCCCTTACATGGAAGTATGATACCAAAGGATTGGGAGAGGCATGAGAGAGGCCTATAGGGAACTCGGGACGCCTTGGGAGGATTGTAGAGAGAGGAAAAGAGAGGGTGGTTGATCTAAAAATGTTTTTAGTGCAGAGTAAGTGGGATCTTGGGTGGATTTATATTAGAGAATAGAGGGAATTCTCTTTTTTTAGGTTTTGGACACCACACATTAAAATAATCTAAACCACAAACCAAACCATGGTTTTTGCGAAATGGGAGTGCAAACTATTATTTTATAAGGAAAATTTCTTAACATATTAAAATTTTAGATTTGCTTTTGTGGAGGTGAGTCACACTCAAGGAAATCATTTTAAAAATCTAAAATGTTTTATAAGTCATGGAGGGTCCACTAAAGCATTGTAAAATAAATCAAAAAAACCTAAAATCATATTATTTTAATGATAAAACATATATTTGACAGAAAAACCATATATAGTATTTTATTACATTATTAATGTGTCATTATGATTCCATAAAACACATTATATGTTTAAACAGTATATAATTTTTACCCAAAAATTAAACTATCTCAAAAAATTATGAAAAATTCACCATTGGATAATTTAAATGTCTTTATTCCAAAAATAATATTAATATTATCTAAATAATTTTCTAAATAAGTGAATGTTTACTTTTAAAATAAAAACTTACTATTATAAAAAATTCATGGGGTTTGTCAAAAATAGCTATCAAACAATCATAAAAATTACAATTGTATTCATAAAAATTATTCGATCATTAATATTTAATAAAAAGTAATTTAGTAATAATATTTTATTAAAATATTATTTTAAAAAATATATTAGTTCATCAAAATAGTTTTCTTAATTAAATATTAACTAAAAATTCTATTTTTTCTATAAAAATTATTTACAAAGTAATAAGAGTGAAATGAATGTATATTCTTTATTCTGTACCAAAACAATACACATAATAATAGTGATAGGTTCTTGTTACATCACCCCTTATAACACCTGCATATGACCTAAGGGTAAGGTGTGTGATGGTGATAGACTCCCAGGGAGGCTCAGATGACATAGCTCATGTGATAATCTCTATTAACTTCCACTTCTCCCATAGGAAGTTCTGCTCAAGCTTAACGTGTTGAAGCTCATTTTGGGATTGGCCAAGAGCGATGCCTAGTGACACTAACTCCTTTCTGAACTCTGAAAAATGGGCTTCGTATGGAGCAATTCTAATGGAAAAGGCCATCAATTCATTTGTTTGAGTAAATTCGATTTTTTAAAGCCCTATATTTATACTAATCATTTGATCACTATTGAACGACTATATTAGAAATGGTAAAAATTTTAAATGGTATTCTAAAAGCTAAAAACATAAAAACAAAAAAGATCATATTTTATATAACCATTTTACATAATAAGTCATTTTATTAAATCAAGAAAAAATTTCATTAATAAATGTTTGGATCGTTATAGACAATTTTTATTAGATTATAACCAATAAAAGATATAATCTTTTTATAGATTTTGAGTATACAATAATGTAAATATTAGAAATAATCATGTGTTGAGAGTTTTCCAGATGATCTTCAATAAATTACAACACATTACAAATTTGGTATGATATTCTATAAACTTGTTCAAAACTCTTCATTGATTGTTTATCATTAAAAAAATTAATATGTTATTAATCCTATTGATCATAATTATATAATAAGTTACCCAAAAATTTATAATAAATAATATATGAGAAATAACTTGGTAGTGGTGTGTGAAATCCCATATTGTTGGCTATAACGTAATGTCCCATATATTTCAGTGCATTATTTTAAATATTATATAGAGTTATTTCGATATTAGGTACTAAGATGATGTGAAATTCTAAGGCTTGGTGTGCCCAAAATAAATTTTTAAAAAATAATAATATTTATATATATCATGTGAGTGATTTTCCTAAAAAAGTGGAATAACTTCTAAGCGGGTGCCCAGATTAGAAATATGGTTGCACCGTTTCAGTCATAGCAGCGAGTTTAACCTAGGCGAGGCCTAACATTAGCCAGCGCAGGTTGAATGTGAAAAGTATTTTTTGGAGATAATGAGAATAAAAATATTTTTATTCAAGGAAAAAATGATTATTTTATTAAAGCCTTTTTTGGAATTCAGGTTTATAACCAAAACCCTAGAATTCCTATAAGACCTAGAGATGGGCCTATAGAGAATACATTCACCAACGATGACAGATTGATATCCTTGGATTCAGTGGATCAAGTGTTGTTGAATGATGATGATGCATATTCTCTCTTCATCAAGGATCGTTCCAACTTGTGGAAAGACATTATTATTTCACTTATTTCTTCTTAATTCTTCATTCCTACATAGAACATGAATCAATATATGAATGGATTGATTCATGAGCCATGTGTATAGAGGGTTGGGATTATATTTTGTGGAGTTTTTTTATTAGGGTTTATTTGTTTAAGTATTTAATATGCATTCATTATCATTCTTAAAAAATAAATCGAGGTCTGAATGAACCATGAATGAGGTTTGTTTCTAGGGTTGTTCTATGTTCTTTTCTCCCATAATGTTCTTTACGTTATTCATGTTTTTCGTAGGTTTTAAATAAATGATCATTGAAACTTCATTTCATGGAGAAACAATCCAAAATCTAATATCCAACCTCATGAGGATTTATAAAAAGTGGGATGGAAATGGAATGATGTGATTTGGATGGTATAGTGGCACACATCTGAGGCTGGGGCAGTAGCTTCGGTCCATCTAGGCGAGTAGAGGCGTTGTTTGGGAAAGTAGCGATGCAGTCCAGGCAGATGGCGAGACACCGGCGGGGAATCCAATGGAGGAGGAATGCGGCCTAGTAGGGCCATGTGGGAGCCTGCAGTGGTGGCCAGGCCACGGGAAGGCGGAGCATGCAAGGAAGGCGCAAATGCGGTAGGCCGACTGCATATGAAACAGGGGCATTCAGTCAGGGTGGACCAAATGTGGAGGACTATCTGGCCCACGTGTGTGTGGAATGGAATAGAGGAGCAGGTCCGGACCAGGCCCAAAAGGTTAGACTATGTTGGGTCAGTCCAGCGGGTTGGGATGGACCCGGACTGGACCCGGGTCAGACCTTATCACTAAAACGACCATAACATTAAAACAGGGCATCCGTTTGTCATGCCATCAGTGTTATTGGTACCCTTGCATCGAGAAGTTTCTTATGAGATCAATTTATCATTATATATTGGGTATATTTATAGTGACATGGGCCATTTACACAGGCAGTAACCAGGATAAAGGGGCATAATGGGTGTGAGTAATACTCACCTTGCACCCTCTCTTTTCTACATGAATTGATTTCCTCTTCCTTCATATCATGGACGAGTTTCATTAAGGATCATTCTGTTTATCATTTCCCTAATGGTTGTTCGGTATTGTTTTCTTCAAATAAGAGTGTGATCCTTTTAACATGATTTATAGGATAGAGTTATTGGATTCCCCTGAGTGGCTCAAATAAAATCCTCTATTCCTTCTTTGTTCCATGTGTAGAGTCTTCGGTATTGATGTGGTCAACTTCCTCAATAATTCATCCTCTACATAGTAGGTAAATCAAGATTGAGTTGTTGATATCACCCTATGGTCTAGGATATTATCCTAATATGATGTACCATATATCTCTTCAGATCATTCATCATTTATCTCTCATGACATTTCCCAATGAAAATTTCTTCTCAGACAAACATTATATAGGATATCAGACTCAGGAATGTGTTATCCCGGATGAGGGATTCATGGAATATTCCTGATGAATCTGTTGTAGAAGTATGTGGTAATTGAGACATACCCTAGACTATGTGGTGTGGTTTGAGTATATCTATATATTCTTATTATATTCTTTATACATATACTTTTGTATAGATTACTGTAAATTGAATTGTGTACTACTTTGTGGTTTCAGGTGTCATACTGAGTATTCTTATACTCACCCAACATATAATTTTCTGGCATGTGTTATGTCATACGCCGATGAGTGGCCTTTTTATAGTGTCTAGGGTGAACCATGACCGGGAAAAGACATGTTTGATACAATAGACTGGGGTGTCTCTATTAATTTTGATAGTAGCCCCAGTACCTGGCCTTTGGGTAGGGTTTTCTTTGTATGAGTTTCAAGAATTTCGTTATAGAATTTCTTTTTTAGGTGGGATTGTATTTTGGTCCTATTTACATTCCAGTGCTTTCACTATTGTACTATAATTTTTTGTTATAGTGGTTTGCATGAATTGTTTAATTAATGTTTGTACATTTCATCATTTTTGGTCTTGGAGATATGGGCATGTATACATGTAGTGAAGAAATACCTCCCATGTTAGTGATATGCCTATATCCAGTGGCCAATTAGAGGAGGGCTTGGGGAGTCCCGACATGGGCCCCTCTTGTATGGGTCATGATAGAGTGGTATCAGAGGTTGTCGATTGAACCTTAAGATCGAGAGCATGTGAGATTGGAAGGGGGAAATAGTGTTATGTGTTTTGAGTTCATATTTTAGTCTAGGGACTCCATTATTGGTGCGAAAGCCAATGAATCCATACACGTGGACTCTGATAACCTTTTTTTCAACTCGGTACATGAGAAACCTAGTTGTCGAGGAAATAATGGTACATGAATCATATAGTAAACGAGTTGTGATTCTCACGTCCTTCTTGAGTCAGCTATCCAGATATACTCATTTAATGTGGTGTATCTTGTTTCCATACATGATGCATCATCAATGCATACCATCTAGGATTTAGTTTCCTGATTACGAGGATGACCCGCTCAGGGATGAGGCTTCGGTATAGGGACCAGTTTCCAAAATGTTACCTTTATGTGGTGCACCGGATATACCACCTCCCATGGTGAAATCTTTGGTACCTATAGTACTAACAGACAAGGAGCACATGCTAAGAGAACTCCATGAGTTTCAAAGACAGAGAACCCTTAGGACCGGAGGTGATCCCAACCCTTAGGAGGATGATGACATGATTGAGGTGGTGACCCATGCTTTCCATCTAGTCGAGACCCCATCATATCAGATGTTAGTTATGGAAGCTAGCCTTATGCAAGGCTAAGTAAGATTGTGGTAGAGTTTGGATATCCAGACTCATGACATGGAGACTCTTTCATGGAAAGAGTTTGAGTGCCTCTTCAGAGAATAGTTTTTTCTAGTTACACTAAGAGTTGTGTGCATACAGAATATTCTTCTGCTCCAATAGGGTAGTACAGTAATACTTGATTATTCATTGAGGTTTACTAACCATTCTCGGAACATGATTTATATAGTTAGGGATAAGTACTTTTGAGCTCATAACTTCATGAGAGGTCTACGCAGAGACATCTGAGCCAACATTATCCTCAGAGAATTCGTACTTATGATGGGGTGCTTGAGTAGGCCATGGTGGTGGAGAGATTCCGAGTTGAGTAGAGACAATTAGTGACAATGAGTAGAGGACATGCAGTCGAGGCATACAACCTAGGATCTCGATGAATGATTTGTGGTATGATCTGTGTCTTTTCTACTCTGGCTGCTGTACTAATGGAAAACGGTGCTTGTAATTCCATTCTCACCATATATCTTTTACGAGACCTTAAGATTACATTACAACCATTGAATCTACCCTTATGCTTGGAGACACCTACTAGAGAAGACTTTATGATCACATATCTATTCAGAAAGTGCAATCTTACCCTTTAAGGTGAGAGTTTCAGTTCAAATCTTTTTTTTCCCGCATTGAGGCCTTATGATGACATTCTTTTTTTTAATTGTTGATCTTCGATCCATACTCTGGTTGATTGTTTTAGGTGAAGGCTCTGGTGTGTACAAAGTGATGGAATGTGGTTTTCCTTTTTTTTTGAGAAGGAAACCCATGTAAAATAAGATAAACTCGTGGACAAGAGGGTGCATCCAATCACTTTGCACTTGGATAGGTTGACCCTCACTACAATAGATGTTACATGTTTCTTGTTCCCAGTAGTAGTGGAAGAGTACCGAGACATGTTCCTTGAAGATGTTCCAAGAGTAACACTTTGATAGGATATATACCTATGAATCATCATTCTCCCCCAGCCAATACTAATATCATTACTAGAATATCGGATGGCTCCCACAGAGCTTCGTGAGTTGAGGGAGTAGTTGGAGGACTTACAGATATAGGGATTTGGGAGACCCAGTGTTTCACCCTAGGTGACCCTAATGTTGTCTGAATAAATTTTAGGCGACATCTTAAGGTTGTGTGTGGACTACCAGCACCTGAACTAGGTGACTGAGAAGAAGAGGTAACCACCACTGAGGATAGATGACTTCTTTGATAAATTGAGAGGGGTAAAATGTTTCTCGAAGGTTGACCTTCGATCAGGATATCATTAACTTTGATTTTGGGATGAGGATATACCAACGACTACTTTCAGATTGTTCTATTGTAATTATTGGTACTTGGTGATTCCCTTTGGCCTGATGAACACCGCAGCATTGTTCATTGGACTCTTGAACCAGATCTTCCATCCCTACTTTGATTGGTTCTTGGTAGTCTTCATCAACGATATCCTTGTGTACTAGGAATTTGAGGAGGAGCACATGAGTCACATTAGGATGGTTCATGACATACTCAGAGAGAACCAAATTTTTGGTAAACTCTCCAAGTTCCAATTCTAAATTCATGTGGTCCCCTTTTTGTGACATGTTATCTCAGAATATAGAGTAGTAGTGGACCCATCCCAGGTTGAAGCAGTGTTAGCATAAGAGACACCTAGGAGTCTGATGGTGGTGCACCGATTTTTTAGATGATATTCTTTTACCGGAGGTTCATACCTGATTTATCTAGGATATCAAATCCTATGATATCTTTCACCCAAAAGGGGAAACCTTTCGTATGGATAGAGATGTTCCCACATCCTTTCTAGTAGTTGAGTCAGAGTCTGATGATAACTACAATCTTGATATTTTGGGAGGTGTTTTTCAAGTATGTAGTATTCTATGATGCATAAGTAACTAATATTTATTATGTCTTGATGTATTGGTAGGAAGTTATGGCATATGGTTCATGATAGTTGGGACCAAATGAATAGAACTATGTGACCCACGATCTTGAGCTTGTAGTGATAGTATTCACATTGAACATGTGGAATGACAACCTGATGGGTGAGTGGTTTATCATCTACTATAATACCAAGAGACTCTTGTATAAATTCTCTCATAAGGATTTGAACTTAAGAGAGAGGTGGTGGGTAAATTTTCTTAAGTATTATGACCTTGAGAACATCTACACTCATGGGAAGGGGAATGTGGTGGAAGATGCTCTCAATAAAATATTGATTTCACAGTTTCAAGATGAGGGATCATAGAAGTTGGGATCGTTACAGTTATCCTTTATGGATGGAAATGGGTGAGATTACCTCCAGTCGATGGTTTTTACCCCTACACTCTTACAACAAGTCAGGGAGGAACAACTTTGGGATACTGAATGAAATAATTTATGTGCTTGGTTATCTACAAGGCATTCTCAATATGGATATTAATAAGGTGGGTAGAATATGGAAGTGTGATTCTTATATTCTGGTGCAGTTCCCACATCATTTTGTGTAGCCTTGTTTTCGGATTATTGGGATCATAAATCCATAAAGTAGGTTTTGTATTTTCCACATGTTATTTTTAATATTATGTGGAATTATTTCGAGACCAGGAACTAATATGGAATGTGATTCGATGTCTTGGTGTTCTTGGAATAAATTTTTGTAAAATAGTATTCATTAAATAGCTTGAGCTAGAAGATTTCCTAAAAAAGTATAATAACTTCTAAGTGGTGCCCATATCAAAAATCCAAGGGAATCATTATGTTCAGATCAATGAGTTTACCCTAGTAGAGGCCTAACATTAACCTGTATAGGTTAGCTATGGAAAGTAGTTTTTAGAGGTAACACGAATAAAAATATTTTAATAATAATATTTTAATTTTATGCAATGTAGTTAATTTTATTAATTAATTTTTAGGAATTCAGGGTTATGACCACAACCATGGAATTCCCACGAGATGAAGAGAATTTCTTCTATAGAAAACATTGGAGAATGAAGATAGATCGACAACCCCAGATTTAGTGGATCATGGATTGGTGTATGATGATGATTCAACTTTGATCTTCATCAATGATTGTTACAAATCAAGGTAAGGCATTTTTATTTTAGTTCTTTCTTCCCCGTTCATTATTATTATGAATAATGTGAATCAATCAAATAATATATTGATTCATGTGTCATGAATACTACGGGTTGGGATTATATTTTACAGAATTTGATATCAGGGTTTATTTTTTTTAAATATTTTATATGCATTCATGATCATTCTTACAGAATGGATCTCATCCTAAATAAAAAATAGCCAAGGTTCATTCCTTGGGTTTTTACATGTGCCTTTATACCCCTATAATTTTTATAGCCTTGTTTTCAGATTAATTGGAACATAAATCCATAAAGTAGGTTTTGTATTTTCCATTTGTTATTTTTAATATTATGAGGAATTATTTTGAGACCATGAATGGAGACATAATGTGTTTATGAGGCCTGGTGTTCCCGGAATAAATATTTGAAAAATATTAACCCTTAAATAGAATGAGTAAGATTTGTTCCTGAAAAAGAAGAATAAATTCTAAGTGGGTGCCCTTATAAAATATCCAAGGGCATAATTATGTTCAGATTAGTGAGTTTACCCTAGTAGAGGCCTGAAATTGTCCTGTATTGGTCAGCTATGGAATGTTTTTTTGGTCATAACATGAATAAAAATATTTCAATAAAAAGATTTTAATTTGATGCAATGTTATTTATTTTATTAAGGCATTTTTAGGAATTCAGGGTTATGAACATAACCTTGTAATTTCAACGAGATGTAGAGAAGTTACTCTAGAGAAAACATTGGAGAATGAAGATAGATAGACAACCTAAGATTTAGCGGATGAAGTATTGGTGTAGGATGATGACGTAACTTTTCTCTTTGTCAACGATTATTCCTACTCGAGGTAAGGCATTGTGATTTTAATTCTTTCTTCCCCATTCATTATAATTATGAATAATGTGAATAAATCAACTAATATATTGATTCATGTGTCATGCATACTACGGGTTGGGATTATATTTTGAAGAATTTGATATCAGGGTTGATTTTTTAAAGATTTGATATGCTTTCGTGATCATTCTTACGGAATGGATCTCATTTAGAATGAAAAATAGCCAAGGTTCGTTCCTTGGGGATTTAAATGTGATTTTATACCCCTATGTTATTCGTGTTCTTCATTTTATTAATTTTTTTGAAGTAAAGGATTGTTAGAACTTCATTTCACTGCACAACGATCAGAAATAGAAGATCTTACCTCATGATGTTGCAACAAAGGTGAAACCGTGATGACACAATGTGATTTTTTCTAGGATGGTGGAACATTGTGTAATCTAGGGTGGCATATTTGGTCGGTCTAAGTGAGAAACATGGTAGTCCAAGTGAGATACAACAAGGTCCATGTAGATGGTGAGGCTGAGAGCGAGCCGTCGGTGTAGCAGCAATCGGTGGAGGAACGTGGCCCAACCAGGTCGCATGGGAGCCCGAAATGGCGGAAAGTCCATATGAAGGAAGATCATACATGGAATGTGTTGATGCGGTAGGATGACCACGTGGGATGTGTCATGACACCATAGGGGAACCAGGGGTACATGGTCGGGGTAACCGCGTGCGACACACCAGCTGGCCCGTGTGCGTGCAGGATGAACCAGAGAACTCGGGCCATGAATAGAGGTTGAGAAGGATGGGAATGGTGGTCCAAAAATAAGTGAGCCTAGCATTCTATATTGGTTTGGGTCAGTTTGACCTAGTCGGGTCATACCGGTGGGTCGGGCTAGACCTGGATCAAATATGGGTCAAACCTTTTCACTAAAACAACCATAACTTCCAAATGGAGCATCCATTTGATTCACTGTCAGTGGAGTTGGGACACTTGAGATGAGACAATAATTATGAGGGAAATGCTCGGTTTTATATTGGATATATTTTCAGTGACATAGGGATTTTATATAGTCCATACCTGGGGTTAAGGAGTATGAGGGGTGTGACTTCTACTCACCATGCAACCTTTATTTTCTACGTGAATTGATTTCCACATCCACCATATCTTCAATGATTTTGGTTAGGGTTAGTTCCCTTTATTGATTCCATGACGGTTTGTTGGTACCATTTACTACTCATTAGAGTATGATCCCATCAGCAGGATTTCCAGGATAGAGTTGTTGGAATCCCTCAAGATGCCTGGAGTGGATCCACTATTCTTTTTTCATGACCTATGTAGAGTTTTCATCATTGAAGTGAAAAACTTTATAGAGTGTCTATACTATACTTAGTGTCTTAATTCATATTGAGTTATCAGTATCACCCCATGGCCTTGACTATGATCATCATCTAATTTATCATATATCTATTAAGACCATTCAATGCATATCTCTCATGGAATTTACCAATTAAAATTATTTCTTGGACAAAATTTATCTGCGATATCAAAATCAAGAGTGTGTTCTCCTAGATGAGTGCTTTATGGAATGTTCAAGTTAAACCCATAATGGAGGTATGCGATAGTTGTGAATTATTCTATACTATGTTGTATGGTTTGATTATATCTAGATATTATTTTTAGAAACTCTAGAAATATACTTGTGTTGAGATGATTTCACTTTCCTTTGTGTACTACTTTATGGTATTATGGTGTCTTTATGTGTACTATTATACTCACCCTTGCATGGGCTTTTTCCACATGTGTCATGTATTATATAGATGAGAAACATTTTGACAGAGTCAAGGGTGGAGTAGGATCAGATGGTTCCTTTAAGACCAGATAGACCATAATGTCCCTACACCCTTAGACAACAGCCCCGATACCTTTCCTTCTGCTAGGGTTTTCTGCAGATGAGTTTCAAGAACTTGGTTAGAGACTTTCGTTTGGTGGGATTGTATTATAGCCCTATTTAATTTCCATCACTTTCAGGATTGTACTCTTTTTGTGGGTTATAGTGCTTTCCATGCACTGTTTACTTATTGTTTTTTACTTTCAGTATTTGTTTTCTTGGATACATGTGCATGCATACATGTACTAAGGAAATGCCTCCCATGTTAGTGATATTCCAACTCAGTGCTAGTCATAGTCCCCTGGCCTTTTGAACGAGGGCTTGGGGAGTCATGGCACAAGCCCCTCAAGGATTGGTCATGACATGTGAAAACCCATATAACATTACATCACAATCCATATTACGTAAATCAATATTACCCATATCACTAACTATGATATGTAAATTTGTTCCCATATATATTTCATGCATTTTATCTAATTTTGAAAAAAAAATATAATTTTAATGTAATGATCTACTGTATATCCTTACATATTTGAATTTAAAATAATTACTAGAAATATTGTTCACTTCTGTGTACCAAATATGGATAATGGGAATTTGGTTTAGAGTTCTCAATAGGAAAAGGGTATAATCTCTATAGAAAAGTAATAAATAACTATGTATCGCAACATACTTTATTAATGTTATATTTTTCCCACGGTTTTGATAATTTTCATGGCATTGTTTATACACACATTCACATAATGTTTTAAAGTATTCCATTCTGTATTATAATTATATATTTTATTCTGATTATGAATTAAAAATTATTAATTGTACCAGGATTGTAAATTGATATTTTATACTAATTTATTAATTTTATTAAATATGTATGATATGAAAAAAATTGAATGACTAAAATCCTCAAAAATTATTATAATTATATTAATTGTAATTATTTAAAAATAAGATTAATATTTTAGTTAAATTTAGAGATCATTAAATTTTCTAAAAAAAATACTAAGGTGTGAAATTCCTTTCAACAATTACACTTCTCAAGAACTAGATCAACCAAATGGATGGGTCATGAAAAAATTTGGAACCCATGGTTTTCAGTTTATAGTATATGAAACATATTTATTATTTGATAACGCGAAAAAGGTTAAATTTTGATGTATGAAAAATATATGATTAGGTATTCATATGAATTAATTTATAATGATTAATATATTGACCTAAACAGAGAAACTTCAAGAAGGATTTTAATCGAGTAATTATAAATTTAGAAGTAAAAAACCCCTCCAAAGTAAAACTATGTTTTGAAATCATGACACAAAGTCTCGAAGGTGTGAAACTATTATTCTCTAGTGAAAATAGTTTTTTAGTTGAAAAACAGTATATTATAATAAAATGCGGTTAAAAAAATGTTTTATCAAATTGTAAATAGTTAAAAGATATACATAAAACTAAGTAATAAATAATAATCCAAGAATGTGAAGAATACATATATATTTTTATTTAAAATTGGACCACATTAATAAATCCAGTGTCCTCTCAAATAGTTACATAAAAAAACTTCCAATGCCTATAACTTCTTATCTTATAACCCAAACTGATTGGGGGAAATTAGAACTAGATCTTAGTATTGTAACACCAAGTAAATGGAGTAACCACTTACAATGATTTCTTATAACCAAGACTTATTTAATCCTAAGAAAAAACTATAAAAAGTTGAAATTATAAATTAAGAGTCCTTAATTCATTTTTAATTAGTTCAAAAATCGAAGATGAAGAAAGATATGAAAAAGAATTGATAAAAATTATATAGATGAAAAATATTTAAAAATATATGGGATATTGAAGGAATAATTCTACTATCACTTTGTGCTTAAGTATTTTTGTAGCTTATTCCCTTATAAAAATATATAATTTTAAAAAATATAACCATTGAGTTTAATGAAATTTGATTTGTTTCACTCCATAATTTTTATTAATAAAACATTAAATCTAATCTTCTCTATTTGTTGAAACTCTATACAGAGTTTCCACATATTTTTCCATATAAATTAATAGTTTGGATAATAAATAATTTTATATAAATATTGACATAGAATAAGTATTTTATAGAAGGTACTCAATTTTTATCATCATACATTTACACATATTTTATGTTCTACCTTCCATATGTTATGTCTTTCCATGGTAATATTCATTGTATTTACTTTATTTTAAAATTATTTTTTGTTATAAAATGGGTAAAATTAATTAGATGTAAAGATTAAATTTAGGAAATATTATAACAATATATTTTGGTAGATGGATAGTCCTAAATTAGAGAATGTATAATTTAATTGATATATTTTTGTAAAAAAAAATTTCTAAAAATTCTCCATGATTAAAATAGTAAAATACATGCAAGTATTTTGATAAAAAAATACAAGGATCTGAATATTTTCATTAAAATAATGACTTTAAAATATCACACTTTTTTATAATAAGAATTCATTAGAAGTTTAGGAATAAAGGTATAGACTTTGAAAAATATTTCAATGAATAAAATAAATACTAAAATATTATATATGTAAAACTCAACCTTACTTTATAATATCATTTTTGGTTGTATGATTCAATATTATCATTATAATCCAATAAAATTACCTTTCTTCATTTATTTCTAAAACCTACTTATACCTCTCTCCAACATAATGATTTTAATAAAACAGAGATTAATTTTTGTATTCAATAGATTCTAATAAACATAATTTGAAAGAAGAAAATAATATTTTTGAAAAAAATATTTTTTTAACAAATAAATGTAAAATTTTAAAAAGGTAAAGAATGATAAAATTCAGATCAATTATTTTACTAAAACTCTAAATTGGTTTTCTAATATACAATTACATCCTCAGTATTACTATCTACGCATTATATTTTTCTTCTATCTGTTATACCATTTTTTCATTTAGTGTTATAATTTGATAGAATATGGTTCATTAAATCATTTGTAGCAATATTTTGAAGATGATAATACCTTATTTTCAGATTATCTAGTTTGGGATTGAGTTGTTTTTAGCAGATAAAAATTTGAAAATTTCAGTTAGTTTTTTGTCATTCCAAATTCCTATTGATCTTATTAATATTTTAAAGCATCTCAACCCAGATAAATCTTTCAATACTAATGTCATATGAAGTACATGTTTTCACTATTAGGATTTGATGAGGGTTAGAAATTGTCTTATCTCTATGTATTTCCAAATAAATGCAAAATTCACTTAAAGTTAGAGAATATTTAAGTAAACCCATACTAGGAGTTATTAAGGGAGAAGTTTATGTTTTTGAATAATGATTCAAAATTTCAAATCTCTATGAATGGAAGTTTTTATAATTTTTACTCATGGAATTAATATTTTTTTATCAAAAAAGATTTTATTTTTTAGAAATGGACAACATAAAAACCATTGGTTTATTCCAAGGTAGATAATGCATTGAGTGATTATTCATAAAATAAAATTCCCATAATATTTTTTTGGGGTGGAAGACCTAAAAAAGGAAAATAAGCACTCAAATATTTAAAAGGGTGAATCCTAGTAAAATAACGGTAACCAATAGGTTTTAATAAATTAGTTTTAGGATTTAAATATTCCATCTTGAACACTCGTTAATGTATTTTTTTTAATATAATGATTAATCTGATTATAATTATGGTTGGTCTTGGGTTGCGATTAAAATTTTTTATAGTTCTAATTTTTAAATAGGATGAGAGATAAGATTTACACAAGCTAAATTGCCAAAGGGATAATAAAAATAGAGATAAATGTTATTTAGGTACAATGATAAAAGTACTTTATTAGTTTATTAGTCCAAAATATACTAAAATAACCCCTCCCCAGTACATTCTTCATGTATTCAAATATCACACTACCTAATGTCATTATTGGCTTGGAATGCCTGGTGTAGAGCTACACATGAAGATTTCATGTCCTCTATATCCCTCCTTCAATGTTAGGTTCAGTTATCTCTAAATGGTACTACTATTAATTGGATCCATCATCCCATGGAACATCCAATATAGTTAAATTGATCTACTCTTTTCCCTAGAGGCCTTATCGCTCGAAATCCCATTTTTGTGGCCAAAAAGCCTATTCATGATGAATAGTACTGCTACTATAGTACCATTTTATATTACCTAACTTAATACCCTCACATATATAGTTCTACAGTACAACTATAATACATCTATATCACTTATAGAAATTCAAACCCACCTCATTGTGAACCCATGTTTCATGTAAGATGACATGGTGACTTTTCTACTCAGGTAACCCCGGACTTCAATGAGAGGAATTCATGATGTGATTGAAGATTAAATTATTTTAAAACTATTTTTAGGATATTTCTATCACTCATTAATAAAAAAGTGTTAGATATTATAGAAAGATACATGAAAATAGTTTCTTTTTAATATTTTAGAATAGCTTTGGCTTCCTATGAAATGATAATAATATAACGACTTTGAAAGATAAATAATACTTCTAGTTAGATAGAATTTAAATATAATAATATTAGTTTTGAATACTATTATTCTACAGAATATGATGATAAACCCTTGGGGTTTTCACACTATTAATCGAAAAAAAGAAAATGAAAATTCAAAGGAATGTTTTTAATGACATTTTTTCGGTATATAATCATTGGAAACCATTTAACAAAGAATGATATAAAATTTAATGAAAATGATATTTATAAATGTTCTCAAAAAAAATATATTCCGTAATAAAGAATGTGAAAAATTTAATAAGGTTTCACAGAGTTTACTAATAGAAGAATTATTATTAATGGATGTTAAAATTTAATAGGATGAGTTATAATTTTAGAAGATATAATTTTAAAAAAGAAAGTATTTAATATTATCCTTTTAATGCAGAAAATAAACTATTTAATATTATCATTTTAATGCAGAAAATAATCAAAGAATATAATGTTGATAACAAAGAATAGTTTGAAATTATTATTGAACTTAAGTAAAAACTAAAGTGTGTTTTATTGGAAAGTTAATGATAAGTTAAATGAGGCATCTAGTAAGATGAATGATTATATTAACAATAAAATCCAAAAAAATAAAGGGGATAGTATATTGGGAAATATTTCTCAATTAATGAAAAATCATATCCTGAGAAATAAATAAATAATATTTATGATGAATAATATATATTGGTTAATTAAAAATAACCCTTAAGAAGGAGTAATAAAATCAGTTTGAAGGTATGATTTTTTTCTATCATGATCTTTGTCAAAATATATGATTATATAAGGAAGTAAGGAATATTTAAAACTCTATATAACCTAGGAGTAAAATATATCAAAATAATCACATATTATTAATTATTATTTTATTTGTTCATGTTATAGCCAATTTTTTTTAAGGATGGTTTTGAAAACCTATGTGTTTGAAAGGAGAACATAAAAATATATAGATTGATTATAGAACCAACTAATAAATAATTTAAAAATGAATAATTTTTGTTTTTTTGTATGATGAATATGCTAATTTATTTGAAACCTGGTTTGATAGCATTATACTAGTTCTATAAAATACATGATATTTATAGAGATAATAAAAAAAGTAGTGTATATATAGTAATATCCAATTTTTTTTGAAATATTATTATTTATATAATTTATTTACATTAGGGTTAGGAAATTATTTTTTTAAATATTTAAATAATAATAACTATTGTGAATCATTAGGGAAACTACATAAAAATTTGTGATCAATAACTATCCGTATATTATAGTAAAACAATATTATGAAAATCATGTCATGAACTTGTTAACATTAACTTAAAAATGTATGGAGATTTTATAATTAATCTACAAGCTTTCTGGGGATTATTTTAATTAGTAACACATGATCAATTAAAAATTTTAGAACCTATGAGTTTTTGGGTTGATATAAGTTAGTATTAGAATATTTCTTTTGTCATAAATGATCTAAAAACCATTAACATAAAAATAATACTAAAATATTAATAAATGAAATTGGGGACTGGATCATTTTTTTTCTAGGCCACAGAAAATATAAGAGGCCTAATCCATCCATCCTATACTATTCTACTCAGTCTATGAATGGATGTAAAAGCCTTGAGTTTTCATTTTTTAAACAAAGGTTATGCTTCATCAAACGTCTTTTTTCCCCTTCTTCATCCCCTTCATCTAAGATTTTAGCAATGTTTATGTGGTTAACATATATTTGATATTATGTATTTAGGGATTTAAGTCACCATGTTTCTATAGGAGGATAAATATTATTTAATGGAACTAAAATATGTTATACTATCTCGTTAAATCAATTTGAACTCAATCCCTTCCCTTTTTTTTTCATAATCCAGGTTATGTTTGTTTAAATCAAGTGGATTTCACTATTTCTCCCTCTTAGAATAATAATAATGACCCTAGAAATGTGTTTTAAATTATATAAAAATTTATTTATCATTAATTATTTTTTTAGATGAATCATTATATATTCCTAAATTATTTATATAATATAATACCTACATGGAAATATTATCAAAAATAATCTCTAAATATATAAATTTATTAATATTGTTTTACGTATTTTTTGAAATGTATATGTCATTTAAATTTTATCTATTGAATGTATGAGGTTGTTATTTAAAAGAAAAATATTTAGGTAGGATTATGGAATTATCTATTTAATATTTTTTAGTTATTTTTAATGTATTTGGATAGGAGGAAAGATCATAGAAAAATAAGGATTGTTAAATAAAAAATCGAAGGTCTATTTTATCGACTTATTGCCCTAATATTGAATGCATACGATCAAACTTTTATTAATTTTTATATATGAATTTATTTCCCTTGGAATAAGGGATTGGTGAATTATATATAAGATAGATAAGTTGGAATTATTTGAAGAGATTTACTTATTCTTGGATAATGGACAAGGTTTATTTTACTCAAATGTGATAATTAAAAATGTTGATTTCATTTTTAGGGTAAAAATGAATGATTATATTGATTATTAACTTATATATATATATATATATATTATTTTTTGATATGTTAAGATAAAAAGTCCAAAATAGTACCACATTAATGTGGTGTTAGTATAAATTTTAGTCACTCGGAGGTGTTTTTTTTAATCCCCTTGTGTGATTACATTCTACATAGTTTGTTTTTATTTTACTACCAAAGGCAGTTACCTATATGTAAAGTCATGTTATTCCTATTAAGAGGACCACACATATAGGGGGGGCACATTATAGTATTTTATTATATATTTAGCATAAATATGGATTTCCTTATTGAACCTTTTCTATTTTACATGCCTCCTAGGGGAATATTATTTATTTACTACCTTCTTGGATCTAGTAAGGGAATAATGAGATATATATATCTATGGATTTAGTGGACTCAATTATATTAACGATGAGTGATATGGGTAAACCACATTATATGTATTATTATTATTGAGTTTTATTTTCTTTCACGGTTTATATATAATTTTATTTTATTTTCAGAATTATGTACAATAACAGATGGCATGCACCATACACATTGGCACATTCATACATATCTTATCCATATATTTCATGGTACTAGGGACTCTTGAGGATATATTAATTTGTATTATGCTCAGCCATTGTATGATCACCTCATGTGTTAATTTGGAAACTATTCTAAAATTGTGAGTTTGACGATGGATGTATCTTATAGTGTTTTCATTGAGGCTCAATGAATCATTTTCCTTGATAATGTATGATATCAATTACATGTGGTGGACTAGTACCACCTCTTTGATTTCATGTTTAGTGATTTATGAAATTATTTTTACATATCATTTTTATTGAATATCTTGGATTGTATTTTATTTATTTTATTGTGGTATACTACTAGAAATATATGAATTATATTAAAAAAGATAAATTGTAGAATATTGTCTGTTGTTTTATTTTGTACAATGAGGTTGTGGGATCCCAATTATTGATACATGTTCATTTTTCATGGTTAATTTATAATGTATGAGATATAAATGGGTCATTTAATATTTAAATTATAATCTTGAATGACCCTTTTTTAAAAGGGGTTTCTATTGTAAAATATCCCAAGATGATTTTTATCACCGACTCTACTGGTAAAAACTACAATTATTACGGGATAAAATTGAGGTATAAGGGAATCTGGCAGAAGAATTGGGATATTCAAGAATGTCTAATTATAAATAGAATAATAAATTTATTTTTTGGTGGTTTTTATAGGAGTAGACAATGGACCACATAAAATTGATAGTGAAAGGATAAAACTTTATTATTAAAATATTTATAGAGATACTTATGTTATAAATGGATTCTAGGTGATTTATGTGTCCTTAGACCTGAAAAGAGAATTTTTGTTTGATTTTAACATGGGTTTAGTGTCTTATCCCACAAATGGTCAAGGTGGGGATGTTCGTTAGGCTTAATGGTTCACTTTAATGAATTATATAATATATATACATATATGAATATGTATGATTTGTTATTATATTTTAGCTAGATTGGTTTTTTAAACCTTTCTAAAATGGAATTTAATTATTAAACTTATTTTTTAAAAATAAAAACCATATTTTAAACAACATTTTCATTCTTTTAATGGTTTATAGTTTAATAAAATTTAGGGGAAACTCATGAGAATAGATATTAAAATTATTTAATGATTTTAAAGGTGCTTTTATATCTTAATATTATGTTATTTTGATAAATATATTTATTTAAGAACATGATAGATTATTTAAATTTTTATAATTTTTTTGAAACAGTGATTAAAAAAATTTGATTTGGAAACAACATATAGTACTTATTTGGTAAAAATAATTTTTTTTGGAATATTTTTTTATAAATATATTTTTGTTTAATATTATGATGATTGGAATTTGAGGTAGGAAGAAAGAATATAATTTTTTTAAACAAATTTGGTCGAAAATATAATAATTTTTTAATTTTTTTTCTTATTTACTATTATATAATAGATTTAATCAAACCAATTATGAATATGAAAACAATTATTTACATGATTTCTATAAAAAATAGAATTTTTTAATTCTATGTTTAATAAATACGATGAATTAGTTTTTGGTTTGATTTGAAATGGTTTTAAATAATGGTTTCTACAATTTAGTATATATATTTTTTGATAAAAATAATTGGGAATTGAATTTTTAAATAAAGTTGGGGTATCATGATTTTTATGTAACTAGTTCTAAGAATGTGTGATAAAAATGAAGTAAATATTTGTAAAATATTAAAATTATTTGTGTGGTTTAATTGAACTATTTTTCTGGGGGATAACATGTAATTTTTAAGTAATGATTTAGTAAAAATATGATGTGTTAAAAATTGATTATGTATTTTTTGGGAGTTTTATAAAGAGAAAATCTCCCAAACCAAACAAACATAATTCATTGACTGTATCTTAATTAAATAAATATTTAATCAATTAGTGAGTTAATTGTTCATGACATATATTGGTGATCAGGACTTAGTTATATTATAGTTAATCAATAATATTTGTATATAATTTGGATAGAAGTTTTATTAGTATCCCTGATAAATGTTTGAATGGAATAATATAAATTAAATAAATAAATATGAAACATTATGATTTAATTTTAATTATTTATGTTTAAAAAGAAAAAATATGTTTGGTAAATAAAGGTATTCATTATGGTAGTGATGTCATTAGGTTTGATAAAACCTATTGGGATTGGCTTGAAATAGTTTTCTAGACTTAATGTTTGTTTGTTTTTTATTGGAAAGAAAAAAATTTGTTCGGTAGGATTATAGAACACAACATAGTTTCACATTTTGTTTATTTAATGTGATCTTTATATCAATATAATAGGATAATCTGAGTAAGGAATGGTATGATGAGATTGAAACTTCATATAACTAGGTAATATTAATTGAAGTAAAAATTTGCTGATTTTTTTGAGTAGGGATTCTAAATATTTGAGTTTAATGAAATGGGGTATGGATTTAAAAATGTTTTGTGATGAAATTTGGGTGATATGGGATAATATTGGGTAAATATAAGACGATTTATGATCACGGTATGATAAGGACCAATGTATGAGTTATGATGTAATTTAAATGATATATGACTACAAAAGAAACATGTAATTTATAAAATTCAATGGATCTAGTTGAACTTTTTGTTTATTATTGAATGTTTTAGTGTTTTATGGTTTTACATGTGAAATTGAGTGGTGAATCATTGAGAATATATACAAATTTTATTATGAGGGTTAAAACCTACTATATTTAGATATACATATATATAATTGAAGTTTAAGAGGATTTTTTGGGAATAAATTTGGATTTTTAGGGTCAAAACATTGTTAGAACAATAAAGAAAGTAGGTGGTCAAGGTTAGAAAAACATGTATTCGATATAAATTCATCAAGTAGTTATGAATGATAAGAATAAAAGTAAATATTCACTATGAAAAAAAATCTTCCATATGAATAAAATGATTTGTGTTATTTTTTTGGGAGATGGATGATTGTTTGGGTAAACTTGTGGTTTTGAAAAGCCCTTCCTATATCATAAAAATATATTCTATGTAACATTTTAATCTAAATAAATGTTTTTACTAATGAATTAAATCATAGGTTTAGTTGAAAATAAAAACCTAACATATAATGGCCCCTACCTTGGTTCCAAATTTAATTTTGAGCAGCATGATATTTTAAATTGATGTTCCCTATCCTAAATATGGAATTTGATTTTAGAAAACTCCATATTATATGTTATTAAGTTCAAACTATTCTAATAAGGTCTGCAAAATAATGTCCATGATATTATAGAAAAATAATCAGTTATTTTATAAAAATTTAGTATGGGTTGAAGGTTGTTATAAATTAATTTTTGGGATGATAAATTAGAAATTATCTATATTTAAATATATAATATAGAATGAGATAAGAGTTTAGGTAAAATTTTATTTAAGGGGATTTTGAAATTGGTTTAGTTGTTTGGTGTCCCTTATAGTCAAAAGGGGACTACATAATTTTTAGTTATTATTATAAGGAATTTTTTTTCAAAATATGGATAATGAGAAAATATAGAATATACAATTATAAAGCTTAGTTGGGTTATTCATGTAATTAATATTAGTTAAATAGTATTAGGGAATGGGTCCATGCCCATACCTTCATTCGGTGGAATCAAATAATGTTTTTGAACCATGTGTAGATGACCTAATGATATGGTGTTATTTTATTAAAATAATTTGTGTTTTTCTGAGATTAGTTAACTTCTACTCATTAAGGAGGAGACCCTAGTTTTATAGAACCATATCGAATGGTTATTATAGGATCTTAAGGTTAATATTTATAAATATCACATAAAACTTCTAATAAGTGAATTTTCAGAAAATTTTCAAAAGCATTTTTGGTTTCGTTGGGTAATTATTTTGATAATATCCCTAAATCTCAAATTTTTATTCATTTTGAGGTAAAAATTATTGTTCCAAAAAATTTTGGATTTTATTTCTATATTTGTGTACTTTTTATCATATATGCTATTTATAAATTATCTGAATGTATTTCGAGTTATTGAATCATAGTTTTATGAGTGTTAATCCCTTTAAATTTTTTATTTTATTAGTAAATAAATACATATGTGGGTACACATACATATATGTATATATAGTTTATGAACATGAAAAAAATAATACTAATATTTAAAAATATATTTCTATTTTTATTATATATACATAGTTTGTAGTATATATTTTAAGTTATATTTTTAGGTTTATATGAAATATATATATATATTCACATATATATACATTTATTTATATTTTATTATATATAGTTTTTAATACACACATATTGGTAATTATAAATATATTGAGAGTTTATATATTTTATTATAAAAATAAAAATTTAGTTTATTCCATTTCAATTTTTTCTTTTTCCACCTTCTAGTCACCTTTATATTTACAATTTTTTTTAATTTTTTACATTGTTTTTCTTATGAATTTTTAGAGGGCTACCATGAAGAAGGAAATTAATTTTTGTGACAATTTGTATAGGTGACCATGAAAAAGAATTAATTGTTGATAGTGCAGTACAAATGAGTTATCAAAGAATCGTATAATTTTCATTCTTCTAAAATTAAGGTATTTACATTATTAGTTTTTTTAATCCATTTAATATTCAATGTATCCCTTAAATAATTTGAGGTTTAGGTACCATATATTAATTAAATAATATATTGATTATACAGATTAATATAAAATTAAATTTCAATAATTTGCCTTATTTCTAATTGATATAGTTGTTTTAATTAGTTAGTATATATATATATATATTAAGATATTAATGAAATCTTTGTGGGATAAAGTTAAATTTAAATTATAGATTTCCATTAATTAATTAATTGATTTGATATGGATAATTTTTATGTATTAATATAATACAAAAACTAATTTATGTTACCACTTAAATCATGGATTAATTCATTGATGTATGGAATACTGCATATTTATAGATATTAAATATTAAATTTTTTGTTTTATTGATAAATAATTGATTGGATTATTTGATATTTATTGAATAAAAAGTCCACATACTCATCTATAAAATCATTGTTAAACTATTTATCCATCAAGTGATTTTGTTACTGGGAGTGACATAATGTCAACTTGCCCAATCGAGAGAGGTTAGTACACCTGAATTTTTTATTCAATAACATGTTCATCAACAAATATTTGAAGAATAAGAGGTATGGATTTAAGAAAAATTATAGGTAAAAAAATTATTATAGGTACTATGCTTTCATAAAATATCATAATATAATACCTTGAATCCTTTACTCAGAAGGGTTAATATATAAAACTATTTTATTCATTTAATTGGTATCAAATACAACCAAGATTGATAATTCAGTTATGATTTTTTATTTGTTTTGATTCAAAAAAATTGGTTGAAGAAAAATTTTTATATTTTATTTTTATTTGGATAAAATTTTTATCACACCACATGAATAAATTTAAAATTATTTAAATATATGATATCATGTGTCACACATCATGCATTGAGAATAATATATATATATATATATATATTATTTCAATATATATTGATTTTTGATAAAAAATTTAATAATATTTTTAGATAAGTCATGAAAAATATTTTAATAATCTCTTTTAAAATATTTAAATATTTTACTGGCTACAATTTAAATATGAGTATAATGATTATAAAAGTTTTTTTATCCATATTCCCTTAATTAAAATCCATAGTCTATATTTTTTATTATAGTCATAATTTAGTTTGATTGTTTAACACTCATGTTCTTTTTTACATATATTCAAATACACACACACAAATACAAATATATATAGTTTGAATTTCATTTATTTTAAAAACTATTAAAATATTATTGATTTGTTTTCTACATAATCATTCACAAATTTTTTAAGGGAAGAAGAAATTTGAAATAATTTCTTAAATGTGAATATGTAAGATAAACTATTTTTTTTATTAGAGAAAATCATTGAAATTATGCATTTTGTAACATAACATATAATTATCTACAATTATATTAACATAGTTTTGTGATATATTTTGTTTACTTATAAACTTACCTACCATGGGTATAATTATGAAATTTTTTTGTATGGTAATTTATCATATTATATATGGTTTAATTTACCATATTTGTGTAAATATATATTTTATTATATATTTATTGAATTATGAACTCACCTATCACAGGAATAATTATGCCAAATGTTGTGTATGAAAATAATTTTTATTATATATGATTTAATTAAATATATTATATATATATATATATAATTATGTGATAATTTTTTAATAATTATGAATTCGCCAATTAAGGAATAAATTACACAATATTATGTGTATAATAATTTTTCATTATTATATATGGTTTAATTAATCATATTTGTATATAAATAATTCATGATATATTATTTGTAGGATTGAGAACTCACATACCTTGGAGATAATAATAAATTTTTTTGTTAATTATAAATATTATAAATTTTATTACAATTATCTTTATTATTATTATTATTATTATTATTATTATCATCATTATGTAGTATTTATGTTTTAGGTTTAATTTCAATATCTACAAACACTATCTGTATTATATTTTGTATGACATGAAATTTATGCATCATAATATTATAATTTTATTTATTATGAATTACTATTTTTATTGTATTTATGTTTTATATTTTATGTCAACATCAAGATACCCCATTAGCATTATATTTTTTCATACATAAAATTCATACAACATAATTTAATAATTTTATTTTTAAAATGGTACATTATTATTATTATTATTATGTTTTTGTGATTTATAATTTTAGTTAATATCCAATTCCCATCTATATTATATTTTTCAACACTCAAAATTAATATATCAAAATATTTTACATTATTTATTATAATGTGGGATCCTTATTATTATGAGGATGGTACACAAATGTTTTTTTATTTTATACTGAAATTAAATAATCTATCAATATAAGATTTGGGATGACATAAAATTCCAACTTTATCTCATAATAATTTGTGATTTTTGACCATAGAAAATATTTTTTTATGAAAGTGTGTTTAGAATAATTTATTTTTAATGTTTATATATTTATTCATATTAAATTATTCTTTTGTTAATTAAATATGTCAACACCGTTCCTCACTATAGTTAAAACCTAGAACATAAGAAAATTTTGGGTGTGAAAAAATTACATTTATATTAATTTGGATTTAACTAGAATGATTCATATCAATTAATTTATTTTAAAACACATGTCGGTAAGTTTATATTATATTTTTATATTACATACTTCTAACAAATAATTATGTTATATTTTTTTGAGAAAATATTAATGACCACTTTGATATGAAAGACCTTGGGGAATATTTTGTTTCATTGTACATCAAATTTCATTGTGACACGACCTGTGTTATTTTATGATTATCATTAAGAGTACATATTGTAAATATTTGTAAATGGTTTAACAAAAGTACTTTATCCACGTATATTGCACTAATTTTTAAGGGTAGAAATGAGATTAATAAATTCTATCATATGACTCATTTATTGAAACTTTTATACATAATCAAGTTTATATTTTCCTAGAAATTTAATTTTTGAGGGATGTTTTGGGGAAAAATTTACAATACTATAATGCATTGAAAAGGGTATTTAGAAATGTTTAGGTCACTAGAAATTATATTTAGACCTATAACAATTATGATCATCTTCAGGTTTTTTTTTGAATTTATTTATTTTGGTTACCCTGAAGACTAAAAACCTATTTTTGGGATTTATTTTATGATGGATGGAGGGGTTATCTCTCTAATGTGTTATTAAAAAACCCTTAATGTCACATATATAATGAAATTAGAGTTTATTTTTTATTATAAAGTCGTTTTTCAATCAATGTGTCATAAAACATGAATTCTGATTTTATACTGTCATATCAAGTCAACACGTGTTATATTGGGACAATACTATTATTTCGAATTTATATCGAAATAAAAGTAATTATTCATGTTAAAAATATTTTTCATAAAAAATACCTATTTCTCGAAGAAAATTTAAATAAATAAGAATTGAACTAAGAATATTTTTAAAGAGGATATTTTGGAAATTAAACATAAAAAATCAGTAACAATTGAATATTTTTAATGTAATCTTATCTATATGGGTATGGTTATTTCATTTGAGGAATTGGTTTAGTGGCAGTTTGAAAATCATTACAAAAAAATTTGTTATTTATGAAATTTTAATATAATGACTTCATTACATCTCTAAACGTCTTTTTTAGGATTCATTTAACACTATTAGAACTAATTATTTATTTTAAATAATTATTTTATTCTTTATCCATTATTTTTTATATGGGAATTTAAATATATATGGGTATTATAACAATCAGATATTGTATAAACAATGTTAATGAGTCATATTTTGGGATATAATGTGTCATATTTTAATTGATATTTTTTCTAAACATAATGTTTCTATTAATTAATTAATGTAATCCATGTGGGATAATATAAATTTATTATTTCATGAAATTAATTGATTTATATTAATAAAATTCATGTTTAAAAAAAGTTAACAATCATTATATCAATTGAATTATTTAATTCTTTGGTTAATTTTATATTTATTGATTAATAAATTAGTTATGAACATTAATGGACAATTAATTGACTATAGCATGATTTTTTAATTAATAATTTTTTTTTTCTAAATATATATTTAATAATATTTTAATGAAATAGGAGTTGTAAAATGTTGAATTTATATTATATATTTTCATTAATTAATTAATTAGTTGTAAATAATTTTAATGTATTAATTAAATATACTAATGCATGGATTTTTTGGTTACCCTAATTTGACGGATCATTTCAGATTTATTGATATTAAATTTTGAATTAGATTATAATGATACATAATGGATTGGATCATTTAATATTTATTCACTGAATGATTTCTATTCTCATATATAAAAACATTTTTAAACCATTTCTCTATTAATTGGTTCTTAGCATGTGTGACATAATACCAAAAAAATTACTAAAGTTATATTTATAGGTATTGTTTTCATTCAATTATGTTTTCATTAACATGGATTAAAATAAGAATAGTTATTAAGTCAATATAAATGATAAGTACACTACATTATTATATGTATCGTTTTTTACATGCCAGAATATTATACCTTAGATACTTGATCATCCTTAATATTATATTTCATTCATATCCTTCAAAGGTGAAAGTGATACTTTGGATATCTATCGAGGGTGCCACAAGTCATGTGTTGTTTTGGCGAACCATGTGTAGTCAACTGTTCACTTACATATTTGATAATGTATAGTTTCTAAATTGGTGAAGAGACTATAGGAGTCAACAAATTCTACTATTAATTGACCATGGAAGGCAAATGATGTGATAATGGTAACTAACAAACATATCTAAAGAGATTGATTTATAGGATCAACAATGAATATGATTGTGATTTATAAACAAGAACAATATATCAGATTCAATTAAACCAAGAATAATTTCAATGATTGATTTTTGTGTATGGGATTCAAGAATACTTCAATGATAATATTTTCAGTTTCCCTGGAGGCCATGTGATTCCATTAAAGTCATTCGACTTGGGTTGATGAAATTTTACATGAAGAAGAAATAAAACTGCAGATTTTTACTGAATAAACAATACCTAAATTCGAATAACAACATGGAGAAACATTTTTAGGATGTTGTGGGAACTGTTGAGAGGTAGTCCGTTATAAAAGACTAAGAGCCACTGATTTATTTTGGTCATTATCATTCATATAGGTATTTTATTTTATTAAGAAATATTAAATAAATAAACAAAAACATCATGATTAGTATGCTTGAGAAATAAAAAGAAGACACACATAATATGTTAACATGCTTTAGTCTACGATAAACCTATGTGCATGGTGAAAAAACTAACTCCCATGAAATTTTTTACCTAAACAATAATCCAAATACTAAAGACTCAAAAATAGTAATCAAACTAGATAGGATATATAAGGAAGTAAAAATAGACAAACTAGGTGGGGTTTATCTA
The DNA here is from genome assembly GCA_963277665.1 of Viscum album. Taxonomy (NCBI): domain Eukaryota; kingdom Viridiplantae; phylum Streptophyta; class Magnoliopsida; order Santalales; family Viscaceae; genus Viscum; species Viscum album. The sequence goes on from OY728136.1 coordinate 1,998,810,574, forward strand.
ATATATCCCATAGAGTTAGAACTTACCTTCCAAAACAAACACATAAAACACACCCGAAACATAAAGGATACAGTTATAGAAATAGAAAATTAATTGAATCGACATACATAACTAGGTATAAATTATAAAAATTGATTTTGACTAGTAGAAATGAATTTATAGATTATAGTTTATCTTATTTTAATTGATTATGAATCTATAATAAATGGTCATTTCCTGTGATATCTACTAGAGAACTACTTCAAGAATAAAGAACGATGCATCAATCTTCAAAGGATAGTGTCAGTGTGTCATATCATTGTTCATCCTATAATTTACTCTCAATTTGTGTCTTTATAAACCAAGGGACTCCTATCACAAAAATTAAATATAATTATCTATCTCATGAATTAATGGAAAAAATTGATCATTATAGGAAGGGGAAGATACATGTGAGTTAAGGGTAACACAGGATGAGTGACACGTGGGTGGTAAAAATCGAATGGTCCATTCAAAAACCCAAAATGTGAAACATATCATATGAAATATAAAATAAAATAATATGTTTCAAAGTGAAACATCTATCCAATCGAACCAGTGATAGGTAAGAATCATATAGTAAAGGCCATAATGGCCACACACGGTGTTGTTAGATAAAAATGCTCAATGGTGGTGAGAATTGTAGTTAAGATGCATCTTAAGGAAATATAAATTACTAAAAATAAACAATTTAATTATGTGGATAAAAACAAAAAATCAGAAATTTAAAAATATAAACAAGAATCCATACATAGGAAAAAAATACAAGTATTAATATAATAAGTTTAATTAAAATAACATGATATATATATCCCAAATCCCCATATTTTAATAACATTTTTATACATGATTGATTCCTTGTAACCTACATTATTGTACAGAGATAAAATTAATTAAACCTAAAAAATTACTAATCTTTGAAAATGACATGAATTTATTCAAACTATTATCCAGGTTATTAGAAGTATATATCTTATTGATGCACACTATTCTGATCTAAATAACCTCCTTTAAAAAAATTATATATAATATTTTTATGCTTCAAACTGACATTATAATGGCCCAAAATTTTTAACCGTTATTTGTTTCCTGGTTAATTATTTGTTACATGTTACATAATAATATACACATAAAAAATATAGAGTAACCAATAAAACTGTTTTTCATTAACAATGATTATTACATTTTTCAGTGATGAAACCAATCAAAATTCCACACATTACAACTAAACAAAAAATATAAAATATAATAGCTAAAATAGGAAAAAAATGGATCACCACAATATTCAAGAATCCCCACCACCATACAAAATGATACAGAAATAAAACAAAATATTAGAATACTAATCAACATCTTGTGAAGATGAAATATACCATTAATTGGAATTGAATTCAATTTTGATTCAATGAATGATGTGCTATTTCCAGGGTGTAAAGATAAATGTTATCATTGGGATCTAACCATTATATGATCGTTGGTCAATATGACTACTATTTAATATAACCATTGGTCAATATGACCATTTGTAAGTATAACCTTATTTAATAATTTTACCATTATTAGTAGTATTTATAATTAGTAGTAACAATATATTATTTATAAATAAAGGAGAATTGATGGCCTCAATCAATATATTCACATCGTTTGAAGCCCATTTATCAAAACATGGGAGGGAGGTATCATCAATGTAGTTTTTCCTTGACCATAATCATGTAGAGATTCAACAGGTGAATCTAGAAATAAATTTCCTATTGGAGGAGTTCAAGTTAATGGATATTACCACTCGATAAAACTACCGTAATCTCACATTGAACCCTTAGGGAATATACTTGTGTAATAAGGTCCTATGTGTCCAGACCTTAGTTATATAAAGTGTAAATTCCTTTTTGTAAATAAATTTTTTATTCCATCAAATCCTCTTAATAATAGTATTTATTAATAAAATATAATTTTAATTGATTTGAATTTTATAATTTTATTTTTAGATGCAAATAAAATGTAATTTTATTTTACTAGAAAATTTATACACTTTTATAATAAACTCATGTTTTTGGAAAAATAAAAATTTTAATCAAATATTATTTCAAAACACTCTCACCTAAATATTAATGATATAATAATTTTATAATGGGCTATGAAAATTTTATAAGTGTCAAGAACTTGAATGTGTCTTAAAAAATATTATTTTTAAATAAATAAGGATTTATATATTTAAAAGTTAAAATTATAATAATTATATAATTATCATGTAAAAAAAAATCAATTTGAAATCATCACGAAAAAATTAATTTATGGTGAAATTATGATAATGTTTTACAATACTTTTTTTCATGAAAATAAAGAAATAAAGTTTTGGGTTTTCAATATATTTTATGACTTTATAATTATTCAATAATGATTTAACAATTAATTATAAAAATAAACCACCTAAAACATTTCATTTAATTAAGATTATGTATTTTGGTATATTTTAATCAATTTCATAAACTAAATGTCACCTACCAAATTTGAAAAAGGAAATTTTATTTGTTTTCAAAAAAATTACTTTGTGGAATATTTAATTTTCCATGAAAAAATAAGTATTAAAAATGGTTTTAAGATCTAATGTATTAAAATATTACAAAATAATATCCAAATTTCCAAAACCATGAGAAAAAATCATGTTCAGTCCAATTGTTTTTCCTTTTCCACAACCTAGAATTCCAAGGCCTATATTTGGATACTATTAACCAAATCCCCCAATTTTTCTATAAATAACCTCCCATTTAACCATCCATATTCAATATCAATCCATCCTACATGAATTAATGGTGAATTTTTCATCCAAGGATCCCCTAAGGTGTCCTCAATCCCCCAAGGTTATATCCTCAATTTTTACGAACAACTCTTCAAGGTAAGGGAAATCTCTTATTCAATTTCCCTGCAAGTCCCCTTTTAATGTGGTATGTCTTCTAATTTCCCAAAATGTTATTTTTTACACATTATATTATCCCATTACTATATTATCTTTTATTTTATTAATGTTACAACCTTTCCCCTGTCATTTTGTCCTTTTCTAAAACCATGGTTTATACCTGTTGTGATGCTAAATTTACTTCTCAAATTTCTCTCTCTTACATGAGCAATTCACATTTCCATTTTATTTGAATACCCAAACCTATTTAATTTTAAATGGATATTAGAAAATATATAAACATGATTTTTTATTTTATTATTTAGATATATGAAACTATGATTTTCTTTCATGGGTTAAAAATGATGTAATTATCAGGACTTTATGTAGTTCTGTATGCTAAGATCATGATAAGAAACATATACATTATTATCCCTAGGATATTAATGAAATAGTTTATTATGATATATTTTTATCACATGAAATTAATAAATATTAAGGGTGATCTCAAATATCTACCCAATTCATTGGGTATTGAATTAATTCTATAGAGATGACATATTTTATTATAGCTTGGTGAAAAACCTTGGTAATTTTCATTTATGATACTTTGGGGATATGCTTATGAATGTACAGTATAAATTTTGTATCCCTATATTCATTTTATGATTCATGTTATTATTATTATGATATTACTATTGATCACACCTTATTGTTATGCCTCATCTTCTTATTGATATGTCTCATGATCACAATCTTTTTGCCTCCCTTTCTTATTTTCTTATTGGGAATCATGATCTCCCATTTCCATTGATGTATATACCCTAGATTTGAGATATAGTAAATTTAGTTTAGGATTAACACATGAATATGTTTTTAATTTTTTTCTTGAATAATTTTTTGTGTATTTATGTATTATGAGCCTTATTTCAAAGAAACTATAATTTAAATGATCCTCTCTTTGTACCATGCAATAAAAAGTTTTGTAATAAAAGGTGAGATTCCATAAACATAGTATATGTGATTATTAGAAAAAATAATTGTAGAGTGATGATCACACTACACATTAATACAATATGTAGATAAATATATTTCATTTATCAATATCTTTAAAAAAATATCCGCTTTTATAATTTTGGTTAATGATGTGTATTCGACCTTAGGGTGGACAATGCTATAGCTGATAACATGTTTCATTTCCAAGACACAGGTCCACCATAGGCACGAAATATATATACATAGTAAAGATTTTTTTGTATAAATATTATTATCATATTTAAAATCATCATACCCAATAACATAATCAGTATAAATACTTTTATAAAAACAATAAAAGAATAAATTAGCATACATAGCCATGAACTTGAGGATCCATTTAAATGAAAGTTGGTGAATTTTCATATGTTTTACCTTGAGACTTCTTAATGTAAAAATGAAAAAATAAATATTAAACCTTGATTATACCATAACAAACCTAAGACTACCAATAATATTAGAATATGATATAGTATTCATAAAGGCAATATCAGTTTCATAGTTAAGTGGATGATTATGGGAAATATTAAATTTCTAAATCAAAGGAATGATATAATATTGAATATTTTTAAATAAATACCATATTAAAACCTTTATAAATAATTAAATTGTGATAGATATAAAAACATAGTCTTTCTATTTCCAAATATTTTCACATATTTTTTTTTTCATTAACAAGATAATTCGGTTCAAAAAGATAATTAAGTAAGATCATTACATGAATATTAATGATTATGTTTTTATAATTAATAATCATTTCATCGCCATATAAAAATGGATAATTAATTTCATTATTAAAAGGATAGAAATAAACACAAGTTTCATATTTTATTCTTACAAAACCACTTATAATCATAAAATAATGAAATAATTTATACTGTCATCTAGATGACGGTTTAAGTCCATAGAAATATTTTTGTAAAATAAAAAAAAAATTGGTTTGAAATTATTTGAAAATACCTCATGAGGCTTCATGTAAATCGTTATTTCAAGTATACCATAAAAAAAGAATCCTTAACACCCAAATTTTCTATAAGAAAATCCCAATGGAAAACCAAAGGAAAGTGTAATCCTAATAGATGAATGCTTCACAATTGGAGAAAACATTTTTCTATTGAAAATACATTCATGTTGAAGTAATAATCTTGGAACACACATAGATTTACACATGATTTTTTATTCCCTTATACTATCTTCCTTTTATTTAAATATCTATTTACAACCACTTACATTAATATTTTCAGCTTTGGTTATAACAATCAAAGTAGAATTATTACAAAGAAAATTTTATTTACTATTTCATATTTTGAAACATTTTCATGGATTATTTGGATTTTATAGATTTTTTAATTTATTGTGGAGAATCACTATTAATATTTAGAGTAATATTAAATGAATATGAAGCCACATTAGTGTGAGAAAACCGTGAAGGGGATAAAATGATCCTCATACCTCTTTCACAAGTTATATGGCAATCCTTGGTGTAATAACATCCCTCTATATCTAATTTATGATCTAAAATAGACCCAATTTTTTCCCAATGGGTAGGATTAGTGGAGATAATATTAGGTTTTACATGGTCTCATAATTATTGAGGAACCTTAGCTACCAAAGGTTATAGAGTTCCAATGTTCTCTGGCATAATAAATTTATCTTCATGAAAGATAGACTCGCGGAATTCCACATCATCACTAATGGTTTAATTTTTGTAATTGGGGTTCTCTATAAAAAATATATAATTATTAACACTATCTTGTTTTCCAACATAGATAAATTTGAAAACCTTATCTTCTATCATATCATTCTTTATTTGAGTATCATCTGTGACTATAAATGTTTCCTAGACTTAGAGGTATACCTCTCCAAATATCTTCATTTTTTTAAAAAAAAATTCTTATAGATGTTAAATATATAATGAGATATACTACCAAAGTTACTACAAGTCCCTGATATTTTAAATTAAGACTATGTTCGATAACATACTATACAATCACCATCATGTTTAAAAAACAACACAATATTTTTATTTAAATATTTGTGTTATAACTTAGCCATTGATTTGGAGTGTTTGAATATGATTAATTAAATTAAGAAATATATTTAAAGTTCCAAATCAATATAAATTAATTGATTAATCCATACAAAATAAGCACTTAATTTCCAACAAATTCATTTTATACTTCAAAAATAAATTTTATTCAAAAATTATTTTTATTGATTTTTGAGAGAAATTTTTATAATTAATTTATATCTCTATTGGAAATTGTATTTGAAAAATATTATATTATTTTTAATATTAACATTTAAAAATTAAATTATAGTGATATTTTTTGATTTTTCTGAAAAGATTGATTTTCTTAGTGAATATCAATTTATAAAAAACAAACATTTCATTTCCTTAAAAACTACCATTAAATTTTAATTTTATCTCAATATTATTTAATTAGATATAATTCAATCACATACATTTTAATCATTATTATACATAATTTTAGTATAAGTTATTTTTGGGGTCAAAAACACATATTTCTAAGAATTGTTTTTAATTTTGTCTTATGTATTTATATTAAAATTGATTTACTACACTTCTAGTGATTTATTCATGGAAATTAGATCCCATATTTAGAATATGGAGGTTCAAATTTGGTAAATAATACCCTTTTGTTTTTTTCATTATGAATAGTAACCATAGTTAATATTTGACAACACAATTTGGGTAAATTAGGTAAATAATGATACAAATAATATGATAAGGATTAAAAATAACCCCAAATATTTACATTAATTTATTTTATAAGTGTGGTTCAATTATCATCATCCAATATTTTATTTTATTTCATTTCAGTTCCATTTTTTCTTTAGAATTAAATATATTATTTTAGGTAAAGAAAAATATAAAATGTTACTCTCTTGCATTTAAATTTTTCTTATTTATTAACATAAGGATAGAAATATGTTATCAGTGAATTTTTACATTTATTTGTTCATAATGAAGTAATATTTATGATGTTAATTTATTTAAATTAAATGTGATGAAATTATTATCTTAAATGTGTACACAAAACAACCATAGTTCTTTCTCATGTAGTAGAAAAATCAAGTAAATGATTTTAAAAACTATAGAATTATTATTTTTTGGTGACTGATAGAATATAATAAAATTTATAGATATATATAAAATATTATGGATGTTTATGATTATATATTAAAATTCATTTTTTATCTTCAAGACTCTAATGCCAAATTTAATGAATATTTCCAAAAAACAGAATTAATGGTATTTTATAATACAACACAATTTAATAAATGTTTTAAATTTAATCCAAAGAATATATCCAAAAAATTTAATGAAATAAGGTGTAAAATATCAATAATGGTACATTTATGTGTCAATAATAGTTTTGAGGTAACATTCTTGAACCTTAGATAGTAAAAAACGTTAATATCATATTAATCATCAAAAAGGTTAACAGGGGGGATATAAATAGATTAGGTGAAAACATATCATGAAATTGTAAATATATTATTAGACTAGATTATTTAGACTAATAATCCTAATTTCATCTAAATATTTTAATTTTTATCCACTTTTATAGGAATTTTAATTTATATTAGTTTAATACTTTATGTAATTTGAAGAGTGCCCCTCTTCACACATGTATATGGGAACCATCTATTCTATCTTATTAACATATTTTTAGAACACTAGATTTGAAAATTGTGGCCCAAATACATTTCCAACCTTCCTATCCAATATCTATAGGCTTTGGTCTCATTAAAAGTCCAACCTAGAGGGCTTATGGGGCAAGACAAAGGTGGATTTTTGAAGGAGAGATATAACATTTAATCTAATGTTTTAGTTTTATTTATTATTCTGAATCCTTAAACTCCTCTAAACGTTGTGATAAAAAAATATCAGAAAATCCCATATATTAATATGTTATTATATTAATTTATTAATCTTATTCTATCACATTATTCCATAAAATGGGAAATGAATCCATTATTCATGTGTACATATGATTACGAACTCTGGAAAGAGTGTAATTCACCTTCCATCTTTACATCTCAAAACTTATTATAATGATGTATTTAATGTATATATGATATTTATGAAATAATGTTCAATATATAAAGATAATATATGATCTGTATTCTAAATTTTCTATCTATTAAAAAATGATAACATTGTTCGTGCGTACTTGTGGATTATCACCTCCTTGAAGCAATGTGATTCATTTTTCATCACTGCATCACATGTATAGTTTTAATTATGTATTTAAAGATAAAACATGAAAAATATTATTTAATAATAATTATATAAAGATAAAATAATACTTACAATTTTTTCTCACACGTTCTTTGAAAAAATGGATGTGTTACTCATGCATAATGGTTGGTTTTCAAATCATAATTAATATATAAAAATTATAATTATGGAATTATTATTATTTTTTAGATGATGGAACAAAGATCCATTTGACCACGGTTAACTTACAGAAGTTGTTTTGAAAATTTTATGTGAACATCCTCAAAACACCGGATGTGGAAATAATAGATTATGTAATTTAATATAACATTAAAATAAATGAAATAAAATATTTCATGATGTGGGATTAATAATTTAAATTATTATTTATAAATAAGAACATTTATATAGGTTTATTGAACATGATTGAAATGATATAGATGGAATGTAAGGACTCAAGGTAAGGGATTTTGTCTCAATATCTCATCATTCAGTCATGCATTAATGTTATAAAAATTATTTATTTTATAATATGAATATAGAACTGTTTTTAATGTTATATCATGAATCCTTCAAACATCAAATTATTTTATTTTACATTTAAAATTATTTCACCCTAGGATATTTTACTTGAATTTTACCAAGGGGTAAGGAGTTTCTTATCTCAATTTCCCTTCATTAGTTTATATCATTTCATTATTGATTATATTATTCCTAAATTATCTATGAAATAAAAATTAATTGATTTATGATGTATTCCAATTTTTTTTGATTTAAATTTTGTATTCATCAATCCATCCAACGACCCGAATTCCTGCAAATTTTTATTATAAGATTAAACCCCCTTTTAAGGGATAAAGGGGGTGGAAAACCAAAGAAATCATTGACATAGGAAAATCACACATGAAGGATAGAAAGAGAAGAACCCAAATGACAACATTAAATAGATACTACCCAGTATTTGAACACAAATAACCACTCACCTATTGCAAGGCTAATTGGAAAGCAAGTTTCATGTGTCAAAGCACATGCCCGATCCGATGGCTTGCACCATATCCTCTCAAACAAACAAATCCAAAAAACAATGCAAAGAAGGATCACAATCTCTTAAACCATCTCTGAAGACTGTCCATGAAGTCACATCTAGATCAAAAACTTCCACCTTCAAATAACAAACCATTAAATAAAGGACGAACCACCATGATGCGACCCTCCAACCGAGCAACAAAATACAGGCACAACCAAACATCCACTGCAACCAAGAGTCAGCTTCACAACGATCCAAGGCCTCCCCCTCTAAGCTAATGGAAAATACCCATACCACACCAAAGCACACCAAATGCAGACATCGGATTAGGACGATGATGCACGAAGAAGCCATAAGCACACTGAGACCACCGCCACACACACCAGACCGTCTCCAAGCAGACGCAAGAAGTCGAAGCCAACCTCAAGAACATCGAAAAACGAGCCAACGTAGGAAGGCACAGGGAACCTGAAGCCGAGAATTCTGAATCCAGACCACTCGAGACACTCACCTATGATGATCCATGAACCCGAAGCCGTGCACTTCAAATCAGCAACCGAGCGTGCCCGATCCGCCCCAAAAAACAATTCTGGAACAACCCAAAACCAGTAGGCGCAAAAGAGCCGCCACATGTCGACACCGGACCACACAACTACATTACAGCCAACGCCGAAACCAGGCACTCCAATCCTATCACCGATCATGGAAGATCCGACCACAAGCATACTAGATCCAAAGAAAAGCGAAGACGGAGGGCGCAACAGATCCACCGCCGAACAAATCCTGACCATGCAGGTCTATAACTAGCCAACGCCGAGCTGAGGTAGGACATCAGGCACTGAGGCTAGACCACGCCGGAGAAGGAAGGAGTAAAAATTGGTATAGAAACCATAGTTATGTAGAGGGAGGAGAAGAGCTACTGCCTAGAGGCATTTGTCTTTAAATTTTGTAATCATAATCGAACCATTTATTAATTTTCAAATTCAATGATATGATCATTGAAACAGTATCTCATCTAAAATTGACTTATTTTAGAAAAATGTATTGTTATACACCTAATTTATTTTATGAGGTGTAATTAGTAACCAATTTAAATTTTTTATCATCAATTTCATAATTTTCATGATATTTATATTTTTATTTGATGTTATTCTTTCAAAGGGATTAGAATTCAAAGGTTAGTAAAATAGTCTCGATTATATGATTCAATATAATTGTATTTCAGGACTGTATATTTTTAATATTCCTTTGGGATGGATCATATGATCTCTATTAGAAAACATATTTTTATTATCCTCTATTCATGAATATGTTTTAGGTATTTAATTTTCATTTGACCCCTTATTGGTTAAATGAACATCAAGAAATATTTTTGTTTGTGATACTGATCTTGTATTTTATTTTAGATATGGAATCTTTCTATTATATATCCATGTTTTCTAATTTTTTTTATAAAATTTTTTCTATGCATAAATTATTTTAAAAAAATATTTTACATGATATTTTACCTTCTTATAAAAGATTTTACAATGAAATTTCGTAATTTTTTACACATGGATCACTTTTAACACTTTATAAATCTTTTTTTAAATATCGGTAACATTTTTATCATGAATGAATTTTACCCTCACCATGACCTTTTTTTTGAATACTCTTTCATAATTTTACAAGTTTATTTTCAAAGGAAATAATTTTATTTTTTAAAAAAAATATTTTAGTTTTTTAGAAGTTAATTTCAAAGTGAAATGGGTATTTTCATGATGGATATTTTTAAGGATATTTTAGTTGTATTTATATCCAGTAAAGACAAAAACCCTTTATAATACTTATGATCCACTAGGGATATGTTGTAACAATACCATAATAATTATTTCTTTAGATTGATTATGATTGTTTCAATGAAATTTACATGGAAACCATTTGTTTTCTATGAGTAAATCAATCTACGAAATAATAATAGTTATTGTTATGTTAAAAAATTAAAGCTTTCATGTGTTATAATTATTGGACATTTTTTATGATGATTTGTGAGCTCGATATAGACCCTGATGTTGGTTGAGCCTAATATATATATCTAATGAATTATATAAAAGAATATAGTTAATAAGTTATAGGTTTCTCCTAATAAATTATTATAATTTATGAGGTAGGTTATTCCATTTGTATATGTGATTATAACAGTGATATGAAAATTTTCTTCCAAGTTAACAACATGTTTTATTTATGACTATATAAATTTTCAATATATCCTTTTAAAGAACATTTTCCACATAGATCATGATTATTGACTTATATGACTCTTGTATTATATTAAACATTTATTATAGTTTTCATGATTTATGATCCATTTTTTGTGGACATGAATTCTATTATGTTATGTTCATGCACATTGATTAGGTAATAATACCCTTATTCTCAATAATTATATTAAATTTTTGACTATTATGGTTACCCCCACTAAGGGTATGTTCTAACCTTTATTAAAATTTCAATTTACCTATGTTATAAAGATTGATGCTAAATTAAATAAATTTATATATGATTCATGAATGGATAATTTTTTGGGCCATGAGAAAGTTGTAATGTAAAATAAGAAATGTTTGGAATAATTGGAAACATTCTAACTTGATTAAATATGTATTGTTATGTAAGGGATTTCCTAATTCACTAAAATGATAAACATAAATGTTCATTGTGTTTTTAAGTGATTTAATATTTTCATTTCTAGTTGTATGTTTTTATGGTTAAATTTGGGCCATATTTATCAATATCGAAGAAATAAATTTAAAAATTATATTTTTTGTACAAGATCATGGAGTGATGGTTCAGGACTATTATATTTGGTATTTGAGAAGGGATTATACAAAATTGTATATTCAAGTGTTTTCATGTGGGGTTAACATATGAGTTATATATATCTTCATGGTTTTATAATTTTATTTTTGACCATAAGTTCAATGGTATAAACACCCCATTAGAGGTTTTAAGTGAAGTGATTTTTAAGTGATTAATTATCCTGAACCTTCCCAGATACCCCGGTACCCTGATACCCAAGATGGATTTGGCATGGACTGAAGGGAGTTCTCAGTCCCTATAGGATGGAGACTAAAACATGGAATCATACAAAATATAGAGGGATCTAATTTTCTACATACACAATAGAATATAAAAGAATGAATTCAGTATGCTCAACACTCAAAAATAGAGAAATTACAAGACAACAAAAATGTATATCAAAAACCCAAAATAGTAAATCATCAAAATACCCAGAATATAAAATAATAACTGAAATTTTCTAAAGGAGACATCACTCCAAGCCAATGAGATCAAGAACATCCTCCTCCTCTAAGAGTAGCTTTCACTTTGTTCAAACATGGCAGAAGGAAATATATAAATGCTCAAAAATGTTGGGTGTGATCTATAAACACCGGTAGGGTCTCACCATGTGTCCCATAATAGATTCCTTAACAATAAAACAAATAATTATTTAAATTAAAATAAAACATGGAATAGTAGTACATTTTCATATTTGAAACAATAGATTATTTCATTTCATAATAATGAAAAACATTTCAAACATTTCTGATGTAAACATTTTATAAAAATCATTTAACATAAATCAATTGGCATGATTAAAAAGGTTATATATGAATGGAATTTATAATTAAAACATCTACAAAAACATCTTACATTTTGCACAATATTTTCTAGAAATATATTCCTCAAACTCCCCTATCAGTGATCATGGAAATATGTATACACATGTTCCTTGGGGCCAAGATGAATATGACTAATCCATCTACCATTTCTGATAAGACCTTCCTAAAAATATATTTGTAAGATTTTTTATCATTAGTTCTTTTCTAGGGAATAATTACTGTAGTTTTATTTCCCCAAATAACCCACTAACTACCTAGACTCCCATGTTCTCAAAAAATCAATCAATTGAAAAAGGGAAAATTATTTAATTTCAAATCAATCATTATTATCAATTCCATTTCCCACATTTCCATTTCAAACTTACAATTCACTTTCAAAACTGTAACATAGGATTTCATAATTTCATGGCATCTCAAAACAAAAACAATCATATTTTTTATAAATTTAATTTAATCCATTTTATAAAATCACTTCACATGTAAATTAAAAAATTCCACCAATTTCACAAATTCTCCCCAAATTAGAATTCAAATTGAATTTGTGGTTTTGCCCAAAATTCTATGATTATTCATATCACTATTTCAATTCATCTCAAATTGAGTTTTCATAAATCATATCCTGAAATAAAGGATTAATTATATGCCACAATCTATAATAGAACTACCTACCCTTAATTACAAAAAACAACACCCACAATGGGACTCACCAATGAAGGGTGAATGAATAAATTATCTTAGAATAAAACTTAAAATCAATATGCAACAACATAGAGTTTAGATAGATCAATATACAAATGATTTCTCAAACTCTATGGAGGAAGAAATGAATGAATGAAAGAGATATGAAGACTTATTACCCATCGAGACACACCAAAACCAACATGAGGATCAATTTCCGAACGGATGACCCAATGGGATTTGAGATTTATAAAATAACCTTTGGATGGTTCTGGGTAAAGTGGGAAAGACTATAAGTCCAAAAAAGAAGTTATCGAAGCCTCCAGGTTAAACAAACTAGGTTGAGGGAATAGATGATTTGTATTCCCTTCACGTTGTGTAATCCAATGAATTGAAATGATTTCATAATACATGTATCCATTTATTTACGAATCCAATTTAACCATTTCACATCAGGAATAAAGTTCAAGAAATTTTCCCTAAGAAAACTAAACAATGTGTAATCACAATATACAACATATAAATTCCTAGCAGACAGTGCTTCACCCAACTCCCTACAGAAAAGCCCCAAGAAAATAGAAAGGAACCTAAAACAAAGGAAAAGGCATACCTTAAAAGGTAATATGGTGTTAGAACATCCCCACTATAAAAAAATTCTATCCCTATAAATCATATCAAGAAGTTTCATTATCAAATGGATTATGCCACTTATCTCTCACCAGTACCTCATGCTCCCTTGTATCTCATGTATTAGAACCACGATCATAGGACACATGGAACAAATTTATCATCCTCCCATGAAGAACTATTGTCTTTGAATCAATAATCTAGACTGGATTCTCAGTCATGGATAAATTATACTCGAAAAAATATCACTATAGATTAAAACATGAGATGGATTAGAAAGATATATTCTTAACTGAGATACATGGAAAATGTTTTGTATCGATGTCAACTATGTTGTATGTGATAAATGTTATGAAATGTTCTAAACATTCTAAATAGCTTCAAATAGTCCCACGAAATGATTAAAAACATTCCCTTTCCTCCCAATCTATCGATAACCTAATCAAGGTGAAGCTTTCAAGAACACCTGGTCACCACCTAGAAACTCAAATGGTCTAAAACAATTATCATCATAATATTTATACTTGTTGTATTCCATCAAAAGTCTTTAATGAATCAACTGAATCATTTATGATTTATCCTGGACCAAGATAATTCCAACCAAGGATCATTCACTAATCTCCTACCAGCACAACATATATTTATAGGGTCGAACATATAATTCTTCAGAAGGATCCATTCTGATCATGGAATGGTAACTATTATTATTAGTAAAGTCAAATAGTTAAAATGGTAATCCCAGATCCACTAAAATCAAGGATTTAGTCAAAAATAATATCCTTAAGAATATATATATCCCTCTATGTCTGGCCATCCATCTATAGTTGGTATGACATACTCAAATGAACCAAAGAATACAGTGCCTCATGGGGACCACTCCGAAAGAAATAAGTAAAACAAGGATCCCTATAAGAGACTATAGAATATGGAACTCCATGAAAATAAAAAATATCTCCACATTTAGATTTCCCAACTTCTTTGATTTGGTTGTATCCCAAATGGGTATAAAGCGATCCTATATGGTCAGCCTATCAATCAAAAACTACATTGATTCTTATTTAACTGTTTAATTGGTACCCTAAAAACAAATTCCACAGATATATCATCCATCTTCTATGTCAGTACTAGAAGTAGATGAATTAAGACTGATGATCTCTTGTGCTCAGACTTGACCTGTTTCCATGTATAAAAATGGGAGGCAAAATCAATAATTTCTCATTTCATACCTGGACATTGGAATCATTGCCACATGTCATAGAAAATCATTGTGGTTAATGTGTTCACATCTTACTATGAATTAACGAAATAACCCATCATATATTTCCTCACATACAAAGGCACAACATACACATTTTTTAAAAAATAGTACACCCTCTATGGAGAATGACCACTCAGAAATGGTATCCCTAACATAAATAGAGTCTCCAATTGTATGGAATTATTCATCAAGAATTTTTTTATAAAAAATAATCTTAATAAGGGTGTGTGTCAACTTAAAAGTATCTAATACAATGTCAAATTTAATTTCTTGAACTCCTATATTCAACTATAAAAAAGAGCTGTCATGTTCCACTATTCTAATGATTCATTCATGGACTAGGTTAAAAGTTTCCTAGTTAAGGCATCTGCAACAAAATTCCATTTACATGGGTTATAGACCATGTCAAAATCAATGGATTTATAGTACTCTACTCAACAACCCTAGTGGATATTCAAATATTTTTTTTGAGAAGATATAACTCAGGATCTTGTGTTCAGAGTATATGGTAAACCTCTCTGCAAAAATGCAATACCGCTAACTCGTAATCATATGAATCACCATTGTGTGTTCAAGGACATGGGTCAAATAATTATCCTTGTGTGGACAAATCGTTTAAGATATTTATTCTACCACATGATCACCATGCATAAGAATAAATCCCAAACCTGATCTTGATGCCTCACAAAATACAACAACACCCTACCCAACCTCTAGAAGAGCCATGACCAGTGTTGAATTCAGAAGACATTTCATCTCAACTGAAAATATTGAAAGTTATCATCCAAAGATAACATCACTATTTTTTGAGTGACAACAGTCATCAAAGAATATAACTTCTATATATCATTTATGAATCAGCCATAATACCCATCCAAACCTAAGAATCTCTGAATCTAGACAACATTTCACAGTTGTTACATTTTTTTAATTGATTTCACCATCTCAAGATCAACCGAGATACCAAGTTATGAGACTATGTTTTCTATGTACATTAATTTACTAATCCAAAAATTAAATTTTGATGGATTTTAAAAATGTTAGTTATTTCTCAAAAATTCTTGAACTTCTCTGAACTGAGACACATAATCCTCCTTAGAAAACTGGGATGTCATCTAAAAATACCACCATGAACATATCAATATACTAATGGAATATCATATTCATCAAATACATAAAGACTACAAGATCATTTGATAAACCAAATGGCATGAAAATATATTCATATTTGACATAACTTCACCAATAGGTAGTTTTATTTCTGTAATATTATTTTATTATCAACTGGTGAAAACAAGAATGAATATCAATATTTGAGAACCACATCACACCTTACAAATAGTAAAATAGATGATCAATCCATGTAAATAGATAACTTTTATTTACCATAACTCGATTAAATTTATAGTAATTAACACATAGGTGAAGTGTTCAATCATATTTCTTACTAAATATAATATGCACTGCCCAAAGAGACATAATCAGGAGAATAAATCTTTTCTCATATATATCAACTAACTGAGTGTTAAAATATTTAATTTTAGCTGGTTCCATTAGGTAACAAGGTATAGACACTGGTTGAGTACCGGAAACTAATTAAGTAGAAAACTCTACCTCACTTACCTGTGGCACAACAATGAAGTCAAAAAAATATTGGAAACATGATGAAAACTAGAGGGGTATCATCAATAAATGATTCCCACACCACGTCAAAATAAAACCACAATATTACTTTCCTTAACTCTGTATAATAAGGTATAACTCTACTCAAACTCATGCCCAATTTCCCTGAATGATAGGGCACGTCCCACAGTGTGTGGTAAAGGTGACCCATATAAGATAAAAATAGTTTAGGATTTATTACTAATGAACCAATCTATCTCAAAAACAATATCACAATTTGTCTTACCTAGAACCAAAAAACCCTAAATAAGCTCAATTTCTAATAAATTGAAAACATAAGAAGGAAAAAGGAGACCCTTCTCTCTCCTTGTTCCATGGGGTGTAGTAATATCCATCACATAATATAAAAGATATTTACGACCATTTATAAGGATCAAAATATGATTAAAAATAAATGAATTAGATGAACTAGTACCAAATAAAGTAGTCACTAAAGATGATTCAATAATGATGGTATCTTTCACAGTTTCTAGACCTGTATCGATTCCTTTAGAGACTCTTCTACTATGTGAAGAAGCTTCGTATTGGATTCTTATGTCTTAAACCCCATATATCTTGAAACATATGATTGAACTAAAGTACCTTTTTGTGTTGATGATCCTATAACAATATTTGGGAGAAAGGTGATATATTATAACATCTAAAAGTGTCCTGAAATTCCACATGAATTACATATATTGGATGCCATAGTGGAAACATGTTTCAAAATACTAGGCTTCATATAATTAAAGAAAGTCCACGGGGCTCTTTCAGGAACTACATGTGGTCCATAAGAACATTGATATTGAGAACATCCATGAAACTCACCACATTTTTTCTTCCATTTATGGATAATCATAGTATCATCACTAGGAGAAAATGGAAATCCCATCAATATTAACTTACATTCTAGATCATGTTAAACCAAAAATGTTATATCCATCACATTAATATAAAAGAGATATTCAATGAGAATAATTGAGAACAAATATAATATTTATGTCCCATATTAAACTTTCTTGTATTCACCTTCTCATTCTATAAAATGTTTGGTGAATACTATAGAGTATTGGCAAAGAAAATATCATATTTATCACGAACCAGCCCGGGGAGACCCTGAACTGGTCACCTGAGTCGGTCCGCGGCAAGTCCCGAGGGGCGTTCCCGATCCCCCCGGGATGGCAACAAGTTTCGGGCATTAAAAATTTCAATCGTTGGGAACGATTTCATCCCAAACTAAAAACAGGATCAAAAGAACTAAAATAAACTAAACAAATAGACAAACACTAAAGACGTAAAACAAAACTACTCCATGACATAACTCCACGTGACCTCGCGGGTCACCCCCCAACTACAACCAATGTCGCTCCCACACTGTGTGACTTATGCTAGGAAAACCTGAACACACGGAACCTGCAATTGAAATGGTAAAAGATAGGCGTGAGCACAAAAGTGCTCAGTAGGTGAGCCCCACAACAAATCCCAAAGCACTGCCAGTAAATAAAGAATCTATATATTCCAGGTTTGAACTACAATGTATAGAAGTAAGCTTTCATAATGCTTTACTTGAAAATAAAACACGAGACATTTGCGTTATTCTTTATCAAAAGTTGGTTCCCTTTCATTAGTTTTAAACTCATTCTAAAAAGCAAAGTGTTACACTTTCAAATCTTACACAAAGAGAATAAAGTATTTTCATTTGAAAAACATTTTCCCAAAGTCTAACAGAGTAGGCTGTGAAGGATGACTTAATGTAAACAAGCAGGGAAAACAAGTTCAAGTAAAGGTAAACAAGAAAGGAAAACCAAGTGCAAGTAAAAATAAACCAGAATTTATCAGCAATAACCATGGGCGATCCTAAAAATCCCTAGAAAACCCCTGGACGTACTCGGGTTCAGAATACCTGCCGGCATGGTACTCTATAGTCAATAACCAACTGGCCACCCTAACAGCCAACCAGTGGCACGCCCCACAAGGCCCTACCTACCAAGGGGGGCTAACCCGTCTAATCGGGGTTAGCCAGCAACCGTCACTCGATTCTCTAAAGGACGCCCAAGAACCCATGGTGGTTTTAATAACACTATGTAAGTGGGAGACCCTCGCACATGTGACTCATCTCACCGCACTTGCCATCCCCTTACACGGACATTGCTACACGAAAACCCTCGAAGGGAAGTCCCCCTTTAGAGATTCCCCATAAGTACGTATATATATACATATGTATGATCACTTCACATTTAATAAAGTGCCAACCGGGCCGTCATATCATTTACATTTTGACAATTTAATACTAAAGCCTTTCTGAAGGGATATGACACACGCCATTTCATTGAAAACCATAAACACACATAGAACATTACTTAAGAAACTCAAAACAGCATGTTAAACCTGAAACACACTGGTTTCACAAGTAGAATCATTTTCCAATATCTAAACGCACCTCACTTTTATCAAGAGCCAAACGGGCCTTTAATCACTTTTTGAAGGAATAATATTTATCAAATGAAATCCAAACTTTTAATCACGTGTCAAAGGAAAACATTTTTCAACATCCAAGAACCACACTTAATGTTTTCAAAATCAAGTTTAAAGGTCATAAGTCATTTCTTCTAATCAAGGTTCTAAGAAACACATTTTCCACAAACAATACACCTACAAATTTATACACACCAAAAACATTTCAAAACACAATTTCACATTTCATAAAGAACCATTTAGTAATATTACAATGGAAGCACACCATTGAAACCAAGAAAAACACTTTCAATGAAACGCTAGAATTTAAACAACTTTTATCAGCAGATCACCACACTATAAATAACTACTAAATAATACGTTTTAATCTACTAAAACACAATGAAAAGAAAAGGAATAAATAAATTCTTAATTTAAAGGCGAGTGCAAAGGGAGACCTACCTAGAATCGGAACGAAATAAGACACGGCGCAAAACTCCCATTGCGTAATGGTTGCACTGTATTGCGCCGTCGAACAGGTCCTAAAACAATAGACCGTTAAACAGTTTCAACAATAATAACATAATATAATATAATCATAATCATAATAATCATAATATAATAACAATAACAACAATAATAATTTAGAATAATTATAATATAATAATATAATAATAATAACAATAATAATATAATAATAATAATAGCATAATCATAATAATAATGACAATGACATAACAATAATAATACAAATAATAACTTAATAATATTAACAAGATAATAATAATAATAATAATAATCTAGTAATAATAATAACAACATCATAATAATAATAATAATAATAATATATTTATATTAATAATAATAATATAATAATAATAACATAATATAATAATAATAAAAACATAACCATAATATAATAATAATAACTATAATAATATAATAAGCATAATAATAATATAACAATAATAACAATAATAATAATAATATAATAATAATAATAGAATAATATTAACATAATAATAATATAACAATAATATAATCACAATAATAATAATAATAATATAATAATAATAATATAAAAAAACTAAAGATATTAACATATTAAAATAAAAATGCTAACGAAATAATAATTACTCAAATATAATAATAATATAATAACAAAATAAAATAAAACACGCCCAACTTACAGGGGTGCGGGGAGATTCAGCGGTGAGGTCCGGCGGAGGTCGTGATCGGCACGGCGGGGCGAGGCCGGAGGTCGGGAGGAGGTGTGAGGCTGGTGGGGGTCACCGGTGCAGCTAAGGGAGGTCGGAACGGGAAGGAGGGGTCGACACAGCGGTGGGAAGTAGGGGCCGGGACCACGCGGGGGTGAGGGAGGAGGCCATCTGGATAGGGGGGTCACCGGAAGGGAGGTCGCCGGTCAGGGGTAGGGCTAGATAGGAAGTCTTCAGCGGTCGGGGTGGCCGGAATAGGGTCTGGATGCCCTGGGGGGATGGCGGCGATGAAAAAACGGGGTCGTCAGGGCTGTTCGCCAGAGGAGGCCGGGACAACGGAGGGGGGTGCGCGCGGGAGGCGCCGCCTTGGGCGAGGGGGGGGGGCGAGAGGAATGTCGTATGAGGCTGAGGCGGAGTGGGAGCCAGTGGCCGGGCGACGTAGGAGGAGGCACGACGAGCTGGGGTGAGGCCGGCGGTGCGGGCTGCCGGAGAGGGAGCACGTCGGGTCGCCGGGACAGACCGCCGGACGGAGGGGATGGCCGGGACGGCAGTTGGGTGCGGTGAGGCGGAGTGCCAGAGGTCGGGGGAGGGGAGCGCAAAGGAGGCCGGGCACCGGAGGGAGTGAATCTAGGAGAGGGGAGCCGCACGGGGAAGAGAGAGAGAAGGGGGGGGCTGCGGGAGAGAGGGGGGAAATTAGGGTTGGAAACAAAATTTATATATATATATATATATATATATATATATAAACAAATAATAATAATAATAATAGTAAAACTTTATAAAAATAATAATAATAAAACTTTACAATAATAATAATAATAAAATATAATAATAATTAAAAATTAGTTAATTATAATAATAATTATTTTGATCAAATATTTAAAATAATAAAATCATTTAAAAATAACACACATATATATATTTATACATATATAGTTATATATATATATATAAACGTAAATACAATAAACATTTATATATAAACATATATAGACATAAACATATATAAGCATATATATATACATATATAGACATATATATATACATTACTATACACATATATAAACATATATTAAAATACCACAATAATGATAACACAATTTAAATGGTAATAATAATAAAATGTTAACATAAAAATTTTAATATTTAAAAAGCCGGGTCAACACATAGTCACCCGGGCTGAACGCACGGTCACCGCTAGCGATGCGATGACCGCGCACCGGCGCGAAACCACCAACACAAACAAACCTTGAAAATTTTAAATCGGGACCAAGAAAAAAAAGTAAAATAATGACATCTGCGGTCGGGGTGTGACAATTCTCCCCACCACAGACACTTTCTGCCCCCAGAAAGTCACCAAGCCAAAAGTCAGCCAAAATTCAAGTATATGCCCAAACAGAACTAAAGGAACTGAAGAGAACTGAGATTCTCAGGATGACCTTACTCCACACAGGTCACACCCGAACGATTCAAGAGAAAACTGAGATCCAAGGTTGATGGGAGAACACAAAGGGGTTCTCCCCACCACAAGAGCTCAACTTGTGCAGAAAAGTTAACCATACAAATAGATAACCCTAGGAAAGGGGGGGGGGTCGATGTGGGAACTCCCAACCGGTTTAAACTAAATCTTAATGCGCGAGTGAAAAACAACACATTCGTCGAAACATTGAATCCTCGACTAGAGTCAACAAACATTAACACCAAGGATAACCCCCAGAGAAATATTTAACCAAACATCAAATTGGATACATGATCCATTGAAGTCCACGAATCATAACCACATCCGACAAGCATAACTCAACCGAGGTAAACCCACACAAGGGTCAAACACACTTTTAAGAAAGACAAACGAATCAGAATACCACGTCCACATGACAAGTCTACTTAGATTATCAGAGAACAAGTCCATCGTCACTTTATAGAAAAACAACGCATTTACAATGCTGTTGAAACTTTAATAGCAGGAAAACAAGTATGAAAAGTTTTTTAATTGTTCCACCATCAATACGGAAAACGAAACCTGGACCAAGGCTTCACAACCCTGGGAACTCCTGACTGTGTGCGAGCTTCACCCCAAGACATGTGGTTGGGGATCTGATGGCTGAAGCATCTTCTGCCTCACAGTCAGGTACTGATGTTCTCCCATCACAGTGTCCTCTTCAAGCGATGCTTCCTGCAAAACTTCTCCAGATGACCCAGACAACCGCATCGATGACACGTCTTTGGAGGGTTGCGACAAGATGACTTTAAATGCCCGAAACGACCACACTGATAGCATACCATCTAACGATCTGATGAACTGGAAGCTGGGACCAAAGGGGATAACTCCTTAGGAACAGGTATCTCTGGCACCTTTTCCTCACCAGAGGGGGAACTCTTACGAACAATAGAGGACGCTGAAGTATTAACCACCCGCACAACGGAAACCAACTTAGCCAAGAAATATTTCTCCACCAGCTTCTCGAAACAAAGGTCTTTAGAAGAGAGGACTCGCTCCTTGATCTATGGACGAAGACCCCCGGTGAAAAGAGAGGCCTTCATGATCTCATGCGACGCTACCTCTGGAGAAAAGGAAATCAGTTCCTTGAAATGGTCAAAATATGTCTTCACCGTCTGTTGGCCTTGTTGAATATGCACAAGATCTATCTTTTTCTCCAGCTTCACTTCCTCAGGTTCAAACCATTGGATGAAAACGATTCTAAAGACATCCCATGTCATTTAAACTTGTGTTGATGATGGGGTAACCCTCTTCCACTGGTCCAGAGTTGGACCCTCAAACAACTCCATAATTGCACGAACCTTAACATTATCGGGAGTTCCCAACATTCTAAAGACACGCTCCACTTCCTCGAGCCATTTCACAGCCTCTAACGGACCCTGATCACCATGGAGAATAGGCAAAGTATGAGGAGGACCAAAAACTGGGCATGACCTATCAGAATCCTTAGAGACCTTTCTGGGCGACATTTCCTGAGCGACATATAAAACACAAATCCAAAACCAATATCAACCCAAAGCAACCTCAATAAAAGCGCCTTCATCAAAAATAGTCAGCACAAAGACCAAACAAACACAAACACAACCCAAAATAAAATCCCCTTTTTAAAATCCCCTTTTTATTTTAGACTTTAAAACCACCCTCTTTCAAGACTGCTTTCCAAAACCAATCAACTTTCAAACCAAAAACTTTCCAAAACCGTTGCCCCTTTAAAACTAATTTAGAAAACAAGGTCAAGCCATTAATTTCAAATACACACCCAGGTAATATCATGAACCGTTGCACATTTCTTCATCCACTTTCCATTCATACTCACACCAACATGCACTTTCCACGCAATCTCATACATGTGCAAATGTTCCTAAAGAGGACCGGAAGTTTCACCCCAAATCAATCTTAACCAATTCCAAGCAAACAATCGATTTCCAAATCAAGAGATTTCAGTTTTAAAACCCATTTCATACATTTAAAGTCCTTTAAAAGAAACCAGTCCAATTTTTCAAAAACCCTTTTTTTTCATTTCCAACAACGCACTTACACTGACCAAAATGAAAGAGGCATCCAAAATTGCATCCACCACTGGAGTGACGGACTAGTAGTCACGCTCAACCTGGCGACATGGTAGTGGGCCATGTCCCAAGTCAGTGTCGACCACTAGGAGGAATTCAAACCATGTACTCAGACTCCACATGGGTCACTACTCCATGTGAAATCATGATGTAACATTGGCTTGCCTCCATTGTCATCTCTTAGTCCAAGAAAAACCCGAAAGAGACAAGGACACAATTCCCTAACTACCCCTGGTAACTCGAGGATCAGTGCGAGCAAGAGTTCGCGATGCTCTCCCCGTAACTACCCCTCGAGTTCCGACAGTCCTAATATCTTTCTACCAGACAACCCAAAATAACAAGAACCTCCCTCTGATACCATTCTGTCACGAACCAGCCCTGGGTGACCCTGATCTGGTCACCCGAGTTGGTCCGTGGCAAGTCCCGAGGGGCGTTCCCGATCCCCCCGGGATGGCAACAAGTGTCGGGCACTAAAAATTTCAATCGTTGGGAACGATTTCAGCCCAAACTAAAAATAGGATCAAAAGAACGAAAATAAACTAAACAAATAGAAAAAAACTAAATAAATAAACGAAACTACTCCACGACATACCTCCATGTGACCCCGCGGGTCACCCCCCAACTGCATCCAACGTCGCTCCCACACTCTGTGACTCAAGCCAGGATAACCTAAACACAAGGAACCTGCAACTGAAATGGTAAAAGATAGGCGTGAGCACAAAAGTACTCAGTAGGTGAGCCCCACAACAAATCCCAAAGCACTGCCAGAAAATAAAGAATCTACATATTCCGAGTTTGAACTACAATGTATAGTAGTAATCTTTCACAATGCTTTACTTGAAAATAAAACACGAGACATTTCCCTTATTCTTTTTCGAAAGTTGGTTCCCTTTCATTAGTTTTAAACTCATTCTAAAAAGAAAAGTGTTACATTTTCAAATCTTACAAGAAGAGAATAAAGTATTTTCATTTGAAAACCATTTTCCCAAAGTCTAACAGTATAGGCTGTGAAGGATGACCGAAAGTAAACAAGCCGGGAAAACAGGTGCAAGTAAAGGTAAACAAGCAAGGAAAACCAAGTGCAAGTAAAAATAAACCAGAAGTTATCAGCAATAACCATGAGCGATCCTAAACATCCCTAGAAAACCCCTGGATGTACTCGGGTTCAGACTACCTGCCGGCATGGTAATCTATAGTCAATAACCAACTGGCCGCCCTAACAGTCAACCAGTGGCACGCCCCACAAGGCCTTACCTACCAAGGGGGGACTAACCCGTCTAATCGGGGTTAGCCAGCAACCGTCACTTGATTCTCTAAAGGACGCCCAGGAACCCAAGATGGGTTTAATAACACTGTGTAAGTGGGAGACCCTCGCACGCGTGACTCATCTCACCGCACTTTCCAACCCCTTACACGGACATCGCTACATGAAAACCCTCTAAGGGAAGTCCCCCTGTAGAGATGCCCCATAAGTACGTATATATAAGGCCCCAGCCTTAAACCATACTTAATCTTGAGTTATTACAAGATTACACATTGAGGATCTTTTCGGGTTTAGAGTTTTAGAGAATTAGATCATAAAACTTGCATTACATTCCACATATAAACAAAGTGGTTAAATAAAGATAGTATTCTTCATTCCCATCAATGGAAACATATTTAAAATAAAACATGGATTCTTTCTTAACACTTCCTTGACACTATCATCATATCATGTACCTTTCCCTTGACCTGTGAAAACATTTCAAAAAAACTTGGGATGAGCATAAAAAGCTCAGTATGGGTTATAAAAACATGGAAAGGAAACATGGGTACATATATACATAAGAGTGAAATCATACTTTACCCATAAAACATAAGCACATTAACATACCTCATCAAATCATTAGTAAATCATTGAAAACATAAGACATAAAGGTAACTTGAGGCATTCATACCATTCTTATGTAGGGAGTAACCCTCTTGGTTACGTTTGGAATACCCATCATAGTATATTCCCTAAAATCGCTTCGGAGAAACCATAACGTTTCACTCCTTCGCGTTACCCAATGCATTGGAGAGCTATATCGGGCTCACCCGCCCTTAGTTTATCACGGAACCACCCGTCATCATAATAATGCCCAAAAACTATAATATAATCGTATCACATAAAACATGCATAAAGGAAACATAACATTTCCACATTTCAATCACAAGATTTCAATACAACACAAAAAACATTGTGAAAACCATTTTCAATACCAAAATAAAAGAAAAGTAAAACATGGTATTTAATTTTTCTTTTAAAAAGAAGGTATGGCTTGTAGAGGAAGCCGAAACTCAAATAATGGTCACGATGGCGGAGAAGTCGTACGAAAAAAAAACATTCCCTTTTGTCATTTAGTAAACGCTTTGTATAAAAAGATTTCTTTTGAATAAACGTAAAAGTCAAAGGGGTTTATACACCGTATAAAAGAAAGTTGTGTATAAAATAAAATATGCCTCAATGAAAGGAGATTGAGACGAAGTCCCATACCTCATATCCGACTTGACCCGACCGTTCTTTAATCTCCTGAATAATAAATGTGAGTTAATATCTACTTGATTATGAACATTTTTCATGTTCATTATTCCTTTTATACCATGTTATGGACATCATGTAATCATTTAAGTTAATAATGTTCATTTTGTCGGTATTTGGTTCTTAAGTCAAAAATAGAATTCTCACACTTACATGTTGTTAATTTGGTCAAAGGTTCGTTATATCCAGAATGATATTAATGACCTGGATAACATATACATCATATATATTCATAATATACATGTATTTGTAATATTACATCACATTTAGAGGTAAGAAATGAAATGCACCGTTCATGGAGACGGTAAGTCGTACATACGCATGAACGCTACTTCCATTTCTATTTCGTATTTTCTGGAATGGAATCATAATGATATAAGAGTATATTATAATTCCAATACAATAACATATATAATATAATTAACTTTATCCTTTACACATACCACATATGGTATTAACGAATCAAATCACTTTCAGGGGGCGGTAGTCTGCACTTCCTAAAATGAAGATATCGGGTTTACCCATAATGGAAACCATAAAGGTATGCCAAAAATGAAAAAAAACAGAAGCTTAAGGAAAACATAAACACATTATATATCATATATAAAAATAGTGACATAATAATGGCCACCTTTGAAGGTGTCAAATGAGTATTGAACAATCATCGTTTCGGGAGGCAGAATTTTTCCATCCACGGAAACCGTATGTTCTTTAACCATTTGATGTAGTTGTGTGAGAGTTTAGCTCAAATAAATATTATAAAAACATCCTAGTATATTTAAGATACTGGTGTTGTTACAAAATAAGTAAATTAAAAGAGTTTAGGGGGTTGGAGAAGCAAAATAAAACAAATGAACACGAGAGAATGAATTACCTTTAAAAGTGTAACTCATTTTTATTTGAGCCAAAAGGATTCCTTTGAAAGGATTCTGCCCAAAGGGAATCCTCTAGGATGAGGAGAGGGATGTGGAGAGAGTAAATGGGCCGGGTTTGGCCGAGCCAAAGGCTTGAGGAGTGTGTGAAATGAGGTAGAGGTGGGGGCCTTTTATAAGAGGAGAGGAGGGGCACTTTTGGAAAGTAAAGATAAGTTACTTTATTTTAAAAAGATTTTCGGATTAAAAAGGTCCCATTTTGAAATAATTCGAGGATAAGGTGATAAGGCTTCAAAATACACTCATCCAATTGGTTTTTGCCATGTGTAGGTTTTAGATTTTTCATTATCTTTCCATTTTATTTAAATCGTTAAATAATGAGGTCATCGCTGCATCATCATGATGTCATAAATAATTTAATTTATTTAAAGTCTAATAATTATAAAAAAACGATGATGTAGGAAATATTTTTAGCTTTCCAATGACTATTTATAACAAAAAATCTGATCTTTATTACCCCATGTAAATTTTTTTTTGTAAAACATCTCTTGTTTGTGTCATTTTTACTTTAACATTTAATAAAAAGTTATTTATGTCATTTCCCAACCAAAATGTCTCCATGGGGTCCCCAAGTTGACCCATGGCTTGTCTTGGTCGGCCATGACACAACCAATAAGGTTGGGACATGTGTCTAGGTCATTTCATATTATTAAAGAATTATTTATACCTTAAACTACCCTAATTACCACTAATCACGATTAAAAACTTAGTAAGTTACTATTCACCAAAAAAATATTTTAATCCCATTGAACCACATTTTACTTCTTAATGACAACCATGTATGTCGGATTTTTGAAATTCAAAACACAATGATGACAAAATTTCATTTAAACGGAAAATCAGTTTTTATAAGTACCACTTAGTGGTCTCACTATTCATCAAAAATTGAAGGTTTTCAGAAAATTACAAAAAATTCACCCTAAGCTATATTTGATATTCCGAATTCAAAAATGAAGTATATTTTAAAAAATTCAATACATATAAGTCACATTAATTAATTTAATAATTAATTCCCACTGTCAGAGCAAATAGCGTGTTTTTATGAAACAATAAGTATCAAAAGATTGACACCAGTTTAAGTCCAATTTCAAAGTGAAATTGATTCCAATGACCACCATTCGATTAAATGGTAAAAATATATTCTAATTTCACTTCAAAACCAATTCAAAACATAATCTAATCATATAAATAAATTAGATTAAAAAGCAGTTTTGATGTAAAATGTAGTATTTTTCTCTATTCATTAAAAAATGATCATTGTCAGAAAAATACCAAAAATTCACACAAAGTAAATTTTGGTGTCCCAATCATAAAGAATAAGTTTATTTTGACAAGAATAGTTTATAAAATTGTCAAAAGATAGATTTAAAAATGGTTTTCCATCATAAGGCAGTAAAACAATCTTTTAAGAATATTAGTGTATTACATGCATAAGATTGTATTTATTTTCATTTTAAGCCTCTGTAACACTATCTTAATCATTAATAGACATAGATAAAAATATCTATTATTCATTACTTACTTGGGATGTTACATACTTCCCCCCTTTAGAAAATTGCGTCCCCACAATTTATTTACTTATCAAATAAATGGGGGTACTTATCCCTCATTGCATTTTCAGATTCCCATGTTTCCTCTTCCATCAAGTGGTTTTTCCACAAAACCTTTACCTGCTTAATCACCTTATTCTGTAACACTTGCTCCTTGTGGTCAAGAATCTGGACCGGTTGTTCCTCATAAGATAAGTTCTCTTCCAACTGAACTACCTCTGGACTCAAAACATGAGATGGATCTGGCATATACTTTCTCAACATCGAAACGTGAAAAACATTGTGTACCTGAGATAAACTCGGAGGTAAAGCCACTCGGTATGCAACTGATCCAACTCTCTCCAGAATTTCATATGGTCCAATAATCCTTGGACTCAGCTTTCCTTTCTTACCAAATCTCATCACACTTTTCCAAGGAGAAACCTTGAGAAAAACATGATCACCTACCTCGAAAGATAGATCCTTCCTCCGGTTAGCCTCATAACTCTTATGCCTGCTCTGAGTTGTTCTCATGTGCTTCTGAATCAACTGAACTTTTTCTGCCATCTCTTCTACCAATTCTGGTCCCATCAGCTTCCTCTCACCCACTTCATCTCAAAATGATGGAGTTCGACACCGCTTCCCATATAATGCCTCAAATGGTGCCATCTGTATACTGGAATGAAAGCTATTATTATAAGAAAAATCAACCAAAGAAAGATGTTGGTCCCAACTTCCCTGATAATCCATCGAACAAGCTCGTAGCATATCCTCCAAGGTCTGAATTGTTCGTTCTGACTGCCCATCTGATTGAGGATGAAAAGTTGTACTAAAATTTAATTCAGTACCCAACGACTTCTGAAGGCCTTTCCAAAAGTTAGATGTGAACCTGGGATCACGATCAGATACAATGGAGAGGGGAACTCCATGTAACCTGGATATCTCTTTAAGATACAAACGGGAAAGTTGATCTAGGGAAAAAGTATCTCGTATAGCAAGGAAATGAGCAGATTTGGTCAAGCGATAAACAATAACCCAGATTGCATTATTACCTCGATATGTCTTCAGTAATCCAACAACAAAGTCCATGGATATATTCTCCCATTTCCACTCTGGCACTGGTAAAGGATGAAGCATCCCTTTCGGTGACTGCCGCTCTGCTTTAACCTGCTGACAAGTCAAACACTTCACAGTAAAATCAGCAATATCTCTTTTCATTCCATCCCACCAGTAATACTCCCGCAGATCTCTATACATCTTAGTACTGCCCGGATGAACTGAAAACGGAGAACTATGTGCTTCACATAACAACTCTCTCTTCAACTGTGAATCACAAGGCACACACAATCTCTTCCCAAATCTCAAAACACAATCATTATCAATGTTGAATTCAGGAAACTTACCTTTCTGAACCAGCTCTAACTTTTTCTGCAACTCACTGTCTTGCTTCTATGCTTGCTTGATTCTATCTGATAGAGAAGATCTCACTGATACCTGAAACAAAACAGAAGGACTTCCTACACCAACAACTTCTATGCCAAAGTTCATCGAATCCTTAACCAAAGGATCATGTTCCAAACGCAACATTTCTAATGAAGCATTACTTTTTTGACTCAAAGAATCAGCCACTTTATTTTCTTTTCCCGGATGGTAATGAATAGTACAATCATAATCCTTGATTAATTATAGCCATCTCCTTTGTCCCATGTTCAACTCTTTCTGAGTAAATATATACTTTAAGCTTTTTTGATCGGTATATATTTCACACTTTACTCCATACAAATGATGCCTCCAAATTTTTAAAGCAAAAACAACAGCAGCTAATTCCAGATCATGTGTATGGTAATTTACCACATGAGTCTTCAACTGTCGTGAAGCATAAGCAATTACCTGATCATTCTGCATTAGGACGCAACCAAGTACATTCAATGAAGCATCCTTGTATATAAGAAACTCACCATTCCTGGAAGGTAGTGCCAAAACTGGAGCATTCACCAATCTTCTTTTCAATTCCTGAAAAAATCATCACATTATTTTGTCCAGATAAACTTAACACCCTTCTGAGTTAGCTTAGTCATTGGACTAGATAAATGTGAAAAATTTCTAACAAACCTTCGGTAATAGCCCTCCAAACCAAGGAAGCTACGAATCTCGGTTACATTTGTGGGTCTTGGCCATTATTCCACAACTTTTTTTTTGCAGGATCAACAATTATTCCATCTTTAGAAACAATGTGACCATGGAGAGAAATTTGTTGCAACCAAAACTCACACTTGCTGAATTTCCCATACAATTTCTTTTCATTTAAGGTTTGCAAGATAACCCTTAAATGTCCTTCATGCCCCTCTTCACTTTTAGAAAACACAAAAATATCATCAATGAAAACAACCACAAACTTATCCATGAACTCATGGAAAATTCTATTCATAAGGTCCATGAATACAACAGGTGGATTGGTTAACCCAATAGGCATAACTAAAAATTCATAATGGCCATATCTAGTACGGAACGCAGTCTTCGGAATATCTACCTCCTTTACCTTCAGCTGATGGTACCCCGATCTCAGGTCAATCTTTGAAAAAAACTGAGCTCCCTGGAGCTGATCAAACAAATCATCGATATGCAGCAAAGGATATTTGTTCTTAACAGTGATGTTATTCAAGGCTCTATAATCAATGCAAAGTCTCATAGCACCATCATTCTTTTTAACAAATAAAGTAGGAGCACCCCATGGTGATGTGCTAGGTCTAATGAAACCTTTCTCTAATAAATCTTGCAATTGTTCCTTCAACTCTAAAAGTTCAATTTGTGCCATTTGATAAGGGGGTTTTGAAATTGGCTTAGCATCAGGAACTAAGTCAGCAGTAAACTCAACTTCCCGATCTGGTATTATTCCAGGCAACTCATCAGGAAAAACATCTGGATACTCATTTACCACTGGCACATCATTAATCTGAACAGTTCCTTTATTTTCAACGATGTGTGCAAGGTAACATTCATTTCCATCTTTTACAAGTTTCTCGGCCTCTTGATATGTTATCAAAAGTAAGGGTTTATTCTTGTAAACAAACTGAAAGCCTTTCTGAAAAGAAACTTCTTTATCTCTACAGTCAATCTTAGCATGGTAAATAGAGAGCCAATCCATACCCAGGATAACATCAAACTCTACTAGAGGTAGAACAATAAGGTTTGCAAGTAGGTGCTTTCCACAGTTAAGGATAGGAAGATTCTTATAAATTCTTTTTGCCTCAACATTTCCCCCAGGTGTTTTTACCAAAATTTCAGGAGTCATTTCTTGAGATGGTATTCCCATTTTACTAGAAAAGGTTTTAGAGATGAAAGAATGTGTAGACCCCGAATCAAACAACACACTGGCATAATCTGAAAAAACAAACAAAGTACCTGATACAACTTCATTTGATGGCCCGACATCTGCTGAAGTAGTTGCAAAGGATTTCACCACTCCTTTCTGCTTGTAGTCTAACTTCTTCCCATCACTCAAGCTCTTTGTCGGACACTCATTTGCATAGTGACCCATCTCATTGCACTTATAACATTTCACTAACTGTAAATAAAATTTGTTCTTACCTTCACCTTGATCCTTTTCAGTGCAATCACGAGCCTTATG
Organism: Viscum album; assembly: GCA_963277665.1. Classification (NCBI taxonomy): domain Eukaryota; kingdom Viridiplantae; phylum Streptophyta; class Magnoliopsida; order Santalales; family Viscaceae; genus Viscum; species Viscum album. Next base: position 1,998,843,567 of record OY728136.1, read on the forward strand.
TCCCATCTTACCACATCGGTAGCACTTTCCAGAATTCAGAAGACATTCCCCAGCATGCCTTTTGCCACATTTATCACAAACTGAAAACTTAGTTCTCTTACCATCAGACTTTTTTGAAGAATTCTTACCTTTCTCCTCCCACCTTGGTCTCTTCTTCTTCTTGTTGTTATAGAACACTTGGTCATCGACAAACTCCATTTCCACCTTCTCAGCACAACGAACAAGCTTTTCATAACTTTTAAACTCACGAGAAGCTAATGCCCTTCGATATTTTGGCTTTAATCCTGAGTAAAAAGATTGATTTTACTATCAAGGTCTCGGATAAAATTTGGAGCATACCTTTCCAATCGATTGAACCTTTCTTCATAGGCAGCCACTGAGTCTTCCTCTTGCCTCAATTCCAAGAATTGTTTTTCCATCCTAAGTCAAACAGCCTTAGGAAAATACTTCTCAAGAAACATACCTTTGAATTCATCACAGTCAAGAGCATCAATCTCATCGGCGTCCCTAATATTTTTAACCATAGACCACCACTGATTTGCTTCACCCTCCAAACGGTAAATAGCAAGAATAACCTTTTGATTGTTTGAACACCCCATGACATCAAAAATCTTCTCCAGTGCTTTAATCCACCCTTCAGCTAGCACAGGGTCAGATGATCCTCTGAATGATGGTGGATGTTTCCTCATGAAATGTTCCACCACTGACATGTTCCTCTGCGGTTGATCTGGCTGATCTCGTGCATGGATAACACCACCATTTATCGCTTGAGTCAACTGCGCCATTAATACAATAAACTGTTAAGTTCCAATTCTGACCATTTCTGGATGCTGATTCGGAAGGTTATTTCCTTCTGTATGCCTTCCAAGCACTGCTTCCCTGTTTCCTCTGTGGAAAACCATTATGAACAAACATGTCTTAGATGAAGCAACATGGTAATCTTCAAATGCTATATCATTTCAAAAAAAATATTTTTGGATAAACATTTAATAGAATTCTAACTCCTAAAGTTATCTAAACCGACCTCTGATACCAACTATAAGGCCCCAGCCTTAATCCTTACTTAATCGTGAGTTATTACAAGATTACACATTGAGGATCTTTTCGGGTTTAGAGTTTTAGAGAATTAGATAATAAAACTTGCATTACATTCCACATATAAACGAAGTGGTTACATAAAGATAATATTCTTCATTCCCATCAATGGAAAAATATTTAAAATAAAACATGGATTCTTTCTTAACACTTCCTTGACACTATCATCATATCATGTACCTTTCCCTTGACCTGTGAAAACATTTCAAAAAAACTTGGGATGAGCATAAAAAGCTCATTATGGGTTATAAAAACATGGAAAGGAAACATGGGTACATATATACATAAGAGTGAAATCATACATTACCCATAAAACATAAGCACATTAACATACCTCATCAAATCATTAGTAAATCATTGAAAACATAAGACATAAAGGTAACTTGAGGCATTCATAACATTCTTACGTAGGGAGTAACCCTCTTGGTTATGTTTGGAATACCCATCACAGTATATTCCCTAAAATCTCTTCGGAGAAACCTTAACGTTTCACTCTTTCGCGTTACCCAATGCATTGGAGAGCTATATCGGGGTCACCCGCCCTTAGTTTATCACGGAGCCACCCGTCTTCATAATAATGCCCAGGAACCATAACATAATCGTATCACATAAAACATGCATAAGGGAAACATAACATTTCCACATTTCAATCACAAGATATCAATACAACACAAAAAACATTGTGAAAACCATTTTCAATACCAAAATAAAAGAAAAGTAAAACATGGTATTTATTTTTTCTTTTAAAAAGAAGGTTTGGCTTGTAGAGGAAGCCGAAACTCAAATAACGGTCACGACAGCGGAGAAGTCGTACGACAAAAAAAAATTCCCTTTTTTCGTTTATTAAACGCTTCGTATAAAAATATTCCTTCTGAATAAACTTAAAAGTCAAAGGGGTTTATACACCATATAAAAGAAAGTTGCGTATAAAATAAAATATGCCTCAATGAAAGGAGATTGAGACGAAGTCCCATACCTCGTATCCGACTTGACCCAACCATTATTTAATCTCCTGAATAATAAACTTGAGTTAATATCTACTTGATTATGAACCTTTTTCAAGTTCATTATTCCTTTTATACCATGTTATGGACATCATGTAATCATTCAAGTTAATAATGTTCATTTTGTCGGTATTTGGTTCTTAAGTCAAAAATAGACTTCTTACACATACATGTTGTTAATTTGGTCAAAGGTTCGTTATATCCAAAATGATATTAATGATTTGGATAACATATACATAATATATATTCATCATATACATGTATTTATAATATTACATCACATTTAGAGGTAATAAATGAAATGCACCGTTCATGGAGACGGTAAGTCGTACGTACGCATGAACGCTACTTCCATTTCTATTTCGTATTTTCTGGAATGGAATCATAATGATATAAGAGTATATTATAATTCCAGTACAATAACATATATTATATCATTAACTTTATCCTTTACACATCCCACATATGGTATTAACGAATCAAATCACTTTCAGGGGGCGGTAGTCTGCACTTCCTAAAATGAAGATATCGTGTTTACCCATAATGGAAACCATAAAGGTATTCCAAAAATGAAAAAAACAGAAGCTTATGGAAAACATAAAAATATTATATATCATATATAAAAATAGTGACATCATAATGGCCACCTTTGAAGGTGTTAAATGAGTATTGAACAATCATCGTTTCGGGAGGCAGAATTTCTCCATCCACGGAAACCGTCTGTTCATTAACCATTTGATGTAGTTGTGTGAGAGTGTATCTCAAATAAATCTTATAACAACATCCTAGTATATTGGAGATACTGGTGTTGTTATAAAAGAAGTAAATAAAAAGAGTTTAGGGGGTTGGAGAAGCAAAATAAAACAAATGAACATGAGAGAATGAATTACCTTTAAAAGTGTAACTCCTTTTGATTTGAGCCTAAAGGATTCCTTTGAAAGGATTCTGCCCAAAGGGAATCCTCTAGGATGAGGAGAGGGATGTGGAGAGAGTAAATGGGCAGGGGTTGGCCGAGCCAAAGGCTTGAGGAGTGTGTGAAATGAGGTAGAGGTGGGGGCCTTTTATAAGAGGAGAGGAGGGGCACTTTTGGAAAGTAAAGATAAGTTACTTTATTTTAAAAAGAGTTTCGGATTCAAAAGGTCCCATATTGCTATAATTTGAGGATAGGTGATAAGGATTGTAAATCCACTCATCCAATTGGTTTTGGCCATGTTTAGGTTTTATATTTTTCATTATCTTTCCATTTTATTTAAATCGTTAAATAATGAGGTCATCACTGCATCATCATGATGTCATAAATAATTTAATTTATTTAAAGTCTAAAAATTATAAAACAAATACTATGATGTAGGAAATCTTTTTATATTTCTAATTACTATTTATAACCAAAAATCTGATCTTTTTAACCCCATGTAAAAATTGTTTTCATAAAACATCTCTTGTTTGTGTCATTTTTACTTTAACATTTAATAAAAAGTTATTTATGTCATTTCCCAACCAAAATGTCTCCATGGGGTCCCCAAGTTGACCCATGGCTTGTCTTGGTCGGCCATGACACAACCAATAAGGTTGGGACATTTGTCTAGGTCATTTCATATTATTAAATCATTATTTATACCTTAAACTACACTAATTACCACTAATCGCGATTAAAAACTTAATAAGTTACTATTCACCAAAAAATTATTTTAATCCCATTGAACAAAATTTTACTTCTTAATGACAACCATGAATGTCGGATTTTTGAAATTCAAAACACAATGATGGAAAAATTTCATTTAAACGGAAAATCAGTTTTTATAAATACCACTTAGTGGTTTCACTATTCATCAAAAATTGAAGTTTTTCAGAAAATTACAAAAAATTCACCCTAATCTAGATTTGATATTCTGAATTCAAAAATGAAGTCTATTTTACAAAATTCAATAAATATAAGTCACATTAATTAATTTAATAATTAATTCCCGCTGTCAGAGAAAATAGCGTGTTTTTATGAAACAATAAGTATCAAAAGATTGACACCAGTTTAAGTCCAATTTCAAAGTGAAATTGATTCAAATGACCACCATTGGATTAAATGGTAAATATATATTCTAATCTCACTTCAAAACCAATTAAAAACATAATATAATCATATAAATAAATTAGATTAAAAAGCAGTTTTGATGTAAAATGCAGTATTTTTCACTATTCATTAAAAAATGAACATTGTCAGAAAAATACCAAAAATTCACACAAATTAAATTTTGGTGTCCCAATAATAAAGAATAAGTTTATTTTGACAAACATAGTTTATAAAATTGTCAAAAGATATATTTAAAAAGGGTTTTCCATCATAAGGCAGTAAAACAATCTTTTAAGAATATTAGTGTATTCCATGCATAAGATTGTATTTATTTTCATTTTAAGCCTCTATAACACTATGTTAATCATTAATAGACATAGATAAAAATATATATTATTCATTACTTACTTGGGATGTTACAGTATATATATACATATGTATAATCACTTCACATTTAATAAAGTGCCAACCGGGCCGTCATATCATTTACATTTTGATCATTTGATACTAAAGCATTTCTAAAGGGATATGACACACGCTATTTCATTGAAAACCAGAAACACACTTAGAACTTTATTTAAGAAACTCAAAACAGCATGTTAAACCTGAAACACAGTGGTTTCACAAGTAGAATCATTTTCCAATATCCAAACGCACCTCACTTTTATCAAGATCCAAACGGGCCTTTAATCACTTTTTGGAGGAATAATATTTCTCAAATGAAATCCAAACTTTTAATCATGCGTCAAAGGAAAACATTTTTCAACAACCAAGAACCACAATTAATGTTTTCAAAATCATGTTTAAAGGTCATACGACATTTCTTCTAATCAAGGTTCTAAGAAACACATTTTCCACAAACAATACACCTACTAATTTATACACACCAAAAACATTTCAAAACACAATTTCACAATTCATAAAGAACCATTTAGAAATATTACCATGTAAGAACACCATTGAAACCAAGAAAAACACTTTCAATGAAACGCTAGAATTTAAACAAATTTTATCAGCAGATCACCACACTATAAATAACTACTAAATAATACGTTTTAATTTACTGAAACTCAATGAAAAGACAAGGAATAAATATATTCTTAATTTAAAGGCGAGTGCAAAGGGAGACCTACCTCGAATCGGAACGAAAAACGACACGGCGCAAAACTCCCGTTGCGTAATGGTTGCACCGTATTGCGCCGTCAAACAGGTCCTAAAACAATAGACCATTAAACAGGTTCAACAATAATAACATAATATAATATAATAATAATAATAATCATAATATAATAACAACAATAATAATAATAATTTAGCATAATTATAATATAATAATATAATAATAATAACAATAATAATATAATAATAATAATAGCATAATCATAATAATAATGAAAATAACATAACAATAATAATACAAATAATAACTTAATAATATTAACATGAAAATAATAATAATAACAATAATGTAGTAATAATAATAACAACATAATAATAATAATAATAATATATTAATAATAATAATAATAATATAATAATAATAACATAATATAATAATAACAATAACATAACCATAATATAATAATAACAATAATAAAAATACAATAATAATAATAATAATATAACAATAATAACAATAATAATATAATAATAATAATAATAATAGGATAATATTAACATAATAATAATATAACAATAATATAATCACAATAATAATAATAATATAATAATAATAATATAATAAAACTAAAGATATTAACATATTAAAATAAAAATGCTAACGAAATAATAATAACTCAAATATAATAATAATATAATAACAAAATAAAATAAAACATGCCCGAATTACAAGGGTGCGGGGAGATTCGGCGGTGAGGTCCGGCGGAGGTCGGGATCGGCACGGCGGGGCAAGGCCGGCGGTCGGGTGGAGATGCGAGGCCGGTGGGGGTCGCCGGTGCAGCTAAGGGAGGCCGGAACGGGAAGGCGGGGTTGGCACGATGGCGGGAAGCAGGGGTCGGGACGACGCAGGGGCGAGGGAGGAGGCCTTCTGGATAGGGGGGGGGGGGTCGCCGGAAGGGAGGTCGCTGGTCAGGGGGAGGGCTGGACGGGAGGTCGCCGACAGTCAGGGGGGCCAGAACAGGGGCCGGACTGCCTGGGGGGATGGCGGCGATGGAAAAACAGGGTCGCCGGGGCTGTTCGCCGGAGGAGGCCGGGACAGCGGAGGGGGGTGCGTGCGGGAGGCGCTGCCTGGGGCGAGGGGGGGGGGGTGAGTGGAACGCCGTAGGAGGATAAGGCGGAGTGGGAGCCGGTGGCCGGGCGACGCAGGAGGAGGCGCGGAGAGTTGGGGTGAGGCCGGCGGTGCGGGCCGCCGGAGAGGGAGCGCACCGGGTTGCCGGGACAGACCGCCGGACGGAGGGGATGGCCGGGACGGCGGCTGGGTGCGGTGAGGCGGAGCGCCAGAGGTCGGGGGAGGGAAGCACACAGGAGGCCGGGCACCGGAGGGAGTGATGCTGGGAAAGGGGATCCGCGCGGGGAAGAGAGAGAGAAGGGGGGGGGATGCGGGAGAGAGGGGGAAAATTAGGGTTAGAAATAAAATTTATATATATATATCTAAACAAATAATCATAACAACAATAATAATAATAATAATAGTAAAACTTTATAAAAATAATAATAATAAAACTTTATAATAATAATAATAATAAAATATAATAATAAATAAAAATTAGTTAATTATAATAATAATTTTTCTAATCAAATATTTAAAATAATAAAATCATTTAAAAATAACACCCATATATATATTTATACATATATAGTAATATATATATATATATAAATGTAAATACAATAAATATTTATATATAAACATATATAGACATAAACTTTTATAAGCATATATATATACATATATAGATATATATATATATATACATTACTATACACATATATAAACATATATAAAAATACCACAATAATGATAACAAAATTTAAATGGTAATAATAATAAAATGTTAACATACAAATTTTAATATTTAAAACGCTGGGTGAACACATAGTCACCCGGGCCGAACGCACGGTCACCGCTAGCGATGCGATGACCGAGCACCGTCGCGAAACTTCCAACACAAACAAACCTTGAAAATTTTAAATCGGGACCAAGAAAAAAAAGTAAAATAATGACATCTGCGGTCGGGGTGTGACAATATTCATTCATTTACCTATTACCTTGCTTGATTTTGATAAACCCCACATCCTTATACAGTACCATATATATTGGATATAACTGGTGGGTGTAAATTACATTCATGTATGCACACTATAAACCCTCATGCATCTTCACCATCACTATCGGTTCCCCCTAACACAATCCATTTCCTCACATCTTGAAGGCGTCACATTTCACTTTAAATGAATCAGGAATTTCAAAGAACTCCAAAAATTATCTATCTTCCTCAACTAATCCTTAGCTAATTTAGGATTATTTGAGACTTAGAGTGCTGGTGGAATTTAATGAAGGAACTACTAAGAATGATTTAGGATTCATACATATGAGGTTCTACAATAAGAGCCTACATGGGAATAGTTGAAGGTGCATGTCCCAAGACATGGACATCCTGCATAATAATATCAAAATTATTTGCATCCATGGGAGGGTTTTTTCAATGTGTTTTATCAATATATTCTTCATAGATCCTATTATCAAGTATTATTAGTGGAATGATGCTACACAACTTCATAAAAAAATACATAATATATAAGATGATTACTCAGATCAAACTCAAACAAGATCAATAAGGAAATTAATCCCACAAGATAAGAAAAAATATTTGGATTTCATACCATGAAAATAAAAATTAGATAAAATACTAGAAAAAATATCCAATATGTCTTTCCCAAACCACCCATGGTGACTTAAGGATATTTTAAATGAGTTATTGCAAGACAAGAACTCATTTGTACATCTTAATTCCTAAAAAGATATTCCAATCTACATAATGACATCAAGGAAAGATACCTAACCTGAAACATTGATACCAATTTTCCGCAAACCATATTTGATACCCTAGTACCCTGATACCCGAGCAAACTCTAACATGTCATAAAGGACATTGTTGATCCCCATGGGTTGTGAAATATCACCTAACATCATATAAGATAGATATTGAATTATTTTTCCACACACACATTGGAAGATAAAAGAAACAAGTCAATATGATCATCACTCTAAAATGAATAATGTACAAGAAACCAAAGTAGTAAAAAAACATAGTTCACATTATCATACATGATAATTAAAACCACCCAGAGGATGCATCAATCCAAGGAAAATAGATCAAAAAATCCACCTTATCCAAGAGGGACTTTCCATTTTCTCAGGCATAGAAGAATGAAGTTTACAAATTAACAAAGGAAAATGTAGGGTGTGAACTATGAATCCCAGTAGGGTATCACTAAATGATCTATAAAATATTACATAATAATAAAACAAATCATGCTTTTAATTGAAATAAAATAGGGCATGGAATTAATTTTTAATATTTAAAACAAAATAAGTTTTCATTTCATAATTAAGTAAAAAATTTCAAACATGGTTTAATTTATTTTATATAACATAGATTATATAAATCAATAGGCATGAGTAAAATAGTTCTATATAAAGGGAATTTAAAATAAAAAAATTACCATAAGCACAATGATCATATTCCCTACAATATGATAGTTTCTAGTTATTGGATCCTCACACTCTCATATCAGTGATCATGGAAATTTGTACACACACATCCTTCTAGATCAAGACATATATATCTCATCAACTTTACATCGAGGATAATAACATCATAACTATATTTTTGTTAGAGTTTACATCATTAGTTAGTTTCTAGGTAATAATCATTCTAGCATTCTAGTTCAAAATAACACAACACCTACCCAGGATCGTATGTGCTCAATCAATTAATCAACCAAAAAATGGGAAATCATTTCATTTCAAATAAATCATCATTAACAATTAAATTTCACACTTTCCATTTTCAAAATGGAAATTCAGTTTCAAATCAAAAAAATGGTTTTCATCAATTAATTCCATTTCAAAACAAAACTAATAATATGTTTTTATTAAGTCAATTTTCAAAAATTTCTAAAATCCATTCTGAAATAAATTAAAAAATTACATCAATTTCTAAAATTCCCCACAAATTACAATTAACTTTTAATTTTCTGTTTTACCCATAATTCCATTGAAATTCGATTCTTAATTCCAATTCACCTCGAATTGGGTTTTCATAAATCAGTTGAAAACAATTTAATTCAAATCATGAAAAAAAATGTTTTATTATATGCCACAATCTCAAACAGAACCACTAACCTCTAATAATAGAAAAAACACCCACAATGTATGTCACCATTGAAGGATGATGTCACATAATATCTTTGAACACAATATAAAATGAATATTCCACAACCGAGAATTTAGATCTATGAATCAAAAGATGATCCATCAAACTAAAAGGAGGAAGGAAAGAGAGAACATAAGATATAGTAAGACTAATACCTTGGGAGACACATAATAAAAAAACACAAGGATCAATCTTCAAACAGATGGTCCAGAGGGATTTTAGATATCCAAAAAAACATAGGGATGGATCTTGGTTGAAAGGGAAAGAATGCAGGTTGACAGAAAAAGTTAATCAGCCAAGCAGCCATGTTTTAAAAGGTTGTTCTGTGGAATATATGACTTGTATTCTCTTCACTTTGTGTAATATAGTGAAGTGAAATGATGCCAAAAACGTGTGACATTTTATTTAAAAAACTTATTTAACCATTTTAGGTTGTGAATGAAATTTATAACTTATTCCTTGAGAAAATTACAAGATGTGTAATCACATTACCATATGTGTACATTATCACCAGATAGTGATTTGAGAATCCCCCTATACAAAAGCCCTAATTAAAAATTAAGGAATCCAAAAAAAGGAGAAGGTATACCTTAAAAGGTAATTAAATGTTATATTAATTTTATTTTGGAGATGATGTATTGGGTTGAGTTATATATAACCCTTAGGATTAACATGAGGTATTATTTTGGAGTGAATTCCATTACATTTTTTGAAGATGTGAGATGTAATGTTTTGGAAAACATTTGATGTTAAAATAATTCTTTTAATTTTGATGCTTTTAGGGTTAATCGCGATGTAAGGTTATTTATTTATATGGTTTTAAGTTGTCCCTTTGGTGTTATTGATTAATTTTTGATATTTATGAGTTATTGTTTTTTATTTGAAAGATTATTCATTTGGGGTATTAAATTATCATGTGATAATAATATTCTTTTGTAAAGATAAAAAAGAAGAGTTTTTCATTATTTTATGGACCCCATGGTTTATAAAAATATGATTATAGTTCTTCTTTCATTAAACATTTGTACTAATCATTTGAAGAAAAAAATGAGATAAGGGTGGAGAATATTATAAACATTCATCCAAATGATGAAATTATGTTTTTAGAATTGAATAAAAAGTAATTATATTTGTTTGTGTTCTTTATATATATGGTAAATGAATTAATTAAATCTTAAAAGGTAATTTTAAATGAAAATTTCATCCTATAACTTTTATTTCTAATGAATTGATGGACTTCTTAATTTGTTTTTGATTTATGGTTTTGTGGCCATTAACATTTTTGTGGTAATAGTCTATATGACTTTCCATCATTGCGAAATAATTTATTTACTCCATGTCTATATTGGGACTTCCTATTAATGTTCTCCTATTTGGAAACATGCTAATTCTTAATCTATATGATATTTATATTTTTCTTTCTGAGGTTTTAAGATAATGTTCTAAAAACAGTCTTTATGATGTGGGTTTCCAAAAAAGGTATTTTGAAATGTCAATTATCTCATTAAAAAGATCAAGTTGAAATTAAAATGATTTAATTAATAAAATGGGTGGATGTGGGAGAATTTAAAATCCTAATATTTTAAATTAAAACTATGTTTGATATAATGACAGTTAAATAACACTAAGATAAAAAGAACCATGAAATATTTTTATTTAAATATAACTACATTAACATAGCCATTTAATGGAAGGTATGAGTAGTATAATAAAAATTATTATTATATATATAAGTGTACTAATAAATACAAACTTTGTTTTAATCTTATGAAATAATCACTCAATTTAGAGTAATGTCATTTACGCTTCAAAAAAAGGGTTTCTTCAAAAATGATATTTGTTTCTTTTTCTATGTAAAAGTTTAACTAATTTCCAAAATTTTTTAGAAATGGTATTTTATAGAAATTATATCATTTTTTAAATCAGTGTATCAAAATTATCTTATGATGAATGTATGTTATTTTAATGAAAATATTGATCTTTCAATTAATAGTGAAAAATAACGATTTTTCTAAAAATATCATTTTTGTCCATTGAATTTAAAATTGTGTTTCAAATTTTACCTTAATATTATATAATTATATATTTTATAATTAATTACATTTTAATCTCCATTATAGAATATTTTGTTATAAGTTCATTTTAGGCTTAAAAAAATATTTCTAATAATTTTTTTCGTTGGCATTCACTCATTTATATTGAAAATTATTTCTTCCATATAATGGAATTGAATCTTTAATAATGTATATAATATTTATAATAATGAGGTTAAAATTTTTAATATAACACCCTTTAATTTTTTCTTATTATGAATAGTAACTATAGTTAGTATTTTTCACCTTGGGAAAGGTAAATCGGGTAATTTAGGTTAAAAATACAATTATATAGACTAAAAGTATCCCTAAAACATTAAATTAATATATTAATGAGTTTTTTATATCATAATAATACAATAATTTATGTAATGGTAAATTTTTCCATGTTTCTTATAAAATTACTTATATATTATTTTTTGCAAGGAAAAATACAAAATGTTACTCTATTTCTTTTAAATTTATCCTACATATTAATATAGAAATAAAAAATATTTTGTATTTATATAAACGTTTATTTATTGAATAATACAATTAATTTTTGGATAATTTTTTTTAATTTTTTGTGATTAAATAATTACCTTAGATTCTTACGCAGCACGAACATAATGATTGTTCAATCATTAAAAAAAACCAGGTAAATGATTTTCAAATCTAAAAATGTAAATTTATGGGTGAATTATTATGTAAAAATAATTTTATAGATATATATAACAATATTGGTATGTTTTATGATTCTATTTTTTAATTCCATTTTTATCATTATGAATCTAATGTCAGATAAAATGATTAGACTAAAAAATACCATTAATGATATTTTCTAATAAAACATATTTTATTAAATTATTTTAAATTCATAAAAATCATATATTCAAAAAAATGAATGGTTTTTTCTTTTAAATGTAATCCATAGTACATTTATGTGTTAATATTCCTGTTATAGAAAATTTCTTGACCTCAAAAGTGAATTTTTTTTAATATCACGGTAATCATAAACTTGGTTAACGAAGTTTTAAAATAAAGAGATAAGTGTGAAAACATCAACTAAAGTTATAAAAATAGTACAATATGAGATTATTTTAATTAAAAATAATCATATTTTCTAAATATATTAATTGTTTTATTCTTTTACGTTAAAATTAATTTATATTTATTTAACACATTAGGAAATTCGAAGAGTACACCTCCTGACAATTATTAATGGGAACCTACTCTCCTCTATCGCAAAAATATTTTGAGAACTCTATATTAGGAAATAGTTATACTAATACCTTATAAAACATAATTCACATGATATAGGGAATTTTTTTGCAACAAAATATAATCATATATGGCTTAATTTGTTACCCAATGGCAGTTTTCCAATGAAGAGGTATAGATTTTAACAGATTTTTTTTTGTTTTATTTATTCTTCTAAATCCTTAAAAACAATCCTAAAATTTTTTATATGATTAAATAATTATATCAAATATAACTATATTTTATAATTTTTATTTCATAACCTAAATCAATCTTCTTATTCCACCAATGGGAAATGAAACCATCATTTGTGTGTTTGACGGACTACCACTATTTGAACTGATGTAATTCATTTTCCATCACAACCTCTCATAGATGGTTATAATATTGGATTTAATGTATATATATGATATTAATTAAATAATTATAATTTTATAAATTTAATATATTCATCTATTAACCTACCTTTCCATCCATTTAAAAATGATGACATCGTTTGTGCGTATGTGTGGATTACCAACTCCATAAAGCGATGAGATTCATTTGTCGTCCCCAAATAACATGGATGATATATATAAAGTATTTAAAGAGATAATATTATATTTATGATATATTAATAATTATATAAATATAAAATAATAATTATCTAATTTCTATCATGTTTGTTGAAAAATTGAAACTTTACTAATGCACACGCACCACTTACTGTCTCCATGATTGTTACATAATTAGTTTTTCATAACCATATTTATTTTTTGGTATTTAAAGTATATTTTATATATTAAAATAATATTTATTTAATTATTATTATTATAGAGATGATGAAACAAATATAGCTTTGACCACAATCATTTTATCATTCTTTTTGAAATTATGAACCAAACAACCTCAAAAAACCCGACCCAGACATAACCCATTATGAAATAAAATATTTATGGAAAATAAATAAAATAAAAAATTTATTGATATTGGATGAAACATATAAAAGTTTATTAAAAATGAAAATAATATGTATTAGTTTATTATATAGGAGTTAAAGTATATAAACGGAATTTTTGGACTCAATGTAATGGATTTCATCTCAATTTACCTTCATTGAGGCATGTTTTAATGTTATACACCAAATTACTTTTATATGGTTTATATAACGAAAATTTAAATGTAATATCATGATTTATTTAAAAATTATGGTATTTTATGATAAAATTATATTTATTTAATCTAATGGGAATTTACTTGAATCTTACCATGTGGTAAGGGGGTTTTTAAATCAAATTCTTTTTAGTAGGTAGTATTACTTAATCATTAATTATATTAGGACAATATTAAGTGTGGAATGACATTCTATTTATTTGTAATTTATTTACACTATTTTTTTTGGATTTACATTTTTTATACATAATTACTAGATTGATTGATTCTCAAAATGAATGAAATGAAATTTTTAGTGGTTTATTATCTGAAATTATTTTCCTGGATTCATATGTTTTGATATAAACATATATTATTTTATAAGGTGTAAGAATAATCCCTTTGACATATTAAATCATCAATATCCTCATGTTCATGATACTAAATGTTTCATTTTATTTTATTCTTTCATGGTCATAACTGTTTAAAATTTTCCAAAATGGTAAGTATTTTTATCATACAATCCCATATTATCATGGGATTGTCTATGTTCAATGTTCCCATTGTAGGGATCATGTGATCTTAATTTTTTTGAAAAACATTTTTTTTATCTTCTATATATATGAATGTGGTTTATATGTTTAATTTTAATTTCATAAATTATTGGTTAATTAATTATCAATAATTTATTTTGCAATTTATATTGATCTTGTATGTTCTTTTAGAACACAAATCTTTCTCTTATATATCAATGTTTTTAATTTTTTTGAAGGATGTTATTTTTTAAAAATAAATGGTCTAGAAAATTAATTTTACAAGATATATTAATTTATTCTAAAATGATTTAAAATAAAATATCTTAATTTATTCCCCATAGGTAACTTTCAACTATCCTTACAAAATATTAAAGAGAATAATTATTTTTAACGTTTATGGAATGAAAATATTTTCATGCTGTCATAAACATTATTTTCATTGAATCTTACTTTATATGTTTTTATTTTTACCTTCAATGAATAGTATTTCAAAAATATTTTGTGAATTTTTATTGTTTAAAAATTTATTTTCAAATTAGATAGGGTATTTTCCTCCCGAATGTTTTTAATAATATTTTAATGGAATTTATATTCACTAATAACAAGAACCCTTGAAATTAATGATGATCCACTAGGGATAAATTGTAATGATTCCATCCTAATTATTTCTTTCGATGTATTATTATTAATCACAATATAATTTTATGGAACCTACTTCTTTTCCATGGGAAAATCAAGATATAGAAGATAAATGGTTATTTTTATGTTGAAAAATGAAATTATTCATGTGTTATGTAAATGTTATGGTCATTGGAATTTTTTTATAATGATAGGTGATCTTGATAAAACTCGTAATGATGTGTGATCCAGATTTAGATCTCTAATACATTTGTAAAAGGGAAAAAGTGAACTTGTTATAGGTCTCTCCTAAGTGGTGACTAGAATTTTCCAGGGAGGTCATTCTATTTATAAGAGGGATTTTAATAGTGGTATAAAAATGATGTTACGAGTTACTATCATACTTTTCATATTATTGAATCATGTTATAATGTATAATTTTTCAAGTTATGTTCTCACATGGATTGTGATTTTTGAGTTATATCGCTGTTTTATTATATAAAATCTTTATTCCATGTTTCATGATTTATGATCCATAATTTTATGGGTATGAATTATCTTATATTATACTCATTCACTTTGATTATATCATCAAAATCACATGTTCATCTTACTCTCACTGATCAAATTAAATGGTTAATTCTTATGTTTACCCTTACCGAGCATTTAAGATCACCCTTCTTATGTTTTATATTTATTTTGTTTATAAATATTTGATGTTAAGTGAATTATGCCTATAAAGGATTCATGTGTGGAGATTTTTATGTGAAATTTTGAAGAAATAATATTAAATTATAAAATAAGGTAATAGTGGAAAAATATGACTTGAAGACATAAGTATTGTTATGTAAGATTTTTTTATAATTTTATAAAATCTAATCGTAAAAGGTCCTGGGAATATATGTGATTAAATATTTCCATTTCATGTTGTATGTTTTGGATGGTTAAATTTGATTCATGTTTATTAGACTCAAATCTATTAATGTATGGCTTGTGTTTTTAGGACTGGATCCGAGAGTGCTATTTTGGGGCTGTTGTAGAGACAAATCCTTCTCAAAAGTAACGAGGGAAACAAAAGTGTGAGAAATAAATCTCAATCTAAATAGGAAGTTATTATTTATACATCAATCCAAGACATTTTTCTAATGATTTCAAAAAATAGATTGATTTCTAAGAACCCATATAGAGTTAAAAATTTCCACAATGTCATTTGATAGATATTTTAACTTCTTATTAGTCATAAGATTCTTCTATGTACCAATTGAATCATTATATACATTGTTTATCATGGTATTTAAAGTTTGAAAATTATGTGAATTATGTTCCAATGTATAAGTATTTTCCTCAAGTGCTCATTAAATATCACAAATTAACAACCTCCACTATTGGAGGTAGTCTTAAATTAACCCTCTAGGTTAGATCAAATGTACTCAAGGGGGTAACCATTTTTTTGATGAACTACAGAAAATAACATTGTTAGACATACCTTGAAATCAATCTGATAATAAAAGAATACTTTTAGGGGTTATATAAATTAATATTCCTTATTGATTCAGTTCATCTTGTCCATTGAAACTCGTATTCCCAAGTCATCTATACCGTAAGATATTGTTTTCAAACACTAGGAAATGAATGGCTTTCAATTTCGTTATGTTTTGATTTTCATCCAACACATACTATCCATTTAAGAAGGATCAATTTATCAAAATATACATATATGATTCTTATGTTACGAGAGATTTATCAAAAATTTTATCCTTTATTGTCCATAACTCTAAGGAAAATGATGTTTCTTCACATTGGGTACCTATCTAAACTCATATAGAGTTTTCACTATCCTATCATGATGTCCTAATTAGTAAAACCCCATAACCATGATCCAAGAGCTACAATTTTTCCCCAGGTAGATGTCACTAGAGTCTACATCTCTCAACTAAGATAAATAATCTCTCATGGTACACATTCGAAAATTGAATCATAATTCAGGGAGATAATATTCATAAATAGAATGTTCACAGTCATTAATGACATAAATAATCCCCAAATAATATTCAACCAATAAATAGTGGCCATTATTTTATTTATAATCATACTTCTTGTTAGGAAAATTCATTATAGTCTTCCCAGGTTTCTTACATTAATAACACACGATCACCATATTATTGGACATAGAAAAAATCATCAAAAATTAACGATTATATATAAATGTACATATTTTTTCATTCCTACCATTAACGTTAAATCCTTAAACCTATATCATAAAAATAGCATCACATATAAATTTTTATAGAAAAAACTATATTTAACCTCTTCGAGCATAAGAGTAACCCTATTGTAAATCATAGAGTATCCTGAAGATCTAAAAGACTCATCCAAATGCATTAAAATAATAATAGTGTGGTCCAGATAACCAATATTGACAAATATGTTTGAAAGTTCCAAAGATATTTTATTAAAATAATTTATATGTTATCTGACTATATTTCTATGGTGCGTTTTCAAGGTGTAAACAATTATGTTTTTATATAATCTTCCCACTAAAGATTTATTCATATTCAATGTTTCCAATTTAGAATATATTTCAATAGAAGTAGGATAATTTATAAACTATGGATGATCTTTTTTCACTAAACACAACAACAAGAGGCTATGATATATTGGAAGGACATAGTTGGAGATGTCTACATAGGTTATAAAAGCATTTCCATCAACGTAATTAGTGTAAAATTTATTCATTGTTAGACAACGTGCATAAAAGAGCTCATTATGATCATGAAGTGAGGTCATTTTTATTATATAGAGATTAAAATCATTTTTTCCATTGACTTTTTCTATATAAAATTTTACAGAACCAATCACTATGAATGAGGGGGCTCTAATAAAAAATTTTGTGGGCAGACAATCCAATAGAAAGGGGTTGAAGGGAATGATTTATATTAGTGGTTATGATTTGTATCAGTAAATCATTTTTATTTTAAAATTTTTAAATTAAATCATTAAAAAAATATAGAAGATCATGATTCATAATTGAAAAACATAATAAAAAATAGATTTTAATGTGCTTCCATCCACATTGGATCTACATGCACAAAAAGGGATGTTCCTCCTATGATATTTATTACTAAAAGAACACAGTTAAATAAAATAGACATGAAATTAGTAAAAGGGCCAAAGAATTTATATTAAGAAATAGGTTCAATGATACTATGTGGAAATGATCAACTTTTCTACCTCAAGTTAGCACCTACCTTCCAGAATAAACTCAGAAAACAAAGACGAACCATAAATGATCTAACAACAGATTCAGAAAAAGAAATTTTTTCACTTACAAACAAAATATTCAATTTCCAAGACCTTGTCAAGAATAGTAGTGATGATTATATAGCCTCCATTTTATTTCTATATATGGGATGATATTTCTTTTGGAAATTGGAACTTCCAGTGATATACACTAGATAACTACTTTAATATTGAAGAATTATGTATCGAGCTTCAAAGGAGAAACAATATGGACTCATATCCAAGATCATCATCCAATTTCCTCTCAATTTCTCACATTTAAACCATGGGTTTCCTATCACACCAATAAACCAAAATGAAATATCTCAAAAACCAAAAGGGTGAAGGGATTCATTATGGGATGGAAAAGAGACAGGTGAATTGGTAATGGCACGAGATGAGTTACATGCCAAAATATTTGATACTCAAACAGCATAATATCTCACAAGAATTGACACAAAACATAATAAGATATTAAGTAACATAATTAATAAATCCATACTATGATAGAGATTAAACACATCACAAAAGAAAAAATAGACAAACAACACCCCATAGGACAATAATAATTAACTTAAGGAAAAAATAAAGTGTGTTTGATCAAAAGGTTAATGCTATGTTTAATGAGGCATCCTAAATAATAAATGATTATATTAATAGTAAAATAACACATATTGAAAGGATTTTTTTGGAAATTATGTTCCACATAATTAAAAATAATATCATAATAAATAAATAAAATTTTTTTATAAAGAACAATATATGCAGGTTTATGAAATATTACCTCCAAGAAGGGAAAAATCTATTTGAAGGTATGATTTTTTTCTATCATGTTCTTCGCCATTATATGTTAGTTTAAAGGGAAACATGAAATATTTTGAAACCTATGTCACCTATAAGATAAATATATAACAATTTTACATATTATTTTTTTTTTATTTTATATGTTCTGGTTAGGAAAAATATAGTTTATTTTCCGTGTGGTTTTGAACAAACTATTGGTATATAAGGAAGAACATTACACTAGAGATATCACTTAAGGAAATGACAAAAAAATCAAGGAAATGTGAATTATAAATTTCCTATGATGGATGATGGATGTGAAAATACATTTGAAACCAAATCAAGGATGTTTGTATTTGATCTATAGAATAAATTATTTAAAAAGAGTAAATAAAAATAAAAAATCAAAATCGCATAGAGCTAATAACAACCAAATTTAGGAGGAAATAATATTTTTTATTTTATTTATTTTATTTAAGGTTAAGAAATATATTGTTTTAATTTATTTAAGGAATCATAACCATTTTTCATGATTAGGGAAACCATATAACAATGTTTTCTCAAATACTATCAACTTTTTATAATAAAACAAGACTCACCCAATCATAAAAGTTTACAATGATTTAGCTTCAAATCACATTAAAATGTTTTGAGATTTCATACTAAATCTTCAAGACTATAGGGAGATATTTTAATTAATAACACTTGAATAAATAAAAAATTTAAATCATTGAAAATAATTTTTTGATTGATGTTTGTTTTAAAATATTTGTTATTTATAAAAAACTAGAAAAATTAAAATAATAATCATAATGAATGTTTAATAAATGAACAATGGTGGGGGGATACCCCTCATTTTTCTATCAGGAATACACAAAATAAGAGTTTTAATCCCTCTTTACTCTTCTCTTATCTTACTATTATGAATTGATTTGATTCATTGAGTTTTATTTTTGAAGAAACATGGTTTGCTTCCAAAAGCATCATAATTTTTTATTTTTTATTCTTATTCCAATCACATTTTAGTAATGATTATCAATGTAAACCAGATTCTATATTAGGTATTTAGGGGTTTGATTAATCATATTTTTTATATGAGGAATGACCATATTTAATGGGACCAGATTAGGTTACTAGATCATGTTAAAAATGGGTGGACTCAATCCCTTATATTGTGTCCTTAATTCATATTATGATAGATAAAAACATTAGGATTTCACTATTTATCCATCTTATAAGAATCATAATGAATCCATTAATTTATTTAGTGCATATAAGTATTTATTTATGTCATGACCCGCCTTCACCAAAAGGAGGGAAGGGTCAGCAGATTTCCAGGCCCTTCCTTCTTCAAGTTGAAGGAGAGATAATGACCCCTGAAACCTGCTTTCAACAGGTCCTGGAGTGGTGACCAATGCCAAGGGTATAGAATCACTCACTAAATGGAAGGAATTACCCATTTTCTTTTAATAGGATCGTGATATAAGATATAAAACCTTACAACACCAAAACTAAAAGTGCGAGAAAAGAAAAAAAAACATTCCCATATGCATGTCCCAAAAGTAAATACCACAAAGTAAAAAGTGACTACAAAGGTATAGTACCAAAGATAATAAACAGCAACTACAACTGTCCCAAAGGTCATGCGCTAGTATGGTCTCAAGCAATCCCCAGTGTCGTCCTGGAAACCTAAAAATAGTTTTATATACGTAGGGTGAGCATACAAGTATACTCAGTAGGGAAAACCAAGGACTCTCGTGCACATATGGGGGAACGTACTAAAGTCCCATGAGAAGAAGACAACCAAAACTACCAAGGAGTTCATCCATCCCACTCACCGACCACACACACCAAATAATGCAAGAAACTAATATATTGTAATAGCACATAGATGTTTGGGTACCCTGCGCCACTTTCCCACTAGTTATTGAAGACATCCTACGCATCAAACCAATCCCGCCATTCTCACCGCAGTCCCACTGCCTGACCCCGCCCACACACACTTGGGCCAAATCCTCACAGAATCCCACTGCCAAACCCCACCCGCACACACCTGGGTCACATCCTCACGCAATCCCACTACCAAACCCCACCTTCAAACACCTGGGCCACAACTATCACACGTAACCACACCTGCAAACACCTAGGCCAGAATAACCACCACCACACCCAAAGACACCTGGGCTAGAAGATATACTGCCACACCCGGAGACACCTAGGTTTCATCCCAAAGATACTTGGGAAACCACCTACCCACACACGCCTGGGCCATAACCACCACACTACCCCGCCCGAAGGTTCTTGGGATAATAATGGACCTCAGTCCATCATAGCCTGCCTGAAGATACTTGCGATATCCGATAAAGGGAGAAAAAAGGAGCTAATAACCATCCATAAATAGTAGTGTTGGAAAAAACACCCTCCCCCATGAAATGGGGGTGTTCGGAACTAAGTGCTCAACTTGGGTGGGGCATGAATAAGAAACACAAAACTACAAGTACATATATAGGTAACAAGCACTCACCCAGAGTTTAGGTTATTCTTCATCCCACCTAAAGAACACAATCAGTACTACATCCAAGTCACAACTCACACCAAACCAAAACCCATTTGTCCCATACTAGTTTTTATGTTCAATAATAATGTTTAAATTAGTTTTCTGCACCTACTTGGGCAACCAGCAAGCATAAGCACAAGCCAAGGAATGATCCATCCAAATGTCAATTTAAGCATTCACACCAGGTTCTCTTGTAAAGCCAAAACAACCAAAGAAAACAATGAGTTACAACCCCATGTCCAATATCCAGGTTCCAAAAGGTTTCTCAACAAGAGAGGATCCCACCCCAATTCGTGGTATAATCAAGGTAACCACCCGGCCTTTATTTCACAACCACTGGATGCAAAACAACAGGGTATCCCATCCCCACCAACATCACCCAGAAATCAGCCTGTGAAAGAAAAAACAACAAACCACTACCACCAAAGAAAATCATGACCATGCCAGTATTTTCAGATTTAAATGATTTAACACGCTCCATGATTCCAATTCCATTTAACTTTAACCGGTTTTATCATAGAAAAAGGATTGATCCTAGTTATTTCAATTTATTTAGCCAAATATACGTAATTAACCAATTTTTTTACACATGGTTCACAACCACAATACAAACCATTTAAACATCACCAGAGGTAAGGGTTCATTAGTGCATAGAGAAATACCACCAACGGCCATGATTTTCAGTAGGCGTATGCCCGCACAATTCAGAAATCATTAGTCATGGAAGATAATAAAAACAAAAAGCATCATCGATCACACCCCTCCCCCTTCATTATTTAGAATCTGTTTATTATCTTCATTAAGGTTTGGTCCATCCAATTCTATAGAATCCAAAGCATGCCCACCCCACATGATACACAAAAAGGGAGAGATGAAGGAGAAATTCCCTACCTGTTGATCAACGATTGATGCTAAGCCTGGGCGTGGAACTCCACGGATAGTGATACAGCTCGTCGGAATGAAGGGCACTCCTAGTACAGGGTGTTCGAGAAAAGAAACCAAGGGAGAACCCTCTTAGTTTATAAAGGCTGGGGATGGTTGAGATAAGAACGCGAAACTGCGTAAGGTGTGGGGTCGTGGGTTGACCACGCGGTTGAGACACCCCATACGTCATTAATGGGTCCCCGTTGTTTAAAATGACGCACACCTGACAATCATTTAATTAAATATTTAATTAAATGCCATTTATGGTTGTTACTAGGATTTAAAACAAAACTAATGGGGGTAAAAACATGGTTTAAAACTCAATTTGTGAAGAAAGGATTGCTACTGGAAAAACCCATGGGGGGTTGGCTAGAGATACCAGTAGTCAAGAGCTACCGGTGGCTCACAGCTACCGATAGCGGAGCTACCGGTTGGATGCAACTACCGATAGACTCATATACCGGTAGGCTGCGGCTACCGGTAGACCGAGCCTACTAGTAGACCAAGCTACCCATAGGCTGAGCTACCGGTAGGCCGAGATACCGGTAGGATACAGCTACAGGTAGACCGAGCTACTGGTCGGCCTGCTACCGGTAGGATAAGGCTACCGGTAGGTAGGCCTACCTGGTGTCAAACTTCACCGAGAAGTTGGGATGTCCTCTTAGACCACCCAGAACACCTCAAGCATCAACGTTTTAATATGAAATGGACCTCCAACAACCTGGGCCATTACATCAGATACCTCTCAAACTATTCTTGCCCTCGAGAATCAAAACAAACTAAAAGGAAAGAGAGGGTCTGAACAACCACCTCAAAATATACCTCTCAGGAGAGAACCCCATTGTTAACTAAAAACAACCTTCTCTTGAAAACCAATCAATATACCATGTCAAACTGCCCATTCTGTGGGTTGGGGAGTCTCTTCCCCTATGTCAAGATACTATCCGCTTTGGGTGGCACTGGCTCGCCCACACGGGTTTAATCACATCCACATTAATGCGTCTTGATTAGGGGTCCGGTCCTCCCCTCCCCATAGCCAGGACTTTCACACACACTTAGAGAGGAAAGAAAAACCACATATTTCATAGCCAACAAGGTAAAATGCTCCACCAAAACAAGTATAAACAAGACATCACAAAACTCAAAACAACTCTGGGTACTGGGCACACATCTGTGATTCCCTCTCCCACATACTCTCCTCAATCCCACCTTGTCTCCATAACACATGAACCAAGGGAATAGTTCAGCCACGAAGCACCTTCTCCTCACGATCCTTGATCATCACTGGTCCATCCACAAAATTTACGTCGCCCTCGATGTCTATCTCTCCCAAGTCAAGGACGTGTGAATCGTCATGCAGATAATGACGAAGCTAGAACACCTGGAATACATCATGTTTTCTCATTAGCAGTGGTGGTAACTCTAGCTAATAAGCCACTTCACTAACTTGCCGCAACACTTCGAATGGTCCAATGAACCTGGGAGAAAGCTTACTCCCCTTGCCGAACCTTCGATGTCCACGCCGAGGGGAGACCTTTAAGAACATGTGGTCTCCAACCTCAAACTCCAAGGGCGTCCTCATGGTATTAGCATACGACTTCTATCGGTCCTGGGCCACCTTCATCCTTTCCTGTATAAGCTGAACCTTCTCTATCGTGCTCTGCACCACCTTCGGGCCAAGGATGCCCACCTCTCCGACTTCGGTCCAACACACAGGTGAGCGGCATGGACTCCCGTACAAGGCTTCAAACGAGTCCATACCAATGGTATAGTGATAGATATTATTGTAGGTGAAATATAACAGAGGAAAGTGCCACACCCATGATCCTCCTGAGTCCAGAACGCATGCCCGTAGCATATCCTCCAATGTCTGGATGGTGCGCTCTATCTACCCATCTGTCTGGGGGTGGAAAGAAGTGCTAAGGCATAGCTGGGTGACAAAAGCATGCTTCAAACTCCTCCAAACTCATAAGGTAAAATGTGCATCCCTGTCCGAGACTATGGAAATCGGGACTCCATGCAATCGCACTACCTCATCCACATATCTTCATGCTAGAGAGTCCACTGCACTCGACTCCTTAATCGCAAGGAAGTTGTCCGAATTCGTCAACTGGTCCACTACTACACAGATGGCATCACATCCCCCATGAAACTTGGGTAGTCCTGTGATGAAATCCATCGAGATGTCCTCCCATTTCTACTCGGGGACATCCAGAGACTACAGAAGGCCACCTGGAACACGGTGTTCAGCCTTCACCTACAGACTCACTATGCACTTGGCCACAAACTCTACCACTGCTCGATTTAATCTGGGCCACCAGAACTGTCTCCTCAAACCCCGATACATCTTGGAAACTCCTGGGTGTACCTCTAAGGGTGTGTTGTGGAACTCACTGAGAACCTTTCCATGCACTGCTTCTGGAACAAATAGATTTCCCTGGAAAAGCATCCGGTTTTGGCCATCCTCCATCCATCCTTCTGGAGCACTACTCTGGTCAACTCGATCACGCATCACTTCGCACTCTGGGTCGCCCTGCTGAGACTCCTCCACTTGCTGCAGCAGAGATGACTGCACTATCATCTGATATAGGCAACCTATATTGCCATCCATCCTTGCATCCAAGTGTAATGAAGCCTATTCCCCCATTGCCTTCTAGGTGTCTGCTGACTCTTGGACCGCATCCTTCTATGACCTCCTGCTCAAGGCATCAGCCACTACATTTCCCTTCCCTGAAGTAAAGGAAATCTCAAAGTTGTAATCCTGGAGGAACTCCATCCACCTCCACTGCCGCATGTTATGGTCCCGCTGGGAGAAGATATACCTCAAACTTTTCTGATCTGTGAAGACCACAAAGAGTTCCCCAATGAGGTAATGATGCCATAAATTTAGCACAAAACAACTGATGAAAGCGCCAGGTCATGGGTTGGACTTGCCTTGAAGTATCATAGAACACCTCATATGGTACCCCTTATTTTGGTAGTCTGAGCACTGGGTAACTAACCAGGTTCTCCTTCAGATTGTTGAAGGCTGCCTCGCACTGCTCACTCCACACGAAAACCTGATCCTTCTTGGTCAAGGCTGTCAAAGGTGCTGCAGCTCGAGAGATGTTGGGTATGAACCTACGATAGTAACCTGCCAACCCGAAGAAGCTGCGAACCTCTACCACATTCTTGGGTGCTGCCCAAGAAACAACTGCTTCAACCTTTGATGGGTCCACCGCTACCCCCTGCTCGAACACTATGTGCCCAAGGAAGTGAACTTCTCACATCCAGAATCTGCATTTCGATAGCTTACCAAAGAGCTGGTGCTATCGGAGGACCTCCAAAACCGTCCTCAGGTGTTCTGCATGATCCTCCTATGATCTTGAATAGATCAAGATATCATAGTTGAACACAACTACGAACTGATCCAGGTACTCCCGAAAGATAGAGTTCATAAGCCCCATGAACACAGTCGGGGCGTTCGTAACACCGAAGGGCATGACCACGAACTCGAAGCGCCCATATCTGCACCTTAAGGCCGTCTTCGAGATGTCACTCTCCTTTACCCTCAACTGGAGGTACCCAGACCGCAGGTCGATCTTCGAGAATCACCCTACCGCTTTTAGTTGGTCGAAAAGATAGTCTATCCTCAGAAGAGGGTAACGATTCTTGATTGTTACCTGATTCAGCCTCCTGTAGTCTATGCACAACCAGAGACCACCATATGCCTTCTTTATGAACAAGACTGGAGCACCCCATGGTGATGCACTTGGTTGAACATAACCCCTCTTCATCAGATCGTCAATCTGAATCCGCAACTCCCGTAGCTCTGAAGGTGCCATTAGATACGGAGCCATCGAGATCGGACGAGCGCCAAGCTACAAGTCTATCCCAAACTCGATATCCCGTCAAGGTGTTAGAGTTGTCACCTCCTCAGAAAAGACGTCCATAAACTCACAGATGACCTCTGGCACCTCCACCATTTCAGCATCTTCTGAATCTACTGACAGCTCAGCTAACAAGGAGAGGAGGGGTTCCTCTCATCTATTGCCCTTCTGACTTCTCCGTTCACCAGTGAAGGTACCATGCTGGCCGCCCATGTCTGAGAACACAAACCTTCCCCAGAAGCAGTCGATGACGGCAAACACATAGAACATACATTCGATGCTTAGAATGAAATCATATGACTATATCTGTAGCAGTAGTAGATCTCTAACTGACTGATGTGGCCCTATCATCAGTCATCATCCGCGACAAACATATAACAAGTAGGTCTGACCTCCGACTGGTGTGATCAGCACTAGGGGAACTGGAAGTCTCACGGCATCTAGGCCCAAAGCACGGGCTAGACTGGGTGTAACGGAGTAGTGGGAAGCTCCCGTATCGAACAAGTCATAAGAAAGAGTTATAAACAAACTGATTGTACCTCAAACGACCTCCGTCCCAACTGGAACTGCTGTCTTTGTGGCGTGAAACTATCCATGCCTAGATCCTCTGCCTCTCGGCTATCGGCCACCTCCCCAACCACGTCTCGTTTGATGTCCCTGAGGAGCACCCTGAGGTCGGCCTCCTGCTGTGACGTCTTCCCTCAGAGGAGCGCGAGCTCGCTGCCCCTGCTGCTGCTGCTGGAAAGTCCTAGCTGGAAGCTGCTGCTGGGGTGGGTGCTGGGGTTGTCTACCACCGTCGTACTGTACTCGGTCTGGGAACTGACTCCGGAGATGTCCATGGCTCCCAAAGATGAAGCACCGCGGTCAAGGGCCTGAAGGAAAATGGCTATGACCAGGGGACTGGAACTAATACTGATGTGGCCTACACCCTGCTGGTCGGAACCTGGAGGATCCTGACGTTGGAGGCCTGGTGCTGACGGCCTTACCCATTGATGGTCCTAGCTGGATCCCCTCTCATGACACACCTCCTAGAGCGTGCATCCTCTCTACCACTTTGGCCTTCTTATAGACCCCAAGTACATCAGCAGGGTAAAGGGGGTGACAACATACTGGAGGGAGGGTCAGAGCGCCTCCTCTAAACATCTTGGCCGAGACTCCTCGTCAGGAAAGAGGTCCGGAGAAAAATGTAGGAGGTCATTGAAGTTGATTCCCAGCTCCCTTACTGACATACTCCCATACTGGAGGGATAGCATCTCCTTCCTCTTCTCGCCTTCATCGTCGAAGAGAGGAATTCCGCCCGGAACTCCCTCTCGAAATCAACCCATGCCACTTTGACCTCTCTCCTCTCCCCCAGGTAAAGTGTCCACCATTGAGGCGCTACTCCCCACATCTGGATGACGGCCATAGGAACCCAGTACTCGGTCGGGGCCCGAATCAGGCCGACGGCTATCACCGTCTCTTCTAGCCATGCCTCCATCTTCATGTCATAGGTGCTGCCCTCATACTTCTCGAGGGTCTGTCGCTGGAAGGCCCAAATCATCTTCTGCCATTGGTCATCTTCCTCCTCTCGGTCAACCCTATGCCAATCAGCCAAGGTAGTCTCCGAGGCCTCGATTTCCCACACCAAACGTGGTCGCCTCCCAGGTGCCATAGTTGCAAGGTAAACAAGGAATGCCTAAGCCCAAGTAGTGCAGAATATCATTCTTAAAATTTCTTAAACTTCTTATTTATTTGAAATTCCAAATACACCCTAGAAACTCGAGAACACAAGTCATTATGATGCATGTACCTTTCCTAGGGTCTCTCTACCCTGAAATCAACATGGCCTTACTTGGTCATTTGGTAGGTCCAGAGTCCTTGCATCGGATCATAGGGGGCCCTAAAATCCTGTGTCCTAGCCAGTCTTCCTTGGCCTAATTCACACACCAAGGCCACCCAACACATTTTTCTTACCATCCCATGCAATCCTTACTGTGCCTAACTCTAGTATCCATCCTATATCTTTACCATTACATCTGATACCATTCTGTCATGACCCGCCTTCACCAAAAGGAGGGAAGGGTCAGCAGATTGCCAGGCCCTTACTTATTCAAGTTGAAGGAGAGATAATTACCCTCCAAACCCGCCTTCAATAGGTCCCGGAGTGGTGACCAGCACCAAGGGTATAGAATCATTCACTAAATGGAAGGCATTACCCTTTTTATTTTAATAGGATTGGGAGATAATATAGTAAAACACACAACACCAAAACTAAAAGTGAAAGAAAAGCCAAAACAACCATTCCTATATGCATGTTCCAAAAGTAAATACCACAAAGTACAAAGTGACTACAAAGGTAAAGTTACAAAGAAAGAAAAACAGCAACTGGAACTGTCCCAAAGGTCCTGTGCATGTATGGTCTCGCACGATCCCCGAAGTCCTCCTAGAAACCTAAAAACAGTTTTATATATGTAGGGTGAGCATGCATGTATACTCAGTAGGGAAAACCATAGACTCTCGTGAACAAGTGGGGGAACTTACTAAAGTCCCGTGAGAAAAAGAGTAAAACAAAAACCTAACAAGGTAAACTATCCACCCATGCCTCACCAAGGCACACTCCCTAAATAACACCAGCAAGTAATATATAGTAATAGCACGTCGATGTTTGGGTACCCCACACCACTTTCCCACTGGTTATTGAAGACATCCTACGCATCGAACCAATCCCGCCATTCTCCCTGCAGTCTCACTGTCTCACCCCGCCCGCACACACCTAGGCCACATCCTCATGCAGTCCCACTGCCAAACCCCGCACGCACACACCTAGGCCACATCCTCACATAGTCCCACTGCCAAACCCCACCCGCAAACACCAAGCCCACAACTGTCACATGTAACCACGCCTACAAACACCAAGGCCAGAACAACCACCTCCATGCCCGAAGACACCTGGTCTAGAAGATCTACTGCCATACCCGAAGACACTTGGGCCTCATCCCAAAGATACATGGGAAAACACCTTCCCGCACACACCTCGGCCATAACCACCACACTAACCCACCCGAATGTTCTTTGGATAATAATGGACCTCAGGCCATCACGGCCTGCCCGAAGATACTTGGGCTATCTGGGAAAGGGAGCAGAAAAGGATCTAATAACCATCCACTAATAGTAGTGTTGGGAAAACACCCTCTCCCATGAAATGGGGTGTTCAGAACTATGTAATAAACTTGGGTGGGGAGCGAATAAGAAACAGAAAACTACAAGTATATGTATAGGTAAAAAGCAATCACCCAAAGTTTAGGTTTTTCTTCAGCCCGCCTAAAGAACACAATCAGTACTACGTCCAAGTCACAACTCACACCAAATAAAAACCCATTTGTCCCATCTTAGTTTAAATATTCAGTAATAATGTTTAAATGAGTTTTCTGCCCTACTTGGGAAACTAGAAAGCATAAGCACAAGCCAAGGAAATATCCATCCAAACGTCCATTAAGAATTCACACTCGGTTCTATTGTAAATCCATAACAACCAATGAAAACCCAATGTTACATCCCCATGTCCAATATCCAGGAGCCAATGATTTCTCAACAATAGAGGATCACACCCCAATTCATGATATAATCAAGGTAACCACCCAGCCTAAAATTCACAACCACTAGAAGCATAACAAAAAGGGATCCCATCCCCACCAACATCACCTAGAAATTGTACCATGAAGGAAAAACAACAAACCACAACCACCAAAGCAAAGCAGGCCCATGCCGGTATTTTCAGATTTAAACGATTTAACACACTCGATGATTCCAATTCCACTGCACTTTAACCTGGGTTATCACAGAAAAAGTATTGATCCTGGTGCTTTCAAATTATTTAGCTGAATAAACGTAATTAACTAATTTCCTTTACACAGGGTTCACAACCACAATACAAACCATATAAATATCACCAGAGGTAAGGGTTCGTTAGTGCACAGAGAAAGACCACCAACGGCCATGATTTTTAGTAGGCGTAATCCCGCACAATTTAGAAATAATTAGTCATGGAAGATCATAAAAACAAGTAGCATCATCGATCACACCCCTCCCCCTTCATTCTTTAGAATCTGTTTATTATCTTCATTAAGGTTCGGTCCATCCAATTCTATAGAATCAAAAGCATGACCACCCCGCATGATACACAAAAAGGGAGAGACGAAGGAGAAATTCTTTACCTGTTGATCAACGATCGATGCTAAGCCCGGGCATGGAACTCCACGGATAGAGATGCGACTCATCGGAATGAAGGGTACTCCTCGTATAAGGTGGTTGAGAAAAGAAACCTAGGGATAACCCTCATAGTTTATAAACGTCAGGGACGGTTGAGAAAAGAACGCGAAACCACGTAAGGAGTGGGGTCGTGGTTTGACCACGCGGTTGAGACACCCCATACGTCATTAATGGGTCCCCGTGGTTTAAACTGACACACACCGGACAATAATTTAATTAAATATGTAATTAAACGCCATTTATGGGCATTAATGGGATTCAAAACATACTCAATGGGGTAAAAACATGGTTTAAAACATGATTTGTGCAAAAAGGAGAACTACTGGAAAAACCCGGGGGGGGGGGGTAGGATAGAGCTACCAGTAGTCTAGTGCGACAGGTAGGCTACCGCTAGAGGTAGACTGAGCTACCGGTAGGCTGTGGCTACCGGTAGACAGAGCTACCAGTAAGATGCGGCTACCAGTAGACCGAGCTACCGGTAGGCCTACTACCGGTAGGCTAAGGTTACCAGTAGGCCTACCAAGTGTCAAACTTCACTGAGAAGTTGGGATGGCCTCCCAGACCACCCAGAACACCTCCAGAATCAGATTATTACTATGTAATGGACCTCCCACAACCCGGACCATTACAATTTATCCTTTTTAGAATTTTTAAATGTAAATTTTCATATTCATAGGGATAACGGATTAGAACATGACAACTAAGATAGATGTGAAGAAATCTGTTAAAGTATTTTAGTTATTCTTGGAAAATTAACAATGTCTATTTGACTTATATGGGATAATTACCATTTTTTATTTCATTATTGGAGCATTGAAAAGGATTATTACCCCTCTTGTTAACTTATATATATATATATATAAATATATATATATATTTGATGTCAGATTATTTAAGGTACATGGGCCATGATAATACCACATACATGTGAAGTTCATATACTTTTTATTCAGAGAGAGTTGTTGTGTTATATCATCCTTGAGTTAATACTTTATATATGTTTTTTTATTTTAATTTTGAGGTAGTAACCAATATGGAGTGTCATGTTATTCTTCTTGAGTGGACAACTTATAGTGGGGTCCAAAATTAGACTTTTTTACTGTAGATTTTAGTATGAATTTTAATTTATTATTGACCCATTTATATTTTACAAGAATCATGGTGGAATAAAATTTATTTACATTAATATGGGATAATAGAAGGGATGAATTAGAAATATATATCTATGGGTGAGGTAAATAAATTTATTAATATGATGAGTGGACTTAGTAAACCACATGATTTCTGTTATTATTATTGAGGATTATTTTCCATGCATTGTGTTCCATGGTGCTGATGAAATTGACATTGTATATTATTGAGGCTTATATTAATTCATGGTTTATGAACAAATTTATTTCATTTTATAATGATATTTAGTAATACATCACATGAATCATTTACTATGTCACATGAATTCACTTCTTATCCATAAATTTCATAATACTATGGCCTTTTGGGTAGATCTTATAGGGTGTTTTGGTCACTCTATGTATGTACACCTTATGTGCACATTATGAATCTTTGTACAGTTGGGTGTTTTATGATAGAGGCATATCATAGTGTTTTTTTAAAGGATTAATGAATATTTTTTCGGTAAATTATGGAGTTATTAGAAATTGGTAGACTAAGACCACACCATTTAAGTGTTCTTTGACCATTTAAGATATTTTTTACATATTATGTTTTTGGTTGAATATCTTGAATTATATTTATTAATTGAATTATTGTATACAACTTGAATTATATAATTTATGACTAAAAATTTTCATTTTTAACATAATTTTTTATATTTCATTTGTTTCCCTGAGGTTATAAGATCAAACTTATAGATATTTATTCATTTTTCATGTATATTTGGGAATGT
This sequence comes from Viscum album, assembly GCA_963277665.1. Taxonomy (NCBI): domain Eukaryota; kingdom Viridiplantae; phylum Streptophyta; class Magnoliopsida; order Santalales; family Viscaceae; genus Viscum; species Viscum album. The sequence goes on from OY728136.1 coordinate 1,998,876,313, forward strand.
TTGATTTATAAATCGTTCATGTCATCTTTTTATTTAAATCCAAAATGAATATTTTTAATATGGGGTTCAATGGGAAATTATTATCACATAATTTTTATCCCCCTCCCTATTTTTCAAAATCCTAGAATGATAAGGGAAATATACTTGAGGTCAGTATAAATGACATTCTATATTTGGAATATTCTAATCCAGGTCATTACAAATTGAATAATAAATCAATTTTGGGGTTTTGTCATAAGAGTGGAAAAAATACCATCAAAATGTTATATTTGAACTATAAAAATATATAATTAACATTTTTATAGAGATACCATAGTTATAAATAGATTCTTTCAGATTATGGTGTCATTTGAACCATTAGGGGAATTTCTTGTTATTTAAACCTAGGTTTGGAGTCTTTCCCCATAAAGGGTCAATTTGTGCATTTTACTTATGAACTATGATGTATTTTATAATAAGTATATGATTTTTATATATGTATATAAATGTGTGTGAGTTTTTATGATATTTTTTTACGATTGGATTTTGAAACATTTATTAAAACATGACTTAATTATTAAATTTCTGTTTTAAAAATAAAAAACAACTTTTGATCAAAATTTTCAATATGAAAATGGTTCTTTGATTATATAAATTTATGGAAAACTCAGGATAATGGATTTTAAAAATACTTAATAGTTTCAAAGGTTATTTTGGTTTTGGATGTTAATATTTTTAGTAAGTGGATTTAATTAGGAATGTGAAGGCTGATTTAAAATTATTTACAAAAATGTTTTTGAAATAGAGTTTTACAATAAGATAATTTGGAAAAAAAAATTGGACTTACTTGGTTCAACTAAATATTTTGGAAATATTAATTTATAAAAAATATAATATTTAAAATCAAGGGGATTTTAATATTAGGTAGTATTTAAAAATATTATAATATATAACAAAATTTTGTTGAAAATCCCATAAAATTATTTTAATTTTTTTTCCTTATTTACATACTTTTAATAAATATAATTAAACGGATGTTGATTATGTAAAAAATTCATTACATTATCTATAAAAAAATAAAATTAATGACATATTGATTTACAAAATCTGACGAATTAGTTTGTAGTTTTCTATGAAATGGTTAAAAATGATTTTTTATTTGATTTAATATGTAGTTTTTACCCTAAATTTTATTCGGAATTAAATCATTAAATAATGTTTTGGTATTATGATACATTTATAATAAGTTACAAGATATAATTATGAGGGATTGAAATTTAGTATATATTTATATAATCTTACCACAATTTTAGTTTTTTAATTTAACTATTTTTCTAAGGTACATATAACTATTTTGGGAATTCTTTAGTAAATATACAATGTGTTAATAATTGATTATATATTTTTAGGGAAACTTATAAGGAGAAAAAATCCCAAACCATTCAAACATCATTGATTAACTATATAATAGTGAAATAAATAGTCAATCAATTGTTGAGATAATTGGGAAATATATAAATTAGTTATTAAGACTTAATTATATTATATTTAATAAATAATAATAGTATAACAATTGATTGGAATTATTGTGATACTTCCTTGATGAATTCATTATTGTAATAATATTAATAAATTTATTTAATATAAAACATTTTTATTTAATTTTAATTAGTTATGTCTTAATAAAAAAAAGATGTTTGGTTATTAAATCTATTAGATAGTGTACTGATGCTATTAGGTTATATAAAACCAGTTGTGCTTGGGTTGAAATAATTTTCAAGAATTAAGTTTTGTTAATCTTTGATTTGAAATGAAAAGTTTTTTAGGGGCGAGATTATAAAATTAAACTTGGTATCACATTATATTTATTTAGTGTGTTATTTATATTAATGTAACAAGATATGTTGAGTTAGGAATGGGAGGATGGGATTGAGACATCTTATAACATGGTAAATTATATTGAAGCGAAATAGTGTTAATTGGTTTTGGTAGGGATGAAAAAGTTTTGTGTTTAAAACAAAGGGATTTGGAATTAAAAGGTTTAGAGCATATATTTTGTAAAAATAGGATAATCTTAATGAAATATGAGTAGATTTATTAGTGTGGTACACTTAGGAACAATGTAATATTTCAGATGTAATTTAAAGGACAAATGACTATAAAATAAATTCATATTTTCTATAATTCATTGGTTCAAGATGATTTTTTTCATTGTTTTTTTGTGGTTTTATTGTGTGGGAAGATGTATACAGTGAAAAAATATTGCAAATCTATTCAAAAAATTTTTTATGAAGGTGAGAACTAAATACCTTTAGATATATTTATATGTTATTGATGGATAGAATGATATCATGGAAACTAATTTTTAATATGAGGGCCAAATTGGAATCAGAAAAAAATAGTTATTAGGAATGGAAAGAAAGATGAGTAATTAATAAAAATTCATCTTCCAGATATGAATGAATGAGAGAATAATAAAAAATCATTATCAATGAAATCATACATATACTTAGAATTACTTCTGGAATAATTTTTGGGATATAGAAGATATTTTTTATATAATATATATTGTGAAAAAACCCTTCATAAAACATAAAAAATGATTTTAAATCACTTAATAAACTAATTTAAGGTTCATACCTAAGAATAGATGCTTAGATTAAGATTAGAATAGAAACCTAACTAATAACAATCCAATCATTGATTATTATTTTACTTTTTATCTATTTAATATTTCAATTTGAAGCACCATAGAATTAATAAATAAATAACTATTATAAAATCCCATAGTAAGTGTTTTTATAGTCAAATTAATCTTATGATATATCAAAAATCAGGTCCAAGATACTATAGAAAAATTATCAACTATTTTATAGTATTTCAGTATAGGTTAAAGGATGTTATTACTTCATTATTGCGATGAGATATGAGGCATGATCTATATTTATTATTTTAATAATAAAATGAGACAAAGGTTTAATTAAAATTTAATTCAAGGGAAGTTTGAAATTGGTTAAGTTGTTTAGTGTATCTTCTACTTAAAAGGGGACTGCACATATTTGAGTTATTGTGGTAAGAAAATAATTTTTACAATATTTATAATTAGGAATAATTAAATATATATTTATAAAGATCAATTAGTTTATCCAATAAATTTATTTGAGTTAAATTTTATATTGAGGAATGATTCTTGACCCACACTTGGTGTGGTTGGATTCAAAAGATGTTGTTGAATTATGTACTGAGAACCCAATACAATGGTGTTATTTTATTAAATTCATTACACCTATTCAAAATAGAGTAAGACCCTCCTCATTAATGAGGATAAAATTTTTTCCACAACTTTATATAATGGTTTATATTAGATCTTAAGGTTTATGCTGAGGAATTTTTAAGAATATTACTAATAAGTGAATTTTTAGGAATTTTTCATCTTTTTTGATGTTTTTGGTGAATTAAACTAAATATATCCTCAAATATCAACATTTTATTCATTTCATGGAAAAAGAGAAATTTTTAATAAATTTTGGATTTTATTTCTCTAATTGGGAAATTTTTATCATTTATAGAATTTATTTTTATTGAATATAATTCGCGTACATGAATCATACTTATTAGAGTGTGAAGCCATTACACCTATTTATTTTATATTTCATTAAATAAATATATGTGTGTTGACACACACATTTGTATATACAGTTTATATACATATGTCATAATAATCGTAATAATAATATTTAAATATATATTTTTATAGTTTTTAAACATATAGTTTTCAATATAAATTTCGAATTATATATTTTTTATTTTAAGTTATATATGAAATATACATATTATAATATATAGATACATATATATATATATTTTATTATATATATTTATTAATGAACACATATTATTATTTCTTAATTATTTAAGTTTATATATCTGTTTTTGTAAAAACAAATTTTTTTTATTTTATTGTATTTTAATTTTAATTTTTACTTTTTTTAGTCATCTATATTTCGAAGTATTAATTTTTTTCATAACTTTTATGCTTTTTTTTGTTTTCAAGTGGCGGTAAGCTACTCTATAAGAAGGAAAGTGGATTTCAAGAAAAGTTGTATATGTGACCACGAAACACTATGAATTGCTGTCAGTGAAATACATGTGAGTTAACCGAGTATCTTATCATTTTTTAAAATTAATGAATTTACATTACATATTTTTTAGAAACATTTAATATTCAATGAATCAACTAAATGCATTAATGTTTCAGTAACACATATTAATGCATCAATATATCACTTATTCATATTAATGGATAATTAATAAACTGTAATGTTATTTATTTTTTATTGATACAAATGTTTAAATTTTTTAATTTATCTATAAATTTAATAATTCATTCATAGTGGAATATTAATAAATTCAAATTATGTATTTTCATTAATTAAGTAATTATTTAGATTCAAATAATTTTAATGTATCAGTTCTATACAACAATACATTTATGTTACCAATGCATTCATGGTTTAATGAGTTAATATTTTTTATAATATACATTTAAAGATATTAAATATTCAATTTTGTTTGAATGATACTTGATGGATCAGATTAAATAACATATTGTTGATGAACAGTACAAAAAGTCATTAATAAAAGAAAATTTAAACCATTTCCCATCAACAGATTATTAGTGGGTGTGATATGACCCCAAAAATTCTAGTAGGAAGAGATAAGTATGCATTTATTTTTCATTCCATAAATTGTTAATCAACAAGACATTGAAGAATAAGAGGCATGAAATCAACATAATGCACCATTTTTTTCATAGAATTACATAATCTTATATTTTTGATGTCTGTTTAACTAAGGGTAATCCCAAATAATATTTTTTATTACAATTTTTATTAATGGAAACAAGGATCGATATATAAGTTATGATTTTTTTTATTTTATGTGATTCTTCCAAAAATGATTAACAAAAATTCGTATATTTTTTGAAAGACACGATTATCAGTACACATGAATTCTTTTATAATCATTGATACCTACAATATCATGTGTCACATGTCATTCATTGAAAATAATATATATATATATATATATATATATATATGTATGTGTATGTATATATATATGTGTATATATATATTATTTCAATACGTTTTGATTTGATTAAAATTTATTAATAATATTTTTGGCCAATTTAGTATAAGTATTTTATGAAAAAATTTATAAATATATACGTATTTTCTATGATATTATGTTATCTACGTTTATATTAATTATAAATTTATTTACACATATTCCTTCAATTGATATACATAATCAATATTTTGTATTGTTTTCATAATTTAGTTTCCATTTTTATGACAAACAATTCATGTTGGCTTGGAATTATGTGAATATATATATACACATGCACAAAAATATAAATATTACAATTCATGGATGTTGAAATATATTTAAATATATTTGAATTTATTTTAAATATAATCATTAACAATTTTTTTGTTATAGGAGTAAGCAATTTAAAATAATTTCATCATTGTGAATTGGTTTGAAAAAAGTATTTTTATTATTACATATAATCATTGAATTATAGTTTTTGTAAATATATGTTATAGTCAACCATATTTCTATAAATATATATTTGTGATATATTTTGTTTAATTATGAACTAACCTATAATGGGTATAATTATGAAGAATTTTATGTATGATTTTTTTTAATATTATATAAGCATAATTTTATCATCTTTTGGTAAATATAATATATGATATATTTTGGTAAATTTTGAACTCACCTATCATGAGAATAATTATAATTTTTTTTGTAAGAAAACAAGTTGTTATTTTATATGATTAAATTAAATATATATTGTTGTTTTTTAATTCAGTGATATATTTTTATAATTATAAACTAAAATATCAATTATATAATTAATAGAAAACTATAATATAATAATTTTTAATTATTATATATTGTTTAACAAATCATATTTTTATATAAATAATTCATGAAATTTTATTGTACTTGTGAACACATTTCTGTTGAATATAAATTTAATTTTCATTATCAAAGATTAATATTATATATTTTTTATAATAATCATATTTATTATTATGATGTTTTTCATATTTTATTTCAATATCAAATTTTCTTATCTGTATTAGATTTTTTCAGACATGAATTTTATACATCATAATATTATAATTTTATTTATTATGAATTGGTATCATTATTATTGTTATTATTTTATATTTATCTTTTTTATTTGATATCAACATAAAAATAACCTATTAGATAAATATTTCATTCTAAAATAATATTTATACATCATAATATTATAATATTATTATGAACATGGTGAAAAAACATTATTATTAAGTTTTTATTCTTTATAATTATTGTAAATATAAAATTCCATCAATATTAGTTTTTCATAAAATAAAATTAAAAAATAATAATATTTTAATTTATTCATAATGATGTGGAATCCTTATTAGTATAATTATGACACATACTTATTTTTAATATATATCTATATCAAATACTCAATAAAAATTAGATTTTGGAAGACATAAAATTCCTATACCATCACATTAAAATTTATGATTTTGGATCATAATAAATAATATTTTCAGAACATTTTTTAGAATCATTAATTATGATTGTATAAATATATATTCATGTTAAATAATAATTTTTTGATCAAATTTGACAACAACATTTCTCACTTCAGTTAAAACCTAGATTTGGAAAAAAAATTAGTTCTGAAAAAATACTTGTATAATGATTAGGGTTTATATATAATGGTTCAAATAAGTGAATTTACTATAAATATAATGGGCGAAATTTATTTTTTATATGTCTAAGACATAATTATGACCAATAATTGTTTTAAACTATTGGCCGAGACAACATTAATGGAAGAAATGATTTGAAAGTCATCAGAGATGATTCTGTTTCTTTATACATTAAAAATCAATATGATAGGTCATGTTGTATTTTTGGATTGAATTTACGTTGATATATTGAAAATATCCACAACTATTTTAACATAACTTCATTATACACATGTATTGCACAAATGTTTAAAGGTAGAAATGATATAAAATTATTCTATTATTCTTCCACCACTGAATATTTTATATATGCCCATTTTTTTATTTGCTATTCTATTTATATTTTTTAATGGTTTTGGGGATATAATTGAATGATAAAGAATTATATTATTATAATGTATTGATAAAGTACTTCAGATATTTATAGGCCACTAAAAATTATATTTTGACCTATAATAATTCTGATCAACTACATTGTTTTATTTTTTCTCTGATTTTATTGGGAGCCATAAAGACCGGAAACATTTATCTAGATTTATATTATGATGGATTAATGGGTTTTATATTTTATGAGTGTAAAAAAAACACTTATAGTTACCTCTATAATTAATGTAGAGTATGTTACTTATTATGGAGTGGGTTTTTAACCTTTGTGTTATAAAACATGTTTTTTAATTTTATACTATCATATAAAGTCCACGTGTGTCATATTATGACAATAATATTGTGGTGTTTTTATCTTTAAATTAAAGAAATTATTAATGAAGAAAATATATTTAGTAAAATAAATATTTTTTGGAGAGAAAGTTCTGGAGTTATGGACTCAAATTGAGTATCTTTTCAAAGAGGATATTTTTGAAATTACACATCCAAATTATTCACTATTTAATCATTATAAATAAATGTTATCTATATTGGTTTGGTTAATAATTTGGGTGTATTTGGTTATTTGGATTTTGAAACTCTCTATAAATGAATTTTTTTATTGAATAAACATTCTTATAAGGACCTTATTATACATATTACATAATTTTTTATGATGATTAGAAAAGTGTTAGAATTAATTATTATTTTTTGAATAATTATGTAATTTTATATCCATTGTCATTTATATGATTATTTAAAAGTTCACAAGTAGAATGAATATAAAATATTATATTTTTAGGGTTAATGTTTCATATTTTTGGGATATAATGTGTTTTATTTTAATTGATATATTATATGAACATAATGTTTCTATCAATCATTTAATTTAATCCATGAAAGATAATGTAATTTTTTTTTCTAGTGTATTTATAGTAATTAATTAACTGTTTGTAAAAATTTAATATTTTTTATATAAATTAAATACATTATTTAGTTATATATATAAATTAATGCATTAATGTATTAAATATTCACATTAATGGATAATTAAATTACTATGATGTGCTTTTTTCAATTGATGTACATGATTATAATTTTTTAAATATATCTACTAATTTATTAATTTAATCCAAGTGTAGAAAATGATGAATTAGAATCATTATAATTTCAATAATTAATTGGATATAATTTTAATTTATTAATTAAATATAACGATGTATTGATAATTTGGTTACACCAAATTCATGGTTTATTGCACATTTAAGAGATATTAATGATTGATTTTTTTGAATAACACATGATTTATTAGATCATTTAATATATTTTCATGGGAGGTATCTTATTCCCACATATAAAAACCCATTTAAACCATTATTCCATAAAGATGTTTTTTATTTGGAGTTACAAAATCCCAAATAGATTTACAAATAGAGATTAACATGCCTTCATTTTTCATTCCATTATGTGTTATAGAACATGGAATTGAATAAAATGTGGCATGAATTCCACACAAATGATAGGTACACACAAATATTATGTGTATTATTTTTTAAATACAAATAATCATAATGTTATAAATTGGATCCCTGATCATCCTCAATAATATTTTTCATTAACAACCTCCCAAGGTAAATGTGATGCTATGGAAGGATGTCAAAGGTTTCAAGAGTTAAGCATTGTTTTTGTGAACCATGAAAAGTTGATAGAGACTTGACATTGTTGATCATGTATTATTTTGAAATTCACTAAGAGACCATAAGAGTTGATGAAGACTATTTGTAATTGACCTAGGAAGAAAAAGGAAGTGAAGACAATAACTAGTGGTCGTATCTCGGAAAATTGATTTCTTGGATAAATAATTCATTTGATTATTATTTAGAAACATGATATATATATACAATTCAATTAAAATATGAATAGCGATAGTGTTTGATCTTGGCGGATAGGATGAAAGAATTTTTCAACGTGAAGATTAGTAGTTTCAATAGAGTATATCTTATTCTGTTAAAGTGGTTCAAATTATATTGATCAAATTATATTTTATAAAAATTGAGGATGTTCATAAGAAAAATATTACTTGATCTTGAAAGACAACATAGGTCACTATATTTAGGCTATTTTGGGAAGCATTGACATGTAGTCTATAAGAAAAATATAGAAGTTGTAGATTTATATTGTTGGTTATGATTCATATTGGTATATTATTTTTATTATGAAAAAATTAATAAAATTTAAAAACATATATTTATGAGAGTGATTTATAAATAAATTCAAGAGAATAAAGAACAAAGTATTTTAACATGGTTCAGTCCACGTTGGACCTACATGCATAGTGAGAACAACACCTCCCTGAACTTAATTACCAATAGAAAACAACCAAATATAAGAGACCTAAAATTATTAAAAGGAATAAAGAATATATTAAAAGAAGACAGCCTAGATAACCAGGTGGTAGTGATCAAATCCATCCCATGAAGTTTGCACCTACCCACTAGAACAGACTCTTGTAACATAACCGAAACATAAAGGATACAATAATATAAATAGAATAATAATTGAATCCACTTATAAAGATAGGTATCAATTACCAATACATGATTATGACTTTTTTAAAAGAATTTATATCCTTAGTATTATATCTTTGTTGGATATCATTATTTTCAACGAAATGGTATTTTTCTTCTATATCCTTTAGAGATCAACTTAGGGATCAAATAATAATGCATCTATCTTCAAAGGTGCATTGAAATATCTTTATATCTATGTTTCCCCAATTTACTCTCAATTAATCACTTAATAAACCAAGTGTTACCTTTATTAATGAAAAAGCATAATGAACTATGACATGAACAAAGAGGAAGATGGAATCATTATGTGTAGTAACAGAGATGGGAAAATAGGTAGTGATTCATGATGAGCGACACATGAATTATGGAAATTGAATAATCCATATAAAATAAAAATAATGTAAAAACTCATTGGAGATGGGACATATAAAAATATTTTTACGTGACACAACAGATCAAAATATATCACAATGAGTAAGAGGTATGCTATAGAAGCAATAATGGGCACACAAAATTCTATTGTAACAAAATTATCAATGATGGTGAGAACCATAGCTGAGAATCCACATAAATAAAACTAAAATACCAAAAATAATATATTTGAATTCAAATGGAAAAACAAAAAACTATCAATTTAAAAATATGCACATGAATCCAAATGAATGGAAAATTTTTGGCATCAATATAATAAATTTAATTACAATTACATGGTATATATATCACAAATATATACCTTAAAAAATATACACATTGGTGTTCATACAATATATGTTATTTCACTTGAATGAAATTCATTTAACCTATACAATTCCTAACCATTTATGATGATATTAATTTATTAAAACAACTATCCTGGTTATCATTAGTGTTTTTCTTATTGCCAAAAATTATCCCAATCTCAATAAATTCTTTAAAAAAATTAACTCTAATTATTATATTATTTAACCTACCATGACATAAATGGTTCATCAAAAAACAAATGGTATATCAACTATCATAATGTAAATCAATTCAATAAAAATGTTTCATTTCTAGGACATAGGTCTACCACATACAAGAAGAAAATATCCAGTAATTTATTTATGAGAAAATAAATTAGTAAAAATGTTATAATCAATAAACCCAACAACATCAATAGTATAACTACTATCACTACCAAAATGAAATAATGAATCACTAGACAAAGACATGCAACAGAGGATCCATTTTAATTAATATTAGTGTGGTTTTATAGGTTTTACCATGAACCTTATCAAATTAAAACTTAAAAATAATTATACAATATTGATGAGAATACAACATTCATAATACAACCAATAATATTTTAATATGATATCTTATTCATAAACACTACATTAGTTTCATAGTTAGTGGACTGATTATAGGAATAAATTAATGTGATCACCCAAATGAATGCTGACTAATTTAATATTCTCAAATAAAAATTTCCTTAAATCCATTTTAATATTAGCATGATGTGAAATATACAAGAACAAAGTCTATATGTTTCCAATATCTTCCATACCTAGATTTTTTATAATAACCATATATATAATCTCAAAAATAAATAAAGTTGGATATTTAATTAATTAATTAACTTTATTTTTTTATAGATTATTATAATTTAATCTATATATAAAAACAATAAAATAATTATATTCTCAACAGGATTGAAATAAACACATATTTCCCATTTTATTTTGGTAATTCAATTGTTATCATAAAAGGATCAAATACTTTATAATATTTTTTCAATGATGGTTTAATTCTATAAAATGTTTTTTATAAAAGATAAATATTATTAGGTTTGATATCATTATAAAATCCATTATAAGAATTCATGAAAAATATTTTTTTCCAACCTACAATTAAAAAATTCAAATTTAACATCAAAATATTCTATATAAAATTCATTACACGATGAAAAATAAATTATAATACTAATAGATTAATGCTTCATATTTGGGGAAACAATTTCTCTATAGACTATATCTTCACATTGAGGGAACCTTTTTTGGACTAGCATAGATTAATACATTATTTTTAATTCCCCTATATTATCATTCTTCCATTTAAATCTCTATTTTCAACCGTTTTCTTTAACATTATTTATGTATTTTATGATGATGAAAGTCTTATTCAAAATAATGGAATTTATTTCATATTTTAATGTTATAAAACACTCATTATATTTTTTTTATTTCATATACTTCTCAATAGATTTTGGATAATCATTCTTAACATCCCGAGTAATATTAAATTCATCACAACCATATTGTCATGACATAACCGAGAAGTGGGTTGAATAGTCCTACTAACTCTTTCTTAAGTCAACTAGAAATACAGTGGGTATTAAAACCATATATATATATATATGATTTATGATCTAAATAGGACTCACTTTGAGTATAAGGGGTATGATTAGTGGAGAAGGTTTTAGGTTCAAACTAGTCTTGAGAATCTATTAGAACCTTGACTCCTAATGTCTTTTGTGTTCTAGTATTCTCAGGCATAATAGACTTATTTTTAGGAAAGCTAGAATAATGGAATACTACATCATAAAAAATGATGTAGTTCTGGTAAACAAGTTTATCTATCCACTATATATAACACATAACACTATCTAGATAACAAACAAAGATACCCTTGAAATCCAAAGGTTCTAGTTGATCATTATTAGTGTGAGTATATGTTATGACTCTAATGTATCATATAATATGTGGTATTTCTATTCAAATATCATTAATTTTCTAATATAATTATCTATTAACGGGAAACAATTAATTAGATATACTATCATTGTGGAAGCTTCTTGTTAAAGGGCAGAGAAAATCTAAAGTGTGGGAGCATGCATCTTAATCTATTTTGGATAGAGAATTTTATACATCCATAAAGACATTATTCTAAGGGGTTCCAACAATAGTTTGATGTATAAGTACCCCTTCCTTAATAAAATATTCAATAAAATAATTCAATATGTATTCTATCCCATTTTTTGTCATAAGTTTCTTTAACTTCCTCCACGATTGATTATCTATACTGGTTTTCCAGGTTTGGATTATTTTAATGGTATTAAACTAATGTTTAATTATATAAATCTTGACCTTAATTGATCAATAATAACCAAAAATTAATATTTTCCTCTACGGGAGGTAGTCCTAAGTGGGTCTTATGGGTAAGAGTGGGAGAACTCAAATGGTTTCCAATATTTGTATGTAGACGTATTGAAGCTCACACATTTGGATATACCATACACACAATCATTAAAAAATGTATATTTTTATTAGTTATATAAATTAATGTACCATGTTTATTCAGTTAACTTTGTACATTACTATATAATTTTGTTAAATATACACTCTATTTTAATGTTAAAGAATTTCTAATTCCTGTTTGGGGATTTTTGGAGGCAACCAGTGTGTTCTATAAGAGAAATGAGTTGGGTGTTGGATAGAAAAGATGGTTCACACTACTAATGTTATATTTACAATTTGAATTTGACATGGTAAGAAGACATGAATTCTCGATTCATGGAATGAATAACCTTTGCAATGTTAATTATGTTCATGATGTGAAAGGGTCATCTGAGATTCTTCATCCAAGGTGATACCTTTTTTGGTTTATATGTAACCTAAGGGGGTTCACATCATGAATTGGTGTCTGAAGATGTGAATTTATTATACCTATTGGGTCTTTATGCACATCACATGTAGTTCTCTTTTTATTAAAATTGTGTTCCATTATATGAACCCGAGGTCTCCTATAAGATCTTTTGGGTGGTTCTAGTTTTTCTAGGATTCTCCATTCAGTGATTCATCTATGGTCTGGGTAGTTTCTATCAATTTGGAAATAAATTTTATCTCTTACAAATGGTTTCATTTCTACAGGTTTTGTTGGGACATTGGGATGTGTTTTTGGGAATTTTAATCATATTATGGTTCTTATTCAATGCCTTGTAGATCCATTCTGTGATCATCTTCCAGAGGCTCATCCTTGCATCATTTTTAATGGGACACATGTGAGTCTTCAGGTATATGTCGGTTTTGACACCCCATAGACCATTTTGTTTATATAATTCAATTATAAGATAGGTGAATCAATGATATAATATTTGTTAATTATAATTTGTTCCATTACCATTAATATGTATGAATCTCATCGTACTTTGTGTGTGAATAGAGTTTAAGGAAGGTTGTTTCATCTCTAGCCTATTTTGGATAAACTATAATTTTTCTTGTTTATATAAATTGGATTTTAAATGAATTGGTGTGATTTGTAAGATTAATTATTTGTGTGTGTAAATGTATCATTGAGAAAATATATTTTTCCACTCAATTTGGTAAAAGATATATGTTTTTATATCATTGAAAAATAAATTCAAAAATGGGTTTTCAAATAATATTTTTTATGTAAAAATGTTTTTTTAATTGTATTATGAAATTTGGTAAACCCATTTCAAATTATTTTATAAATATAGAATATGGGAGCCTTGGTTATGTATGTGGAAGGTGTAGTGTTTAGGATAATCCATTGGTATTGTAAGGGAGTTCACCTTCTTGGGTGTTATTATGTTCCTCAATTGAGACAAAATTGAATCTAAAAATTAATTAAAATGGTATTAGGGTTTAATTTTTGGTTTGTTCCTCTGTATCCTATACCTTGACGCAGAGTTTTAAGGAAATATAGTTTACACTAGTAAAAATTTATGTATGTGTGACATAGCTTTACAGATCATAAGTTATCCTTGGATTGTTTTACAAATTTTTAGGTCTTGTTCAATTTTTTATTTTATATAAATAGTTATAAAATGTTATTGGTTTATAGAAAATGTGATTTGAAAATTTTTTACTCATATTTATTTAGAATCAAAGAAAAAGGGGAATTGTTTACCGTGCCCTTGATATGAAATAATTTACATATTTATCATGACTTATTTTCTATAAATTTATATTGTCAGGATTATTTTATAGAGAATTGATGCCACAACCCATCCCTTGGGGGCCATTCCGTGACTACCCCATGCCCGCCTTCTATAGGCCAGGGGCTGGTGACTAGCACCGAAATGGTGTAGCCCTAAAATGGGCATGCATTTCCATTTTATGCTGTACAGATAGATAGTCCAAGAAAACAATATGAAGAAACCCCATAGACTAGAATACAATAAGGATGTAACCACAAAGTAAACTACTCTAGTAATAGAGTGGTGAATGTAAAGGGGGTCGGAAATACAGGTGCAACAATAAAGTACAAGTACAACTGTAAAGTACATATATAACTATAATGTACCAAGAAGATATTAGATTATACACCGAGGATCCTGCCTGAAGGGTAAGTATAGATCGTCTCTACAACACTCCATGCCAGCCCATCTCCTCATTGTACCGCCTGGTCCTGGCTCTCTCTAGTCTCAGCTCTACTGCTCGTTGTCTTCACAAGACACAACATGGTGCAGGCGATGTCTATGTAGGGGTGAGTATAACAGTACTCAGTAGGGACCCCGAGACCCCCGACGGTCTCTCAGAATTCCACAAATGGAAAACCACAAAGCAAGATCTCAATCAAAATGCACAAATAATAGACACAGCTCAAACCCGAGTCTCTGCTCAAACCAGGTTTTCAGTGAAGTATAGAAGTACAAATGAATAGTTGAAAATCTACAAAATATTATTCAATCAAGAGGCACTACTTCTAGCTATACAGATTTTAACCCATAGAGGATCGATAGATACTAACCCACACAATGACCCACACAGAATCTGACCCAGCTGGAGTCGATGGGTACTATCTTCTATTAACCCACACAGATTCTGACCCACACATGATTTGTATGCACTGACCAACATAGGATCACTGAGCTCTGACCCACATAGGATCGGTATGCGTTGACCCCCACAAGATTGCTGAGCGATGACCCACATAGGATCAGTATGCGCTGACCCACACAAGATTACTGAGCGCTGACCCACACTGGATCAGACCCACACAGGATCAGTATGCGCTAAACCACATAGGATTGTTGAGGACTGACCCACACAAAATTGATAGGTACTAATCCCTATAATGACCCACAGAGGATCTGAGCTTCCTAAAGTGAATAGTTACTAACCTTAATATGATCCATCTCCAACCTCCGCCACACTACCAGCCATACGATTCCTCGCACCCGGTGCGCTCGAGTTTCGTAGAATTTGTCCCTTGAGATATCGGTCGTACATCAACCACCATTAAGATCCAAAATGGAGTAAACCAAAGGACCTCCATGTCATAAGGGTTCCTACATGATATATGGTGTGTTAATCGGACACCCGATCTGTGAGTTATTAGCATTTTAATGACAAGGGCCCAATTGGATTCGAGTTCGATCCAACCTGGACATACTCCAACATTTTAGAAAAGTAAATTGTAGTATAATAAATGGACATTCATTATCTAAGGGTCTTGGAACCACGTACGGATTATCAAGGGAACACCTTAATTTCATGATATGGCCCTTTTAGTGTTTTAGGGTCTGGTTGTGCCCGAGTCCGGTCTAACCCGGTCTGGGATGGGCCATGGAGGGTTCAGATTACAGGGTTATGTCCCGTCCTAACATACAAGGGGGAAGCCCGCAAAGGTATCCAGGCCTGTAAGGGGGTGGCCCAACCTGTATTGGGTGGCCCGACCATGTGAGGCGTGGCCCAGAAAGGGTGGGACAACAGTGCAGGGAAAAACCTGTGAGGGGGCGGCCGACCGTGTAGGGCATGGCCCACAAGACAACAACCTAGACGCTCTCTTCCCTAGCTAGTAAGGTGAGATGTTTTCCCCCATTATAACAATGAGCCCAGAAGCTGTTCAGTTTGGTGAAATAGCCATGCCACATGGGTGCCATCTGGTCACCGCGGAACCTGCTAGAGGTGCGGGTTCAGCCTTTTACACCGCGACTTCGGTTGTGACCACCTTCTCACCAGGGGCGCACGACTGTGTGCTACCATTCCCTTATACTGAAGGTCGATGAGTCAGTCTCCTTCTCTGACTATCATGGATGACAAGCTGTGACTCCTTGAACATTGACGGCGAGCGATGGTGCACTGCACCTCCTTGGTAGCTGGCCAGTGACGGCCGCATTGATTACCGTCGAGGCTTCATGTCATGGCTTCCTCTTGCAGTGTTCATTGGAACATCGCCTCCTTCCTTTCCTGTTGGTGTTGCCTCACCATCGCTCTTCCATGGAGGGCGCACAGGTATCAAATTTGTGGGGGGGGGGGGTTTGGGCCGAGTTCGTTAGGCCCACGCCCTCCTCGTTAGCTCATGTTCAAATGGAGGGTAAAAAGGGTTTAATAATTTATTGTATTAAACATCAATCAAAACCCCACAAAGATACCCAGTAATAACTTCCCAAAAAAATGAATGAATATCGGATCAACCCATTGGTCGGTTGATCTGCATTCTTTGTATAATTCATAAACGGGGAAGAGGGAATCATTTAAAGTGCAAAAAAAAAATAAACCCCTTAACTCAAGAATAAAAGTGAGAATGCATTTGTGGAAGCATGTCAGTGTCACCAACCTCCACAACTGTCTTCCAACAACGCCACTCATACGTCAATCTTCGATTTGTGGTTTGGTGTCTCCCATCACCTCCTGTTGGAACCATCTCAAACCTATAAGTACTTGGGAACTGGGAACTCCTTAAGCACTTTATTGCTTGGCGAATCTGTGTCGATACCCCACCCAAAGATCCATTTAAAATGAGAGGGGGAGGGTAATTAACGATGTAGGGTAGTTAATGGGGCTCATTAATTAGGAAGATTCCAAATTTCCCCAAAACTTTTGTTACTTAGATTGGAGGATCTACCCATTTATTAGCATGAAACTTCACCCATCACACCTTACCACTTGTCCATTGGAGGAATAGAATAAAAATAGAATAATTATGTTATTCTATTTATTCTATTAAAAAGTTCCAAAAAACAAATTTTTTCTCCTGACCTACTATTGTCGAAGTGAAGACTCCCTTAAGAGAATCCTGATGCTGCAGATTCAATGGTTCCCTCAAATTTTTATCCTGAGCAACGATTTAGAAGTTAGAAAATTCCGCTGGTGCATTTACTGAACGTACTAGGAAAAATGTTCTGAAAGTTATTAATAGTCACCCTCAACTTGCGCCGGTTGAGGTTAGTCTCTACCTAAAGAGAACACTCCCTCACGAGCTCAACAATACTATTAGATTTTAAATTTGAGATACCATTTAGAAGTTATGGATTTTATAATAAAATTATTGTCACATAATTGTTTTATTTAGGGAAAAAACTAACTTTAACCGGTGGCCCATGCCGGCCAATGTTAGTATCAACCTATAGAAAGAATACCCTCATGAGTTTAGCAGTGGTCTCGAATTTTAAATCTGAGTTACCGTTTGTGAGTTATAAGATTTTGAAGAATAAAATAACTTTATTTAATTATTTTATTTATGGTTATTCCATTTTTGAGTTTTCACATAGGAGACCTGCACCAATTAAACTTAAGTCGCGCCTAAGGTAAACTCGCAATCCTGAGCCCAACAGTGCCCTTGGAATTCTGATATGAGAAACAGTTTAAGAGTTATTCTTCTTATTTAGGAAAGCTACTTAAGTGCACTATATAAAGTTTAACAAAACTTCCACAGATCATTTCAGGCACTCCGGGCATCAGAATCACGTGCCATCAAGGTTAGTGGGGGTGTGCCTCTATGTGACACAGCAGGCCCATTGTACTCAATAGAGGAGAAGTTCTCCTGTAGCCTTGGCATTCAATGTTGTGACTTGGAATGTTACATATTACTACCCCTATAATAAATCCTTGTGTGATATGTCTTTACATTGTGATTTTTATGGCCTCGGCCCAGTGGGAAAAACCCACCATGGCCCATCCCAGACCAGGTCGGACATGACCCAGGCCCAACCAAACCCTAAAACGCTTAATGGGTATATCTTGAAATCCGGGCTTACGTTTGATGAACTGATTGTGGATCTGGGAACCTTGGATCTAGATGGTCATTTTAGTATACACCAATTGAGTTTTGGAGAGAGTTGGAGTATGACCGAGTTGGATTAAACCCGAATCCAACCGGGCCCTCGACATTAAAATGTTAATAACTCGCAGACTGAGCACCTGATTGGTGCACTGTCTGTTGCATTGGAACTCTTAACACATGATGGTCCTTTGGGTTACTCCGTTGTGGAGATTATTAGTGGTCTAGGTACAACCAATATCTTGAGGGATAGATTCAATGGAACTTGAGCACTCTGGGTTTGACGAATCTAGTGGCTGAAAGTGAGGCAGTGGTTGGAGATAGATCGTACGGAGGTTAGAACCTATGGGATCTAGGAGGGTTAGATCATGTGTGGGTCATTATGGGGGTCAGTACCTATAGACTCTTGGTGGGTTAGATCCTACGTGGGTCATTATGGGGGTTAGTACCTATCAATCTTGTGTGGTTAAACGCTCATCGATCATGTGTGGGTCAGCGCATACCGATCCTGTGTGGGTCAGCGCTCAGTGATCCTATGTCGGTCATCACATACTGATCCTGTGTGGATTAGATCCTATGTGGGTCAGTGATCAGTGATCCTATACGTGTTAGCGCATACCGATCTTATGTGGGTCAGATCCTGTGTGGGTTAGGAGAGGTTAATACTCATCGACTCCACGTGGGGAAGATCCTGTGTAGGTCATTACAGGGGTTAGTACCTATCTATCATGTGTGGGTGAGACATTGTATGGTTAGAAACAATGCCACTTGATAGAATAAGATGATCTAGCTTCTTGACTAATCATATGTACTTCTATACTTCACTGAAAAACAGTTTTGAGTAGAAACTCTTATTTGAGCTTTGTCTATTGCTTGTGCTTTGTGATTGAGATCACGCTTTGTGTTTTTTCCATTATGGAATTCTGAGAGACTTATGGGGGTCTTTGGGTCTTTAATGAGTGTATTTATACTCATCCCGGGACGGGCTTCACCCGATCCTTTTTTTGCCTTGTGAAGATGATGAGTAGTAGGTATTTGTCTAGAGGGAGCCAGGACAAGGCGGTACACGGAGGAGATAGGCTGATGTGGAGTGCTGCGGAGACGATATGTACCTACCCTTTAGGTAATATCCATAGTGGATGATCTAGGAGAAGATTTTTAATTTTTATTTGTATGTGTACTTTCCAGTTTTACTTGTACTTTATAGTTGAGCTTGTATTTCTGAACCCCTTTACTTTCAACAAACTTTTAGTAGATCAGTTTTCTTGGTGGTTACATCCTTATTTTATTCAAGCTTATGTGGTTTCTTCTTCTTGTTTTCTTGGACTGTGTGTATATACAGGATACAATGGAAATGACATCCCGTTTTTGGGATAAACCTTTTTGGTGCTAGTCTCCAGCCCCTGGCCTATGGAAGGTAGACTTAGGGTAGTCACGACATGGGCCCCGAGGGACGAGTTGTTACAATTGATATAGAGAACATAGGTGAGATTATACTAACCCTATTTGTCTCACACCCTAAACATTTATTTGGGGTTCTTTAGACATTGTATTTTCTTTTGATTTAGTAAAATAATAAGTACTACAATGAGGCTGTTAGGATTAGGTTAGTAGGATATGAGTAGTTGGAGGTGAGATGGCGGTACACTTTCCAAATATCATTTGGAAGTTAGTTTTAGTTTTATTTTTCCCTTTCGGGTTCTTGGACCAATACCTTAGAGTTTTATCTAGCTACTTTGAGTTGTATCAATGCCTCTAGCTCTCTAGTTTATGGAATTTTTCTTTTAGGTTATTAATTTTATTTTTTATGTATATATTTCATGTAACATGTGTATGGTTCAAATAAATAATTCCTTCTAGTTGTTTTTTGGTGCCTAGTTACTAGTTTCCAGCCCATGAGGATCGGTAATTCCACTCAGATCAATAGAAAATAAGTTCGGGTTCCAGTTTGGAGGGTATCCCGTGTCAGTTTTTTACATTTGGAAGTCATGTAACCCAACTATATATTCCATAAGATAGTTTAATTAGACATTGGGACATGATATTAATTAAATATATTTAACTATGGTTTACCATTGAATAAATACAATCTTTTTAAGATGTGTCCCTTTATCGTACGAGTCAATTGAGATTCTCATGCTACTAGAGTCTGATCAAAATTTATACCCTTTATAGAAAATAACTCTAAGTGAAAGGTGGGTTCATTTTAATTTGTCTTCCCATATAACCTCATCTAGAGTTTTATCCATCTCATCATGTTGTTCTAAAGATACATACCCTCTACCCATGATATGATAACTCTTATTATTACCTATGTAAACATCACCCTACACTACCTCTCCCAACTATGCAAATCAATCACTCCTATGAAACATGTAAAACTAGCATCCCAATTCAATTATCCACTACTCGTAAATGGATTTTTTACAGACATTAATGACATCTGATGTATTTAAAACATTCTCATCCAATAAGTTTTGAAAATTATTTTCTTTATAATCATTCATCTTATTAGAAAAAAACCTCTTAATGTGATCAAATTTATTACATTAATGACACATGATTATAATATTATTGGGCTTTGAATGAATTTTCCTTGTCCAACTATTATATCCACACCAACCCTAATGTTCATTCATTACATTAATCTTCAATACTTCATCCTTTTTCTTAAAATATAATAGGTTATTATGTTCTTTAGAAAATAAAGTATAGATAACATCTTTGAGCGTAAGAGCATTTGTATTATATACGAAGGATTCATTGTAAGAGTTAAAATGATCATATAAATATGTTAAAATAATTATATCATGGTCCTAATCACCTATCATGACATCTAGGTTTGAAATATCCTACAAGATTATTTTAATGTAATGAAAATACCTTAATTATAGATATGAGGGACATTTTAATGTTGTAAAATACTATGTTTTTGTTTAATCATACCACGAATTATTTAGTCATATACAATGTTTCTATTTTGGACAATATTTATACAGTCATGGACACATATGTGTCTACTCAGATAACTTTATCACCTATAGACTACAAAATATGGATTATAGATTTATGAAAGACATTGATAGAGATATTTATGTAGGTAACAATGTTCTATCAATCTATGTAATCAGTGGTGGGTTACTTATTCATTTTATAGAGAACATAAAGGATCTCAATTTGATCAAGTGGTGTGCTCATCTTGATTTTCAAGAGATCAAAATAATTTATCCATTGAATTTTTCTGTCAATAATTTGATTGAACTAATCACTATGTATATGTGGGATATAATACCAATTTTTATTGGAAACATTGTGAGATAGTTCACAATAATGGCCTAGTAGTGACTAATTTATATTGGAGGTCACCATTGATAGTGGTTAATCTCTTTTATTAGAAAAAAAAAAAATAGAATCAATGAACAAAACTAATATGAACATGCTTCAGAATTGAAAAATAGATATGAATGAAAACAAGATTTTAATATGATTCAATCCATGTTGAACATACATTCATGATAAGGTCACAACCTCTAATGATCATTATTATGAAAATAAGGAATCCAGATACAAAATACATGAAAGAAGTAAAAAATAACCAATGAATCTATCAAAGAAAATGAGCCCAAATAAACTATGTGGTGGTGAAAAAATCCACCACATTGAGTTATAACCTACGTTATTTTAAATAATCATAAAACTCACCTGAATAAAAAATGATGTAACAAAATATTTTGGAAAATAATAGAATCCACTTATAAATAGAAGTCGTAATTACCAATAATTTATATTTAATGATAGGGATGGATATATAGCCATTGGTTTTGCTCCATATAAGTGACCATATATATCAAATAAATGACCACTTACACTAATATCTACAAGATCACTACTTCATGATAAAATAACGTTGCATTAGGATTTAATAGAGTACATAAAGGGCCTCGAATCCGAGAATATCCTAAAATTTCCTTTTGATTTTTATCACAAAAAACAATGAGTTTCCTCTCACACCAATTACTTGGAATAAAAATCCCATAAACCAAAGGATTTAAGGGCTTCATTATGGACATGTGAAGTGATGGGTGAATAGATGGTGAAATAGGAAGAGCAACAAATTTTTTTGTTTAAAACGTGAACTCTATAATATCTTAATAGGCACATAAATTCACAAAATAAGATGTGATGTAACAGTTTAGATCAAGCAATGTTTGATGGAATAGTAATTTTTTCAAACATATCTCATGTCCTTAATGTTTTGATGATCCCAAAAATCCATTATATGTTTCTATTGATTTTATGTTAAGTGAAATTAAAATGTTATATTATTATTTACTTCAATTATATTGTAAAACTAAATTTTTATGAAGTTATCTAAAATTTGGATATTTCTATAAAATTTGAAAATGTGAGGAGTTTTTTAAAATTTATTATTAAACTATATCAATAGAACATATTAAGAATTTAGCTATATGAATTAGATTAATGGAATAATTGGCTACATAGTTCAAATAAGCTATGTGATCTAGTCAGCTATGTAATGTTCTACTACGTGAGTAGGTTGGTCATATATATTTGGTTGTGTGACTAAGACAAGTATGTGATTCCGATACATGGATAATTTACATTTTTGAATATCATCTATCTTGATCAATTTGGATATATGAATTCAGAAATGTAATTTTTGGTTGTACAATGAACTAAAATTGGCCATTTCATTGTATCATTTTACGTGAAAATTAATGTGGATTTTAGACCATTAAATAGTGGAGTAACTCATTATGGTAAAATTATTTTCCATAATGCTGTATATACCAAGAAATTAATAAGTTGCTTTTATTTTATTTCCATGTTCTTTTTTCTTTGTTAATTTTGAGAGAAGTACAGTTAGATATTTACAGTAAAACATAATTTCTGTAAATGTTATGTTAAAAATAGTTTTTAAATATAATAATATTATATTCTAATAGTAACATAAATAAAATAAGCTACAATTTATACAACTGATCTCAATTATTTCTATGTTTCTACTACTCTTTTATATAAATAATAATAATAATCATTTTTCTACCTTAGTGAATTAAAGAAAAATTATGTTGTGTTCTTTTAATACTCTCATTGGGTTATTATTGAAAATTATTTTCCCTCTAGAAGTTAAATTCTCTTCTATCAGTTGCATCCTAAAACTATGTGCTTTAATTTTTAATATCGCTTAATTTTCTCATTGATTTTTAGAAGTAATCACTCATTTAATGAGTCTTTGACGTGATTATTTTCATAAATCCTTATAATATCCTAGTAAAATCACTTAGATTTGTAACAAGTAATGACTAATTCCACTCAATCTGGTTATCCATAAAAAAATAACTAGTTCTGGTAAAATAACCATGCTCCAGGAGTTTAATATTTATGGAGTGGACTAAGGGATCTTTATTCATTTAATAACTATAAATCATCTATATTATATCTTAAATTTAATATTTTTTTATTTGTTTATCACTTATGATAAGAGGAGATAATAATCAATCATACACTAATAGAGGGTCATTATAGGTGAAGAAAATTTTAATAACTAAATTTACCCCTCTATAGTCATTTTGTAATACCTATCCAACAAACATTCGATATTAATGGATGTCACTTTTGAGTTGACATCTATCATTAAGTTGATGTTTAAAGATTCTATTGCACTAATGGCCACCAATAATGAATGAATATTTTGACAAGATTTCCATATTTTAATATAGAGAATTATGGATGTTAGAATGTAAAAATGATTATATTTTTAATGAACCATGCTCTAATGGTTTACTTGAAATCCGTCAATCCATACACAATATAGGAAAGAGATCCAAAAAAATGGGATGCTACAGTAGATGGTGAGTATAATCTAAATTCCAAATCTCCGAATGAAATCATATGATAATTCTGTTTAGATGAGTTCAATAGAGTTTCTCAGTGTGATAAAACACAAGAAATGTGGATAAATATCTCAATAACTTTTGAAAGAAGTAAAAAATACCAGAACATTGATATAAAATAGAAAAAATAAATTTAGAAAAAATCATAATGGTGTAAGGAGAGAGTATCACTATTATAAATAGAATATTAACAAATATTATAAATGATTCTACAACTCTAGGAATGGTTATTCTTTAACCAGATCAAGATGTAAAAATCCAAATAATTATACCACCCAAATTGAGTGGAATTTAAGATTTGGTCAAGTTATATAACAATGTTAGAAACATAAAATCAAATAACATATTGGTACATTAAGAATGTACAAGGTTTTAATAGGAGGTAGTGTTTTTGAGAAATAAATGGTAAAATAAATAATGCATTAAATTTTTTCACTCCAATGGATGAAAAGAAGATAACATATATACTAATTTCTATATCATATAATAAGAATAATTCAAACTGTTTTAATTCAAATAGAGAGCTTTCAAATTTTTTTAAGAAGTTTAAAATGTTATAAAACAATTTAATAAGATTCAATAAGTCCTTTAATAATCATAGAAAGTATGATAAAATATCAAAGGATGCAATATTCTATGAATGTGAGAATCTTGAACATATCAAATAAGATTTTCCAAATAATTAAAAGGTTTGTTTCAAGTTATAAATATGTAATATAGATTCTAAGAGAAAGATATATAGAGAGAATGAAATAAAATCCATATGGAGTTCCTTTAAATATTCTAGTGCAGACACATGTTCTGAATAAAATTTTGAAATCTCAAATAAAAATAAAAGCTTGTTCATTATACAATAATATGATGAGGTACATTTATTTTATTCTTTAGAGAATGAATCTAATTTAAAAGTTAAAAATTACTATTTTATAGAACTAAAATAATATTGTGTAATGATCAAAACAAAATTTCAATTATTAAAAAATAAAAAAAATCCCTTAAAAATATTATATTTTTCTATGTGGAAAGGAGGAAATAAACATATAAATATTAGAATTGAAAATCTAGTAGGAGTATTCAATAGTTTCTTTAGTTGAACAAGGTAATAAAATTAAACTATGAAAAATAATGTTAAATATTTTAAAGATACTCTTTTTTTACCAAAGGGGAAAATTACCCAAACAAAATCTTGGGTAATGATAAATTCTTGAAACATAGTCTTGTAATATGATACAAAGGTGAAAAACCAATGTTTTACCAATATTAATTTGATCCTAGTTCAAAGAAAAAAGTATAAAATTGTTATTTTAAATATATAGTACCTATACATTATTGTAATGATTATAGTCGATGTAACCCTCTTTTTTGGTATCAAATAAGATTTTATTTTATGAAATTTATCATAATTCCCTGATTAAATTCTTGGACATTACAAGTAGATTCCAATTATTAAATATTTGGTTTAATAATTTCTAATACCTAAGATAATATGTGTTCAAAAATAACTTCATGTTTTATTTATTTTTTAGGGAAATTACATATGATAATAAATGAAATTTAGTATATAGATAGTGGATACTGAAGATATATGAGTGGATATTTTTGAAATTTACATTCTTTATTTAAATTTTTGGAGGATATACCACATGTGGTGACAATATCAGAGTAATTATTATTACATTTATATTTATTGGAAATATAAGCTCAATTATTATCAAAAAAGTTTTATATATAGAAGGATTAGAACACAACATGGTAAGTATTTCTTAACTATAAAATGGAGGTTATTTGGAATATTTTTCAAATAATACATGTTTTATTTTTAAAAATAAATTCTTTATGTTTAAGGTACTTATAATTGAGAATGCCTATAATTTATATAGTAATTGTTTATCTTGAAACAATGTGATCTATTTTAATTTTAAAAAAATGAATACTATATTTTGAATAGAAAACATGATCATTTTAATATTCATTCTTTGTGAATGTTGTCTAAGAAAAAGTTTATTTTATTTTTACTTTTACCTAAATTGAGTAAAGGTAATATATGTGATGTATGATAAATTTTTAAGTAACACAAGTCAACTATTAAATCAATTAAAGAGGTTTCTATGTCTATACCGATGGAACTTTTTCTATTGATTTTGTTTGGACAATCTAGAACAAAAATCCTAAGAAAAAATTATTTTTTATGTGTAAGATGATGATTTATATTGGTTTACTTGGGTTTTATTTTTTAGTCTTAAAAATAAATATTTCTCTATTCAAATGAGTTTCTACAGGTTGTTTTATAATATTAATCGAGTTCTAGTAATGTCTATTTTGACGAAAACACCATATAGGATATATGGTAATATAAAACCAAAGTTAGGATACTATACATTGTTTAGATGAAATTTTTACGATATAAACACCGGGGGAATTCTTGAAAAATTTGATAAAAATGTTTATGAATGAATATTTCATGGTTATTCTACTACTTCAAAGGATTATCATGTTTTCAATAAAAGTTCAAATATTTGTAAAGAATGAAGTCATGTGAAATTTAATAAAAGTGATTTGTTTTATTATAAAATACATAGGTTTATGAATTAAGTGATTATTTTGAGAACATGATACCAGGTATTATATTCACACTAGAAAGGATGAATATTTGGAAGTTGAATTTTGTGAATCCAATCCTGAATGGATAAAAACTAGTTAATCTGGAAGTGTGATTCATATGAATCCTATAACCCTAAGATACCATCCCTCTGATAGAGATATAAGAAGCTTAGATGATATAATTATATCTAGGCTTGTGGGAAGTAATTTTCAAATATTTTACATTCTACCTCATATTAAATGTAAATCCTTTGAATAATATCAATCTAAATAGAGTTGAGTTTTATCTATGAAAGAATATTTAAACCAATTCCAGATAATCATGTTATTGAAATTAGTTTATAGACCCTCTAATTATATTATTATTGAACCTATGTGTGTTTTTATAAATTAATAGGATGATCATGGTGTGATCACTTGGAATAAGGAATGATTAGTGGGTATAGGGTATAATAAAGAGGAATGAATACATTAATATGAAACCGTTATCCTTATAGCTATACTATATTCCATTAGAATTTCTATTTCATTTTTATCTCATATTAATTTCAAACTATATCAAAAAAAGTTAAAATCAACATTTGTAAATGGTTTCTTATAGAATAAGTTTATATTGAAAATACTCCATGTTTTGAAAATAATCACATTCCAAATTCTATTTTCAAACTTACTAAATCTATTTATGGTCTTGAACAAGGACCTAAATATCAGTATAACCATTTTAGTTATTTTATTTTATCATTTTTAATTTAAATGGGATTGGAATATACTATTATTTTCAATAAAACCACATCCTTATATATTTTTTATTTTAAATATATATTGAAAATTTGATTTTTGGTTTTAAAAATTAACTATTTTGTAATTATTGTTCAAAAATCATTAAAAAAGAATCTGAAATGAGTACGAAGATAAAGTTTAATTTCATTCTTAAATTTTAAATTTATCAAAAATACCGTGAGAATGAGATAAATAAATGAAAACATATACCTGGCTTACATAAATGGGATGAACCTATATGTCGAAATGTAAATGAATCCCCAATGAGTTCCAATGGAAAATTTATTTGTAAAAAGATGGGAATCTAGTTGTGAATAAGTTTTAGAGAGGAATAATTAGAGTGGTACTCTATTTGACTAATAATAGAAAAATAAATTATGTCTATAATATTTTTATATTCCTGATTCCAATAAAATCAAATTAATATCATTAAAAAGTTTCCTAAATAATGTTAATGTATTTTAAAAGAACAAATTTTCTTCCTTTAATTTTTCCAAAAGCCTCATATTTAAATTTGTATTCATATTTAGATATAATTTTATTTGGTTACATACTATATAAGAAGAATAATTTAAGAATCTATAACTTTCTAGGTAAATATATGGTATTATAGTCGAGTAAGAAATAATACTCAATTGCATTATGTACTGCAAAATAAAAGTACATAGTCGCTGGTATTTTCTTTTCACAAGTGAAACCAATGAAAAAACCCTCAATTGATTTTGGATTAAATTATAATCAATTTCCAATCAAATGTTATAATAATAGTGTGATCCAAATTTCAATCAATCCAATAAACCACTCTAAAACAATTTATATATATCTAAAACATAATTTTGTGAGAGATCACACTCAGAAAGACGATATAAATCTTAAATATATCACAATTGAGAATCAATTAGTCAATATATTTTTACTAAGCCCCTTTTTTGTCAGCAGATTGATATTATTAAGTTAGAATATTTGTTTTTTGAATTCAAATTTATTTAGATTATTTTTTGGGTTTTAATTTTTTTAGAGTTTTTCAATTACATTAATTATTGTCATTTCCTTTATATTTTAATGAATTATGAATTTTTATTGAATTTATTACACATGAATTTATTTTCAATTTTTCTTTTTCTTTTATATTTATTTATGACTTTATTTAATCTCAAAAAATAATTTTATTATTTTTTTAAAATTTTATTTTCATTTATTTACTCCTTATTTCAATTTTCTTCTCCCCGTAAAACTAAATTTTCTATATCCCTTTTTCCTGAATTGAGTATGTGACAAAAGTTCTCCAAATAAACTGAATCCTATATTATGATTTAGCTGCATCCAAAAACTCATGTAACCAAAATAACACCATCATTAACCTCTAAAACAACATCTAATCTCGTTGTAACGTAGATGGAAGATATTGATGATGACATTAGATCCAGTTGTTTTTATGAAAGCCAAAAATTGAGGTGCATCACTCCTTGTTTTTAATAGGAATGAATTTGACATGGAGGGGTTGAATGGAAGAAAGATGTCACAAAAGAAGGTATTTTAGTCCAAGGATGGAAATTTATTTTTGATAAAAAAAATTCAGGTTTTTTTAACAGGAATTCAATGATTTTATGAGGAATGTTACGTTCAAGTTCTGTAAAATAGAGGACATGCTATATATGAACATGAATGATAACGTTGTATTAGTTACTTTTGTGGTTATGGTGGATATCTTGCACCATACCACTAAAGGTGAGAATTCATTTAATTATACCTTGATCGGAATGATCTAAATATAACCCATATATGTATTTAGGTTTCTTTTCAGGTCATCTTATTTTTAGAATAATGTGGCGAATGACTTAGAGGCTGAATAGAAGGTTCTGTGAAAATTCTTTCAGACAAGGATTTCTCAGAGAGTAAGTGAAATGGAAAATGTATTATTTTAAGAAATGTATCTTATATATGTTTATACCAACAATGAGATTAAAATCGGGAAGGTACATGATAATATTTATACACTATTCCTATCAAGGAATCTGCAACATCAAATATTACCCAGATGAATAAATTGTTTCATTAATTTTTAAGAATAAAAAAATTAATATGAATGAAATAATATTATTTAAATTCCAAAAGAGTGACACTATATATATGGTTTTCATGAATTCTTTTAGGTATAATTAGGATGATATATCTAAATATTTGAAACCGATTGGATAAGAATATGAGGCTTAGGGGGTTTTACAACATCTTTCACTTGCTCAGTAGGAGCAGTCTTGGACCTAACCTATGAGTAATGAAATAAATAATAAGGGGGGTCCAAATAGGAATGAATACGATAATTGTTTTTGAGAGATATGATTCTTTATTGACAGATGGAAGACCTATTGTGGAAGCTACTTAGAGTCAAGAAGTTATAGGTACTAGTGTAATTGTGTCAGTCAAACAAAACATACCTAATATAGAGACAACAACAAAGATAAAAGTGGAAAGGCTATTTGGTAATGGTATTAGTGTGTTTGATTCTAATGATAGATTGGAAGGACCAATGTTTAGAATAGTTGCAACTATAGATGAAAGGCTAGGAATATAGAGGTCGATTAATCCTTTAGATCAGCTATATATAGAAAATATGAAAGTGTGAATATAATCTTGGAGGAAGCATATATTAATTAAAAAACACCAAATAACCTTTCATATCCTTATTATGTTCACAAGTATGATCCCTTAGTGAGTGAGAGTTCTGAATGGTATGATATTAAGGGGCATGTTATATATTTTACATTAGCTATTTTTCATTGAGTTTGATAATCTCATGGGAGATTATGATAAGATAAATAAGGAGTTGATCTCTTACAAGGATGATATTATATAGATTAATTATACCTTAGTGTGTGTATATAACTTTTATAAGTTTGTTGGGATGATGTATATTTAAAAAAAATTATCCAGAATCTACAACCAGTGTATTTTGTTCCTTAATGTGTAAGTGATCCGGAACTTAAAGTTATGGATTCCTTGGATAGTGAGAAGAATGTTGTGTGTGTTACATAATTTAAAGTGAACAAACATGGAGTTCTAGTGGAATAATATATATGTATATATATATATAATTATGAATATATCTATGATTCAGTCGGATATTTTCAAGGTTTAACTTTATGAGATTCAATGTTTTAAATTAAAAGTGAATGAGGACATGCATACATTGGGATGTATAATTGTGATGTAGTTTTATTTTATAATTCGAATTTATTTTAGTTCCACTAATACATAAATACATTAAACTGATCCTGATTTTTATACTTTGATCAACAGTCATCAGATTTGAATTTAGTTTCATCCAATATTAGTCACTACAATGTGACATGTTCACTCTAGTGCTGTTGTAGGATTTTTGGAAGGATTTTTAAATGAATTTAAGGAGACCACAGAAGCTATAATTAGAGAAGTAATTGGTTATGATTTATCATTGAATGACATTTTAGGACTTATCCACGAATATATTCCCTAAATTAGTGATAAAATTATGAAACTATGGTTGTTTCCAAGGGCCTTCATAATGTAGTTTCTTATTCTATTAGTCCAGTGAAAAAATCAAGATATCTCTTATGACATTATAAATAATATATATTATATAATTGAGGATGCCAATTATTGATCTTCCATATGATATTCTAGTTCTTCAGAATTTACGAAATCATTTTTTGACCCAACTCAAGATAAAGAGAATGATTTTATTGAACAAATCAGTCAGACATGCAATAACTATTCCAACCTTTTCTCATACTCCCTAATATTCATATACTTTGACACACTCAAATAGTGAAATTTAGTTTTTTTTTCAAGTTATATTGAAGTAGTTATGACATAAGAATTATGTACTGACATCACTTCAATGAATTTTCGTTATGTTACAAGTGTTTTTAAATGGGATTTAAGATATTCTATTTTGAAAAAAAACCCACAACATAGTCTAGTTTTTCTAATCCAGCTTCTGTAGTTAGTGTTTCTTTTCAAAGATTTTATTTTGGTCATCTAAATTTTTTTAAAGGATTTCAAAATAGTTTACTCACTATTATATCATATAAGTAGTTGTAGGGTTATGCATATATTCTCTATATATGTAAGTTAGACATTATAAAGAGGAAAAAATGTGCACCAATGCACTTTTCCATCATATTATCCAAATAACTATTAAACTATCAGATCCTGATATCTAAAACGTTCTAAAAAATAGTTGTAAATATTTTTTGAACAATATATTTTCTATTGGTAGGAGAAAATAAAGAATGTTTCTACTGTGGCACCTACTAGAATAGACGTTTCACCTTCGGTTCTGGTAATGAAAATGGGGTTCTCCAAATCTAGTTCATGTGATTCAAACAATTATTATGTGAACATTGATAATTTTTTTATTATATGAAAATAATTTATATGATATACAAGAGTATTTGGAGTACAATATAGTTAAGTGGTAGAGCTTGGAAGGATAGTTCCTTATCTAGTGGTTGACTAACATTCTACCAATCCATATTATCCACCCTTTAAGAAAACACTACCCCATCCTCTAGACTCCATATTCCTTTGAACCTATCCATAAATAAGGATAATCTATAAAATATTTTTTATTTATATTTTTGAATTTTTTGTGAATCTGTATTTTTTATGTGATCTTAATTAATAAAATTACAATTTATCTCTTTGTGTGTTAAGTGATTTACTTTATTTAATGTATTTATATACGTATTTATTGTTTTCATTTTATATTTCAAATATAATTGAATTTTTTTACTAGATTATATTATTTAATTTCATTTATTCCTTGATCAATAACACTTAACCTTATATTTTAACTGTTCATAACATAATATGATATAGTGAATGTGTTTTATTACCATTTATATTAATTTTTAACTTCAAAAAATGGAGTGAAAATGAATAATTCAGGAGAATAAAAGGATGTAAATTTTTTTAAAAATTATTATATAATATAGTACTTTTCTAAAAAAGCATCATACTATTTAAAGTATAATGTTCAATGTTTAATAGATTTTTCAATCATCGGAAAGGGGAAGATTGTGGAAAAAAATATCTTGTTCCAATATATCCCATGTAATTTATGTTTTTATAACTTAAAATAACATTAATATGTATCTAATGATTCTATGTTTAATTGTTTTTTTTAAATTATTATTATTTATTTGAATTCAACAAAAATATACAATTTTAATGATGTTTTGTGAAATTTTTCTATGTTTACTGAAATTTGGCTATGTCTAAAAAATAAGCTACCTGAGAAATTTGAATACATGGAGTTTGGAAACATCCAAAATTAAAAACATTAAATCTTCTTTGTGGTAATATCACTTATGTGAATCAACTACATCACTCAATCTGTAACACCTTGAGTTTTTAAAAAGAAAAATATTTTTGATAGTGTATGCGACACACCAGAATGAACCAAAAAAACCATGATTATTTAAATGTGACCGTTATAACCAATCCATTAAATTAGTTGGTATTAATAAGAGTAAATAATTTTTGAAATAGGTATAAATGTTTTATTCAATTTATCAATTGTTAGGAAATAAGTGCTCAATGTTTAATATGGATATTTAGTCTTCAAAAAATATTTTTTCATCAATAATGTTGTTAATGTTTTTTTGAAAAATTATTATTATTATTATTTTTATATTTTAGAAATTTAATTAAAAAAATTTAAGTAATTTTAAAATTAACATATAAATATTAACTGAGTGTGAAATTTTTGTATTTTTTAGAAACTATTTATTTTTCAGTGAAGAGTAAAAAATATCAATTTATTTGTAAATATTTTATTTATTTTAAATAAATAAATTAATAAAAAAGTACCATTAATATTAAATTATTATTTTAATGAAACATAAGTAATATTAATTTATATTTCATCCAATAAATTTCATTTAAATAATCTTTATAATAAAATTTAAGATATCTTTATTTATAGTCTTTAAAAAAAAATTCTAAGAACTATTTTCAACAGTATAATGTTTCTATTATTTTACAATTAAAAAAACACATATTAAGGAAATATTTAAATTAAATTTATATATTTTAAATATATAAATATGAATTTAAATTTAATTAATTATTATTAACTATTATATAGATATTATAAGATCACTTTATTCATGAAAATGCACTTATTGGAAACATTTTCTTCGAATCATTTTCAAGTTTAATTTTAAATTAAATTAATCCACTTTTCAAAATTTATTTTTATAAAATGGATTAAATATTTTTAATCAGGATAATTATTTTTATATAATAAGTTAAACGTGATTTTTTTTCATAACTAATAGTAAAAACTATAAAGATGTGTTACCATGGTTAATGTTAAAACTGGTTTACTAAGGGGGAGGGTAAACTAAAAAGGTAAATGAAATATCATGTTTATTTTGAAATTTAGAGGATTATTTTAACATTATCTATAATAAAATCCTTTATTTTTAAATCTTTTAGGAATATGTATTGATAGTGATATCCCATTATTGAATAATTTTTTGTATTTACAAGAATGAAACTCCTCCTCCCATATAAAAGAAAATCTCTATCTCCTCCTTTACAAACTTCTAAAACCCATTAGTTTAGAGAATACCTACCCAAATACATTTTTTACATCCCTCAACACATCATATAATCATTGGTGTGACAATAAATACAATGTATTAAGTATTTAGGTATAATCTTAAATAGGTAGTCCGAAGAAGAGGTATCATTTTTAACCGAGTATTTTGGTTTTATTTCATCTTATACATCCTTAAAATATTTATTAATCATAATTATGTAATATAATAAGTATCTAACATATATAAATATTTTAATTTGTTTATTTAATAACATATATAAATCTCCACATCCGTCAAATTGAAAATAAAACCGTCATTCATGTATACATTGAACTACTGCCTAACAAACCGATGTAATTCAGTTTCCATCATCAACACAAAAAATATTTATGATGATATATTTAATGGTTATATGTGTTATTAATTACAT
Organism: Viscum album; assembly: GCA_963277665.1. Taxonomy (NCBI): domain Eukaryota; kingdom Viridiplantae; phylum Streptophyta; class Magnoliopsida; order Santalales; family Viscaceae; genus Viscum; species Viscum album. The sequence goes on from OY728136.1 coordinate 1,998,911,365, forward strand.
ATTAATCATTATATAAAAGTAAAATATCATATAATTTCTTACTATACCATCCATTGAAAATGATAACGTCATTTCTGTGTACAGAGAACTCCTACCTCATGATGTGATGTGAAATATTTTTTATTAAAACATCACATGGATGGTAAATTTAAATTTATTTTAAAAAATAAAACTATATTAATGATATAATTTTCATTATATAAATATAAAATAACACTTACCTTCTTTCCATCATTATCATTGTAAAATGGAAACATCACTCATTGGTATATAAGGCCTACTATATCCATGATTGTAACATTGTTTGTCTTTCATAACCATAATTCTTGATTGATTTTAAAATAATAATTGGATTAAAAAATGATAATTATTTCATTATTATTATTATTATTTATATGATTAATTATTAATCTCTTTATCTGTTATCACCTTTCAAATGTGGTTTTGGATATATTACCTCAACATCATCAAAACGTCTAACTTGAACCTAAAAGAATATGTAATTGAATACAAAATGATAAGAAATAATATATAAGTAATAATAACCAAGAAAAAAGTCAGTAATACTGTAAATAATTAATAATCATTTATTATGTTGGAAGTTAAAGAACTCACTTGATGAATTGGTCTCAAGGTAATGGATCTCTCTAAAGAATAATTTTCTTTGGGTTATGACCAATATAACTCTTAATCACATTACATTGTTATTTAATGTAATGAAATGATTATAAATTCGATAAATATATTTATTCCACTCATATATATAATATATTATTATTACTTCCTTTTATATGGTAATACATGATTTATATTCATTTCTCAAATGCCTTCATAATGATTTTTTTTATTTTAAGATGTGGAAGGATTATGTAACCCATTTTATTTCCATGGGTAATTAATATGTTATGCATTATCATTGAATCCATATTATTGGAACACATAAATTATGAACATGTTATGATAGGTTCACCCAAATAGAACTTGCATTAAGTAATTATTTAGTCTCACGGGAGGCCAGTATGGGATTATTCACTAAACCTAATCTGTTATGAGACTTTATCCACCACGTGGTATTGTATTTGAAGTTATACTTGACACATTCTTAGGACGTGTTATTTGTTTCTTCTGCATTTACTAGGTTAAAATTATATTATGATACCATGTTCTTTATGTTATTCATCCTTGTTATTACTCATGTGCCCACTCTTTTATGATACAAAGTTATACCTTTGAATAACATGTTATGTTTCCTACTTATGTTTATTACCATACTAGGTTTTGGATCACCCATTCTTTTATGAATACCACTAGTTTTATTTTCCATTCTTATAAAATCAAATGAAATTAGGTTCTCTTTATGTAGAATATAATTATGATATCATGTTTTAGTTTCCTTTTTATATATCATGAATATTGTATGCCAAATACACTAGTCCTCATGATCTTTGTGATGTACTTACTAGATAATTATCTTTAATAATAATGTAATAATATGTATAAAAGGACTGGATCACTATAGTTGGAATCATAAATAATGTTTTGTTAACCTTTGAAACCCAGGATGATAAATATTTAGTGAGAACCTTATGGGTAAGAATAAGAATAATTCTATGAATAGAAAACTATATGGGAATATTGGTGAAGGATATAGAAAGTAGTTTCAAAGAAATTACACCTTTATCTAGATAGTACATATTGATGTGGATATGGTATAATTGTACCTAGGGGTAATAAATCTTAAAAGAGAACATCGTGTATGACTCTATTGTCACTTGGTGCATGAAAACATGACTTAACACACACCTTATTTGACAATCCTAGGGGATATGTTTTGGAAATTCACTAACCCTTCCTAAACCCTAATATTAGACTCGAAAAAATTATAAAGTTAGAAAACCTAATATAGAAATTATTATGGATTACATAGATTGAAACCTTGTGACTCCTATGTTAACATATACATGTAATTTATAAATATATTCCCCCAAATTTAAAATATCTATCTTATGTAAGTTTATTTCTTAATGTATTCTCATATTGATTTTCTTCTTTTAGTAAATGCTAGAAAATAAGAGAAATTAGAGCAAAAACCAACATGAATGGAACTGTGATGATTTCCCCATTATATACTTAATATTATGGGAGTGGGACATGACAACTTCATGAAGTATAAGATAAAATATTTTAAGTTATGAATAATAACACGAATCCTGTAGAATACCCCAATCTCCTTAAGAAATATAATGTTTTCGTTGAATCTTTTATGTGACAAAGTACATATACCTTTAGTGGAAACTTTTTATCCCCTCGCCATTGAAAAATTGAATAACTCCATTGAGAAAATTTTATCAATCCTACAATTCTCAATAAAAGATAATGTTTTGAGGGCTATTTACCACATTGAGGGAGAAGCCAATCAGTTATTAACAATAATCAAGAACTAAAAGTCCAAATATGAAATTTATTCCATGGAATGGGAATACATCATGAAAATATTTTTCTATAAATATTTTCCCTAAAATATCCATCTTAAAATATAAAATTCTCATTGGTCTTTTGAAAAATGAAAATAATTCTATTAGGTAGTTATACGAGGAAAAATTTGCAGGGCTATTATAGTGCGCCTTTGAATTTTCCATAAACACCAAAAGTAATATAGATCACATGTTTAGTGGGTTTATGATTATTTTATAAAAGTAATTATCAATTCATAACTTTGAATGTTGTGAATATATTTTCCATTGTGGCCTCAAAGTTGAGATGATGATTTGTGACTCCCAATAGTCTCATTAGACTGAATAAAACTTATAGTTGTGTCTTAATTTCGGGTTTCAATAGAGAAATAACATAGAGGAAAGAAAACACCACATCCCACTTGTGAAAAGTACAGGGAGAATTAACCTAGAAAGTTTATTTTGGGAACTCATATAGGTTTTAAATGTTGAAAATAGGGTTATTAGGATAATAATTTCAAATGGTAAATGAATAAAATGAATAATGTGGAAGAATAAAAGAAGAATCAAATCAACACTAAACTAGCGATGTAGTGTTTCAACAACATGAGAAATGGAAATAATACAATATAATTCCCTAATATAAGGGTTTTTAGGGATAATAAATGATAATAATGTCCTATTTTTTGATAGAAAATAAGATTATATTCTATCACTGCTACTGAGGTGTATCCCGATAATGATGTTCTGAGAGGTACGCAAGTTAATCATTCAAGAATAGTGAATGTATTATATTATTATTTTTATATTAATTCTTTCATATAGTTATGGTTTAGTATTACTATTCATGAACCACTTCAAAGCATAAGGGTTGAGATATCCATGAGATCATCAAACAATGTGATGGTTTCATCCAAAGAATATAACACCTCCCAAGGATTTTTTTTGGAATAAATTTTACTGAAAATATTATCCTATTTTTTAGTAGAGTTTTATAATATATTGTGTATGGACTGGCTATCCTTATATAATCCCATCATCATTTTTTTAGTGGAAGATCACTCTTCACATCTTAAGTAATCCTCTAATTATGTAAAAGTGTAAAGAGAAGAAGGAATGTGTCACAACCCATTCTCGGGACCCGTGTCGTGACTACCCAAAGCCCGCCTCCCATAGGCCAGGGGCTGGCGACTAGCACCAAGCCATAAATCCCATTAAAAAAAGGGAAGGCATTGCCTTTATAAGTAAACAAACACCACAGAGTAATCCAACAGAAGTAAACACTAAGTAAAACTGGGTACAATAGTAAGTGCGGAAAGTAAATGGGCCAGAATACAAACACAAACTTAAAGGAAAGTACAACGTCGAACCATCCTCTGGAAGTCCCACCTGAAGGGTGGGTACAGATAGCCACCTCAGCACCACAGGTCCAGCCGTCCACTCGGTGTACATTCTGTCCAGTGGTCCACCTCCAGGTACCGACTGCTCCACCAGCCTCAACCACGATCAGTGCTGTTCGTCGTCTGCATCCAACACAACGTAGTGTGGGCATAGCCTGTGAAGGGGTGAGTATACGCTACTCAGTAGGGACCCCGAGACCCCCTGAAGGTCTCCCAGAATCAAAAAAGGATAATCCACAAAAGAAATATACAATCATGAAGTAACAACCAACACCACATAGGTATATTCCCATACATATACCTAAGTCATCAATTACAGTTCAACTCCAGCATCCGAGCCCAAATTCGATCACGTCCACACATGATAACACAACGCAATCCACCTAGGAAAGCAAGTCAATCATATCGAAGATAATGATTGAAATTCAACACGCAGATCACATAGGTATACTTCTTCAGTGATAGAGATGATCAGATATAGCCACTGATTCATCTAAGCTGGGACCCACGTAGGATACTAAACCAGATACTCTGCCAGACCCACAAAGGATAGAAAGAACAGAGTGAGACACTACCAAACCCACGTAGGATACAAGAACAGTATTCATTGCCGTCGAACCCACATAGGATTTCAGTATGGTCTTCATCGCTGCCGAAGCCACATAGGATTTCAGTGCAGTCTTCATCTCCGTCAAACACACATAGAATTTCAGTACGGTCTTCATCGCTGCCGAACCCACATAGGATTTCAGTGCAGTCTTCATCTTTGTCGAACCCACATAGGATTTCAATACGGTCTTTTTCGCTGCCAAACCCACATAGTATTTCAGTGCAGTCTTCGTCTCCGTCGAACCCACATAGGATTTCAGTATGGTCTTCATCATTGCCGAACCCACATAGGATTTCAGTGCAGTCGCAGTTGCAACCAGCTCTAGGGTTCCCGCACACAGTATGATCGTTCCGGGAGGATCTGCTCCACGAACCAAGGGGATCGATACATCAAATATCATGTAGTCCAGAGTTTATGTATCTCAATGTTCGGTCTCGACAAGAGGAACTCAATGTGATAGACGACACATCAATCGGATGCCCGGTCTGAGAGTTGTTGGCTTTTTCATTCCAGGGGACCAGTTGGTTTTTAAGTCAAAACCAACCCGACCGCACTACAACTGCATCCAAACCTCTAGTGGAGTAATCCAAAAGATTCGTCTCCCTAAGAGGAATTCAACAAAGTCGACGGCACAACAATCGGACTTCTGGAGCTCATGTTATAAGTGTTTCTGCTCCAAGAGTCCGGTTGGTTTCGTGTTCGAACCAACCCGTCTATACCCAACGTTCTCTGAAACCTTGATTGTAATATAACTAAATGACCATCTCGATCCAAGGATCGCATCTCAACTGACGGTGCGTCGATCGGAGGTCCGTAGCCCACGATATGGGAAAATGATCGACAATGGTCTGAAAATGGGGGGTCTGGGCCTGGTCCGACCTTGCCCACCCCCCCCCCCCCATGGGTCAGCCCGAACTGGTTCGACCTGAACCAGGTCCGGGTCCGGCCCATTAGGGCATGGCGAGGCCAGGCATGGCGCGCTCGCGCGACCGTGTGGCCAGCTCGGCCAGCGCCGAGTTGAGCGGACAGGGGGGGGGGGGCATGCCCCCCTGATTGATGAGCCGCGCCCCCCACGTGGGGGAGTGGGGGCGCTCCTTCGGTTAGCTGGGGGTTACGACCCCCGGTTTCCTGGAAGCCGGCCGGCCCGGTCCGGTCGGCCGGAGCCGCTGTCGCGGGACCGCCGGGGTCCCGCCCTTCCTAGGTGCCGGCGGCCGGCGGTTCTGGCCGCCTGGCCTTGCACCGCCGCGGCTTCGAGCCGTGGCCTTGTCCATCCGGCGCCGCGCAACGGCACCACAACCCTCCGTCGTGGCCCCGCACCGGCCTCAGTATCTTCGTGGTTCTCCGGCACGACGCGACAGCGCCGTGCCGCTGCGCTGTGGTCTGACTCTGTCTGTGGCTTCGTTCGGCCTCAACGGCGTGGCACGACAGTGCCGCGCATCTTCGTCGCATTTCCCAAGATTTTGTGTGGTGTCGTTGCACCGTGTCACCTTCTTTCAAACTGCAACAACACAACAACAAAAAATGAGGAGGAGAGTCGATCATGTTCGTGTTGTCCGACCTCCTCTCGATAAGTTGATAGCAAGCGACCCAAGGATAAAGACGAAGAGTGGCAAAGGATAAATTGACGATAAAAACAAATAACCCTACCTCAAGCATTTGATGAACGATGGTTCATTGCGGGGAAGGGACGTCGCAGAAGACGGCGTCACGGAAGAAGGATTATCGACGTCGCGCTACACAGCATCGCATCGTCGATCTCCGAGGAACTTTCATTCTTCTTCACCCTTCATCGAAGGTCGGCGTTCTTCGTCGGCGACGGTTTGTTCTTCGCGTTCTTCCAGGAGGAAGATGAAGATTCCAATAATTGGGCTCTCCTCTTCAAATCCTCCTCGCACCACGAAAAAACATAATAAAATAAGGCTTTGCCGTATTTTATTTCTCATGCCAACTATTTTTTAAATTCAAAAACAGATCACGATTTAATTAATGAGCATTTTCCAATTAATGAGGCGTTTAATAATCCTATTAAACGTGAGCATTGACATGACATTAAAGAGGGTGGGTGAGGGTGAGTTACCATATTAAATGCACGTGGGAGTTAAAAGGTAATAAAGGGATGGGGATCATGTGGGCCCCACCCCACTAATATCTTACCTAGGAGTTAGGATATCAATGGGTACCACTCTAACCACCATTCCTTGGTTAGCACTACTATGAATAAAAATAAAATTTGTTGCACAATATTTTATTTTATTTTTTAGTTAACCAAATTAATTAATAACCTCACTCGAGAAAACGCAACTCCGAAAAAGGTGTTCTTAAGAAATTACCAGTGCTGCGATTCCATCGGTGCCCTCAAAATTCAATTCCGTGCACCTGTTCATAATTTAGGAAAAACCGCTCGTTCGTTTACTGAATGTACCTGAGCTAAAATTCGGAAATTGATTCCGAGCACACCGGGCCTCGGAATTAGGTGCTGTTAGAAACTGTGTTCTTGTAAAATCCCAAAGAAAATGAAGAAAAAAATTTCCCTTGAATTTTACGGGTCTTTACATTACTCACACGTCAGGGCTTTACGTCCCTGTAAAGATAGATCATAAACTAGGGGAACAATTGTGGGTACCGAGTACACGTCTTAGCCTCCCGCTCCCAAGTGCTCCGCTGGAGGCTCTCGTGCTGCCATCTGATGCACACTAGAGGTATCAATCATCCACGTAGGACCCGCTCTTGTAGATCCTCGATCTCCACCGGGACCTCCGCAAAAGTCGCCCCATCGTCAATGTCCAACTCCCCATGGTCGATGATATGCGTCGGGTCATGCACGTATCTCCTCATCTGGGATACATGGAAGACGTCATGCACCCGGTGCAACTGAGGTGGTAGAGCCAGGTGATAAGACACCTCGCTTATCCTGCTGAGGACCTGGAATGGTCCGATGAAGCGCGGAGATAACCTGCCACCTCGGCCAAATCTCCGTAATCCACATCGAGGTGAGACCTGTAATAAGATGTGGTCGCCATCCTTGAACTCCAGTGGCCTCAGCCTCCTGTCAGCATAAGACTTATGTCGGCACTGAACTGTCCTCATCTGCTCCTGGATGACCATGACCTTCCCAGTCATGGCCTGGACCATCTCTGGTCCCACAAGTGATGACTCCTCAGGGTCTGTCCAGCATAGAGGTGATATGCATGGATGGCCATACAATTCCTCGTATGGTGCCATCCTGATGGTGGAGTGGTAGCTGTTGTTGTACGCGAACTCCACCAAGGGTAGATGGTCCTCCCAACTGCGACCAAAGTCGAGGAAACATGCACAGAAACTGTCCTCAAGAGTCTGAATTGTCTTCTCCATCTGACTATCCGTCTGAGGGTGAAAGGTGGTGCTCAGACGTAGCTGCGTCCCAAAAGCCTCCTGCAACCCCTTCCAAAGCCAGGAAGTAAAGCAAGTATCTTGATCGGAGAAGATAGATGATGTCACACCATGAAGCTCTACAATCTCTTGAACATAGAGTCATCCCAATCTCTCTATTGAGCCCTGCTCTCTGATGGGTAAGAAGTGGGCTGACTTGGTGCGTCAGTCGACAATCACCCAAATGGAGTCGTGACCTCTAGAAGTATGTGGAATTCTAGTCATGAAATCCATAGATATCCCATCCCACTTCTACTTCGGGACCTCCAAGGCCTGTACCAAGCCTGCTATTACCTAGTGCTCTACCTTCACCTGCTGGCAGGTGAGGCGTCGAGAAACAAACTCTGCCACAACCTTCTTCATACCCGGCCACCAGTTCTGTCGTCTGAGATCCTGGTACATCTTCGCCACTCCTGGATGTACCGGTAAAGGGGAAGTGTGAAACTCTCTCATCAACTCCTCCTACTAATCAGTTGGTACCATGGTACTTCCTCTGAAAAGGACATCGTGTTCTCCTCCTATAGAGAATCCATCAGGTGCCTGTCCTGAGGATATCTTGGCACACCACATCACATAGTCAGCGTCCCCACGCTGTGCCTCTCTAACCCGCTGCAGTAGTGGAGGAGTGGCTGTGAGTGACTGGAGAAAGGCTGCTCTGTCTCTATCCACGAAGGATATCTGTAAAGCAGCTAGCTGCTCCGTCGGCTCCCCAAGTAGCTGGATGCCCGTCCTCCTACTGAGATCATCGGCTACTACGTTCCCCTTCCCAATAGTATAGACTATCTCAAAGTCATAGTCTCGGAGGAACTCAAGCCATATCCATTGTCTTAGATTAATATCCTTCTGCGAGAAGATGTACCTGAGACTCTAGTGGTCAGAGTAAACTGTAAAGTGCTCTCCCATTAGATAGTGTCGCCACATTTTCAGAGCGAAGACCATTGCTACTAACTCCAGGTCATGGGTAGCATAGTTCTGCTCATGCTGCCTCAACTGACGTGATCCATAGGCGTTCCACTCCAGCATCAGGACACACCCAAGTCCAGTCTCTGATGCATCGCATTAGACTATGTACCCTACTCCCTTCTCCGGTAGCCGCAAGATAGGTGTGCTGGTCAATTCTTGTCTCAGCTCCTGGAATATCTACCGACATCTGTTTGACCACACGAAGGATTTCCCCTTATTCATCAATGCTGAGAGTGGTGTCGTAACTCTGGAGAATTCTGGCACAAATATCCAGTAGTACCCAGCTAGAACCAATAAACTTGGTACCTCTGTCACGCTCCTGGGTGGCTCCCAAGCTTGCACTGCCTCGATCTTCACAGGATCCACCGCAACTCCCACCTCAGAGATGACGTGTCCCTAGACGTGGACCTCACATTACCAGAACTGAAACTTTGAGATATTTCCATAAAGATGGTTCTCTTGGAGTGTGTCTAGTACAACCCGCAAGTGGTAGGCCTCCTCCTCCTCAGTGGTCGAGTATATCAATATGTCATCGATGAAGACCACAACAAATAGATCGAGGCATGGCTGAAAGATCATGTTCATGAGACTCATGGACACAGCTGGAGCATTGGTTATGCCGAAAATCATATCCAAGAACTCATAGTGGCCTTACCAACATCAAAAGGCCGTCTTCTGCATGTCCTCATCACGAACTCTGAGATGATGATAGCCTAATATACTGTCTATCTTTGAGAACCACCGTGCTCCCTTGAGCTGATCGAAGAGATCGTCAATCCTCGGTAGTGGATACTTTTTCCTCACGGTCACCTGGTTCAGGCGACGATAGTTGACACAAAGTCATAAGGTCTCGTCCGCCTTCATGGCTAACAATATCAGGGAACCCCAGGGTGAAACACTAGGCCGGATGAATTCCTTGCTCTATAAGTCCTCCAACTGTACCCGTAGCTCTCGAAGCTTAGCCTGGGACATCCGATATGCTGGAGTGGATATCGGGGCTGTCCCGGGGTACAGGTCAATATAGAAGTCTACCTCTCTATGAGGAGTTAGTTTTGGAACGTCGTCAGGGGAAACGTCTGCATACTGATCCACCACCACATGAAAACCAGGACTCTGCACATCAACTGTTCCATGGATTAGGCTAGCCAACTGATGAGTGATGTGCTGTCCTCTCTTCTTCAAGAGTCCATCCTATCATGAAAAGTCTCCCTTCTCACCGGTGAAGGTGAACCTACACCTATCGGTGCATACACACCGCACCTTGCGCCTAATACAATCATTCTGAGCATGGACTATATATAACCAATCCATGCCCAAGATGACGTCGTAAGGCCTAGAAACCGCTTCAAGAAGATCCCAGATGATTCTCTTGCCTCCTAGAGTAATCTCACACTGCCAGCACCAGTGCATAATCATCGAGTCTGCTCCCATAGGAGTCTCTAGCCGTAAGGATCGAGCCAACAGCTCCGTCGGAATCTCTGAGCACGGAACAAGGGCATCTGTCATAATGGAATGACATGATCCTGTGTCTATAAGAACTGCAACACGGGTGGAGTAGACACATATCATACCTCGAATCATTTCTGGCGCACTGTGGTCGTTGGCCTCCGCTGCCTGAATCTGAGCCTGTCTCTGCCCGCCATCTCCCTGTGGTCGGGGTGGACCTCCTAATGGTGGAGGTGGTAAAGCCTCAAAGCGTCGCCCACCACCTGCTTCTCGGCCATCTCCCCTACCTCATCCGCCTTCTCTCAGAGGACTGCCACGATCGACCCTCTGCCTCTTCCTGGGTGGCCCCTCAACCGTCTTCTGCTCCTCTGTATGGTGGGTCGGTCAGTCATGAGCCATGTAGGCTAGCCCGCCGCACACGTAGCAGTGCCTGCTCCTCGGAAGGATGGATCTGCGCCCTGTGCCTAGAACCTTTGAGTCAGTGTCCTGAGGTTGTCTTCCTGATGGTCCAGTCCCCCTGGACTCTTGTGACATCTGTTGACTGCCAGCTGTAGACGACTCTGCTACTTGCCGCCCTGCGGTAGGTCTCGCTGCTGGCGTAGGCTCTGTACGAAAACTCTCTACTAGAAGAGTTCACTCCAGTAATCATTCCTGTGTCGGAATGATGAGGGAGATCATCGATTCCCTGATCTCATTCCTCAGTCCCAGCTCGAAGGTCCGATCCCAGAAGAATGGGTCACATACCATGTCCGTCGAATAGTGCGAGAGGTCGGTAAATCTCGCCGAGTACTGGGCGACCGTCATGCTGCCCTGCCGCAGCTGTAGAAGCTCCTGGATGCGCCCCACACGGAGGGTGGATGGGACGAACTACAAGTGGAAGAGGCTCTCGAAGTCCTTCCATTGGATAGAACCCTCATTGTGTACCTGAAGCATCAAGCTCCACCATCTGTCTACTGCGGCATGTAGGAGGCTCGCTGCGAGGATCACCATGAGGTCAGCTGGTGTCCCCACAAACCTAAAAACTCGAACAACCACCACCAGCCAATCCTCGGCTGCCTGAGGGTCCATCTCCCTGCTGAACCTGGGAGGTCTCTAATAATGAAACTCATGCAGTGCACTAAGGCGACGTGAACTATCAGCAGTTGGGGCTGGTAGCATCGGTGGCTTGGCGGGTAGAGGTACCGCCGGTGCCTCCGCTGTCAAAGGGCCCTACACCAAGGCCTCATCGCTCGGTGGGCTGTCATCTCACACAACGCTCGGAACCCTAGCTGGCTGCTGTCGTGGGGCCATCGTGAAATGAAACAGGTGCACCACGGTCAAATAGTATACCTGGTGAGGTGACACAAAGTATTCACAAAGAAAAAATTTGAAACACACATGCAATCAATATTTTCGTGTATTGAGCCGGAAATCAGAAGTTAGGGTCCTGGTGTATCGATACATGGGCCACTGCACCAACACTGTACTCCCTGGACTGATAACCATACTCAATAACCTTAACACTATTTCTTCACATAGAAGAAAGATCAGAGTCCTGAGTTCTGCGGTAGAACCGAACTCCTCTGATACCAATTTGTCACAACCCGTCATCGGGACCCATGCCGTGACTACCTCAAGCCCGCCTCCCATAGGCCAGGGGTTGGCGACTAGCACCAAGGAATAAATCCCGTCAAAAAAGGGAAGGAATTCCATTTATAATTAAATAAACACCACAGAGTAAGCCAGCAGAAGTAAACACTAAGTAAAACTGGGTACAATAGTAAGTGCAGACAGTAAATGGGCCAGAATACAAACCCAAACTGAAAGTAATATACAACATCGAGTCATCCTCTGGATGTCCCACCTGAAGGGTGGGTACAGATAGCCACCTCAGCTCCACGGGTCCAGCCGTCTGCTCCATGTATGTCCCGCCCAGTGGTCCACCTCCAGGTACTGATTCCTCCACCTGCCTCAACCACGATCAGTGTTGTCCGTCGTCTACATCCAACACAACGCAGTGTGGGAATTTCCCGTGGAGGGGTGAGTATACGCTACTCAGTAGGGACCCCGAGACCCCCGATGGTCTCCCAGAATCCACAAAGGATAATCCACGAAAGAAAGATACAATCACGAAGTAACAACCAACACCACTTAGGTATATGCCCATACATATACCTAAGTCATGAATTCAAGTTCAGCTCCAGCATCCGAGCCCATGTTCGATCATGTCCACACAGGATAACACAACACAATCCACATAGAAAAGCAAGTCAATCATATCGAAGATAATGATTGAAAGTCAAGACTCAGCTCACACGGGTATACATCTTCGGTGATAGAGATGATCAGATATATCCACTGATTCATCTATGCTGGGACCCATGTAAGATACTAAAAAAGCTACTTTTCCAGACTCACATAGGATAGAAAGAACAGAGTCAGACACTGCCAGACCCATGTAGGATATAAGAACAGTAGTCATTGTCGTCTAACCCATATAAGATTTCAGTACGGTCTTCATCGCTGCCAAACCCACATAGGATTTCAGTACAGTCTTCATCTCCGTCGAACCCACATTGGATTTCAGTAAGGTCTTCATCGCTGCTGAACCCACATAGGATTTCAGTGCAGTCTTCATCTTCGTCGAACACACATAGGATTTCAGTACGGTCTTCATCACTGTTGAACCCACATAGGATTTTATTGTAGTATTCATCTTCGTTGAACCCACATAGGATTTCATTACGGTCTTTATCGCTGCCGAACCCACATAGTATTTCAGTGCAGTCGCCACAGTCGTAGTCGCAACCAGCTCTAGGGTTCCCGCACACAGCATGCTCGTTCTAGGAGGGTCTGCTCCATTATCCAAGAGGGTCGATACATCAACTGACATGTATTCCGGAGTTGATGTATCTCAATGTTTTTTCTCGAGATGAGGAACTCAATGTGATAGACGGCGCGTCAATCGGATGCCCGGTCTGAGAGTTATTGGATGTTTCGTTCCAGGGGCCCGGTTGGTTTTTAAATCAAAACCAACCCAACCGTAGTCCAACTACATCCAAACCTTGAGTGGAGTAAGAAAAAAGATCTGTCTCCTTAAGAGGAATCCAACAAAGTTGACTGCATGTCAATCAGACGTCAGGAGCTCAAGTTATAAACGTTTCCGCTCCGAGGGCCCGATTGGTTTCATGTTCGAATCAACCCAGCCATACCCAAAGTTCTCCAAAACATTGAGTTTAATATACCAAAACGACCGTCTCGATCCAAGGATCACTTCTTAATGGATGGTGCATCGATTGGAGATTTTTAGCCCAAGGTATGGGCAAAAGACCGGGAGTGGTATGAAAATGGGGGGTCTGGGCCCGGTCCGACCCTGCCCAACCCCCTGGGTCGGCCCGAACCGGGTCTGGGTCTGGCCCATTAGGGCGCGTCCTGGCCTAACACACTCGCGCGGCCGTGTGGACAGCTCGGCCAGCACCGAGCTGAGCAGAAGGGGGGGGGGGGGTGCCCCCTGATTGATGAGACGCGGCCCCCACGTGGGGGGGGGGGGGCGCTCCTTCGGCCGGCCGGGGGTTATGACCCCCAGTTTACTGGAAACCAGCTGGCCCAGTCCGGCTGGCCGGAGCTACTGCCGCGGGACCGCCGGGGTCCCGCCCTTCCGAGGTTCCGGTGGCCGGCGGTTCCGGTCGGCCAACCTTGTCCGACCGGCACGGCGCGACGGCGCCGCACCCCTCCGCCGCGGCCCCGCACCGGTCGCGGTATCTTTGTGGTTCTCCGGCGTGGAATTATGGCAATGCACCCCTTCGCTGCGGCCCGACTCCGGCCGCAGGTTCATTCGGCCTCAACGGCACGGTGCTACGACGCCGTGCATCTTCATAGCATTTCCCACGATTCCGCGCGGTGTCGTTGCATAGCACTGCCTTCTTTTGAACCGCAACAACACAACAACAAAAAAGGGGTAGGAGAGTCGGCCGTGTTCGTGTTTCCCGGCATCCTTCTGATAAGTTGATATCAAGTGGCCCAAGGATAAAGACGAAGAATGGAAATGGGTAAATTCACGACAAAAACAAATAACCCCTACCTCAAAAGTCTGATGAATGAAGGTTCATCACGTATAAGGGTTGTCGTGGAAGATGACGTCGCAGAAGAAGGATCGACAGCATCATGGTACACGGTGTCACGTCTTCGATCTCAGAGGAACTTGTGTTCTTCGTCGCCCTTCGTCGGAGGCCGGAGTTCTTTGTCGGAGACGGTGTGTTAATCGCGTTCTTCAAGGAGGAAGATGAAGATTCCAATACTTGTGATCTCCTCTTCAAATCCTCCTCGCACCACAAAACAACATAATAAAATAAGGCTTTGCCTTATTTTATTTCTCATTCCAACTGTTTTTGAAATTCAAAAACAGATCACGATGTAATTAATGAGCATTGACCAATTAATGAGGCGTTTAATAATCCTATTAAATGCGAGCGTTGACTTGACATTAAAGGGGGGGGGGGTGTACAGGTGAGTTACCATATTAAATGCATGTGGGAGGTAAAAGGTAATAATGGGGTGGGGCTCGTGTGGGCCCCACCCCACTAATATCATACCTAGGATTTAGGATATCGGTTGGTCCCACTCCAACCACCATGCCTAGGTTAGCACTATTAAGGATAAAAATAAAATCTGTTGCACAATATTTTATTTTATTCATTAGTTAAACCAATTAATTAATAACCTCTCCCGAGCAAACACAACTCCGAAAAAGGTGTTCTTAAGCAATTATCGGTGTTGCGATTCCATCGGTGCCCTCAAAATTCGATTTCGAGCACCGATTCAAAAGTTAGGAAAACCCGCTCGTTCGTTTACTGAACGTACCTGAGCTAAACATCGGAAATTGATTTCGGGCACACCGGGCCTCAGAATCAGGTGTCGTCAGAAACTGCATTCTTGTAAAATCACAAAAAAATTAAGAAAAAAATTTCCCTTAAATTTTACAGGTCTTTATAGAATGTCCCCAAAAATATTATATTTAATCATGGATTTCATTTCATTTTGTAAAATAATATATAGACTAAATTATTGAGATAAAGGAGAGAATCATGGTTTTTGACATGACCACTCTAAAGGATTATACCGGTGTATTCCATGAAGAGTTTTATGGTATTACTCTTGATCGAGTTATTGTCATCTCAGTCAATCATATATATATATCTCTGGTCATATCCAAGAGTACTTAATAAATGTCCACTGTGGAGATAGAAAAAACCAATGAATAAGTTACAATAGAATTTGAAAAATGGTTTTATACACTCAAGTTAATCACTGTGGTGTGAGCCAATACTCTTCATCAAAAATAATTAGGGGTAAATGAATCTATGTTTTGATTTTTATAAACTCAAAATTAATCATGATAAAGAATAAAAATCGCCTCCCACATATATATGAATTGTTCAATCATCTACACGAATAACAATATTTCTATAAGGAGGACCTTCAGTTTTGATATAAACAGCTAAATGTGTGGAATGATGATGTTCCCCAAACCACCTTTCAAACAAGGTATGAAAGAAATGAGTTAATTGGGATGAATTTGGGAATCACTAATGATCCAATAATATTAATATACTTATCTAATAGATAATTTAGAGATTACCTCAGAAAAATTGGTTTTATTTATAAATTATATTTTAATTTACTCCAAAATCCATGAGGATAATGAGGAGGATTTGAATACTATTCTCCTGGAATTTTGAAAGGAGAAGCTATATTAAAAGTATAGTAAATGCGATTTTTAGATAAATTATTTATCATTAATGGGGAATATTATCACTATCAATGGGATATTTTTAGACCCTTATAATATAATGGAAATCAAGGACTTTCCTAGACCAACATCAATAATGGAAATATGTAGTTTCCATGGATTAACTAGGTATTAGATATTATTTGTAAATTTTTTTCAGGATTTTCAAACCCACTAAACAAGATAACACAAAAGGGAAAGAATATTTTTCAACCCGTTAATTTAGAGAGAGAATTAAGGACTAAAATAAGAGGCTTATCACTGCTGCGGTACTCTTGCCAGCATCAAGTGGAGGAAATTTTGTGGTATAAAATTTTTCTTCACTAAAGGGATTGGGATGTGTACAGATGAAGAATGATAAAGTGATAACCTATTCTATAAGGCAGTTTAAAGTTCATGATAAGAAATATCCCTCACATGATCTGTAGTTTGATGCAATGGTGTTTTCTTTGAAAATCTAGGGACATTATCACTATGGGCATAATCAGGAAATATATTGCTACCATAAGTGACTCAAATATATGTTCACATAAAACATTCTTACTATTCACCAGAGATGATGGTTATATCTGATTATGAACTATGATAGATTAATAAATTAACCACATGGGAAATATTCATGGTTGAATATGCTCTACGTATAAATGATCCAACATCTTTATCATTGATGAAAATTTAGAAGGGTCCAATATTCATAGAATTTCCATAAATGGACATGGCAATCATGAAGGAAGGAACATCATAATTTATTCCTAAATTGATTGATAAAACATATATTTGAGATAAGATAAACGTTTCTCAAAGGGAAGATTTGGAAATTCAAAAGAAGGTGGAATCTATAAGAAAATGGATATCCTTGATGTTCAAAATTGACGAAGAATTAGTGGTAAAATTTGGGTCATGATTATGTGTACCATAAAATCATGTGATAACAAAGGAGATGTTAAATAATGCACATTGTTCAAACTTCTCCATCCACACAGGGAGCACGATCATATATTTATATCTCTAAGTGAACTATTGGGGGGAAATTTAAATAAGGTGACCATTGGAAATAAATCAAATTTTCTAGTATGTCAATATGTGAGGGTCTAAAATAAACAGTCAAAGAGTATAATGAAACAATCGCATATACCTACATAGAAGTGGAAAAAATCTATATGTAATGTGTCAATAGTTATTGAAAGAAAACAAAAGGAAAAATTCCACATTGGTTATGGTGGATCATCATAAAAATACTAATCACTGTATTAAAAATAAAGATGAATTCTCATTCAATCAGCATGCAAGGATATGCATGTTAGAGATGGTGAGGCTTCATAGAAAACCACTATTTATTATATTTGATCTAGATTTGAGATTTACCTTTGTGTTCTAGAAGAGAAAATAATGATATGAACGTAATTTTAGCTTACTACCCCCAAACAGATGGATAATTTAAGTATACTATTTAGATGCTGGAAGACATGTTGTGAGTATGTGTGATGGACTTCAATGGATGATTTGATAAACATATTCCTATGGATGAGTTCTCATACAATTATAACTTCCACTAAAGAATCCAAATGGATCCATATGAATACATCTATGGACAGATATTTAAAACACATATGTGTTTGGATGATGTTTATGTAAGGAAGATATTGGGACATAAATTATTGAAGAGATGGTGGAACAAGTCAAGACCATTCAACAACACACCAAGACTGCTTAGAGTCGACAAAAGTGTTGTGCTGACAATCATTGACAAGTCTTTAAGTTTAAGGTCAGGGATAATGTTTTTCATAACATATATCAATGGAATAGATTCCTAATATTTGTGAGTAATTAAAATCTAATCCCCAGGTACATCATCCCCTTTGAGATTATCATTCATATCAAATCTGTGAATTTTCAACTAGAATACCCCCAACACTTTCTCAAGTAAATGACGTATTAGATGCATCCATATTATGGAATTACATACTCTATCAGTCACATATTATGTAGTTAATGTTGTTATTGTTTGAAAATGATCTATGATTTTTGGATAATCTAATGAAGATATTAGATTGTAGAGATAATGTTTTATGAAACAAGACAACTCACCTTGTCAATGTGCTATAGAAGAACCATAAATTTTAAGAGAAAACCTATGAATTGGAGGAATCCGTGATGTGTAATTAACCTCACAAGTTTTATCATTAGTATTTAATATGAAATATTAAGGTAAATTATTTAAGCAGAGAATATTGTAACAGCCTAAATTTTTAAAATGGAAAACAATTTTTGGTAGCATATGTGACACGCAACACTAAACCCAAACAAACCATGATTATTTAAATAATAAAACTATAACCAAGTAATTAAATTAGTAGAAATGAATTGGAATATATAATTAATCAAATCTATATAAAATTTCTACCGAATTTACAAATTCCTAGGAAATAAGAGTTTTATTTTTAATAAGAAATTATTTTTTTAAAAGTATGTTTTATTGAAAAATGATTTTATAGCTTATTATGAGAAAATATTATAATTAATTTTTAGAAATTTTAGAAATATTATTTTATAAATTAATGATAATTTTTGAATTCATCATAACTATATTAAATTAGGTTAACATATTTTTATATTTCAAAAAATAATTATTTTTCTATGAATAGTGTAAATAGAAAATTTTGGTGAATCATTCAATTATTTATAATAAATTAAGAAATTAAAAATTAAAAATATTCTCTATATATGAATAAATTTTAAAATAAGTATTATTTAGTTATATTTCATAAAATTATTTAAATTTAAATCAAATTTATTCTATATTTTAATATAAGTTTATTTTTAGGATTGAAAACACATTTTTAAGGAAACATATTTATATTCCATAATATTTAATGTTTTAAAATTAAATATATATATATTATATATATAAATGAATTTAAATTCAATTAATTATTATTACTTTAAATATAGTTTTTATAATACCATCTTATGATTGTAAGGTGCATTTCTCTAATATCTGTTTGTTCAACATGTATGCATATTTAATATTAAATTAATATTTTTTGAATAATATGAAGTGAATTTGATAAAATGGGTTAAATATTTGGAATAATAATAACAATTAATGTTATATAAATAATTTATCTTAATTTTTTTCATAATTAATAGTAAAAATAGTAGAAAACTATTACCGCATTTAATATAAAAACCGGTTTACCATGGGTTAAACTAAAGAAGTAAGTAAAATAAAATGTTTTAAACATGTTTATTTTAAATCTTGTTGGGTTTTATTGGCTTTATATCTCTTAAAATCCTTTATATTTTAATTTTTGAGGCACTTGTTCCGAGAGTGACTTTCCATTATTGAATAGTTTTGGGTATTTATAAGAATTCCATTCCACCTCTATTATAAAAGAGAACCCCCTATTTTCCCATTTACAAATTTAAAAAACCCATTGGTTCAAAAAACGACTTCCCAGATAAGATCCGTAATTGTTTCTTCATGTACTATTATCCTTGGTTTTATAATAAACCCAATCTAGGAAGGATTTAGGTTAATCCCTCAGAGGTGGTTGGATGAAGAGGTATCGTTATTAACTGCACATCATTATTTTATTTCCTCTTCCAACTCCATAAAAAATTTATATATCATGATGAAATAATTATATCATTATATCACATACAATATAATTTTATTATGTTAATTTAATAACCTAAATGCAACTCTACTTCCATCAAATGGGAACCAGAAGCATCGTTCATGTATACAGTGAACAATTACCTTGCGGACTAATATAATTCATTTTCCAAAATTTCCTCACATGGATATTAATGATGAAATATTTAATTCTTATATTTTATTATAATGAAATATTATTAATTTTTCAAAATTAATATATCATATGCTTACTTAACTTACCATCCCATGAAAATAATAACCTTGTTCGTGTGTGTGATGAACTACAACCTCATGAAGTAGTTTGCTTATTATTTTTTATTACTGAATAACATATATGGAATATTTAATTGCATCTAATGAAATAATACAATATTTATTATATTATTTAAATTATTTAATGATAAAATAACACATACCTACTTTCCATCATGATTTTTGTAAAATGGGAATGTTATGCATGATTATATACAATTTACCATCTCCATGATTATATCATTGTTAATTTTTCATACCCATAATTCATTACTTGTTTAAAAAGAATAATTTATGTACAAAAAATCTAATTATGTCATGATTATTTTATTTAGACTATTAATTAATAATATATTTTACCTTAGAGAACTTTCTACGGTGATTTGGAACATATGAGTTGAACTTCATCAAAACATCATATTAGAACATAAATGAATATGGAATTGAATATAAAGTGATTATAAATAAAATAAAAGGAATAATAAAATATAAAAAAGGTTATGAATCCATTAAATAATTAAAAATATGAATATTATATAGGAATATTAAAAAAACATGTGAGTAATTGTGCTAAAGGTAAGGGATCTCTCTAAACTAACATTTTTTAGGTTATGAAGAATATCTCTCTAACTCACTTCCTATCTGTCTTTGAAGTTAAGGAATTATTATAATTTTTTCATATATTCCTTTCAATTATATAAAAATATTATTCTCCCATCCATCAATGGGGTAATATAGGACATATATTCATTTCTCAAATGCCTTCATATGGAAAATTTCTTTGATTGTGATATGAGTCAAGATTATGAAATTTATTTTCTTTACATGGGTAATTATTATATAATTCCTTATGGATATATCCCTTTATGAAGAAAAAATAGATCATGAACATGTTTTGATGATTTTACCTAGATGACACACTAATTCACTGGGTAATGTTTCAATCACATGATACATCATGTATAAGATTAGGGAGTAATTTTAATGCATTATGGGACTTTTTTGACTATGTGATGTTATCTAGGTAGTTATCCTTGACTCTGTTTTATGTCATGATTTTTGTTTATGCCACATTTTCTATTTTACCGTGATATTATGATACCATGTTCTTCATGTTATGATTCCATGAAATTACTCAAATTCCCTCTCTTTTATGATATCAAAGTATACCTTTGACTTACATGTTATGTTTCCTTATCATTTTCATTCTCGTAAAGGTATTTCTAGCTCAACCATTTCTATTATGTATTCCCTTAGATATTTTCTTGAACCTACCCACCATAGAACCAATCCAAAACTACCTAATGACCACATCTATAGGCTAGGTTATGCTGAAGAGTGTCGAAAGGAATGCCTAATAATGGAGGCATTTTCCTAAAGTAACTATACACTCAAACCGAACATTCTCTAAGAAGATGTGTAGAAAAATTAAAATATAAAAGTTAGTAACATCTAGTGTATCGAACATGTATGTAACAACCTCTTGGGAAAAAAGATTACAATAGGGTAATTTGTTACGTAAAGGGAAAAAATACATGCCAAAAAAGAATGATTTCCCAACCTGATAATGACTGGATAAGTAAATAATAGGAGGAATGAGCTCCAAATATCCAAGATTTTCCACCACATGCGGTCAAAAAAACTAGTGCATCCATATTATCATTTATAATTTCCATCAACCTATCCATCATCTGCATAAGACACATCATATGTGGGTAACAACAATGTAAGGGTTAATATATAAATACACAATAGGATGCTCTGAAAGTGGAAATGGTAGAAGTAGGAGATATGATAGAAGTAAAAAACTCAACCCATAGAAAGAGGTAAACAAAAAAAATTTAACATGGATAAATTCTCATAAAAAAACTGATATGATATATAATGGGGATCTCTATCTTACAGCCCAACCTAATAATGAGTCTGACCTCAGTTACAAGAGGTCCATCAATGATTCCCAACTTCTCACTTAATTTCCCGAAGAAGATTCAATGTTATGATATATCTCTCCACTATGAGGCATAACCAAGATGAAAAAATCTCTATGTATAGGGGCCATACCCTAGTAAAAAATGAGTGTTCCACTCAGATGGAAGAGGAACCCTTCCCTGAATTCACAAGATGGTTCTACTCTTATGGTACATAGAGGACCATTACCATGACTACATATAACGGTGTGATTCAGTAGATAGAGGAACCATGCCCTGACTCTATTTGTGGGTTCCACATAGATAGTAGATGGAGAATCATTCCATATCCTAACCGGAGGGTGAAGCTTAGTAGATAGAGGACCCACACTACTAAAAAATGACATATTTCCACACATTTATAGTCACAGTATAAATGGTCCATTGCTATAGATTAGATATAGCCATGAGCAGATCATTACCCATGGGAATAGGCTTCTTTGTTTTTTATCCTCTGTCGAGGATTTCTTCTCCACTGACCCACTCCCCAATCTCTCCCTCGAAACCCTTCTCCTTCGATATTCTCCTGAGTGATTTTCCCCTCATCCAATCCTCACCAGATTCTCATTCACCCTAACCGGCTTCTCCATTCATATTTCATCCATTCGTGACATCTCCATTCGCAGTTACTCCAACCCTCATGCATTCTTCTACTCCCACATACCCTTCTTCGGATGTACCTCCTCTATCTGGTGCATCAGCTGATGCTTCCCCTCTCCGAGATTGAGCTCCATGTCCTATGCCTGACTGAATTTCCCTTCCCTACCTGCTACTCTTGTGAAGGACCCGATTGGATCCCTGATCTCATGAAATTGGCTCATGCAATGGATCCCTACCCGCCTCCTCGCTCCCTACTCTCGTGACATCGGCTCAGGAAAAGGAACACTACCCTCTCCAGATATTTCAAAGGAACCCTACCCGAACCCTCCTCTTGTGGATTAACCCTTCTTACCAAGGGAATGAACCTTCTGGATCCCTCCTATCATGACTCACCCCTTCCTGTAGTTAATCACAATTCTTATATCTCTTTGAATGATATGAATCCTCATCTTCCATTTATTTATTTCTAAAAAAATTAAACATATGTTTAGATATTCATTGTAACTTGTCAATTTTTTTTCATGTTGTAATTTTTACTCTCATGTTCATTGATATCTAATATCCTGTTTTCATATTTCGTCTATCCTGTTTCCAAGAGTTCTTTATATTTTATTTTCATTAGGGAGATTTTTATAGAGAATCCACTTGTGTTGTTTCCATAGTGAAAGATATAATTATTTATTCTTGTAATTATTATTTTTCCAAAGTATAGATCAAATAGATATGGTATAAAACCCAATTATTATGATAATTCATGATAAAGGGTTACTGTTGATCCATTGAGAGTAATAGATTCCATGGTTAGTATTAAAATTTTCATTTCTTAGATTGGTGAAGGGATTTTTTTTCTTGGAGAATAGAGTGTACAAGGACTGGTTGTTGATACATAACAATGGGTTTTCAGTCTAGGAACATCTTGGGGATAGAATTGACATACCATGGCTTAGGTTACAATACACATGTCAAGTAGTTCTTAACGATAAGGGTTTCATAGTTGTATTTTTTTGTTAATTGATATTCTTTAGGGATATTTGTGTTGTTACTCAATACATTATTTTTTATATATCATTGTATTTATAATTTCTATTGTTGACATTATATCTGATGAAATATTTTTTAAGTGCTAATATTTTTATTCCCCATAAATTTATATTGTACTCTATTGTTCTGTGATTTGATTGGAAGATTATATCATCTGGTCAACATAAAAAAGACAAGGATGACTGTTTTTTTTGTTTTTATTTTACAATTCTCACCCTATTATAGTTTCATATCATATCACATCACATATAAAACTAATAAAATAAACTTTTTTGTAAACAAAAATGGCAATTGGTTTTTTCATCTAAGAGATTAAACAAGGACATAGCACATCTTTCCATGAAGAATAGGAAGGCTATCATTCTATACTCATTCTCACTCAAGCATTGAAGAGGAAACTGTTGAACCACAATGTAAAATTATCTAATGAATAAAAATTGTCTAATTTAGAAATCTGGAAAATTTTGGCAATATTGAAGGCAGACTTTCTTGAGTTCTAGCTTGTTATCTAATGATTCCTTCTTATAACTCATTATATTAATGTTCTCAACTTTAAAATATTTTTCTCATGCTCATATCCTCGTAAACTAGCTTTACACTACACATCCTAAACATCCTCTCCATGGAAGTCATAACTGGGCACTCTTACTATCAGGTGACAAGAACTCATCCCTACTAACTAAATGAAAAAAAACCATTTTTTACTGGCTGAGGCATTGTGTCTGGTATACCTGGATAAAAGTTTGTGTTCATTCACAGTTCTTTTACTTCTACAAAAAAATCCAGAAACGTCTCCTACTATCAATGATCAAAATTCTGAATATCATTAAATAATAAACATGTCAGATTCTTTCATCCATAAAAGACTTAATTAAGAACATAACTAAGTCCAAGATTATTCATCCAACCATATCTCAATCGTGACTTACCTTGCCGGAAACATTCTCCATGGAACTCAAGAAATATCCATAAACATTAAAAATATTCTCTCATTAGCTCAAGATTAACAGCTTTGCCACAAAATTAACTTTTCAATAATAAATTAGGGTTTTTTGTTTTCAAATAATTTTTTATACCATTCCATAGTGCCCTTGGAAAATGGGTTACCATGATTAAAGTGAGGTATCTCACTTACGCATGTCATCTAAATCATCCAAAACCTTATTTCCAACCTATGTTAGCATCATACATGAATTCAAGATTCTCCACATTTCAATATCCATTCTTTCAAAAGACAAAACACCAAAAAAACCCACTTTATTAATATCCATCAACCATTTGAACTCAAAACAAATCATATTTTTTTGGTGAATACATATGGGACAACAACATTTGAATTGACATACCACTAACATGTTCGACACCACTCTACTCATCCTCAAAAAAACATAGGAATTTCATTCATTAAATATTCTACATTAATTAAACAAAAATAATAAGGAAAATAGAGGCTCTAATATTTCATTTTTATTCAACCAGAATAGGGAACACTATTCCTTGAATAAAAAACATCGTCTTTATTGGCTCATAATCGAATGATGCTTGCCTTAAATTCCATATCCTGGAAATTTACTTAAAAAAGTTATTTGGAAATCACTTAAATCCTATCACCTTATTCATTCATCAGTGATCCCATTTTATTTATGCTGAAATTCAAGGTATCTTCTCTATTCTGTTTCTTGTTCTCCAAGTCATCATATTCAATCATCACATTTAAAATTCTTGCATGAAATCCCATTATTACACAATCTCTTATAAGTCTGGGATATCTTTGTTTACATGGGTTGAACACATCCTTGATTGGATCTTTACATTTTTTCCACCAATTCATAATGCATTGTTTTTAGTTCCATAATAGTCTTAAAACCACCACCTTTCTAAAACCCAATGTTATAATCATTAAACCATGTTTTGTATATGATGAATCATTATTTTTGTGGTATGGATATAAATTTAATTGTATTACAGGTTGTGCCTTCTTATGCAACCTCTCAACAATCTTTTTCAAGTACTACAACAATGTCATCTTCATACTCAACAGTATGAACTATTTAATTTTCTTTCTATTTCATGTTTATATTAAGAAAACAATTTCTTTTATGTAAACCATCATATTTTTTTTGGTGAAACTCCTTTATCATTCTATGAAATCTATTTTTGAAAAATACTTAGGCTACTATTTTTCTACAACGTCTAAAAAATTAGATTTTCAATATGTTATGTATTCTCCTATTCTTTTCTATAGCTGCTGCTATATTAGTTATATATATTCCATCAACATACACCTTTCATTCATGGTTTGATAATTAATCTCCTATTCTAATTTTTCCATACTCATTATAGGTGTGGAAAAATGTATTATTTTGTTCAAGAAATTTCCTATTAATTCATATAAATTCTCAGGATATTGTTCCATGATCTGCTCCTTTTCATATTAGTGTTGTGATGTCTGTTATTATGTGTTATTAAAAAATGGTTCAGCTAACTCCCAAACTTCATGCCCTTCGTTCTTTATTTCGATCATTACCCATATCTGGAATTATGCAATGTTTCTTCCTTATAATGGCATGGATATTTGTTAATAACTAGTTTCCTTAATATCTAACCATTTCAATCTAAAAAATTTCTCAGCCTCATTGACGATGGAATGGGGCAGACTGTTGTGAAATTTTAATTCATCATATCACTTTTATCTATCTCCCAATAAATCATTGTAAGCTCAAAATCCTTCCAACTACTGATTATTCTTTAATAAACATAATAAACAACATCAAACACCATTTTACTTTCCACCTCCACATGCACATCCATATACTTCCATGTGCACCAATTCTCTATATCTCCTTAGATAATTCTCTTTTTATAATGTCATTAATATATTCCTATTCTTTAAACATTTTAAATCATTTGTGATTTTTAAAAAACCAACACACAAGATCTTTATTTACAAAATTATCCCCATTTGGTGTTCATTCTCAGCTCTACTCCCCCTTTCTCAAGAAACTTATTTCACAAGATATATGATGGAGAAGAACTTCTTTTCATGCCTCTAAATATGAATTTCATACCTTAGTACCCTTGTTGGATAGAATAATTCCAGATTTTGTTATTTTTAATCTTAGAAATACTTTCATTAAACCCACATACACTTTCCTCAGTGAATTACAATTAGTGAATTCTACACTTTGAATTGAGTTGTAGGCAAATCCTCTAGGACTTGTGAGTTGTATATTTATGTTTGAAATGGTATTTTAAGCCAAAAAACTTGTTTTTTATGTTTCACTCACCTCTTTGAACTACCACATGATTAAATGGCCTATCATATTTTGTTTATTCAATCAATTTCCTTATAAAGGTGGATTGCCACTTCCCCTTGTGGCTAGTCCAAGACATTGTGAATTTTCAAGTGTAGGTAGTGGCCTCAATGTGCTGTCTCTTATGCTTATGCTGTTAATCAATTATTAAAGTGGAAATGCATATCTACTTTCAGCACTTATAAGGTATGATAGGAATGATAAATATATGATTAGTAGTGGAATGTTGTGTAGGTTAGCTAGGATTTATTATGTGTTTATTTGTTCAAACACCATGTGGTATTGGTGTTGGTGGTATGTTTGGTTTGAGTCCCATTCAATACATTGACTATTCCACTATAGTTCTTAGATTTTTTCTCTCCATAGACTCTGTTTAACCTTGAATTTAGTTTATGGATTGTAGTTTATTTTAGAATTCACCTTGAATTATTTAGTTGCATTCATGATAGTCATGCTTGATTATGATGAGTTCCTTCAGAAGTTCCACTGTGCTCTACTCCAGCTTCGCCTCAAAGAACACACCCTCATTTTCCCCGAGACCGGTTGTCGATTCCCCGTTAACAAGGAAATACCCAATATGCTTCTCTATGAATATGAGGTTTGAAGCTCCATTTCCCCTTCCTCTCTGTAGTCCCTGGATTTTGTTTCCAATCATGCTGTGTAATGTAATGATTTACATTTCCAACATCATTTTAGATTGATGATTTGTGTTTCAGTAGAACTCGGCATTTTTCATCTCAATATGTCTGATATTATACATATGATATAATATTCTTCTCATGTATATCGTGACTTTTCGTAAGATAGAAATCTTGTTATATGAAGAACAAAGGCTTTGCCAATTTTACATCTTTGAGATAATGTTGTGTAAGGGAGAGTATTTATATAAGACTCACATATGGTAGAATCTGCATTTCAATTAACTGTGAAATTCAACAGTGAATGCAATTTTATTTATGAAATATTGGATAAATAATTATCATAGATCTCAACCTAAACATATTTTTTTACAACATTCTTAAGGGGGAAACAAACCAAAAAACTACCTAAATGCGCGTAGGTATTCTCGAAACCAAGACAGGGTGCAACCACTAGGTTGCGCCCATGGTGCATTTAACCTACACTTATTATTATGATGTATTATTTGAATCTTCTATCCATATCATTAACATTTATATAAAATATCTTTGACCCTATTGAAACACTAGAATCATGTTGTTCTCCTAACAGGTCATAAATTATTCTGTTATGTACTAGTGTGCAGGTGAAGGGTGCAAGGCAGTGCAGGGTGTAGGTAGTGGAGTGCAGTGCAGTGCGCAGGGTGCATGCAGTGCAGTGAAGTGTAGTGAAGGGTGCCGACAGTGCAGGGTGTAGGGTGAAAGCAGTGTAGGGTGCTAGCAGTGGAGGGTGCAGTGCAGGCAGTGGAGTGTAGTGCAGAGCGCATGGTGCCGGCAATGAAGTGCAGTGAAGTGCAGTGCGGTGCAGGGTACCGACAGTGCATGGTGGTGGGTGCAGGGTGCAGGTAGTGGAGGGTGTAGTGTAGGCAGTAGAGTGAAGGCAGTGTAGTTCAGTGCATGGTGTAGTGTAGGGTGCGGTGCAGGGTGTTGTGCTGGGTGCAGGTAGTGCATGGTGTTTTGCATGGTGTTGGACATTGCATGATTTAGTTTTCATTCATGTAGTTTTTTATGTTTATGTGTTCTGACTATTAGGTACATAATATCATGTACTTTGGGAATTTTTAAATTATGGATGTGGTTTTGGTCTCATAACATATGGATAAGTTTTGGTATATTGTGGGCACTCATGTATGATTTACTAGGTGCAGGGTGTCGTGGAGTACATGGTGCAAGCTGTGCAGTTCACTATCAGATTCAGGTAAGATTTCTTCCATTTTTATTCTTTTGATCAATTTTAATTAGTGTTTATGTGATTTTTGGGTTCACTATATTTTTTCAGTGCGTTTTGGATCTCGTTGAGGACAGTGAAGCACCACATGACTGGGATATCCTCTCAACATGCGGGCATGAGGCCTTCTAAAATTTCATCATAAGGCCCGAATCCTTATTTCAGTTAGGGTCAGGTTAGTTTTTCAAGGTAATTTTTTACTAGGTTCATTTTTTTTTTTATGTCAATTTTAACAGGTTATTTTTGTTTGATTTGGGGCTATTCATTTAAATTAAATTAATTTTAGATTCAACCAGGTATGTTTCTTTAGTTTCATTTTTTCCTGCTCAATTATGCTTCAATGATGTCTTTTTTGATTGGTTTGAGTTAGTTTGGTTACATTATTTTCAGTTTGGTTCATTTTCATATTTTTCATAACAACATGGTTTGGTTCCACTCTACTCAATTTGGATAGATGATTTTTTATTTAGTTATAATCATATTAGCATGTTTTTGATTACTATAGTTCATTTGATTTTAAATTATCATATAAAATCCATATTAGCATATTTTTGGTTTTCACAATTCAATTGAATGGTGTGTTGGGTAGGTTGGGGGTGTAGGGTGGGGGCTTGTCCAAGAGGGGGGGGGGGGTCTGTCGAGGAGGGGGTGTTGGAATGGGGGGGTCTGTCCTGGAAGGGAGAAAGGAGGGCTGTAGGGGTGGTTTTGTCTAGGGAAAGGGAGGGGGCTGCAGGGGGAGTGGTGGGGGGGGAGGGTGATTTCCAAGGGGCTACAGGTGGAGTTGTGGGGGGTTTCTAGGGGAGAGGGTGTGCAGTGAGGAGGGGGTAGGGGAGTGCAAGGTACAGGGGTTGGGGGAAAAGGCATATGGGAATGGGGGGAGGGGGTGGGGTAGTGGAGGTGTGCAGGAGCATGGGGGTGGGGGTGGGGGTGCTGGTGCAGGGTGGGGAGCTATGGGTGGGGCAGAGGGAGTGTGGGAGGGGAGCAGAAGGGGGAATGGGGTGTTCAAGATGCAGGGGGTGGGGTGCAAGGTGCAGGGTGCAAGGTGCAGGTTGCAAGGTGCAGGGAGGAAGGGTGCACCAGAAGAGGATGGGGGTGCGGGTCCAGGGTGGGGGAGCTGTGGGGGGGGGGGGGCAGTCCAGGGGGAGGGTGGTGTGAAGTGAGGAGGGGGCAGAGGTGCAAGGTTTAGGGGGTGGGGGAATGGTGCAGTGGGAAGGGTGAAGGGGGGTGGGGTAGGGGAGGTTTGTAGGGGTAGGGGGTGGGGCTGCTGGTGAAGGGTGGGGAGCTGTGGGTGGGAGGGAGGGAAGGGTGCAGGAGGGGGCAAGGGGTGCAGGGTGGAGGGGGTGGGGTAGGGGAGGTGTGTAGGAGTAGGGGGTAGGGGTTCAGGTGTAGGGTGGGTGATCTGGAGGAAGTGGGGGTGGGGGAAAGGTGCATGGGGTAGGGTAAAGGGGGGTGGGGTAGGGGGAAGGGTGAAAAAGGGGGTAGGGGTGAAATTTGCAAGGGGGTGGGTTAGGGGAGGTGTGAATGAGCAGGAGGTGGGGGTGTTGGTGTAGGGTGGGTGAGATGCAGGGGGTGGGGTAAAGGTTCATGTGAAAGCATGAAGGGGGGTGGGGCAGGGGTGGGGGAAAGGTGTAGGGGGTGGGGGGTGCTAGTATAGGTTGGGGGTGCTGTGGGTGGGGAAGGGGGAGGGTGCAGGCGGGGGCATGTGTGAAAGTTGCATTAGGGTGGGGCAGGTGAGGTGTGCATAAGCCGAGGGTGGGGCTGCTGGTGTAGGTTGGGTGAGTTGTGGGTGAGGGAGGGGGGAGTTTGTAGTGTCCTCCCAACAGCCAGCACGGTGAACCGTGATGGTTTTTTATGCTGTGGAAAGGCCTATTCCCATAGTTTAAAACCGTGGCTATAGGCCTATATCTAGGGTTTGAACCGTGGCTATAGGCCTATAGCCACTGTTTTATGAATCCTGGGTTTTATTGGCATGTCTATAGGGATGATCATATAGCAACAGTTTGAAAACAGTGGCTATAGGGCTATAGCCATGACTGGAGTCATGGATTTAGGGCTATAGAGACGGTTCGAACTGTGGTTATAGGGCTATATCCACGAATTCAAACTGTGGCTATATGATATAACCTATAGCCACACCAATACTAGCTAGAGTTCACGAAATCGGTCCTATAACCTATAGCCACGGGTTTTGGGCCTAGAGCCACAGTTTAGAACCGTGGCTGTATCCTAAATGTCTAATAGTGCCATTCTCTGAATTTATAGGAGGGTTACACTTAGATGGCCGATAGAGTACCCATTCCATAACATATCTAGAGGGTTCCACTATAATATTAGATATGGGAACCATGCCATGAATCCATAATAATGTTCCACTCAGTAGATATAGGACTCATTCCCTATCTCTTTTGGAGGGTTCCACTCTTATGGTAGATAGATGACCCATTTCCAGACTCCATAGGAGAGTGCCACTCTAATCTCTCAGAAAATTATGCTTGATCACTACTATTGCTGAGTGTCTCCAAAAGAATAATCATTCTTAAAAATCCTTACATTATATCTCAAAACCCACTATGAATCCACCGTCACATTCTATATGAAAAAACACTCAATATATGCTACCCGTGGGCCAAAATCCAATTCCAAATGAACGATATATGAGAGGTATAAGTTTACTCAAAAGTAGGTACACAACATATAGGAAATCCACATGTTGTGTGGCTTAAATCTTCTACTTTTACATGTCCTTAAGAGAATATATATCTCTATTCATGTAGTACAACATGAAATATAAGTGTACTAGACGGTGTGTCTAGGCCACATGTGGCCCGAGTCCTGTTCTCCAAATCATGCAAGTGTTCTTTAGGCCATGTCTCTATACACTATCCATATTTTGATACATGAAATGTTTCTAGATATGGCTATGTCCATTTACTCTAAAAGTACATTCCATACCACCTTCATCAAGTCACACGATATGTTGTGCTTTGAAATGGTGTGTGATATTTTGCTCCCATGAAACCCTATCGGCCGTAGCTGGGCCACTATACAGTGTGTGTTCATCGTAGTTCAAATTATATAGTCAATATTTTCTTATAATGTTATATTTAATCCAAAAATTATATATATTTCATATTCCCCATCAAATTTCACCTGATGCTTTCTCAAAACTGGTAGTAAGCACCTCCGACTATCATTTCTGGCCATCCATTGGCCAGAAAACAGAATCTAGATCACATGTACGAAGCTGATTTGGTTCACCATTTCTCATGGAACCTCCCATTAGGACACTGGATTCCCGATCCATGGTGGAATCAACCAATCCAAAAACACCATCCCAATCCATCCCTAATCTCAGATCTATTCAGTAAATAAGAATCAACTATGAATCTGGAGGTTCGATCTCCCTCGATCCCACACGATAATGTCGATTCGTGACCCCATGGATTATTGATGAAGATCACAAAGAAGGATGGGGGAAATCACATAAAAAAGGAAAAATAATAATATTGTGAGAGTTAATATAGAAAAAAAATTTGGGGATATTTGGGGTGATAAATATCCAAAAATGTGTAGAGATTGAGTAAACAATTGAAATAAGATAAAATGTCACATGAAAAGTCAAAAATTAAATGTAGATCAAAGAAAAGAAAATTTTAATCCTCAATATTTTAATCATGATGGGTGGAAGTCAAAATTTCAGATTCTACATTAACATTGGATCATTCGTTGGTGAAAATTGAATCTACCAATGATGGTGAAGGTCCATTGCGTTTGATGTGTCTCAATTCACTTGGATATGGAAGCTAATCATTGACCGATATCAATTAGCCAATGAAGAACTTTGGATTCCTCCCCAAAACAAATCCCAGGGTTATGCGGATATCCTTGTTTATTCATCATAACATCATATTTATACAAGAATCTAGTTTTGGTCATTTAAAGATTTAATTAAATAGATTATTTTTTAATCCACTTAACATACCCACCAACGACCACTTTATCTTAACACCCCATAAAAACCAAATCTTGTTTCATCCTAAGGTTAATACATTTCAATAGACTCAACCATGATATCATATTTATATATCAATTTTTATTTTAGTTTATACCCCATTACATCAAAAAAATTCTCATGTGATATAAAATAAATTTAATAATATTATAAAATTATTTCCATGCACACTAGGCCTCGGAATTGCATTCCTTATTAATGACTAGCTTTGAAAACATTCTTTGATATATTTCAAAGTCTTATAATTGAACAATAGGTTCTCTACATTATTCCATAATTCACTATTTTCAACATGAAAAATAAAAAAGTAAGAAAAAATGGTAGGATATTGAGCGTATTGTGGGATAATTGAGGGGTAAAGTTCCATCCATGCATGATCCTCTTTTGTCGATATAGACCCATTAAAATGTGCATTGCGAAGGGAAATCCATCCTCAATGTCTAGATCACCCCATTCAATAACATTTATGGGATAATGCATGCATCTCCACATCAAGGACATGGAATATGTCATTCACCGAATTCAACTATTGGGGTTAATAGATGTGGTAAGAAAACATTCCAACACCATGAAAGATCCATAATGACCTAATGAAGGTTGGTGATAACTTTACCCCTAGAGAAAATATCTATAATTCTCACCCCATAGAGACTATAATAAAACATGAGCTCTCTGATCAACCTCCAATGGCATATGAAATCCATCTACATAATATTTATTCTTGCTATGAGATATCCTCATCTGCTTGCTGATCATCTAGACCTTCTATGTCTTCTCCTACACCATCTCTATCCCAACAAGAGATGACCCACTAATCATAGTGCCTAAAAAGGGAGACCTAAAAGGTATCTTTTATAGATCCTTGAAATGATCCATGCCAATAGTAGATTGGTACTATTAATAGGATAAGCTTCCATAAAGGACAAGTGATCCTCAAAGATCTGGAAAAATTCTAACACTCAATCTCTTATCATATCCTCTAACTGGTAGATAGTGCGCTCGGTGGGGCCATTTGTAAGGGAGTGAAAGGCTATAGTCATCCTTATCTAGGTCCCTAATATTGATTGCATGCCTCTCCACAACTGATGCGTGAATTGTACATCATGGTTGGAAATAATATTTGAAGGAACCCCATGAAGGTGAACAGTCTTCTTCTCGGAAAACTACCCCAAACACTCCATTGAACCTTGCTCCCA
Organism: Viscum album; assembly: GCA_963277665.1. NCBI lineage: Eukaryota > Viridiplantae > Streptophyta > Magnoliopsida > Santalales > Viscaceae > Viscum > Viscum album. The sequence continues at coordinate 1,998,945,360 of OY728136.1, forward strand.
GAACACTACTAGAAATTTTTGATATATCCACGGTTCTAAACCATGGATATAGCCCAAAAAACTGTGGCTATAGGTTATATCCATGATTTTATGAACCGTTCTTGGTATTGGCGTGGATATAGGTCATATCCTATATCCACGGTTTGAAACCGTGGCTATAGCCCTATAGCCACAGTTCGAACCGTCGTTATAGCCTTAAATCCACATCTCCAACCGTGGCTATAGCCCAATAGCCACAGGTTTCAAACTATTTCTATAGGGATGACCCTATAGGCATTCAAATAAAGGCTACAGTTCATAAAATTGTGGCTATAGGCCTTTCCACTGCATAAAAAAAAACCAGCACGGTTCACCGTAATGGCTGTCGAGAGGACACTTCCAACTCCCCCTCCCCCACCCACAGCTCACCCACCATACACAGGAACCCCTACCCTTTTCTCTTGAACACCTCCCCTGCCCCACCCCATGCAAACATGCAACCCCCTTCTCCCTCATGCACCCTTCCCCCCTCCCCCACCCACATCTCCCCCACCCTATACCAGCACCCCCAACACCCTACACATTTCCCCCCACCTCTGCCCCACCCCCCTCACCCTTCCCCATGCACCTTGCCCCCAATGCCCCTACAACTCACCCACCCTACACTAGCACCCCCACCTCCTGCTCTTGCACACCTCCCCTACCCCACCCCCACCCCCTTCACCTTGCACCCCCTGCCCCCTCCTACACCCTTCCCCCCCACCCTTGCCAACCCCCGTCACCCATCCCCAAGCACCTTGCCCCCACCTCATGCAGCTCACCCATCCTACACAAGAACCCCCACCCCCTGCTCCTACACACCTCCCCTGCCCCACCCCATGCCCCCTCCTGCCCTCTCCCCCCCACCCAAAGCTCCCCACCCTACAATATAACCCCCAACCCCACCCCCACCCCCTTCTCGTGCACACCTCCCCTACCCCACCCCCACCCCCTTCCCCCTACACCTTACCCCCACCCCCTGCACCTTACACCACTTCCCCCTCCTCAGTGCACACCACCCTCCCCTGGACTGCCCCCCCATTGCCCCCAGCACCATCACCCCACATCCCCTTCCCCTGCACCCTCCCCCTGCACCTTGCACCCTGCACCTTGCACCCCACCCTCCTGCACCTTGAACACCCCCTTCCCCCTCTTGCACCCTTCCCCCTTCCCCCACCCACATCTCCCCACCCTACACCATCACCCCCACCCTCTATTCCTTCACACCTCCCCTAACCCACCCCTCCCCCCTCCCATTGCACCTTTCCCCCACCCCCTGCACCTTGAACCCCATTCCCCTCTTCACTGCACACCATCTCCCATAGACCCCCCCCCATAACTCCACCTGAAGCCCCCTGGAAACCCCCTCCCCCCAACACTCCCCCTATAGACCCCTACCATTCCCTCAACAGAACCACCCCCTACAGCCCCCTTACTCCCATCCTGGATAGAGCCCCCCATTCATACACCCCCCTCCTTGACAGACCCCCTCCCGGACATGCCCCCACCCTACACCCCCCAACATACGCAACACACCGGTCAATTGAATTGCGAAAACCAAAAACATGATAATATGGATATTATACAAAAATTTCCAATCAAATGAACTACAGTAATTAAAAACATGCTAATATGATTATAACTAAATAAAACATCATCAAGCCAAATTGAGTAGAGTGGAGCCAAACAAAATGGTTTTGAAAAATATGAAAATGAACCAAACTTAAAATATTGTAACCAAACTAACTCAAACCAATCAAAACGGACTTCAATAATGCATAATTGACAAAGAAAGAAAATGATGCTAAAGAAACATACTTGGTTGAATCTAAAATTAATTTAATTGAACTGAATAGCCCCAAACCAAACAAAAGAAACCTGTTAAAATTGACATTAACCAAAAAAAATTAACCCAGTAAAAATAACCTAGAAAACCTAACCTAACCCAAACTGAACCAAGGAGTTGGGCCTTGTGATGAAATTTTATAAGGCCTCATGACTGCAGGTTGAGAGGATATCCCAGTCATGTGGTGATTCACTATCCTTCATGAGATCCAAAACACATTGCAAAAATATAGTGAACCCAAAAATCACAAAAACACTAATTAAAATTGATCCAATGAATAGAAATTTAAGAAACCTTACCTCAATCAGATAGTGAAATTCACAGCTTGCACCAAGTACTCCACTAAACCTTGCATCGGGTTAATCATACATGAGTTCCAACAATATACCAAAACTTATCCGTATGTTAAGAGATCAACACCACATCTATAAGTTAAACAATCCTAATGAACATGATATTATGTACCTCAAAGTCGAAACACATGAACATAAAAAAACTAAATGAATCAAAACTAAATCATCCAATGTACAACACCTTGAAAAACACCATGCACTTACTGCACCCTGTACAACAACCTACACCACACCCTGCACTAAACCCTGCAACACACTACATTGCCTGCAATCCACTGCCTGCACTACACCCTCCACTACCTACACCCTGCACCCAACACCCTGCACTGTCGGCACCCTGCACTGCACTGCACTTCACTGCACTTCATTGCCTGCACCCTGTTCCCTACACTGTACTCTGCTGCCCGCACTGCACCCTCCACTGCTTGCAACCTCCATCATACACTGTTGGAACCCTGCACTGCACTTCACTGCACTGCATGCACCCTGTGCACTGCACTGCACTCCACTACCTTCACCCTACACTACCCAACACCCATCACCTGCATACTAATACATAACTGAATAATTTATGACCAGTTAGGAGACCAAGAAGATTCTAGTGTCTGAATAGTGACTAATATTTTTTATATTAAGGTTAAAGAGATGGAGATAAGATTCAAATAATACATGATAAGAATAATTGTAGGTTGAATGCACCATGGGCGCAACCTAGTGGTTGCACCTGGTCTTGGTTTAGAGAATACCTGCACGCATTTAGGAGTTTTTTGGTTTGTTTCCCCCTTAGGAAAGCTGAAAAAAAAGTGCAATTTGAGATATATGATAATTATTTATCCAATATTTCATAAATAAAACGGCATTCACCATAGAATTTTACAATTAATTGAAATGCATATTCTATCATATGTGAGTCCTTATATAAATACTCTCCCTTACACATCATCATCTCAAAGGTGTAAAATTGGAAATGCCTTTGATATGCATACAAAAAGATTTATATCATACTCAATGTCACGATATACATAATAAGAATATTATATCAAATGTATACTATCAAACATATCGAGATGCAAAATGTCGAGTTCTACTGAAACACAGATCATCAAACTAAAATGACGTTTGAAATGTAAATCATTACATTACACAGCATGATTGGAAACAAAATATAAGGACTACGCAGAGGAAGGGGGAAAGGGGGCTTCAAACCTCATCTTCATGGAGAAGCATATTGGGTATTCCATTGTTAAAGGGGAATCAAAAACCGGCCTCAGGGAAAATGAGGGCACGTTCTTCGAGGTGAAGTTGGAGAAGAGCATGGTGGAACTTTTAGCGGAACTCATCATAATCGAGCATGACTATCATGTATGAAACTAAATCATGCATGGTGAATTCTAAAAAAACTACAGTCTATGAACTAAATTCAAGGTTTAACAGAGCTTAAGTAGAGAAAAAATCTATGAACTATAGTGTAATAGTCAATGTGTTGAATGAGACTCTATCCAAACATACCACCAACACCAATACCACATTGAGTTTGAACAAATTAACACATACTAAATCCTTGATAACCCACAGAACATTACACAACTAATCATATATCTATCATGACTATCACACCTTAAAAGTGTTGCATTAGATATGCATGTCAACTGTAATAATTGATTGACAACATATGCATAAGATACAGCACATTGAGGCCACAACTTTCACTTGAAAATTCACAATGTCTTGGACTGGCCACAAGGGGATGTGGAAATCTACTTTCTAAGGAAATTGATAGAATACAAAAAATACGATAGGCCATTTAATCATGTGGTTGGTCAAAGAGGTGAGTGAAACATAACATACATGTTTGTAGGCTTAAAATACCGTTTCATACATAAATATACAACTCACAAGGCCTAGAGGATTTGTCTACAACTCAATTCAAAGTGTAGAATTCACTAATAGTAATTCACAATGGATAGTGTAGGTGGGCTTAAAGAAAGTAGTTCTAAGATTAAAAAAACAAAATCTAGAATTATTCTATCCAGAAAGGTGTCTAAGGTATGAAATTTATATTTCTAGGCATGAAAAGATGTTTTCTTCCATCATATATCTTGTGAAAGAATTTTCTTGAGAAAGGGGGAGTAGAGATGAGAATAAACACCAAATGGAGAGTATTTTGTAACCAAAGAGCTTGTGTGTTGGTTTTAAAAAAATCTAAAGTGATGTAAAATGTTTAAAGCATAGGAATATATTAATGACATTATAAAAATAGAATTATCTCAGGAGAAATAAAGAATTGGCGCACATGGAATTATATGAATGTACATGTGGAGGTGGAAAGTAAAATGGTGTTTGATGTTGTTTATTATATTTATTAAAGAATAGTCAGTAGTTGGAAGTATTTGGAGCTTACAATGGGTTATCGAGAGTTAGATAAAAGTGATACGGTGAATGAAAATTTCACAACAGCCTGCCCCATTCCATGGTGAATGAGGCTGAGAAATTTCGGAGATGGAAATGGTTAGATATATAGAAAACTAGTTATTAACAAAGATCCATTCCATGAAGAGGAAGAAACATTCCATCATTACATACATGAGTAATGATAAAAAAATAAGAAAGTGCATGGATTCTGGGGAGTTAGCTGAACTATTTTTTAAGACCACACAATAACGGAAATCACAACACTAATATGAAAAGGAGCCGATCATAGAACAATATCCTGAGAATTTATATGAATTAAAAGGAAATGTCTTGAACAAAATAATACAATGTGCCACACCTAGAATGAGTGTGAAAAAATTAGAATAAGAGATTAATGATAAAACCTTGAATGAAAGGTGTATGTTGCCGGAATATATAAAACTGATATAGCAACAATAATGGAAAAGAAGAGGAGAATACATAACATATTAAAAATATAGATTTTTAGAAGTTGTAAAAAAATTGTAGCTTAATTATTTTTCAAAAATAGATTTCATAGAATGAAAAAGGAGTTTCACCAATAAAATGTGAAGGTTTACATAAAAAAATTGGTTCTCAATATAATCTTGAAACAAAAAGAAAATTAAATAGTTCATACTGTTGAGTTTAAAGATGGCATTGTTGTAGTACTTGAAACAGATTATTTAGAGGTTGCATAAGAAGGAACAACCTGTAATATAATGAAATTTATAGTTAGACCACAAAAATTTCATCATATGCAAAATGGGGTTTAATGATTATAAAATTGGTTTTTAGCAAGGAAGTGGTTTTTTAGACTATTGTGGAGCTAAAAAGTATATATTATGAACAAGTGAAAAAACATCAAGTTCCAATCAAGGATGTGTTCATCCCATGTAAACAAAGATATCCCAGACTTATAAGAGTTTGTGGAACAATGGGATTTCATGCATGAATTTTAAATGTGATGATCGAAGATGATGACTTGGAGAACAAGAAACAAAATAGAGAAGATACCATGAATTTCATCATAAATACAATGGGAAAAATGATGAATGAATAAAGTGATAGGATTGATGTGATTTCCAAAGAACGTTTTTAAGTAAATTTCCATGGATATGGAATTGAAGGAAAGCATCATTCCATTATGAGGCTATTAAAGACAACGTTTTTTATTAAATAGATAGTGTTCCCTATTCTAGTTGAATAAAAATGAAATATTGGATCCTCCAATTTCATTATTATTTTTGTTTCATAAATGTAGAATATCTAACGAATGAAATTCCTATGTTTTTCTGAGGATGAGTAGAGTGGTGTCAAAGCAAGGTAGTGGTATGTCAATTCAAAAGTTGTTGTCCGAGATGTATTCACCAAAAAAATATGATTGTTTTTCAGTTCAAATGGTTGATGTATATTAATAAAGTGGGTTCTTGGGTGTTTTTTCTTTTGAAGGAATGGATATTGAAATGTGGAGAAGCTTGAATTCATGTATGATGCTAAAATAGGTTGGAAGTAAAGTCTTGGATGATTAATATGACTTGTGTAAGTGAGATACATCAATTTAATCATAGTAACCCATGTTCCAAGTGTTGGAACCGGGCGTGCAGCGGAAGCCCCAAACAGGTGGGGCTTTTTAAAAATTTTCCACCACCGTTCGCTGTAAACTTTTCTACGTCGGTGTAGAGAAGCCCATTCAAATCCATGGACCACGCGTGGAGGATTTTAAGCACAAAAATTAAACCGTAAAATATCTGGTTTAAATCCAATGTCGCGCACGATGTTTTCTCATCGTTGGCAATCGTTGATCGAAGAATCTGAAGCCGAATTCCTCTAGATCATCCACACATGCTTCAAGGAATCTGTGGGATTTCCGTTCGTCGTAATCCGGGTGCTAGAGCGGATTTGAAACGATGCCTTTGATGCTCCAACGACCACCGCATCGCTTCGCTAGAGATGCCCGAGAGAGAGCTTCATCCGAGCTCCTTGGATCCAGAGCATCGCTCTCTAGAATGTGGGAGAGAGGATAGGAGAGATAAACTCCATGAATAGTGTTTGGAAAATGCCCCTCCTCTTATATTTATAGTGCTCAATTAAAATACCCGGTATCGCCTCGCCAGCCCCGAATACTTAACGCACTATTAACAAAATTGTATGACTACAAAACTGAGCTATAAATATTATTATCATTCACTTGTAATATATTAAAATATATTACATGATAATAATTAAGTCATTAACCCGACTCATCACTCCCATAAATATTAATTGAACCTTGAATAATTTAATATTCGTCAATTAATATTTTTCAATGAATTTACTTAAAACTCGTAAATACATTTAATAAATAATTTCAATACTCATTATTCTAAACTCCAATAATATGAATTTATTTATCACATTGGTGATCGTTTAACTTTGTAAAATTCTCGGACCCATGTGGCGGGGCCCACTAGGTCCAATACTCTTATTCAACTGAATAGGGAAGATTCTTGAATACGCTATTGTGTGTGACCCTCTAGGCCCTTATTTCGATAGCCGTGAATAGTAGTCATAGACCAAGAGCGAGATCTAGCAACCCATCATGCCCCCTGAAGAAATAAGGATTGTCACAACAGCAACAACCAATCTATGAACACACACTGTGTAATATAATCTCTTTGTCTATAATATCTCATAAAGCAGGACGCACTCTCGTGTCATCACCCTTTTCTTGCTTTATTGTTTGTTGATGTAACTGGATGAATTTACCCTCAACTGCCATGGACATGGTCTTATAAAGGTACTACCATCCATATCAACATAGCCTGAGATATATTACTTCCATAACCCGGAAGCGACAAATCCTTTCTTGACCATTCAACCAATGACATGACACCAATGACACACCGGACACAAACTACCATGCCACGACTTCATTACCGTGGTTTTAATCTTGCATCAAAGTATGCGATCAAATGACATACATTGGTAATGATCTCAAGTCAGGAGACCATTACACATGATCATAGATAGGAACATCCAATGACACCTGAAACATGTGGTGTTCCTATTGGCGGGTCAGTCCTCATGATCTCACTACTAGAGATCACCAAGTTCGAACTTCATGAGAAGAAGTCTCAATGCTTATGAGCCCCTAGCACCTGATGGTCAGACATCTACTATGTCCAATTAGTAAGATGTATCTAGACCATAGAACATATATATTTAAGATTAATGTCATAGTATCTAGAGGATCTCATTATAGCCTGGGAACTGCTATAACCTTTCGATACGACAATTAATCTTTGGACATTACCATTTCAATAGTGGATGTAGAAAAGTCTACACTATAATGATAAGATGAAATCATGCATACCTTACTGTATACACGATATGGTAATCAAAATCACATAATAGTTGGGTCTAGGGCACCCACTATTTCAACACTCCCACTTGCGCTAGAGCCAACTTGCTAACCAAACTTGTTAGTTACTCACATGATAAGCATCATGTTTCTGCTGAGTAAAGGCCTTAGGTAATGGGTCCACCACGGTTCCGCCGCATGGCTATTCTGATATAACGACCTCATCTCTTTGATAAAAACTTCTCTAGAGATGGTATCCCGAGTATAAATCTTTTTGTCACTATCACAACTTTACATCTTGGCTAGTAAGAATATCATAATCTACATTATGATAATACATTTCTCACTAGGTGTGATTCCATGAACTAGAACAAATCACTGCATTTAACTGCTTCTTAGATATCTTAGAAGTTTCAATGTACTCGGTCTTGTAGATATGGCCACCACAGGCTTATATGAGCTTGAATCGCTCATCACCTTTAGCCTAACTGCAGTACTAGATCTCTTGATCTATGGAATAATAGTTTTTATCCCCAAAAAATAGTTTCCTTTCTTCTCTACTGACCAGGTACAAATATTTTGTACTTCCCAAAGTACAATTAGATTGTTCTGACTACATCCCTTGCAGTGCTCCTGGATATAACTGATATTTTCCTATTGTAAAATATACCTTGGCAATATTGGTTCTTGTACATATCATGGAATACGTGATTGATCCTTCACTCTAACGAATGGATTTCAACTCACCACATTTATCTCTTCCCATGTCACAGACATGTCAACATGGAGAGATTATGCACTGTTACATAGGCAAAAATTCATCACTTGAATTGTTCCAACATGTACTTTTTCAATATAATGTCACAATATGTACGATTGACTAGAACCAAGCAACCTATAGATCTACCTTAATAGATCTTTTTCCCTAAAACATAGGTTGATACTTTATGTCAATCATTGGAGAGTGAATTTCATTTTGGTCTTAACTAACTGTCAGACCAATGTGTGTTTTCCATATGTTTACGAACATATTTCTTTAGAAAACATTGATGCTCCCACTAACCTCACATAGACATATGGAAAATATTTTTGCAAAAGTATTTTCTATGATCATGTTGCTTACTTTAATCCTAAACCGGATTTCAGTAACTTGCAACCATTATTAGCATTCTGTGAAGTGACCATCCCTTTCTCGTTGCGTCATATAGACACCATCCATAATTGGTGTCCATGACATCCAATGCTAAATAAATTGATCATAGATATTAGCTATGATAAGTAAAATTCTAACAGATTTAGGCATAACAACTTGGTGAAACCAATTGATCCTTATTGGTACTAAGCTCGTACCATCCATGTATCAAATCACTTGAATACCCACCGCAGTATTCAAAATAATAAGCCCCTTTTTTTACTTTAATACATGGAATCCATTAATTGAATTTTAGTTGATCGTATCAATTTTAGCTAATTTCCATATACTGCTTACTTGTAGGAAATATTATGCACTTTGAGTAATAGTTCACCGACCGTGGTGAATATAAAAATCATCACCATGGTTTTATCCTTCCTACGCAGTATGTGTCTTTGGAAAATACTTTGTTCCAAATATACTTGTGGAACTAGTTCCTATGCCAGCTATTTTGTGCATCTTGAGCATTGACTAAACACAAGTCAATATAGCTCCCACTATCTCTAATAGAGATGTACACCCTTATATAGAAGTGTAGTCTATTGATTGACTACCTATTCTTTTATCTTGTAACATCTTAAACAACTGTTAGGATTATTACACTAAATGCACAATGTGTTTGTCTTGATGCTAGTTTGTTTATGTCCTAACAAACTCTTTGCATCCAAACACATGTTCTTATGACATAATGGGTTTACATCATACTATGACTCGTATGATATCCATTTTCATTATATTTGGAATATGGTTGTGGGATATTGTTGTTATTTTCAAGTCATTTCATGAAATATAGTGGATGTTTCTGCTAGTTCCAACATTGATATTACATACATCAATAATTTGATGTATCAAATGTGCGTTTTGGAATTACTCCACGCTACATTTTGTTGATCAATGTTGATATATAAGACTTCATCATCAATCCTCCCCATTAACATCAATGTCGTGATGTCAATAAGGTAATGTACGTTTAGAAATTGCTCCACGCTACATTATCATTATTGATGAATGCTTTATCGATATATTCTTCGGTATCCCAACCCGAAGCCACTCATATCTTCTGACCATGCAAATACTTCACTTTGATATTCCTTAATTACTTAAAAGAATCTTATGAAGTATATATACCTCTAGCTTATACTTGGAATAGTTCATACTATCATGTTGAACTATTTCCAAAATCATTGTGACATACCTTTATTTCTAAAGGCTCCTTTGTCCAAACTAAAGACATCGATAATACCAAAAGTATTTTGTTGTGCTGAGCCTAAATACCATACTTTTTATATTCATGACGTCCATTTTTAGTATTACTTGACAAAGAATTATCCTGTCACAACCGGGTATAAGTCTTACATTTATATGGAAAACTAATTTCCTATGATTCATGTATCACTAAAATAGTGATTGAGTTTATCAAAAACAACATTCATTCCAGAAAATGAAAGAATGTCTCCATGTGTCCAAGGACACATGAGATTATTGTTTGTGGTTATACTCAACAATAGTTCAACACGAATCTTTCACTTCGCAATTAAAGAAGACGTGTACTTATCACCACTGGACTAGGTATCACCCTTTCACAGCCACTTGGAGAATACACCTGACTTCTATTAAGGTTTATTTACTAACTTGTTTATCGTATTAGAATACACATATGTTACCAGGATATTGTACTTAATATCCAAGTAGTAAAAGGAAACATCACATTGATGAATATGCCTGATGTAGAAGCAGAAACTTGCTTCTTTAAATCAGTTTATTGCTTTTAAACTTCTATATTATTATTTTATAATATGCAATGAAAATAACCTCTATCAATACCTCATTAATTGAAGGGCGTTGCGAATATGTCATTGGTGTCAAATTCCTTTGACATTTTCACATTGTCTTTCAGTTTATCCACCATAAGAACTAAAACATGACTGTATTTTATTCTTATTCACTTTGCAAACATTACCTAAATTGGTAATGAAGCGTTTACTCAATACTTGTTCATTTTGTAACATAAAATGAGACTTGAGTAATGTGTTGAAAATGATATTTAAAGATCATGATCAATATTTAAATTTACACATTCCAGTGTAAACTTCACCTTATTCATATCATTCCTTCACTTTCTCCTTCCAAACATCTAAGAGATGAGACTTTATGTTATATCATCTATGTCCTGGTGTAGCGACTGCAACTGACACTGGAAATTGATGAAAGCATAATGATATAACTATCATATGATTTGTATATTAGTCTCCTGTAAGAAATTTTCACCCTCGCTTCTTGAGGTAGTTTAACAGTGTTGGGGATACTGACACCTTGAGTTTCCTATATCATAGTACTATGTGGACGCACCTGTACTATTTAGGGATACCCGTGTCACTGTAGACATTTACTTTGTCCATAATAATATTGCAGTTTTAATCTTATGGTATAACTTGCCATTTTTCTACAAAAATAAATTTTAGCAGATAAGTGCCTTCTTTCTGGATTGCCGGTTTAGACATTTTGATTAATTACTTAAATCATTTTATGTCTCCCACTATTTTATCGGATTCTAGGAACCCTCTGTGCAAGAATCGGAATACTCTGTCGCTTGAGTATTCTAGTGGAAAGGATTCTGGAACCACCCCTCATAGTCTACAAGCTAAGGCTACGCCACAACTTGGAGGGCTCTAGGTAGGCTTTTGGCTGGCCGACCACTTTAACTTGCGGTTCCTTGACATGTTGAGTGAAGTCCCAACTTCTTAAAATCAAAACTTGATTTACTCAATGATTTCCTATAAAATGATATCAATTTATCTAGGGATAACCCTTACTAGAACTTTAGTTATGTTGAACCATCATTCTTATAAGGACTCCCTAGTAGTAAGAGGCACTCTTAGCTAAGGCATGAACCGGCACCTCAAATAGCTAGTTTTTTCCAAATTTGAATGACGGAAGGCAGTTTAGACTTAATATATTTTTGAGGGTTTTATTATTTTTAGTGTGACGAAAGAAATCATTTTCTAATTTTATAAGCACGTACTATGTGATCGCACTCACAACTGACCGTGCAAGAAATAGAGATTTCATCACGTCACATGTTCATTTTATCTTGCATTCTTGTTTATTATTATACTATGTGATCGTGCAATAAATTACACATGAAAAAAAAAATAAACCATGCAGAAATAAAAACGAACACCTGATCATGAGTCGGTACAATTGATTGATCCGTTGAGTGAATAATGAACCAACCGAAACCATAGGGGTAAGTACCTTTAGTCGCGTGGCTTGCAACTTGAATAGCAATATCTGCTCGTCCAATGCAACCAACTCATGTCTGGTGCGTCACCGTCACTTGGCGCGAAATACGTCACTGGTCATCTCGTCATTATACAATTGTACTCGCACGTGGGCGAGGGGGTCTCGGGGTATAAATATGTACAACTCTGAGAATGAGCGCACTTGCCCTTATACATATAACGACTCTGTGACGACACGCAGATCACTTTTCTTTAAAAATAATAATTATTACATAACCACATGCAATAATTAAATAAATAAATAAAAATAAATAAACACCAGACATACATTGGCAGGACCACATCTCATGACCAGAATACGCTTTAACTCGCGTATATAAAATAAATGCATAATAAAATTAAACTTGCATTAAAAATAAACTTGAGCGAATTGTTTTATTGAAATGAAATTTCACTCTAATTTTAATTCAATAAATATTGTCGTTCGGTCGCATTTAATTAATTTAATTTTAAAACTAAAATTAAATCAATTAAATAATTTAATTTATCACCAAATAAATTAATTACGACGCATTAATTATAGACCAAATTTAATATTTAATTAATTTATTTCTGAACCGAAATTAAATTAATTAATTTAATTTACTTTTGATTCAAATAAAATTATTCGAGCCCTATAAACCCCGGGCAGGGCCTGTGCGGGTCGGGGTGAACCTACGCAGGCCCATCCCAGGCTGTACCGACCCCGTGCGGAGGCGTTCAGGGCCAGGCAGGCCCGCCCAATCCTGTTTCGGGTTGGGTAGACCCGTCCGAGGTCATTTCAGGACAACGCATACTCCGCCAACCATATGTTGCGTTTGGTGCCCGCATGTGGGGCGGACAGAACCAAGAGGCCGCCTCTACGCCGCTTCTGCCACTACAGGACGGTTAGGCCACTATCGAAGCACATTCGGCTTACTGGGCTAAAGCGGGGGCTCCGAAAATCAGTGGAGTGGGCGGGACCGAGGCGGCAGTGGCTGGTGCGGGTTGGGAGTGGAGCGGGCACAGGTGGGATGGCCTGGCGCGGGTGAGGAGGGGCAACGTGGGATGGCCGGAGGTCGGCTTCAGTGCTGGCCGGCCACAGCAAGCGACTCAGGGAGGATCCAGGATGGGAGAAGGGGCTACTGCGTTGGGTTCCACCATGGTCCAGGTACCATGTGTTGCAGCTCGTTGCTGCATGGGATCTCCGCGAGGGAGGGAGGATAACGGGCGCGAGGCTGTTGGAGCACCTGGATGGTGCCGCTTGGGATGCAGCGCTGCGAGAAGGGAAAACCCGGCCTCGATGTGGGAGTCGGCCACGACCTGGTCGTGGGAGGAGGCCAAGCGCGGGGCTACAGAGTTGTCTGCCGCAGCGCGCTGCTGCTGGAGTTCCAGGTGCCCCGCATCTCATGGGGAAGAAGAGGAAAAAAAACAGGGCCTTGTCGAGGTGCTACAGTGCACCGGGAGTGGAGGTCCAATATTTTTTTTTTATTTTCTTGACCTTCTTTGCAGGTTAGTCATCTTCCCTTTTTTTTTCTTTTCTTGACCTGCTTTGCAGGTCTTTCACCCAAAATATTTTATATTATTTTTCTTTCTTATGTCTATGTTTAGACTTAGAATGAAAAGAAACTTATAATAATAAATATTATTATAACAGAATATTATAATAATAAAATATTATTATAATCAAACTATTATTATTATAATTAAATTATTATAATCAAACTATTATTATTATAATTAAATTATTATAATAATAATTATTAAACATCACCATAAAACACTATTCTGGTAATCGGATGTCCACCCGGTGATCATCAAATAACAGGGTTAAATCTGATTTTAAACTTCGAATAACCGCAGATGGGTCATCCGATATCGGATTCAAACGCGGTCTGCGGCGTTGGAACCGTAATGATTCCATATTTATATTTTAATGAAAATTTAATTATTTTGGCTTAAAATCGACACATGTTCGCTCTGATACTAATTGTTGGAACTGGGCATGCAGCGAAAGCCCCAAACAGGTTGGTTTTTTTAAAAATTTTCCACAGCCGTTCACCGTAAACTTGTCGACGTCGGTGTAGAGAAGCCCGGTCAAAGCCGAGGACCACGCGTGGAAGATTTTAAGCACAAAAATTAAACCGTAAAATACCTGGTTTAAATCCAAATCCGCACACGACGTTTACTCGTCGTTGGAGATCGCTGCTCGAAGAATTCGAAGCCTAACTCATCTAGATCGTCAACACACGCTTCAAGGAAACCGCGGGAGTGCCGTTCATCGTAATCTAGGTGCTAGCGCGGATTTGCGACGATGCCTTCGACACTCCAACGACCACCGCATCCCTTCGCTAGCGATGCTCGAGAGAGAGATTCATCCGAGATCCTTGGATCCAGAGCATCTCTCTCTAGAATGTGGGAGAGAGGATAGGAGAGATAAAATCCATGAATAGTTTTTAGCAAATTCCCCTCCTCTTATATTTATAGTGCTCAATTAAAATACCAGGTATCGCCTCGCCATCCCCAAATACTTAACGCACTATTAACGACATTTTATGACTACTAAACTGAGCCATAAATATTATTATCATTCATTTGTAATATATTAAAATATATTACATGATAACAATTAAGTCATTAACCCGACTCGTCACTCCCATAAATATTAATTGAACCTTGAATAATTACTGTTCGTCAATTAATATTTTTTAAGGTATTTAATTAAAACTCGTAGATACATTTAATAAATAAATTCAATACTCATTATTCTAAACTTGAATAATATGAAATTATTTATCGCAGTGGTGATCGTTTAACTTTGGAAAATTCCCAGACCCCTGTGGCGGGGCTCACTATGTCCAATACTCATATTCAACTGAATAGGGAAGATTCTTGAATATGCTATTGTGTGTAACCCTCTAGGACCTTATTTCGACAGCCGTGAATAGTATTCACAGACCAAGAGTGGGATCTAGAAACCCATCATGGCCCCTGAAGAAATAAGGATTGTTACAACAGCGACAACCAACCTATGAACACGCACTGTGTAATATAATCTCTTTGTCTATAATATCTCATAAAGCAGGACACACTCTCGTGTCATCGCCCTTTTCTTGATTTATTGTTTGTTGATGTAAATGGATGAATTTACCCTCGACTGCCATGGCCATGGTCTTATAAAGGTACTACCATCCATATCAACATGTCCTGAGATATATTACATATATAAACTGGAAGCGAAAAATCATTTCTTGACCATTCAACCAATGACATGCCACCAATGACGCACCCGACACAAACTACCTCTCCACGACTTCTTTGCCATGGTTTTCGTCTTACATCAAAGTACGCGATCAAATGGCATACATTGGTAATGATCTCAAGTCAGGAGACCATTGCACATGATCGTAGATAGGAACAGCCAATGAAACTTGAAACATGTGGTGTTCTTATTGGCGGGCCAGTCCTCATGATCTCACTACTAGAGATCACCAAGTGCGATCTTCATGAGAAGAAGTCTCAATGCTTATGAGCCCCCAGCACCTGATGGTCAGAAATCTACTACATCCAATTAGTAAGATTTATCTAGACCATAGAACATATATATTTAAGATTAATGTCATAGTATCTAGAGGTTCTCATTATAGCCTGGGAACTACTATAACTTTCGATATGACAATTAATCTTTGGACATTACCATTTCAATAGTGGATGCAGAAAACAATACACTATAATGATAAGATGACATCCTGCATACCTTACTGTATACACTATATGGTAATCAAAAGCACATAATAGTTGGGTCTAGGGCACCCACTATTTCAACACCAAGGGCACTATGGGAGGGTACAAAAATGATTTGAAAACAAAAAAGCCCTAATTTATAATTGAAAAGTTAATTTTGAGGCAAATATGTTGATCTTGAGCTATTGAGTGAAGATGTTTAATGTTTATGGAGATTTATTGAGTTCCCTGGAGAATGTTACGGGCAAGGTAAGTCACGATTGATATTTGTTTGGATGAATAATCTTGGAGTCGGTTATGTGCTTAATGACATTGTCTTTGGCTAAACGAACCTGGCATGTTTATTATTTAATGATACATGGCATTTTTATCATTGATAGTTGGAGAAGTTTCTGGAATTTTTTTTAGAAGTAAAAGAAGTGTGAATTAAGAAATTTTTTTATCCTGGTATACCAGACACAATGCCTCAGCCAGAAGAAAATTGGTTTTTTCATTTAGTTAGAAGGGATGAGTTCTTATCACATGATAGTAAGGGTGCCCAGTTAAGACTTCCATAGAGAGGATGTTGAGGATGTGTAGTGTTAAGCTGGTTTTAGAGTCTATGAGCTTAATAAAAATAATTTAAAGTCGAGAACATTAAAATAATGAGGGATAAGAAGGAATCATTAGATAATAAGTTAGAACTCAAGAATGTCTACCTATCAATATTGCCAAATTTTTCCAGATTTCCTAATTAGAAAATTATTATTAATTAGATAATTTTACATTGTGGTTGAATAGTTTCATCTTCAATGCTTGAGTGAGAATGAGATTATAATGATAGTATTTCTATTCTTCCTATACAGATGTTCTATGTCCTTGTTTAATCTCATAGATGAAAAAACCAATTGCCATTCTAGTTTACAAAAAAATTTATTTTATTTGTTTTATATGTGATGTTATATGATATGAAAATATAATAGGGTGATAATTTTAAAATAAAAACCAAAAAAACAATAATTCTATTCTTGTTGATATTTACTAGATGATATAAACTTCCAATAAAATCACAGAACAATAGTGTACAATATAAATATATTGTGAATAAAACTATTAACACTTAAAAAATAGTTCATCAAATAGAATGTCAACAATAGAAATTATAAATACAATGATATATTAAAAATAATGTATTGAGTAACAACTCAAATACCCCTAAAGAATATCAATTAACAAAAAAATACAACTATGAAACCCTTAACTTTTAGAAATATTTGAGCTGTTCATTTAAACCTAAGCCAAGGTATATCGATTCTGTCCCCAAGATGTTCCTCGACTGAAAACCCATTGTTATGTATCAAGAACCAGTCCTTGTACACTCTATTCTCCCAGGAAAAAAATCCCTTCACTAATCATCGAAATAAAAAATTTAATATTATCCATGGAATCTGTTACTCTCAATGGATCAGCAGTAGCCCTTCATTATGAATTATCATAAAAATTGGGTTCTATACCATATCTATTTGATATCAATAATTGAAAAAAAATAATTACAAGAATAAATAACTAAATCTTTTACAGTGGAAACAACACAAGTGGATTCTCTATTAAAATATCCCTAATGAAAATAAAATCAAAAGCACTCTTGGAAGCACGCTAGTCGAAACATGAAAACAGGCTATTAGATATCAATGATCATGAGAGAAAAAATTACAACATTAAATACATAGAAAATTTACAATGAGTATATCAAAATATGTTTAATTTGGTCAGAAATAAATATATGGAAGTTGAGGATTCATATCATTCAAAGATATGTAAGAATTGTGATTACCTACAGGAAGGGGTGAATAACGATAGGAGGGAACAATAGGTTCATTCCCTTCGCAGGAAGGGGTCATCCGCATGAGCAGGGAGAGGGTAGGGTCCATTTGACATATCTAGAGAGGGTAGTGTTCATTTTCCTGAGCCGATGTCATGAGAGAAAGGAGCGAGGGAGAGAGTAGTGTTCTATTGCGTGATCCAATGTCATGAGATCAGGGAGCCGATCAAGTCCTTCAAAATAGTAGTAGGCAGGGAAGGGCAGTTCGGTCAGACAGAGGATAGGGAGCTCAATCTCGGAGAGGGGAAGCATCGGCTGATGCACTGGATAAAAGAGATACACCAAAGAAGGGTATATAGAAGGATAGAAATGCATGAGGGGTGGAGGAACCATGAATGGAGATGTCGTGAATGGATGAGCTGTGAATGGAGAAGCTGGTGAGGGTGAAGGATAATCTAGCGTGGATCAGATGAGCTGGAAATCACTCGGGAGACGATCTAAGGAGAAGTGTTGGGAGGGAGAGATTGGGGAGTGGGCGATTGGAGAAGAAATCCTTGATGGAGGATAAAAAATGAAGATTCCTATTCCCACGGGGAATGATCTGCTCGTGGATATATCTAATCTATAGCCACAAACCAAATTTACTTTGGTTATAAATGTTTGGCTATATGTCATTTTTTTAGTTGTGGAAAGAATGGAACTTTGATGACTTTGTAAGTTGGTTAATCATCACCCAAATTTTATCATGGACTCTCTCTATCTGAAGAATCCATATCGAAAAGTAAATTTATATTCCATACAATTTCCACTTCGATATCTCAAGAGGCTACAACAAACATGTCATAACCTAGTATCTTGTCATTACCTACTGACATGTGGGGAACTAATAGAGAAGCTCATCCATGATCCACCTCTTTCTAGTCCACCTTTACTACTACATAAGGTCTCTATAAATCATTCCTACACTGGTATGTGCCACCAAAGGATATGTGTAAAACTCTCTTATCACCTCCTCTAATATTGTGATTGGGACAAATATTTTTCCCTTGAAAAGGATGATGTGATTCCCTACTTCATAAAATCCTTTTGGTGTATCTCTTATGTATATCTTTTCACATAGGACCACATAGTTTATGAATCCAAATCAAACCTCCATCAAATTCTAAATAAGTGGAGGACTCAACAATATGTACTGAAAGAAATTTACTCCCTCCCCCTTAACTATGGTTAGATATAAAAAATCCAACATCTAAGTTTCCTCCTCCATTAAACAAGATTGGTTGTTTCACCTAATAGAATATACCACCAAATTTCCCATCACATGATTATAAAATATCTCAAATTCATAATCGTATTAGGTCTACAACTTACATACATGCCTCATGTTTAGGTCTCCCTACATGAAGACATACCTAATACTATGATGGACTAAATAAACAAAAAATTATCTCATAGAAGACAATTCATCCACATCCTTTGTTTGAAGACTAGTACATCTAGCTCTAGATCACAATTCAAGTTGTTTTGATCATCGGGTCACAACTATCTTGACCATATGCAATGAATTCCTATAACTTTATCAACATCAAGCTTATTTGAGCTCCATAGGCATCACAATACACTATATACTCCACACCTTCCTCCGATAGTCTCAATGAAGGATCACTCATTAGTATTAACCTAAAATTCTAAAAGTCTCTTTATAAGTGCTTAGTCTAGGTAAATGTCTACCCTTTCCATATTTTTGAGGTCAAAGGACCTACAATCATCAATATGTCTACCAAAAACCTGACGCAGTACCCTTCCAAGCCAAGAAAATAATACACCTCTCCCCTGTTCTTGGGTGGATCCCAAGAAAGAACTGCATCAATCTTCCCTGGGAAAACAACTAATAAATTTTCATAAATGTCATTATCCATATTGGTAACCTCATGTATCTATAACTAGAATGTAGATAGATTACCAAAAACATAGTGCTTCTATAGAATGTCTAGGTCCATCCTCAATTCTCTACATGCTCCTCCTCTAATGCATATTATATGTGTATGTCATCAAAGAAGAAAATAAAAAATGAATCCAAGTATGGATGGAAGATCCATTTCATCAAATCCATAAACATGGTTGGGAAATTCATTATACTTAATGGAATCACTAGGAACTCATAGTGTCTATAGCATCATTAGAATGCCATCTTCAGAATATCAACCTCATGAACTCTCAACTATTAGTAGCCAAACCTACGATCAATATTTTAAAACCATTCATGGATCACAACTAAAAAAATATATTTTAAATCTTTTAAAATTATTAATTTTTATTTATTGTGTATAATTTTAGGCAATGATAATATAAAAAACCCATAAGATTGCACCATCCTTTTTCATGAACTACATTGGAGCTACCTAGGGGGATAGGGTGGGGTCTGATGAAACCCTTCCCTTGAAGGTATTACAGTTTAAACCACAACTCCCTGTGCTCAGTAGAGGATATATGGTATGCCGTAGACAATATTGGAGTAGTATTTAGGTGAATTTAATGAAAAGATCCATCTTCTACATCAAAAGTAGTCCCAAAATTTCAATGGGGGAATATTTATTTATAATACTCAATGAATGAAGGATTCCAAATGCCTGAGGATCCTGCTACGGTAAGGGATAGATTATATAAATGTTGGGTGATGGGTTTCAACTTCTTAATCATAGTACCCACTCTCTATTTCATGATATATCTCTCAGCCACTTCCCGTCTATCCATATAAATCCTAATTGTCTATGGTGACATTCAATATGGGATTGAACAATGGGAAAATAGTCCATGCCCATGATGAAATCATAAGGTATCATTGTGGTGGCCAAAATGTCCCATGAGAAAGTATATATACAAATGGATATATCACATTGCTAAAAAATGAACTATACTAGAGAATATTTTTCCATACGAACCTCATGGAAAATATTTTGGGCTATGCCTCAACTGGGAGTCCCTAACCTTAGACCTAGAGTAAAGTGATGAAATAATGATGCATTCCTATGTCTACTAGTATTGATAAAATAATAGAATAAAAAAATATTTCACCAATAATAATCTTGTGAGCTGGTGGGTCATACTCTTACATAGTATACATCTATCCACATCCTCAGCCACCAGCTCTATGATACTAGCATTGGCTGGATGATGGTGGTGGTGGAAGGATCTCATAATGAATTCCACCATTCATAGATTCTACTACAAGGTACTCACTACCTCCTAATATATCTCCACCTCTATAGGGACAACCCTACTCTTTTTTGGGAGATCCATTATGACGTTTCCTCTACCATGGTGGTTCATCTTCTATCTTTCTTCCCTCATTATCATGTCAGGTCAGGAAATCACTTGCCATGTCACCTCAGACACAACACACATAACACCACCCCTCTTCAGGATTCCAGGGTCTGATACACAGTTCTTATGCCACTAAACCATGTGTCTATGTCTGGTCATGAGAATATCTCATAAACCAAGATCCTAATGATTGACACCTTCCAACTGTGGCAGAAGAATCATATATATAACACTAAATTCCAGCTCCAACTGAATGGAATCCCTCTAATAGGAAGATATCCATCACCACCACCCACTCGAATACTTAAATATATAATTGAATTCATATGGATACCACATTGAAAAAATGTCTATACACAGACCCTTCTCAAACTTCCTCACCCAGAACTAGCCACCCTGAATCATTTTGAGGGAGTACTATGTGAGGTGAGTAAACCTCATAACATTATAATCAAATTTAATCCCACCCTTGTGAGTCTCCAATCTATCCTGAATCTAAATTGAGTTAATGAATAACGGTTAATACTCCTCATGAAACATACGCTAGAAGTTGGTCTATGTGAGTTTCAATTCAACACGCATCTAAATGAGTACACTTCACTAGAATCCAACTAACCCATGAAAATAACCGCATTCTAGTGAAACCAGCTGATTATTCAGTGGTTGGATATGCATGAAAACTCATATCACATAATCTAACTAATCCTCCACAAATAGGGGATGTAGATCATCACCGAATCAAAAAAACATTTGGATCTAGAACTTAAAGGGTTCACTAAGCCAACACACATCCTTATCCTCAATGTAGGTATAATTTTCTACCTGATTGGTGGGGGTGTCACTACCATCCCTATATGTGGAAATATCTTCCATGATGAGCTCTGAACTAAGGCCTCACCACTCATTGAATCATAATCATGATCATAAATCATTAACATGGTTTGATGTCATTGTAGAGGAATCATAAAAGTAATCAAGATGTACCACGATTAGATAAGAATATATATGTGGGCTGATTACTCAAGAATGATAGTAGAAATAATCAATCCTATATGATGAATGTACCAAAGTTCCCTATAACCAATGTTTTGGTATACAGAGCTAGAAATTAGGTGTTCAAATTCTGGATGAATGAATATGTATGTGACCACACTAACACTATGTTCTCTTTCCGGAATTTCACACTTGAGACACTTTGACACAATTTACTGAAGTTCCAAACCAAACATCATTTGTGAAAAAAACTACAAACATCAACCTAAGGATGATCCACCATAGATACGAACCTATCATGACCAGACCCACTGGATCCTTCTTGTCCAGTAGATATTCAGGATACAACTACCCAAAAATTCCTCCAAATACAAGGGGATCGCGACTCCCACCAAATAGAATAAGTAATATGGGGGGAATTTTATTAATTTACATTTACAGATTCACCCAATGATTTTCATGTAAATGTTTTGAGGAATAAAAAATAATAAATATTAATATCTAGAGTAACAAACATGCATGTAACAAACTCTAGGGAATACAAGAGTATGACATCGCAATCTGATATGTAATGCGAAAAAATACATTCCCAACCCGAAATATGTACTAACACGAAAATGAAATGAAATGTAAATGTTGGGGGATCCCAAATCCAAATATCAATGACTTGAACACCATATATGATCAAATTCACCAGGGTATCCTTATGATCCTGTGTCATCATCACAAAATTTTCCATCGTCGGAATAATATACGAAACATGTGGGGAAATAAAATTTAGGGGTGAGTATATACATACCCAGGGGGTCACCTTGAAAGATGAAGGGGGGGGGGAAGTGGAAATCATGACTGAAGTAAACATCTAAAACAATAGTAAGAGAGAAATGAAAATGAATCGTCATAGATATATGATCATAGTGAAACTGAGATGAGAGATAAAGGAGATCTCTATCTCATAGCCCAGCCTGAGAAAAGTTACTTACATAAGTTCCAAATAGTCCATTAATGATTTCCGACATATCACGTGTCTACCAGGATAATTATAGAAGATGATACACACCTGAATACTGGGTCACATAGTCAAGGGGAAACTATCTATATGTAGAGGTACCATAACCTGGTATAACAGATGAGTTCCACATTGATTGTAGTGGACCCATTCTATGGCCTTATAGGAGGGTTACAAACTAGTGTTAGATAGACAACAGTACCTTATGTCTATAGGAGGGTTTCAATCAATAGAAATAGGACCCTTTCCCTAAACATCACAGGATGGTTCCACTCAGATGGAAGATAGAGGACCCGTTCCCCATCATTGTAGGAGGCTTGTAATCTATAGATAAATGAAGCATTTCCTAACTCTGTAGGAGAGTGACACATTTAAGATAGATAAATGACCTATGCCCTGACCTCATAAGAGGGTGCCACTATGATCCATTGGATTGTCATATCAAGTCACTGTCATAATTAAGTATCATCAAATAAATCATTACACTCTTAAAATCTTACATCATATTACAAAATTAACTATGAATTCCACCATCATGATCGATATTGAAAAACACTCAGAATAGACTACTTGTGAGAAAAATATGAGTCCAAAAAAAGGATATATGAGAGGTAGATGTTTCCTCAAAAAGAGGTACATGATGTTTTGGGGATCCACATGGCGTGGGATCCTAGTGTGATACAATGATGTGTTCTCTCTAGATCATGGACCATTGACCATATAGTACTAAATGACATTTAATGGTACTAAATGATATTTTTAGGCCACCTGGTGTCATGCCATGTTCTCCTAACTATTCCCATGTCCTTCAGGTCATGCATGTGTATACTGGCCAGGTTCCTATATGTCGAACATTCTTGGTCGTGCTTGTGTATGTGTACACTAGGAGTATATGAATAGTATCTAACACTTAGTAACATGAGGTGATTGGTTCCCACATGATGTGTGATATATTACTCTCCCGAAAACCCTATCCATTTTAGTAGGGTCACTACGCGATGCGTATTCATCCTAGTACATGTTGTGTAATTGAAATTTTGAAGAAAAAATATCTACTCCATACATTCTCGACCAACCACTTCGTCATTGAATCACACTAATATTTCACCAAAAAATGGTGGTAATAACCCCGGAATGTCGTTTCTGGCCATCCATTTTACCAAAAAATGGAATCTGTTTGACCCATACGATGTCACTTTGCACCATCATTGCTTATGGAACCTCTTATTTACACACTAAATTCCCAATCCATGGTATAATCACTCGAATCCTAAAAACCATCCTGACCCATCTTCTAGTCGTGGATCTATTCATTTCACATGAATCTTCTAAGAATTCAGAGGTTGAATCATGCTTGATCCCACCCTTTAATGTTGAATCATGAACACTTTGGACAATGGTGAATATCAAAAATAATGATGGGGAAAACATAAAAAAAATAAAAAATACTTGGAAAATCATTGGTGGATTAAAAATAAATATTTGGGATATCTTGGGTGAGAAATATCACACAATATTGATCAATTGAATAAAAACATGAAATACGACATAGTAGGGAACACAATGTCTCCAATTAAACACACATCAAAGAAAATGAATTCATTATGATCAATATTTTAATCGTAATGGGTTGAATCACAAAATGATGTGTCCTAAAAAGATATTAGATTGTTCATTGGTGAATAACATAACTATGAACTGTGTAGAAGATCCATATCAATTTTGTTCCTTGATTTTCCTAGGTTTGGAAGCTCGTTGTCATCTAATATCAATTCTCCAATGAAGAAAAATGGATTTTACCGTTGAAAAATCCCACAGTCATCTGGATATCCCTGTAGATTCACGTAAACAACATATTAATAGTGTAAATTGTTTTATGTCATTTAATTAATTAATTGAAAATATTAATTAAATAATCAACTAAAAATTCCTTAAAATTAATGAAATTTTTGAATTCCCCAAGCCGACCATAATTAGGTCTCCCTTTGGGTAAATCCCAGCTTCATATTCATCTGTTGGATCATATTTCAATTTCAGACTCCATAAATTAATCATTTGATAATTTCTGAGAATCTATGAACAAATGATATAAAATATATTCAATATTTTATGAAAATTAAATCTAGTTACACCATGCCTTTAAATTCTATAACTTCTCAATTCCTGGTTCAAAAAATATTCCGTGATATAGTTCAAAGTATTACAATGGAAAATAGGAACTCTACAGCTATCCTATGAAATTTTCTGAGCTCAAATGTCCTTAATATCTCTTTATTAAGTATAAAAAGGGGATGAGATATTTCATTTTCCTTTTGATGTATTATGAACCTATTCTTCTAAATAAGATAGACCTCATAATCATTATTATATAATTATTGGACACTTATGTTTAAGATTAATTTAATAATATGTGTAAAATTATTGGGTCACTATATAATAAACTATGTGAGAAATTTATATGCCACTAAAATAACTACATAGAATTTGTTACTTTGAGACTTGGACAGCATTAATTGGATCTATGGAATATTGGGCTATGTGGTTATAATTAAATAGATGATTTTTTGGATACATGAAGATTGAGTATGTGAGAAAGTTTTCTATATATATTTGGTTTTGTGATCAAGATGGATATGTGACTTGGCTATGTGAAGAAATTAGCTATGTAATGACCAACCACACTGATCAATTAGGCTACATGAATTCATATACATTATCTTTCACCACATTGTGAACTTAAATATACTAAATCATTTGGAAACCTAGTTTTAATTACGATTGGAGTATTTTAAAGAATATTAATGTTAGTTTCTATGCATTAAACAAATGAAAACTTCATTATGGTAAATTCAATTTCTAAACCTCTTCATGTACCAAAACAATTATAGAGTAATGTTTATTTTATTTCGTAATTATTTTTTTGAGGTAATTTTGAGAAAAGGAATCCTATAGATTTAACGTGACAACTAATATATGTGGAGGTTGTGCTAAATAAATTTTTTTAAAGAGAAGAAAAATATATTCAAACATGAAAATTAATAATAGATGAAATATATTATACACACCCACTCTAATGTTTCTACGACGACTCTTCTCTATTATAAGAAAAAGAATTAAATTTTCTATGTTGTTCTTTCAAGATAAACCATGTTGTGTTATTTGAAGACTCTACTTAAGCTATTCTACATTATCATTTTCTCTCCCAAATTTATATTTCCATTGGTATTTACACCATACATCTTTCTACTTTATTTTAAAACAGTAGATTATTCTCTCTCTATTTTCTAGAATTAAGCACTCTTTATATAGATTTTTGAAGGATTTTGTTTTGGTAAAGCCTTATAAGACCTTTTTATAGTATCTTGAATTTTTACCTTATTAATAATTCTTGTACTCAATCATATAGTACTTAAGAAATGGGATTATACTGGTGAAATCTCCATGCTGTAGGAGTTTTTCATTATTAGAGTAAACCAAATGGATTTTTGTTCCTCTAAACACTATAAAAAATATATTTTATATCTTTATATTAATATTTTTATTTAAATTTATCACTTTTTATAAGAGGATATAAAAATTGATTATACCTTTATAGAGGGAGGTTATAAGTGCAGAATGTTTTATAAACTTAATTCAGGTCCCTATAATGTCATTATTCAGTACTTATCTGACCAAAAATAATTTTATATGGAAGAAGAAAACCACCTAAGCACAAAAAATCCCACATAATGTTTTTGGATCAAATGTATTAATAGTTGATAGTTCACCCACTGAGATACTACATAAGGAAAACCAAAATAACAAGAACATCAATTATAATTAAATTGACAAAAAATAAAAAATTTAATGTAAAAGAATTCACATGAATCCATAGGCAATAAAAAATACAACTATTACCACTATTAATTTAAGTGTAACTACATGTTAGATATATCACACATGCTATAAATAATGATCCATAGATAAATGATCATAATATTCGTAGATAAAAATATCAAACCATAATACTACTTTCATAAACAAAACACCACCTCCATGTTTCTTAGGGATGAGAAAATGGATACTAATTTTCTATGATGGGGGATAAAAAAGGACTCTTGATTATGCGTTATATGTAAGGTCGTAGATAAAAAATGCATGGTTGGACATAATGGACCACCACATGTATTATGGGTGCAGCTAAATTGAAAACCAATACACTAAATGTTGAATAATCATAATTAAAAGAGTGTTAAAAATCAAATAATATCAATTTGAAGGAAGTCGTTTCATGTAATGTGTAATTGAGAAATAGATATTGATGTTTTACATTGCGACACAGGTTAATGTGTTATTTGATTTGTAAAATATAACTAGAATTCAAGGAGTTCTATACATTTTAGAAGATTACTATGAAGCCATACTTCAAAAAAAATTGAATGAATGGTGATTGAAACATCATAAGGAGGAGGATGTTTTTTCACTACTTTGTTATGAGGTTTATTTGGTCAAACTCCATTGTTCGTAGAATTCTACATTACGACATTATTTCAATATGTTTTAAGATGAGTGTAACAACCCAAGATTTTATAAAAAATACTCTTTTTAATTTTATTAATGTCTTGTGTTGTACGCTACACCAAAAGGAGCTTGCACAACACGCATCGTTGACTTGCCTTGCATTACACGAAATCGTGACCTTCCTCGATAGCGTGTGTAATACGCAATACCGAGTTTCACTAAACAACAATATGCTATTAAAATATTATTAAAACTAGCCGGTATGAATAGTAATAACCACTTTTTAAAATTCTGTAAATCTTATTTTTCAAAATGAACTTCATTTTTGGATTCGGAGTATCAAATTTAGCCTAAGGTGAAATTTTGGTACATTTCGGATAACTTTCATATTCTGATGAATAGTGAAAATTACTAAATTATAATTAAAAAACAAATTTTTTAATCGAAATAATTAATAGTGATAAATTATTAATTGGAATACTTTTAAAGTATATTTAGAATTTATTTTTACAATTTAATACAATGTTGGTCATTGGATATAATTGCACATTTAAACCAGACATAAACAAGTGTCAATCTTTTGATAGATATTGTTTCTTAAAAACACGCTATTTGTTTTAACAGCGGGATTTAATTATAAAATTAATTAATGCAACTTATATGTTATGAATTTGGTAAAATAGACTTCATTTTAGAATTCGGAATATGAAATATAGCTTAGGATGAAATTTTGGCATTTTTCTGAAAACCTTCATTTTTTGATGAATAGTGAAACTACTAAGTGGTAGTTAAAAAAATTGAATTTTTCATAAAACTTAATTTTACCGCTTCTGTGAATGGAATTTCAAAAATCTGAGAGACACGGTTGATGTCAGTAAGTAAAATGTGGTTCAATGAGATGAAAATAATTTTTGGTGAATAATAACTTTTTACTTTTTTTTACCGCGGTTAATAGTAAATAGGGTAACTAAGGGTAAATATGATATTATTATTACCCTAACACATGTCCTAATTCTATTGGATAAGTGTAATTCGACCAAAAACAACCTTATGAATAAAATATGACCATTTAGGCCCACTTGGATTAGATTAGGACATTTATTATTAATTTATTTAAAGAATGGTTAAAATAGTTAAAATCAAAGTTTAATAAGTAAATCATTTTTAATATGGGGTTATACATAAGATAAATTCGACTATAAATATTCATTAGAAAGATAAAAAGATTTCATACATGATGGTATTTTATTTGTAATTTGTAGACATTAAATAATTTAATTTATATATGACACAATGATGATGCAGTAATTATCTTATTAATTAAATATTGACATAATTGGTGTTATAAACACCAAAATAAATGTCATTTGAGACTTTTATGAATTACACTAATTTTCTAGGTTACTATGATATATTAGTGTTGATTTAATCAACTTGGTTCGAACATATAATTCTGTTATGACTTTCACAAAAATCATATATCAAATAGTGTCAAAATTGACACAAAATAGTTTTTAAATCAAATATTATATTATTAATTGTTATTTTATTCCTAAAAATATAAGGTTCGGCCAAATGACTTATATAAGGATATATATATTAATAATAAACAATTTTGGGTTCTTTTGTCATGTTATAGTAAGTGTAGTAACCATATAGTGAAAGAAAACAAAAAGACACGGTAAAAGTTAAATTATTTAACGTAGAGTTAAATCTAATTGATAAGGTTAAAATAATAACCTAAACTTGTCTAAATCCTATTGGTTGATAGGATTTCGACCCATCCCCACTTTAGCTTCGAAATAAGACCCTTTGGAACCATTATAAACCGATTTTTACTTTAATATAAAATAATATTTTGAGATATTCCTAAGGTGCCCCTCTCATCCCTTATAAAAGGGCACCTCCTTCCCCTCCTCCTCACACCAATTTGAGCGCTCAAGCTCGGCCAAACCCTGCCAAAATCTCTTCTCCACTTCCCTAGAAACATCCTAGAGTTTCTGGTCTTCCTCAAAGACCAATTTTAGTTCCCTAAGAGGAGGTCTCCAAAAGGCGCTTCAAAGAAGAGGTAATTACCGTTACCAATTCTTTCATCTTTATTTCTTTTTCCACTTCTTCTTCTTAGGTTGTTTCATTATGAAGTAATAACATCAGTATCACTCATATACTGATATGTTATTATAAGTATGAAACAACCCTATTTCACCATCTATCTATCCTACGGAAAAAGAAATCACCGCGCGTGCGTACGTACGGAATATCGTTTCCACGCCGGGGTGTAATCTATTTTCCACCACCACCATACATGGATGGGTGTAATGGTGTAAAGAATAACTATACATAGTTATTAAAACATCATATTGATTCTGATATATTGTATAATCCACTCCAATTCAATTCAATATTTATGGAAATGATATCATCGCTCGTGCGTACGTACGGACTACCGTCTCCACGACGCGATGAGATTCATTCTCCATGTTAACCATTTAAGAATGATTATAAAGTATATATAAGAAATAATAATGAAATATATGACATTATAAAGCTACTGGATTTATGTATATATATATATGTATGTCATATACTTACTTCCATTCAAGACCATAGGGAAAGGAAAACAGCGTTCATGCGTACGTACGGACTACCGTCTCCATGAACGGTGTTTTTCATTTCATTTATCTATCTATTATATATATATATATATACTGAATATATATGATATATAAATCATATTTTATATTCTGGAAGTAAGTAAATCATGATATAAGTAATAATAATGTCAAGAACAACAAGTCAAAACACCTACTATAAAAGAAACGATTTTACCCAAAACGCTTCTTTAACATGGAATTTACAAAAGAACGGGTAATATAATGTCATAAGTGAACCATATATGATATAATAACAATGAATATGATTCTGTAATAAGTCAATGACATTATTTAAACCATTATACAGGAGATTCAGACACATACAATGCAAATCGGACCTAAGGTAAGGGAAATATCACAATCTCATTTTTATCCGAGATTGTTTATTCGTAAGTATTTACTGGGGTGTATTTTATCATCCACATCCATGTTTCATCAATATGTAATGTTATTTCCATCCACCTACAATTGTTTAAATCCATTTTTACCCTTCTGTGAGTTTTTAGTAATATCTATGAAAGGAATCTTTTGTCATACGAGGTACTTTTTGACTTTTCTGACAAAAGTACGAAGAATGTTTTTTTTAACTTATACGGCATGAATGGATTTCAAAAAAAATTATTTCCAAGAAGCTTCCTTTACAAGTATTCAAGTTTATTTTTAATCAACTTTTTTTATTTTAAAATTGTATGACATGTTAAGAAAGGAAAAGTTTTTTTGAAGTAGAAAGGATATTTTCCTCAAGAATGAAGTTCAAGTATTTTATCAAAATTATTTTCCATCTAAGATAATAAAAGGGTTCTGTTTTTATCCCTATTATTACATGGATTTTATTATGTTGTGATGGAAACATTTTTATGAATTCCTTTATCTTATATGAATTGTTTTATGATGTCATGTTGTTTAAGAATCCCATTTTTATTACACGGGTTATGCGATGATGTATGATTTATGATTTTGTGGCACACATAAGAAAGGATTCATTATAATATGGGTGGGACCTATATCTCCCTCCAATGCATTGGGTAAAGATTTTATATCTCATGAGATAGACAGGACTGGAATGGTAGGTTATACCGGTTCAGTGAAACAGGACTGAAACGAGGGTTACTCGATTCAGAAAGGGACTTTGTCCACTAAGATAGTCTTGGCAATTAGTCTTGACTAACAAGAAATGATTCTCTATGATTATGTGTGTATGACACAAAGTTTCATGTTTTAAGTTATGATTATTGGGATTACTTTTCACAGCCATGATTTATCCCATGATTATGAAATTATGCTCTCTTTTGCAGGTTATGATTTCCAAAATGTTATGTTCTTATGAATATGATGTGATTGATATTTCTTTCGTTTACCCTTACTGAGAATTTGAGCTCACCCTTTTATGTTTTCTTTTCCCCAGGATATAAAGAAAGGTTTTAGGTAAAAAAAGGAAGATCTTTATGGGAGATTTTGAAGATCTTTCACCACGATTAGAAGATTATAGTCCGAGTTTCCAAAGACACTAAACTATTACGGTCCTTGTGTGTGTGTTTTTGTAATGTACTAAGTATTCCGCAAAAGTAATGTAAAGTCCATGTACGTCAATCTTCGGGTCTTTACAGTTGGTATCAGAGGAAAGTTTTAGTCAACCTTTGGAAACTAGGATGCGAAAACGTTAGTGAGATCCCTAGAGATATTTCTAAGGTATGTTTAGGGATGTCTCTAAGGTTAAGTATACGTATAGATTATAGTCCTAGAATTGCTATAACGATCTTAGAATTTAACCTAAGATGTTAGATATTGAGGGTACTGCCCCTTTATTATGTTGTTTTCCCTAGCATGATTTTTGCCTCTCACACTATTCTTTTGGGGTTTTAGACGATGGCTGGAACCCGAAGGAACCGTGTTGATCAATGTAATGGACAATGCAATGATTGTCCCCCTGAGCAACCAAACGATATGGGAGCTGGAATGCAAAATCTTGTAGCCATGATCACACAACATTCTGAAGCTATGAATCATGCAGGACTTCCCAACGAGCAAAGGAAGGAGCAACATTCTGTTGAATCCTTCATGAGGCAGCGTCCGCCTTCTTTCAGTGGGTCTACTGATCCATTAGTTGCTGAACAATGGATTAGTACTACTGAAAAGATATTTTCAGTTCTTCAATGTTCTGAACATGCTAAAGTCATCTTAGCAGTACATTGTTTGGAAGGTGAAGCTGATCAATGGTGGAATCTTATCAAGAATACGAGGCAAAGAGATGAAATTGATTCCACGGAATGGGACGAGTTCAAGAACTTGTTTTTCAGCAAGTACTTCCCTCGTATTCTTCGAACGAAGATGGAGAAGGAGTTTCTTGAACTAAAGCAAAAGGATGATGAATCTGTTGGTATATACGAAGCGAATTTTAGAAGACTTGCAAGGTATGCATCTGGCATTATCATCCAACCTGAAAGTAAAGTTGATCGATTTTTCAGTGGCTTAAAACCAAGTCTTCGAAGGGCATTAGATATAAGAGACTTCATTAGCTATGAAGAAATTGTGCGTTGTGATATCAAGGTAGAAATGGAAGTTGGTGTTACATATCCATCTCATGGTTTTGACAAGAATCGAAAGATGGAGTTCAAGGTGAAATCTCAGAATAATGATGAAAAGAAGATGAATGTTTCCTTATGCACAAAGTGTGGAAAGAAGCATGGTGGAGATTGTATTAAAGGGACTAGAAAATGTTTTAAGTGTGGAAAAGAAGGTCATCGAGCAGCTGAGTGTCGAAGTAATGGAAAAAGGGATTCTAATGAAGTGAATAATGCAAACACTGCAGAGAACGCACAACCAACACTTCAATGCTTCAAGTGCAAGGAGATGGGACATTATGCCAATCAATGCCCTAATCCAAGGGTTAGTGATGATCGACATGAGAAACCGCTTAAGGAAAAGGACAAAGGGAAGTCACATGCGATCACTATTGGTAATGTTGAATATGACAACGATGTGGTGGAATGATTAAGTTTTTATGTAATGGGATTCCAAAATAATGTTGTATCATGGAATATTGGAATATTTATGTATTGGTCTAATGTGGTATTCAAACTTATTGAGATATTATGCGCATAATGAAGGGAAAACAAGAAAATGAAATGTTTAACAGTATTCATGAGCTCATGATTGATATAAGGACTAAGTGATATCATGGTTTGAGTATATAGAATTTTGAGGATTTTGGTATGTGGAAAGTGTTAACTTTTAACTGCATTCATGTTTTCACTAAGGTTCAATGGGTATTCAAGAGAGTACAAGATTAAGGCCTTTGAATGTTTGGAATGTGTCCAACAAGATATATCTTATGATATATGGGGATCAACGATGGTATTAAATCTCTGGTAATCGTTTTCACTATGTTATGAGAATGGACTGCAGTATTATGGATAGGAATAAAGATTGGAATGGATTATGTTGGACATAAGTTAGTATTGTTTAAGGATAGAAGTTTTTTCGATATTATTTATGGGATGTTATAGTAATATAGTTTTAGAAAAAGGAAAACCTGCAGGACGGGCGACAGCCCATCGCTTCAGACAAGGCTGTGGGAATCGAACCCACAACCGAAGTGCGACTGGCCTTTATCGCCTACCACTGGCCTACAGGAAGTCCCTGTTTAGTAGAAACTAGTTTTATTATATTAAGCAGTATGATATATGAAGTATAAGTCCATTTTAGGAACTATATATGATTAATATCACTATAGATCGACTTATGTATATAATTTTTGCTAACCTTTTGTTTGAGACAGATGGAATGACCCGTCATTCTATCACATGATCTGCTAACACTTCACGAATAACAAATTCAACTTCATTTATTTAAGAGATGAAGTGTAAATTGTTCTAGGCACGAACAATAGTGAGATTGTACCAAAAAAAGAAAGTATTTATTCCAATTCAAATTTTCAACTTTAGGGAAATGATCTTGAAAACCAAAAATGTTGTCCTAGTGATCTTATACCTGATGAATCGGATGGTACCTTAGATCATCACAAATTTATGGATTTGTGATTATTGGATTTTCCATAGCCATGTTCTCTACCACTCTCCATCTGAACATGATGGTTAGATTTGTCTTCCATATCCATATTTTCACCTATGTGGAAACCCAATGATTAGTTTATTTGGGTAACCGTTACGTTTCATACTTTTGTTTTTAAAGATTGGTTTTGATATTCCTTTTTACGATGTGGGTTTCTATTAAAGAAACTTTCAAATAGTAAACCATTTATAACCTCGACGAATTTCGAGGGCGAAATTCATTTTAAGGGGGGTAGAATGTAACAGCCCAAGATTTTATAAAAAATATTCTTTTTAATTTTATTAATGTCTTGTGTTGTACGCTACACCAAAAGGAGCATGCACAAAACGCATCCTTGACTTGCCTTGCATTACACGCAATCGCGACCTTCCTCGATAGTGTGTGTAATAC
Source organism: Viscum album (assembly GCA_963277665.1). Lineage (NCBI taxonomy): Eukaryota > Viridiplantae > Streptophyta > Magnoliopsida > Santalales > Viscaceae > Viscum > Viscum album. The sequence continues at coordinate 1,998,980,288 of OY728136.1, forward strand.
GCAATACCGAGTTTCACTAAACAACGATATGCTATTAAAATATTATTAAAACTAGCCGGTATGAATAGTAATAACCACTTTTTAAAATTCTGTAAATCTTATTTTTCAAAATGAACTTCATTTTTGGATTCGGAGTATCGAATTTAGCCTAAGGTGAAATTTTGGTACATTTCGGATAATTTTCATATTCTGATGAATAGTGAAAATTACTAAATTATAATTAAAAAACAACTTTTTTAATCGAAATAATTAATAGTGATAAATTATTAATTGGAATAGTTTTAAAGTATATTTAGAATATATTTTTACAATTTAATACAATGTTGGTCATTGGATGTAATTGCACATTTAAACCAGACATAAACAAGTGTCAATCTTTTGATAGATATTGTTTCTTAAAAACACGCTATTTGTTTTAACAGCGGGATTTAATTATAAAATTAATTAATGCAACTTATATGTTTTGAATTTGGTAAAATAGACTTCATTTTTGAATTCGGAATATGAAATATAGCTTAGGATGAAATTTTGGCATTTTTCTGAAAACCTTCATTTTTTGATGAATAGTGAAACTACTAAGTGGTACTTAAAAAAACTGAATTTTTCATAAAACTTAATTTTACCGCTTCTGTGAATGGAATTTCAAAAATCCTAGAGACACGGTTGATGTCAGTAAGTAAAATGTGGTTCAATGAGATGAAAATAATTTTTGGCGAATAGTAACTTTTTACTTTTTTTACCGCGGTTAATAGTAAATAGGGTATCTAAGGGTAAATATGATATTATTATTACCCTAACACATGTCCTAATTCTATTGGATAAGTGTAATTCGACCAAAAACAACCTTATGAATAAAATATGACCATTTAGGCCCACTTGGATTAGATTAGGACATTTATTATTAATTTATTTAAAGAAGGGTTAAAATAGTTAAAATCAACGTTTAATAAGTAAATCATTTTTAATATAGGGTTATACATAAGATAAATTCAACTATAAATATTCATTAGAAAGCTAAAAAGCTTTCCTACATGATGGTATTTTATTTGTAATTTTTAGACATTAAATAATTTAATTTATTTATGACACAATGATGATGCAGTAATTATCTTATTAATTAAATATTGACATAATTGGTGTTATAAACACCAAAATAAATGTCATTTGAGACTTTTTATGAATTCCACTAATTTTCTAGGTTACTATGATATATTAGTGTTGATTTAATCAAATTGTTTCGAAAATATAATTCTGTTATGACTTTCACGAAAATCATATATCAAATAGTGTCAAAATTGACACAAAATAGTTTTTAAATCAAATATTATATTATTAATTGTTATTTTATTACTAAAAATCTAAGGTTCGGCCAAATGACTTAGATAAGGATATATATATTAATAATAAACAATTTGGGGTTCGTTTGGCATGTTATAGTAAGTGTATTAACCATATAGTGAAAGAAAACAAAAAGACACGGTAAAAGTTAAATTATTTAACTTAGAGTTAAATCTAATTGATAAGGTTAAAATAATAACCTAAACTTGTCTAAATCCTATTGGTTGATAGGATTTCGACCCATCCCCACTTTATCTTCAAAATAAGACCCTTTGGAACCATTATAAACCGATTTTTACTTTAATATAAAATAATATTTTGAGATATTCCTAAGGTGCCCCTCTCCTCCCTTATAAAAGGGCACCTCCTTCCCCTCCTCCTCACACCAATTTGAGCACTCAAGCTCGGCCAACCCCTGCCAAAATCTCTTCTCCACTTCCCTAGAAACATCCTAGAGGTTCTGGTCTTCCTCAAAGACCAATTTTAGTTCCCTAAGAGGAGGTCTCCAAAAGGCGCTTCAAAGAAGAGGTAATTACCGTTACCAATTCTTTCATCTTTATTTCTTCTTCCACTTCTTCTTCTTAGGTTGTTTCATTATGAAGTAATAACATCAGTATAACTCATATACTGATATGTTATTATAAGTATGAAACAACCCTATTTCACCATCTATCTATCCTACGGAAAAATAAATCACCGCGCGTGCGTACGTACGGAATACCGTCTCCACGCCGTGGTGTAATCTATTTTCCACCACCACCTTACATGGATGGGTATAATGGTGTAAAGAATAACTATACATAGTTATTAAAACATCATATTGATTCTGATATATTGTATAATCCACTCCAATTCAATTCAATATTTATGGAAATGATATCATCGCTCGTGCGAACGTACGGACTACCGTCTCCACGACGCGATGAGATTCATTCTCCATGTTAACCATTTAAGAATGATTATAAAGTATATATAAGAAATAATAATGAAATATATGACATTATAAAGCTACTGTATTTATGTATATATATATGTATTTCATCTATTTACTTCCATTCAAGACTATAGGGAAAGGAAAACAGCGTTCATGCGTACGTACGGACTACCGTCTCCATGAACGGTGTTTTTCATTTCATTTATCTATCTATTATATATATATATATATACTGAATATATATGATATATAAATCATATTTTATATTCTGTAAGTAAGTAAATCATGATATAAGTAATAATAATGTCAAGAACAACAAGTCAAAACACCTACGATAAAAGAAATGATTTTACCCAAAACGCTTCTTTAACATGGAATTTACAAAAGAACGGGTAATATAATGTCATAAGTGAACCATATATGATATCATAAAAATGAATATGATTCTATAATAAGTCAATGACATTATTTAAACCATTATACAGGAGCTTCAGACACGTACAAAGCAAATCGGACCTAAGGTAAGGGAAATATCACAATCTCATTTTTATCCGAGATTGTTTATTCATAAGTATTTACTGGGGTGTATTTTATCATCCACATCCATGTTTCATCAATATGTAATGTTATTTCCATCCACCTACAATTGTTTAAATCCATTTTTACCCTTCGGTGAGTTTTTAGTAATATCTATGAAAGGAATCTTTTGTCATACGAGGTACATTTTGACTTTTCCGACAAAAGTACGAAGAATTTTTTTTTTAACTTATACGGCATGAATGGATTTCAAAAAAAATTATTTCCAAGAAGCTTCCTTTACAAGTATTCAAGTTTATTTTTAATCAACTTCTTTTATTTTAAAATTGTAAGACATGTTAAGAAAGGAAAAGTGTTTTTGAAGTAGAAAGGATATTTTCCTCAAGAATGAAGTTCAAGTATTTTATCAAAATTATTTTCCATCTAAGATAATAAAAAGGTTCTGTTTTTATCCCTATTATTACATGGATTTGATTATGTTGTGATGGAAACATTTTTATGAATTCCTTTATCTTATATGAATTGTTTTATGATGTCATGTTGTTTAAGAATCCCATTTTTATTACATGGGTTATGCGATGATGTATGATTTATGATTATGTGGCACACATAAGAAAGGATTCATTATAAGATGGGTGGGACCTATATCTCCCTCCAATGCATTGGGTAAATATTTTATATCTCATGAGATAGACAGGACTGGAACGGTAGGTTATACCGGTTCAGTGAAACAGGACTGAAACGAGGGTTACTCGATTCAGAAAGGGACTTTGTCCACTAAGATAGTCTTGGCAATTAGTCTTGACTAACAAGAAATGATTCTCTATGATTATGTGTGTATGCCACAAAGTTTCATGTTTTAAGTTATGATTATTGGGATTACTTTTCACTGCCATGATTTATCCCATGATTATGAAATTATGCTCTCTTTTGCAGGTTATGATTTCCAAAATGTTATGTTCTTATGAATATGATGTGATTGATATTTCTTTTGTTTACCCTTACTGAACATTTGAGCTCACCCTTTTATGTTTTCTTTTCCCCAGGATATAAAGAAAGGTTTTAGGTAAAAAAAGGAAGATCTTTATGGGAGATTTTGAAGATCTTTCACCACGATTAGAAGATTATAGTCCGAGTTTCCAAAGACACTAAACTATTACGGTCCTTGTGTGTGTGTTTTTGTAATGTACTAAGTATTCCGCAAAAGTAATGTAAAGTCCATGTACGTCAAACTTCGGGTCTTTACAATGAGGTATATCTAGCCTCAACCATCATTTAATTCTTATAGGATCCATTTCAGAAATGGGTAGAGTTGAAAAAGAATGAAATATATCTCTCCATAGATTTCATGACATCGAATGACAAAACTATTGATAATGTAGAAAATAGTAGTTTGAGAGACTCCTTAAAGATACGATTGGGGGATTATAGCATCAATGGTCATGTAATGAGTGTATGATGTTGCATTTGATTTTATTTAGTAGTGATAAAAATGTGTTCACTTGGGAATATCATTATGATTTTGAAAAGGATTGAGGCATTCAAAAAAATTGATCAAAATTGTTGAATTTTATTTGAATTATTTAATCCATAAAATTCAAATCAATTTCACATATTTTTTATAACTATCCCACATCATCCAAAAAGTTTAAAATGACATAGAAGATCTGAAAGAACCATATCCTTTATTAATCTATTCATGTTTCAGTTGATGGATGATTAAGTGTACACTGTATTATAAATTTAAATTTCCTATGAGTATCCACTACTTTGTTTCACACTACAATGAAAAATTAAATGTAGTTTTTATAAATAAATATTCTAATGACTTAATTGATAATAATGGGGTGATTTAGGATTAAAATGTTATGTGGCTACTGTATTTATAAGATAAATGAAGTGTCTTGAATAGATAGATGCCATGATAAGGTTTTTAATACCATAAATATAATAAAAAACCACCATAATTTCAAGAAAACAGAACTGAGGGACATCATATTCGTATTTTTTTCCTAATTTAATGTTTTTCATTGCCAGTTCTTTTCTAGAAAGGAATTTTGTGAGATAACATCAACCAATGGTTTTTGGACTTCATTTAGGGGCAAGAATGAGATAATATTTTGATGGTAGATTTGTGTATTCTCCACAAGAAACATATATAATAATTAAATTATTGAGCATGGATTTATGTTTCAGTTTAATAATTTCATTGAAATTATTTGATGAAATAAGGGAAATAATAGTATAAGGTTACAATACAATTTTTTGGAAGAAACATAGTGTTCTGAATTAGTTTCTTCCTTGAAGGAAAGAAATAATATTATTTTCTTGTTTTGAAAAGTGTATTTTCATATATGGAATAAGAAGTCATTAATTACTCTGCCTAGAGGGTGATTAATTATTTATAATGAGAACATATGACCACATGAGAGGAAGATGTTGAGAATATGTAGATTATAGGTAAAATGTTTTAAGACCATTACTTTTTGTGTGTGTTAAAGACAATGATTTATCATGTTTGAATAAATTTGAATTAGAATGATGAATTACAAACAACATGTTATCCCTATATTAGGTATTGTATAATAATCTCCTGCCCATACTAAAATCAAATAAGTAAATAAGGAAAAATATTCCAAAATATTTGTTAATCCTTCCAAACTCTCTTAGATATGGGTTTTCAAATTCTATTTACTTTTGAATAAATTGTTTTTTCAAAAAATGTAATACTTATCATAATTCCGAATTGTGTGACCCTATGAGACTTCTTAGAATTGAAATAAAACATTAAATATTGATTTAATAGATGTTAGTAATGGGTGATTTATAGTAAAATGTAAGTGATACTTAATCTACAAAGCAACGGGGTGGGATCTTGATAAAAAAACGCATACCCCAACATGAACAAGACCAACACAATATTTATCATATAAGTTATATATATTCTCATATAATCATTTTTTCCATGACAAATAGTGACCACTAGACCTAAAACTTGTCAATATAGTATAGGTGATATCATTCATATATGATTATATAAAATAGAATGACCATGTTAATGAATACATTACATGTCATTCACATATTAGATAGGAACCAAACAAGTCTCTCTTTAATGTAGATGATGACACCACATGTTACTTAATAAAGAATAAACATTAATTTCCTGAATCTAATTAAATCAAGGGCTCAAATGTCTTTCCTTATACTATAGTTGAAAGAATCTCATCCAGTTGAACTCCAACTGATGATATGATCAATAAAATAATGAACCTCCATTATATTAGATAAGACCAAAGGCCTGTATAAGGATGGTGCCAAAGTATGATGGTTTACATTCTAGGTATAACACCAACCCAGGATAATTAAGATTCATAATAAGTATACACACATACGTATGTCAATTACTTTATGAAATTCCATATAATATAATTTTTTTGGGTGATTCCAAAAAATAATTATCATCTTATTACCTCAAGATTCTATTCATTTCATATCATATACAATTCTTTGTATCAATCACAAGATTCCTCCTACTCTAATATTAACAAATCATCAAAATCCATAATAATTCATGATGATCATCTATTTGGGAAAACTCAAATTAATTCTTTGAGGTGAAATTATCATTCCACTATTCACTACATGTATATTATAACACACATGAGTGACTCATAATTGAATACTTCCTTTATTATAAAAATATAATACATTTTATAAGTATTACATCCAATATCTTATGTGTCTTAAAACATGTTATTTAACATGGAACTCATGATTATTTTGATAATGGTTTCAGAAATATTCCTTGTACATTTTTAATTGTATCCACCCAAAAAATATTTACATTCCGCTCTCAATTATTTCTAAAACAAGATGGAGCTTGTGAAAGATGTGTTTGGTCCTCTGGCATGACCTGGGTTCCATGGCTGAAAAAATTTCAACATTATCTTCATTATAAATAAATATTTATTCCTCAATACTAAGAACCAGCCAAAGTTCATAAATTAACTTATCGATCCAAATATATTTGTTTACAACACAATTTGCATCGATATACTATACCCTTATTTCTGAGTCCTCTATGGTGGCTTGTTTAGAAGATTTATAACTAAAATACCCACTATTTTGAAAAAACTAGACACTATAATGATATCTCATATCCTCTTTATCTTATCAGAAACTAGTTTCAATGTTTCCCTATAAACTGAGATACTCTTCCCATCCAAATGATCAAAAAATACCCTTAGATATTCCTAAGTACATAAGGATGTTTTCTACATACTTTGTATTACTCTACAAAGGATTGGATTGAAAAATAATTTTTATTCTTAATGAATAAGTGATATGGGGTTAAGTACATAACATGGATTACATGATAGATCCTATGGATGATATATAAATAATCATATCCATCCTTTATGACTCTTTATACTAATATTTAGTTGTTTAATGATTCATTCCTTATAACATTGGCAAAGATATCTTTTTGGAGTTATCCATGCTAAAATGTATAAGAAATTTACAAATATATGTTTTCTTACTTAGATTATGACACATTTTAAATATATTTATATAGATATCCATACCCAATATGTAAGATACATCAACAATGTATTTCATTGATAAGGTTTTTTCTAACCACTTTTTTATAGATTGTAATATTTGAATATCATTTCTCATAAAATTATGTCATATACATAATATATAATAAATACTAACACACCCCCACAAATATGTATATATACAGAATAATTAAACATATTTATGATTAAATTGGACAGATTGATTACATCATCATATCATAAATTATACCTCTGATAGGATTTCATCAATCAATAAATGGATCATTAAAACATTAACACCTTAAAAAACTAATTTGTATAATAAAAACCATTGGGCTGAATCATATGAAAATACTTATTTCTTTATGACCCTAATCCAACATGAATGATTTATTTGGAAGACACTCTACCATCCATGTTAGTTTTATTTCATGAAAACCACATACACCATATAGGTGTCAACCCTTATGGTGAATCATCCTAGTTCTAAATTTGGTAACTGTACTTCAAATCCATTTCAAATTCCATGTATTTTAACCATTTCTCAGAATCAAAACTCTAATTGGATACTCAATATGCATTGGGTTCATCACCTATGAACATTACTTCATCAAAATTTCCCATAATAAATCTATATCTCATAGGATAATAATAAATCTTCTATGTCTTATGAGGTTGTTATGTTACCTTATTCATTATTCTTCTAGAACTCATTATTGATTTAGACCAGCTCTTATCTTAGAAAACTTATTATTTAATGGACTTTTACTTATCCATGTTTATATGTCCTCCCATTGACTCCTTGATTTCTATATTCCTTTTAAATAAAGACACCACATCAGGCCACAAAAATATTATGTCTATTAGTACTACAGAAATATCATCCCATAGTTTCCTTAGGATAACCATCAAATTAACATTTATCAAACTTAATGATAATATTAATGAAATATAGTCATAATAAACGTTATTCACTAGAAAAAAATCCACAAAAAGAAAAACATGTACATTTTGCACATTTTATCTCATATGGTTTATTTATAATAGCTTTAACTGTAAAAGTATTAATAAATAATGAAATGGTCTAATGAGAATATCTCTAAAATGATATTGAGAAGTCACACTAACTCATCATCGATCAAACCATGTCCAAGATGTTACAATTCCTCCACTCAGACACACCATTCCACTATGAAATTTATAGAGGACAGAGTTATAGATAAATTGAAGAATATATTAGATGATAAGTGAATTCCAAGACTAATTATTCACATACTAGATTTTATTAGAGTAATGTTGTAATTTTCATTAGATGATTTTGTACCTCATTATGAAACTCATTTATATTTAGAAAATATTATTTTTTTCTTATCAGAAAAATCCATATTGAACAAATTCAACATTATTGGATATGAAGTTATATTCCCACTAGTTTTATGTGTACTGATTTGTCCACAAACATCACTATATATATAGTCTAATATTCTATTACCCCTATAAAATTTTTCCATTAAAAATTGATTTGTTTATTTTTCCTATTAAACAATAATTTTAACTATAAAATGATTCATAATCATAATATTCTAATAATACATATATACGGAGTAGTTGAATGAGTTTCTCATTTATTTATTCAAGGAGAAAATGCTAAATGTTAGTGGTATTAAAATTAACCTCGATCATCTTATTTTGACTATTATGGATATAATTATCAATATAAAAACTGTATAATATATTTATCGTATTATTAATGTGTTAAATGAATTAATTAATTATATATATATATTGAAAAACTATTATTCTAAATAATTAATGAAAATCCCATATTTTATTAATAAGATATAAAAATCCAATTTCATTTTATATTAGCAGCATAAAACAATTCTCCAATAATCGAACTATTACACTAGGTACACTTATATCGTAATATCCAACTCACAATGCAATAAATATTTCTCCATTTCTATAATTTGGATCTATTTAAAACATTTTCAATTATATTCTACCTCTATTTTGGTGTTTATTAGTAAAAATGAGTGATGCACTATCGGTATCTAATACCAATGATTTAGAGTTAGAGAAAATGATTTATGTAACAGTATCATTCATATACTCAAAATTATTATCATTGAGAAAACTTCTCAAATTTAGATACCAATCTAGAATCATTTTATAGGTCAAACCAATAAGATATATTAAAATTATAGACATGTTCTTTTCCATAATCAAAAATGAAGACATATCAATCAGAGAGTATCATGTTTTATTAATTTTCATCAATTAATTTTAATTAAATAACTCCAACTAAAAGTGATGTAACCAAAAATAAAATCTATTTAAAAAGATAAGATCAATATTTCACTAACTATTGTGTCTGTTATAATATTCAGATCACAACGTATTTATTTATGTAGGAACTTATACCAATCATATCATATTTTACAATTGTTTATTTATCATATACCTCCTTACCCAAATCCATTATACGGATAAACTCAGATATATTCCTCTAGATTCTTATATAAAGACCACATCTCTAATAGCCCAGAATCGATGGTTACAATATTACATTCACATAAGATACAAGAAATAACATCAAGAAGGACCAAATAGTTTTTAGTATCACAAAACTAGATACATACTATAATTAATCATTAAAATTTAAAATTTAAAATTTAAAATAGAATTTTCATTAAGAACACCATTATTCTATTTACCATATGCTTTCATATCAATCATAATACACTTCATGTCATAATGGGGAATGAAAACATAAGAAAGAGGTGAGATCTAATTCTTAATAAGGGAATGAATACAACAAAAGATATCATGAAAAATTATGTCATAAAAAATATGACAAGGTAGATAACTGAAACACCTACCATTTAATCAATATCTTGTCCATGAAGGATAATACAGAATGAGTAACTGATGATAAAAATAATTCCATATATAATCACATAATATTAAAACATAACCACACTTATGATAACTAATAAAATAATAATATGTAAATAAATAACTAATCTAATAATAAGAGAATTAATAATTTTAGACATAAAAAACATACCACAATGTTTTTATTTTATGAAATCTTTCATAAATGGATAAGGCTTTATCCAAATAACCATGCTAGTATTTATTATGAGACACAACAATGCATCTATGGGATAAAATGGGGCCCAAACATCACTTACTAAGTTCAATGAATTAATCCAATGAAAGAGGAGAAAAGTAATCAATATAAACAATCTTATTATAAAACTTGTATACAAAATTTTCATATTTTCCCCAATCAATAAACATAATCATAAACTATCCATAGTAATATAGAAAATTGTATCAAAATAGAACATATCTTCTAAAAATGATCATAATATATCCATATAAATAAAATATAAGGTATAAATAGAGTATATATTAAAGCTAATATTTGACAAATGATATTTACATAGATAAAAATAATTAAAAAGGATCATTATAATTTTTTTTGGTTAAAATTCTATTTAACTTCGAATTCACTTATTTAATATATGAAAATTTCCCAAATATTATAGAAAAAATTAATTTGAGTATGAACTTATAAAATATTAATGTATGATTAAACATAATGAGTGGTAATGTTGGTATATATTACATTAAATTCTGTGTATGTCAAAAAAACATTGATTTCACATCATTGTATAAATAGAAAAGAAAATGGACTCATGTAGAAACGACAAGATGATTTATTTAATTTTTTTTGTAAAAAGTAAAAAATGGGACAAAATTTCATTAATAAAACCTTATTCCAATGTAAAAAATGTTCTTGAATTTTTTTAGAATACATGGTTATAGAATAAAAATGCTTTTCAAGAAAAATGAGAAATAACGAAAGATCATATAAAAAAAATTTCCCTACCATTTATAGTACCAAAGAGACGAAAATGATAATATAAAATGAAAAATTATTGAATGAAAAGATTAGAATAAAATTTAATTGGTTTATAATAAAATTACTAAATAATTTCCATCAATATAAATTTAATCATAAATAGTCCCTAATAATATTGAGATTGTGAAATAAACCCTTGGCACTTTGGTAACATTTGAATCATAAACCCCATGAATGAAATAAATTAAATAAAAAATTAAATAACATGAATATAAATATATTCATGATATAAAATATAAATGGTGAATTATAAACACCAAATAAAAGAAATAAGTGATGAATCTGGCATATATATCAGAAATTTATAAGTGAGAGAAGAAACATTTACCTCAGGTCTAACTTCCTTCATATATGTTTGAACATCTTATATAATAAATATATGTTTATAATACATATATTAAATATGACTAATAATATATATCATTCCTTATATAATTTAGTTATAATATATTATCACAAGTTTATTAAGAAGTCTTTATTAAAATCAGAGTTTTGTGTAATACTTGCTTCATTTCTCATGTACGTTTCAGATGGGTAGCTTTGGTCCTTTTAACTTGATAATTGTCCCAAAATAAAAATATTTTTAATAAATATATTATTATAATATATATTAATTATATAAATATTTATTATATTAAATAATATTTTTTATAGAGAAATGAGTTACACCATTAATGGTGATAGTATGTCGTATGTATACACAAATACTATTTTCATTTTTTAAAAGATTGAAAAAAATAATGGTTAATAATAATTCAGCTTTAAAGAATTATTATTATATAATATAAAACTTATATTTTCATCAAATCCATCCTTATTATGATTCATATAAAAATAAAATTAAAAATGTGTGACGCCGCATCGTGGAGGTGATGGTCCAACCATATACACAAACGACATTATCATTTTTTGATAGACTAAAATGTATAGATGTAGATATGACATTATAATTTAATAACTACAATTAGGTCCTAAATATAATATATATACACTAAAAAATTATAATATCCATCCATGATCGGTGGTTATGGAAAACAAATTAAATTGGTTTGTGAGGAAAAAATAGGTCGTACACACGATTGACAACTTTATTTTCCATTCGATGGAAGTTGATATAAATATAAGTAGTGATATTAGAATTATAACACAAGAATATATATGGTAGACAATGGTTCTATTATTTTATAATATTTTATAATATTTTATAAAGATTATAAGTATTTAGAAGAGAAAAACACAAGTTTAAGAACTACACATCTTCTTTGGAAAACCTCATAAAGTCTAAATATAAAGAATTCCAAAAGTGGTTTTGGAAAAAAAATGGACTACAAGACATGGATAGGGATTTAAGGAAGATAGTTTTTAGGTATTTTACAAATAAAAAGGATCTTGAATCCTTGACAGTATAAGAGATGAGGTGTTCTTTTACAAGTGGGGGAGAGGACATAATTGGGATTTTTGAATAGAATAAAAATTACCTATGTTTTATACATTCCAAAAGGATCCAAAATGGATCCTTAAAAACCATATATGATATAAAGTTTAAATATATCCATGAAATATGTATTTAAAAATATTTTAGGTTAATTTAATCCTATATATTTTTAGTTTAACTCATATTAACCAGTTTTAACCTTAACCGTGATAATTAATTTTTACTACTTTTACTATTAATTACAATGAAAAATTAATTGGAAATTGTTACGTAATAAATATTATGATTATTACAAATATTTAATAATATTTACTAGATTCAATTAATAGAATTTGAATATTTTAATTAACAATTAAACCCTCCAACATGTCGAAAAAATAGTTTTCCAAAGAAATGTATTCATAAGTAAAATATTAGTTAATTTCAAGATTAAAATTTTAATTGATTAAAAGTAACTAAAATGGATTAATAATAATATAATTAAACTAATATTACTATTTAAACAATTCTAAAACAATATTTCACTTTTTAAACTATATAAATGATATTGAAGTTTTTCATAAATATCATTGTTTTTCACTATTCATCAGAATAAATAATTTTATAAAAAAATTCTAAAAAAATCAGTAAAATATAATTTTGACATGATTATTAAAAAATTAAGATATTTTTTTTCAAATAATTTTTTTAAAATTGAAATAAATAATTTAAAAAAATTTGGAAAACATCACAAATCCTTTTTTTAGAAAAATAGTGTTTTAAGAAAAAACATGATTTATTCTAATTCCATGCCTAGAAATAATATTACATGAATTATGAAAAATTTGAGTGAATATATATTATATAAAATATATTAAAATAATTCACTAGTAGTTAATAATATAATTTATTATGAAAAAAACATATTACACTCATAAAAATAGGTTTTTCAGAAAAACCTATATTTTACATTAAAATGTTTTTTATTTATATTTATAATTAATTGATGATAATTTAATTCATTTTATTCCTATGTAAACTATGTAATTTTAATAATTTAGTTAGAACTATTAATACCTTTAAATATTATTGCTAGTTTATAATGGTATAACATATTACGATTCATTTCGACTTGGGGATGTGTGTATCAAAAGATAATGAAGATATTAAATTTATTTTAAATGAAATGTATTCTAAATTCTTAGGCTGCTACACCTAACCTTTAGGGGTTCCTATATAAGTTAAAAAAAATGAAAATACTATGAAAATGGATCCAAAACATTAGGATCAACATTTTAATTTCTTTCCATTCTCATGATAATCTATGGGAACGTATGTATTATGGTCACCTATTCTGAATGATCAATATTATGAAAAGTGTTGAATTGAAAAGAATACCAATGTCAATATTTTAGGTATTTCCTTTTAAATTTTCACCAATTTAATAAATAACACATGTATATTAAATCCATTACTATTTTATACTATGAATTTTTTATTATCTCATGCTTTATTCCATTATATGACTATAATTATAATAATTTGGTTTTGGAGTACATATTCCATCCAAAACATATTAATATGTTAACATTATATTAATTTTAAACTCTCTAAACAACCCATAATTTGTGTTAATCATGAAAAAAATAAGTTGGATATATTAATACATATTCAAATATATCCCCTACATAAGTCACATTAAATTTTCATATAATGTTTTAGAGTTATATTAAATTGATAATATCAACATGTGTAATCCTAGAGACACATATAGCCAACCAGCACCTTTATTTAATAAGGATAAATCCTCCATACTAGTGGAAAGTCTGACCCAAATCCCCTCTACCGAGTTACACGTTACGTAAGAGAGAATCCATTTCATCATAATTATAATATATAATATGTATAAAATATTTTCAATAACAAAATTCAAGCTATTAACTTTAATTACAAACTGAGGTCAAGGCAGATGAAAAAAAATTCTTATGTTTTTTAACAAAGAATGTAATTCAAGGAATTAAAATTTGTAAGACAAAATTTATACATAAATTAAAGCATATATAATATTCACTTTTCATAAAAAATTCATAATGATGAATATTCTTTTGGAATAAAAAAATAAGAATTCTATTTATTTTAAAAAATATGTTACTAATATAGACATTTCATATTTTATTTTGGCATGAGAGTCACCTTATAATGGTTGACACATATATTTTATAAACAATTTATAGGCTATAAGCATTAATATCAAATTTTTTTTACTAAAAAATATTTTATGAAATATTATATGTATTATCTCCCACAATAGATGATTTGTATTAGCGTTATCCCTTATGTATGATTTATTATGAAATGAAAAAATACTTACATATGAGGTAACCCATATGTATGAGTGAACAAAACTCTTATATGACCTTTTTATAACTTCTGTGATTAAGAGAAAAACATATGTACGTGGTATCCAATATATAAGAGTATATCCCACATAAGAGAAAAAAAATTCATGTATAGGGTAACCCATATATAATATTTTTTAATATGAAATAGGAAAAACCTTATGAACGTGAAATTTTTATGCATGGATCGATTATCATTAATGATATACTATATATCATAGCTATGGATCTATGAACTATTTTTTAGAAAAAATAAGTCTCAATTATAGACTATGATAAAACTAATTATATATTATAATATAGAAAATAACCATAGTGTTTTTAGTTTATCATACCTTTTGATACACACTAGTTGTAGCCTAAGACTAGAAAAAATAGAATTATGAGATCCTATATCATAATGCTAAGTGATCCAGTGAATAAAATAAATAAATGACATATTATATACAACAATACACCCTAAGGTTTTCAAAATATACACATTATTCATAAAAATAGTAAATAATATATTGATACATTGATTATTTTTATTTGATACCATTGATGGGTTTTGTAGGATCATCATATAATCATGTAAGTAGAAGAAACTCATAAAATTTTCTAATCTATCATTAATGAAATGACATTATTTGAAATAGGTAACATAAAATTGTAGTCATTCCTCAAAAAAATATCTATATATATTAATTTTGCAGTATTTTCCTTGATCATAATATCCAAGAAATAATATTCAGACACTTTCCTCTAGAAGGATGACACCAACAACTAGGATCCTTGTTCGTAATTAAGGGACCCATATACACAAATGACGAACTAGAACATTCTCTGTAAAGAATAATAGTGAATAGAGAGGTAGTGGGAGACTTGTATTAGGATATATATAGTATCATTTATCACCAAAATGGGATTATATCTGTTTATTTATGCTATTTTCATTCAATTAATATATTTAAGCATCAAATTCTATCACAAAGAAGTAGACATGAATTATGATAATAGATATCCCATTGGAGTTTCCTAATCATGTGAATTTTTCTAAATATTATTGAATGTATGTTTATCCATTAATGAATCAAAATGCTAATTCATATCCGAGTGTTAAATAAAGTGGAAGATGTGATATTGTCCATACACTAACATCACATATCATGAACCAATTTTATGCTATGATAGATGTGTCTCGTTCCTTATAAAATATATGAATATAATCATATGTGATATAAATTTCATGAATATTATAAGAAATGAATTATGGGATATCATAGAATATAATATCTCTATTTTAGTTCATTTCTAAAAAAGGGAGGAGTAGACTCTTAGAGTTGTAATATCATCTTATCAAATATTGAATGATAATAAATTCAGTGTGATGTTGGTGATTCATCTTTGAATAATATGTGATAAAATAAGATCATCCATAATGATTGAATTCATGTTGGTTTCCTATATGTTCAAGAGAACTTTAAATGTTAAAATAATTCATTTGTAATGAGTGAATGATCATACATTAATCTTTTATATTCACTATATTTTTAATGTGAATTAAGTGGTCATGCTTGTTTCAATGTTATGAAAAGGATGTAGTTGTTTGTGTTTGATTGGTAATGCTTTCAAATGATTTTTTCATACTTGTTATTTTATTTATAGCAATTTATCAGTAATTTAATAGTTGTTGAATGTTAATATAATTGATTAATAAATGTTTAAATGAGGACATAAACAACAATGGAATACAAAATACATTAACTGATTTCCCCTCCTCTTAGTGAATCTTATTGTGATCTCTATACAAAGTCCACCACCACCAGTAAAAGAGTGGTATAAGTTTTCTTTTGGAATTTGTGTTAGGGGTATTATGGTGTATTATTTATGGCCAAAGGTAAATTGAATTCTAAATTTAATTTCAACTATAGATTAATCCATTCAATAATCAATATAGTTATTTCCTTAATTTATTAGAAACTTTATATGGTTAGAAAGAATAAAATGTTTTCATACATACTATTATATTGTTTAGATAACATAGATTTAATAAGTTATGGCTTCAATCTTATTGATAAATGTACAATGGTGAATATTATTGATAGTATGAACATTGAGAATTAATGTTGAGAATGACACACTATATTATCCTTTCATTCTGAAAAGGAATTCATGAATTTTATTGGGATCAAGAGAGAGAAATGTATTTGAGAAAAATAATAAAATGTTCATTGATGGAATTTTAGAGTAGTGGATGAAACGATTCAAATATGATGTTCTTAATTTGAATATTTTTATATTATTAAAGGATAAACGTTAGATTATTTTTTTAGATGATTAAATACTATTGTGATCTCCCTATGAGGTTTTGGAGAAACTCTTGAATATTCAATGATTTATAACAATATACATTCTATCTTACCAAATAGGGTTATTATAGATGTTTCATCACGTATGTCTATGTTCGAAATTCATCTGCACTAGATGACTGGCATAATTTGCTGATCATATATGAGTTATATAAGGATTATTATGTCTAGAAGAGAAGTAATTAAAGGAAATTAATTGATTTTAAATGCTTAAATATTGAGATTACAATTTTTTTCAAGGAATATGTTGAACAAAACACCCTTAACACTCTATTAAATAGGATCCCAAAATGTTGTCATGTGTTTGGATGTTCCTCTTCAGATGAACATTGGTTTTAGGGTAATATGTGGTACATAAACTTAGCTTTATCACTAAAAATTTCGGAATATTTCTCAAAAATCAAGAGGTAGAATTGATAACTTGATCATATGCTATAGTGAGTGGTACTCCATACAACCTCACCATATCCCTTATGTATATCCTAGTGAGTTAGTCTATAGGGAAATCTTATTTGATGGAAATAAAACATGTTGACTTAATATGGTTATTGATGAAAACCTAGATAACATTACTTCCATTAGACGTTTTGGGGAGTCATATGATGATATCCTTGGTGATTATTTCCTATTTCTATACTGGTATGGGCAATGGTTGAAACATATCCCTATAAATTTGTCTTTTAGCCTTAAAATAATGGCATACCAAACATCAAGATACATATGCTTCAATTTCTACATTCATTTTACGATGCCTAAAGTTTTTTTAGGTCTCAATAAATATTTATAATTCTTCGATAAATAAAGAAGGATGAGCTATGTTCATCATCCAAAAATTTCCATTCAAAATTTGTTTTTTATGGGACACATATACAGGTCTCAAAAAATATGCTTTCATATTTATCAGAGTTGATATCATGAATATTTGATACATTTTTTATACATTTACATCGTATTTCTAGGATTTGTATATATTTATGTGAATGTATGGTTGATCAGTCATTTGGGAAAGATAGGATTTCTACGCTTCCATTATTAAATAAAGATTCATCCTTTACAAATTGATGAATATCAGGTCTCCTTTAACAATAATTATTTATAATGTAGACTGATATTTCATTCTCAGATCATCAACCACCTTGTGTTCATTCCTAGGTTAGTAATATATTGCACAGTCATAGTCTTTGATTAGTTATATCCATCTTCTTTTGTACAAATTTAAGACTTTCTGTGTGAATATTTATTTCAAACTCTCGTGGTCACTAGAAATATCATAGTTCTCACAATTGAGAAAATGAATCTAAATTTATAATGTAAATATAATCATCGTTTTCTCCAATTCATAGGTTGATTATTTTTTCTCAAGATTTTTTAATTTTTTGAGGCATAAGAAATTACCATTTAATTTTTCATGAGAACACATCCTAATAACTTTTCTAGTCTTAAAAATATATTAAAATCCCTTCCCCACTATTGTCTAATATAAGTATACATGTGGTGACCAATATCTAATTTAGTTTCTTAAGGTATTCTTTAATTTAACCCTTCTAAAGGAACATCCCTCCATTAAATGATAACATGGTTATTAGATTTGATAACTTTTAAAAATTTATCATAAATAATTTATATCATATAGATAACCAAAGAAAACTATATATATCAGTTACTATAGTTGGTCCAAACTATTATTGAACAAATTATTCCATTACAGAACAGAAAAATATTCCTTTTTCTAGTGATTATGTGGCCTAAGAATGAGAATTTTAATAGCTATAATTCATACTTCAAAAATTTTTACTACAAATTCTCATTTCTTATGGTGATGAAAAAAAATTCAATAATGATCTTCATGATTATTATTTCTCTTATAATAAAAACTAATATCATATATAAAGGAAGCCACAAATTTATCTAGGTAGTCTCTAAATAAAGAAATAATTATATCCATGAAGACGATAGTGGAATTAGTAAATATTTGTGGATTAAATATAAAATCGTTGTTTTTATATCTCATTCATAATGTTATACATGAAATATTATATATTTATACACTCAATTGAGGATATTCAGATTATAGTTTAGTCATTGAAAAGTATTCATCCCCACTAAGTTGATCAAAATAATCATTTATTTGGGGAAGAGGGTACTTATTCTTAATAGTGATATTGTTATGCTCACAATATTCATTGCAATGTCACATTGTTCCATTATTATTTTTGACAAAAAGGACTACTTCACTCCATTATGAATCCCTAGGGATGATAAAACCCTTTTCCATATTTTTTTGTAACTACTTCTTTAATTGTAACTATTCAATAAAATCCATTATATATGGCATCCTAGATTTATAAATAGATTTGGGTATCGGTTATATTAAAATATAAAGATAAAGCTCTCAGGGAACACCAAAAAATTCATCTAAGAATATATCAGTATATTCCCATATTATGGCCATGCTATCAATAATGACCCCTCTCTAATATTTTGAGCTATAAATCCCTCAATGCTAAGTAACGTAACCCTTATTATTGAATTTACTTCCTAGTGGAAAATATCCTTATAATGAAAATTTTTAATATAATGATCTAGGATATTAAATGAAATGTAATTATCCTAAAAATTGATCTGGGATATATTTATGGATATTTAGTCTACAACCAAAATTATGTGAAATTTGAGCTAGGGAATAAGAATTAGATCTATATGAAGTATCCTCCCATAGATCTAATTGAAGAAGATTTATATATCTTATATGCCATTATTTTTCTTCTAGTTCATTTCAATGAATTTTTGACATCCTACACTTGATTTTGTGATTCCACATTCTAATAATACATATATGATATGAAAGAATGTTATGAACCATAAAAAAATAAGGTACCATATAGACTAAAGAGTATGTTTACTTGACATAACATTGTTATCATGATATCATTCTGTAGTGGTGATCATGAATTCCCTTTCTTGTTCCCTTGATTTAGGATGTTTCTATGTCCTATTTTATTAATTGGTCAGAGGATTGAGGAATTTTTTTTAGTGTCCAAAATCCTCGTGCTTGAAGCATTTTAGTGAGGGAAAATCAATAGTTGGATCGTTCTTCCCCCCTTTGTGTTAATAATCCTATTATCCTTACATTAGTAGTTGTGGGATTGGTGGCCTACTTTACCATGCATAAATAATTTCCCTGATCCATTGAGGCAACAACATTGGTTATTCCTCCCCAACTTATAGAAATTATGCGGTTGAAATTTCTTCCACCCATATGATATACCATTGGGGTTCCCCTGTTATTCTACCTTCCTTTTCCAAATTTAGAGTACTTTGAGATCCTAAATTCTATCTCTAAATTTAACACACATCCAGAAATATATTCTTATCTTCCAAAGGATCATATTTCAAAATTTATTTGAAGAATAGGTTTCAATCCATTGAATATATGATCAATTTGACTTTTTTGGATAAGAGATAAAACTAGTGGCCTATCATTCAATCCTTAGGGATTTTCCTTTATATATTACAATGGATTCATAATTATTTTATTATAACACCAAGAATACCCCCTCATCTTTGTGTGAATATTTTAAGGGAAATACATTGTAAATATATTTTTTAAATTCTTCATATTCTAGGGAGTCTAGTTGATGTTTCTTCATTGTATTCTTAAGAGAGTCCAACATTGGCTTGCATCACCCATCGAATAGTAAACAACAAAAACAACCTTCTCATGTTTTTATAACTAGATAATGGAAAATATATTTTCTTTCACATTTATCCATTTATCTATGATATGTTTTTATGATGAGGAATGGAAAGATGGTGGATTTACAAAAATAAATAATAAACATCAAGATGCTCCCTCATTGGTGTGTTCTAGTTCTGAATAAGGTTTGTGTTATAATTTTTATCTTTATACAGTTGAGTGAGCACTATTATGGGTCCTTATACTCCAACTCAGTTTACATTGGGTTATTAATTAGGGAAACCATCCCATTATCAATTGTATCCATTATTAATCTGGATTATTTTTGTTCTATCAATTATTAAAACAAAAAAGGAGTTACCAGGAGTGGCGAACAATTGTCATCGTAAGGGAATAATTGAATGAAAATAATTTAAATATAAAATTCCTTACTCATTGAAACTATCATGTTATTCAATAAATATTTTATTTCAAACTAAATAATTATTTGTTCAAATTTATGTTAGGTTATATCATACATCGTAACATAATACCTCAATGTAACCAGGAAATCAATCCTTAATAATTTTGATAAAGTGCATGTCATCAAAAAAATAAAATATCCCCCAGTTGTTTCAAACTAGGTCTGAAATTAGCCATCGTTTTCATTCAATAGGTGTTGATTGAGTTAATAACAAATCATACATTTTTGGTGTTATTACCCTTAGGCACATCTATGGAAGATTCCTCATCATCTTATTATATACATACAT
Organism: Viscum album; assembly: GCA_963277665.1. Classification (NCBI taxonomy): domain Eukaryota; kingdom Viridiplantae; phylum Streptophyta; class Magnoliopsida; order Santalales; family Viscaceae; genus Viscum; species Viscum album. Next base: position 1,999,002,209 of record OY728136.1, read on the forward strand.
GGATGTAATTTCTAAGTGAACCACCTAAACAAGACATGTAAAATATTTAATGATATTATCGTATACTTAGACTCATCTCTATGGTTTTCACTAAGGTTTTATAAACTTAATCCTAAACAATAGCTTCTACAATCACAAAAAACTAAAAAAAAATTCCATACCCAATATTGTGACCAAAGATAAAAATTATATTATTTTAAATGTAATACATGATTTAAAATATTACATATTTTAAATAATAACATCATAATGACCAATATAATAAGTTTCTTTAATAATATTAAATTTGAAAACCCACGATCCTTTCTCTTTAAAGGTTCTATAATCGAACATATTCTAAACATATCATTAGTAAGACAAATCCTCAAAACCTCAGGACAAAAAATATAAGAAACAGGTGAAATTAAATGCTTATAAAGGCATGAATGAAAATTTTATCAAGGATGAGTTTGTAAGTATAAGTGAAAAACATGAACATAAGAGAAATATCATAACATCATGAGTGATAACCTTAAGACATAAGTGTGATTATAATTATTTGGTATAAGAAATTAATGCAAAAAAATTACAAAATAGAAACATAATTTCTATAACATGTCTCAATAGCCTTTAATATAAACATTTAATCATGACAGCATAATATAATATTGAATAAAATCCTTTAAAAATGAACAAATCATTAAAAAATAGGAAAATTACATTCATGGGACACACCATCATTGCATATTATTATATGAATTTAAGAATGTAATCATGAATACATGTATAATGAGATAAAAAAACTTAAACAATGCATTGGGTCATGATATAAGACCCCACCCATATTTCAACCATAATTATGTGGGTCACTTAAAAATAATTCTCTTTTTACATCATAAATAACCCGTGCAAATAAATTCCATTTCATATAACTTTCCAAGGGAAATTATTAAATTTTCCTAAAGAACCCATGTGAACAATATATATTTTGTAAAACATCCAATTATAAACCATTTAATTATATTAAATAACCAATAGAAATAAAATAGGATTCAAAAAACATCTAAATTGAAATCATTCAAATTTTTAAAAGAACCAATGAAAGTAAATATGATTAATAAACCACACAAATATTAATTATTAAATTTTCATAATTAATTCATAGATAAGAAATATGATTCATAATATTTCCAAACAAATTTCATTTAATTTTCATAAGGAACCAATGTAAATAATATGGGTTTTTTAAAACATCTAAATGGTATAATATAACATCATGAAATAAAATTTTTAATTCTGAAAACATGACTACCCAATATTATAATACAATAAATGAGAAATATAGTGTGAAACCTAAAACCAATTTTTGATAAAGGTAGATAATTTTGAAGATGGTGTGTAAAATTAAAACTAAATTATGAAATAGCTTCTTAAAAGCATTTTTTATTTTGTTATGTAAAATCCAATGTAATCAATATCTTTAAAAAAAGAATCCTATATATTTTTTTAAAAAACTAATTGAAAAGAAAATATTTTATAGAAATGTATCTAGAAAAAAAAATTGTTTCCCAATAAATAAAAGAGGAAAAATCATAAAATGTCTTGGAAGAATGAACTTAAATAATTAATTACATAACTCAAATGAAGGAGATTGAATCACCATGTCCCTTAACATTGCCCTTGATTCCCACTGAATTACTTTTATCCTCCATTATTATAAATATAAAAAAATTAGTTACCTATTTGAGAACCTTTTACTTATGAATTTGAAATTATACATTCCATTATTAATAATTCCCTTCATTTATTATATTTTTATAATATCTTTTCAATATATGGTGTAAATAATATTGACCATTTCAAACAAGGTTTGTAAAAGAAGTTTTGATAATCATTATTATCCAAAATTTATTAATTTTAAAACTATTAAAGATACTAAATTTTTTGTTTTTAAACACTTATAATGTTATAATTAATTTAATGGTAGTTTTTGTCTCATATTGTGAAGTTGAATATGATGACAAATATGTTTTGAGTTATTCATCGATACCCATGAATTACATTATAAAAATAAATAATTTTTATATTAACTAAAAGGAACCATATTAATGACTTATATTAATTATGTATATCGTATATAATAATAATATATAAACTAAAATTATCTATGATAGTGGTGGTGAAAAATTAAATGCATCATTCCATGGAGGTTCTAATCCACATGTACGCATGGATGACGATATAATTTTTTTTGAGGAGGGGTAAAAGATGTAAAATATATTATAATTTTATGAATTTATATATGATATATATAAATATCATATATATTTATCTAATTCTACTTTTGGATTTTCCAGGTTGGATATTGAAGGAATATTGAATATGTTTCTTCATAGAGGTGTCTTCATGTATACATGATTCACATTTTCATTTTTCTGAAAGGAAGAAGGAAGAGTGTTGAATTATCATAACTTCATTATAATAACATAAAAATATAGCAATTATAAATATCTGACCATTTTAATGTACTATATTTAAATTTTAGGTAGAATAATTGGATATAAAGAAATAGAAATAAGAAAGGAGGGGTTAGAAAATTTTAAATTACTTCTTTGATTATATGATTTGCAAATGGGGTTAGTCCATTGATGGATGGTATTTTGATAAGATAAAAAAATATGGAAGTATGATGATAGGGTTAAGAATATTTTGGAACTAAATAATTGTTTTTTGTTTTGAGGTAATGTGAAGAGAGGATTTATGCTTTTATAAGTGAAAAGAGATGAAATTTTTGTAAATTTCCAAAAAAGTTCAATAATAGGATGTCAAACACAAGGAACCTAGAATAAAAATTGTAAAATAATAGAGAGTGTAAGGGTTATGATTTATCAAGTTCTTGAAAACCAATTACCACATATTTTTATACATGTTTGTGATTTTACCCTCATTATTAAACTCTTTTTACCCCTTTTAATTTTTACCGAGGTAACTAATTTTTATATAAGTAATTTGTCCTCTATGATTGATATTTAATTGGAACTTATTATTTATTTTAGAAAAAAATATTATAAATATTAAATCCATTTTATTATATTAATTTTATAAAAGAGAAAAAATTCATATCAAAATACATAATGTATAATGTATTAAAAATATATTTTTCAAAAATATAATAAAATTTCTAAAATTCCGAATATTGTTTTGTAAATTTAATGATTCTTTTTAAATTATAAATTCACTTATAAAATAAAAAAAATTTAGTTATAAATTGTCTTCGTGGATTTATAATTCATACTTCTATACTAATAATTTACTAAAATTCACGTTATTTGTAAAAACTGTAATTTCAACAATTCACCTTAAAATTTTTCTTTTTAAAAAAATATGAAAATTTAAGCCTATGTCAATATCATTATTATAATTTAAAAAATTAATATAATTTTTTCAAAATCACAGTATAAAGTAGAAACATTTAAATATAAAATTAAATTATAAAATATTGCGAGAAATTATTTTTTATTGGGAATCAATCCAGGGTATTTTAACTATTATTCTAAAATTAGTTCTATTCATAAATATATAAAAAATAAAAAAAATATGTATTTTATTGAAAAAATTTAAGGACAAAAAATATTTTATCATCTAATTATCTGTACTTTTTGAAATAGTATTAAGAGGGACCTTTATTTCATAAGTTGGGTATAACTGTTTATATATTCATTTTCCACAACTACAATAAATTCGTCAATATCTACTCTAATAAAAAATTTATGCGCTATTAGGGTTTGAGGTTTAATGTGGAGTAAGCTATAAAAAATATTATTTATTGAAGAAGGAAAATTGTAATCAAACGTGGGACATTATAGTACGTTTTGGCCTTTGGATAATTTAATGTCTGATCTCGATCGTCATGCAAGGATTACCTCTCAACCCAGTTAAAAATTGTTTTGTATCATTAAAAAATGGGGATTGATGATTTTTTTGATAATTAATTATTAAATGACTATGAAACATTTAAAAAATAAATAAAATAATAATTATGAATTTTTTAAAAAACCATTACATTTTATATTATAAAACTTATAATTTAGATATAAACTTATTATTAGGTGTTTATAAGAGAATTTATAAATTATGTATGAATTTTAAAATGTTAAAAATTATAAAAGAGTTTATATTTAATTATAAATTGTTTATACTTGTTAATGTTATATGTTTAAATAAAAATTCAATATCAGTGTAAATTATTTGAAAAATTTAAATATATATTTTTAAAATAGATTTAATAAAGGTTCAAATAATAATAAATACTTGATAATTTGATTATGAAAACTTTTATATAATATATTAAGAATATAAATTGTTAATATTTCATTTAATATAAAATATTTAAGTAAATTACATATAAAATGATTATATGAAGAAGTTTATATATGATATATATGTTAAATTATTTATCTTTATTTAATTATAAAAGATCTATAATACATTACTGAATTTTAATGTATTTATAATTTTTTGATTTATGAATTATTCATAAATTTTTATATCATGACAAAATTTAGGAAATGTGCAATTATTTAGCATTATTACTTTATTTATTCATAGATATAAATTCTTTTTATTATTAATGGATGTATAGTTTTCTTTAATGATTTAAAATTCTTATACAAAATATTACACATTCTTTTATGGATTTACATGCTGGTCAGGATAGTAGATGTACTTTTCTTCTTCCTTACCACAACTCTATTTAGATATTATCTTGAACTAAGAAGTTATTTATTGTTTATAAAAAATTCTAATCATGGATAAATAAAAATGGAATACATGAGATAATATGGTAAGATAATAAACCTCATAAAAATACCAAATGGTAGAATCCTTCCAAAATTAACACATTTCAAGACGTTGATCATCCAATTAGGTAGGTTTATAATAATGGATATTTGATTTAGATGCTCTCATCTTATATCATTATAGGCTACCCAAAATTTGTGCTAATGGAAATTTAACCTCAAGTTAAATTCATTATAATGATGGTTATGATAAATTTGGATGCCTATTGATTATATTGTGCAATGAATAATGTAGATGGATAACCCAAAAAGTTAGGTAACCAAATCCCTCTTAGGGATTTAAGATACATTTATATGGGAAGTACTATGAGATATGATACCGTAAGAATGGAGTTGAGATTATGTATATGATGGATCGGGATAAAGAGTTATTTTCTAAATAATTAAATAGTAATATCTAAACTTATTAGCATATTGTCACACCAAAATAACCAATTATTAAGAGAAACACTAAGGTTGAATCATTATGTATTGAAATATAGATCTTATTCCACTAATGTGTATGATGGAATTTAAAATGGTTCATAATTTTATTTGAAATATTTTTATCTGAAGTCCTTATTAAAATAATTAAAAACATGAAGCTCATATGATACAAGATTTTATTATCCATTAAATGAAATAAAGATCATCACACATAAATTTTTGATCAATTCTGGATAAAGGGAAAATAAATATATAAATTTTTATAGATTTTTAGGAAAATTGAAGATTATTACTTAAGTAAAAGGGAAAAATAAATTTATTAGAGAAAATCCATCAAGAACTATAGGTTTTTTAAATAGTTCTAAATTTTTATTTTTATGCTTATATAATGATAATAATGATTCACTTATGGTTCTGAAGCATTATTTAAATGAAATATGAACAAATAAACATTATTCTCCACTCATGTAGTTAATATGATTGGTTATGTAAATGACTTGGAGAGTATTAGGTTTCAATTAATGTTTGACCTAACTATGGAATTATTTTTTAGTTATTTCCAAAAAGTATCAAAAATACCAACAATCATAAAAAAAAGTACACTCTATTCACATTAAGTGTAAAGGAATAATCAAGGTGAGAAGAAACATATAGGTTTTGGTGCTGTAAGGATTGTACAAATGGGTAAAAATATTAATAGAAGAAGAAAAGTTCTATTTTAATGTCCAATAATGTTTCTCTAGGTAGTAAGTAAGTTTCCATTGAAACGTAAAAATGGTTCCAGGAAAAATGGACAATGTCTCCAAAAGATATAATTTTATTGGATACTTGAAGTGGTTTTAAAATCTATATGGAGATTATGCATCATTTATTAATGTTATAGAAATTAATTCATTGATATATAAGGGTATATGGTACCAAATATACACCTTACAAATTTTATAAGTATACAGGTGTTAAAAATCAATATAAGAATAGATAAGGCTTTTAGTTTATATTTAGATAAATTTTAATTGTTTATGTAATGAATATTTGGAATGTAAATAAATATATCGAGACTTGTTTAATGTATATAAATAATGTGAATTCTTATATTATTTACTTACATGTTAATAGATTTTTTTTAAAAAAAAAATTTCAAAGGAAATGAGATGATTTGGATAGTTTCGGATTCATTATACACTACAACATGTTTGAAAAAAATGTGACAAGGATATAAATGATTTATCTGGAGGAAGATAGTTTACCAAGGATATTTATTGATCCCATCACCTGTTAAGGATATATTTTAAATAATAAATGATTCTATTCAAAATAATTCTCTTAACACAAAAAATAAAATAAGAGATATTATGGTTATTAGTTTGTTTATTAAATATTAAAAATAAAGGAAGTAAATGTTATTTCATGAAAACAAAGGAGTTCATGTTTCTCAGTAAGATATTATAGAGAGAATATAGTTCTTTAGAGACTAGTGGTGGTATTTTATAACTTTGGGAATCTCACAAATTAACAGGTAAAAGATTATACATAAAAAAATTCAAGGTTAAATACACTTATATCCTAAAAGAGATTAGGGTATTTTGGTAATGAAATAATGTATATAGTAATATTTTCTTACCCTAATGATCTCAAAGATACATTTAAAAAAAATGTTATAGAAGATGATTTAATGAATATAGAAAGTGTTTTATGTAGAAAAAAAAATTATTAACATTATAACAATTGATATTGTTAAATAAAGAAGTTTTTATACTATATTAAATGATTTATGAAATATAAATGTGATCCAATAGTCTCACCATTACTCAAAGAAACATTCTTTAAATATCATGACTAAAAAATGAGTTTAGAGGGAATTTTTTATTATTTGAACACATAGAGATGTGGTAATAATTAAATTTAAATGAAATGATTATTTAAAAAATCTAAAATACAAAAAATAGGAGTTTAAGGAGGCTTTCCAATGAGATATTATAATATATATTACTTCATAATTTTTTGTACACTATTAAAATATTTTTAAGAAGATACTAAATGTATTATGTCATACCCAAAGCACCTCCAAATTATATTTCATTATTTTTGTTTTCATTTAACACATGAAGTGAAATTATAATTATCCTCTAAATGAATGTATTTGAGTTATGTATAATTGTTGATCATCAGGGTGTATAATTGGTTGTGGTTAAAATTTAAGGTTAATGTGAGTAATGTTTTGTATTGAGATATGAATCATGATTATGAGACACAAAAGTAGTTTTAGGTGTTGTATAACCCATAAAATAAACCACCTAAAAAGTTACATGCTATATCATTATTATACTAGGGGAACATTTTTTGTTTTTTTATTATCCTAATAACAAAGGTCAAACATTATACCTAGCTTGAGAACCTTCAAACTTTGATACCTTCCTACACCATCCTTCATGTTGAGATAATCTATAGTGGTTGATGATGTTTCTTGTAAGATCCCATATTTTAAAATGATGTGTTTCCCCTTAAAATTTAATTAAATATTTTTTTAACCTTGTCAAAGTTATTAATTGAGAAATGAGAGGCTCTAGAGAATCTAGGGATCAATAATATCCTGGAGCTATGGATTCTAAAATGGAAGACTAAGATGAATAGTTAACTCAAAGAAAGTACTAACCATGAAACTCAATAGTGCGGGCCTTAAGGGGTGATACGTAGTTTGTTTAAACCATGAAAGGGGGAAAACATGTCCATTTAAGGAACCTATATAGAACTATAGAGGATCCACATGACTGAATCATTGTTTTTTCAAACCATGAATCCATCTACATGGGTAGTACCACATAACCTGTGATGTTGCATGGTTTAGGCACACCGTTTGGAAAACCATGATGCCAAACTATGCACATATTAAAATGGTATAAAAATAAATTTTCAACCATAACTTATTTAATGTTTTATACATATTTTATGTTACTATATATGAACATAATACTCCTTCAACATTGGAGAGCTCTCCATTGGATTTGACCAAGGCTTTGAGCTAGGTTCCTTATCTTGAATATGATCCTTAAACTGTCTCTTTCATTGGATTTATACCGGTAAGATCTTTATTACTCTTTCATATCATCCATGTCAATATCATCCTCAAGAATTCTATTTTTCAGATGATATAATGTTACCACTTTTTTGTTCGTTTTAATTTTTCATTTATTTCTAATGTTCCATCGTGAATTAATGGACGAAATTAGATAATGAGAGTACTACGAAGATGTGATAGGTTGTTTAGTACTTTTCTATAAATCTGAGTTATTATATTTGATATGCCGTCATGACTCATGCTAGAATCTCCATAATTTTCTGAACAAGTTGTTTTATTCAAAATTGAATTTTTATTCATGTTATGAATTACCTTATACCACTTTTTCTTCATCAAAGGATGACACCTCTGAGTAGTGACACCTCTTGTAGTGTGCTTATGATATTCACAATGACTTATTGGGGGCTTATATGACTATACCACCATCTAAGTGGTATAAGATTGAACAATAAATTAAATAACTATATTTGATTAAATGGAATTACGTTGAATGACCATGCCATGTGTGTTTTATGTAATTGGTGGGATAATACCTTCAAAAAATAAGATGTATAGTGGATGAAACCAATTCCCTGGGATATATTTAACAAAGAAGAGTACATAATAATTAAACATTGTACTCGAGCATCAATAACCACTATTCTCATGATACTTTGAAATGTCATCCCATATATTTATATATATATTTGTGATTCTGGGTCATGACAACCCATAAAATTGTGAAACTTGGACATGAAATCCCATATAACTTTTATAATCGGGCAAAGTGTCCTGAAGACCGAGGGAACATATGCATTAAATCAAGTATACATTTGATACAGGGGAATGTAAACCAATATACTTGTGAAAATCAAGAAGAACATCCCATACACTAGTGATACCTGAGAATTTCAATCCCATATACACTTGATACTCGAACATGGTGACACATATGAATCATGATACCCCTACATGGAGACCTTAGTCAATATATGAGACTCTTATGATTGTCCATGAATGCTTGAGCTATGCCTTGGGTCCCTGATAGTATTAGTACGTATATATATGGATATAAATGTAACTACATATATTGATAATATATATATATACATACATGTATATATATAAATGTATTTATTCACATGTTCAGAGATATCCCAACATATTACAAACAAGATTCTATTAGCATGGTTTCCTTTGTGAAATGGAGCTGACTCATTTATAATTATTCTCTACTTAAAACTTTATATATGAAAGAACTCATTTTATATTAACTATATGGATCATACTAGAAACTGTTAGTGGGGGCCTATTGGTTATATCTCATACCATTTAGGGCCTTTGACTGGTACGTGATCTTATCTTATGATTATAGGTTAGGAAAAAGGGATGAATCCATCTTTGGATGCCTGATATTGTGTACATGGACGGAGTATGGGAGAATAAGACCAATCCTATAATTTTTATTCTATTGGAGAGATTTTCTTGACATTTTTTAGTTTTTATAGAATGTTTTATATCTCTATACCTATGTATCCCATGTACTTCCCATTTTTTAACACAATGAAATGATCATCATTTTTTATATGATATCAATTCTATTTCTACATTTGTACTGTATCTGAATGGTTTATGCTTATGTAGTTCTTTAATTTTACTGATTCCTCTATTAACTATTATTGAATACCATTGTGCATCACTTTGAACATGATGGTATATTATCCCTACAGTAACATTATAGACCTTTGTTTCTAGTCAGCAGCATATGGCATATGGGGAGGTGTACTTGATGCAATATGGCCAACCAGGTTCAATTACGTAAGAGTAAACCAGGACTAGGGAATTACAAACTTGTTTCATTGTTCCCTTATTCAATTTTTTTTACTGTTTGACTTATTGCCTAGGAGTCTTGGAATGTGTAATAATTTGGTAATTATCATATTCCCGAAATTATCTATCCCTCATATAGTGAAAAATAGAATTTCATGAGAAAAGAAAGTGTTGTTTTAGTTTTTTCCTATTACAGTTTCATTGATTTCATCATTGGGTGATTCACATGGTTTGGGGTGTTATTATTATTAGTATGGTTTTTCCTTGGGCTCGTATGGATGGGAGGTACCATTTTTTTCTTTATATTAGGCACACAAGGATTCACATGTCAGGAATATGCCATTCCATATCTATATTACTACATGCATTTTGTGTTGCATGTTAAGGGTTCCATGAATATTATATTTAGATATGTGTAATGGTTTCTTATAGTGATAAAACAAATCGATTAATAAATGATTTTTGCATCAAACTAAAAAGTGTTTTACATATATCTTGATGGTTGAACCTAAATTAACCAGTTATGCCATGTTTGAGCCATAAAACTGTGGCCAGATGGGAAAAATCGTTGGCTGATTTTGATTACATGAATTCCAATTGTAATATACAAACCATGAACTTTCATAATTTTGGAATCATGATTCATCTAATCATATAATTTTGTTTGACAGGTTATATCCTGATATCTGTTGTAAGGGGCAATTTTCAATTACATGATCTTCCAATTTCATCAAATAAATCTTATGTATTTATAACATGGGAATTGTGACTCGTCTAAATGAACTGCAATATCTATATAAATGTGATTAATAACAAATATAATGAAATTAAATTATTAAATAAAATGTTTAATATTAATTGTGGGTTCAAATATACACATGAAGGGAGTTTTAAAATATACCTTGACATTGACCCTCCACATATTGAGACCCCTTCAAAATTATTTGTGACCTTGACATCGACCCATCCTTATTGGAGGTAGTAGGTATAATATCTGGAGACTTATATGATCTTTCTTATCACATAGACCTGTTTTAAAGTAGAAGGAATTGAAGCATATAATTTTATAGGAAGGATTTTACCTTTTATATTGTGTTATCTATGATCTTATGTAAGATGAAACTTATATGAGGTGTGTATATTGAAATTTTAGACCTATTCCACAATGAATTCATCGAGTCTTGTTCTGGGATGTTGGAGATGATCATGCTCTAAAGGTGGTGATCCCTAAGCCTCCCGTATTATATCCTATTGTGACACTTGAACTAATTTCGAATATTGCAAACCTTAGTGCCAATTCCCAGTTCATGGAGATATTTCATTAATTTAATAACTCTATTAAAGGGTATCCATGACTTTCACCTACTATGGAAGAGTTTAGATGATAATTACCGCATCAACACCCTCTTACTTGTAGGATGGTGGGACCTAGGAAGCTGATTCATGAATAAAGACCTTTTTATCCATCTCATTGATTTTGAGAAAAACTATTGAGAGGTGGTTAATAATCATTAATAACATTTTCTTTAATTCATCCACACATAAGTGGTAAATAATTACTCCAGTTGATCTTCAAAAAGGTATGGTATGGGAATAATTATAGGAATCCTTTTATGATTATTTCAATAAACAGAATCTAAGAGTAGAACATGATTAGGAATTTATACACCTATAGTATGGTGAAATTTATTTTCGGGAATATTAATATTGTTTCAGTAAATATCATTTATTCACACACACATTTGTGGGATGAGTTTATGACAAGATGGAATTTTGAGGATGTGGTGGAATGCACTCTCCCGTCATAGGTGAATGTCTTTTGGTTGGACACCATTTCATAAATAGAAAAATTGGCCAGAATTGCTAAGTGGAACCTAAGGAAAGCTGATGGTGTGTTACATGGAGGCTTCATACTAAGATAGGGACGTTGTTCATTGAGTGGTAGGATGAATTTCCTCAAATATATATACAGGGTAAATGACAATACGATGACACCGACTGATAGTTATGTGGTGTTTTACCAGTGTGGAATACGAAGGAATAAGAAGAACCATTGATAAAGGGAACCTATTGAGTATTGAGGTTTGGGTAATTTGGGGAATATAAAATGATTTTGTAGGACCTTTATATCTATTCCTAGTGGGAGAGGATCTATACCATCCCCAAATTGTTGATATGGATCCATAGTGCCTCATCATGATTGTAGTTGGAGTACTACCAGTCAATCAGGCATGGATGAGGCATCCGAGATTTATATAAACTTCAACAATAATGAAGACCTGGCTATGTTATATAGGTTTTATCTTAGGGCCATGGATCTATCCACATCTATGCAGTGTATTCTAATCCTAATGAGTAGAGTCTTCATTCTTCTATAGTACAAGGTACTATTATTTTACCCTATAATTTAGTATCAATCATATTTTATATAGCTTCTTTACATTCTTTTACAGTTTTTGAAGTTATGAAAACTCTAGGACTAGATATAGAGTAATTATATTTTGTGATGACTCTAAAAAAAAATTAGGGATACAATCTGAGACTATATTCCAATACAATGAGTTTCCCATGATATAGGTGGTTACTCTTTTGTATGAGAACTCTTTTTACATGAAATGATGAGTTTTTACATCATATACTGGATGCATTGGAAATTGTAATTTATTTCTTACACTGATTGATAACACTAGAGGTAACACTTTTCATTCCTAGAGGGTGGAACATATATTTATAGGGGTGACTAGGATGTCAATGAATGTTAAGATGGACCAAACCATCATGGAATGGGTGAAGTAATAAACCATATAGCTAGTATCTTTATGTCTAATTAGTGAATGAGTCATATGAAATTCTATCTTGTTATGGATAATTTCAGGACTGTATTCCCTAAATGACTTTACATATTATCTCTTATAGGTTTGGGTGTGTTTACCATTGAGCTAGTTCCATGAGTAACTCTATAATCCATTCGTCCTTACAGTATGGAACCCACTGAGCTCTGGAAACTCAAAAAGTAGATCATGTATTTGGAAGCCAAGGGTTTCATAATACCGAGTACATAACCATGGAGTTCACCAATCTGTTTCAGTTAGAAAATGGATGATAAACATAGATTGTGTGTTGATTACTGCAGGATGAATTAGTTTACGATGAAGAACTGGTATCCAATTCCTCATATAGACAACCTCTTTGACCAGCTCTCGGGAGGGAGGTTTTTCCCTAAGATTAATTTGGGGTCATACTGACATCATGAATGAGTATAACCTTTAGAAATAACTTATAAAACATTTCATAGTAGTTATGAACATTATGTGTATCTTTTTATCTTTCATGGATTAAAAAAAACCAATAGTTTTCATGTATATAATGAATTGGGTTTTCACCCTTATTTGGATTCATTCATTGTAGTATTTGTGGATGATATGTCGGTGCATTCATGTGTCCAACATGAACATGCCAAATATCATTATTTCAAGCAGAATTTAACGAGTGAGCACTAGTTTTATGATATGATGATCAAATTCCACTTTTGTATCATCATGGTCCAGTTCTAAGTTTACATCATTTCAGAGGTATGAGTATCTAATTTTCCTAAATCAGGTAGAGAGATTGTATCATGTGAGGATTCTAATAACATCTTTGATGTAAATATTTTGTTAGGGATGGATCACTATTACAATAATTTCATTCTAGACATTCTATTCTTAGATGCACCACTTAACAGGTTGAAAATGTTGGGATAAAATTTATATGGTATGAATCCTTTATGGAAATTAGTATTTTAGGATTTAAAAGAGATACTGACTTTAGCACTGATCATAATTATTCCAGATCTGGGTATAAATTTATACAATAAATTATGATTCCATAGGTATTTGTGTAAGAGAAATTCTAATGCAGGATGCTCATGTTGTAGTGTATGTGTCACACTGGATAATTCTTCATGAGTATAATTAGCCTACACAAGATCTCTATCTAGCGGTATTAGTTCACACCTTATGTTGTTGGAGGAACTATTTACAGGGAGAGTTGTTTTGGTGTATACGGACCAAAAATTCTTCAAATACAACATTATTAAACATGATTTAAATCTCAAATAGTTATGGTGGGTCAAATAATTATTGTTCATTGATTTTTAGCATGCATATATGACTATAGAGGGAAATGCAATTTTTGATTCTCTAAGATGGAAGACTCAATCACAACCCATTCATAAGGTAAGTACTGAATTTAATTTGATGACCCTATTTTTTGAGATACATTTAGATGTTCAACAGTATCACGAGCTACCTTAGAAGTAAATTATTATCTTTACGAAAAAATAAATATGAAACAACTTTTTGATCCCTAGTTATTAGTCATATAAGATATTGTTTCTTGAAAAGAACCATCACTCAGTTGGGCCGTTGATGGGGATGAGGTCAGGGGTATCCAAGGACACATCTAGGTTCTAATAGGCATACAAAGGAGTTGAGGTGAGATTCTCGTACCTCCATTTTAGAATTACATCCCTGTGTGGCCATTTTGTATCCTAAACTTCACTGATAGTATTAGTGACTAGATATGATGATGTGTATAATGATTTTTATGGAACAGTGTTCCACCATTCAGTATGTGAATGCATAACACCAACGATCAGTCAGGATTTTCCATCCATTTCCCATTCCTGAGTGAAAATGGTATGATATCACTATGTAATTCAATATGTTTTTTCCTCGATCGCCTCAAGGTAGTGAAACTATATAGGTTATCATTGACTTACTAACTTTGGTTGACAACTTTCTACCTATCAGATATATCTTTTTTGTTGAGCATATTGGGAGGAATTAAATCAATATATCATACATGTTCCTGAAATTCCATATTCTATCATATCATATAGGAAATAAAAATTTACATCATAGTTATGGTAGGGGGTTTATAAAACTCTTGGTATATAGGTTATTTTATTAATAACCTTTCACCCACAAACATTTGAAAAATTAAAGTGTATGACTCAGATATTAGAGGAAATGATTTGAGCATGTGTCCTCAATTTTGGTTGTTCTTGGGAGAAAAACCAACCTATCATAAAATTTTCTTATAATAATAGATTTCAAGAACCTATACCGATGGTTCCGTATAATTCCATATATGACAGGTCATTCCATTAACCCCTGTAATGGTTATAGGTGGGAGAGACATCACTATTCGGACGAAATCTCAACCAGGAGACTTTAGAGCTTATAAAACTTATCTAGAAGCATATGGATATATCTCATTTTGGGTGGAAATATTTTAATGATGGTAATTGGGGACCTCTAGAATTTTAGGGGGGACATCGAGTCTTGTTTCATATTTTACCTAGGTTAGGTCATAAGGAAATTCAGAGACATAAATTTGTCCTTTGGAGATCCTAGAGAGAGTCAGATTAGTATCCTATCATATAGCTATTATGAAGAGGTAATAGGCCATTCCTGGAATCATCCATGTTTCTCATATTCCTCACCACGTTTCAGAGGTATCTCATAATTTTTACCCAGATGATATTGAATTTGGAGGTGATTCTTCCTTTGAGGAGTATCATATAATGATTTTTGACTAGAGAATGAAGGATCCCTAATATGGGTCAGTTCCACTAGTGTTGGATCTATGGATGAAAAACCATTTAAAAGATGAGTACTAGGAGAGAGTGCTCGATGCATATTATGTACAGATATGGCTATTATCAGACAATCCTAACCACCCTCATAAGGATAGTTCATGGATGAGTTGTTTTAAGGAGAGGAGATTGTAAGATCCTAACTATTAAAAAGAGGTTTGATCACATTAAATTTTAGTAAATCATTTTATATCCCATAGTGAATATTATTATGATGAAATGTATCAGTTTGGGAGCATTAATGGATCATTGAAATCCTAGAGATCTGGATTTTGTAATGTTAGAATTAGTTGCACAATTAGCACATGGTTAGTTCCAACCGTGTTACTCAACAGTCAGGTCCGTAAAGTCTGATGAAAAATATTATTAAATTGTGAAGGTTTGGGGGGAAAATGCTATGTGAGGGACCTGTATAAATATTTAATGAAGCTACACATATAGTGAACTATTTTTACAAACTGTGCACCTAGTCACATGGGTAATTCTATATAACCAGTGGTGCCACATGGTTTAGAAATAAGAGTTGGAAAAACGTCCATCCATACTATGCGCCTCTTAAATTGGTCTGAAATTACATTTGTACCCCTATATTATTTAATGTTTTAAAATTATTTTTTATTCCAATATACATATAAATGGATCCTCCCAAATTTTAGATCTCTCCATTAGATTCCACATAGGCTTTGATATAGTTTCTTTATCCGGTCTCAGATTTTTCCACCATCGGTTTCATTGGATGCTTACAGGTAAGCTCATAATTATCTTTCCTTATCTTCCTCATTTATCTCAACCTTAGGAATGATATATCTAATTGATATAATATTCCTTATTTTTAGTGAATTTATATTTTTTGTATATTTATCCCATTTCATTCATAATTAACGGATTATAATAAATGTGAAGAGTAATACAATGATAAGTTTGGAGATTTTTTACATTTCTCGAAACATGAGTCTTTTTATATCATACAACATCATTCTGAACACCATATTTTTTTCATATCCTAAAATGTATGTTTTCTCCTCAATTGAATTATTATTCATGATTGTAATTACCTTCTACACAATTTTACTTGTTTGAGGATGAACCCTTTGATTAGTTCCACCTATTGAGGAGTGCATATAATAATCTTATTGACTTATTGATTATTTATATCACTACACCATGTTATATGTTGTGTGGTATTGAATCATAAATGAAATGAATACATTTACCTAAATAGAATAGAATGTCATGACCATTTTACCTTACTTCTATGTAAATTGGGAGGGGGGTTAACATCTTAGGAAAATAACATCAATAATGGATGAAACCTATCCCTTGTGTTATATTTAGTCATGACTAGTAAATGGTAATTACATGTGGTACTCAAGCACAATGATTTTCTATTATTTTAATAGTCATGAAAGGAGTACCATATATATATTTGTGATACTTGGAAATGGTGTCCCATACTATTGTGAGGCATGGGAATGATGTCCCATGTACTCGAGGCATGGAATCCCACACACCTATGATACATGGGAATGGATTCCCAAATACATTTGATACATAAAAATGTGATACTCAAGCATGTAAACAAATTTAGATCATGATACATTGGTATGGTGACCCTTGTCACTCTATGAGATCTTACGATTATCCATGGATTCCTAAGCAACATGTCGAGTACTTGCTAGTATTACTGTACATATATTTCTCTATAAAAGTCACTAAATATACACACCATTTTAAAATATACATGTAAACACACACCCAGACTCACTCACATATATATTAAATGTCATTTTTAGAGATATCTTGACTTTCGAAAAAGTAGTTAGTGTCAGCCTAGTGTCCATTGACAACCATAGATGACTCGTTTATATTAATTTTCTACTAAAATTGTTATATATGAACAATAATCATTTAATATGGAATGAATGGATCATAATAGACATTTTTTGTGGTAGATTACTCAGTATATCAGAAACCTTATTTGAACCACGTATTGGTACCCTAATAGATCATAATGGTTTTTGGTAAGGACAAAGAGAAGCATCCAACTTTGGATGCCTGATATTCTATATTAGGTAGGAGTATAAGAGTTGAGTACTGATCTTGTTCTCATGGTTCTATTGAAGATATTTACAATCATGTTGTTATTTTGAATATCATGTTATATTTGATTATACCTAAATATTCTGTGGACTTCATAATTTTTAGTACCATGACATGATAAAAATTTTGTATATGAAATATATCAGGTTTCTTCTATTGTATTATATATGGATGGTTTAAACATCCACAGTTCCATTATTTTAGCATTTATACTATTTACAATTAATGTATACTGTTGTGATGAACTCTAATCATGAGGGTGTAATATACCCACCATACCATCATGGAACATCATTTATAGAAGGAAACCTTTGGTATATGGGGAGGCATACTAGAGAACTTGTGGAAAACTGATTTCTATTGCTTATGAGTGAACCAGGCTTGGGAAATTTCATTATTGATCATGTCCTGAGTTGAAATAAATTAAGATAATATTTTTCATCTCATTTGATGTGTATGACATCTAAGCCCTCAATTATGATATTATAAAAGAGTGTATGAGTGTACATATATATGATTTATGATTTTATTGTCTACAAAATGTGGGGTAAGTGATTTACTCATATATTGGGATGAATGATGTGATGTGTTAATCCATTTGGTAATTTTATACTTGGATAATCAAGAACATAAGAGTAGTTATATGGGATTAACATATTCTATATCTAGTAGTTTATAAATGTATTTATAAAAAGGGATCATATGAAAATTCATTCATATATATGATATTGATGGTGGAAATATACATTAAGATACTTTTTTTAATGAAGATCACACTAGGTCCCATCATTTCTTGAGTATCATTAATGCTTTTTGGGTGCTAATTCTGTACATAAACATATGAATTCATGAATTTTTTTGATGTATATTAATATGGTATTAAATATGATGTTATAAATAAGTGAGGTAATGATATCAATACAATAGATTTTTGGAATATATGTGAATGTAGTTTTGAATATTGTATTAAAAGTTATTATATATGATACAATTTAAAAGGTAATGATACAAAGTCTATTAAGAATTATTTTCTATTAGATATTGATATAGATATGCACTATATACTTATATATAAATGACATGATTATTCTATATTGTAAAAAATGATATACACATTAAAAATACTATAACATTAATGAAACAATGAAATATCATTTGCCATTGTAGGGGATATAATTTAGTGTGATATAGAGATTTAAAAACAGAACCTTTATCAATATTGGGAGGTATAATAGATAAATATCATAATGGTTTTGATCTTAGTTAATCATATCATATTATTAACATGGAAGGACTAACATTAAATTAAAATATTAACATCATAATATACATAAGGTAGAAGGGATTATTATATTTCATATGATGAAATAATTTGGTAGAATCTAGAATGAACACAAATGTTAATTTTATAAATGAATGTTACAAATATTGTAACCGAATAAATTTATTATAACATCTTATTATGTTTGAGTAAATACATATATAATTATGGAACTTAGTTGAGACCTATATAAATAACCTGATGGATATGAAAATTTTATCTTTAGTTCATGTCGATTCTCCGACATTAAAATTAATGTAATTCATTTTTTTAAATAAAGAGGTACTATCATATCATGGGTGTTGTGGAAGATCCCACCATTGTTTTTGGAGATTTCAATTAGTTTCTAGAAACACCCTAGAGGAAGTATCTTTTTGGTTTCTTCTTAGTGATGTTAATCAAACATGTGGTTGGAAAAAAGTGGATCAACCATCTATAGTGTATGGTATACATGCTCTTTATTTTTCATTATACTTGTATTTTGTTCCAAAACATGGTGATCATGGTTCTCGAGGATGCATTATGAATCCAATAACATTAATAATTTTTATTTGATCCTTATAATCCAAATAGTTATTTATCACTATGAAGAAACATTATACAATAATGCATAAGCTCTAATTGTTAAAGTCGCTCAACGGTATCTCTTTTTTTCAAAAATTATTATAGAATTGGATTTATCTATATCTAATTACCAATAATTATTTGGGTAGAATTTATTTCAATTATTGTGTGAGTTAGGACTATAATCATCATCGGTCCCTCTATTAGATCATTCTAACATGGGTGAAGATTAAAATGCCTATAATAACCTGACCTTACATAACAAATCAACTGAAAAAATCTCTAATGGTCAAAATAGATCGATAATACATATGATAAAGATGAGATCAATTACAATTTTATTCTATAGGAACTAATTTATCATATAATACTAGTAATAAATTAGCCTATATCAACCAGTTAATATTTACTCATTGAATTTATTAACAATGAATAAATATCAAGTATTCACCATAATTTAATAGAGATATTTAGCTAGTTTTTATATTTATTCCTACCTTATGCTAGGAATTCCGATTATATGATGTATTTATATTAAAAATTCCAGCAGGATAACCTTTCCCCCTATTTGGTAGAATGGAACCCCAAATATTTAAAATGACACAAGCAACTTATACATGATTTCACGAATAGTCGCAATAAAATTCACCAACCCATTAAGGAAGCCTCACCTTTAATGAAAAAGGTGTTGAGAAGAGTTTGTTGTATTATAATTTTATTCTATTGTAAATCCAAATAGAAATATCAAAAACTAAAATTTTCAACCTCTATCAAATCAATCATTGAATTAATTTTACAGTGTTGTCATTATGGACGATGCTCATAATCCATGGTATGGAAATAACAGTCAGTTAGTTCATTGAGATATTACAATCACTAGATTAATGGGGAGACTCATCAAATTATATAGATTAATTGATATATTTATCTATAGACATTTGGATAATGTTAATAAGTATCAAATATAATAAGTAAAAATCCCAAAAAAGAAAGAGAATATCTTGTTATGGAAGAATATTTTATTTTATTTGCAAAATATATAAAACATTAGTATCTTATTAAAAATTCATGTTTATTTACTGAGAGGATATGTGACTACCACTTCAACAATACTAGGGAAGCCCTTAACTGTTTAATTATGTGATTTTTTACACAATAATCTACCTATAATACCATCAATCAATCAAATGGATACCTATATCACTGCTATGCCTTCTCAATGAAATTCAGTACTCATAATGTAACATCTGTAACACTAGAAAAAATTAGATGATAATTATATTACATTATTTGAAAAAAATATAAGAGATCCTACAGGATTGCACAACATATTAGTCTTAAATGTCAAGGTACATTGATACATTACATTTGAAAACAAATGATACAACATGAACATATTACGAGAACATAATTATACATTACATTATTTCCATGAAAATTACTCATATCTCCCATTATGGTTTCCTAGGGAAAGGAGAAAAAATAAGGGTGATCTTATATTCTAAATAAGAAGTAAAATACACTGAAATATTTGATTTCATAAACATGGAATAAGTTATATGGTAGGAATAAAGGAACAACATGAATTTATTATAAACTAAATATGAGGGTATTCTATATCCATAAATATAATTAAAAACATGGATAATAATAATAATTGATCTCATACTGACAGAATTCATAATTCTTGACATCAAAACATCATGTCAAGGTCTTTTTCTAAGATAATATCTTATTATGGGAAGAGGTATATAGTAAAATTCATAATGTTTTGTCTCATTATACTTTTCTATTCATCAGAGAGATTGATAATTTTGATCCCCAAACATCAATTTGTTAGGTTCAATACATTCACAAAAGGAGTAAATAAGACTTCTCAGACCATTAATGAGGTAAAATATTATTGAATAAATACATGGCTATCTATATAAAGAGAAATATAGAAATATAATACTTCCACATTCAATAGTATAATGTGGATGTATTGGATAACATCCCATAATAAACATAGAAGATATGAGGTATCCTTAATGTATCATAAATATAATTATAAAAATATATTGTACCAGTGGAACATTTAATGTGTTATGTTATCCATGAAAGATGGTGAATGGGTAAAATAGTCTGCATTGGTAGGAGACCAATGAAATGGTAGGAAAAATACTTCATCATGGTTCATAAAGAGTGTGTAAAATTTCAAAATCATATCCCTTGGGAGTTTCTAGTATGGTGTGAAGTCTTTGGCCCACTCATCATTCATCATGATGATGACTGATTCAATTCTCAACATATGGTTTCCCACCATTTTAATACATAAAAAATTCATTACATGGTATAATATTCAATAACAGAGAAGATATATTGATGTCTAGTTTCTAGGAATTTATCAAAGTAATACATAGAAAAAATCAAAATTATTCCAATCCACTTGAAATTGCTTCTACATAGATTCATCATAGGTTACTTTTACAACATCTAACATATGGGGGACATGCATCAAAATAAAGGGGGATCATAAAATATATTAAGGGAAGAAAAAAATAAATATTTAGCAAGTGATCATGAGACTGGAAAACTGGGTGTGGCCATAATAACATGAGTAATATCATAATGTAAACATACTGAATCATTATATAGAAATGTGGCTACAACCTAAAAAAGAGTCATTCATAAGAAAATAACCAAGGTTCATTTACGATGTGTAACATCCAAGATTTTCATGAAGGTATATAACATTAGTTTCTAGCTTTACTCCTTCGTTTTTCCCTTTTATATTTTATAATGGATTGATTCAAGGAGGTAGTGCGGGAATTAGAGGCTCATTAGAATCCAATAGACCTAAAAATTAAAGAGATAGATTTGGCCACACGATTATTAGAAACTGTGCAGCCCAGGACATTTAATTTCTCTAACCGTGCAATTACATACAGTGGGGTGCTATTGGCCGCATAGATTTTCTACAAATATATTACACAGTCACATGTCTATGTGTGACTTCATACCCACGAGGAAGTGTGGATTTTCATGGGTTGTGCACGGTTAGTAAAACCGTTCACCTAGTCATGTGGTATGCCCCTTTGAAGTAGAACCGGTAAGATGGTTTGGCCAATCGTGTGACCAAACCCTGTTCCTATTTCTATATGAGTTGTATTAAAATTTTACCCTACATTAATGATTTTAATCAAACCATATTCTCCCACTCTCTATTCTAACATGTTTCTCATTTTCTTTAAAGCATGCACCCTCCTCCCCTCATTCTAGTTCATTTCATATCTCATTCATATGACAGCCAAATATCCTGTCTCTAGAAGGAATAGAATGATTTTGGAAATCTATATCATTATATCCCTTATATTTCTCTTTGTTTCTGTCATCTGTTGTTCAATTTAGGTGAAACCAATGTTTCCATATTTTTAATGCATTGGATGATTTCTCCATTTTCCCTAAATATATATCAACTCAAGATTCCACATCAGATGAGGGGAGTGATACTACATTGAGGTAGGTGGTCTAGGTATTTATGACCCGTTTCATCACTTTTTAAATGATTCATTACATTTCATTACACTGAACACTTTCGATGATTCCCTTAATATGTATAATAAATTAATTCAATGCGTTCTATATGTCTTCTATGACCTCACCTTATGGGAAAAATTATTTGGGCTTGTTCTCATTATTATTGGACATCCCCTTTGACTATTACCTATTAAATATCCTTTTTTACTATGCTTGGGATGATAATATCCATGTGTTTGTGTGAAAAATTGATTAATTCCCTAATAATTCAATTGAATGAACATAAATGGTTGGCCCTGATATAGGCCTTTCAGCTTGATGCCCGATACACTATACTTAAAATTTTATGCTTCATGTTTTACTTTAGATACCACATTCCTTATATTTCATTCCTTAATATTGAGAATTTTCTATTTTCTTATGTGTTTGATTCATACTTCATTGCTTTCAATATATTTTTATTCTTAGTTCCTTTTGATATAGGCCATATTCCATGTTAATGGATAGAAATTTACAATTTTACTACCTTTTTAGCATGAGATATTAACTTGAATTATTAATTAAATGTGATTGAATATGATATGACTTGTGATATGTTATTGTCCTATATGCCTCACCTACTATGGGCTGAGAGAGAACTCGAGTCCCGATTTAAGGATCCCATGCATGGACTTTCTGTTCATGGTTGGATCTACATGACGTGATAGGAGTGATACATTGGCTTGACTTGTTTGATCTCCTGGGCGTTATATTTTTAATAATGAGTGTTATTGCTTCCCTAGGGGATAAATCATAGGTGGACTATTTGTAATTATCGCTACACCATTCCTAGGGTGATACCTGATCCCCTATGTGTGATATTTGGTACAAATTCAGTGTTCACCAAGCCATTAGTGATAAAGGGACACCTTTATGGGTTTACATAGAAGGTCTCAGTGGTATTGGTTATATCAGATGATCCTATTGTAACACATGTGATTCTTTATAGATCTACTTGTATGGGCACTGGTCTCCATTGTTGGATTTGACAGATTTCATTCTTGTGTCATATGTGATTTTTCATATATATTATATCAGAATACTTGTATGATGTCATGGGAATGAGGCCACAAATACAATGAAAACACATGGGGTATTCCTACATTTAATTATTTATTCATCATTTCCAACATATATAGAATATCACTTATATATGTACCTTGTTTCATACATCCAACTTAGGCTGAAGTAGGCATTATACGGTAGGTGTCCAATTAGAAACCGAAATATAAGTAGTCAATTGTTTTTTATTTACATTATTCCATTAATTATATACGGTATGATGTTGACTTACGTATTGCACAAAATAGATTTTTCTAGACACCATGGGTAGTGGCCTACTAAGATTGTATCTCACACCCTAATTGGATTTCCATTGGTACCCATGAATAATTTATGGCTATAGGAATGGATAAAGGGATGTATTTTTCTTCTAGTGGTTGATTGATTTGTTGATTTAGGATGAAGTATGGGGTAAGAGGATAATGCCTAAGCTCAACATGCTAATTGTTGCAGTGTGTTGTCTTTTTTTGTAATTTTTTAAAGCATGTAGTATATGAATGTTTCCCCTAACCCCCTTCTAATATTATATAGCCAAAAAATACCATGATCATAATTTTGTATCTATTATTGTTAATCAAGATCCTCCAACTATTTAATTATATTTCTTGGTTTATTTCCATTATTTTTGTTGTTGTCTGTTTCATAATTATGTTTCTTCAAGTTTTTATCCTTTGTTTCTCTTATGAACACTCTGATATATGATGGAATAGTCTTCCAATGTACATATTGAAGGCCCCCAGAGATAATCATCCTCCAATAACATTTTGGGAGGCACGCTTGAGGTCATGTCGCCCACTATCCCATGGCACTCTAGAGTGGCAACTGAGGTGGGATGCTAAAAAGTGCTATCAAAATATTTTTCATTCATTCCATACTGTTTGGGTGTAGACAATAGATTAGGACATTTGAATTTGAAAATGAGCATATTCTACGGATTTTATAACCCATATATAGGGGAAGCACAAATTTTCATAGGACAGGAATATGCTGTTATATATTTTGTCATTATAGTTTCCATGATTTCACCATTGGGTAACACACATGTTTTGTGAAATTAGTTTATTGATAAAATTATTAACAACATGGTATTTATTCTACCATAGACCAATGAAATGAGGTCATATTAATGAATTCATCACACATGGTAGCATAGGATTAAATTTTAGGCATTATTCCATGCCATATTTAATTATCTACCTACATTGCCAATTTTTCATGTGACTGCATTTGTTCATTATTGTTATGACTTGTAGTTCATTGATAGTTATATAGAAATGTTCTAACCTTCCTTGTAGGACTAATAAAAAAAATTGGAACTTAAAATGACAACCTTAACCTAAAAATGTTTTCTTGAATAGGTTAATTAGATTACTTAATCAACCAACTGTGGCACATTGATCAAATGACCATTGGTTACATGGGATAGAATGTGTTATGGTATGGATTAAGTGGACATTAAATTTAAATTTAAAAGTTTTATTTTTTCTAATAGATTATAAATTCCATCCTATATAATGGAACCACTAAAATGGATTTACACACTTAAATAAATTTAAATGAAAAGAACATTTAAAATGAAATTCTAAACTTATATGAGAAATGTGAGATCTTGATCCTATCCCGACCTTAGAAATGGTAAATATTTCTTGTCTCTTGTGAATCTTTGAGATCATTATGTGACATTTTATCATCATCTTGGCCTAAATCATGGAGTAGCTTGAGGGGTGTGATTCTTTTGTTGGATAGACTTATTCATGTCCATCCTATAATTCATTCCTTATAAAATTTTCCTCTCTATTATAAATCCTTTTTTGTGAGTGTGATTAAAAATTGAAGAGATATTCCATCACTACTTCCCCATTCTATACTCCAAGGGAGTGGCGATGAGAATACATCGGGGATGGTAGGACCTCAGAATCTAATAGTATATCCAATAGTTCAACTTGAGGTACCTCTTGGTGACCTTCCACTAGGAACCATTTCTTACTTACATGGTAGTTTTCTTTAGTTTATGCAGTCTGTTTAGGTAGCTCCTTGACCTTCCCCTACAATGGTAGAGTTGAATTGAGACTTTTAGCAATGTCATCATCCCTCATTCTTAGGGGATGGTGGACCTTAGGCAGATGATCCATGGATATAATCTATGGTGTCAATCTTTGTCCATCTTTAGATGCCTCCAAAGTAGAGGATAAATATCTCTATATACATCTAATGTTATTATACATAGAACATGTTGTACATCATCTCTTAGGATGAGCATTATCTGGGTATGGTAGGTGAATACTTCTATATGGCCTTCTACAATAACTTAATTCTACAAAATCAGATATCAAACTAGTCTAGGGAGTTCATTCATCTTTATTAGGGAACTATGACCATGATAATGTATTATTTTTTACTTCAATGAGATCAAATGTTTCACTCCATATCTGATGGGTGATGAGTTAATTACTTCAAGGTGCTTTGAGGATGGGATTGGGTATGCTTTCCACTCATAGGTGAACATCTTGTGGTTAAATACCACTACAAAGATAGTGAAACAATACCAAATTACTAAAAGTAATATGATATGATATTGAAATATGAGCTAGGGTGGTTCAGTTCCTAAAACAGGGTGATTGTTCATATGATAGTAAGAGACACCATTTTGAGGGTGCAAGTTGGTGTGGTTCTTGACAGGTGACATGAAATGATATCTCTATATTGTGTGACATGTGTGGTAGGATAGTCCACAAGAAGAATTAGTAGATGAGGAACTATATTGAGTGCTGAGCTTGTGGTAAGATGAGTCTCATTCATCACTTATGCTGGTCTTTTCCACTAGCATCCAATGAGGGGGGATCTATAGCAACACCTATATTTGGTATAGGAATAATGACTCCATGTTAGACTATGATTTGGTCTTCTATCAGATGATCAAGACAAGGTTTAAGTAGTCATGGCTGATATATTCAAGATCCAGAGAATCAACATCAGTAGAGTTGATCTCTTAAGGCTAGTCATGCAGTATCTTGGGGCCATAATTTGAGAAATATTTATGTAGTGAATCTGATACTCGAGTAGTATAGTTCAAGGCCATATACAGTTATTGGTACTATTCTAGTATCCTACACTATAGTTTCTACCATTTTTGGTAGATGTGGAATGCACCCTTTTATATGTGCTACTATTGGGGAATGTTTTTGACATGTAATTGAGTACTTATATGGAACCATGTCTCTTCACACAATATTAGGGGTTATATTTTAAGGAATAATATAGTTCTCAGAGTGCCCCTTGAAATAGATGTGTATCATTTTCTGTGGATTTTCTTCTTCCTCAAAATGACTGTCTTCAACATCATTCATCGTATGGACTGTATTGTACCTTATTATGCCCAATTTGATTAAAATTTCTTATCAGTGTCTCCTAAATAATAGGAGGGCATAAAATATATCCATAAGGATTAATGGGATATCTAGGAAAGTCAAGATTGACCCAAACATACCAGTATAGGAAGGGTGAAAACCTAGAAGACCACTCAATTTATGAGTGATCAAAGAAAGAATCATGTAGATTTTACACTTGTGGTGGATTGTTTTAGGGATGTGTTCTCTATTTCTTTATCCTTCCTATCTCTGGAGAGAGATAGATCTAGTTCACTATCAATCTAGTGTTGGTGTTGAGAATAGTTTCCACTCCATCATATAGGATGTAACCTACAGAGATCTAGGAAATCAAGAGGAATCTGGAAGACCATTGGGATAAGGGATTTATTCGACTAAAAAAATCACCACAGAGTTCACCCATCCTCTTCACCAATATGGCAGATGGAATACTTAGATTGTGCTTGGATTATCACTAAATAGATAATATGACATTATAGAATTAGTATCATCTTCCTCAGATAGACGACATATTTGAGTATCTCCAAGGAACAACCATTTTCTACAAAGTTTGATTTGAGGTTGGGACACCATCAGGTACGACTGGGGTAACCATACATACCACATATAATGTTCCAGAGTAGGTATGACTTGTACGAGTATTTGGTCATGTTGTTAGATCAACAAAATGTACCGACAGTTTCCATGACTTAGATCAATTGAGTTATCCACCGATATCTTGCCTCCATTGTGGTGGTCTTAATAGAAATAATCTTATTATATTGACAAATTAGGAATTATCATTCCAATTATCTTAATATCATGATGATTAAATTAAAAGAGACCCAAAAATATTATTAAATTTCAATTATGGATCAACAAGATTAACATCATGGGTCATATCATGTCCGATGTGGGATTATCTATTGACCTAGAGAAGGTGAGCATTATAGTTTACTAAGAGTATCCCAAGAACATATTCAATATAATCATTTTATTTGGGATGACTGACTATTATTGGGAATTAATCGATGAATTTTCACACATGCAAGATCCTCTTATAGGATTGACCAAGAAGGGTGTAAAATTTGATTGGACTAATGTTTGTGAAATATATTTTCAGTAGTTAAAGGGATGAATTATATCAGTGCCAATACTAATTCTTTCTGAGATGGGTAGAGGCTATACTATTTATTGTGATGATTTAGGAAGAAGGCTAGGGGATGTTCTAATGAACAATGATCAATTTGTAGTGTACAAATACGACTAGCTGATACCTTATGAGTGGAACTAGCCTACACATGAAATCAAGAAGTCTATATTGGTCTAAGATCTACTTTGTTGAAGGCATAACCTATTGTGTGAAAAATTCATTGTTTTAATGGATTATACAAGACTCCAATATATATCCACATACTGAGACTTGAATATGAGGTACTACATGTGGGTGGAATTCCAACAGTCATTCTAATTTGATATTTCTTACAGACCTATAAAGGGAAATGTCATAGATGATACCATGACCCAAAAGAGTTAGATGAAATCTATCAAGGAGGCCTGCAATGAGTGGTAGTTTATAATATAAAAACAGTTTCTATTTTTTTTTCAAAATATAACACATTAAAACTTCAAACAGGACTCCTTGACAATTATTCAAAATTTAAAGTGTCTTCTTTGATTGTATTAAACATCCATTAAACTATGAAAAATCATTTATAAACTTGGGATGAGCACAAAAGCTCAGTAAGGGAGGGAAAAGAAGGAAAAATCACATTATTCCATGAATAGTCATAACGTATGAAAACATTTTCAAAAGACATGCTTTTCACCCACAAACACTTACTTTGTATACATTGAGATTTACACAAGATCCAAAAAAAATAACATAAATATAATCATAGATGTATCTTGGGGCATTACTTACATAATCTTTTAACCATCTTGGCTACCTTAGAATTTATAACCCTCATGGCTACCTTACTTTGTGTGACCATCGCAGTTACACTTGGAGTAACCATACAACCAACCTCCAACGTACTCATACCCAATGCATTGGAGGGAGATATAGGTCCCACCCTTAATCATAAATAATTCCCATGAACCAAAAAATAATCATACAACATGAATAATTCCATAAAAACATTGCATTGGAATTTCGTAAAACCATATTTAAAAAGAGGATTTTTAAAGAAAATACCTTATAAATATAATACAATTGAAGAGAGACTTAATAGAGTGGATGGAGTACGTATATATACTATAAATACACATAATAAAACATAATATAAACATAACCCATCACACAAACAATTTAAATAGAACATAAATAATGTAGTAGAAGGTTAACCCAAAGAATGTAAATCGGGTTAAGAATTTATTACCTTAGGCTTGTCTTACTTAAATTTTTTTCATAACTCCTGTATAATGGTTAAAGTTTTGTTATTAGTATTTTACAGAAACATGTTCATGTTTATAACATCTTATATGGTCATTTTATAACATCATTTCACCCCTTAATTGTTCGTATTTTGTTCCTTGCATTATTTTGGGTGAATTCTTTTATAATTTTCACGATCGGTTCATGATGAATAATTCATGTTGATTGGAAGTGAAACTCCAGAATGGGAATGGAGTAGTATTTACATATTTACAGTACCATAATTTATAACATTTATCACTTTTATTCTTTATATGATAACGACTTATAAGTTAAAACATTAATGATGTTCGTTTAGATCATTTTAGTGGTTTTTTGATAATAACAACCTCATTTTGTCTTTTAAATTAGAACCATGATTACAAAAGAATTACAGAACCATATATGAGTCATAAAACATATATTATAACCTGGTTCAACCATATAAATGGTTTCATGACCAGAATAGAATTAATTAATGGAAATTGAAAATACATCATCCACGATGTCAGTAATTCGACACAAATGGAAAATGTTTTATATTCTTTAAATAAGTGGATGAGGAGAAGAATAATGATGATGAATTTTCCATAAACATGAGAAAATAATGAATATACATGATTATGGAGATTTGATTCCTCTTGGATAAGAGGGAATGAGGAAAGAAGAAAAAGGAATCATGAAATAAAAGAAAATCTTGAGAAATTTCTTACGAAAATTTGGCAGCTTAACGACGTCTCTTATAATTTCATAAAAACAAGATTGATGAGAGGGATGAAATATCTCATCATTCATAAAAAATATGGACAGTAAGGGGGAATATTTAATGAAATATCCCAACACAAGACAAAGTGAATGGAAGAGAATAACATAAAATGAAAGAAAAGAAAGAAAATAAAAGAGGATGTTTAGCTCTTGATATATTCTCCTTAAGATCCTCCTTAAGGGCTTTGATTTTGGTCTATTGGTGAGACCAGAAGCTCTAGGACGTGGGGAAGAATATTGGGTAGGGAATTTGGTAGAAATTAGTCAATGACCAAGGCTTGATGGGTGTGGGTGGAAGAGGAGAGTGAGGGTGGTATTTATAGTGGAGGAGGGGACATATTTTAGATTATTTTAATCATTATTATAATATTTTTATCCAAACTATGAATAATCTCAAATAATGTGTCCCTTAATAGTGATAATATCATGTTAGTTCGAACAAAGTGGCCTTGAATCTATTATGATGTCATAAATTGTGCATTTTTACTAATAAATTGATTATACGGTATTTTATCGTATTTCATTATTCACTGAATATTCAAGAGTTTCATAAAAATACCAAAAATTTACCACAACCATTCTTCGACATGTAGAATTCAAAAATGAACTCCATTTTTAAAAATTAATTTTCTAAATATTATTAATTTAATTTTTAAATATGGTCACAATTAATTCGAAAAATAACAATATTGAAGTGCAATTAGTTTTATGTGACATTGGAAAATTAATTAAGATCCCATTACCCCATTTCCTTGGGCAAATAAAATAATATTTTATTTACTATTCATTAGGGTCATATTACTATTCATATTTCTATTCATATTACTATTTATAAGGGTATGTTACTATTCACCATAAATCATGTTTGTTCTATCTCACTCCAAATAACATACTGAACACAAATGTAGATGATAGTTTATTGAAATTCATAATATAGAAGTAGAAAAGTTATGTTTTAAAGGATAATTAAAAATATCTTTTTAAAAAAAGTTTCATGCATTTCTATTTTTTTTTTTAAAAACAAGGATGTTACATTATCCCCACCTTTCAAAAATTGTGTCCTCGCAATTTTATTTACTTATTAAACAAGTGAGGGTACCTTGATCAAGGTGTCCCCCTGGTCTCATCATCATCTTGCTTACCTAAATAGAAGGACCATGCATTGAAACAATTATTTAGAGATCCTTAAAAATCATTTTCATCTTTTATCCAATTACACCTTGTACAACATGGGACATATGGGTGTTCATAGAAAATTAGTTTTTGAAAATAATCTTGTATGAGATATAAATTCAAAACATCTGATAAAACTTGAATTTTAAAAAATAGTCAGACTGAGTTTGAGTTGAAATATTCAATCAATGGTCCTTTTGAAATACCATAAGTATGTTCTGAAAGAGTATATTGTAAAATAAAATATAAATAGGTTGTTCAAGGGTCTCCTTCATCAGCACCTCTTTCAAAATCATAATATGCTTCATAATCCCATGAGAAGGTAAAATATTTAAAAATTCCTTGATAATATTCACCATTCTTGAAAATATGAGAATATTTAGAAAACCGTATTTGAATTAATATAACCCATGATCCTTGATGGTATCGAGGTATAGTGGAGGTGTTTTATATCTCAAACAATTGCTTTCAAGTGAGTTGAATGTTAGAGAATGTTTCAATATCGTCTCGACATGACTTTGCAATAATTATTGCAAGCAATTCATAAGACAGAGATAACAATGTCATTTGAGATATTCCTCTTTTCATTTGTATCTGAATTTCCTTAATCTGAAAAGTTTTAAAACAAGGATTTAATGTAAATAATAGACATATAGACTAACCATATGTTTAACGAAAACTCTTAATCCCTAAAGTTGTCCAAACTATCCTATGATACCAACTATAAGGACCCAGACTTATTATATATATAATATTGAATTTAGTAAAGAAAAAACATCCATTCACATTGAATATCTTTTCATTTTTAGAGATTTAGAGAATTAGGGCAGTACATTCATGACATTACACATTATTATAGAGTGGATACTATAAAAACAGTTTCCATTTTTTTTCAAAATATAAAACATTAAAACATCAAACCAGACTCCTTCACAATTCTTCAACATTTAAAGTGTCTTAGTTCCTTATATTACACATCCATTAACCTGTGAGAATTCATTTATAAAATTGGTATGAGCACAAAATCTCAGTAAGGGAGGGAAAATAAGGAAAAATTACATTAGTCCATGAATACTCATAACGAATGAATTTTTTTTCAAAAGACATGATTTTCACCCATAAATACTTAATTCATGTAACTTGAGATTTAAAAAAGATCCAAACAAACATGAGAACATAAATATAGTCATAGAGGTATCTTGGGGAATTACATTCATAATCTTGTAACCATCTGGGCTATCTTAAAATTTGTAACCCTCTCGACTACCTTACTTTGTGTAACCATCGCAGTTACACATGGAGTAACCATACAGCTGACCTCCAGATTACTCATACCCAATTAATTGGAGGGAGATATAGGTACCTCCCTTCATCATAAATAATTCAAAAGAACCAAAAAATAATCATACAACATGAATAATTCAGTAAAAACATTGAATTGGAATTTTGTAAAACTAAATTTAAAAAAAGGAATTTTAAAGAAAATCCCTTATAAATATCATAAAATTGAAGAGAGAATTAATAGAGTGGATGGAGTATGTATATGTACTGTAAATACACATAATTAAACATAATATAAATAGAACCAATCACACAAACAATTTAAATAGAACATAAATAATGAAGTAGAAGGTTAACCCAATGAATGGAAATCGGGTTAAGAATTTCCTTTCCTTAGGCATGTATTACTTCAAACTTGTTTAAACCTATTGTATAATGGTTGAAAGATTGTTATTATTATTTTAAAGAATCATTTTCATGTTTATAACATCTTATATAGTCATTTAAAAACCTCATTTCACCCCTTAACTGTTAGTATTTTGTTCCTTGCATTATTTTGGGTGAATTCTTTTATGATTTTCACGATCGGTTCACGATGAATCGTTCTTGTTGATTGGAAGTGAAACACCAGAATTTCAATGGTGTAGTATTTACATATTTACAGTACCATAATTTATACCATTTATTACTGTTATTCTTTATATGATAATGACTTATATGTTAAAACATTGATGATGTTTGTTTAGATCATTTTAGTGGTCCTTTGATAATAACAACCTCACATTGCCTTTTAAATTATAACCATGAGTACAAAAGAATTACAGAACCATATATGTGTCATAAAAAATATATTATAACCTGGTTCAACCATATAAATGGTTTTATTACCAGACTAGGAATAATTAATGGAAATTGAAAATACATCGTCCACGTTGTCGGTAATTCGACACAAATGGACAATGTTTTTTATTCTTTAAATAAGTGGAAGAGGAGAAGAATACTGATGAGTAATATTCCATAAACATGAGAAAATAATGAATATACATGATTCTAGATATTTCATTCCTCTTGTATAAGATGGATTTAGGAAATAAGAAAAGGAATCATGAAATAAAAGAAAATCTTGAGAAATACCTTACGAAAATTGGGCAACCTAATGACGTCTCTTAAAATTTCATAAAGACAAGATATTTGAGAGGAAAGGAATATATCATAATTCATGAAAAATATGGACAGTAAGGGATAATATTTAATGAAATATACCAACACAATACAAAAGTAATGGATGTGAATAACATAAAATGAAAGAAAAGAAATAAAATAAGAGGATGTTTACCTCTTGATCTCTTCTCCTAGAGATCATCCTTAAGGGCTTTGATTTTGGTCTTTTGGGGAGACATGTAGCTCTAGGACGTTCTAAAGATGATTGGGGAGGGGATTTTTCCGAAATTAGACAATGATCTAGGCTTGAGAGGTGTGGGAGGATGAGTGGATTGAGGGTAGTATTTATAGTGGAGGAGGGGAGGTATTTTGGATTATTTTAACCATTATTATTATATTTTTATCAATACTATGAGTAATCTCAAATAAAGTTGCCCTAAATCGTGATAATATCAAGTGAGTTTGAACCAAGTGTCCTTGCATCACTTATGATGTCATAAATAGTTCATTTTTTCTGATAAATTGATTATACAGTATTTTATCATATTTCACTATTCACTGAAAAATCAAGTGTTTCAGAAAAATACCAAAAATTTACCCCAACCATTTTTAGACATGTAGAATTAAAAAATGAAATCCATTTTTCCAAATTAATTTTCTAAATATTATTAATTTAATTTTTAAATATGTCCACAGTTAATTTGAATAATAAGAATATTGAAGTGCAATTAGTTTTATGTGACATTGGAAAATTAATTGAGATCCCATTATCCAATTTCCATGAGAAATTCAAATAATAATATTATTTTCTATTAATTAGGGTCATATTACTATTAATATTAGTATTCATATTACTATTTATAAGGGTATGTTACTATTCACCATAAATCAAGTTTGTTCTATCAGACTCTAAATAACATACTGAACACAAATGTAGATGATAGTTTCTTGAAATTCAGAACATAGAAATAGAAAAGTTATTTTTTAAAAGATAATTAAAAATATCTATTTTTAAAAAAAATCCCATGCATTTCTATTTATTTTTTTAAAAAAAACTGGGATGTTACATTATCCCCATGTATCAGAAATTGCGCCCTCACAATTTTATTTACTTATTCAACAAGTGAGGGTACCTTGATCAAGGTGTCCACCTGGTCTCATAATCATATTTCTCACCTAAATAGAAGTTCCATGCATTGAAACAATGATTTATAGATCCTTCAAAATCATTTTCTTCCTTTATCCAATTGCAACTTTTACAACATGGGTCATATGGGTGTTCACAGAAGATTAGTTTTGGAAAATAATCATGTATGACATATAAATTCAAAACATCTGATAAAACATGATTTTTATAAAATAGTCAGACTGAGTTTGAGTTGAAACATTCAATCAATGGTCCTTTTAAAATACCATAAGTATGTTCTGAAAGAGTATATTTTAAAAGAAAATATAAATAGGTTGCGCAAGGGTCTCCTTCTTCAGCACCTCTTTCAAATTCATAATATGCTTCATAATCTCTTGATAAGGTCAAATATTTAAAAATTCCTTGATAATATTTACCTTTATTGAAAATATTATAATATTGATAAAATGGGATTTGATTAAATATAACCCATGATCCATGATGGTACCGAGGTATAGTGGAGGTTTTTGATATCTCAAACAATTGATTGCAAGTGAGTTGTTTGTTAGAAAATGTTTCAATATCGCCTCGACATGACTTTGCAACAATTATTGCAAGCACGTAATCAGTAAGAGATAGGAATGCCATTTCAGATCTTCCTTCTTCCATTTTTATCTTAATTTCCTTAATCTGAAATGTTTTAAAACAAGGATTTAACATAAATCATAGACATACAAACTAACCATATGTTTAATGAAAACTCTTAATCCCTAATGTTGTCTAAACCATCCTCTCATACCAACTATAAGGACCTGGAATTATTACATACATAATTTTGAATTTATTCAAGAAAACACTTCCTTTCTCATTGAAGATCTTTTCAAGTTTATATCTTTAGAGAATTAGGACAATACATTCATGACATTACACATTATTACAGAGTGGATACTATAAAAACAGTTTCCATGTTTTCAAAATATATAACATTAAAACATCAAACAGGATTCCTTTAAAATTATTCAACATTTAAAGTGTCTTCTATACTTGTATTAAACATACACTAACCTCCGAAAAATCATTTATAAACTTGGGATGAGCAGAAAAGCTCATTAAGGGAGTGAAAAGAAGGAAAAATCACATTAGTCCATGAATACTCATAACGCATGAAAACATTTTCAAAAGACATGATTTTCACCCATAAATACTTACTTCATGCAACATGAGATTTACATAAGATCCACACAAACATGAGCACATAAATATAATCATAGAGGTGTTTTGGGGTATTACTTACATAATCTTGTAACCATCTGGGCTACCATAAAATTTGTAACCCGCACGACTACCTTACTTTGTGTAACCATCGCAGTTACACTTGGAGTAACCATATGGCCGACCTCCAACTTACTCATACCCAATGCATTGGAGGGAGATATATGTACCACCCTTCATCATAAATAATTCCCAAGACCCAAATCATAATCATACAACATGAATAATTCCATAAAAACATTGCTGTAGAATTTCGTAAAACCAAATTTAAAAAGAGGATTTTTAAAGAAAATCCCTTGTAAATATCATACAATTGAAGAGAGACTTAATAGAGTGGATGGAGTATGTATATATACTGTAATTACACATAATAAAACATAAAATAAATAGAACCCATCTCACAAAAAATTTAAATAGAACATCAAATAATGAAGTAGAAGGTTAACCCAAACAATGGAAATCAGGTAAAAAATTTCCTTACCTTAGGATTTTCTTACTTGAAACCTATTTAAAACTACATAATAATGGTTAAAATAGTGTTATTAGTATTTAAAAAATCATTTTAATGTGAATAAAATCTTTTATGGTCATTTCATAACATCATTTCACCCACTAATTGTTATTATTTTGTTCCTTGCATTATTTTGGGTGAATTCTTTTATGATTTTCACGATCGGTTCATGATAAATCGTTCTTGTTGATTGGAAGTGAAACTCCAAAATTGGAATGGAGTAGTATATAAAAATTTACAGTACCATAATTTATACCATTTATCACGTTTATGATTTATATGAGAATGGCTTATATGATAAAACATTAATGATGTTTGTTTAGATCATTTTAGTGGTTCTTTGATAATAACAACCTCATTTTGTCTTTTAAATTACAACCATGAGTAAAAAAGAATTATAGAACCATATATGAGTCATAAAAAATATATTATAACCTGGTTCAACCATATAAATGGTTTCATGACCACACTAGAAATAATTAATGGAAATAGAAAATACATCATCCACGATGTATGTAATTCGACACAAATGGACAATGTTTTTTATTCATTAAATAAGTGGAAGAGGAGAAGAATACTGATGAGGAATATTACATAAACATGAGAACATAATTAACATACATTATTCTGGAGATTTAATGCCTCTTGGATAAGAGGGAGTGAGTAAAGAAGAAAAAGGAATCACGAAATAAAAGAAAATATTGAGAAATTTCTTACGAAAATTCGACAGCCTAACGTCGTCTCTTAAAATTTCATAAAAACAAGATTGATGAGAGGAATGGAATTTATCATAATTCATAAAAAATTTGGATAGTAAGGGGGAATATTTAATGAAATATCCCAACATAAGACAAAGGTAATGGAAGAGAATAACATAAATTGAAGGAAAAGAAAGAAAATAAAAGAGGATGTTTACCTCTTGATCTCTTATCCTTGAGATCCTCCTTAAAGGATTTTATTTTAATCTTTTGGTGAGACCAACAGCTCTAGGAAATGTGGAAGAAGATTGAGGAGGTAATTTTTCAAGAATTAGACAATTATCCTGGCTTGAGAGGTATGGGAGGATGAGTGGAGTGAGGGTGTTATTTATAGTGGAGGAGGGGAGGTATTTTGGATTATTTCAACCATTATTATTATATTTTTATCAATACTATGAATAATATCAAATAAAGTGGCCCTAAATAGTGATAATATCAAGTGATTTCGAACCAAGTTGCCTTGTATCACTTATTATGTCATAAATAGTGCATTTTTTATGATAAATTGATTATACAGTATTTTATCGTATTTCACTATTCACCGAAAATTCATGAGTTTCAGAAAAATACCAAAACATTACCCCAACCATTTTTCAACATTTAGAATTAAAAAATGAACTCCATTTTTCAACATTAATTTTCCAAATATTACTAATTTAATTTTTAAATATGGCCACAGTTAATTCAAAAATTAACAATATTGACGTGCAATTAGTTTTATGTGACATTGGAAAATTAATTAAGATCCCATTATCCAATTTCCGTGGGAAAATAAAATAATATTATTATTTAATATTCATTAGGTTCATATTAATATTCATATTACTATTCATATTATTATTCATAATGGTATGTTACTATTCACCAAAAATCAATTTTGTTCTATCAGACTGCAAATAACATACTGAACACAAATGTAGATGATAGTTTCTTGAAATTCAGAATATAGAAGTGGAAAAGTTATGTTTTAAAGGATAATTAAAAATATCTATTCTAAAAAAAAGTTCCATGCATTTCTACTTATTTTTTTTAAACTGGGATGTTGCAATAGGCGAGTTCTATTATATTAGGAAGACACTTTATTAAGCTTGGAGGGGTAAACCATACAACGATAAAGACACATTAGAGGGAATTTTGATGGGGGAAATTAATATAATTTCATGATTATTGGATTCATAGTGACGAGGAATGAGGGGATGGTGAGAATTTATAGTAAAATTTGATGGATTTTTTAATAATTTCAAAATATAATAATGGAGTTCTAGGTTGTTGAAAATCAATAACCATTGGATTACGCATGACTTTTTCATATGGTTTTAGAAATTCTAATACTTTTTTAAAATATTTTAATCCATTATAACCAAAATTCATTTCTTAATATTATTTTCTCTATATAAATATAAATGTAACAAAAAATATTGTTTTATAATCTTAGTTTACGTTTTAATCATTATAAAGTCATTTATAGGTTTGGAAATTTATTTAAATCCATTAAAATACATGATATTAGTAAAATATTTTTTCCAAGGGATTTAGTTTTATCAATTAATTCACAATTATTATATATTTGATAAGTCATAAAACATATAAAAACATAAAACTATATTTTCAATATTCACTTAAAATAATGTATTTTGTAAAATTATCAAAATTTCACCGTAAAATAATTTCAATGTTCTAATTTCAAGTATAATGCTTATTTTATTAAAATTATGTTCTCATTTTTAGAATATTATTCTTTAAATGAAAAAATATTATTTATTTAATAATAAAAAACATTAAGACAGATTCAAATTTTCAAAACTTATTAAAATTTCCCAAGACAATAAAATTTTTTATTATCATTTACATTTAATGAAATACCATTTTATAAGACTGTTCCATGAAAATAAGGATTATTTAGAACACCATAAATAGTTATAAGAGTATATGAATTTTACAAAGATAAAATTAGGTCTTATATGTATCCAAAAATATATTTATCAAATTCATCTTATATTTGTGAAAATAATAATGAAAATGTGATTCACTGAAATTAATATTTTAGTTTAACAAAGTAAATTTCACTTTTAAGATACTAAAGTCTAGTAAAATAATCCCTTATTACACCAACATACACCCTTTTGGGTAAGGTGTGAAATTGTGGTAGTTTTATGGGGTGGCTAAAATAAAATTAGCCAAGTGGTTATCTATACTATCTTAAACTTATCCTATAGTCAAATATATTAAAGCCTTAATTGTTGAAGCTCTACTTTGGCTTGGTGAAGGGTTAACCCCAGTAGTTACATCTTCCTCTCATGTTCTAATAAATGGGATTTAAAATTCATTATCCTAATTTCTTATACTATCATTTCCTCACTTGTCATTCAATTAACACATACCATTACCCTCAATATCAACATATCCTAAAAGTGTCAATTTTAAAATTACACTACCAATGGTAATAATTCTGAAAGGTTATATTTACCAATGTTAATATTAGAAAACATTAATATAATATTAATATAATATTCATATATTAATTGTCATATTTCTGATTTTATATCCTAGGAATACCAAAAAAAATAAACTTTTACTACCCCATTACTAAAATATTTTATAATTCTTGTGATAATTTGTATTATGTTACTAAAATTTGTTTTTATTTCAAAAATTATCATGGAAGGTGTAACTTTTGTTGAAGAGTTAAATCTTATATATTATACCATTATATGGTCATATTTACTTGTAGTAATTGGTTTGAATACATGACATGCTATATTTTTTTAATAGTATTTCAATGTAATTAAATTTTGAAATATAATAACATATTAAATATAAAAAATTATCTTTTATTCATCATGGAAGTAATTTTCATCCCATTATATTCTACCCCTTAATAAATTTCTTCATTTCAATTTGTGTCCTACATAAAAAAATTGGTGTATTTTTCATTCATTACTTCTTTAGGATCGCAAGTAGTCTCTTCAAAAAAATTATTTCTTCAAAGGACATTCACAAGTCATATTTTCTTCTTCTTAAGCACCTGTAAACTTTTTTCAAGAATATAGATCTATTTCTCTTCAAACAAAAAATTAGGTTCTAATCCCACTCCATTTTATTGATATATATATGATGGTGTGATGATATAATTCTTAAATATATTTAGCTTGAAGACATGATAGACATTGAAAACACATGGTGGTAGATCTAATGGATAAGGAATAGCTCCAACATGATTTAGAATATCAAATGGTATAATGTACCTTAGAATCAGTTTCCCCTTATTTCTAATTCTCACAACTCCTTTCTTGGGTATTTGTTTAGAAATATATGATCTGCTACATGAAATTATAAGACCTTAATTCAGTAGTACGCATAAAATTTATATCGACTATGAGAAGCCTTGATAGGTTTTTGAATCACTAAGGTATTTTATATTTCCATCATCATAATGTTTTTTCCAAATAATTTCCATTCTCCAACATTATCCCAACATGTAGGAGATCTATAAAAAGTATTGTATATAGATCCAAATGGTGCATCTTGAATACTCGATTGGAATGATTTCTTATAATAGAATTCATTAAGCGGAGGATGTTGGTTGCAAATCCTGTGAAATTAATTTATTACAGCCATTATTATTTCTTACAACATTTAAATTGTGTTATTAGAATGACATATGTTTGAGGACGATAGGATATTCTAAGGTTTAATTCTATATTCATAGGATTTTGAATTCTCCTCCAGACTATATAGTTAAATCATCGATATTAGTCATAGATAATAGATATTGGTACTCCATTGGGCTTAATTACTCCATGAATAAAGAGGTGATATAGGCGATCTAGGGAGAAGTAATTTATTATAGAAATGAAATGAATAGTCATTTTCAACCAAAAAATAATTACACATATAATATTATTTTTACTGTATATCATAAGTAGGATAATGAAACATTCCATAGTGTTGTTGTCCCACATCAATAAATGTATTAGTTGTGGTTGCAATACCCATTTGAGAAGTTCTCTATCCTCGTTTACTTGATGACACACCAAAAACATTATAATATAATCAATAATATCCCTTTTCATATTATACCAACAATCATGACCAAGAATGACCCTATACGTTTCACTAATAGAGAGATGTATAAATAATATAGATATATGATATTTTTCTATCATACAATTCATTATCTCCAAAATAGATGGTATACATAAACTTTTACTAAATTTTAGTGCATATTCTTCGTCAATATTTAATTTATGAAACTTCCCATTTTCAAAAACCTATGTCTTATTTTTCATTTATTGATTATATCTCTGAGTTTCATTGGACTACTTTACTAATGTTATCTGGGAAATCAGTTGGGATATGATTGATGATGCCTATTCCATTAAGATTCC
This sequence comes from Viscum album, assembly GCA_963277665.1. NCBI lineage: Eukaryota > Viridiplantae > Streptophyta > Magnoliopsida > Santalales > Viscaceae > Viscum > Viscum album. The sequence goes on from OY728136.1 coordinate 1,999,044,820, forward strand.
AATGTCTATCAATTCGCAGTCTTTGATCAATAGATCTTATTCAATTCCAACCATTACAATAACAACTGTATCTTTACTATATAATGTATTTGTGACTTTTTCTAATCTTCTAGGTTGATGATGAATGGAAGAAGGAACATCCAACCATCTCATTTTTATGATGTTCAGTTACTTTTGTGTGAATATTTACAAAAATGTTTAGGTATATATGCCTATATCAAACATTTCCCCATTAATAAAGTGTCTAAATATATTTAGAACACAAATGAAAAAAGATAAATCTAGGTTATGATTGGGATAATTTTTTAATGAGTCTATAACTACTGAGATGCATAAGTGATCGCATTGTGATTTTTCTTGATGACACATGCAATTACTTTCAAAGATGAATCAATGTAGATAAAAAAATACCTCTCAAAAGGATGGTAAATTTATCATAGGTTAACTAACTGATCTCTTCATTAGTTTTTGGAAATATTCTTCACACCGCATTATACATATTAACTTAACACTATTTTAATTTTACTAGACTTGTGGATTTGAAATCCATGAAATTATTTTCACAATACTCACATAATATCTCACTAATGTAAGAAAAATATTAATTTATATTACTATTTTATGATGTGGCAAAATATTTGTATACATTTCTTTTACTAAATCTAAATAGATTCAATTACTAGTCATGATGTTTCCAGTGAAGGAGGATTTTTGTAACCATTAGTAACATTCACTAAATTTTCACAAAAAGATTCTCCCTCCTTGGACTTTTTAATATGACCCATTGATGAATCTCATAATCCTAATAAATTTTCAAGTATGTCAAAATATAAAAAATATATACCACAAAAAAAATTATTAAGGTATTACTTCAAGACTATATTCATCAAATCCATAAATATGGTAGGATAACTAGTCAATAAAAAGGATATAACCCCAAAATCATAATGTTTGTATCATATTTAGACTGATGTATTTGGGATTTTTTATTTCTTTACCCTCAACATATGATACCCAGATAAAAGATTAATCTTCTCAGAAAGATGGTCAAATAAATCACCAATCCTAAAGAGGGGGTATTTATTCTTTATTGTGGTCCAATTAATCTCTCGAATGATAACACATAGAAAAATCAATCCATCATTCATTTTTGATAAAGTGAATTGGTTCTCCCTAAGGAGTCACTTTTTCAAATTAAACACTTTACAAGTAGGTCATACAATTTCTTCATTAATTCATCTGACTCTACATATTCCATTATTAAATGTTCCATTAACATTTTCTTGGATCCAGGTATGAGTTCAATTGAGAGATCTACTTCTCTTTCTAGGGGAGTTCTAAGTTACTCTTTATGGTAAACATCAATTTATTATTGAAAAATGAATATATCTTCTATCCTTATACATGACTTTTATTCTACCGATTTAGAAAAAATATCCATAAAGATGTTTATAGAAGGTTATTCAAGACAAATATTAAGGTGACTTATCTCTCCTATAAAAATAAATCAAGGTTTTCCTTTTAAGACCACTTAAATTTCATTACATATATAGTTGATATTATCTTTTTAATTTAAGATCCAATACATACTAGTATACCTTTGAATTCCACCAAGGCAATGATTAATAGATTTTTTATGAGATTTCACTCAACAAAGATGATTCCATATTTTATATAAACCTTTTATTATTGGATTATTCTTTTATGATTCTTAATGGTTAACTCTACAACCAGACGATCAGTGATCGAGTATACATTCATTAAAATGATGGGTGAAATAATGCAATGAATAGAACCATATTAATAAATGTACTTTCTATATTTGAGAGCACAATATGTTTTCTTTTTTCCAAATAATTTGGGTCCTTTGATTCATCCATCATGATTTCCAATTCATGAACATACTTCCCTTTCCTGTGATGAGGATGATGGTGGTTACCCTCCATTATCATTACATATTTTCATTTATTTTAAATTTTCTTAATCTTAACACACTTGAAACAATGATATTCAGACAATTAATTCTCTATATTCCATTTTTCATTTTCATTGAGATATTGAGGTTTCATCTCAACACAATAATATTCAGAAATATGGAAATATTTTCCTCACTTGCATCACATTACACATCCATATGTATAGTTCATTGAATGTTTCATGAAAAAATTTTTATGTGGGAGTAGTTATAGTATCAATACTTTATTTCCATGAACATAATTATTTCTTGATTTGGATCCATTAATTATTCCCATTAATTTGGCCTATGAGACCATTGTATTTAACTAAAATCAATTTCATCCTTTAAATAACTCCATAATATACACACATAACATTTATATTATACATTTTCCATATTCCTTTCCATATTTGTTCTCAACCCACAAAATAACATATAAAATATTCCCTTAAGATCCATAATAAATATTTTTATTTTTCAATAAAGTCAGATGATGTTTATTTTATAGATTTCCACTGATTCATTTTTGGTATTCATCGTATATATAAATTAATTATCTATTTTTTCAAAAAAAATGTGGAAAATAATTATCAAAAATAATTCCCCAGATCTACTACCATTCATTTTAATTAATCTGATCTCTTAGATTTATTTCATTATTTAGATTCCACCACTGATTAGTGTCTTTATTAAGTGGTTTACAACCAAGGAAAATTACTATATCTATGAACAATATAGTACATAAAATATCATTTATATACAATTAATACATTATTCTATAATTAATTGTTCAACAGATCCACTAAATGTAGAATTTCATAGATTTATAATGGACTAAATTATATGGTCTTCCCTTCAAAGCGAATCCAGATGTTGAACATTATTGATGTTATTATTCATAACATGATATAGTTGATTCATTGTCCTCATAAAATTATCCATTATAGATTTTGGCACATTATAATGTCATTCGGGCTTTGTCTTTTTCACACATAATTTACACAGTTTCTCTTATTTCTCTCCATTTTCCAAGAAGAATAAAACCTTTGTAAAAAATGTGTTACATTAATCCATCCTATAATTCTGAGGGGAGTCTAAGTCCCATAAAAACATCATTTATAGATTTTATTCATTAATATCCTCTAATTTAAAAAATATTTTCTATATATACATAAAAATGGTTCATACAAAGATTATTAGTAACCAAATAATATACATCAGGTGTGTTAAACTAGGTGTACATAAAGGACACTTCATCATTCACCATGTGAAAATAAATAATGTAAATAATGTACCATTTTTGGTTAATTACCCCTAGGTATAATGTTACAAGATATACATTAACATTAAGTATCTAAACAAGGATTTTGTTTAATGGAAACCACTAATTTTATACTTCAAAAAAATTTAATATGATTTCCTATAATTAGATATATTCCTAGTATTCTTACTAATGTTTTCAAGTCCCAGTTTTCTAAAATAACTGAACTTATTTTTGATATCAACTACAAAATTCCACATTTTAATTACATAAAACAATCATTAAATGTTAAAACATTAAATTACACATGGTATTTATTTAGGTTTAGTATCATTGAAATTATGAACCAAATAAATGGTAAATATAATCTTTCTTATAATCCACTTGAACATGTTCTTTATATACTCATACAAGGTTACTTTTACTACATCTTATATTATAATAACATGCTTAAAAAGGGGTGAGAATGAATTCCATTAAGTGAATAACAAAGTAAATATAAAACATATGATCATGATACATAACAAGATGTCATGATAAGAAGATCACGATTTATAAAATAACAAAATGATCAACAATAATTACATGGATATGTGGATAAAACATAGAAATGAGACATTTATGAGAATATAACTATGTTTTATCACTAATGGGTCATAAAATCTAATTACAAATGTTATTAACCAAGGAATCATAAAACATGCAATATCTATAGATTATTTATTTCCTGAATTAATTATAGTATGATCAGGGAACATCACATAGATGTATTAATTAATTAGATAAACATAGATCAAAATAAATCATTTCATTAATAAATATATGAGAATAAATAATGGGTTTTATATAAAATCATTATGTATATATGTTTTTAAAGGATTGATCATTATATACTATTAATCCTAATAAAAGGGAATGCAGGTTCATTCTTGTAAATAAATAATAAATCAATAAATTTTTCATCTAGGTGAATAACCATGGCCATGAATGGTGATTTTTTATTTAGAACATAATAATATTCCATATAAAATAGATAAATTTAAGAAATGAATTTGGAATAATGATGGTATAAAATGGAGAGTAAGGAAAGGGAATAATGAGAGTGAAATAAAGAATCCCATTGATAAAACAAAAATTTGTATGTAATGGTATAAATAATAGTCTATGAAAATAATGTAATCTAACTTTTATAAGATATTCCATAAAATTGGAACTTGAATATGAATAAAAAAAGGGACAGTTCCCTTACCTTGTGAAGTAACTTTCTAAATCATATAGAGGGAAGCCATTAGATCTTGAAGAAACCATGGAGGTAATTTAAGGAATTTGAATGAGTAGAATATTATGAATAATGGATTTATATTTGTGGGGAATTAGAGTATGGGTGGGTATTTATAGTAAAAGAAAAGCAGGTGTTTAATAATTTCTAAATATAGGTCTAGAAATTATAGGTTTTGGAAAATGAAAAAACATTGGCTTACTCATGGGTTTTTTGCATGGTTTTAGAAATTTAATTCATGTTCTATATCATTGTAATCTATTAGAACTAAAATCCATTTTTATACCTCTTTATCCATAAGAAATGTTTTTCCACAACATATAGTTAATAATATCTTAATTTCAAATTTTATCATTTTTAACACATTTATAGGTTTAACAATTAATTTAAATCCATTAAAATACATGATATTAATAAAATAATATAGATTTATCTTGGATTTTTTAATTTATTTTTACATAATTACTACATATTTATAAATAAATAAAAAAACTAAAAACTAAAAACTATATTATTACTATTCACTGAAGAATAATGTATTTTAGAAAATTCTTCAAATTTCACACTAATATAATTTCAACACGAGGATTTCAAATATAATCATTTTTGGTTAATTTTTTTACAAATATAATAATTTAAATAATGAAGGAAAAATTATTATTTATTTAGAAATAAATGAACTTATGTCATATTTGACTTTATGAAAGTCAAAAAATTTCCTCAGTTATTTTTAAATTTTATTATCAGTTATTTTTAAACACATAGTGTTTCAAAGGACTATTTCAGGGAAATATATTTATCTTTAATACAAAAATTTATTAAAAGAGTGTATATATTTTTTTCAAATATAATTTGGTTTTATTTTTATCCAAAAATCTATTCATCAAATTCATAAAATATTTATTATTACGTTATTAAATAAAATAAAATAATGATATTCAATGAAATAATATTTTCATTTATATAAATGAAATTACACTTTTATGATACTGAATTCAAGATACATAACCCCTTATTACACCATCATATTCCCTATGGTTATTGTGTGTGATGTTGGTAGTTTAATGGTGGCTCAACTAACATTTTCTTAGTGGTGATATAATTGTCCGGACCTTCCATCCCATTAGATTTTTGGAATTTTGGTTGGGGAGGTGTTTAGGGGACGTCCTAGGGAGTTTATAGAGTAAAAAATTAGGTGATAGTGTTTGGATTTAATTTTAGGAGTTCTCTATTTCATGTATTGTTAGTATGATTTATATGGGTGGTTATCGCAGCGTGGAGAGGCTTGTACAAGCATAGGGGTTCAAGGTGTATTTTTTGTGTTGATTCCAAAATTAGTATTTTTGATTCATAAATAGATGTTTCAGGGTGGAGATGGGTAGCCTACTCAATTAGTTATGTCGACAGGGTGTTGTCTATGACATAGTGTCCTATAGTAGAGTTTTTCAGTGGTTATTCTTATTTATGCATAGTTGTGCCATAAATATGGGGAAACAATATACCATATTCATAGAAGATGGATTTCGTAACATGGTGTCATTGGATACACCATAGGTTCTTCTCTATTTTATCAGATCTATAACATATAAACAACCACTATTCTTAGAGGTATAATTGACAAATCATTATACATTGTCTTCTTTCACACTATGCCATTGTTATATCCTTTTTCTAAAATTATGTGGCATTAAGTGTGATGCCACTCCACGAGGTTCTATTTTGAAGACTACATATAAAAAGACACATCCCTTAAAACTGTATAATTATTTAGTCTTTTCTCGCATTTCTAGTGGTGAATAAGTGCATCATAATGAGGTCTTCCTACCCCCTTTTAGTGGATTTCAACCCCATCATGGGGGAGGGAATCCATGGTGTTTTTAGGTAAGTTCCCTTCCATCAATCTCCTTATTTTATACTAGTTCAAAACCAATGCATGTGTTTTGTTCATGATTCATTGGTTGTTCTATTTTATTAGTAATTTAATAACTCCATTTTATTATATTTAGTTTAGTGAAGGTGTTCGTCTTCATTTTTTGGGTCGATGGTTGTCTTCCTCTCATATCCGACATTGGCAGTGGTTTTGAAATCCTTTTTTGAGGTATAGGTACCTTTATTTTGTATGTATTTGTATCATTTAATAGCGTTTTATATCTTTATTTTATTTTGGAATATAGTATACACTATCCAAATGAACATAATTTTTTAAAAAAAAATTAATTTCAATGTGAATGAAAAGGAATACGATATATTACCATTTTTATATTATTGGTCTTTTGATTATATGGGCTTGATACCTTGATAAAAATCATGCTATTTGGGAATTTTATTATGTTGCGGTTGATGTGACTATGGGACCCTAATTATGTGGTTGGTTTTTATAACCTAAAATGGAAATGGATAACTAATTATATATGATTAATGAAATTGTTACCCATGGAAATTATGGCTTGTGTGATAATACTCATGAATAAATTAGTTAAAGTGATGAAACGACCCTTGAAAATTTTGGAATAAGTCATGTGTGTATGTGATTAATGGATGATATATGTGATTTTGATGTATTGTGGTGATGTGTAGGCTGATGTGTGGGGAGTAAATCAAGAGACATGGAACATGGAATATGGGATGAGGAAAGTTACTGTAGTTATAAAATGGTGGTAATGTGGGGTTTGTTGGAAAATAAATTTGGGTTGTTGTTGTGTTGTGTGGTGCTGTGGTAGTCGATTAGTAATGAAGTAATACTTGATTAATAATGGAATATTAAATAAAAGGTGATGTTTTTATAGTGGGTTTAAATCATTAATGAGTGTTTATTTGGATATGAGATGTGTAGATTAAATTATTAATGATAAATATGAAATAAAAGAGCATAAAAAGGACTTTTTTGGTAAATGGAAAATTTTTAAATTGGAATAACCTAAAAGAATTTAGGAATGTGGTTTATAACCTTTGTCTTGATTTTGTGGTGTTATGAATTTTATAGGTGGTATTGAAAGTGAGATAGGTTGTGAGTCTTGGTTGTTATGTTGTGAGTTGGGATAGTATTCTTATTGATAAATAATGAATTAGGCTTGTGTGTGGTTATTTATATATATATATATATTTTTATGGGATTTTTATACATGCCCACCAATTTTGAGCACCTTGTGTTGGGTAAAATGTTTTAGGGGCTATTTATCCAAGCATCCCCTTGATGAGGATGGATAGCTGACTGCCATATCTTCCTCCCTCTCTCTTTCAGGTGAGTTTCAAATGCTTGACCTCTGATGTCTATACCTCAAGAGTAAACCAATGTAGATTGTCTATTTGATGATGATATGACTTATATAAGGGGATATACATGATAGGAAGGGGGAATAAGGTTTATGTTCTTCTTGATCATGATAACCTACTATTCTGGTTGTGGTTGTGATGTATTTTTCGGTTTATTATGGTGAGATGTGAAGTTATGTGATGTGTTGGAATAACTTTCATTTAGAGAGATACATTTTTCATGTGATTTTATGGATTATATGTGTTCAAGAGGTATCTGATCTGTTTGACTATGTTTATATGATGACTATTTGTACCATACTAGGCATTACAATCTTAAACCTTTAGAGATGCTCTAAAGGCAATACTATATAACAATATTTTGGGTATTTATCATGTGATTATTTATATTTGTTTACATTATTCATGGATTATTTTATGGATTTGGTTAAATTATTGTATATTATGGAATAGCGTTTATTGAAAATTTATATCCTATCCCATAACCCAATATTGTTGTGCTTAATTCCTCCTCATGTGATATTTTTATACCCTCCGTTCATATCGCCAATATGAGGTCTACTAGAGGAGGTACTCAAGGGTAATTATTTATAATTATTAATTTATAGCTAATTATTGATACCCTTGAAGGGAGGGTCTTATGAAAGAGTGGTAACATATAAGGTTGATAGATAGGATGGAGTTCAGTTTTAGGCACAATGAGGATTTCATGGGTTGGTAGTGTTGTAGTGTAAGTTGATCTAGGTGTGTGACATAGGATAGGAAAGACTAGATGGGATAGCATATTCACCTCTCATGATCAAAAATATAGAATGTTATTCAAATGAAAAACCAAGTGAGGTGGAATCTCTTTTAGGGTAGAAAACATCTGATGGTATATTAATTATGATTACTTACATTATTATTTGAATTAAGGTTATTTTTTTGAAAGTTAAAATGAACTAAATGAATTTTAATAAAATTCCATACTATTGAGATTAGAAAATTTGTATTCCACTTTCTCCTATAGATCCTAATCATTTCCCATCTATTATTAAAGAGTAGAGGTTCGATAAGCTAACCTCATAGACCACTATAGGTTTGATCTAATTGATGAGGAATATCAATGGAAGATGGTATTACATTCTTTGTGGTGTGATATTTCGGGGAAGTACAAGGGCATTGTTTATGATTTGAAAACAATTAACTGTTTGGATGATCTTGACACAACCTTCAATTTGATTTGGGCCCTAATATAGTATTTGTATCCTTTTTGTGGTTATAAAAATGTTAGTATTGTCACATCAATGGTTGATGTTGTATCTGGGTGAATAGAATGATTAAGATGTGTTGTGATTATAATTTCAGAAAGACTTCCATGAATAGTTCCTATCATCTACCATGATGGAAGTGAAAGGCATTAGATGCTCTGTATTTAAAATAGGATAACATATATTTGTTGTATATTTGGATCTAGTTTAAAGATATTTTGGATTTCACACCCAATGTTTTTATTAATGTGGTTTCTTGAGTGATACATCTTGAGAAGTAACTATGTCCTTTGTTAGAGTATACAATCACTCACTTAAAATTTATATTGTATTAGGTGGTTTAGGAAAATGTGGAGGTGATCAAACATATTAAATCATTATCAGGTTTACTATGAAGGGGTCATTAGTTGGGTTTCTTGAAGAGTAGGGTGGTCATTTGAAGGCCCTAGGCACTTGGGCCTTCAAGGTTTCATCCAATAGGGATTTTTTTCTCATCCGCTTCCATTTCATTCATATGGGGTTATTATTTTTCCAATTTTTATTAGGGTAATTGGGCTAGTGTATTTTCTCTGTGGTTTCCATGGAAATCATCAAAAACTACTCCCCATATATTTTTAATATTAGTGTAGTATAAGTTATATAGTTCAGTATCAACCATAGAAACATCTCCCAATGAGGCTGTTTTTGCAATAGGGGAACACATTCTATTCTTTGTCGAGAAAATATGGAGATGGAAAAGATTAAACTCCAATTGTTTCACGTGATTTGGGCTCTCTACTAGACCCAAGTTGTATTATTAGTCATCCTCAATGAGGAAAAGGAGTTGGGTGTGGTTAGTTACATGAAGTAGGTGTGGTATCAATAGAGGGGATAGAGATCATTAGAGGTAAAATATATTTATCATATACCCTTTTTTTATTTATTTAATTCAATATCGTCACACTAATTTATTTCAACCTCTCTAGTCAATTCACTGTCACAAGATATAGGGAGTCTTCTTCTTCCTCTAATGATGAGTATAACAGTCAGAGGCCAGACTGACTAATCTAATGTTTTAAGGGGTGTATAATGATAGTGGGGTCACATCTATTATGTGGGGAAATTTCCATGATAATGATGAAATTTCATAATGTTATTATCCTCATAAACTCATTAAATTCCATGCATGATATTATTGACTAATTCTAAAAGAGAGTTATATTCTCAAATGTGGATGGCTAGCATGTAGTTTTTATTTGTGAGTGTAGTTTTCAATAGGTAATTAGATGTTTGGAGAAAATTATTTATCAGATAGAAGAGTTTTCTATGAAATTACTGAATTAAATAATCCCAGAGGCTCTCACTCTCACTAGGGGGTTTTTTTCATGATGAGTATGGGTTGGTACCCCTAGATGCAATGTTGAGTTTTGAATGGGCTTGTAGTAGATGATTCTTTAAATTTGAGGGATCCCTAGAAGACGAAACCTCATTAATTGAGGATTATGATAGAAAAACTGATGCAATATGGTTTTAAGCATCCTAATGTGTCTATTTGGGGGAGATAGAGTAATTTTACAAGAAGTAATGTGGTATTCTGAGTTCATGTATATACAACTAGAGGTTCAATTAGGTGATGATAAAGAGTATCTACCCTCTCCGAAGGATTAATGATATTTAAAACTAGTTGAAAATGGATAATTAGTTAATAATATTGATCAACGGTCAGGATATCACTAGTTGATGGTGTAGAAGAGTGATTCCTTGATGTTTACCTTCAAATGAAGGTATGGGAGATTCAAATTCATGGTTATGTCATTCAGTGTTACAACCTCACCAGATATGTTTATGGGTATAATTAAATCCATTTTCTATGAATTATTATACTAGTATTTAGTCATATTAATCGATGAAATATTGATCTACATGAATTGGGAGGAAGAAAATAAAAATAATATAAAATCTATCTTATACATTATTCCACACCACCAACATTAGGTAAATTTTACAAAAGAATGTCCTACACCTAAGAGGAGCATTTCCTTGGTCTTCAAGTGTCCCATCAAGGTTTGGATGTGGACCCATCAAAGATCTAGGTAGTTATTTCTTAGGAAGAACCTAAGAATATGGAGGAGGTTCATAACTTATTTGGTATTATAGTCTATTACTATAGGTTCAATGTTACAACCCAGGTAAATAAATAAATAATACATTTTATTTTTAATTAATATTTTGTGAATTAAATATTAATTTTACCTTAAAGGGGTTTCTATATTCGATGGCGTACCCGATACGCATCAACAGGTTTCTTTGAAATCTTACATTGCATACTAATATTATAATATTATAATTTTGATTGGTAGTTAACTCCGATATGTTGTATTGTCGTGAATTAATAGAACTAACTACAATACGATTATACATGTTTGTTAAATGTTTTTACATTTATTTAATAAAAGATATAGGCTTAAAATGTGAATGAATCTAATTTTAAGAATAATTAACTTTAAAAGGTTTATTTACCGCGTTTTAATGGTGAACCCTCTTTAAATATTAGTTTTGTCACTTTTATATGTTCTATTTGACCAAATAAAATTATTCTCTATAATTGGGACATCAAAATTTACTTGAGGTAAATTTTTTGTATTTTTCTGATAAAATCCAATTTTTCACAAAATGTGAAAAATGCTGTATTTTGATTCAAAACTAACATTTAATCTAATTTACTTATATGATTACATTATATTTTTAATTGTTTTAAATTATAATTAGATTATATTTTTAATATTTAATCCAATTTTGGTCATTGGAATTAATTTCAGTTTTTAATTGGATATAAACGAGTGTCAATATTTTGATAGTTATTATTTCATAAAAACACTCCTTCTATTTTGAGAGCGGGAATTAATTTTAAATTAATTTTTGATAGTTATATGTTTTGAATTCCAAAAAATGAATTCCATATTTTGAATTAGGAGGTCCAAATTATATAAATAAATAACTTTTATTTTAAGACGTTATGAATATTTACATTAGTAAATATTTTTTTTACCATGGTTAAAGGGTAAATCAAGTAAATAAGGGTAAACAAATATTACTATAATAATATAAAATTACTCTAACATGAGTGATAATCCAATTTTATGATACACTTCCGATCATGATCATCCTTTGGTCGATTATGGGGACCCCATGGAGCCATTTTAGAGTGATAATGACACTTAATTTTAATTAACATAAAGTAAAGACAAAAATGACATAAACAAATATCTTTTTGTAAATTACTTTTTCCATTTCGTTTTATAAGCTATAAATTAAACTATAAATATTATATTGAAATCTAAAAATATTTCCTACATCATGGTATTTTTTTTATAATTTTTACACATTAAATAAATTAAATTATTTATGACACAATAATGATGCATTGTTTACCTCATTAATAAAAGATTTAGATAAATAAGATTATAAATACTACTATAATATCCAAATCCTATAAAATTCATATTGTATGATTTTATTTCGACCATGAGTCATATTACCTTATACATTAATTCATTTTTAAACTTTAGAAACCGAAAATCAATATGTAATGAAATAATACTTTCACACTTTCTTAAAGAGCCCCTCCCCCCCTATAAAGAGCATTCACTTCTATCCCATTCCTCATGCCTTTCAATACCCTTGGCTCATCCAACCTGGGCCCAATTAATATCCATGCATCTCTATTCTCCTCCTAGAAGACTTAACTTAGGTAGAAGGCACTTCAACAAACCCTTTTGGTTCAAACCAAATGGAGTTACCTGATTTAATGATAACATCTTCCCTTTTGTTCATTTGTTTTATTTTACTTCTCCATCCCCCAAGAATCTTTTTATTCATTTATTTTATAACAAAACCAGTATCATAAATATAAAAGGATTTTTTATGAGAATTATTCAAACTACACTTACACACACCTCCATCTAATGGGTAATGAATATAGTATTTCTATGGATGGAAAACTAACACATCATGAAATGATGATTGATAAATTATCTCCTACTACATATCATGGTGTCCATTATGATAGAAATTTATTTATATATGATATATATTATGTTTATTTCTTCTTTATGCTTCTGTATTTTTCATTTATATCATACCATTATGGTTTCCATTATGGTTAAATGTGCTAACTTTATTTGAGGAAGTGCAGACTACTGTCCCCTCAAAGTGATATGACTCGTTAATGACATATGTAAGACATATAAAGGATGTAATAGTGATATAATATATGATATTATACTGGAATTATAATATAAAATTGTATCATTATGTTTTAATTCCATTAAAATAACAATTTAGAAATGACTGTAGCGTTCATGCGTACGTACGACTTACCATCACTATGAACAATGCATTTAATTTCTTACCTCCAAATGTTATGTACTATTATAAATACATATATATACTAGGTATATAATATATATATGATATCTCAACCATTAATATCATTCAGGAGACAATTTCCTTTTTAACACATAGGCAACTTGTAAATATAAGAAGTACATTTTTTACTTAAGTACCAAATATCGACAAAATGACCGTTATTAACATAAATGATTACATAATATTTATAACATGGTAATATGAGATATAAAATGAATAATAAACATTAATAAAGTTCTTAAGCAAGAAAAAATTAAATTAAGGTTATTATCTTCGTGATTAATGAACGAAAGAGTCAAGTCGGACATGAGGTAGGGGAACTTTTAAACCTTATTTCCATTCTTTGGGTTGACCTTCTCTTTCCTGTTTATGTCATTCTTTGATTATGTGAGAAATTATTTTTTATATCTTAACATGTATTTATACTTTATTTATGTTTTATTATATTTAATATATATAATCCATCTATTTTATTTATAAAATGATCTTAGTAAGGGACTTCGTCTCAATCTCCTTTCATTGAGACATATTTTGTTTTATACAAACCTCTCTTTTATACTGTTTATAAACACCTTTGACTTTTACTTTTATTAAAAAGGAATCTTTTACCTATTAATCATTTTACAAAGTTACCAAAAAATAATGTTTCTTTTAACGTACATGGTGAGAATGACTTTTCTGCCGTAGCAAGTATTATTTGATCTTTGTCATCCTTAATAATCTGTAATGTTTTTAAAAGGAAAATAAATACCATACACACTTTTACATATTTTAGTATTGAAAATGGTTTTTATAATGTATTTGTTATATCAATATATTTAGATGATATATTGTGATTAAAATGTGGAAATGTTACATTTCCTTCTTGTTTGCTTTATGTGTTATGAATATGTTATGGTTCTTGGTCATTCTTACGTATATGGGTGGTTCCGAGATAAACCTAGGGAAGGCGAACCTGATATTTGTCTCCAATGCATTCATTAACGTGATATAGGTAAACATGATTTTTTTCTCCTATGAGATTTAGGGAATATACTATGATGGGTATTTCAAATGTAACTCCTTACGCAGCTGTGATAGCTACAATGTAAGTATGATATGGTTTCCAGAAGTTACCTTTATAATTTGTGATTAGTATGTAAATCTTATGATTTCATGATGTATGTTAAATATCTTATGTTATGTATGTATTGATGGACTAATTTTTTCTTTCGTTGTTTTATAACCCTTAATTATCTTTTTATGCTGATCCCATGTTTTTAAATGTTTTTCACATGACATAACGATGAATAGGGTCAAGCATAGGTTCAAGAAAATGTTATTCTATCTATAACATGGGACTAGACATGACTCTTTTTTTCAACAGTTTTTAATTTATGAAACAAAATTGAAACTGAGTAGAAGTGTCTACCTTGTAATTTTTGAGATGTAATGTAATTTTTATGGCCAACTTCTCAAAAATTCTAAACCCCAAATGATCCTCAATGTGAATTATTCATTTAATTTAAGATTATGTAATGTATTAAGACCGGGTCCGTATATTAATACTAGTTTTATCTTAAATTGTATCCCCATTGACACCTGTAAATGGTATAGACCATGGATTTATCTTAAATGATTAGTTTCATAATGAATTTCTCTACCCAAATGGGAAATTGATCAGTGATTTTGTGATCAAATTTTCAATGGATGGGGTGATGTTTGAGGTTTATTGTGATACTTCCTTTAGTTCATTGGATGAATCTTGATTCCATAGAATGTTGCGATCGATTTTTGGTCTACGCTATTACATTTACATGAGTCAAACTATAACACCCATGATCCAAAGTATGCAGCAGTTGTGTTTTCACTAAAGGTATGGAAATATTACATCATTTGGGATTTATTTATTATTCAATGGATCACAAGATCTTCAGGTATACCTTTTCTTAGTGATAAATAAATCAACTACAATAGTTTGGGTTGAA
This sequence comes from Viscum album, assembly GCA_963277665.1. Classification (NCBI taxonomy): domain Eukaryota; kingdom Viridiplantae; phylum Streptophyta; class Magnoliopsida; order Santalales; family Viscaceae; genus Viscum; species Viscum album. Next base: position 1,999,060,214 of record OY728136.1, read on the forward strand.
TATTCTTTTGTATTATGACTTTTATATATTATGCACCTTATAAAAGTGCAATTTTATGGTTAAAAATTTGAGTAAGAAATTAGGAAAGAATGTTGTTCCGGAGTCTGGAGATTCTTGGAGAGAAATCGAGGAGTTTAAATCCTGGAAATTAGATTCAAGGGTTATTTGTGATGGAGTATACTTGCTTTATATGACAGTGAAATCTTATCTGATGTGGTAGGTGGAGGAGTCTCATTATTGAGGGTAATAGGGAGAGGTAGTGTTTTCTCATATTCTACATAGTGTTACTTCAATGGGATGGTGAGAGTATGGTTAGAATCATATGTTGTTTCAAAATATTTTTTTTTGTTCTTATAGTGATGTGAGGGGAAGTCCTTCATGTGATTCATATATCGCCATTGGTGGTACACCTGAGAGTGTCCATGATATACTATAGATTTGGGATGTATAATTTTTATCATGAGTTTAAATGTGTGGTTCAAGATTTTATGGATTAGAGTATTATTTTCACATAGGTAAAGACTAATAATTTTGTTCTTGGTGATTTATTATAGCCCTTGGATGTTCTCAAGTGGAAGTAGGAAGACAATTTGATTGACTTCATTATAGGGTTACCCCGATATAGGAATAATTTAATGTTATCTAGGTAATCATGGGTCAATTGATGAAATTAGATCACTTCCTAGTGATCAAGGAGTCAAAAACCATACTTTTTTAGAATGGTAGTATATGAATGAAATTTTGTGGAAATATATAGTTCTACATTCAATTATCTTATATTTGGAAAATCATTTTACATCATTATATTGATGAGGATTGAGTGTGCTTTTAGAACTCATTTTCACCTCAACACCACCTTCCACCCTCATATGGATGGGATGATGGAATTGATCATCCATACATAAGAGGAAATCTTGTGGTAGTATATCTTGGGCTTCATCAGATCGTAGAAAAATCACATTCCATTGTTTGAGTTTTACTATCACAATAGATACCACTATTCCATCGGCATGGACACATTTGAGGGTTTGTTTGTGTGGTTGATTCATTCTCTATTGTGATGGGAAATGTTTGGGAAGTCTTTAATTATTGGTCTAAATGCAGTTTATATTATGACAATGAAGGTTCAAGATGTTCATATGATGTTGAAATTAGCGTTAGAATGAAATAAGTCTTATGAAGATCATTTGAAAGAGGCCCATAGAGTTTATGGATAGAGAAAACCTGTTCTTTAGAGTCCTCCCATCAAAATGAAAAAACGGGGTTGACATAGGGTGAAATCTATTGAACATGTTTTTTAGATCCTTTGAGGTGTTAGAGCAAGTTGGTGAGAAAAAATATTTTTTGGAACTCCCACCATGAATTGAGAGGATCCAAACATATTCCATATCTCTCATCTTTATCTGTATCTTTACAGCTACTCCCATGTCATTGAATTGGGAGAGTTAGATATATATGATTATTCAATGTTTGTCGAGAATTCGGTTGATTTATAGGATCATCCGATGAAGGTGTTGGGTAGAAGAACTATTCCATTGTTTTTGTTGTTGTGGTGGTATGGTGTCACACAGAGGTGAACTTTAGAGTATGAGATACAGATGTGAACCCTATAATCATTGTTTTTTTTGATATTTTCATATTTCTATTTTCCTTTTGGTGTGGTTTTTTTTCAAATTATTGGTTATAAGATGTAATTTATCCTTCATGTGTTTTTTGATTAATATTCTACCATATGAATATGGGAAAACTTGATTCCCAATCAAGAAGTGTAATACTATGAAACTTATTAAAATTGTGCAGGTGGGAATATGAATCCAAAATAAGAAAACATCTTGAAAAGGAATATGTGTTTCTATAATTTGTGTGGTTGGTGCCATGGTGTGAGTTGGTTGTGGTATTTGTTGGATTAGGTAGTGAGGAGGATAAGATGGTCGTGAAGAAGGTATAATGATGTCATTACAAAAAATATTTGGAGAATATTTTCCATTGGTTTTGGGGTGTTTTTTTTGGTGTAACTGTTTTTATGACGATATCCTTGAGTGGTATCTCACATAATATTTGATTTGACCATTTACCCAATTTACTTTCTGGGTTGATATTAATTCTAAAGGGAAAGAATAGTTTATGAAGTATCTGATGTAATGGTTTGGTCTTTACGAACTATTTCATTATAAGAATTTGATTATTAGAGATTTCCATGGGAGTTCCGAAGGATTATTTGATTAAAAGGAGGATATGATGAAAAATACTCATTTTAGGATGTTTTTATAGAATGGAGTTATAGGTCGTTCCATAAGGGTTGACACTATAATGTAATGAGGCTAGATATGGTGTTGGGGCTTGAGGGGTGTTTTTTCTACTATAAAAACAGGAGTATATTTAATATAGATATATTTTATGGAATGGATATGGGTTTCCTACCATGTGGCTATTACATAGGGTTTTTGTATGTGGAATAGTGGATTTTTTAGTCTTTATTCCATTCTTTGACCATTTTCACCATGGATCTATTCATGTGGCATAACCTATTCTTGAAGTAAGATTTATATGGCCTTGTGAATTTGGATGTCCTGTAGTCACTTCCCTATTTTATTGGATCTACAACATAGAGAAAGACGTAGCTCTCAAAGGTAAATCTAACAAGTGAGGCTGCAATGTTGCCGTTATCATTATATTGTGGTCCCTTCCTTTTTCAACAATTAAGCTGGGTGGTTTTTGAGGCAATAATATGAAGTTGTGTTTCATAAACTAGGTATAAAAATATAAATCTATTATAACCCTATAATTATTAATTCTTTAATCTCATTTCTTAAGCAAACCATGTGTGTCCCAAGGAGGTATTTTAGTCCCCTTTATAATAATTTTAACCATAGACTCCGGCAATGATCAATGGCTATTTTAGGTAAGTCCCCTTCCTTCATTCTACCGATTTCATTTCAGTTCTTCACTAAGAGAAGGTAGATATCAGTTAATTGTTTATTATGATGTTTTATTATTACGATAATAATTTGGTTTATTGTTTTCTGGGTTAGTAAAGGTCCTCTCTTTTATTATGGTTCCTGATTGTTTCCTTCCTCTCATTCTGAACTTTAACACTAGTTTGGAAATACTTATTTAAGGTTGGGAATCCATTATTTTTCACCATTTGTATCATGCAGGAGAGGATATTCTCTTATTTATCATTGGGAAGAGAGTATGATGATTCCTAATAAAGATAAATATCTGTTTTAAATGAAATTAAAGTGGGAAATAAAAAGAATAAAATATTTTTCCAATTTGATATTGTTGATATTATGATTTCAAGGGATTGATGTCTTGCTAAAAATAAAAAACATTGAGGGATTTTTTTACAATGGATGAAATTTATTTGGAACCCCTATTGTGTGTCTATTTTTTATCATCTAAAATGGAATTGGATTACCACATATATTTGGTTAATGAAAGGGTTCCCTTGAATAATGAAGTGATGGTGATGAGAGTACCATTGTCAATATAGAATACATAATGTGAATATTTGGTGCATCATTGTGACATGTGGCTGTGATGTGTGGTGGTGACATATTGTTGTGATGCGTTGGATAGACATAATGATACATGATATGAGGAATATGAGATTGGGAAGGTGGTTGTAGTTGTGAAATGGTGGTAATGTCATGTTTTTTGGAACAAATAAAGTTGGGTTGTTTTTTGCATTGTGGTGTTGTAGTAGTTTCCCAATAGTGATGGAATAATTGATTAATTATGGAATATGAAATGACATTAGATAGTTTGGTTAATAAGTTGAAATGGTTAATGAGTGTTTGTTTTGAAATTGGATGTTTGTACCAATACCTATTGATAAATTATAACAGACTGGGTTTAATGAATTAAATTGGTTAGTAAAGAGGAAATCTGGAAATTGGGGTTTAACTTGAAATGGAATACTGAAAGTTTTATTCCTGTGATGTCATTTTTGTGTGGTGTTATAAGTATTAGTTTATTTAGTAAAAGTTTTATAGTTTGTGGGGATTAGTGGTGATGTTGTGAGTTATGATATCATTCATTTAAGGAATATGTGGGTTCTGAATGTGTATGGATATTTATATATACATGGTATTTACCTACAATTTCTATATACACACCGTCAATTTCAATCACCATGTACCAAATAAAAAAATGTGTTGGGGTGTTTTCTCCAACATCCATAGTGTAAATTTTTTTAGATTAATATCATTTTTCCTCACTCTCTCATCCATTTGATTTTTATATTCATGAGTTTTGATGGCCAGTAGTGAAAAGTTCTCTAGCGATGATTGTTGATGATGTGGCTTGTAGTGTCGGTCATTAATGGTATGATTAGAGCATGGGTTTGATTTCCTTCATTTTTACGATACCCTACTATTATATTAAATGAAATTATTTGTTGGGATAGTTTTCTTTAGGTGATATGTGATGTGAAGTATTGTGTTGGACCAAGTTTCTTTGGGTGATAGGTTATGTAATTGACCATGTGTCTTCAGTTGAGATGTGAAGTTATAGACTAGGTGACTTTATGAAATATGTGATGTGATCTGATGGGTTAGGTTTCTTCAGACATGGTTATTATAAACAAGATATAAGAGTTCTATAATGTATATAGTTGGGGTGTGAGAGTAGAAAACCTTTAGGGATGTAGTGTAGGGTAATGTATTATTGAAATGATTCTTATTATATAACTATAATAGGATGTATTAATTAGTGAGTGTGCCTTAGTGAGGATGGGATTGGTTAGTTGACCTATTAAGGTATTGTCGATTATATTGTTTTCTCACTGAGTAATTAGTAAGTTCTTTTCACATGTACAATAGAGACTTTGGGAATGGTCCTACAGAGAATTTATTTATGCACAACCTACTCATATACAAACCATTTTTATGATTAATTTATGATTATGTGGATTATGTTGAGTATTAATAGCTCAAACTATTGGATCAGTAGCTAAGTCATCTCTATAATAATTTCTTTTCTGAATTTATCTAGAGATTCCTTGTATTTTTATACATTATACATGAATTGTTGGATATTTTTGGATAATTTATTTGATAAAATGTAATGTATTTGATTGATCATTGATATATTATCCCCTGATCCTATATAATAGAGGTTAATGAATCCTATTATTGAGATTTATATTCTATTAGTTCTTTTCATCAACTCAGGCCTACAATATCAGGAGTTAAGGGTCATTATCTCTATTCCTTTATTAACACCCTAGAATGGTTACCTTTAGAGGGATGGTTAATGACAGGTGATCTCAAATAACATGAACTTATCCAATAGTTGATTCTGTTAGATTCGTATTTGTTTAATCATTTCGTGGATTTATATATGGTGAACACTAAGGATGCCCACTCCCTCATAAGTTTTGATAAATTGGATTCACAAGGAATCATCCTATTGGTTGGGGAAAAAATTTATTCCCTATTCATTCAATTAACATTAATCATTATCTGGAATATCATTTAATCTTAATGATCGATTCATAAAGGATAAATTTCCAGTGGTCATATGAAAAAGTATCATAAATAACAATGGTCATTTTTTCCAATGATCGTGTTATACTAATAAAATGGTCATATACTAAACATCAAATTTATATGTACGTCATATATATACAAAAATACATTATCATTTACTACTTCTCACCAAAAGGTTTTAACAATTACCTTTGTTATTTCTATTATATTCCTGATGTTTTTTTATTTTAGAAATTTTTATAGAAGGTGTAATCTTCATGATAGAGTTTGATCCGATTTAGTATACCACTGTGTGGCCCCTATTACATTATTTATATATCCCTATACTTGTTTTAATAGTCGAATAATGTTTTATTACACGATATGTAATATTATTTATGTAATAGTATTTATTTGTACTTATATTATAAAATATATTAAAATTGTCATTTTAAAAATGAGTAATTTTAATATTAATTGATGGAATTTTAAGGACATTATAGATCAAAACATATTTGGGTAGATTAAAACAAGGTGATTCACAACAATATCCAATTTATAGTATCCAAACATGGATGTATTTTATAGGAAAATAAACACACTTTTACATGACTAAATCATGTGATTGTTTTTCTACCCTAGAAAAGATAGAGTTTTACATATATTTTGGTAACTCATGAATCAAAAAATAACGATGGAGTGATAAACAAATATACTATATATATGTTAAATTTCATAAGGAATATGGTAAAATTATTCCATGGAAATGTACACACCAAAAAAATGAAAAATATTGTGAATATAACATGATCCCCAAATAATGAAAATTGATAAAGAAGAACCCCACTTCTGGATGGGGTAACAATTCAATCAAATCTCATTAGAATACAATGATTTGAATTTTTTAAAAATACCATGAATATTTAAATTTCATGATATGAAATCTCAAATAGATAGTATATAACACACATAAATGAATTTGATAGCATAATTCTAAAACATGCCACAAAGAGAGGAATTTGATATGGAAAACCTCTACCACATGTCCTCACATACATAAATAGAATTTATAGTCATTTATCACAAAAATATCATTCCTAATAACTTAATTAAGAACTCTAATCATGTAAAATTTGTAACAGACCAACACATTTCAACCAATAATTGCACCGGAATTGACATTACCTTAAGGCCGAAGTGTATTCCTAAACATCACGGGGTAGAGACATGCATGAAGGTATCAAATAAAGAAACATGGGAACATTTTCACCTTAAAAGTTCACGTGATAAGACAATGAAAAACCTAGTATCAAAAGAGATATCATAAAAAACATCACATGTCAAGAAAAACCAAACTAAAATTGGTACATCCAATTAGTAGATAAGATGTTTTAAAAGAAAATATTGAAGACTATATACATTGACCCTGTTGTAACCCATGGGTAAATCTCTTTGTTAAAAACATTTAACATCATCCCAAACTATTGTAATGTTAGAAAAAATTAGGAGAGACATCCTCTACCTGAATATATTCCCTTTACATTTATCCTATAAAACCATGGATACAAATTTTTAAAGTAAAAATTAGGGCACGAGTACTAAAATTATGTTGGATACCATAAATAATCTACACAATTTTTATCTACATTCATCTACATGTTATTTTATATAATAAATTTCTAAAAAACACCAAGAAAAAATCATATTACACATAAAATAATCCTTTATTCTTTTTTCAATAATATTTTATATTCAATAAACAATGAAATATGAAATAACATTTATACATGATGTATAAGTAGATGTATAAAAGTGGTTTAAATAATAAATATTGGTATCAAAGGGGAAGATAAGTAGGTAAACCTATTCAACATGCAATTCATATACAAAGTACCAAAGGAAAATCATGACATAAGGGTATACCCAACTAAGAAAATATTTAAACACTAACTAGAATTGTTGAAATAAAATGTCTAGGAACCTTGGTTCCTTGAAAATGTTACCCACTAGAAAATGTGGAATCATGATCACTTCCAATATTTATATTTAATACCACTAAGTGTCAAGTGTCTCTAGTTTTTCATTATACCCCATGGTGTTCCCAATTTTATATTACATCATCATTAAATTTCATGAAAATCATGTTTGTATTTTATATTTATTTCCGATGAAAATAAAAAACATTTTTATTCCAATATTTTCAACAAAAAAATTATATAGAGATCCACACAACTTTTACACTTGAATAATATATTCTATTTCAAATCATCTTTAAGGAATTCCAGTAAATCTATATTTTTCATTAAAACTAGTTTTCTTAGATAATCACTTTTGAAAAAAATTTCATTCACAATAAAGATATATTTCAACTCTCATAGATTTAAAATAATCAATTTCATATTTCAAAACCATAGAAAATCAAAATAACACAATTTATTCTAAGGGATAGACCATAGGATAGAGACACCAAACTCAATAATGAAGAAGAAATCATTACCTTCAAAACCGGTAGTTTGAAAAGAAAGAATTCAGTTTTCATGAGACTAGATACATGAACGAAATCATAAATTATCTATTCAAAACCATTGATCCAATAGTCACACCATAAATTTATCTCAATTTATCAAGTAGAAGATAAATAAATGATGGATCTTGCGAAAATAAGATTAATTGTGAGAAAAACTAGATATTACTTTATGAAAGCCAGCCAAAAATGTTCAAGGATCACCAATGAGTCAGGGGGTCTAATAGAGCACCATATATGGAATGGTTTTGTAAAATGATGGATTAATAGAAGATTAGATTTTAAAATGACCAAGTCTACTAGGGAAATTTTTCATTTTATGATGTTTATATCTAGTTATATAGTTAGGATGAATGATTTTTCTGGTCATGTGGTAGACAATCACCCATGAAAAAACAAGTTCTATGGTTCCCTAAGAATATATTCATGTTTAGAAAAACCATTCTCATGTCATGGGACATCATCAATTTCAAACTCGCACTATCGCTATGTTTTCTTGAAAACTTACATAGTTAGAAAAACCATGCTCAAACCTTGAAAATTTCCCTTGTAACTCGTTGACCCAAATGGCACAGTTACCACCCAATAAAAAATAATCATGCACCTAAACCACATGCCTAAAATGATTCCTTAAAGATCTATTTTTAAACCACATCTTTTGAAAACCTCTAGAACCTGAAAATATATATATTAATGTGAAAATTAATTACAACCGTGATTAGAGGGGGTAAAAAAATTTTGACCTTAAAATTTTTATGTCCCAATAATGTATCTGGATCATGAACCTAAAAAGAGATATGTCCATTTATACACTATTTAGATTCACAATCCCATGTCTTATGTTTGTCCCTACGAAATATCGATCTTAATCAAACAAATGCAATCATATCCCTATGAATCACATTATCCCATCTGTCTACTAACTAAATATGTCTCTAAATATATGTGGTGAAGTTTTCAATCGCATCCTCATAGTATTTAATCATGTTGGATATATCCAATTGATACTTCATTAGTAGGGAAACATGGGAAAAATCATGGATAAAAGTAAAACAGGTAGGTAAGTCTAATTGATAAGCAACCTTAATTAGTTTCTTTGTAATTTTAAATTGGATGATATAAAAAGGTAATAACTTACCATTCCTCCACAAAATTTTATATCCCAACCAAGGTGAAACTCTCTGAAAAACCTAGTCACCTACCTCAAACTCCAACGAATGTTGACATAGATCAACGTATGATATCAAGTTACTCTGTGCTCTTGAAAATTTGTTTTTGATAAAATGATCAATATTCATCATCTCCTATATGCAACAAATTAAATCTAATGACTATTCTAAAACCTATATGCAACAAAGTGGAAATATAAAAGATTCCAATACAACACTTAAAATGGAACCATATTGAATTATTACTGAAAACTATTGTCATTCGATAATTCCATAGATTAATTTTGTATTTCCAAAGATCCACTAAAGTAAATAATAAATTCTTAAAGCATGTATTCACGTTTTTAATGGATTTATAAGATTTTCTATCCATATAAGGTTGTGATATCATGGTTAAAATATACTGAGAATCCATCACATTCTGCAATCCACTATAATACCAAGATGTAAAGGGAGGGTATCTATTTAAAATGAAAGCTGATAAAATATCCTAGAGTCTAAATATGTTCTAAAAATATAGGTTTTTAATATCTTATACATTCTATGATGCTTTGATAGAAAGGGAATGCCTGAATCTTGTGAGTTGATCAATTATCACCCTTATAACATCCTTACCACTTAGAGTTTGAGGTTTCCATATCATAATTTACATGTATAACTCAAAAAATTTACAAAATAAAATGGGTATATATTGAAACAAATAATAAGCCCTTTGATGTTCTATCAATATTATCTAAGAAATTAAAAAACAATATAAAAAATATACAACTGATCATCTTATTCCCAGCCACCAATAATGGCATCATAAGACATGATACATCTTTGAAGCTCCAGGGTGAAAAAATCATTTGGAAAAGTCTATATTCCCTATAATATCTTATATTGAGTCTATCTGAATAACCATCCTTCCTAAGAAGTACAAAATTCCATCGAGATGCCAATACCATGCTCTTGATATCTCCCCACCATAAATATTCCTATCAAATCATTCAACACCACATCCTAGTCCTATCAGTTTCCAATATTATCATCCATATTTATTACAACCTAAGTACAAGTCCATAATTCTTGTATGTTATCTCTCCCATTAACCACGTTCTTCTAATAAAACAACTTCATTAGAACCAATGCTTCATTGATTCCTTCACCACCTAATTCATAAAATATCTACTCAAATCATCTAGGCCAATGTTTTCATTTAAAGGGTTCTATACAATATCAAAATCAATGGTCTAATGGAACCCCACTCAACATAATTTACATAATTTTGGACCACTAATAGAAGAAACATGCTTTAGGATCTTATAGTGTGATTACACTGAAAACATCTCTTAAAAGTGGTAGTGACACCATGCTTACAGAGTATGCATCACTTCATCCAACTCAAGGTTGTGAGGGGACTTTTTCTTCTCTTAAGGCTGTAACTAACAAAATCCATAAGATACTACTTGTCTTCATTATATCATAACATAATCCAAACCCATAAATTTGGTATCAAACTAAACATAATATCCGAATCTATTATTAGAAGTAATCTATATTGGAGCTGAAATCAATACAAATTTGTAAAATTTATCAATGGAATTTCACTTTAATTGTATAATTGTTTCATATATAGTAAAATAATATTATGTAATGCATAAACACTACATGATAAGAAAAACTAAATTTTATTATAGTAATTTTAATGTTATATATAGTGAATAAAAATCACTAAATGAATTTAAAATATTACAAGGGGATTAAAATTAGAAAATAAGATTTCTAAAATATGAAATTTTTTTATTCTTGATCCACCATAATAACCATACTCACATACAAGTAAGAATAAATAATGAAAAATATTAGTAATGAAATATTGATATTGAAAATAAAAATATATATAACCTTGAGAGAAAAAGAATTGAATGATGAATTAATGAAATGAGAGGAATTTATAAAAATTTGGGAACCTATATTACAGTTACAAATTTGTCTATTAGAATAGTACTCCGACTGTTGAAATAATAACCTGAAAATTAGAATAGTAATATTACCATTAAGAATAGTAATATAATTGTTATAATATTAAAATCAGCCAAAATGTGAAAAATAATATTTAGGGATCTTATAACATGTTGATATGAAATATTTAAACCCTGGTACATGTAAATAAATGTTAAAAAAATGATAAATTAAGTGTTTGTATTTTTGGAAAATAAAAATATTTTAAATAGAATTATTTTCATAAATATTATCATTAAAAAAAATTCTTCATAAAATTTACTAATAAATAAATACATAGATATATAATAAGGATTTTATAATTTTATAATACTACATATAATTTTTCAAAGAATCAAAAAATTGATCAGAACATAAACATTGTTTTTTGAATAAATCAAGGTTTTATTTTAAAATTAAAATTATCATATTTATAATTTTTTAAATAAAATGTATTCTATTTTTTAATCAAAACATTGAAATTTTTCTACTGTTAATCATTTGTATTTTTCTAGTAAATATTAATTTTAGTGAATAGTAATATATGGTGAAATATAGTATTCAACACTATAAGATAAATACATGAATTTCTGAGCGTGGTATGTGTAATAAACCATTAAATCACAAAAAATATTTAATTTATATAGTATCTTTATTCAATAATATTGGTATAATTGAGCCAAAATAATAAATTAATGAAAATAATATTAAAAAACACCCCTCTCCGCACTTATAAATATCATCCCTCACAACCCCTTCTCCTCACAACTAATAAGACATGGAGATTTCAAAATATATAGAAAAATATATCATCACATATCATTCAATGTCCCTAGAGGCCACCGTCTTCTAAAAAATACAATCATAAAGTTCCATATGATGTATTTCAAGAAACAATATTCAAAAGGTAACATTCAAAATTTTAATCCTTTATATTGTTTTCTTCTTTTACCCTCTTTTATTATCGCCCATCTAATATGAAAAAATGGCTCAAGTATCATAAATATACTTTAATGTTATTATTTTAATGGGATATTCATATTCTACCCTCCAATAGTTTATTTATGAAATAATTTTTTTACAATATGGTTGGCTCACCGCCTCAATGAACATTGAACCTATGTTTTTCACCACCGAATATAAGGATTGTTATACAAATATAATTATGGTTAATTATGATTATAATAATTATTTTATAACTTTTCATTGTTATTTAATGTTATAATAATAATTTAATTAAATAAAATGAATCTAGTTCATGACGGTAAGAAAAACCACCAAAATAAACTAATTGCCTTACAAAAAAATTCACTAAAAGAATAAAACCTATATCAGAACACATATTATTATTTGGGACCACATAAATTTATGTATATAAATGAGTACCATTTCATTTAACTTCTATATTTATATTCTAATTTTACATATACTTCAATAATTATCAACATGTGATCTGAATTTGGAACCACAAAATAAACAATCTCAAAAAAAGAACTTTATATCACAATTAATTTTTTATAAATAATCAAAATTGAATTATAATAAATCAACCTTGTAAATATATTTGGATATAAATTATTTAATTGATGAATCTAATTTTATTATCATAGATGTTATGCATAAGAAAAAAATTCTTCTTTATCAAAAGTTATTGGATCTCTCTAAACAGCCCTTTTATTCGGTTTGTTACATTTCCCATTCTATCTCACATTCCTGCTCTCTTAAATATTAAGGAATGAATCTGAATTATATATATAAGTTTATCACATTTATAACTATCTTATTAAACCTTCCATTTATATACGTATTGCATGGATTATGTTTATTTGTGAAATAAATTCTTTATGATGTCGTATTTGATTATGATATGTGGTATGATTATGAAACCCATTTATTTTCATTGGTATTTTTTTCTATGACACATAATTGATTTTCTTTTTGGCACAAATAATCTTGAATGTGTTTTTATTTATGATATTATATAAATCTCTAATGCATTTAGTAATTCCTTTGGCTCATGATACATTATGTATGAGAATAGAGACTCAACCTAATCCATGATGGGACTCTATCCACCATGTGATAATTTCTTGGATGTTATAATTGAATTATTCTTATATAATGTTATAATTTTCTTCCAATTTCCTATGTTCCCAAGATCATATGAAACCATTATTTTTATGTTATGATTCTATATGATTAATTATGAGAATTTCCTTTTATGATATCATGATATACAATTTGGATTACATGTTATTCCTCATTGTCATTTTTATTCCCTAATGGGGATTTATAGGTCACCCCATAATTTTATCCAATCCCCATGTTATCCTATGTCGTTTTTGGATCTCAATTGGATTTATAATATATATTTTCTATTGATTTTTCATTATAGTTTCACTTTGATTTATTATGAACCTATTCTAATAAATACATTAGCCCCTTCGATCTATAGGATCTATTTAATGGTAATTATTTGGTAAAAATCATGTATCAATATGCTTAAAAGGATTGGGTCACTATAGTTTCTAACTGATTAAGGTTATGTTATTTTTAGAGATTATTACTGGAATACTTTAGTGATAACACTAAGGATAATTATGTATATATAGGAAAATATCATGGATTTTTGGGCGAGTATAGAGAGAGTGGGTTCTATGAAATGAAATCCCCTACGGGATAATATATGTGGAAGGGGATATCACCATGTTTTACATAGAGGTAAAATCCTAGAAAAGGTTTCTTTTTTTATTTTACTAGATTCTGACCATGTTCATGATAACGAGGCTCTTCTTATCAATTTTTTTTTACTCTCTAAAAATATGATTTGGAAAATTCACAAATTCTTTATGAACTATTATCAAGGACAAAAAATATTGTTAGTTTAGAAAACCTAATAATACTATAACACTAGATAAACTATATTGAAACCTAGATACTCTACAATTAGAATTTACATTAAATCTATATTTTATTCATTTTATGTTACTCATTCTACATATTGATGTTTAGTAGTTAAATTATTATTATCTCATCTTCCCTTTATTTTAGTAAATGGTTGGAAATAGAAGGAACCATTCGAATAACCAAAATATGGTAATTGTAACTATTACTATAATGATATGCCTAAATATATATTGAAGTGGGAGATGGGAGCATTACAAAAGTATTAGCTCATCAGAATCATACTATGAACAATAACTTGAACCAGGTGGGAAACCCTCCTTATCCAAATAAAGAAAAAGTTATAGTCGATTCCTTTATAAAAAAAGGACTACCATATTTAGTTGATATTATGATACACACATTATATAATAATGGATTAACTCCATTAAAAAAATATAATTATTCCTCTAATGATTACAATAAGAAAAATTCATGCTCTTCCATTATTGTCCCAATGAAAAAGCCAATATGTGGTGGACACTGATCAAAAAAATAAGTCAAAAGAGGATATTGATTACATCTAATTTGAGGCATGAAATTAAATGTGGTTCAAAATTTTTTCTCTGAACACATCATCTTAAAATGCAGGGGTAGTTATTTAGAATGAATAAAAAGAATGATGATTCTATTGAGGCATATAAGTAAAAAATCAGAAGACTTTCATGATATGCCTCCATCTTTGTCCTCATCATTGAATGTAACGTGGATGGCATGATTATAGGTTTAAATTCATTCATATGGAAATATTTACTTATTCAAGACATTGATAGATATGAGGATATTTTTTATTGTTCCCTAAATGATGATATAGAGACCGATGACTCTCAGTGGTCTAATGGGACTATAAAAAATCACTGAACAATGTATTATATAAGAGGATATATTGATAAATATCATATAAGAATTAAAAAAACATAACATGTGTTAAGAGTATGGTATAATGCATCCCAAAAACTATCTAAAGAGATCCATGAGATGTCTCATGTGTGTAAAATAGGTGATGAAGGACAATAAATGATTAAGAGAGATATAAAATCCAAATATTTTGACTAATAAAAATAATTTTCTAATCAATTATTTTCTTATGGATCAGTGTTTAAACTAAATAGAACATGGGAATTATGTGAAATAATTTCGTATTATAAGGGACTTCAGAGACAATCAATGATAAAAATCTCCAAGTTCTAGATTGAAAGGAAGGTAATAAACTATCACTGTAACTATGGTGGGTCTTAAAAATGATGTAGTGATAGGTATTCTGGTTATTCATTCAATAATATAAAACATATATTTTGATTCTAATTTTTTAAAATCTTTCATATCTTGAAACTTTAGTAGAAAAATTAAAACACCACTTAAAAAAAGGGTGTCAATTTTCATGTGATAATATAAAGTTGATCAATAATTATATCTCAAGTATATAACACTTCCATAAAATTTTTTGGACCTAAAATATCTATAAAATATTTTCCTACTTCCTTTAGATCTGTTGGAATATATTTTGGGCATGGATTTTTTATCCATATATAAATCCAATATCAATAGTTGGACGAGGGAAATAACTCTTCAAATCATGGGTCATCCTCCACTTCTATTAAACAACATGGATGCTGATGAATCTCCTTTGGAATCATTATCTAAAGAAAATATATTATTTCATTGAGATCAATTTTATCTAGCTCAAATGATTTGAACAACGTATAGAATCAAGCTCGAGGGCATGCCCATTATAAGGGACTATAATGATTTATTACTTGAATAGTTTACTGGTCTTCATTCTAATAGCGAGGTTGTGTTCTCAATTGAACTGACGCCTGAATCTCTTCCTATATCAAACACTCTTTATTGAATGTCCACCATTTAGTTTGATGAACTAATGTTGTAGTTCCAAGAGAATACTGACATGGTTTTCATATAGCTTTGTGATTCACCATGTGGGGTGTTACAAACCACATTTTCAATAAGAAGTATGGGTCAATGTGTCTTAGCATTGATTATAATAAGCTCAAAAAAATCACCATAAAGAACAAGTATCCCCTTTCATGGATATATGGCTTCATTGATGAACTACATAGGTCCCAATAATCATCAAATGTGGACCATTATTTAGTATATAACTAATTAATGTTGAATAAGGAAGATAACACTAAGAATACCTTTAAAACATAGTATACAAGCAATGAGTTCATAGTGATTTTTGGACTAACTAATTCTCCATCAGTCTTCATGGAATTAATGAATACTTCTATTATAGATTACCTCATAAAATTTTTCATAGTCTTTATAGATGATATTTTGATATACTCCAAACCAAGGAGAATCTTGAGGAAAACATAAATATAGTGCAAAAGAAATTGTGAAAGGAGATGCTTTATGAAAATTATAGTAAATGTGTGTTCTTGATAGGTGAAGTGTTACATTAGGGCATGTTACCACTAAAATGGGGATATATATAGAACCATAAAAGAAAAAGGAAATTTAATAATGGTCTAGACTAATATCAATAATAGAGATCCATAGTTTCCTTTGACTATTAGGGTATTACTGTTGATTTGTGAAATAAATCTCATGATTTTCAAAACCACTATCTAAGAAGGCTTAAAAAGGATTAATGTTTTTATGTACTGGTGAATGTAAAGAAAGATATAATGAATTGAAAAGGATGTTTATCCCCACACCATTCCTCATTCTTCCCTTAAGTGGTGAAATTATCATAGTATACAACGATTATTCAATCAAGGGCTTACATTATGCACTAATATAGTATTATAAAATAATACCGTATACCATAACAAAGTAGAATTTTAATGAGAATAACTATCCATAACATGATCTAGAGATGGATGAAGTGATAATTACATTGAAAAAATGGAGGCATTATCACTATGGAGAGAAGTGGGAAATATATATGTATTATAAAAGCTATAAATATATATTCCAACAGAAGTATATTAACATGAACCATCAAATATGATTAGATATCATGAAGGACTATGACTAATCAATCCACTACCATATTATGAGTATATATAAGGTCTTATATTATCTTAGAAGAAAGGATTTTAAAACCTTGTCATAGATTTGAATTATATTGAATATAATCAAAATTTACTTACAAATGAAGAACATTGGAATTTTAAAGAATGAAAAATTATCATTCCATTATCAAATAATTTCTTAGTCATCCCATGTAGTTAAGATAAAGTATTCTTAAATAAATAATGTGAAAATATAAATGAAGGTGGAATAAAAAAAATATAAATACATGGAGTTCAAATTTGATGAAGAGGTAGTTGAAATATTTTGGTCACCACTATGTGTACTATCATACACTAATATAAAGAATGAGTTTCTGATTAATAAAAAAACCTAACCATATCCATTCATTTAGGGAGTATAAATATCGAACAAAATCATAAATAGTGATATTGGTGTAAAAATAGAATGAATGTAATAAAATAATATAAATCCAAATTCATAGTAGTTCTATAGGTGAAGACTGAAAGGAAAATGTCTAAGGGGGTTATGAAAACATTACTAAAACATAAAAGGAAATTAAAAAACATCACTATAGACCTTTTCAATTGACTTATGAAGAAATTTAAGAGAAATAATGCTATATGGGTTATTGTGGATCTCCTTATAAATACCGTTCACTTCATTGATATTCTATAGAACATATAAATTGATAAAATTATAAGGAAACTCATCAAAGAAGTGTGAAGGCATCACAAAACAACACTATCAATTATATATGACAAATATTATGTATTTAGATATTTTTTTAGGATGATCCTTCAACACTATCTAAACATTTAGTTAAAATTAAGTATGAATTATCACCCCCAAACTATTCTTTAATCTGAGTGGACTGTCTAGAAACTAGAAGAGATGTTGAGAGTACTGAAACCTAATCCATTTACACATATTATCACATTATATTTGACAAAAATATCCATTAAATATAACCTAATTACCTTGAGGCTTCATGTGTTTAAAATAATAATTTCAAAATATGTCAAGGTGAGAGTAAAATAAAAAATCATTATTTTTGTCTCTATAATGAGATCCAAAATCCTTTAAAGATCCTAAAACATCATGGGATAACATGGAAAATACATAGGTAAAAGGGATGAGTTACAATTATCTATAAAATAATAAACATAGTAAATAAGAATAACATGTATGTCAAAGGTATTAGATGATTTCATAAAATAAGAAGACATATGAGTAATCAGAAGGAATAATAACATAAGGAACACGGTATCCTATGAACATGAAATCATAGAAAATGTGGAATAAACATAAAATATGATATAAACAGAAGTCAAGGTTGACCATAAAGACAACATCACATGGTGTAATGAGTCCTATAATGGATTAGGATCATTCACTAATCCCATACACAATTTCTCATGATACTAAAAATTAACCAATTAATTGGAGTGATATATAATTCATGGGACACCCTTCAAATTAATTTCATGTAAAAGAATATGTATGTCACATATGAAAATAAATAATAGGGTATAAATATATTTATTACCCATCGAATGAAAATGAGTTACATAAAATTTTCTAATATCATAATCAAATAAAATTTCCTAATGATGGAATTAGAGAAATGAGAATACGGTAGGTATTAACCCATAAAAGAAGTGAGAGTGAGAAAGGTAGGTACTTAAGAGAAAAATATGTATTATGAGTATTCCATAAAATTAAAGGTTATTTTCAATATTGATTAGAAATAATTTTAAAAATACAAAAAAAAATTTCTTAAGAATAATAACTTTTTAAATTTGAAAATAAAATCTGAACAAAAATCAAAAAATATATTGGAATCATTATAAAAAAATTCATATAAAATTATAAATTAATCTTCAATTAAAATAATTCTGGGTAATTTTATAAATTCCTTATAAGTTAAAAAACATTCCTTTTAACATTTTCTATGAGGAGTAAAAAAAATTTTCATTTAGAAAATGAAAAGAAGATTAATTGTAATAATATTTTATTGTAAAACATAGGTAAAAATTTATTTAATAAATAATTGGGGAATATTATATGAATTATTTTAATTTTTTTTGAAAACATTTATTTTTATGGGAAATTATTTTTTACTGAATAGAGAAATAAATTCAGATTTTACTAAAAACCATTTTCCAAATAATTTTGAGTACGTTCGAGAAGAAAATGGTATTATGGATTGAATATTTAATGAATAAAAATAAGATAATAAAATGAATTGGGTTTATTATAAGTCTATAAAATAATCTTTCAATGGATATTCATGCATAAAAAATATGATTAAAATGATATTTTTGTTTAAACAATTTCCTCTTTTGTAAATTTTGAATCAAAATACATATGAATGACATAAATGAATAATAACTTAAATTACCCTAATGTGTGATGTATTCATGGTATAATATGTAAATGTGTATTCTATATTCCATATAAATGAATTTAATTGTATAAAAGTCCATGATTATCAATAAAGGATATTTTTGGGATTGAAAACCTTACCTTGATTCAAAAATTATTATGTATGTATTTTATCTACTGTATAATAAACAAATATCAATTATTTTTTTATTATATAGTTTTAGATGATTAATCCATTATAATTATAATTATTATTATTTTTAATTTAATTATTTATTTCATTATATATTCAGTTATGTTCACATCAGGTGTTTTGAGGGAGCTCAGTTCTTAATTAGAAAACGACATCGGTTTGTTGAACATGGTCATATGGGTCATTATTTCATCATTTAAAAATAATAATAATGAAATAATTATAATTTTTTTACTGAAATTATACTTTTAAAAATAACCACTACTTATGGTCATTAAAATGCACTACATTTCAATCATGGAGATGGTAGGTCGTATGTATGCATGTGTAACATTTTCATTTTTCAAAGATCATGTTGAAAATAAGGTAAGTATTATTTTATCATTATCGAATTATAATAATAAAATAAATATAATAATATTTCTTTGATTACACTTATTTTTACCATACATGTGATGAAGTAAGAAAAAATGAATCACATCACTTCTTATGGCAGTAGTCCGCTAATAAACGGTGCCATCATTTTTCAATGGATGGAATGGTATGAATGTTTATGATATATTACTTTCAAAAAGTATTAATTTTTCTTCAATGAAATATTTATATTTTAAATCAATCATTATGAACAACCATTAGAGTTGATGATAGAAAAAAATTACTCCAGTTCGCAAGGCGATATCCCGATGTACACATGAACGATGATTTCATTTCCCATTTGTCAAAGGAGGAGATAAATGGAAATTATGCCATAAAAATAAAAATATATAATTATATAGGATATAGTGATCGTATTTTATTGTAATTATTAAAACATAATTTTATTTAAAAAAAATATGAAAAATTGAGGAGCTTCATGAAGACTATGACCTCTTTTTTGTACAACCACTTTGAGATTATACCTAAATACTTCCAAAATTAGATTTTTGATCAATTCAAGGATTCTAGAATAATTTAAGTTAATTATAGAGGTTATATGAGTAGGTATATAACAATAAAAGGTGTTTTGGATGTGTGTAATAGAGTGGGGATGGGGTCCCTTTTATAAGGGAGGTGTAACACTCTTTTCCATTCCCAAAACTTTTCAATAATAGGTATTAACTCTCAAGACAAGTGTCTCAAAAATTTAAAAATAAATTATTTAAGGATATATAAGTCCTATAAACACATATAACTTTAAAAATAAACATATTTTAATAATTTTAACTTCTTTTCATATTAGTTTAACAACTTTAACCCTTCAATTTTTTTTACCATGGGAACTATTTTATTTACTATTTTCACTATTCACGAAGACCAAACAATTAATATTGCTTTATTATATAATATAAAATATATTTATTAAAATTATGGAATCCATTTTACCAAATTAATTTTAAATAATTTCTATAATTTAATTTAATATTAATCCCACAAGCTTGTCGGAATAAATAATTTTCCATCAAGTTCATTTTCCAGGCATAAGATGGTCATATAATAAATATATGAAAATTAATAATAATTAATTTTATTTTATTAAATATGTATTTATATATAATATTTACATTTAATATAAATAATTCCTAATTTTGGAGATTTTATTTAATTAAAATGGATAACCATAATGCACTATAAAATAATTTTCATAAAAATGAGTTTTAAATCCGAAAAAGTAAAATATTTTAAAATATAGTATAAAGATTATTTAAATATAATTAATTGTATAAAATATAACCAAATAATAATGATTTAAATTTTATATATTATGAAATAATAATGGTTTATTTAATTTTTTTAATTTTTTAAAAAAAAAATGCAGTTTTATAAAACAATCCATTATTTTTTGCTATTCACTAAAAAATCATTATTTTATGATAAATCACAATATTTCACCCTAATTTAATCCAGATATTTTTATTTATAATTTTTTTTTTATTTTATAACATATATTTTTAAAAAGTTCCCAAAAATAAATATAATATTTTTCCATATAAGAAATAAAAATCATTTTTGAAGGAAATAAATTTTTTTAGAATAAAATATCATTATTATAGAATAGTGCTTATTTATTATATTTTTTAAATAAGTTTATATTTAGTTACAAATTTATATATATTTCATATATTACTGAACACTATTCATAAATGTTTAATTTTCATCTAGTTTATGTTAGTCATATTTATATAATAGTAATTTATTATTAAATATCGGTTCGTTGAAACTCAGTGTTGTGTGTTAAATACACTATCGAGCATAGTGTTATTTTAGAAACATGGGGTCTAATATAAATAATTTTTTTATGGAATTAAAATGAGGATGAAATTAAAATATTCTTTTTATTGAGTTCTATTAGAATTATATATTTCACTCAAGCATCCATATGGATCTTTATAAAGCCCTTTATTTGAAGAGATATATGATACCTGTGTGTTTGGACAGAGTTGGTTAATATAAGATACAAATTACTAAAATGGTTGGGTAAATGGTATAAAATATTAAGACCATTCATAAATACACCAAGGATACTCAATATCAACAATTTATTTATGCTAAAAATTGTTGATGTGACCTAGAGATTGAGGTTAGAGGTAAATTGTTCCTCCACAATTTTCCAAGGAAAATAGTCATGTGGTTTTCAAATAATGGAATGATAATTTTTAATTAAACAATCAAATTTGAGATTTAAGATCACATAAAAGTTGTGGATTATCTACTAGCACTCCCACAAAAACCTATCTCAAGTACCTGATGCATTCCATGTATCACTCTTAAAGAAGTACATACCAAATTAGTCAGACATACAAAATTCTGTGGTGGTACACGTAGAAAAATATATCTATTATTTGGAGAAACCAATGAATATCTTGTAATTTATTGATAATGTTATACATAATAATAAAACTAACCTATTCAAAATAATATGGAAACCCCATATATATAAGGAGGTGACATGAGAACTAGAGGAAGCCATGAAGTATATGTACCCCCACCTGTTTTCACATTAGTATATAAAATGAAATTTCAAGTGTGAAATTTCGTAGTGGGGGATGAATGTAATGAACTAAAATTTCATCAATGAAATTTTCCTTTGGAATAAATGATTGTGTTATATTTAGCAATACAATATTATGTAATTCACACAAACTACATGATAAAACCAAATAAATGTTGTTATAATAATTTTAATGTTACATTTATAGAATAAAAAATTTCATTATAATTGATAATATTTCAAGTGGATACAAATATAGTATAAGATAAATAAAATATGAATTTTCTTCCTATTTGATTGACTATACAAACCACACTCAAAAACAATTATATAGAAGTAATGAAAAATATTAGTTATCAAATATTAATTTTTAAAATTAAAATATTTATATACATTAGAGAAAATATAATTGAATGAGTAATAAATTAATTGATAGCTATTTGTTGAAATTTTGGAACCTATGTGACAATTAAAAATTTGACCATTGGAATAGTAATTTGACCACGGGAATAGGAACATGACCATCAGAATTGTAATCTGATAATTATGAATAGTTTTCTGAAAATTAGAATAGTAATCTAACCTATGGTAGTGTAATATAATATTTAGTTATCCTATGAAATGAAAATATGATATATTTAAACCATTTTATAAGTAAATAAATGTTATAAATATTATAAATTACGTGTTTGTATTTTTTCTAAATTATAAATGTTTTAATTGAACATATAAAATAAATATAAATATTTAAAATAAATTTTATCTTCATAAAATGTAATTATAAATTAATATTATATTTTTTTTATAATAATGAGATAATTTTATGATACCATAAGTAAATTTTGAGAAGGGTAAAAAAAATTTACAATATTAATAGTGGTATTGTTTCGATTATATGAGGAATTTATTTAAAGAATATCATAACATATTTAAGAAATTTTGTTTATAAAATTTATTTCATAATTTAATCTATACATCAATAAATGGGTTGGGTTAATTTTTTGTATCATTCTAAAATAGTTTATTTTTTGGTGAATAGTTATATATAGTAAAATAGGATATTTAAAATGATAAGCTTAATACATAAATTTTTCAGTTAGGGAGGATGTAATAACACATTATTTATACCAAAAATAAACTATTTACTATATATATTCACATGATTAATTACTATCATAAGACTTGATCTAAAATAATTCACGATTGAATAAAATATTCAAAAATACCCTACTCCTTCCCTAATAAATACCGCACCTTTTCCTGACAACTTCTATAACATGGAGAGTTGAAAGAATATAGAAAAAATAATCCTCAATTCTCTCTTCACATAAAAATTGGCATTTGTTTCTAAAAAATATAATGCCAATACGATTTATTAATTATTTAAAGAGATAAAATTCAATTGGTAACTTCTCGAATTTAATCATTTTAATTATTTTTTATGCTCTCCTAACCTCCCTATAGAAAATGAAATAATGACTCTAGTAACATAAATATAATTTAATGTTATTTCGGTAATAGGATATTCATATTCTACCAACCCATCCTTTGGTTTCTTAAATGAAACTGTTTTTAAAAAATTGGTTAGTTCCCCACCTCCACTAACATCACACATTTTTTATCATCACCATCCTCATGAATATTTATAAAAATATTTTTATGGTAAAATATGATTATAATAATAATTTGGAATATTATTTTTAGTTTTTTGTGATTTAGTATTTTTTTACTTAAATAAATCTAATCTAGTTCATAGTGGTTGGTAAAACCACCGAAAAGATCTAACTAAAGAAAACTAAAGTTTTTAACAAAGGAATCATCATAGTATTTGAAAAAATATGGCTATCTTGGACAATTAAAATTTCTTGATGTATATGAATACCATTTTTTACATCTGTAGTTTTAGTCCCATTTGAAAAGTAAATCAATAATTGTCCACAAGTCTGACGACATTGGAACCTTGAAATGATTGCTCTCAGAAAATTGAAAAAAAAAATTATTTATCATTGAAATTGTTATAAATGTGAACAATAATACTATTTTAAATCAATATTATATATTTTTTTTTCATTTATATAATTAACTAGTATTACTTGAATATCCCAAATTTTATGTGTAAGCATTGAATGATTTTGGAACATAAGGTAAGGGATATCTCCAATATAGAATTTTTATTTGGGTTATAACCTTTCTCTCTCCAACATACTTTCCCACCTAATTTTTATGTAATGCTTCTAAATTCTATATATATGTTAATAAAATATATACGTTTCTTATTCTATGTTCCTTTTAAGGTTTAATATATTCCTTATGATCCTTTCTAAATTCATTGTTTATAAAATCTTTTTTCATTATGATATGGGGTTTGATTATGCAACCCATTTATTTACTCGAGTAGTTATTATTCTTGTACCTTATGATTTATTTCTTTTGTGGAACAAAAAACCTTGTACATGTTATTATGGGCGCACCTAGATCGTTATTTAATGCATTATGAATGTTTTTGTCTAATTATATGTTATATATATGATTAGGGAATAAACCTAATCCATGACGGGACTCTATCCACTATGTGGTGTTATCTTGGAAGTTAACCATGACTTATGATTATGTCATTTTATATGTTTCTACAAATTAACTATCTTTCAATGATCTTATGAAACCATGTTATGTATGTTATGCTTCCATACGACTACTCATCCACCTTTCCTTTTATGATATTATGTTAAATATTTTAAATCGCATATTATACCTGATTATCATGTTTATTCCATTACTAGGATTTGTAGATCGAACCATTATTTTATGTAATTCTTAGGTTATAGTAAGAAAATTTTGGAATTAAAAGAATAAGGAACATTGTTATGGTAATTAATATAAATTCTTTTTATTTTAGTTTCAATTTGATATATTATGAACCTAGTAGCCTAATGATATTATGTATTTTGATCAATTGGTTTTATATAATAGATACTTATATTAAAACTCATTAAGAAGTATGTATAAAATTCTCAGGTCTCTATACCTCACAATCATTTTGGTTTACTCTATCATAGGGGATGCGATCTTGGGGGGTTCTTGAATAATTTTCTTATTATTATAATGGCCTAGTTATAATGTACATAGACATTACATAACTATTTCATAATTCTTATAACATTGTATTAATAGATTCCCAAAGACCATATTAGTTTAGTACTATTGGAAACATAGAATTTTAAACAATGTTACATGATAAGGCTACATTATTTCCCACTAGGATCTCCACGACTATAACCACTCTTAGAAATATCTTAGAATAAATATATATTTATAACACGAGGAAGGAAAGATAAAAAGGGGTGGGCTCTGATTCTAATTATCGGTAAACATGAAAGACAAATAAGAAAAAAAACAAGAGCATAGGTGATGAGAACGTGATCAAAACATTACAATACCCCCCGATACATATCAATGATCATGAAAAGGAATCATGGCATAAATATTGGATGATCATAAGACATGACTCATAAAGAAATAAAGAATATAATCCATGAAAACATAATGTAAGAATAAGTCATTTAATTGTGGAAAACACATAAACACATATTATTATTTTCATTATAGTCAAGAAATTTCTTTCAAGGGAATGTTAATATGATGGTTTCACTCCCCATACCATCTTGGTGGTAATTTTTCAATTCCATGGCCATGTCAATAGATTTAATTCACTCTTTAAACCATCTTAGTAGTCATGGTTAACTCTCATTGATATCTTAGTATTCAAAGTTCACTCCCAAGACTATATTACTCTATCTCTTGAGATATAAGTCATTACCTGATGCATTGGAGGGATATATAGGTCTCAACCATCTCATAGTAGAATTATACATACATTTTCTATAATATAATTAAAAATCATATCATAACCCATGAAATGAAATGGGTATCATAAACATGTAATCAAATTATAACATGATAAAAAATATACAGGATTTTTAGTCATGTCATCATAATCATAAGCATTGAAAAGAAGGTGGTTTCAAAGGAATATAACCCATGAAAGATAAATGAGTTTCATAGACATAATTCCATCCAAACATAATCCATTCAGAGAAGGAATGTGAATATAAGAATTGAACAATTTCTCCAAAAAGTCATGAGTAACACCAAAATATGTTCTCTTAGATGAAAAATATTTTTTAAATATATTGTGAAATAATTTCATTAAGAATATATTCTTTATTCATTGGAAAATTATTTTTTAAAATGTAAAACCTTTTCAAAATCCATTTTCTTGAATATATTCTTGAAAAATTATAATGAAAATTTTTAAACATTTTGAGAACCACTTTCCTAAAAAATATATAAAAGAAGCGGGGAAATATTTTAAAACTCGTTTCTATGAAATTTCATTGAAAACATAAAAATAATGATTGAAAACACTTTAAAACCCATTTTATTGAAATTACATTAAAATAATATAAATAAATATTTAAATCATTTGGAAAATTATTTCATTGAAATTAATTTTGAAACTTATAAATAAATCATTAAAACTTTTGGAAAATTATTTAAAAAAACTTTTTAAAAATTCAACATTTATGAAAACAATTATTATTTAGAACCACTTTAAAATAGATAATTTACAATATATTTGGAAAATATTTTCTTTTTAAAAATTAACCTTTTAATCTAGTAATGGAATCTTCAAGGAAATTATGGTCATTATGGCGTGTAAATCCTTACACGTCGAACATTCCTTTTGCAATATAAAAATGATATGAATGTTCCTTGACATAAAGACAGGATGAATTTTTTTTAAAAACCCCTTTCTTTAAAATTTTAAAAAATGGGTAAAAAATGTATTTTTAATATCATATGAGAGTATTATAATATTTTTTGAAATGTTATCCAAAATATGATACAAGACGAATGAAGATTTATGATCGAGGAGAGGGGAAAATTTATACTTTCATAAAAACACTTTATTTATAACATAATCTACCAAAGATTTTAAAAAGGGTACCATTATCTCAATATAACATGAATAAAAATTTGTTAATAAGTATTTTTATTTTTAATTAGAGATGTATCATATTTTTTCTTCAGTGAACGAATTATCATAAAAAACCATGATAAATAATGAGATTATTTCAATAAACTCTAGCAATTTGGATACATTGAATAATAATTTCCACATAAGAAAATAAATTTACATGAAGAATAAAATATCATGATAAAAGGGTATTAATGATGTAACATATAAAATTGAAATATATACACATAAAAAATAATGTTAGTGTATTAAAAAACATGTGTCTCAAAGAATGAAAATTGAGGAAAAACTATCTTACCGATTTGGTAACATTTGAAACATTAACCCCATTAATGAAATATCATATAATGGATATGTAAATAACCATATATTTAATAATAATATTCATATAATACATTCATGGTCAGTATACACTCCACAAAAATGAAATTAGTAGGGAATAAGGATTGAATCTCATGAAAATAAAAAGTGAAATGAAATTACCTAAACTTGTGTCTTGAACCTCATTGTACTCCTAAAAATTCTAGTTTAATAAAAATAGCATCATTATACATCTATAAAAAACCATATTATTATATCTAACACCATATATGGTATGATTATTACTTTATATTATCCATTATTTAATAAATCCTTGTTAAGGTTTCACTTTGGGTAATATCAGCTTTCTCCTTCACACGTGTCTATATTTGTTATATTTGGTATCTTTATAAAAATATAATTATTTACAAGAATTTTAAGAAGATTGAATATCATTTTAATTAATCATATTTTTATTATAATAATCTATATAATATTTATGTATGAAATGAAATACACCATTCCTGGAGACGCTACCAAATACGTACACATGAACATTCTTTCTGTTTTTATCATAATATTGAATGAATGGAAAAAATGAAATATATTTATATAATATAATTAAATATTCATTATAATGTTATATATATCATATAAATTAACTAAAATAATCTTAAATTCATTCCATGTAATGTTTGAACGAATTAAATCGCTTTGAGGGTGCAGTGGTCCACACTTCCTCAAATGAAATTTTCATATTTACACAAAATAAAATTTATAAAGACATGTTTTATAAATTAATTATATAAGGTTAAAGAAATAATATATATATTATATATTTTATATAATTATAGTGTCCATTAGAATTCCCACCATGATAGGTAGTAAAGGAAGGATGTACAATCACTATTTCTAGAGGCTGAATTTCGCTATACACATAAACAACATGTTTGTTACCCATTAGATTGAAGTGTGTTTATGTGAAGGTAGGAAATATATCATGAAAATATATATATTTATATTGGGTTTATTTTTTTTGTTTTATAATTATTTAGTATGTATATTTTAGTTGGTGGAGAATGAAATTTAAATAAAGGAACATGAAGAAGGATGTTACCTCTTCTTTGGGAAACTCCTTTTTGTTTGTACAAAATGAATTCATTGGATTGCATTACTCCCAAGGTGAGGATTCTAGGTTTAGGGGATTTATTTTTAGGAGATTATTGGTAAGATAATGTTCAAGGTATAGTGGCTAGAGAGGTGTGAGTAAGTTGGAGGAGATGTAGCATTTTTATAGTCGAAGTGTGGCACTTTTATAAATTTTGGGAAATGGGATTCCATACATGTGTTTCCCATGTTAGGTAGATAATATAATGGTAAAAATAAGATAAATGGTAGTATATGGTCTAAATATTTCTAGAAAATTTCTCTTGGGAATGTTTCGTGATTGTTTAGTGTCTTAAATATATGGTTAAGTACTTTGTTAACGTAATTTTCTCTTAATCATTGCAATTAATTTTGAACACATTCATTACTATTTAAGGAAAAAAAATTATTTGACCTTCATATAAATTATAAATTATGGTTATAAAAATATTGAAACCATTTTTCCAAATTCCAATCATAGAAGAGTTAGAAATTATTTTAACATTAATCTCATAGATGGGGAGACAATATGAGTTTTTTAAGTAAAAACATCTAAAAGTTTTCCAAGTTTTTTATATTCAATTTCAATGTGAAATTGCTTCACTATACCTAAATTAAATTATTTGATAAAAAATTTAGTCTCAATAAACGTATAAATCAATTAAAAATATAATATTACCATATAATTTAATTAGATGATAAATTATTTTTGAATTAAAATTTAGTATTTTGCACTATTCATTAAAATATAGCACTTCACTAAAAAATTCCAAAATTTTACCCTAATTGAATTATTATGTTCCTATTTCAAAATTTGATTTAATTTTTCTATATAGCCTTTATAAAATATCCAAAACTTGAATTTAAAATAGTATTTCCCTAAAAAGTTGGTAAAAGTGCATCAGTAAAAATATAAGTTCTTATATGTGAAATTTGGTTTTTTACTATCTTATGTTAATCAAATATATTGGATAAATACGAAAAAGAAATATTGGAAATATAATATTTCTAATAAATTAATATCACTCACTTATTTTGATTATTTTAATTTATGAAGATAAAATATATTTTTTAGCATAAAAATATATATTTATAAAAACATTCGGTATATAATCAATTGATTCCTATCTTAATTTTTAACTAATTTGTAACTAATGAATTCAACCATATAGTTTCATACGTTAGATAATAAAATTAACAACAGTAATCTTAATTTCTACTTTTTATCTTATTATATTAAATTTTAATATTTTTAATAATATTATATTGTTATGAAACACTGTGTCTTTCCTATTACGCAAGACATCAAGGAATGTCTGTCAGGTGAGTAACGTAAGCTAACCTTTGTGTTCCATATAAATTATGATAAAATTTATGTTGTGTGTAGTGCATGATTAAAATAGAATTTAGTATAATTTAAGACAAACATGGTTCTTTAATATAAAATACACTATTTTTAGTGCTGCGTCAGATTCAAAATTTTAAAATGATTAAATTAATTGGAAAAAAATATTTCACAAAATCGTAGGGTGTTACAATCTTCCCCGCATAAACTTAAATGCTCCCTAAATTTTTTTTATAAGTTATAAAAGGTTTAACACTTGAAAGTACTTTCATATAAACACAGAACATAAAAAATGAATCCTAAAACATCCTTTAAAAAGGGGATGTTGGAAACATAAAAATTTCCCAATATAACATATCTCAACATTTCCAAATAATAGAACATAGGTGGAATGTAGAAACTTGGACATAGAGGAATAGAATAAAAATTTTATGGAGAGATTGAGTTCATCAAACAAACCAGTGAATGTTCAATGAAAATTTGGGGGACTCAAGGTCATAATTCTATGATGGTTTAAAAGGGTATAGATTAAAAAATGATTATGGTATTAGGGAAATATTATTTTTTTGATCACTTTCCTAACATTGAGTAAACCTTTTATCAACCAAGAATATAAGGAAATAACCTTAATTGTTATATATATATGAACACAATTTCATTATTTTGTTGTGCTTTTGACAATCTTCAATTCATCTATCACATCACGTAATGGATGTTTAGAAATTAACTTCAATGCTCAAAGTACTAAAATACCCTTTTAGCAGATCTTAATACCTATACAAGACTAAAAAGTATAACTATTTTCTCTAATTATTCTTCAAAATAAATATGGATAATACTATTATCACTAAATATAAAAAGAAAATATACTAGTTTATCATTAATATTTATTAGTTTAAAATAATTATACTTTAACAAGGACATCACGTAGGCCAGTGGTAGGCGTGAAACCCTTATCATCCTTCGGTCTAGGGTTCTAGACTAGTGGAATTACTAGAATTCATTGATTTTCACGAAGCATACATGATGAGCTTTTCGAAAATCACAGGAAATTTATTTCTAGAAAAATAAGATGGAAATCTTTGAAATAAAGTTAATCCCTGAATATTCTTTTAATAACTATTTTCAATAAAAACACTATACATAAATAATTCCTCTTAATTTTAAACTAAAAATTTCATGAATGGTATCATTATAATACTTATGAATGTTGAATACAAAAAATATTAAAAATAGGGTCACTAAATCAGCTTAACATTGATCCCTATAATCATAATGTAGATCTTGGTGGTTACAATCCAAAAATGTAAATTCTTTCATAAAATATTCCCTTTAATTATGGTAATGAAAATAATTAACATAAATTCTTATTGAAAATGTGCATGATTCTTTATTCCAATTTCTGTTGGATCTATTCCTTAAATCCCAAGATGTTATAAACATCATTAACAGAAAAAACTACTTGTCAACAAGTGCTTAATTATTTCAAAAGTAATCAATACCATCCAATTTAATTATTCAAATCCCATATATCTTTATCAAAAACAATTATCTTAACACAATGATGATATTAAGGGTTATCTTACCTTAGTCAAAACGTCACATTTTCATTAAATCACTTTTCCTGTCCACCAGAAACATTCAACATAATATTTTAAATCCTTAGAAAAAACTACAAACTGGACAATCTTTTTTTATTTTTCAATTCACATAACAAAATTATGGAATCCAAATACAAAAAAACAACATTTATTCCACTTCTTCCACAGTCAATAATAAAGATAAATCGTCCTATTACTTAATACATCATTCAATTTACATTTCATATATAGCCTCATCATCATTACCCACATAACTATTACTTGTACTACTTTGCTGATATTATTCAGGATCTTTCAACTTGGAACATTGATTTCTATAATGATCATTCATTCCACACATTAATCATTTAAAATATGATGATGTCTTAGGAAG
The DNA here is from genome assembly GCA_963277665.1 of Viscum album. NCBI lineage: Eukaryota > Viridiplantae > Streptophyta > Magnoliopsida > Santalales > Viscaceae > Viscum > Viscum album. The sequence goes on from OY728136.1 coordinate 1,999,092,659, forward strand.
AATAATATTCCTATCCACTTTATCAACCAAACTCCTCCTTTGTCCTTTGTTGTTAGTTGGTTTGTTTTCTTCTTTTCCACAGTCACAACACCTTCATATTCAACTAAGACATTCACTTTAGTGATTATTTCCACATTATTGATAGAAAGTAAACTGAATATTTTTTTTCTTTCATGGTATCCACTACATAAATATCAGTGAACAAATTACTTCTCTTCCTTGGTGTGTTCGAGAGTCGTCCAAGGTACACATTGTTGATCATGTTTTGTGAAAACTTAATAGGAATGATCATAATATCCTTCAGTCTAGTGATCATACCATTTGAATTCTCATTAGAAAAGTGTTCATCACATTCAACATTTACCCATATCCTTCTGGTTCCTACCATCAACTAAAATTATAATGTGTTCTGTGAGAAACACCCATCGTAGTAGAAAATATGTAATCACAAAAATTAATTTCTTATAGGATGTACAGAATTTTAAACCATCCTTAAACGATAGAACTTCTAGATTATACAAGGATTTCCATAGCCATTATATATTTAAATCCTTCATGATGGTTTGTGAGGATTTTAGGAGTTCCCAAATAATATACCCTGAGAGTGTAAACAAGGTGTACAAGAAGGCCACTTTTCATGTTCCAGGTTATGCCATGTAAGGCCCGCAACACCTTGTCAGATTTGTTACTCCTAGGTACATCTGTACAAGAGCCACATCCACTTGTAGTATCCAGAACATGATGTATTTCTAGGAAAAATTCACTCTATCCTTTACTAGAATTCAAGGACATCTTCGTAAATGTTAAACCATCCTTATACTTATGATTAGATACATCACTAGACATATACATAGAAATATACATAGGTATTCCACTAAATTTTTCACATCTTAGATTTCAAAGGATGATTAAACATTTTCTCTAAAACTAACAATAATGACCCAGTATTAACATACAAATAAATGACATGAATTTTGTGGAATACTTAAAACATTATACAAATGGACACCAAAAGATCGTATTATTTTAGTGCCTTTGGAAACATGGAAATGTAAACACCGATACATGGGCAAGCTATATTATCTCCCAATAGGATCTCCAAGGCAATATTCCCTCATCAAAATATCATATAAGAAATATATCTTCCGAACATGGGGAAGGAAACATAATAAGGTGTTAGATTAGATGCTAAATATGGTTAAACAAGGGATACCTATAAGAATAAACATGGGAATAAGGGTATGAGAACATGATCAAAACAATATAATATCACACTACACTTATAAAATATCATAAACATTAATTATATAATCAAGCAAGTTGGTTCATAAGACTTTGTTGATAAAGGAATAAATAACATAATCCATGAAAGCATAACATAATAATAAGATATAGAATTTTCTCAAAAACATAATCACATAAAATTATTTCCATAGTAGTCAAGTAATTACTTCCATGGCCGTATTTACAGCATGGGTTAACTCCCCATACCATCTATTTATTCACGGTTCACTCCAATGACCAACTTAATAGATTTAATTTACTCCTCATCCCATATTAGTAGTTATGGATCAGTCCCATGGCTATCTAACATGTCAAGGTTTACTCCCAATACTATATTAGTGTATCTTAAGAGATATAAATCTTTACACTGTTAATTGTATGGAGATATAGGTCTCACCCATATCATAGTGAAATTATACAAACATGTTCCACAAGATCATTTTAAAAAAATCATATCCCATGAAATAAAGTGGGTATAAAAAACATGTAATCATATCATAACATGTGAAAAAATATACATGTTTGATAGTTATATAATCAGAAGTGTAACCTGTGAAAAGAAGTGGGTTTCAAATGAATATAATAAATGAAAGGGAAATAGGTTTCATAAACATCATTTCATCAAAGTATAATCAATTCAGAAAAAAAATATGATTCAAAACATTAAATAATTTCCCCAGAATATAATGAGTAACACCAACATATGTCATATTAGAGGTAAAATAATTTGGAAATATTATTTAAAAATATTTATTGAGGATAATGTCCATTTTTCAATGGAAAATGCTATTTTAAAACATAAAATACTTTCAAATCCATTTTCTTGAAAATAACCTTGAATAAATATAAATAATTAAATTCAAAATGATGGAAAACATTTTACATACAAATTTATAAAATAATATTGATAATATTTTAAAACCATTTTCATGAAAACATAAAAAAAGTTTGAAATTTTTATGAAAAACATTTATTTGATAATAATATTAAATCATATATATAAATCATGTTTTTTTAAAACTATTTCATTGAAAATAAATTTAAAACATATAAATAAATATTGAAAATATTTTTAAAACAATTTCATTGAAAATACATCGTAGCTATATAAATAAATAATGAAAATGTTTTTAAAATCATTCAAAAAGACTTTTTAAACACATTTTTTTGAAATCATTTTTCATTTAAAACCAATTAAAAATAAATAATTTATATAATATAAGTAAAAAATTATCTTTTAAAATATAAATTTTTAATCTTGTAAATGAATTTTTAAGGTAATAGTGGTCAACATTGTAGGTAAATCCATACATTCCAAACATTCTTTTGGCATTGTAAAAATATTATGAAAATGCATTGTATTAAAAATGAACAAAAAAATTCTTTTTTAAAACAATTTTGTTAAAAAAGGTAATACATGGATAAAAATTTCTATTTAAATATAATTGGATAAAATTATAATATTATTGGAAACTTTTTTGAAAATATGGTTTTGAAGGAACACAGATTTCTGACCAAAAAAAGTGGTAAATTCGAACATTTTAAAAAAACATTATTCTTATTATAATGTAACAAAGAGTGAAAAAATTATACCATTAATTAGATATAACATAAATAGTTATAGGGTAAAAACACCTTCAGATTTATTGAGATATGGATCATAATATTTCCTCAGTGAAAACATTATCATAATCAAACTTGATAAATGAGGAGATTGTTTGAATACACTCTTACCACTTGGTAACATTGAATCATAACACCCATGTAAGAAAATGAAATTATATTAATCATAAAATATCTTTAAAATAATGGGAATCATTATATTAAATGTAAAATGAAATTATATACACCTCAAAAAATAATGTTGGTGCATAACAAAACATGTGTCTTAAAGAAGGCATATTGGGACCAAATTTACTTACCGATTTGGAAAAATTTTAAACCATAACCCCGTGAAAGAAAGATCATACAATTGATATTTAAATACACATATATTTAATAATCACAGTAATTGTCACGACCTATCCCTCGGGGCCCATGCCGTGACTACCCCAAGCCCGCTATCCATAGGCCAGGAGCTGGCTAATAGCACCAAAGGCATAATTCCCTAAAACTGTGAAGGCATTGCCTTTATAACTTGTAAACACACACACAAGAAAAAACACAGCTGGATGAAACACCAAGTAAACTATATTACAAAAGATCGCTGAATGTAAAAGCGGCCAGAATACAAGCCCAACAGTAAAGGTACAATTACAACTGAAATGAAATACTATAGAAGAAAGAGAAAAGACAGCTACTGGATCATCCTCCGAGGTTCCTAACTGATAGTTTGGTACAGATCACCTCCTTAGCACCCCAGGTCCCTTTTTCTCATTTGGGTACTGACATGCCGTATGGTCCACCTCCTGGTACCGTCCAGTCCTGGTACTCTTAGCCTCCATCATCGTTGTCCGTCGTCTGCATCCAACACATCAAGGTGTGGGCATATCCAATGTAGGGGTGAGTGTAATGATACTCTATAGGGTCCCCTAGACCCTCAAGGTCTCACAAAATCCACCAAGGGTAACCAAAATGTATGAAATCAATAGATAACCTTACATAGGTATATGCCCCTTCATATACCTAAGTTATCAAATACTCCATCTCCATCATGAGGAAAAACACAGAGGTACTGACCCCGCTCAAACCAGGATTTATTCTAGGGGTAGTATCAATAAACATTTGGAGTCACAACGTCAAACTCCACGTCAGCTAGAGAACTCATCCTATATCGAGTACAGTGGGCCTTCCATGTCACACAGAGGTACTTCCCACTAAACATGGAATACTGAGGTACTCCTTCTATTGAGTTTTGTGGGTCTACCACATCACACAGAGGCACTCCCCACCATGGGTCTACAACGTCATACAGAGGTGCTCCCCCTCATAGCCTGCTGAGGTACTCCTCCTGTCGAGTAACATGGGTCTACCGTGACACGAAGGTGCTCCCCACCATGGGTTTTCCACGACACCAAGTCGCTCCCCACTAGTCTAGTCGAGTCACTCTAAGTCGAAACGATCAACATCCATCAAGTCTCATCCAGTCACAGGGTTCCATACGTATGCTCGGTCATCTCTGGGAGGATTCACTCCACAAGCTAATGTTCGATACTCTAACTGTCACAAAGTCCCTAAAAAGGTATCTCTAATGTCTGTCATGTCATAGGGGTCTCAATGAATCATACGGTGCATAAATCGGATGTCAGATCTGTGAGTTATTACCCTTTTAGTCCTAGGGGCCTGGTTGGATTCGTGCTCGATCCAACCTGACCATTTCCCATCATAATCTAAAACTCTAGTGGGGTATACTCAAATGGACCATCTCTCTAAATGATTTATAGCACCACTGATGGTTTGACAAATGGACGTCTGGTGCCAATGTTATGGCCATGAAAATGTAAAAGGGGTCATAGTGGGCCCGGGTCCGGTCTGACCCAGTCGAACCAATCCGGTCCGACCTGGCCAAGGCCGTCCTGGGTCGGGTTGACCTGGCACGACCCATTAGGTCGTGCCTGACCCACAATGTGGCCCGGCCCAACCTGTGGGGGTCATGAGGGTACCGTGGTGGCAGCTCGGCCGAGGGGCACTGCAAGGGCGGCAGACCCAGCCGTGAGGGGTGTAGACCGTCATGGGTAGACGGACCGGCCCCGGGTCAGCGGACCAGCCACGGGGCAGAATGGACTGGCCGTGAGGGTCACGGGCCAGCCGTAGGTCGGTGGACCGGTCGAGGGGTGGAACAGACCAGCTGATAGAGGCACGAAACGGTCGTGGGTCGGCACGACGGACGTCAGCGGCATGATGGCTCAGCACAGCAGATGGCGGCGTCGCAAAAGCTCAGTACGGCAGATAGCGGCGTCTCGGCACGGCGGACGGCGGCAGCGCGACGGATCGACACAGCTGACAGTAGCGGCTCAGTGTTCGGCATGATGGAGGTGTGGGGAGGGGGTTTGGCCTGGGGTGGCATGACGGCTCTGTACGACCACAGGTGGCTCAGCCGGCATGGGGCTAGTTCAACTGGGAGGGAAAATTGCTAAAGGGCGACGCGGGTCGCGGAGGCTGCGGGTGGAAGCACCATTGCCTTCGACGCCTTCATTAATTTTGAGGAGAACACCAAAGAAGAATTAGAGAGGGTTTGAACCATGATTGTTCGGCCCACACCCTCCACATATATAGTTGTAGAAATTATTTCACAACAATGAAGTATGAACGGGAAACCATAATATTCAACAGTGTTTGTTCCCAACCCACACAAGCAAAGAACGAAGTACATGGAAAGTGGTAAACATTTTGGAATAAACCCCTACGTTGTTTGCATGATGACATTGGCGTAAGGATTTATTACATTCGTTGATTTGTCATAGATGAAGACGTCCCATGGTGGAAGATGTCCTGAGGAAGAAGATCAATGTCAAGGTTGGCGTTCAGCATTGGTGGAGCGTTCTTCGTTGGAGAGAATTCTCTCAAGTTTTCCAAATCCTCCTTTTCCACCAAATGAATAGGTATCCCAAAGTAATAGATTATAATGTCTATTAAGTCATAGGGATTATATTCAAAAATGAATGTTAATTAATTGAAAGGGCATTGAAATAATAAATATATGTGCATTGGCAGAATTATTGTGGAGGAAGTGAAGAGGTTTCTCCACATTAATGAAGAAGTTTCAATGGGGTTTCTCCCATTAAGAGGGGAGTTTAAGGAATTCAAAATGGGGGTTTAGATTCAGGTGGCCCCCACCACTATAACCTCTCATGGGAGGTTAGGTTTGGGTGATCCACACCCCCATAACCTCTCATGGGAGGTTAAGGTTTTGCGGTCCCCACTACCAACTTCCACATGGAGGGAGGATACAGAAAAATAAAATAAAATGTGTGTTTATTTTATTTTATTATTTCCACAAAAAACCCAAAAAATTACCTTTTAGCCTCGACCAACTGCCATTGAGGTGAAATTTTTCTTAAGCTAATACCAGTGCTGTGAGTTCAAAGGTGCCTTCATATTTTAATTCTGAGCATTGGTTTAAAAGTTAGAAAAACCTGCTCGAATGTTTACTGAATATACCTGAAAAAATAGTTCAGAAATTCATTTCGGGAACTCCGGCCCTCAAGAATCATGTGGCCTCAATTTTCACAAACTCGTAAAATTCGCATTTAATTTAAAAATAAATTAAATGGAAATTCCTGGTCTATACATTTTCCCCACCTCAGGTTTTACGTCCCTGTAAGACAAAACTCAAACTAAGGGTACAAGTGAGGGTACTGAGCATGCATCTGAGCCTCTTGCTCCCATGTTCTCTCTTCGAGGTTCCCATGATACTAGTGAACGTGCACCAGAGGAATCGACCGCCGATGAAGGTCCCGCTCCTTTCGATCCTCAATCTCTAATGGAACATCTGTAAATGTCTCCCCATTGTTGATGTCCAGCTCTCCGTGGTCGATGATTTGAGAAGGGTCGTTCACATACCTTCTCACCTGAGATACGTGGAATACGTCATGCACCCAGGGCAACTAAGGTAGAAGATCTATGTGATATGCCACGTCGCCAACTCTGCTGAGGACCTGAAAAGCACCTAAGAACCTCGAATATAACTTAACGCCTCGTCCAAATATTTATTCACCTCATCGGGGTGAGACCCATAGAAAGACATGGTCGCCATCCTCGAACTCCAGAGGCCTCCATCTCCTATAAGAATATGACTTCTTCCTATTATGTGTAGTCTTCATCCACTCTTGGATAATCTTCACTTTCTTTGTGGTAGCCCGTACCATCTCTAGTACCACGAGTGCTGACTCCCTTGGGTCAGTGCAGCACAAAGTGATCTGCATGGTTGCCCGTACAATGGATCGAAAGGTGCCATCCCAATAGTGTAGTGATAGATGTTGTTATATATGAACTCTACCAAAGGTTAGTGATCTTCCCAGATGTGACTGAAGTCGAGGACACAAGCACACAACATGTCCTAGAGGGTCTGAATGGTCCGCTTAGACTGGCCATCCGTCTGAGGATGGAAGGCGGTGCTGAAATGAATTTGTGTCCCAAATTCCTCCTATAACCCATTCCATAACCCAAATGTAAAACATGTTTCATGATCGGAGACAATCGTCGAAGGTATTCAATGATGCTGAAAAATCTACTGCACATAGAGATGTCCCAAGCTCTCTACTAAACCATTCTATCTGATCAGTAGGAAGTGGGACGACTTGGTGATTCAGTCGATGATCAACCAGATCAAGTCATGATCAATGGATGTACGTGGAAGTCCTGTCACAAAGTCAATGGATATCCCATCCCACTTCTACTCTGGGACCTCTAATGGTTAAACCAACCCTACTGGTAACTAATGCTCCTCCTTCACTTGCTGACATGTTAGACATTGAGAGACAAAATCTGCTACTGCATTCATTATTCTCGGCCACTGGTGCTGTCATTGGAGATCCTGGTACATCTTCACCACTCCTAGATGTTCCACTAGATGGGATGTGTGGAACTCCCTCAACACTTCCTCCTAATGTGTCACTGGTACCATGCTACATCCTCTAAAGAAGATGATGTTCTCCCCACCTTTATAAAATCCATCAATTTTTTATCAGGTGGATATCTGAGCACGCTGTGTCTCGCAGTCAGCATCCCCATGTTGCGCCTCCCTGACTCGCTGAAGAAGAGTGGGAGTGACTGTAAGTGACTAAAGCAAATCTACTCCATATCAATCTACAAAGGATATCTTCAAAGCAGCCAGCTACTTTGTCACTTTGCATAGATGCTATATACCTGATCTCTTGCTGAGTGCATCTGCTACAAAATTCCATTTTCCATGTGTATAGACTATCTCAAAGTCATAGTCCTCATGGAACTCAAGAAAACATCGTTTTCTTAGGTTCAGGTAATTCTGAGGGAAGATGTACCTGAGACTCTTGTGATTAGAGTACATGGTAAAACGCTCGCCCATTTGATAGTGTTTCCAAATCATCAAGGTGAAGACCACTACTGCTAACTCTTGGTCCTGGGTAGTGTTGTTCTGATCATTTTTTCTCAGCTGTCGAGATCCATATATGATCACTACTCTCTCCTGCACCAGGACACATCCGAGTCCGGTCCATAATGCATCATAGTAAACTACATACCCCACACCCTCCACTAGAAGCCTCAAGAGGGGGGCACTTGTCAGCCTATACCATAGCTCCTGAAAGCTCTGCTGGAATCTCTCTGACCTCAAAAAGGGTTTCCCCTTATTCTCCAAGGCTGATAGTGGTGTTGCAACTATGTAGAAATCTGTTACAAATCTCTAGTAGTATCCAGCCAAACCCAAGAAACTTTGTACCTCATTCACACTCCTAGGTGGCTCCCAAGCATATACCGCCTCAATCATTGATATATATACTGAAAATCTAGCCTTTGATATGACATGTCCTAGAAAGTGAACCTCTTGGATGCAAAACTGGCACTTAGAGAGATTACCATAAAGCTGGTGCTCTCAGAGTGTGTCCAGTACTACCCGAAAATGGGTTTCATGCTCCTCATCAGTAGTTGAGTAGATAAAAATGTCGTCGATGAAGACTACTACGAAGCCATCAAGGTATGGCTGAAAGATCCTATTCATGAGTCCCATGAAAACTGCGGGAGAATTGGTTACCCTGAATGGCATAACCAAGAACTTGGAATGGCCATACCGACATCTGAATGTCGTCTTCTGCACATCCTCATCTCGCACTCTGAGCAGGTGAGCTCCTGATCTGAGGTTTAACTATGAGAACCACCATGATCATTTTAGCTGATTAATGTGGTCGTCAATCCTCAGAAGTGGGTACTTGTTCTTCATGGTCACCTAGTTTACGGAATGATAGTCGACCCAAATCCTCAACCTCTTATCCGACTTCTTGGCGAACAGAATTGGGGCTGCCCAAGGTGAAACACTACGTCAGATGAACCCCTTACCATGTATGTCCTCTAGCTATACCCGCAGCTCATGAAGCTCCGTGAGATCTATACGATATGCTGGTGTAGATATCAGTTTTATCCCGGTGTACAAGTCAATGTAAAATCCACCTCTCTGTGAAGAGGTAAACCTGATACATCATCATGGAAAACACCCACATACTAGTCCACTAATACAGGATACCTAAAACTATCCACATAAACAGCTCCGATGGTATGACTAGCCAACTGGTGTGTAATCAGTTGTACCCTCATCCTGGTAAGTCTATCCTGCACTACATAGGCTCCCATACCACCAGTGAAGGTAAACCTAGTCCAATCCATGGATACATACCACAAATTTCACCAAATACATTCAATCCGAGCATAGACTGTAGATAACCATCACATACCCAAGAAGATGTCCTAATGCCTCAACACCGCTACTAAGAGATCCCAAACGAATCTCTCACCTCCTAGAGTAAGCTAGCAATACCAGCACCAGTGTGTAACAGTCGAATCTACTCCCGTAGGACTCTCTAGCCATAAGAATCGAGCCAATGACTCTGTCAGAATCACCAAACTCCGAACGAGGGTAGTAGCAATAAAGGACTGACTATCACCAGTGTCTATAAGTATTGTTGCTATGCTGGAGTAGAAATAGATCACACCTCAAATCATCTTTGAAGTACCACGATTGTAGGCCTTATCTTCCTGGAGCTATGCTCTCCCCGGTCCACTTGATCCTTACGGTCAGGGTGGACCTCTTGGTGGTGGTGGCAGTAATATCTTGAATTGTCACCCACCACCAGCTACATGAACAACTCCTCTACCACATCTGACTTCTCCCTACAGACCACCTTGATCGAACCTCTGTCTCTAACTGGGAGGTCCTTCGACCATCTGCTGATCATATGAACGGATGGTTGTTCGGTCACAATCCATGTGACCCTACACACTACATGCATAACACTTCCCACTGCTGGCATGTCTATCTTCGTCTCTGGTGCCCCACACAACTGATCCTGAGTCATGCGGTCATCCACCTCTAGGTATAGTCCTCTTGGACCTATGCGACATCTGTATGCTGCTAGATGTAGAAGACTCCTCTACATGATGACTGGTAGTGGGTCTCAATGCCGGTGATTTCTCATCAAGGAAACTCTCCACCAAGAGAACTCTCTCTAACAACCCCTCCTACGTCGGGATGCTAATTGAGATCATCGAAGATCTAATCTCCCGCCTGATCCCCTGGTCGATGGTCCAGGCCCTGATGAATGGGTCTTGCACCATATATGTGGATTAGTGTGAGAGGTCTGTGAACCTTGATCAGTACCGATTCACAATCATACATCCCTCCTACAGACGATATAGCTTCTGTATGTGCACTGCATGAAGAGTCGCTGGAACAAACATTGGCCGAAGAATGCTCTCGAAGTCTTCCTAGAGAAGCATCACCTCTTTGTGAACCTGGATCATCAAGATCCACCATCTTCCTACTACTACCGGTAAATGACTGGCAGAAAATATCACCCTGAAATCAGCTGGTGTCCCTACCAATCAAAAAAGTCTCACCACAGCCTCCATCCAATCCTCATCCACCTTCAGGTCCATCTCTCCCCTGAAACTGGGTGGCCTCTAGCGCTGGAACGTTTTCAATGCACTCAAGAGGCATGCAACATCTGCTGCTGGGGCTGGTGGCATCAGTGGACCAATAGTGATAGCACTTCTGGTGCCTCCGCTGGTGCCTCTACTATAAGAGGGCCCTACACCGAGGCCTCGTCGCCCAGTGGGATATATGTGCATACAACACTCGGAACTCCAACTAGCTATCTTCATAGAGGCATCCTTAAAAGAAACAGGTGTGCCACGGTTAAAAGGTAATACCTGGTGAGCTGACCTGGTGAGATAACTTAAAGAAAACATTTTAAAACACACAGGCAATTAGTGTTTTCATGCACTGAGTCGGAAATCAGAAGTTAGGGTCCTGGTGTATGGATACGTCGACCGCTGCAACAACACTTGACTCCCTGAACTAAAAACTGCACTCACTACACTTAACACTATTGATTCATAGAAAAAATTAGAGTCATATGTTCTGCGGTGGAACTGACTCCTCTAATAACAATTTGGCATGAACCATCCCCCAGGCCCCGTTTAGTGACTACCCCAAGCCCTCCTTCCATTGGCTAGTGGCTGACGACTAGCACTAGAGGCATAATCCCCTAAAATTGAGAAGGAATTTCCTTTATAACTTGTAAACACACACACAACCAAGTGCATAGCTGGACGAAACACCAAGTAAACTATATAAAAAAGGAGCGTTGAAAGTAAAAGGGGCCAGAATACAAGACCAAGAGTAAATGTACAAGTACAGCTAAAATGAAATACCACCGTAGAAAGAGAGAAGATATCTACTGGATCATCTTCTGAGGTTCCTACCGGAAGGGTAGGTACAAATCACCTACTCAGCACTCTATGTCTTTCTGTCTCCTTCGGGTACCGACACGCCATATGTTCCACCTCCGTGTACCATACAGTCCTAGTACTCTCAGTCTCCGTCAGCACTGTCCATTGTCTGCATCCAACCCAACATGGTGCGGGCATAACCCATGCAGGGGTGAGTATAACGATACACAGTAGGGACCCCAAGACCCTCAAGGTCTCACAAAATCCACTAATGATAACCAAAAAGCCTAAAATCAACACATAACCTTACTTAGGTATATGCCCATACATATAACTAAGTTATCAAGTAATCCATCTTAATCATGAGGAAGAACAAAAAGGTAGTGACTTGTCTCAAACCAAGATTTATTCGAGGGGTAGTACCAAAAAACATTCTGATTCACAACGTCAACCTCCTTGGTTATTGAATAACTCCTCCTCTATCGAGTACAGTACGCCTTCCGTGTCACACAGAGGTGCTTCCCACTAACCTTGAACTGTTGAGGTACTCCTCCTATTGAGTATCGTGGGTCTACCACGTCATACAGAGGTGCTCCCCACCGTGGGTTTGCTGCGTCACACTAAGGTGCTCCCCCTCATCGCCTGTTGAGGTACTCCTCTTGTTGAGTACCCTGGATCTACCTTGACACCAAGGCTCTCCCCACTGTGGATCTTCTATGACCCCCAGGCACTTCCCATTAGGCTAGTCGAGTCACTCTGAGTTGAAAAGGTAAGAATTCCTTAAGTCTCAGCCAGTCGTAGGGTCCCATACGTATGCTCGCTTGTCTCCGGGAGCATCCGCTCCACAAGCTACTGGTCGATACTCCAACTATCATGAAGTCCTAGAAAGAATTATCTCAATGGTCCGTCATATTCTTTGGGTCTCTATGAAATAGATGGAGCGCCAATCGGACGTCCGGTCAGTGAGTTATTAGCCTTTTAGTCCAGGGGGGCCGGTTGAATTTGTGCTCGATCCAACCTGACTATTTCCGATCATAATCCAAAACTCAAGTGGGGTATACTCTAATGGACCATCTCGCTCCAAGATATCCATTTCTGCAGAAGGTTCATCAAACGAACATCCAATTCCAAAGTTATGGCCAAGATAAGGTAAAATGGGTTGTAGTGGGCCCGGGTCTGGTCCTACTGGCCTGTCAGGGTCGCGAGGGTGCCGCGGGGGCGGCTCTGCCGCGAGGTTCTTTGAGGGTAGTGGACTCGGATGCGAGGGTTCTAATAGGTAACGAGGCAGCAGATTGGCCACTAGGGGTGCGGACTGGGCTTGGGTCGGCAGACCGGCCGCGGGGCGGTGTAGACCAGCCGCGAGGGGCACAGACCTGCCGTGGTTCGGGTTGGCAGATGGTGGTAGTGCGTCGGCTCGTCACGACGGATGGTGGGGTCACGACTGCTAGGCACAGAGGAAGGAAATAGTGTGGTAGCTCGGGGTTCGGCCTAGCAGCGGCGGGACAAGGGGGTTCGGCCCAGGGTGACACGATATCTAGGTTTGGCCGCGGGTGGCTCGATCGGCGTGGGGCTAGTTTGACCGGGACGGCGAAGTACCACGGGGCGGCGTAGGTCACAGATGACTTTGGGGGGGGGGGCGCTGTTACCTTAATCACCTTTTTCCATTTTGAAGAGAACACAAAATAAGAACGACGGAGGACTGAGGCCAGGTTTGTTTTTCCCGCACCCTCCGCGTTTAGAGTGGTATAAATAGGTTCCCACGAACGAATCTGAATGTGAAACCATATTCTTCTGCAATATTTTTTCCCAACCTACACAAGAAATGAAACGAGTAAATAGAATGTGATAAACATTTTAGAATAAACTCTTACCTTGTTCGCTTGATGACTTTGGCGCAAGGAGGTAGTATTGTTGTCGATTCTTTGTTGAAGAAGATATACCACGTCGAAAGAAGTCCCGATGAAGATGACCAAAGTCAAGGTTAGCATTCATTGTCGGTGGATCATTCATCGTTGGAGAGCTTTCTCCCAAGTTCTCTTAATCCTCCTTTTCCAACAAATGAATAGGTATCCCAAAGCAATATATTATAATGTCTATTAAGTCATTGGAATAATATTCAAAAATTAATATTAATTAATTAAAGGAGATTTGGCATAATAATGATATGTGCTTTGGAACAATTAATGTGGAGGAAGTCAAGAGGCACCTCCACATTAATGAGAATGTTTCATGGGGGTTTCTCCCATTAAGAGGGGAGTTCAATGAATTCACAATGGGGGTTTAGATTCGGGTGGCCCCCACCACCATAACCTCTCATGGGTGGTTTTGTTTGGGTGGTCCAAACCACCATAACCTCTCATGGGAGGTTATGGTTTGGAGGTCCCCACTACAGAATTTCACATGGAGGGTGGTTAAAATAAAATAAAATAAAACGTGTGTTTATTTTAATTTATTATTTCCATGAAAAACCTAAAAAATTATCCTTCACCCTCGACCAACTGTTGTTGACGTGAATGTCTTATTAAATGAATACCAGAGCTTCGAGTTCAACGATTCCCTTGGATTTCAATTATAAGAATTGTTTTAAAGGTTATAAAAACATACTCCTACGTTTACTGAACGTACCCGAAAAAATGTTCAGAAATTCATTCCCGACACTCCGGGCCTAGGAATCTCATGCCGTCAATTTTTGAAGAGTTGTAAAGATTCCAATTTAATTAATAAAAATTACATAGAATTTTTGGGTCTTTATAGTAATATAATATATTCATGGTTATTATACACACCACCCAAATTAAATGAGAATTGAATAAGGCATGAATCCCAAGAGAATGTAAATTGAGATGAAATTCTTTTACCTTGTGTATTGAATCTCGTCGTACTCATACAAAATCCTTGTGTATTCAATATAACTTTATTATAAATCTAAAAAATAACCATTTTCATACATCTAGTACCATATATGATTTCATTCCGATTTTGAATTAACCGATTTTTAAAAATTCTATATTATGGTTCCACTTCAGGTAATATCAGATCAATTCTTTGCATGTGTCTTAATTTGTTATATCTTTTGTACTTATACATATATAATGATATTAAAATTATAAAACAGGAAAAAACTATAATTTATATTCATTATATTTTTATTATAATAATCTATATAATATATATGTTTGAAATATAATACACCCTCTATCGAGACGGTAGGCCATACATACACATGGTTATTGTTTCCATTTCTACTATCATATTGAATGAATGAAAAAATGAAAAATATTAATATAATACAATAAATGTATCTGGATAATGTAATATATGTTTTATAATTTCACTAAACCCATCCTTAATATATTCAATGTATCGTGTGAATGAATCACATCACTTTTAGGGATGATAGTCCACAATTAATCAAACGAAATTATTGTATTTGTACAAAATGGAATGTATAAAAATATTTGTTAAAAAATATTAAAAAAATTATAAATATAATATTTATTTTATATAAATATATATTTTCAATCATAATTCCCCCCATGAGAGGTTGTAAAGGAAAAATGAACAATCATCCTTACTTAATGTGATAGTTCATCGTACACATAAATAATATATTTGTTAATAATTAGATGGAAGTGTGTGTAAGTGTAGGTCAAACCATGAGAATAAAAACATATGAGTATATAATTTATACATGTGTTTTTGTATAATCATTAAATAAGTATAATATGGGGGGTGGGGTGGGAATGAAAAGACGATAAAGGAGTTTGGGGAAGGATGTTACCTCTTCATTTGATAACTTCTTTGGATTTCCACCAATGGAAATCCATGGATTGTGTTATTACAAAAAAGAATCTTCTAGGTTTATGGGAGGAATATTTATTTTCTATTTTGGAAGTACTTGTTTGATCCAATATTTATGGAGGGGTGTGAGGAAGTGGGAGGATATGAGGCCTTTTTATGGTGGAGGAGTGACAGTCTTGTAAATTTTGGGAAAAAGAATTCCACCAATTGTTTTTCCATGTAATGTGGGTACAATAAAAACTCCATTTAGAGAAAATGTATTATAGGTTCTAAATGTTTCAATAAAATGGCACTCGGTAAAATTTATTGGTAATTTTGGGTCTTAAATTTAAGGTTTATTACTTAGTTAACCTAATTTATATCTGAATCGTTGTAATTAATTTTATTCACCTTCATAAATATTTTTGATCAAAAATTAAGATGAAATTTATATAAATTATAAATAATTATGATTAAATTTATAGAATAAAAATTTCCAAATTAAAATCCTAGACTTGGAAGAAATTAATTTTAATTTAATCCCGCAGATTGGAAGGAAATGTCTTGTTTTAAAGTTAAAATATTGAAAAAAATTGTAGGTTTTTTTAAATTTTTGTGTGAAATTGATTAAAATTACCTAAATTTAATTAAATTATAAAATTTTAATCTAAATAAACTTTAAAACCCAATTAAAAATATAATTTTACCATATAAATAATTATATGAATGATCATTTGTGAATTATAATTTTTGAATTTTTAACTATTCATCATAATATGAAACATCAGAGCAAAATACAAAAAAATTCCCCCTAACCTAATTTTTATATTATAATTAAAAATATTATTCTTATTTTCAAATATAATCTTCTATATAGTGAAAAAAGTTATATTTAAAATATTTTCACCTTTAAAAGGGGTAAAAGCACCTTTATAAAAATTTTGGTTTTCATGTATGAAATTGGGTTTGTTCCCATATAATGTTTATCAAATATATTGGATGAATATAAAAACTATTATATTGGATATTTAATATTTATATTAAATTAATATCACTCACTAATTGTAATAAATTTAATTTA
This sequence comes from Viscum album, assembly GCA_963277665.1. Classification (NCBI taxonomy): domain Eukaryota; kingdom Viridiplantae; phylum Streptophyta; class Magnoliopsida; order Santalales; family Viscaceae; genus Viscum; species Viscum album. Next base: position 1,999,109,163 of record OY728136.1, read on the forward strand.
TTTAGATCAAATATCTTTGTCAGTATAAAAATACATTTCAATAAAAACATTTCCTTTATATTCATTCAGTCCCTATATCCATTTTTAATTCAGTTGTAACTAATGAATTCATCCATGTATTTTCATATGTTGGTTAATACTACTCATTACCATTAACATAAGGACTATGTTATATCTTATTATATTAAATAGTAAAATTTATATAATATATTTTTGTTTTATGTCAATCGGTCTTGGGTGTTACGAAAGGCATCGAGGAAAGTCAGTCTTATGTGTACCATAAGATAAACAAAGTGTTCAATTTAAGTTTATCTAAAATTTATGTTGAGTATAGTTCATGATTAACTTGGTGTTGCATATAATTTATTATAAAAATTATTATTTAATAAAAATAAACTCTTTACAATGATTTGTGAAATTAAAAACATCAAAATGAGTAAATTAATTCAAAAAAATATATTACAAAATATCAGGGTGTTAGAGCAATGATCAGATAATACCATGAAACTCTAGATCACAAAAAATTTATATTTTTCACCCAATAAATCACAACATGAATAATTTTATGATTCACTGAGACACCTTTCATAGAATTCATGTGGCCCAAAAAATTCACCTCCTGGAACCGAAACTGTCATTTTGATAGAATTCTATTCACACAATTCCCATTCAATATTACAAGGAAAATATTTTAATGCTCAGTATTATCCAAATCCAATCTCGAATAAATAAGGATATAATCCATCAAACAACTATGAAAAAATTTAATACCCAATGGATGATTAAATTAATTAAATACAAAACCACAACAAGAAACTTTGTGAGTTTAAAAAACAAAAACTGATACTCATAATTTATATACCATATTATTGACACAAACTATGGAATATTTTTACCAAAACCCTTAGCTTAATGTACCTCATAATATGATCAATTTTAAAAAACAAATGGGTTTCCATATGTTTATAATAAGGTAATATATCTTAGTAAATTTATTTTTGTTACTAAACATCACTAAGTTGATTTTATAGTAATCAAATCACAGTTATAAATTCTCATCTACCATAGTTTCACAAAGATATGATGATGAAAAAGGGACAATTTTTAAAAAAAAATGAATCATTACACTCAATATCCTCAAGATAAACATTTAATTATATAAATTCAATGGGTTCCATATGATATAATGGTATGTAATTGGTCATTGAATCCAAAAGAAAGTCTATGGATAAAGAGAATTCCATTGGGGTGGAATCGATGAGAAATAATCTTTTAAAACATTAGGATACACACTCACCAACATAGGAATAGGTATATTAATACATGGATCAATAACATTAGGAAACACATCCAAAAACAATCATGACATTATCTTGGTACATGGGGAAATAAGACCCAGTATCCCATTTCTGGGGTCCTACTCACCCTGATAGACATGAGTGACCCTGTGAAAAGGATTAAACTAAACATGATGGTGATTGAAAGTGATATGGTCTTTATAAATAATCATTCAATGCATTACAATGGTATTATCAAAGATTTCATGACCAATAACTAAAAATTCCTATATGGTTTTATGATAAAAAATCATTACACAAAATTAAGGACTTCTAAAACTCTATTGCATCTTTTTTCTAAAGGAGTGAAATGAGCCACCATGAAAGAAATAAGCTCTGATCAGAATCATAACTAATCAAAAATTGTAGATTAGTACAAATGAATTAGTTGCACCGATTTCAAATAAATTCATAACCATATAGAATTAAATAAACACAATACCTATCATGGTGAATGATCCTACCCCTGACTCCTTTATTTCCTACTCTTTTGAAAATAGTCATCCAAATTCATATTTCTTTTTATCAAAACAAGATCATCAACATTCGAATAAGGATTATATCCCACCACTTTTTCTGCATCATTTCTAAACTAAGAGACATTGGTGAAGTAGAATCTATCTTTAATTACATGGGATGACCCAACAGAAAAATATGGAATATGATCAGAGTTAAAATATACATGAAACAAACTTAGTTTTTCCTTAAAATTATGTTTGTGGTTTCCATTTCTCCCACACTACATACAGATCACCTGACTCTACTCTGGAGTATGTTTTTCACCCCTACCATCACCCTATCACTGTTCACTCGACTTCATCAGTTATCTAGAAAAAAACATTATATACCTTATACTCTAATTGATTCTTTTAGGAGTGTTGTTTTCTTAGTTATATTCACCTCAATTAAATTTTCCACATCCACAACATTCCTAATGGTGGGTAGACACGTAAGAATCATCTTTTATTGAATATCAGAACTCAAAACCATCTGAAAAATCCATTATAATAGATAATAATCGGAAACAATATCTATGGAATGGTATACCAATATTGAAAACATGGTATCAAAATCATTGATAGAATAATCACCCTACTCCAAATAAACAAACACACATATTTTCTCCAGTCAATGTGTCTCTGGATAGATGTATTGATTAATGGTTTTATTGAAATTGGTCTAAGTGAGATATTCTTACAACTTGGATTATGGATCACAATATCACCACTTACATCCCAATTCATGAAGCTTTTAAGTGAAAAAACAACCATGGAATCTACAATAGTCTTCAAAAATCCAAAAATACTCTCAATCCTCTCAATCCATTCTTCTTATTCCTCAGGTCTCTTGTCACCAGAATAGATTAGTGGATGCTCATTAGTGTAATAAAAAGCATTGTCCAACACCAATTCATGCTCAATGATGGTTACATGACCCATGAAATGAATAATTTGGACTATAGTTACCACCAAATCCAAGTCAATCATATTATTTTCCTATGTGGATTTATCCACAGATTCCTCCCTAAAATTCATATATTTTCTTCTTAAAGAATATATAATTTATATATAGTGATAATAGAAATAATTAAGAATAAAACTAATTTTATTTAACATGAATTTAATTTACACCGAATCCAAAAAGGCTGAAACTAAAATCATGGTTTCTAGAAAACCATGAAAATACAATTGTTACTCGAGGACTATAATCAAAGTGAATTTCTCAGAGACAATCCAACAATACCTATTGAGTTCAAAAAATATTATATATAGTCTATAATTAACATCCAGACAATATATGGTGATACATAATCATGATAATAAGACATTATGATAAACTAACCCTTTGATACCAATTTATAATAGGACAAATTGGGTAAATAAATAATTTCACATGAATTAACCCAACACAAGGCCTAAATCATGTTCCTAATCACCATGCGCTAGAGACAAGAAATAAGGTATCATAGAAAGAATCATTGAAATAATTTAACCCTCAAAGGATCTGTGAGATTATAGGAATACATAGAGTATCATAATGGTTATCATAATGAATCATCACATGTCATGAAAAACCAATCCAAAGGGGTAACTTACAATATTTATATAAGATAGTATAAAAAAATAAAATGAAGACCATTAACATATAAAATGATTAAAACCATGAATCCTTCTTCACACGACCATATTTTTTCCCCTTCCCTACCTTCCAGAAGGGAAATATGAACTATGATAGCAATCCTTGACATGACACCCTTACCGTTACTAGTATCTTCTAAAACCATGGAATAAAACCCCCAAACAAGAAAGTACCATGTAAGAAATAAATATCAGCAGGATAAGAAATAAATCTACATAATTTATATAAACATGAATCTGTTAGTTCTTTTATAAAATAGATTTTGTAAAAAAGTTCTAGAATATTTCATTTTCTATATAAAATCATATTTTTGATTAATTTTAAAAAACATTCCAAATAAGATAAACAAATAAATATGACATATCTTTTATCCATGAGGTATAAACATTCATAAAATACAGGTTTCAATAATCAGTATATGTATAAAATTGGAAGATAATATATAATATAATCTAACATGGAATGCATCCATAAAGCACCAGATGATGATTACGACATGAGGGTGTACTAAACTAAGACAATCCTATAACACTAGACAAAATATGTGAAAATTAATGTCCATGAACCTAAGTTCCATAGAATGTATTTCCCTTAGAAACCATGGCATCATGAAAACCCCTTCTAATGATATATATTACACATGGTCTCATTTATGTCTAGTTTTCAGCAATCCCCAATGTCTTACATTTGTTCTATTACATTATAATCCCATTACATGAAAACCAAGTTCGTATTTCCTAATAATTTTCAAGGAAAATACATTTAATTTCCATTACCATATTTCATAAAATATTTTAGATATATATCCATAAATATTAAATTATTGAAAAATAGTTTCCAAATAAATTCAACTTGAACTTATTCCATCAAATCCATATTTATGATTAAATCCAATTTTCAATGAATGTTCTTTTATGAAAATAAATTCATATTAAATAAATATTGATTTAACTAGTTTTGTGTTTCGAATAATCAATAACATATATAAAATCAAAATGAATTTAAGAAACATTCCAAGTCATGAAAATGGATAGACCATATGATTGAGAATACAAACTCAAGAATAATCAAACCCTTTTAGACCTCAAAAACCATAATGGGAAATGAAGAGATCCCAATCCCAAGATCCAAAACCTATGAATAACATAATATTTTTTTTATTGAAAACTGTGAATCATATAATCACTATCAAATTGGGTATCAAAGAATTTATAGAAAGAGATATTGTTGTTAAATCATTCGAGAATAGGATAAATTGAGAGAATAACTGAACATACATTAATAAGATCTTACCTAAATGATCAAGGATCATGAAGGAATTTGGGAGATGGTCCTTTTGAGAATAATGGTGGTCTAGGCTAATTATAATGATGGAAATTGAAATGAGTAGAGGTAACAAAAGGAAAAGTGCATGGATGAAATTTTCCATTTCATGAATATCATATTTTTTTCCTAGTTACTCCACACTTTTAGAAAAACCATGCCTTAACCAAATAGTAGCCACTATTTTTTGAAAAATGAAAGCATATAATTTCCATGGAATATCCACACAATTAGACAAGCCATGCCCAATACATTCAACAATCAATTTCCCAAACCCATCAACCAGGGTAATTTTTATTGTGAATCACTACATTATTAAAACCATGCTCGAACCATGGAAATATTCATGAGAACTCATTGATCCATATCACATGGTTTTCAACTAGGTAGCCATAACCATGAGTCTAAATCATGAATTTATCAAATTTTCCCCAATATAAAAAAATTCAACACCTAACATGCAAAATCCTATATAAATTTCCAAGAAATAACCCATGTTCAAAATTAATAATACATGTGACTCATAAGTAATAACACATTTTTATTTATACTCATTATAAATTGTTATTATCTATAAAAATTCTACCAATTTCTCACATCAGCTGTTTATTGTTTTGATTGTTTTTACTAGTTTCATAATAACTTTTCCAATATACATTATTCTTGGAAATTTTATCATTCCTAGGTATTTAATGTTACCATTAAGTGCGATTTATATTTATTTATGATATTTAAAATTATTTTTATTAGTTTTTTAACCTTTATACCTAAAGATAAATTCGATAAAAAGCATATTAAATTAATTCTTATCAATAATAGTGTTATTTATTAATTGATGAATTAAATATTTATATAACATACCCTAAATAAAATAAAACATTATTTAAAAAATTATATTTTATAATACCATTAATTTTTTTCCTATATTCATTCATAATATAAATTCATAGTATTGTTTAGGAATGTGGTTAAAAATACCAAATAATGAACATAACCACATTTAATGAATGATTATGAGGTTGTTTGATGTAACATAATTATACAGAAATCTTAATGATCTTATTTTGATACTTCTAGTGATTATTTGATATATTCATTTTCAAATATATTTAATATCTTTGATAGCTTGCAATACATGCTACCCCGAGTAGAAATGAACCGTTAGATAATATACCTCTATAATATATACATTAAATTGTTGAATTGAATAAGAAATCACACATTTTAAAATTTATTTATTTAAATATTAGATGAACAAAATATATATGTTATAAGTTTCTAGAAATGTCTTTATATGCTTCAAAAAAGTACTTTCCCTTAAAAAATGTTTTATTTCTATTTGTGATAAAATAATTAAATAAATTTTCACCAAATTTAAAAAAAAATATTTGAAAAATTAATGTTCATTTGTGAAATTTTAATTTCAAACGTATCTTAGATAGAATTTCTTATAATTTTCTGAAAATATATATATTTCGATGTATAGTGAAAACACTTATTTTTATAGAAAAGTAAATTTTCGTTTATAGAATTGAAAAAGATAAATTTTGTTTTAAAACTGTTTAAAAAAAATTAGATCATTTATATTTTTAATAATAAAATGTCTGTCATTTAAATTAATTTTATTTTGGATTTTGTTATAAAAACTTTTTTACTTAAGAAAACATATTTTCTATAGAACTGCATTTCATCATGTTTTATAGATTTAATTTTAAATTAATTAATTTAAATATTAATAATTAAAACTTATAGAATGGATTATATATTTTAAAGTAGAATTATAAAATTTGGTAATGAGTAAACATGCATTTTTTGTCATAATAAATTCTAAAAATAGTAAAACGGTTCACCAAAGATAAGGTTTAATGGGATTACCTGGGGTGGTTAAAACAATAGATAATGTAATGTTTAAAAATTATACATGTATAAATCCTAATGATTAGATATATTTTTACCTTAATCTATCTCAAATTTTAATATATATCCATTTTGAATCATTTGCTTGAGTATAACTTTATTTTATTTTAATTTGTTATGAAATTCCAAATGTGCCCTCTATACCACTTATAAAAGGAACTATATCCTTTCTCTTATATACACCACTTTTTGAAATATATCTCAACCAAACCCTTAACAACTCTATTATAAACTCCCCTAAACACAAATTATTAGTGTTGGTATTATTAAAATACCCTTCCTTGGGTACTTAAGAAAGGATTTAAGGATCACCCATAGAAGAAGATGTAGTCATCTTACCCAACCCAACCCCTTTCAATTTATTTTATCTTATAAAATCTATATACCCATGGTATGAATCATTAAATAATAAATTAACAATGCTAAATATATTTATTAAAATTATGATTATATAAAAACCATAATCCACTGTTGACGCTCCTTTCGTCACAAAATCTAAAGATCAGAAAAGGGAATATCTGAGCTCAAAGTGATTCATCCTTTGAAGAAAACATCAAAAATCGACAAAGGAAGGAAGAAAGGATCAACAGAAACTGCACCGTGCAATTTATATCACTGTCGCGCAAGTACAATTGCGCGACACTCTTGGTCGCGCAAGTGACTTGTGCGACATAAGTGATAACCGCCCGGTAACCGCACGGGGTCTTCTCCTGCCTATAAATAGACCCAGTGGGCCCCCCATTCGAAAGGATCTTTTTTCAAAAACTCGGATTGAAGCTCCCGACGCCCAAGTCTCTTTTCAAAGCTTCCGGAACACTTCTAAGGTAATTTCTTACCTAGAACGGAAGATCTAAAGAGAGGGAGGAAGGCCTAAGTGTTGAAACTCATCAACACTTGCGCGCCTGAATGGCCATCCCTTAAGGGAACTGGTCACACTTGCGCACCGCCTTATTCCTTCAATAAAATGTGCACGTCCCTTATCTGGAAGAACCTCAAGAGGATTCTAAAGGGTTTAATAATGAGTCGCTCAAGTATTTCAATGCTGGTTGAAAATCGCGCAAGTACACCATGTGTCGCGCAGGTATACTTGCGCGACCAATACTTGCGCGCCCACGCAAGACTTGCGTGCCTTTCAAGACTTGCGCGCCCCTACCTTTTTGGGTGCCCATATTGCGCATTTTACCCCTCTTAATCCATTTCACCTTTCCTATTCAAGATTTAGTCTTCAAGATACTCTTCAAAGCCATTTATGGCACGATTTCTTGATTTGACTTCCTTATCTGATGGGAATTCGATGGAATATCTCTCAAAACCTTGTGATTTATACATCTTTATGTCACCAAAGATTGAGAGTTCATTCATTCAACCTCATCCTTTAAAGATGAGAGAATCCTTAACCTGGGTCTCCTTTTCAGGAATAATCCCCAGTTATAAATCCTTTAATCTGGGCATCTTCCTCAGGAGTAAGCCCCAAATTCTTAAAGTTCCCAAACTTGGGCATCCTCTTCAGGAGTAATCCCCAATCTCAAATACTGGGCATCCTTCTCAGGAGTAAGCCCCAAACCTTAATCCCTAAAATGGGTCTCTTTTTCAGGAATAAGACTCTGGCATAATCTTGGGCTTCCTTTTTAGGAGTAAGCCCCAAGTCCCCTAACCTGGGTCTCCTTTTCAGGAATGAGTCCCAGTCATAATTTTGGGCATCCTTCTTAGGAGTAAAACCCAATCATAAGTCCCCTCCTAATTTGGGCATCCTCCTTAGGAGTAAGCCCCAAGATTAGAGTATTCAAATCTCCATAAAGCACATATACCTTTATGGACCCTATTCCTAGATTTTATCCCTAAAAGTAAATCCTAAACCTTCATCTATTTTGGGCAGTCATACGTACATAAGCCCCAAACATTTTCATATGCTTGCATATTTCATGGCACAATTGTCTAATTTTTACCAATGCCTCTTGTTTCTCACACCGAGCATAACTCACGTGAGCTTAGAGTGTAAAAGTAATTATGACATTCTTCTTTGAGACATCAATCATAAACATCATACTCCATTACTCGAACTACATGGGTTCTGATTCCTTTCCAAAACAAAGGATACATAGGTAGCCCATTTATGGGATCGATCCCAACTTTGAAATAATCCCTGTCCTTCTAAATGACGATAAACTTAAAGTGCCCCACTGAGTGGCTTTAAAACCAGCCTGGTCGTCATAATGACCAGGAGACTTTTATATAAATGTTTTGAAGGATACCATTGACCAGGAATCTCTAAACAGATATAGATGATTCTCTATTGATGAAGAACCTCGAATACATATAAAATATTCTCTAAATTTCTTCCATATTTAATCATTGATTGTTACAACTAAAGGAAAGCACATTTTATACTTGGTAATGTAATAAGGATTCACGAACATAACTTAAATCTATAAAGAGAGTCTTGGAGTATACAATAATTCCCCTCAAAAAGGTGTGATGAGTCCGACCTCGCATCCTCTCAACCAATGAAAATTCCTAAGTCTCATTGGTCCACAAGATAATGAGCGCCTACCTTTGGAAAGTAGGTCCAAACAGATGTGGAATCATTGGATGTTTCCGGTTCTACGAACAAACCCGCTAGAAACCGATCAGAACCTTTGAATCTCCCGTCCATGAGTCATCCCCGGATTCCGTGCGAAACAAAAAATGGTGAACCCGACGTGAATCCTTAACCAAGTTAAAGTGACATTCTTTTTATTTGTTAGGCCCCTTGGTCCAAAAAATCAATCATTGACATGTGATCATCCAAAAGATGCAGTGGCCGGATTCATCTTGATTTTGTCTGTTATATGGAATATGCACTCTTTTCTCAAGATCTTCTGCAAAATGGCTTTCCTTAAATTCACCCTTGTGAATACTGCTTCTGTGAACACCTCTACTGTGAGGTCTGCTGTTGTGAAAACCAATACTGCTACTCCTACTGGAACGTCGTCCGCTCTGAGGATGACATCACCAACTCAGCGTCTTCAACGCTGGGTTTCTAATGCACTGGTTAAGGAGTACCGTCGCAGCGGTACTATCCCCACTCTGGAGGCCGCTCGTCAAGCCCTCCAAGTTAACAACTCTACCTGGTCATCCGGAAAACGGCGGCCATCGATCAAGAAGCAGGCGGTGCTGACTACCGTCTCCAACCGTTTCGGGTCGTTATCCCTGGAACGCAATTTCCATTCATTCCCTTACTCTGAGGAAGTGAATGAGCAGGTCTCACGGGGCCTTAATTCAAAAAAAATAGAAGTCCTTCTCGAGGGCTCCCATCAACAATCGCCGCCAGACTCGTGCGGTAGTGCGCCCTCAAAATGATGAGGGTACCGACTCCAGGCATTCAGCTCAGGATCCTCGAACCCGAGCAGGCAAGATGAACCGCCAGAGACGGAATCCGATTAACAATAGGCAAGTTGTCATCCCTGCCATCTCCGGAGAAGTCCACCAACCTAACTTGGTGGCAAACAATGAGCAGGCATACACACCTGTCCGTTTTAATTCCACTGTCCAGCAGACTCGTCTGGCAGCATCACGCCAATCCCGCCAGACAATTCTGGTGGAGTACCATTGGCAGGAACATGCCCCTGCTTATACATCACCAGTTAGTCAGCAGGCCTGTCTGACTACATATGATGGATCTTGTCAACCGCGTTTGGCGAAGTGTAATCAACAGGCACATACACCTGCTAATACTAATCAAGCCTACCAACAGTCTCGCTTGGTAGCGCACAGAGAAGTGAGTCGGAAAGCCCCGACGACAAACATGAGGCAGACTCAACTCTCTTCCTCCACACTTGAGTACTGTCAGGATTCACTGACAGGAAGAGGAGGACAGGAGCAGGCACATACACCTACTCCAAGCCCGGAATGGACGTATATCCCCATTCTGGCGGCTGAAGTCACCAAACATATTTTGTTAATGGTGAAAGAGCAGAAGAAAATTCCTGCTCATATTCTGGATGCTTTCCAGGATATCATAACAGCTTCAGCATCATCTCAGGGACATACACATAAATCTATCCCTAGCAATGGAGTGACACATCAACGATTCACTCCGGAACAGACACACACATATGTTCCAGTCCAAGATGGTTATGGGGAATACTCCCCCATATCATACGGACAACCAAGTCAGGCACATACACCTGATTTGAGTGGAGATCATCAGCCTAACCTGACCATCTTTCCTGATCAGGCACATACACCTACTCAGAGTAACCACTTTCGTCAACAAGTGGTTTCTAATGTGAGTAAGAAGGCATCTAAGAAAAAGTTCCACCCAGCACAGTCAGGAGATCAAAGTCCAATCTGTAACAAGGCCTTTCTCGATGATGGAGTTCTTGAAGCCCTCAGACATTTATCTGTCAGAATTAAAGATTCTACTCCCTCAGTTCCCAATAACGGGAACATTAATTTTGAAGGTCTTCAACAGACACTTCCTCATGAAGGCTTGCTTCATGAAAGTTCGGTCAATCTTGAAGTTTCTTCTTCATATGAGAGCCACATGAACCCTCTGTGTGGTCAGAAGACCAAGGAGCAAGAGATTTCATCTTTTGCTGTAACCCATTATGGTGGTCCTCCCCATAATGATGAACTTCGCTGCGAAAGTCCTCTCCGCAGTAGTGATTCACGTTTCCTGGAAAATTATTCAGAAGGCAATGTAGTGCCGAGAGAGCCCTCTTATCTTGAGGCACTTGCAAACGTGAAGCCAGTCATGTCTGATGCTTTACTATCGGCAGGTGAAACTCTTTCTCCATCAGAGGATAGCCTAGGGTTCAGGTTATTCTCTGAACCATCCCCAGGTCATTCATCTTCCAGCATGAATATAGGACTCTCTACCAACCTTGTCAAACCTAATTAAGCAACTAGGAAACACCAACTCTGGTCAAAACAGGTAGAAGAATCCTCATTTAATGATAAATAGGAAATGCTGAACATGAGGAAAAAACTGAAAAAAGGTGAAGTACCAGTCATGTTTTGGCCTTTGGCTGACTCCCAGTATGACATTCGAAAGATGTTGATGGATGATGGAATCCATGATATTCGTCTCAACATATGGAAGACTCTTTGTCAATTGAAGAAGAAAGTATTATCTTACGGTGATTAGGAAAATCATATTAAGATAATAGAAGGGTTACAACGCCATATTGATTTGGCATCTCTATCAGTCTCTCGGTATTCGAAGGCTGAAAAGCAACAGAGAACCCTTCAACGTTCATGCCTTGGAGCACAAAGAAAATTGCATCAGTTAATTGCCAATGCTCCATCTGATGTTCATATCAGAGGATGGGGTGTTCACGGAGCACTACATTTCACATTGCTTTCCAGTCAGCAAAGCCTGCCGAAAATGGTCTCATGCAATGTTATTGCCCGTGGCCGGCCACAGTCAATGGGCATTGTTCATAATCAAAAGCTTGCTCAAGAACATGCTTCAACTAGTTCCTCTCAAAATCAAGTATATAGTGAACAAGTTGTTGAATTGCTACTACATCAAGCAGGCGAGAATATTGCACAAGAGTCTCGTCTGGAGAAAACACATCATCAAATGACAGAAGTTTCGGAATTCATCTGACGGTCTGTTGAACCAGGTGATAAAAGTGGATACATGTTAATGCATCCAGCTAATTTCAGAACTAAGATTCGCAAGATCAAAAGATATTTTAAGAAGATCTCAGACATAGCATGTCAAGAGACACCCCAGCTTTTCAGACTGGGGACTTCTCTAACCCAACCCTCAGAGTCAACAAATGGGATTTGAGGAGTTGAGCGAAAGCAGCAGGAACATCCCCAGTCCACCGGACTGGGGACTTTTTCAAATCCTCAATCCCTCCCTCAGAGAAAGTCAGTATTATCTCGATTAAGGAATAAGCCTCAAGAGGTACGAAGAGCCAAGCTATAAGGAGATTCTCTCCAAGTGACGGTTCTCCACGAAGTTCCTGAGGGATCAAGTCAACAGAATTCCATGTCTCATCATGGACATGGAAGAAGACAATATCACAGAAATGCTGATAAAAAGAATTCCATGCAATATGCATCCATTAATGTCATCAATGTCGTTGCTGCTGATTCACCAGATGAGGCTCAATCAGAGGGATTAGACGAAGAGGTTCCTGCTCAAGAATTTGCGCACACAGACCTAAATAAAGAAGGTGTGCGCACACGTAATCAAAGGCTTACCCAAAATCTGGGTATTCCTTCAAGTAACCCACTTCCCCCTCTCCGAAAAGGATCCAAAAAGGGGAAAGGAAAGAATCAAGTTACTTCTCATCCTTCCTCTGAAGGTGGTCAATCGCTCTCATTAGAGCAAAGGTTTGCACAACAGGAGGATGAATTGAAAGAATTAAGAAGGTTGAATGCAGAACTACTTCAGAGTAGTCTTCTTCTTAAGAATTCTGAAGTCCGACAGCCGGAGGAATTTGTTGTAACTACTGAGATGGATCAGGAATATCCTCCTTTATCACTACACCCTCATAGGTCTAATCCTATGGGTCAAACGCAACAACGGTTGGCAGCACTACCATCAGTTGCAGCACCAACCACCACGTCTGTCCAAGCTCCATTCATTGCACCTACCCAAATCCAAGTTCAACCTGATGTTTCTCAAAAGTTAATAACTACTATTGAGTCATTAACAGCTTGGTTAGAAACTATAGAAGGGAAACGAGCGCAAGTTCAACCTGAAAAGAAAGTTTACCCTGAATGGGTAGATTCAATTTCTCCTCCATCCAGTTTTGGAAACCCTGTTTTCCCTACTTTCAATGGATCAGGCGATACTGAACAACATTTGACGCATTACGTGTCTTGTTGTGATCCTATGATGGGAACTCCATAGCAGCAAGAAGTAGTGAAACTCAGATGCTTCGTGCTAACCTTGCAAGGACCAGCTTTTGTCTGGTATACAAGCTTGCAATCTCGGTCAGTCATTGGATGGGAGGATCTTCGTCAAAAATTCCTTCTTCAGTTTAGCTCAACTTTGTCAAAAACGACAGTTTTCGATCATACAAACTGCAAGCAAAGGGAGAATGAAAGAGTCTCTGATTTCATTGCTTGTTGGAAGAATTTAACGTATTCCCGGAGTTTAGCACTCCCTCAGGAGGAATTGCTGCCAATCTGTGTGGAAAATTTGCGTGACGAATTACGCACGCCATTGATCCCTATGAAATACACAGGAGGGTTTCGAGACCTTACCTCAATCGCTCAACAGATTGAAGATTCTCTTATACATGCTAAGGTTAAATCTTGTATAATTCCATCAGCTCCAGGAAGGAGAATGGGTAAAGCGGAAACTGCTACAGTTATGCTTAAACAAGCACCTGTACCTATTTCTACTTCAAAACCTTCATCTTCTCGAAGGGCTCCACCTCCTGAACGCCAACAAAAAAGGCTGTTTCGTCCAAATGATCAAAGAGATCAACGACGAAAACAATTTGAGGATTTGAAGAGTAAAACATACTCTTTCCGAAGTGATCAAGTTACTGGTTACTTCATTTCAGCTCTGGAAAATAATTTGGTTCAATTACCAGTACCCAAGAGGCCAAACAAGGAAGGAGATGAAGACCGTCCCAATTATTGTCCCTTTCATCAAATGTTGGGGCATCCCATCCAGGAGTGTTTTGTCTTTAAAGACCTCCTGCAAAAGATGGTCGACTTGGGACAAGTCAAATTGAAGGGTTCTTCAGCTCATGTAGCGTGTATTACCGCTACAGATCCAGAGGAAGGTGGCGAGTGGCAGGAAGTCAAAAGCAAAACTGCGAAAAAATATGATGATTGGATGGTCAGAAAGACAATCAATCGGACCCATTCCATTTTGCGAACACAATGGAAGAAGCCAATTGGGTCTCCTACAAAAGATGCAGTAAAGCCTCCATCAAAAGACAAATCCTCAAAAGGGCAGTGCAATTCAAAGAAGAAAGAGGAATCAGGAGAAGATGAGTATGTATCAAAGCCTAAATTGTCTTTGACTCTGGAAGATTTCATGCCATCTACTTCAAAGCCACGGGCACCGTCCCACCAAACGGCACAACCTAAACAGGCTAACCAGGAAGAGACTTTATCAGACGAAGAGTTAATCTTTGGTTCTGTTAATATGATTCAATTAACAGATCCATATTCCAGTCTTGATGAGCCTGAATTCCCTGTATCAAATAAAGGAATCTGAGGAAGTTCTAGAGGTTTAGGATACAGGGGAAGACATGGACCTTTCCGAAGCCACTACTCTAATTTTACCCCTGCTAGCACTGTATATGCAGCCGGAACTCGTGGTAGAGCCCTTCAGCGAGCTCAAAAAGAACAAGCAAGTTCTTTTGCCAATGGCCAACTCAGTTTTGGCACAGTTATTTTGGAAGACTGATTAAAGGTTCCATCTTCTTTATCTCAGCAAGTAAATGGATCTAATCATTCTAATCTTCCAAAACCAAGGATGTTGCCAACTTCAATACAAGATGCATCAGCTTCCAAAGCATCTGCTTCCAAGGTACCTGCTAAAACGCATATTCCTATTGGGAAACACAGACCTCTAGATCAAAAGTATGATATATTGAAACACTGGGCCCATGTACCAGCCACGTTATCAATTTTGGATGCTTTGAATCTGTCAAAAGATCTTCGGGAAGCACTCATCGAAGCTTTGTGAAGTCCTCTGGAGTTTGAAGCTGAAATTGCTGCTGCTGAAATCTATCACATAGAGAATAATCCTGCAGAATGCCATGCAGTGATATCTTTTACTGATAAAGATGAAGATGATGTTGTGCATGGGCACATAAAACCTTTGTACTTATCTGGAAAAGTCAATGGTGTAGATGTTCGAAGAGCTTTCATTGACAATGGTTCAGGAGTCAACCTCATACCCATTCGCACACTTCATCGATTGGGCCTCACGGAATCTGATTTATCTCCTTGTACCATGATGTTACAAGGATATGATAAAAATGAACAAGAACCACTGGGATAAGTTACACTTAGAAATCAGTTTGGAGATCTTGTATCCAATTCGAATTTCATGATTGTTGATCAAGACTCAGCTTTCAATATCTTGCTTGGAAGACCCTGGCTACATCAGCATGCAGCTATTCTTTCATCATACCATAAATGTCTCAAATACTGTTTCGATGGTCAAGTTGGAACATTGTATGGTGGTAAGGCCTCTTTCAAGACATGTGAGTCTCAATACATTGAGGCGGAATTTTATCACATGATGGGAATATAAAAATCTACAATGAAGGAAATTACCAAAGTTATTGCTCCATATGGTTTGGAGAAAATTCCAATAAATCCATTTTCACATGTGAGTACAGATTATGTGTTACCTATCAGTAAAATTGACAAAATAGGCCCAAATCAAAATACTCTTATGGAAAGATCCATAATGTCAATTATGGCGATCGAGCCAGACAACATGGGAGAAATTGGTAACCTACCAAGCAGTGATGAAAGCATAAGTGGTGACGTTTTCATTTCATCTGCTGAAGTCCAACAAGTATATACTTCGCTAATCAGGCCAGAAGTAGTTATAGCAACAACAGAGGTGAATAATGATGTCAATTCTCAATCCATCATCTCCTCTTTATTTCTCAAAGAAGACCCTTTATCATCAATAGGGTCGGAAATGGAAGATTCTTCTTCAAAATGTGAAAAGTTTGATGTCTCTTATGATCATGAGAATTTCGTTTTTTCATCTACTTTGCAAGTAGAAATGGAAGAAATAACACATGATTAAGAGGAAGAGGAAGATCTTAGAGATGCTCCTCCATCATTTGAAGAGGGTATCTCTACCACTGTGGATGAACTCAGAGAAGTAAATCTGGGTACAGTGACAGATCCACGCCCCACTTTAATTAGTGCGGCCATGACCCTTGAAGAGCAAGAGATGTATATTTCTTTTCTAAAGAAAAATAAAGATATTTTTCTTGGAATTATACAGAAATGCATGGTCTTGATCCTGATGTTGCTACTCATCATTTGGGTTTACCAAAAGAACATCGAGGTTTTAAGCAAGCTGCAAGAAGAACACACCCAACCCATGCTTCCAAAATTGAAGTTGAAGTGGATAAGCTGATCAAAGACAACTTCGTCAGAGAAGTTCAATATCCCAAGTGGTTGGCTAATATTGTCCCTGTAAAGAAGAAGAACGGACAAATTAGGGTTTGCATCGATTTCAGAGATCTTAATCGGTATTGTCCTAAAGATGATTTCCCAGTTCCGATTACAGAACTCTTAATTGATGCGACGGCTGGCTATGAAGTACTTTCTTTCATGGATGGATATTCTGGATATAATCAGATCCGAATGTCCCTAGAAGATGAGGAATATACAGCCTTCAGAGCTCCTCAAGGTGTGTTTTGTTACCGGGTGATGCCCTTTGGTTTAAAGAATGCAGGTGCAACATATCCACGCGCCATGCATCGTATCTTCAAACCTCTTTTAGGGATGTTTTATGAATGCTATGTAGATGATTTGGTGGTTAAATCCAAACAACGTTCTAATCACTTGGCTGATTTGGAAGTCATATTCCACAAGCTTCGACAACATAATTTAAAGATGAACCCCTTAAAATGTCCTTTTGGGGTAACCTCAGGAAAATTCCTCAGCTTTGTTATACGCCATCGTGGTATTGAAGTCGATCCTGAGAAGACCAAATCAATCCTTGGTATGTCACCTCCTCAGAATTTGAACGAATTAAGAGGACTTCAAGGACACTTAGCCTATATTCGGCGTTTCATCGCCAATTTGGCAGGAAAAAGTTTACCCTTTACCAAATTATTGAAGAAAGGAGTCACTTACCAGTGGACTGAAGAATGTCAAGAAGCATTTGATGTTCTCAAGAAATACCTCTTGAGTCCACCAGTACTCATGCCACCTGTTGAGGGTAGACCGCTTATCCTCTATGTGACAGCTTTAGAGCGATCATTGGGTGCCTTTCTCGCTCAAAAGAATGATGCTGGGAATGAAAATAGTCTCTACTATCTCAGTAGAACTATGCTTGAAGCAGAAACCCGGTATTCAAGTATTGAAAAGTGCTGCCTAGAATTAATCTTTGCAGTTCAGAAACTGAGACACTACTTGAAACATCATGAGGTCCAATTGGTATCTCGTAATAATCCACTCAAATTCATCCTTAGTCATCCAATGCTTACAGGACGTCTGGAAAGGTGGGCAGTTATTCTACAACAGTTCGACATTCAGTATGTGTCTCAAAAGGCAATTAAGGGCCAAGCTCTGGATGATTTCTTGGCTGAACATCCTTCAATGGAAGACATGTATTCAGATATCGAACTCCCCGATGAGGATGTTTTCTCTATTCAAGAGAGTCCTCAAACATGGGAAATGTATTTTGATGGTGCTTCTAGAAGTCCAACAGGGAATAAAATGGAAAATCCTAAATTCAACAAAGTTGGTTTAGGAATTGTGCTCATTTCTCCAGATAAGGCAGTGTTACCTTATTCTTTTTTGTTGTGGGAAGGTGGTACCAATAATGAAGCTGAATACCAAGCTCTCATTACAGGCTTGAAGTTAGCACTTCAAGCACAAGTGAATCACTTAAAGGTGAAAGGTGATTTAGACCTGGCAATCAAACAAGTCAATGGGGATTATGCCATTAGAAAAGAAGAATTAATCCTTTTGTATGATTACGTCAGAGAGTTAATGTTGGAATTCCCTTCAGAACTGACATTTTCTTATATCCCAAGATCACAAAATGCTCAAGATGATGCACTAGCTAATATAGCCACAGCTTTAGCAGATCCAAATCGGGACGAGACAACCATCTGTATTGCCCACCGTCGTGCAATTTCACCTTATGTTCAAGTCAAAACAGAGGAAATTAATGAAATTAGTCCCATTCCTGAACGGTATGGTCATACTACAGGATGGATGTCACCTATCAGGGAATACCTTCAAAATGGAACACTTCCACCTGATAGAGCCAAGAAAGAACAAATCCGGCGACGTTTGGTCAATTTTACTCTTTATGATAGCCCAAACCACCTCGATAAAATTCTCTACAAATGTGGTTTTGATGGAGTTCTCTTCAGATGTATTGATGATGAAGAGACAATGGCTGTCATAAAGAAGTGCATGCAGGAGTCTGTGGTGCCCACCAGTCTGGACATAGACAGTCTGATCAAATTTGAAGGCTTGGATACTTTTGGCCTTCAATGATACAAGATTGTGTTAATTTCACAATGAATTTTCATTCTTGCCAAGTATATGCCAACTTCATTCATACACCTCCAGAGTTTCTTCATACAGCTAAATACTCATGGCCATTTTCCACATGGGGAATAGATGTGGTGGGACCTTACCCTTTAGCTACGGCCAAGCAGTTTAAGTACATTCTTACTGCTACTGATTTCTTTTCCAAATGGGCAGAGGCAGTACCTCTCAAAGAAGTCAGTTCTAAATGCATTGTTAGCTTCATCATGTCTAACATCATTAATAGATTTGGTGTCCCTCATACCATATTGACGAACAACGACACCAACTTCTGTTCTTCTGAGGTAAATAAATTGTATCAAGAATACAACATTAAGTCCAACCATTCATCTCGATATCATGCAGCGGATAATGGCCAAATAGAAGCCTTAAACAAGACTCTTTCAAATATACTGCAAAAGATGGTGGATAAAGATAAGAGGTCATGGCCTGATAAAATCTTTCATTCTTTATGGGATTATAGGACTACCACTCGCAATGCAATGCAGTCAACTCCATATTCATTGGTATATGGAACAGAAGCAGTCTTGCCAATCAAAGATCAATTTCCTTCACTCAGAATAGCCATTTGTGATCAGTTATCTACAGATGAGCAATCCCAAAAGCGGTTGAATGAATTGGAACAGTTAGATGAGAAAAGATTGTGCACTTTGCACCACTTGGAAATCTATCAGAATCTAATAGCACGAGATTTTAACAAAAAATTTCATCTTCGTTCATTCATTCAGGGAGAATTGGTATTGGTTCTCAGAGCACCAATGATACCAGGAAAGAAGCCTCCCATGCTTGAACCAAAATGGGAAGGACCTTATTCAATACATAAGGTCTACTCCAATGGAGCGTATTCTCTAATCTCAATGGATGGAGAACACATCACGACTCCAACTAATGCCAGATTTCTGAAGAAGTATTTTGTATAAACACAAAATATTGTTCCCAGATCCAAAACAATCACATTGGTTCATGATATGTCATACATGAAACTAAACTGTATTATGTCCTATCTACATGACGTCAAACTGTACAGAAGTTCCTATATTTTGTCCGAGATGACATTAAACTATATTGTGTCCTAGCAACATGACATTAAACTGTTTGGCACTTTCATCGTCCAACATGACGATAAACAGTAAAAAGTCCCCAGAACTGATATCCTCATATTGGTTCACCTTAGTCCTAGCTACATGACTTTAAACTGTACAGCAATGTTCTATCGTCCAACATGACTTTAAACTGTAACAGTTACTTGATTTGTCCTACATGACATTAAACTGTTAAAAAGTTTCCTTTTTTTCGTCCAACATGACATTAAACTATAGAAAAGAAGATGTCCCTGCAACATGACACTAAACTGTGCAGCACCAGTTCGTCCTTGCTATATGACGTTAAACTATACTGCAATGGTCCAGTATGACTTTAAACTACAACTTCGTCCCACACGACATTAAACTGTGAAAAAGTTCCCTAAACCATCTAGCAAGACCTTAAACTGCATCATCCCTGGTCCATGTATATGACCATAAACTATTTGCAAATCTCTTACATCCAGCAAGACGTTAAACTGTGACGTCCTAATAACATGACGCTAAACTGTATAAAAGTCCCTTACGTCCAGAAAGACGTTAAACTATATAATCTCAAAGGTCCAGTATGACATTAAACTGCACCATTCACGGTCAATGCATATGACCTTAAACTATTCGCACTTTCGTCCGACATGACGTTAAAATGGTACACTCTTTTGTCCTTACTACATGACAATAAACTGCATAATCCCCCTTTCGTCCAATATGACGTTAAACTGTATTGTCCCCATCGTCCTAACTACATGACGCTAAACTGTACCGAATGTCCTTGATATGTCCTACATGACATTAAACTGTTATTTTGTCCCTGCTAGATGACACTAAACTGTGCAGCACCAATAGTCCTAACTGCAAGACTTTAAACTGCATAGTCCCTTTTTTATGTCCTACATGACATTAAACTATGCATCGTTAAGGTTGTTATTACCTATTGTTTCTCACACCGAGTATGACTCACATGAGCTTAGAGAAAACCTCAACCATAACACTCTCTTTGGGCCCCTAACCATGTGTAAGTCCCAACAACATTTTAATTAGATCCTTGTCCCCAAGAACAACTTGATCATTAATTCATTCTTTAATTGAACTACACGGACTTTGATCCTTGCCCTCCAGGCTGGGTATGTAGGCAGCCTCCCAAGGTTCAAGCCCAAAAATAATCTCTTCACATCGGTTCACCACCATCTCATATGATGTTGATTTGTGAAACCGCCCCTAGAATCAATATGTTTTTTTACATTGATTCACTTTCATCCTTGTTATACGATGTTAAACTATACAACACTTTTGTCCGGTATGACAATAAACTACAATAATCTTTGATATCCTCACTTGAGAGAGAACTATTATTGACATTGATTTTTCAATCATGTTTCATTTCAAAAAAACTATGTGCATACATGGTAATGCCTAAATTTTTTATCTCAGGTTAAACCATCATTGCACTAAAGTCCCCTTTTACCCTTCACATGTATGCACCAAATTTGTATAAAGGGTAATTCTAGAACTACGTGGACTTGATTCCCATCCTTATGGGATACGTAGGAACATTCGAGTATCCCTCAAATCCAGTCCCAAGTCTTTTGGGCCTAACCCCAAATTTCACTTTCAGTCCCTTGGCTAAAAAGTCCTCATGAAAACACACACCGTGTATTCATTATTATGGTCCGAATTCTATGACCCTAAACTAAGATCACTCATAATTTTATACTGCACGACATTAAATTGCATTTCATGAACTATGTATGGCTTGATTCTCATTCTTATGAGATACGTATTGAAGTCCAAGTTTCAATTCAGGACCCAGCCACAACATGATTATGGTTATCATTGACCTATGTATCTCTATATACATTGGAAAATACCCATCTTTATGTGTTATAATCCTAACCTTAAATATTTTCAGATCATCATACCCCTTTTCATGACTTCTAATCACAAAAATTTCAAACTTCTGAGAATTCTTTTGCCTGACTATGCAGCACGTGCCCATAGGTGGCCTTGCATAAACAGTCCACATAACAGACTTGTCAGCCGAAAGATGCTATTTATTTGACCATGCAGCAAATGCCCTTAGGTGGTCCGAAATATTTCACCCCCCTAACGGGTTTTGATAAATAATAGTAACTTCATTCTTGGGAAGAATTCCTCTTTTGTCCTTATTTGTCTTAAACGACAGTATGTAGGGATCCGCAAAAAATAGCCATCCTTACCATATTTGTCGCAAATCATTTTTTCATGATCTGAATGTATTCAAGTCTATGGTTTATTCTTCTTCCCTACGTTTGGGTCAGACCTTCGTAGGAGTGATATTCATCCAGTTCTTCGATATTCTTGTTCGGAAATATCTTCTCCATATTCATGTACCTCTTTCCATACAACAAACTCTATACATTAGAAAATTTGAATCTCCATAAACTTTCACTGGCTTTTGTGCACTAGGAAAGTAAATTTCCGAGAGTTCTTTTTCCTGACTATGCAGCACGTGCCCATAGGTGGCCTTGCATAAACAGTCCACATAACAGACTTGTCAGCCGAAAGATACTATTTATTTGACCATGCAGCCAATGCCCATAGGTGGCCCTGCATATTTCAACCCCCTAACGGGTTTTGTTAAATAATAGTAACTTCATTCTTGGAAACTACTTCTTCTAATGCCTTTTAGCTCTTTTTCATATCATTCCTCAGATTCAAATATTCTTAAGCCATATTTTACATTTTTTTCCTCATACTCGAGTATGGTAATATGTTTTCAGATAAATTTTCAAGGAATTGAATCAATTTTAATCCATTTTGGTCAAAGCTATTTCTACCTTAAACATTAGCCCCATTATGTCCGGCATGCATGACTTTAAACTGCCCACAAAAGACAAAGGAACTCTGAATAAAAGTCAAGTTCCAGCTCACTAAATATACATCTTTTGTATGATTTAGGTAATATTGATCAATTAAAAGATTCAAAGTTTGTAGGGTTATTTGTAAATAATCCTAGTAAAAATCAAACTATGCTTACTAGGCCCATTGGATTAAGTAAAATTGAAGCAGTTAGTGAAAGAATGCAGGTACAAATGATTGAAGACGAAAGTGTTTTTCATTGATACACAAGAGATAGAAAGACATCCACAGACTGGAGTCTCTTCTCTTTTTCAAGAATTACAGAAGATTGTCAACATAAGTCTTCATTTGATGTATAGCATCCTGAGCCTTATCAGCAGTTACTTGAAGCTCGTGAACTTGACCAGCTTCACTCTTTTCATCTTGCTGAAGTTCCTTCTTAGCATCTGCAATGGCTTTCATGCCATTCATATGAGTTTCATCCAATGATTTGTTAAGCTGATCAAGTTCCCCAGTAACAGCATCTAACTATTGCTGGAGTTTCACCTAATGGACGACCTTTTCTTTGATTTTTTGCTTCAGATCCTTCATCTTGGCAGCATAATCATCTTCATCTTGGGATACCTCAGCCTCAAATTCGCCTATGTTGACTGACAATTTCACTCTGGTCAAATCTTCGCGACTTATGTGCGCTTGCTCCCTCCTAAAAATGATCTGTTTCAACGCGGCATTGATCTTTTCATACCCAAAACCACCAAGTCCCAGTATAACAAATTGGGATGACAATCGAGGAATTTTCAATGGTAGATTTTCTAAAGGCGCCCCAGATATAATGTTCCATATGTTGTTCCATGCCTTACGCCATGAAAAGCTGAACGCTTTGAGCATCTCTGGATCTGATTCAACATCATCATCGGAGGGGGGTATGTAATCTGGAATTAACGTGCTTAAGGAAGTGCCTTGTCCTGCTCTTTCCCCCATGACTGGTGCTTCTTCACTTTCAATTCCCGTTGGGGCAGAGGATGAGGCCTCATCTCCGGATCTAGCCATTACAGTTGATGGCCCTGCATGATTAATTGAAAGATTTAGTTAGCGTTAACGGATAACAAAAGAATGGATTGTCTTTCAAATAAAGTACAATCACAAATATTGTTATCCCTTACCCGAGGGTGGTTCAGCAACCTGAGAAGACTTCTCCCCATCTTTCCCGGTTTCAACAGGATTTTCATGATGGGTCTCAGGAGGGTTTATTAGGTTTAGCTCTACTTGAGCTAATGTTTCTGCAATGGTAGGATTGACATCAATGTCCACACCCTCTTCAGGCATTGGTAGTTCAGCGGCTTCTATGGAAGAAACTGCATATTGTTTTCCGTCATGGTTAGAAGTATACGTTTTTAAAAACAAATTTGGGCGAAGGGTAGCACTCACGCCCAAGGTCTTCTAAATCATATGACAACTTAGCATGATCATAAAATTATTCCAAATTCATTCCTTGATTCATCATTTCATCCAATGATACTTCAAAATCTTGATTAGTCTCACCAGGGGGAGCATTTGCTACATCTTCTTGCCGACTTATGTCCTGTAACCCCTAACCCTGGACAACATCTTTAGTAGTAGGAGGGATACTGGGAATGGATGGTAGCTCTTCTCCAGGAGCAACCAAGTCAGCTTGGGTCTGTGATTGTTCTACAACACCCTCCACGACCTTTGAAGGAGGGTCAGTCCCTTCCCTCAAGGGGGAAATTGAAGAATCCCATGCAATCCTCAGAAATATGAGTAACCATATGATTATGGGTATAAACTTCTGATTGTTCAAAGGACTTACCACTGCTAATGAAACGTTTAGCTATGGATTTCTTCCTTCGTTGCCTTGTCTTCTTTTGTTTTTTCATAGTATCAGTAGTCTCCCTTATTGGCACTTGGATTGGCGAATGGAAGGCTATGTCCAGCGCTTCATTCATGGCCTGCTGGCCTGGAGATATCTCGCCTGGTTCGCGAGGAGGATCAGCAGCAGCCCCGATAGCAGTACCACCAGGGCTATACTGTGGCGAAGGAACCCCAGTTCATTTCTTTGCAAGCTGCAAGATGAAGAAAATAACTTCCTTAAGTAACAAAGCTTCAACTGAAATCAAGTTGCAATGAAAATAAGGAAAGAAAACTTACATCTTTAGGAGCCACGTATTCTTGCCATTCCTCATCTCCAGAACCACCAGCCCCCTCAGTGGCGCCACGATCAATCATTTCCTTCACCCGCCTGGTGATAGGAACTGAGTCATCAGTGTCATATATGAGCATTTCCAGCTCTCTGATGTAAGCTCGCACTTCATTGGGGTTAGCTCCATATTGAAGATTTTTAGAAGCTACAAGATTTCCTATTCCAGGAAGTTGTAGGCCCTCACACAAATCCAGCCAGGCGGTCTCAGTACCACATTATAAGCTCTTCCATAGCTGAACAACCTCTGGTCTTAGATATAAAGACTGTGAGGAAGGTCCTACAATTTTTTATTTTAATTTCTTCCCAGCTCCTGCAACTACAGATAGAGAATAAGAAAGTAAGACTTATTACTTTATAAAGTAGCAGTGATTGAAATTACTACAATGAAATAACTCACCAGGAGTTGATGGAGTGGGTCTTTTAATTCTGGCCGGAGGATTATATCGGGCACGAAACCACTTTGCTGCCGGTTGTGCCTCATCATCCCCATCGTGATAATCCGATGAATCAGTTCTAGAAGAGGAGTCTGTTGAACCTATTTAAGGTGGAGAAGCGTCACCTTCATGAGGAAGGGTTTCTTTCTCTACAGTCCTCTTCCTCTTTCCCACTTGATATACTGGGTGATTCAATATCCCTTTGGGGTATGATGCTATCCAGTGTTCGGCATAAAATGTAGTCAGATTATGTGCCGCTTTTTCAACTGATAGATCAAATATTGCCCCAGTCTTCTCTCTTAATGTCAGCAACCATAGTTGTCGAGAAACCATCAGATGTTGCTCTAACCTGACATGTACCGGAGGGGATACAACAATCTGTTGCAAACATTTGAATTGGCGTGCAAATCTATATGGATCATAGGCCTCACATATGATTTCTCCATCAATCCTGGATACTAACACGCCATCCCTGCAAGCTAGCATGTATGCCCTCAAATCCAAATGGGTTGTCCCATCATCAACAAACCGCCCGGATGGCGGACTTCCATAGGGAAAGAAGATGAATTACTTAAACATGCTCAGCCTTACTTTCATGTCATAACCATTAACATCTAAGGGAGCAATTTCAGAGAATGCTTGCACTGACGGTCTGAAAGAGCTTCCAGGAATTTGTAATCCATTCTGTACATTGTAAGTCCTGAAGTGAGTGGCGATCCATCCCCACAAAGACTGGAATGGTCCCACTATTCTTAAAGGAGATTTACCCTGGAATACGTGAAGTAAACTCCGGTGAATATTTGCTAAAATGGGGGTAGCTAACCCAACCATTTTTTCATCAGCCAATTTTTACGCAATGACGAAGGTCCCTGGCCTAACGCCTCCCTTCGAATCCCTAACCGGCAAGAGATAAACACTGAGCCACATTGCCAATAAACCCTCCGGACGAGTTTTCTTTGGAATTCTTTAGTTCACTTCATATCCACACTTTTCAAACTCTCCTCCTTCTAGAGTTGGCCAGAATGTGCCAGGAGCTCCTCTCTTCTCAGGTTTTGGACAAGTGGTAGGGCGTATGGGCCTGGTATCCTTAGATTTCTTTTTCTTAGATCCTTTTTCTTTTGGATCCATCCCTTTCTTCTCAGTAAGAAACACATTCATCCATTATTCCGGATGAATATCTTTTCTAAAATGAGTTAATGAGGTCTCTGAACTCTTGAGCCTGTGGAAGATTTTAAATAATTCTCAAGGTAAAGTAGGAGTCTTCTCTGAATCATTACAAGTCACCTTGGGAGGAATGAAATCATCATACATATCGCCCAAGATTGGAGCTCCTGAAATCTTGTGGACATCCCACAAACTGATACCTACTTCTCCATGAGTCAAATGGAAAGAATTTGTTGCTGGGCTGCAGTGGATGCGTATCTCTGGCACGAAGTTATCATGTCTGTAAACATATGTTTGCCCAACCCAAACAGCCTCATATATTGCAGCTCTCTTCAGGTCCTCGATAATCTCTACGCAAGTCTGTCGCACCTAGTATGACCACATCCAAGTTGGTTTCACACCTCCCCCAGGACGGAAATCCCAACTTTTCTTCCAGCCTTTGGATTGATCCATCTGAGCATTTCGGAAGATTGAAGGATGACAATGTGATTGAAGCTTAGGTGTATGTTTTTTCATATCTAGTGTGCAAGGGCTATGATGAATCACATAAGCCTTCTCCACTTTTCCAGCAGTTAGAAATACTCCTCCTCTTGAGATATTTGCTGAAGCAGAATTGGTATAATTCTGAAACCACGAAAATGGAAGATAAATCTTTACTTCTGGAATAATGACTTCTTGTAGATGACCATAGCCATACAAAGGAAGATAAGTGCAGTGAGGAAAGTTGCGATGATATTTCTTCAGATACATAGCCAAATCTGGAAGAGTTCTATCTTTGACAGTATAGTAATCAGGGCCAATGATATTCATCATATCATCTATCCGCTTGCTAGCCAATTCATCAATTAATCCGTGTCTAAGAGCCATTAATTATGCACAAAGAGTTGCATAAATTAATTTATAAATGAATTAATTTTTCACAAACTTTGTGGAAGAAATAAAAAAATGGCTAAGGCATTAAGGCGCGCAAGTATGGAGATGTCGCGCAAGTGTTAGATGTGCCGCACAAGTTTATGTCGCACATGTATCACCGCACAAGCCCTATTTCCTTTACAGTAGCGCGACATCGAGGGAACAATGAAAAAAGAGACTTGCACGGAGAGAGCTCGAGAAATTCGGGATCAGATGTTATACGCGGCCAAAAGCCATGTATTTATAGGCCAGGAAGCCTATCTGCACGCCGTACCCAGAGCGCTTAAGGCCTGCGCGACACAAACTTGCACGCCGCCCTCTGTACACTGAAGACTTGCGCGCCCCCTTTTCTTTTGGATGGATTCGATTTCCTCAGAGTCAAATCCTCATTTCTCTCTGGATCCAACTCTGAGGGGGGAATTTTTTTGACGCTCCTTTCGTCACAGAATCTAAAGATCGGAAAAGGGAATATCTGATCTCAAAGTGATTCATCCTTTGAAGAAAACATCAAAAATCGACAAAGGCAGGAAGAAAGGATCAACAGAAACTGCACCGCGCAAGTTATATCACTGTGCCGCAAGTACACTTGCACGACACTCTTGGTCATGCAAGTGACTTGCGCGACATAAGTGATAACCGCCCGGTAACCGCCCGGGGTCTTCTCCTGCCTATAAATAGACCCTGTGGGCCCCCCATTCGAAAGGATATTTTTTCAGAAACTCCGATTGAAGCTCCCGACGCCCAAGTCTCTTTTCAAAGCTTCCGAAACACTTCTAAGGTAATTCCTTACCTAGAACGGAAGATCTAAAGAGAGGAAGGAAGACCTAAGTGTTGAAACTCATCAACACTTGCGCGCCTGAATGGCCAGCCCTTAAGGGAACTGGTCAGACTTTCACGCCGCCTTATTCCTTCAATAGAATTTGCGCGTCCCTTATTTGGAAGAACCTCAAGAGGATTCTAAAGGGTTTAATAAAGAGTCACTCAAGTATTTCAATGCTGGTTGAAAATCGCGCAAGTACACCATGTGTCGCGCAGGTATACTTGCGCGACCAATACTTGTGCGCTCACGCAAGACTTGCGCGCCTTTCAAGACTTGCGCGCCCCTACCTTTTTGGGTGCCCATCTTGCCCATTTTACCCCTCTTAAGCCATTTCACCTTCCTATTCAAGATTCAGTCTTCAAGATACTCTTCAGAGCCATTTATGGCACGACTTCTTGATATGACTTCCTTATCTGAAGGGAATTCGATGGAATATCTCTCAAAACCTAGTGATTTATACATCTTTATGTCACCAAAGATTGAGAGTTCATTCATTCAACCTCATCCTTTAAAGATGAGAGAATCCTTAACCTGGGTCTCCTTTTCAGGAATAATCCCCAGTTATAAATCCTTTAATCTGGGCATCTTCCTCAGGAGTAAGCCCCAAATTCTTAAAGTTCCCAAACTTGGGCATCCTCTTCAGGAGTAAGCCCCAATATCAAATACTGGGCATCCTTCTCAAGAGTAAGCCCCAATCCTTAATCCCTAACCTGGGTCTCTTTTTCAGGAATAAGACTCAGTCATAATCTTGGGCTTCCTTTTCAGTAGTAAGCCCCAAGTCCCCTAACCTGGTTCTCCTTTTCAGGAATAAGTCCCAGTCATAATTTTGGGCATCCTTCTTAGGAGTAAAACCCAATCATAAGTCCCCTCCTAATTTGGGCATCCTCCTTAGGAGTAAGCCCGAAGATTATAGTATTCAAATCTCCATAAAGCACATATACCTTTATGGACCCTATTCCTGGATTTTCTCCCTAAAAGTAAATCCTAAACATTCATCTATTTTGGGCAGTCATACGTACATAAGCCCCAAACAATTTCTTATGATTGCATCTTTCATGGCACAATTGTCTAATTTTTACCAATGCCTCTTGTTTCTCACACTGAGTATGACTCATGTGAGCTTAGAGTGTAAAAGTAATTATGACATTCTTCTTTGAGCCATCAATCATAAACATCATACTCCATTACTCAAACTACGTGGGTTCTGATTCCTTTTCCAAAACAAAGGATACGTAGGTAGCCCATTTATGGGTTTGATCCCAACTTTGAAATAATCCCTGTCATTCTGAATGACGATAAACTTCAAGCGACCCACTGAGTGGATTTTAAACCAGCCTGGTCGTCATAATGACCAAGAGACTTTTATATAAATGTTTTTAAGGATACCATTGACCCAGAATCTTTAAACAGATATAGATGATTCTCTATTGATGAATGACCTTGAATACATATAAAAGATTCTCTAAATTTCTTGCATATTTAATCATTGATTGTTAAAACTAAAGGAAAGCACATTTTAAACTTGGTAATGTAATAAGGATTCACGAACATAACTTAAATCTATAAAGAGAGTCCCGGATTAGACAATAATTCCCCTCAAAAAGGTGTGATGAGTCCGACCTCCCATCCTCTCGACCAATGCAAATTCCTAAGTCTCATTGGTCCACAAGATAATGAGCGCCTACCTTTGGAAAGTAGGTCCAAACGGATGTGGAATCATTGGATGTTTCCGGTTCTACAAACAAACCCGCTAGAAACCGATCGGAACATTTGAATCTCCCGTCTAGGAGGTCATCCCCGGATTCCGTGCGAAACATCCACCTTCGTCCCATCCTTTGGAAAATTATAATGTTTGCTCGTACATACGTGTGGACAACCTCCTCCATGATGAAATGTAATTCATTTTATAAAATATTATTTAATTTATTGGTAATAAGGATATATTTAAATAATATATACGATATATATGATAAAATATTTCCTATATATTTTAATTAATTATTAACCTTTTTTTCCATCTACCGAAAGGTGACAACAACATTCATTCATAGGAATGACCAACCATCTTTAGAAACAATATATTTAATTTTTATCTATAAAATTTTTATGGATGAATATATATATATATATTGATAATATTTATGATATTTGATTTATTCTTGTCATAGGGAATGGAAATGGAAATTACATTTTCCTAATGCAGTATAATGGCCAACAAGTGTTGTATCACATGAAAAGTATCACAATAAGTTATATCACTGATTCTAGTTAACCTATTCTTATTCTTTTTTGGGTTTTTCTATTTTTCTAAAATAATGTTTTTTTAAATGTGGAATTTAAATAATGGAATGAAATCTTTAAATCTGGATGAAGATGTATTTGTAGATAGAATAACATTTGGGATGATAGAACATGGTCCTAGGGTTGGATAATATGGGTTCATTCCATAGTTATTTTTTTCTTTAAATTAAATTTAATAATTCATTTTATTAATCCTCATTAATGAATCAATTTCTTTTGATTTATTGAGTGTGTTATTTCAGCATGCCTTTGGAACTCCATACCACACCTCCTCCAATAGTCAAATAGGATAACACCACAATGGGGAATGTTATTACCAAAATACCCAACTCCACCACATGTTGTTTCATCCCTTATATCATGAATCATCCCCCGGGGTCCATTCCATGACTACCCCGAGCCGGCCAACCATTGGCTAGGGTCTCATAAATAGCACCAAAAAGATATATCCCAAAAAAGGAAGATATTTTCCTTTAAACCTGTACACACAAACAAAACTCAAAATGCGAAAGGGTAAACATAGAGTAAACCACAACAGTCATTGAGACAACTACTGAAAGTACAATATGACTGAAATGTAAAAGGGGCCAGAATACAAGCCCAAAACCAAAATGAATTATATAGCTTCCACGATCTATCTTCTCAAGCCCTACCTAAAGGGTAGGTTGAGGATAGTTGTCGGTATCCATTGAAGTATCTCCCATCCATCCCATCTCATTGGGCACCCTCTAGTCTCAATCCACCAAGATCTTCGTCAATGTTTCAATTACCTGCAGGGGACACGACACGTGCGGGCGATGCCCGTACAAAGGTTAGAAACACAATATTCACTAAGGAACCCAAACCACAATGGAAATACCACAACGGAAGACCACCTAACCAGATCACAAATCAATTTCAACTCACTCAAGGTATAACTCAAAGTATATAATGTAGAATTGTTAGCCGTAAAGATGAACATTTGTACTATTGGGGGATTCAGCATGTAAGCCTGCTCATAATTGGGGCTAGATAGATCTTTGAGACCCTCTAATCTCTAGGGATAGTTGGGTCAATTAGACCCAATAGTCTTTGGGAAATCTAGATCACTTAGAACCACTCATATCTTGGGGCTAGATGGATCACTGAGACCTGCTTATCTCTTGTCCTATTAGATAACTAATTCCCACTTATCACTTATCCAATTGGATCACTAGAAACTACTGATCTATTAGACAACTAGATAACTAAATCCCACATATCTACTAGCCAGCATGATCCCTAAGACGTTATTATCTCCTGGCCAGTTGTAAAACTAAGACCTACTCGTCGACATGCTTTATTCTGGGAGAATATACGTCTCAAACCATTAGTCATATCATTAGTTCCACAAAGTCTCACATAGAGTATTTCTAAAGTACCCTCTTATCACAAGGGTCCAGACTCCATAGACAGAACATAAATTAGATGACTGATCTGAAGGATATTGGTTTTTTAATAATCATTGTCTAGTTATGTCTAGGACCAGTTTGACTTGGACGGACTGACCTGACCAACCCATCTGGGGGGGTCCCATATGACCCGACCTGGTCCAGATGACCCAACTAGACCTAGTGGGGTCTAGGATGGCTCGGTCCACCTTTCCACTAGGCCAGGCCCATTGGGGATTGTTGGACATGGCCCAGTTCGGCCGGGGGTCCTGCCTGCAGGGTTGCCAGTGACTTGGTAACAACCGACATGGCCCACAACTAGCGGTCTGGTTCTTTCCCATCCTAGGAATCCTAGAGGCCTGGTTCTCACCCCCATTTTGTACCTCATGGCAGGCTATTCCTCCCTTTTCCTAGACTCCAATGGATGACTAAGGATGGATGTGTCCACTTCACAAGCTGTCCCATAGGGACAGCGTACCAACCGCCTGTGCATGATGCACCTCTAATTCAGCACTCGAGAAGCACCACCCTTCTATGCCGGTCTGGTCAGGTGGAATGGTTTTCCCCTATGGCCTGCATCTTTTCCTCGGGTCCAGCTCCCTACCGTGTTCTTTAGACCGCATCTCTTCTTCACCTGCGCCTTTGGTGTGGCCATGTGGAAATGTGTGCCTCCAACATCCACTGACGGCCTCCATGCAAGCGGTCCTTGATGCTTCCATGACCAGGTTTCATGGCCTAGTTCTAGAAGTCTAGCATTGTTTCACATCCCTCATGGACACAAACCTTCCACCTTGTGCATCTATGGCCGATGTGATGACATTCGTTACCCCACATTTAATGGGGAGAGGGAGATTGGGGGATCACAAAGAACACCCAAATTGAACCACCGATCTTTTTTCGTGTTGGTCTGGAATTTATCATGTTAGTGGGATCATGTTGTATAAATTATAAATCACCAATATTTAATCCCTATATCAAACCATAATTATATTTCCCAACCCCACATGGAAATTCCATCTGTGGATCAACTTGTTAGAGTGTTGATCTCTGTTATTCATTTTGTGAGGGAGATTGGAGAAAACAATTAAATAATAATTTAAACCCATACCTACAAGGTGTTCGACCTCAGGAAGAATAAATTATGGTAGGCGATCCATCCATGAAGGTCTTAGATCCATCATAGGGGAAGGGATATCTCATAGAGGAGTGAAAGTGATCAATGTTGTTGGTAATCATTGTTCTTCATTTGTCAATGGAGATCCTCCATAGATTCAGAGTGTTTATCCCAACGTGTCAATGAAGCACCCACTGATTATATCATTAAATAAGGAAACACTTTTCCATTAACATTGTGTTGATGTATTGTTACGTTATTTCATTAAGGAAATGGCATTTCAGTTTCATTGTGTTACAATGCCATTTCACTACAATAAGTTTGAATTTTCACATTAAAAATAAAATAATCTAGTTTATTTTAGTTTATTTTTTTGTATAAATGTTAGAAATCTATCCTTCACCCTAGACCCTCATCGGTCGTGGTTATGTTCTTCATAATGGAAACACTCCCGCATGAGCTTAACTATGCTCTCGGATTTCCAATACAAGTTTCCTTTTTGGAGTTATAAGGACCTGAAAATAAAATAATTTGTATTTAATTATTTTATTAATGGCCAAAAAACTCTATTCTACTACTGTCCCATGCAGGAAAATATTAGGAACATTCAAGGAAAATCCTGACATTTTGAGTTCAACGGTGGCCTCAATTTTTGATCGAGGAACATGTTTAAAAGATAGAAAAATCCGCTCACATAATTATTTAATAAACCTTAAAAATAGTTCAAAAATATGTTCTAACCACTCTATTTAATAGATTTATGTTCTATATCAGATTCTAGTCTCGAAATTTCACAATATATCATTAAAAAAAGCATGGAATTTTGGGGTATTACCTTACTCACCCATTTTAGGAATTTACGTCCTTTTAAGACAAAACAAGGTCTAATGAAACTAAAAGGGGTATTGAGTACAAATCCAAGACTCCCAGTCCCATGTTCTATCTTGGAAATTCAGGTGATGTCAACGAACATGCACCATAGTAATTGACCATCAAAAAATTATCCTCTCATGTCGATCCTCAATATCCACTAGGTACTCCAGAAATGTATACCTATCATCAATCTCCGGCTCTCCATGGTGGATGATGTGATAAGTATCATGCACATATTTCCATAGCTGGGGTATGTCAAAGACGTCGTAAACCCTATCTAAATGTGGTCATAAAGCCAAGCAGTACACCCCCTCACCCACCCAACGTTGTATCAGGAAAGGTCTGATGAACCTCAAGGATAACATGTCGCGTTGGAAAAATCTCAATATCCCTAATTGAGGAGAGACTCATAGGAATATGTGGCCCCCCTCCATGAATACCAAGGTTCTATATCGCCTATCAGCATATGACTTCTGTCAGATCTGTTCATTTTTCATTCATTCTTGGATGACCTGCACCTTCTCTGTGGGAGCCTAAAACATCATAGGACCCATGAGTGTTGGCTCCCTAATGTCTGTCTAGCATAAGAGTGAACTACATGGTTTGGCATACAGTGCCTCGAACAATGCCATACCTATGGTAGATTGGTAGGTGTTGTTTTGTGAAAAATCCACTAGTAGTAGGTGGTCCTACAAAATGTGACCCAAATTGATGATTCAATAACAAAGCATGTCCAAAAAGGCCTTTATGGTCCTCTCTGTCTGACAATATATCTGTGGGTCAATGGTTGTGCTCATGTGTAGTTGAGTCCCAAAATCCTCTGATAATCCCTTCCATAACTAGTATGTAAAGTGTGCATCATGATATGTCACTATCTTATATGGTAATCCATGGTGTCGAACTATCTCATGCATGTATAGTCATCCCAAGATCTATACTGAACCCTGCTCTCGAATGGATAGGAAGTGGGCCGACATGGTGAGTTGCTCCATGATCACCAAAAGTTATCATGCCTGTTGGATGAATGTGGTAAGCCCATCACTATGTCCATCAATATCCCATTTATCTTACACTCTAGTGCCTTGAGGGTTTTTGTTAAGCTTTCTTGAGCCTAGTTTTCATCGTTCACTTTCTCAAAAGTGAGGCAACTCAAGACAAACATTTCAAATACCTTATTCATATCTAGAAACCTGTAATAACGTCGAAGGTCCTATAACATCATCACAAAACCAGGATGTACCACCAAAGGGGATGTATTAATGTCCCTCAACCCCACCTCTCACAACGCCACTGGTATTGTGGTGTGTCCTCTTAAAAAGATGACGTTCTCCCCACATTTCAAATATCCAACAAGGGAATTCCCAGTGGATATATAGGCACATATATTATTATAGCTGCAATCTTTGAGTTTCACCTACCGAACTTGTTGTAAGGGTGGATGGGAAATTACCCTCAACTGAATATAACATTCCAAATCTCTATCCACAGAGGATATCTAATGTGAGGAAAACCTCTCTATGGGCTTGTTCAGAAGATATGAACTCGATCTCTTGATGATAGCATCTTACACCACATTTCCCTTCCCCATAGTATAAAATATTTTGATTTTATAGTCCTGGAGGAATCTAGGAAACATTTCTATATCAGATTGGGTTCATTTAGAGAAATTATATACATGAGACTCTTGTGATTTTAGTAGATGATGAATATTTCACCCATATGGTATTATCACCACATATTCAGTTAGAAGACTACCCCTACCAAATCAAGGTCATGAGTTTCATATTAATCCTCATCCAGTCTCAACTATCGTGAAACATAAGTAATCACTGCTTACCCATGCATTAGGAAATAGCCAAGCTTGGTTCGTGATGCATCACAGTACACCACATTGTATGTTCCATCCAATGGTATCTTCAATACAGGATCTCTCATCAATATTTTACTTAGCTGAATAAAGATCTGCTGGAATCCTTCTACCCACAAGAAGTGTTTTCCCTTATTTTTTGATGCCATCATGGGTGATACCACCTGTAAAAATTGGGGTACAAACCTCTGATTGTATGAAACCAACCCAAAGAAACTTTTAACCTTGATAATGCTCTCAGGTGGCTCTCGAGCAGGCACCTCCTCGATCTTTACTGGATCCATCGCAACTCCAAGCTGTGAGATAAAAATCCCCAGGAAGTGGACTTTTCATATCCCGAACTTACACTTCGAGAGATTACCATAAAAATGGTGTTCTTAGAGTGTGTCTAGAACTATCCATATGTGTAACACATGCTCATTATCTGATGTCAAATACACAAAGATGTCTTAAATAATGTCCACTACAAAATGGTCTAGGAACTACTGGAAGATCATATTCATGAGTCTCGTGAACATAGTTGGGGTATTCATCACAAAAAATGGATTCACTAAGTACTCGTTTTGGCCATAGAGACATATGAAAGACACCTCCATGATATTCTCATCTTACAATCGAAGCTTGTGATAGCATGATCTGAACTCTATATTTGAAAACAATCTCACTCCCTTCAGTTAATCGAAGAGGTAATCATTCCTCGGTATAGGATAATTGTTCATCACAGTCATCTGGTTCTAGAATCAGAATTCCAAGCATAACCTCAAGCATCTATCTACCTTCTTGGTGATCAAAACTAGGGCTACCCTTGGCGAAACGCTGGGCTTTACGAACCCATTCCCCTGTAAGCCCTGTAACTATACCCTCTACTCCCAGAGATCTGCAGGAGCCATCTGAAATGCATGTGTATATATTGGTGAATCCTAGGGTAAATATCAATGTAGACATCTACATTTCTATGAGGATGTAGTCCCGGAAAATTCTCTTAAAGATGTCATTGTACTCATCCACCACTTTAGGAATCTGTGGACTTGTCTCCTCCACTACACTGAGGGTTATGCTACCCAACTGAGGAGTGATCGACTATACCCTCCTACATTCTAGTCCATCCTTCATTACTCCAGTTTCCATTTCTATGATAAAGGAATACCTGGTCCCATATCAGTGGATACACCACAATGTGTTCCTAAAACTATCGATCTAGGCACGAACTGTGGATAGCTAGTCCATTCACTGAATGACATCGTAAGGCCTCAATTCCAGTAACAAGAGATTTCAGCCAAATCTATCACCTCTTAGTGTAATATCACACTACCAGAACCAGCGTCTAATCACTAAATCCATTCCCATAAGATTCTTTAACTCTAAGGATCAAGATGATGGCTCGATCAAAATCTTCCAGCTCCGAACAAGATCTATAGAATGGAAAACTAAAAAGCACATATTTCTGTAATAACTATCACCATGGTGCATATAACGCATATCATACCTCTAATAATTTCTAGAGCATGGTGTTCATAGGCTTCCATCTCCTAAAGATGGCTCCTCCCCTATCAATCGGCTCCAGGAGCCCATGGTGGACCACCTAGGGGTGGTGGTGGTAGCATCTCAAACCTTTGTCCACCACCTACCACTCTACCTTCTCTTCTTCCATGTTTTACATATTAAAAACCACAACCGATGAACCTCTTCTGCCACCTCAGTGACTCTATGACTGTATACTGATCTTCTTTGTGGTGGGTTTGGCAGTCAGGAGCCATGGGTACCTACCCACCACACGAGTAGAACACCCTCCTCCTATGTTGAATCCAGCTTCCCCATTGGCCTCATAACACCAACCCTGAGTCCATGGGATGTCTTCCAGATGGTCTGTCCCACTTGGACCTCTAATTTATCTATCAACTTCCCACCACAGATGAATCATCCCCTTATCTCCTAGTGGTGGATCCCACCATCAATGCTTGATCTGTAAGGAGTCCATTCACTAGTAGAGCTCAATTTATCACTCTAGCCTATGTAGGTATTCTGATGGAAATAATGGATTCCAGTATCTCCCATAGGAGTCCATGATCGCAGGTCTAAGCCCTAAATAAAGGGTCTTGTACCATATCCTCAGAATAATGGGAGAGGTCTGTGAACCTCAATGAGTACTCAGCCACCATCTGGATGCCTTATAGTAAGTGAATCAGCTCCTGTATGTACACTGAGGGAAAAATCACAGGGAATAACTTTTACCTAAAAATTCACTCGAAGTCAGACTAGGATAGGGTCGCCTCATCATGAGTTTGGATGGCCAAACTCCACCATATCCCCATTGTGCCCTACAAAAGGATCGCTGCTAGAACAACTATCTTGTCATGAAGAATCCTCACTAAGGGGAACACTCACATCAACACCTACATACAATCCTCAAAGACATAAGGATCGATCTCTCCCATGATCCTGGGAGGTCTCTATTACTGGAAGTCATGTAAGGCATTATGCCTATGTGCGTCCTCTATCGGTAGCGCTAGAAGTAACTACAGACCAATGGCCAGTGGTATCGCTCAGACACCGCATGAATGTAACATCTTTGGAACCAATCTATGTATCGATGCCTCATCACTATGGGGACCATATTCATGGTCAGGCATTGGAATAGTGATTGGATATCTGTGTGGAGACATCTTAAAAAGGAACATGATGATTCATGATAAATAGATTATACTGGTTGAGATGATTGTGACTCAGAAAGATCATGAGAAAACATTCACAGAAGAATGCAACCAGTATTTTCATGTACTGAGTTAGTAATTAGAGTTTAGGGTCCCTATGAATGGATACGTAGGCTACCATACAAATATTAGACTACCTAGCCTGAAAGCTGAACTTGAGAATCCTAATAATGTTTCCCCACAATTTTTTTAGATTGTTAGTTCTTTTGGTATAACCAACCCGGCTCTGATACAACTTTTTCATGACTCATCCCTTGGAGCCTGTGCCAGGACTACACCAAGCCAGCATTCCATTGCCCAAGGGTAGGCAACTAGCACCAAAATGTAATATTACAAAAAAGTGAAGGCATTTTCCTTTAAATCGGCACACACACGCAAAACTCAAACTATGGAAAGGTAAACACTGAGTAAGCTACAACAGTCACTAAGAAAACTACTGAATGTACAGTACAATAGAAAAGTACTAGGGGCCAGAATGAAAGCCCAAAATGATAATGAAAAGTACAGGTTCCAAGGCCCTTCGCCTAAAGCCCTACCTAAAGTGTAGGTGGAGGATAACTTCTGGTAGCCATATAAGTACATCCCGTACATCCTGTCTCACTGTTCACCACCTCATCTTGGTCGACCAAGGTCTCTATCGATGCATTCAACACATGAAAAAGACACAAAATTTACTGTTGAATCCCATACACGGGTGATTAAAACAATATTCAGTAGGGATCCCAAACCGAAAATTAAATACTACAAATCAAGACCACAAAACAAGATCACAATGAAATGATAACACACACTAGGTATAACACAATGTATAGAAAGTATAATTATCAATCATAAAGATTAACATTCGTACTACTGAGGGATTCATCATCTAGGCCTACTCATAACCAAGATTAGCTGGATCACTGAGACTTGCTAATCTTTTATGGCAGCTAGATCACTTAGACCTATTCATCTATTGGCCAGCTGGATCACTTAGACCCGCTCATCTATTGGGGTTAGTGGGATCACCAAGCCCTACTTGTATCTTGGATAGATGGATCACTAAGACCCACTTATATCTTGGCCTGCTGGATCATTTATACATGCTTATATCTTGGCCAACTGGATCACTATGATCTGCTTATCTATTTTCCATCAGGATCACTAAGACCCGCTTATATCTTAGCCAACCAGACCACTAAGAGACAGTCATTGGCATTCTTCATTCCAGAATAATCTAATAATCAAGACATCAATAATGTCTCAAGTGACACAATGTCTCTCTTGGAGTATTCCAAATGGACCTTCTCATCAGATGTGCCCGAAATCCAAAGACAGATCATTAATAAGATGCACAGTTTGGAAGATATGGGTTGTTTAGTAAATAAGGGTGAATTATGACTAGGCCCTGCGAGACCTGGTTGGACAGACCCGACCAACCCGGCTCGAGGGTCCTGCATGACCTTACCTGGTTCGGCTGACCCAACCAGACATCGTGTGGTCTAGGCCGACCCCATATGGCTTGGCTACTGTGCCACTCCTGTTTGGTCTGGTGGGACCCAGTCGAGTTTGTCCATCAGTCCAGTCCGTTGGGTCGCCCATCAACCCAGTTTCATCCACCACGGCCCACATGGTGGGCCAATGCTCCCTTTGATTGGGAATCTAGTTTGTGCAACATGTAGTCCCATAGGGAAGTCTTTCTATCCTTCTATATTGGACTACCTACCGTGGTCCCCCAGCGTGTGCCAGACCTCCAACGCGACACCTGAGAAATTCCACCCTTCTGGACTGGTCTGCTCACGTGGACTAGTTTTCCCCAACGACCCGCGACATTGTTGTGGGTCCAGCTCATCATTGAATTCTGCAGACCACTGATCTACACTGCATGCACCTAAGAAACGACCATGTGGATATATCCTCTTGCATCGAGCAGCCGACCTCCATTCTAGCAGCTCATATGGCTAACACACCCCTCCAATATGCCACCACATCTGGGGGGACGCGAATAGGTGCTATCTTTGTGGCCGGGTGGCGCGGCTTGGTGCTGCCGCCACAACCTTTTTTCATGGTATCTCATTGGTTCCATGACCCACCTGCCTTTGACCGTTCCTCCAGGTGCCTCCATGACAAATGTGTCGTTGTCCATTACACCACAAAGAACAAGGAGAGAGGGATAGAGTGGATCACAAAGAACACCCTAATTGAACAACTCACTGTAGCTCGTGTTGGCCTGAAATTTCTCATGTTAGTTGGACCATGTCGTATAAATTATAAATCACCATTATTTAGTCATGATATCAAAAAAAATTATATTTCCCAACCCCACAAAGAAAATCAATTCATGGATCAACTTGTTAGAGAGTTGACCCGCGTTCTTTTTTTAGAGGGGGAGAGTGGAGAAATCAATTCACTAATAATTTAAAACCCTATGTGATTGAAATTTCATCATAGTAATATTCCATTTCTGAAGGAAATCCATCCATGATGGTCTTTGATCCATCATCAAGGAAGCAATCTCACAAAGAGGAGGGGGAGTGCTCAATGTTGTTAAAGATTGTCATTAATTTTTTTTCAACGATGATCATCCAGAGACTGAGTGTTTCTCCCAATGTGTCAATGACACACCCACTAGTTAAAACATTAATGTAAGAAACAATTTTTCATTACTGGTGCATTGTAGTGCCATCACGTTGTTTGATTTATTTAGAAATGTTTCGGTTTCATTTCATTACAACTCTATTTATCTCCAACAAATTCGAAATATCAAATTAAAAATTTAATAATCATATTTATTTTATTTTATTTTATATTAAAAAATGTCTGAAAACAATCATTTAGCCTCGACCAATGTTGGTCAGGGTTATACTCTTCATATGGGAATCATGACTTCACAAGCTCAATGGCACTCTCGGATTTACATTCCGAGTTACGATTTAGGAGTAATAAGGATCTGAAAATAAAATAATTGTTAATAATTTTTTTTACATCCAAAAAATAATTTCCACTGTTGGGCCATGTTGGCCGTTGTTAGTCTCTTTTTGAGAAAATCCAGATGCTATGAGTTCAATAGTGCCCTATGATTTTTGACTTGTGAATCAGTTTAAATATAATAAAAACCCGCTCACATGTTCCTTTAAGGAACTTTAAAAATACTTCAAAAATAAATTCTGGCCACTCTGGGCCTCTGATTTACGTGACTTCTTAGATCCTGGTATCAAAAAAATCCCAACTAATTTTTCCATAAAACAATACATGTAATTCTCATCTATTACACTTATGGCCACCCTAACTCCACTATATGAATGGTTTTACTATGAAAAGGGAGGGGAAATTTATGTATGAAATAAAATGAATGGATTTGGAAATAATTTCATGGTTTTAGACAACCACACTCATTCAATACTCATGTATCCACCATAAATAGATTTAGAATATGTTGAATTAAAGAAAAATAATAAATAATTCCTTAAAATCTCCCCTAAGGTCATAAATTAGGTTAGCCACTTTCCATTAAAAAGTGAAATTAGATCTCAATGGTAGATGGAGGATACAAATAAATGAGATTAGGTATTGAATATAATGATATATTAAATAATATGGAAACACTAGAATTAAAAATATGCATATGCATGACATGAAAATAGAAATGAAAATGAAAAGAAAATAAGAATAAATTCCTAAACTAGCAGTATAGACATTGGCCTACACTCCATTTGGTGTGAGGAACTAGCCTTCATTGTGGATAACCCCCTCATTATATAGGCTATGTGGCTTCCATCATCTAATCTTTAAATTCATGATGTTCTAGATCTCCCTTTAAGATCACATTTAGGTTCTATCAATTGAATGTTTAATCATGGTAGGAAAATGAAATGAAATAATTTTGGAATCATATCTTTTTAGAATATTTTAAAAAAATTATCCTCTTTCTACACAAAAATTTTCATCATAATACAACTTTTGTAGATAAAGATATGTCCCACTAATTCAGAAAATATATTCTAGATGAATGTTTCCTGAATCTTATCCAAATATGAGCA
The DNA here is from genome assembly GCA_963277665.1 of Viscum album. Classification (NCBI taxonomy): domain Eukaryota; kingdom Viridiplantae; phylum Streptophyta; class Magnoliopsida; order Santalales; family Viscaceae; genus Viscum; species Viscum album. Next base: position 1,999,151,872 of record OY728136.1, read on the forward strand.
TCCCATGAATGAATTAATGAAATCAAATCATCATTATACTAAATAAGATATTGTGACATTCAATTAGATTTAAATTTCAAGTTTAATCACCTTAATTGGGGTCTCTTTGACCAATTTATGCATAATTTACTAAGGTGGGTACAATGTGGTCATCCATAATGATTTTCCATATTGATTGATTTATTCAGGACCTTAGATGGTCTAATTAGCTCCTGTTATTGAAAAGAAAGATTAATATAACATGTTAAGGAATAAAAAAAATATCACATCAATTTGATCTATATAATAATGTTATTATTGACTTTCTGAAGTGATTATAATCTATCTAATTACCAAAATTAATCAATTTCACATTTAAGCCCAAAACACTCTATAAATATAAAATTGATGCAAATAACTCAACTTGATAAATTTTGATAGATTAATTAATTAAAAAATATATGAAGGATGACGAAAATATTATCCTTATCAGTTTCCCCACACATAAACCATGATTATCCTCAAACATAAATTCTCAACATTATTTTTTATAGGAAATGAATGTTACCAACATTCAAATTCCAGTGAAATAAAATAAAACAAATCAATGCCAAATAAAAATTTCAACCTCCATATAAAATATCAATTTGATATGTCAATTTTAAATGAAACAATAAATCCAATAATTTTACATTCTATCATTTAAAAATTATGGAACTTCTATTTACATTTATTCAAGTTCCTTAATAAATTATTATAAATCATGTCATGTAATGATTTACCTCTTATAAATATTATCTATTATCCCTCATGGTACAATTAAAGTTGAGTAGTTCTCATATATTGAGAACATGATCCTTAACCATAGTATTTTAAAGGAACTACTTTTAGACTTTATAAACACAAAAGACACATAAAATGTAGGGGACATGCAATAAAAGCTGAAATGGATATAAGGCTTAAGGTTGGTTGGATTTGATGATTTATAAATTAAGTCATAAAGAGGGTGTTTATATCATAATTATAGTGAATGATATCCAATATAAAAGTGTAATAAATTTTTTCCTTCATGGTATCAACTCTTACTTCCCTAAAAATCAAATAATGGTCACGATCAAAGTAAATCATAATTAAATATGTTCACATTGTTTAATTGTACTATAATTTATATTTTTTTTCAATGTTGTTATTTTTTTTTATATTTTATGCCTAGAATAAACCTTACATACACCACATAAAATTGTATGATAAAAATAATTGGCCTTGTAAGGTTGATTTTTGGTTTTACAAAATCATACCCATTGTCCTCAATTTTTGGTTTGTTTTGTCAATTTTTCATTTTTTTAATTAAAGAGGGGAAAATGATATATCATGAATGAATAAACAACAATTATTTCATCGAAAAATAATTTCCCCATACTTCTTCATTAAAATTAATTTTATCCCATCCACCATGACTCCCTTCACCTTGACACACAAACATTAACATATCATAAAAATACCAAGAGTATGGTAGGAATGTTTAAAAATGGATTGAAACATGGATCATCATTATAAAGGTAATTAATGGTCTCTATATTCTAATGAATGATCTATGTAAAGGTTTTCTTTTAAGGATAAGTGGTTTATCAAAATATTCCTCAATCATTGTAATTTCTTTTCACATTTATAGATTTGAAGAATTCAAAATGTTTTGGTTGGTGACATGTCACATGATCACTCATGAAATATGATCAATAATAAAATAGATAGTACTTTGTATAGAAATCCTCCCAGGAATGGGACATATGATTTGGGAAAATCACTCAATGTATGATTAATATTAGAAAAACAATTCACAAGAATTTCATAAATTATTTTCATGAAAAAGGTTTGGTAAATGTATTTTATATGAATCAATTAATTCATTCAAAATCATTAGTCACTATTTTAATATCCATTTTTTACTTTTATATTAAAATTTTCTGTTTTACTCATTAAATTTAACTAAAATTAAAATCTAAAACATAGAATTATTGGATTTTTACGAAACTCATGTCTCCTAGATATGTCACGAAATGAATAAATTCGTGTATAGTCCCAAAATTTATAGTTTAAAGCTAAAATCATGTTTTTAGAAAAAATTGTGAAGATATTAATATATAAATAACAAAAATGAACCTCCTTTCACATGATATATACTCTCTTTTACACCTTAGACATTAGAGGGATTTCTTTAAGACATCATGGTCCGGAAAAATTAAATTACACATTTAAGCTGAAGGATCATATTATTTATGCTAAAAAAGATATGAGGGAGTGAGATACAAGTTGGAATAATCCAAAAAATTAAATAAAAATTTAAATTCATAGAAATTATGGAATGATAAATCTTGGTATGATCCCCCAAGTGGGACTATAATTTTTACTACATACAAAATGGAATTACCAATTGGTATACATAATATGTTAGTGGAAAAAATTTCTTGAAATTGAACTACCACATGTTATCATTCCCATCATGAATTTATTTATTATTATTAAAGAGAATTTCACATATCAAGCATACTAGATACACACCCTTAATAATATGGTATATCTTATATGGAGGGGTAGGATGAAGTATGAAACCACCTCCTTCTTTTTTCTATTTTTGCAACATATTATTCTCCTTCCAGTGGTTGATCTAGATATGATACATTAAAATATTATATAAAACGGAATTTATATTTCATTTTTATTATACCAATATTCAAAAATGAAAATTCTATATTAGATTATACATCTTTTATATATATAGCATCTATCTCTAGTTTTTCGAGCAGATCGATTGGGATCGTTTCATGGAATTCCCCTATTAGATGTTCAATATGTAAAGGGATGTCCATGTGTTCCTTAATTGGTTCATTTATCCTCATCATATTCTTAAGAATAATAAGAGTTATCTAATTCTAAATATTCAAAACTATAATGAGTGATTCTCAAATTATATTCAATAAAATTAATTTATTTTTAGTTTAATAATGTATCATATTCATGAGTTGGTTCTACATGAATGTCTAATACAATGGAAAGTCTCTACTAGAGTTGATCTCAGCTGGATAGATGTAGGTAGTCCAGCTTCTCCATAATCTATTTAAATTACACCACAAGGATATTTTCTTCTTCATCCAAGGATAGAGTGATATGCAATGGTGGTGGATCTTCCACATTGTAAGGAATTAATAGAACATGTTGAATTTAAATTAATACATAATTAATCAAAAAATTTATTAAAATTCACAACATCATCCTCTTGTAAATCCCCATAAAATGATCTTTCATTTATCTCCTCATAAAATGGTTGAGTGAGGTGGAATTGATCTTCAAGAACATCCTCCATCAGCCACTTGGGTTCTTCAAATTCTTAAATGAGTGGTGAAATTTCTTCCACCACTACCTTAGGTTATTTCTTCGGCTCAGGTTCTATTCAACCCCTTAATATGAAAGCATATTCTAATTCTCATTCGGATTTTCTCATCATTTTCTATATTATTTCTCAATGTTCTTGAACCTGATCTCTTTTATAGTATTTGTATTTTTTCTAATCTTTTTGTTTTTGTTGTTTTTGTTCCTATTGATATTTCTCATATTGAACATGTTAGTAATATACCCATGAATAATAATCTGAATTTTTATAAATCATGAAAAGTTGTTTTTAGGGTTTTTCAAATTAACAAATAACGAAAAATATTTACAAAATTGCGAATTTAAAAAAATTGATAAAAACTCCTCTTTATCTCCCCAAAAAGGGATCCAGTATTGATACACACCTGTTGTATTGGATGTAAAATGAAATTTAATATTCCTAATGTGGAATAGAGGCAGACCATGGTCATATCACTTTAGGATCATCATATTTAGTTCACTAACTAATTCTTGTTCACATATTCTAGTTATTTTTTTATTTTTTATATTAATTAATTAAAACTATTGTTTTATATTTTTTAAATGTTGAATTAAAATACTTAAATGAAAAAGTTAAATAAAAATAAAGATTCAGATGCATAAATAATGAAATTATGGAAGATAGAACTTGGTCCTAGGGTTGGATAATGTGGGTTAATTCTTTATTTATTTGTTTTTTAATATCAATTTCATACTTCATTTTATGAAACCTCATTAATTAATTACACTCTTTAGATTTATTGAGTATGTGTTTCTGGATCATATTTTCAAAACCAAACCACACATCATCCAATAGTCAATTTGGATAATAACTCATCTAATAATACTATTCCTATAAGCCTCAGTTCCTCCTTATATCGTTTCATCCCAAATGACCATTTCAACTCGACCATATTAATAGTTTTCCTGAGAGAAGTGAGGAAAAATAATTAATAAGAGAAAAGGAATTTATTTGGAAATAGTGATGTGGTGGAAGTCCGCTTCACCTATGAAATATTATTCCATCCACCATAAATTGATTAAAAACGTGTTTAAATGAAGAAAAATAATATTTAATTCCATGAAACCTCCCCTTGGGTCATGTCTCAAGATTGTCACTTTTAATTACAGAGTGAAAAAAGATCACTGAGGAAGATGTATTATAAAAAATAATTATATTATGGATGTATGATAAAGGGATATGGAAGGAAATGGAAACCCTTGAATAAAATATTTTCATATGCATTACATGAAAAAATGTCCGGAAAATTAAAAGAATATATGAATAAAATCCTAAATCAGTATTATGGATATTGGTCTCTATTCCATTTGGGGTTTGGAACTATCCTTCATCATGGGTGAAAGCCTTTTTATATAGGCCAAGGGGGTTCCATCCTTTGGTCATCAAATTTAAGATCATCCAAATACCTCATTAAGATCTCATGCGGATTATATCCACTGAATGTTTTCTTATTATAGAAAAATGTAATGTCAGAATTTTGTAATGGACTTTTCTTGAATGTTGTTTAAAAATTTATCCTCTATATACTGATGAAATTTAACATTCATACAACTTCTATATAATATAATATGGCCTATTATTTTTGACTATTTATTCTGTAATAATGCTTCCTAAATATGCCTCTAATGTTGGGTATCCAATGACCACATTAAGGAAATAAAATCTCAATGATATTAAAAAATAGAATGAAACATTGAATTAGATTTCACATATAGGCGGATTCAACATAATTTGTTTCTTGTATACCAATTTATGTGTAATTCACTATGGTGGGGTACACCCAGTCATCCATAATTATTTTCAAACATGATTGATTTTTTCCGGCCCTTTGATGGTTGAATTAGCTCCTTCTATAGAATAAAAGTATGATAAAACAATTACGGAATACTAAAAATAAATCGCACAAATTTTATTTATATAATCTCAAACTACTAATGTGATTAAAATCTTTCTAAATTCTAGAATTAATCAATTTTCACTTTTAATCACAAAACACCCAATAAATCAAAAACTGTTGAAAATAACTCCAATTAATAATTTTTTTCATTAAATATTTAAAAAATATATAAAAAAATAAATAAAATATTATATTTTTTTTAATATTTATATCATTATTAACACTATGTAGATGATGTAACCATGATCAAAATTTAAGGACTCAAACTACCAAACCAAAATTCTAATGAAAAAAAGAAACATTTAACACTCAGAAACTATTATTTTAATAAGAAATTTTAAGCAATGGGTGTCGAAATTTTATAATTATATCATATATGTATTTTAAATATTTACATGATTTTGATATATAATTATAATAAATTTTAATTTATTATATAGGATGTTATATCACTATTGATGAAAGTCAACCTTGTGGTAAAGGGTTTAGATTAAAATATCCTTTAATAGAAGTATTGTTTATGATTATGTTTCAAGTGATGAAATTTCAAGATAAAACTATATAGAATATATTGATATTTATACTAATTTAGATATTTCAAAATAACACATTTATTCCATTCATTTTCTTCTATTTAAGAAATCATTAGATGTAAAGAACAATTTCAGGAAAAACTGACTTTATTTCTCTCTTCGGTCAAATATTTTTCATCCATATCAATTTTTTCTACAAAAATTTTTAAAATTTTTTTTAGAACAATATTATGATTTTTAAAGTCAATTTTAACTGGTATTTTGTTTAGAAAATGGATTAAAATTAATCTTCATGTTATTTTCTAAATGAGGTGCTTTTGACTTTTTACAAAAAAAAATGAACGGAATCTATGATATATATATATATATATGAAATGGAAATATTTACCACTATAATGAACATTCAATGCATTTAGGAATTATTTACTTTTTTAAAATTTTATTTCAAATAAATTTTTTTCTTTATATTTGGAATGTTTTTATATTTTAAGCAAGAAATTTCAATGTAAAATGTATATTTTACTCAAGAAATATTCCCTCTAATCTATTAAATCCATTTTCATATATGATGATATCTGTTAATGTTACTTATTCATTATTGGGGATATGATCCAATTATACTGTATAATTTCATAATATTTATCACTTATAGTGATTATGATATGAGTATGATACCTTGATTCCATTTTCTATCCCATGGATTATTTAAGTTATAAAAACCATTTATCTTCCATTGGTTGTGTTATGATGAAATGGTTATGAAATTCATTTCTTATTCCTGGGTTATGATATGATAAAAATTTAATGATCTTGTGGTAATGATATGTATTATTTTCATTATAAGATGGTTTGGAATGAAGTTTAATATCCCTCCAATGCATTGGAAAATGATTGATATCTCATGTGATAATAAGGACTGGCAGGTGAAGTGAACCTAATTTAGTAATGAACTCTTCCAATTAGGATTTCCTTGGGAGTGGACCCTGATTATGGACACAATTGTTTGGTGAGTGAACCCAATATTCTATAACAATCTTGGTTCTGATCATTGAATACTGTGGAAATGATTTTCTATGCATATGTGCATGACACAAACTTATTTATTATTTTATTATTATATTTTTAATGCTCATGTTATTTGATTCCTTGATGACATATATCATATGATCTATCAATATTTATTCAATGATTCAAGATTATAATCTATGATATACTTAGTATGGTTTTCAAATTTCAATATAGGATTTTAACATACACTTATGTTCATGCTTTTCTTAAGAGATCATCGACATATCCCTTTTTTATCCATGCTAGGAATCTTAGATCACATTTTTTTTTGTTTTCTATCTCTGGGATATAAAGAAAGGTATTATGTATGACATGTCTATGAAGGGTGTTAGTAAAAAATAAATGAGTTAGAGATGATGTTTTTCATTAATTAACTTGTTTTTATGTGTCCAATTTTCCAAAGTTTCTAAACCTATATGATTTTGGAATGAATGAAAATATTATATAATATATATTCATTAATAAAGATTTAAAATTTATGTATTAATGGTATGGGTCCCTATAGTTTGAACCAGATAAATTCGTAGTTACCTTTGGAAAATAGAAGGAAAAAAATTAGTGATAATACTTAGGATAATATAATATATAGGTGAATATCATATGTTATTATAAATAAAATAGTGTCATTTTCAATGAAAAACATCCCTCTCTTGATACTATAATTGGATTTGGTTTTGGAAAAGATGTATCTAGGTTTAATTAACCCAAAAAGTATTTTCTGAGTATATTTCAAACATGTTTCTAGTACACGGTGCATGTTTCCGTTCTGAAAATATGGTTTCACACTTCTAATGATATTTTATCTGGTTAAATAATATTTTGTTTATGAAAAATTATAAAGGATTTGAATAAGTGTTAACCATGAATGACCTATGTTAAACCCAAGGTGTCATAGATATAAAATAATATTTTCTGAATTTGATATCTTATAATTGATTTGTCATTATTATATTGTTCCTTACTATGAATATTTTTTATTACACTATACATTTTGGTTTAAGTCAATCTATGAAACCATAAAGAACTACGTTAATAATGAATGTGTTAGAAAATGTAATGATTTTCCTCTAGAGAATCACATTTTTATGGGAGTTAGAATAAAAAATATTATTTTTACTCATATGTAACTTTATCAAGATATGAATCCTGATGAGATTCCAAATAAAAAATGATGGAAAAACATTTTTTTGAGTTATTCATGATTCAATATGCACCTTATTTTATTTGGTCTATTGATCAACTAGTTTCTAAAAAATGTATAAGTACCACTACAAATAAAATTTCCATTATCTGGTGTTCATCATATTAAAGACATATTTTATCTATTTATCATTTGTATAGTGAGGAAAATAAATTGATTAATATTATCAAGAACACATGAAAATGAGATGAAATTGATTCCATGGATTGAGATGAGTTTAATAGATTGGTCTTCCATAATTACATTCAGAATATTATTCATATGTAAATGGAGAATGAATTTGTTGATCTAAAGTGGAAGGATTATGAATCTTTTAGTACATATAAGGAAAATTTTAAAAAACATGTGAATCACTCTTCTTGTATTATCATTAAACCTAAAATTATAGTTGATATATTATTATATGAATTAAAACTAGGTTTATAAAGGTATCCATACCAATGGGAATTCAATAGCATTGAATAAATAATTTTAAGTGCAATGAATGTGGAGATAGATATTGGAGTAACCCATTAGTATCATTTTTGGATAATAAAATAAATATGAAATTGAAAGGAAATAATAAAATCCATAGAGAGAGGAATACATGTTTTATTTTATTCTCAATTTGAGGAGGAAAACAAGGAGGAAAACTCTCAAGGGGACTGGTAAGTGTTTTACATGTGTAATGGAAGTTCATCTATCAATAAAAAGATGTTGTGATGTGAAGATACCAATAAATGAACATAATGATGAAAAAGAACTATATAACACCCCAACCACAATCAGGTTATTTATATTCACAGAGTATGAGCAATATACTTACAAGTTAATAATTTTGATGTTTAATAATGATTATGAAATTAAAAACCACTTAATTATAGAGATAATGTAAAATATAATGCAATAAATATAATTATTTTGGATAATAAAGTGGTCAAAGATACACTTACCATATACTCTATAACTACTAATGTCTTATTCAGTTCTGGATTGAACCACTATTTTATATTTGAATATTATTTAAGGGAATACTAATTCCACCTCAACTATAAGATATTGAATTATATGTGTAAAATCTTAATGGTATAATGATTTAATATAAATAATATATTTATTATATTATTAAATTTTATGGGAATGTGATTTCAAAATATCTCGTTATTCTCACCCTAGATGAATTGAAAGTTATCTTAGGGATTGATTATATTTTTTATAAAAAAATCTCATCAATATTAGAGGAAGGAATGTCACATTTGATTTTCCAGAACAAACTATGATCATCTATCAGTCAAATGATAAATATTATATTCCAATGGAAATTACATCCTTTGTATAGGACTTGATTGATATTCAGTAGTGATGTTTTTCCCAAAAATTTGGGTAGAAACAAAACATCAAAGACATTCCTACTATGAAAGGGTCTATTTGTGCATTTCTAGAAGAGTTTCCTAGTCTTCCCTTGAATAAAGAAGTTGTGTTTTCAATTGAAGTCATACTGGATGATAAAAATATTTCAAATACAACATATAGAATGGCCCAAATTGAGTTATAAGAATTGAATAAACAACTGTAGAAAAATCATTCCATGGTTCTGATTTGACTTAGTTCATCACCATGGGGTGCAGTTGTTCTATTTTTTTTTCATAAGATGGATCAATGTGAATCTTTATTGATTATTAGGAACATAACAAGATTAAAATTTAGAATAAGATTCATCTTCCATGAAAGGATGACCTTTTTGAAAAAATGCATATATCCCAATAATTTTCCAAGAATGACCTTCCTTCTGCATATCATCAATTTCAGTTCATAAAGGAGTGTATAGACAAGACAACATTCTATTCATGATAAGGATATTATGAATTTGTAGTGATTTCATTTGGTCATACTAATTCCCCCACAATCCTCATGGAATTAATGAGTAGTGTCTTTAGAGATTAACTTATTCCTTTTATAGTTGTATTTATAGATGATATTCTTATATATTATAAGATAAAATAATTGTATAAATATCAATTAAAAATTCTAATGAAGACCCAATGGATAGAGAATATCTATGAAAAATTTAAATAGTGTGTTTGTTTTGATATATAATGTTTTATTCACGGGTTATATGGTCCTATGTGATGGTATATCAGTGGATCCTACTAAGATAAAAGTTATTAAGAAATAGGCAAGACTAACCACAGTGGTCGATATCAAAAAAATTTATGGTTTTAATATATCTAAGGAATTATTTTTTGATTATTTATCATGTATTTATAATCCACTCAAAAAGTTAACTTTTAAGGGAGAAAACATCCTTTGGATAGATGAAGGTGATGGAAATTTCAAGGAATTGAAGAAAATTTTAGTAATAGTATCTGTGGATACACTACCCTATAGTGGAGAAGGGTTTGTGAAATTTTTTGATGCATAAAATAAGATATTTGAAAGTTTCATTGTCTATAATGATATGGTGATATCATACTTCTCAAACCAATTTAATATATTTTATAAAATTACCCGCCTAATAATTTGGAGCTAGAATTGGTAAATTTTACATTGAATATATACTTAAATTAACATTATAGATAATATTAAGGAATATATACGAATCATAAAAGTTTTAAGTGTAAATTCAGATTGGAAGGTTTGAAAATACACCAAAGATGATAGTAGTAATTTATTAAAAATCATGGTTTCTGAATAAATTACCACCCTGGGAAATAAAACAAGGTGTCATATATTCTTAGTCGACGTGATCACATTAGATTAACAATGATGAGGATCACAAAAAACACGATATTAATGGATTTGAGATATATGGTCCTTTAAATCTTGATTTAATGTGGGAAATATTATCATTCTCAAATGATTACACAAGAATATATCCATTTAAATGCTAAAAAATTAGAGAAGGTAGATGTATAGTTTCAAAATAATGTGATAAATATTCTGAATTTGATCCTTGATTATTACGCAATTATAAGGTTAAAGAGAGGTGTATGTGTCAGAATTCATAATATATTTGAAGAAAGAGTTGTTGGATGACGTAAATAGTTCATCATTACCTATTTCTCCTAGAAGTATGAAGATGTATAGATATCTGAAAGAGTATTTCTATTGGGACAAGATAAATAAAGATATTGTAGAATATGTTTCTATGTGCTTGGAATTTAATAATGTTAAGTTTCAGAGACTGCTTTATATGAGGATGTTATATACAATACCATTATATAATTGAAATAAGAAAACATCACTATATATTTCGTCTCCAGAATCCACAAAATTTCAGAAGGACATAATGTTTTTTGGGTTGTATTTGATCAAATTACAATGTCATCACACTTCATTGATATTAGGGAATATTTTTACCTAGATTATTTCCCTATAATATACATAAATTATGTGGTAAGGATTCAAGGATTTCCAAATTTGATTTTATCTAATTGGGGACTAAGGTTTACCATCATGATCTATAGAACACTTCAGTAGGTTCTGGATATAGTTATGAGTATATATAGTACTTATCACCCTCAGATAAATGGTCAGTCTGAGAGTACTATTCAAAACCTATATGATATTTTATGATCCTAATTTTTTTATAATGTATGAATCCTCTAAATTTTAGTTTAATCTTTTGTTGATTTATCACAGTAAATGATCGTAAGGGTTTAAGGAATGATTCAAGAGAGTTCATGATTGTTCAATGCCCAAAGTTTCTATTTTTGGAGGAACCGGGGGAGGCACATGATTTGTACATGGTTAGTATTAATCTTCATATCAACATTGTCACCCAAAAGTGGAGGAGAATAGTTATTTCAACCATGAAACATGGGCTGCATTTCCATGTGAAACCCACAATATGTTTTATCAGTGAATAGAAGAGTCTATTAATGTCTTTTTAAATATTGTATCTAGATAGTGAGGCATGTGGTATCTAATACATTTCAAAATGATACATTTTTCATGGATTTCATAACCATATCTATGAAACATGTGAGGTGTGTCGACCATGAAAGTAAGGGAACAAGTTTGGAACCCACTTTGGTAATCTATATGGGAACACCTTACACTATATTAAAAACCCCAGAAATTGATTTTTCCCATAACTACCCTATAAAATATAATTATATCTTCCTCATCCTCAAATTCTCAAAATCCCACATGTGAAATCTATCCTTTAAATATCCTCAGGTTTTTAAGAGATATCCTTCATTCTAACTTGGAATTGAATACCATTGGACATTTTAAATCACCCACGGTTAGTCTATCAATCCTATTTCTTCTATTCTTAGTTTCTCTCATCATCTTTGATGTAATTTATATGTGAGATCATATCACTTTTATTCAGTGTGTATTTCTAGTTCATCCAATTTATCTCATTCTAGCATGAATCAGGGGTCAATAATGAGTGAGTATTTATATGCTTGTCTAATGTGGGTTGCCTCATACATTTCCCTAAAATTCATGTTTTTTTATAAAGAATTATTTCTTTTATGCCAGACATTTAATTCATTGTCGTATTTTTTTAATTCCATATTAATTTGTTTAATCCATGGACAAAAAATCCCATTAATCCTTAATGCTGTCAAAGGTGGATGAACTCAACTCAAAGTATCCATTATGTGATATTGACATTTTTACCATGCTTATTTGACTCTTCCTCCTCTTACAATGGATTAGACCTACAAATTAAAACTGAAATGAGTAGTAATAATTAATTGAAATATTAAATTAATTAATTATAATGTGAATGGAATGGCTAGGTAACATGACCCTTTTTAATTGTTAATTACATCCATGATTGTATGGGATTGAAATAAATGTAAAATTACATAATACATAACATGTCTTATATGAAATATTAAACATGAATATGGATTTTATTATTACCTTTATATTCTATTTTAGGATGATCTACCTTGGGAAATCTGGGATTCCCAATTTGGCGCTACCTTGAATACCTAGAGTATTCCAGCTGATCTATTGATTTGTTTTCTATGATTTGACACCCCTCTTGGATTCAGTCCTTTTCCTACATTGATGGATGCCTAAATAAAAATATATATAATTATATATTACTTTATATTCAAATTTCAATGACTTATATTTCCACATTGGATTCAGTTAAATGCATTAGGATGCAGACCACATTATATTATCTCCTAAATATCTATCAAATTATAGACCTATGCTACAACGAACTTGTTCCCAGGGCACAAAATATTTATTATTACATAACATAAATCATGATGATTCACTGATGGATTAAACTCACACCTTTCACTATTATGACCACTATTATATGCGAGTAGTTTTAACCATCTATGGTCATGTGTTTACTATGATATTATACTTTAACACCTTGGTTGTATGCCTTGAGTCCCAGTCAATACATTATATATATATAAATATTATGACATATGTTTAGAGATATTTTGGATTTGGATGAATTAGGTAAATATGGAAAGGTATCCCATAAGAATGATACTAATCATACAAGGATTCATTTTATTTTACAGATATCATTTATCATTATACATTATCAGTGTTCATTCAATATTCACAATCTAGATAGTATTGGATGACGTTGGTGGCGGAGTACCGAGTTTTACCAACACCCTATTTGGGATTTCAATTAGTACATGAACAAACAAAAAATATACAAGTAAGGAAATATGGAATCACCCAACTATAAAATCTTTATTATTATGTTCTAGGATGAAGTATAAGATAAAATGACCAATCTAGTGATGGTGATTCTAGTGGATATTATATTTCATTATAAATTTTTGAATGAAATGTATTCTATATGTCACCATCATTATTTCCCTTATAACCAATTATATATCATCATTCCTTCTTTTGTTTTTGACACTAATTTTTAGTTATGTCTATGACTATTTATCTAGTTTTTTTTCTTTTGGATTTGTTTAGAACATTGATTATGTTAATTTATATATTATTCACCGATGGATCACTCTAATAAAGTGTTTATTACCCCCCCCCCCCAATGTACTATAAAAAAACTTCACTACTATTCAGCTAACTCTAGTGTATGGGTATGCATTGTAGAGTCTACATTGCCACCAATTATGGTTACTTATTAGTGAATCGGTCGAGCGATGTCAAAATGTGGTATTAGAGATCTCTTCATTTCCTTATTATTTTGGGATAGAATAAAAGAGAGTATAAAGGGTAATGATTTTATAATGAGCCTATATATGAGAGTATCTATGTTACATACAATAGAAGATCAATGTTTCAAGGGAAAATACTTATTTATGATTTTCAATTATTAAAGTAGATTCATATAAACATTTGGGGGCACAATGGATTTCTAATGTTGTTATTATTATGTATTTTCTTTTGACATTGTATTGGTATGATAAGTAATAGTTGTTGATGCATCATTATAGGAACCTAAATATTTATATATCCACAATATTCCATGAAATGATTACTCTATTATGTGCATTGACTTTTTATACTATATGTTCCTTGATTTAATTATAATTGCAATGAACATTAATATAGGAAAAATATGAGAAAAATTGTTTACTTAAAGTGTCTAGATACACCTAAATACAATTTCCCACATACCTTGAGGAATGAACCCTAACATACCAATTGCCCAATGTTTGATTTATGAGAGATTATTTATATGGGATGAAAAATTATTTGATTGAGAATAAATGTATTTTAATTGTAATTAATAATGTTTCTATATTTATAAATAGGGAATGATGATTTATAAAACCAAATTATCACAAATTCCTTCTTACATTCTAAAATAGGGAGTAAAAAGTGTAGTTTGAGTTACATTATGTACTATATATGTCATATAATATTTTTTACTTTATAACTTGGTAATTGTAATTCATCTAACTGGTCAACTATATAAATATAAAAAGGATTACTAGACATTAAATCGTAAAATAAAATGGTGACCATTAAACGAGGATTATAATTGTAAGTTATAGAGAATTTTCCTCTTTAAAATACAATTGAAAATACATATATTAAAAACACTATTATAGGAATAAGGAACATTGAAAAAAGCCTAAAATTTTTAGTGGGTAGATGGGAGTGTTTCTGGTGTTTCTTTTTAAAATATTATATTATCAAATTTCATTTTGAGGCATGTTTTAGAAAAGGAATATATATGCCTCCATGATGGCCTAAGGTCAAACCATAGGAGGTTGGGAATGACCATGATCTATAAGTCATTGGACCTAAACCAATGGTGTTACCTCATGAAGGTCCTCCTACAAAATATCTTATTATTCCTGATTTGGGAACTAACAGTCCACTTAATGGGAGTTTTATATGGATAGTGCAATCCATTCAGGTAGCTCTTTGACCTAAACTGACCTTATCAGATCTGTCTTAAGAGTTCTAGCAATATCACCCTCCTACATTCTTAGGGGAATGTGGAACCTAGGAAACCATGTTGTGAATGGAGGCGACACATTCATTATTTGAGTACGTGGAGACTCCAACAAAAATCAGAGTCATGATTTATATGTATATTAATTGGTGACCGTCCAAATGATGGGGGGTTATACTAACATTGGTAGATCACCAACATAGTATAGTCTAGATGGATTTCCATTCTACCATATATGATTAATTTTTATGAGAGTTGTTAAGATCTGATCGATCTAGATAGTATAATAATTTGGAGTATAATTCCCATTCATTTATGCAAAACGTATCTTGATTCACAAAAATTCAATTTACTATTAATACTCATCTTGGTGATGAAATATACAATGTTTGGAGATTTTCATAGAGGATCAGTTATGCCATCTAATTAATGGTGACCATCATCTATTTGATGACTATATATAATTTAATAAACTTGGACCTCATATCTTTGAATAACCTAAGGGATTCTAAAAGTGCAGGGAATGTTGTTTCAGCACCTAGGAATGGAATCAATTTGATTAGTGATAGGATGAGATTCCTTGAGTTTTTTTAGGGAAGTTTCTGTCATAGTAACTGTATGGGTGGACTTGTAGTATATAACCAATGTGGGTGAATGGGACATATGAAGGCCCAAATGAGATAAAGATATAGGAGGGTAGAATGTTTTTGGTAGAATGGGTCATATTTAAACTATCTATGAAACATTTTCACCAGTGTATAGTTAGTGGGGATCAACAGCAACTATAACCTCAGGAGAAGGATATGTAGCACTATATTAGGAATGAAACATAACTACTACTGGATGATCTAGCTGAGGAGGTTCCACACTATAACGACCCAGGTATATATAGTATAATAATTTTTATTTATATTAATTTATATGAATTATATATTAATTTTATGTTAAAGGGGATTCATCTTCCAATATCATACATGACATGGACCAACAAGTCTCTTTTTAATAATACTTTGCACCAAACTTTGAGTTATTCTAAAATATAAAACAATAATAATAATATTATTTTATATGGTAGTTAACGCATAGACATTAGAATAGTTTTAATGAATAGTATAAACTAAATTTTGATTTATGGTTTACAAATGTTTAAATAATGATTTATTGGTTTCCAAATTTTTTATAAATGGAAATAAAAACTAATGGAATTTAAAGAAAGCGTTATTATGAAATCCTATTTATAAGAGAATAATTGTGTTTATAAAATCATAACACACTTTATGTATTTTTATATAATGAAAATTTTATTTTATATATCCAATGTAATTTTTTAAATTCATATTATATGTTTTCCATATATTATATAAGAACAAATTTTATTTTTCAGATAAAAGAAGTACTTTTCAAAAAATATTGTTTTACGACCATTTGATGAAAACCCCTTTTAAATTTAGTTTTTGTCACTTTTTTTATATTCAATTTTACAGAACAAATATTATTTTATAGAATATAGATATCAAAATTTACTTTGGATTACATTTTGGTATTTTTCAGATAAAGATATTTTTTTAATGAATAATTAAAAAATAATGCATTTTAATTCAAAACTGTGTTTTCATCTAATTTATTTATATAGTTAGTTTGTACTTTTAATTGGCTTTAAAGTTTAATAGGATTATGATTTTATCATTAAATCCAATTCTGGACATTTTATGTAATTTCAATTTGAAATTGGACATAAAAACATTTTAGTCTGTTGGTAGTTTTTACTTTCTTAAAACACATTTTTTGGTTTTGACAATTTGAATTAATTTTAAATTAAATAATGCGTCTTATGTGTTTTTAATTTGGAAAAATGGATTCAATATTTTTAATCATTAGGTCCCAATTTTGTAGATAGTTAACTTTTATTTCTATACATTATCAATTAGAGCATCAATAATTATTTTATTTACCGCGGTTAAAGGGTAAATCTAGCAAATAGGGGTAAAATAATAGTATTATAATAATATTACACAACCCTTAAATGAGACCAAATCATATTGTACGAAAAATTTAAGAGCATTAGAATCCTTGGGTTGATTTGGAACCCCATTATGCCACTTAGAAGTGAAAATGACATTATATAGGAATTAATTTAAAGCAACAAAAAATGTAACAAAAATATATATCTTTTAGAAAAACAATTTTTATGTGGTGTTATATAGTTATTATCTTCAACTATAAAAATTAAATAGAAATGTAAAAATATTTACAACATCATAGTATTTTATTTATAATTTTTACACATCAAATAAATAAATTTATTTATGAAATAATGAAGATGTAGTGATTTCTTTATTAATGAATGATAAAACAAATTATGATTATAAATATTAAAATAAATTTATTTTCAAATGTCTTATTCCATACATGAATTTAATCGATTATTATGAATTTTTATAGATTAATATATGAATATTTTTCAAAAGAATCAAGTATTTTTGGATTTTGAAAAAATACATGACATGAATAGGATAAAAATTTACAAAAATGAGTTTTTTAAACAAATAATATATTTTAAAATGATATAAAATTCATAAAAATATAAGATTGCGAAAAATGAATTAAATAATTTTTAAAATTTTATTAATGAACAACATGACATTATATTGGAATTATATAGTAACTATATTAACCGTATTTTATGAATATACAATAAGACATGGTAAGAGTTAAATTAGTTTAATAAGGGTTAAATCTAAAATATATGGTTACATTTGTGAAACTCACATGTCTAAAACCTATTGGTTGTGTTGTTTTCACCCCAAAATTAACTTATCTTTGAAATAAATTACATTGGGACCATTTCAAACCGAAAATAATTTATTAATAAAATAATTCATCAATGCCTAAACTACCCCTCCTCCCTCTTATAAAAGGGAATCACCTCTACCCTTTTAATCACACCTCTCAATAACCCTTTTCTCATCCACCCTCTACCCAAATAATCTCCCAACATACATATATTACTCCTAGAAACATATTATTGGGAATAAGGTAATTCAAGACAGCCATTTAGCTTAGATCAAAAGTGGTTACCTAATTTAAGGTAATGTCTTCTCCCAAGCTTCTTCTATTTATTTTCTTTCTCCAACCCCCTAAAAACTATTTATATCATTATTTTATAAAAATAACAGTATATTTAATAAAATAGGATATTTTTTATGATATTTATTCGATCTACACTCACACACACCTTCATCTAATGGATTTAGAACATACTGTTTCTGTGTACGACAAACTAATGCCTCACGAAACGATGCTTGTTTTATTATTTCACATGACTTCTCATGGTGGCCATTTTGATATAAAAGTAAATATATATTATATATATTATATTTCTATTAACTATATATTAATGTAATGTTTTTTACAAACATACCATTATTTTTTCATTATGTATAAATATGATAATTTCATTTGAGGAATTACAGACAACAGCCCCCTCAAAGTGATATGACTCATTCGTGCCATACATGGAATATATAAAAGATTTATTTATTTAAATTATGTAACATAAATATCATATTTTTTTATAATTTAATTATAATACACATATTTATCATTTAGTTTTCAATACATTAATATGACAAATAACTGAAAGTAGCGTTCATACATACGTACGACCTAACATCTCCATAAACGGTTTATTTACTTAATTACCCCCAAATGTTATGGACAATTATAAATACATATACACTAAATATATGTGATAGTTAAATAAATAATACTCATTTGGAGAAAATAGACTTTCTACCACATGGACAATTTTTAATTATATCAATTTCATTTTCGATTCAAGTACCTAATATCGACAAAACAACCAATATGAAAAATAAATAATTATGTAATTGTTATAAAATGATTATAAGTAATATTATTTTATTAATAAAATTCGAAAAATTAACTATGAAATTTTAAATTAACCTATTTTTATTATTTTGGAATCTAAATAACCAACATGACAAGTCTGACTCAAGGTAAGTGAACATTTCACTCTCCCCTTTTAATCAAAGACTTATTTTATATTATGTATTTTAATTTAAATATTAAAATTTTGGGATTGGTTCCTATATATACTTATTTATTTCCATTTTATGTCCAAATTCTGAGTGAACCCTCTCTCTTTCATCAACTCATTTTCTAAAATTTTAAGTGACGCTGTTAGGCTGTCGAATTATCATAAGGGAATTTCTAAAATCAATTTCCTCTAATTGGTTTTTATGCATACTTAATTGATTATATTATTCCATAATTATATGTGGGATCAAAAATTTATTTATTATTTTAATAATTTACACTTCCCTTTGTGTAGATATACGCTTTTTACCCATAATAATTCCATTGATAAATCGTTACATCAATTATACAAACCTTGTATGTGAAATATTAACTAAATATCATTTCATTGAGTTAAATATCCATGTAGTTGTTTTTGTTTTTCCAAGATTACATGTGAATGACTTCTATTTTATACACTAAATACCCACTTATATTGGCTGTATTTATATTTTTCACACATAATTATTCAATTGATTTATTCTTAATCTATGGATATGATCTATGTAAGGGACTTTGTCTCAATTTAAATTTATTGAGACTTATTTGTTATTATACAATAATTCACTTTTATATGTCGTATATACTTCCCTTTGACATATTATATCATGAATATTTTGAGTCTCATGATATTATATGCTTCATTTCATGTTATTCTATAAATTATTTTTATTCCAGTATTTTCTCATGTAGTAAGGGACTCTTTAACTAAAACATTGATTTAAATGATATATAGATTTATTACACTAAATTTTTCTCATTATTGACAATATTTTAAAAATGAATTTTTGGATTTATTTATATGGATATTAGTGTTTTAAAATGTTAATTCCTTTAAATGATTCAAATTGGTATGGGACAATTTGATTCAAAAATATCTTTATAAAATTTTCTCAATGGTTATGGAAATAGATTCAATATTTAAAATATCATGAATTTATTTATTTTGATTGATGAGCTAAATGTTGATAATGTCAAACTTTTATTTGTTATGATTATGTAATGGTACTAGGAAATTTGATGGGTGGTTGCTTGATAAACCAAATATGGGTGGTTTCGTGATAAACCTAAGATGGGTGAGCTAGAGATAGCTCTCCAATGAATTGCATAACAAGACATAGGTAAAAGTTGATATTTTTCCTAAGAGAATTAGGGAATATACTATGGAGAGTATTCCCAATGTAACTCCCTATGTAGCTATGAAATGTACAATGTATGTATGTTATGGATGTCACAGGTTACCATTAAGATTTATGATTTGTATGTTTTATTCATAAATATTACTATTTCATGATGTATGTTAAAGAGATTATGTTTTATGAATGAAAAGTATTATTTCATTGATTTTTATGTATTGTTGGTTTAATGTTTTCATTCCTTAATTTATAACCATTTCTGAGATTTTATGCTCATCCCTTGTTTTTGAATTGCATTTCACAGGGTATAAGGAAGTGTAATTGAAATGATGTATTCAAGAAAATTTATTTCAAGAAAATAATTCCTATTTTATTTAAGGAGTTTTATTATTGTGAAAAAATTTGATATTGTAGAAGTTTATACAGTGTAATTTTTGATATTTAATGTAATAGTAATGGACTAATTCTCTAAAACTATAAACCTGAAAATTTTCTCAATGTGAATTATTGACTTAATTAAATATTTTGTAATGTTTAAGGCTGGAGATTTATAGTTGGTATCAAAGGTCAATTTAGATAAAATAAAAGGTTAGGATGTTATCTTGGTGTGGGTAGGGAATCCCATATAACCAAGAGGGTTATTATCATATAGATAATTTTGGAGGATTATGGTAAAATAGGTCGATTGAATAAAAACCTAATGAATGGAGATATTAAGAGGATGATGGATTAGAGTAATATAAATTTTTTATGTTATCATTATCCTACAGAGGATTTTTTAATTATAAATTTTTTTCATGTTTAAGTGTGGATTATTTTCAAAATATTAAGGATCATTTGTCAAGATGGAAGGAAATAGATCATTCAGGACCTTCTTATCCCTCTCTAATGACGTCATCATCACTATTATACAAAATTCATGTTTAAATGATTTTGACAGCTTCTTTAGTATTCAAATCACCTGTAAGAAATTGGTTGACCTATCCATCACCTACTAAATTATAAAAAAAATTTATTGGTC
The DNA here is from genome assembly GCA_963277665.1 of Viscum album. Taxonomy (NCBI): domain Eukaryota; kingdom Viridiplantae; phylum Streptophyta; class Magnoliopsida; order Santalales; family Viscaceae; genus Viscum; species Viscum album. The sequence continues at coordinate 1,999,173,589 of OY728136.1, forward strand.
ATGGTATCTTTTTCATATGATTTAAAAATTTAAACATTTCTAATTCAATCGAAAAGTGAAATTAAATAAGTGGAGTGAATATTTATTTTTTGAATGTTTGACAACAAGACAAAAGAGAAAGGAAATATCCTAAAATCATGATATACAGATTCAAGGTATGATTTATTTTCTTACCCATAAATAACGAAGAATATTTGGATTGATATTTATAAATGACGAGGATATTCAATTTTAAAGAATGATTTATTAAGAAATAAGGTGGAAAAGCATAGCTAATGGGTTATACAGAGCACTTAATGAGTAATATGCCTACACATAAGGGTTAAAGATTTTTTGTAGGTTGTAGGAAGATGAAATATTTAAAGTTATTATTGTTCTTTGGATGATGGGTTTACTTTGGGTATACTTTTTTCTAATATGTGTAACCTGGATGATTGATGTTTGAAAATGTTATTCAAGGAATAATTAACATTTCTTGTGTGGACATAATAGATAACCATAGGGGTTTATATGAACATTTTTTTGAAGTGATTAATGGTTACTAAATTTTAGGATGCAAAATGAAAGGTATTAGATATCCTTTTAAGATAAAAAAAACGTTATGGTAAATGTTTAGGAAATTATCTTATTTTTGAGAATGTTATTAAAATGATATTGTCTTAGAAAGGGGACCACCCATAGGATGGGTGACAAGCCATCCCATCCTGTAATGCCGTAGGAATGAAACCCACAAGAAAAGTGTGACTATTATTTATCGCCTACCACTAGACTACATGATGTCCTTGGTTAGTATGACTTATTATTATTAGTTACATGATTTTATGGATCCAGAATAAGATGATTATAGAAACTTATTTTTTATCAAATTGATATCCTTAGTATAGGAAAATGATTCGATGATTATGTGATAAAGGTTATTTTGGAACATGATTTCTCTTTTGGGAAACTATATTCCTAAGGAAAATGGAATTCCATTGTATTTCATTTGTGGATTAACGGTTGAAATATTTTTTTGGAAGAATATATGTTTTATTGTGAACATAAGTCTATTTGGGTTAATTACGGAAATTATTAACCTATCATAGAGAATATGTGGTTAGGTTAATTAATTTTCAATATAATTATTTAAGAGTACTTGATGATATTTGGAGATAAATGTTAAGATTAATCATGGAAGACTATGTGATCAAATTATTCATAGACTTGGGTTTCAATATTAGTTTGGATTATGTTGATAAATTTTAAGGAAAATTGCATATTGAATGGTCTTTGTTGACCATTGTGTATTGTTTTTTAAATCGCGGTGATTTAGATTAGTAATTAAGTTTATAAAAGATTATCTTTTTGGTGATTATTTGATCACGTACAACCCGTTTTGGTATAGGATAATGTCTAAATATCGGAAAATACATAGTTTAGCTTTTGTGGATTATGTGATTCCCTATAAGTTTATTCTAGTGCTTTATTTGTGACCCAATCATCTAGTATATTCCTCATTTTGAGGAAAGATGAGTTTGTGGTAGAAATTTATTTAAGGATTAAACTCTACTTGAAAAGTTATTATATTTTTTTATGTGCTTAATCAATCTCATGACTAAATTATACAACATTATTAAAATAAACATTAATCAAATAAATGTTGTCTATTCAATTTTCCTACTGGGTAATTAAAACCCATTTCAAATATCACACGTTTAGGGTTATCTGGTAGTTAACATTATCCATGTCATTTTTATCACTCTCCAGCAAAACTTGATGGTTTGTTTTTCATCTATATCCAAGTTTACATACATAGAATCCTAGTATGGGTTATCTAGGGTGACATTTATATATCTATTTTTTTCTTTTAAAGTGATATTTTAATTGAATCTTTTTTCGACGGGGGACATTCAGTGAAGATTTAGAGGAAAATTTTAAAAACGAAAGGTTGAAATATCTAAAAGGGAGGAAGGATATAACAACTCTTGTATTTATCGAATAATACATTGGATTTATATAAATACATATGAATAATAACTTTATTTTATGTCAAAGGGGATGCATGTTTCAATAGCATAATCAACACGATACAATGGGATTCTATTATCCAAACAAGCTCACAGTCTGAGAAAAACCTGTCCCCTTAAAATTAATACAAAAAAGAAAAAGTGGCAGAACAAGAGGTCTTAAAAAATGTGAATAAAAAACACCATGAATATCTGAATCAACAAAGTGAGAACATAAATATGAAGCAATAAAGGACAACATCGATGAGACCTCTGTGATAGACTTCTTAGAAAGAGCATCCATACCTTGATTTTCCACCCTGTTGACATGAGTGACATCTAACTGTAGGTGATCAAGAGCACTGAGACATGCGCTCCCTGACGAAATCACTTTCCAAAGGATGTTTCAAGAACACATATTCAAAATTTGGACAGTTTTGAACGAGTTAGATTCCACCCAGATATGCGTCCAACCATGTTGAGTCGCATAATTGATGGCATTGATCATCACCCAAATCTCAACTTTGATAGAAAATCCAATTCCAATATAATTGAAAAAGCAGTCTTTAATGAAGCCCTGATGGGTGTGGAATATGCCACCACACCCTTACAGTCCTCGCACACCTGAGGCTACCCCATGCACATCGAAATTCTACCATAGACAGATGGGTGGGATCCATCTGATAGATTTTAGAAACATAGGCTTCTTGACCTTGCCAGGCACACATAGAGTCTTCAGAATAATCATGTCACAATTAGTGTTATTCATCATACCTGTTTGAACATTAGATGTTGCTAACATAGCCCTGTAAATAACATTCAACCCAGTCTTCAAAGGGGGCCTATGTCTATCAAAGACCATGCTGTTCCGGGCCATCCGTATGAAATCTTATGCAGTAGCGACAACAGACAACAATAACACATAAATGTTTTCATTGTGTTTAGCTCGCTGGATGGATCACATGAATTCATCAACGTTGTCCACCTCGAAGTAGGTTCCAAATAGATCCTGCAGCTGGTTCCAAATATGACATTAATACATTTTTGATATGAATATATTTTGTATAGTTTCATCGGCCTACATACATAGATATAAGACAGGCGCATGTTGCATCCCTGTTTGTTGCAGCATGTTCTGCATCGGTAGCCTGCATTTCCATACCCGCTATAGGAGGAGGTACCAAGAAAGAGGTATAAATCACTTCTTAATGCCACATAACTTTAATGGAGTATTAGTAAAACCATGAAATAGGTTCTTGTAGTACTCTTTGGAGGTGAGTATCCCATTCACGCTAGGATTACATGCCAAAAAGTCAAAGGTGTTATAGTTGTAATGTTGTACCTATAACCGAGTAGGCCTAGGTAGACATCTATTCAAATCATGATGCTGGTATACATTATCAATTGATAGTGTTTGCAATGAATAAGGGTCATCCATTATCTCATTTATGGGTCTGTCCAGCCCCTGGGTTGTCCATATATTAAGACCGGAACATGGAATGACCATCCAAATGAAGCATTTCATAATGTTATGGTAGGCATACTTGATGGTAGGCCAAATAGAAGAAGCAACATATAGTGAATGATCATTGTACAGCTCAGACAGAAACCTCTGTAAAAGAAATTATTGTGATATATCACCACAAAAATCCAAATTCCATGTGAACTTACTAATAATACAATTGCTGAATATGCTCAAATCCTTAACAATCATGCCTCCCATGTCAATTGGCTTGACACAATATTTCCATGAAACTATAATATGATTTGTATCAAAAATGGATTTGTTCCAAATAATGTTTCTGATCATAACTTGAATCTCCTTATTGAAGTTTCTGGGTCATTTATACACAGAGAAGGCATAAACAAACATGTAGGTAGTGACATAATTCACCATGAAAATTCTACGATCTTGAGAGATGGATTTCACCGTCCAAGCCACCATGTGAGAAATTATTCTTGAGTAAATTATTTCATGATAAACACGTTTTACTCTTCCAAAAAAAAAGAGGAACCCCAAGATAAATGAAAGGAAGGGTTTTTCTCCTCACCCCAAGGGTCCTAGAAATTTTGTTCGATATGGAAATGGTTGTACCTTTCCAGAAAGAAATAAAGATTTATTCCAATTAATCACCTTCCCCAAAATGTCCCCATAGTGAGAAAAAAAATTATGAATACAAGAAATTGTTCTTTTATCAACCTACCCAAAAATAAGTATGTCATCAACATAAAAGAGATTAGAGGGTGAGAATAAATCCCATCTGTCTCTGAATTTTCCTATATTGAACAGGGTGCACAAGGTCATTTAGAGACACACATAGGTAGTCATCATCAAGAGAAAAAAGTAGTCCAAAGAGGGGGTCCCCTTATAAAATCCCTCTAGTACATATAAAGTACCCTCTAGGTGACCCATTGATGAGGATTGATATCCTGGTATTACTCAGGATAGTAGATACCAACTTAATAAAGGGCTCAAAGAATCCATGTTTCCTAAGAATAAAAAATAAGATACTCTAGCAAATGGTGTCAAATGCCTTAGAGATATCTAGCTTCAGAGAGAAACATCCATTCCAAAATTTCTTTCTCTTGATGTTAACACTTTCCGACACTGTGAAAAGATAGCTCTAAGTGTTCCTATCGGGCACAAAACTGAATTGATTAGGAGTGATTAAGTCACCAGCAACGGTTCTCATCCTTATGTAAATGATCTTGTTATTGACTTTAGTTATTGTTTCCCGAATAGCAATTGTCCCTATGTCTTTAATATACAATTCACTTTTCTTCTATGAGAGCAAGGCTGTGAAACATGCATTGACACCATAAGGAATAAATGCATGACTGAAGAATTCACCAACATCTATAATCAATTAGAGAGGCAGAATGTCCCAGTAGAACATAAAATGTATGTCAGTGAAACCTTCAGGCCCATCAACACTGTCAATATTCAACAAAAATAATGCATCCTTGATTTCTTTCTCTCCTAGTACTACCTCCAACATCTGATTGTGTTAAGCACCAATGATGGCATGCATATTATCAAGATGGTGAGAATAATTGGTGTTCCCTTTCTCCTAATATAGGTTATCCAAATAGATAACAGTAGCACTAGATATTTCAGTGTCTGAGCTGTATAATTCCTTATTCATTTCAATAGTATTGATAATTCAACATGTCTTTTTATCTCGATGCAAACATTAGAAAAACGTTGAGTTCCTATCCTTTTCTTGCTGCCATTTGATGTTATATTGGATTTTATCAAGCCTTTTATACAGTGCAAGGAGTTCATCAAGATGAGAGAGGGCCTGAATCGCATCCCACGTTTGGACATACTGATTTTGACATGCATGTTGGCAAGCCAAGAGGTGATTTTAGACAACCTTAATGTCATTCTCCAGATCATAAAATGACGCCTTGCTCTAATCCTTCAGCTGCTGCTTCAGATTTTTCAGCTTACTATCCAGAATGGAATGGGGGTCGCCAATCCCTGCTATCATCTAGGAATTAGAGATGACATCCCTGCAACCAAAAGTTACTATGCATGCATTGTTGAATCTGAAGGTAAGAGGGGAGGATCTTTGCTGACAGCTGAAAACATCTATTAAAATCAGACTGTAATTATAGTGAAATTTAGGTAACGTCTTCCCTAAGACAACGATCACATTTTTCTTGTCATCAATTTCGACAAAACATCTGTCTAATTTACTTGATTGATTCACATTAAGGGTATACCTCCTCCATGTGACTTGAGCACCCACGACAGACACTTCATTCAAATGACACATGTTAATGAATCGATAGAAATCAATATCAGAAAACCTTTTAAAATGGGTACCAGTTATTTCCATAAGCCAAAAACCTGTATTGAAGTCACCAATGGAAACCCAACAATAAGGCACCTGAGTCGAAATAATGATTCATTGGTTACCAATTTTTTAAATAGAAATAAAAACCAATTTAATATAAAAGAAGTATTTTCATGAAAACCTATTTAAAAGAGAATACTTTTGTTTATAAAATAATAACACTTTTTATGGATTTTTATTTAATTAAAAATATATTTTATATTTTCAATGTAATTTTTTAAATTCATTTTATAATTTTTCTTGATATGACATAAGAAAAAATTTAACTCTTCAGATAAAAGAATAATTTTTCTACAAATTTAGTTTTATGGCCTTTTGATGGAGAAACTGTTTAAATTTATTTTTTTCCATTTTTATGTGTTCTATTTGAAAAAAGATAAATATTTTATAGAATATGGACATCCAAATTTACATTGGATGAAATTATCGTATATTTCTGATAAAATTCATTTTTTAATGAATAGTGAAAAAATACTGCATTTTAATTCAAAACTGTCTCTTCATCTAATTTATTTATATAGTTATATTGTTTATATAATTGGTTTAAAGTGTACTAGTATTATTATTTTATAATTTAATCCAATTTTATTCATTGTAAGTAATTTTACTTTCAAATTGGACATAAACACATGTCAATCATTTGGTTGTTTTTACTTCTTAAAAACACATTTTCCAGTTTTGACAGCGGGAATTAATATAAAATTTATTTCAGAAAAATATTGGTTTTGAATTTGGAAAAATGGATTCCATATTTTAAATCAGGAGGTCCAAATTGTGCAAATATGTACATTTTATTTTTAGACATTATAAATAGTATATTCTGTAATTATTTTATTTACCATGGCTAAAGGGTAAATATGCTAAATAAGGGTAAAAAATAATATTATAATAATATTATACTATGTTAAAATGTTTCCAAGTCATATTTTACGATACATTTATGACCATGGGAATCTTTGGGTCGACTTTGGGACACAATGGAGAAACATGGATGTGGAAATGATATTTTATAAGAGTAAATTTAATGTAATGAAAAATTTAACATAAAAATATATCTTTTAGTAAAAATAATTTGATACAGGGTTATATAATTTATCTCTTCATATATAAATTATCATGAGAAAGGGAAAATGATTTCTTACATCATGGTATTTTATTTATTAATTTTTTGACATCAAATAAAAAAATTTATTCATGACGCAATGATGATGTAGTGATTTCAATATTCATTAATGATTTAAATAAATGATATTATTAATATTTAAATACATATAATTTAAAAAAAATTATGAAATACATGATTTTATGGTATTTTTATGGATTTTTATATTTTAATTAATGATGATTTTTTGAAATAATCAAGTTGTTATGGATTTTCAAAAAATTCATGCCATGTATTGTATAAAAATTAACATAAATGAGTTTTAAAAACAAATATTATTTTATTAAATGGTATAATTGTCATAAAAATCTATGACTCACCTAAATGACTTAATTTTTTTTAAATGTCATTAATGAGCCACTTGAGGTTCGATTGTAATTTTATTGTAACTATATTAACCGTATTATATGAATATACAAAAACACATGGTAAGAGTTAAATTAATTAACTATGGGTTAAAGCTAAAATATAATGATATATTTGAGACCTAGACTTCACTAAAACTTATTTTGGAGATTTTTTCGACCCAAAAACATGTTAAATTTAAAATAAATGACATTGGGAACATTTTAAATAAAAAATAACTTATTAATAAAATAATATTTCAATGCCTTCCTAAAGTGCCCCTCCTCCCCCTTATAAAAGGGAATCATCTCTACCCATTTAATCACACAACTCATGCACACTTGGATCATAGAAACTCAGGACAAATAATCTTACAACATCCCTCTCTTCTGCCTAGAAGCTTCATTTTGGGCAGAAGGAAATTCAATAATTCCATTGAGCTTAAATCAAAATGAGTTACCTGATTTGAGGTATTGTCTTCTCTCATGCTTCTTTCATTTGTTTTCTTTATCGAACCACCTAAACTATAATTATTAAATTATTTAATAACAAAAAAAGTATCTTAAATATACTAGGATGTTTTTATAATAATTTTGTTAACTAAACTCACACACACCTCCATCAAATGGATTTAGAATATATTGTTTCTGCGGAAGACGAACTACTGGCTCACAAAACAACGACTGTTCGATCATCTTCTACCTATTATAATGGTGGAAATTATGATGGAACGATATATATATGATATGTATTATATTTATATATCCTTTATTATATTTTAATTTTTATTTAAAAACATACCTTTATTCTTTTCATGATGCGTAAATATGATAATTTCATTTGAGGAACTGCAGACTACCACCCCCTAAATGTGATACGACTCATTAATTCCCTTCATAGAATGTATAAAGTATTCCATTAATGAAATTATGTACCATATATATCATATATTATTATATGATAATTATAATATACCTATTTATCATTTAATTTTCATTCTTTCATATGGCAAATAAATGAATGTAGAGTTCATGCCTACGTATGGCCTTCCGTCTCCATGAATGGTACATTTCATTAATTATCTCCAAATGTTATGGAATTTATAATTACATATATACTAAAAATATATGATTTTTAAATCATGAATACTAATCTTGAGATAATAGACTCTTGACCACATGGACAATTTGTAATTATATCTAGTTCATTTTTGACTCTAGTACCAAATATCATCCAACCAACCGATATGAACATAACTAATTATGTAATTTTTATTACAAGATAATAATTAATATAAAACGAATAAAAAACATGAAAAATGATAATATAAAATTATAAATTAACCTATGTTTATTATTTAGTAATATAAATAACGAATGAAACAAGTCAGACTCAAGGTAATGGAACTTTTCACCCTCCTCTTTTATTCAAAGACTTATTTTTCTTACATATTTTAATTTCTATTTTAAAATTTTGAGATATGTTCTCCTATAACCTTATTTCATTCCATTTTATGTCCAAATTATGATAGACCCTTATCTCTCTCAACATCTAATTTTCTGAAATTTTAAGTGATGTTGTTAGGCTGCTGAATTATCGTAATGGAATTTCAAACTTCAATTTCCTCTCATTGGGTTTTACACATAATTCATTGATGATATTTTTCTAAGATTATTTGTGGAATAAATAAATATTTATTTATGTCAAAATTTACACTTCCCTTTTTGTGGATATACTATTTCTACGTATATTCATCCTATTAATAAAATTTTACGTCAATTTTGTGAACCTTTTAAGTAAAATCATCACTCAATCTCATTAAATTGAGTTATATATCCATGTCATTGGTTTTAATTTTCCAAGAATAAGTTTGAATGTCCTCTGTTTATTTTTCACTAAATATCATCTTATATTGGTTGTATTTATATTTTTCACACATAATTATGTCATTGATTTATCCATAACCTAAGGAAATGATCTTTGTAAGGGACTTTGTCTCAATTTACATTTCATTGAGACTTATTTGTTATTATACACAATTCACTTTTATATTCAGTATATGCTACCATTTGATATATTATATCATGAATCTTTTTATTATTATGATATTATATGCTTTGTTTAGTGTTTTTCTAAAAATTATTTTTATACAAGTATTTTCACAAATGGTAGGGGACTAATAAACTAAAACATTGTTTTAAATGTTTTAAAGATCTATTATTTTAATTTTTTTTGAAAAGGTTGAGGCTACAAGGCACCTTTATTGAATGAAAAAGTTAGAAAGACGATGAAATGAGAAATCATACAAAAACAATCCAGAAAAAGGACATCAACGCATTTGAGAACGAGTGCTCATACAGTGGTGTGAGAGTTGACCAACCCTGCCATGTGGATTTCATCCTCTTCTCGAAGACTTGGCTTGCTTATAAGATCCAACACCATCCTCTGGGATCTCAACAGTCTCAACAATTTTCTCAGTTTTATATCCAGCCTCATCATCATTTGAATTTCCCTCATCTTCACTTCTAGTAGATGCAAGTAATTCAAATGAGTTATGAGTACTCAACTTCCAAGTACATTTCTTTTTTTGACTCAACACTGAAGCCCATATTAGATATGGAGATGTCCCTTCCCCTGTTGCATTTACAAATCCACCATGATCCACAACCATAGAGTCTTGAACTGTTGTCATTTGATTAGAGGGAATGATCTCATTTTTAGATACCACATTTATCAAGGATGGGGATGTCATAAGTAATGTGGGAGGGGTACCAGCTTGAGCAGAAGGTCCACACCCCTTAGCATGTGTTTCAAAATTGTAACCAGCACCTGGAAAAGATTCCACGGTAGGAGGAATTCTAGCATAAGCAGTCTGTCCATGCACCTTAGTTGGTATTTCAGAAATGAAACCAGTATTTGGAAAAGATGCAGCGATTGGGTGTAATCAAGCATGAGAATCCTACCTATTCTCTTTAGTAGGTGCTTCCAAACTGCATCCAAAAGTTGGATTCGGTGTAGGGAGAGTCTGCAAATCTACAGTAGCTTCACAAATGTGAGTTGAAGTTGTGGTTTCCTTGCAGGGTTCCTTCTTAGGGTGATTGAGTCCACTCCCAAAATTTTCTTTAGAATGACCAGCGTTCTTAGAGGATCCTGCAAATCCTTTAACCATATTAGCAGGAGCAGATATGCAATGTTCATGTAAGTGAGATGTCCTTAATCTAGACTTATCATAAGTAGCAGCGTCTTCCTTAGCCTTTCCATTGCGATTTTTAGAAACAATCATGATCTGCTCATGCCAAAACATTGATCAATAACATCTTGAGAATCTAACTCAATTGAATATTGACTATCTATTGAATTATCCTCAACTATATCATCCACAATGACTCTAGATACAGCATCTTTGAAAGATACTCCAACCATAGTTGGATTTTCATCTACCTGGTCTGCCCAAGATTGGGTCTTAACATGCGCCTCTATGCTATCTATCAATGGACCATTAGGGTGAGAAACTTGGACATCCGTAGTAGGTTCAATTTTTTCATTCACAACATTCAGTGTATCTGGTACTTTGGGAGCATTCACATTCTTCTCAGTAGAGAGAACAATGGGTGGAGCATTACAATCAACCTTGACCTTCTTTTTACAGAACTAAGACTCGTGGTCTTTTAGATTACAACTTGAACAAATTAAATGTCGCATGCATGTAGAAATTTCATTCCCAATTGTTTTACAAGAAGAAAAAAACAAAGGGACTTTCTAAAACTCAATGTGAAGGTTGATCTAATCATGTGGTGTGAAGAGAACCACTCTATCAATTATTGTAAAACATAAATCAATTTCAACTAAAACTCTCGCATAGTTACCAAAATAGACAGATTCAGTAGCACTATCAAGTCTAATCGGTGTACCTATCACCAAATCTATGTCAAAAAAAATTTCTGGGTGACATAAGACCCAATTATGGCCCTGAATTTTGATCCATACATGGGAACAAGTATCTCTAAAATCATTAAGATTAACGTTCAGAATCCATTCATGGAGCCACAAAATTCCGAAATTGAGGATAACAGACCCAACACTCTATGATATCTCTTTCGTTTTGGTAGAAGGAAATAACATATGGAACAAACCATGGCCTAATGTAATGAATTTGAAATCATAGAAACCCCAAATGCACCCTAGCTAGATATAGCTCTCCAATGCATTGGGAAATGTGATATAGGTAATCGTTAATTGTTATGCAATGATATTTATAGAATATACTATGATGGGCATTCCAAATGTAACATTCTATGTAGTTGCGAAATTATGTTATAAATGCTAGAATTTACCTTTATGATTTATGATTTCTATGTGTTATTCATAAATCTTATGATTTCATGAAATATGTTGAAGAGCTCATGATTTATTCTTGAAAAGTAAGATATCATTAATTTGTATATATTGATGGGATATTGTTTTCTTTCATTCTTTTATAACCCATAATGAGCTTTTTATGCTCAACCCATGTTTTTGAAATGTTTTTCATAGGGTACAAGGAAATTTAGTAGAATGGATGAATTCAAGATGATTTATATCAAGAAAATAATTCATATTTTATTTAAAGATTTTTGTTGTTGTGAAAAAATTATATACTGTATAACTGTCTAACTTTTAATTTTTGAGATATAATGTAATAGTTATGACTTAATTTTCTAAAACTCTAATCATGAAATAACATTCAACTTGAATAATTGACTTATCTAAAAATTATGTAATGTTTAATGCAGGGTCCTAATACACACTTATATTTCTTTTTTTATCCTCTATTTTAGTTCATCTTTCATATATCAATTTTTCTCTAGAGTTTTGACTATGATGGGTTTAAAATTTTTGGTGATATTTTGTTTATTTTTGGCTCGTGTTTTCTCATTAGTTTCCCAATGAGTTATTTTTTGTGAAAAGTGGATTTTTTGTTCATGAATGTAGTTGTCCCATGGTTGGTTCATAGTTACAAGAAATTGTATGGCCTAGCCCAAGAATCTATTTGAGGCTTGTGATCTCTCTTTTTGGGGGCGCATGACTGATGCACGGTTAAGAAAACCATGCATAATTCGTGCAAAAGGTTTTACATTTGTGATAAAACCATGTTGAATAGATGGTCAAGTGTTTCCCAAACAGTGTGGCCAATCCAAGTGAGATTCCGTTGTTTCCAATTAGGGGTGCATGTTTGGGGCACAAATTGTGACACTGTGCAACCAAACTATGTATAGTTCCCTTGTAATTAATAATGTAAAATTAATATTCTGTCCTCATAGTATTATATAACAAAAACCCCTTCCCCATTTCTTCTCAAGTTCGAGTGACACAAAGGGATAATATCCCATATATTACAATTCTCTCCTCCTCTACCATGGCATGGATCAAGGGGTTTCATCATGTTTTGGGCTAGATTTATCTAGGTAATATCATCCACTCAACTTCCTCTTCCCCCACCTTCCATTTCTTATTGATCTACACTTATACATTGGTCATATAAGTCCAGGTTTTCTAATTTTTTTATGTTGGTGGTTTTCTGTGTTAACATTCCTTTTGCGAGTTACTTTTTCTTTGGACCTTTGAGAGGTGGTTTCAGGTGTTCTTTGTTGAAGCATCCTGATATTGAGGTCGGTTACCATTTTCATTTTCCCATTACATTAAAGAATCATTGGTTTCATTATTTCTTGACCTTCTTTTATGTGATAAATATTAATGTGTTATTCTTGGAATAATATTTTTGTTAATTGAAGTTGTTTTCATAATTTTTTTATGTATATGTATTTCTTTGTTGTGTGATGCACACCAAGTGATTGATAAATGTCTAGGTTGGATTTTGGAATCTATTTTTGGGTTTAAATCATGGATTGAAAGTTTTTATGTTTTAATGATGTTTAAAATGGTGTTTTTGGATTTATAATGGATTGATAAATTGTTTTTTACATGGATGTTTTGTGCACATGGATCTTGAAAATGGTATGGAATGTGTTAATAACATGTGTACTGTTTGGATTTTTGATGAAAGTGGATTTGGTTTCAAATGTGTGGTGTGTGTGCATGGATAAAATTTTATAAAATGGGTTTAAAATAGAAATTTTAATGTTTTCATCTTTTTTCCATTTTTGATTAGACTATTTAAAAAAGGGTCGTTTTTAAGAAGGGTGTTTTAGGACCATCTAGAAATTTTTTCAAAAATTAGTTGTCTTGAAATCTCTTCTTGGATAATAATCTTGCGTTTATTTATATTTAATGGATGGGATGTCCTCACTGTGGAATCCAAATGATCCATTTATGTTGAATGGATGGTATTTTCTCACTATCGACTCCTCATGATCCATTTAATTTGATCATAATGGGAGATCCTCGGTGTGGACTCATTTGAGATCTTAGAGTTGTAAGGCAATAAATTTTTCATTGGGGTGCCTTGGGGGTGAAATATTATAAATGTTTATTATATATATACATGTTATTTGATGCTTTGATGGAATTGTTGGATCACCTCCATTTTACATTCCTCGTGACATGGTAACCTTGTATAACTTGGGGATTTTTAGTGAATGATTGTTACACTAGATTAGGATTATTCTTTAGATACAAGCCCATTCTAGGCAATTTATTGGATTTTTTATTACTATGGGATATTTCCCCTCATTCATACTAGACATGGTATGGTTGAGAGTGTCAGAATAATTTTATGACATCTAGTAAGGCATGTTTTTGGGATTAATCTCGATTTATATTATGTTCTATATAATTTCACTGAGCTCCTAGGATATTCCATGTTCAATGTCACTTTGTTTTCTATGGTAGATGATGAGATATTTTCTTGATTGTTTATTATTATTTGTGATATTTTTCCATTACAATTATTGAATAATAATTTTTTGGATCTCTCATGTGTGGATTATTTTTTTTGAAAGTAATGAGTTGGATTTCAAAAGTTTAGGGAAAAAATGGTTTCAAATTTTTTCCCAATATATTATCCTTCTCTAAATTAATTCATCATATTTTCCCATGATGGTGTTATTGTTTTATTCTTGGAAAAGAATATTTATTTGGAATTAAAACGGGCATTGGACCATGTTTTTTTAATGTAAAATGTGTGGAAAATATTACCTTCATATATTTTATTTGAAAACCAACATTGATATATCTTTTCTTTTAAAGTATGATCACAAGGAATATATTTTTTGGTCCCCATACTAAATTTTAATACTCAATCCTATAGTTTTTTCTTGTCATATCCTTTGCTAATGGTTTGTGCATATTTTCTATCATCATGGGTGATGGTTGGTATTTGTATTAGAGAGTAACCCATAGGGTCATATAGAGGCATTGTGCTCGGCTGTTTTAGTTTGGTTTGTGTTTTTTAGTTTTTTTTCTTATATTGTAAGAATGAATTTCATTCTAGGTATTTATATATATTGGGATTATCTATTTGTTTTCACTATTTTATTTATTTGTATTGGGTTAAATCGTTCCCTCGATTACTATGTTTATTCCCAGCACTAGTTTCCTCCTTTTAAGGATCAAGAATGTCTCACAAGCCTTTCTATTAATCGAATCAGGTGATAGGTTTGGGGTCGACCAGGGTTGGTTCATGAGAAAAATGGTATCATTGGAGTCTATTTCATTAGAGGACCCATCTTTTATAGTGGCCTTTGGTATTTGGTATTTTAAAGTAGATGGAGTACTACTGTTGGAACATGGGGTGTAGGTATGGACTAGTGTTTTCAAAAAATTGTATAATGTCAAACCTTGACTTTTTATGGGAATATAGTTTTCTTTTGGTTTCTCTGGTTGTTATTTGTTGTTATATGTTTGGTAAATAAAAATAGATTTGGGAAAATGGCCTCAGTGAGCTTGTATGGTCTTGAAAGGCATGCTGATTCAAGGGCATGGTCTTAGAAGACTCTTTGTGATGGTGGGGTGATTGGAATATGGAAAAAAACCAAATGTTCAAGTCACCCCTAAACACTAGTTTCAATTTTTGGTTTTATTGAAGGATTCATTGATTCTAAAAAATGTTTTGAATAAAAAAATTAGGAATTTTGAAAACAGGATATCAAGTGGTAATAGTTTTGTTTCAGAATGATTAAAAAGGTGTTTTCAGAATCATTTTGATGAACTCATTGTAATATAGATATCTATAAATTGGTTTTTATGTAAAAAGAGGATGATTTTATCAATATTGGATTTCTATAATAAAATACTGATGTTTAAATAGGAAGAAATGAGTTTTTATAAAATGATTTTGGTGAAATGAGATTTTCTAGATGATGAAAATGTTTTGAATGAGATGAAATATATTTTTGAGTGAAACAAAATAAAATGAAGTATATAGTTTTTATTTTTTTATTGATTGGATGATGACCTTTTTAAATGTTTTTTAATGATTAAAATGGAAATAGGATATAGATTGTGAAAACTTCGGTGGAATGTTTTATTTTAATAAAGGAAATATTTGGTTTTGATCTATGGTATTCTGTTATGTTCTCACAAGCATGGATGTATTTGAGGAGGTGGTTGGTTAATTAAATGTATGGATGTGTGTCTGTATTTTCATGAGTTTATGAGAACCCATGGTGGCATGAAAATGTGCATGTGTGAGGCCCCATGGAATTATATTAGTCAGTAAAAA
The DNA here is from genome assembly GCA_963277665.1 of Viscum album. Classification (NCBI taxonomy): domain Eukaryota; kingdom Viridiplantae; phylum Streptophyta; class Magnoliopsida; order Santalales; family Viscaceae; genus Viscum; species Viscum album. The sequence goes on from OY728136.1 coordinate 1,999,189,603, forward strand.
ATCCACACTAATTTTTTCTTTAAAATTTGTTTTAAGAAGAAAATTTTGATTTTTATAACCAGTGCTTGAATGATATATTTTATTATGATTTAAAGGAGATCCTTATACCATGTTTTTATTTTTATAACTCTTTTTGATGAGTTGATCTAGATTGAGCTCTTAGTTTTCTTATTGGATAGTTTCTTCCCCACAATGATTTTACGGATATTCGAGATGCAACTAAAGGGGGTTTATCATAAAAAGACCCTATACTTGATAAACCTTTTGAAATAATTATTGAGTTTAAAAATTTGAATCCATGTCTCTTTTATGGTCAAGTATATCCTATTGAAGAGGAAGAGTGTATGTGGAAATTATAGAGGATATTCAGACCCTATAGATTCCATGAGTCATTTAAGGTTATGTTTTATACCTTAATGTATGAATGCCTGACCTATAAATGGTAGAAGTCAATCTCTCAAACAAAGCCTCAAAATATTTTACATGGGAAATCTTCTAGGATTTGTTCATCCGATAGTATTTCTCTAAGGTAGTGAAGGTGTGGAAGGGGATGGAGTTTTGATATTTACTGCAAGGTAACAGATCAATGTTGTAATTATTCCACCATTTTTTGATATAGTTACATACCTTATAGGTTTGGGTAAATATGATTTATTGAGGCCCTCACACTTTGAAAGAGGGTTTCAACGTAATCTACAATCAAAGGTGTCAGAGTCTGGTTTAACCTATTTTGATGACGTGGTCATAAATTTCATTCATGTCTTGGCTATGTTAGGAAGATGTCGTGAGGTAGTCATCCATCATCTAGTCTATAAATAAAGTGAATGGAATTTTATTAAAGAGATGGGGGAAATTTCCTAATGATTCTACTGAGTTAAATGGTGTTTCAAGGATTCTAGATCTTTCATCAACTTCTTTTAAGCACAAGATCATGGTGTTTCGTCATTATGAAAAGACAGATTATATGAATATTTTATTTCTAAATTATCTGATGAACATCCTTTCCTGTGGAAGCATAAGTCACTTGCAATATCTCTATTTGGGTTTTTCCATTAATAAATTTGGAGCCCATTCAAAGGAGTGGGGTACTATTCTATGCCCATTTCAAATTCCCTTTCTACGTATGCTTATTTGGATATAATGGTTACGTTTAGTGGTGTTTTTTTGAGTCACATTCTCTTTAGAATTTTAAAAGATGATGTTTTGGATATCCTGAGATCTTTTTTTTAATGAAAGTGAATTTTTATTTTTGAAATATTTCAATTATTTACCTGATGAGTGGAGGTGAGTTCTATTTTGTGACTTGTTTCAGTGGTATCTCATTTTAAGTGAAAAATGGTAATTATGAACATCTTATTAATCATTTTTTGAGGGAGAGAATATGTTTTGATTAGTGATTATCATCTCATAATTGTGAGGTAGTGAATTCTTCAATAAATCAGACCCCTAATCATAGTCCCTAGAGTGAAGCTTGTGCAGAGTCAAGAATCAGGGGTGTGAGGGACCTTGGTCAAGACATAAATTTACTGCTAAAATGGAAGTGGTTTGAGTTTCTCTATTTTAGTTTCTTCTCCATGGAAGGTTCCATATTTTCTAAAATTTTTAGAGACACTACTTTATTTTTTGGGTCCTTTTCGGTTTGATGGTTCCTCTTTGGTAGTAAGGAATCATGGGGGTCTCATTATTTTGAAATTCCAGGGGTGTGGTTTTTCAAATACAATGTTATGATTAGTTTATTATGTGTGGTTGGGACCTATTAATTATTTAATGTATTTTCACTTCATATAGAGTTTCTTTTGTTAGGGACCCCTGTGGTTGGGGTTTTTAGTCCATTTTGGTAGTTTCTAGATTCACCCATGATGAGTTTCCCCATGGCAGTCTCTTCCATATGATTTAAGCTAGTCAATTCTTAATGGCAGGGAGACCCACTATTGGTATTGTTGAGGTTTCATTTTAAATTGATGAGTTATAGATTATTTCTAATGTTGGGGAGTCTATTATGGACTTCAACATTGGTAATTCTGTTTGGTGTTTAGGGTTGGTCAAGTTAGAGGTGGTTTATTTCAAAAAATGATGAAATTTGAATTCCTATCCATCTAAGGGAATGTTGGTTTTTTATAATTATGGTTTGATCTTTTTTCCATGTTTTAGGAACTATATTTGGATCATTAGATTATTCTGGATGAGATTCATATATCTTGTATAGTGTTTATTGATGTGTTCTTGACATGAGCAGATAGATAAGGCTATTGTAGGAATCCTTTTTTTTCTCGGATCAATAAACTGGAAAATGGTATGACTTTATGGGGGTGAATGTATTTATGGATGGAAGAATTTTCACACCCATATTTTTATTTTCATCAATTATTCTTTTTTACTTTCAAATATAATGGTTTCTCTCATTTTTTGGTGTTTACGGGTTTTAAATTTTATATAGGTATTTTGTTTATTTTTTTCCCAGTGATTATTCCATGGTCTCTCCATGAGTTTTGGTGAAAATTGGATTTCTTTGTCTTTACATTCGGTGTCGCATGGTTGGTGTACTGTTCGATTAAATCATGCAAACTAGACTTTGAAACTATTTGAGCTTTTGGATGCCTCCAGTTGAGGGATCATGACCCATCTATGGTTAGGAAAACCATGAAGAAAGAGTGCACATGATTAAATAATTTTGGATAGAACCATGTCGCACAGTTTTCACACATTTTCCCAAACTGTTCAACCAAACTATGAAAGTTCCAAATGAGACTAGTGAGGGGTCAATGGTTGTCGAATAGTTTGAGAAACCATGGTGCCTAACCATGTGTGGTGATGAAGTCATTCAAAATATGTAATTCATATTCTACCATCTCATTTTTTTAGCCCCAAAACACCTTCCCTTTTCTTCTATAGTTTTTGAGACCCAAATGTAGCCTATCCCTTCTTCTCTAAGGTTCTCCTCCTCTCCCATGGCGTAGATCTGGGATTTTCTTCATTTTTTGGGCAATATTACTCAAGGTAATCTCATTCTATGATCTAATTCTTCATAATTATTCAATTTATTATTTTTTTCCTCTTCTTACATATTCATATGGATCTATTATTGCTTTTATATTGTGTTTATGTTGGTTTTTTGGTGTGTTGAATGTTCCTTGTTGGTGTTATTTCTTCATCAGACCATTGTGAGGTGGTTTTGGGTGATCTTTATTGTAGTGTCAGGAGATTTAGGTAGGTTCCAACATTTCACTTTACCTTTAAATTTAAGAATAATTGGTTTCATAATTTATGAACCTTCCATATATTCTAAATATTGATTCTTGATCATTGAAAAAAAAATATTTTTGAATTTTTTTATGTTGTGTGATGGGCTCCAAGTGTTTGATAAAATTACCAATTGTCTTTTGGAAGTGATTTCTAGTTTTAAATCATGGCATAACCTTGGAACATTTTTGTGACATTTTAAATGGTGTTTTTAGATTCCGAAATGGGTTTATAAATGGTTTTGGAATTATAAGTGGTGTGAATATTCCTCTTGAAAATGGTATAGTATGCGATGATAATGTGTCGAAGATTTGGATTTTTGAAGAAAGTGGATTTTGTTATGATTTTTTTTTATTTTTTATTGAATTAAATTTTGTAAAACGACAAGGAAATGGAAAATGGATTGATTTCAACTTTTTTGAAAGGTGGGTTTGGATCCTTGAAAATGGGTGTTATTTATGAATGGTGTTTGAGGCCCATTTGGAAATTTTTGTGAAAATGAGTTAAATTTAAATCTATCCTTGGATAATCCACTTTTATTTGTTATATTTAATGGATAGATTTTATTCTCTGTGTAATCCTCATGATTCATTTATATAGAATGGATGGGATTTCCTCACTGTGTAATCCTCAAAATCTAGTTAGTTTGAGTGTAATGGGAGATCCTTAGTGTGGAATTCATTAATATCTATGAGTTGTAAGGGAAGCGATTGTTCCTTTGGGTGGCCTAGGGGTGACCTATTAAGTATGTTTCTTATATATATATGTGTACATGTTATTTTATGTTTGGATGGTACTGTTGGATCACCCCCACTTTACGTTACTCATAAAATGAGAAACTTTTGATGCAAGTGGATTTTTAGTGAATTATTCTTTTACTATCATAGGATTACACTTCGGCTAGTGGCCCCTAGTTAGGAATTGGTTTGTTTTTTTATTTCTATGGTATAGTGCCCATCGATTAGACTATATATGGTGAGAGCAAGCATGTGTATGGAATTTGATTTCATCTGGTAAGACATATCTTCAGGATGAGTGAAGTTATGTAAAGTGTTTAAGATTATTCCCCTAAGATCCAATAATTTCACATGTCCCTTGGCACATAGTTGTGTCTGGTTGGGGATTAAGATTCATTCTTTATTGGAAACCCTTGTGTGTGATATTTTTTCAGTTCCCTTATTATATGATATGTTTTGGTCCTCTCATGTATGGAGTTTTTATTTGGAATGTGATGAGTTGAATTTCAAATATTTATGGAAAACATATTTTTTAGATATTTTACACTCTCTTTTCCTAATCTTTTGAAAAGCATCATATTTCCCAAAGAAAATATTAGTGTTTTCTTCTTGGAAATTAATCAGGATATGGAATTAAAATGGGTAATAGAGTGCATTTTTTTCAAAGCAGAGACATGTGAAAAATCATACTTTCATATATTTTATTTCATACCTAGAGTTGATGTTACATTTATTTTAAATAATGTTAATTGGAAATATATTTTTTTATTCACGCATACTAGGTTTTACGATGAATTCTTATAGTTATGTATTTATTTAGCATTTTGTACAGATTTCAGCTTAGTATTGGTCACCATGGGCGATGGTTGGTTGTGGTATTTGAGAGTTACCCTAAAGGTTATATGGTGACATCATGGTCTTTAGTTTTTTTGTTATGTTTTTATATTTTCTAGTTTATAATAGTGACATTATTTTGAATATTTTTTACATAGGTATTCTATATTTTTAAGGATATTTTTTTCATTATATTGGGGGAATGTTTTCCCTCAGTTACTCTATTGATGGTTGACACTAGTTTGTAGCCCTTGAGAATTTGGAAAACCTCTCAGGCCATACCAAAAATTGACTCAGGTGAATTCTTCAGGGTCAAAACGAAATGGTTTATGACAAGAGGTGTTCATGATCATGTAATACGTACACATTTTATGAATTTATAGTAGAGTGGACCAACTCAGGTAATTCATACTTTAGCATAGGGAAGGGGATCAAGCTAGTGACATTCTGTGCACTCAAAACCCGAGTAAGATAGTGACATGCCTTCTATAGTACGGGGTAAAATATTAATTGCATCAACTATAGTATATAATCAATGTGAAAAGGGTTATTCTTAATCACTTATATATGTAGCTATTACGGGGGAAAATGGCATTTAAATTGAGTATTTATGTGTAGTTATTACTCTTGATTCTTTATTGGGAGTATGATTAGAGTTTGTAAACTAATACAAGGAGTTTCCATCATGAATGGTTGTTACCATTTCCGATAGATCCATTTTTTCCATGAGGTGAAAAACATAAAAATAATTATTATGATGGAAATGTTGGTTCTTTACTGAGACCATACTGATTTTTATCAACGCGTGGTTTTTTTAAAATCATAAAATCATAAAATCATAGAACTACTTTCATAAAATAGAATGGGATGTCTATGAATGTTGAGATGCACCTGTGTATCAATTGATGTTTGGGCTGTAATCCCAGATTTACAACATATTTATTTATGATCAGATATTACATCAATATAACTTCCCTCAAGTAATGAATAATTTCATGGATTTCATTCTTTTTGACTTATATTAGCTACCTCAGAAGAGATAGGTAGATTTTACTATCGATCTTGTAAAAGGAGCCACCCAAGTTTCTATTCCACTACATAGGATAGCTATTATTTTTCTATAATAACTCATGTATAAATTAGAGGACCTAGAATCCAAAGGTTTTTTATGTTCTAGTACTTCTCCTTGGGGTTATATCCTACTTTTCACAATGATGTTGGATGGTACCATCAACTTGTGTGTGTATTAATGACATGTGAATTAGTTCACATTGAAGAACCAGTAGCCACTTATGCATATAAATGATCTCTTAAGATATATTCTAAGAGATAGGGTCTTCTAGAATATTTATTTGAGATCGATCTATCACAAATTACATGTTACTCTATCAGATATACCTCATACATAATTTAAAAGATGATATTTACTTTATGAGTGTTTATTAATGACGGTATGTGTAATGAATGTGCATTTAGTCTTTATAGATTTGACGAATTGTGTTTTTAACTCGATTATATATAAAATTATGGTGGATTTTTTAAATATATATTAGTTTATTCTCAAAAACAATATGATCTTGAAAAAACCCATGAAAATATATTGAGTTCACTAAGTTAGCACTATATATATGATATGCTCACAAAAATAAGTTTTTATTGATATGGTACACACACTGGGTTACATAATATAAGGATATGGGGTATCAATAAATCCATATAAGGAGAAAAAATAGTTTCCTGTGAAAAACCCTAGATCCTCTATGATATCTAGAGTTTCTAGAGGTTTGCTATATTTTTTAGGAATTTTATATAATATTTCTCACACATTTCACAATGTCTTATAGACTTGACCATGAAGGGTGTTAAATTCTTATGGTCTCAAGAATGCTAGGAATATTTTCAGGGTTTGAAGTAAAGATTCTACATAGTTCTTAACTTAATCATAAAAATGTTTGTCAGGTGACATTTATTTTATTATGATGCATTAGTCATTGGACTGTGAGTTGTTTTAATGAAATAGGAGCAGGTCATGGTGTCTGCATATCACAATTTGAGCCCTCAAGATAATAATTACCCAACACATAATTTGAGTTAGTAGATGTGGTTTATTCATTACATTGATGGATAAAATACTTGTTGGGGTAATTCTTAACAGTATAAAATTACCACAAAATCCATAAATACATATTCACATAGCACGATTTAATACTGAGATAATGTAGATGTGTAGAATACATAGTGTCAATTGATTTTGATATTTCCTATATGTCTAGGAAAGGTAATGTAATGGATGATACTCTGAGTTGAATGACTAAGAGACAATCTTTCCCGCAATCTATTAGTAAATGGAAATCGATGGATCTTCATTATGGGATGCATCTAGAAGATCATGAGTGCTACAAAATCCTATTCAAACAACCTTTGTATTGTCCTCGTCACCACTTGATTGAGTAAAGAGATGTCAAATATTAGATCCCATTGTCTTAATCATAAGTCATTGTATTATAGGTGAGGACCCACCACCTAGTTGGGTTATTTTTTAAGACAGGATCCTTTAAATTCATAAACATGTTTAGTTTCATAAAAACATGTTGGCGGAATTGATACAAGAGTATCACGCCTTGAAGTATGTTGTTCATCCCAAGCTTACAAGTATTTTCCATGACATACAATGTCTGTATTGGTGTCCTGATATGAAGTAGAAGATAGAGGGTTTTGTTACCCAATGTTCCACTTGTCAGAAGGATATGTCGGAATGTCAATGGCCTATGGTAATGTTATGTCCATTACCCTTTCTAGAGTGGAAATGGGATGGCGTCACAGTGAATTTCATGAATTGGTTACTAATGACACATTAGGTATGTGATTTTGTATGGGGGATCATGGATATGATGATAATGGTATCCCATTTCCTTCCAATTCAATAGACCTTCACTATTGAGAAACATAGAAGGATTAATGTTTGATAGATTATATTCCTTTACAAGGGTATACATTCTATCATATGTTATATTGACACTCAGTTCACTTCTCGGTATTTTCAGGGGATGTAAAGGGATTTGGGATCATAGATACTTCTGATTATATCATGAAACTCATAGAATTATGGTTAGTATGAGAATTATATATAGGTCATATTGAATGTTATCTAAATGTGTTTCCTGGATTTTAGAGACTCATGGGGAAGGGACTAATATCTAGTATAATTCTATTATGATAATATCTACCATGATACTATCCATATGGATCCTTATGATGATATATATGGTAGGCCATGCTAATCAACTGTATACTTGTTAAACATGTTGGAATAAACACTATTTAGACAATGTATGATCAAGGAGACAATAGATAATTTTTTGATAATCAGGAAATGCAAGGCTACTACTCAATATATGAAGGAGTCTTCTAGTGATCATCATTTCCAAAAAATAGAGTTTGAGGATGTGGATATATAATTATTACATGTTTCAACTTTTTTTGGTCATTATTAAATTTTATGTAATGTTAAGAAATAACTAAGGATAATTGGACCCTATATGATTTTAGATTGTGTTTAGTATGGTAGGCTATCAAGTAACTCTTATTCCGAGGTATTCACCCATGCATGAAATCTTCTATGTTTATCATCTCGATCATTATCATTCTAAATAGTCACATGTTTTTAGTTTTATGTATGTTTAATTAGATAATTATGATTATATATAAGAGTATCTTATTCATATAGATAATCATAGAATGAAGGCTCTCGATGGTATGAATGTTACTGTAGCACATTATCTGGGTAGTGAAATTATTTATCATAAAATTACTAGGAGAGAAAAACAAATATACATTCTTTGTGGACAGATTTATACAATGATGAAATTCAACCACTCATAGAAGGGAAATTTAGAGAAAATTTGTTTTATTGAGGAAAGGTTGATAGATTCTAGAATTGAGATGTGGTATGAATCCTTTAAATTTTAGACAATACATTTCTTTTTATATAAATAATGATCATAATAGCTAAAATAAGGATTATGGAGTGTTTTGTCTTGTTTGGATCCTGGTATATTAGTTTTTAGAGGAATATTGAAAGGTAAATTTTTGGCACATAGTTAACAGTAATCCTACTGATCAAGAATTTGACCCAGATGTGGTAGAGAGTAGGTATTTTAACCATGGAAGAAGGACCATGTGGATTTGTGAAACATTCGATAAGTTTCAAAGGTGAATAAGATGTTGTGAATATTATTTGACTAACTATGTGGCTAGAAATTTTGGAGTGCAGAGTTTGAGACAATTCCAAATACAGTTTTTGTGTATAGTTTTCCAAACTATTCACATAAACAGTGTAAGGGGTTTGTACCAAGATTGTTGTTTTATGTGGTTTTGGAAAACCATGTGGCCAAACTATACACCCAATTTAAAACCTTATAAATTTACTTTATCCAACATATACCCCTAAAAATATAATTCCTTATTCCCCTTCCTAAAACATTCAATATTCTATATATGAGAATTATTCTCTCCCCCACCAATAGAATTTGAGAGATTTCTTTTTTCTTAGCTCTGAATGAAATGAAGTGAGTCATGTTTCATCACCCTAAGATTGTATCTCTGTCCTATTTCATCTTTTCACAGTTTTAATCCTTGTAATTGATGTTATTTCTATGTGATACCATTTTCCCTATTTTAAAGGAATTTGTCTTCTTCCTTCAAATTCAATCATTCCATCACAAATCAAAGGACGATACTAGATAAATATTCATCTACCAGTCCATGGGTGGTTGTAAAGTAATTTCACCAAAATGTATAGTTGTTTATATCTTGTGACATTGTATCACAGTGAAAAATTTCTACATGATTCAATAAAAATGTGTAATTATTTATTAAATTGTATAGACAGTGACTAAGATAATCCAGAATACCCTTGAATTTTTTAGTGGGTGATGACCTTACGTCAAACATCTAATTAAGGTGTGATTGTATGAGTGCTATTGAATTTTTTTACTACGACATTATGACCAAACAACCTCCTAATGATTTTTTGGATTATCAAGTATGATTCAAAAAAGTAAACTAAATTAATTTAAATTTTAAATGAAATAATATGATCATGAATGGAAAATCAATTCCACACAAACTGTATTAAATTTTTAACTACATCTACAACTAAAGTGTTTAAATAAAACATTAAATGGTATAATACTGCAATATGATTTTATAAAAGAATAAACATTCAGAAGGATTTCATTATGAACCTTATATATTATTATAGGATGGTATGTATTGGAATGTTATTGTATTTTAAACATGATATTCCCTTGAATACGTATAGGATGACATTTAATTCATTGATTTACTTCCAAGAGTTGACAACCCTATTGTATTTCTTCCCTCTCATACATTGATGACTACCTTGGCCTAGCTCTGTGGACCAAACCATCAAATTTTCTAAAAATTAAGATGACTTGGATCATATCCTTAGATTTTTATAGATTTTCTAACATTTATTCAATAATATATATCCCCCAGACACCTAGGTATTATTATTGTAGATCAGCTGATTTATTATTATAGAAGTGAAATGTCGAGGGATCACCCCTAGATTACAATCACCCTCAGTTTCCAACATCATGACTAATAGATATTAGTTTTCTTAACCTTAAATGGTAATGATTTTTTATGATATTATAATTTTATTCCTTAGTTTTATGCCTTGGGTCATGGATAATAATAATTATATATGTATATATATAATGAAATATGTTCACCAAAATTTTTGTTTATGTTGTATAATGTATTTACAGATACATATTCCCAATGAACCTGAGTTGTTTGGGATTTATTTTATCATATATATTTCTTTTATCTTCATACATGATGAATATTCATTTTATATTCATTAGATGTATAGAATTAGACACCATTGATGGAGGCTTGTTGAGTTTTACTTACACCATATCTATGCAATGTATTTATACCCGAACAAACATCATGGGTAAAATTATGGACATAGTGAAGAACCCGACTACAGATGAATTATTATTATATTATATAATGGTTTACTAGAGAATTGGGTAGATTTAGTGATTGTGATTCTAGTGGAGATTAGAATTTTCTTTATAGTTTTGTATAGCATGTATTTTATAATCCTAAAACCTCATTTACCTTGTACAAATTTTTTATATCATCATGTAATATTTTATATATGAAACTTGTAATTTATAACATATTTTAATATTTATCTATATTATTTATTTTAATTTTAATTCATTATATTACTTCCATTTAAATATATATTTTTCATTGTTGTGCCACTTTGAGAAAGAGGGTATAGTCTCCCCACTGTACCATCACCTACCCTCGATGCTAGTTAGTGGCCTCTAACATAATTTGAGGTGATGTGGAGTCCATGTGTCCACTAAGACATGTTAAATATTAGTGAAATATTCTACAGACATCACATATATTTATAAATATTATTCTATGAATTTTAATGGTCATTTACACCAGTACCTTCACCTAGTTGAGTTCTCATAAAATAATATATTTCACTCAAGAATTTGTGGGGATCCTTATAAAGATATATATTGAAAGATTTGTACAAAGAGAATTTAATGGGATGAATTTAGAGAATAAAATCTATTAGGACCATACCTAGATAATGAAATGGTAGAGAAATTTTATTCCATATAGAAAAAACATCAAGGAAACTCATATTTGATAGATAAGCTATGCTAAAAATCATCAGTAAAAACAAGAATTAAAATTTGGTGAAAAGGTATTCCATTAAATTTATATAAGGGATAAATTAATGAGATTAAAAATAATGGAAAGCTAATCCATAGGTATATTGCTCCCATGGATTCAGTTGATTGAGTAACGATTAAAGCATATCACTTTATCCTTCTACCAAACTTCTCTCAAAATAATAATGAGTTCTGTGTATCTCTCCAATGGATGTACATACCCACTAATTAATATTTATTGAACTCATAAGTCATTAAAATGGATCATGATTGATTATATGATGAACAAATGGTAAAAATCATTGATCATAGTGATAATATTCTATGGAATAAGACTACTCTGTTGGTTAAATTTACCTAGAGGAATAATAAATTTGAAGTAGTGACTATGAAAATCGAGTGTATACTGAAACATAGGAATCTAATTTTTTTAATTTGAGTTACATAATTTTTTGGAATAATTTTATTAGGTTGGTGTTGAATGAAACACCCCATGATTTTATGATATATTAAATTTTCATGTAAATGTAATTTCATCGATGGAATGTGATACACACAACCCTAAGTCTAAATTAATGATAATATAGTATACCATTATATGATTACTATGTTATTTTCAAATTTAATATTAAGAAAAACATTTTAAAAATTAAACATAACTATTTTATATAATTTTAATATATATTCACTGAATTCTTAGTAAAAAGTATTATGCTTCAAAAAAACATTTTCCATCAAAAACTGATTTAATTACTTTTTATAAAAAAATAATACAGTTAATTTACCCAAAATTTTTAAAATATAATTGAAAATACAATAAGAATTTTTTAAATCACCATGTAAAAATTAGTTTATAGTTATTTTTTATAATTTTTTAAAAACAAATATTTTCTTATCATTAGTGAAATATAAAAATTCATAATGACAACTGAATTTTAATTTAAAGAATTTTAAAAGATACAATTCTTTTTATAATTATTTTAAAAGTAAAATTAGTTATTTCATATTATTAATAATAATTTTTTCAATTTAATACTTATTATGATCTATTTTGGTATAAAAACCATTATACTTAAGAAAAAAAATTTTGTGGAATCTTTTTTCTATCAACTTTTATTGGTTTAATTTTGAGATAAATTCAGAAAATTATTTGAGTTTAATTTAATAAATTATATTGTATATATTGATTAATAATTTTTAAATTTGTTATGGAGACCACATTATTTTTTGTTCATAATGATGTGTAAAAAATTAAAAAGTGTGACCACATTTAATCTTAAAACAGGTTTATCACGGGGTCTAAACCAAGAGATATGGGTATGTTTACCAATTAAAATTTTCGAAATCCAATTGGATGGAAATATTATAACCTAATAATACCATAACATTTAATATATAGATATTTTTGATAAATTATATTTATTCAGAATTTATTATATTATAATATTTTAAGAAATTCCATGTGTTCCCTCCTCCCCACTTTTAAAATGAAACATATTATTTCTCTTATTCATACCAAATTTATACCTATTTCTCAAAAGAAACCATTTAGAATCTCCTTTAAAATATCCGTTTAATGAATTATTGGTTAAAATATTTTTATAATATCATTTCAATGGTCTTTAAGCAAGGATCAAATGTATGTTTACAGAAAATGGGGTAATCATATTACCCAACCTCATTCAATTTATTTATTCCTATACCATATCTAAATCTATGGTATCCACTATAAAATTATAAATTAATTTTATTAAATATATTTAATTATTTTTTTATGGTCTAGAAACCAAAATAATTATTCTTCCAATCTATTTTTAAATGATAACATTGCTTTTGGGTACCTATGGACCATCACATCCACAAAAGCGATGTGATTTGTTTTTCCATTACACTAGTAAGATCCAAGATTTTCATAAGAAATTTTTTTTGATTAAGACTGTTATTTTTGGATAAATTAATATTTCCCATATTCATGTGGATCACAATGGATGTTCTAGGGGCTCGGGACACAAAAGATAATGAAAAAATCATTTTGGGCATGCTGCACGGTTAGCAAACAGTTAGTGATATCCATGCGGGAGGAGGGGAAAACCATGCCATTTGATGAAATTTCATTTCCCATGGTTGAAACAATTTTGTAAGCTTTGTGGGGTACACTAGGTAACTGTGTGACCCAACATCCCTTTGATAGTGTCTCACACATGTTTTTCCCATGTTTTTTCAATCATTACGGGCAACCCGAATCACCTAGTACTGTGGGGGAAAATTAAAAAATTGTCACCTATGGATTTTATAATATAATTAGATATTATCTCCCATTTCACATATATCAACCATATGGATGAAAAATATAAACACACTCTCTGAATATGTGATTTACATTTTATCCAATGCGATTGAAAGTGTTGTTGGTTGCAGATCGAAGCTTTGGGATTGTCTAATCCCTAACTTCTTTTTTTTTTGTTTTTGGATTGTATCAACCTTATATCTTTATCGAAATAACTTAAAAAATATTTTTATTTTAAGATCAAGTTTGAGGCTTCAAATAGTGGTTCAATTGGTATCTAAGGCTATGATTAAGAGTGTGTTCATCAACATATTCAATGTAGGTGGTCTACATGTTATATCCCAGGGTATCGTTTTAGATTTGTGCATGTCCGGTATTATTATTGGTTATAAACTATTTTTATTTTGATTCATATTTTAATATTTGGTAAAATGGGTTCAAAATGATAAATAAAACCCTCATCGTCCCCATGGGATTCACCAAGGTTTATTTGACCAATTTAGGACCCCCATAGTGTGCGCTGATATTCTCGGGCCTAGAAATTTGTTATGTAAGTGTATGGTTGTTGTGTGACAATGTCGAGACCTTGATGAGTACATTGATATTTTTAATGGAATTAAAATTAAAATTTTGGAATTTTATATATATTTGGTAATTAATTAAGGGGTCATATGTAATGAAACAAAAAAGGGTTAATTGGTTTAAACGAGATAATAGAACTTGGCATATGAAATTTGTGGGAAATGCCTAGGAGAATTTGTGAAAATAAAACTAGTGAATATCTTAACATGGTAATGATGGGTGAAAAGAAAAATATTTTTAATGGGGTTTCCTAATATAATTTATAAATATAGTGAATTTTTTGAAATAAGGGAATTATTGAAATTTCTTAGTGACCTTGGAATGTGAATGGGAATTGGGCTAAATAGGCAAGGCAATGTCAATGAAAAAATGATTTAACTGGTTTTGGCATAATTTTAATTCCCATGGTGATTTTTATAGATTATCATTAGTATATATTTTTTTTGGATAGAATTAATATGTTTTTTGTGTGGATAATGGATGGATAAGCATGTCCATATGGCTAGAGGTGTGGGATAAAAGACTGAGGCTCTTCCCACATGTAGGGTTTGACCGATACTCTTAAATCCACCCATAATTCATGGGTTAGTGAAGGGGATGGATCTATATTACCCTAATATTTGCATTATATCTAGACTAAGGATTTGAGATGATGAAATTATGTTGTTTTGATGTATTATCCCTTGTGAGATAAGGACTTGATTTATTTCCTTATGAAAAAAGTTGACTACATTGATTCATTGTGTGAATGATGTAAGTGCCTAACTAATGGATTACATATTGATTGTGATCTAAATAAAAAATAATTTGCAAATAATGAGTTTTTTGATGGTATTAATAGTTAATTAAAATTTTTTAGATAATGGAACTTGAAATATATTTTATTTATTTTTCATTTATTTAATACATGTACTCATAATAAGTTTATTCTTGATATATCATAGACACTATTGGTGGTGGACTACTAAGTTGTACTCACTCCCTTCATGGGACGCCATTGGGTACCTTATTAGATTTAATTCTTGTTGGTAAGGAAAGGGGAAAGGGCCCTATTATTGGGATTTGAGTGATGCTTGAGAGGTACACATTTGAGGTTCTAGACGTGGTGCCAGATTGGTTTTTTGGATTCCTATATTTTTCATAATATTGGGTTTCGTATCACATAACACTATAGTATGAAATGAAATGTTTACTATTGGAAGTGGTTTGTGTCAATTTTGGGAGGTGTATACTTATGGATGTTAATTGGTAAGTCGACATTGTTTTTTATATTCCGTTGGTCTTGTATTTGTAGATTACTATGGTAATGATGGAAGAATCTCCACACAAGACTCTTAGACCCTCAATACTAGTTTAAAACCTCTGATGAATGGGTAGGCGCACTGGACATCATGTGAAAACCTGACTTGTGTCACTAGTTTAGTGTCTCCTAGGTCGGGGATGTTACAATGTGGTATTAGAGGACCTCTTTTCTATTATATACTATTTGGGGTGCCAGAAATTATATTAAGAAGGTGTTCGGCCTTAGTAACATGATCATTCTTTTTAGTAGATAACCCATGTATTAGGGAAAACCCATGTCACCAAGGGTGGGAATTGTTGTTATCGTTTCGTGTTTTTTACTTTTATTGATATTTAACCATTTGGTTATGCAGTTGTTGTGTGAAGTGATAGTTTTACATTACATTAATCATGATTAGAATGGAAAGAGGTTTTACATTCATGCATTATTCTAGGCACCTATGTATATAAGTGACATTCATCAAAGTAGTAATACATGTGGGACTGGTTTATGTGATATAAAGGGTGGGATGCATTTGATTATACAAATTCATTAAAATAGTTTCTAATGAATGATGCAAATGGGTAAAAAGGGAAGTAAGCTGTTAAATAAAAAAAAAATTCTTAACAAGAGGTGGTAAGTCAATTAAAATGTTGAAGAAGTTTGTTTTGATATGGGAAAATATTGAAATAGTGTAGAAGGTAAGGCTTGAAACTGTGTGACTCAGTTGCCCTGTGTTAACCATGTTCTATAGTTTCAATGGTCGAGGGTAGTGTTTTGGGTATGATGGGGCCCATTTAAAAAGTGTATGCGGAATGGATTGTTTCTAACTGGTGGTGAGACTTTGTTTATATTTTTTTAAAGAAATATGGTTTGTGTTATGAATATCGTGTTTGACATAGTAGAGAAATTCCACCATGAATTCATTTTTTGGTTGGGTGACAAAAGGAAATTTCCATGAATCCTCCCCATTAGTGGAGCAAGAATATCTAGTGGTTCAAGATAATATGTAATCTCAATTCAATGATAACATTTTTTATTTTATTCGTATAATGGAATGGGACCTTGGGTTGGTTTCATATATTATATTCCAGCTGACCATGGAGTTTCAGCTACAGCACCCTCCGACTATTACCAAAGTGGGTGGTCCACAGGAAGCAGAGTTCTAGGTAGAGTCCATCCAAAAAATTCTTTATCATCTCGAGAATCCTTTCGAGAGGAGAGTCAAACAAGCGTCATGTATGTTATGGGGATAGGTAATTAATTTGTGTTACATTACTATTTTTATTAAGAAGAATAAAATAATGAAATGGAAGTATTTTCAAGAAATGTTTCCAGAGTACTACTACCCAAAAAACCTGAGGGGGGGGGGAGGATACAAAGATTATGAGTTTTACCTTGGGGATGAGTCTATGAAAGATTATTCTAATAATTTCAATGGTATTCACCACTTCATTTTGACAATTTAATGAGATTAGAGGATTATGGAAAAATGATTCCCAATTGGGTTTAGTCATGAGATCATGCCCCAAGTGAATATGATCCATCTTAAATGTTTTATAGAGGTAGTGGACTGGGACCTTATCTCAGAAGGGAAGATGACGGGATCTTCAGTTCATGTAATTGTGGTGCTAGTTGGGTGCATAAGTTGTTCTGCTTTTGAGGGAAGGAAATATCATTTTTGGAATTTCCAATAGGGTGAAAGTGTGAAGATTAGTCAAAAGAGAGGGATGGTCTCTCATTGGGGTGATAAGGTGTTCTGTAACAACTATGACATACAAGGGACCATGCTAGGTCAATGTCTTAAAACACCATTTGATTTCCAATTGTTTGTCAGGTTTTCACAAATATAGATGTTCTGTAATAACCTTCAACATCCAGGCGTAGAAGGAGGTCAGAGGAAGATGTCGAGTGTAGGTATGTTTTTAGTCACCCAATATCAGGCAAGTAGATGGAGGTTCATTGTAATGAACCAAACTTTCTAAATAGTATATTAATTTATTCTTAAGGATTTAATAGAGATGTTAATGGTTAATGTAGAAATAAGAGTCGATGGATTTATCTAGTAGACTTGAACCATATGAATCCCACTTATCAGAGCTTGGGAAGGAGGTGGTATCTTTGGGCTTCACTTTGGACCAAGCCCAAGCCGAACTCCAGTGTGTCAAGATTGAATGATGTCACCTATGGGGGAAGTTCAAGTTAGTGGAGATTAAAAAAAGGTAAATGTTATCCGATCCTCCCTCATATTCTCCCACCTCATAACACCTTACACTTATGTCATATGCTGGTTTTTAAGGGGCTATGTAATGATACCATAACTACTTTGTGTAATCCTTTAAGATAAATAAAAATTGGATTTCTTCCTATGGTAAAGAGTTTGAATTTTCATATTTCTGGATAAATATAGGATGTATCTTATGAATGAATTTTGAAAAAAATGATATTTTAAAATATTTATGTAAACATTAAATAATTAATAATGTGTAAGGATTTTCAAAAAATGGTCATCTTCAAATGTGTTCAGTAATAAATTTAGAGTCTAATAAGATAAACTTATTTTTTGGTGAATAGTAAATTATGAATAGTGATTTTACACTTAGGATTAGTAATGTGACCAAATGGATTAGTAATCTCACTTAAATAGAGTATTAATATAATTTAGGCACCTTGATTAAGTAATGTGATTCAATAAAATAGGTAAATAACTGTTTCAGAAATTATTATTTAAGTATTAGTTTTTTTAGTGAATAGTGTTTTTTATTTAAAAATTAAATTAAAATTATTTAGAATAATATTTTTTAAAAATGGAGTTCATTTTTGAATTCAGATAATCGATATTATGTTAAGGTGAATTTTTGGGATTTTTATGAACAAGTTGACTTTTCGGTGAATAGTGAATTTACAGTTTAGCATTTCGAGTGTTTAATGACATCATTATGGATGTAATAATTATGTAATTATTCTGGTAGAATTATGAATAGTAATATAATATATTAATTTTCCCAAGTGGCCAATACCATGGGAAAATACCATGGGCAAGCCCATGGTTTTTCAAAAACCACCAATGAGGTGTCCCCTGGCCATTAATGCCTTGTACCCTCACTTCCCCTATAAATACGAAGCCATTCTCTCATCCTTTCGATTCCAAAATATTCCTCAATGAAGCCCTTGTCTCCTTACCTCCAAAAGTGAGATCCTAAGGTTCCCTCAAGCCTCCCAAGGTCCCAAACATCGAGATTTTTAAGTTACTCTTCAAGGTAAGGGATCCTACCTCTCGCTTGCTTTTCATGTATTCTCATTTATGTCATTTATTTTAACTCCATGTTCTTATGTTGGGGATGCTATTTTATATTCATCCTACTTTACTTTTCATGTCTATATTATGAGAGCCCCCCTCTTTCTCTCATCAATTCATTTTAATAATGTTTAAGTGGCGTCGTTAGGCTGTCAAATTTTTTTAAGGGATTCTTTCACCCTTCTCATTCTCAAGTTCTATTTTCATGTCATGTTTTTCAAGTTCCTTTTTATTATTTTGGGGTATGATATCTATATCCATCATACTATTATTTTATTTTTATATTATTAGAGACACTATTTTATCTCATAAATTCATTTTAAGAATGTTTAAGTGATGCTGTTAGGATGCCGAATTTTCATAAGAGAAATTTTATTTTTGTCTTCCTTCAATGTTTTTCATTTCATATGGTATGTATTTAAAATTTCATTTCCATGTTATTATATCCTTTATATTATGTACCTATACTATTTTGTGGATAATATATGAGTGGGTAACCCTTGTCCCCTCTCTTTTCAATGTTTTCTATGACCCTGTAACATAAATATTATATTGTATCATTTTTCGTCTAAAATTGTCTCTCTCTTTTTATAAAATTATATATTATTTTATTAAGTTAATACTCAAAGATATTTCTTATACAGGGGTAATCACATGTATATCAAAATTTTATATTTTAATTTTGGGATTTACATACATGAAACCCACTTTTTTTTTCTTCGGTTTAAATTGACATAAAGATCGTGTCTTAAAAGAAGTTTTTAAAACGTTATGATTATGAAATGAAACCCATTTTGTTAATGCTATATGGGTTATTTATGAAATGTCGGATGATGATATATGTGTCTCACATGATGATATATAAAAATTTAAGGGTGCACCCTGGTAAGGCTTCAATGCATTGGGTAATGATGTAATCTCTAGTGATTACAATTTTAACGATACCTTGGTGAATAACCTTGGTAATTTTTTTTAATGACACCTTGGGGATGAACCTCGGTGAAACAGAAATGATTTTATAATTTAAATGTTGTATCCACATTTTCATGTTATGAAATACGTTTTTTTATTATGATATGCCTCATGATTAGTTTCTCATTCCATAAAGTTCTTTTTCATGAGTTTATTGATGTATCTCAAGTTCACATGTTAAATTTTCCCCCTTGTTTCCCTTACTGGGCCTTCTGCTCACCCTTTCTTTTGATGTATGTCCCCAGGTTATGAGATGCAGTAATGAACCTAGGATGAACATAAGGATAATCATTTAATGTTTTTAAGGAGAGTGTCTTATGTTTTCATGTATTATCTTCCTGGTTTCCAAGACACTAAACCTTAAATATCCTCACTTTTGTATATGTAATGAAAGTTAATGTGATAGAAAGGAGGGATGTCATAGTTGGTGTCAAAGGACGATTTAGTTATTTATAAAAATTAGGCTACTAAAAATTTAGGAAGAACCCTATATAAAATTCTAAATATAGGGAAAACTTCATAGTATTTTGGTGAGTATTGAGTACGTGGTATATCAAAAAATTACATCCGTGTCTGCATACAAGAAGATAGAGGAGGATCTGGAACAGATGTACATAGGGGTAAAACTCGAAAACACCGCTTTGATCTAGACTTGAATGTGAAATGGTGAATGACAATGGGCCTTACTTCACTCTTGGTTATGACACCCCTGGGGGATATGTTTGGTTAATTGCAAGATTTTTATGAATCATTATGAAGGAATTATAGAGAAATAGAATTATATAAGCATGAATTATTCAGATGTAGAATCCTTTATAGTTAAAATATTCGTAAATAAAAAAAGATTCTCATTAATATTATATTCTTTTAGAAAATGGAGGGAAATAGGAGGAATCATGCAAATGGTGACCATAATGTACCATGCGCTAACGACCCTCCGATAGAAGACAGAATGGAAACATTCACGTGAATGATGAACCAACTGACTTAAGTTATGAGTAATAACTTTAATCAAGATGAGAGGTCAATATCACCACGATGGGAACAACATTTTGTTGAGTCCTTTATGCGCCAACGATGACCAGCATTCAGTGGATCGATTGACCCATTGATTGCTGAGTAATGGATTGGCTCTATAGAGAAGATCTTTTTTTTGTAGTTCATTGTGCGGAACAAGAAAATGTCACCTTTTCTATTTACCAACTAGAGGGAGAACTGATCAGTGGTGGTCACTGTTCAAAAAAACTAATCCAAGTGGAGAGATGGATGATATGGAGTGGGAAGGCTCAAGGTAATATTCTTCAAAAAGTATTTCCCTCGTTTGTTGAGAACGAGAATAGAGAAATAATTTCTTGAGCTGAAGTAGAAGGAGAATGAATCAGTGGGAAGCTATGAGACGAACATCACAAGGATTTCATGATATACCTCTAGCTTTGTCATGGATCCAAACAGTAACGTTGATAGATTCTTCGGTGGACTGAGACCTCATCTGCAGAAGAATCTAGCCAACATAGACTATGATAGCTATGAAGAAATAGTTCTAATTAATATGAAAGTTGAACTGAAGTTTGGTGAGACACAATGGTCTCACAAATCTAATGAGAAGAAGAGAGCTCTAGAACCAATCCTGGGAAGAATCTTTGATCAGGAAAGAGGTGGAAATAAAATTCAACATGCCCCATGAAATAAATGTGGGAAGAATTATTCGAGGAACTGCTTGATGGAAGTGGAAAGTGCTACAAGTGTGGAAGAGAAGGACATATTCCTCATAATTGTCATATTGAGGTTAAGCCCCAGCTCCCCAATAATAAAAATAGAGGAAAGATGGTTCTGGCCCTACCTGAAGTCCAATGATTCAAGTGTGGACAGCATGGGCACTTTTCTAATCACATTCCAAATCCGAGGGTAGTGGAGGGCTATCCCCATCATCCTCAGAAAAGGCCAAGGGAGAAAGGTCTTGATTTTTCTATCACAACAATTGATGTTGAATCTCCTAATGAAATGGTAGCAGGTACTCATGTTTTCATCTCAAAACTAGATAGTACATTGTTTGATTCTGGTTCTACGCATTCCATTATTTCCTCCATGTTTGAAAATAATATAGAATAAATCCTTGAACTGTTAGTGGTAGAGTTCTCAATCAATACTCCATGTGGGATTATCCATGCATCAACAGTGTTTAGAGACTCAAGTGTTTACTTTAGTGAGCACAATCTTATTGAAAATCTAGTAGTCATTCCCATGATGGAATTCATTGTTATACTAGGGATGGACTGGCTCTCAAAGTATAATGATAAGATCAAATGCAGATGTAAGGAAATCTCAGTAGTCTTGAGTGAATAACCAACAATTATCTTCCAAGGAGAGATATCCCGACCTGATCCTTGTCTAGGGGAACCTCCTGTAGCCTTCTTTATAGAGTTAATTGGTGAGGATGATGAAGGAAAAGTGAGTATACAAATAGATGATGTGCCAATTATTCATGAATACATGGACGTATTTCATGAGGAGATACCTGGACCTCCCCCAGAAAGAGAGGTAGAGTTCTCCGTTGAACTCTTACTTGGATCTCAACCGATATCAAAGACTCCGTATAGAATGGAAAATGTGGAGCTAGAGGAGTTAAAGAAACAACTCCAAGACTTGTTGGAGAAGGGGTTTATCTGACCGAGTGTGTCTCCTTGGGGAGACCAGTTCTATTTGAGAAGAAGAAATATGGATCAAAGCAGCTATTCATTGATTATAGAGAACTGAATGGGATCATAGTGAAGTACAAATACCCTCTTCCAATAATTGATGATTTATTTGACCAACATAGTAGGGCTCAATTCTTCTCTAAGATTTATCTTAAATCTGGTTATCCCCAACTAAGGGTGAAGAAGGAAGATATTCCAATGACTGCCTTCTGATCAAGATATAGGCATTCTGAGTTGATTGTTATGCCCTTCGGCTTGACTAATACTTCTACTATTTTTATGAATTTGATGAATAATGTCTTTAAGGACTAGCTTGATAAATTTGTGGTAGTTTTTATTGATGATATTTTGATATATTCAAAAATTCATGAAGAGCATAAATATCATCTGAGGGTTATTTTTCAAACTCTATGGAAGGGGAGGGTCTTTGGAATGTTCAGAAAGTGTGAGTTTTGGTTACAACCAGTGGCTTTCTTAGGACACATCGTAACCAATTAAAGAATCTCGGTGACCTTGAAAAGACAATGGTTGTGGAGGAGTGGCCTCAACCCACAACAGTAATTGAGATTCATAGTTTCCTTAGTTTAGAAAGATATTATTGGATTATTGTGAAAAACTTTTCACGGCTTTCTAATCCACTAACCATGTTGACTCGAAAAGGGGTTAAGCTCAACTAGACAAAGGAATGCGAGGAAAATTTCCAACAGCTGAAGAAGATATTGGTTACTGAACTTGTGTTAACACTACCCTATATTGAAGAAGGATTCATTATTTTTAGCGATGAATCTTTAAAAGATAGTGAGTGAGTCCTCATGCTAAATTAAAAGGTAATTACTTATGCATCTCATCAGTTGAAACAACATGAGCAGAATTATCCTACCCATGATCTAGAGCTAGCGGTAGTTGTTTTTTTCTAAAGATATGGAGGCACTATATTTATGGGGAGAAATGGGATATATACACCAATCCCCAAAGTTTAAAGTATATTTTCACTCAAAACGAATCAAACGTGAGACAATGGAGATGGTTGGATCATATTATAGACTATGATTTTTCAATTCATTGTCACCGTAGAAGAGCAAACAAAGTCGTGGATGAATTATGTAGGAAAGACCATACTGTTCTAGCAACAATGAGGATCCTAGGAGACCCCTTGATTAAGGATCTAGTATTGCTGGAAGTGGGAATTGAAAGGTAAGGGACTTCATCAACCCTATCCAAAATGATTTCTCAACCTTAATTACTAGAGAAGATCAATAAGTCTCAAAAATAAGATTTTTGATACATGATAAGTTTGAGGATGTGATGGATGGGAAGTTCCCTGATTTCAATTTTGATCAAGAAGGTGTATTGAAATTTCATACAAGTCTATGTGTTCTATCTATTCTGGAGATAAAGATGGAACTGATGGATGAAGCTCATAGATCTACTTTATTTATACATCTAGGAAGAACTAAAATGTATAGAGACCTTTGTGATCATTATTGGTGGGGTAAAATGAAGAGGGAGATTGTTGATTACACTATAAGTTTCCTAGTGTGTCATCAAGTAAAGGAAGAATTACAAATTCCTATGGGGGTATTAAAACGGCATCCCATACCAGCATGGAAGTGGGGTAATATCACTATGGACTTTGTCACTGGTCTCTAGAAAACTTCCAAATGAAACAATGAAATATGGGTTTTAACTCCACTCGGGAAGATTTCTCTTTGAAGCAACATTCCACGATATACATAAAGGAAGTGGTAAGGCTACTAGGGTTACCAAAATCCATCATATTTGATCATGATCTAAGATTCACATCATAATTCTAAAGAAGTCTTCAACACGCTCGGAATACTGAATTGAAGTTTGGTACGACCTATCATCCTCAAGGAGATGACTAATTTGAAAGGACTATTCAGACACTTGAGGACATGATGAGATTATGCTCAATGGAATTTAATCTTCAATGGTATCAACACCTCTCATTAGTTGAGTTCTCATACAACAACAGCTTCCATTCGAGTATTCAGATGGAACCCTATGAAGTTCTGTATGAAAGCGATGTAGAATGCCTACTTGTTGGGATGAATCTAGTGAGGGAAAGATTCATGGGAATGATATTGTGGAAGAGATTACATAAAGGGTTCATTCTATCCAACAACACATAAAGGCTGCTCAGTTTTGGTAGAAGATCTATGCTGACAACTGTCGAAGGAACTTGGAGTTTGGTGTTGGCGACAAATTCTTCCTTCAAATTTCTCCATGGAAGAGAGTCAGGCGGTATGGGAAGAATGGTAAGCTCTTCCCTAGGTACATTGGCCCCTATGAAATCCTTGATCACATAGAGTAGTGGCCTATCATCTAGAACTTCCACTGATCCTAGCTCAAGTTCACAATGTCTTCCATGTATCTCTCTTGAGGATGTACATACCCGACCCTTCGCATGTACTGAACCCAGAGGTGGTACAACTGGAACATGACCTCTCTTATGAGGAGTATCAAGTGGAGATCTTAGACTGTAGATACAAGTTTCTACGCAACAAGACTACCCACCTTGTGAAATTGTTGTGGAGGACTCATAAGTATGAAGAAGCGACGTGGGAGCCTGAGGAAACAATGAAGAAAAAGTACCCTCACCTTTTCGACTAGGCCTTTGGTTTAAAATTTTGGGGATGAAATTTCTTAAGGGGGGAAGAATGTAACGACCCAAACTATTTGAATAGTATATTAATTTACACTTAATGATTTAATAGATACTTTTTCAGTTAACACAGAAATAAGAGTCGATGGCTTCATCCAGTAGACTCAAACCTTATAAAGGCCACTTATCAGATCTTGGGAAGGAGGTGGCATCTTTGGGCTTCACTTTGAACCAAGCCCAAGCCGTACTCTAGCGTGTTAAGCTTGAAAGGAGTCTCCTATGATAGAATTTCAAGTTAATGGAGATTAAAAATAAGGAAATGTTATCAGATCCTCCCTCAGATTCTCTCACATTAGCACACCTTACACATAGTTCATATTCTGGTGTTGTAAGGGGCTATGTAACGAGACCATAACAACTTTGTGTAATCTTTTGAGATAAATAAAATTTTGATTTCTTACTATAGTGAAAAGTGTGAATTTTCAGATGTCTAGATAAATATAGGATGTATCTTATGAATGAATTTTAAAAAATAGGATATTTTAAAATATTTATGTAAACCTTAAATAATTAATGATGTGTAAGGATTTAAAAAAATGGTCTTCTGCAAATGTGTTCAGCAAGAAATTTACAGTCTAATAAGATCAACATAATTTTTGGTGAGCAGTAAATTATGAAAAGTGATTTTATGCTTAGGATTAGTAATGTGACCAAATGGATTAGTAATATAACTTAAATAAAGTATTAATATAATTTAGGCACCTTTATTAAATAATGTGATTCAATAAAATAGGTAAATAACTGTTTCAGAAATTATTAGTTCAGTATTAGTTTTTTTGGGTGAATAGTGTTTTTATTTAAAAATTAAATTAAAAATAGTTAGAAAATTATTTGTATAAAATGGAGTTCATTTTTGAATTCAGACCATCAATATTTTGTGAAGGTAAATTTTTGGCATTTTTCTGAAAAAGTTGAATTTTCAGTGAATAGTGAATTTTCAGTTTAGAGTTTTGGGTGTTTAATGACATCATTAAGGATGTAATAATTATGTAATAATTCTGGTCGACTTATTAATAGTAATATAATGTATATGGTGTCCCAAGTGGCCAATAACATGGGAAAATACCATGGTAAATTCTATTGTTTTTCCAATAACATCAATGAGGTGTCCCTTGGCCTTTAATGCCTTGTCCCCACACTTCCCCTATAAATAATAAGCCATTCTCTCATCCTGTCGATTCCAAAATCCTTCTCAAAGAATTTATGGTCTCCTTACCTCCCAAGGAGTCCTCCCAAGGATCCCTCAATCCTCCCAAGGTCCCAAACTTCGAGAATTCTAAGTTACTCCTCAAGGTAAGGGATCATACCTCTCTATTTCTTTTCATGTATTATCCTTTATGTAATTTATTTTAAGCTCCAAGTTATTAAGTTGGGGAAGTTATTTTATATTCATCCTAATTTTCTTTTCATGTCTATATTATGATAGACCCAATATTTCTCTCATCAATTCATTTTAACAATGTTTACGTGGCGCCGTTAGGCTGCAGAGTTTTTGTAAGGGATTCTTTCACCCTTGTCATTTTCAAGTTCTATTTTCATGTCAAGTATTTAAAGTTCCTTTTTATTATTATGGGGTATTATATCTATATCCATAAAACTTTTATTCTATATTCATATAATTAGGGACCCTATTTTATCTCATCAATTCATTTTAATAATGTTTAAGTGACACTATTAGGCTAACGAATTTTCATAAGAGAAATCTCATTTTTTCTTCATTCCACATTTTTCATTTCATATGGAATGTCTTTCAAATTTCATTACCATGTTCTTATATCATATATATTCTATCACTATACTATTTTTTGGATCATTTATTAGTGGGTAACCCATTTCCCTTCTCTTTTATTGTTTTCTAAAACCCTATAACATAACCGTTATGGTGCAGAATTTTTCTTCTCAAAATGTCTCTATTTTTTTCTAAAATAATTTTATTTTATTAGGTGAATATTCAAAGCCCTTTCTTCTACATCGGTATTCACATGTATATCATAATTTCCCATTTTTGTTCCGTGATTTACATACATGAAACCCATATTCTTTTTTTCATGGGATTAAATTGACATAAAGATCATGTCTTCAATGTAGTTTTTAAAATGTTATGATTATGAAATGAAACCCATTTATTTTATTATACATGGGTTATTTATTAAATGTTTGATGATAATATATGTGGCTCACATGATTATAAAAACAAATTTAAGGGTCTGCGATGATAGCGATCCAATGCATTGGGTAATGATGTAATCTCTAGGGATTAAAATTTTAACGATATCTTGGTGAATAAACATGGTAAATTTTTTTAATGACACCTTGGGGATAGACCATGGTGAAATAGAAATTATTGTATAAGTTAAATGTTTTAGACACATCTTCATGTTATGAAATACATTATTTTTATTAGAATATTCCTCATGATTTCATTATTATGCCTTAAAGTTCTTTTTCATGACTTTATTGATGTATCTCAAGTTCACATGTTAAATGTTTCTCCTTGATTCCCTTAATGGGACTTATGCTCATCCTTTATTTTGATGTATTTCCCCAGGTTATGATATGCAGTAATGAACCTAGGATGAACATAAGGATAATCCTTTCAAATGTTTAAGAAGATTGTTTTATGTTTTCATGTATTATGTTCTAGGTTTCCAAGACACTATACCTTAAAGATCCCCAGTTTTGTATATGTAATGAATGTTAATGTGATAAAAAGAAAGGATTCCATATTCATGTGTCGTACCAATAGGGGTGTCGAACATGGATCTCTGGGAGAGATCACCCAATATAATAGGTAAGTGAAATGCATGGTACTCAGGTTGAAACCCAGGGTTGAGAGGAAGATCTTCTTCATGAAGTTTAGTCAACACCTGGAGTTGGTGAGGCAGGACCGTCTACCAGTCAAGGCATAATTCTTATAGATTTCATGCTCTCTATTTATTTATTTGACACATATGATATGAATACTTTTATTCCACTAGAGTTTGTAGTTGTGTTGGGCCTAATTGTGGAAAGTACACGTGCGGTTATGTCAATTGATAGTCCTTTGGGGGTGAGAGTTGAGAGTATAAAACAATTTAAGAGTTGTGATTTAGAGGTTGTTTGATATCAATTTCTGTGGAACCTTTTTTCCTTGATAAGTCGTGTTTTGACCTCATTATGGGTACAGAGTGTATGGTGTTGTATAAATCCTATATTGATTTTTAATAATATTGAGTGACAATTACATATCTCTATGGATACACTTAGGTCTTTCATGGTGAGTGGGATGTTTGAGCAGGCCATGCAGGGCTAATCTGATAGATGATGGGAGAAATCATGGACCAAGTGGATTATATAGTGAAACATGTGGAGGAAGGGAGAAACAACCCATCCCACCCATTGTGTATCAATTACAAGATGTATTTCATGAGGACTTATCTAGGATATCACATAAAATGGATGTTGTCTTTATAATCGAGCTTCTTATAGGGGTTGAATCAGTTTCCGTTCCACCATATCAAATAGAGATGACATAACTTTAGTAACCTAGGATAAATTGGATGAGTTGTAGAAAAATGTGTTTATTAATCCTAATATGTCACCTTTGGGGACCGCCATTCTATTTTCCATGAAGGAAATCAAATTATTGAGATTATGTTTTGACAATAAATAGTTAGATCAGATGACGATTGAGTCGATACCCACGTCCCAAAATTGATGACTTGTCCGACCTGCTGAGAGGTTCCTTGGAATTCTCAATGATTGATGTGATATTAAGATTCCATTGGTTTAGGGTGAGACCATCTAACATAACACATACATATTTATAGTGCATTTATGGGTTTTATACGATTTTGGTGATGCTTTTTTGGTTGACCAATGCATGGGCTATGTTCATGGAATTAATGAACCAAATATTTCACCCATTCCTGGATCATTGCATTGTTTTCTTTTTTGATGAAATATTGGTGTTCTCAATAACTTTTGATGATCATGTTAAACATCATGAAATTATCCTGAGTAAACTAAGAGATAATAATATTTAAGGCAATCTATCAAAATTTTAGTTCTAGATTGATATTTCTAATTTCTTGTGTTACATCATTTCCGAGTCAGCTGTGTCAGAAGATTCGTAGAATGTGTAGGCAATAGTGTCTTGGGAGCTTCTAAAGAATTTTTTTGATGTTTGGTGTTTCTGGGATTGGATGGTTATTACCGAAGGTTGATTATACATTTATCTTATTGATAAGAACATATATCAATCTTAACTAAGAATGGATTTATGTTTGAGTGTTCAGAGCCATGTAAGAATGTTTATCAAGAGTTGAGGAAGTGGTTTACAATTACATTGATTCTGATCTTAACTAAACTATGTAATAGATACACCCTGTTTTTTATGGGTTGGGCTTGGACTTGGGGTAGTGTTGATGCATGATAATTTGGTTGTAGAATATGGGTCATGATAGTTGAGTCCTCAGGAAAGAAATTAACCTATTCAGGATCTTGGACAAGCTATTATGGTTTATCCCTTATATTATGAGAGGAAATAATTTTTTGGTGATCATTTCATGAATTTTATGGATCACAAAAGTATTAAGTACAACATCTCTCATCGGTATTTAAATCATTGGTAGTGAAGGTTGGCTGAGTACCTAAAATACATTGATTTTCAGTGGGTTTAAAAACATTTAGAATGAAATATTATTGTGGATGATCCGATCTAGAGGACTTAGAATTAGGACGGCCAGGAATCCAAATCCGAGTAAAGAATGATGACCATGTTTTGTAAGTTGCATGTGGAGGTACAATATTGGCACAAAATAATTATTTTCTCCCCTATAACTATGGAGTATATTCTTTTAAACAAGAAAAAGGAGAGTAATCAAGTGGATCTAGAGTGTTTGGATAGGAAGGATTGTCTTAAAGGTAGTGAGTCACCATCATGTTGGTCTATTAGTGATGATAGAATTTTTAGTGTTTGTGTCCATATGGCTATTCCAATGTGTATATGGGAATCATTGATGCACGAGTTACATGAATCGAAGTGGGAAGTGCATCTCAGTTTGACTAAGGTGTATCATGATCTTCATAAGAGGTATTGGTGGCCATGAATAAAGAAATATTATACCTATTTTTGGGCATGATCCCTTACCTATCAATATATGAAGGATGGGAATGAGTGACTGGGGGGTTTATGACATCCATATCTCATTTTGTAGTGTAAGTGCAATGACATAACGTTGGACTTAATAGTGAGACTACATAGGAAACCTCAGAAGAATGATTCAATTTGGGTGTATGGTGATCAATTGACTAAGGTTTCCCAATGATTGCTAATCTAGGAGATATAAATAGTTGACCAATTGGGTGAGATATATGTTTGAGAGATAGAAAGTTTGCATGGAATTTTGAGAACCATTGTTTCATATTGTGACCCACATTTAACATCATGATTATTGATGGGATTACAGAAGGTACTTGGTACCATGTTCTTTTGAGTACAGCTTATCACTTACATATGGATGGGTATTCAGATCATATAATTAATTTTTTGTAGGATATGTTTAGAAATATTGTTCTTGATTTCGATGGTTCAAGGGAAAAAATTATCTATTGATGAGTTTACCAACAACAACAATTTCTAGGTTACAATTCATATGGAACATTTTGAGGCATTTTATCATAGACAATGTAGATCTCTATTGTGTTAATTAGAAACTGAGGATTCTATGTTGATGGGACAAAGTCCTATGCAGGATAGGTCAAAAAATTTTCAATTGATTCAAAATTACATGATATTGCATCAAAGTAGGAAGAGCTCATATAGGAATCGACACCATATAAGTCTTTCATTTATGGTGGGAGATAGTGTGTTTCTTTTTGTGTCTCTATGGATGGGTCAATGTAGAATTTATTAATAGTTCAAGTAGTATCCCAGGTATGTGAGGTAATTTGAGATCGTGTATAGGATCAGACTAATGGATTACTGATTGGATCTTTGAAAATAATATAGTGTAATAAACAATGTTTTTCATATTTCACAATTCTTATATTATCACTCTGATCCATCTCATGTGATTGATGTTGAGGAAATAGTGATTGATGCTGATACATTCATCGTGGAGCATATGGTTTGTACTCTGGATCATAGTGAGAATGTTTTGCAAGGAAATATTATTCCCTTATTTCTTGTTTTATGAAAGCATTAAAACATTCACGAAGAAACATGGGAGTGATAATCCAATAATTGGTCCCAATGTCCCAATATTTAACATTAAATACTCAATAATTCTTGGAAGCACATCTCAATAATGATCTATGGTATGTTTTTTGATTGAGTTTTTGAATAAGTATTTTATTTTTTATAAATTATGGTTTTCCATGTTCCTGAGAATTTTTAAGGGTGTTTTGGGGGTTCAGGACATGAATATGAAAGAAAAAGAACCTTTTTGGGCATTTTGCATTATATTCACATGATTAGTGAAAACCATTTGATGAGAGGGCCAAACCTTGTGATTTGAGGTTGTAAAGTATTGTACAATTTGTAAACCATGTGGGGTTCCAAAGCTAATCATGTGACCCAAATTACATTGGAATTTGGCTCGTACATGGTTTTCACATGGTTTGGAAAACGTTGTAGGAAAAATGTGTGGCCCAGTAATGTTGGGAAAATATAAAAATTTTCCACCTTGGGGTATTATGTTTTAACATAAAATTCTGATTCATTTTACCTCTTAAATACTTAAGAAAAAACCATAGCAACCAAAGATCCCATGAGGAGTTTCTCGTTCATTTCTAATACATTTGAAGAGATATTGGTTGTAGATCGATGCTCCAGGTGAGTCTAATCCCTCTCTTACTTCTCTTCATTTATTTATGGTTTGTATCTCCATTATATCTTCATATGAATCTTTAAACCAAATTATACTAGTAATATATAGTTTGAGGCTTCAACAGGTGGTTGAATCAATATCCAATTAAATAATTAACAGTGTTTTCATCAACTAATTCGAGGTAGGTGGTCTACAAGGTAAATCCTGTTGTTTTGTTGTAGATTTGTACATGTTCAGTTTTGTTCTTGTTTATCCATTATTATGATTTTGATTTATATGGTTTGATTTGGTAAAATGGATTTATAAATGATGAATATAAACCATAATGGTACTTATAGGATGTATTGAGGTTGATTTGAATGATTTAGGGACACCCATGTGGTGCACTGATATTGACATGCCTTTGAATTGGATAAGTGTGTGCATGGTCGTTTTTTGAAAATGATAAGCCGTTTGTGTGTATGTTTATATATTTAATGGATATAAAAATGGTATTTTGTTAGTGTTTCTATATTTTTTAGTAGATTAAGGGGTTACGTTTCTTGACACAAAAGTGGGTTAATTAGGTTAAACAAGATCATGACATGTGTCCTATGAAATAGGTTTGAAATGCTTACGAGAAATAATTCATATATAAATAGTGAGTTTGTTAAATTGGAAATGATATTTGAAATGGGTAATTTTTTGAATGGTATTTCATTATGAAATTGATGAAAATGTTATATGTGTTGATATAATGAAATTATGGAGTATTCATAGTGATCTAACCATGGGAATGAGAATTGGGCTAAATAGGCTATGTAATGTAAATGGAAAATGTGTTAAAGGGTTATAGAATAATTTTAATTCCCATGTTGATTGTTATGTATTATGTTTTTTATATGTATTGGTTGTGGTTGTTTGTGATACAAATTATGAGTGGGAAATGGATGAAAAAGCATGTGAACATGGCTTGAGGTGTGGGATTATGGACTAAGTCTCATCCCACAGGTCAAGCCAGTCTAATTTTCTAACTCTACACATAATGCATGGGATAGGGAATGGGACATGGCTCTATTCCCCAAAAAGTTTCATTCCACCGAGAATGAGGCTACGAGGTGAAGAAATTGTGATGTTGTGATGTATTATACGTAGAGAGATATGGACTTGAGTCATTCCCTTAGTAAAAATGATGAACTCATTGAATCCTTGGGTGATTGATGTAAGTGCCATACCCATGGATTATATATTGACGAGGAACTATTTAAGGAAAAAGGTTTAAGTGATTAATTATTCTAAAGGTATTTATAGTTAATGTAATGGTTATTATCTAATGGCACCAAAGATGTCTTTTAATTTTCTATTTAATTATTTAATAGTTTCGGGAACTATATGTTTATATAGGATATTTTGTAGACACAATTGGTGGTGGCCTACTGGGTTATACTCAATCCCACCTCGGGGTGGTATTGAGTACCTATGAAGATTTCATGCTGCCAGGATATGAATGGGGAAAGGGCCAAATTATTGAGATTTAATTCATTAATTAGTGGTATATAGATGAGGTTCCAGAAATAGAGGTAGGTCCATTTTGGGGATTTCTCTATTTGTGTTTATTTTTTGTTTTGTTGGACTTGGAACTGTTGTGTGACCTGACATGTTTACTATTGATTATGGTTTGTTCCTAGTTTGGGAGGAGGTTATTTATGCATGTTCATTGGTTAATCTAAAAAATTTCCTCTATTAATTTTTTTTCTAATATGCCTTACTTTGGTAATGACATTATAGTCTCTCTATATGACTCTTATACCCTTGCTTCTAGCCAAAAACATATGAAATATAGGGAGGCGTGCTTGTGGTCATGTGATGAACCAGATCAGGGCACCTATTTAGTGGATCCATGGTTGATGTTGTTAAAATGATTTAAAGGGATGGTAATATGGATATATATAATTAATATGTAATATACATATGATAAATTAATTATCTGATAAATTTTAATATTTAGATGCATTTCTTTTATTCTGCCCATCAAAAAACTGAAAACAATGTTCTTGGGTACGTTTGGCCGGTAGTTGCAATAAATAAGGTAATTCATATTTCTATCTCCACATTTTATGGATGTATATTTATATTTAATAAATATTTTTTTATCATTATTAAAATTATAGAGATAATTAAACCATGTTCAAAGTAGGTGGACCAAAACTACCCGACTAAAATTCTTATTAAAATAATATTTAACAGAAAAAAACATTTTTTAAGAAATTAGTAATAAATTCATTTTGAAATATTATAAATGGATCATGTATGATATTATAAATTTTAAATGTTTTCTAGAATATAATTATAAAAAATTTAAATTTTTTACAACTGATTTTATATCACTTTCGAAGCAATTTGATCAAAAGTTAAGTATCTTTTGTTACAATATCATTATTTTTAGGGATTATTTATGAATAAGTTTTTAATGGTGAAATTTGATTATATAACCCACAATAATTTCATTAATATTATAATTCTAATCATATTTAAGGATATTAAATTTTTTTGTTTGAATTTCTATTCTTTATGGACTCAAAGTAGTGAAATATTGTTTATAAGAAAAACAGACATTATTTATACCTTTAGTTGAGAATTGATTTTCATGGATATGAATGTTTTCTAAAAACGTTTTTATGAATTTATATAATATTATAATATGATTTTAATTTTATTTCTGTCCATGAATAACTTTTGTAAAATTATTTTAATACGAATCATCTTGTTTTTTCTGAATAAACAACTTTTGACATTTTATATAAAATGTGAAAGGGGTTATTGTTTTTACATAGACGACATGAATGAAATTTCCTACTTCCATGAATTCTCAATTATTAGATGCTTAATTAACACATTTACATGTTTTTTTTAAATGAAAACATTTCTCTTAGTGATTGAATGTTCTTCTATTTTACATAAGTGATTTCAAATTGAAAAGTGTATTATTATCATGAAATGTTTTAAGTGGGGTTTTTAAGTATGTTTCATCTATAATGAAATACATTGAAATTACATATGATTTAATGGGTATATAAACCCATTATATATTAAAAGTTTATTATTTTGACGAGTTATGATGATGGTGATGATTAAAACTTTATATATACTTTCTATTTCACTCCAATGGGTTACTTATGTTTCTAAACCCATTTATTTTCCAAAAGTTATACTCTGATGAGCAAATGATATACTTAGGAAAACCATTTTCGGTTAATGGTTTATGATATTATTATTGTTTTATGACCCACTAAGTAATAATTTATAACCAAAATCATATATTTTTGGATAAACCATTATTACCTTATATTAATCTATTAGAATAACCCAAAAGATGGATCTACCAGTAGTTAGTGGGGTCTTCATTAAAAATTTATTTTCCAATTTGTTTCTAAATTGATGAAATAAATTATCCATGGGAACTCTAACTATAAGAAATTGTAAATTTAATGATTTAATAATTATATTTATAGATTGAAGGTACTGAGATATTTCTTGATGATATACTTCCATAGGAACATATCCTTGAGATTTTGTATGAAAAACTGATAAGACATGTTGGTTACGATGATAATCCCTCAAAAATACAATAAATTATTATGGAATTCTGATGTAATGATAGAAAATATAGATGATTATATCCACAAATCAAATTTTTTTTAAAAAAAATCAATTCCAAAAAAATTTAAGGATATTTGGGATGGAAACTCCAGACACCATCACTCATAAAATGAAAATAGTATAGTATCCATAATATAATGCAATTAGATTCAATGTGGTGACACCTCATTGCAATGAATAAAAATAACAAACATGTCATAATAAAAACTGTCATAAATTTAACAATGAGTTATGCTATCATGATTTCAATAATAATAAAAATAAGCTATACTCTTCTAAGACCGATTAATATTATGATTATTTCATTTCCACCGTAGATAATACCTTGATCATAATAATAAAGGTTTAAGAATCATAATGAATTCAGTTGAAGTGATCTCAATAATTATTTTTATTATAATCATATTTTGGATTATAAAATCTTATACTATTTCATCATCAAGTATTTTCATCAAATGAGGGTGGAAAATGTCTTAGTATTACTGGATAATCATGAGTCACATGTGACTTGTGTTTCAGTTACCCAACCTAATGAAAAATAATAAAATGAAGTTAAAAAAATATTTCTTATAAATAGGATGATTTTATGGACAATAATTAGTGAACTTATCCATAATATTATCAGGTCATGAAAATTTTAATCTGCTACAACCCAAATTACCATTTTTACCCCATGAATAACATATACTTGTTTTAGTCTTCCTAAAGAATGTATTAATAAATTCAAATCCAACAAGGATGAAAATAGGGAATACCTATAAGTACAAAAAATATAATATACTCTAATGTAATCCATTCCCCAATTAGATTAAATATGGTTCTTGCCTCACTAAAATATACCCTCCTATGCGGAATAGTATTAAATTACATTTGTCAACATCATTTCACTAAATAACATATGTTTTGAGTAAAGGGTAATTTATAAAATATGATCTTTTAGAAATACCCATGTATGTATCCATGATATTTAAGGACAAACCAAATTCATTGATCAAATCATATAAGTAACAAAAAATTATAACATACATGTCCTTGAAACCAGGAGAAAAATGTTTTAAATTTCTGAATAGGGTTGATGCTTTGATCAATGAAACACAAGTTGTTTCAATACACCTATCCAAAAGATATAATGATTAATAAAAATAAAATCACCCAATAACCCTTAGGATTTAGTGGTACATCATAACTCTAACCAACAAAAAATAGGATTTTCATCAAATCCAACAATATCAATTTCATTTTAGTTTTGTAACACCCAAAGAAATTACAATATATTCTTTTTAGAATACATGTAATCTCGTTTATATCATTCTATATACCCAGAAAAGTTAATATAATGCTATACATAACACTGAGATTATATTTCATCACATGAACCAATAATTTGTCTTTTTTTACAGACAATAGAATCTTCTTTCAATAGCCTGTGTAACATGCAAGACTTTGTTTAACCAAACTCTAATAAACTATTAATATAATTATTTAATGTGATAGTTATCACCAATATGGTGTAATGAAACATATTATAAGGATTAACCAAATTTGTATAGCATTTTTGAAATATTTTTATATAATTCTTTGGTGACCGATTAATTAGAAATCAATATATAATGTAATTACAATGGAGATGTTTCATAAAGAATTTTTTTTGTGAAAGTGGTATTTTATTTATTAAATTAAATTAATTACTCTATGTGTATGATATTAATTAAATTTATATATTATAAATTAATTTTTTTATTCATCCAATATGTGTTGTAGTCATTAGATAAAAATTAGTCCAATTTTATGCGTAAAAGACTAAATTTTTCTAAAAGTAGTTTTTCACCTATTAGTGGCACACATGTTTTAAAACTATATTTTGAATATTTTATAAATTTTATCAGTAAAAATATCATTAATTATTGAAGGATGAATTTTAAAATCATCTTATTAGGATTTTTTGGTATTTTTCTGAGAAGTTTAATTTTTTTAACGAATAGTGAAAAATACAACATTTTAATTGAAAACTATCTTTTCATTTAAATAATTTTAATGTTTTATTATATTTCAAAATTTTTAATTTAAAAATGAATCAAAAATTAATATATTAATCTAATTTATTTCATTGGAGTAATTTTTAAATTTAATTTATAAATAAAAACATAGTTATCTTTTGATCAATTTTACTTTAAAAATCAACATTTTCGCCACATTTTCGACATAATATTTAAATTTAGTTTTACGAATTATGTGTATCGAATTTAGTAAAAATGATATAAATATTTTAAATAAATATAATTTTTATATTATAATAGGATAAAGTTAAATTTTGACCAAAATAATTAGTAACTGTAGTTAAAATTAATTATAGTTACTAATGTAAAAATGACTTTACATAGTGAATAAAATATAATCTCAGTCAAAAAATATTATAGATAATTGCAAAATACCAATTTTATTGAAATATTTAGACTCTTGTTATACTAGTCTATAATTTCATTACTTTTTGAGACACTAATCACTGAAAATGACCTATATAATATGTTTTGTGAATAAAAAGTCAAAAAAAGAAGCTTTCATGCCTTTAATATCTATAAACCTTTGCGATAGGGATAGAAACTACCCAGGTTCCACTATAAATATTATTTTTAAGGATATATTTTCATTTTTCATCTTAATAATTATTCTATAATTTTTATTGATGAATTAGTTACTAAAAATTATTAATAAATGCCAACACACTAATTATTTAGTTAATAATTTACTAAAATAATTGATACAAAAAATATTAAAAATTTTGTAAATTTTTTTAATTATTTCCTTAAAATTATTTTCTATATTTTAAAATCATTTTCACAGGTTTTATCTTCATATTTTTAAATTCCATCAATGTATTGATATTTTTACATTTAAATTTTGTAAATAATATCAAACTTGGCAATAATGTTATTTTAAAAAAATAATATTTCATTCAAAGACATAAAAATACTAATAATGATATATTGTTCCATTTTTTTAAATAATAATAAATATAAAATATTTTATATGTGTGGATGAATTTTAGTTTTTTATGAACATATTGACCCCTAAATTGTAAAAATATTGTTAGCATGGTTCATGTAAAAGAAGTGTTTTTTCACGTTAAAGACACTTCAATTAAAGTTAATTTCAAACATACATGTTATTTTATTTCATCAAATTAGTAATAATATTTATAATTTAGTTTTCATATATTTTATAATTAATACAATGTTAATTTATTCTAAACGGTTAAATTACAAAGGTTAGAAAATTAAGTACCATAGTGAAAATCTAAAAAGGATAAAATATGGAAATATAGAAGTTGAGGAATAAAATGATAAAAATAATTTTGTTTTTATGTTTTCAGGTTTTCGTAGTTGATAAATTAAATTTACTCCATTATTTTTCAATTTTTATGGAAAAATATTTACGTAAGACCTATCAATAGTTTTTACATTTTTATATTTAAAATAATTCCACTACCCCTCCAATATAAAATGAAACTCACCCCATCACTTATTAAAACATCTCAAACCATTTGGATCATCCTAAAAATACCAATTAAAATTAAAAAAATCCATCCCCTCATTCAATAAGCCACACTCTTGTTATAAAAAAACAAGGAAGGATTTTGGTATAAAGCATAAGGAGTTAAACAAATATAATGTAACATTTTTCAATGAGCAGTTTTGTATTATTTTTTCACAAACCGTTGAACAAATTTTATATAATGATATTATAATAAAATCAATAAAATAAATATAATTAGATATTTTATGTAATTTTCATTACCTACACTTTCACACACTTCAATCAAATGTGATACACAATCATCGTTAATGTGTACGGTATACTACCACCATGTGAATTGAGGTTGTTCTTTCTGCCATTACAAACATTATAGGTTGTTAACAATGATAGAATTAATT
The DNA here is from genome assembly GCA_963277665.1 of Viscum album. Taxonomy (NCBI): domain Eukaryota; kingdom Viridiplantae; phylum Streptophyta; class Magnoliopsida; order Santalales; family Viscaceae; genus Viscum; species Viscum album. Next base: position 1,999,229,337 of record OY728136.1, read on the forward strand.
TTCTATATGATGTATATGATATCATTAATTAAGTTATGCTTAAATTATTTCTATATAACACATACCTATATTCTTTCCATTTTGTTTGAATACTATAACATCGTTTTTGGAAGTGTGGACTACAACCTCCTCAATGCGACCTAATTCGTTCACAATTTAAATGTAATTTTTTAAGGATTTGTTTAATTGATATATGAGATAAATATGGAATTAATATGATACTTAAATAATATATATATATATATATCTTTTACATTTCATTCTTTGAATATTATAAAAATATGAAAACAACATTCATGCGTACATACAACCTACCATCTCCATGAATAGTGAATTTCAATTCCTATCTCTTAAAATAATATATATAATGAATATATATAATATATATATAACAGTTTAATATTTTTAGATTATTAAATCATGATCTATATTACAGGAACAAAAATTACCAATAGGAAAATACTAAAAAAACTAGGCAATTGACACAAAAAAACTGAAAATCATGATTCATTATCAATAGACGGTTAATAAGATATTATAAAAATATCATATATGAAATTTTAAATATGATTATTTTCATTTTATAATTTAATGACATGATTAAAACCATTATACAAGATGTTAAATAGAGTTACACTAAAATGAAGTGTATGGTAAAGGGATTCATCTCAATTTACATTCAATTGAGACTTATTTATTACTATCTACCAATTCACATTAGTGTGGTGCATATACTGCATTTTTTTCATTTAATATCATTTTTAATTCATAATTTATGGTATTTCATGTTTCACTGTGAATTATCTCATCCATGGATTTTGACTTGAATATTACCATGTTGTAATACTTATCATTACAATCAATTTTTTTATTATTATTAAATTTATTTGGAAACAATAATTTAGTTATGATCATTTTTAATTATAAATCACATTTATCTTAAATATCCATATAATATTTTTATGTATATTATAATTTCATAAACAACTTACCATTTTATCCAACATTTTTTACTTTGATAGTTATTTGATTAACAGAGGAAATATTGATTAATATATATAGTTTTTTCATTAATGATATTTATGATATGGAATATTATTTATGAATTAAATAGATTATTCAATATATAAGGACTTATTTGTACATGAATTAAATGGGGTGGGAATTGGTTAATAAAATCCCCATGATTCATCAGTAGTATCATGGGAGAATTTTTTTTATAAAAACCTTTCATGTTTGTAACTAGTATGTTTTAAACAGTATTGTGAATGGTGTAGATAATAGAGTTATGAATGGAAAAAACAAATATGTTTGTACCCAATATGTTTTAAAATATATTTTGAAAGGTATTGATAGTAAATATTTAATAATCATATGAAACATGACATCCAATAATTAATTATTTCCTTTATTAAAGTTTTTATTATCTAGAGGATTTTAAATATGATGTAATCTATAGATGTATTTTATTATATGTTTACTGACTAAATGGATTGTGTGTTTTGTTTTTCAAACTTTAAATATTGATTATGACAATTTATTAAATATTAATTCCACTGTACTTCCCCCTTACATGGGAATCTGATCCCACCTTATTTTGTTTCCTTTCTTTAGTGTATAAAGATAAATTCTAGGAATGGGTTTCCAGGATGTATAGAATTTTATTTGGTTTTATATTTTTTTATTTATTTCAAATGTAAAATTGGTTCAATGTATATAATTTATTATTCCAAAATATAAAAACTTTTCCATCATTTGAGATTTGATTCTTTGTAATCATGCCAATATAATAATGTAGGGAAATTACTCCTGGATTCTTGGGTCAAGAAATTAAAAGGTCACCCTTACACTTTATTTTCAAGGCTTGCAAAAAATTACATGAAACAAGGATTATGTATTTATCTTTGATATATGAACTATTATAATATCTCTTCATTATTTAGGATTGAATTTCAATATTATATTTCTTCAGTATATCCCTGAAACTCGAAAATACATTTTCAAGTATTTAACAAACCCTCTTTATTTTATAATGGAAGTGGGAATTAATAAGGTATAACATTTAGATATTTCATTCAAAATATTAAATATAGTCTTTTTTTTATATTCCAAGACAAGAAAATGCCTATATAATAGAATATTAGACAGTTAAAATTTCTTTAAAACCTCAATGATATCAAAATTCATAGAACCTTGGGGGATTATTTTTCAAGAATAAACCTAATTACCACCAAATAAATATATTATTCATGAAATAAGGATTATGTACAACTCCATATGATTTTAAAATAAAATGTTATCATAATAGAAATTTAAAGACCTCAGAGGATATTAAAAATAAAATATAAGGTATTTCTTCTATTACTTGGATTTCATGGTGGTTTTTTAAACATTAAATTTAATTCCATATTAGAAATTACATGACTCTATTCACATGAGATTATTTAAACTTTATATAATCAGCTATTGGAGTTTTTAATAATTGTGAAAATAAGATTCATTTATAGTGATGACCCCCATAAAACTCATGTAGAACTTTCTACAATGATTTGTACAATATAACAGGGAAGGAAAATAATTATAGATAGAAGATACAACACATGTGGTAGTACAAATTTTATTAAAATTTCCCAATATATTCTATATAATGATGTAAAAAAGCATTTCCTACTTTTTTACACTATATTAAAGAAAAATTCATTCTGAGGAAGCCACATCAACCATTTAGAAAAATGGAAATGTATATAGAATAACATATTCTATCATGATGGATAAATGGACTCAATTTTTTTACCGTCCTTATATAAGGAAAAATTAAAATCTATTTATGTGAAAATAGTGCGCTTTGATCCTAGATTAGAACATACATATCAAGATGTATGCTTGATTAATACATAATCAACACAGTAAATAAAATTCTATTAAATAATAATTTATTTCCACAAAAATAAAAAATGTTTAGAAACCTCTATCTTCATTGGCACGATATCATAAGTATATAAATACTATCCATCTATTTTCGATGGGTGTTCCCTTAACCTAGAGAATATATATATATTGTGCAATAATATGAGGCTAGAATATTGATTAATCCACTATTCTGGATGTGAGGTGGTAGATCTTGAAGATGTGTAAAAAACTAGGTAATATTTGAAATAATCCAATCTTATTATTTATATATATTCATTTTATGTATATATATTTATTAGGGTTTTATAAATAATTTTATAAAAGTTTTATATATAAGAAGTAATAGTTTTATTTAACTACATTATTTTCCCATGAACTACATGTTTTCAAAAAAATATAAATTTATAAATATTCTAAATTTAAATTTATAGATCATTACTCATTTTTATGTAAAACTTTTGAACGTATTATAATATAAATTTGTATGTTTTTTTGAAAAATTTGATTTTTTTTAATGAATAGTGAAAATTGATATATTTTGGAGATATATAATTTTTTACGACAAATTAATTAAATTTTCTCATTATATAAAGGATTTGTTTTAAAAGTAATATAAAATCTATTTTATTGAATATAATCTTAATAATTTCAAAAGAATCAACACCATATTTTATTCTGGTATATGTTCATTTGTATTCATATAAACACAATTTTCTAAAGACTATTTTTTATTGCATCTTTAGAACTTCTGTGAAAAGAAATTTCTTCTACTTCTAAAAAATAAATATTGAAAATGTATAAATATTTGTAATCATGATCTTAAAATTTATTAATTTAGTTAGTTCCATTTTTGGTTACATTGAATAGTAGCCGTTGAAAAATTGTGTCACCATTAGAAAGGGAAAATGTAGACAATTAAGGTAATAAATAAGTGATCTGGAAAAAATATTATCATAGTGATTATTTAATTATGGGATCTAGAATCCTTTAACCTTATATTATAATTTTACCTATTTATCTTCTAAATTACCTTGAATAATAATTGATATTATCTTTTAATCATTAAATAATTTAAAGAATACCACTCCCCTAACTTATAAAAGGGAACATCCTATCCTCCCTTGATCACACTATTTGAGCACTCTATATGGGAATAGACCTACCAAAACCTCTCTTATAAATCCATATCTAAGACCTAGAAGTAATTTTTTCCTTAGAAAATAAATATATGAATTATTAAGGTTCTATCTAAAGGGAGATATCTGAGGGGAAGATATAAGGAATAATCGATATATTTTAAGTTTACTTATTCTTATACCTAATAAAAATATATTAAAACCAATAAAAAATAATTAAACTCTTATAATTTCTATATATAAATTTTATTTTTTAATTTAATAAAATTTTCTTTCTCTTTTCCAACTTATGATAACTGAAATGATCGCTCCTGTGTACATGTTAATTACCACATCCTTGAATTAATGTATTTTGTTTCAAATTACAGCCTCATACGTATTATTATAAATATGTAACTAATAGATATAGATTATTTTTTATAATATAATTATGTTTTAGTAAATATCACATATTACTTTCTTGGATTCCCTTACAATCCATGGGATATATTTAATGTCACTCATTCGTACATGTGGAATAGCACCTCCATGAAGTGATTTGATTAATTTTTCATCTCTACCACACAAGGTTTTTCATTAGAATGGAATTTGTGAATATATGTTTTATTTATAAAATATTTATGATTATTATATTGTGAAATGTTATCTAATTTATTTCTTTTACCTCTATTTGAAAATTTAAATGAAATCATCTGTTCATACGAACAACTTTTTCTATCAAACGACATGGTTTATTTTTCATGGATGGTTTACATGATTGGTTTTAAAAGTTTATTTAATGATTAAATATGATAATTATGACATGTTTAATTTTATTTATTTATTTTAATCATAATTAATTTAACCATGATCAATTCACCGATATTTTTTTGAGGTTAAAAACCGAACGACCTCGAAATATCCAATGTTAACTTTACTATTTATGTAACTAAATAAACCTTGTTAAAAAATGTAATAGAAAAAATAATAAAAATTAAATGAACATGTAAAATTTCATTATTAATATAGTAATAAAATATAATTTTTCTATTTATGTATTAGAGGACAAATGAAGCTGGATGAGACTTAAGGTAATTGATTTTTCTTTAAAACCTTATTTTATATTATTCAATTCAAATATTTCTCCTCCATATCTATGTTATTCAAGATGTTCCATGAAATTTATTATTTATAAATAAATTATATTTAAAATTCATTTTCAATTAATTTGACTAAATTTTTAGTGGATTAAAAATGTAATATTTTAATCATTTATTGTACAAGATGTTTTGAAATTTATTTACCGATGTTTAGGAATAATAATTTTCAAACATATATGGGTTTAACATGTTTTCTTACTATTATATTCATAATGAGTTATCATGATTACATTACACGTTTCCATAGTTAGATTCAAATAAAATAATTCTAAAAATATTTTGTGAATTTTTTTTAAAAATATTTCCCCATGTAAATGGTATATTTTAATATTATTTATGAGATAATATAAAATGTATTTTCTTAATAGATTGAAATGAATTTTAAATGGGTTTGAAGATTAAAGATAAATATATATATATATATATATATTCATTCTATTATTGTTATATAAATTATATTGAAAGGATAGTTGAGCGAGATATAACTCTAATGATGGGTAAGCTTGATATAATATTATTTCAACAATTTATACAACTAATAATTTTATTATAATAGGAAAGAAAATGATCTCACATTTTTAAAGAAAGCATATGAGTTTTGCTTTTATAATAAAGGTGTAATGATTAATTTTCAAGGAAAGGTATTTATTAGTTTCTATTGATTTGATGAAAACCATATTATTATGAAATTTTGTTTATGATTTCATATGATATGTTACATTATGTATATTTTTAAATTATTTTGTTTTATTTTTAATGTAAATGGATATTTGAGATCAAATGTCTATTTTGAAAAAAAGGAAATTTTCTTATGAAATTTTTGGGTTTTTAAATGGACTAATGGGTTTATTTTATTTTATATTCTTTACTATGATTTGTTTTTATTTCATCGCACAATTTAAATTTATTTTTTTCAAAGGGATTTAGGATTAATAGAAATTGTAATAAAGTAAGAGTTCCAAATATAGTGGTTAACATGAATGATGAAAGGGTGAATTTATAAAGAACATTTTTTTAGTAAATGGATATTCATTATGTAATGTTTTACCCAATTATATAAAACTGTATAACAAAAAGTTTTTTGAAATATTATAAAGTTAATCCATTTTAATAAATCTTGTATCTAGGTGTTGAATAAGGTATTAGTCATTATAGTATGTATTATAGAAATGGTTTAGATATCACAAGTAGTTAAGGTGATATTAAGATATAATTTAATGAGATGCAAATTAATGGTTATATTATCCTGAGAGTTATTTTGAAAAAAATTATATTTTGATATATCTAATCAATGTCCATTTGGAATTGTATTTTATTGATAAAACACAGTTATGTTAAAAAGGTTTCGTGAGGAGAGCATTTTTCTTAACCAGCAGCTTGAAATGATTTGAATTAGAGTAGATAAATGAAGATATGCATTATGTCTATTGATGTGGGTTATCAATGGTGTAATCAATATAATAGAGTGCCAAATTTTTTACCTATGATCATGTATAATGTGGGTAATTTCTTAAAAAATAACACTATAATTTTTGATTTATCCTTAGGAAGAGTGAAATATAATGGCTGGAATAATACATTATAGAAGATAATTTATGTTCTAGGATGTTTTTAATAATAATATTTTACCCGTTATAATTATTTTTTATAGTGAAGCAATTTTTTTAGATCTTTTTAAGATTAAAAAGGATAAGGAAGAAATCGATTCTCTAGAATGGATGATATTTAATGATAACTATCATGAAATTTTATTCCTAATTTTATTCAACTTGGATTGAAAGGTAAATTCTTAGAGTTTATGAAAAAGGATGAGGACTCTATTACCTCATATAAAACTAATTTTATTTAGCTGTGTAGGTATTCAAAAAATTTCATTTTGGACTCTGATTGTTAAATTGATCATTTTTCATAGTTTTAAATATATGTTTATAATGGGATCTCATTACTAATGATTTCAGATGTTAGGCTGAAACTATATTGTGTGTTTAGAATATAAATATAGATTTCACGGTATTTTAAAACCATAATGACAACAAGTGATCCATAATGAAGGGAATGGGGAAGCATTTTTCAAAGAAACCTGGAGGTAAGAAATATCAATAACCCACTTCTAATAAGTATGGAAAAAATGATTTTATGGAATTTATTATGAGATATGTGAAGTATTACCAATATTGAATGCATGAACACATGGATTTTATTGTAAATGAATTCAAATGGAAATGATCATAATAGTAATTAAAATTCAGAAGTTATATGTTTTTAAAAAATCAATGTTGGGATATTATGCTAATTCCTGATTTATGTTATTATGTAATGGTGGAAATCTTGTTGATCGGAAATAGAAAGGACTCGTAATGTCTTTTTCTACTACTATGACAGTTCCATGGACCTCAAATGAAATGTAAAAAAATATATTGCACAATTATTCAAACTATTCAAATGTCTTGTTTGATTCGGGATCACCACATTCCTTTTATATCTGAGAAATTTTCAAAAAAATTGTAAATTACATCTCATGATATGCAGTAATAAATTCGGTTAAACACTAATAGTATTATTATAAAGGAAAAAAAATTATATATAAATCTTCTTATTATCATCTATGGAATGATTTTTGTAAAAAAATTTGTTCCTTTATAATGATGTAATTTAATGTCATTTTAGGAATAAATTATCTTTTTATTATGTTATGATATATTTAAAATATAAATATGTTAATAATAAAATGTGATTATATTTATATATACAAATGTATTCCAACCTTTTATAACTTTTCAAGAAGATGTGAAACAAATAAAATATAGAAGAAAAATTTATTTTGCATATATTTCTATAAAGAAATGAACTATTAAAAATTTCATTGTTTCCTAGTAAAATATGAATATATGAATATATTTTATGATTTATTTTTTTATTTATGATAAATATTTTGAGTTTCCTATTTACATAGTTAATAAAACTAAGAAAATTTCAAAACCTCCCCATCAAATAGATTCAGTTGAGTTTTTATAATTGAAAAAGAAGTTACCCTAGTTTCTTAGTATTGTTTTTATTAACCCAAGTACTTATCCTAGATGTGCATATATTCAACCTATAGAAAATAAGGATGGTTTCATGAGACATTTCCTCAATTTTAGATCACTAAATAACCTCACTATTAATAAAAGGTATCATTTTTCTGATATCGAAGTCATGTTTGATCATCTTCAGGCATCACCTTATTTTTTTTAAGATTGACCATATGTCCAGTATCACTATATTAAGGTAATGGAGTATGAAATACAAAGGAAGAAATTTCATAGTAGGTATGGTCATCACATGTTTTTAGTAATTCCATTCATGTAATCAAATTGAACCACATCATTTATGGATCTAATAAATAGAGTTACCAATATGTACTTAGATAAATTTGTAGGTGTCTTTATTAATGATATTATAATTTATTTTAAATGTTATGAGGAATATAAGAAAACCAATGATATTTTTATTATTTTAAATGAATGTATTTTGAATGGGAAAACATTATTACAGAATTTTTGTTATAGTAGATTTCATTCGTAGGGCATAATGCTTCTAAATGCGGCATTGATATTGGTTCTTCTAAAACTAAAGTGGATAAACCTTGGAAAATCACTAATATTGTCACCTTGATTCAATGTTTTATTAGATTAGTGGGATAGTATTTATTTATTTTTTAAATGAAGTTTATCCATCCAAAAAAATAAGTTAACTAAAAAAAGAGTTATACTAATATAGATAAATTAATTTGATTAATGATTCCAGGAATTGAAAAGAAGATCGGATAATGCTCAGGTGATAGAATTTCTAATAAAAAAGGTAAATTTTATATTTATAGTGATTATTATTTGAAGGTTATTGGTTGTGACTTATTTCAAAATTATCATGTTTTCATGTATTCATGTAATCAATTAAAACCCAATGAGATGAAATATCATACGTATGAGCTTGTGATAGGTGTAATATTTTTTCTAAACTAGAGGAATAATCTATATTTGGTGAAATGATAAATATATAAATATTATAAAATTTTTGGTATATATTCATTCAAAAATATTTTAATATGATAAAAATAAGATAACTAGATCTAATTATGTATTATTATAGAATAATTCAAAATCCTCTCTGTAAAGAAACTAAGGTAGTCAATTCGTTGAGTAAATAACATAATAGATCATTAAATATGTTATTTCTAGTACATAATACATTAGATAATGATTTAATATGTATTTATATGTTAATTTTTTATAGGGAAACGCATTATATTTTTACTTTGGATTCTGTGTAGTCATCTTTTTTAGACAGAATTAAATAAATATTGAAGGAAGATCCTGGTTTGTAAGAATGAGAAGAATTGGTCAAAAAGTAAATATTTCCTATGTTTAGTGTGAATAAATAATTTTTTAATAGATTTGAGAAAAGATTATATATTATAAGAAATTCCTAGTTGAATATGTAATTCTTATATATAACTCACATATATCTATTTTTCATCCTAGAAGTAGTAAGACATAAATAGACCTACAAGATTGTTTTTGGAGTATAGGAATACAGTCGGGTATAACTGACTTTATCCTGAAATCATAGAATTTTCATCAGGATAAAAAAGAATAAAAACATTCATAAGGGATTTGTCATCATTTTTTTTCTATAATAGAAATGGGATAATATATCCCTGGACATTTTAGGGGGGTTACCAAAGACACCTCAAGATAATAATGTAATTTGGGTTATTTTTGATAATTTGACTTAATCTATGAATTTTATAACTGTTATATAAACTTTTTTTTTCATAATAATGAAACAAAATATATTAACAATATAGTTATTTTAAAAATGTCATTATATTTAATCCCCTTAATTTTGAGCTATTGTTTACTTAAAAATATTGGAAATGACTTCAAAATCGATGGGTATAGAATGAAAGTTTAGTACCACATTTCATCTTCAATCCAAGGGAAAACCAGAGTGTACAATCTAGATAATAAGGGACAATATTTTAGTTTCAAATTGGATTAAATAAGATGTTGTGATCAACATATATCTTTATTTTAATTTCTTTACAATAACCTTTTTTATGTATAGAGATTGTACCCTTTTTTAATATTATATGGGAAATAGTTTTAGAAGGTAAATTTTTGGGATGATGTTAGTGAGAGGAAATTATTGGGTCATAAAGTTTCATAATAGATGGTTAAAATATTAATGATGATTTAGAACCACATAAGGGAATCATAATATGTACTAAAGTGTTATGTAGATAACTAGAAGAAATAACATTATTTTTACGTAAGTGATCTTATCATTACTAAAAAATCTCCGTTGAAAGGTGTAATGAATATTGGAAAAAAAGAATATTAAGCTCATGATCCATTGGAACTAATGGAATTCGTGATAATTTTTGATTAGTTTCTTATCAGGTAGCCTTACCTTTTTATATATCTTAGGTACATGATGTGTTTCATATTTCATTTCTATGGAAGTATCCACTTGATTGATATATTGTTTTGATCTCTGAGGTATTATATTTAGATGAGAATATATATTATAAAGAAAAATAGGTTTTTATTTTGGGTAATATTTATTAGTTACTATAATATATGTTGATTCACTAGGTTAGGGTTTTATGGAAGAATCACATGATTGAGGAAGAAACATATGAATCGGAAAATGCTAAGAGGAAAAAATAACATTTATTGTTTAAGTACTGAAAAAAGTTTCGAGGATGAAATTTCTTAAGGAGATTTGAATTTTAATTTTTTTAAACATATAAATAAATCAATATTATTATTTATAAATATTTAATTTATTTATTCTTTTTCATTAATGTTTTATAATTAATTTTACCAAAGGTTTCAATCAGAAAAATAGTAGTTTTTAATAACTAATTTTTTTTTCCATGAACACCATGTTTTTATAGAAATTATAAGAGTATAAATTTTAGAAATTTTACATTAAAAATGGATTTAATGTTTTATATGAACATAAAAAAATATATCATATGGTAAATTCTTATGTTTTTTGTGAAAAGAATTATTTTAGAGTGAATAGTGAACACTACTGATTTTTGAAATCCTGTAATTTTTTATCATTAAATAAAGTAATTTAAAAATTAAGTATTGTTTTAGACTTTTTATTCAACAAATATAATATACATTTAATAAATCATGATATAAATAATTCCATATGAATCAATATTTTACTAGAATGTGGTATATATTTATTTTTTTCCTATAAATAAATTTTAAAAGAATTATTTTCTATTATCATTTTTCACTTATATTAAAATAAATTTAAATATATTATAAGAATTAAATCATGAAAATTTTATTCAATATATGGATTCATGAGTATTAAATTTTTTAATGAGGTAAATTTTATTTTTGATCATTACGAATAGTAACCACAGAAAGAATGTGTGACCACAATAAAGTGTATATATAGATAATTAAGGTAAAAAAAGTGATAAGAAAAAAAAATATCATCATTAATTATTTTTTTGTTATGAAAATTTTAACCATATCATCATATCTTCAAATATGATTTGGTTAAGCTCTACTTTTCCTTGAAATATATATGATATTATTTTAAAAATTTAATACTTTACAACATTGACACTCCTCCCACTTATAAAAGTGAACCTCCCTTCCTCTATTATTCACACCATTTGAAAAATAATGTTCATCCATGACCTATAAAAACACTCACCAAAAACCCTATCAATGTAAAAAAAAATTATTTTTCTTCACAATAGTCTAATCCTAGAAGGATTATTGTGTAATATTGATGGAGATATACGAGGACATGGTATAAGTCATAACCGAAAAATTGAAAGTTTATTTCATCTTTTACCTCATTGAAATCTATTATAAACACAGTAAAATAATTAAATAATTATATTAACTATATATAAAATAATTTCTAATATGAAAACTATTTTTTCGACATATGGTAAATGAAAAAATCCTCTTTTTTTACGTGTGGACTTCCACCTCTACCAAGAAATGGGTTTCATTTTCCACCATTTTATTACACATATGATTATAAAAATTGATTTAATGACTATATAATATTTCTCTAACATTATTATGATTATATATTGATAATATATTACATAACTTTTTAATCTTTTGTACTATTGGAAATTGATATCATCAGTCGTGCTTACCTATGGAATACAACCTCCAGAAAAAGTGACGCAATTATTATTCCATATTCACATTTCATGAATGGTAATAATGGTTAAATTTATTAATAAATGTTAAATTTACAATATATTTATGAATATATAATAGTTTAATATTATCTAATTTATTTATATGACACTATTTGTAAAAATGAAAAAGTCATTCATGAGTATGTATGGACTACCATCTCCAGGAAACGACATGGTTCATGTTTTCAAATATCCATACATAAATAGTTATAACAATGTATTTATATATAAATATTATTATTATATCATCATTAATATTGTACATTTAATGAAACTGTAACCCCTTTTACCATGACAGACACACTAATGTTGTGATATGGTTATAAACTAAATGATCCCAAAACATCCAATGTGAACATTATCATTTTAGTAAATAAAAAAATCATGTTAATAAACTAAATGAACATGAAAAACATTATTAATAAATTATAAAGATAATATAAATTTATTTTTAATGAGATAGAGGTTTTATGGTGGTAGATGATACTTAAGGTAAGAGATTTTTATTTTAATCATTATTATAAATTATTGCATTCAAATATTGTTCCTATATATCCATGTTCGTAAAATTATTCCATAAATGTTATTATTTATTGAGAAAATATTTTAAATGAAATTTTAAACAACTATTAAATTTATTTTTATGGTTTCTAAATATAATATTGTAATAATTTACCATATTAGTCATTTTTCAATTTTATTACCATAGTACAAGAATTGATCTAACATAAACGGTTGGATCACTTTTCAAAACTATAATTACCATTATTCATTATCAAGATTCTATTACATGTTTCTCGAATTTTTTACAAAGATAATATTTATCTCAATTTATAATGATTTTTTATTTCTAAATTTGTTTCTATGGAAATGTAATCTTTTCATAATTATTATTACATTAATAATAATGTTATTACTTAGGGGTATATTGAAAATTAAAAAGTTTTTAAGAATAATGTTTAATAATTATTTGTTTTATTCATTATAGGGTCCATAAAAATTTTTAATCCATAATTTTTGATGATGATATATCTTTTATGAAGGGAGAGGTCGAAATAAACCTCCAATGCATTGGGTATAGTGATAGAGTTTACAAGTTTTATGTTACTCCTATGATATATAGGAATTATCTTGATAGGTTATTAAACTCCAATGGTTCTTATAAGAGTGTATATAAGTATTTTTTACTTAGATAACTACATGACATGTTTAAATGGATTATAATAGAAATATATTTATTTCATAAGGTAAGAAAAAGAGATTTTTTATATATGGATATTTTCCAACTATTTCAAAAAATGTTGAAATGAATATTTTTTAGGGAAAGGTACTCATGAGTTTTAATGTATTCTAGAATACCATTATAATTTTTATTTTTAAATTTATGAATAAATATTAAATGAATCATGAAATATACTAATAGATAATGTATATTTAATGGAAAACTAAACCAATATTTTAGGTCAATAATGTTGATGAGATTCATAAAAACCAAAGCCTACCATAGGTCCTCATCCTCACAACATGGTTGATCCATTGCATTTATGCCTTTAGTATTAAAATAAACTATAGATTGAATTATCCCCCAAGATAGGGCTATATATTAATTTGTTCATTAATGAGAATTAAATTTTTCATTAAATAAATAAATAAAAAATAATCTCCATACATGAATTGTTTTAGTGAGGAAAATATTAAATTAAATGGAGGAGAAGATACCCTCATAGCTAAAAATGAATTCCATATTGGAACATAGAATTCCTACCTGTCATGATCTAATATCTCTCAACAAATAATGATACCTATGTACGTCCATACGTCTATTATGGATGATTTTCATGAATTTAGAATGAATGTTTAGGAATTCCATGTACATTCCATGTATACCCAAAAACCCCTAGAGATATTTTAATCTACAAAGTACTCATGACCATTTTTTACCTGTAGAATACAGGTTATTGGCCTTCACCTGTTGGCGATTGAAAGAATTTAAAATTCATCTACTATACTGCTAATTTATTTTATAAATGGTAAGAATCAATACCATTTTACATTATTAGGAGAAAATATATCATTATTTTTTAAACTCTATTATTATAAATAAATTAGGATTTCCTTACAACATCCTCATGGATAATGATTTAAATATCTTTTTATTTAATTTTTAAATGTTCTTTTTCAAAATAAAACATCTAATATGAGATTTTTTAATTCAAATAAAAGCATATAAAGTGATAAATAATATAATTCCACATGAATAAATATAATATCTTATAAACTATGGTGGATAAATAAAAGAAACCATATCCTAAAAAAATCTCTCAATATTTAGTTATAATTACATTTTATTGCAGGTATTCTTAAAAAAGAGTCACTATATTCCCAAGTGTAATAGAGTGAACCTATATTTCTCATTGATGCTCAGTTGGGGAAATATTTCCCAAACAAATTTATTTAATATGAAAAGTTAGACATCTTATTGTATAAGTTAGAGAATCTCAATGAGAGGTGATGAAATTCATTAAATAATATCAAGGTTCACTAAAATTGTGTAACCCAATAATTCAATAAGATAGTTCACATATTGTTATTTTTCAAGTGAATTAATGTTAACATTATGTTCTCCAATGATACCTCGAACATAACCTATGAAATTAAAACCATAATTTGAAGTATCTTACACAATAAAATTGATCTACTCAAAAGGGGTATACTCTCTAATAACCATAGATAAAGATATCATAGATATATGTAGGAAAAATTTTTCTTAGGATATATAATGGATGTATTAGTAAAATAATTATCTTTCATCAATTTCATGGTAAGCCTAATAGTGAAAAATTTCTCATTTTCTAAAACATTGAAGGATTATCTTCCCATTACCATATTATATATTCTAACCCCCAGATTCTTATTATAGTAAAAACCACATGCTTTTAATCAATCTAATTTTTCTATATAACACTATTAAATTTCAATATATTATTTATTTGTGTCAAGTTTATCATTTTAGAGTGATATTCTATAATTACGTAGAGCATGATTACTATTTTTATTAGATATTTAGTAATGAATGAATCATATGTTCTAGGTCAACCAAAATCCCCGCCATAATTCCACCCCATTTATTATTCTAGATTCATCCATTAACTCATTCACAACAATATTATACAACTTTATCATGAAAAGAAGACACTTTCTTTTCCTAATAAATTCCCTATTTCAGAATACATGTGGATTTATTCTTATCATTTTAGAACATGTAGGTATTCTTAGATCACCTATCGCCATAACAACATCATTTTTAAATCACAATCTACTTCTACATTGAACTACGATGTCTCAATTACCATTAGTTTGTATTAGGTTTGAATCATTACTCTTGTACTAGGGTTACTTTCATTTCTAGTACGATATGTGGATTGATTTTTATAACAAAAAGACATTTAATATCAAATAAATCACTTACTCTGGGACCATACACAATCTTTCTTCCAAAACAACCTAATTTTCTAAAATTACCCTCATGATATATTTTTATACATCCATATCAGGATTAAAATAACTATTTTTATACTAGAGTCACCTTTTAATAAGCCCAAAATTTCGAATATCTTTATTTTATTCTTTTGACTATATTAATATATAATAGGGTAATGTTATTATAATCTAAATCCATCTGAAAAAAATTTCATTCCATAAAATAAACATTATACATTGAATAATTGGAAATTAATAAACCATCCATGGATATGGGGAATAAGTGAATCTGATTTAAATAGAAAACATTTTGAATAATGATGTTACATGTGAGGATAATATTGGCTGCCAATATCCATAAAAGGTACATATTTATCCTATTAAAATAAACACAAAATCCATTATCCTTTTGAATTTTTTTGGTAGAGAAATTAATTTTAATGGGGTAGTGTTCATCTATAGAATAACCATCTAATTTTGTATAATCCTTTCACTTGAATATGTTTAAAATTTGTCATATCATTCAGATTTCCATTCTATCATATCGATTTTAAATATTTTAAGCCATATTTTCCTTATTAATCATTACCATGTTTGAGTGTATTATAAATATATTTATTTTCTATTCCCAAATATTTCATATATGTGATTCCAAATAAGTTTCCATCCTCCTGACATTGAAATTCCACTCATATTCTTCATTTGGTTTCATGAAAAATTTTATCTCTTTATTATCCCCATTTTCATTAAAAAAATTAATATTCTTCCACATTGGTTGATATTTATTCTCCTTGAATGAATTCCATCTCCATTTAAATCCATTTTCCATGTCACACAAGAAAAAATTGTGGGAAACTTTATTCTTAGATAAGTAACCATAAGATTATATAACCCACATTGGCCTATGTTGTATGACTAAAAACATCAATAACCCTATTTTTTATAATATGTATAAACTTAAAAATAAACTACCAACTTTTATCCTTGATATATTACCTTATACTTCAAGCACCACAATTAGAATAAGTTGCCTGACTTTAAATATCAGGGGCCCACATTGGGGTAAGCTATACAGTCTAAACCTTTGAAAAAAACATTACTGCAAGCTGTATGATATGAAAATTGAACCGCCCACTTTGTTATAGGTTTTATTATATTAAACATCAAGTACACACTTTGTCCTTATCAAGTTGACCTAAAAATTTAGGCTCCAACTTTAGTTTAATTTGTCTGAACTTAATATTCAAGAACCCACTTTATTTGAAGTTAAAAAAAATTAAAATTCAGCACCAATTAATATCAAATTATATAGTTATACAATTTATAGAAAAAATATAATAATTTAATAATGGGAAACCCATTAAAAATTCAAGACTCTACTCATCCAAGACTAACCATTTTATAGTTTAGGATGATGATAGAATATAAAAGAAAAAGTCACAAAGATTATATTACCTTTATTTAGCCAAAATTATTTTATGATATTCTTACCAGGTTGTAAAAAATAAGAAAATTTTATATGACATTTTTTTTTCATTTTATGCATTGATTATAATATCTTATAGGAAGAACAATTACATAACCTTAGGGTTCCCAAACCCTACATGAACATTTCCCAATAACATGATATCCACAATCTATTTTTAATCTACTTAACTCCAATACATTATTTTGTTTGAAGATGTAAATCTTAGTTCACAAATATAGAACATGCATCCATTATATGGATGAATTCTACATTTCCATGTGTGCATAAAGAGAAAGAAATAAAATACATGTTGTCTCTTATTTGAATAGACTAAACATGGCATGTTTATTACAAATGTTCCCATAATATAGTATTTATATACTTGAGTAAGTGAACTAATGAAAGGGGAAATCAAATCATTATCTTTTATTTTACACACTATATATGGTTTAAAGTGAAAATACATAGACTAAAAATATGGTCTACCTATACCCATTTAAGAAAAAAAATTATAAAAGATAAAATAATATTTCATGATTTTATAATGCTAAAAATAATAATTTAAACCACGATATAATGAAATTAATTTTATCTAATGTTCAGATGGGTTCAATTACTATTTTCATTACCATTACATTGCATTTTGTATCTTAGCATCATGAGTGCACACTTAGAATAAAAAATAGTTAAATTTTTAGAGGAATTTAGATGGATGATGTATTGTTATATTCATAGTATCACCACACTTGATACTTTTCTACATTCAACATTTGTATGTGTGTTTATATTTGTAATAAAATATTCATGTCTAACATATATTGTAATTTTAAAAAAAAATTATAAAGGAGTAAGAATCTATAGATTGGATACTCTCCCAAAAATATGTAATGGGAAAATATTAAAATTTATTATGTGAATTATGAAATGAGAAGATATGATGAATAATATATATTATAAAATTGTTTAGTAAATTTTATGATGGGATATAGAAGATTTTTTTACAAGAAATATCTAATTCAACTAATGAACACAATCACTCAACCATCATGGACCACTCCTTACACCCCACGTAAATACTTTCAATCCCAACATCCAACTTCATAATCTCTATCATGATAGTCACTAAATAACTTTTATATTGTTCTATTTTAATATAATTATTATTTAACTAAGCTTATAATCAATAATCCACATATTCATGTAAATATATCACTTGGGTGTATTCCTTTAAGAATTATCTATAAATTTTGATTAGTGGAGATCTACTTACTATGATGTCGGTGTCCCATGAGCCATCTATTTTTCTTGGATGATTCCTTATTATGATAGGAAGTAAAAAAAACTACACATAAAACTATAAAAATCGATATGTAATGACCTACCATGATACTTATCTTCACTAAGTGAGTCTTTGAGATCAATTAATGAATATTTTTCCATACTCTCACCCTTAATATTTGGTTTTTATTAATAGCTTCGAGATAGAAATTTAAACCATATTTTTGGAAGTTACATAAAATTAAATAGTGTTATTCATATATAAATCTTATTGGATCATATGAATTTTTGCAACATTTACTAAATTTAGAAACCATATAGTTTGGTGTGTTTTTTCAAGTGGACCATGCACAAAAAATTTATCCTAGAAAACATGGGTAGTAAAATTTTACATGACTATTATTGGTAATTCCTCAGCTAAATCAACCTAATATTTTTATAATAACTATCCTACTAGTGGGTTTAAAATAGACTTCTTTATGAATGAATAAAAGATCAATACGTTTATTAGCTTCTCCAAATTGTTATTTATCTCTAATATCCATGTATTTATTTGTAAAATCTATAAAATAATTTTCATTATGATTATAATTCTAGAAATTTTCTCTAAACATCATAGTATATTAAGAACCATTATCCCCTATTGATTATTTAGTTGTAATATTTTGTTAGTATTTTTGTGAAAAACAATTAAAATATATATTTAATAAATTATTGAATCGATGATTCTTGAATTTTGTTTTGGAAATAGATTTAATTGAAATTAAAAACCAATTAACCCAAAAGGTAAGAACAACATAATCTAAATGTTTGGGGGGGATGAGATTATGATGCCTATATTGTCTAATAAATGTGGAGATGGAGTCTTTATGTTTAACTAGTAGTTTCATGTTTATTTGATCGATTAGTGGTCACCTATAAAGATATAAAGGTGGTGGAACCAGTGGAATTAGCTTGATTAATTGTGTATAGTCTATAACTATTTTGGGGGGGGGGGTCACTTGTCCAATGATTTCTATTATTTTCATTGTTAATATTATTCTAGAATGAAATATGATGAGAATATAAAGTTTAATTCAATTTTCCGTGGTAGTGTGCTTCTCTTATGAAATTGTAATTAGTGTGGTTTCTCTAAATATATTGAAGATGTTGTGTTTCACCTGAGTTTCTAACTTCATTGAATAATATTAATTTATCGTGTTTTGTGTTGAATTAATCATCAGTTTTTTTGGTTTCATTTTTGGAGTGATCTGTCACTCAAAAATGGTAGATTAGTGTTGGGTTTTTAGAGGTGTTTATGAAAAAACCCCTCAAAATTCATTTTCAATAAAAATTTGAAGGGTTTATGCACTACCCCCACTAATCATAAAACTTACAGGGGGTTCTGAACCCCCTAAATTTTTTTTACCGTTATTTTTTTTAATATTATGTTTGATTTTAGAGGAGGGTATGAAAAATAATTGACTAATATAATAATCGATGATGTTATATATATTCAGTTAGATTTTAAAGGTGTCATATTTATACAATATAGAAGTTGTGTATTTTAAGATATTAGTCAGGGGGTTAAAACACTAACCAATCCTTCAAATTAGCGGGTCTTTTGAACTGCCTCTATGTTTAATGATTAGAGGGGGTTTTGGACCCCCACTTCTTTATCCAATTACATGGTGTTCATAACAACCTATAATCATTGATATATGCGGTAGTTCCCATCCACCACAATTTTTTTAAAAAATTGTTAATATATATATATATATATATTTAAAACATGATATATAAATTTATTTAAATACTTTATAAAAATTTAATATATAAACATATTTATATAAATAATTTATATGATTGAGTTTAATTATATTTTAATGTATATATAAATATATATATTTCTATAAAATAGAATTTTAAAGAATATAAATCATAATATGAAATTAAAAATATATTATATAAATGTATATATAAAAAATTATTCTTTTAACAAATGTATTATATGAAAACCTTGTTGTTTTTACGATTTATATAATAATAATAATAATCGATTATATGGATACTTACACACACCTGTATAAAAATAAACTTCTGTGTATTATATAAGTAGTGTTTGTGATTGTCTATATATTATATATATTTTTATGAAAAATATATAATATAAATTCATTTAATTATAAACAAAAATATGTAATATATTACATACATACATATATATACAAATAAATATATAAATACATTATATATATACAGAAATAAATATATAAATAAATACTTATAGATAAAAAATACATTTATATTATTATACATATAAGTAATTAAATTTATGTATTAAATGTATAATTTTATATATAATATTACAATATATATATGTATAAATATATTTATTTATGTAAAATATATTTGTAAATAAATATACATAAAATTTAAACTATAAATAAATATTATATAATATTAATTAATAAATATAATTTTATAATATATATATCAAATAACTAATGTAATCTTAAATTGTATTAATTGTATGAATATAAATATAATATAATAAACATATATTAAACTGTATACATATATAAATATATAATATATCTATTTATATACATATAAATGTACTATAAAATATATGAAATATATTTCTATTCATATAAATATGACATATCTATATATTATTATTTTAGCTTTGTATATATAAATATATATATATATATATATATATAATATTTGGGTAATATGTAAATATATAAGTTTATATACATTAAAAATATTAAATAATATATATATATATATATAATAGAAATTTAATATATATATATATATATATTTGTATTTTTGGGTTTTATATGTATAAATATATTTGAATATGTATATATATATATATATTTCTATTTGAATATATTGTGTGATATATATTGTCCTATAAGATTGAAATATAATATAATATGAATAAATAATACAATCATGAACACTTTTATTTATATAGATGAATATATATGTAACGCCCCGACCCCAGCTACCCAGAGTCGGTGCATTACTTCGTAACATTGACATGATCACAAAAGATCAAGTCTCGAAAGACCGATTAGTTTAGTAGCCTTGGAAACACTAGATACATTCGTAAACGTTACATTACATCATAAAGTGAAAAACTACAATAACATGGTCTTCATAGTCCACACTCATATCCTCTTCTGACAATCCCTACAGGTCATTCATAAAATACATCTTCACATCCTGGAAAATATTAAAACATTGAAAGGGGTGAGCTCAGATGCTCAGTAAGGATAACAATAATGCGGAAGCTTTCATAAATGAACATAAAAATTTAAGGCAACGTATAACTAAAACAAAAGCCTTTTAAACTTGAACATCAACATAATATGGCAAAAGTAAAATGAGATAATTCCATTCACTTCTTCACATGGATATTCTACTGGTCGAATAATCACATGAAATATTAATAACCACTTTCATAATGAGGGAATATATAATGCCAGACATTCTGAAACATTTTGTCAAGGCCTCGGCCAAGACGTCTAAAATGATTAAGGCCTCGGCCAAAACCATAAATCAAATTGGGAAAGGGCCTCGGCCAATTCCACGTCTAGCTGTCTCATGAGACCTACCGATGCATCGAGGAGCTATAGCGGGCTCCACCCCTCACTTATTAAGTCCAATACATTCCTCATATGAATAGGTTTAAACATATCATAAACCATAACATAATCGTATCACATAAAACATGCATAAAGGAAACATAAAATTTCCACATTTCAATCACAAGATATCAATACAACACATTTATATAATAAAAATGCATTCAAAACCATTTTCAATACCAAAATAAATGAAAATTAAAACTTTGTATTTATTTTTCATTAAAAAAATGATGGCTTGTAGAGGAAGCCGAAACTCAAATAATGGTCACGGCGGCGGAGAAGTCGTTGTCACCGCATAAGTATGGAAAGAAAAACATTCCCTTTTGTCGTTTAGAAAAACACTTTGTATAAAAAAGAATCCTTTTGAATAAATGTGAAAGTCAAAGGGGTTTATACACCATATAAAAGAAAGTTGTGTATAAAATCAAATATGCCTCAATGAAAGGAGATTGAGATGAAGTCCTTAAAAAGATTATTTTTAAAATAAAATAGATCTATTATGTGTATTCACTATAGGTACACATAAAGAAAGTAAAAATACAGAATATGTAACACCCCAAGCTTCTACGGTACGTTTCCCTTTGAATAATGCGATAGCATGTGTTGTACGCAACCTCGAGTTCTAACACACACCACAACTAATTAAACTAGCCGTTGTGAATATTTATACCTACTTTTTGAAATCATATATATTTTATATTTCAAAATGGACTTCATTTTTGGATTCGGAATATCGAAATTATCCTAGGGTGAAATTTTGGTACTTTTCGGATAACTTTTATATTTTGATGAATAGTGAAAATTACTAAATTTTAATTAAAAACAACATTTTTAATCAAAATAATTAATAGTGATAAATTATGAATTTGAGTGGTTTTAAAGTATATTTAGAATATATTTTTACCATTTAATATAATGTTGGTCATTGGACATAATTTTACAATTAAACCGAACATAAACAAGTGTCAATCTTTTGATAGTTATTATCTCTTAAAAACACGCTTTTTGTTTTAACAGCGGGAATTAATTTTAAATTAATTTCTGCCACTTCTGTGTTTTGAATTTAGAAAAATGGATTCCATATTTGGAATCAGGATGTTCAAATTGTGTAAATAGGTAACTTTTATTTTTAGACATTTTGAATAATTACTGCGGTAAATATTTTATTTACCATGGTTAAGGGTAAATCCGGTAAATAAAGGTTAAAAAAAATAATATTATAATAATACTAAATTACCCTAAAACGTGTCTTAACCCTATTGGTTGATACATGGTCGACCATGGGAATCTTTGGGTCTATTTTGGGACCCCATGGATCCACTTGTAAGTGATAATGACACATTATATTAATAAAGCTTAAATAAAAATAAAAATGGCATAAGCTTACATCTTTTAGAAGAACAATTTTTACATAGGGTTATACATGTTGGATTTTCGATTATAAATATTCATTAGAAAGATAAAAAGATTTCCTACATAATGATATTTTATTTATAATTTTTAGACATTAAATAATTTATTTTATTTATTACACAATGATGATGCAGTAATTACTATAATAGTGAAAAATTAAAATAATTGATATTATAAATACCCAAATAAATATAATATGAAACTTTTAATGAATTAAACTAATTTTCTAGGATAATATGATATATTAGGATTGATTTAATTGACTTTGTTCGAAGTAATAAATCTGTTATGAGTTTCACAAAAATCAACTATTGAATAGTGTCAAAATTGACATAAAAGAGTTCTTAAAAAAAATATTATATATTTAATTGATATTAAATTCCTAAAAATCTAAGGATCGGCCAAGAGACTTATATTATGATAGGTTAATCATTAATGGACCACTTGGGGGTCGCTTGGATGTATATAGTAAGTTTATTAACCATATTATATAAAAATACAAAGAGACATTGTAAAAGTGAAACTAATTAACTTAGAGTTAGTACTTAATGATAAGGTTAATATAAGTACCCAAACCTGTATAAATTCTATTGGATGAGTTGTTTTCGACCTATCCCAACATCATCCTTTGAATAGTCAACTTTGGAGCCATTAGAAACCGAATATTAATTTATTATAAATTAATATTTCTAACTTTTCCAAAGGTGCCCCTCACCCCTCTTATAAAAGGGCACTCCTCCTTCTCATTTCTTCACACCTCTAAAGCCTTTTGGTTCGGCCAAACTCTGCCCAAATACTCTCCCAACATCCCTCAATACAACCTAGAGGCCTTAGTTTGATCAGAAAGCCATCCTAAGGAGCCCTTTTGATCAAATCAAAAGGAAGAACCCGAAGAAGAGGTAATGATTTCACCACCCTTTTCTAAGTTCATTTCTTCTTCCACTTCTTCTTCCTTTGTTATTACCATTCTAAAATAATAAATCCAGTATCTCACATATACTGTGATGTTATTATAAGTATGGTACAACCATATTCAGTATTCTATCCACCCTTTGAATAACATGTCACCATACGTGCGTACGTACGGCTTACCGTCTCCACGTCGTGGTGTAATTGTTATTCAATATAATATTATTTGGATGGGTATAATAATGATGTGTAAATCATGTAAATAATAAATATAACATGTTAATGATTCTGTATATATGATATACCATTCATTTATATATTATTTTAATATCAAAAGAATGATATTGTCGCTCGTGCGTACGTACGGACTACCGTCTCCACGAACGCGATGAGATTCATTCTCCATCGTAACCATTCAATTATAATTATCATTTGATGATTTAAAAATGATGGTTAAGGACTAGATATCATTCTGGATATGAATAAGATACAACAATTATGGCTTATGTAACAAAACATATAAAGAAAATGAGTAAGTTAACACCCGAAACGACGATAATTCTAAGATATTATTAACAAATCAATGTTAAAAGATCATATATGATATCATATTAATATATATGATTCTTGTATAATTTAATAACAATTATTTCACCATTATACAGGAGGTTAACCTACCCCAACCAAGGAAAAGTACAAGGCAAGGGTTAGTTTCACAATCTCTTCATTATCCGAGGTTGTATTATACGTAATAATCTACTGGGATCTCTTTATCATCCACATCCATGTTTCTTCGAAATGTATTTCAAAACATTTTTACTATTTACATGAATATGGGTTAAAGTCATTTATACCCTTGTTTGACTTTTTATAAGAGGTTTATAAAGGAATCTTTCCGTCGTTTTCAAAACAAGGTCCTTTTTAACCTTTTCGACAGAATTAAGATAAGAATGTTTTTTTAACTTATACGGTGGGTGCGGTTATTTTCTGCTGTTATAAAATCGTCAAAGCTTTCCTTACAAGCTTACAAGAATATTTTCAAGAAAATGTTTTATTTTATATGGATCTTAAATGATTTCAAAAATAGAAAGAGATATTTCTCTAAAAAGTGTTTTGATTTCATCTATGTCAACATCCTTTAATGGATTTTAAGCTTATTTGAAGTTGATTTATTATAATCCAAAACTTCTATATTGTATTGAAGGTTTTGTGATATGTTTGACTGTGGATGTGATATTTTATACCATTCATAGTTTATGGTGAAACTATTGACATTTCGTATGCTAGTTTTAATCTGAATGTTTATGTTATATTTCAAACTTTTCTTCAGATGAATGTGCTAAACAAGTATGTTCCGGGTTGGGGACCGGTAAAAGTAAGCCCTCCAGGTTGGGGACTAGTTAAAGTAAGCCCTCCAGGTTAGGGATTGGTAAATGTAAGCCCTCCGGTTTGGTCTCCGGTTATTAGAGGTACTCCGGGTTGGTGTCCGGTTATTAGAGGCACTCCGGGTTGGTGTCCGATTATTAGAGGCACTCCGGGTTGGGTTCCGGTTAGAAGTAACCCCTAGGTCTTGGGATGAGGCCTAGACAAAGAAATTAACGTTTAGCATTATGCATTCCAACATTATGAAAGTGGTTATTGATTTTTGCATGTGATTATTCGATTAGTATAATATCCATGTGAATAAGTAAATGACATTATTTCATTTTATTTATGCCATACCATGTTGAAAGCTCATGTTTAAAATGCTTTTGTTTTAGTTATACATTGCCTTAAATGTTTATTCTTATTGATGAAAGTTTCCGCTATATTGTTATCCTTACTGGGCATTTGAGCTCACCCCTTTTCTATGTTTTATTTTTCCCAGGAAGTGAAGATGTAAGTTATGAATGACCTGCAGGGATATTATGAGGGGATTATAGTGTGGACTGTGGAAACATTATGTTGTTGTAGTAGTTTTTCATTTTATGATGTAATGTAAAACTTATGAATATATCTAGTGTTTCCAAGGCTACTAAACCAATCGGTCTTTCGATATTTGATCTTTCTTGTGATCATGCCAATGTTATGTAATAATGCACCAACTCTGGGTAGCTGGGGTCGGGGCGTTACAGTTGGTATCAGAGGAAGTTTAGTACAAACCTTGGAAGCTAGATTTAGATAAACTCTGATTAGAGCACATAGACCTAAGATGAACTTTGAGGATTAGTATAGAAGAACTTCCTAGAATTTTGGTATTGTAGAGACTTTGTGAGTTTTCCGAGCAATACATCCCTGTCTGGATACGAGCAGGTAGAGGCGGCTCTGGCACAGATGTACCTAGGGGTAAAACCCGAAAACACCGCTTTGAGCTAGACTCGAACGGGAACTGGTGCACGACAACAGGCCTTGCTGCACTCTTGGTTACGACACTCCCGGGGGATATTCTTAGGATAACTCTCATTTTCCTTACAAATCATTATGAAGGGTTTATGAGTATATACTTCCTCAAAGAAAACATTTTTATGATTATGGATTATATCCATAAATAGTTCAATTTATGTTAAGTGTTTTATAAGTATGGGATTATGTATTTTGATTCATAAACTGATCTAGTTTATGCCATTGTTTAGAAATGGCGCCTAGTGGAAGAAATGGAAACCGTATCAATGCACGCACTCCATGTAAGGATTTCCCTCCTGCTTAAGATAATTATAGTGGGGCTGGGGATGCAACTGGTGCTGATCAGCTAATCACCGTACTGGGACAACTTACTCAGGTTATGAATAATAACCTTACCCGTATGGAGCACCCTGATCCGCAGCGTGGAGGATCAATGTTAGATCGATTCATGAGACAACAACCACCAACGTTCAATGGGAGTACAAATCCCTTAGTAGCTGAGCAATGGATATTTTCCCTAGAGAAAATAT
The DNA here is from genome assembly GCA_963277665.1 of Viscum album. Lineage (NCBI taxonomy): Eukaryota > Viridiplantae > Streptophyta > Magnoliopsida > Santalales > Viscaceae > Viscum > Viscum album. Next base: position 1,999,256,863 of record OY728136.1, read on the forward strand.
TTCAGGCTTTGGGGAGTAGTGAAAGGGAAAAAGTTACCATGGCAGTTTACCGCCTCACTGGAGATGCTGATCAATGGTGGTCATTGATTCAAAATACGAAGGAAGATGATGAAGTATCAAATATGGAATGGAGGAAGTTCAAAGATCTGTTTTTAGAAAAATACTTTCCTCGCGACCATCGAGCAGATATGGAAAGGCAATTTCTGAGTCTGAGACAAAAGGAGGATGAGAATGTCACAAAGTATGAGGCTAACCTTACAAGGTTAGCGAGGTATGCTGGTGATTATATTCGCAACCCAAGAAGTAAGATTGATCGTTTCTTTGATGGGTTAAAACCATTTCTCTGTCGAGCATTAGTCTCACAATCCTTTTCATCGTACGAAGACATTGTCTCATGTGCTATCAAGACCGAAAAGGAATTCTCTAAGTCTTATGACTTTAAAGCAAAGAAAGAGAAGAAGAGACCTGCTGATCAATCTGGGAATGGAAATAAGGGGAAGAAGGGAAAGGTTGAATATCCATCTTGTGGTAAGTGCGGGAAGAAACACCCCGGTGCTTGCCTGAAGGGAATGGGAGTCTGTTACAAGTGTGGTGAAAAAGGCCACCAATCTCATGATTGCAAGGGGAAGAAGGAAGCTACCAACGTTCAGTGCTACAATTGCAGGGAGATGGGGCATTATGCAAATGCATGTCCTAAGCGTCAGGAGAACTTACCTCAGAAAAGGCCAAGGGATCAAGGCCAGGCTTATGCTATCACTACTGCTGAGGTAGAAGCTCTGAAAGACGTGGTGGCAGGTAATTTAATGGTTTCCTCAAGTTTAGCAAATGCATTTTTTGATTCTGGATCATCGCATTGTTTCATATCTTCCCAGTTTGCTAAGAAAATTAGATATTTCCAATTTGATTTAATAAGGGAGTTGTCAGTTAAAACTCCTAAGGGAAGTATCGTTGCAACAAAGTTTTGTGAATCAGTCCCCATTATAGCACATAAATTTTCTTTATCTGCTGATTTCATCGTCATACCTATGATTGAGTTTGATATAATCCTCGGTATGGACTGGCTTTCGGACTATGATGCGAAGATTTATTGTAAGAAGAAAGAGGTTACGATTCTTGGTGATAATGATAAGGAACACCTTATTTTTAGAGCAGAATCGTCACCACCTAATTCTTATTTAGATCCACCCCCTGTAGCTCAACTTAATTCAATTATCGGGGAGGAAGAGAATGAAATAACTGTCGGTGAGGAAAGGAATGTTCAAATAGAGGATGTACCTATTGTGAAAGAATTTGTAGATGTATTTCCAAAAGATTTACCTGGACATCCTCCAGAACGAGAAGTTGAGTTTTCTATTGATTTGATTCCTGGATCAAGGCCTATATCGAAGACCCCTTATAGAATGGCCACTGTAGAGCTAGTCGAACTAAAGAAACAACTAGAGGAATTGAGTAATAAGGGATTTATTCGCCCTAGTGTTTCTCCATGGGGAGCCCCTGTTCTTTTTGTTAAAAAGAAAGATGGATCTATGAGGTTATGTATCGACTACAGGGAGATCAATGCTATAACAATAAAGAACAAGTATCCCCTACCTCGTATTGATGATTTATTTGACCAACTGCATGGAGCTCAATACTTTTCAAAGATTGACCTTCGATCTGGATACCATCAGTTGTGTGTGAAGAAGGAAGACATTCCGAAAACAGCATTTCGAACCAGGTATGGGCATTACGAGTTTACTGTAATGCCGTTTGGATTGACTAATGCACCATCTGTATTCATGGATCTGATGAATAGAGTTTTCAAGGAGTATCTCGATGAATTTGTGGTAGTATTTATTGATGATATATTGGTATACTCCAAAACCTATGAAGATCATGAAAATCACTTGCGCATTATCTTGAAGACTCTGAGGAGGCATGAATTATATGGAAAGTTTAGCAAGTGTGAATTCTGGCTTCAGGAGATTTCTTTTCTTGGCCATATTGTCTCTAAAGATGGAATCTCTGTTGATCCTTCTAAGACTAAGGAAATCCAAGAATGGCCAGCACCTACGAGTATAACTGAGGTACGTAGTTTTATTGGTTTGGCAGGTTATTATCGACGTTTCGTCCAGAATTTTGCCCGATTGGCTAACCCATTAACGAAGCTCACACGTAAAGGGGTTAAATTTGTTTGGACAAAAGAGTGTGAAGAATGTTTCGAAGAACTGAAGAGAAGATTAGTCAATGCTCCTATATTGACTCTACCATCGGGGAATGATGGGTTCGTTATTTATAGTGATGCATCAAAGAAAGGACTTGGCTGTGTCCTTATGCATAATGATAGAGTTATTGCCTATGCATCACGACAGTTGAAAATTCATGAACAAAACTATCCTACTCATGATCTCGAGTTAGCAGTAGTGATCTTTGCTTTGAAAATATGGAGGCACTACCTCTATGGTGAAAAATGTGAGATTTATACTGATCAGAAGAGTTTGAAGTATATTTTCTCACAAAAAGAACTCAACATGAGGCAAAGGAGATGGCTTGAATTATTCAAGGATTATGATTGTACGATACACTACCACCCAGGGAAGGCAAACAAGGTGGCAGATGCTTTGAGTAGAAAAGACCATGGAGTTTTGAACAATATGAGAATTGAAAGGGATCCAATTTTCATGGAGCTAGTGAAGATGGACATGAGAATAACCAGGGAAGGTGAAACATCAATGCTTTTTCAAATGGTTGCCAAACCATCTTTACTAGAAAGGATTAAGAGTTCTCAGACTGATGATGAAGAATTCCAAAAGAAGATTAAAGCTGTGAATGATGGGAGATTGAGAGACTTTGCGTATGAAGGTGGAATTTTGAAATTCGGGAAGAGACTTTGTGTTCCCAATATACCTGATCTAAAAAGGGAATTGCTGGATGATGCTCATAGTTCCAATTTCTCTATACACCCTGGGAGCACCAAAATGTATAGAGATTTGAAGGAACATTTTTGGTGGGACAACATGAAGAGGGAGATTTCTGATTTTGTGTCAAGATGTATGGTTTGTCAACAAGTGAAAGCTGGAAGGCAACAGCCTGGAGGAGTCATGCAACCTCTTCCCATACCGGAGTGGAAATGGGACAATATTACAATGGACTTTGTCATGGGGCTACCAAAGACTCCTAGAAGGAACGATGCAATATGGGTTATTGTTGATCATCTTACCAAGTCAGCACATTTTCTTGCTATAAGAGAAGATCTACCCCTGGAACGTCTAGAAAGACTATACATTAATGAAGTTGTGAGACTTCATGGAGTACCCCTATCGATTGTTTCTGATCGTGATCCCCGTTTTACTTCAAGATTTTGGAAAAGTCTTCAGAAATCCCTGGATACTGAACTTCATTTGAGCACTTCTTACCACCCTCAGACAGACGGACAATCAGAACGGACTATTCGGACCTTAGAAGACATGTTGAGATCTTGCTCACTTGATTTTCAGGGTATGTGGGATCAATATTTACCACTAGTAGAATTTTCCTATAACAATAGCTTCCATTCGAGTATTCAGATGGCACCATATGAAGCATTATACGGAAAGAGATGTCGTACACCAACCCGTTGGGATGACGTTGGTGAAAGAAAACTTGTAGGCCCAGAACTGGTGGAGGAAACGGTGGAAAAGGTGAAGGTAATCCAAAATCACATTAAAGCAGCTCAAAGTAGGTAGAAGAGCTATGCCGATAATCGAAGGAAGGATTTGGAATTTCAAGTCGGTGATCATGTTTTCCTGAAGGTATCTCCGTGGAAGGGAGTCATACGTTTTGGTAAGAAAGGTAAATTGAGTCCCAGGTACATCGGACCTTTCGAAATTCTAGAACGAATTAGGGCTGTAGCTTACCGATTGGCAATGCCACCAAGTCTCACCAAAGTTCACGATGTGTTCCACGTATCTCTGTTGAGGAAATACATGCCTGACCCAACGCATGTACTCACCTATGAAGATTTAGAACTGGAACCCGATCTGTCTTATTGCGAAGAGCCCATCAAGATTCTTGATACGAGAGAACAAGTGCTGAGAAACCGGACGACGCGTCTGGTAAATGTTTTGTGGAGGAATCATAAGATGGAAGAGGCAACGTGGGAACCCGAGGAACTTATGATGAAGAACCACCCGAGCCTTTTTATGCAGTAATACCCTAGAAATTGCGAGGATGCCATTATTTGAAGGAGGGGAGAATGTAACACCCCAAGCTTCTACGGTACGTTCCCTTTGAATAATGCGATAGCGTGTGTTGTACGCAACCTCGAGTTCTAACACACACCACAACTAATTAAACTAGCCGTTGTGAATAGTTATACCTACTTTTTGAAATCATATATATTTTATATTTCAAAATGGACTTCATTTTTGGATTCGGAATATCGAAATTATCCTAGGGTGAAATTTTGGTACTTTTCAGATAACTTTTATATTTTGATGAATAGTGAAAATTACTAAATATTAATTAAAAACAACTTTTTTAATCAAAATAATTAATAGTGATAAATTATGAATTTGAGTGGTTTTAAAGTATATTTAGAATATATTTTTACCATTTAATATAATGTTGGTCATTGGAAATAATTTTACAATTAAACCGAACATAAACAAGTGTCAATCTTTTGATAGTTATTATCTCTTAAAAACACGCTTTTTGTTTTAACAGCGGGAATTAATTTTAAATTAATTTCTGCCACTTCTGTGTTTTGAATTTAGAAAAATGGATTCCATATTTGGAATCAGGATGTTCAAATTGTGTAAATAGGTAACTTTTATTTTTATACATTTTGAATAATTACTGCGGTAAATATTTTATTTACCATGGTTAAGGGTAAATCCGGTAAATAAGGGTTAAAAAAATAATATTATAATAATACTAAATTACCCTAAAACGTGTCTTAACCCTATTGGTTGATACAGGGTCGACCATGGGAATCTTTGGGTCTATTTTGGGACCCCATGGATCCACTTGTAAGTGATAATGACACATTATATTAATAAAGCTTAAATAAAAATAAAAATGGCATAAGCTTACATCTTTTAGAAGAACAATTTTTACATAGGGTTATACATGTTGGATTTTCGATTATAAATATTCATTAGAAAGATAAAAAGATTTCCTACATAATTATATTTTATTTATAATTTTTAGACATTAAATAATTTATTTTATTTATGACACAATGATGATGCAGTAATTACTATAATAGTGAAAAATTAAAATAATTGATATTATAAATACCCAAATAAATAAAATATGAAACTTTTAATGAATTAAACTAATTTTCTAGGATAGTATGATATATTAGGATTGATTTAATTGACTTTGTTCGAAGTAATCAATCTGTTATGAGTTTCAAAAAAATCAACTATTGAATAGTGTCAAAATTGACATAAAAGAGTTCTTAAAACAAATATTATATTATTAATTGATATTAAATTCCTAAAAATGTACGGTTCGGCCAAGAGACTTATATTATGATAGGTTAATCATTAATGGACCACTTGGGGGTCTCTTGGATGTATATAGTAGGTTTATTAACCATATTATATAAAAATACAAAGAGACATTGTAAAAGTGAAACTAATTAACTTAGAGTTAATACTTAATGATAAGGTTAATATAAGTACCCAAACCTGTCTAAATTCTATAGGATGAGTTGTTTTCGACCTATCCCCACCTCATCCTTTGAATAGTCAACTTTGGAGCCATTAGAAACCGAATATGAATTTATTATAAATTAATATTTCTAGCTTTTCCAAAGGTGCCCCTCACCCCTCTTATAAAAGGGCACTCCTCCTTCTCATTTCTTCACACCTCTAAAGCCTTTTGGTTCGGCAAAACTCTGCCCAAATACTCTCCCAACATCTCTCACTACAACCTAGAGGCCTTAGTTTGATCATATAGCCAACCGATGGAGCCCTTTTGATCAAATCAAAAGGAAGAACCCGAAGAAGAGGTAATGATTTCACCACCCTTTTCTAAGTTCATTTCTTCTTCCACTTCTTCTTCCTTTGTTCTAACCATTCTAAAATAATAACTCCAGTATCTCACATATACTGTGATGTTATTATAAGTATGGTACAACCATATTCAGTATTCTATCCACCCTTTGAATAACATGTCACCATACGTGCGTACGTACGACTTACCGTCTCCACGTCGTGGTGTAATTGTTATTCAATATAATATTATTTGGATGGGTATAATAATGATGTGTAACTCATGTAAATAATAAATATAACATGTTAATGATTCTGTATATATGATATACCATTCATTTATATATTATTTTAATATCAAAAGAATGATATTGTCGCTCGTGCGTACGTACGGACTACCGTCTCCACGAACGCGATGAGATTCATTCTCCATCGTAACCATTCAAGTATAATTATCATTTAATGATTTAAAAATGATGGTTAAGGACTAGATATCATTCTGGACATGAATAAGATACAACAACCATGGCTTATGTAACAAAACATATAAAGAAAATGAGTAAGTTAACACCCGAAACGACGATAATTCTAAGATATTATTAACAAATCAATGTTAAAAGATCATATATGATATCATATTAATATATATGATTCTTGTATAATTTAATAACAATTATTTCACCATTATACAGGAGGTTAACCTACCCCAACCAAGGAAAAGTACAAGGTAAGGGTTAGTTTCACAATCTCTTCATTATCCTAGGTTGTATTATACGTAATAATCTACTGGGATCTCTTTATCATCCACATCCATGTTTCTTCGAAATGTATTTCAAAACATTTTTACTATTTACATGAATATGGGTTAAAGTCATTTATACCCTTGTTTGACTTTTTATAAGAGGTTTATAAAGGAATCTTTCCGTCGTTTTCAAAACAAGGTCCTTTTTAACCTTTTCGACAGAATTAAGATAAGAATGTTTTTTTTAACTTATACGGTGGGTGCGGTTATTTTCCGCTGTTATAAAATCGTCAAAGCTTTCCTTACAATATTACAAGAATATTTTCAAGAAAATGTTTTATTTTATATGGCTCTTAAATGATTTCAAAAATAGAAAGAGATATTTCTCTAAAAAGTGTTCTGATTTCATCTATGTCAACATCCTTTAATGGATTTTAAGCTTATTTGAAGTTGATTTATTATAATCCAAAACTTCTATATTGTATTGAAGGTTTTGTGATATGTTTGACTGTGGATGTGCTATTTTATACCATTAATAGTTTATGGTGAAACTATTGACATTTCGTATGCTAGTTTTAATCCGAATGTTTATGTTATATTTCAAACTTTTCTTCAGATGAATGTGTTAAACAAGTATGTTCCGGGTTGGGGACCGGTAAAAGTAAGCCCTCCAGGTTGGGGACTGGTTAAAGTAAGCCCTCCAGGTTAGGGACTGGTAAAAGTAAGCCCTCCGGTTTGGTCTCCGGTTATTAGAGGTACTCCGGGTTGGTGTCCGGTTATTAGAGGCACTCCGGGTTGGTGTCCGGTTATTAGAGGCACTCCGGGTTGGGTTCCGGTTAGAAGTAACCCCTAGGTCTTGGGATGAGGCCTAGAAAAAGAAATTAACGTTTAGCATTATGCATTCCAACATTATGAAAGTGGTTATTGATTTTTGCATGTGATTATTCGATTAGTAGAATATCCATGTGAATAAGTAAATGGCATTATTTCATTTTATTTATGCCATACCATGTTGAAAGCTCAAGTTTAAAAGGCTTTTGTTTTAGTTATACATTGCCTTAAATGTTTATTCTTATTGATGAAAGTTTCCGCTATATTGTTATCCTTACTGGGCATTTGAGCTCACCCCTTTTCTATGATTTATTTTTCCCAGGAAGTGAAGATGTAAGTTATGAATGACCTGCAGGGATATTATGAGGGGATTATAGTGTGGACTGTGGAAACATTATGTTGTTGTAGTAGTTTTTTATTTTATGATGTAATGTAAAACTTAGGAATATATCTAGTGTTTCCATGGCTACTAAACCAATCGGTCTTTCGAGATTTGATCTTTCTTGTGATCATGCCAATGTTATGTAATAATGCACCGACTCTGGGTAGCTGGGGTCGGGGAGTTACAGAATAAGACATAATAATATCATGACATAATTTGAAAGTAGGAGATTAACCCAAAGAATGGAAATTGGGTTAAGAAATTCCCGTACCTCGTGTCTGACTTGACTCAACTGTTCTTTAACCTCCTGAATAATAAACTAGAGTTAATATATACATTATTAAGAACCATTTTCAATTTCATTATCCTTTTTATATCACTTATTACAATGATATGAACATTATGTAATTATTTAAGTTAATAATGGTGGTTTTGTTGATCTTTGGTACTTGAGTCAAAAATAAACTTCTTATAATTACAAGTTGTTCGTGTGGTGAAATATCCATTATATCCAAAATTAAATTTCATGATGTAGATATCATATATATCATATGTACAGTATATACATTCATTCGTAATGTCACGTAACATTTAGAGGTAAGAAATGAAATGCACCGTTCATGGAGACGGTAAGCCGTACGTACGCATGAACGCTACTTTCATTTCAATTTCATATTTAATGGAACTAAATCATAATGATATAAATGTATAATATAATTCCAGTATAATATAGTGTATAATACCATTTACTCCATCCTTTATACATCCCAAATATGGCATTAACGATTCAAATCACTTTGAGGGGGCGGTAGTCCGCACTTCCTAAAATAAAATTATCGCGTTTTACCCATAATGAAAATCATAAAGTATGCCATAAATGAGAAATACAGAAGCATAAGTAAAACATAAACATATTATATATCATATATAAAAATAGTTACATCTTAATGGCCACCTTTGAAGGTGTTATATGGGTGTTGAACAATCATCGTTTCGTGAGGCAGAAATTCGCCATCCACAGAAACCGTATGTTCTTTAACCATTAGATGTAGGTGTGTGTAAGTGTAGCTAGAATCCATCTTATAACAACATCCTAGTATATTGAGGATACTGGTGTTGTTACAAAAGAAATGAATAAAAAGAGTTTAGGGGGTTGGAGAAGAAAAACAAAACAAAACAACATTAGAGAGGACATTACCTCAAAATCGGGTAACTCTGTTTGATTTGAGCCAAAGGCTTCCTTGGGAAGAGTTCTGCCCAAAGTGAGGCTTCTAGGAGTAATAGGGGGAAGTTGGGAGAGTATTTGGGTAGAGGTTGGCCGAGCCAAATGGCTTGAAAGTGTAAATGAGGTGGGAGAGGTGGGGGCCTTTTATAAGTGGAGAGGAGGGGCACTCTTGGAAAGTAAAGAAAAGTCACTTTATTATAAAATGAGTTTCGGATTTTAGAGGTCCCACACTTATATAATTCAAGGATAAGATGATAAGGGTTCTAAATCTACTCATCCAATAGGCTTTGGACAAGTGTAAGCCTTGGATTTTGCATTATCTTCTCATTTTATTTAAATCGTTAAATAATGAGGTCATCGCCGCATCATAATGATGTCATAAATAATTTAATTTATTTAATGTTTATAAATAATAAAAAAAATACTATGATGTAGAAAATAATTTTAGCTTTCTAATGAATATTTATAATCAAAATTTGGACTTTTTTAACCCCACTTAAAAACTGTTTTAGTAAAATAACTCATGTTTGTGTCAATTTAATTTTAACATTAAATAAATATATATTAATATCATTTTCCAACTAAAGTGGCTCCATGGGGTCCCCAAGTTGACCAATGGGTTGTCTTGGTCTTCCATGACTCATCCAATAGGAGTAGGACAAGTGTCATGCTCATCTCATATTATTAAAACATTATTTGTACCTTAAACTACACTAATTACCTCTAATCGCGATTAAGAACTTAAAAGTTACTATTCACCAAAAAATTATTTTAATCTCATTGAACCTCATTTTACTTCTTAATGACAATCATGTATGTCGGATTTTTGAAAATCAAATCACAGAAGTGGTAATATTTCATTTAAACGAAAAATCAGTTATTTAACTATCACTTAGTGGTTTCACTATTCATCAAAAATTGAAGTTTTTCAGAACAAGGCCAAAATTTCACCCTAAGCTATAATTGATATTCCGAATTCAAAAATGATGTCTATTTTAAAAAATTCCAAACATATAAGTTGCATTAATTAATTTTATAATTAATTCCCGCTGTTACGACAAATAGCATGTTTTTAAGAAACAATTTATATCAAAAGATTGGCAATTGTTTATGTCCAATTTCAATGTTAAATTAATTCTAATGACCACCATTGGATAAAATGGTAAAAATATATTCTAATTATACGTTAAAACCACTAAATAGTATAATTTATCACAATAAATTATTTTTATTAAAAAAGTTGTTTTAACGTATTTTTCACTATTCATAAAAAATTAGAAGTTCTCTGAAAAATACCAAAAATTCAACATAGGCTAATTTCGATATTCCGAATCCAAAAATGAAGTCCATTTTGAAATATAAAATTTCTATAATTTTAAAAAGTGGTTATTACTATTCATAACGGCTACTTTGATTAGTCACAGTGTTTTAGAACTCGAAGTTGCGTACAATGCAAGCTATTGCATTATTGAATGAGAAGCGTATCGTGGAAGCTCAGGGTGTTACATTCTCCCCTCCTTCAATAAATTGCGTCCTCGCAATTTGAAATTTTTCTTTGAAAATAAAAGGTTGAAAAGAGAAAATACCATTGAGGAAAACCCACATCGGAAATAAGGTTAATAAATATATAACATTAAAATAAAGCAGGATAAGTACAAAGGTCACCCGATATAGCCCATTCTAGGATTATATGAAAATATGGATATGGAGGAGAAACAAACCATCAAGGTCTGATGGAGAGTTATAGAAAACAGGATTAGGAGAAAGTTTAACCACAAGAAAATCACAAACTTGTGATTGGTTAAACGGTCATTGAATCCCCAGTTGGAAAAGTTAACCGACAACATTTTTGTTTTAAGTTACCTTTTATAATGTTGAGGAATTTATTTAGGAGATTTACTAAGAACGTAAGGGAATATACATACTTGTTATGTATACTTTCATTCGTTAATAAATTTTTACCACAAACCCAACTTTTACTCCAAATGGTAACAGAACTCAAAAATATTCTATTTATCCTAATTGTATAAGGTTCCAAATGTTAACACATACCATTTAGATTAGTAAAACTATTTTGTAATAACCAGGGACTTCTTGTAGGCTAGTGGTAGGAAATAAAGGCTTGTTGCACTATGGTTGTGGGTTCGATTCCTGCAGCTTTGTCTAACGCGACGGGTTATTCCCCACCCTGCAGGTTGTCCTTTTTCCTAAAACTATAGTATCATAATATTCCAAAAATAATCTTCATAAATTTTTTAACCTTAAACATTACTTATCCAAAGATCAACTTAATCCACTCCAACCTTTATAGTTATCCAAAATACCTCTGTCCAGACTTTCTCTAAAAGGTCTCTTAATTCCAAAATCAATTTATCAGATTCCCCAAACAAAGAAAAGTTTCTCTTATTGTCACATACTAAAAATATGATTACCTTAATCATATTAAAACCTTACTAAAATCAAAAAGTATTGTAGTACAATCCATATATATATATCACATTATTCTTATAACCAGAATATAATCCTTGAGTCCAAAAGCACCAAAACATTAATTATTCCGCTTCAACTGTAGTCACATCATAAGATTGGCCTTGATCCCTTGGCCTTTTCTGAGGTAAGTTTCCTTGACGCTTAGGAAATTCATTTTCATAATTCCCAATTTCCCTACAATTGTAGCATTCAACTTTGACAGCCTCTTTCTTTCCCTTGCAATCACGAGCCTGGTGACCCTTTTCTCTACATTTATAACAAACTCCCATTCCTTTTAGGCACGTACCAGGGTGATTCTTCCCACAATTATCACAAAATGGAAAATCCTTCTTTCCCTTTTCCCTTTATCTGTCTCTTGTTCCATCGTTCTCTTCTTCTCTTGCTTTACTTTGTTGTCATAAGACTTAGAGAATTCCTTTTCTGTCTTGATAGCACACGAGACAATATCTTCGTATGATGAGAAGGATTGTGATACTAAAGCTCGACGGAGAAATGGTTTTAACCCATCAAAGAAACGATCAATATTACTCCTTGGGTTACGTATATAATCGGAAGCATGCCTCGCTAACCTTGTAAAGTTAGCCTCATACTTTGCGACATTCTCATCCTCCTTCTGCCTCAGACTTAGAAATTGCCTTTCCATATCTGCTCGATGGTCACGAGGAAAATATTTTTCTAAAAAAAGCTCTTTGAACTACCTCCATTCCATATTCGATACGTCATCATCTTCCTTTGTGTTTTGAATCAGTGACCACCACTAATGGAAATCTCCAGTGAGGCGGTAAACTGCCATGACAACCTTCTCCCTTTCAATACTCCCCAAGGCATGGAATATTTTCTTTAAGGAATTTATCCATTGCTCAGCTACAATAGGATTTGTACTCCCATTGAAGGTTGGTGGTTGTTGCCTCATGAAACGGTCTATCATTGATCCTCCACGTTGTGGATCAGGGTGCTCCATACGAGTAAGGTTATTATTCATAACCTGCGTGAGTTGTCCCAGTACGGTGAGAAGCTAATCAGCACCAGTTGTATCACTAGCTCCACCATAATTATCTTGAGCAGGAGGGAAATCCCTACACGGAGTGCGTGCATTGATACGGTTTCCATTCCTTCCACTAGGCGCCATTTCTAAACAATGGCATAAACTAGATTAGTTTATGAAATAAAATACATAATTCCATATTTGTAAAATACTTTACATAAATTGAACTATTTATGGATATAATCCATAATCATAAAAAGAAATTTTTCCTTTGAGGAAGTATATACTCATAACCCTTCATAGTGGTTTGTAAAGAAAATGAGAATTATCGTAAGCATATCCCCCGGGAGTGTCGTAACCAAGAGTGCAGCAAGGCCCGTTGTCGTGCACCAGTTCCCGTTCGAGTCTAGCTCAAAGCGGTGTTTTCGGGTTTTACCCCTAGTAATATCTGTGCCAGAGCCGCCTCTACCTGCTCGTATCCAGACAGGGATGTATTGCTCAGAAAACTCACAAAATCTCTACAATACCAAAATTCTAGGAAGTTCTTCTATACTAATCCTCAAAGTTCATCTTCGGTATACGTGATCTAATCAGAGTTTATCTAAATCTAGCTTCCAATGATTGTACTAAACTGCCACTGATACCAACTGTAACGCCCCGACCCCATCTACCCAGAGTCGGTGCATTACTTCGTAACATTGGCATGATCACAAAAGATCAAGTCTCGAAAGACCGATTAGTTTAGTAGCCTTGGAAACACTAGATACATTCGTAAATGTTACATTACATCATAAAGTAAAAAACTACAATAACATGGTCTTCATAGTCCACACTCATATCCTCTTCTGACAATCCCTACAGGTCATTCATAAAATACTTCTTCACATCCTGGAAAATATTAAAACATTGAAAGGGGTGAGCTCAGATGCTCAGTAAGGATAACAATAATGTGGAAGCTTTCATAAATAAACATAAAAATTTAAGGCAATGTATAACTAAAACAAAAGCCTTTTAAACTTGAACTTCAACATAATATGGAAAAAGTAAAATGAGATAATGCCATTCACTTCTTCACATGGATATTCTACTGGTCGAATAATCACATGAAATATCAATAACCACTTTCATAATGAGGGAATGTATAATGCCGTAAATTCTGAAATATTTGGCAAGGCCTCAGCCAAGACTTCTAAAATGATTAAGGCCTCGGCCAAAACCATAAATCAAATTGGGAAAGGGCCTCGGCCAATTCCACATCTAGTTGTCTCATGAGACCTACCGATGCATCGAGGAGCTATAGCGGGCTCCACCCGTCACTTATTAAGTCCAATACATTCCTCATATGAATAGGTTTAAACATATCATAAACCATAACATAATCGTATCACATAAAACATGCATAAAGGAAACATAAAATTTCCACATTCTAATCACAAGATATCAATACAACACATTTATATAATAAAAATGCTTTCAAAACCATTTTCAATACCAAAATAAAAGAAAATTAAACTTTGTATTTATTTTTCATTAAAAAAATGATGGCTTGTAGAGGAAGCCGAAACTCAAATAATGGTCACGGCGGCGGAGAAGTCGTTGTCGCCGCATAAGTACGGAAAGAAAAACATTCCTTTTTGTCTTTTAGAAAAACGCTTCGTATAAAAAAAGATTCCTTTTGAATAAATGTGAAAGTCAAAGTGGTTTATACACCATATAAAAGAAAGTTGTGTATAAAACCAAATATGCCTCAATGAAAGGAGATTGAGACGAAGTCCTTAAAAAGATTATTTTTAAAATAAAATAGATCTATTATGTGTATTCACTATAGGTACACATAAAGAACGTAAAAATACAGAATAAGACATAATAATATCATGACATAATTTGAAAGTAGGAGATTAACCCAAAGAATGGAAATTGGGTTAAGAAATTCCCTTACATCGTGTCTGACTTGACTCAACCATTCTTTAACCTCCTGAATAATAAACTAGAGTTAATATATACATTATTAAGAACCATTTTCAATTTCATTATCCTTTTTATATCACTTATTACAATGATATGAACATTATGTAATTATTTAAGTTAATAACGGTGGTTTTGTCGATCTTTGGTACTTGAGTCAAAAATAAACTTCTTATAATTAAAAGTTGTTCATGTGGTGAAATATCCATTATATCCAGAATTATATTCATGATTTAGATATCATATATATCATATATATAGTATATACATTCATTCATAATGTCATGTAACATTTAGAGGTAAGAAATGAAATGCACCGTTCATGGAGACGGTGAGCCGTACGTACGCATGAATGATACTTTCATTTCAATTTCATATTTAATGGAACTAAATCATAATGATATAAATGTATAATATAATTCCAGTATAATATAGTGTATAATACCATTTACACCATCCTTTATACATCCCAAATATGGCATTAACGATTCAAATCACTTTGAGGGGGCGGTAGTCCGCACTTCCTAAAATGAAATTATTGCGTTTTACCCATAATGGAAATCATAAAGTATGCCATAAATGAGAAATACAGAAGAATAAGTAAAAACTAAACATATTATATATCATATATAAAAATAGTGACATCATAATGGCCACCTTTTAAGGTGTTATATGGGTGTTGAACAATCATCGTTTCGTGAGGCAGAAATTCGGCATCCACAGAAACCGTATGTTCTTTAACCATTAGATGTAGGTGTGTGTAAGTGTAGCTCGAATACATCTTATAAAAACATCCTAGTATATTGAGGATACTGGTGTTGTTACAAAAGAAATGAATAAAAAGAGTTTATGGGGTTGGATAAGAAAAACAAAACAAAACAACATTAGAGAGGACATTACCTCAAAATCGGGTAACTCTGTTTGATTTGAGCCAAAGGCTTCCTTGGGAAGAGTTCTGCCCAAAGTGAGGCTTCTAGGAGTAATAGGGGGAAGTTGGGAGAGTATTTGGGAAGATTTTGGACGAGCCAAATGGCTTGAAAGTGTAAATGAGGTGGGAGAGGTGGGGGCCTTTTATAAGTGGAGAGGAGGGGCACTCTTGGAAAGTAAAGAAAAGTCACTTTATTATAAAATGAGTTTCGGATTTTAGAGGTCCCACACTTATATAATTCGAGGATAAGATGATAAGGGTTCGAAATCTACTCATCCAATAGGCTTTGGACAAGTTTATGCCTTGGATTTTGCATTATCTTCTCATTTTATTTAAATCGTTAAATAATGAGGTCATCGCCACATCATAATGATGTCATAAATAATTTAATTTATTTAATGTCTATAAATTATAAAAAAAATACTATGATGTAGGAAATATTTTTAGATTTCTAATTAATATTTATAATCAAAATTTGGACTTTTGTAACCCCACTTAAAAACTGTTTTAGTAAAATAACTCATGTTTGTGTCAATTTAATTTTAACATTAAATAAAAATATATTAATGTCATTTTCCAACTAAAGTGGCTCCATGGGGTCCCCAAGTTGACCCATGGGTTTTCTTGGTCGGCCATGACTCATCCAATAAGAGTAGGACAAGTTTCATGCTCATCTCATATTATTAAAACATTATTTGTACCTTAAACTACACTAATTACCTCTAATCGCGATTAAGAACTTAAAAGTTACTATTTACCAAAAAATTATTTTAATCTAATTGAACAACATTTTATTTCTTAATGACAACCATGTATGTCGGATTTTTGAAAATCAAATCACAGAAGTGGTAATATTTTATTTAAACGAAAAATCAGTTATTTAACTATCACTTAGTGGTTTCACTATTCATCAAAAATTGAAGTTTTTCAGAACAAGGCCAAAATTTCACCCTAAGATATAATTGATATTCTGAATTCAAAAATGATGTCTATTTTAAAAAATTCCAAACATATAAGTTGCATTAATTAATTTTATAATTAATTCCCGCTGTTACGACAAATAGCGTGTTTTTAAGAAACAATTTATATCAAAAGATTGGCAATTGTTTATGTACAATTTCAATGTTAAATTAATTATAATGACCACCATTGGATAAAATGGTAAAAATATATTCTAATTATACCTTAAAACCAATAAATCGTATAATTTATCACAATAAATTATTTTGATTAAAAAAGTTGTTTTAAAGTATTTTTCACTATTCATAAAAAATTAAAAGTTCTCAGAAAAATACCAACAATTCAACATAGGCTAATTTCGATATTCCGAATCCAAAAATGAAGTCCATTTTGAAATATAAAATTTCTATAATTTTAAAAAGTGGTTATTACTATTCATAACGGCTACTTTGATTAGTCGCGGTGTTTTAGAACTCGAAGTTGCGTACAATGCAAGCTATTGCATTATTGAATGAGAAGAGTATCGTGGAAGCACGAGGTGTTACAATATAGGTTATACATATAAATTTTATATTTATAAGTATTTAAATACATTATAAAAATAAATTTTATTTGAATAAAAAATAAAATATATTAATATATTAATATGTATATTATAAAGTGAAAATTCAATTGGAATAATGGTTATGTTTACGCAGGTACTGACAACTATATATAAACTGATACTAGGTTCAAACCATGTTTATTAGTATATTATATGTTGGGATATTATTAATTATTGACATAATATGGGGGTATGGAGGGACATCTGGTGGGGATGGACCCACATGGGTGAATAGGGACTTAGATGGGAGTTTTCATGGGGGAAGGTGATGATAGGGTGACTTGATGGGAGTATTAGTGGAATAATGTGAATGGAAGTGAGGTAGGGGAGATGGGGGAACTAAAAAGGAGGAAAAAGGGGTGGGCGAGTGCATCGTGTTGAGGAAAAAACTAACTAAAAAATATAAAAATTATAGGCAGCTAAATATCCCCTAATTTGTCCATAATTATTTGATTAATGAAAAACAACTATGGGATGTTTCAATCACCACTAAACATATTAAATTAATTACAAGGGGTTTAAACCACTTCCAATATAGCATTTTAGAGAAATATTAGAGGGAGTTTAAATTCCCTCTAACATACTCACCACTAAATCTCAAGGTACATTACCAACACTTTTTAATAACCTCCTCTATTGAAATGGGGCATCCACTTTAGTGAAGGTTCACCACAACTACCACTAAATAATTTAGAGGAGTTTATTAACTTCTCTAACTGAAAAATGGCCCCTTCTAATGATATCAATTATTTAAGTGTTTGAGTCTTACCTGGTATAGTTTAGGGAAGGAATGTGGTGTAGGTATTCTCAACAAAAATATATTTATTATTCGGTTCTATGATATTCTAGAACATCTGAATCATCATTCCGAATTTTTTGTTTCAAAATAAACATCCAAATCAGGGGTTTCTTGTGAAGAAAGTTGTATCGGTGCATATTTTGTATTATTGTAGAGCTTTTATAGTGATTTACAAGAGGTGTTGTTTTCCGATATTATATTTATTTAATTAAAATTGTATTATTCATATTTTGAGGGAAATTATAAAAGATCTGAAGATTTTGTTTTGTAAATGATATAAGGATCATTGTTCTTTAATGTGGATTTTGGGAATGTGGATTGGAAGATACATGATGTCACTAAAATTCTTCTTATCTCAATTGGATTATATCTAGTAGGTATTGGAATGATTTAGAATGAGTTATTATTAGCTTGTGAGAAAACACTATATGGGAAATTCAGGTAAATTATGGAAACTTCGCTGAAAATAGTTTACAATTATTAGTACATAGTGAAGGTTTGACATGCATTAGTTGTCACAAAACTAATGATTTACATAGACTATATAAGTGATTCCATTATGAATATAGTGGGATTAGTTAAAAGATTCATGGAGAACCTAGGGAATTGTTACTATGAGTTATTATGATGATTATTTGATATGTAAGTGGATGAATCGATCTAACACTCTATCTTAGAATATAAAATTTAGTAAAAGATTTTGAAAATAGTGATATTAGAGGATATATAGGCTCATGGAAGCATACCATTGGATTTTTTTTACGAATGGATGGATTTCTAGGAGCTTTATGACTATATTTCAAGCAATTGTTGTGTTATCTAAAATGAATGATGATTATCTTCTAGTTATGTAATCCATGAAGGATTTGGTCTAGCTGATGGTTTTTAGGAAGAACACGAATGATTGTAGAGAATTCAAACAATATTTTATGTCAACAAAATTTCAATTCATACAGAAAAAAACATAGTTTTTCACTAGTTGATGAAAAAAATTTAGTGTAAGAAAAAATATATACACAATCTTTTAGAGGATGGGGTGGTAGTGCTATGTATGGTTAGTGGGAGTCAAAATTTAATTCATATACAAAATAATGTCATATTATGGGAAATCCTACATTGGTGTTATGATTCAGTGGGACTTGGATGAGTGGTTATTAGAAGATTACAGGATAAACCACTAAAGTGGAATAATTGTTGTTTGAAACATTCCATAGACTTTTTTGGAAGCACTGAAAATAGTTCTCAAGTATGACATTTTTGGGCATGGTGTGATACCTATCATTTGAATTTGGTCAATAAATTTTTGAAGGAATGATTATATAACTATTTTTTGGTATAAGAAACATTGGATATAAGGAACCAAATATTCAGAATTGGAACAACAGAGAAAATATTAGGAAGTGGTGTGGGAGGATGAGTTATAGATTTTTACACTATCCCTTAGAAATGAAGGTTTAGTTGGTTCATTAAATAAGAATATATAAGATAACTTGATTAAGTTATGGTCATCCATAATGATCAAAATAAATTGATAAAACTGGTTATATTCTATAGTTATCATCTCTAAAAATATTTGTGGGGTCACATTACAATGATATTGGCCAATTTTATTATTACACTTACGTTATCATTTTATTAGAAGTAACTGTTAGGTCAAGTTATGTTTATTCTTATTAATTCACTTGTCTTGGAATCATGTATCTCAATGTAGGTTCTCATAGTCTATTTAATATTTATATATTCCCATTAACCAATAATTGTTTTAAACAACATAAATTATTATTATTAAATCTTGATTTTATTTTATTCTAATTGATTCCATTTTTATAGTGTTCTTCGAGTTTATCTTAAAATGGTTCAATTTGGGGCTATGATGCATGGATAATTAGTTCAGATACGGTGATTATCTGGTTCTGGGATGATTCATAACATTTAAAGCCTTGTTCTACAATTGAGGTTTCAGAAGAAACTATTAGATCAAGTTTTGTTTAAATAATATTTTTTTCATTATAATTGTTTATTTAGTTATAATTATTTAATTTTTTATCACATAAAGAATGACATTTAATTGAATGACCATTCCATTAGTAAAACATTTATTTAATAATTTACCAAAGTTTATGGATATTTTATACATAATCCAATTAGAGTATTATTAGGTGCTTGTGTGATAAAATTTTTATATAATTTTTTATAACATTTACCATCATTTTTTATTTATCATTGAATGAATCTCATTGTGCACCCCAAAATATCTAAATAGATCAATTCTATAAATACTCCCGAATTTCCACTAAAACCATTATGATATGTTGCGATAATTGATGGTCATTTTTTCAAAATATATTGTAAATTGAAAAGGGACCCCATGATCAATGTGAATTTATATATAGGGATGGGTTGAATAAGTGAATCCCATCCCTTTTATATTTATCCTTGAAAAGTTAATTTTAAAATATTTATATAAATGACATGATCTCTATATATAAACCAATAATTAAAGGAAAATACCTAGTGGGAACATAACATTTTTCAAAGGTTCACCACTCTATATGAGTTGAAACAACGTTTGAATATTAACCAAAAGTATCTCTTAAATTGTGTACTTTTCTTCCATGAAAACAAAGATAAATGTTCTAAAATATTAACCAAAAGTGGGTCTTCACCAAAAATAGGGTTCTATAAAATTTTAATTATCATTCTTTATCCTTCTCCTCCTCTTATATTCCTCTTTCTATTCATATAATTATTTATTCTATTTTTATATCCTCTAGTGACACACAAACACACAAACACACTCACACACCCACACACTATCTTTCACATCTCTCATTATAAGAGACACATGCACACCAACAAACCACTTTCCCTCATTATTGAAATCTTATTTCAAAATTTTAATTTTATATGAATAAGTTAAATTCAACTAATACAACCATCAGATTAATCCCTGCCTTTTATCCAACCTAATAAAATGATTATGGGCTCAAAGGATTGAATTTAAGTATTATTTACTGTAATATGTCGTCTAAATTAGAAAAAAACCCAAATTATAGGCATTATTCAACTACAAGACTTACTGAAATTCACCGTGACTTCATACAAGCTATTTTAGTGAAAAAACCTTGAATTTCCTTATAACCATTCTTAAAATTCATATCCATGATTCACCACACATGAATAAATTCCATTTCTATTAAAAATTGTAGGCACCACCTCTAATTCGATAGAAAGGTCTCCCTTTATTCTTTTTTAATTAAGATATTTCATTGAAACTATGACACGTGGCCAAAAACAGTCTTCTTTATTTCGATCTCCATTTTAGAATCACTGTTAAAAATATGTCACTTAATTTCCCAAGGTATATGTCTCTTGATTTTTCAAAGATACTCAAAATTTCCACAACAGTTGAACAAATACATTATTGATAATATTTTGGTTCCTAGACATATACATTGAGAGAATATATATTTCTCTAATCTTCTCCTTTTGAAACATTAGACAATGGATATATTATATTGTATAATATGTGAATCATATTTTTTCCAAGGAAATTTCAAGAAAAATGAATTAAAAAAAGCATGTTTCCAAACATAACTCTCCATTTTTATCCACTATGGTCTGTTATCCACAATATCATGGGATAATCAAGACTTATTTTTTTAAAAAAAAATTTAAATTCATTTCTTTATTAGAGAATCATTTTTCTCACCACTATAAAAATTTCCACTTGGGAATTGGTTCTAACACAGTGAGACCAAATAAAAATTATTCTTCTCTAATATAGACTCTAAACTGATTCATATCATTTCCAATAAATCTTAAACCTTAAAATTAACTTCATATCACCTTGAAAAACATGAACCAATTGAGATTTATTAATATTCTCATAAATAAAATTTGTATAAAAAAATAAAACATCAAATTCATTAAATAATATCATTATGATATTTAATTCAAAAAATCACCCTAACCAAAAGAATATCATATTCAGTTTTTTTCACTATATCAAAATATCTAGGTTTTAACAAACCCCCACAACATATTCTCAATAATCCCAAAATATGGATTCAGTGGTCAACCACAATATTCATGCAACAACTAAAACCATAAAACCGACGTTGGGTATCAAAAATAATCCACCCTCTCAACTTAGATATGTTTTCTCATTTAACCATTATAATAATACATGAGAAAACTAAGTGAATGAAATATGAACTGTGAAAAATAATTCCAAAGATGAAATTTGGGGTAAATCACATATAATTGTTTGAGAAAATCCTTCAAATCTTCCACAATCATAAATTTCTAAAATTTTCCTTCTATATTTGAGAAAAAAATTCTAAAAACATGCTAAAAAACTGTAAAAATAGTTTAGACTCCTCACCAACATACACATTGAACTCATAGTTGTGTCCTTTAAAAATATCTAAATATATTTTCCAAATTTCTAAAAAAATATACTAACAGAATTTATAATCTTCTACCATACCATTGAATATTAAATTATAAATATAAGACAAGATAGGTTGGAATCTTCATATATTAGGCTTTAATGAATTGAGGTTGAAATCCAGTCAATAACCATATTCTATAAAATATTTCTCTTGGAAGAGGATTAGTTTACACATCCACTATTTTCTCTATTGATGGAATAAAACCATGCCAGAACATTATTTCCTTACAATCTATTTGATCAATTTGTACATGATAATATAATTGATTTTTTGAAGTGATGAATCTAATTTCTCAATATATTAAATGAAATTTTATGATAATATACCAGAAGTATATTTAACATTATATACATTAGGATTTTATAAAATTAAATCTTCATCCATAGTAATTAGGTCGTCACATGACTTGGAGAAACATAATATGCATTTTTTTATCTTGGGTCACTAAATTATTTTTTTTATCCCATGCCACAAATCATTATACATGAAATTTAATACCATTATATGAACACCTTTTATAATAAAAATTTATATCCCAATCTATATCATTATATCAACACAATTTGATCTTTCCATTGCTATCACACCCTGAATCAAATCTCTTATTCTGGTTTGGAGTTCGACATAACCTCAAGTATATGTCCCCAAACATAAGAGGCTAACGACTTAATGTTTGTGTATATAGTGAAATGAAGATATTATACCCTTGTAAATAACATCCATTATTATATAAGAAATGGATCAAATGAAACCAAAAAACGAAAACATATGTATATAATAATGAATAAATTCTATATTAGATGAAAAACTATGGCATAAAATTATAGGCCACATTCCCCATGTGTGTAAAATAAATAGATAGTAGATTAGAACTAGGAATAATAATAAATTAATTTGATATAGTATCCATCTAGAAAATGTGATGATACAACACCAATCTCCCCGACTAAAAGATCTTCAATGACCTACCACAAGGTATTTCCCATCCCTATATCATAGATCATGAGGTCTACATACTCATCGAGATGCGCGTAAAGGGTGTGAGTATAAACATAGTAGGAAACCACCAATGTGTCCTTAATATAAGTGAAAACACATAAGAGTTTATTCCATGACATGAGATAATCGCACAAACTACCACAATCATACATGTTATGAGTGGATGTGCATTAACAAATCCTTCAATATCCTCAGTTATACCTCATCTAGATCCACTTAAAAAATTTAACAATAGATGTCATGATCATGTAAAGAAAACCTATACCCCATATATCTCAATGATTCCATAGGGACAACGAGCCTCTGGTCGAGGAACATTTTACCAATCCCTATATCTATCATGGGTTTGAAAAAATGGCTTCTGTATCTCGATACACACTTAGGATAAGCCACAAGCTCATTATACCACTACATTGTGTATTGATCCATCATCATTCATAACATCTCACAAATTGTAACAACCTAGGTATTTATAAAATAATTTTTCTAATGGAATTAAAGAGTAAAATTCATTATAAATTTATAATGAAATAAGTGATATTTATAAAAATTAAGGAATTTATAGTGATTGAATAGTTACTCAACCTTGGCAATAATAACATGACCATTAAGAATTATAATTTAGACAATAGAAATTTAACCTCACCTATGAGAGTGTAAATACTTTTTTATGTAATAAGAGATATCAGGATATATTTTATATCATGAAATATATAAAGAAATGTTTTATAAATTAGAAATTAAGTGTTGTTATTTTTGTAAGGCATAAATATTTAATAAAAATTTTATAGTTAATTTAAAGATTTAATAGATAATTTATTTTCAAAAAATTCAATTAATAAACTATTTTTAATTTTCTTATGATTATAAAATAATTTTATGTGAATTTAATTTATTTTTCAAAGTGTTGAAAAATTAGTTATAATTATAAAATGAATATTTTAGAATAAATTATGATTTTAATGAAAAATTAAATTTCTAATATTTTTTTAATTATTTTAATAAATGTTGTTAATTTTTGAATTCTACACATAAAAAATTAGTTCGGTGAATTTTTTGTATATTTACGAAATTGTTGAAATTTATGTGAATAGTAAAATATTGTAATTCTCTGTATATATACATTATAAGACAAATAAAATATTAATTGTAATTAATATTTTAAGAACCATAATATTGAACATACCATCATTATTATAAAATATTTTATGACAATTCTCAATCTATCCATAGTCTTGAGCCAAATTTATAAACCAATTAGTATAAAAACAAGAAAACACCCCTCTCCTCTAATATAAGTAATACCCCACACCAACTCTTCCCCTCAATCCAAAAATCTTTTTAACTAACATAATTTATCCCAAAACCCCTTAAAAACATATTCCTCACTTCCAATACATTCTATTCTCACTAAAATTCCAAAACCACGGGCCTTATGGAGGTTACCATAGAAGATAATTCAATAGGTTAAAATCCTCATCATTTTATATTATTTTATTTTCAATTATTTTTATTTTATTATACAACCTTTGAATCCACTTTTATAATAAGGACTAACATTATATTATATTATATATAATTTTTTTTTATCATTTTTAATTATCATTCTTCATCATACTTTTTCTCCCCTTCCTTTTATTCTAAAAATAAAATCATCATCCGTGATGTATCGATCCACTAACACCGTGGTCGAGGTGTTTTGAATATTTATTATCTCATTCAAGGATTGTAATAAGAACAATAATTTGGTTAAATAATTTTTTAGTATATATTCAATAATTCATATTATATTTTGGAAAAAAATTTTATACATAATATTAATTAATAAAACAAAATTCGTTTTCGTAATGATCAAAATTCCCCATAGTAAAATATCGTTCATCAATAATGGTTTATTTAAAGAATCATACACATATTATATAAAAAAGTGATATATAACACCATTTAATATTATATAATTACATTAAAAAATTTAATTTCAATTTTTTTGTTTTTCTCCCTTCCGAGAATAAAATCCACAACAAACCAACCATGGGAACCATGAAATAAATACCCCAAACAGTGAAAATAACAAAATATTATTAATAAATGGGTGGGAATATATTATAAGAATATCATATATGAATAAATAAATAAAAATATGGTTCATTAATATTTTAATTCCACTTTTTAAATCATTATAAAAGAGTTTTTAACATTTTTGATTTTAGAAGAACCTGAGGTAATAGAATTATTAAACTTATTTCCATTCGTCGGGCTAACCTTGTACTTAATTGATTATTTTGTATTAAAGATATATTATTAGTGAATTGTGTTTATATTATGTTTTATTATATGTATTTATATTTTATGGAAGTATTCATTTTATTATATTAATACCAACTTCAATAATATGATATTTTTAAGGGATATTTCTTAAAAATCATATTTTAAACATCAATTTTTATAAAATTCAAATGGGATGTTTTTATTAAAGTATTATTATTTATGATTATGTTATGGTTAATTGGAATGATTATGATTAATTATGAGACCTATATCTCCCTCCAATTCATTGGGAATGTTTATGATGGAGGTCGACCGTACAGTTACTCCCAGTGTAAAAGTGGTGGTTACATCAAAAGGTAGCCATGAGGGTAACATTGTATGGTAATTGTGTGGATTTCATTATAAGGTAGTTAGGGGGATTATAAGTCATATGGTATCCATGATGGTTAAACTATTAAGTAAGTAATTCCATATGTTACCTTTATGGTATTCTTTATGTTTCTTTGTTTTATGGAAATATTATGTTTTCACAAAGTGGCTATATGACACTTACTAGGTGAGAAGTCTATCTTTGGAGGAATGATCTCATTTTTTTATATGTATTCATTTACTAATAGGTTCTCTCTTAATTTTATATCCCCTAATGATATTTTTTTCATCTAAAGTTTTAATTTTTTTAGAGAGTTTATGGATGGGTTAGAGAAAAAGAGAAGTAAAGATAAATGTTATAAAGTATTTTCAAGCAAAGATTTCATGTTTTTATTAAAAATATTTATATTAAGATAAATTGTATATTCTTAGTTGTACCATATTTGTATGATTTTTCATTTTTATGTTTAAATAATGTTTTAATTTTCTAAAACTCAAAACCGAAATGATATTTGGGTATGTAAAGAAGTTAATTATAAAATAATTTACTAAATTATGTAATGTTTAATGTTGGGTCATTATAGATGGGATCATAGCATGGTTTAGATATATTTTGAGGTTAAGATGATGTTAATACAATATTATAATTTATTTTTACATTTATGTTTAATTTTAACTTATATATCACTTGATGATTACCATGTTGGTTCATATAAAATTTTTCTGTTTAGAATGGTTTTACATAGAATAAAAAAGGAAAATGAAGTTGGAAGGCATTGAGAGAATTTTATATTCATGAATATTGAACCTATAATAGTGGGAATTAAAACCAAATTGTTTGTGATAGTAATGGATCACATTACACTAGCTATAAATGGATGAAGAATACCTTAATGGGAACAACCACAGCTGCCAGAATGTAAATTGATGACAGTGGGTCATTTTAGGAGTTAAAATCCTCTTTCTCTCAGTGGATATTCTACCCTAGTTGTGGCTTATGGATGGATTAAATACCATGAAATGATATTTCATGTTGTGTGGGTGTATATATAATCATAAGGTTAGTCTTTCTATTTACCATTTTGGAGATGAAACTGGCCAATGATGGCCAATGGTCATTAATATTAGGGTAATGTTGAGATTTATTCCATGGAATGGGTTTAAAATAAAAATATTTTCCTTGAAAAATATTTTTTATGTTTTGTTTTGTCACACCCTGGGTTTTGATTTCAATTTTGGGTCCAGTCTGTTTTTGGGAGTCAAATTTTCTCTTGGGAACAGGGCGTGACGTGTTGGAATTTTTGAGGTACTATTTCAAGTTATTATTGGTATATCTTTTTTATGAGGGTTATATCAATGTTTTATGAGGAGATATAATATTTTGGTTCTACAATATGTGGCCCATGGTAAGATCATTATCACTAGAAATGGACTTCCCCTTCCCAAGTAACTGTGCAGTAGGTTGGTGTAACAACCCAAGATTTTCTAAAAATAAATAAAAATTCATGGAACTTTGTTTTAAGTAGATATTTTTAATTAGCCTTTGAAAAAAAAATTTCGACTTATATGTTCTGAATTTCAATAAACTGTCATCTACAATTGTGTTTAGTATGTTATTTCCAGTCTATTGGAACCAACTTGTTTTTTTGGAGAATAGTAGCATACGCTTATGAATAGTAATATGAATAGTTATATGAACATAATGAATAGTAAATATTATTATTATTTTATTTTGTTAAGGCTTTAATATAATATCATCTAGGTTATTTTTTCATTGTGATAAAGAAGTAGTTGTAGAATTAGAACTGTTAATTTTTGAATTAAGTATGATTTTATTTAAAAATTAAATAAATAATATTTATAAAATTATTTTTCATAAAAAAACTTCATTTTTGAATTTTAAACGTCGAATAATGGTTAGGGTAAATTTTGGGGATTTTTCTGAAATTCATGAATGTTTGATGAATAGTAAAATACGATAAAATACAATAAATGCAAAATACATGATTTACTGCATCATAAGTGATGCAAGGATGATGTAATCCCATCTTGATCGAAATCACATGCCATTTTTACTATTTGGGGTCATGTGAATTAAGATTATTCATAGTCTTGAGAAAAAATATTGCAATAATGATTAAAATAATGAAAAATACCCCATCTCCTCGATTATAAATACCTCTCTCACTCCCCTTCTCCTACCACACCTCTAAAGCCTTTATCATTGTCTAATTTTTTCCAAATTCCCTCCCCAATCTTCTTACCCACGTCCTAGAGCTTTGGGTCTCACCAAAAGACCAAAACCAAAGCCCTTAAGGAAGATCTCAAGGAGAAGAGATCAAGAGGTAAACATCCTATTTTATTTTCTTTCTTTTCATTCGTTTTAGGTAATTCTCTTCCATTCCCTTTGAATTATGATGGGATATTTCCTTAAATATCCCCCCATACTACCCATATTATGTGTTAAAGATGAGATATCCCCTTCGTCTTATCAAACTATTTTTATGAAATTTTAAGAGATGCCATTAGGCTGTAGAATTTTCGCGAGAAATTTATCATGTTTTCTTTTATTTTTATATTCTTTTATTTTCTTCTTATTTCCTCACCTCCTCTTAATAAAGAGGCATGAAAGCTCAATAATCTTGTATATTTTGTATGCTATCATGTTCATGGAAAATTCATCATCATTATTTTTCTCCTCCCCCACTTATTCAAGGAATTAAAATATTGTCTGTGATGTGTCGAATTACTGACATCGTGGATGATGTGATTTCAATTTGAAATAATTCTTTCATGTCTGGTCATTAAACCTTTTTATGATTTAAACAGGTTATAATATATTTTTTATGACTCTCCCATGGTTCAGTAATTCTTTTATACTCATGGTTATAATTTATAACAGAAAATGAGGTTGTTATTATCAAAGAACCACTAAAATGATCTAAACGAACATCATTAATGTTCTGAATTATGAATCATCCTCATGTAAGAATTTAAAATGATAAATGGAAGAATATATGTTACTATATATATGTAAATACTACTCCATTATAATTCTGGCATTTCAATTCAAATCGACACGAATTTCCACCATGAAACAATCATAGAAATCATGTAAAGATTTCATCCAAAAAAGAGAAAGGGAAAAAAATACTAGCAATTAAGGGTGAAATGATGTTATTAAATGATCATATAAGATGTTTTAAACATGAACTTGTTTCTTTAAAATATTAATAACACTCTTTTCACCATTATATTGTAGGTTTAAACAAGTTGTAAGTAAGAAAAACCCGAGGTAAGTGAATTTTTAACCGGATTAACATTAGTTCGATTAACCTTCAACATCATTATTTTATGTGATATTTAAATTGTTTGTGTGATGGGTTATTTTTATTTTATGTTTTATTATGTTTATTTACATTATATATACATACTAAATCCACTCTATTAATCTTCTCTTAAATTTTATGTAATTTATAAGTGACTTTCCTTTTTTAAAACCTATTTTAAAATTCGGTTTTACGCAATTACAAAGAAATGTTTATGGAATTATTCATGTTGTATGATTATGTTTTGGTTCTTGAAATTATTTATGATGAAGGTTGTGAAATATATCTCCCTCAAATGCATTGGGTATGAGTAATTTGGTGGTCGGCCACATATTTACTCCAAGTGTAACCGTGATGGTTACACAAAGTAAGGTAGCCGTGAGGATTACAAGTTATATGGTTTCCAATAATGGTTAAAATATTATTTAAGTTCTGCCCCAAGATATATTTATGATTATATTTATTTTCTCATGTTGGTGTGGGTCTTGTGTAAATCTCATGTTACACGAAGTAAGTATATATGGGTGACAAGAATGTCTTTTGAAAATGTTTTCATACATTACGAGTATCCATGGACTAATTTATTCTTTCCTTCTTTCCATATCCCTTACTGAGTTTTTATCCTCATCCCATGTTTTTAAATTATTTTCATAGGTTAGTGGATGTGTATTTCAAAGAAGGAAGCCATGTTAAATGGTGAATAAGTTTCAGGGAATCATGTTTATATTTTAATGTTTTCAATTTTGAAAAAATGGAAACTTTTTTTATGGTATCCACTCTGTAACAATGTGTAAATTTATGAATGTATTTTCCTAATTCCCTGAAGCACTAAACATGAAAATATATTCAATGTAAAATGAAGTGTTTTCTTGAATAAATTCGAGATTATGTATGTAATAATGTTGGGTCCTTATAGTTGGTATCGGAGGATGGTATAGGTAACTATAGGGGTTATGGTGATTTTAATAGAATACCATAAATGATTTACACTCTATGTTAAAAATGTTATAGCATTTAAAGATTACCATGTTGATTCATCTAAGATATGTTTGTTCATAATGGTTGTACGCAAAAGGAACAAGGATTCTAAAGAGGATAGCTATTGAAAAAATGACATCCTTCCAGAACTACAGCCCGGAATGGTAAGGATTGGAACCAAAAAGTTTGTGACAGTAATGGATCAGCTAACACAGGAAATAAATGGTGGTGGAATCCATTCAAGAGAACTAATAGAGGTAACACAATGAAACATGGTAGTAGTGGAACATTTTATGAGACAAAATCCTCCATCATTTAATTGATCTTCTGACCCAGTTGCAGCTGAAGGATGGATTAAATCCCTTCAAAAGATATTCGATGTTATGGGATGTTTAGACAATAAAAAGGTCAGTCTTGAAATTTATCATTTTGAAGGGGAAGCTGACCAGTGGTTGTAAATGGTAAGGAATATCAGGGGTAGAGAGGATTTTGATTCCTTAGAGTAGTATGAATTTAAAAGTATTCTCCAAGAAAAATATTTTCATAAGGTGGTGCGACTTAGAATGGAGAAGAAATTCCTTGAATTGAAATAGAAGGAGGAAGACTCAGTGGGTATGTATGAAGAAAACATCACCTAACTTGTGGGGTATGCTCCAAATCATATTTTGGATCATTATTGAAAAATTTTCTTCTTTTACTCAGGATTGAAGCCAAGGTATCAAAGGGCGTTTTCCTCTCATGAATTCAAATGTTATGAGAAACTTGTCCAATGTGATGAGAGGGTAGAGATGCATTTTTCTGATGATCACCTGAATTTTGGAAACAAATAGAAGAAGTGGTCCAGTTGGCATGAAATGGGTAAGAATCAACCAATGAAATCTGATGGTAAGAATATCCAATTTCTTATTTGTCAAAAGTGTAACAAGAAACACCCTAGGGAATGTCTTAGAAAATCTGGGAAGTGTTTTAAATGTGCTAGGATTGGAAATATGGCCCATGATTGAAATGAAAATAGTCCTAAGAATAATCCTAATAAGAAAACTGTAAAGTGTTTCAAAAGTGGTGAGATGGGTCACTATGAAAACGCCTACCCAAAGAGAGATCCAAATGATGAAAAGAAGCCAGACTACAAGAATAAAGGTGTACTTAGATCCTTTGAGACTACGTGAGCAGATTTTGGGCCATCCAATGAAGTTGTATCAGGTACTTTTTTTGTTCACTCGTATTTTGAGAAAGTTTTTTTTGATACCCGGTCTACAAATTCCTTCATCTCTAAGAAATTTTCTGGTAAATTGGAAATATCACCTCAACAAATGAGACCCAAACATGTTGTTAAAACACAAGGGGGGAAATGTTATAACAAAGTTGAATTATAAGAATCTTTTTATTGTGGCCTTTGGAAAGACTTTACCTGAAAACCCTGTGTTTTTTCCCTTAGTCGAGTTTGATGTTATTTTGGGGATGGACTAGATTTTTGATTATCATGGTAAGATTTATTGCAAAGATAAAGAAGTTATTTTTTAGAAATTGTTTCAGTTTGTATACAATAATTAACCCATATGATTGATAACATATCAAGAAGCTGAGAAACTATTGAAATATGGAAATGAATGTTATCTTTCTCATATTGTTGAAAACAAGGGAACTTTACAAATTAATGATGTGCCAGTGGAAAATGAATACCTTGATGTTTTTCCTAAT
The DNA here is from genome assembly GCA_963277665.1 of Viscum album. Classification (NCBI taxonomy): domain Eukaryota; kingdom Viridiplantae; phylum Streptophyta; class Magnoliopsida; order Santalales; family Viscaceae; genus Viscum; species Viscum album. The sequence goes on from OY728136.1 coordinate 1,999,288,835, forward strand.
GATTTACCCGGGGTCATACCTGATCTAGATTTCGAATTCACAATTGACATAGTTCATGATGCTAAGACAATTTCAAAACCCCTATATCGTATGGCTAAAATAAAACATCTTGAATTGAAAAATCAGTTTTAGTATTTTCTTGACAAAGGCTTCATTCATCCTAGAACATCACCATGGGGAGCCCCTGTTTTGTTTGTTAAAATGAAATATGGTTCTATGAGACTTTTCATTGATTATAGAGCTTTTAACAACATCACGGTTAAAAACAAGTATCATTTTCCTCATATTTATGACTTATTTGATTAGATCTAGGGAGCTTAGTACTTTTCCATGATTGACTTGAGATCCAGATACCATCAGCTGAAGGTGAAGGAGGATGGAATCCCGAAAAAATCTTTTCATACTAGATATGGGAATTATGAATTTGTTTTTCTACCATTTGGATTAACTAATGCACCTTTTATATTCATGAATTTTATGAATAGAGTAGTTCATGAGTTATTGGATAAATTTGTGGTAGTATTTATTGATGACATTATGGTTTTTTCTAAAAATAAAGAGGAGCATGAAAAACATCTAAGGGCTGTTTTGAAAACATTAAATGAAAAGAAAAAATATGTAAAATTTAGCAAGTGTGAATTTTGGTTGCATCAGATTTCATTTCTTGGGCACATTTTAAATAAGGATAGAATAACAGTTGATCCTTCCCAAACAAAAGTAGTTGATTAATGGCCAAGACACACAAATGTTACAGAGATTGTAGTTTTCTAGGATTATCAAATTATTACCAACGGTTTGTTAAGAAAATTGCATTGTTATCTACCCCGATAACAAAGTTAACACGGAATGGGGTTAAATTTGTTTGGAAAGAAGAATGTGATGTTTGTTTTCTGGAACTGAAGAATAGATTGGTGAATGCTCTAGTTTTGGCCTTGGCTTCCTGAAATGGTGATTTAGTTATCTATAGTGATGCTTCCTTGAAGGGACTTGGTTGTGTTTTGGTGCAGAATGATCAGGAAATTGCTTATGCTTCAAGACAACTAAAACCTCATGGGATAAATTACCCCACCCATGATTTGTAATTGGCAGCTGTGGTTTTTTGCATTGAAAATTTGAGGGCATCATTTATACGGATCCAAATGTCAAATATATACTGTCCATAAAAGTCTGATGTATATATATTCCCTTAGAAGAAAATAAACATGAGGCAGAGAAGATGTCTTGAACTTATAAAGTATTATGATTGCAATATCAATTACCATCCTGGAAGATCAAACAAAGTGGAAGATGACTTGAGTCAGAAAAATCATTCATCATTAACCATGTTACATTTAGAACATAATCCCTTTATTAATGATTTGATGAATTTTGTCTTAGAAGTTGTTGGTGTAGGGAATACATCAGTTTTGATTCAAGTTTCAGTGCAGTCTTCGTTGTCAGAAAGAATTAAGAGAGCATAGAAGGAAGACCGTGAGATACAGAAAAAGGTAGAATTGGTTAAAGTGTGTAAGTTTCCAGAATTTAACATTGATAAAGAATATGTTTTATGATTTGGAAATTGTTTGTGGTTGCCCAGTGATTCTCAATTGGAGATTTATTTGGTGTGAGAAGCTCATATTTCTCCATTTTTGGTTCATCCTGGAAGTACTAAGAAGCATAAGGACCTTCAGGGGTATTAATGGTGGGATGGAATGAAATGGGATATGGCTGATTTTACCATGAAATGTTTGACTTGTCAGCAGGTTAAAGCAGAGTGGCAGTTACCGAAGGGGATGGTTCAGACTTTTCCAATGCTAGAGTGGAAATGGGAGAATGTATCAATGGACTTTGTGGTGGGACTACCAAAGAATTCTCAAGGTAACAATGCAATTTGGGTTAATGTTGATCGGCTGAAAAAATCTTCATATTCTCTTTCTATTAGATATACAATGTCTTTGGATCATCTTTCTCGATTGTACCTCAATGAGATTATTAGGTTACAAAATGTTCCTCTTTTCATTATATCATATCGGGATCCCGGGATCACATCTATCTATTGGATGGGACTTTAGAAGTCGTTGAGCACAGAGTTAAATTTCAGTACAACTTTTCATCCTGAATCAGATGGACCGTCAAAATGAATGATTCATACATTAGAGGATATGCTTCGAGCTTGTTCAATGGACTACCAGGGAATTTGGGATCAAAATCATTCTTTAGTCGCGTTTTCTTATAATAATAGTTTTCTTTCCAGTATTCATATGTAACCTTTTGGGGATTTGTATTGGAAGCGGTGTCAGACTCTAGCGTTTTGTGATGAAGTTGGTGAAAGAATGTTGATGGGGCCAGAATTAGTAGAAGAAATGGATCGGAATGTGAGGATGATCCAGTAACACATGAGGACATCTCAGAGTAGGAAGAAAAGTTATGCAGATAATAGATGGAAAGAATTCTCTTTCGAGTTAGGTGACCATGTTTCCCTTAAAATCCGTCCTTGGAAAAGTGTGATGTGTTTTGGTATGAATGGGAAGCTAACTCCATGGTTTATCGTTCCTTTTGAAATTTTGGAGAATGTTGGAACAATTTCATACCACGTAGCTTTTCCTCTCATTTTGTTTTAGGTAAACAATGTTTTTCATGTTTCGATGTTGAGTAAGTATGTTCTAGATTCATCACATGTCTTGAGCCCAGAAGTAGCTCAGCTGGAAGAGATCCTTTCTTATGAAGAAAAACTAGTTCAGATTCCTGATCGAAGGGAATAGGTATTATGGAATAAGGTAGTCCACTAGGTAATGGTTTGTTTGGAGAAACCACATGGTTGATGAAGCAACATGGTATTCATAAAATGCTATGAGGGAAAGGGACCCTCACTTGTTTAATAATTTAATAAAATTGCGATGATTCAATTTCAAGAAGGAGTGGATAAAGTAACACCCCAAGTTTTTCGAAAAATAAATAGAAATTCATGGAACTTTATATTAAGTAGATATTTTTTAATTATCCATTTAAAACATAACTTTTCTACTTTTATGTTCTGAATTTCAAGAAACTGTCATCTACAATTGTGTTTAGTCTGTTACATAGAGTCTATTGGAACCAACTTGTTTTTTAGTGAATATTAACATACCATTATGAATAGTAATATGAATAGTGATATGACCCTAATGAATAGTAAATTTTATTATTATTTTATTTTATCAAGGTTTTATGATAATACCATCTAGGTTAATTTTTCATTTTGATAAAGATGTAGTTGTATAATTAGAACTATCAATTTTTGAATTAAGTATAATTTTATTTAAAAATTATATTAATATAATTAGAAAATTATTTTTCAAAAATGGACTTCATTTTTGAATTCTACACCTTGAAAAATGGTTTCTGTAAATTTGTGGGATTTTTCTAATATTCAAATTTTTTTGATGAATAGTAAAATATGATTAAATACGATAAATGATAAATACTTGATTTACTACATAATAGTTGATGAAAGGATGATGTAATCCCACTTGGTTTAAACTCACATGCCATTTTTACTATTTGGGGTCACATGAATTAATATTATTAATAGTCTTGAGAAAAAATATTATAATAATGATTAAAATAATGAAAAATACCCCCTATCCTCCACAATAAATACCACCCTCACTCCCCTATTCCTCCCACACCTCTCAAGCATTAGTAAGTGTCTATTTTATTCCAAATTCACTCCAAAATATTATTACCTACATCCTAGAGCTGATGGTCTCACTTAAAGTCCAAAACCAAAGCCCTTAAGGAGGATCTCAAGGAGAAGATATCAAGAGGTAAACAACCTCTTTTATTTTCTTTCTTTTCAATAATTTTATTTCATTCTCTTCCATTCCCATTGGATTATAATGGGATATTTCATTAAATTTCTTCCCTTACTTACAATATATTGTATGAATGATGAGATATACCCTTCCTCTCATGAAACTATTTTTATGAAATTTTAAGGGAAATTGTTAGGCTGCAGAATTTTCCTGAGAACTTTTTCAAGTTTTCTTTTATTTTAAGATTCCTTTCTTTTCTTCTTCTTTCCTCACCTACTTTTATCCAAGAGGAATGAAAGTTCCAGAATCTTGTATATTCTGGATTGTCTCGTGTTCATTGAAAATTCATCATCATTATTTTTCTCCTCCCCCACTTATTCAATGAATTAAAATATTGTCTGTGATTTGTTGAATTACCGACATCGTGGACGATGTGATTCCAATTTGCATTAATTCTTTCAAGTCTAGTAATAAAACCATTTTATGACTGAACTACGATATAATATATGTTTTATCTCTCACCCATAGTTATGGAATTTTTTTATACTCATGGTTCAAATTTATAAGACAAAATGAGGTTGTTATTATCCAAGAACCACTAAAATGATTTGAACGAACATCATTAATGTTCTAACTTATGAATCTTCCTCATGTAAGAATTAAAAATTATAAATGGAATAATTTATGTTACTGGATATATTTAAATACAAATATATTATAATTATGGAGTTTCAGTTCCAATCTACAAGAATTTCCACCATGAACCAGTCATAGAAATCGTAAAAAAATTCACCCAAAAATAGTGGAGGGGAAAAAATACTAACAATTATGGGGGATGTGATGTTATGAAATGATCATATAAGATGTTATAACTAAGAACATGTTGCTGTAAAATATTCATAACTCTTTTTTAACCATTATACAAGAGTTTTAAACCAGTTGGAATTAAGACAATCCTGAGGAAAGGGAAATCTTATCCCGATTTCCATTCTTTGGGTTAACCTTCTACTTGATTATTTTATGTGATATTTAAAATGTTTGTACGATGGGTTATATTTATATTATGTTTTATTATGTGTATTTACAGTATATATACATCATCGACTATATTAATCCTCCCTTCAATTTTATGTAATTCATAAGTGGTTTTATTTTTTAAAAACCTCTTTTAAAATTCGATTTTACGAAATTCCAAAGCAATTTTTTTATGTAATTATTCATGTTGTATGATTATGTTTAGGTTAATTAAAATTATTTATGATGAAGGGTGGGACCTATATCTCCCTAAAATGCATTAGTTATGAGTATGTTTTAGGTCGGCCACATGGTTACTCCAAGTGTAACTGCAATGGTTACACAAAGTAAGGTAGTCGTGAGGGTTACAAATTATAAGGTAGGAAAGAATTGTTACAAGATTATCTAAGTAATGCCCCAAGATACCTTTATGATTATATTTATGTTCTCATGTTTGTTTGGATCTTGTGTAAATCTCATGTTACATGAAGTAAGTATATTTGGGAGACAAGAATGTCTTTTGAAAATGTTTTCATACATTATGAGTATCCATGGACTAATGTATTCTATAATTCTTTTCATATCCCTTACTATGTTTTTACGCTCATCCCATGTTTTTAAATGATTTTAAAATGTTAATGTATGTGTAAGTCAAAGAAGTAATCCTTGTAAAATTTTTAAGAATTTTCAAGGAGTCATGTTTAAGTTTTAATGTTTTTAATTTTGAAAAAATAGAAACTATTTTTATGGTATCCACACTGTAACAATGTGTAATGTTATGAATGTATTGTCCTAATTCTCTAAAGATCTAAACATGAAAATATATTCAATGTAAAATTAAGTGTTTTCTTGACTAAATTCAAGATTATTTATCTAATATGGTCTGGTCCTTATAATTAAGGTTTTAAAATATATGCTACCACACGACTTTAACACGATTAGTCGTGTCATACAGCCTAATCGTGAGCCGGGTGCATCTTGGTTAGAGAAGGGAACATGACCACCACATTATTTGACCAACTATGTTGGGTTACCATGTGTGATTTCTAGATCATTATAAATTTTAAAAACCCCTATGCGACCTCTTGGGATTTAAACCTAATTCCACCCCATCAACCCTACATAGAATACTCTAACATGAGATCCTACTCTACGATCTCATAATATCTTTGGTCCCCATTTATTGTGTGTATTTAACAAGGAAACATGATGTAACCATCATATAAGTCAATATTCCATCAATTTATTATATATTTGAAGGTTTTTCTTCCATATTTTATTGAGTCTAAAATTAAAGAGGGGGTGTTCGACCTAAGAAGTGTTAAATCATGTGTTTCTATGTAAAATCATGATGTTTTATGTTTAGTATTTCCTTTTTAGGGTCATATGGTGTTGCTATTGGAGTTTCACATGATTTTTTAGATGCCTCTTCGCTTTTGGTATGTGGTTCCATGATTTAGAAGGTTTAAATAATTTTAGATTTATTTCTTGAGTATGAAAATATTCTCTATGATTAATTTGTGGGGTGTGAAACTGTATTGGAAATGTTTTTACCAACTTATATGTTGAATGTTGACTTTTTATGAGAAACATTTACTTTTTTATGTTTTCCTTATTGGGAACATTCTTGGGAATTTTTTTAGGAATTTTTTGTGGGTTGAAAATACATGTTTTGAAGGAACTAGAGGTGTGAATGTGTTTGAAAGTCATATTTTCAAAGGAAATATATTTCTGTGTAAATATGGATTTATTTTTGTGAACTTTTAATTTTTATAGTGAATTTTTTAAATGATTGGAAGCATGTATAATGTGTAATTTCTTTATGTGTGGATTTTAAAGGGGATTGTCCCATTAAATAGGATATGTTTATCATGTGTTCTTCATGGAATTATTCCAAATGGGTTTCATAGAATATGAATGTAGTATGAATTTTTTTAAAAATACTTGCTATATGAAAAATAGAATGTGGTTTGGTTAGGGAAATCGATGATTTCCCAGTTTATTTATAATGCATGTCATGTGTATGTAAAAATGGTATTTTTTTTGTGTAATTTGAAATTGTTTTGAAATATAGTAAATCTAGGGTTCCTAGGTAGGTTGACTATATCTAACACACTAGTGATTCAAAAGTGGATTTCCCCAGTTTTACGTAGCATGATTGAAGCTTATAACACTACCTAACCTATCATGATGTTTAAAGACCACTAGGCCCATGGGGTGTCCCCTCTTAGTGGCTCGTGCTTCATGAATCTTTTATTGAGGTTACTATACCTCCATTCAATGAGGTACAAGGTTCTTGTGTTCCATTTAAACACAATGATCCATAAGGATTTACCCATAGTGATATCATATTCTATGAGAATTATGTGATTTGGTTACATCTTTCAACATACAATGAACATTGTGTATGATTCATTTACTTTAATTAAATTTTACTTTGGAAATTATTTAATTATGGAATGTTCCTTAAAATGTGATATTCTTAGAATTTCCATTATAACATTGTTTTCTTTGAAAGTGTTCCCATGAATGTTTTTCTTCCTAAAATGGTTTCTTATGTGTTTCTTAAATCCTTTCTCGTACAAGAGAATGTTAATTTATATTCTATTCTTATAAAATGGAAATTGTTTCATAGGGTGGAATACTACTAAGCATTTTCTCACACCTTACATGCACCTTGGGTTGTATTTAGACATCATTGATTTGTGTTTGACCCAGGTAGAGGCAATATGAGTTAGGGAGATTTTGGTGTTTCAGGTTTCTACAGTTCTTTTTATTGTAGCTATTTATGGTGGTGGATTGATGGTGATTGCCCACATTTTTCATGGAGGGATTTGGGTTGTTTTTTTGTGTCACTTTAATGTTAGTATTTTGTTTTTCGGTTAATATTTTAAAACATTGATTATTGAATTTTTTTATCCTTATATGGTTATTATAAGGACATGGCCTAAAAAAAATTACATAATATTGAATTGAACGAATAATTTACATTGAGGATATTTTTAGGTATAGAGTTTTATAGAATTAGGTCATAACTATTACATTTCTTTTTAAAAATTACAATTTATAAACATATACTTAGTTTCCATTTTTTTTAACAAAACAAAAACTCTTGAAAAAAAAGTCATGCCTAGTTCCATGTTTAAGATAGCATAACATTATTTTGATCCCATCCTTGACCCTAATATTCTTTATGTCCTGTGAAAATCACATCAAAAACATGGGATGAGCATAAAAATCTAAGTAAGAGATACACAAAGAAGGAAAACTATTATTTTTTCAAAACAACAAGTAAACCATGAATACATTAACATAAGTAATACTTTTCACCTTTATGAAGTAGTAAATACTCTTCACTAAATAAAATATCACTACTTACCCATTTTTAACCAAAATATTACCATAAAACCCATATAAAGAACACATAACATATTAAGGTAACTTGGGACATAATCATACTTAAATGAATTAACCATACGGTCAAATTCCAAACATTTCACTAAATGGAATAACCATTTGTCCGACTTCCATACCCAATGCACTGGAGGTTATAATGTAACCACCCATCCCGGTATATCATGTCACTACTCGTCATTTGGTTTATCAGGTAACCAACAGTGAAATGTCCAAGTACCATTATAAAATCATAAAACATAAAATATTACAAATATTAACATTTCACTAATAAAATTTAATTTTCAATCATAAGAAATAATTTCATGATATTGAAATAATAAATCCATTTAAAAAACAATTTTCAATAACAAAACACACAAAATAAAAAATGAGGGATTTTCTTTTCATTTTAGAAAACATTAAGGCTAATAGACGAAAGAAAATAATGATTACTTCAAAAGTGAGGTCACTGTCACCACAAATGTTAATAACATTCCATTTGTCATTTAGTAAAACACTTTTTAGAAAAATATTCTCTTTTGATGAAAGCAAAATTAAAATGGTTTTTCTTATACACCGTGTAAAAGAAGAAGGTATATATATTTTCGAAATATGCCTCAATGTAAGGAGTTTGAGATGAAGTCCCTTACCTCGTGTCCGACATGACTCAGTCTTTCATTAATCTCCTGAATAATAAACTAAAGTTAATTTATACTTTCATAAAAAACTTTTTCAAGTTTATCATTCATTTTATATCACTTATTACCATGTTATAAACATTATGTAATCATTCATGTTAATAATGGATGTTTTGTTTATATTTGATATTTGAGTCAAAAATGAACACCATATATTTACAAGTTGTCCATGTGGTCAAAAATTCATTATATCCTGAATTATTTTCATGATTTAGATATCATATATATCATATATATCCAGTAAATACATGTATTTATAATAGAATATAACATTTGGAGGTAAGAAATAAAATGCACCGTTCAGGAAGATGGTAAGTCGTATGTACGCATGAACACTACTTTCATTTATAAAAATTATTTTAATGGAATTAAAACATAATTATAAAAAGGAATATTATAATTCCTGTATACTATCATATATAATATCATTAACTCCATCATTTATGCATCCCGTATTTGTAATTAAAGAGTCTTATCACTTTGAGGGGGCGGTTGTCTGCACTTTCTCAAATGAAATTATCGTGTTTACACATAATGGAAACTATAAAGGCATGAAATAAAAGAAAAATACATAAGAATAATGATGTAATAATCATAATATATATCATATATAAATATATTGTCATCTTAATGGCCACCATGAGAGGCGGTAGGAGATAATCGAATAATCATCGTTTCGTGAGGCATTAGTTTTCCATCCACAGAAACAGTATGTTCTTCACCCATTAAATAAAGGTGTGTTTAAGTGTAGTTCTAATAATTATCATAAAAAACCCTAGTATATTGAGGATACTGTTATTTCAATATGTTAGTGGAATATAAAGTTTTTAGGGGTTGGAGAAGTAAAATAAAAGAAAAGAAGTTAAGAGAAACCATTACCTTTAATTTGGGTGACTCCCTTTGGTTTGAACCGAAATGGACCGTTGAAGTGCCTTATGCCAGAGGTAAGGCTTCAAGGTGGAATATAGGTATGTAGGTAGCATAATTGGGCAGAGTTTCAACAAGACAAAATGCTAGAGAGGTGTGAGGAATTGGTTAGAAGTGGTCTTCTTTTATAAGGGGGAGGAGGGGCTCTTTAAGAAAGTGTGAAAATATTATTTTATTATATAATGATATTCGGTTTCTAAATGTCCCGAAATAATTTGAGTCGAAGATAAGATGACTCATGGTCGATATAAAATCATCCAATTGGAATTGTATAGGTTTTGTATAATATTTTATTCATTATAATATTATTTATTTAAATCATTTATTAATGAGGTAAATAAAGCATCATTTTTGTGTCATAAATAATTTAATTTATTAGAAGTATGAAAATTATAAAACAAATAATTTAATGTATAAAATATCCTTATATTTCTAAAGAACATTTATAGTAGAAAATATGACCTATATTACACCATATAAAAAATAATTTACAAAAACATTTTTGTTTATGTCAATTTTTCTTATGCATTAAATTAATTAATCTAACGAGTCATTATCATTCATAAGTTTCACCATTGGGTCCCAAAATCATCCTAAGGTTTTCCATAGTTGTAAATTACTCATAAAATATGTTTAGTACAAGTGTTAAGGTAATTTTAAATTATTATAATACTCTTTTAACCTTCAATTACCCTATTTACCTTTAACCGCGGTAAAAAATATCAGAAGTTACTATTCACCAAATATTATTTTCATCTTATTGAACAATATTTTAAAAACTAATAACCACCATGTTTTTCAGATTTTCTAAATTCAATTCACATAAGTGGTAAAATTTCATTTAAATGGAAAAGTCAGTTTTTTCACTACTACTAAGTGGTTTCACTATTCGTCAAAAATTGATGTTTTTTAGAAAAATACAAAACTTTCAACCTAAGATATATTTTATATTACAAATTAAAAAATTATTTTTATTTTTAAATATTAAAAACATAAAAGTGGAATTAATTTATTTTAAAATTAATTCCCATTGTAAAAATAAATAGCCTGTTTTTATGAAACAATAACTATCAAAAGATTGACATTGGTTTATGTCCAATTTTATAGTGAAATTAATTCCAATGGCCAACATTGGATTTAATGGTTAATATATATTATTATTAAACTTTAAAACCAATTAAATAGATAATATAACTATATGAATAAATTAGATTAAAATGCAGTTTTGAATTAAATTACAATATTTCAATATTCATTAAAAAAAGAACTTTATGAGAAAAATTCCAAAAAATTTACACAAAGTAAATTTTGATGCCCACATTCTTAATAAGTATTTTATTTGGTTAAATAGAATGTATTAATGTGACAAAAACTATATTTAATGTGAGTTCTCTATTAAAAGGCGGTAAATCAACCTTTTAATGTAAATTATGTTTAAAATTAGATTCACAAACATTTTAATCCTCTAAATTTTTATTGGATAAATGTAAATATATTTAACAAACATGTATAATCATGTTGTAGTGTGTTTTTTTCATTCATTCCAATACAACAGGTAGGATTTAACTACAATTTAAAATAAAAATATTGTACTATTATTGTGCAACGTAAGATTTCAATGAAACCCATTATTGTGTGTCGGGTATGCTATCGAACATAGAAACTCATTTAAAGTAAAATTAATATTTAATTCCCAAATATTAATTAATATAAAAATATCTTATTCTTTATTTACCTAGGATGTTACATCCTTCCCCCCATTTGTAAATTGTGTCCTCACAATTTTATTCACATATCAAAATAAGTGGGGGTATTTATCCCTCATAAAATTTTCAGATTCCCATGTTGCCTCTTCAATAGTATGGTTTTCCACAACAACTTTACCTAATGAATTACCTTATTCTAAAACACTTGCTCTCTTTAATCAAGAATCTGGACTGGTTTTTCTTCATAAGAGATATTCTTTTCCAACTGAACTACCTATGGACTCAAAACATGAGATGGATCTGGCATATACTTTCTCAACATCGAAACATGAAAAAACATTGTGTACCTGAGATAAAATTGGAGGTAAAGCCACTATGTATGCCACTGATCCAACTTTCTCTTGGATTTCATATGGTCTAATGAACCTCAGAATCCACTTTCCCTTCATACCAAAATGCATCACACTATTCCATGGGGAAAACTTGAGAAAGACATTATCACCTACCTCAAAAGAAATATCCTTCCTCCGGTTATCCGCATATATTTTCTGTATGCTCTGAGATGTTCTCATTTTCGTCTTAATTAACTGATATTTCTCTACCATCTATTCAACCAATTTTGGTCCCATAAATATCCTTTCACCTACTTCATCCCAAAAATCATGAGTTTCACAATGATTCCCATATACATCCTCAAATAGAGCCATCTGTATACTGGAATGAAAACTATTATTATAAGAAAATTCAACCAAAGAAATTTGTTGGTCCTAACTTCCCTATTAATCTAGTGAACTAGAATGTAGCATATCCTCCAAGGTCTGAATTTATCATTCTGACTTTCCATCTGATTGGGGGTGAAAATCTGTAATAAAATTTAATTCAGTACCCAAAGACTTTTGAAGGCCTTTCCAAAAGTAAGAAGTAAACCTGCGATCACGATCTGATACAATGGAGAGGGGAACACAATGCAACCTGAATATCTCCTTAACATGAAACCAAGAATGTTGATCTAGAGGCAAAGTATCTTTAATATAAAAGAAATGACCTGATTTAGTCAATCGATCAACTGTAATCCAGATTGCATTATTACCTTGAGATGTTTTTGGTAATCCCACAATGAAGTCCATGGATATATTTTCCCACATCCACTTTGGCACCGATAAATACTAAAGAATCCCTTTAGGTAACAACTGCTTTTCTTTAACCTGATGACAAGTCAAACACTTCAAAGGAAAATCAATAATATCTCTTTTCATTCCATCCCACCAGTAATACTACCGATGATCTCTATAAATCTTAGTACTACAAGGATAAACTGAAAATAGAGAACTATGAGATTCACATAACAACTCATTCTTCAAATATGAATCACAAGGCACACATAATCTCTTTCAAAATCTCAAAACACAATCATTATCAACGTTCAAATCGGGTAACATACCCATCTGAACCAAATCTACCTTTTTCTGCAACTCATTGTCTTCTTTCTGCACTTTCTTTATTCTGTCTAATATAGATGATTTCACTGACACCTGAAACAAAATAGAATAATTTCCTACACCAACAACTTCTTTTCAAAATTTCATCAAATCAAAATCCAAAGGATCTTGTTCGAAACATAGCATGGTCAATGAGACATTACTCATTCGACTCAAAGCATCATCCACTTTATTTTCTTTTCCAGGATAGTAATGGATCATGAAATCATAATATTTGATTAATTATATATATCTACTATGTCTCATGTTCAATTATTTCTGAGTGAATATATACATTAATCTTTTTTGGTGAGAATATATTTCAAATTTTACTCTATACAAATGATGACTCAAAATTTTTAAAGCGAAATCAACAGTAGCTAATTCCAAATCACATGTAGGGTAATTTTACTCATTAGATTTCAACTGACATGAAGTATAAGAAATTACCTGATAATTCTTCATAAAGACACATCCAAGTACTTCAAATGAAGCATCGCTGTAAATAACAAACTCACTATTTATGGAATGAAGTGCCAAAACTTGATCATTCACCATTCTTCCATTCAATTCCTGAAAACAATCATCACATTCTTTTGTCCAAATGAACATAACACATTTCTGAGTTAACTTAGTCATTGGACTAGATAACTTTGAAAAAGTTTCAAAAATCCTCAGGTAATAACCTACAAAAAAAAAGAAAACTATGGATGTCGGTTATATTTGTGGGTCTCAGAAATTCTTAAACAACTTTTGTTTTAGTAGGATCAAATGTTTTTTCATTTTCTGAAACAATGTGACCAAGGATGTAAATTTTCTGTAACCAAAACTCATACTTAATGAATTTACCGAACAATTTATTTTCTTTAATGGTTTTCAAGAAAACCCTTAAATGAATTTCATACACCTCTTTACTTTTAGAATAAACCAAAATATAATCAATGAACATAACCACAAACTTATCCATGAACTCACAAAAAATTCTATTCTTAAGATCCATGAATACAGCTGGTGCATTGATTAACCCAAAAGACATAACTACAAATTCATAATGGCCATATCTAGTACAAAAAATGGTCTTTATAATGTTTTATTCCTTTACATTCAACTAATGGCACCCCGATCTCATGTCAATCTTTGAAAAATACTAAACTCCCTTGAGCTGACCAAACAAATAATCGATATGAGGAAAAGGATACTTGTTCTTAATAGTGATGTTATTCAATTCTCTATAAGCATTTCAAAGTCTCATTGAACCATCTTTCTTTTTAACAAACAAGACATGATAACCCCACGGTGATGTGATAGGTCAAATGAAACCTTTATCTAATAACTCATACAATTGATTCTTTAACTCTAAAAGTTCAATTTGAGCCATTTGATAAGGGGGTATTGAAATTGGCATAGCATCAGGAACTAAGTCAATAATAAATTCATCTTCCCGATCAGGTATATTTCCAAGAAACTCATCAGGAAAAACATCAAGGTACTCATTTACCACTGGAACATCATTAATCCCAAAACTTTATTTATTTTCAACAATACGAGCAAGGTAACATTAATTTCCATCTTTTAATATTTTCTCAGCTTCCTGATATGTTATCAAATGCAAGGCTTCAGTCTTCTACAAAAACTGTAAATATTTCTGAAAAGAAACCTCATTAGCTCTCCAGTCAATCATTGCTTTATAAATATACATCAAATCGATTCTCATAATAACATCAAACTCTACTAGAGGAAATATAATATGGTTTGCAGGTAGATTCTTTTTGCACACAAGGACATGAATGTTCTTATGTTATCTTTTTGTCTCAACATCTCTTCCATGTTGTTTTACTGTATGTACTTTATTCATATCTTAAGATAGAATTCCCAATTTACTAGAAAACTTCTCAGAAAATAAAGAGTGTTTAGACCCTGAATGAAACAACACATTGGCATAATTTTAATAGACAAACATTGTACATGATACTACTTCGTCTGATGTCCCAACATTAGCTGAAGTAGTTGCAAAGGATTTCACCACCCCTTTCTACTTGTAGTCTGGATACTTTCCCCCAGTTGTGTTCTTTGATGGACACTCATTTCCATAATGACCCATTTAATTACACTTAAAACATCTTACCGATGGATTTTCATTTCCTGCTTGAACATATTCGTTACAGCTACGAGCAATATGACTGAACATACCACACCGAAATAACATTCCATACATTGATAAGTATTCTCCCTGATTCGTTTTACCACACTTCTCCCAAGTTAGATATTTAATTTTCTTACCTCCAAGCTTCTTTTATAAATTCTTTCCCTCTGCTTCCAACTGTTCATCTTATTCTGTTGTTCATCAATGAACACCTGATCATCGGCAAACTCCATTTACACCTTCTCTGCATATCGAACAAGTTTTTCATAACATTTGAACTCACAAGAGGCTAATTATCTTCGATATTGTGGCTTCATTTCAATGTAAAATTTATTTATCTTACTATCAGGATATCAAAGGATATTTGAAGCATACCTTGCCAGTTGAGTGAATTTTGTGTCATAAGAACCCATTGAATCATCCTCCTTCCTCAATTCTAGGAATTTGTTTTTCTATTCTAAGACGAACCAAATTAGGAAAATATTTCTCAAGAAACATACCTTTGAATTCATCCAAATCAAGATCATCAGTCTCCTCATTATCTCTGATACTTTTCACCATCGTCCACCACTGATCAACATAACATTAAAAATGGTAAACAACCAGACCGCCATTTTGATGTTTTGAACGACCCATGGCATCGAAAATTATTTCATGTGCTTTAATCCACCCTTCTGATAGCACTAATTCAAATGTTCTTATAAATTATGGGGGATGTTGCCTCATTAAATGTTTCACTACTGACATGTTCCTCTACAGTTGATTTGGCTGATCTCGTGCATGGATACAACAACCATTTATAGCTTTATTCAACTGTTCTATCACTACAACAAACTGTTCGGTTCTGATTCGGACAATATTAGGTTGTTGATTTGGAAGTTTGTATTCCTCCTGATGTTGTCCAAACATAGCTGCCCTTTTTCCCCTATGGAAAACCATTCTAAACATAGAAATATCTTAGGCAAATCAATATGGTAATATGTAAATGCTATATCATTTCAAAATTACCATTAATTTATGTACATTAATTTAACAATACCCCGACTCCTAAAGTTTTCTAAACCGACCTCTTATACAGACTATAAGGAGCTAGCCTTAAAACATTACATAATATTTAATTAAATGAATAATTCACATTGAGGATATTTTCAGGATTATAGTTTTAGAGAATTAGGCCATAACTAATATATTTCTATTCAAAAATTACAATGTATAAACTTCTACATTATTTCCATTTTTTCACAAAACAAAAACTATTGAAAAAAGGGTCATCTCTAGTTCCATGTTTAAGAGAGCATGACTTTTCCTTGATCCCATCATTGACCCTAATATTCTTTAAGTCATGTGAAAAATTTAAAAAACTTGGGATGAGCATAAAATGATCATCAGGGGATACACAAAGAAGGAAAACTATTAGTTTTTCAAATGAACAAGTAAACCATGAATACTTTAACATAAGTAATACTTTTCACCTTTATGAAGTAGTAAATACTCTTCACTAAATAAAAGATCACTACTTACCCTCTTGTAACCAAAATATTACCATAAAACCCATTTAAAGAACACATAACATATAAAGGTAACTTGGGATATGAACACACTTAAATAAAATAACCATACGGTTGACTTCCACAAATATCACTAAATGGAATAGCCATATGGCCGAATTCCATACCCAGTGCATTAGAGGTTATAACATAACCACCCATCATAGTTTATTATGGAACCACCCATCATTTGGATTATCAAGTAACCACCCATCAAATGTCCATGTACCGTTATGAAATCATAACTCATAAAATATTGCAAATATAAACATTTCAGTAATAAAATTTAATTTGAAATTAAAAGAAATAATTTTATGACATTGAAATTATCAATCCATTTCAAAAACCATTTTCAATACCAAAACACCCAAAAAACAGAATAAGGGATTTCCATTTCATTTTAGAAAACATTAATGCAAATAGAGGAATCCAAAAAAAGATTACGGCAGTGGTGAGGTCATTGTTGCCGCAAACATTAAAAATATTATGATTTTCATTTAATAAAACCCTTTGTAGAAAAATATTCCCTTTGAATGAAAGTAAATGTCAAATGATTTTTCTTATACACTGGGTAAAATAAGAAGTTATATATCTTATCGAAATATGCCTCAATGAATAAAGATTGAGATGAAGTCCCTTACCTCATGTCCGACTTGACTCGATCATTAATTAATCTCCTGAATAATAAACTAAAGATAATTTCTACTTTCCTAAGGATATTTTTCATGTTTATTATTTCATTTATATCACTTATTACCATGTTATAAACATTATGTAATCATTCACGTTAATAATTGTCGTTTTGTCAATATTTGGTACTTGAGTCAAAAATAACACCTTATATTTACATGTTTTCCATGTGGTCAATAGTTAATTATATCCAGTATTATTTTCATGATTTATATATCATATATATCATATATATCCACTATATACATGTATTTATAATTGTACATAACATTTGGAGGTATGAAATGAAATGCACCGTTCATGGAGACGATAAGACATACGTACGCATTAATGATACTTTCGATTCTATTTATTATTTTAATCGACTTAAAACATAATGATACATATTTATATTAATATTAAATTATAATATCATATATAATATCATTAAATCCATCCTTTATACTTCCAACATATGTAATTAACGAGTCATATCACTTTGAGGGGACGGTAGTCCGCACTTCCTCAAATGAAATTACGGTGTCTACACATAATGGAAATCATAAAGGTATGCCAAAAAAGGAAAATACAGAAGCATAAAAAAACAGAAACATAATATATATCATATATAAATAGAGATTTATATAAATGGCTACCATGATAGGCGGTAGGACATAATTGAACAATCATTGTTTTGTGAGGCGTTAGTTTTCCATCCACAGAAACAGTATGTTCTTCACCCCTTAGATGGAGGTGTGTGTAAGTGTATTTCAAATAAATATCATAAAAAAATTCTAGTATATTAATGATACTATTTTCTTTATAATGGAAATGATGAAAAATAGTTTAGGTGTTGGAGAAGTAAAAGAAATGAAAAGAAGTTAAGAAAACCCATTACCTTTAATTTGGGTAACTCCCTTAGGTTTGAACCCAAATGGTTTGTTGAATTGCCTTCTGCCAAAGGTAAGGCTTCCAAGTGGAAGAGAGGTATGTAGGGAGATTAATTTATCAGAGGGTGGATGAGTCAAAAGTCTTGAGAGGTGTGAGTAATTGGATAGAAGAGGTCTCCCTTTATAAGGGAGAGGAGGGGCTCATTAAGAAAATGTGAAAATATTATTTTATTATATAATGATATTAGGTTTATAAAAGACCAAATATTATTAGAGTCAAAGATACAATGACTCATAGTCTAAATTAAATCATTCAATAGGAATTGGATAGGTTTTGGATAATATTTTAGTCATTATAATCTCATTTATTTAAATCATTTATTAATGATGTAAATACTGCATCATTATTGTGTCATAAATAATTTAAATTATTCGAATTCTAAAAATTATAAAAATATAAAGTCATGTATTAAATATTTTTATATTTCTAAAAAATATTTATAGTCTAAAATATTACTTATATAACACCATATAAAAATCAATTTACTAAAAGATTTTTGTTTATGTCATTTTTGACTTTACTATAAATTAATAAATCTAAAGTATCATTATCATTCATAAGTGGATCCATGGGGTCAGAAAATTGACCCAAGAATGACCATGGTCGTCCATTAAACATCCAATAAGGTTAGGGAAAGTGTTAAGTTAATTTTATATTATTATAATATTCTTTTTACCGTGATTTACCCTATATTCCTTTAACTGCGGTGAAAAAAGTCAAACAATACTATTCACCAAAAATTATTTTTATCTTATTGAACCACATTTTACATAATAATAATAACCATGTATGTCAGATTTTCAAAAATCAATTTACAGAGGTGGTAAAATTTCATTTAAATGAAAAAGTCATTTTTTAACAAATACAAAGCAGTTTCACTATTCATAAAAAATTGATGTTTTTCAAAAAAATACCAAACATTAAGCCTAAGATATATTTGATATTATGAATTAAAAAAATGATGTTTATTTTTCAAAATTCAAAACATAAAAGTGGAATTAATTAATTTTAAAATTAATTCCCATTGTTAAAACGAATAGCATGTTTTTAAGAAACAATAACCATCAAAAGATTGACACTTGTTTATGTCCAATATCAAATTGAAATTAATTTAAATGTCCAAAAATGGAATAAATGGGAAAAATATATTCTAATTACACTTTAAAAACAATTTGAAAGATAATATATCTATATAAATATATTAGATTAAAATGTAGTTTTGAATTAAAATACAATATTTTCACTATTCATTAAAAAAATTAACATTATCGGAAAAATTCCAAATATTTACACAAAGTAAATTTTTATGTCCCTATTCTAATTAGGGATTTTTTGGGTCCAATATATTCTATTAATGTGACCAAAACTATATTTAAATAGGGTTTACCATTAAAAGGCGGTAAATCGACCTTTAAATGAAAATTATTCTTAAAATTAGATTCATTCACATTTGAAGCCTCTAACTTTTTATTGGATAAATGTAAATACATTTAACAAACTTGTATAATATTGTTGTATTTAGTTATTTTAATTCCCTCCAACACAGTATCTAAGAGTTAACTACCATTTAAAATAATAATAATAAATTATTAGTATGCAAAGTAATATTTCAAAGAAAATTGTTGTTGCGTATTTCGTACGCTATCGAACATAACAAAACATTTAATGTAAAATTAATATTTTATTCAGAAATATTAATTAATATAAAAATATATCATTCATTATTTACTTGGGATGTTATAGTTATGGTTATTAAAATTTGGTCTTGGTTATTTGTTTTGGTTATTTATGCATATATAAATGTGTGAAATCATTCAAAAAGAACAATATTGATACCCCATCACTTGTTTTTTTTTTAATTTGGGGCCAAAGACTCAATTTATTATTAATTAAAATACCTCTTTAGACTGTGTAGAGGGAGAACCATTACATAGCCCGAAGGCCCAAGGCTCTGTGGGCTAAATACAAGGCTTGAAATCTCTTTTTCTGGCGCAATGGACACCTCGATGAATAGTACTTCTACTGTACATGCACTACTACAGTACCTGCTACAGTACCATGACCACTATAGTACTTGCTATTGTCCTTCCATAGCTACAGTGTAGCTGGTGCTATAGTATTTGCTGCTACATTACTGCTACAGTTCCCTGCTACAATACCCTAGAAAATTTACCCCTACCCGGATTTGACCCTCGCCCTTTTAGATGCCATGCATTAGCATGTACTACTAGGGTACATGCTTGGTGGCCCCCATCACTAGTTTCCAGCACATTGTGATTGGAAATAACCTTCAGGCCATGACACGAACCAGATTGGGTGTCGGGTAGGATGGTGTGCCAGATTGGTTTGTAACAAAATTATATCATAGGAGGGTATGCTATTTGGGGTCATTTTATTTGGGGAAGATTATGGGTAGACCATATCATGGATTTTTTTTACTTGACGTTCATGTTGTGAGTAGGGTACCTTACCAGTAGACCTCATGTTCATACTCGATTTACCATGGGATGTCAGGTTTCATTTGGTCACCTTGGTTCTTGTCAGTTTTGTATTTGGGATATGAAAAGTGGGTTGGTTCAATAGTGTTTGTGATCTTACAGGGCTTATAAATCCATGTGGAAAAAGGATATGGTCCTAGAATACTCTCTATGATGGTTGTGTGATTATCATATGGCCACCAAACATATGTCCAAGTCACCAACTGATACTAGTTTCCACCAGTGAACTAGTCTGTGACTTCTTTGGTTCTGAAATATTGTTTTGAAGACCCCTTTTTGGAATTTTGAAAAACTTTATTTGAAGAGTTAATGATATGATTTTGGAAATGGAGAAAATTGATTTTCATAAATAACTTTCCGAATGAAATTAGAAAAATAGATTTTTATGAAATGAACACAGGGGTAAAACATGATTGGATTTGTGAAGACATATTTTTATAATTATGGTCTAGATTATAATGAAATCCTACGTTTGGAATGAGGAAATTTTTTTAAAGAGGTATTGTAATTTTATAAGCTAATGGATATTTGATGTAGTGGGATTTGTATTTTCAAAATAAATGAAATGGAATGATGTGTGGAGCTTGAAAATAGTTTTCAATTTTGTGGATAGTGATCTTTTAGAATGTTCTGTATATTTTTTCAATTTTATATAAGTTGATATGTTGGTGTACTAAATGATTTTTTTGGAAAGTGGAAACATTTTGTTGGAAGATTTGGTATTCCCATGAGTGTCCACGTGAAAAGGACATGTGCGCAAAATAGGCTGACTTTTTTGTTTATAATGAGA
Source organism: Viscum album (assembly GCA_963277665.1). Taxonomy (NCBI): domain Eukaryota; kingdom Viridiplantae; phylum Streptophyta; class Magnoliopsida; order Santalales; family Viscaceae; genus Viscum; species Viscum album. The sequence continues at coordinate 1,999,310,425 of OY728136.1, forward strand.
ATATGCACGTGTGAGACTCCATGGAATACCATTGGTGAGTGTATAACCCTCCATGATTTTTTTTATTTTAAAATGTCCATCTATGAAAAATGTAATGTTTCGATAACCAGTGGTGTGTCTCCTTGTGATTTTGGAACGTTGTTTTAATGGTATTTTAATATTGAAAACACTTATTGTTTGAACAATGTTTCATGTTATTTATTTTTTCGATATGTATATTTTAAAATAATGTTTATTGAGTTATTTTTATAAATACAAGGAATATTTTTAGTTGGTTCCCTCCTTGTGCTCGATGTTTGTTTGTGGTGAGTTTTAGAAAATGGAACAGTTTGATATAAATTTTATATTTCCTGGTTGGTTACTACTTTCCACCATATGTTTTTTGCTTAATGGAAGTGATACCATGGTTGGTTCACCATTAGAAGATTCTCTTGCTGAACAATTTAATGAAATTTCTTATTTTGTTTTGGAGTTTGAGTTCATATCTATTTTAGATAAAGTGGATCCTCTCCTAATGGAAGATTGGATGTGGGAAGTTTAAACAAACATATTCTTCTTGGTTTTTCTATATTTTTAATGGTTAAATTTTTCATCTTTATGTTTGATGGCCCTATCTAGATGTGGTGAATTGAATAATAGAGAAGAGAGTGGAAGGTGGATGATGTCTGTTGGTGTTGGCCGTGGTGTTAATGAGACTTTAGGTATTTTTCAGTTTCATTTAAGTGAGGTATTAGTCCATTCCTTTAGTGTGTCAAGACCAGTAAAATATACCATTGTTTTTATTTATAGAATTAGTGTGTGGTTTGGTCCTCGATTTAAAGTCCCTTTCCTTTTAATGATGTTTTTATTTGTTATGGTCGTATCATGTGTTGTTTTTCTATGTTGACTTTTGGATCTATATTTATGAGCTGGATTGTGACTCTTCTTAGAACATCAATATTAATAGAAGTGTGGTTTTCTTTTAGGGATTCATAACTTCGTTGTTCTAAATGTAGGTGTCTTCCAAGTGTTCTTTGTTCTGGTTGTTTCCTGGTAGGATGAAAAGGGACGATGTGTGAGAAAATTATAAGTCTCTATATTATTGAAAACTCCATTTTGATGTGATGTATGTACTCTAGTTTTTTGTTATCATCAAGTTTACTTTTATCTTTGTGTGACTACATGTGGCACCAATATAATGTGTTCTAGATGGAGATCATTAATCACTGACTACGGGGAAAAAGATGCATCAAACATTAGGGCTCCAGCTATAGGCCTCAGAGTGAGACTGGTGCATAGTTAGAAATATTTTAGGGTGTAAGGGACCTCAGTATAGTTGAAATATGTTGTTTAGTGGGGAAAATTCAAACTTCTCTATTGTAACCCCTCAATTTTAGAATGGCCATAGTTTTTAGATGTGTCGTGAAGGACACATTTTCCTCTACAACCAACATGAGAGAATGATTTTCTCATTAGTTGAAAGGAGGTTGGTTGTATCACTTTCGTTAATCCTTAGCAGTTATGTATTCTCAGATTCAAGTCACTATTTTGTACCCCTTGTATGGATATCCATGAACATTAGTTTCAATTTTGGTGATGTTCATCTTTAGATGGTCGCGTCCCATGGGGAAGGTGAATTATGTAGTGTTCTTTGGATAGAAATGAGTTTCTCCTGTTGGATCACATGTTAAGGGGTTTCTTAGCTTCTGTTTTTTTGGTTGGTTTTAGGTGGTTAATTTTGTTGGTTCTCATTGTGGGGAGACACACCATTGGTCTTTTTGAAATTTCTTCTGGATTAAGTCTGTGGTTTCTCATTTAAATTGCTTGGGAGTCCAATGGGGCCTCATTTCATTGATAATTCGGTTTAGATTTTCATGTTTATATATTAGTGAGTAGTCTTAATTAGGAGCTATCTAAATTCAGGTTCATTCCTTCAATAAATATTAGGGGTTTCGTAATTCCCATCATTTTTTAAGTAAGGTTATTAAATAATTCATCGAGATATGGTTTGAATACATTCTCACATTTTAGGTAATTGGTATGAGTTTCATTTGGTAACATCTAAAGTGTTATTTTCCTAAAGGATTTCATTATGTGTTTTAAGGGTTAATCTACTCTTCATTGATAAAATATAGATGTTGTTTCTTTCTAGGGAGGAAGGCATATGGTAGGGAGATCATTATGGAAATCCTAATTCATTTATGAAATCCTATTTTATTATTCATGGTGTTTTTGTTTCCTTCTCACAAGATGTTCTTAAGGAATATTATTTAGCTATAGAGGAGTATAAGTTATTATTTCCTATCCAACCCATGTTTTATATTTTATGGGGAAGAAAGAATTATCGTGGGTAGAGTTGTCACACCCAGGGTTTTATTTTAACTTTTGGATCTGGTTCATTTTTTTGAACTCAATTTTTCCCTAAGGAATTGGGTGTGAAGGGTCTTAATTTTTGAGGAATTATTTCCATTTATTCTTGTTCTATATTTTCCCATAGGATTATCTTTAATTATTTGGAAAAATAAGGGAAATTTGGGTGATACTGCCTGAGGTGCACGATTGGCTCATGATTAGTAGAAACTACGCCCCTCCCTAGGTAACTATACAGTTTGGTGGGGTTTTTGGTTTGAATATAGTATAAATATTCTGAATAGATTGTCCTTCCATGTGGGATTACTATGTGGTAGGTTCCTCTTAGTCAGATAAGAGTTCACGATCACCGTACGATTTAAATAACTTTGTTGGATAACCATGCATGATGTCTATATCATTAAAAATTTTAAATTCCACTTTGGACCTCTTTGTATTTATCAAAAATCCACTCCCATCCATCCCTCATGGGATTTAATACAATGGGATAATCCTCTATGATCACCTAGGATCATTAGGAACTATTTCATTGGTGGATTTGGCAAGAAAACTCCAAGGGATCCTCATGTATGTCTAGATTCATTCAATTTCTTCCAAAATTTTAGGGATTCCTTCCCTCTTTCTTGGGTTCTCAAATTCTAGTGGGGTGTTTTAACTTCAATGGGTTTGATATTGTGTTTTTAGTGAGATATTGATGTTTTTTGTTAACTATTTCTTTATTAGTATCTTTTAGGGTTGTAATTGTAGTTTCTCATAGTTTTCTGAATATTTTCACACTCAAAGTAGGTGGTTCCATGATATATCATTTTTAGATGATTTTAGATTTATTTATTCAATTTGTAAATATTCTTTATGAGTATTATTTTGGGTACGAAACATGTTTTTGAAATGTTTTGACATGCATATATAAAAAATGTGTACTTTGTAATTGAAATGTTACAATATCCGGGTGTTCCTTATTGCGATGTTTCTTGGTAATGTTTTATGACTTGTTTATTTGTTGAAAAATGTGTTTTCAAAGGTACATAATGAAGGAATGTGTATAAAAGGTATCTTTTCAAAGGAAATGTATTTCTATAGCAATATGGATTTCTTTTTTTGTGGTTTTTTTTAATAGTGAATAGTTTAGATTTTGAGATGAATGTTTAATGTTGAATTTATTTGTGTGTGGATTTGAAAGAGTACTGGAAAATAAATTATTTTATGTTGTTTATGTGTCTTTCATGAAATGTTTCTAATTTTTTTAAAGATTGGGAAAGAAGTTTGAAACATGTTTTTTAAACCGTATTTGTGTTGCTAAAATTGAATGTGGTTTGTTTATGGAAAATGGTGATTTCCAATGAATTTTTAAATCTTGGCATGTGTATATAAAAAGGTTATTTTTTATGATTTATGAATTGGGATTTAGCACAAGGGAATCAAATGTATCTTGATGGGAATAATAGATCTAGTATGAAAGTGATTCAATACTGGCTTATCCCAGTTTTGATTATCATGATCGATTATTAAAACAACATATAAAAAATAATGATATTTGGAAACCACTAGGTGCATGGGATGTCCCCTACTAGTGGCTCATGCATGAGAAAGCTGTTATTGTTGTTACTCTACCACCCTTCATCGAGGTATGTGGTTTTAGTGTCTAATTTGAGTTTGATTACGCTTAGGTATTTTCCTATAGATATATATTGTTCCATGATACTTATGTGATGTGGTTCCATATATTAACATACAGTGGAACTTGTGTATCCTTCATTTACATTAAATAATGTTTACATATGTAATGATTTTATTTTATAATGATCCATTAAAAATGATGTTCTGAAATAGTTCTTTTAGAAATAGTTTTTCTTGAATGTGATCCCTTAGAAATGGTTCTTCATAAAATATTTTCTAATTAATTTTTTAAATCATTTTTCATAAATGAGAATGTTAAATTTTCTATTAATTCTATAGATTGTAATTTTTTCTATGAGTGGAATCTTATTGGGATTTGGATCACACCCTACATTCACTATTGGGTGAATTCCACTTTATTTGTAATATGTATGACTCAGGTAGATGCAAGATGATTTTTGGAGATATTGTTTTATCATGCTACTACTGTTCTGATTATTGAATGTATTATTGGTGGTAGATTGAGGGTGATTCACCTCATGTTTCACATAGAGTTTTAGGAGGTATTTTATTTCCATTCCTTTCTATAATTTTTGTTTTTGTTTAAAATTGTAAAACATTAAATCAAAAAAATGTCTCCTTGAATAGTTTTGGATAGTAATTATTTTGTCTTAGTTATTTTGTTTGAAATTTAGTCTTATCTAAATGGGTGAAATCGTTCCCAATTAATAAAATTAACACCCATGCACTATTTTTAAGGTTGTGGGGATTAGGAACGCCCTTTCGGCCATTCCATGAACTGGGTTGGGTGTTAGGTCTAATGGAGCACCAACCTGGTTCATGATAGGTTAGACATAGAATGGAAAATAAAAGTCATTAATTGAAGAAAAAAGTAGAGGATTCAATGGTCATGTATGTATAAAATTTCACCCAATTGTCCTGGTTTTCTCCAAATATTAGTTGAGATCATTATTGAAAGATAAATTGTTTTTCGACAGTATTCACTCCATGATATCGAATTGAATTGGATTCATGTGAATTCAAAGGTTATGAGAAACTTGTATGGTGTGATTATTGGGTAGAAATGGAGTTTTCTTATGACCACATATACATTGAAATCATGATGAAGAAGAGGTAGAGAAGGAAATTGATCGGTATGAATAAATTAATGAAATATAATGGTAAGAAAGTGTAGTTTCTATTTTCGGAAATGTGTGGTAAAAAGCGAATTGGGGAATGCATTAACAAAACTAGAAAGTGTTTTCAATGAAATAATTTTTGACATATGGAATGATATTGTAATGAAAATGATCTTATGATTAATTATAATAAGAATAACATAATTTTTTCAAAATTTGGGGAGATGGTTCATTTTTAAAATATCTTCCCAAAGAAAGGTTGAATGAAGAAATGTAGACAGATTGTAAGAAGAAAGGAAAAGTGAGAACTTTTGTGACTATTTTTTATGATATTGGTCCATCCTATGATGTAATATAAGGAAATTAAAAATAGATTTGTGAATGCATGAGTTTTAGCCTTTCCATCTAGAAATGGTTAAATTTTCATCAAAATTGTTGCTTCGTTGAAGGTACGTTTTTGTGTTCTGATGTAGAATGATCTAGTAATTACATATGAATCATGAAAACTGACACATCATGAGTTAAATTATCCAACATATGATTTGGAATAATAATTTATGGTTTTTTCTTTTATAATATTGAAGCAACATTTATATGGATCCAAATGTGAAATATATACTAACCATAAATTTCTAATGTATATGGTCACATAGAAAGAATTAAAAATGAGGTAGAGAAGATTACTTGAACATATAAAGGGTTATGATTGGATGATAAATTACCATCTGGGAAAGAAAAAAAATGTTCCTGATTCCTTGAGTTGAAAACATAATGTATCATAAACCATGTTACTTTTAGTTGAAGACCCTTTGATTAAAGATTTAATGAATTTTAGCTCAGAAATTATTAGTGTTTGAAATATCAGTATTTTGGAATAGGTGTTATTGTAGTCATAATTATCATATACAACTATTCAATCATAGAAGGACGACATTGTGTTATAGAAAAATGTAGAATTGGTTAAAATAGGTAAGTTACTAGAATTTACATTGAAAAATATTGTGTTTTATGATTTAGAAAGATATTACATGTGTGTTGTGTTTCCTAAATAATTAATGAACTGTGAAATGAAGCTTATAGTTATCAATTTTTATTTCAAATTTGTAGTATTAAGATGTACAATTACCTTCAGATGTATTACAGATAGGATGGAATTAAAGAATATAATGACCAATTAACCATGAAATTTTGGACATGTCAACATGTTAAACAAGGTTGATAACTTCCAAAGGGGATGATTTAGTCTTTTCCAATGACATATTATAAATGGGGGAATATATCCTTAGATTTCATATTGGGGAAACCAAAGACATCTAGTGGAACCAATATGATTTGGGATGTTGTTGATCGGTTGATTAAATCTACACATTTCGTTCATATTCAAGATACTATGTCTTTGGATAATCTTTCTTGATTGTACCTCAAATATATTTACTAGTTACATTGATTTCCTCTATCCATTGTATATAATTGATATCCCATAGATTCACTTCTATCTTTTGAAAAGGCCTTTTGGTGTTGTTTAGAATTGAATTAAATTATTGCACTACCTTTAATCCCTAACCCAATGGAAAGACTGAAAAAATAATTTAGACCTTGGGGGACATCCTTAATACTTTTTAAATGGATTACTAGGGAATTAAAAATAAAAATATTTCTTTAGTTGATTTTTCTTATAATAGTAGATTTCATTTTAGTATATTGATTTCACTATTTGAGGAATTATATGGGAAGAAATGTCGAACTCCAACATTCTTGGATGAAGTCGGGGAAAGGATGTTGATGGGACTACAATTATTAGATTATGTCGCTAAGAAATTGAAGACGATCCAGAAACACTTGAGAAAAGCTCCATTATGGAAGAAACATTAGGCAAATACTAGGAGGAGAGGCCTCTGTTTAAGGGAAGGTGATGTTTTATCCATTTAAATCTCACCATTGAAAAGTGTTATGAGTTCTGGTTAGAAAGGAAAGATAAGTACATGGTTTATTAGACTGTATGAAATTCAAGAAAAAGTTGGACCAATAGCCTATATAGAAAATTTTCTTATGATTTTATCTCATGTACACAATTTTTCTTTTCATGTTTTGATGTTGAGAATGAATGATCCATATTTATATCATGTTCTCTGCCTAGAAATAGTTCACCTGGAAGAGATACTTTGGTATAAAGAGAAATTTTTTAACACTCTAGATCATAGAGAGAAAGTATTTTTTAATAAGTAAATCCACCAGGTTGTGGTTTTGTAGAGGAAACACATTGTGGATGAACCAACAAGGGAATGTAAAAATTATATGAGGGAAAAGTAATCATAGTTGTTTAATAAGTAAATAAAAATTGTGAGGATTCAATTTCTAGAAGGATAAAAGAATGTAACAACCCAGTTACTATTAAAATAATATGTTTTAATTAATTATTTACATATTTAAGATCATTTTATATTTAAAATGAAATAAGTGTTATATATATATATAAATTAATGAACATATACTAATGGAAAAGTAACTTGACCTTAGGAATAGTTTCATCACCATTAAGAATATTAATTTGCAAAATATAATAGTAACCTCACCTATGAGAGTATAAATAAATTATTTTATTTTATAAGTGTAATAATGAAATATTTATATCATGGAATATGTAAATAAATTTTTTGGAAATGATAAATTATGTGATGGTATTTTTGTAAGTCATTAATAAATAATTACAATTTTATAATTAATTTAATGATTTAAAATAAAAATTATTTTTATAAAATATATTCATAAATTATGATTTGGCTGTATTATGATTTGATGATAATTTTATGTGGCGTTAATTATCTTTTGAATGTGTTGTAAAATAAGTTTTAATTTAAAATTTTTATTTTTGAATAAATTATGTTTTTAATTAAAATATTCATTTATAATATTTGGTAAATTATTTTAAAAAAATGGAGTCAATTTTTTAATTCTAAATATTTAAAAATGGTTGGGGAGAATTTTTTTTTTCAAAAATTGAATTCTTTTTTAATAATAAAATATAGTAATTTACAACATATAAACATTATAAGAGAGCTACACTATTCCTTGAGTCATAAATAATGAAAGAACAATAATATTGAACTTATCTTAATTATGTTGTTACATTTTATGACAATTATTAAACTATTCATAGTATTTATCCAAATTAATAAACTATTGAATATAATAATAAGAAAATTCCCCTCTCCACCATTATAAATACCACCCATTACCACCTCTTTGCCTCACACTTCAAAGACATAGATTGCTTAATTTTTTACCCAACCCTTTCTGAATACTCAACCTAATTATAATAACTTATAGTCTCACAAAATTTTAAAATAAAGGTCATTAAAGAGGTTTTTAATGAAGTGAATTCAAGAGGTAAAAATCCTCATTCATTTTCATTTATTTTCAATTAAATTATTTTTCTTTTCTTATACTTTTTTTACCTTTACTAATACAAGATGAATGAAAACTCTATAATATTATATATAGTATAATATTATAATGGTTATGAAAAATTCATCATCATACTACTTATCCTTTCCCTTTTATTCTAAAAATAAAAACATTATCCATGATGTGTCGATTGAACGACATCATAGATGATGTGTTTTCAATTTCTATTATTCTATCAATGATATTAATAAAATAATTTATATAGATAAATCATATTTTATTAAACATATATTATATTATATTATGTTTTGGAACCATTTTTATATACAATATTTATTGATAAATCAAAAGTGGTTCATAATGATAAAAAATTCACCAAATTAATCTAACGGTCATCACTAACGTTATATCTAACGATTCATATGCATACCATATAACCAAAATGATATATAATACCTTTAAATTTTATGTAAATTCATTAATAATAAGTATTTTCCATTTTTACATTTTCTCCCTTCTCATAAGATAATCTGTAACAAACTAACCATTGAAACCATAAACAAAATACACCCGAAATAATGAAAATAACAAAATATTAATAATAAAGGGGTTGAATGATTTTATAAAAATATAATATAAATAATTATAAATATTAATATTGTAATTTAATATATTAATAACACTCATTAAATTATTATAAGGGAGGTTTGACCACATTTTATGTTAGATGAACCTAATATAAGTGAATTGTTAAACCAATTACCATTCATTGGGTTAACCATAAACATCATCGATTATGTTATACTAAGATTATTTGTTTAATTGATATTGTTTATTATATGTCTTATTGTGTTTATTTATAGTTCATACACATATTCCTTCTGTTTTATTAATTCTCACTTTTGTTATATGATACTTGTAATAGACATTTTATTAAAAATCCACATTTAAACATTTATTTATATAAAATTCAAAAGGGATATTTTGATGAAAGTATTATTATTTTATGATTATGTTATGGATCTTGGGAATTGATTATTATGAGTGGTGTGACTAATATCTCCATATAATGCACTGGGAATTTTTATATTGGAGGTTGACAGTATGGTTATTCCAATTGTAATTGAGATGGTTACCCCTTAAGGTATCTTTGATGGTTATGTTGTAAGGTATCTACGAGGGTTACATTATAAGGTATCCATGAGGGTTAAAACCCATATGGTATATATAATGGTTACAATAATAATTAAATAATTACATAATTTACCTTTATTTTATTATTTATGTTTTCAATGTTTTATGGAAATCTCATGTTTTCACAAAGATACTATTTGATAATTATTGGGTGAGAAGTATGGATTTGAGAGAATTATTTAAAATGTTTATAATTATTAATTTACTACCTATTTCTATCCTTCTTTTTATATCCCTTACAAAGATTTTTGTTATACCATTTTTTAAACTGTTTTTCACAGGGTTTGAGGATGGTTAAAAGAAAAGGAGAGGCCTAAATTAATGTTGTGGAGACATTTTATGAAAAGATTATATGTATTTTTAAATCATTTTTATTTTGAAAAAAATTGATTTTGTTTTAGGTGTACCAAATTATTATGCTTGTGGTTTTATATGTATGAATTATATACTAATTTTCTAAAACTCTATACTACAAATATATTTGGAAATGTAAAAAAAGATAATTCTAATTGAATTTACTAGATTATGTAATGTTTTAGGTCGGTTCTTAATACACATGACCCCCTATTATGATCTAACCTAACCATGATGGTCCAACAATAACTATTTACTAGAATAAAACCCTCTAAAGGTCACACATTCACACATAAAATTTAATAAAACTGATGGGAAAAAAAATTCATATCATGAAACGACATTAGTAGCCACACACACAGACATGTGATGAAAATAAACCATGGTTGTTACATGGTATACATGTACACACATGTGATTAATACAAAACATGGGTCTCGTAGGAGACGCATGGAATAAAAATAAATCATGGGTGAATTCACACAAACACATTCTAGTATATCATTCAAAAAATCATTTACAACTGTCAATATGGTCATGATTTTCTACTTTTTAAAAATGATGTTCCAATTTAATGAGATACCACCCAAGTCAAGTTTCATGGAATCAATTCATAGATCAACTCCAATTCCATCACCTTAGAACTCAAGGTTTCATGTGTAAGAGGTAAGACACACCATGGGGTAGTACTAGGTTGAACATACTAGGGAAGAGATATTTTATCCAATTGTCTACATCCAAGGAGAATCAGAATCTAGTTCTACAGATCTAATTCTTTAGTATCCAATGATGACATCTTCTATATGGAGTTTGATAACAAAAATTTTTTTTATGAAGGCATAGGTTTTAGTGGAAGAAGGAGGGTGGTGAATAAGGAGGGAAAGAGTTATTTAAGCATTAAATCTTCTAGAAAAAACATCCATTAATTGAATGAATTATGGATTGACATCGTGAACTTTTAAAATGGAATTTATTCCAAAAATCATGTCTCCTTTTCCTAAAATTATAATGAAACCATCAACACTATGAATAACTATTTACCTCATGAACAAATTTTCATTCCCATAATGAAAATTCATTGCTTCTTATGAGAAACCATTATTGTCATGAATATCCATTCATGGTATGAACATACTCATGTAGCTAGTTTTTAGTTTTTGAGTCACCAACTTCATTAAAAACCATTATAATGCATCAACTTACTTAATTACTCAATTAAAAATTCATAAAAAATTAGTATGTAATAATAGATATCATATTTCAATATAAAAAATTATCCATAGATGTATCTAAGGATCCACTTTATAGACATAATATGATAATATTTTTCCACACCTTAAAATATAGCATACATTATGACCATATACAAAAAATAGAGTCACAGAGATGTTAATTATTATAAAATCCAAGTAGAAATTTTATACTACCGTGAATAAACTTTACTTATTTATTCATCTTTTAATATCATGGTTCCAACTATAATTGTGGTAGTAAATGGATTTGAATATTTCATTCTAAATTTTATTAATGGTTCTTGGGAATTGTATTTGGATAATGGAAAAAATGATACATCTCCCAAGAAATTTTAAGACCCAAGAAAGGCATCGTCCCACAATTCAATGAAATATAAAACATGTATTTAATTTGAAAATAAATCTCATCAAAAAGTAATTATTAAATTATAATAAAATTTTTATCATCCACATATATAAAAATAATAATGATACATATTTATCTTAATGGATTAATTGGGTTCATTACACTCTTAAGTTAATAAATTATATCAACTTCAAGAAAGTTCAAAACATTTCAATCCATTTGTCTAGTGTTTTTAACCCTTATAAAGAATATTTTAACTATTAATATCCATCCACTTTTCTATAAAATATTTCCTCATGTTTCTAAATTTATAATCAGGTTTAAAAACTTAATATTTAATGGTTTAAGTTTTTATCAATTTTAAAATATTGGGTCTTTAATATATAGTGATAATAGTAAGGATCATAATGATTTAAATCACATAAAATTGTATTGTTAATTTTTTGAAATAATGTTTAACCAACTATGAATAGGCTTTACACAAAAATTTATCTTTGTTTCTCTCCACCTCTCTTTTTCATTAAATTATATTTGGATCACCTAATTTTTTTTATAAAATCATGTCCATAAACATGGGTTCAAACTGTCATATAACATACTTCATAATTTGATTCAATTCATAATTAATTTAATTGATCTAAATTTGATTCTCAAAATAATATTTTATATATTTAGTATCAACCTAAGAAAACAATGAGGTATGTGTCACTATCCCCAATATTAATATTGTTTGAATCATTTTTCATTGATTACCAATGATATTATGGACCTCCAACTAATTTTAAAACTTTGGTTGAGTTTAACATGGTTTTTTTCATATTTTTAAATGGATGAATCATCATCATTTATATGTTATTTTTTATAGTTCCTATTATTTAAAAAATATCCATCCTAATTATCAATAAATTTTTCTTCATCATATTCAAATATAGAAATCGTTCCTTATATGGGACATATTTATTTGAGTATTATAGTACACTAAAATTATAAATTTATATAATTACTCTAATTTATATTTTATGTAAATGATATCCTATTAAATTTGGAGGATAATTAAGTAATATAATTTTAACTTCTAGTTTCATAAATATCATTATGTTTTCACATTTCACCTAATTATAACACGGGAGATCGAATATTGTAGTGTATTTATAATTTAGGTTCATCTTATATAAAATCATTTATGGAAACATATCGTAATTAGGTTGGCACCAAAAATGGTTTCATGTAAACTAATTTAGTTATAGCATGTTATTAGAAAAATCAAGGTATATTATGCAACTTTTATATGGTGTGATCAATTTCCACAAAGCTCCTATTTTTTTCAACAACACGATTCTATTATGGGGTATATTGTGTACTAATTTCATGATTAATACAATGATTTTTTGGATATTATATACATATAACACTTGTATATTTTGTAACATTATCTATTTTTAACCTCTTAAAAATTAAACCACACTCCATTTATATGCTTATTTTAAAACCTATAAACATATTAGGGTCCTCCAAATTTGACATAATGTAAATAATTCTTGTAATATAAGTGAAATAATAAATAAAAAAACCAAAAAAATTATATCTAATTGTTTATTTATTCTTATTTGGCCTATAATTATCAAGATTAATGAGGTTAATTGGGTGAGATGTTTGAGTATAAAATTTATTAAATGAATAATTAATAATATTCCCTTTTTATAATATACATCAAATGCAATTTAAATAAATATTAATGACCAAAACATCAAAAAAATTATTTCTTGAGTAATCTTTCTCGAATTATTTTCATAAAAGTTTCCATTTATTCAATTACCCAATTCATTTTAATTCATCATGTTGGAGTACCATTTATTCTTATCATCACCAACAAGAAAAAAGTTTCTTTTTATTCATCACAGTATCATAAATACACAACAATATTTAAATACCTTCACAATGTTTCCATACTTTTAAAATAATAACTTTTTCTTTCTTAATGGAGTTACGACACACTTACTAAGTTATATTATGATCCATCCACAAATAAATTATTCTTCAACTTCATATTATTATATAAAATGACTACAAAATAAATTTCTTTTATCTCAAATAACCCATCATTTCTAATGGTCACTGATCTATCAATTCACTTTTTAATGACCTTCAATAAAACTAAATATCATACATACATGAAGAGAGTCATCTATCTAAGATACAAGGATTGTTTTTGAGATACTTTGAGGTCTACTAAAAAAACCAATGATTTCTCCTTAACGTTAATGTTCTGATTCTAAAACATTTTTTTAATTAAATTTGTACACAATTGGATGAAAAATATAATGATATAATTTTAAACATAGTGATTCAATTGTTCAAAACATGAAAAAACTTCTTCAAATGAATATATCATGTTTTCAATCTTTAATCTAAAATTATCATATTGTTCAAAAAATTTACTTCTTTGGGTTGGTAGTGCCACAAATAATGTTTCGTCAATAATATTATAGTTTTACAGTGATATTAATGATTGAAAAAATAAAAAAAAATTAATGTTCCCAAATTGTACAAAATATTATCTATTTCTATAAAATTTGTACATTACGTCGAATAGTACATGATATAAAAAAGTAGAATCATTCTATTTTTCAATTTTTTACCATAATCATTAGATATTTTCTTCAAACAATAAATATGGTAGACATTGAACCCTTTTTTATTCACTCAATTAAAATTTTCTAATATTTTTCCTTCATCATTTATATAATATTCTTCATTAAAATTAATATTCACTGAATTTACAAATTATTGAGAATTATTTTTCTTTTACATTAATTCTAATTTTAGAACATGTGTTATTCCAATAACATATCAACCATCCTTATATTCAATATTATAAAAAAAACTTTATAAATATAATTTTGAAAGTTATATTAGAACATGGTTAATTTATTTTCCGATTCAATTAAACTAGGTTTAAAAAATTTATTCTATTTCTCATTTTCATTAGTCTTAAATCCCATTACATAATTAATATTATTATTATATATGAGTAAATTATTGAGGCTATCAATCTCATTTATTACCTCTGTCTCATTTAACCATGTAATGTGTCACTATTTCTTGTGGATTTAACATGTTTTTTCATATTATTTTTCTATTTCACAAATATTTATATCTCTAAAGGACATTCTCTAATATACAACTATAGCATGAACTCTATTTTCTTCTTTATATATCCCTTAATTGATCCTCTCATATGTAGTTAAATATTTGGTATTCACTTTAGAAATGAAAAAATCATCACTTACTTCACTAGATGTTGAAACTTGTTATTCTTCCTCTATAACACCCGAATATATTTTTTTCAAATTAATTAAAAAAAATTATATTTTTTTACATTAAAAATTTATCATATTTTTCATTAAACACAACACTAATTTTGTCCGACATTATACACAACACCAATTTTAACGAAACATGAAATAATAGTGAAATATTATTATTTAATATTATATTTATAACATGGTCATTTGGATGGTTGGTATGAATATGATTAAACAAATTTGGATAATATATTTCTTACACGTGTATATAAAATTAATTATTTAGTGAACAATTAATTAACAATGAAAATAATAACTCTTTGAATATAATGGAAATATTTTTAAAATTTTTTTTAAAAAAAAATTAATTCATTTTATCACTATAAGTTAAATATAATAATTTTGGAGATTTATTTTATTGGTATTTATATATTATATATTCAAATTTTTTAACATTCATCTTATTTTATATTTATATAAAATACAAGATAAAAGAAAATTTATATTTAAAAACAATATATTTTCTAAAATGAAGTTTTGATCCCTTTTTTCACCCGTATTTTAATTTCATTCAAGCCATAAAGAAATATACTAGAAAAAATAATGTTAATTTATCATATAATCCTATCAAAATTATCCTACAGTGAATTTATGATAATTTAATGTGAAGGTAAATTGTTAATTGAATAGAAAAAAATAATGGTTTTTATTAATTAATAACATTTCTTTCGAATCTTTTCAAAACAAAAAATTTCACTAATATAGTTTTAAATGAAAAATAATCTCAATGACATATCTATTAAGATATTTTCGTTAATTATAAGTATTTTTTCTATTGTGTTTTGATATAAAAACTTCATAAACTATTGAGAATTTCTCTTTGATAACCCTCATTCTGGTTACATCCGCATGATTTATATTAAATATAAATGTTCCACATATGTAAATGGAATTTGAAAAAAATGGAATCTATATTTTGAAATAATATAATTTATATTATAAATAAATGATAAATTTTAATTTTAACTTAATTAATAGTAAAAATAGAACATCTTATTTACCATGTTCAAGGTAAAAATGGGTTTACATGGGGTTAAAATTAATATTATTCAAATAAAAATTACCCAAAACTTGTAAAAAAACCATTGACTAGAAATATTTCAACCATAGATATTATAGTATCAAAAATGGCCTAGTTTGGAGAATTTTTTAATGTGAAACACATGGAGACACCTATTTCTTTAAAAACATTTCAAGTGTGCCACTCAACTCACTTATAAAAGGCCACCCCTATCCACTACAATTAAATTTTTTGAACCTCATTAGGATGGAAAATTAATTACAAAATAAACTACATAGTTCTCTAATATCACCATAGAATCAGTTTTATGATTATAAATTCATCCTAAGAAGCCTTTTGATGAAAACCAAATAAATTTTAATGGAGAATATGTACAATCCCTAATCGATAAATTTATTTTATATCTTCATAATTTCGATTTATTTATTTATAAAACATTATTATATGACAGAATAAGTAAATTAAATATACTTATAATTTTTTTGTTAATGGAATAACATAAATTCTTATCATCTTCCATCAAATGGGTCACGAAATCATCAATCTGGTGTAAGATAAACTACCACCTTGTGAACCATTGTTATTAATTTTCTATCACCACCTATCATGAATGGATATAATGATCAATTTACTATGATATTAATATTTTTATTTAATAATTACATTATATTTTTAACTTACATTCCATTCTGTGGGAATAAGATAAGTTTGTTCATGTGCATAGTGGACTACTACCTCACGAAGCAGTGTGATTCATTCATGCTTTACATGGAAGCTAATAAAGATGGATTTAAGAAACATTGGTGATATATATTACATAAAAATTATTATATAATTTTAATATATTATATAACATTAATTTATTCAACCTATCAAGATAATGGAAACAACGTTCATGCATAAGTACATCCTACCATCTCCATGAATAGTGTATTTCATTTTCAACCTCTAACATTTATGGATTACTGTAAATAAATATAAACATAATATATATTATAATTAATGAATATTTATAATTTTATAGATGATGGAAATATGATAAAAGTTGGAGGAATGAAAATAGAAAAACCAAACAAACACGAAAAACAAAGAGGTTATTACAAAAATAGTAATTCTAATAAGAAATTGCTAACAAACGTGTAATAAACAGACACACTGAATTAATATATATAATTATTTATATATTTATTATTCTATAATAGATGTAAAATAAAATTTTATATTTTTTATAATTGAGGTCATATTTTTATGATGGAAGTCGAGACATAAGGTAATGGATGTCCATCTCACATTTATTTTCTATCTAACACATTCTATATTCACAATGTTTTTATTTTATGTGTTGTATGTACTTATCAAGAATGTATTTTATGATTGTTTTGCTCAAAATTATTGGGATTTACATATACATTTTGGGATCTCTATTTAATAGTGTTAAATTTCACTAATTTACCAACGACGTAATGTATTTTTTTTCTCAATTAGTTTTCTAGGAGACATATGTAATTTTATAACCCCATATTGATTTTTGAGATGAATTTATAGACATTTTAACTTTTAATATCATGAATTTATTAATTATATTTTTTGCATAAGTATCATTTAATTATATTCCTTCATGGGTCTAATAATTCATTATTACCAATGTGGTAAATATTTTATTTAATAATATAATCATTTTTTAGGATTGTTTATGATTACATTTCTTATGATGAAATATTAAGATTAATCTATATAGAAACTAATGAATTTTATTCTTCTATGATTATGTCTTCATAATACATGATTCTCTCTATTTTCCACTCATTTCTTACTCAAGTGGTCAACAAAATGATTTTAATAAAAATCATCATTATTTATCTCTATAGTCGAAAACCCTTTTTCATCAAAATAAATGTTTTCTAATAATGTTTTAAAATTATTTCTTAGTGAACCTTTTACCAATTCATGAGTTATTACAAAGTACTTTTAAAGTAATATTTATATCATTTGCCAAATAATTTACTTTTGGTGTTAACCAAAAATGTGAAAGGAATATTTTTTATTTCTTATACAACATGAAAATAATTTCTTAATGAAATAATCATTATTTACAGTGAATATCACTTTTTATGTTTTCAAGATTATTTTAAAATAAATGTAATTTTTTTAATTTTTAAGTCGTAAAGCTATTTCTCAAAGTGGAAATGATAATTTTTTCACAAAAATTTTTAAACGACTTTTAAATCTCCCTATATAAGTATTCATTGATATTTTAAACAAAAATGACTAAAAAATGTTTTAGGATTAAAAAATTATTTATAAAAGTTTATTTTTTTTCAGGAAATGTTTTAAATGATTTTTCAATATTCTATTATATTTTTTCATGATTAATTTCTAAGGAAAATAATTTTATAAATTTTTGGATTAAAAAAGTGATTTTCATATTATAATGTTTATTTTACTCAATACAAATTTTCAATTATTTTTAAATCATCCACAATAAGTTATTATGTTTATTTTCAAAAGAAATTATTTTAAAAATGTTTTATGTTTCAAAATATTTTTTCAATGTGGAAGGAATTTTTTTCAAAAGAAATGTTTTTAAATACTTTTAATAGATTCATTTATATGTATAGAAATTTATTTTCAATGAAGTGGAATTCCAAAATGTTTTATGTTTTTATAGAATTAAAATTTAATATTCCATTAAATGTTAGTTTCCTCAAAAAATGTTTGATGTGTTATTTGAAAATTATTTTCTATCTTAGAGGACATCATTCTTTGTTTCTTTTTCATTAATAGGGATATGAAAATTGAATATCATTCAGATTATTTCTTTTAATGGTTTATATCTATAATGAAAATGTGATTAAGAAACCCATTTCATAACCCCTGGTTATACCATGATAACATTTAAATGAAACGTACTTCTTTTTACACTTGTTGCACTATGAAGAATTAATGAAATGATTATAAAACCTCTATCATTTAAATATTTTATGATATAATGAAATGTTTATAAAACCCATTTAGTTTGATTTTCTACTATATGATGAATTTTTTATGACCTTTTAGCACACATAAATATGATTTTTATTATGATATGGGTAGGACCTATATCTACCTCGATTTTATTGGGTAATCATTTATATGCCTTGAGACAAAAAAGGACTAGAATGGGAATGAAACCCAGTTCACTAAGGGATTTTGTATACTATGAATTTATGGGGAGTGAACCATTAATATTATGATTGTTTTGGTATATATCCCATTCAACCATGATAGCCTTGAATGTGATCCATGGATACTATGGTAATGGTTTTCAATGCTTATGTGTATGATATAATTCTATGTTTTATGCCAATATTATGACCTCATGGAACACATTATTTAATATTATTATGATTCTTGTATTATGAATAATCAATATTTATCCATTTCACAAGATTACAATCTTTAATATACCAGGTACAGTTTTTAAATTATATACTCATATTCTCATACCTTGAAAAACATATTCTATTATCATATTTAAACATCTTCCCTTATTGAGTATCTGAGCCCACCCTTTTTAATTTTTCATTTTCAACGTATAAGAAACAGATCTTCTTTTCAGGTATGTTTTTCTCTTTTCTGGTGTTTTTGAGAAAGAGAGGAGTTTCTGGAAAATTTTGAAGTACACAAAGTGTACTTATATGTACAGGTCGTGTACTCTTCTTCCATACGTAGTCGTGTGCTGGCTGTGTAACAGTAGAGCACATAGCCGAGTGTGGTGACCTAGAGACCACCTTATGTGGGATCCATTAAGGGAAAGTACACTCCATGCACTTCTAAAGTACACACCATGTATAATAATTTTTTCATTAAATGGACATGGGTCATGTCTAATTTGAAGAAGTGTCTTCTTCATCACCTTCTTTGACTGAGAGTGTCCGTACGACACTTATCCTTCCCTGAGCCCCTGATCAAGCATATGTTATCTGAACCGAACTCTGTCAGTTGCATTTTAATCACATCGGCGAGTTCTCTATTCTTCTCAAACATCATTTCTCGATTTCTCCACATTCTTAAGTAATCCTCAGTTGAAAATTTTAGATTTTATTGTAGATATAACACATTCTAGTTTTATCCAAGGTCTAACATGAGAGTATATCGATCATACGACGTAGAGGTGGGCGGTTTGTGCCTTTCCATAGATAATCTTTGAGTAATATGTGAATAAGTGCCCAATACCCTTGATCGGGGTATTTAATGTTTATGGTTTTATCCTCATTATTACCTGCTATGATTTCTATGCTTCAGTGGAGTTCAATTGAATGTGAATAGGGTTAATTTCTCCACAATTGATGTCTTCCCCATGCTTGTATTGTTTGTGATCATTTGGTCTTGCTTATCCTTTTAGGAATCCTTTTTTCCATTCCTAGTACTAATAGGATGGTGTAATATTAATTATCTGACATGTTGTTATATTATAGACTATTTAGCCAAGTAATTATTGAGGTATACTTTTGTCATTATATGTCATTGTGCTCGATTAACATAGACAGGGCCATGAGAACCTGGTGTATTAGGACATAAGGAGAATGGATGTTGAGGGCTTTTCCAGTGTGTCTATTTAATGATAGGATGTGAGACCATTGGGGGAATGGATATAAGTTCTTCCTCAGAGTTTTTGTAGTTTCTCAATATAGGCCACATGGGGAATTGTATGTTGATTGCTTCCCTTGGGAACCATTAATTAATGATACAAGACTATATGGGGAGCTGAAAGTGAGTACTTCCTTAGAGAGTCTGTGCAAAAGATAAACTAGAGGGGTTAGAATCTGTATACTTCCCGGAGGGTTTCTTGTGTTTGTTTTGATTCCACCGGTGGGGTTAGGCTATGAGTACATCCCAGATAGGTCCTTGCTTATGATTAGATTCTTACTTGTTTACTACTTCATTTGGATTATAGCATGCCATATATATTCACTAACTATTAGGCACAAATCTTTGGGTGCATTCTTACTAGTATTTAGTATCACACCCTATTTGGTTCATGCTTTTTGGGAAAGAAAAATTATATTGTTGCAGTTATTGATAAAGGAAAGCTCCCTTCTACTTGAGGTACATCATTTCCATTGAGTTGGGGAGAATGGAACCAAACTAATGCTTCCAATGTTGTTGATTTTATTTTTTTCTGTTTTCTGATGAACCTTGGTTTAGTATGGTATTCCAGCATTGTGACATGTTTGGATACTTTCATTGACATTTTTATCATGCATCATATATATATATATATATATATATATATCTGTGTGTGTGTGCTCGAGTTGTTTATTAGTTACAGTTTTTGCCTATTTCATGTTTTATTGCTTCTGTTATTTCTATCATTTTTACTTCCATTGTGTTAATCTTCCAATGAAAGCATAGTTTCCCCACTATCACACCCATGTCCCTCGCTACTAGTCAACAACACTTGGCATTCGGGGAAATGCGCATGAGGCTATGTGACCAACCGGGTACAGGGCAACTCAGGGCGGCTTCCAGAACCGGGACGTTACGAAGTGGTATCAAAGGGATTATTTTTATTGACTTACTTTTTGGAGCCTATAGATAGTTATATGAAGGAATATGTATCTGGTAATATGTTGTGCCTTTGAGTAACTAACCCTTTTACACGGAAAATCCAATTTACATCGTTATTGAAATTTTTCTATTTTTTGAATTATTACAGTTGATTTGAGTTTTCCATTGGGTGATTTATATGTTTTGTGATATTATTTTTGATGTAATTTAGGTTCTATTTCGGTTGTAACCCAATGATATCAGGGTATTCCATCTCATTTATCAAATATGCAGTTCATTGAAATCACATGTCATGTATTCTGGCCAGGCTATTTAGGATGATGTAGTGATTTCATGTTATTGTGATAGAGGTTGTGTTAGATATGCATGTTGTTGTGATAGATTCTTTGATAGAATACCTTCTTTTTCATAAGGTATTGGTTGTGTAAGGTTTCATTTAAATGAATGATAAAAATTGGTTCTTGATGTCTTATGGGCCCTTATGGACCAAGATATAGTGGATCATTACACTATTATTCATGTTTATGACCTGTATGAGATGCCAAGCATTGATTCGTGGGGAGTATGGGCCTTCATAGATTGGATTTTTCAACATTAATGATTGTTTTAATGTTTTTATGGGTTCCAGTGTAGTTTCTGAGGGTTACTTTCTGGAAGAACCCATAATACATGACGTGTAATGATGAATACACATTATTTGTCCTTCAGTTCGAGAAAGAACTATTTTTCTTAAGTACACACTGTGTTCTATATATACACGCTATGTAGACTCTAACAGTGTCATTGGATGTGTGGGCAGAGACACGAGGTTGGGAAATCATTGTGGGACACACCGTGTACCGGATGTACACACTGTGTTGTGTAGACCACTCATGTGACTAATGACACAGATGAAGGAAAGCTTATGTTATACACATCGTATCATGTTTGAGTGCTCCATGTTGTGTAACCCAGGTATCCCTCCTTATAGAAAACAACATGGGCCAGTGAAATCATTCTGGTACACGTTGTGTCTGGAACAAAAACGCAGTGTAGAGTGATCTGTGTAACCGTCCTTGTGACTAACAACATGGGTTGGTGAATTTCATCTCGTACATGTTGTATCTGGCACTAACATGCCATGTAGTCTTGTTCTAAGAGAACCATGTAGAAAAACTATGGTAGGGTAATAGGATTCAAGTAGACTATTTATTGAGACAACATGGTATGCGTATGGGGTATTTCATGACCTGGGTTAGCCGAAGTACATGCCCATGTGAAGGCTTAAGGGAAAACGCCATGTGTTCATTATACACGCCATGTATCCATGTTTTGAATAACGTGAATGCTTTCATTATCTTATTCCCTTCACACACCTCTAATGTTTTAGTCACTATTAATCTTGATCTAAGGTGTGTGCTTGACCTTTCAGATTCATGCCACCGAGACTTCCTCCAGTTGTCCTCTGGTTATAGGGAAACGATCAAACACTGGATATGGATGATTAGGGAGTACAAGAAGATCCTCCAGTTGTGTCAGTCTTGGAACCATCTGTCATTCCAGACATAGGTGCTGACACATAGTTCTGAGAGGTCTTTATGAGGTTCATTAAGATCTTCTAAGGGGTATCGCACCATTCCCCCTCTATGGAAAAACTAACGTGTTTTATTCAGTAGGATAATACTCCAACTTTCTCAGGGGATGGATGACCCCGGGCTATACAGTCAGGGCTAGATGCCATGCAGATGATCTTGGAGCATATAGGGATGCCTCCAGAGAGAAGGTTGAAGATTGAAATTTATATGCTTAGATACTCCTCCAAGGGATGGTGGGATTTGATATCATAGGCAGGGCACCAACAAGTTATGTCATGGGATGAGTTCTAGTGTGCCTTCTATGACTAATTCTACCTGGAGACATTGAGAGTTGATCAAGCTTGATAGTTCATGAGTCTGAAGCATGATACTCTTTCTATAATGGAGTATTCTTCTGGATTCATAGAGATGCAATGCTTAACGCATATTCTAGGAGGTGATTAGTTATTTCTATCATGGAAGATTGAGGATGGTATCAGACACAACATCAGATCACAGATGAACATCTTCATGTTGACTTTTATCATTTCTATAGTCAAACAGGTGCTAATCATGGAGCAAAATTTGAGGTATTCTAGAGTTTTTATCTAGGTAGGCTCAACATCCACAATTGGTATCCCTCCTAATGATAGGAAGAAGCACCGTAGGGAGTATACACATGGAGATCCAAGGAGGTGGAACATTTCTTTTGGTAGTCGTGTGGTGTGCTACCAATGCGGGGAAGAGTGGGAATACGTGGCCTTATTTCCTGAGAGATCTAGTGGAGTGCCGATCTTGTGGCAAGATGGGCGATCTTCAGTGATTATATCAGATATTTTCTCCAGTAGTTGTTGACAGGGGTTCTTGTATGACTCCTCATTCGAGAGTAGCACCACCAGATTCTCATCTATCAGGGAACTATAGTTCTTCTGGCTATTTACGTTGAGGTGGATGTTGTGACTATGGTGTCCAGTCACCAGGCATTCAACGACAATAGTGTGGATCATCTCAGAGCAGTTAGGCAGGGTCGTAGGGCCGCGATGCATGTCAGAATTTTGTGATTGAGCATACCTAGAAGGAGAAGGATATCATACCCTCAATTGTACGTGTTACGATCCTAGTTGCATCAGTTTTAGCATCTTCTTTTTTTATACATGGGCTTCCCATAATTTTATATATGTTGTTTTTGTGGAGAACCTTGGCCTCTGTATATTTTCATCTATTGATATCTTGACGTTAGACACTCCGTTGGGGACAAAAACCACTAGTGTATGACCGTAAAAGGAGTACCATCTAGATGTTGGTGGGTATCACTTCTCATGGGACCTCTATGTCTCAATGATGATAGGCTATGATGTTATTCTCGGAATTTATTGTTTATCTCACTTCAGGGCAGTTGTTAATTTCTATCATTATAGGGTGATCTTCACATCACCAGAGGGTGGATCATTTCATCCCAAGGGAGAATGGGATGTCCAAGTGAGAAGAGCGGGACCCGAACATCATGGGTTGGGAGGAGTTACAACCCAGATTTCTACTTTTTTTCTGGATAAGCAAGGGACTTCATAGACAGACTTTCCTCTAGTGGTGGATCATTTCAGGAATGTATTTCAAGTGGAATTTTATGGTTTGCCTCTGGAGTGAGAGGTAGAATTTTCTATTGAACTTATGCCAGGAGCATAACCAATGTCCATTCCACCATATAGGATTGCTACACCAGAGTTCCAGAAGCGCAAGAGGCAGTTGGAGGAGTTGCATGAAAAGGGACTCACTCGTCCCAGTACATCTCCATGGAGTTCGCCTGTCCTGTTTGCACTGATTGTGGAGGGTAACTTAAAAATTTTTGTGGATTAGCAGAAGTTTTACTAGTTGGTGGTCAAGAACTGATATTTAATGATAAGTATAGATGATATCTTTGATAAACTTCCAGGAGCCTGGGTGTTCTCAAAGATTGACTTGAGATATGGTTACCATCAGTTGTGCATTATACCATCATATGTACCTCTTAAAATCTTTCAGAGAAGGTATGGTCTCTTCAATTATGTGGTTATGTCATTCGTTCTCACGAATGCGCCTTCAGTTTTCATGGAACTGATCAACTGGGTGTTCCATCTATACTTGGATGCATTTGTGCTAGTCTTCATGAGAAATATCTTGGTGTACTATCACACTAGACACAACCATGCCACACATATTGAAATTGTTTTGAGTACACAGAGAGAGAATGATTTATATGCTAAGCTCTCAAAATTCCACCCTTTGATGGTCCCAATTCACTTCTTAGGTCATGTTATCTTATAGGCATGAGTATCAGTAGGTCTAGAGAAAGTGAGATCATTTGTTTCCTAGAAGAAAAAAATAACATCTTTGAGGTACAATGTTTCATAGGGATTTCCAGTTAATACATACATTTCTTACAAGACTATTCACGCTTAGCAGAAGCACTGACGAGCCTATCTATGAAGGGAGTAAGGTTTTTATTGTTATATTCTGGTGATTAATCCTTTCAAGAGATGAATGGTAGGTTGAGTTCAGCACTAATACTAGATCTACCAGAGCTGGGAAAGAGCTATATTGTGTACTTTGATGCATCAGGTATCAGGTGGGAGGCAGTTCTTATGCAAGGTGAAGGGGTTGTTTCATATGGGTCTTGGTAGTTGAGTCCACGTGAGAGGAACTACCTAATGCATTATCCTGAGCATGCGATAATTGTTCTTTCTTTATGCTGTATGAGACATTATCTACAGGGAGAGAATTTTGTGGTTTTCACCAACCACAAAAGTCTCAAGTATATTTTCACTAAGCGCGATATCAATTTGAGACAACGAAGGTGGGTTGAGTACCTTCATTCCTTGGACACTAAGCTTGCTAACACGCCTAGGAAGGGAAATGTTTGGGCTGATGTGTTGAGCATGAGGACTCAACTACATTTAGTTCAAAAGACTAGATGTGAGTTTCAACTTATGGATTTGTTCTCTGAGATGAATCTAGAGGTGCATGACTTGAAGGGGAATACTTTTATTTCTTTTGTAGCTATTACCTCGAATCTACATGATCATATGCGAATGAAGTAGCTATTATATTCAAAAGGCATATTGCTGTGTAAAAGTGTGTTAGGAGTGGACTCTATTCCTGGATAGACCATAGGCAAGGATGATATCTTGCATCTTCATGGTCACGTACGGGTGCTAGCGGACATACGCAAGGAGATGATGCGAGACTTTCATTCCTCAGTTTGGTCAGTTCATCCTGGCGTAACATAGATGTATCATGATATACACTGTCATTATTGGTGTCCAGGTATGAAGAGAGATGTTTCTAGTTTCTTCATGAGGTGTTCCACCTGTCAGCAAGTGAAGGCAGAGCATCATCAACCAGTAGGGCTTTCGTAGTAGTTAACCATTCCCGAGTGGAAGTGGAATGATGTCGCAATGGATTTCTTGACCAGTTTACCGAGGTTTCCTCGAGGGAGCGATGTTGTGTGGGTTGTCATTGATAGACTCACGAAGGTTTCTCGCTTTTTTCCGATCAAAGAGACCATCAGTGTTGATGAGATGGGAAGGTTGTACATCTGAGATATTGTACGTTTACATGGAGTTCTACACTACATTGTTTCTGAAAGAGACTCCCATTTACCTTCTAGATTTTGGCAAGGATTATAGAAGGCTTTACGTACACATGTGCTTCTGAGTACGACATACCATCCCCAAATAGATGGAGAGTCTGAGCGTACGATCCGGGTGTTTAAGGACATGCTTTGGGCATAAATCCTATATTTTAGAGGTTCATGGGAGAAGCACATATGTATTTTGGAGTTTTTCGATAATAATAGTTTACAAGAAACTATTGAGATGTCACCTTATGAGACATTATAAGGCAGGCCATGCCGATCAACCTTATGCTGGCTGGAGGTTGGAGAGATAGTCGTGCTGTGACATCATCTAGTCCAGGAGACCACATATAAGATAGAGATGGTTTGTAAGAGAATAGCTACTACAAAGTCTCGATAGAAGTCTTATGATGATTAGAAGTGATGAATTATGGAGTTTATGGTCGTGGATTAGGTTTTCCTACGCATCACACCGATGATTTGAAATTGGAGGATTAAGAGACATGATATTTTTTCACTGAGGTATGTCGGTCCATTTGATGTGTTGGAGAGAGTTGGGCTAGTTTTCTATCATTTGCAGTTACCTCAGAGGTACCGGGCTATGCATGATGTCTTCCACATTTCCCATCTTCGATGTTACTTCTCAGACTAGTGTCATGTTTTTCAACCAGAGGAGGTTGAGTTAGTGGTGGACGCCTTGTAGGAGGAGCATCCTATCTAGATTGTTGATCGAAATATGAATGTTCTTCATGGTCGGTCTATCCACATAGTATGAGTGCAATGGAATCACAGGCGAGTACAGGATGAGACCTTGGAGAGGGAGACCGATGTACAATCATAGAGGTCAGAGCATTTCATGGATTCTTCTTCTATGCTTCCTTGATAGGGAAATTCATGGATTCATTTCATTAAGGGGGGAAGGTTGTAAGAACCCAGATCTTCATTTTAGGTATGTTCCTCTCATTTGAAGTGTTTTTGAGAATAACAGGAGTTTCTAGAAAAATTTTAAGTACACGCTATGTACTCTTTTGCAGCACATTGCTGTGTAATTCCCATATTACGGTAGAGCGCACAACCTTGTGTGGTGACCTAGATACTACCTAATGCGGGGGCCAGTAAGGGAAATTACATGTTGTGTACTTCAAAAGTACATGAAGAGAACGTTTTTTCTATTAAATAGACTGAGGTCACATCTAATTGGTTGAAGTGTCTTCTTGATTACCTTCTTCAATCGAGAGCGTTCGTACGACGCCGATCCATCCCTAAGCCCCCAATTGATCAACCATTATGTGAATCGAACTCTGTCAATTGCATTACAATCTCATTAGTTAGTTATCTCTTATTCATGATCCCCATTTCCTTATTTCTCCTCTTTCTCATGTTATCCTCGGTTGAACGTTTTAGATGTTTTTAGATCTACCGCATTCTAGGTCGATTCAAGGGTTGAAGACGAAGTATATTGATCATACGATGCTAAGGTAGGTGGTTTGTGTCTTTCTGTATATAGTCTTTGAGTTATATGTGAAAACGTACACAATACTCTTGATCAGGGTATTGCGTATTTACGGTTTTAGCCCTGTTATTGCCTGTTATAATTTATATTCTTGATTAGAGGTCAAATAAATGTGAATAGGGTTAATTGCTATGATATGGATGAGTTTCCCATGCTGGTATTGTTTTTGATCATTTGGTCATGCTTAGCCTGTTAGGCTACTTTCTTTCCATTCCTAGTGCTGATAGGATGGATAAATTTTAATTATCTTAAATACTATTATGTTGTTGACTATTTGGCCAAGTTGGTTTTGAGGTGTACTTTGGCTGTTATGTATCGTTGTGCTTGATTTACTTACAGAGGGTCGTGAGAACCTTGTGTAATATACCATAGGGAGAATGGATGTTAAGGGCTTCTCCATAGTGTATGTTTACTTTTACGATGCAAGACCCTGTGGGGAATGAATGTAAGTTCTTCCTCTGGGTTTCTTTAGTTTCTCGATGTGATCCATAGGGTGAATTTGACGTTGAGTTCTTCCCCCGAGTGCCTTTTAGTTATTAATACGAGACTATAAGAGGATTTGATGGTGAGTGCATCCTCAGAGAGTCTGTGCAAATGCGGAACCAGATGGGTTAGACTGTGTGTACTTCCCAGCGAGTTGCTTGTGTTTGTTTTGAATGGACTAGAGGGGTTAGGCTTTGAGTACATCCCAGAGGGTTCTTTACTTATGATTAGATGCTTCATGATATCTGATAATTGAAGGCATTTGAAATTGTAGGATTGTTTACTTTTGACTACATCCTTGTTTACCACTTCATTTTGATTATAGCCTGCCATATATATTCACTGACCAATAGCCACAAATCTTTGGGTGGTTTTCTTCTAGGATTTAGTCCCATATCCTCTTTGGGTCATGATTTTGGTCCCAAACAGATTATATTGATACATGTATAGATAAGGGAAACCACCATTCTACATTATGTACTTGATTGTTGTGGAGCTGGGGAACATGGGACCAAGTTGAGGCTTGCAATGATGTGTAGTTTTTTTTAGTTGAACATTGTTTTAGTGTGGAATTCGAGGATTGTGACTTGTTTGGATTCATTCTTAGACATATCCATATTTTATCATATATATATATATATATATATATATATTTGTGTGTGTGTCTGCACTTGTTTTTATTACTTTCGATGTTTACCTATTGTAGGTTTTACTGCTTCTGCTATTGCTATCTGTTTTACTTCTGCTATGTTACTCTGCCAATGAGGGGTTATTTTTCCACTATCACACCCAAGGCCCTTGATGATGTTCGGAAGCCCGTGGCATTAAGGGAAATGCACTTGGGGCTATGTGACCAACAAGGTATAGGGAACCATTGGGTGGCTTCCGGAACTGTCGCACTACACCAAGGATATGTGTAATTTCTTTAAGTGGAATATGATTGATAAGAGTAGTAAATTGGGATATCATTATGGGAGAAGTTGAATATGTTTAATGAAATATGATTATTGTGTACATAGTCTTCGAAAACACCAAACTTTTACATTCCTTTGATGTGTGTTTATATAATGCGATGATTATTCATCTAAAAATATGTAATATACATGTATGAAAGGCCTAAGATTCTATATATTGTATCAAATTAATTTTATGGTTAAAAATTCTATACTATGATGAGAAAACACTTGTGAGATCCATACTGACTATTCTAAGGATATATATAGGGATGTATCTGAGGATAATTATAATAATGATTCAATGTATAGAAAAATATCATAGAATTTAGTTAAAGGATAGAGATTGGTTTCCTATAAATTACATCCCACTTTGTATACTACATCTAGCTTTGGCTCTATTAGAGAGGTACCTAGTGGTAATAACTCAAGATGGGTGTATTGAGCTGGACTCGATTATTTCTTGGTGCATGATAATGGGCCATGATGCACACCTTTTTTGACACTCCAAATAGATTTGTATATGAAATTCATAAACACTTTATAAAAAATGATAAAAGAGTTCAATAGAAAATGAATATTAATTTCATAGGATAAACCAATGATTTTATAGATTAAAGAATGGTTTTCTTATTTGGACATTTCATATGTGATTTTTTCCTGATTATGTTATTTCCCACTATGCACTTTGTTTTCCAAAAGTGATTGTTGGTTTTAGTCAATGTTTGGAGCTAGAAGGAACTTAATTGAAATTATATGGGGTAGAACGTATTTTGACATGAAAAAAATTTGTTGATACCTAGAATAAAAGATATTGTAATTATTCCTAATCAGTTATCACTGAAAATGATTAATAATTTCAACCTAAATCAAATATGAGCCTCACTAAATAATAGAAAGATAGAGTTTATTGAGAGTTTTTGTAATGGTGACCATTGAGGAATGAATAATCATTTTACTATATTTGGATAATGTGGGAAGAATCACTAATCATATTATATTAGTGGGATGAGAATATTTTTTGGGTGTGGGAAAAAAGATCATAGAATATGTTACTACAATAGAAAAATGAAATGTTTTTTTAATGAAATGGTTGAGATTAATCATCTCATTATGGTTTCATCCATGACTAATTGTTTCAAATATGGATTGAATAGGAATTAAAAAATCATATGTCCAAATGGTAAATCTCATGAAAATATTTGGTAAGGTTATATGAGTAATGGTTTTGTTGTTGACAACGAAGATACTACCATTGACATTTGAAATGAAAGAGGTATTAAGGAATAAGATGATAAACCCCAGTTAATGGATTTAAAATGAAGTTCGATTATAAATGTTTTTATATATTTTAATCCAAGAATTATTTTATATTAATCATGAAATATACAAGGTTTTTTTAGTATAATATTTTTGTTATGGATTTGAAAAAATATTTTGAATGGCGATGATGACCTAGAAAAGCGATTTAATGGAAATGAAATATTTTTTTAATAGAATATAAGAAATAATATTTTAAATATTTTTATAAATTGATGTTTAGTTTTTATAAATTGTTGATTTATAGAAAAAAGTATATTTGATAGTATTGATGACAATGGTATTGATTAATGTTTTTTTGGAAAAAGTGGTTTATTTTATCACTGATGGAGTTTAAAAAATAAATTGATTTATGGAATATATTGAATAATATATGGTTCTAACAATTTAATGAATAAGTATATATGTTTTCATTACTGTTTTATGGTAATTTTTGTTATTAAAATCATTTATGAAAATGTATGAATAAGTTATTCAGAAAATTTTCATGTGAATATCAAGAGATACTTTCTGATATTTGGGGTATTAATGTAAGGTTTTGTTTTATAAATTTAGTAACCTTATTTATAAATTTTTAATTTTGTATTTTTTATAAGGATAAAAATTTTAGTAATGATTTAATAATAATTTTGGACGTGGTTCTATGGATTAATGTATTATTTGTCCATATGAATATTTGAGCATAACTTGTGCTAACCATTTTATTATAATTACTAGAGATAAAATGAATGGATTATTAATATTTTATAGATCTTATTTAGTGTATAAAGCATGAAAATTTTATCTCATAGAGTAATAGATGAATTGGAAAATGATCAAGGTACAACGAAATGACGAGGTTATGTTTATGAAATGGATTTAAATCATGTAATTATATATTATCATGAAAATTACCAAATATTTTGAAAAGGATACTGAAATATAATGATATCTTATTATCATAATTTTTTAAGATATAAATTATATTTTCACATCAATTTGTTTTATGGGTTTCGGGTCATTAACATTCATCTGACTATTTTCTCTTTCACCATACATCATTATTTGGGTGTTAGTTTTCTCTTTTATGTCCATGTTTTCAATTATAACCTATCTTACACTATTTAGTAACCTAGTATAGATTTTTAAAGATGAAATTCACACACACCATTCTACCCTTTCAATAATATGTTTTATTAACCCATATTATCATGCGAGTTTCACACAATGAGATTTTAAAATATTACACTCTTTCCATTAAAGATGTTCAAATTTAAGGGTTGAAAATTATTTAAGGGGGTAGAATGTAACATCCCGATATATTGTGAACAATTTATTCAAAATTAATTTATTATTTATGGTACCTTTTGTAATATTAAACACATATTTTATCCTTAATTATGCATAATATTTAGTTTAGTCAAAATTACACACAACACCAAGATTAAATGAAACGCGACATATAATAAGTTATTCGTTTTTAATATAATAGATATCCCATATACATTAGAATGGTGAGAAATAATATAATTAACTAAAATATTAAAATATATTCTTGACACATTTATATAAAATTTATAATTGTGTGACAAGTTAATTAAAATAAAAAAAATTAATATAAAAGAAAATTATTTTCTAAAAAACCATTTTTATGAAAAAATAGGTCATACATATTTATATAAAAATAAAATACTATGAAGTATTTAATCATAATTTATAAATTCTATATTAAATAATATTTTTGATGTAGAGACTTGAAACTTAACGTACATATACATTAGATTACTTTTGCAGAATACTTAGTACATAACAAAAACACACACACAAGGACCTTAATAGTTTAGTGTCTTTGGAAACTCGGAATATAATCTTATAATCGTGGTGAAAGATCTTCAACATCTCCCATAAAGATCTTCTTTTTTTAAAACCTAAATCGTTTCTTTATATCCTGGGGAAAAGAAAACCTAAAAGGGTGAGCTCAAATGCTCAGTAAGGGTAAACAAAAGAAATATCAATCTCATCATATTCATAAGAACATATCTTTTGGAAATCTTCACCTGCAAAAGAGATCATAATTTCATAACATGGGATAAATCATAGTAGTGAAATGTAACCCCAATAATCATAACTTAAAACATGAAACTTTTTCGAATACACACATAATCATAGAGAATCATTTCTTATTAGTCAAGACTCATTGCCAAGACTATCTTAGTGGACAAAGTCCCTTTCTGAACTGATTTCACTCCTCGTTTCAGTCCTGTTTCACTGAACCGGTATAACCTACCGTTCTAGACATGTCTATCTCATGAGATATATAATCATTACCCAATGCATTGGAGGGAGATATAGGTCCCACCTATCTCATAATGATACCATTCTTATGTGTTCCACAAAATCATAAACCATACATCATAGCATAACCCATGTAATAAAAATGGGAATCTTAAAAATCGCGAAATCATAAAACAATTCATATAAGATAAAGGAATTCATAAAAATAATTCCATCACAACATAATCAAATCAATGTAATAATAGGGATAAAAACATAACCCTTTATTATCTTAGATGGAAAATAATTTTGATAAAACACTTGAACTCCATTCTTGAGGAAAATATCCTTTCTACATCAAAAACATTTTCCTTTCTTAACATGTCCCACAATTTTAAACTAAAAGAAGTTGATTAAAAATAAACTTGAAAACTTGTAAAGTATGCTTCTTGGAAATAATGTTTTAAAAATCCATTCATGTCGTATAAGTTAAAAAAACATTCTTTTCGTACTTTTGTCGGAAAAGTCAAAAAGCACCTCGTACGAAAAACGACAAAAGATTCTTTTAATATCATTTACTAAAAACTCACCGAAGGGTAAAATTGGATTTAAACAATTCTAGGTGGATGGAAATAATATTAAATATAGAGGAAACATGGATGTGGATGATAAAATACACCCCATAAAATACCAAAGTACAAACAATCTCGGATAAAATGAGATTGTGATATTTTCCTTTACCTTAGGTCCGATTTGATTCGTAAGTGTATGAACCTCCTGTATAATGATTTAAATAATGTCATTGACTTATTCCAGAATCATACTCATTGTCATGATATCATATATGGTCATATTCTTAGCTTATTAATAGTAATAGTTCATTGCTACTTGTTATTCGGGTGTTTATTACTTTTTGTTCATATGCGTGTTTTGTCGAATAAATTCTTATTCTTCTTTTTAGGATATAGATAACTTATTTCCAGAATTGTATTAGTGTAATATATATCATATTCATTCATTAAATTCACTTATATAATCATTATGTAATGAATATCATGTAGAACGAGTCGCATCACATCGTGGAGACGGTATTCCGTAAATACGCACGAGCGATGATATCGTTCCCATGATTGTGGAATTGTATTGGAGTATATGTATAATATTTCAGAATAAATATCACTTTACAGTAATCATATATAGTTATTATGTACACCATTATACCCATCCAAGTAAGGTGGTCGTGGAAAATAGATTACACCACGGCGTGGAGACGGTATTCTGTACGTACGCACGCGCGGTGATTTCATTTTCCATAGGATGGATAGATGGTGAAATAGGGTTGTTTCTTACTTATAATAAAATATCAGTATATTAGTGATACTTATGTTGTTACTTCATAATGAAACAACCTAATAAGAAGAAGTGGAAGAAGAAATAAAGTTGAAAGAATCGGTAACGGACATTACCTCTTCTTTGAAGCGCCTCTTTGAGATCTCCTTTTAGGGCACTAAATTGGTCTTTGAGGAAGACCAGAACCTCTAGAATGTTTCTATGGAAGTGGAGAATATAATTTGGTAGGGTTTGGACGAGCTTGAAGGCTCACAGTAGTGTGGGTAAGAGAAGGAGGAGGTGCCCTTTTATAAGGGAGGAGAGGGGCACCTTTGGAATAACTAAAATTATTATTTTATTATAAAGCCAAATTCGGTTTTAAATTGCTCCGAAATGATTTATTTAGAAGATAAGGTGGGGATGGGTCTAAATCCTATCATCCAATAGAATTTTGACATGTTTAGTTTAATATTTAAACCTTATCATTTATTTTTAACTTTAAGTTAGATAATTTTACTTTTATCGTGTCTTTTTGTGTTCTTACACTATAAGGTTAATAAACTTACTATAACAAGACAAACGAAGCACAAGTTGTTTATTATTAATATATATAACCTTATCTAAGTCATTTGGCCTAACATTAGAATTTTAGGAATATAATAACAATTAATAATATAATATTTGTTTTAAAAACTATTTTATGTCAATTTTGACACTATTTGGTAATTGATTTTTGTAAAAATCATAACAGAATGATTAGTTCGAAAAAAGTTAATTAAATCAACACTAACATTTCATATTAACATAATAAATTTTTTTAATTCATAAAAAGTCTTAAATTACATTAATTTGGGTATTTATAACATCAATTATGTCAATATTTCATTAATAAGATATTTACTGCATCATCATTGTGTCATAAATAAATTAAATTATTTAAAGTCTAAAAATTACAAATAAAATATCATTATGTAGGAAATATTTTTATATTTCTAATTAATATTTATAGTCCAATTTATCTTATGTATTACCCTATATTAAAAATTATTTACTTATTAAACATTGATTTTAACTATATTAACCCTTCTTTAAATAAATTAATAATAAATGTCCTAATCTAATCCAAGTAGGCTTAAATGGTCATATTTTATTCCTAATGTTGTTTTTGGTCGAATTACACTTATCCAATAGAATTATGAAATTTGATAGGGTAAAAATAATATCATTTTTACCCTTAATGACCATATTTACTTTTAATCGTGGTAAAAAAATAAAAAGTTACTATTCACCAAAAATTATTTTCATCTCATTGAACCACATTTTAGTCTTTGATATTAACCTTGTCTCTTGGATTTTCGAAATTACACTCATAGAAGTGGAAAAATTATGTTTTATGAAAAATTCAGTTTTTTAACTACCACTTAGTGGTTTCACTATTCATCAAAAAATGAAAGTTTCAAGAAAAATAACAAAAATTAGGCCTAAGCTATATTTGATATTATGAATTCAAAAATGATTTCTATTTTATCAATTTCAAAACATATCAGTTATATTAACTAATTTAAAAATTAAATCCCTTCATCAAAACAAATAGCGTGTTTTTAAGAGATAATAACTATCAAAAGATTGACACTTGTTTATATCTGGTTTAAATGTGAAATTACATCCAATGAGCAAAATTGTATTAAATTGTAAAAATATATTCTAAATATACATTAAAACCACTCAAATTAATAATTTATTACTATTTATTATTTTGATTAAAAAAGTTGTTTTTAATTATAATTTAGTAATTTTCACTATTCATCACAATATGAAAATTTATCCGAAACGTACCAAAATTTCACCATAAGCTAATTTTGATATTCCAAATCCAAAAATGAAGTCCATTTTTGAAAAATAAAATTTACAAAATTTCAAAAAGTGGTTATTACTATTCATAACGGCTAGTTTTAATATCATTTTAATAGGATATCATTGTTTAGTGAAACTCGGTATTGCGTACGACACAAGTTATCGATGAAGGCCGCGATTTCATGTAATGCAAGGAATGTCAAGGATGCATGTTGTGCAAGATCCTTTTGGTGTAGCGTACAACAAAAGACATTAATGAAATTAAAAAGAATATTTTTCATAAAATCTCGGGGTGTTACATTCTACCCCTCTTAAAATGAATTTCGCCCTCGAAATTCGTCGGGTTTATAAATGGTTTACTACTCGAAAGTTTCTCTAATAGAAACCCACATCGAAAAAAGTAAAACCAAAACCAATATTTAAAAACAAAAGTATGAAACGTAACGGTTACCCAAATAAACTAATCATTGGGTTTCCACATAGGTGAAAATATTGATATGGAAGAGAAATATAACCACCATGTTCTGATGGAAAGTGGTAGTGAACATGGCTATGGAAAAGCCAGAAATCACAAAGCCATAAGTTTGTGATGATCTATGGTACCATCTGATTCATCAGATATAAGAGTACTAGGACAACATTTTTGGTTTTCAAGATCATTTCCCTAATGTTGATGAAATTGGAATTAGAAGAAAAACTTTCGTGATTTTGGTACAGTGTCACCGTTGTTTGTTCTTTGGACAATTTCTACTTCATCTATTAATTAAATGAAGTTGGATTTGTCATTCGTGAAGTGTTAGTAGATCATGTGATAGATTGATGGGTCATTCCATCTGTCTCAAACAAAAGGTTACAAAAGTTATCAAAAATACATAAGACCATATATGGTGAGGTTAATCTTATATGATTCCAAAAATGAACTTATACTTCATATATAATACCGCGTGATAAAATAAAACTAGTTTCTACTAACCAGGGACTTCCTGTAGGCTAGTGGTAGGCGATAAAGGCCAGTCGCACTTCGGTTGTGGGTTCGATTCCCACAGCCTTGTCTGACGCAATGGGCTGTCGCCCATCCTACAGGTTGTAATTTTTCTAAAACTACATTAATATAACATCCCATCAATAATATCAGAAAAAAAGTTCTATCCTTTGACAATACTAACTTCTGTCCAACATAATCATTTCCAATCTTTAGGCTTATCCAAATACTGCTGTCCAATCTCATATTATAGTGAAAACGATTACCAAAGAGTTCATATAACAAGCATGTTAATACCACCGTTGATCCCCGTATATCATGAGATATGTCTTGTTGGTCACATTCCAAACATTCGAAGGCCTTAATCATGTATTCTCTTGAAAAATGAATACCCATTGAATCTTAGTGAAAACATGAGGGATGTCAAAATTTAACTCTTTTAACATACCAAAACCTCAAACAATGATATAACTATTTCCTTATATCAGTCATGAGCTCATGAATACTGTCAAACATTTCATTTTATCGTTATCCCTTCATTATGCGCATATCATCTTTTTTTTCCAAAAAATATCTCAATCACTTTCCATGGTTACCGGTACCATAAAATTATTGAAAACCAAAATAGACCAATTCATAAATATTCTAATATTCCATGATACTATATAAAACATTATTTTTGAATCCCATTACATAAACACTTAATCATTCCACCACATCGTTTTCATATTCAACATCGCCAATAGTGATCGCATGTGACTTCCCTTTGTAATTTGCCTTAAGTGGTTGCTCATGTCAATCATCACTAACCCTTGGATTAGGGCATTTATTAGCATAATGCCCCATTTCGTTGCACTTGAAGCATTGATGTGTTGGTGGTGTGTTCTCTGTAGCCTTTTCTTTATTCACATCATTAGAAACCCTTTTTCCATTACTTCGACACTCAGCTGCTCGATGACCTTCTTTTCCACACTTAAAACATTTTCTAGTACCTTTAATACAATCTCCACCATTCTTCTTTCCACACTTTGAGCATAAGGAAACATTCATCTTCTTTTCACCATTATTTTGAGATTTCTACTTGAACTCCATCTTTCGTTTCTTTTCAAAACTATGAGATGGATAAGTAACAACAACTTCCATTTCTACCTTGATAGCACAACGCACAATTTCTTCATAGCTACTGAAGTCTCTTATAGCTAATTCCCTTCAAATATTTCGTTTTAAGCCACTGAAGAATCAATCAACTTTACTTTCATGTTGGATGATAAATCCAAATGCATACCTTGAAAGCCTTGTAAAACTCACTTCGTATATACCAACAGATTCATCATCCTTTTGCTTTAGTTCAAGAAACTCCTTCTCCATATTTGTTCGAATAATATGAGGGAAGTACTAATTGCGAAATAAGTTCTTGAACTCGTTCCATTCCATGGACTCAATTTAATCTCTTGGCCTTGTATTCTTGATAAGATTCCACCATTGATCAGCATCACCTTCCAAACGATACACTGCTAAGATGACTTTATCATGTTCAGAACATTGAAGAACTGAAAATATCTTTTCAGT
Organism: Viscum album; assembly: GCA_963277665.1. Lineage (NCBI taxonomy): Eukaryota > Viridiplantae > Streptophyta > Magnoliopsida > Santalales > Viscaceae > Viscum > Viscum album. Next base: position 1,999,349,437 of record OY728136.1, read on the forward strand.
AGTACAGATCTATTGTTCAGCAACAAGTGGATCAGAAGACCCACTGAAAGAAGGTGGACGTTGCCTCATGAAGGACTCAATAGAATATTGTTCCCTTATCTGCTTATTTGGAAGTCCATAATTATTTATAGCTTGTGTAAGTATAACAATAAGATTTATCACTCCATCTCCCATAACATTTGTTTGTTCAGGACGACAATCATTGCATTGTCCATTGCATTGAACAATACGATTCCTTCGGGTTCCAGCCATCGTCTAAAACCCAAAAAGAATAGTGTGAGGGAAAAAATAATGCTAGGGAAAACAATATAATAAAGGGGGAGTACCTTCAATATCTAAAATCTTGGGATACTATAATTCTAGTACTATAACCTATACCAATACTTAACCTTAGGGACATCCCTAGACATACCTTAGAAATATCTATAGGTATCTCACTAAAGTTCTCGCATCCTAGTTTCCAAAGGTTGACTAAATATTTCATTCGATACCAACTATAGAGACTCGAAGCTAAACGTATATAGACATTACATTACTTTTGCGGAATACATTGTACATAAAAAAACACACACACAAAGACCGTAATAGTTTAGTGTCTTTGGAAACTCGAAATATAATCTCCTAATCGTGGTGAAAGATCTTCAACATCTCCCATAAAGATCTTCTTTTTTTTAAAACTAAATCATTTCTTTATATACTGGGGAAAAGATAACATAAAAGGGTGAGCTCAAATGCTCAGTAATGGTAAACAAAAGAAATATCAATCACATCATATTCATAAGAACATATCTTTTTGAAATCTTAACCTACAAAAGAGATCATAATTTCATAACATGGGATAAATCATAGTAGTGAAATGTAATCCCAATAACCATAACATAAAACATGAAACTTTGTGTCATACACACATAATCAAAGAGAATAATTTCTTATTAGTCAAGACTTGTTTACAAGAATATCTTAGTGGACAAAGTTCCTTTCTGAACTGAGTTCACTCCTCGTTTCAGTCCTGTTTCACTGAACCGGTATAACCTACCAATCCAGCCATGTTTATCTCATGAGATATAAAATCTTTACCCAATGCATTGGAGGGATATATAGGTCCCACCCATCTCATAATGATACCATTCTTATGTGTTCCACAAAATCATAAACCATACATCATAGCATAACCCATGTAATAAAAATGGGAATCATAAACATTGTGACATCATAAAAAAATTCATATAAGATAAAGGAATTCATAAAAATAATTCCATCACAACATAATCAAATCTATGTAATAATAGGGATAAAAACATAACCCTTTATTATCTTAGATGGAAAATAATTTTGATAAAACACTTGAACTCCATTCTTGGGGAAAATATCCATTCTACTTCAAAAACATTTTCCTTTCTTAACATGTCATACAATTTTAAACTAAAAGAAGTTGATTAAAAATAAATTAAAAAACTTGTAAATTAAGCTTCTTGGAAATAATGTTTAAAAAATCCATCCATGATGTATAAGTTAAAAAAACATTCTTTTCCTACTTTTGTCGGAAAAGCCAAAAAGTACCTAGTACGAAAAACGACAAAAGATTCCTTTCATATCTTTTACTAAAAACTAACCGAAGGGTAAAATTGGATTTAAAAAATTTTAGGTGGATGGAAATAATATTACATATTGAGGAACCATGTATGTGGATGATAAAATACACCCCAGTAAATACCAAAGTATAAACAATCTCGGATAAATTAAGATTGTGATATTTTCCTTTACCTTAGGTCTGATTTGCTTTGTAAGTGTCTGAACCTCCTGTATAATGATTTAAATAGTGTCATTGACTTATTACAGAATCATACCCATTGTCATGATATCATATATGGTCATATCCTTATCTTATTAGTAGTAATATTTCATTGCTACTTGTTATTCGGGTGTTTATTACTTTTTGTTCTTATGCGTGTTTTGTCGAATAAATTCTTATTCTTCTTTTTTGGTTATAGATACCTTATTTCCAGAATGGTATTAGTGTAATATATATCATATTCATTCATTCAATTCACTTATATAATAATTATGTAATGAATATCATGTAGAACGAGTCACATCACATCGTGGAGACAGTATTCCGTACGTACGCACGAGTGATGATATCATTCCCATGATTGTAGAATTGTATTGGAGTATATGTATAATATTTCAGAATCAATATCACTTTACAATAATCATATATAGTTATTATTTACACCATTATACCCATCCAAGTAAGGTGGTGGTGGAAATAGATTACACCACGGCGTGGAGAGGATATTCCGTACGTACGCACGCGCGGTGATTTCGTTTTCCGTAGGATGGATAGATGGTGAAATAGGGTTGTTTCATACTTATAATAAAATAACAGTATATTAGTGATACTTATTTTGTTAATTCATAATGAAACAACCTAAGAAGAAGAAGTGGAAGAAGAAATAAAGTTGAAAGAATCGGTAACAGACATTACCTCTTCTTTGAAGCGCCTCTTTGAGATCTCCTTTTAGGGGCACTAAAATCTGTCTTTGAGGAAGACCAGAATCTCTAGGATGTTTCTATGGAAGTGTAGAAGATAATTTGGCAGGGTTTGGCCGAGATTGAAGGCTAAAAGTGGTGTGAGGATGAGAAGGAGGAGGTTCCCTTTCATAAGGGAGGAGAGGGGCACCTTTGGAATAATGAAAAATATTATTTTATTATAAAGCCAAATTCGGTTTTAAATAGCTCCAAATTTATTTATTTAGAATCTAAGGTGGGGATGGGTCTAAATCCTATCATCCAATATAATTTGGACATGTTTAGTTTACTATTTTAACCTTATCATTTAGTTTTAACTTTAAGTTAGATAATTTTACTTTTACCGTGTCTTTTTGTGTTCTTACACTATAAGGTTAATAAACATACTATAACAAGCCAAACGAACCAAAAGTTGTTTATTATTAATATATATAACCTTATATAAGTCATTTTTCCGAACCATAGATTTTTAGGAATATAATAACAATTACTAATATAATATTTGTTCTAAAAACTATTTTATGTCAATTTTGACACTATTTGGTAATTGATATTTGTAAAAATCATAACAGAATGATTAGTTCTAAAAAAGTTAATTAAATCAACAGTAACATGTCATATTAACATATAAATTTTTTGGAATTCATAAAAAGTCTTAAATTACATTTATTTGGGTATTTATAACATCAATTATGTCAATATTTCATTAATAATATATTTACTGCATCATAATTGTGTCATAAATAAATTAAAATATTTAAAGTCTAAAAATTAAAAATAAAATAACATTATGTAGGAAATCTTTTAAGATTTCTAATGAATATTTATAGTTAAATTTATCTTATGTATTACCCTATATTAAAAATTATTTACTTATTAAACATTGATTTTAAATATTTTAACCCTTCTTGAAATAAATTAATAATAAATTTCCTAATCTAATCCAAGGGGGCTTAAAGGGTCATATTTTATTCATAAGGTTGTTTTTGGTCGAATTACACGTATCCAATAGAATTAGGACATGTTTTAGGGTAATAATAATATCATTTTTACCCTTAATGACCCTATTTACTTTTAACCGTGGTAAAAAAAGAAAACAGTTATTATTCACCAAAAAATTATTTCCATCTCATTGAACCACATTTTAGTCCTTGATATTAACCGTGTGTCTCGGATTTTCGAAATTACACTCACAGAAGCGGTAAAATTATGTTTTATGAAAAATTCCGTTTTTTAACTACCACTTAGTGGTTTCACTATTAATCAAAAAATGAAAGTTTCCAGAAAAATACCAAAAATTAGGCCTAAGCTATATCTGATATTATGAATTCAAAAATGATGTCTATTTTATATAATTCCAAACATATCAGTTACATTAACTAATTTAAAAATTAATTCTCATCGTCAAAACAAATAGCATGTTTTTAAGAGATAATAATTATCAAAAGATTGACACTTGTTTATATCTGGTTTAAATGTGAAATTACATCCAATGAGAAAAATTGTATTAAATTGTAAAAATATATTCTAAATATACTTTAAAACCACTCAAATTAATAATTTATTACTATTAATTATTTTGGTTAAAAAAGTTCTTTTTAATTGAAATTTAGTAATTTTCACTATTCATCAGAATATGAAAATTTATCCGAAACGTACCAAAATTTTACCCTAAGATAATTTCGATATTCCGAATCCAAAAATGAAGTCCATTTTGAAAAATAAAATTTACAAAATTTCAAAATGTGGTTATTACTATTCATAACAGCTAGTTTTAATATCATTTTAATAGCATATCATTGTTTAGTGAAACTCGGTATTGCGTACAACGCAAGTTATCGAGGAAGGTCGCTATTGCATGTAATGCAAGGTAAGTCAATGATGTGTGTTGTGCAAGATCTTTTTGGTGTATCATACAACACAATACATTAATTAAATTAAAAAGAATATTTTTCATAAAATCTCGGGGTGTTACATTCTACCCACCTTAAAATGAATTTCGCCCTCGAAATTCGTCGGGGTTATAAATGGTTTACTACTTGAAAATTTCTTTAATAGAAACCCACATCGTAAAAAGGAATACCAAAACCAATATTTAAAAACAAAAGTATGAAATGTAACAGTTTCCCAAATAAACTAATAACTGGGTTTCCACATATGTGAAAATTTGGATATGGAAGAGAAATATAACCACCATGTTCTGATGGAGAGTGGTAGAGAACATGGCTATGGAAAATCCAGCAATCACAAAGACATAAATTTGTGACGATCTAAGGTACCATCTGATTCATCAGATATAAGAGTACTAGGACATCATTTTTGGTTTTCAAGATCATTTCCCTAATGTTGATGAAATTGGAATTAGAAGAAATACTTTCGTGATATTGGTATACTGTCACCGTTGGTTGTTCTTTGGACAATTTCCACTTCATCTCTTAAAGAAATGAAGTTGGATTTGTCATTCTTGAAGTGTTAGCAGATCATGTGATAGATTGATGGGTCATTCCATCTATCTCAAACAAAAGGTTACAAAAGTTATCAAAAATACATTAGACCATCTATGGTGAGGCTAATCGTATATGATTCCAAAAATGAAGTTATACTTCATATATAATGTCGCGTGATAAAATAAAACTAGTTTCTACTAACCATGGACCTCCTGCAGGCTAGTGGTAGGCGATAAAGGCCAGTTGCACTTCGGTTGTGGGTTCGATTCCCACAGCCTTGTCCGATGCGATGGATTGTCGCCCGTCTTGCAGGTTGTCCTTTTTCTAAAATTACATTAATATAAAATCCCATAAATAATATCAAAAAAATGTTCTATCCATTAACAATACTAAATTATGTCTAACATAATCATTTCCAATCTTTAGGCTTAACCAAAATACTGTTGTCCAATCTCATATTATAGTGAAAACAATTACCAAAGAGTTCATATAACAAGCATTTTAATACCATCGTTGATCCCCATATATCATGAGATATGTCTTGTTGGTCATATTCCAAACATTTGAAGGCCTTAATCATGTATTCTCTTGAAAAATGAATACCCATTGAATCTTAGTGAAAACATGAGTGCTGTCAAAAGTTAACTCTTTTCACATACCAAAACCTCAAACCATGATATAACTATTTCCTTATATCAGTCATGAGCTCATGAATACTGTCAAACATTTCATTTTCTCCTTATCCCTTCATTATGCGCATATCATCTTTTTTTCCAAAAATATCTCAATCACTTTCCATGGTTACCGATACTATATAATTATTGAAAACCACAATAGACCAATACATAAATATTCTAATATTCCATGATACTATATACAACATTATTTTGGAATCCCATTACATAGACACTTAATAATTCCACCACATCGTTTTCATATTCAACATTGCCAATAGTGATCGCATGTGACATACCTTTGTCCTTTGCCTTAAGTGGTTTCTCTTGTCGATCATCAAAACCCCATGGATTAGAGCATTTATTAGCATAATGCCCCATTTCCTTGCACTTGAAGCATTGAAGTGTCGGTGGTGTGTTCTCTGCAGACTTTTCTTTATTCACATCATTAGAAACCCTTTTTCCATTACTTCGACACTCAACTGACCGATGACCTTCTTTTCCACACTTAAAACATTTTCTAGTCCCTTTAAGACAATCTCCACCATGATTCTTTCCACACTTTGAGAAAAAGTAAACATTCATCTTCTTTTCACCATTATTCTGAGATTTCTCCTTGAACTCCATCTTTCGTTTCTTATCAAAACTATGAGATGGATAAGTAACAACAACTTACATTTCTACCTTGATAGCACAACACACAATTTCTTCATTTCTACTGAAGTCTCTTATAGCTAATGCCCTTCGAAGATTTGGTTTTAAGCCACTGAAGAATCGATCAACTTTACTTTCAGGTTGGATGATAAATCCAGATGCATACCTTGCAAGCCTTGTAAAATTCGCTTCGTATATACCAACAGATTCATCATCCTTTTTCTTTAGTTCAAGAAACTTTTTCTCCATCTTTTTTCGAATAATACGAGGGAAGTACTTATTGAAAAATAAGTTATTGAACTCATTCCATTCCATGGACTCAATTTCATCTATTGGCCTCATATTCTTGATAAGATTCCACCATTGATCAGCATCACCTTCCAAACGATACACTGCTAAGATGACTTTATCATGTTCAGAACATTGATGAACTGAAAATATCTTTTCAGTAGTACTGATCCATTGTTCATCAACAAGTGGATCACAAGACCCACTGAAAAAAGGTGGACGTTGCCTCATGAAGGACTCAATAGAATATTGTTCCCTTCTCTGCTCATTTGGAAGTCCAGAATGATTCATAGCTTGTGTAAGTATAGCAATAAGATTTTTCATTCCATCTCCCATAACATTTGTTTGTTCAAGGGTACAATCATTGCATTGTCCATTTCATTAATCAACACGGTTCCTTCGGGTTCCATCCATCGTCTAAAACCCAAAAAGAATAGTGTGAGGGAAAAAAATCACGCTAGGGAAAACAATATAATAAAGGGGGACTACCTTCAATATCTACCATCTTGGGTTACCATAATTCTATTACTATAACCTATACCTATACTTAACCTTAGGTACATCCCTAGACATACCATAGAAATATCTCTAGGGATCTCACTAAAGTTCTCACATCCTAGTTTCCAAAGTTTGACTAAACCTTTCCTTTGATACCAACTGTAGAGACTCGAAGCTTAACGCACATAGACATTACATTACTTTTGCAGAATACTTAGTACATAACAAAAACACACACACAAGGACCGTAATAGTTTAGTGTCTTTGGAAACTCGGAATATAATCTTCTAATCTTGGTGAAAGATCTTCAACATCTCCCATAAAGATCTTCTTTTTTTAAAGCCCTAAATCATTTCTTTATATCCTGGGGAAAATAAAACATAAATGGGTGAGCTCAAATTCTCAGTAAGGGTAAACAAAAGAAATATCAATCACATCATATTCATAAGAACATATCTTTTGGAAATCATAACCTACAAAAGAGATCATAATTTCATAAAATGGGATAAATCATAGTTGTGAAATGTAATCCCAATAGTCATAACCTAAAACATGAAACTTTGTGGAATACACACATAATCATATATAACCATTTCTTATTAGTCAAGACTCATTTACAAGACTATCTTAGTGGACGAAGTCCCTTTCTGAACCGAGTTCACTCCTCATTTCAGTCCTGTTTCACTGAACTGGTATAACCTACCGTTCCAGCCATGTCTATCTCATGAGATATAAAATCTTTACCCAATTCATTGGAAGCAGATATAGTTCCCACCCATCCCATAATGATACCATTCTTATGTGTGCCACAAAACCATAAACCATACATCATAGCATAACCCATGTAATAAAAATGGGAATCTTAAACATCGTGACATCATAAAATAATTCATATAAGATAAAGGAATTAATAAAAATAAATCCATCACGACATAATCAAATCAATTTAATAATAGGGATAAAAACAGAACCCTTTATTTTCTTATATGGAAAATAATTTTGATAAAACACTTGAACTCCATTCTTGAGGAAAATATCCTTTCTACTTAAAAAACATTTTCCTTTCTTAACATGTCATACTATTTTAAACTAAAAGAAGTTGATTAAAAATAAAATCGAAAACTTGTAAAGTAAGCTTCTTGGAAATAATGTTTTAAAAATCCATTCATGCCGTATAAGTTAAAAAAACATTTTTTTCATACTTTTGTTGGAAAAGTCAAAAAGTACCTCGTACAAAAAATGACAAAAGATTCCTTTCATATATTTTACTAAAAACTCACCGAAGGGTAAAATTGGATTTAAATAATTGTAGGTGGATGGAAATAATATTACATATTGAGAAAACATGGATGTGGATGATAAAATACACACCAGTAAATACCAAAGTATAAACAATCTCGGATAAAATGAGATTGTGATATTTTCCCTTACCTTAGGTCCGATTTGCTTCGTAAGTGTCCGAACCTCCTGTATAATGATTTAAATAATGTAATTGACTTATTCTCGAATCATACTCATTGTCATGATATCATATATGGTCATATTCTTAGCTTATTAATAGTAATATATCATTGCTACTTGTTATTTGGGTGTTTATTACTTTTTGTTTATATGCGTGTTTTGTCGAATAAATTCTTATTCATCTTTTTCGGTTATAGATACCTTATTTCCAGAATGATATTAGTGTAATATATATCATATTCATTCATTAAATCCACTTATATAATCATTATGTAATGAAGTTCATGTAGAACGAGTCGCATCACATCGTGGAGACGGTATTCCGTACGTACACACGAGCGATGATATCGTTCCCATGATTGTGGAATTGTATTGGAGTATATGTATAATATTTAAGAATCAATATCACTTTACAATAATCATATATAGTTATTATGTACACAATTATACCCATCCAAGTAAGGTGGTGGTGGAAAATAGATTACACCACGGCGTGGAGACGGTATTCCGTACGTACGCACACGTGGTGATTTCGTTTTCCGTAGGATGGATAGATGGTGAAATAGGGTTGTTTCATAATTATAATAAAATATCAGTATATTAGTGATACTTATGTTGTTACTTCATAATGAAACAACCAAAGAAGTATAAGTGGAAGAAGAAATAAAGTTGATAGAATCGGTAACGGACATTACCACTTTTTTGAAGCGCCTCTTTGATATATCCTTTTAGGGTACTAAAATTGGTCTTTGAGGAAGACCAGAACCTCTAGGATGTTTATATGGACGTGGAGAAAATAATTTGGCAGGGTTTGGCCGAGCTTGAAGGCTCAAAGTGGTGTGAGGAAGAGAAGGAGGAGGTGCCCTTTTATAAGGGAGGAGAGGGGCACCTTTGGAATAACTAAAAATATTATTTTATTATAAAGCCAAATTAGGTTTTAAATAGCTCCAAATTTATTTATTTAGAATCTAAGGTGGGTATGGGTCTGAATCCTATCATCAAATAGAATTTGGACATGTTTAGTTTACTATTTTAACCTTATCATTTAGTTTTAACTTTAAGTTAGATAATTTTACTTTTACCGTGTCTTTTTGTGTTCTTACACTATAAGGTTAATAAACTTACTATAAAAAGCCAAACGACCCTCAAGTTGTTTATTATTAATATATATAACCTTATCTAAGCCATTTGGCCGAACCTTAGATTTTTAGGAATATAATAACAATTAATAATATAATATTTGTTTTAAAAACTATTTTATGTCAATTTTGACACTATTTGGTAATTGATTTTTAAAAAAATAATAACAGGATTATTAGTTCGAAAAAAGTGCATTAAATCAACAATAACATGTCATATTAACATATAAATTTTTTTTAATTCATAAAAAGTCTTAAATTACATTTATTTGGGTATTTATAACATCAATTATGTCAATATTTCATTAATATGATATTTACTGCATCATAATTGTGTCATAAATAAATTAAATTATTTAAAGTCTAAAAATTACAAATAAAATATCATTATGTAGAAAATCTTTTTATCTTTCTAATGAATATTTATAGTTGAATTTATCTTATGTATAACCCTATATTAAAAATGATTTATTTATTAAACATTGATTTTAACTATTTTAACCCTTCTTTAAATAAATTAATAATAAATGTCCTAATATAATCCATGTGGGCTTAAATGGTCATATTTTATTCCTAAGGTGGTTTTTTGTCAAATTACACTTATCTAATAGAATTAGGACATGTGTTAGGGTAATAATAATATCATTTTTACCCTTAATGACCCTATTTACTTTTAACCGTGGTAAAAAAAGTAAAAAGTTACTATTCAATAAAAATTATTTTCATCTAATTGAACCACATTTTAGTCCTTGATATTAATCATGACTCTCGGATTTTCGAAAATACACTCACAGAAGCGGTAAAATTCTGTTTTATGAAAAATTCAGTTTTTTAACTACCACTTAGTGGTTTCACTATTCATCAAAAAATGAAAGTTTCCAGAAAAATACCAAAAATTAGGCCTAAGATATATTTGATATTATGAATTCAAAAATGATGTCTATTTTATCAATTTCAAAACATATCAGTTACATTAACTAATTTAAAAATTAATTCCCATCGTCAAAACAAATAGCGTTTTTTTAAGAGATAATAACTATCAAAAGATTGACAGTTGTTTATATCTAGTTTAAATGTGAAATTACATCCAATGAGCAACATTGAATTAAATTGTAAAAATATATTATAAATATACATTAAAACCAATCAAATTAATAATTTATTAATATTAATTATTTTGATTAAAAAAGTTGTTTTTAATTAAAATTTAGTAATTTTCACTATTCATCAGAATATGAAAATTTATCTGAAACATACCAAAATTTTACCATAAGCTAATTTCGATATTAAAAATCCAAAAATAAAGTCCATTTTGAAAAATAAAATTTAAAAAATTTCAAAAAGTGGTTATTACTATTCATAACGGCTAGTTTTAATATCATTTTAATAGCATATCATTGTTTAGTGAAACTCGGTATTGCGTACGACGCAAGTTATCGAGGAAGGCCGCGATTCTGTATAATCCAAGGAAAGTCAAGGATGCGTGTTGTGTAAGCTCATTTTGGTGTAGCGTACAACACAAGACATTAATGAAATTAAAAAGAATATTTTTCATAAAATCTAGGGGTGTTACATTCTACTCCCCTTAAAATGAATTTCGCCATCGAAATTCGTCATGGTTATAAATGGTTTACTACTCGAAATTTTATTTAATAGAAACCCACATCGTAAAAAGGAATACCAAAACCAATATTTAAAAACAAATGTATGAAATGTAATTGTTACCCAAATAAACTAATCACTGGGATTCCACATAGTTGAAAATATGGATATGGAAGAGAAATATAACCACCATGTTCTTATGGAAAGTGGTAGAGAACATGGCTATAGAAAATACAGAAATCACAAAGCCATAAATTTGTGATGATCTAAGGTACCATCTGATTAATCAGATATAAGAGTACTAGGACAACATTTTTGGTTTTCAAGATCATTTCCCTAATTTTGATGAAATTGGAATTAGAAGAAATACTTTCATGATTTTGGTACAGTGTCACCATTGGTTGTTCTTTGGACAATTTCCACTTCATCACTTAATGAAATTAAGTTGGATTTGTCATTCGTGAAGTGTTAGCAGTTCATGTGATAGATTGATGGGTCATTCCATCTGTCTCAAAAAAAAGTTTACAAAAGTTATCAAAAATACATAAGACCATCTATGGTGAGGTTAATCGTATATGATTCCAAAAATGAACTTATACTTCATATATCACACCACGTGATAAAATAAAACTAGTTTCTACTAACAAGGGACTTCCTATAGGCTATTGGTAGGCGATAAAGGCCAGTCGCACTTCGGTCGTGGGTTCGATTCCCACAGCCTTGTCCGACGCGATGGGCTGTCACCCGTCCTGCAGGTTGTCCTTTTTCTAAAACTACATTAATATAACATCCCATCAATAATATCAAAAAAAAGTTCTATACTTTAACAATACTAACTTATGTCCAACATAATCATTTCCAATCTTTAGGCTTATCCAAAATACTGTTGTCCAATCTCAGATTATAGTGAAAACAATTACCAATGAGTTCATATAACAAGCATGTTAATACCATCGTTGATCCCCGTATATCATGAGATATGTCTTGTTTGTCACATTCCAAAAATTTGAAGGCCTTAATCATGTCTTCTCTTGAAAAATGAATACCCATTGAATCTTAGTGAAAACATGAGTGCTTTCAAAAGTTAACTCTTTTAACATCCCAAAACCTCAAACCATGATACAACTATTTCCTTATATCAGTCATGAGCTCATGAATACTGTCAAACATTTCATTTTCTCCTTATCCCTTCATTATGCGCATATCATCTTTTTTTTTACAAAAATATCTCAATCACTTTCCATGGTTACCGGTACCATAAAATTATTGAAAACCACAATAGACCAGTACATAAATATTCTAATATTCCACGATACTATATATAACATTATTTTGGAATCCCATTACATAAACACATAATCATTACACCACATCATTTTCATATTCAACATCGCCAATAGTGATCACATGTGACTTCCCTTTGTCCTTTGCCTTAAGTGGTTTCTCATGTTGATCATCACTAACCCTTGGATTAGGGAATTTATTAGCATAATGCCCTATTTCCTTGCACTTGAAGCATTGAAGTGTTGGTGGTGTGTTCTCTGAAGTCTTTTCTTTATTCACATCATTAGAAACCCTTTTTCCATTACTTCAACACTCAGCTGCTCGATGAACTTCTTTTCCACACTTAAAACATTTTCTAGTCCCTTTAAGACAATCTCCACCATGCTTCTATCCACACTATGAGCATAAGGAAACATTCATCTTCTTTTCACCATTATTCTGAGATTTCTCCTTGAACTCCATCTTTCGTTTCTTGTCAAAACTATGAGATGGATAAGTAACACCAACTTCCATTTCTACCTTGATAGCACAACGCACAATTTCTTCATAGCTACTGAAGTATCTTATAGCTAATGCCCTTCGAAGATTTGGTTTTAAGCCACTGAAGAATCAATCAACTTTACTTTCAGGTTGGATGATAATTCTAGATGCATACCCTGCAAGCCTTGTAATATTCTCTTCATATATACCAACAGATTCATCATCCTTTTGCTTTAGTTCAAGAAAATCCTTCTACATCATTATTCGAAGAATACGAGGGAAGTAATAATTGAAAAATAAGTTCTTTAACTCGTTCCATTCCATGTACTCAATTTCATCTCTTGGACTCGTATTCTTGATAAGATTCCACCATTGATCAGCATCACCATCCAAACGATACACAACAAAGATGACTTTATCAGGTTCAGAACATTGATGAACTGAAAATATCTTTTCAGTAGTACTGATCCATTGTTCAGCAACAAGTGGATCAGAAGACCCACTAAAAGAAGGTGGATGTTGCCTCATGAAGGACTCAATAGAATATTATTCCCTTATCTGCTCATTTGGAAGTCCAGAATGATTCATATCTTGTGTAAGTATAGCAATAATATTTTTCACTCCATCTCCCATAACATTTTTTTGTTCATGAGGACAATCATTGCATTGTCCATTGCATTGATCAACACGGTTCCATCGGGTTCCAACCATCGTCTAAATCCCAAAAAGAATAGTGTGGGGGGAAAAATCATGTTAGGGAAAACAATATAATAAAGGGGGAGTACATTCAATATCTAACATCTTGGGTTACCGTATTTCTAGTACTATTAACTATACATATACTTAACCTTAGGGACATCCCTAGACATACCTTAGATATATCTCTAGGGATCTCACTAAAGTTCTCGCATCCTAGTTTCCAAAGGTTGACTAAACCTTTCCTTTTATACCAACTGTAGAGACTCGAAGCTTAACATACAAAGACATTACATTACTTTTACAGAATACTTAGTACATACCAAAAACACACACACAAGGACCATAATAGTTTAGTGTCTTTGGAAACTCGAAATATAATATTCTAATCATGGTGAAAGATTTTCAACATCTCCCATAAAGATCTTCTTTTTTTAAAAACCTAAATCCTTTCATTATATCTTGGGGAAAAGAAAACATAAAAGGGTGAGCTCAAATTCTCAGTAAGGGTAAACAAAAGAAATATCAATCACATCATATTAATAAGAATATATCTTTTGGAAATCTTAACTTGGAAAAGAGATCATAATTTCATAACATGGGATAAATCATAGTAGTGAAATGTAATCCCAATAATCATAACCTAAAACATGAAACATTGTGTAATACACACATAATCATAGAGAATCATTTCTTATTAGTCAAGACTCATTGCCAAGACTATCTTAGTGGACAAAGTCTCTTTCTGAACCGACTTCACTCCTCATTTCAGTCGTGTTTCACTGAACCGGTATCACCTACCGTTCCATCCATGTCTATCTCATGAGATATAAAATCTTTAACCAATGCATTGAAGGAAGATATAGGTCCCACCCATCTCATAATGATACCATTCTTTTCAATGCCACAAAATCATAAACCATACATCATAGCATAACCCATGTAATAAAAATGGGAATCTTAAACATCATGACATCATAAAAAAATTAATATAAGATAAAGGAATTCATAAAAATAATTCTATCACAACATAATCAAATCAATGTAATAATAGGGATAAAAATAGAACCCTTTATTTTCATAGATGGAAAATAATTTTGATAAAACACTTGAACTCCATTCTTGAGGAAAATATCCTTTCTACTTCAAAAACATTTTCCTTTCTTAACATGTTATACACTATTAAACAAAAAGAAGTTGATTAAAAATAAACATGAAAACTTGTAAAGTTAGATTCTTGGAAATAATGTTTTAAAAATCCATTCATGTCGTATATGTTAAAAAAACATTCTTTTCGTACTTTTTTCGGAAAAGTCAAAAAGTACCTCGTACAAAAAAACGAGAAAAGATTCCTTTCATATCTTTTAATAAAAACTTACCGAAGGGTAAAATTGGATTAAAAAAATTGTAGGTGGATGGAAATAATATTAAATATTGAGGAAACATGGATGTGGATGATAAAATACACCCCAGTAAATACCAAAGTATAAACAATCTCGTATAAAATGAGATTGTGATATTTTCCCTTACCTTATGTCTGATTTGCTTCGTAAGTGTCCGAACCTCCGGTATAATGATTTAAATAATGTAATTGACTTATTCCAGAATCATACTCATTGTCATGATATCATATATGGTCATATTCTTAGCTTATTAATAGTAATATTTCATTGCTACTTGTTATTCGAGAGTTTATTACTTTTTGTTCTTATGCGTGTTTTGTCGAATAAATTATTATTCCTCCTTTTAGGTTATAGATACCTTATTTCCAAAATGGTATTAGTGTAATATATATCATATTAATTCATTAAATTCACTTATATAATCATTATGCAATGAAGATCATGTAGAACGAGTCGCATCACATCGTGGAGACGGTATTCCGTACATACGCACGAGCGATGATATCGTTCCCATGATTGTGGAATTGTAATCGAGTATATGTATACTAATTCAGAATAAATATCACTTTACAATAATCATATATAGTTATTATGTACACCATTATACCCATCCAAGTAAGGTGGTGGTGGAAAATAGATTACACCACGTCGTGGAGACGGTTTTCCGTACGTACGCACGCGCGGTGATTTCGTTTTCCGTAGGATGGATAGATGGTGAAATAGGTTTGATTAATACTTATAATAACATATCAGTATATGAGTGATACTGATGTTATTACTTAATAATGAAACAACCTAAGAAAAAGAAGTGGAAGAAGAAATAAAGTTGAAATAATCGGTAACGAACATTACCTCTTCTTTGAAGCGCCTCTTTGAGAAATCCTTTTAGGGAACTAAAATTGGTCTTTGAGGAAAAACAGAACCTATAGGATGTTGCTATGGAATTGGAGAAGAAAATTTGGCAGGGTTTGGCCGAGATCGAAGGCTCAATGTGATGTGAGGAAGAGATGGAGGAGGTTCCCTTTTATAAGGGAGGAGAGGGGCACCTTTGGAATAACTAAAACTATTATTTTATTATAAAGACAAATTCGGTTTTAAATAGATCCAAATTGATTTATTTCGAAGCTAAGGTGGGTATGGGTCGAAATAATTTCATCCAATATAATTTGGACAAGTTTAGTTTACTATTTTAACCTTATCATTTAGTTTTAACTTTAAGTTAGATAATTTTACTTTTACCGTGTCTTTTTGTGTTCTTACACTATAAGGTTAATAAACATACTATAAAAAGCCAAACGGACCACAATTTGTTTATTATTAATATATATAACCTTATCTAAGTCATTTTTCCGAACCTTATATTTTTAGGAATATAATAACAATTAATAATATAATATTTGTTTTAAAAACTATTTTAAGTCAATTTTGACACTATTTGGTAATTGGTTTTTTGTAAAAATCATAACATAATTATTAGTTCGAAAAAGTTAATTAAATCAACACTAACATGTCATATTAACATATAAAATTTTTGTAATTCATAAAAAGTCTCAGATTTCAATTATTTGGGTATTTATAACATCAATTATGTCAATATTTCACTAATAAGATATTTACTGCATCATCATTGTGTCATAAATAAATTAAATTATTTAAAGTCTAAAAATTAAAAATAAAATATCATTATGTAGGAAATAATTTTATCTTTATAATGAATATTTATAGTAGAATTTATCTTATGTATAGCCCTATATTAAAAATGATTTACTTATTAAACATTGATTTTAACTGTTTTTACCCTTCTTTAAATAAATTAATAATAAATGTCCTAATCTAATCCAAGTGGGATTAAATGGTCAAATTTTATTCATAAGGTTGTTTTTGGTCGAATTACACTTATCAAATAGAATTAGGACATGTTTTAGGGTAATAATAATATCATTTTTACCCTTAATGACCCTATTTACTTTTAACCGTGGTAAAAAAAGTAAAAATTATTATTCACCAAAAATAATTTTCATCTCATTGAACCAAATTTTAGTCCTTGATATTAACTTTGTCTCTCATATTTTCGAAATTACACTCACAGAAGCGGTAAAATTATGTTTTATGAAAAATTTAGTTTTTTAACTACCACTTAGTGGTTTCACTATTCATCAAAAAATGAAAGTTTCCAGAAAAATACCAAAAATTAGGCCTAAGCTATAATTGATATTATGAATTCAAAAATGATGTCTATTTTATCAAATTAAAAACATATTAGTTACATTAACTAATTTAAAAATTAATTTTTTTCATCAAAACAAATAGCGTGTTTTTAAGAGATAATAACTATCAAAAGATTGAAATTTGTTTATATCTGGTTTAAATGTGAAATTACATCCAATGAAAAACATTGTATTAAATTGTAAAAATATATTCTAAATATACTCTAAAACCACTCAAATTAATAATTTATTACTATTAATTGTTTTGATTAAAAAAGTTGTTTTTAATTAAAATTTAGTAATTTTCACTATTCATCATAATATGAAAATTTATCCGAAACGTACCAAAATTTCACCCTAAGATAATTTCGATATTCCGAATCCAAAATTGAAGTCCATTTTTAAAAATAAAATTTACAAAATTTCAAAATGTGGTTATTAATATTCATAATGGCTAGTTTTAATAATATTTTAATAGCATATCATTGTTTAGTGAAACTCGGTATTGCGTACGACGCACGTTATCAAGGAAGGCCGCGATTGCGTGTAATGAAAGGCAAGTCAAGGATGTGTGTTGTGCAAGCTCCTTTTGGTGTAGCATACAACACAAGACGTTAATAAAATTAAAAATAATATTATTCATAAAATCTCGGGGTGTTACATTTGACATTCATCTTATTTTTTATAGACATGTTACAAGAATAAATGAATTTTTATGATAATGTTTTTTTTCTAAAAATAGATTTATTGAATTATTTCCCTTATGTTAAAAATATATTTTGACACATTTATAAAATTAATTTTAGATAATAAATTTAATTATTAAACATTTATTAAAAAATTCTATTATAGTTAATTTTTCATAATTTTCCAAGAAGATAAAGTTTTCATTAAATAGTGAAATAATTGGTTTTTGTGAATGTTCAATGATTTTAATGCTGTTAAAAACAAAAAAAAAATTAAATGTGAAAATATAGATAAATATTAGTATAATAATATATATATTAATCCAATTTCGGTAATCTTATTCATGTTGATATTTAATTTTGATCTGAAATATTTTTTAAACATTCAAATATTTTCTCTTAGAAAACCAAGTTTTTTTCCGGTTTATAAGATTCATTTTAGATTAAAATTATCCCATAGTAAAAATTAATTTTGAAACTATAGATTAAATATTTGGAATTAGAATAATTTATATTATCTTATAATTTCATCTTAATTTATTACGATAATAAATAGTAAAAATTGTAAATTTTTTTACCGCATTTAATAGAAAAAAAGGGATTACTAAGGGTGGGTTAAACCAAAATGATAAAGGTAAAAAATAACCTAAAAAATCTGAAACACACATTGGATGACTATATTTTTACATTATCCATTCTATTCTTGACAATGATCTATTTTGGAGCCTTCAAGAATGTGAAAAATGTGGGAACACCTTTTTCATTTCAAAAATTACATGTGTGCGACACACCTCACATGTAATTGGGCACCCCATCTCCTATATTCTTAAATAATTTTAAACATTAAAATTGGGAAATACATACCAAAAAATATTCCATTATTCCATACTCTCATAATATAATCCTTATTTTGGTAACAATGTCAACCTAAGAGTCCTTCAGGTATAATAAAAAAATGTTGTTCGAGGAAGAGGTGACATACCTAAGTAATAATTTTATTTTATTTCATACTCCACCTACATAAATTAATATTTAATAAAATTGATATGGTAAATTTATTATATTACATATTATTAGATGTTATTATTTTAATTTCATAACATTAATCCTTATCCTCTTCCATCAAAAGTGTAATTAAATAATCATTTGTGATTACAGTGGACTACCACCTCGCGAACTGAGGTTTTTACATTTCCATCTACACCTAACATGGTTGGATATAATGAGTCATTTTTTGTTTATATATGATATTTATGATATTATTATTAATATTATTATTATGGAATTATAATATATTATATTACTTCTTAATTTCCATTTTTTGGGAATACGGTAACCTTATTCTTATGTAGGGTGAAATACCAACTCACAATGTGATGTTATTTGATCACAATTTTCATGGAAGGTAATATAGATGGGTTTATTAATAGTATATGATATTTAATACATAAAAATTATATTTAATTTTAATTTATTATTTAACATTAATTCTTTCAACCTATAGAGAAAATGGAATCAATGTTCATGCATACATATGACAAAATATCTTCATGAATAGTGTATTTCAATTTCAACCTCTAGAATTTATGGATAATTATAAATAAATATATAATTAATATATATGATATTTTTATCAATTTTATTTTACTATATATTATGGAACCACTATTAGTGTAATATGACCAAAAATAAAAAATCAAACCGTACAAGCAAAACAAAGCGATTATTAACTGAAACAACAATTTTAAAAATGAAATGTTATAAATGAGTAATAAATGATCATAAGTAAATAATATATTGTATAATATAACATTAATAAAGTTTAATTAATATATTTATAATAAATATATATTTATTTTGTAGTAGGTTCAAATGTTAATGTAGGAAGTCGAGACATCTTATATGGGATCCATGTATCACTTTGTTTTCTCTCAAAAACATGTCATAATGACCATGTATTTATTTTATGTGGTTTATATACTAAAAATGATTTAATTTTATGAATATTATAATGTTATATATTGGGATTTTGATATCTATTTTATGATATCCTTTTAATAGGATATAAGGTTCAAAAGTTTACAATTTTGTAAGTGATATTTTCCTCAGTTTTCGTTCTTTGAGACATATGTTATTTTATGAACCTATAATAAGGCGTATTTAAAGAAAATTTAAAATTAAATACCATGAAATTTTTTTTGATTTAATTTTATTCTATTATGGGGAATAAAATTTATTATTATTAAAGTGGTAAAGAAGTTATGTTTCAATCCTATCATTTATCGAGATTTTTTATGATTATTATTCCTATGATAAAATATCATGATTCATCTCTAAATAAACTCATGAAATTTATAATTATCTTATTATGTCCAAAGAATAAATTTTTTCCATTTATTTTCCTCTCTTTATGGAGTAAATAGATAAAAATAATGTTTTTAAGAAAAATCATCATTACAGTATTTTTTGGTCGAAACCCCATTTTTTCCAAAATGATTTTTTATAAAAATATTTTAAAAAAAACATTTAAAATTCATTAAATTATATATTAATTACTTTTTTCCCATGTTTTAATTGATATGAAGTTTTTTGGAAGAAATTTTGATGTCATTTTCTAAATAAAACATCTCTGTATTTTATCTAAATTTTGAATGAAATCATTGTTTTAACATGTATAGAATGAATGAAATTTCCCACAGAGATGAATATTATTTCAATTAATGTATATTATAAAATCGTTCGTGGTTATCTTCAAATAAATGAATTCAAATAATGTTTTATTTTTAAAAAAGTATTTTCCGACATTCAAAGGATATTTTTCATAAGAAATGTTTAAACTTTTTTTGAACAATTCCTATATATGTATTCATGTTTTTTCTCAATGGAAAGTATTTTTATTTTTTTGTTTAAAAACATTTTTTTAAAGAGGAACGAAATTTTATTGAAGAAATGTATTAATTAATTTTTAAATCGTTCTTTATAAATTTTAATAGTTATTTTCAAAGAAATGTATTTTTAATTTTTTCATGTTTTACAAAATTTTTTTCTACATAGGAAGGTTATTTTTTCATGAAATTATTTATATGATTTTTAAAGATTTTTTAACATATTTCATGGTAATTTTCAAATTAATCGTTTTTATTTTTTTTTTATATTTTTTTAAAAAAAATTGAAAACGTTATTTTCATCAAGATATGTTTTAAACAATTTTCAAATAATCCTTTTATAATTTTCAAAATTCATTTTCAATGAAAATTATTTAAAATATTTTTTATGTAATTTTTGTATTAAAAAATATTTTAAAATATAGTCTTAATTTCCCTAATAAATGTTTCAAGTGTCCTTTAAAAATAATTTCATATATATGATTAAATCCATTATTGTTTATATTTTCATTACTAGGTATATGATCCAAGAATAACATTCCAATTATTTTTAAAAATGTTTTATTTTTTTGATGAAAATATGTTAATGAAACCGGTTTCTCTTCCATAGGTTATACCTCGATAAAATCACCATAAAACCAACTTCCATTTACATGGATTATGCTATGATAAAATAATTATGAAACATATATATTTCTTTATAGGTTACAATATGATGGAATTTTTAGGAAACCCATTTATTTTCATGGGATATGATATGATTAATGTTTTATGATCTTCAGGAACATATAAATATGGTTTTCATTATGAGATGGTTAGGAACAATTCCTCCCTCCAATGCATTGGGTATAGATTTATATATCATGTGATATATAATAATGGAATGGAGAGTGAAATCAGTTCCGTAAGAGTATTATTTCTCTATAATAGCTTAGGTAGTGAACCTTGACTAATATGATGATTTTGGGAGTGAACCCATTATACTGTGGCATCCTTTCCAGGGATCATTGAAAACTATGAGAATCATTTTATATGCTTCTATATATTTCCCAATTCTATGTCTTATGCCAATGTTATTATCTTAAGGATCATATTCATTGATATTTTATTATTATGGTCCTATGAAATACCAATCATTATGGCATGACTTAAGATTATAATAATTGATATGCCTTGTATAATTTTTTAATGTCATAACCATATTCTCAAACCCTTATTATCACGATATGTTTAAATATTTTCCATATTTACAATTCGATGAATCTAATATCTCCTTTTATTATGTTTCATTTCCCTAGGTTATGAATAATGGTTTTTCCTAGGGTATATTTGTGAAGTGTACTTAAGGGGAAAATCATTATGGGATGTTGAAGATATTTTATGAAATAAGAATATTGTGTACCGAGTATATAAAGATAATAATTTATTACATCCAATATGAATGTGTCTATTTAAATTAATAAATATAAATTACAAAATATATAATTTCCATGTATGTATTTTCTAGGTCACTATATCCTCACTGTTATCATCATTTTTAAACGCAGAAATGAAATTTCTGTTCATGGGTTTAAATAGATTCTTACATTTATCCTTTGAATAAAATTACAACATAACAAAATTAAAATAATTATTATTTGAATAACTCCTCTTAATATTATTAATATCTTCAAAATATAATTATACTATTATATTTATAATCTTTTCTTTGAAATTTCAAGTAGCTCCACATTTGAAATATGTAATTTTAATATTCCCTTAATAATTTCCATTGATACTTCTCACAATTCATTAAATAAATTACCTGATACAATCCAATTTCATATAAATATTTTATTCTTATCAAAATATTGTTCTAATTAATTACTCATTTTATTCTATTATAATTATTCAAAACAATAATGTTTATTTTCTTTTAATATTTACTCTTATTCTTGAAATATCTTTTTTTACTCATCTAACAAGAAATTAGTTTTCTATGAAGACCATATTATGGAAGTGTGTTAGGATCATGGTCCCTGAGAACAAAAACCATTTCATTAATTTTTCAATAATGATAATTGATATCTACATAAGAGTTATAAAATCCTTTTTCTTTTCACTAAATAATATTATTTTTCTGAAAAATTCATTGTCTAGAGTGAAGAAACCATCCAATATTTCATCATAATTCATATTGAGATACTCATATTTAAATCTTTAAACATATAATTTGGTATGATTCACTTTTTCATTATTTTCATAAAAGTATAAAATTTGTACCCAATGTCTTACTCTATGATAATAATTTTGACTTTATAAAAAATGGTTTCTAAAAGAGTAAGGATGATGATATTACGATCATTCATTTCATTCTCTAATTTATTTTTATCTACTAATATCATAACATCACCATTAGAATGAGATTTAAATACTTTAATATAATCCTTTAATAGATCCATATTGATTAATAAAAAATTTCATAACATATGATCATTCCAAATATAATAAAATTTCCCTTCAAAAGAGGGATTCCCCTTATTTCTCAATGAGTTATTTTGATTTATCATCAACATAGAATTTAATAATTAAATAATACTAAAATATATAAATAATATCATTTCACTGAACTCCAAAAGGTATAACTAGATTCTAAATAATCACAATAAACTCTAATACCACTTCAAAAGGTCCCACATGACTAGTGAGAATTCACTAAAAGGGGGAGGGATGAATCTATAAATGCATCCATTTTTACAGTTTTTTTTCATAAAACATATGTTTCTACATGTTAATGTTAATTACAATATAAATTTAAATAAATTAAAATACTATAAGGCACAAACCTAATAGAAACAAATCATTTTAATAAGGTTGAACACTAAAAACATATAGACATATCCTTGAGATGATCTGATATAACCCATGATGACATGATCCATTAATTAACATGGATTATAAATGAGTAAATATTATCCTTAGTCAAATGATACAGAAGGTGTATCTTTACTTGTTTAGTGTTATACTATAAGAATAAAGATATATGTTTTTAAATAGTAACAATATGGTATTATTCACAAAATTTAAAATTACATTATGTTTTTAATGGGCTTCCTCCTCCTCCACCTCCCATTATATTATTTTTCCTCTTTCCCTTATTCTCTATTCTTTATGAATTACCTATAAACATATACTCCTTATAATTTGTATATCATAATTCAAAATAATTTAACAACAACTAACATATCTACCTTTTCATTCAAATACATATTAAATATTTAAAATTAAAATTAAAACCTCCCAATGAACCAATATCACTTATTTAATGCAATTGGATTAATCCATGCCTTATAGCCGTTCTAGGATATCATTGAGGGTATTAAAGTATAAAGATAAATCCCAAAAGCATAATGTGGGCCAAATAAGAAAACAACATTTTTTGTACAATGGTGATCAATGTCTAAGATTGATATTGATATTTCATTAAATCCATTATCAAGATAAAATTTTTGGATAAGTAATGATTTATAATGTTAAAGAGAGACATTTTCAAAAAATATTTACTTATGAAGAAGTTTGATGTGGGTGAATCATACATGAAAATCCAATCAGAAAAAGATTGTTTTTAGGGAATTTACATTCCTAATGTATTTGTTAGTTTAGAGTAATAGGAAAAATATAGAAAATTTTGGGAGGAATAGGTGGAGTTTAAAAAATATTTTTGTGTAATTTAATGACCTTCACTTTGGAATAACATGATTCCATACACATAACGCCTCAAACCCATGATTATTTTTTAAATTCTTAAAATTGATATTTTTATTTTTTTCATAAAACATAACTAAAATAATACAGAACACTTTATACAATAGATGACCATTTCAAATCTATGTATTGGAGAAATTGAAAACATCTTCCAAGTTATCAGAGTAGAAATAAAACAAAACAATATTCTTATCTCTCTTTTTTGTGTGCTAATTCAAAAGCAAAGACATCAGAATTAGAACTTATAAGATACCAATGAAAATAATTTTAAATCATCGGATGAGAATTAAATTACCCATTAAGGGATCTTAAAAAATATTGTAAAACAATTTTATAAAAAAAATATTTTTTAAAAATAATTTATATCAAATATAAATATTTTATATATAGGAATCATTTCCAAAATACATATTTTGAAAATTTATTTCAAAAAATAGTTTATCGAAAACACTTGGATTTATCCTTTGAAATCATTTTGAAAATAATAATTTATTTATGGATTGTTTATATACTATGTATATCCTAGATCTCAAAGGAAAAAAATGGAAAATAGATGGGAGCTCCCCTCTTCGTGCAATGCTGACTAGGGTTTCCTGGTTCATCATTGCAACGATGGAAAGAGATTTCTTAACTCAAGATTGTTTCGATTCGTAAAAACATGCGGCATCTATATTAAAGGATCTAGTTCTTGTAAAGGGAGGTTCTTATCCTGGGAAACTGAACGCAGTCAGTTCGCAAAACCATCCCTTAGTTTCTTTCCAGGGTTCTAATGTATGCATTCGTCGAAAGGGTTCTTTAGCGCATTTCAAAGCTGATCCGCTTGTGGTCTCGGAATAGCTACAAATTGGGCCACACTCAATCATCACTCGATCATACTTCCCAGAGGTTCAACTCCATGGAATATTGATTATCTAACTCAAAGACTATCAGAGATATGGGGCTTTGCATCCTAGAAACGAGTCTCCTTAGAGAAGGGTTTCTACCACTTTCTCTTCCCCTATGAAGAACTCATGTTGCAGGCATAGGGATATGGATCCATATATTTCAAAACAAGGGCACTGCATATACGGGAATGAGACCGTATGTTCAATCCGAAGGAAATAGGTAACACATCAATCCAAACCTGGTCAAAGTTTATTGATTAAACTGGATTTTGTGGAATCCTTGATTTTGTATGACATTGCCATATCAATAGTACTCCTGATCAAAATGGATAAGGAAACCAAAGTTACTAGATATGGCCACTATTCTATATTCTTAGTTGAAGTAGATTTATGTTCCACTTTGATTGAATTTTTTTTTTTATCAACTGAAGAGGAGGAATTGGCATTGAGAATTGAATTTGGGAACCCTGCCCAGAATGTAAAGAAATTAGGCATGATGCCTCTAGCTGTAGAAGTTCCATAATCTGTAAATTTTCCTCTTTGTGTGGCCATGAAAAAGGTTCATGTTTAAAAAAATATAACGCAATGAAATTTGGTCCCTCTGAAATTAATAAGAAATCTATTATGCCTGGATAGAAGGATGGAACTCTAAACTCTGTTTCCGTTGTATGTTTGCCTCTAACTCTGAACTCTAAGAAATCATGGTTTGAAATTGTGGAGAGCGGTTAGGATGATCATCCCCCATTGACTAGTTCAATGAAACCCTCAATGTCAAGTGACCTTGAGGGTACTTCTGCAAAGGATACATAATCCTCATCTCCTGTGATATTGGCTCTCTATAAAGAGGCAGACAATGCATCTATTGGAGCTTATGTGGCTTCAAAATCCCCTTTGATCTCTATTACTGCCCATGACAGTAATATACATTTAGAGAATGCCTTCTCTCATGCAGGGAATCCTGGTGTTGGCCCTACACCATGTGTGGATGGTGAACCAAATGGCAGCACACCTAATTTAGGAGCTGTTAAGGAACAAAGGAATCTGGTGACTCATCCACAAGAGAAAATGGCTATTGAAGACACCTCTAACTTGCATATAGTTATGCAATAGGGAAAATCCACCATAATCCAGCACCCTACTGAGTCATAGTCAGAATATTGCATTCTTCAGGTGAAACCTCTACACCTTATTATTAACAATGATGATTTGGATAACTCATAGCAGAAATCCAGAGCTGGTAAGCACGGGAGACCGACTAGAAATCGTGGAAGGGGAAATGGAAGCCTGAAATAGCAGTAAGGAATAGAACCTCCTCAGATGTCTCAGACTCAGATAATGACATTGAAACTCTTCTGCAGCTAGTGCGATATTTATATGGTCTCCACTACATAGGTGGGTGATGTAGTCGTGGTCACAAAATGGATTGGTGGGCTTTGCGGGACAATGAAAAAAGGATTGCTGAAATTATTAGAAATAGGTTTGGGACCTCGTGATAGAGGTATTGATCTATTATTTTAACTACCGTTTCTATTTTTTTGGTTCCTTGCACTTTTTTATGATTCAATTGAAAGGGGCCTGCCCCCCACCTCTTAATAAAACTATGTATATCCTATTAAATCCCATATGACCACAAGCATTATCACTGGGGGAACAACGTTCCATGAGGCTATGGCTTCACTCCCCATTCATTATTCTCCCTCCTAGTACCTAGGTTCCAGTTCATATTTAAAGAATATTTTTAATGATCCTCATTTGACTATGTCAAAACATTAAAAAATTTCATAAAATTAATAAATTATGTTCACTAAAATAAACTCTTAAATAAATTCACAATTAAAAAGTTTCTTTTAATTATTTTTTAAATAATCATTTTTATTAAATTTATAAATTCAAAACATATATGCATAAAGTAAAAAATTAAATAAAAGTTATTCAATTTCATAAAAAATATATGATACTAAAAAGTATGGATATTTCCAATAATATGAAAGAAATCCATAAATAATTATAACATAATAAATTCAACATTATAAAATAAAAAAATTTCTTCAAATAAAACAGTAACAATTGGTTGATCAAAATTTTAAAGCCAAAAAATAAAAGCACAGATTTTACAATGAATAATTCATACCTTTATTAATTTAGAAATAATATTTTAAATCATATATATATTAAATATGTAAATGAATTTTAAAAATAAACCATTCATGAATTAATAAATTTTAATAAAGGATATATTTGAAAATAATTGTGTTTTTTAAATAAAATTAAACATAAAAAAACTATCATATTATATTAAATAATTTATGTTTTAAACATAAATTTTTAAAATTTATAATTCTAAATATAATTCATACATGGTAGAAAAAATTAAAACACTACGTATCTTATAAATTTGATGACATAAAATCTTTACTATAATGTAAATTTAAAAACAATTGAAACTATAATCATTTACAATTTTCAAAATAAAATCCTTGAAATAAAAATTATTTTTATAAAAATAAACTCCCTTACTAATTTTATAATTTATAAAAAATAGAAAATAAATAAATATAATTATATCCCTTTAAAATTGGATTTGTCAAAATTATATTGGTCTTGTTTTTATTCTACTCTTTAACTTATTTTATCTCATCTTCCCCATAGTAAAAAAATTCAGAAAAGAAGGTAATGAACCTTTCAACCCTAGCAGACTACCTTGCCTCAACCTCCCTAATCCCGACACACTTACATAATCCTCCTAAAATCTTGAATTGATTTCCCTTTTTTA
This sequence comes from Viscum album, assembly GCA_963277665.1. Taxonomy (NCBI): domain Eukaryota; kingdom Viridiplantae; phylum Streptophyta; class Magnoliopsida; order Santalales; family Viscaceae; genus Viscum; species Viscum album. Next base: position 1,999,377,774 of record OY728136.1, read on the forward strand.
ATGATAAGCATATAATACATATGATGTTCAACTTATTAATTTTTCAATAAAATAGAATTTTTAGGTACTGCTCTACAAAACGATTTATTAAAAATTATACAAATATATCAATGTAATGCATTAGGATGAAAAAAATTTATTCATTTATTTTTCCAAAAAATATAATAATTGGCTGAACATAAAAATGAACTTAATTGGATGTTTATAGGATTTAGTTATTTTAATCAAGATTCTATATAAAGCCTCGCCGAAATGGGACTACACTAGAAGAGTATGTTGAAAAACTGATAAATGAATTAGATGATAGATGATAATAATATTAGGTTTATTTAAAGAATCAACGAAAAAAAATTAATGGGGGAGAAAAATAAAGAATAAAACAACAAAAAAACCATTGAAAAAAGGGTTTATACAATGAAAATAACATAAAATATGTGGGGAAGTCATGGAAAATTCTCTACTGATGACTCTCAAAGATAAACAGTTATTTAATATACAAAAAATTGTTTGACATTCTGCTGCCAAAAAATTGAAGTCATAAACACATACTTTCATATCTATAAAACTAAGATCTGGAAGAAGATGTCGATGATGAAGAACGATTTTCCAACCCCTTAGAGTTATAGATCTAACATTTGAAATCATTTTGGCCTCAAAGTGATCTACTCAGGGTTTTTTATAACCCTAGATATATGATCAAACTTTATTTGATTCTCAAATCCCCCTACGGGACTTGATTCACCATCAAACATCAATCAAGCTTTCTGTTCTCAGATAAGATGAAACCATAATTTCCTTCGATTCATCTTAGAGATGAAACCCACACATAGATCTCCCCATATGCCCTTGACTCGAGCCCGAGATCAACTAAGGTATCCTTGAAAATAAAGGCCAAAACCATAATCCTCCATCTCGTTTTTTAGTTTTGATTAACTTTATTTATTTATTTAATTTAGTTTCTTTAACATAATTAAATTATAAAATAAAAAATATATTACATGAATCTTATAAGTCTAAACAAATTTCACATGTATTTTTATAAATATATTATCATCAAATGTTAGTCAATTATATATTTATATTACAATTTTTTGTGAACTATTATTAAAATTTATTATTTAAAATTAATATATATATATTTATTGATTTAAATATAAATTTTTTTATTTATTAATAATACTAATATTCAAATAAAAATTTCTTTGTTCTTATTTTATTAACCTAGTGAAGTAAATAATATATTTCATTTAAAATTATTTTCCTTCTTAATTATTTATAAATGACGTTTATTTATTCAAAACATTATTTTCAAAAAAATAATAATTTTTATTTATTAAAATAATCATAAATAAAATGATGAGAAATTTGTAATAAAAAATTATTATGATAATTATAATTTCTTTTTAATTATTTTAAATTATCACAATAACTTATAATTAAATATTTTTTTGATTGAAAAAAATTAATTAGTTTTCTAAATGGTCTTTATTAATTTAATGAAATTTATTAATTAATTAATTATAAATTTATGGGTCATCACATTCTCCCAACATAAATGAAGTGTGTCCTAAAAATTCATTTGTCCAACTTAAGAAAAATTTAGAATTTCGGTCTTCAGAATTAAGAAGCGGACACAATTATCAAACAAAAATTCAATTGCCCCCATTTTGATTTCATCACAGACATCATCTAATCTCCAAAGTTTTCTAGACTGTTAGTCTGATGCTAATTATAATTCCACAAACCCATGCTTGCAAATTCATCCCTTAAAATCCTATTTATTTTTATACATAATATACCCGAAAGAATACACAAAACATTATAGAATATATGAATCTTTCCGATATAGGTTCAATAAAATTAAAAAACATCATTCAATTTATCAATGTTTAAATAAAATAAAAATGTATGCTTACATTGCTTCAATGATCACTAAATAAAAAATTAATAACAATTGAATTAGTACTTCTAAGATACTTGTGAAAATCATTTTTAAAAAATGGGATAAGCATTAAATTCCAAAATATGGGATTTTAAAAACTAATGTAAAACATTTTATAAAATTTAGTTTTCAAAAAATACATTACATCAAATATAAATATTTGATATGTATGAATTTCTTCAAAAATACTTATTTTCAAAATTCATTTAAATAAAACTTCTTTGAAAAAACATAGATTTCTAATTAAAAATATTTTTTTAAAAATACATTCTTTATGGATTGTTTTGATACTAGGTATATCCTATAGAAACCCAAATAGCCAAAAGAAATATCATTAGTGGAACATCATTCCGTGATTCTCTACTTCCACTCAACATTCCTAATTCTCATGTCGGATACCAAAGTGGCAGTTTAAATTTAATGAATTTTTTTAGAGATTCATCAATCTCTTTATCAATTAATGAAAACATTTCAAAAACATTCATAAATTATTTTCATAAAAGAAAATAAATTTATTTCATAAATCATATATAATTTACATTTTTTGGAAATTAATATTTTCGTAAAATAATAAAATGGAAAAATATATTGGTAATTACTTAATAAAATCAAAAATAAATTTAAAATTAAATATTTTATTTTATTTATTTTGATAAATAATCATTTACATTAAATTATTGCATTCAAAACATATATGATTAAAGTAGAGGCCTCATTAAAATTAAACAGCTACTTAAGCGACATATGAAATTACCAGATATGGTCATTTCCTCTAACATGCATGAAATCTATATAAAAATGAGACCTTAATAAATTCATCTTTTTCAAATAAAAAGAATGTTATACAAATTAAGCAATAATAAATTTTTTTAGAACTATATAACATAAAAAGAATCATTACTTTTAAAATTATTAATTCACTACCAAATTTTTTTGTAAATATAATTTTAGACCACATATATAAATATATTAAATCTAAACATGTATTTTAAAAATAAATTACTTATGAATTATATTTTTTTGAATGAAATAAATAGTTGAAAATAATAATTTCTCCTTTTAAAAATAAATTTGAATATAAATATTTGTCATTTAAAATTAAATAATTTATATATTATATAAAAACAACATAAACATAAAATTATAATGAAACTAAACACTTGGAAGAAGAAATTAAAATAATACTTTTATTATAAATCCAATGATATAAAATAGTTAAGATGATAATATTTTGAAAATATCTAATATTATAATCAATTATAACATTTAAAATAAAATCCATTCAATAAAAATTAGCTTTAAAAATTTTAGATTAGAGAATAACAAAATTAATAATAAAAAATATAAATATGACCCTAACCTACTTCATTTTTAGACACTTGATTGATATAGTTTTCCTTCTACTATTTAAAATATTTTATATCATCTTCATTACAATGTATATTTTTTAAAAATAATTCTATGGCCCTCCCTTCCCTACTCGATTGCCTTGTCTCAACATCCCTAATCCTAATGTTCTCAAACAGAACCCTCCTTAAATCTTGAGTGAAGCTTCTTATTTATTGCTGTAAATATGGAATATATATGAGCTTAAAATTATTAACTTGTTGATAAAATGGAATCACAAGGATCTAAAAAACAAAATGATTTATTTAAAATTATATAAATATCTCAGTTAAATGAATCTGGATGAACTAAATTACATAATCCGATTTTCATAACCAGAAAATAATATTCAGAACATGAAAATTCATATAAATTTGATGATTACCAGTTCGGCTAGAGTAATAATACTTTTCTAAGAAGCATCAATAAAATGGGACAACACTTGTAGAGCTTGTTTAAATATCTATACAAGTAATAGATGAAATATGATACTAATATTAGTCAGATTCCAATAATCAGTGACAAAATATATATATTGAGGATGAAAAATCTAGAATAAGACATTAGAAAGCATAAAAAAGGGTATTTTAATTGAAAACAACATAAAATAAGTGGGAAAATTATGGACAATGGTCAACTTATTACACACAAAGATAAACTAGTATTTAATATACCATGAATCATTTGAGATTCATATACATAAAAATTAATGACAAAATCACACACTTGAATACATGTAAAACATAATCTTGGAAGAAGACATCGATGAACAAGAATTGTTTTTCATCACCATTATTTTTCAGATCTAACTTTCTAACACCCCGGCTGATTCGAATTGATCAACTCTTGGTGTTCGTTTGACCCTAGATATATGCTCAATGTCCATTCAACTAACGAATACCCCATCCAAACCTAATTTACCCACAATCATCTATCAGGGTCACCATGCTCAGCCAAGACATAACCAGTATCACCATTGATTCATCCTGAAGATGAATCTTGTACATCCATCTCCCCTTGTACCCTTGACTACATCATGATAACAACATGGGATTCCTTGAAAATGGAGGTCTCTAACTTCATATACCTTTTTGGTTTCCATTTTCATTTCAATTTTGTTTTACGTTATTATTATTATTATTATTAATTTTATTTAGTTTTATTATCAAAATAAATTTTAAAATCAGATATATACTATATAAATATTATAATTCAAAATATATTCACATGTTGTTTAAAATTATAATATCAATAAATGTAAATCAATTATACTTATAAATAATAACTTTTTTATGATGTTTTATTAACATTAATTCTTCAAAAATAATATATATATAAATAATTATATAGGAATATTAATTCTATTTATTAATAATACTAGTATTAATGTAATAAATTATTTCTACTTATTTTATTTATTAGAAGTTATGTAAATAATATATTCCACTAGTCAAATTATCCTACAACAATTATTCACACTCAAGTATCCAAATAGATCCATATGAATCCCTTTATGGGAAATGATGAATAAAACCAGCTTGATGAGATGAATTTGGTGATTGTTAGATGTTGGGACAAGAAATGGTCAAAGAAATAGTGGAAATGGTTAAAACCATTCAACAAAAAATCAAGGAAGCCAAATTTGATTGAATATTTGTACATAAAATTGATTACAAGACATTAAGTTTATGATTGGAGACATGGTATTCCTCCAAATATCCCCATGAAATACGATCATGATATTTTGGAAGAAAAGAAAGCTTTCCCCCAGGTACATCGACCCCTTTGAGAATTATCATAGTTTTGGAGCTAAGGGCTATCGAAAGTCACATCCTCAAACCATGTCATCAATATATGATATATTCCAAATACCCCCTTGTGAAAGTACATACCATTACCCTCGCATGTATATAATTCAGATGTGATACATTGGGAGGAAGATCACTCTTACAAGGAGGATCTAGTGAATATCTTCAACCCTATAGATAAAATTATATACAATAATACAACTCACACAGTCAAAGAGTTATGGTGGAACCATATGTAAGTAAAGGAAACATGTGAATAAGAAGAAGCAATGAAGGATAAGTACCATCACCTATTTTATCTTTATTTTGTAAAAACAAAATTTTCAGGTTGAAATTTCATAAGGGGGGAAGAATGTAATGAACCTAAATTTTATCAATTGAAATTACCTTCTTATAGTTATTCCATATAGTATAATCATATAACATCACATTAAGAAAACAATTCATACTTTATGTATGAATATTTAAGGAAAGAAGAGGTATTTCTAGAAGCTAAAGAACCTATACCAAAGGAATAATAACATGACCTTTGGAATAGTAAACTGACCCATATGAATAGTAAGCCATTAAATAGAATAATAAACTCAGCTATGAATGTATAAACAAAAAAAATCTCTTATAAATCAATATATGATATATCTATATCTTGTAATAAGTAAATCAATGTTTTAGAAATGTTAAATTATGTGTCATTATTTTTTTAAGTTATAAATATTTTATTACAATTTTATAATTAATTTAATTATATAAAATGAAATTACTTCTCATAAACTATATTCAAAAATTAATATTTATTATTATGATTATAGAATAATTTTATGAGACCTTTGTTAAATTTTTCAAATTGTTATAAAATCATTTGTATTTTTAAAATTAGCGTTTAAAAATAAATGATGATTCTAAATAAAAATACTATTTCCCATATTTAAAAATTTATTTTTATAGATTAGCTCAATTTTTTAATTCTATACACTGATAAACAGGTAGGAAGAATGTTTGTTATTTTTCAGAAATAGTTTAATTGTTTTTCAATATTTAAATTTTGTAATATATGTAATATATACATTATAAGTTAAATGGACTATTTTTTATTCATAACTGATGAAAGAAACATAATATCTAACTATAAATCTATTATTTATTTATTTATTCATAAAATCATCACTATTGATTATCTTGTGCCAAAATAAAAAAACTAATGAATAAAAAAATTAAAAAACACCCCTCTCCTCCACTATAAATAAAACCCCTTACCACCTCTTCCCATCACACATTTCAAGTTTTAATAATTATCTAAATACTGCCCAAAACTCCCGACAAGTATCTCCCCATGTCCAGGATACATTGGTCTCATCATAAGACAAAAACTTATCCCCCTAATGAGGTTCTTAAGAAAAAGGAATCAAGATTTAAAATCCTATTTATTTTTGTTTAATTTCTTTTCATTTTCTTTTCTTTTCTTATTATATCCTCAAATATCCATATAAACAATTCATGATAACTATATTAACATACATATAATGAAATGTTATTATGATAATGGAATAATTCATCATCATTTCTCTTCTCTCACCTTTTATACTGTGAACGAAAACATCATATGTGATGTGTTAATTTATCATATTCAAGTATGATAATGTTTTCAATTTACATTAACTTCTTCAATACTGGTCATAAAACACTTATTATGGTATCAAAAAAATATCATATATTTATTATATCATATTTAATCTTCTAGAAACATTATATATATATGATATGAATTAATAACGAAAAACTAGTTTGTGATGATAAAAAACCACAAAAATAATCTCAATGATTATCACTGACATCTTATCTAACGACTCATCTCATCCATAACAAAAAATTTAATTTTATACAAATTTAAACTTATAATTTTTCATTAGAAAAATATAACTCTAATTTTAGAGAACCATTCTCATTTTACAATATTTTCTACACATGTATATTAGTAAACCGATAACAAAAACCAAGGAAAAAAACACTCTTGTATGATGAAATTTAATCTCATAACCCATAAAAAGGGATATAAATAACCTTAAAAAATTATAAAAAATAAAATAAATGTATAAAATGTTATGAATTAAATAATTAATGGTTTTAATCTTTTTATACAGGAAATTATGATCAAACACAGAACCGTTTCAGCCATAATGGAAGGGATTCCTTCCAAACCTCCATTTGTTTACTTCATGTTACTTTTTTTATCTTTTTAATCCAATTTAATGCATATTATTTTTTATTTACCACTTATACAATATTTTTAAGTATTATAAACTAAATAATCCAGATCATATCATCCTTATATGATGGGGAAATACATTAATTATAAAAATGTTCCCCACTCAACTCTTCCTGATAAACAAGTCTGGTTCAAGAGAACTTCCAAATTTCATACCAAATTTCTTTTTCAATACAGAAACTCTTTTAAGCCACCAATTCTTTCTAAAATAAATAATTTTAACATGAAAAATATCTGGGTTTATTTCTGGTTTTATGAAAACAAATATTCATTTTCCAGCTTTAAATTCATTTTAATATTTTCCTTAAACTATAAAGAATGTTTCGTTTATAATGTCTCTTATAGAATATTTTGCATGTTTCCCATAATTTTATCATCACATATCATTATAGATGACTATTTTACCTTATTAATGTGCATTTATGATTTAAACCATTATTTTATGGACATCTTTATGATATTCCTGTACGTTATGCCTTTGGGATTGATTATGATACCCAATATATTCCATTGGTACTTGTTATGTTTATGTATGATTACTTATGCTTGATTCTTCATGTGGAAAAAATATTAATTAAAATTTTAATGTGGGTTCACTCAGGTAGTGCTCCAATGCATTGTGTAATTATTAGTCCCAAGAGACATCATTTTGGGATAAAGAGTGAACTTGATTCCTTTATGGGATGTTGTCCACCATCTGATACTATACAGATGGTTCACCTTGAAACATGATATATCATTTTATATGTCATTGAATCATTCCTATGATGTATTGGTTATATGTTCCCATGTTATACATGTAATTATTCATCATATTTATTCATGTTCCATGCCTTTTCTGTCATCATGTTATGTCTTCTCACCCATGCGCTTTGGTTATTCCTATTATTATTTCATACTAGGATGTTTATATCATCCCTTTTGTGCATGTATTCCTCAGGTAAAACAATGAAGATATATGACCACAATGAAATTTAGGGACTCATTAAAGTTATTAAATAAAATAATTTTTTAGTTAGGATTCATGTTATCAAATTATTTACGTAATCATCCAAAGACACTATACATTATGTTCCATGGTTGTATTTGGTTGTTATTATTTATAAAATCATGTAATGATATGTATAAAAGGATAGAGTGATTATAGGTCATCATGAAAAAACATAATCACATAATAATTGATTTTATATTAGAGGGTGTTGGTAATAATGTTACCCTTTAAAATTCTTTCATGAAAGATTTTGTGTAATACTACATGAAATCCTACATTTACTAGGTTCTTCTATGCGACAAGAAATTAATATATTAATTTTCTAGAGTATAGGGACCAATTTATGGACTATGATGGATCTACACATGACTTCATAACAACCAAATCCTATAAATATATGAGTCGTAGGTTTTTAATTAAATGAATCATGTCCTAAATGGTGAAATATCCTTATGATCCATTTGAGATCTATTAAATTCTCAGAATTAAACCTGAAATGTGTCATGCATATCCTCTACCTTCTATTATGGATCTATAAGGTATTATATTAAATATATAATAATAAATCATCAGTCACCCTCTAGAATGAAGGTATATTCACTAGATCCTCATAATTGTAGTTGAGCCTCCCATGATGTCTCCAACAAACCTACCTGATTCATCATTTATAGTAGTCACCATTAACTGCTATTATACATTCTTGTAAAAAAAATCTGTTCTAAACCATTACATCACCCTTTTGATACCAGCATCAAACCATTCCTTTAATTTTGTATTTTACCATATAGACTGCACCAAAAAATAGATAATACATTTAAGAACAAGTCTCCTACAAACTAAGAACCTCAAAGGATACCTATAAATCATAAAAAAATGTATAATGTATTCCACAGACAACATACCCCAATCCCTTTCAAATAACATATCAAATCCCCTCACTTTCAACACCATAAACCTTTGACCCAAGACATTCATCCTCTCAATAATCTTTAGGGGGATGGAGCATAGTAGCATGTACACTGTTGACTGCAATTTACAGATAAAAAACAAAAGGAAAGACCAAAAAGGATAAAAATGAATCTAATACACACCAATAAGATTCAATCTAACATATTATAGACCATTTTAACATTTATTAGAATGAGATGGACTTTATAAAGGCCGTGTATCTGAAGGATATTCGTTAAGATAGGGAAGAGGACTACAAAGAGCTAGTTTTGGAGTTTCTATCTATACAAATGTGGATATTGGATTTGAATAACATTATGGATATCCCATATGTTTTTAAACCTATTTCTCATATAATTCATCGTGGGACTATGAATCTATTGAATAGATTCAGTTTATACCCAGAGTTTTTCTATGTAAACTCTAAATCATAATTAGTTGTTTTTCAGATCATCAGTGGATGTCAACTCTTTACACACATTTGAGTAAGCATAAATTTGACAAGTCTAAGAGAACATGATTTAAGAATACCCAATAGAGTTTAATCCATTATGATATTAGTCATGCATGAATAGCCAAGGGGAGAGATATATAATTTATTTGGATTTTATCATCCTCCCAACAAAATCTAGAGACGTTTTGAGCATTAATATGGCCCTAAAATTTACAATCTACAATGAGAGGCATGTAAAGAGAGATAAAAGAACTATAATTTGTTGACACATTATTAAAAAAATTACATTCAATTTATGTTTTTAATACCACATTAATCATGTCCTCATTAGTGATATTTTAACTAATTTATTTACCCTTGTCATAAAAGATGGTATTATTTATTAGAGATTGGACACTCTATGAATGGGCTGATGAGTATACATATATTGTAAAGGATAATTATGCTATATATGGACACTCCTAGTATTCTGTTAAAATTAGAATATCCATTTCACTACTGAGGAGATGTGGAGCCACTACATCTGATTAGAATTCCCCACCCTCTATTCCATATGAGGCATGAAATATGTATTCCAAACTACCCTCTTATTTATTATCAAGAACAAGAAAATTTTATACCAATTTATTGGGATTCCATTTTTACAAATTATATCGTATTCCCAAAAAACACATCCATATATTGTATAATATCTATCATCGGAGATAATTATAGGCCACCCACCCCCAATCCTCATGATCCTACATAATAGTGTTATTATTTCATATACATTAATCAACCAAACATTTGGAATAATTATCAGAAGGATGCAATTTTTTTATAATATATCATGTATGAAATACTTTAACACCCTACAGATCCAAAGAACTAAGGGAAATTTTAGATTAATGAACACTATAAGGGAAATGTCATAGCCATAGAGATTCTGAATGAGGTTTCAATCATTGATTTAACATCATGTAAAATAGCCTATATCTCGACTAGGGAGATTCAAAATGAACATGATATTGTGTAGGCACCACCAATTACCACTTTCATCACCGAACGTACTATTGATTCACTGGAAATTGATGTTCATATTGATTAAAATGTACAGGATTTTCATACTACTATTTATTTATATGGTTATGGAGTATAACATTTTTTTATCCACTTCATAGATCTATCCCCACCCACTATATTGATCCCCCTCAAGATTTGGTGCCTAATATTATTTCCACATTATAATAGGTAATTATATAGAATCCATATATAACCTTAGAAACCCACCCTATATTATTAAGAACTATTAAGGAGGAGGATGAATCTCATGAGATCCAGATTACCCCAAGAGTTTTATCCCAAAGGGGACCCTAATTCCAGTTCTTAATATTCATAAAATTTCCCATTCCTCATCTTTTGTATTGATAGGGTTATCAATTTCATTTTTGTGCCCCTCATATATTCTGACCATTTCTTGAATTATTATATATATATATATATATATTTCTATAATAATAGAATAAATGAAATACTCAATTTTAATTTTGATTTACCACGTTTTTAATTGATTATATTTTTTAACACTACCACGACATCAAGTAAATCCATTCAATTTAATGCACCATCTTCACCTTTTCATAAATGCACACACAGTTCATATCATTCATGTAACACCCCAGGATATAATGGAATATATATATTTTAAATAAATTTAATTTAATATATATATTTCATTGTAGTAAACACCAATTTTAACTTATTTTACATGCAACACCATTTTTATCTAGCATTACACATGTCACTGAGTTCTAATAATCAATGATATAACCTTACTATTATTATTTAAGTACATACATTATAAACATACCATATAATGTTAACACATGAATAGTAATAACTATTTTTAAATATTATGTACAATAGTTTTATAAAAATAAAACAAATTGATAAAAAAAAGTATTCACTTTTCAGTAAAATCATTATATTTTTTGAAAATTATATTTTCTCAATATGAGTTTAATTATTTATTGTTTTGAATATTAAAAAAATTAATATTTAGAAATTTTAAATTTTTTATCTAATTAAATAAAATTAATTTTTGAAATTTTCACCTCAAAATTGATTTTATAACAATTGTTTTTAGATTTTTTTATAAATATTAATCTATCATGGAATACTAAAAAATACTCATTTTTTGACAACATCATTTTCAGGTACTGAATTTACATGGGACATTGTGTTTCAAAAATGAGATTAAATGTAAAATAAGTTCATATATATATATATGTGTGTGTGTTAATATAATATTTTTTATTATAGACATGTTTATAATGAATTTTTATATAATAACAAATTATTCTTTTCAACTTTTTATCTTTGAATCGTCGCATTCTTGTTATTTCTGTAAGATTAAATTTAAAATTAAAAATTTCAACTTGTTTGAATGGAATTGTAGAAAATGGACTAAATATTTGAAATTACAATAATTTATGTTATCTAATAGGTTGAAATTAATTTTTACTATAATGTGAAGTAAAAATACAAAAACATATTTACCAGGGTTCAGGTAAAAATGTTTTTTTCATAGGTTAAACTAAAACTATTAAGGTTAAAAATTAACCCAACAATTTCCAACAACCATATAATAGAAATAATTAGAACCTATATCTTATATTTTATATAATGGAAAAAAATGATCTTTTTTCATGTTTAAAACATGGGTACTCTTTTTTCAATACAAAAATTAAAAGTGTTCCATTCACCTCACTTATAAAAGGAACCCCTATCATATCTTATTCATACATACAAGACCATTTTTTTCTAAAACATTATTACCAATAGATATCCTTACATCCCAAATATCATCCCAAAATCATTATTTAATTCATAAATCCAACATAATAATCCTCTCTGAGAAAACAAAAAGATGTTGTTTGGAGAAGAGTTAATGTGCCAACATAAGTGTTTTATATTTTTTCTTCCTCTACACCATTAAATTACTATAATAACATGATAATATAATACCTTCAGTATCTTAAATTTACTGATATGTAATTTTGTAAATGTAACAACCTAATTCCTTCTCCGAGACCATCAGATGGGCTACAAAATAAATATTTGTGTCTTCGGAAGATTACCGCCTCACAAAATGGTGTTATTCATTTTCCATCACCACCTCTCATAGATTAAAATAATGAATAATTTATTAATTTTATATGATATTTGGTAGATAAATATGACCATGGAAACATTATATCATATATTCAATTTTACATTACATTCTGCCGGAATACGAGAGTATAATTCATGTGTCTTGCAGACTACTACCTTGCAAAGCGATGTGATTTTCTATTCATAAACACTTTTCATTGAATATAATAATATGAATTTTAAATAAAAATATGATATATATATATATATATTTCAACAAAATTATTCAGAAATAGTAATATATTTATTTTCGTTATTTCTTTCAATCCATTGAGAAAATAGAAATATCAGTCATGCATACGTATGGCACACCATCTCTATAAACGATGTATTTCATTACCTATCAATAATTATTAAAGATAAATATAAATTGATATATATATATAATATATGACATTTAAAAAATTTAATCATTTTAGAGATTATATATCCATGATCAAATTAATAGGACAAAAAATAACATATCAATGCATACATAAAAAAGAGTTATTGATTGAATAATGAATTTGACATGGAATTGATATGAAGTAGGTAATTAAAATGTAAAAATTAAATAATAATTTATTAAGTATAATTTATAATAATATAATCTAAATTAATTCTACATATAGTTATGTTCTATGATGACTAAATATTTATTAAATCCATTTACTTTTAATTTGTAATACTATGGTGAATATATGAAATGTTTATGAAAACTATTTTCTTGAAAATCGTTATGATGTGTTGATATGACGATTTTATAATGATATTGTGTAACACATAAGCTTGGTTTTCATTATGAAATGGGTGAGACCTATATCCCTTATAAATTATTTGGAATGGATTTATATGTCATGTGATAAAATGGTAAATAATTTGATGGGCTTGATCCACTATAAGAAACAAGCTTGTCCTGATCCACTAGGGGAAACACGTTTGTTCGGAACTATAATGTAATGTAGGTGATATGTCTAGATCCACTATATTAATGGTATCGATTGTTAACATTGAGATATTAAACTTTTTTTAAAATTTCATGATGGTTCCACACTTATATGAACTTAAATAATGGTTAACGATTCATTTTTGATTATTTATCAATTTTATGGGCCATGTTATCTAAAATGATAATGTTTTACACCATGACACATGTATATGATCTTTGAGAAGATGGATATGATCTTTCTATGTTATATCCTTGTCACATACCCAAATTATTGTCTTCTAATTTCATATTATGAAATATTGATATCTCATATGTTTACCCATACAGATACTCCCAACACACACTTTCTTATGTTTCCTTCCCCAAGTTAAGAAGAATGTTTTATATAGGGTAAGCCTTAGTGGGGTACTTTCTGATAATATATATATGATATATGTTAAAGATCTTTCAGGAATACAAATATTGTGTTCTTAGTCCCTAAAGACACTAGACTATTATGGTCCTTAGGCGTTATTTATGAAATCTATTGAATATTCATCTAAAATATGGGATATTCGTGCATAAAATCATGTATCACTATAGTTGGTATGAGAGGAAAGGATTAGTCCGTATTTAGAGATTAGGATTAATTTTTTTTACTGATATCCATAAAGATATGCCGACATGTATTCCTGTGTATATGTTTAGGGATATCTCTAAGTATTTTTCTATTGATAATACTTTATATAAGAAAATATCCTAAAATTTTGCTGAACGATAGGGAAAGGGATTTCTATGAAATTAAATGACCATTCCAATACTACAAGTCGGCATGGCTCTTAAATAGACGTACTTAGGGATAATTTCCCCAATAATAGAATAATTATGTGGACTTGATCATAACTTAGTGCATGAAAATGGTAATTTTAGTTATGGTTTGACAATATTAGGCAATATAATTAGGAAATTCAGGAACTCATTATGAACAATCATGAAAAATATAATTAGTATCCCTGAATGAACTAGGTTAATAATAATTTTTCATTTATGGAAATTAATGGTTCATGATTTAGACATTCTATAAATTTTTATCATGATTATTTTGTTTTAAATAATTATTAGGGTCTCTCATTCTATGTTTTTGTGTTTTATTCAATGGCTAAAACCTAAATGATCTATCCTAATGCTTTGTGTGACGAAAAATAAAAAGATTTTCAACTAGATAAATAAATATTTAAGGGAATGTGAATGAAAAATTTATTTCTATGGTCAAAAAACATTATCAAACTATGTGTCATGTAGAACATCCGGATGAGAAAAGGAGGGAACAACATTTTGTTGATCCCTTCATGAGGCTACACGAAAAATATTTTAGTGGTTTTAAAAATCCACTATATGATGATAAATGGATCCAAACCAAGGAAAATATATTTTCCATTATTCAATTTTTAGATCAGAGTAAGTTCATTCCATAAATTTATCATAGGAAGGAAAAGAATATTGGTGGGGTAATATAAATAATACAATGAGGGAATAAGAATAAATAAAAACAATGGAATGGGAAGTTATTAAAGGGATATTTCCCAGTAAGTAAATTACTTATATTCTACTAATGAAGATAGAGATGAATTTCATTGACCTTAAGAAAAAGTATGACCAATGTAATGGAACCATGATGCTAATTTTACAATAATTTTACAGTACAATTTTGGATTAATCATCATCTACGAATGAAAAATTGATGTATTCTTTCTTATACTAAAAACAATTCTATGAAAGACCTTGTTAATAATAAACCTTTGTAGATATGAAGAATTATTTCTATGTGCATTAAAATTACAAATTGAAATTTTATATTTCCACAATTACTATGGTGTTGATAAGAATAAGGTGATTGAATGTCGTGAAGACTCAAATGGTAGAATGAAATTTCAAAAATATGCATGAAAAAAATATTGGAAGAAGAATCATGGAATGGATTGGGTGGATATTGGGGGTGCATTAAATGTTTATAGGTGGGTCATTTTTTGAAATACAACCCTTTGGTTTTGGGGATTTATGTGATGGGATTATATCAATATTAAGGATATTTTTAGAGATATTTTTTGAAATAAAATCCTTTGGTTTTGTATAAGGTTTAGTGGAAAATTATTTTTGAAGGAATTCATTTTGAAATTTATAGAAATATGATTTAAGGTACTTGTAACATTTATGTTCTATGAAATCTTTTATGATAAGTTATTTTTGGGTTTCCGACAATCACCTTATGAAGTTATCACACTTTATTATTACCAAAGATTTCTCTCTGAAAACTCTTTCTACAATAAAAACTATGGATTTACTATGGTTTCTTGGAGTTCAACATCAAATTATATCAAATCAGGATCTAGTTTTTTTCTTGATGTTTTGGTGAATTCATTAGAAAGGTCTTGATAAAATGTTTATTCTTAGCACTTTGTCTCATCCTCACACAAATTGTATGTCTAAATGAACAACCAAACATCAGAGTATATTCTATGATCTTGTTCCATGGATTTCAAAGGTAGTGGGGATCAACACCTTCCACTAGTATAACTTTTATATGATAATATATTTGACATGAAAATTTAGATGGATCCTTGTGAATTCATTTATAGAAAGTAGTGTAGAACACCAATGTAATGGAATGAATTTGCAAAAAAAATAGTCTGCTGGGACCTGAGAAACCCATTGATGTGATATAGAAGATAAGGGACATTAAATAACACATAAGGGTAGCACTATGTTGGAATTAAGTTTTTATTGATAATCATTGATGTGATATATAATTTGATTTTGGTGATAGGTTGCTTCAATAAATTTGTCTATGAATTAATGAAGTGAAAAACAAGCCATATGTATATAAGTCCATTTCAAATTCTTGGTCATATAGGGACATTATCATATCACTTAGTTCTTCCATTGAACCTATATTATATTTATGATATGTTCATAATTTATCTATTGAGTATGTATATACAGTATGCATCACATGTACAAAACTCATAGGTTATACCAGTGGAACATGGTATTTATTATGAAGAACAACCTGTGAATATTATGGATCAAACATGAAATGTAATATAAAACATGAACACTCACTCGGTCAAAGTTTTGTGAAAAAATCACTAGTTTTTGGAAGCCATGTGGGAACATGAGGATGAAATGATGCATTATTATTCCCAATTGTTGGTACCAAATTCATGAATTCTGAAGAATAAAAAAATTATAATTGAGGTAGAATGTAAAACCCTAGTATTTTATGAAATATTTTTTTAAATAAGGTGAATTTGTTATATATCTTGTTTTACATGCAACACTGAGTTTAACTTGGATTACAAGCAACAATGACTTTATCTTGCACTACATGTGACAAGTATTTTTAACAAACAAAAATATATTATTAAAATTACTATTAAAACATGTCAAGTATTACTTATCCATTAAATATAACAATATGAATAATAATAACTATTTTTAAATTTATAATTTTAATGGTTCTCTAAATATACATACTGATAAAAGTACAAATTTTTTGTTGAAGTCTTAATATGTTTTGAAAATACTATTTCTTTATAAAACATTTTTTTATATACTTTCTAAAAAATAAAAAATTATTATTTAAATATATCAGAATGTTAATTTTTTAAAATAAACATCAATTTTGAAATATTCATGTCAAAATTATTTTATGATTATTTTTTGGGATTTTCTTGGAATGATTAATTTTTCATTTAATCATGTGAAATACTAGTTTTTATTAAAAACAATTGTTTCATATTGTAGGGTCTTGAAAAACCGCAAAAGAGAATGAGATTCCCCTTTAATCCGAGGGAGATTCTACCCAATTTCCCACCAAATAATTGGGAAAAATGTGTGGAGAATACTCAAAGGATGGAACAAGCGGAACCAGTCTGCCGACCGGTTCAATGATAACGGTACGCGACCGGTTCTACAAAGCACCCCTCTCCGCGGACTACTGTCGTTCGGAGAACGGAGGCGGGGATCCTCCGCGGGCGCCAAGCCGGTCCATCGTTATGAACTGCCCCATCCATGAACTGCATCAACCGGACCCTGGCTGCATCTGCTGTCGTTCTCGGAATGGAGGCGGAACTCTGTGCGGCTGCGAGGCACTCCCCGAGCTAGTCTGGTTCGCGGAGGAGGTATGATCAATGCCCCACATGAGTTTCGGATTGACCAAGTCATCCATAAACCAGGTTTCTGATCATGGACCTCCGCAAACGGTGCCTCATGCCCACAGATTCATCTCCATCCTCACTCTATAAAAGGAGATCAGAGGAGAAGAAAAAAGGGAGGAGGGGATCGATCAGATTCATGTAAAATGATTTTGATGGAGCTTAGTATTTTTCAAACAATGATGTTCTGGTTCACAAAACAGAACAGGTATGAAGTTGGAAACGAATTAATAAGAAACAAAAAATGCATAACAACTTGTTGAACCATGAACTTAAAATAACAAAGGAAAGAATATCGTAAACCATGTCCCCTCCACAGATGCACTCCCCACGGACCAGGGAGTTTATGCCCCTTTTCCAATACATCGCACCACGTAGCACCCTCCTACGCGGGTGAAGCCCCCATCGATGAACCTCCGACCGGAGCCGCCTTCGGCCGCTGCTGCTCACATGGACCCCTCCACATACGAACCTGGTATGCGGGCCGAACCTGAAGCCACGAGCCACCCTAGTTCGTGGGATGCCCATTAGTACGCGGACCACACTGGTTCGTAGACGGCCTCTCCGGCCGCGTAGCACCTCCCTACCCGAAGGGCGCCACTCCTCTTATACCCGTGTGGCCCACCAGATCCTTCAGAGTTCCCATTCATCGAGCCAGATAAAATCCTTCCAATACGGTCTGATTCTCTGCAACCCCCTCATTGGCCCATTCATCGGCCCCTAGCCGAGGCCTCTGCCAGAGCCACCAGACCAGTGTGATGTAACCTTCAGGCGCATCAGCGTGCCGTTATGAGTTCCCATACTGATGGTAAGCCAGGACGAATGGGTTGCTCCATCCCTTGAGCGAATTCCCGAAGCATTCATGGATTCAAATTCCCACGTTAATGTGGAATCCGAGCCCGAGAGTCCCCTTTCTGCCCCCTCCATTTGTTAGGACTAGGGCACTTCTCCCCTCACTGGTGAGTGGCAGACTACCTATCAGAAGGAAGCACCCATGCAGCTCTGTACTTCCCCACGACCATGGACAAGGAAGGGAATAGTGGGGAAGGGTGCTGCTCCGTTCTTCTTTGGGGACAAGTCCCTTTCCCACTGGGCTTTACCACCATGGGAGTCCATCTCGGAGTAAACCCCGGCTTTTTGGGCCGCTGTCACGTATAATGCCCATCGCACTTCCCACAGACACACCTTTCCTGACGTCATCAAATGGTCCCTGCTGCCTCTTGTTTCTCACACCGAGCATGACTCACGTGGGCTTAGAGAAAGCATCGACCATGACATCTTCTCCTAGGCTGCCTCATAACATAATCCCCATGCGGGTTCTAACTACGTGGACTTTGATTCCACACAACAGGGATACGTGGGAATCCTCAAGGAGGTTCAAGCCTGATCACCATCAGACCCTTGGGTCCACATTCACTTCGAATCTCCGAAACTCCCATTTGAACTACATGGACATTGATTCCCCACCACAGTGATATGTAGGAAGCCTACAGGAGGTTCAAACCTGATCACCATCAGACCCCCGGGTCCACATTCACGTCGGTTCTCCGACACTCCCTTTTGAAGTACGTGGACTTTGATCCCTATCTCCTAGGTAGAGAAGCCTCCCTGATGTTCGAGCCCAATAATTGGTCATTCTGATCCCCCTTTCCATTGGTTTACTCATACCTTAGGTTGCCTCAGAGTGTATGCCCCATGTTGAACCAAACTACGTAAATTATGATTCATCTCGCAGGGATACATTAGAGGCCCATACCATGGGTTCGATCCAAATTCTCAAGTATTTATATTCCCCCACCTAGATGAAAATAAACACCAGAGTGTCCATTTATGAAGCTTTAATCCAGTGTCTTCTCAATGAGTCCAGACTTCTTGGGTCATTAATCCAACGAGGGATGGTAAACCTCGGGCCTAAATGATTCTGAACCCCTGCTTCCTGCTAATCATTTCCAACCAGGAGTAATCCGTGAATTCTATGATTGGGTATAAACCAAAGACTCACAAACATATGAATACGTCTTAAATCTATAAGAGAGTACGAGAACATGAAATAATTCCCCCCAAAAGGGTGCGATGAGCCCAAATTCTCATCCTTGCGACCAATGTGAGTTCTCAAGCATCACTGGTCAAATATACCAGCAAACGCCTGCCTTTGGAAAGCAGGTCCACGTATTGCTGGATATAGAACTGTTGGGAGTTTTGAGGCGAAAACGGTGCACCTTTTATGAGTTAATAAGAAAAACCCAGTCTTCTCTAATCAACCGTCGGGTAGTACACGTTTCTCCCCCACGATCCCGTCATGTGCCACGAGACAAAAAATGGTGAACCCGATGTGAATCATTAACCAAGCATGAAGGAATTAACCTAATCCCACTCGGTTCCGCCTTTATACTCACAAGGTGGGCCATGCAAGGTAATTAATTACGCATGGAGTCATGAGATGCTGCATTGACAGGTTTTCTGTTTTTATTTTTTAAAATATTTTATAGGTACCACTTATAACTCCCTTTGATCTAATGGAATCACGAAGGAACTCACAGGCGCGCGTTTCAGACATATCAATGACCGGACATCCTCACCAACAAAGGAAACTTTCACCTACCCAGCATCTTCAACGTTGGGTCTCAGATGCGATGATCCGACAGTACCACTATAACAGTACTCTCCCAACGGTGGAGGCGTCCATGTATTCCCTCCAATCCGCCTAGACATGCCAGTCGCCTGCTTAGCAGCGGCCAAAAAAGTAGATCCAGGCGGCCCCTATTGCTGTCTCCAACCATTTCGGGATTCTATCCCTCGAACGAGACAACTTGTACCACCCTTATCTTAGAGAGGCGGATGAGGTCAGTGCTGAGGACTTCATCCCCACTGAACGGGGAATCCACTCCAAGGCCCCCACTGGAAGACGTCATCGCAGTCACACCACGACTCAAAATCCTCACGATAAGCAGGATATTGCCTCGAGGATCCAGGACCACGCTGCCCATGATCAGGCCCCTCGGACCGCCCGACGAGGGCGAAAAAATTACCACCAGGGAATGGCCATAACCCTTGTCCCTGAGGAGGAGCTCCACTGCCTAGTCACAAAGACATATCACGAACATGCACATACACCTGTTCACTCCTCCAAAGCCCGCCATCCAGACTTGATGGAATCATATGAGCAGGCGTGCATCCCCATCAAGCTCCATCAAGCCCGTCGCTCACACAGGACGAAACCTACCCAGCAGACACCTCTCCCTGCCCAGGGTCATGAAGGCCACCAACACAACTGGGTGGCGACCCAGTTCCTGCAGGACCAGCTCCCAGGAGATGCTCTTGATGCTTACCATCTCGGCATGGTGGTGGTCAACAAAGCCCGCCATCTAGATGTTGTGAAAATTAATAGGCGGGCATGTCTCCCTGCCAACAAAGGCCACCGAATTGATATGGTGGGAAGTAAACATATGCATGGCCAGCTCCTTGCGAATGAAAGTAAAGTCCCCCATCCCGATGTGGTGGAAAACGAAGAGATAAACTGGCATATCCTGGCCTAGGGGCAGTTTCGTTCACCTTCCCCGACACAAGAGAATTTTCATTACCCACTAACCACCGGAGGACCAGAGCAAGATTTTCCTACTTCAATAACGGAATGGCAATTCATACCCATTCTAGCAAAATATGTCTCTTTGCATATCCTATAAATGATGGAGGAGCATGTATCGATCACAAATCATATCTTGCAGACATTCTAGAATGTAATTGTGTCATCAGAAAGAGCAAGGACTCGAGCCCATGAGCTCGTCTCCCCAATTGAGGCGACTCATCTAGGAGATGAGATAGCTTCCTCAGAGCAGATTTGCATCCCTGCTTCTGACAATGAGGTTCGTCGGCCATATTCCATGATATAAGGGCAACTAGATAGAGCAGCTTCACTCGTTCCAACTGGGGGACAACCGTCCATCCTGGCGGATGCTCTAGAGCAGGCATATATTCATGATAAAAATCAAGATGTTCGTCAGCATATCTCAGCAGCATCAAGAGACCAAATTAGAAATGGTCCCAAAGCTGAAGGCCATTATCAATAGTATACGGTCCCCACTACCCACAAGAAAGTGCCTCGAACGTGTTGAAGGGAGCTGGAAAATAAAGAGCGGGTTCACGACTCTGCTCTACTGGAAGATGGGGTTCCCGATGCCGCTAAGTGTATATCGAAGGCTCAGAACCCTGCCCACCCATTACCATATTATGGGAGCGATAGTAGCAGATGCGAAGGTCCTCCCCGCAATGTCGCTACCAGAATCTCTGATGTTCCTCCCTAGAGCACCCGTGGGGGCCTCCCCCATGGGAATATAACGATCGATCACAATAGCTTCTCTTTTGATGTGAGTCACGACAACCCTCCACGTGACCAGAATATCGAACAACAAGAAGGTCCTCCACTTGCTGCGGTCCAAAATGAAGGTCCTCCCCAGGGTATACAGTGCAATAACTCTCCATGCTGTGGGACCACATATTATGATAGTATTCCTTGCTATCGTAGTCGCAACTGCAGAGGCCCTCCCCACAGTGATGTCTCATCACGACAAGAAGACACTCCCCTTGTCATGGCCTGCCCTGAAGGTCCTCCCCAGGGGTTATGTTGCAACGACACTCCATTCAGCCGGGCATCAGATCATGGTGGTAGAACTCGCCACCCTGATAACAGAGGTCCTCCCTATAGAGATGTCAAGCAACGGGAAGTCCCTCCACTCGTTGTGGTACATTCTGAAGGTGCTCTCCAGGGTGTACCACACATATATTCTCCCTACGGCTGCTGTAATGGTAGTCCTCACCATTGCAATAGATGTGATGGTCATCCTCGCCACCACATCCACCATTGTGAAGGTCCACCCCACAGTGGACCCATGAAACATAAGGTCATCCCCTTGTTTCAATGTGTCTTGGAATTCCTCCCCAGGATGCACATCGAACATTAAACCATGATGGTCATCCTCACCATGATGGCAGTTGTTGCGAAGGCCCTCCCCGTAACAACGTTACGCACCCAGAAGGTCCTCCCCATGATGCGACATGCCTTGGAGGTCCTCCCCAGGGTATGCACTGCAAAAGTCCTCCATGTAGTGAGGTTCCAAGATGTAATGGTATTCCTCGCCATTACGGCCGCCATTGCGAAGGTCCTCCCCGCATTGACATATCATATTGACAGGAAGGTCCTCCCCCTACCGAATCAAGCATAGAAAAGCCCTCGTATGTCGAGGTACTCAGTAGGACGAGATCAAGCATGTCATATTCCCAGCCAGCCACCAACGACACCCTTCTTCAATTAATAGACATTTCGTGGCCATGTTCATCTTCTGAACCACCCCAGAATCTCCCACATGGAAATTCGATACCTACTGGTCCCACTGCCTCAAACGACAATATTAGTGAGAATCTCAGTTGGGCTGACCAGGTAGAGGAATAACTAGAGGAGGAGAATGCCAACATGTTGCACCTGAGTAAACGACTCTCCAGAGATGATATACCAGTTATTTTTTTCCCATGACCACCTCTCAATATGACATACCCAGGAAGTTTTCAGAAGAATGCATGCACGAAATCTGCTACAATATATGGACAACCCTCTACCAGATGAAATTAAGCCTCATGACCTACGATGGGTATGTAGACCATGTCATGAAAATAGGAGGCCTCTTGTGTCGCATCGACCTGAAAGCTCTTCCTTCGGTGCGGAAACCGCGACCTGAGAAGTGAAAAGGAAACCCTGAGTTAGCTTGAGTCCATGTACTACACCATTTGTGTCGCCTTATTGGTGATTCCCTAATGGGAGTCCATATCAGAGGATGGGGAGAACATGGGGATCTGAATTTCACTCCGCTCCCCGCCCATAGGAACTCGTTCGGCGTAATATCTTGCAATTTCATCACGTCAAGACAATAATCAAGTGGTCTCCATATTCATGAAAGGTGATACAAAAAACAAAGACATGCCTTGAGTATGTCCCATAAGCATTAGGACCAATGAGAACATTCCATTCACGAACTCTTAAATCGAGACACCGCGAGCATACAAAATTCCTCTCACCTAAGAGAGGCCAATCAGAGGTCATTTCATGCCTCCCCATAAGGGATTTATTCACAAAAGAACTCTGCACAAATCCCAGTTCACCACTGAATGGGGGCACACAAGATTAGGCAAGTAGCGATATCAGAAGCCACTACGGATATCTAGGGTCAACCCCAGCCTACAGGGCTGGGGGAATTTTTAACTATAAATTCCCCCATAAGAACAATAAAAACAGGAAGAGACTCAATGTCCAAGGAATGGAGCGAACCCCATCCCTCAGGGCTGGGGGAATTTTTCTCCTCAAAAACAACCTCCCTAACGAGAATCAGTACTCTCTTATCTTGGGAGGACAGTCAGATGAAGAGGTTCCTGCCCTATCCCGTCGTTTGAATCATCATCCCCTCTGAAAGGGAGGCATACCGTAAGGTTGCATCAATGAACTCTTCACGTCTCCCTTCATCAAGGATTCTAAAAGAGATCTCGGGACATGAAAGGGAAGGCCTGTAAAAGACGTGCGAGGTCCTTTTTCTATTTAGAAGATGACATCTTCTCTGCCTCGTGAAATGCATCCATCAATATCATAGAGGTTAACCCCACCGGTAACACCGAAGATGGTGCAAATCCAGATGGATCCGGAGAAAATGGTTCTGGTCAGGCTGTGACTCACAATGAAACAACAGGTGTGCACACCTTGAATCAGAGGGCCGCTCTAAATATGGCTGCCCCATCAGCTAGCATTCCTCTACTCACCCTGGGAGCTCCCAATAAGGATAATAACAATGGATCAGTTACCCTTAACCTGCCTCCTTCTATCGATAAAAATGATCCACTTATGCTCAAAAAGAGAGATTCCCTCAACAGGAAGAGGAAATGAAAGAATTGCGGTGGCTTAACGCCAAGCTACTCCAGAGGTGTCGTCATGTTGAAAACGATTCCCAAGAGGCGATACACCTCGCACCCCCAGTAAGTCCAACTCAAATACCATGGTTTTCCCCAGAAAACGAAGCACGGTCAGGACTCCTTCCAAATGAGGCACCTGGTCTGTCCAACTACCTAAATGTGGATCCGGATGAATACCAAGACTTCCCTCCACTCAGGAAGAAACCGGCGCGAGTACGTCTGAACCCTCTGAAGGTGTCACAAACAGCACATGCACCCATGGTTCCAACTGAGCTGGATCCTCAAGCAATACCTCGGGCTATGACTACCTATGACTGAGCCCAACAGGATGTAAACAAGGGTCTCACTAACACCATCGAGGCACTGACCGCGCGATTGGAAGCAATGGAAGGTCAACGTGCTCTGATACAGCCAGATCGGATGCCCTACCCGGATTGGGTGAGAAACACACCACCTCCACCAAATTTTGGGATCCCTGTATTCCCTATTTTCAATTGATCGGGCAATATGGAATAGAATTTGATGCACTACAAATCTTGTTGCGACCCTATGAGGGGAACTCCAGAACAATAAGAGGTAGTGAAACTCATCTGTTTCATACGGAACTTGCTAGGATCTTCATTCGTCTGTTATATGATTTTAACAGCCCATTCAATAAAAAGATGGGAAGACCTTCAGCAATAGTGCCTATTCCACTTCAGCTCAACATTTCCTAATACAATGGTCAGGGACCTCATGAACTACAAGAATATGGAGAACGAGAGGGTCTTGGATTTCATCAATAGATGGAAGGGTCTGACCTACTCTCGGAATAGGCCAATGTCTCAAGATGAGATGCTTTCCATATGCATTGATAATCTTTTTGATTATAGGACAACACCACCCGTACCTGTGGAGTGCACCAATGGATTCCGCCATCTCTCGACCATTGCCTAGAGAATTGAGGACTCTCGGCAGCGGACCAATAGGAAGTCCCGAATAGCCTCACAGGCTCCTAACAAGAGAGAAGCCAGTGCTAAAGCGTCCTCTATCATGCTCAAGACAGCCCCTGTGCCTGCTCCACCACTCATGCCTCTACCAAATCGTCAAGGGCCCCCTGTATATCAGCGACCGCCTCCACCTAAGCGGGACGATCAGAGAGGATCAAATAGAAACTAGTTTAAGGAATGAAGACACAATGTATACTCGGTCCAAGAGGACCAAGTCCACAACTACTTAATCGCCGCCATGAATTGAAACTTTATCCGCCTCCCGGAGCCAAGGAAACCCGAAGTTGGCTGCGATGACAGGCCAAATTACTGTCCCTACCATCGAATGTTGGGGAAAAATATTCAAGAATGCTTCAACTTAAAATACCTCCTACAAAGGATGGTAGAATCCGGGAAGGTTGAGATGGGACCAGCCCCAGCACATGTGACATATATTTCTACCACAGACTCCGACAAAGGGGAGGGGTGGTAGGAAGTCACCAGTAAGAAGGGGCAGAAGTTTTATGACCGGATGACTCAGAATACTATCAATCGATCCCAGGGAATACGCCGAGCTCAACACCAGCAGTCAGTGTTGCCGCCAACAGTCCTTGATGCTGCACAACTGAAAATATCGGCCTCACAACCCTCCACGAGTTGGTCATCCAGACGTGATTGAAAATGGTGGAAACAAGCACTAGAGGAGCACTCCATAACAAGGCCAAAGTTATCCCTAAAACTGTCAGATTTTATGCCCCCAAACATGGCACCACGGACACTGAACCACCAAACGGTACTATCAAGGAAAACCGACTAGGTTGACTGGTCATAGGATGAAGAGACAATCTTTGGTTTCATCAACATCATCCATCATATGGAATCATTCCTAGATGAAGGGAATAGTTATGGACCCAAGTTCCCAACACAAGGAGCCGGGATGAGGAATCACAGAGGCAGGGGATACCGGGGGAGGCGCAGTCACGGCCGAAACCAACCATACGGTTGGACCACGACCCAAACCATCAGTATCGCAGAAACCCGTGGGTGTGCCCTTCAACGGACTTAGCAGGAGAAATAATGTCCCTCTATCTCTACAAGCAGCCACATTGGCCGTGTTATTATGCGGTACCCATAATAGGAGGAACAAGCATCTCGCCGCCTAGTGCGCACAAACAGACCAGCCAGGCTGAGTCCCCAAAACGTGGGAACACTGTTGACATCCGACCCCATGTCCAGTCACTCCTTGTCACGCACTCCAACTCACAAAGTGCCTACTAAGACTCTCCCACCAATGGTGAGGCATCAGCCGCTGGAGTAGAAATACGATATCCTTAAGCAGCTAGCATCGGTACCAGCCAAACTGTCAATCCTGGATGCCCTGAGTTTGTCAGTAGACCTTAGGGAGGCAGTTATTGAATCCTTGATCATCCCCCAGGAATTTCAAGCTGAGGTAGCTGCCACCGAGATTTATTGAACGGAGACTGGCTCAACTGATTGAAATGTGGTGATCTCTTTCACCGTTCACGATGAAGATGCCATAATGCAAGGACACATCAAACCCCTATATGTGTCTAGTATGCTAGATGATGTAGAGGTCCGGAAAAACATTATTGACAACGACTCTGGAGTTAACCTCCTTCCCCTGCGGACACTCCGTAAGTTGGGCTATAGTGAGGGTGATTTAATACCCTCTGCCACAACACTGCTAGGTTATGACACGATTGAATAGAAGAAAATGGGAAAAATTAATCTAAAGACCCATTTTGGCAACCTTGTGGCCTACTCAAAATTCCTGGAGGTCCGACAGAACACAACATTCAATGCTCTACTGGGAAGGTCGTGGATTCACAAGAACATGGAAATTACTTCATCCTACGACCAGTGTATTATGTACCGTGTCAATGGGAAAAGTGGGACATTGCATTCTGACAAGGCCCCTTTCGAGCTCTCCGAGTCACACTATATTGACGCTGGGATTGATGAGAAAAATAAGAAGAAGACTTCGGTCGATGGTGTCTACTAGATCCCTACGCCAAATGGTCTGGAAATGGTTCCTGACGACCCCTCATACAGCTTGGTAGAGACTACGTACTACCCATAAACCATATTGAGAGCAGCGGTTCAAGTCCATATATGCACTCAGCTTCCCTCATGACTTCAACCATAACGGTCGAGCATGAAAATACGCGAATGTCCGCTAAACCTCAATTCGAAGATGAATACTTGAGTGAAGACACCCAAAATGCCTCTCCTCCGGACTCCCAAGAAACTGTGTTGGGAGCTCTCCCCTCACCGGATCAAGAAGATGAGGATTTGGGAGAAGAAGAGGAGGAAGATGTCTGGGATGCACCCCTCGTGTTTGAGGAAGGTACCTCCACCACTATGGATGAGATCAGGGAAATAAACCTGGGTACCAAGGAAGACCTGAGGCCCACTCTCGTTAGTGCAGCCATGTCCCACGAGGAGTACGAGGTATATACCTCCTTCCTGAGGAAACACCGAGATGACTTTTCCTAGAATTACATAGAAATTCCAGGACTCAATCCCGATGTGGCGACACATTACCTAGGTCTTCCAGAAGACCACCGGGGCTATAAACAGGCCACCAGAAGGACACACCCCTCACAAGCTACCAAAATAGAACTTGAAGTCAATATGATCATTAATGAAGGTTTGATTCGGGAGGTTCAATACCCCATCTGTTTCGCCTACATAGTCCCCATCAAGAAAAATAATGGACAAATCTGTGTCTACATTGACATCAGATATATAAATCGGCATTGTCCTAAAGATGATTTCCCAGTCCCGATCACTGAGATATTAATCGACACAACAGCTGGGTATGAGGATCTATCCTTCATGGATTTCTATATTTGGTATAATCACATCCGGATGGCCCGAGAAGATGAAGAATACACTGCATTCATAGCCCCTCAAGGAATATTCTTCTACAGGGTTATGCCCTTTGGTCTCAAGAACATTGGCGCCACATATCAGTGTTCCATGCATCGTATCATTAAACCATTCATGGGGAAATTCGTTAATTTCTACGTGGATGACTTGGTGGTTAAGTCCATACATCACTTACATCACCTATCAGTCCATGAGACCATCTGCAACAAACTTCGACATCATAGCCTGAAGATGAATCCCTTGAAATGTTCCTTCGGGGTTACCTTAGGGAAATTCCTTGGATTTGTCGTACACCATTGTGGCATCAAAGTCGACCGTGAAAAGGAAAAGTCTATCCTTGGATTACCACCTCCCCGCAATATCACCGAGTTGAGGGGATTCCAAGGACACCTGGCCTATATCTGGCAGTTCATGGCCATCCTGGCTGGAAAATGTTTTCCCTTTACCTGGTTAATGATAAAGGGGGTTACCTACCAATGGATATATGATTTCTAGGAGGAATTCGGCATCCTAAAGAGGCACCTCTTAAGTCGGCTGGTTCTCATTCCCCTAGTTGATGGAAGGCCTCTCATTCTATACGTGACGGCCCTAGAGCGGTCACTTGAAGCCTTCCTCGTACAAAAGAATGATGCTGACAGTGAAAACAGTCTATTACCTCAGGCGAACCATGATTGATGCTGAAATTCGATACTCAAACATCAAGAAGAGTAGTTTAGACTTGCTATTCACATTTCAAAGGTTGCAACATTATCTATAGCATCATGAAGTCCATTTGGTCTCGTGTAGTAAACCGCTGAAGTACATCATCAGCCGCCCAATGCCGACCAGGAGCCTATCCCGAGGGGCAGTCATCATGCAACAGTTTGACATCAGGTTTGTGCCTCAGAAGGCCATCAAAGGCCAGACATTAGCATATTTTCTAGAAGAGCACCCCTTGACAGGGACCACCGCACCAGACATCGAGTTACCTTATGAAAACATATTCTTAGTTCAAGACGAGCTCCCAACATGGGAAATGTACTTCGATGGCGCATCCCGAATCCTAATAGGGAAAATAATGGATGATCCCAAATTTAACAAGGTGGGCTTGGGGATAATAATCATGTCCCCAGAAAAGGAAATCTTGCAATATTCATTCCTCATGTCAGAAGGATGTACGAACAATGTAGCGGAGTATCAATCCCGCATTGCAGGCCTGGAGCTCGCACTCCAGGAACAAGTACAACACATTAAGGTAAAATATTACTCAGAACTGGTCATCAAGCATGTAAATGGTGATTATTATATCAAAAAAGAGGATTTGATTCCCCTATTTGACCACGTCCGAGGGTTAATGGTGGAATTATCCACAGAACCAACATTGAACTATATTCCCCAGTCTGAGAATTCTCATGCCGATGCATTAGCTAATGTGGCCATAGCCCTAGCCGACCCAGATCGGGATGAATCAGTTATCAGCATTGTTCATCGTTGAATGGTCTTTTAGTTTTTCCAGACAACGATGGAGGAAATCAATGAAGTCATTCTTTCCCCTGAACCATATGCTCCCACCACCAGCTGTATGACTTCGATTACAAACTACCTTCAACAGGGATAAATTCAAGCAGACAGGGCTAGACGAGAGGAAATACGGTGAAGGGAAACCCAATTTTTCCTATATGGCGGCACGGGTCAGAAAGATGTCCTCTACAAATGAGGCCTTGATGGAATCCTCCTCAAATGAATTAATGGGGAAGAAACTGCAGCCGTCATGACTGAAGTACATGTCGGAGTATGTGGGGCACATCAGCCGGGGTCCAAGATTTCCCATCAGGTTTGAAGGCTTGTGTACTAATTTCCCACCGTGGCCTGAGATTGCGAGAACTTTACCACAAAATTACACTCATGCCAAATTCATGGAAACTTCATACATCAACAACTGGAGTTACTTCATCAGGATAAGTACTCATAGCGATTTTCCTTCTAGGGAATGGATGTCATGGGACCATATCCCCCCACCACGACCAAACAATTGAAATACATCCTCACAGTAAATGACTTATTTTATAAATGGGTAGAATCTGTAACCCTCAAGGATGTTGGGGTGAGAAACATTGTCAGCTTTGTGAAAACCAATATCATCACCCGATTTGGCATCCGTCATACCATACTGACGGATAACGACACCATCTTCTGTTCAACCGAATTGGAGAAACTGTACCAAGAATATGGTATCAAGGCTAACCACTCATCCCACTACCATGAAGCGGCGAACAGGCAGATAGAGTCTTTCAAAAAGACCCTATCCAACATTCTCCAGAAAATGGTAGACAAAGACAAGAAGTCATGGACGAATAATCTCCTCCATGCATTGTGGGAAAATCAAACCACAACATGCACTGTTACTCGGGCTACTCCATACTCATTAGTATACGTAACAGAAGAAGTCATGTCCATTTTTCTCCAATTACCCTCACTCCATGTTGCCATTTATGATCAGTTATCCAATGATGAGAAATCAGAAAAATGGCTAGGTGAATTGGAACAGCTGGGTGAGAAGAGGTTGAACACATTGCACCATCTGAAGGTATATCAGAACCGGATCGCACGAGACTTCAATAGAAAGGTTATTCTTTGGTCTTTCTTGGAAGGAGAATTGGTGTTGGTACTCTAGACCCCAATGATACCCGGAAAGAAACCTCCAAAGCTAGTGCCCAAATGGGAGGGACCCTATGTTATACACAAGGTCTACTCCAATGGAGTATATGACATGATCTCCATTGAAGGAGAATTCAACACCGCTCCTGAAAACACGAGATTTCTGATGAAGTATTTCACATAACTAAAATCAGTTATCGTCCGATCTGCAGGGCGTAAATTGACAAGCACCCAATGGTCCAAACTCTATGACCCCAAACTAGGAGTACTTCGTCCTCACCGTATGATGTTAAACTACATGGATTCCAAAGAACTATGTATGGCTTAATTCCTGCCCTTGAAGGATACATAGAGACACCAGGATCCCCCCATCCTAGCCCAGCCAACCCGAAATAAAAAATTTCCTTTTCCCCTGTGTATGGAACAGACCTTCACGGGGTGTATTCCTCGTCCTTACTACACGACGTTAAACTACGTGGATAATAAAAATAAAAAAACTCCCTCTTCCCCTGTGTATGGACCAGACCTGCACGGGGTGTATTATCTTTCAAAGAACTATGTACGACTTGATTCTTGCCCTTACAGGATATGTAGTGATGCTAGGATCCCCCATCCTGGCCCATCCACTCCCGAATGGAATTAAAATTAAAAAAAATGTTCCCTTCCCCCGTTTACAGACCAGTCCTGCATGGGGTGTACCTCTTTTATAGAACTACGTAAGTCATGATTCCTGCCCTCGTGGGATATGTAGTGACTCCAGGGTTCCCCATCCTGTACAATCCATTCATAAAAAAATGCTCTCTCCCCCTGTGTACGGACCAGCCCATCATGGGGTGTATTCCTCATCCTTACCGCATGATGTTAAACTGCACGGATAAGGATAAAAGAAAAAAATGCCCCTTCGCCCCCGTGTATGGACCAGGCCTACACGAGGTGAATTTCCCTTCAGAGAACTATGTGAGGGTTGATTCCTACCATCGTAGGATACGTAGTGACGCCAGAATTCCAAAACCTAGCACAACCACCTTAAATGAAGCCAAAAACACCCCTCCCCCCTTACAGACCAGACCCACATGAGGTGTATTCCACAAAATAACTACGTGAGGCTTGATTCATGCCCTCACATGATATGTAGCGACACCAGGGTTCCATATCCTGGCTCAGCCGTTCCAAAAAAATTCCCTCTCCCCCCGTGTATGGACCAGCCCTGCATGGGGTGTATTCTTCGTCCTCACCGCACAACATTAAACTGCACAAACATCAGAGAAATAAGTGAGGCTTGATTCCTACCCTCACAGGATATGTAGTGACACCAAGGTCCCTCACCCTGGCTCAGCTATCCCCAAATGAAAGTCAAAAATTTCATTTCTCCCTTTTAAGGGATAACCCTGCTCAAGGTGTACCTCTTTCAGGGAAATACGCGCAGTTTGATTCCTTCCCTCACAAGATGCGTAGTGACGTCAGGGTTTCCCATCCTGGCCCAACCATTCCTGAATGAAGATTTAAAAAATGCCATCTTCTCTTCTGTACGGACAAGATCTTCATGGGGTGTATTCCTCATCCTCACTGCATGACGTTAAACCAACATGGACTTCATCCTCACCGCATGACGTTAAAACTGCATGGACTTCGTCCTCACCGCACGACATTAAAACTGCATGGACTTTATCCTCACTTCATGAAGTTAAAACTGCATAGAATTCATCGCAACCCAACCAAGTTATATCGAAAAAAAGAAGGAAATACTCATTGTGCATTGGGATGCATCCTCTCCATACACCAGACTCCACAACCCGGATAATTATGGATCTTCATAACCATTCACGACCATCAGAAGTGGAAAGTTATTGACCCATGGAAACCTTTGCATGACTATGCATACCATGCCCTCAACGGCTCTGCATATTGATAGCCCCTGGCCCATCTACCAAAGGGAATATTTCCTCAGGTGATACCCTTCCTATCTCTATACGCTTACCGCCCTCAGAGCCCCCATAACATATCTCCCGATCCAAAAATTTATGGCGTAGTGGTTTACAAGATCATCCCCCTTTCACATCCAAACGTTGCCCGAGTATCCCTACCCGGTTAGCCTATGAACCTGCATGTGGCTCACACGACGACCTGAATCTACAAACATCTAGCCAAGGCTAGGCTACATTAATCAACAGACAATTACGGTGATGATGTTTCATGTATGCTTGAACACCATTATCCCCACATGTCGAACTCTGTACTGTGAGCATTCTCAGATTTTCATAATAATTCATGGAAATTATAATTTGACTGACATCGACCCAAGGAAATATTTTTATGAAATTTAATAACATGCCCTCAGCGGATCTGCATAATGATAGCCCCTGGCCTATCTACAAAAGGCAAGAATTCCTCAGGTGATACTCTTCCTAGCTCCGAATGCTTACCAGACTCAGAGCCCCCACACCACATCTCCTGATCCAGGAAACCTCATAGTTGCAGTTTACAACCATCATCCCCTCACACCTGTTCAGAGTATATCACAACATGGTAACTTAGTTATCCTTCGAGTGACTGCAGCAATAGTCACCCAATGGTCTGAGCTCTATGACTTCTGAACTAGGAGTAGTTCATCCTTACTACACGACGTTAAACTGCATAGAGTGAAGGTACCCCCCGAATGCAAGATAAATTAGCACGGGGAGCTCTCTATTATTTAACAGCAACCAGGGCCGAATATGCCCGAAATGTACAGATATTTTCAAACCAAATGACAAACATCATGTCCCAGAAAATCGCAGATCCTCATAACCGTTCACGGCAATCAGAAATGGAATGTTATCAACCCGTGGACACCATTTCATTACTATTAATACCATGCCCTCAGCGGCTCTGCATATTGATAGCCCATGGCCCATCTACCAAAGGAATGATTTCCTCAGGCAATACTCTTACTAGCCCTGTACGCTTACCGGCCTCAGAGCCCCCATATCATTCCTCCAGATCTGAGAAGCCCCAGAACCACGATTTACACCAATCAACCCCTCTCCACATCTTGGGAATGCTGAGATGTTCAAGCCCAATAAAATTCTGATAAAGAGAAACCTTTTCAACTACATCCTTACCGCATGATGATTAAAACTTCATGGAACATTTCTTATCCGCAGGTTGAGAAACTACAAATACCCATCATTAAGAATCCAGAGAAATGCCTCCAATTGTATACATTTTCACGGAATTAAAATTCCCATGTCCTCGCTACACAACGTTAAAACTGCACAGTATTGGAAAAAATGCCCCCAGTCATCACTACACGATGTTAAAACTACACAACATCGACAAAAATGCACCCCGTCCTCACTGCACGACGTTAAAATGCACACGATCCTTTAATAACACTCCTCGTCTTTATCGAATGACGTTAAACCGCATGAAAGCCATCCATGCCACATGACGTTAAACTGCACGGTCAATCCTGTCAGGGGATAAATAAGGATCAAAGGCTTTTCTCTGTCCCCCAGTGCACGGGTTAGACCTGCACAAACCACCGTCTCACACCAGCGTGAGAAGGACTATCTTCACCCATTATCGAGAAATTTATCCTAGAGTTTTCTCCCATATCCAGGCACCCTCTCTTCATAAATCACACATTGTACCCAGAAAGAGCCGAACCCATGAAAACCACCCCTAGTGGTCCAAAATCTCAAACTTCCTTGAAGTTTCCCGGCTAGCGGGAGAATGAAATCATTGTCTTAAGGACAACTTTGCATGACTATGAATACCATGCCCTTAGGAGCTCTTCATATTGATCTCCCCTAGCTCGTCTACCAAAGGTATGATTTCCTTATGCAATGCTTCTCTCCGTACACCACATGGTATTTGAGCCCCCATATCCATCCCAGGATTCAGAAACCTTTTGAGCAGCAGTTTACCAACCTCTTTCATAACCCTACCTGAATATAGTGGAACGTCTCTGACAAGATTACCACAAACTAGGAGAAGCCATTCCACATTGAAGAATGTCCCGTCTCTATGACTTTAAACTACAACAAGCCCCAATAATCCTCTGCATTAACTAAATGCGTAGGACAGGGACCCTGAGTCCACACTCTTGATTAATACAGATATTCTAAATCCATTTCAGAAGTCACATACCACTTCCGAACCACCCCTGGCGGTTTTCATGATTCTCCAAGCCACCCATGGTGGTTTCCATAAGTCGGGATTTCATGAAGTCCTTTGGCCATCAAAAATAGAGAGTCATTGACTTAAGGACACCTCTTCATGAATATGCATACCATGCCCTCAGTGGCTATGCACATGATCTCTGCTGGCCCGTCTACCAATGGTAAGATTTCCTTAGGAAATGCTCTTCCTTCCTCTGCACGCTGATACAACTCCCATGTGTTGATACATGCACTACATGTTGTTCAAATCTAAACATGCTCCCCCACGTGCGTCTGAAGGATATCAGTACATATTTTAATAAACCAAACTTCATTGGGGCCCTCACCCCACCATATCTTGTCAAAGATGTTCGACCTAAAAAATCAGTAATGATAGTCTTGTCAGTGGGACATTAAACCGCTCAAAAAAAGAGGCACAAAACATGTAAGGCCGAATACCCAAAAAGGGCGACCTAAGTAAAAGTCGGGATATACCCACTAGGTCCACACCAAATGGACAAAGGAAAAATTTAGGTATTAATTGAAAAGAAAATAGGTATGTGGAGTTTTTCTACAAAACCCTAGCAATAGTCAAACTATGCTCACTGGATCCCATGATCTAGGAAAACGGTAGATCTTGTTTCTATTTTCCTGAATTATGATTAATTCTGATTCAGTGAGTTATTATATATGCAACAATTGTTCCAGTAACAATCAAATTTTAAATCATGGAAAGATTGGCATAGACTGTACTCTGTTTGAAAAAAAAAGGGGGGACATCCACAAGTTGGGGCCTCTCCCTCATAGGTACGAATGGGGGGGGGGGTAAACGAAACAGAGTGTACATGAATGGTTCTGAAAGTCATAAAGAAGCATGGATCACTCTCTCCATAAGATCAAAAACCGTGTAGCGAAGGTTGTTGCAAGTCTGCTCCAGCATGACCTTCTCCCTGGCCTCAACATCAGCCACAGAATGAGTATGCTTTACTGTCATTTGGAGGCCATTAATCCTTTTACAAATGTCTTCAATGTTACCAGTCAGAGTTGGAAACTGATCCCTCAACATCGTTTCTCGAGCTTCGCATTCACGCAACTCGATAGATAGAGTGGTCGCCTGATCTTGAGAGCCCGCGTCCTGTGCTATCAGCTGAGTGTGATTCATCATGGCCTCCTCAAGGGATCGCGTCCCGCAATGAGAGGAAACAAGGTGAACATGTTTTTGTTCACTATCAGCAACATCCCCACAGACAATGACAACCTGGAAAGTGAGAAAATGAAATTGTCGATAGTCAAAGCCACCTGACCCCAAACCCAGGAAGAGCTGCCGGAGGGCTACAGTTTTAGTCACCATCTCAACCAGAGGAGTTTCAGCAATAATCTCACAAATCCAGGGCCATGACCACCTTCGCACTACTCGGTGGTCCGCCATGAAATGAGGATCTTTTTTATCCTCTCAAGAAAGCATAAGAATGACGTCTGAAATCGCGACCAGCGCATACATGTGCACGCTAGAAGATGGTTCTGAAGCTCGAAGGTCTGAAACTCCTAGCCCAGGTTCAGGATTGGGAATCAAGTTTCTATGTCTGGTATCAGCTGGAAAAAATTCAGAAATTATTTCGCTAAGACTCAAAGAAATAGGGTCATCTTCGTCCACATATAAGAATGTTGGGCCTGTCTGAACATTGGCCGCAGAAGGGTTAGAAGAGGAGAATTCCCATAGCCACTTTGACCGATGATACATCAGTCGGTCCTCCCTCAGAACCGATGAAGAAGGTCTAGTATGAACAACAGTCGCAATAACTCCAAATTTGGGAACCTACTGGATGGCATTTCCCAGCATCCCATTTGGATAATTCTTTATTCACATTCTCTCATATTCCGAGAACATGCTAGAACCGCTCATGTGTCAGGAATGGTAATGCTTATGCCAGATCCCTCCCGCATCAACATCAACCACCATTGATGGAGACTGTCCAGGTGAAATCCTCAATCCTGATGATGGGGAAGGGAAACCTGGAGTTTCATACACCCAAACTGGGGGAAAAACGATGGGGGGAATACAACTCTCACAAAAATACCCCGTCAATCCACGTGGACAGAAACCCATCCCGTAGTGAAATCACTTAAGGACTCTCCTCCAAGATCCCCCTATGGTTTTCAACCACGACGCCAGAAGGGGTGGGGTAGGGAGCGAAAAAAAATGGGAAAAGTCACTCAAAAGCTTGATGACTTCATCAGAACTGATGGACTTCAAGCGGACTACAGCTATATCGAGCTGTGTAGGCTGAAAGGTAGGAAGCGGGATGACTGTGTTATGGTGATACTCATAATAGTGTTGATGATTTTCTACCCAGCTATATAATAATTGAAATGTTCCACTCAAACGGTAGGGTGACCCGCCCTTCTGCATGTGGCTTAGTAGTTCGTAAATACGAGCCAAAGTGGGCACAACCAAGTTCACCGGGTGGCCCTCTACCAACATATCCGCCATCATCAAGGTGCAATCCCAGACGATTGGGTTCATATCCCAATAAGGGAATAACCACCCGCTCAAAAACATAGCAAATAGACCTCCCAGCCTGACCATAGGTGGCACACTGGGGCGCACCTTGTGACCCCATGAATGGTGGTCACTCGCCACTAGAACCGCCTAGTAGGAACCTGGGATGGTTCGTGACTATTGAGCAGGATGAGTCCTGGGACACTTGATCATCGGCAGAGGACCTGTGGTGTTCAGAAATAACCCTCTCCAGGTGCTATAGGGAATAAGAGAGTGGGAATGCAAGGCCTGAACTTGTGACCGCTCCGCTATAACCAGCAGATCCTTTGCCAACGAAGGCACTTGTTTGACGTTGTCCCATTCATCAGGAGTGTGTAGAAACTCTTCATACATATCACCAATGATTGAAAGCCCTAAAAATTGGTAGATGTACCACAAAATAATGCCATATTCACCATGGGAAAGGTGGAAAGTAATAGTGCTTGTACACCAGCGACTGAGCAGGTCAAGCAGGATCAAAGATGGTTGGTAAACAGAAAACTAGGAGGCCCACACTGTAGAGTACCAATTGACTTCTTCCAGTGACTTGGGAGATTCCTGAAAATGATGATGTACCCAGATGGCCTAGGCCCAGTCAATTGAGAAAATCCCACTAAACTGAAGATCCCACCTAAGGATCCACCCTGCATCAGAATCCACTCGAGCAAGGTTGATAATAGAGGGGTAATTCTTAAAGAAAACTTCTTGAGAAAAGTCTTGAGTACACTAATCACTTTGGGTCCAAACAACACCTCTCAAAAATAAAACTGTCTTTTGGATCAGAATCAGAGATCATCTCCTCCAATAAGGGAAGGTTCGCCTGAATGCACATTTGTGACGCTTCCAAGCAAGAGGATGAAAGAACTGAGATATTATGTGGGATATGGAAGTCATCATGAAGACCAGAGCCGTAATTCAGAATTCTATTTGATAGTGGATAGCCCAGGAGCACAATAGAGAGCAAGTACTTCAAGACACGATCATTGGGTATGATCGATATACTAGGGTCCTCTTTGATGTTCTTTGCTCTACTAAGCATAGAAAAACGTCTCCCTAGGCCAATTGAGAGAGGGTCGACAGTAGGTATAGGTGCAGGGCGAGGGGGAACCATATTTTCTCCCTGCATTATGGAATCCAGGCATATGGTTAGTCTGAAATAATAAAATCTAGACAAAAATGCCAAGAAAAGGAGTCAAGAAGCCTTCAAGACGTGGTCCATGAGCCGGACTCAAAATGTGCTTCATGATGACTGCATCCCACAAACCAACCCTACACGGTAGAGGTCCGCGGTACATCGGCCTGCAGAGCATTGGCCAAAAAGCTGCGAACCAGGTTGCTCCGCAGAATCTCAATCCTAGATTTAAATTGTTAGGTTTGGAAGACAAAAGAAATTTCAATGTCTGGAAGATTTCAGTCCACTGACCATCAAAACCGCAGAGCGAGTTCCTACGCTGCCCGTCATGACTTACTTTTTAATTGGTTAAAATTATTAGTTAGTGGCTGGGAGATTTGTCCACAGTTGAAGTATGACATGAACGAGGAATGGTTTGCAGATGTGGCAGCAGGTTCGTGGAAGAGACGTTTCGCGAAGGAATGAGTACGTGGAGACAAAAGGCGAGAGAGATCTAGTTTCATGAAGAATATAGTAAAATACAAAGGAAGGGACACCGTATTTATAGTCATGGTCCCCTACTGGGTCCACTACCCTACCGAAAACCATCCATGTTTCAGGACCAATCTATATCAAAATGGCCTCCTCTTTGTTCCAATCAGACCCCATTTTGATGGGGGCATTTGTTGGGTCCTGAAAAATCCAAAAAGGAGAATGACAATCCCCTTTAATCCAAGGGATATTTTACCAAATTTTCCCCCAAAGAATTGGGAAAAAAGTGTGGAGAATACTAAAATGATGGCACAAGCTGAACCGGTCTACAGACCGGTCAAATGATAACGGTACGCGACCGGTCCCACGAAGCACCCTCCCCCCCCCCTCGTGGACTGTTGTCGTTCATGGAACGGAGGTAGGGGATCCTCCATGGGCTCCAAGACAGTCCACCATCATAAACCTCCCCATCCGCATATCACATCAACCAGCCCCGGGCCGCATCTGCAGTCGTTCGCAGAATTGAGGCGGAACCCTACGCAGCTGCGAGGCCCTCCACGAGCTAGTCTTGTTCACGGGGGAGGTACATTGAATGCCCCCCACAAGTTGTGGATTGACCAAGTAATCTGTAAACCGGGTTTTTGATTATGGGACTCCGAAAAAAGGTGCCACATGACCATAGAATCATCTCATTCCCCACTCTATAAAAGGATATTGGAGAAGGAGGGAAAAGGGATCAAGAGATCGATCAGATTTGGGTGGAAGGATTTTGAAGGAAAGAGCATAGGATTTTGCAAACAGCAATGTACCGGTTCGTGAACCAGAATAGGTATGAAGTTAGAATCGAATTAATATGGAACATAATACACATAAAAACTTGGTGAACCGCAAACTTAAAATAAAAAAGAAATGAAGACTGCGAAACATGGCCTCTCTGAAGATGCACTCCCTGTGGACCAGGGAGTTTATTCCCCTTTTCCGTTCCATCACACTGCATAGCACCCTCCTACGAGGGTGAAGCCCTGAATGAAAAACCTCCGACCGGCGCCGCCTTCGGCCACCACTGCTCGCATGGACACCTCCACGTACCAACCTAGTACATAGGCCAAACCCGAATCCGGGAACCACCATGGTTTTAGGTATTCCCATTAGTCCGTAGACCAGCCTGGTTCGCAGACGGCCTCTCCGGCCGCGTAGCACCTCCCAACGTGAAGGGAGCCACTCCTCATATACCCATGTGGCCCGCCAGATCCTTCGTAATTCTCATTACTCAAGCCAGATAAAATTATTCCAATATGGCTTGATCCTCTACAACCCCCTCATTTGCACATTCATCAGCCCCGAGCCGAGGCATCCACCAGAGTCACCGGACCTGTGTGATGTAACCATTAGGCGCATCATCACACCTTTTTGAGTTCACATACCTACGGTAAGCATGGGAGAAGGGGTTTATCCGACCCTTGAGCGAATTACCAAATAATTATTGGGTTCACATTCCCAGAGTAATGCAGAACTTGAGCCTGGGAGTCCCCTTTCTGCCCGTCCACTTGTTAGGACTGCGGCACTTCTCCCCTCCCCGGGGAGTGGCAGACTACCCATCAGAAGAAAGAACCCATGAATCTCTTTATTTCCCCACGACCATGGCCAAGTAAGGGTGTAGTGGGGAAGGGTGCTGCTCCATTATTCATTGGGGAAAATTCCCTTTCCCTCTAGTATTTATTACCAAGGGTGTCCATCTTGGAGTAAGCCCGGACTTTTTGGGCTGCCCTAATGTGTAATCCCCATTGCACTTCCCACATATGCACCTTTCGTGACGTGATCATCTGGTCACTTCTGCCTCTTGTTTCTGACTGCAGGAATGACTCATGTGGGCTTAGAGTAAGCAACGACTGTAACATCCTCTCCTGGTCTTCCTCAGAGTGTAAGCCCCATGCCCATTCAAACTACGTCGACTTTGATTCCCCGCAATAGGGATACGTAGGAATCCTCCAGGAGGATCAAGCCTGATCACCATCGGACCCCTGGGTCCACAGTCAAGCCGGTTCTCCGACAATCTCATTCAAAATCTGTGGACTATGATTCCCCACCATAGGGATATGTAGGAAGCCTCCAAGAGGTTCAAGCCTGATCACCATCGGACCCCTGGGCCCACATTCACGTCGGTTCTCCAACAATCCCTTTCAAACTACGTGGACATTGATCCCTGTCTCCTTGGAAGGGTACATAAGAAGCCTCCCCAAGGTTTACTCCCAACAATCAGTCATTACTATACCCCTTTTCGTTGGTTTACCTAGACCTTGGGCCGCCTCGGGGTGTAAGCCCCATGCTGAACAAAACTACGTAAATTATGATTCCTCTAACAAGGATACATATGAGACCCATACCACGATTTCGATTCAAACGCTCAAGTCATTATCTATCCCCCTGGATGAAAATAAACTCCAGAGTGTCCGGTTACGAGGCTTTAAGCCTGTGTCATCTCAATGATTCTGGACTCCTCGGGTCATTAATCCAATGAGAGATGGTAAGCCTCGGGCCTAAATGATTCTGAACCCCTGCGTCCAGCTGACCATTGCCAACCAGGAGAAATCCACGGATAATACGATTGGGTATACACCAAAGATTCACGAACATATGAATATGTCTTAAATATATAAGAT
Organism: Viscum album; assembly: GCA_963277665.1. NCBI lineage: Eukaryota > Viridiplantae > Streptophyta > Magnoliopsida > Santalales > Viscaceae > Viscum > Viscum album. The sequence continues at coordinate 1,999,420,289 of OY728136.1, forward strand.
TGTCTCGAAACAAGAAATAATTCCCCCAAAAAGGGTGCTATGAGACCGACTTTCCATCCTCTCGACCAATGTGTGTTCTTAAGCATCGCTGGTCAAACCACCCAGAGAAGTCTGGCCTTTGGAAAGCAGGTCCACGTATTGCTGGATATAGAACCGTTGGGCATTTCGAGAGAAAATGGTGCACCTGGTATGAGTGATTAAGAAGAACCCAATCACCTCTAATCAACTGTCGAGTAGCGCACGTTTCTCCCCCACATTCCTGTCGTGCGATACGAGACACATATAAAGAAAATATATGTTTTATTTATGTGTCAAAATTGGATTAAAATTAAAATTAGTTCAAATATATATCTATCAATTCAATTTATGTCATTTTATTCATTTTCTATTGATTTTTTGATAAAAACAATTTTAAATTGATTTACTTTTTTTCTTTGAAAACAAACATTCTCATCGTGTTTATGAGATTAATATTAAGATAAAATTTTCCACTAATGCGAATGTAATTTTAAAAAAGGTAATTTAATATTTTAATTAGAATGTTTTATATTTTATATTAATTTAAACATATATTTCTCCATAATAAAATGTTGAAACATAAAAATTATTTTACATAGTTAAGGTAAAAATGCGTTTAGAAATGGTTAAACTAAAAAATAAGCGCTAAAAATGACACAAAACTTTAAAAACACATTAAATATCCATTTTCTAATGGTATCTTTTCTAGTATTTATAATGGACCATTTTGGATCCTTATTCCCTATGAAAAACATGGTTTCATCTTTTTTATTTCAGAAATTACAAGTGTGACACTCACCTCACTTATAAAAATACACCCCTCTCATCCCCTACTCCCACATAAAAAAACAATTAGAATCAGCCATGAAATTCACAAATAACTTAGTTAAATCACTCATAGAGAATGAGAAGACTGGTTTTTGATAGAAATACAAAATTATAATCCTTTTGTTGTAAACCAAAAGAAGTTTTCTGAAGAAGATGTAATGTCCCTAACCTATCATTTTATATTATTTCTTCCTCCACCTAATTTGCATATTATTAAACCATGATTATCAAATAATAAATATTATGACACATACATATATTCTATTATGTCAATGTAATAACTAAAATCCTTATATTCTTCCTTCATATGGGGTATGGAATAATCATTTGTGTGTTTGGAAGAATACAACCTCATGATCTGATTTTATTTTTCTATAAAACCCTCTTATGGATGGATATACTGATGAATTTATTATATATATATATATATATTATATTTGATATTAATTAACTTTTAGAATTATTATATATCATATTCCTTCTTACTTACATTCTATGGGAATATGGTATTGTTATTCATTTGTATGAAGAAATACCACCTGACAGAGCATTGTGATTCGTTATTCACAAATGATTTCCAGAGAAGGAAATAAGAATAGTTTTAAAGAATAATTATGTGATATATATGTCATAATAATTATTCATTAATGTTAGTATATTAGTTATGTTTTTTTCAATCCATTAGGAAAATTGAAGCAGTATTAATGCGTACGTATTACCTACCATCTCCATTAACAGTATATTTAATTTTATATATCTAAATTTTATGGATTAATATAAATACAGATATAATGAATATATAATACATTTATATCAAATTTAACATTATTGTGATTATTTAACATTTATAAAAATATTATGATAGAAAATATCAATTCAAAACACACACACACAACAAAACAATTATTGGTCAAAAAATGACTTTAATAAGGAATTATTCATAAAATAGTAATAAAAGTCCATAATTAAATAATATAAAGTTTTTTAAATATAAATATTGTTCTATAATAGAATTATCATAAACATATATTAATTTTTAAGGAGGTTATAATTTGAATGATGGATGTCAGGACATATGGAAAGGGATTTCTATCTTAAAATTATTATTGGTGAGACACATTCCATATTAACCATGTGATTATTTTGTGTGGTGTATATACTTCCCATGAATTTATATTATTATATTTATCCTATAAATAATTAGGATTTACATAAAAAATTTAGGATATTCCTTTCACTATATTTATAGTACAGAAGTTATCAAAATAATAAGGGGTTTATGATATAATCTAATCTTTTATCGAGATTGTTTATGATTGTTCATTAGATGATGAAATATTGTTATACATATCTCTAAAAACACATTAAATTCTTTATCCTCTGGTTTTTTCATGAGAATACATGGTTCACCTTAATTTTACTCTCTTTGTATACGGAAGAGCTACAAATAATGTAATTTTAATGAAAACTGTCTTTATTTATCTCTTAAAAAAGTGGTTTATTCCATAATTATTATTTATAAAATGGATTTAAAAAATATGATTCAATAATTGAAATTATTTTACAATTAAATATTTACCCAAGATTGATAATTTTTCAAAATATTTATAAATTAATCTTCACAATTTTTTCAAAACTATGCTCATTTGGGTTTTACAAAAAATGTGAAATGAATATTTGTTTTAACCTATACGATAAGAATAGTATTATTTCCCATAATTACCAAATAATTATTATAAGTAATAGATGTAATTCCTCGACCCCTATTACATAGAGTGGGTGCATTATTAAATAACATTGGTATGGTCACAAATGATCAAATCTCGAATGACTGATCAATTTAGTAGCCTTATAAGTACTAGATACATTAATAAGTTTTACATTACATTATAAAATGAAAAACAACAAAAACATTATCTCCATTGACCAAATTAATATCCCTTAGCCTATTCCTCCAAGTTAATCATAATATAATTCTTTGCATTCTAGGAAAAATAAAACATAAAAAATGGGAGAGCTCAGATGCTCAGTAAGGATAACAATATAGACAAAACTGCCATAAATAAGAATAAGTATTTAAGGCAATATATAAGACTAGAACACAAGCCTTTTAATGTTAAAATTTAGTATAATATGGAAAAGATAAATAATATAATTCCATTTACTTATTCACATGGATATTATACAAGTTTTATAATCACATGTAATATCATTTTCCAATTTTATAATGATGGAATGCATAATATTGAACATCATAACCACACAGTCAAGGCCTCTTTCCAAGAATACCAATAAGATTTTATCATTGTCTCTAGACAAGAAACTATTTTTCTCATGAGACCTACCGATGCATTGAGGAGATTTAGAGTTCTACACCCGTCACTTACTAAGTCCAATGAATTACTCCTATGAAAATATTGAAACATAATTTAAACATTTGTATTAAAAGTAAAATACTAATTGTCTATATTTTAAACACAAACCATAAATGGAATAAAAATAGCACATCCACAGTCTTACATATCTCGTTCAATACAATATGGATGATTGTATTTTAATTAATCAACATCAATCAATTATAAAATACAGTGAAGGCTATTGACAGTGGTGAAAATAGCAATTAAAACTATTTTAGAGACATATCCCCTTTTTCATGAAAACATTTAAATGTTTCACTATTTATCAAAGAAGTCGTTTAAAAGAGATTTTTGAATCAATGTTTCCCATACCACATGGAAAATTTTAAAAGGAATTATGATGTTAAATCAATCATGTACATATAAATAAATACTTAAAACCATTTTTAAAATATGGACATTAATGAGAAAGATTTAGAAGAATAAATATTTAAAAAATATAAAACTATATTATAGTTAAAGAATTCCTAAACAAATAAGAGATGCTTGAATACAAGTATTTGATGAATAAAATTAATCAAAATATTATAATATCATGAGAATAAAGGGATTCATGATGTAATATATCAAGGGATAGTATATACACCATATAAAAGTGAATTGGTGGATAAAGACAAAGAGGTCTCAAATAAATGTAAATTGAGATGAAATACCTTATAAAGTCCATATCCTTAGATTAACTATACATAAATGATATAATTATGTGTAAAAAATATATATACACTCAATATAATTTGATATTCAATGTAAATCAATCAGGTTATATTCACAAAAATTCTTTTAAAATCAAAACCAATGACTTGGAAGTTTAACTCAATGAATGGAAATTGAGTTAATATTACCCTTAAAAGATCATATTAATGAAATGTGAATCTATAAATGGATTCATTGTGTGTATCAAATTTATATCCCCATAATTGGAAGGGGATATTACTAGAAAAATATTAAATAGTGATTCCACAAAAAATCTTGGAGTGAAATTGTCATGACCCGCCTCCCCGGGCCATGAACCTTGTCATCTGACCCCATGGGTCTCCTGCAATACCTTGGTTGCCTTCCCAACACACCATAGTCTATTACTCACTAGGATCACTTATCAGACTAATGGTTGTCCCCACAGGCCAACACATGTTCTTTCAGTGTGTTTTGTCCATACACATAGACACACTGGGAGACTTCCCATAAGGACACCCATCCTGATTACTACTCCGGGAAAAGCATGCTTAACTGTGGAGTTCGAATTAGGTAGGCTCCCAAAAAGAAAGATGCACCTTGTTGACATGGTTAGTAATAGATAACATTTTAAGTCTCAATTTTCCAGAGGTGTTACATTATCCACCCCTTTAAAGCACAACACCCTCATTGTGGACCCCAAGCCCCAAACCCATGTAGTGCCTAAGCACATCCAGGTGGGTATTGGATTTGATACCCTTTATCACGAACCACCTCCCCAGGACATGAACCTTGTAATCTGATCCCATGAGTGTCCTGTAATAACTTGGTTTCCTTCCCAGCACACCATAGGCTATTACTCACTAGGGTCTCTTATCAGACTAATGATTGTCCCCACATGCCAACACATGTTCTTTCATTGTGTTTTTTCCTCACTCACACATACACTGGGAGAATTCCCAAAAGGTCACCCATCCTGATTACTACTCTAGGTCAAGCATGCATAAATGTGGAGTTTGAATCCGGTAGGCTCCCAGAAAGAAAGATAAACCTTGTTGAAATGGGTAGTAACATTTATCCTTTTACGTCTAACTTTTCCAGGGGTTTTACAGAAATTATCAATGATGTATGCATAAAGCCCAATGAGTGGAAATTTAAATTTGAAATTCCCTTACCGATTTGGTAACTTATGAAACATACAACCCATGAATGAATAATCATACAATGAAGATGTAAATATCCATAAATTAAAGTATATTACACAATTTATATAATCATGGGAAGTACATACACCTCACAAAAAGAAGTAGTGGCAATATAGCATGATTCTCACGAGAAAACGAAGTGAGATGAAAAACCCTTACCACGTAGTAGTCAATGGAGTCATATGACCAAAAGTAAATAACCATAAAAATAATCACAGAATAACCTAAATATAAATATAATCATGATTATATATATCAAATGGGAGTGAAAAATACACCACATGAAATAAATAAGTGGTCAACAATGAGAATCTCACCGAATTCAACGTGACATAAGAAACCCCTTACCATGTACATTTTCTTTGTATTGGGTAGGTTAACATACTTTATCATGGTGAAATAATTTTTGTTAAATTATTCAAGAACCAAATACATAAATATTATATCATATATGATCTTCTAATATTTCTTTGTTAATGATATTTCAGTAGTATCATTTTTTTGGTTGTTAACTGATTTGTTGTCCATTATTTGTTTTGTTACGTAAGTCATGTTTGTTATGTATTGGATGTATTTTATTTATATATGGAATGATATTAAGTTCTTAAATTTTTTTTAATCATAAAATGAAAATTATTCTCGAATTATTATGATGGAGAATGAATCTCATCACGTTCTTGGAGACGGTAAGTCGTACGTACGCATGAGAAACAATATCATTGTTTTGATCATGAAATCGTATAAAATTTGATGGTATATCATATAAAAAGAATCATTAACATGTTATATTTATTATTTAAATAGGATATATTAATTATTAATCCCATCCAAATAATGATGTTTTTGAAAGTACAAACTGCACCACGACGTGAAGTCGATAAGCCGTACGCACGCACGTATGGCGACATTGTCATTTATAGGATGGGTAAAATAATGAATATGGTAGTAGTGTATTTATAATATCATAAATGTTTTTATGAGTAATTGGAGTTATTATTTTGGTATGGTAACAACAATGAAAGAGGAAGTGGAAGAAGAAAAGAACTTGAATGAGTGTGGTGAAATTATTACCTCTTCTTCAGGTGTTTCTTATTGAGTTGATAAAATGGGATCCTTAGGTTGGATTTATGATCAAATTAAGGACTCTAGGTTGATGTAAGGGAAGTTGGGAAGATTCTTGGGCTGGGTTTGGCCGATCCAAATGGATTTGGAGGTGTGATATTGAGATAAGGGTAAGTACCCTTGTAAACGAGAGGTGAGGGTAACTTTAGGAAAACCTAGTAATATAATTTTATTATAAATAATTATTTGTTTATAATGGATCATAACTAATTTATATTTAATATAAGGTGGTTATGGATCGAAATACTCTCAGCCAATAGGTTTTAGACAAGTTTATGTGATGATATAAACCTTATCTCTTAGATTTAACTATTAGTTAAATAGTTTTTCTTTTATCATGTATTCTTGTATTCTTATAGTATATAGTTAATAAACATACGTTAAACTTACAAGAGAACTTAAAGTGGTTCATTAATGAAAAATATAAAATTCTTTAATCCCTTTAGAAGAACCTAATATTTTTAGGTATATTATATCAACCAATTATATAGTATTTATTTTAGAAACTCAATTATGTCAATTTTGACATTATTTAGTATTTCGTTTTTGAAAAAACCATAACACCCTGATTACATCAAAAAAAATTATTTAATCAATAATAAAATGTAATATTAACCTATAAAACTAGTTTAATTCTTCAAAAGTCTCATATTAAATTTATATGGATTTTATAATATCAATTATTTTAATCATTCATTAATAAGGTAATTACCGCATCATCATTGTTTCATAAATAAATTTAATAATTTAATTAATAAAAATTATAAATAAAATACCATTATGTAGGAAATATTTCAATATTTATAATGAATATTTATAGTCGAATTTATCTTATGTATAAACCTATATTAAAAAAATTTAGTTATTAAACATTAAATGTAACACGTTTAACTCTTTTATGAATAAAATAACAATAAATGTCCTAATATAATAAATGTTGACCAAAAGGATCATATTCTAATCCTAAGGTTATTTTTGGTTGAATTATTATTATAAAATAGAATTAGGTCACGTGTTAGGGTAATTATAATATCATTTTTACCTTTAATTACTCTAATTACTTTTAATCATGGTAAATAAAAGTCCAAATTTATCATTCACAAAAAATTATTTTCATCTTATTCAACCACATTTTAGATACTGACGTCAACCATGTCTCTCGTAGTTTTGAAATTCAATTCACGGAAGAGGTAAAATTATGTTTTATGCGAATTTGGAAATGCTGCTAGAAGGTGGTTAAAAGATAGTAAAAAGATCAATAAACATTTTTACATCTAATTTAATTATAAAAATGACTCTGATGAATCATAATGAACTAATATATGTATTATGTATCTATATTGACTTAAATAAATAAAATAAATAATTATTGAAATAAAATGATGGTTTTTAAACAACAACGCTGTGTTTTTCACTATTCACCAAAAATTGAATGTTTTCAAAAAAAAATACAAAAATTTCACCCCAAGATAATTTTGATATTACAAATTCAAAAATTAATTCTATTTTACCAAATTAATGAAATTGAATTAGAATAAATTAATTTAAAATTAACTACCGTCGTCAAAACCAAAAGGCATGTTTTTTAGAAGTCAAAATTATCAGAAGATTGACATGTGTTTATGTCAAATTTAGATGTGAAATTAATTATAATGACCTAAATTGTATTAAATGATGAAAATATATTCCTATTATATTTCCAAACCAATCAAATTATTAATATAATACTATAAATTATTTTTATTAATAAAGTTGTTTTCAATTAAAATTTAGTATTTTTCACTCTTCATCCAAATATGAATGTTATCATAAAAGTACCAAAACTTTATCCGAAATTAAATTTAATGTCCTGATACTAAAGAAGATTTTAATTTCATTAAATTGAATAAATAAAAGTCTAAAATATTGTTTATAAAAGGGTTTATCATTAAAAGGTGTTAAATATTTCTTAAAAAAATAATAATTTTTTTCTGAAAAAAATGAATTTGTTCTTATATTATGTCTATGAAACATATAATATGTATTCTAAAATTATATTTCGTATATAAAATTACAAATTCAGTTAATAATATTCATAATTTTTTTTTGAACAGCTAGTTTGGAAATTTGGGGTGCACTCGAACTCGATGTTGCTCGTAGCACAAGCTATAGAATATATTAAAAGAAAATAAATTACTCTAAAATCTTGGGGTGTTACATTCTTCCCCCAATTTGGAAATTGCATCCTTGATATTATAAAATTAGGCTTGGGAAATTTATTGAATGTCCCACATCAGAAAAAAAAATCAATAAAACCATCCCTTCATAAGGAAGAAAGAGAAGTACAAAGTTCACCTAAGATAACCGAAACTAAAATTTTATGTAGGAAAACCTGGATACAGAAGATAAACTAAGTGAAATCTTGTAATCGAGAGTGATAGAAAAAAAGATCTGGAGAAATTTAATAACAAGAACATTATAAACTTGTGATGGGAGAAATGGTCATTATTTTCCCAGTTAGAAAAGTAAACATACATCCTCTTTTGTTTTAAGTTCCATTTCATAAAGTTTAGGTATCTATTTATGAGATTGATTAAGAACATAAAGAGATATACTTACTTTTTAATTTGAGTTTCATGCTTTAATAAATTTATACCACTAACTCATCTTTTTTTAATAATGAGTATTCAAGATGACTTGGCCATACCTAAAGCGCAAGAATCGGCTTCTAGAGAATCACAAGATCCACAAAGGATAAACTATATATTTCCCTTGTCTTTAGAGATTATCCAAAACAAAAATGGTTATTACAAGATTAGATAATCCCTGAAAAGGATAATCCTTTATTGAAATAAATACAAATCTTAATTTCTAAAATTAAACCAACAATACCCGAAGTTCAATAAATACCAATTAACAATCAATTGTCCTTAAAATCCATGAAAATAATCAAAACTAATTTTGAAACAAAAAATATAGAATAATTTTATTACGTAGTCTTCCATATTAAATTGTATCTCCAAATAACATCGAATACTCTTAAATTAACATACTTAAAAGTAATTAACCTAGTCACATATTCTCTATGATTGGTTAATAATTTCCATAAATAACACAAATCACTAAAATACACAATAAAAATGTAAATAAAAATCCCCCATTAGTCCTCAAAAGAAACCCCATAGTATTCAATCTTCTTTAGCCATATAGTATTCCCAGCAGAGTGGACGTCTTCAAAAATAACATTTATAACTTAATCACCAAATCATTTTTCTATACTAAGGATATCCATTTAATAAGACATAAGATCCCAAATCAACTTATCATTGATAAATAAAATCATTTAAATAAAATTAATTAGTCACACTAACTAGGGACTTTACGTAGTCCAGTTGTAGGTGATAAATCCCAATCACACTCTGGTTGCGGGTTCGATTCCCGCAGCATGGTCTGACATGATGGGTTGTTACATGGTCTGTGTGATGTCATTTTTCAAAATCCATATTTTATAACATTCCCAAAATGAGAAAAATTCCTTAAAATAACCATAACATTATTTCACCACAAATTTTCTCTCATACCACTCATTTTCATCCCAAAATTTAATAACTTTAAATTTGCTGAAATTTAAGGATCATATAAACACAAATGGTTATTTGTCACTATATCAACAATAGGAAATATAATTATTCCTTAAATAGAATTTTCACATAAATAACTACATGGTTACACAAAGAATAAAAAAGTCTTCCAAAGTAATCCCATCAATAAAGATCACTAATAACATTAAATATTTTTCCATCCATTTGTATCAATATAGGTTATTCCTTGACCAAGAGGTTATCCTTTAGAATTTTGAATTCACTCGGGTAATTCCCAAGTCCCCTAAATTTATGGAAAATGACTATAAATAGATTCTTGGGATCATTTTTTATTTTATTCAATCGTACTCTTTATTTTTCCTCGACAATTATTTACTTTATGTCTTCTTTCACACACATAATTCATTTTTTTATTCTATTGAGACATATTCCTAGGTGTCTTCTTCCACAGTTCATGTATGATAGAAATTGAGCTTTCTTTTCTCCATGGTCTCCAATTCTAGAGCTATTACCATTCACTGCCTTTCTCTTCATTGTTGAGTCCAAGAGTTGGTTAATATATATATAGTTTATCATTTTTTTGGAATACTGATTCAGCATGAACACGATTTCATTTACACCTAACAACATTCCATTTAATTACTCATTTTCACCACTGAGCCTAATATATACATCATTTTCAATGTTAATATGACATCATTGGAATCCAACAAATAACTAACACAAGAAAGAAAAGTGTGAGTCATATAATCATTTAGAGAATATCATAACTCCTTAATTTCAATCTAAAACACCGTAGGATTAACCAAGGTTATTTATTCTCATCTTATTTTAAAATAATTCAAATCAGTTTGTAATGAAAATGTGAATTATCATAAGAATATCTCCTGGGAGTGTCATAAACAAGAGTTCATCAAGGCCTATGGTCGTGTACTAGGATACCCCAGGTCAAACCCGAAACTCCTTGTCTTAGTTTTCATTCCTAGGTACATTTGTGCCATAGCTGCCTCTACCTGCTCGTATCCAGACATGGATGTATTGATTAGAAAACCCACATAATATTTACATTACCAAATATTTTTTATGTTCTTCTATACAAATCCTCAATGTCTATCTTCGGGTAGTGTTTTATAATCATAGTTTTTTTCTAAATATAGAATCCAAGGTTTGTACTAAACTTCTTTTGATACTAAATGTAATGCCCCGACCCCAGGTACATAGAGTCAGTACATTATTACATAACATTGGCATGATCACAAAGGATTAAATCCTGAAAGACCGATCAATTTAGTATCCTATGAAGTTCTAGACACATTTAGAAGTTATACATTACATTATAAAATGAAAAACAATAAAAACATTGTCTCCATAGATCACATTAATATCCCTTAGCCTATTTCTATAGGTTAATCATAATATAGTTATTTTCATCCTAGGAAAAATAAAACATAAGAATGATGGGAGCTCAGATGATTAGTAACGATAAAAATATAGTAGAAACTGTCATAAATAAGAATAAACATTTAAGGCAATGTATAAGACTATAATACAAGCCTTTTAAACATAAAAATCAGTATAATATGGAAAACATAAATAAAATAATTCCATATACATATTAACATTGATATTATACTAGTAGAATAAAAAAATGTAATTTCAATAGCCAATTTCACAATGATGGAATGCATAATGTTGGACATCATAACCACATAGTCAAGGCTTTATGCGAAGAATACAAATAAGATTTTTTCAAGGCCTTGTGCCAAGACACTAGTTTCTCTCATGGGGAATTCTGATGCATCAAGGAGATATAGAGGGATCCACCAATAAGATACTATGTTTTATGCATTCCTCATATGAAAAGGTTGGAAAAAATATAAACATTTGTATTAAAACATTCATACAAAATTTCAATATTTTAACCACAAACCATGAATGGCATAAAAATAGCACATCCACTGTCAAACATTAATCATTAAATAAAATATGGATGACTGTATAAAAATAAATCAACCTCAATCAAGAATAAAATACACTGAAAGATATTTACATAGATGAAAATAGTCCTTAAAACTTTTTGAGAGAAATATCCCCTTTTTCTCAAAAACGTTTAAATGTCACACCATTTATTAAAGAAGTCGTTTAAAAGATATTTTTGAATCAAAGTGAACCATACCACTTTGAATCTTTTAAATGAAATTTTTATTTCAAAACATTCATGTCCACATAAATAAATACTTAAAAACATTTTTAAAACATGTACATTAATGATAAGGATTTAGAAGAATAAATATTTAAAACATTTAAATCAATATTTTAGTTGAAGAGTTATTAACTAAATAAGAGACACTTGAATTCATGTTATTGAGGAATAAAATTAATAAAAATTTTAAAATATCATGAGAATAAAGGAATTCATGATATAATATGTCAATGTATATTATATACACCATAAAAAAGTGAATTGGTGCATAACGACAAAGAGGATTCAAAGGAATGTAAATTGAGACGAAATACCTTATAAAGAACGTATCATTAGATTAAGGATAAATAAATGAAATAATTATGTGTGACATAAATAAATAAAGTCAATATAATTGGATATTCAATGTAAATCAATCTGGTTACATTCACACATATTCTTCTAAAAACAAAATTATTGACTTGGATGTTTAACCCATTGAATAGAAATTGAGTTAAGATTACAATTAAAACATCTTATCAATGGAATATGAATTTATTAATGGAGTGATTGTGTATATCAATAGTATATATATATATATAACGGTGAGTGTAGATTACTACATAAATAATAAATAGTGATTCCACAGATAATAATTGAGTAAAATAATCAATGAAGTATGCGTAAATCCCAATGAGTGGAAATTGAAATTTAAAATTCCCTTACTGATTTGGTAACTTACGAAACATACACCCCATGAAAGAAGTATCATATAATGAATATGTAAATACCCATAAATTAATTTATATTACACAAAGAAAACAATCATGAGAAGAACATACACCACACAAAAGGAAACGGTGGCAATATAGAATGAATCTCACTGGAATAAGAAGGGAGATGAAAAACCCTTAACACGTTGAAATCGATTGAGTCATATGACCAAAAGTAAATAAAAAACAAATGAGTTGTAGAATATGATGAATATAAATATAATCCTTATAATATATATGAAATGGAAGTACACAATACACCACTTTCAATAAATATGTGCTGAAAAATAGAAATCTCACAGAATTGAAAGTGAGATAAGAAACCACTAACCGTGTACCTTTCCTTATTATAGTGTAGATTAAACTCTTTTATAGTGGTGAAATAATTTTTATTAAATTATAAAAGAACCAAATACATAAATTTGATATCATATATGATCTTCTAATATTTAATTGTTAATAATATTTCAGTAGTATCATTGTTTTGGTTGTTAACTGATTCATTTTCCTTTATATGTTTTGTTACATAAGTCACGTTTGTTCTATATAGTCTATATTTGATTTATATAAAAAAAAATATTAAGTTCTTAAAAATTATTTTTAATCATAAAATGAATATTATTCTTTAATTATTACGATGGGGAACGAATCTCATCGCGTTCGTAGAGACAGTAAGCCGTACGTATGCACGAGTGATAATATCAATTTTTTGATGGTGAAATCATATATAATTGGATGGTATATCATATATATCGAATAATTAAATTTTATATTTATTATTTAAAACATTTATACTCATTATTAAACCCATTAATATAATGATGTTTTTTAATAAAAAACTACACCACGATGTGGGGACGGTAAGCCGTACGTACACACGTATGGTGACTTTGTCATTTATTGGAAGGGAAGAATAACGAATATGGTTGTACCATATTTATAATAAAATCATAGTATGTAGGAGTAAATATATTTATTATTTTTGTATGGTAACATCAAATAAAGAGGAAGAGGATGAAGAACTGAACTTGAAAGAGGGTGGGGAATTTATTACCTCTTCTTTCAGTGTTTCATTTTGAGTGGTTCAAAAGAGCTCCATAGATTGGATTTATGATCAAATTAAGGACTCTAGGCTGATGTGATTGAAGTTTGGAGGATATTTGGGCAGGGTTTGGCTGATCCATATTGCTTTGGATGTGAGATTCTAAGAGAAGGGGAAGTACCCTTTTTAAGTGAGGTGATGGTTACTTTAGGATATCCTTGAAATATTATTTTATTATAAATCATTTTCCGGTTATATTGGTTAAAAATTGATTTTTTTATTCTAAGGTGGGTATGGTTCTAAATACTTTAAACCAATATGTTTTAGACAAGTATATCTCACCATATTAACCATATCTTTTAGATTTAACTATTAGTTAAATAGTTTAACTTTTACTATGTCTTTTTGTATTCTTACACTACATGGTTAATGAACATACTCTAAAATTCCAATCAAACCTAAAGGGGTTAATTAATGACATATATAATATTATTTAAGTATTTTTCCTAAAACTTATATTTTTATAAATAATATATCAACCAATAATATAGTATTTGTTTTAAAAAATCATTCATGTCAATTTAAACATTATTCGGTATTTGGTTTTTTTGAAAATCATAAAATCATGATTAATTGGAGAAAAAATACTTTATCAACCATAAAATGTCCTATTAACCTATTAAATTAGTTTAATTCATCAAATTTCTCAAATTAAATTTATTTGGATATCTATAATATCAATTATTTTAATCTTTCGTTAATACGGTAATTAATGCATCCTTATTGTCTCATAAATAAATTTAATTTTTTAATGTCTAAAACATTAAATAAAATAAAATTATGTAGTAAATATTTTTATCTTTCTAATAAGTCTTTATAGTCAAATATTTTTTATTTATAACCCTATATTAAAAATGGTTTAGTTATTAAACATTGAATTTAACACATTTAACTCTTATTAAAAAATAATAATAAATGCCCTAATCTAATCCAACAGGACCAAAAGGATCTTATTTTATTCCTAATATATTTTTTATCGAATTATACATATCCAATAGAATTAAGACATTTGTTAGAGTAATTATAATATCATTTTTAACATTAATTACCATATTTACATTAAACTGCGTTCAATAAAAGTCCAATGTTGTTATTCAACAATAATTATTTTCATCTTATTGAAGCACATTTTACTTACTGATTTCAACCGCGTCTCTCAGATTTTTTAAATTGAACACATAGAAGAATTAAAAATATGTTTTATGCAAATTTTCAAATTCTCCTTGAAGGTGGGAAAAAGTCGGTAAAAATCTAAATAAACTTTTATACATGTAATTATATTATAAAAATGACTCTAATGAATAACATTGAACTAATATAGATATTAAGTATCTATATTGACATAAATAAATATAATAAATAATTTTCCAAATAAAAAGTCAGTTTTTATAAAATAACGCAGTGTTTTTCACTATTATTTAAATATTGAAGGTTTATAGAAATATACCAAAAATTCACCCTAAGATAATTTTGATATTCCAAATTAAGAATTTTATTTTATTTCTACCAAATTAAAAACATCTAAGTATCATTAATTAATTTACATTTAATTCCCATTGTCAAAACCAAAAAGTGGGGTTTTTAACTAAAAACTATTAAAAGATTGAAATGCCTTTATGTCAAATTTAAATTTGAAATTACTTATAATGACTTAGATTGTATTGAATTATAAAAATATAACCGGATTATACTTCCAATCCATACAATTGCATATTTTAATACTATAATTTTTCGAATTTAAAAGTTTTTTTCAAATAAAATTTAGTAGTTTTCACTATTAATCAAAATATGAATTTTATTAGAAAAGTACCAAAAATTTATCCAAAATAAATTTTTATGTCTCCATACTGAAGAAGATTTTAATTTCATTAAATTTAATATATTAAAGTGTCAAATATTTGTTTTAAAAATGGTTTTCCATTGATAGGTGGTAAAATTTTAGTTTTTGAAAAATAAATCTTTTATTTGAGAAAATGAATTTGTTCATATATTATCTATAAGAAACACATAATATTGATTCTAAAATTATATTAAGTATATAAAATTTAAAATCCAGTTCATACTATTCATAATTTCTTTTTGAACGTCTAGTTTGTTATATCATGATTCGCTCAAATTTCGGTGTAGCATGCAGGGCAAGCAATTGAAAAAATTTAAAGAAGAAAACAAAATATAAAATATTGGGTTGTAACAATATATTAAAATTTTAAAATATTATTCTTGAGGAAAATTACTTCTAATATTTTTATAAATTTTAATTTTTCAAAAGTTATTTTCAAAATGGAAATTATATTTTACTCCTGATATGATTTAAAATATTTTTAAAATATTTAATTACATGTTTCCAAGGATTTTGAAAAGGTTTTATCTTTTTAAAATTGTATTTTAATTTGGCAAGAATGTATTCCTTCAAGAATGATCCAAGTGATCTTTGAAAAAAAAATTCCATCTAAGATGAAATCATTTGATGTTGCTTATGCTTTACCCAAGATAAAGTTAAATGATACCATATTTAGTCATTATTTGGATGTTTAAAGTTTATTTTAATTAAATATTTGTGAAACCCATTTATTTTTCATGGGATATTCTATTGAGAATTGATTAAATATTTATGAAACTCATTTTCATTACACAATTTATGATGTCATGATATAATGAATGTTTTTTGATATTATTGCACAAATATGAATAGTTTTCATTATAATATTGTCCAGACCAAAATCAATCACTAATTCATTAGGTTAATATTTAAATCTCATGAGATAAAAATGGGAAACAATTATATGGGTTTGATCCACTATGGTGAATCGTTGCATCCCGATCTACTATGAGAAATAGGCTTATTTGGATCCATTGTTGAAGACATGTGTACCCTTATCTATAAAGAGAAAATGGTGATATGCCTGGATACACTAGGTTGATGGCCTTTATTTTTTACCTTGACACGTGTAATTATTTTTCAATATTAATATGGATGCCATAATTTTATGACATGATATTATGATTTATGATTTATTTATGATGATTTCTCTCTCTTATTGCAAATGTTTTTTGAAATGATAATGTTTTATTCCATTAATTATGTGTCTATTCTATTATTATTTGGGTATGATATTATTTTTTTATTTTCATGATCACATAAGCTTATTATTATCCTATGTTATTATACATTCACTGATTAATATCTACTATATTTACCGTTTTGAGAATCTGATCAAACCCTTTCTTTTATTTCTTTCCTCATGTTATAAAGAATATTTTAGGAAAGGTATGCCTAAGAGGAGTAATATTTGATAAAATCATTACTAGAGATGTTAAAAATATAAAAATAAGAAAAAAATTAGTACTCATGGATTTAAACTATTATACTCCATAATATTTTTATTACAAAATGTATTAAATATCCACCTAACAATATGTGATATTTATGTATAAAATCCACCCTCAATATAATTCAACCACAATGTCGAATCAAGGGATGATTATTTTCAACACTATTAGACTCTATTATTTATCTATTATAAATTTAATAACATCATATACTAAATTCATCGCCTTTATTTTTTACATTTCTCATACCTAGATTTGAAAAGGTAATGAAACATTTTTCCATTATGTGTGTGTGTGAATTTTTTTTAAAAAAACAACCATTTTTTAAATTAAATTAGGATGAAATTTTTTTAATTGGATAAATTATTATAAAATGTGAAATTCAATAATCTGGAAATAAATGTGTAAAATTTTATGTGGGATTCATTAAAAATAAAATATTTATTCAATTTTTTGTAGAAACACAAAACAACTATTAAGTTAAAATTTTCCCATGATTTCATCTTTTTGAAGTTGTTTATTTTAAAATTAATTATTATTTTTAACATTTTAACCCCAATCATTTTTCTTCTGAGGAGTCGATGTGTCACTAAAATTATATGATGATCCCCATGAAATCTAAGGCTTAAAAAAAGATGACATGGAAATAAATAGATGTTGGGAAATATTTTTACCTTACATGAGTTGTCAACTAGCAAGAGACCACATTAAAAAATAGTGAAGAAGTCAGTATATGATTATTAAATGTGAACTAACAAGACTCAATATCCAAAATAACTGAACAATATTAGAGTAAGAAAATAATAAGGCACAAAACATGAAAAAAAATATTAATCCATATAATTATAGTGGCCCCATGGTGCCACCACTCCGTACGATGATAATTAAAAATCCCCAAGAACTGTATCCCTACATCCAAAAAAACAACATCACAATTAACCACTTGTAATATATGAGATTTCCACATTTCCTATATATCTACAAATATCTTATTCATATGCTCCAAGGTGCATCTATAGGGGAAATTATACAACCTTGAAGTAAAACCAAAGACTTTTTATGCATTTCAATATGGAATGAATAATATTATTAAAAAATTAATATAAAATTGGTTTAAATAATATAAAAATATTTTTAATCAACATTTCATTAACATAAGAAATGAAAACAACTATTTTGATATGGAATAGAAAATCAGGAACCCACACACCCATGATTAAAACCTTCCATTGAATATTACTACTTCAAAGTAGAAAAACCATCCATCCAAACACAAGTCATCACAATTTTTTTGAGAAAAAACTAAACCATAGAACTAGTGGTGATGCTCAAAATTTTTATTCCCAATATATATAATATTAAATCACTATACCTATGTATATTTCCAATTCTCTCACCAAAAATTTCAAAAAGAAAATACTTTCTTATTTTATGAAGAACTAAATTGCCTTGTCGGTGACACCGATGATTTAATATTTTAAAATCCAACCAACATATATTTTTTTATAATTATCTTTAAAATGGGACTAATTCAATATAAGAATCATCGAATTTCAAAATTCATGTACTCAAATTCTAGGGAAAGCGCAGACCTTGAGAAGCAACATACATCAAAATGGTTTTCATTCGAGAAGAATCACATAATGATATATGTATATATGAATTCATAATTAAATTTATTAAATGATTCAAATTAAATTTGGTAAATAAGTTATCCAAAAATTATATACTGGCTAGAATTACACTCTCTAGAGTTCTATATGTGAAAAAAATAAGGAGATCTAGAGGAAGAAAGAGGAAAAATATTCTAACTATTTATTTACTAGATATGAAGATCTATGTTTATTTAATATCGATATCTCAATGAAATAATACATCCAAAATCTCTTAAATTCGGTTTAATGGTTGGGATCCTATGATAAGAGAGGAATAATAATGGTTTTAATGTATTTTTTTTGTTAAAAATAAAAAAATAGATTTTATTGATGCCCTAACATGGCTGGGCCACTTAGTTTGGAAAACCACGCACTGAAAACTAGAATTCCCATTTCATAAAAAACATCCATGTTTCATGTTTATCATACAGTTCGAAATACACTATGTGCTTGTTAAGAAACTACCCATATAAACCCTTTTTACCCCACATGATTTTCTGGTGATTCCACTTGGTCTTGCATAACCATGATCAAACTGTAAACCCTAAAAAACTCTCCAATACATGCCAAAACTGTCTCAAAACATATTAATGGAAAACCCAAACTATTATTAGATAAAAAACTAATTAATTAAAAAATTTACTCAAACTATGTGAGTAAAATTCTCTTAACCATTTTGATTTCTATACATGGAATGATATATATTGTCTGTTATTTAGAAGTGTTCTAGTCATTTCACATATGAGAATCTCTCTCACATGGAAACCTCAACTTGAATATCACAATGTTTCTACAATATATGGAACCAAGGAATACATTTTCCATGAATGAGTTTAACATTATTTTATATGGTATGTATTGTTTCATTGATAAATATAACATATGGATTAATTGTGACATCATCCCATCAAATTACAAGGTTTGGATCATTTATGTAAAATGTCAATTCTGATACATAAAATACATTATGAACCATGATTGATATTTTTGGTAAGTAATATTGATACACCAAATCTCAAATACCTTCTAGTACCTTAACTATTCTGACATAGAAGGAGATAAAAGTACTTTCATTCTCAATTGATGATGTCCAATCCTAGGATTGTCTCTCAAGAATAAGTTATCACTTATAAGAAAATTATCAGGAGAAGAATGATGTTCAATATCAAATTTATAATGGTTTTAAATTCGTTTCTTCTTTTACATGAAAATATGAATATTCTCAGTCATCCCGTGGACCAATATTTGTCTAATTAGTAATGTTTTTAATTTTTTTACCCTACAAAGTGGGGATTGATATTTTCATCGATAAAACACCTCAAACATATGTATATTTATCTTATAATTACAACTGTTATTACCTAGAAACTACAATATGGAAAGATGATATTCCCATGGACAATAAATATTTATAATTCAATCCTAGATAAGGGATTCTAGGGTCTAAATGATATATTCAGACTATAATCTTATTTGAGGATGATATTTCATAATCATAGTGAACATGGTTCCAAGAACCTATTTTAAGGGCTACTAAAATCAAGTGGTGAATATAGGGTCTTTCTCAAATAAAATAAACTCAAGAATCTATATAATTTTATCAGATCCCAAATAAAGAGTTTCTCCATATTGTCTGTCATATTATATTCTTGAACTGTAATGATATGTTCTAACTTTGTGATTTGGTCCATAATCAATAATTTTTTATCATGACTCTAATGTGTTCATGGTATGTTAGTGAAAATATCCATGGAAACCACCTCCAATATCTTTATAGGTATTGAGATAGACTGTAACATGCATGTTGGTCATTGATATTCATTTTTTACATATTAACAGGTGAGGAAAAAAAGCCTAATCAAATTAAATTTACTTCAATCAATCCCATTAATGATGATCATTCAATTCCTTTTATATTTTTTGAATACCCAGGGTGGAGAAGCCATTTAGAATGTGGATATACAGATTGAAGCTATTCTTTTAATGAAATGGGAATGGAAATCCAGTCTCAATGAAAATCATTCATCTTTCATCCATTTTCAACCATCAGGGGACACCCAACCACTAGGGATTAACCTAGTGGTTAGTTAACTAATATCTTAATATTAATCGTCCATGGGTGAGACAGTCATGTCCAAAACAAGTGTGATTAGGAATAAAAATGTGTATTCATTTTTTTCAATATGTTATTTATATATTTTAATCATAATCATCATGAAATAAAAAAATTATTAGATTATCAAATGAAAATGTTATATGAATTATAAATTAATGCATAAACCATTGAATTTATATTTTTGGGTGCATACACCAAATCAAACTCAATCATCTTGAGAGACTTCATCCAACATCGCAGACTCATGTTTAATTCCCAATGAGAAGATATATTCTTAAATCTCTTATCATATATGTTGATAGTGATCTTTTCACTGAAGATATATTATTTCAATTCCTTTCATAATGTGAAATTATTTCAACTTCTAGGTCATGCGTCTGATAGTACTATTCATGTGTAACAAATTTCCTTAATACAGAATATTTTAAAAGGACTCTATGCATAAAAATAATTCCCTATAAAGTTCTAGATTCATTAAAAAATACCAAAAAACACTATCCCAATTCAATAAAGAGATTTACAAGGCAAGAAATGATATGTGCTTTTGGATCATGGATGGATTCTTAAAACACATTTTTCTAAGTAAATTGAATACCCTATATTTTTAATGTATTCAATTGAGAAGAAAAACTTATGAAATGATAGACGAAGTGATGATAATAAAAATCTAGTCCAAAAATTATATATAAATATTTGAAGAAATTCTTAGGATGTTGTTATGAAATGGATGCTTCAATTTTTGTGAGGGAAACTGAAATTACTTTTACAAAAATGAATTTCTTGATAAAATAACATTTTGCATCCCCATGTAACAAATAGATAATTTATCATATATTAGGTGATTTCACCATACTATCATTAAAATATCCCTGTGCTTCTCAATGTTGTTTGTGGGTTTATAATAAAATAAAATATCATAAAAATACCATGAAAAATGAGTATAGATGATTATTAAAGATATGGTTTATTAAGGACATAAAAACTGAAGGTGTATTCATAATACTAAATGGAAGGGTCAAGTACTCATAGTGGCTGTACCTACTTTGAAAAACACTCTTTGAGATATACACTTTCCTAACACAATGTTTGTGGTTCACTATGTATAGATCAATTTTAGAGAACCACATGGATAACATTATATAATAAAACTAATAATCAATTCATAGATGAGGGTATCTATTTAGTATTATAATATAATTTTGTTTAAAATAGTTGAATTATATTTTATGAGAGCAATTATCCTTCTTTTAAAATAATATGGGCATATCCTATATTGATGTTCCTCATCATATGAATATCTTAGTTTCTACTTGATATGTATATATATTATACAAAAAAAATCCTATCAGTGTCATTATATATGATTGAAGTTTAATTGGATTTATCATTAGAACGAGATTAGTAAATGATTACTTTTCCTTTTTAAGAGGTTATAAAAAAAATTGTGAAACACATAAGGATAATTTTATATAATAGTAGTAAAATATCCTTTATTAATTATCTACCTTGTAACTGATGTTACTGATATGAAATGACAAGAGAATGTTCCAACCATTAGTTAAAAAATTCATACTTTTATATAATTCACATTCAAACCCCTTTAAGTATAAAATAATCTAACATGATTTTGAATACTCACTCACAAAGTGTAACAATAAATATGATATCTAAAAGACACATACCAATACATTCCGAGAATTAAATCAAATATACCCATTTCTACAATAGGGGAGTCCAAAAATAACAAAATTATATTGGTTGTTTTTCAAAATGATGAATATAAATATCCCTTATGCTTTCGTTTCCCTATAGTTTTCTCAATACTAATCATATGTGGAAACACATCCACATTCATCACTATTTGATTTACCACAGGAGAATTAATGAATGGATGGAATGTGTTTGTGACAAATAATACTTCAAAAAAATGTACATTATAGAAATATTAAGCTTTATACTATTGGGGGTTCTGATTGATGCTCAATGAAACTTAAATCATCACCATACACCTTATGGATAACTTAATTTGAGTAATCGTTGCTTCAAAATTAATGTTAAATTAATTAAGGTGTTTGGGTGTTTATGTAATCACTAATACATTCTCTATTCTAGGGCCAAGAACTATTTTGACAAGATCATCTTTTCTAGGAATGAGAGGCCTAATACATAGTATAATAATTCCCACTAGTAGAATTTAGAGAATTTTCACAATAATATAGGAATGTCACATTTGACCACATCAATTATATTAATAAGGTGGTTTCATACATTTTCTCTCTATGTAACTTAGTCAACCGTATTGGAATCATAGTAGATTGTTACTGTGTCTATGTTGAAAAGAAATTGATCTCCTGAATTGATTCTCTAGTACCTTACTTCCCTAAGAGTATGTCACCATCTTTCTCTTATTTGTAGCATTGAAGTTTCCACCCAGGCTGATATTTACCCATGTGTTTCCTCAAACACCAAATATAAGGATATCCTTTTCTACCATGGTCACTCTATTGATAATTTCTATATAATCATCAATACGCAAAATGCATATACTCAAGAATTTTTTTGCCTTAGTAAATACATGAATATGTGATCCTTCATGTACTCTATATAAATAACATATAGAGTAAAAACACTATGTTCGTAAACCATGCTACATATTACACTAATGATAAAATTTCCTGCTACATAAAAAAGAAATATATCATTCTTATTACATTGTTGTATTCTATAAAAAAATAATTGTCAAAAAATTCTTCAAATTCCTACCAAGAATGTAGTTAATCATGACATGTTTTAACTACTAAATCCCACCATCTCTAAGTGATATCCTACATAAATGATTGTTATTGATTCATCATAATTTCAGCCAATGTTTCAGGGATATAAAGAATTCAATTAAATTCACAAATAAAAGACTTTTTCCTTTTTGGTCCTGACCCTTTTTCATTTTCTTGGGTAGGTGTGGGGTTACACTAACCTTAGGAGATGTTCTTTAAGACAAAAAATAATTAAAATAAATTACAATGGGATTAATAATAATTGGGGATTAATTTACCTTATTAAATAACAAACTATAAGAGACTACAATAAATAAAATGACAAGATATGATATGATTCATGGAAGTGAACATAAAAAACAAAATATAAAAGATTAATAGAAAAATTCAATGTAACAACAAAATGTGATAAAAAATATGATAATAATACTCAATGAATGAAGGTATTGAGGCACTAAGGGGAAAACACTTTGGTTTCAAGGAATAAAAAATTCCCAATTATTATCTCAAAAAATCATGATAATATAATCTCTATATACCACTTGTAATGTGTGATATTTTCACCTTCACTGTATTATGAGAATGAACATCCATATATTCTCCAAGGATCATGCACATAGGGTGAGTATACACACTAGTATGAAAACATCAAGTCTTTTGAGGCACAACAATAGGAAAAAACATATTATCCCATAATTTTATAAAAAATTGGAGGAATTATTTTAGAAATATTTCAACCAAGATTATATAAAAACCAGCCATGTAAAGAAAGTTAATTTGATATGTCATACCAAATTTTGAAATCACAAACCCATCAATTCAACCTTGATTTGAATAGTCATATTCATGAGTGGAAAACGTGTATTTCTAGTCACAAGTCACCACTTCGATGTAAAATAATGTTCACCCTCAACACCACTGAACAATTAAGAACTAAAAAGGCCTCATATATATATATATAACTCATTCAAACTATTTTTATGGAATTTTCTCACACCCAAAATTTCATAAGAAAAATAATTTTATTTTTTCATTTAATAGATCACATAGTGGGAGATACTCATGACTTCATATTTTCCAAAACATCAAAAAATAAAAAAATTTGAAATAAACAAACAATAAGCTATATCATCAAATATAAAATAATTTAATTTACAAATATAATCCTCTATGTTCATGGATAATGTGGACTATAAAATAATCTACCTACCTCAAAACAATTTTTATTCTCAAATAATCACAAACTTATAAAAACCCATATCATTATTATGTAATTTTACACTTAATAAATCGTGGAAGATCAATATGTCTCGTTTCTTTGGTAAGTAGCTACATTACATTACAACATAAAATATGAAATACAAAATATTTATTGAAAACCTAATTAACATTCTCGTACTTAAAATTGCATGGGATAACATGGGGACACACATTAGGAAGGGGTGACCTATAAAGTCAAAAAGGGAGTAAACAAGGAATAACATGGTGAAAAAAATACATGTTGGAAAACATGCATGTCAAAGGGGCACATTGATAATCATAAACCTGATCAATGAGACATGAAAATCATAATGGCCTCATGTGAAATGTGGAACCAACAGAAATCAATGCATTATAAATCTTGGTCATGGAAAAATTCCAAGAAATAATAATTGAAAAATTACTATAAATGAATTAGGGACAATATCAATCCCAACTGAAGTCCCATGAGAATAAACATTTTGCAATGCATTGGATGACTATATAATTCTGGGTTCACCAAACACATTAATTTCGTTCACAGGTATAATTGTGTCACATAGATCATATAACATGGATTCATTAATCATTAAATTTAATGTTACTATAAAGGAGTGTGGAATACATAACTTTAATTCCAATTTAAATAATTGTAAGTTTATAATTCTGATCACCCTTGAATGGAAATGGTTATGGTATTCACAACATTATTTTATTGCTTGGAAAATCACGACAAAATTACTACAGCATAAAAACTTCACATAAAAATTCCTAAAATTGGTTGATGAGATTTAAATGAGTATATAAATTTTGTTAAATGAAATGGTCATTAATAAAGATATGGAAATACAAATCCCAAAATTTGGAATTGGAAATGGAAGGCATAAGATAATAATATAATCTTGAATAAACAAGTGAATGTGAGGATCCCTTACAAGATTATGTTACCCAAAATGCATTGGTGGGGATTCAGGAGATCTTGTAAGATCTTTTGGAGGAATCTAGACAGGGTAGGTATGATTATGGGAGATTTACATGGATTTTTAGTGAATAGAGAAGGGTATTATGTCAGTATACACAGGAAATGGGTGTGGATTTCTTTGTTACTTCTTAAACATGGGGTTTTCACTATATATAATAATGTTAACAAAACCACAAAAATTACCATGATTTTCCAATGATATAATAAAAAATGTAGCGGTATTAATTATTTATTTAGTTTAATTGTAGATGTTAATAATTTTATACCCTTGATTATGTATAAGTGATTCATACTCTTATTGAAATAATTTAAAAACATAAAAATATATTAATGGTATTTGAGGGCTCATAATAGATTTATAAAATTCATAAATCAAACATATAATTGCATTATTTCAAAGGTAAAACATATATTTCATATTTAATACCATTTATATTATTTGTTACATGACTTATATTTCATTACGATTTCATAATACACATGGTATATTTAAACAATATTTCATTTTTATCTAAAAATTTCAATCTCTGAAAATTAAGAAAAATTCACCATTGAATAATTTTAATGATATGATTCCAAATATAGAATTTATTTTAATAAAATAATTTCATTATTGTTTAAATTTTCACTTTTAATAAAAAAATCGACATTTATGGACATAGGTAGTGGTTTTTAACAAAAAAAGGTTTCCAAACTTCTGTAAAAATTACATTTGACTTCATATAAATTATGTTATATTTTATATTTAATAAAAATTATTTCATAATAATAATTTATTAAAATATTATTTTTTTTATAAATACATTAATTAAACAAAAAAAATTCTATTATTTAATTTGAATATTACCCAAAAATAATTGTTGTGTTTTATTGTACCAAAATAAAATTCATCTATAAGGTAACCCTAATTTAATGAATATATATTCATTATTATATAAAAGATAATGTAAATATTAGTATCTATATGGTATTGATACATATCTCTTTCTTTAACCATGACATTCCCTAAGAGTAAGCTGTGCGATGGTGGGACATTCATGGGTTGGTTCATAGTACATTATTTGGACCATGATCTTGATGCATTTTTACTTATCGTATAAACGTCTTTACAAATGATTATGTAGTTAGATATTAACATGGGAATGGTTAAGGGAAAATCCTAGTGATTCAATCTCTTTAAAAAGTTCTATTAATTGTGATTTATAGGGAACACTCATACTGGTTGAGGCCATCACATCCTATTTCTATGTCAATTTTATTTTTTAAAACACTACATTTATACAAATTAGGTGATCATTGATCAGTGGATATTTAAGAAAGATAATTATCATTAAAATAAATTAAATATTATATGATATATTTTAAAAAATATTTGCATCAATTTTCAATTACCATATTACCTAATAAGAAATTTAATTAAATCCCAATTGGAATTTTATTGTTAATAGTGTGGTCCATCACAGTCTTCCCCCATTCAGAAATTTTACCTTGAAATTTTCATTTCCTATGAAAAAAATTATCACTACAACTTGGCTTCATCTCCTCCTCTAATTTCAAAATGATGTTGATAATACATATTGTTTCTCCTTAATACTTTGAAAAGGTGAACTGTCTTATTTTGTAGAACATTGTCTCTACGATCATAGATCGTCATTGGATGTTGTATACATGAATTCTCATTATCCAATAGAACCACCTCTAGATAGAGTATTTTTGAGGGATCTGTTATGTAATGTATGAAGAGAGATTCACTGAATACATCATGAAATTCAGACGGGTTAGGTTGGAGTGCTAGTTAGTAGTCCACTGCTCCAATGCGATCAAGGTTTTCAAAGTGGATGATGTATCTTTAACAAAGATTTTCCTTATTCAATTATCTCATGAAATTATTCCATTAAGATATATAGAGTAATAACATGTCTCCAACATCAATCTCTATGTCACCTTTATGAAAGTCAATATAGCTCTTCTATCTACCTTGATCTTCCATGATGTGTTGTTGAATGTTTTTATCCTTTTCCATTATTTCCTCAACTATTTCATGACTATGCAATTTTACTTCTCCAATATCATCACAATATTCAAGTGTTCTACACCTCTTTTCATAAAGGTATTCATAGGGATCTATTTGGATGATTTAGTAGATTTTTTTTAGTAAAAGGACTCGACCATAGGTATATGTTGATCCCATCCACCGTTGAAGTAAGTTGAGTATGCTCTTAGTATTTCCACGAGTGTCTCGACAGTACTCCTAGATAAACATCAGCATAAAGGTGATAACATGTACTGAACTTCAACTCAGTATTCACAGCATGTTGGGGACTCTTCCAGAACATGGGGGTAAATGAAGGGTATTGATAAGATACAATCGATAGTGGTGTTTCATGCAACCTCATCACTAATTTAATGTATATCCGTGAAATTTTATCAATTGATCCGTCAACTCAAATGAAAATGAAGATTGAAGACTTGTTAAGATGATACACCCCATCCCATATGGAATTCATTCTTTTTTTATATCTTCAGAAGACCAGTGAAATCCCATGGTGATGTTTTCCCATTTCCTTGTAGGTATGTGTGATGGTTTCGTCATCCCCTTATATTTTTTCTTTTTTTTATTTCAGTTGCTATCATACATGGAATCTTGATGTATACTCTATCATCTCATTCTTCATATTACCCCACCACGATTTCCCAAAAATATATTTATACATATTTGGGAATCTATGGAGGATGGGTAAGGTTTCATAAATTTCATCATCAAACAATTCCTTCTTCAACTCATTATTTTATGGTACACATAGTCTTGAACCAAATTTCATAACTCCATATTTAAACTTGAACTCTAAGGATTTATATTTTTATGGTTTCTACATTCTTCTAAATTCCCATATCATCTATTTACTAAACCTTCATCATAAAAAAAGGAATCTTTGATAAATAATTTCTAAATGGCTTGAATATGATCATTATGTTATGATTCTCTCAAACATATATTCAAAATATATGAAGACAATATCTTTATTAATTACCATAAATGTTATAATTTCAGGATCAATTCCACTTATAGCATCTACCACATTATACACTTTCCTCAGATAGTAGTGGGTCGATCAGTCATAGTATATGATCATCTCTAACCATGCTCACTAGTGAAAATTCTTCTATTTCAGTGTAAATATATACTTGATGTTTTAGTGATCTGTATATATTTCACACTTATTTCTATAGATATAATTCTACCATATTTCCAAATTTTATATCTCTAAAACTGACCCCAAAGCATACATT
This sequence comes from Viscum album, assembly GCA_963277665.1. Classification (NCBI taxonomy): domain Eukaryota; kingdom Viridiplantae; phylum Streptophyta; class Magnoliopsida; order Santalales; family Viscaceae; genus Viscum; species Viscum album. Next base: position 1,999,449,576 of record OY728136.1, read on the forward strand.
GGGTATTTATATTAATAAAATTAAAACTTCCATGAAGCATAGGCTATATAATTATCAATTTTTGTTAAACACAAAACCCAATCCTTTCATCTAATCATAAATGAATACAAAAAATATCACTCCGCTTGTTGGTAGTGTAAGCACATGTGCACTAATAAGCCTCCTTTTCAACTCTATGAAGATCACTTCATATTCATCATTCCAAGAAAACATGACTCCCTTCAGAGTTATCATGGTTAGATTGTTTTACAATAAGAAAAAATTTCTTAAAAAGAGACGATAACACCCAACTAATCGAAGATATATTTTTATATCTACCATGTATGTTGGACTCGGAGAACCTTCAAACATTAATGTATTTGAAGGGTCCAAATGTTTTCCATTTCATGTGATTTTATTACAAATTAATGATTCTTCCTTTGACCAAAACAATTTTTTTATAATTTTCCTAAAGCATATCATTTCACAAGGACTTTAGCACAGTGCTCAAATGCTTCTCATTCTCCGTCTAGATTTTTGTGTATATTAGAATATCATCTATAAATACCACTAAAAATTTAAAAGGTAATCACTCAAGGATCTATTAATCACGTCCCCAATATTTTTTGGAGGATTAGGGAGTCTGAATGGAATTACTATGTACTCATAGTGCTCATACATTTTACAAAAAATGACATGGAGATATATTCTTTCTTCACCATAACTTAATAATACCTCGACAGCAGACCCACATTGGAGAATAATTTTCCTTGTCATATTGGCTCGAACAAGACATCAATCCAGGGAAGATGATATTTTTTCATTATCTTGATCTTTTTTATCTCATGATAATTAAGTCAACGGTGCTTTGACCCATTCTTCTTCTTCTGGAAGAGGATTAGAGTAGCAGATAGTGAATCACATTGAGGTTTGATACCATTATCCATAACCTACTATAATGGTTTTTTAGCTACTCATTTCCATAATAGCAATTCTATATAGATTTTTTGATAACAGTAATGTTCTATGTATACGATCAAAAGAAAATTATAACTCTCACCTCAAAGGAAGAATATAAAATTCCCCATGAAACACATAAACATATTCCCTCACAAATGTCATGTCATCGTGTATGATTCTATAATTACTGTCAACAATATGAGATAGATATGCTTGCCTATACAGAATTAATATCAATTCATGAGATGACGGTGATAAGAAATATTTATCATCCTCCTTACCCGTGTATAGAATCAAGGTATGATTCACAATACAAAGAGAGATTTCCTTCTCAAGGTAATTTATATCGGCTCTATATATGAAAATCCAATCCATACCCAAAATTATATCAAAATTTAAAAAAAATTGTATGGTGAGGTTTTCATGGAATTTTATCCCACAAACATTAATAGTAGTGGAGTTAGAAACATGGGTTGTCATAAATTCCCCAATTCCAATTCCACTAATTTCTATACTTACTTTCATTTCAATTGTGTTTGAATAGATCTGGTAATCATTTTTAATTTGATGGAATACATAGAACCTGAACCAAAAAGTATGTTCACTATTCTGAAATGAATAACTAGAGTACATATCTCCACTTAATTATCAGGATCCAACTCAACAGTTGTGATGGTAAAATATCACCTTTGATTCTATAGAGGTTAGTGGTTGTCTTGAAAAACCCTAATCATAGTGCATTGGTTTAAAAAGTCACATGGTTCCTTGTAGTTTAAGTAATGAAAAATGTGTTTAGGTTTTACTATATCATTACATTCTTCCAACACAATAGTGGTTTCTTCCCATCTTAAATCATGTGATAAGGGTCCTTCCTTCCCACACCTAAATAATTTCTTCACCCCTTAGCCAAACTCTGGGTTTCTTATTTCCACACTTCTGAAAAGTGAGTTTTTTAAAATTCTAATTATAGTAATATTACACCATTGGATATCTAGAATTAAACTCCAAAATCCATTTGTGGTCCTCATGATACCATTGAAATTTACCAACCTCCATTTCTACTTTGAGGTAACATATGACTATTTCATCATGGCTATCATCGTTTTGGATCATTTGGGATTTTCAAAGAATAGGTTTATCCCAAAAAAAAGAAGCGGTCAACCATTTATACAGATTTAAAGACATATCCCGAGTTATATCATGAAAATATTGTGAAATATTCCTCATACACCCTGAAAGATTTTCCATCTTATTTTCCAGAGGTCACGTTTATCCCGTTCCATTTTCTAAAGGAGTGTTTAATGAAAAAATATATTTTCATTAATTTTCTGGAATTCCTTCCACACCATCTGATTGATCTATTCCATATATTTTTTATTTATGATCAATGCCCACCACTATTCAGCTTCTCCCTCCATAAAATAAAAAACCAGTAGAACATTCTCATGTTTGGAAGAATATCATGTTTAGAACATTGAAGGATAGAGAACATCAGTTCCATTGTGTGCATCCATTATTCTCTGATTAAGGGATAACATGATCCATCGAACTCCATGGGACTTTGTCACATAAATACCATAATTATAGATTATTCTATATAAGGGGATTTGGATGCTCCTCTTGGAAAAAGGATTTTATTCTTAACCTCATTCAGCTGATAGAGTAATGTCCTAATGTTAACAATTCCTACTCCAATCAAGCTGGGAATCTCATTGTGGGCAGTCTCACATTTTCGATCACATTGTTTATTTACCCAATTCATCCTATTTCTTCTATTTTTTAGAATAAAGGGAATAATAGGGATGATTAGTTTTAACATATTAAAAAATAAATAAATAATAATTTAATGACAGTGTAGGGATAACTTATAAATTACATTTATTTTTTAGACTTATGAAATAATAGAATTAAATATATGTTATCCATGATATATTTCATAAATAATCTTTTATGGAAATTTTTTTCCATTAATAATGGTTCGTAAAGAACCTATGAATTTACAAAAGCATATCACTTGAGAGTGTAAAACTAGGTTTCTATAAGGCCCGTTTCCATGCACCAACTATCCATGGAGTCTAGTTCAACATGGTTTTTGTGGGTATTACCATTATGTACATTTATGCCTAATCCACATCGTCTTATAGTGTCTAGAAAAAAAGGCATTTTTATGAAAAACCATATACTCTATACTTAACAAATTTTGGAATATTTTCATTGTAACACCCGAGACATTTATGTTATATAAATCATCAAAGGAATCTTTTTCTACACACAACACTTGCTTGGATTACTTTACACGAAATCACAACCTTCCTTGATAGCTTGCGTCGTACGCAATACTGAGTTTCACTAAACAATGATATGCTAATAAAATATTATTAAAACAAGCCGTTATGAATAGTAATAACCACTTTTTGAAATTTTATAAATTTAATTTTTCAAAATGGACTTCATTTTTGGATTTGGAATATCGAAATTATCCTAGGGTGAAATTTTGGTAATTTTCTGAAAACTTTCAATTTTTGATTAATATTGAAACCACTAAGTGGTAGTTAAAAAACTGAATTTTTCATAAAACATAATTTTATCTCTTTTGTGAGTGGAATTTCAAAAATCAGAGAGAGACGGTTGATTTCAGTAAGTAAAATTTGGTTCAATGAGATGAAAATAATTTTTTGGTGAATAGTAACGTTTTACTTTTTTTTTACGGTTAAAAGTAAATAGGGTAATTAAGGGTAAAAATGGTATTATTATTACCCTAACTCATGTCCTAATTCTATTGGACAAGTGTAATTCGACCAAAAACAACCTTAGGAATAAAATACGACCATTTAGGCCCACGTGGATTAGATTAAGACATTTATTATTAATTTATTTAAAGAAGGGTTAAAATAGTTAAAATCAAAGTTTAATAAGTATATCATTTTTAATATAGGGTTATACATAAGATAAATTAGACTATAAATATTCATTATAAAGCTAAAAAGATTTCCTACATAAGGATATTTTATTTGTAATTTTTAGACATTATATAATTTAATTTATTTATGACACAATGATGATGCAGTAATTATCTTATTAATGAAATATTGACATAATTGATGTTATAAACACCAAAATAAATGTAATTTGAGACTTTTTATTAATTAAACTAATTTTATAGATTAATATGACATGTTAGTATTGATTTAATTAACTTTTTTCGATCTAATCATTCTGTTATTATTTTCACAAGAATTAATTACTAAATAGTGTCAAACTTGACATAAAATAGTTTTTAAAACAAATATTATATTAGTAATTTTTATTTTATTCCAAAAAATCTAAAGATCGGAAAAATGACTTAGATAAGGTTATATATATTATTAATGAACAACTTGGGTTCGTTTGACTGCTTATTGTATGATTATTAACATTATAGTACAAGAACACAAGAAGACACTGTAAAAGTAAAATTATTTAACTTAATGTTAAATCTAAATGATAAGGTTCAAATAAGAACCTAAACTTGTCTAAATTCTATTGGATGAGAGGATTTAGACCCATCCCCACCTTAGCTTCTAAATATATCAATTTGGAGCTATTTAAAACAGAATTTGACTTTTTTTGGTTATTCCAAAGGTCCCCCTCTCCTCCCTTATAAAAGGGCACCTCCTCCCCCTCTTGCTCACACCACTTTGAGCCATCAAGCTCGGCCAAACCCTGAAAATTCATCCTCTACACTTCCCTAGAGACATCCAAGAGGTCCTGGTCTTCTTCAAAGACCAAATTTAGTACCCTAAAAGAAGGTCTCAAAAAAGCACTTCAAAGAAGAGGTAATGTCAGTTACCGATTCATTCATCTTTATTTCTTCTTCCACTTCTTCTTCTTTAGTTGTTTAATTATGAAGTAATAACATCAGTATCAATCATATACTGATATGTTATTATAAGTATGAAACAACCCTACTTCACCATCTATCCATCCTACGGAAAAAAATCACCGCGCGTGCGTACGTACGGAATACCGTCTCCACGCCATGGTGTAATCTATTTTCCACCACCACCTTACTTGGATGGGTATAATGGTGTAAATAATGACTATATTTGACTATTATAAAGTGATACTAATTCTGAAATAGTATACATACACTCCAATACAATTCCACGATCATAGGAATGATATCATCACTCATGCGTACGGACGGAATACCGTCTCCACGATGTGATGTGACTTGTTATACATGATCTTCATTTCATAATGATTATATAAATTAATTTAATGAATTAATATGATATATATTACACTAATACCATTCTGTAATTTAGGTATCAATAACCTAAAGAGAAGACTAAGAATTTATTCGACAAAACACGCATAAGAACAAAAAGTTATAAACACCCGAATATCAAGTAGCAATGAAATATTACTACTAAGAAGCTAATAATATGACCATATATGATATCATAAGAATAAGTATGATTTCGGAATAAGTCAATAACATTATTTATATCATTATACAGGAGGCTTGGACACTTACGAAGCAAAACAGACCTAAGGTAAGGGATAAATTTTGCAAATCTCATTTTTATCCGAGATTGTTTATACTTTGGTATTTACTGGGGTGTATTTTATCATCCACATCCAGGTTTCCTCAATATGTAATATTTTTTCCATCCACCTAAAATTGTTTAAATCCAATTTTACCCTTCGGTGTGTTTTTAGTAAAATATATGAAAGGAATCTTTTATCGTTTTCATACGAGGTAGTTTTTGACTTTTCCGACAAAAGTACGAGAAGCATGTTTTTTAACATATATGACATGAATGGATTTTTAAAACATTATTTCCATAAATCTTACTTTACAAGTTTTCAAGTTTATTTTTAATCAAATTCTTTTAGTTTAAAATTGTAAGACATGTTAAGAAAGGAAAATGTTTTTGAAGTAGAAAGGATATTTTCCTCAAGAATGGAGTTCAAGTGTTTTATCAAAATTATTTTCCATCTAAGATAATATAGGGTTCTGTTTCTATCCCTATTATTATTTTGATTTGATTATTTTGTGACTGAAATATTAATATGAATTCCTTTATCTTATATGAATTGTTTTATGAAGCCATGATGTTTAAGATTCCCATTTTTATTACATGGGTTATGCTATGATGTATGGTTCATGATTTTGTGTCACATATAAGAATGGTATCATTATGAGATGGGTGGGATATATATCTTCCTCCAAATCATTGGGTAAAGATTTTATATCTCATGAGATAGACATGGCTGGAATGGTAGGTTATACCGGTTCAGTGAAACAGGACTGAAACGAGGAGTGAACTCGGTTCAGAAATGGACTTTGTCCACTAATATTGTCTTGGAAATGAGTCTTGACTAATAATAAATGATTCTCTATGATTATGTGTGTATGAAACAATGTTTCATGTTTTATGTTATGATTATTGGGATTACATTTCACTACTATGATTTATCCCATGTTATGAAATTATGATCTCTTTTGCAGGTTAAGATTTCCAAAAGTTATGTGATTATGTATATGATGTGATTGATATTTATATTGTTTACCCTTACTAAGCATTTGAGCTCACATTTTTGTATGTTTTATTTCCCCAGGTCAGGAAGAAGGTAATTAAGTAGAATATGCCAAAAGGGACTGTAGATATGATGAAATTAATGGGAGGCAAAGTAGATGCTTTATGAACCATTTGTTTATGTTTCCCAGTTTCTAAAGACACTATACCTATACGGTCCTTTCTTAGTTTTTTAATATGTTGTAATATGTGTGCTTCAATTTTGAAGTAATTACAATCTATGTAAAGTATGGGTCATTATAGTTGGTATCAGAGGAAAGGTATAGTCAACCTTTGGAAACTAGGATTGAAAGCCTTAGTAAGAACCCTAAGGATAAGTCTAAGCATTGAACAAAATATTAGTATTTTAGAAATGGCCATGAATAACCAAGGATAAGACCTTAAGTGTGAAATCTTATTCTTGATTATGTGGTTTTACTATTATAATTAGTGTTGCTCACACTATTCTTCGTGGTTTTATTCAATGGCTGGAACCCAATGGAATCGTGTTAATGCAGAATGCGACGGGCAATGCAATGATTGTCCCCCTGAGCAACCAAACGTTATGGGAGATGGAATGAAAAATCTTGTAGCCATGCTCACACAACATTCTCAAGATATGAATCATGCAGGACTTCCAAACAAGCAAAGGAAGGAGCAACATTCTGTTGAATCCTTCATGAGACAGCGTCCACCTTCTTTCAGCGGGTCTACTGATCCATTAGTTGCCGAACAATGGATTAGTACTACTGAAAAGATATTTTCAGTTCATCAATGTTCTGAGCATGATAAATTCATCTTAGCAGTGTATCATTTGGAAGGTGATGCTGATCAATGGTGGAATCTTATTGAGAATATGAGGCAAAGGGATGAAATTGAGTCCATGGAATGGGACGAGTTCAAGAACTTATTTTTCAATAAGTACTTCCCTCGTATTCTCCGAACAAAGATGGAGAAATAGTTTCTTGAACTGAAGCAAAAGGATGATGAATCTATTGGTACCTATGAAGTAAATTTAACAAGACTTGCAAGGTACGCTTCTGGTATTATTATCCAACCTGAGAGTAAGATCAATCGATTCATTAGTGGCTTAAAACCAAGTCTTCGAAGGGCCTTAGACATAAGGTACATCAATAGCTATGAGGAAATCATTCGATGTGCTCTCAAAGTTGAGATGGAGATTGCAGTAACCCATCAGTCATATGGGTTTGATAAGAAGAGGAAAATGGAATTCAAAGGAAAATCTAAAGAGCACACTGAAAAGAAGATGAGCTTTCCCTTATGCTCAAAGTGTGGAATGAAACATAGAGGGAGTTGTCTTAAAGGGACAAGTAAATGTTTCAAATGTAGAAAGGAAGGTCATCGGGCATTTTAATGCCGCGATGATGGGAAGAAGATGTCTAATGATGCAAACAAAGGAAGGGATACATAGAACGAACCTACTACACTTCAATGTTTCATGTGCAAGGATATGGGACATTATGCCAATAAATTCCCTAATCCAAGGGTTGATGATGATGGTCGATGTCAACAAACTCTTAAGGCTAAAGACAAAGGAAAGTCACATGCAATTTCTATCAGTGATGTGGAGTACGATAACGATGTGGTGAAAGGTACACTTACCATCCACTCTAAAGTAGATAATGTTTCATTTGATTCTGGATCCACCCACTCTTTTATTTCTGAAGAATTCTCTAAGGGTATCACTTTATTACCTCAACAATTAGATGTTGAGTTAGCTATGACAACACCTAATGGCACAACAGTCGCATCAAAAGTTTATAATTCTTCTCTGATCGAAGTTTGTGGGAAAGTGCTTCCTACAAATCTTGTGATCCTTCCTATAGTAGAATTTGATATGATTCTTGGCATGGATTGGCTTTATTTATATGGATCTCATATCAATTTCCAAAGAAGGGAAGCCACATTTCATATTCCAGATCAATCCATGATCGTCTATCAATGCAAGGATGAACATAACCTTCCAGTGGAAATTCCTTCTACCTTATGGGTCTTGATTCCAATAAATGAAGGTTATTTATCTCAAATGGTTAGTGAGAAACTCATGATAAAAAATATGCCCATTGTACGAGAGTTTGATGATGTCTTTCTGGAGAAATTCTCAGGTCTTCCACCAAATCGTGAAGTTGATTTTTCAATAGAACTCGTACTAGGTTCTTTACCTATTTCAAAGACACCTTATAGAATGGCCCCAATTGAGTTGCAGGAATTGAAGAAGCAACTCCAAGAGAATCTTGATAAAGGATTCATACGCCCAAGTGTGTCACCTTGGGGAGAACCTGTTCTATTTGTTAAGAAGAAAGATGGATCAGTGAGACTCTGTATTGATTATCGAGAACTTAACAAGATCACTATCAAGAACAAATATCCTCTCCCACGCATTGATGACCTATTTGAACAACTACACGGAGCTCAATACTTTTCCAAGATTGATCTTCATTCAGGGTATCATCAATTAAGGGTCAAAAGGGAGGATGTACCAAAGACTACTTTCCGTACAAGGTATGGACACTATGAATTTATAGTGATGCCATTTGGTCTTACTAATGCCCCTACTATCATCATGGATCGGATGAATAGAGTCTTTAGAGACTATCTTGATCAATTTTTTGTAGTCTTTATAGACGATATTCTTGTCTATTCAAAGAGCAAGGAAGAACATGAAGATCATTTGATAATTATATTTAAGACCCTGAGAAAGGAGAAGCATTATGCCAAATTTACCAAGTGTGAATTTTGGCTTCAAAAAGTTTCATTTTTGGGTCATATAATCTCAAAAGAGGGGATATTTGTGGATCCAGGAAAAACAGTGGTTATCAAAACATGGTCGAGACCAACAACAGTAACTGAGATCCGAAGTTTTCTTGGTTTGGATGGATATTATCAACATTTTGTGAAATATTTTTCAAGATTATCTAATCCACTCACCAAGTTGACTCGGAAAGGAGTTATGTTTGATTGGATGGACGAATGTGAAGAGAATTTCAAGGAGTTGAAAAGAAGGTTATCCAGTGCACCTGTGCTCACACTGCCTTGTAGTGGAGAAAGGTTTATGATCTATATTGATGCATCCAAAAAGGGATTGGGGTGCGTTCTTATACAAATTGATATGGTGATAGCTTATGCCTCACGACACTTGAAAATCCATGAGAAAAATTACCCAAAACATGTTTTGGAGTTAGCTATGGTAATCTTTGCATTAAAGATTTGGAGGCATTATCTTTATAGAGAAAGGTGTGACATTTATACTGATCATAAAAGTTTAAAGTATATCTTCACACAAAAGGAGCTGAATATGCATCAAAGAAGATGGTTGGAGCTGATTAAGGATTATGACTGCTCAATCCATTACCACCATGGGAAAGCAAACAAGGTGGCAGATGCATTAAGTCGACAAGACCATGCCAGTTTATCCATGATGAGGATCACAAAAGATCCAATATTTATGGATTTACAAAGGATGGATCTTGGAATTTTAATGGAAGGGGAAAATTGTATATTTATCAAATGAATGTTCAACCATCTATACATGTGAAGTTTAAAGAGGCACAAAAAGAAGATGCTGAGTTACGAATGAAGGTGAGAAATGTTCCAAAATTCAACATTGATTTTGATGGGATAATAAAGTTCATGAATCGGGTTTGTGTTCCTCCCATCCCCAAATTAAAGAAGGAGTTGCTGGATGAGGCTCATAGTTCTTCATTCTCTATTCATCATGGAAGGAAAAAGATGTATAGGGACCTGAATGAGTACTTCTAGTGGGATGTCATGAAAAGAGATGTTGCTGAATATGTCTCTCGATGCTTGGTTTGTCAACAAGTTAAAGCTGAGAGACAGAAGTCTAAGGGGATGTTACAACCATTACCCATACCCGAATGGAAATGGGAAAACATCACTATGGACTTTGTCACAGGACTTCCTAAAACATCCAAAGGCAATAATGCTATCTTGGTCATAGTTGATCGTCTTACAATGTTTGCACACTTCATTGCTATTAGAGAGGATTTCTCTCAGGATCAGCTTGCCAGGATACATGTAAAGGAAGTGGTAAGATTGCATGGAGTACCACTTTCTATTATATCTGATCGGGATCCGAGATTTACCTCGAAGTTCTGGAGAAGTCTTCAGCATACTCTGGATACAGAGTTGAGTTTCAGCACTGCTTATCATCCATAGATAGATGGTCAGTCTGAGAGAACAATTCAAACTCTAGAAGATATGCTGAGACCTTGCTCTATGGATTTCAAAGGTGTTTGGGATCAACACCTACCTTTGGTGGAATTTTCTTATAATAATAGCTTTCACTCTAGTATTCAGATGGCTCATTATGAAGATCTCTATGGAAAGAAATGCAGGACTCCAACTTGCTGGGATGAAGTTGGGGAAAGAAAGCTATTAGGACCTAGTTTTGTTAATGAAATGGCAGAAAAGGTCAGATCTATTCAACAACACATAAGAGCAGCTCAGAGTCGATAGAAAAGTTATGCCGACAACCGAAGAAAAGACCTAGAGTTTGAAGTTGGTGATAAAGTGTTCTTACGAATATCACCCTGGAAGAGGGTCATGAGATTTGGAAAGAAGGGGAAGTTGAGCCCTAGATATATCGGTCCTTTTGAAATACTAGATCGTGTTGGGAAGGTTGCTTACCGATTGGAGCTTCAACCGAATCTCTCTCAGGTTCACGATGTGTTCCATTTATCTCTCCTGAGAAAGTACATACCTGATCCTTCACATGTACTTAGCTCAGAAGTTTTACCACTGGAGCAAGATCTTTCTTATGAAGAACAGCCGATTGAGATTCTGGATCGTAGCCAAAAGTCCTACAAAGCAACACCACTCGATTGGTGGATGTTTTATGGAGGAACCACCAATTAGAAGAAGCCACATGGGAGCTTGAGGATATAATGAGGGAGAGGTATCCTCATCTGTTTGTTACAAAGTGACGAATTTCGAGGGTGAAATTCATTTTAAGGGGGGTAGAATGTAACACCCGAGACTTTTATGTTATATAAATCATAAAAGGAATCTTTTTCTACACACAAAACTTGCTTGGCTTGCTTTACATGAAATCGCATCCTTCTTTGATAGCTTGCGTCGTACGTAATACAGAGTTTCACTAAACAATGATATGCTAATAAAATATTATTAAAACTAGACGTTATGAATAGTAATAAACACTTTTTGAAATTTTATAAATTTTATTTTTCAAAATGGACTTCATTTTTGGATTTGGAATATCGAAATTATCCTAGGGTGAAATTTTGGTAATTTTCTAAAAATGTTCAATTTTTGATGAATAGTGAAACCACTAAGTGGTAGTTAAAAAACTGAATTTTTCATAAAACATAATTTTACCGCTTCTGTGAGTGGAATTTCGAAAATCCGAGAGAAACGGTTGATGTCAGTAAGTAAAATTTGGTTCCATGAGATGAAAATAATTTTTTGGTGAATAGTAACTTTTTACATTTTTTTACCACGGTTTAAAGTAAATACGGTAATTAGGGGTAAAAATGTTATTATTATTACCCTAAAACATGTCCAAATTCTATTGAACAAGTTTAATTCGACCAAAAATAACCTTAGGAATAAAATATGACCATTTAGGCCCACTTGGATTAGATTAGTATATTTATTTATATTTTTTTAAAGAAGGGTTAAAATAGTTAAAATCAATGTTTAATGAGTATATCTTTTTTAATATAGGGTTATACATAAGATAAATTAGACTATAAATATTAATTATAAATCTAAAAAGATTTCCTACATAATGATATTTTTTTTTTAATTTTTAGACATTAAATAATTTAATTTATTTATGACACAATGATGATGCAGTAATTATCATATTAATGAAATATTGACATAATTGATGTTATAAACACAAAAATAAATGTAATTTGAGACTTTTTATGAATTAAACTAATTATATAGATTAATATGACATGTTATTATGGATTTAATTAACTTTTTTCGAACTAATCATTCTGTTATGAGTTTCAAAAAAATTAATTACTAAATAGTGTCAAAATTGACATAAAATAATTTTTAAAACAAATATTATATTAGTAATTGTTATTTTATTCCTAAAAATCTAAGGTTTGGTGAAATGACATAGATAAGGTTATATATATTAATGATAAACAACTTGGGGTTCGTTTTACTGATTATAGTATGTTTATTAACCTTATAGTATAAGAACACAAGAAGACACGGTAAAAGTAAAATTATTTAACTAAATGTTAAATCAAAATGATAAGGTTAAAATAGGAACCTAAACGTGTCTAAATTCTATTGTATGAGATTATTTCGACCCATACCCACCTTAAATTCGAAATATATCAATTTGGAGCTATTTAAAACCGAATTTGACTTTATAATAAAATAATATTTTTTAGTTATTCCAAAGGTGCCCCTCTCCTCCCTTATAAAAGGGCACCTCCTCCCCCTCTTGCTCACTCCACATTGAGCATTCAAGATCGGCCAACCCCTGCCAATTCCTACTCTCCACTTCTTTAGAGACATCCTATAGGTCCTGGTCTTCTTCAAAGACCAATTTTAGTACCCTAAAAGAAGGTCTCAAAGAAGCACTTCAAAGAATAGGTAATGTCCGTTACCGATTCTTTCATCTTTATTTCTTCTTCCACTTCTTATTCATTAGTTGTTTAATTATGATGTAATAACATCAGTATCACTCATATACTGATATGTTATTATAAGTATGAAACAACCCTATTTCACCATCTATCCATCCTACGAAAAAATAAATCACCGCGGGTGCGTACGTACGGAATACCGTCTCCACGCAGTGGTGTAATCTATTTTCCACCACCACCTTACTTGGATGAGTATAATGGTGTAAATAATGACTATATATGACTATAATAAAGTGATACTGATTCTGAAATAGTATACATACACTCCAATTCAATTCCACGATCATAGGAACGATATCATCACTCATGCGTACGTACAGAATACCGTCTCCACAATGTGATCCGACTCGTTCTACATGATCTTCATTTCATAATGATTATATAAATGAATTGAATGAATTAATATGATATATATTACACTAATACAATTCTAGAAATGAGGTATCTATAACCTAAAGAGAAGAATAAGAATTTATTCGACAAAACACGCATAAGAACAAAAAGTTATAAACATCCGAATAACAAGTAGCAATGAAATATTACTACTAAGAAGCTAATAATATGAACATATATGATATCATAAAAATATTTATGATTCTGGAATAAGACAATAACATTATTTAAATCATTATACAGGAGGTTCAGACACTTACGAAGCCAAACGGACCTAAGGTAAGGGATAAATTTTGCAAATCTCATTTTTATCCGAGATTGTTTATACATTGGTATTTACTAGGGTGTATTTTATCATCCACATCCATGATTCCTCAATATGTAATATTTTTTCCATCCACCTAAAATTTTTTAAATCCAATTTTACCCTTCGGTGAGTTTTTAGTAATTTATATGAAAGGTATCTTTTGTCGTTTTCGTATGAGGTACTTTTTGACTTTTCCGACAAAAGTACGAGAAGCATGTTTTTTTAACATATACGACATGAATGGATTTCTAAAAAATTATTTCCAAGAAGCTTCCTTTACAAGTTTTCATGTTTATTTTTAATCAACTTCTTTTAGTTTTAAATTGTAAGACATGTTATGAAAGGAAAATGTTTTTGAAGTAGAAAGGATATTTTCCTCAGGAATGGAGTTCAAGTGTTTTATCAAAATTATTTTCCATCTAAGATAATATAGGGTTCTGTTTCTATCCCTATTATTATATTGATTTTAATATTTTGTGATGGAAATATTTATATGAATTCCTTTATCTTATATGAATTGTTTTATGAAGCCATGATGTTTAAGATTCTCATTTTTATTACATGGGTTATGCTATGATGTATGGTTCATGATTTTGTGGCACACATAAGAATGATATCATTATGAGATGGGGGGGCCTATATCTCCCTCTAATTCATTGGGTAAAGATTTTATATCTCATGAGATAGAAATGGCTGGAACGGTAGGTTATACCAGTTTAGTGAAACAGGACTGAAACGAGTAGTGAACTCAGTTCAGAAATAGACTTTTTCCACTAAGATAGTCTTGGAAATGAGTCTTGACTAATAAGAAATGATTCTCTATGATTATGTGTGTATGCCACAAAGTTTCATGTTTTATGTTATGATTATTGGGATTACATTTCACTACTATTATTTATCCCATGTTATGAAATTATGATCTCTTTTGCAGGTTAAGATTTTCAAAAGTTATGTGCTTATGTATATGATATGATTGATATTTCTTTTGTTTACCCTTACTGAGCATTTGAGAACACCTTTTTGTATGTTTTATTTCCCTAGGTCAGGAAGATGTTTATTAATTAGAATATGCCAAAAAGGGACTCTAGATATGATGAAAAAAATGGGAGGCAAAGTAGATGCTTTATGAACCAGTTGTTTATGTTTCCCAGTTTCTAAAGACACTATACCTATACAGTCCTTTCTTAGTTTTGTTATATGTTGTAATAAGTGTGCTTAATTTCTGATGTAACAACAATTTATGTAAAGTATGGGTTGTTATATTCATATAATTAGATTTATTCCTGGAGAATTCACTAGAGTTTTCCAATACCAATCCAAAAATTAACTAAAGTTTTCCTTCGATAGAAACTATTACAATTATTAACTTTATTACATAAGTTTAAAATTTATACATCCCAAAATATAAAAAATTATAGTTTCATTGGGAATTAGTTACATTATATAAAATCTTAATACTAGAATCACTAGATATTTATTGGAAACCTCCTTAATATTCATCTACATAAAATTGCATCAGATAAACTGTGTGAAATCATAAGAATGGGGCAAGTTGTAAAGCCTAGTATGAGAATAATAATAGAATAACTTGAAAATGAATAATATATTTTATAAATATATGAATATAAAATGGGTCATAGTGATATTCCTAAACATGAACAATGATACATTATATAGCATGATAATCATAAAGGCATCATAGGAAATTTGGCAACACTATAAAACTCTGCATAATAAGCACATGCTATGGATAACAACTAAGAAATCATGACAGAAAAATTACCACAATAGAATCAGGTTCACTCCATGTCCCAATATGATTTCATTTGAGACTAAACATTACTTATTGCATTGGAGAAATATATAATTATAGGAGCACCTGTAACTTTTATTTCATTCTCATGTTTATGTGTCCCATGTAGATTATAAAACACCAATTCATTCATCATCATATTTTTTTCCATGTTCATGTATGGTTGAATAGTTAAATTTAAATACATTTTCAAATAAATATATTTTTTATAAATGTGAACACTCTTTAATGGAAATGGGTACTCTATTCACTATAGAATTTTTTTGGCATGAAAATTGTAGTAAACTTTTTGCAGCATAATGACGTAACATTAAAATATATAAAATGGGTTGATGAGAGATAAAAGTGTCTCTAATAATTTATACATAAAATGGGAAGTAATAGGTATATAGAAATAAATATCCCAACATTTGTAATTATAAATATAAGGCATAAAATAATAATGAAAACTTGAATAAAGAAGAGAAGATGAGGATCCATTACTTTAGTGTGTGACTCCCAATTCATGGGAGGGGAATATTGAGAGATTATGGGAACATTGGGAGAACAATAGAAAGGTATGGTAAGAATAATGATGTGATAAAAGTATTTTTAGTTTATATAAATGGGTGTTTTGTAGTGTTAATATATGAAATGATTGGATTTTTTTTATTTCACAAGCTTAGGTTATGGATTCTATATAGTAAAATAACAAAACACAACAACCTTGTGATGGTTTTTCCCAAGGATAATTTCTAAGGGGAGTTTTTTATATATTTTAGAAGATCAAGTGCTGGAAATAATAAAATAATACAATATCTTTTGTGGAAGTGATTCACACTCTTAAATAAATGATTTTAAAAACATAAAATTTTTTAATTGTTTTTTAGGATTCACAAATGATTTTTAAAATTTAGAAAAATATAAATAAAATCATAATATTTTAAATTTAATACAAATATTTGTCCTTGTATACCATTTATAGTATTTATTACTTCACTTTTGTGTCACAATGATGCCAAAATACATATACTATTTTATAAGATATTTATTTTTTTACCTAAAACATTGACTGTCTCATTAAATTATGAAAAATTTACCATTAAATATTATCAAAATTATGATTCTAATAATAATTTTACTTTTATCAAAATAAATTTATTAATTATTGAATTTTCACATTTAAAATATGAATCAATATTTATTGAGAAATGTTGGGTTTTTTTGAAAGTACTAGTCTTCGAACCATTATTAAAAATTATTTTTGACTTCCTAAAATTTATATTACCATTAATATTTATAATAAATTATTTAATAATAATATTAATCTATTTAAAAATTTAATTAATTAATAAAAATAAAATTTTTAATGGAATTTTAATATTACCCAAAAATAATTTGTTTATTGAATAAAAATAGAAGTCATTTAAAAAGTAAAAACAATAGAATGAAAATATATTCATTAATATATAAAATATAAGTTAAATCCTCATATCACTAGGGTATTTATACAAATAACTTTAATACAACAACAATCACCCTAAGAGTAAGGTGTTCGAGGTGAGCATTCCATGCGGTGGTTCAACGTACAAGGTCTGGGTCATGATTTCAATGCGTTTGAAATTCTCCAATAAATAGTTTCAATAATGTTTATGATGTTGGATTTCATCATGGGAGTGGTAAAGTGAAAATAACTCTGACTTGGTCTCCCTTATATGCTCTAATAAATGGGATTTATAGGTTATGACTTACTGATTGAGGCCATCACATCATTTGTCTATGTCAATTAGATTTTTTAAAACCATATATTTGTACTAAATCTGTGATCATTATTAAATGACTATTTATCAATGATAATGTTTTTTAATGGAAAAAAATTTGGTAGGATATAAAAACCAAATAATTTAATGTGTTTTATATATACTAATTATATTATAAAAAATATAATTAAATCATTAGGGGAATATTACTCATAATAGTTCAGGTTGTTACAATCATCCCACATTTAGAAACTTTTCCCTGAAAATTTTCATTTCCCACACTAAAATAGATTAGGTTATCTCTATTTCAACACTTCCTATAGTTCCCACATAACATATTCATACTTTCTTTCTCCACAAAACTTTTTAAAAGTTCATTATATTATTTCTAAGAACTTTGTCTCTACGATCTATGATCTTCACAGACTATTATTTATAGGAAATATCATTATCCAATGGTACCAACATTGGATTGAGTAAATGTGAGGGGTTTAGTATATACAATATCAATATGGATACATTAAATAAATCTTATACATGGGATACGTTAAGTGGGAGTTCATGTTGGTAAGCCATCACTTCAATGCGATTTAGGATGTAAAAGAGGAATATGTATCTTGAAATAGGATTTCCCTTCTTACAAAATCACATGAAATATATTCATAGTGATATGATAAGTAGTACCTTGTATCAAAAACCATACATAGGGCCTAATCTATTATTTTTCGTTTAGATTTTATATTGACTTTGAGGATCCTTGTTGTTCTATTGAATGGTCTTAACCTTTTCCACCATTTCCACAAAAATTTCTCGTCCTAGCCATTTTTGATCCCTAATACATACCATCATGCATGTGTTATACACCTCTTACCATAAAGTGAATTAAAGGGAGCCATAAGGATTATTTAGTGGAAACCGTTATTATAAAAGAACTCTACCAGTGGTAAATGTTGATCCCATAATACTTTGTAGTAAATTGATCATAACATCAAAATGCCCTCAAGTGTCTGGATAAATCACTCAAATTTTCCATTAGTTTGAGGATGATAAGCTCTGTTGAAGTTCAGCATAGAATTAAAATTGTTTTGGATAATCTTCTAAAATGTAGAGGTAAATCAGGGGTCTCAACCAGATAAAATTGAAAGTGGTGCTCCAGGAAACATCACCACATCTCTAATGTTTAACTTTCTATGTTTATTGAGTGATAAACCCCCTCAAATAGCAATGAAGTGTGAAGTCATTGTAAGATGATCCACAACAACCCATGTTTTATTATTTCTATTTTATGAATTTATAAGACTAGTGACATAGTCTATGGTTATGTCTTCAAATTTCCATATTTGTTTGGGTAATGGTTGAATCATTCCCTCATATTTTGGATTTTTTTTGTATTCAGTTGCTAAAATATAAAGCCTCTTATTATATAATCCATGAGATCCTTATTGATATTGTCCCACCAATAGTTCTCATTATGACATTGATAAATCATTTTTCTTATTGGTTGGATAGAGAAAGTTGAGATATGTGAATCATACAAAAACTCATTATTTAACTCGAGATTGATGTTACACATAGTATTGACCCAAATCTCACAACTCCTTCATTATTATTTAACTCTGATGATTTCTCTTTTAATATGGTTTCTAAATTCATCTTAATTCCCACATTATCTCTTTGACAATTCATTATCCTCAATTGATGGGACAGTGGAGAAATAATTTGTGAAATGATTGATGATTGTGCTTACTTTATGATTCCCATGCCCATAATTTTGAAATATATAAAGATTGTATCCTTCTCAATTATCATCAATGGATGAATTTTTGGATCCTTTCAACATAGAGAATATACCACTTTATTTTCTTTCCCATGATAGTATTGTATTGAGTAGTCAATGTCCTTGATCAGATCTAACCATATTCATGGGCACATACTCAAATATTTCTATAATAATATATAATTGGGGATTTTATAATCCATTTATATTTTACACTTCTCTATGAAGATATAATTCGACCATATTTTCAAGGAATAGTTTACTGAAACCATCTCTTAATCATTTTTTTTGTAGTTCTGTTCATTGTCATTCATCTTGTTTGAAGCATATTCCCTCACTTTTCCATTTTTCATTAACATACAACCCAATACATTCGTTGAAACATTACTGAATACCACAATAAGCTCCCAAATTATGGGTAGTGTGAGAACATGTGTGGAGATCAACCCCAAATTTTTATCCAAGAATCATTATTCACATTCATCATTCTAGGAATGCTTGACTCCTTTTCAAAATTATCTTGGTTAGAGGGATTGAGAATCTGGTGAAATTTCTCACAAATCAATGATAATGCCATCTAATCCAACAAAACTATAGAAATATGTCACATATGTTGGTATCTACCAACAATAAAATTATTATGAATTTTATGGGTCCACAAACACCCCATTTAATGTGATTATATAACCTAGGAATAATATTTTATTTAACAAAAACTAACATTTAATGTACTCTTCACTAAAATTAGCTTTTCATATGGTCTTCATCACAATGCTAAGATGTTCCTAGTATTCTTATAGGATTGTTATAATATTGTAATATCATAAATAAATACTGCCAACTTTATAGGTTATATATAAAGAATCTATTCATAAATTCTATTAACATTGCTGGGAAATTAGTGATTTTGAATAGAATTACTATAAATTTGTATTTCTCATACCATGTATGAAAATCAGTCTTGGGGATGTCCCGCTTCTTCACCATAGCATGATAAGTTCCTGGTCATAGATCCATCTTGGTGAAATATTGTTCTACATATAGATAATTAAACAAGAAATAAATTCATATAAGTGGTTACATTTTAATCACGATCTTATTGATCTCATGATAATCAATGAAAAGGTGAATTGAATAATATTTATTCTTGACAAAGTGGATTGGTTCACCCCACCATGAAGAACTTGGACATATGAACCATTTATCAAGAATATAATTTAGTTTTTTAATAAGCTCCTAGATTTGACCATCATACATTCTATATGAGGTCTTGGATAATGGTGACAACACAGGTATAAGATCAAATGAAAAATAAACCTCTCAGCTATAAGGAAGACTTGAAATTCCTTAGGAAACCCATCATCATATTCCACCACAATGGGAATGCATTAAAGGGGGATTCTTTCCTTAAACTCAATCATTTGATCTATATATTCTTGAAAATAACGATGGTATATCCATGATTGAGATGATGGTTTTAAAGTAGATTCATCCTCGTCCTTGCACGTGTAGATAATATGGTGGGACTTAGAATACAGTGATTGATTTCCTTCTCGTGGAAATTTATATAACCTCTATATATAGAAATCCAATCCATACACAAAATTACATCAAATTTCAAAAAAGGTAGTATGAAAATTTTCATTGGGATGTTATTCCCACGTACATTTATAGAATAGGATTTATACACTTGAGATGAAATAATTTCCCAACTTTCCATTTACATAGACATCTGTACTTCCATGATTTTTGGTGCTATTTGAATTTTTCTGTTAAAATTTCATGATATGAAGGAATGAATATAATTAGATAAAAAGTAAATTTTCAATCATTGAATGAATAACTAGTATACCTATCACAACTTCATTGTTGGGATCTACATCAGAAGTCATGATGGAAAAATCTCACCCTTGCTTCCTTGGATGTTATTTAGAGTCAATGAAATTCCATAGATTAGTGCATAGGTCTAAAAAGTGACCTGGTTCTATATAGATAAAGTAATGAATAAAGCTCTAATGGTTAACTAGATAATTAATTTACTCCAACGCATTAGCATTTTACCGCAACTGGTAATCACTAGCTACGTGTCCTTCCCCACTACACCTAAATTCGTTACTTATCTCCTTAGGTGATTTTTATGGTGATTCCTTCTACTGCTTAGACAAGTGGGATGTTTAAATTTCCTTTAACCATTATAATTTTCAATCATAATTTCATAAATAAACTCCAATTTTAACATTTTTCCCTATGATACCTAGAGATTCACAGATCTCAATTTGGACTTTAAGGGAACATCATTCAATTTCATCATATCTACCAATTTCATTTGTCACTATGACTACTTGTTGACTATGATTTATCCCATAAATAAAGAGGTACACCTTGAATTTAGAGGTAAAAATGATAGAGGAATATCATGAAAGTCTTGTGATGCTTTCCTTGTGTGATCCGTGCGATTTTTCAGATTATTTATATTTAGGGAAGGAAAATTTCATTCCATTTAATGATGAGAAGTAAGAGGAAAATATTTATCAAAAACGATTTTCCAAAATTACTTCCACTCAATCACATTGATATATTCCTCATGATTCATATTTTTGATCAATGTCCACCACTAATTAGGTTATCCCTCTATATGATAACCATAGAGTTGAACCTTCTTTTGTTTGGAACATTAACGGATGGAGAAGATATTCTGAATAGAGTTAATCCATTATTCTGAGATTAAAATATCTGATGGTTCCTTGAATGATGAGGGCCTTGGTCACATAAAGCACTTAATTTTTTATTTTTCTTTATTAGGGGTATTTGGAGGCTTCTCCCAATCTAGGTTTTCATTCTAATCCAATGTCAACAGAGATATTTTAATCATTATGTTCGTAATTCCTATTCCTATTGGGTTACGAATATCCATCTTGAATTTGTCACATTTCTCTTCATATGGATTTTTTATCTAATTCCTATAATTTCCATACATTTTTATAATAAATTAAAAATTAGGGATGATTAGTTTTGAATTATTAAACACATAAATGCGAATTCCTGGAAAATAACCGGATAATACATAAATTATATGTATTTCATTAACTTATGAATTTATACGATTTAATATATGTTATACATGATATTTTTCATAAAATATAATCATATGGGTATTTTTTCTATAATAATTTTTCCAAATGAGCTTCTGAATTTAACAAATCACATCCTCCAAGAATGTCAAACCAACTGTGTAGCATGGCCCATTGTCGTTGACCAATTCCCAATTGACTCTAGCACAACAAGGTCTTTATGGGTTTTAACCCTATGTACATCTATTCCTAAAAAGAATTTATTTTTAGTATCTATAAAGGGTTGTATTTATTTTATAACCCCCAAAATCTATAACAACAAAAATTTAAGTATGTTTTCTTATATGTATTTTTAATCCTTTGGAAGTCACTAGAGTTTTCTAATACTAATCCCAAAAATAACTGAACTTTTACTTTGATACCAAATAAAAAACACTAACACATATTATATAAGTTCAAAATAAATTAAATCAAATGAAAAATATTTATAGTGTATTTTGGAATCAAGTATATTAAAAAAACTTATAATATGTAATACAAAAACATTATTAAAAACCTCATTAATATGATCGTACATAAAACTGTATAGGATTACCTGGGGACATTCATATGAAAAGAGAGAGATATAAATCCATTTAAGGGAATAATCATCGAATAAAATGGTAGAAATAATAAATATTAGGTAATAGTTATATTATCCAGGTATACTAAGAATCATAAAAATGATCAATGAGACATGATATATCCTGATAATCATAAAGGTATCATGGTAATTGTGGGAACAACTTAAAAACTATATCATAACATAGGTAATGAAAAAATGATATAAAATCATGATATAAAAAGTACCATAATGGAAACAGGTTCACTCCCAATCATAACATGATTATAATGAGGCTAAACATTATATAGTGCATTGGAGCACTATTTAATTCTGGGTGCACCTATCACATTCATTTCAATCTCATGTGTGCCACATAGATTATACAACATTAAATCATTCATCATCATAAATCATTCCACAATCCGGGAATTTCAAAAAAAAACATGTATGTACCAAATTAAATAATGTATGATTTCATAATGGGGAACACCCTTGAATGGAAATGGGCAAGTTATTCACTTCACAAATTTTTTGGCATAGAAAACCACAGTGACATTTTAGCAGTATAATGGCATCACATAAAAATAAAAATCTTGGGATGATGATAGGGAAAATTTATATCTAATAATTTTTTTAAATCTAATTTAATAGTAATTTGTAATGACATATGCAAACATTGGGAATTGAAAATATAATGCATAAGATAATAAGTAAAACATGAAGAATAAAGAGAATGTGAGGATCACTTACATGAGTGTGTGAATTAAAAGGCTAAGGTGGGGATTCATAAGATATTAGGGAACCAAATACTTATTCTAGAGAGGTTATGAATGATTATGGTGGTTATCCAATGATTTTAGTAAAGATAAAAGTGATATTGGGTGAGATTATATAGGAAAGGAAAAGTAATTTCATTATTATCTCTCGAACATACGGTTTAGAATCTAGAAAATAAAATAACAAAAACCACAAACCCTACCATGGGTTTTGCCCAAGGATTATGACAAAAAAAAATTCATTATTTTATATGTTCATGGGATGTTCATAATAAAATAATACACCTTCTTATATGAACGTGAGTCATAATCTTAATGAAATGATTTTAATACCGTAAAATATATTAGTGGTTATATAGGATTCACCAAGGCTTTATTAAATGTAACAAATACACATAAAAAAAATTAATGTTAAAATATAAATTTGGTTGTGGATAACATTTATTGTTTTTATCGAATCACTTTTGGGTCATTATGATGTCATAATACACAGAGTATATTTATACGGTATTTAATTTTAATTTAAATTTTCAACAATTTCATAAAATTGTGAAAACTTAATCATTGGATAATTTCAACATTTTGATTCCAAAAATAATATTCCTTTTATCAAAATAATTTTATTAATATTTTATTTATGTCCTTTAAAATAATTATTGATATTTATTGAGAAATGTTTTGTTTTTTTGATTCTAATAGTTTTTGAATCCTATAAAAATTACATTTGGATTCATAAAAATTATTTTATTATTAACATTTTATAAAACTTATATAATAATAATAATAAAATAATAAATTATTTAATTCACATATTCATTAATTCATTATAATAATTATCTTAATTGAATTTTCATATCACATAAAATAATACCTATGTATTACTGTATCAAAATAAAAATCACCAATAATATAGAAATAAAAGGATGAAAATATATTTATTATTCTATAAGAAATAATGCACATCCTCAAATATTTATTTTCTTGATAAATATCCATTTAATACTACAATAATCTCCCTAAGAGTATGTTATGTGACTTTGAGACTTTCATAGGGTTGTTCAGCATACATTGTTTGTGATGTGATCTTGAAGATCTTGAACTTCTCTCGTAAATGGTTTCACTAATGCTTATTTTATTGGATCTCATATTTGGATTAACCAAGGGTAATTACTAGTGATTCTATCATCCTTTAATGCTTTTGTAAATTAGATTCATGGGGTAAGATCCTACTAGCCGAGGACATCACTTCCTTTGTCTTTTTCAATTTTATTTATTAGAATCCCATATTTATACTAATCTGGTGATCATTGTTCAATGACTATTTATAAAAAATAATTATTCTTAATGGACATGTATATATGATAGGATTTTATAAAAATATAAGTATTTTTTCAATAAACTTATTATGAAATAATTATTTTCAATATATCACATGGGGAATCTTATTTATAACAATTTAGTTTATTATAATCATCCCTGACATCAAGAAATTTTCCCCAAAAAGTTTCATTTCTAACACTAAAATTGATGAGGGAGACTTTTTTTCATCACATCCTCTAGTTCCCACATAACATCTTCATACTTTTGGATTATCCACAAATCATTCTAAAGGAATAGTGTCTTTTTTTGTAGAAATTTTCCTCTGTGATATAAGATCTTCACCGACTTCTCTTCATAGAAAATATCATTTTCCACGGCACCAGCTTTGGATTTAGTACATGTGAGGATTCTTGTATATAAATTATTAATAGGGATACAAGGAATACATCATGTAATGAGATAGGTTAGGAGGGATTTCTAGTCGATAGGCCACCACTCAAATTAGGTCAAGGAACTTAAAGGTTCCCATGTATTAGGAATAATCATTCCATTCTTCCAAAAACATTAATTTATTATAATATGTAAATGGAGGAATAAATTTCTCCCACATAAAACTATTGGTATAATAGATGATTTTCTACGTAGCTCATCTGTCAACTTTAATAATCTTTGGTGTCCTTCTAAATAATATTACCCTTTTTTACTATTTTCTCAACCATTTCAGGATGTATCATTTTTCACTCCAAAACATCATCCCAATAGGTATGTGTTCTACAACTATTAACATAAAAGAATTCATAGGGTATCCATTCGGATGGTTGAGAGGAAACTTTTGTTTTAAGAGAACATGACTAGAGGGAGATTTTGATCCCTTCTTACATTAGGGTCAATAGATCATGCTCTAAATCTGTCATTGAATGTATGGATAGTCACAAAGATTGGTCATAATTATGAATGAATTTAGGGTTAATATTTTTCTTTTCAACCCAAAATGTGAGATTTATTAGGATATACCACTCTTATTAAAATTTCTGTGTTCCAATCATTTTACATGGTTATAGATTTAACATTAGCTACATTACTAGAGTCTTATGTTATCCAAAATATTAATAAAAAATGCGAGATATAACATTTAAATATTATAATCATTAATAAAACACTAATAACATATGAAGTAAACATTGATCTCAATTGAAACTCATATCCAATATAAACATGATTATCAACATGAGAATAAAAATAAATAAGATAGGAAAAATAAAACATAGAGAAATGAGGATTAATAGTGATTGAGATAGAATGTATAATCCTCCATTAGATAATATATATTATCATTAAATATCGAATCATTTTCCATAATGTTACATCTTGGTTTAAGTATAATCACAACTCCTTTATGAATTTTCCCTTGTTCTCCACCAAACCCCTCTATCAATTCGCCTCTTCATCTTCTTATTATCCACATGTAATTAATTTTCATGCCCATTTGTGAGATATAGACATGTAAAAATATTATCCAATACCACATCCATAGAGATTCACTTTGGTTTAATAATGGGTTTGAGAACTAAATATTTCACTCCAGGATACTGTTACACATGGAATTCTTATTGAGTTGTTTCCTGATTAAGTTGGGTAGTTTAATATGGAAAATCCTAAACTGTCCCATTAACATTAAAGTGTTACATATGGTCATTTGGTGACATCCATAGCTATTAATTTTACATTTTTAGTCATTTCATGATTTCTCTACACAGTTATATTAGTTATATAGTGAAAATGTGTGTCCTAGTTTGTGGATACTGAAAATTTGGATTCTATAAAAACAAGGATAAATGGATGATAGGATGTAATCTCAATGTCAGTTTCATGTCATATAGAGACACATTCATAATGTTCATGTTTAATGTGATATAATAATAGAATTAAATTTAGTTAGTGTTTAGACTTCAAGGACTGTTGGTGACCAAATGTAGTGCTAGGATTTGGAATGATGTGACATTGGACATTTAATAATATTTATTGCTATTATAAGATCCCGAACTTAAACACAACATAATATAGATTTATCTCAATAATTTGACATTATTTCCCATTGGGGATATTTATAAGTTTATATATTTAGAGAATTATGCCATAAATAATACATAACAACTAAAATATTACAATGTAAAAAATTATAATCCCTACCCATTTTTATATAAAATAATAAATGTTTAAAACCCAACATGGTTTCGCTTCATGTTTAAACATCATAAATTTTTCTTGTTCCCATACTAGACTCTATTCATATTTAAGGCATGTGAAATTTATTTATACAATCGATCATCCTAAAAATATCAGTAAAGGATACATGTATATGGAAAACTACTAGGCGTCTAAAAACATGGTAGGCATGAATACATTATGATAATGTAATATTATTCAACTTTAAGTAGTAGTAAATATGCTTCACCGAATATAATCTCAATGCTTACACTTTTTAAAAACAAATTATTAAATTAAAACCCATATAATGAAACATATAAAATATTAATTTAACTTGGGAAATAACCATTCCAAAATAGAATAACCATACAATTGATTTACTCACATATCACTCTTATAAATAGAAGCCAATAGTCGACTTCTATATCCAATACATTTTATATCATTCCCTCACCACCCATCACTGGTTTATCATATAACCACCCATATATGATTTATCAAATAACAACTCATATTTTTTTACCACATAACCACCTAATAAAATATGGTAGTTATGGTTATTTTAAAATTTTTTGTCTTGAAGTGGAATCCAAATAATAAATAATGGTCACAATGGAAGAAAAGTATGTGCCATTGCGTCTGTAAAAAAACAATCCTTTTGTCATTCAATAAAATATTTCATATAAAGATATTTCATTGTAAAAAAATTGAATTAAATTAAATATAAAATTGATTATTTATAACCCGTATAGAATAAGGTGGTGTATTTTATCAAAATATGGCTCAATAAAAGAAGATTTAGACGAAGTCCATTACTTTAATTTCGATTCATCATGTATATTACTAGTTCATCCTGAATAATAAACAATGATTAATTTATACATGGATGATAATTTTTTTCATTTTTTTATATCTTTTTTATCACTTATTTCAGTTTTATAAAAATTACCTAATTACTTATGTTCTTATTGATGGTTTTGAAGATATTTGTCACTTGAGTAAAAAATAAACATGGTTTGATATAAATAGTCCATGTGGTCATAATTAAATATTATATATTATAATATAAATGAAACTATTATCATATTTATATATAAATTTTACCTTTAAATAATACAATGTTGTTTGGTTATGAAAAATGACCAATGTTATATTCATGTAGATGGTAAGGCATAAGTTCGCATGAGTAACATCTTTATTTTTCATTGATCATTAAAAAAGTAAGGTAATTATAATATTATAATTTCATAATGATAATATAATCATTATTATCATATTAATCATTTTAATATACTTATATATATCATACAAGTTATATAATGATTAAAAATGTGTCACATTGCTTCATAGAAGAGACAGTTTACACAGACGCACAAACAATGTTATCATTTTTATGTGCATAAAATTAATAACATTATGGATATATTATTATATTATAATGATTAATATGTCATTAATATCACATATGAACATTAATTATTTTATTATAACCTGTCATGATAGGACATTATGGATAATGAATTAGATCGGTTCATGGAGGTGATAGTTCACACATACGCGCATACAATTATTTCCATTACCATTTAATAAGAAGTGGAGATGGTTTTAGGTTTCAACATTAACATAAAATCATATACTTATATTAATTATATTTTAGTTATTATATCATTATTATGGGAGTGTATTTGATGGATGTGTATGGAGAAATAAAATAGAAATACTTAATGAAAATGATGCCTCTTCTATAGTTGATAACATTATAGGAACACCTTAATACTCTTAAATTGAATGTTATTACAAAAATAAGGCCTAAAAATGTAGTGAGGGATTATATTAAGGGTATTGGGTAGATTTTGTCTGAATAAATAGGCTTTGGTTGTGTGATAAATAGAGTGGAATGAATGCCATTTCATATGAGAGGGTAGGGTCACATTTGGAATTAATAATTGTATTATCATAATAAAAATTCAATTTCGATTAAAAGATGTAAAAAAACTAATTAATTTAAAATCTAATATGATTATAGTTTTAAATACTCTAATATAATAATTTTTATATGTATAAATTTTAATTTAAAACTTATTTTCTCAGCTTTCCATTAATTATATTTTTTAATTTTAATGGTGATAACATCATTTAAAAAAATAAGAGGATATGAATTTTACTTTTATGGGGTCAATTAACCATAAATGGATACATAATGATCTTTTGATTTTTATCAATGTAAATTTATAGTTTTTAATTTTTTTTAATTGATTTAATAAAACAATATTTTTATAAAATATCAATAGTGTAATTTTTACTCTATTCATTTCATGGAATTGAAATAAATTAAAACAGACTGATAACATCAATAAAATCCATTTAATGGACTTATAATACGTTATAGTCACATATAATATAATTAAAAGGCTTCCATTAGTTCAAATGATATTTATTTTAATATTATTAGTATCATTTATTTGATTCATCCTTTAATAAATCTATTATTGTATCATCATTGTATCATAATTAAATTTTATTATTTAATGTCGAGAAATTATAGAGAAAATACCATGATATAGGTAATTTTTTTATATTCCTAATGAAATTTTTTTGACTAATATATCAATTATACAACCAATATTGAAAAAAATTTAGGAAGAAAATATTTGTTTATAATATTTTTACCTTTACTATGAATTAATTGTTATAAATGTCTTAATCACACTCAAGTGGCTTCCAAAGGAAATACATTCAGCCGAAGTATTTTATTAGTTGGACATAACTCAACCAATAAGTTTAGAAAATGTTTTAAGATAGATTTATATTATTATAATTTCATTTTAACCTATATTTACCTGATTTACACTTTACCAGTGGTAAATAAAATAATAAAATTACTATTCACCAAAATTATTCTGATAATATTAGATA
Organism: Viscum album; assembly: GCA_963277665.1. NCBI lineage: Eukaryota > Viridiplantae > Streptophyta > Magnoliopsida > Santalales > Viscaceae > Viscum > Viscum album. The sequence goes on from OY728136.1 coordinate 1,999,479,677, forward strand.
ACATTTTTCATACTATTTTTTCTATAATGTATGTGATTTTTAAAAATTATAATCACAAATGATACTAAAATTAATTTGATGTTATTCACATTGATGGATTGAAGAAACTAGTTTTTAAAAATAAAAAACCATCAATGGTTTGACATCTGTTTATATCAAATTGAGATGTGAAATTACTTCAAATGGAATAAATATGATTAAGAGATAAATAATTATTCTAATTTGAACTTAAAACCATTTTAATGGATATTTGAACAATATAAATAAATTAGATATAAAATTAGGTTTGAATTTAAATGGATTATGTTTCACTATTCATAAAAAATGACTATTATCAAAAAAACACCAAAAATTCAACCAATATAAATTTTGATGTCCCACTTCCGTGAAAGATGTTTATTTTGTCCAATTGGGAATATATTATTAAAAAACGTTATTTAATAAGGGTTCTCCATTAAAAGGCGGTAATAATACCTTTTAGAATATGTTAGTGTATTTATGCTTAAAATTTGATTTTTTTCTCCTATTAAGACTATAATTTATTATAATAAATTAAATATAATTTAATAAACATGTGTAAAAATAATGTAGTTTGTGGTATTAATTCTTTCCAATACATTTACTACATGATACCTACCATTTAAATTAATAATATGGGAACATGCTATTTGTTTATTGTAAACATCTCTTGTTTACAATGTATGATTTTAGAGAAACTAATTGTTGTGTATTCGGTACTCTATCGAACATAGTACCCTTTTAAAGAAAAATAAATATCTATTTCAAAAATATTATTAAATATGAAAATTAATTATTATATAAATACCTGGGAAGTTAAATTTATGTCATCAAAAATTCCACAAATATATGGTGTCTAAATATAAATTGTGTTGAAGGGATCGCATTGTATGTGTTGTGTTTAATTATATTTTGAATATTTTATATTGTCATAGATAGTCCATGAAACAAACATTGGTATGAACATAATGTTATTATTTTTATAGAACCTCATTAGTTCTATGATAAATTTTCATAATCTTCAATTGGGTTTTGTTGGATTCCAAAAAAAATGTCATGGATTAGCATGGGATTACAATATCTCAATGTCAGAGTCCCATGAATCTTCTCTAGGATGCAATTGTGTGGTATAAATTTCTTAAGTTTTGACACAGACTATTTTTGTTACTGATGTAGTTGATTTTTATTCCCTATAAGTTCACAATAAAGTATTTTTGTAAATGAAATTAAAGAATGATTTAATTTATTAATTAAATAAAACAATGAGTATAAAATAAATATCTAAAAATTAAAAAATTTACCAATCCAATGTATTGGGTATGAAATGGGTTTATTAAAATATTTTTTATTTATCTTTTGAAAATTAATAAACAAATAACTTATCTACATGTTTCCCAATATCAATATAAAAAACCCAACAAATATTTAATGATACATATATATACCTGGAAAAATTTCATTAATTACAATAAAATTTTACTACAATTGATAAGAAAAATTTAAATGCTTATTCCAAATGCACCAAATATTCCAACCCAATATTTTTAATTAATCCATGATTCATAATATTCATTAAATGAATAGAGGAACATTTAAACCTAAAAATAAATTCTTCTCAATATATATGAATTCTAAATCAAATGGTAATGGGTATCCTAGTTCCATTAGAGATGTAATGAATTTATGATATAACTATCGATAATCAACTTGTATTGAGTGGTTTAGTTTATAATGTTCATAGTATATAAACATATTGATATTTTTTCAAATGTTTAATACTATTATTCTATGATATAAACACATCTTACCTCCATGATGGGGGATATTGGGATCATCTATTTTAATATGTATTAAATGAGAATCATATAGATTTTAGTGATATATATAATGAATTCATTATTATGTCCTATGTTTGGAGTAATACATAATATGTAAGTCACATAATGAAAGAGATATTAATGATATATGAGAGACATATAAAGATTTATATTCAACTCATTCACACCATTCTATTTTGTGAGTGGTCCAATTCTTCTTTATAGATATACGAAACAGTGATAAAGGTAATAGACTCAAGGAAATTACAATTTTAATTTTCCCATAACATAAAGGGTTTTTCATATTTTGTAATGGATATGTGAATAAATATATCATTATATTATTGTACCATGAAAGGTATATTCATTTGTTTTATAATCATAGACATCCTAGTGATGTTTCATAGAAGATGGATTTTCCCAAACATCATATCCATTTATGGGTAAAATTTATCACCTTGATAGCCACTTATGTAAAACATGGACGTCCACTAAATAATTCAATGCATATAATATCCTGAATTTCAGTTGATATAAGGCCATTTTCAATAAGAACATACCCAATACTAATTTTTTAGAGAAATCAATCAATTTACATTTTGTTATAAAATCATATTAGTGGTTATAATTTCTGAAGTTTGAGGTTTTTTCCACATTTCCTCTATCTAAATACTACATATCATTTATAGTACTAAACTAGTTCATTTTGAAGACTATGTGATTGAATAAATAATGTGGAATCATTCTCTCTTAACTTTTACCCCTTATAATATACCATCTAGGATGATTAATGATGACACGAGTTGTATATAATAGGATGACACATATATTATCTCATATTGAGACAAGGTTATAGTATCTTAAAATACCGATTATATTATTTTTAAATAATATATGTACTATATTATTCTATGATAGTTTTCATTTTTTTAGGGGTGGTTCTCATTACTCTTTATTAGGTCCAATTATGAGAAATATCCAACTATAGCACATATTTTTTTGTTGATGATGTCACATATTGATAAAAATGCATAGATTTATTTTACATCGAAAGAAAGTCAAACAATGTATCTTATAAATATTCCTAGGTTTAGATATAGTGATATCCAAATGTGATGTAGAGAGATAAGGTTTCCAAAAATATTATTATTTGAAAACTGCCATTATAACCTAGCTATTAAATTAGTGGTTTTGAATATTATTAATCGCATTATGAAATATATAATTCTATGACTAATTTTTAACCTATTAATTAATTCTCAAGTGATCGGTATGAACATTATAAGAGTAATTTTTACTCAATCTCGAATTGTTTACTTAAAACATCCAATTCATTCGTGTTGTTTTTAAAAGAATATGTGTGAATGTCCTCTGATTGTTTTACACTGAATATCCAATCATATTAAGTGTATTTATATTTTCCACACATAATTATGTCGTTGAATTATCTTTAACCTAAGGATACGGCCTTTATGAGATATTTCATCTCAATTTACATTCCATTGAGACTTCATTGTTTTTATACACCAAATCAATTTTATATGGTGTATATAATGTACTTTGGCATAGTATATCATGAATACATTTAATCTCATGATATTACAAAGTTTTTATTACCTAAATTATTTGTATTCAAGTGTCTCTCTTTTTTGTTATAAACTCTCACCAAAATACCATTTTTTAATTTTCTAATGACTTATTCTTCTAAATCTTGCTCATAAATGTCCATGTTTTCAAAATGGTTTTAAGGATTTATTTATATGGACATTAATGTTTTAAAATTAAAACTTCTTTTAAAATTTTCATAGTGGTATGGGACACTTTGATTCTGAAACTTATTTTAAATGGATTTTTGACAAAGAGTGTGACTTATAAATGATTTCAAGAAAAGGTGGATATTTCACTCTAATTGTTTTGATGATTATTTTCATCTATTTCAATATCCTTCATCATTCTCGATTGAGGTTAATATGATACAATATAATCTTTTATATTGTATTGAATGAGTTATTTTTGACTGTGGATGTTCTATTTTTATACCATTCATTGTTTGTGGATAAATTATTGACATTTTGTATGCTAGTTTTAATACGAATGTTTATGTTATGTTTAAAACTTTTGGTATGAGGAATGCATTGGACTTAGTAAGTGATGGGTGGAGTCCACTATAGCTCCTCGATGCATCGGTAGGTCTCATGAGACAAACTAGTGTCTTGGTACAAGGCCTTGGCAAAATCTTATTTGTAGTCTTGGCACGAGGCCTTGGGTATGTGGTTATGATAGGCTGGCATTATGCATTCCATCATTATGAAAGTGGTTATTAATATTTTCATGTGATTATTAGACTTGTAGAATATCCATTTGAATAAGTAAATGGAATTATTTCATTTTATCATTGCCATATTAGGCTGGAGTTCATGTTTAAAAGGCTTTTCATTTAGTTATACATTGCCTTAAATTTTTATGTTTATTTATGAAAGTTTCTGCTATATTGTTATCCTTACTGAGCATCTGAGCTCACCCTTTTCAATGTTTTATTTTTCCTAGGATGTGAAGAAATAATTAATGAATGACCTATAGGGATTGTATGAGGGGATATGAAGGCAAGATGTTGTTGTAGTTTTTTTTACCTTATGATGTAATGTAAGACTTATGAATATATCTAGTGTTCCCAAGACTACTAAACTAATAGATCTTTCGAGAATTTATCCTTTGTGATCATGACAATGTTATGTAATAATTCACTGACTCTGGATATCTAGGGTCGGGGCGTTACATTTGGAATCAGAGAAAGTTTAGTACAAACCTTGGAAACTATATTTAGATAAACTCTAATTAGAGCACGTAGACCTAAGATGAACTTTGAAGATTAGTATAGAAGATCTTCCTATAATTTTGGTATTTTAGAGATTTTATGAGTTTTCTGATCAATACATCCCTTTCTAGATACGAGGAGGTAGAGGCGGCTCTAGCACAGATGTACCTAAGGGTAAAACCTGAAAACACCGCTTTGAGCTAGACTCGAATGGGAACTGGTGAACGACAACGGTGCTTGCAGCACTCATGGTTACAACACTCCCAGGGGATATGCTTAGGATAATTTACATTCACTTTACTAAGATATTATATGTATTATATATATAAGATGAGATTAAATGACCTTGGTTAATCCTAATGTGTTTCAAATTGAGAATATGGTGACATGTTAATCTCTAAATGATTTTATGACTACTGTTACTCACACAATGATTTCTGGTTTTAGTCAATGGCTAGATTCCAAGGAAGTCATGGTGAATTTGAGAATGATGTACAAGGTGGGAATGGTGGTGGCAATGAGAAAAAAATGGAATGTTGATAGGAGTATAAGATATCATCTTTATGCCAAAAAAATTTTACAAAAATATTATCAACAATATATATATATTAACCAATTCCCGGACTCAATAGAGAATAAAAAGGTGATGAATGATAAGATCTCCAGCAGTTGAGACCATGGAGAAAGGAATTCTCAATTTCCATCATGCAGGAAATGTGGAAGGAGACTCCCAGGAAAGAGTCTCAATGGGACAAAGAAATTCTTTACGTGTAGGAAGGAAGGACATAAAATGAAGAATTACCAATGAAAAATGAAGAGTACTATGGAAGAAGATAAAAATGGTCCCAAGAATTCATTTACAGTCATTTTCCGTAAATGTAGGGGACCTGGACATTATCTGAGTGAATTCCATATTCTATAGGATATTTTATTGGTCAAAGAAGAATATATGTGGAAATAAATGGTTGGAGAAATTTTTAAAAAGTATTAGTTCTCCATGTTGATGGGTTTACTTTGGAATAATTTTCTCTTGTATTTTTAACCCTACTGTTTTCCATGTGAGAATGATATTTGAGGAAGAATTTTCTTTTCTCTTGTAAATATAGTTATAAATAACCATTTGGTTTTATATGATCGTTGGGTTTGAGGGAATTACAATTTATTATAATTTGGGATGAAAATGGAAGGTATGAGATAATATTTGTGGTTAAATTATGTTATGGTTATTTTGAGGAATTTATCTCATTTTGGTAATGTTATAAAATATAGTTTTTGAAAAAGGACAACACGCAGACCATGTGACAACCCGTCGCGTCGGACAAAGCTGTGGGAATCGAACCCCCAACCAATGTGCGATTGGAATTTATCGCCTACCACTGGACTACGTGAAGTCCCTGGTTAGTGTGACTATTATTTTTTGTTAAATAATTTTATTTATCATTATAAATTTGATTTGGGATCTTATGGTTTATCAAATGAATACCCTTAGTATAGGAAAATGATTTGGTAATTAAGTGATAAATGTTATTTTGGATGTTGTTCGCTTTGTTGTATGGAAAATAGAATAATATGGGATTTCATTTGAGGAGTAATGGTGGATTTTTATCTTTGTTTTTATTGTGGATTTATAGTGATTTGGGTTGTTTATGGAAATGATTAGGATAATTACTTTTAAGTATGTGACTTTAAGAGTAATTAATGTCATTTGGAGATACAATTTAACGTGGAAGACTAAATTCTTATAAGTTTTTATTTTCAATATTAGTTTTGAGTATATTAAATGATTTTAAGGACAATTGATTATTGAATGGTATTTATTTATCTTTGGGGTATTGATGATTTAATTTTAGAAATTAAGATTTGTGTTTTTTTCTCTAATGAAATATCCATTTCGGGGGGGGGCATCAGATATTATACTAACCATTTTGGTTTTGATTAATCTCTAATAACAAGGTAAATATATAGTTTATCCTACGTGGATCATGTATTTCTATAGATGTTTATTCTATCTCTTCCATTGTGACCAAGTCTTCTTGAATACTAATTATTCAAAAAAATGAGTTAGTGGTAAAAAGTTATTAAAGAATTAAATTCCACATAAAAAGTAAGTATATCTCTTTATGTTATTAGTAAATATCATAAATTAATTCCTCATCCTTATGTAATGTAACTTAAAACAAAAAATGTTGTCCGTTTACTTTTCCAACTAAGAGACTAATGACCGTTTGTCCCAACACAAGTTTATGATTTTCATATTGTTAACTTTCTCCTGATCATGTTTTCTATCCCTCTCCATCAGAACATAACACTTAGTTTATCGTACATATCCATGTTTTCCTACATGGAATCCTAGTATGGGTTATCTTGGGTGACCTTTATACCTCTCTTCCTTTCTTTTTAAAGTGATAGTTTTATTGACTCTTTTTCTAATGTGGGACTTTCCATTATATTCTCAAGCCCAATTTTAAAAAAAATTGTGAGGATCCAATTTATTGAAGGAGGGGATAATGTAACACCCCAATATTCCACGGTACGTTTCCCTTTGAATAATGCAATGGAGTGCATTGTACGCAACTTCGAGATTTTAACACACCAAAACCAATCAAACTAGCCGTTATGAATAGTAATACATACTTTTTAAAATTTTATAAATTTTATCTTTCGAAACAGACTTCATTTTAGGATTCGTAATATCGAAATTAGATTAGGGAAAAATTTTGGTACTTTTTGGATAACTTTCCTTTTTTGATAAATAGTGAAAATTACTAAATTTTAATTAAAAACAACTTTTTTAAATTGAAATAATTAATAGTGATAAATTATTAATTTGAGTGGTTTTAAAGTAATTTTAGAATATATTTTTACCATTTAATACAATGTTGTTCATTGGCTGAGATTTCACATTTAAACCAGACATAAACAAGTGTCAATCTTTTGATAGTTATTATGTCTTAAAAATATGCTATTTGTTTTGACAACAGGAATTCATTTTTAAATTAATCAATGAAACTGATATGTTTTTAATTTAGTAAAATAGACATCATTTTTGAATTCATAATGTCAAATATATCCTAGGCCTAATTTTTTGTATTTTTTTGGAAACTTTCATTTTTTGATGAATAGTGAAACCACTAAGTGGTAGTTAAAAAACAGAATTTTTCATAAAACATAATTTTACTGCTTCTGTGAGTGGAATTTTAGAAAATCCGAGAGACACAGTTAATATCAAGGAGTAAAATTTGGTTCATTGAGATGAAAATAATATTTGGTGTATAGTAACTTTTTACTTTTATTTACCACGATTAAAAGTAAATAGGGTAATTAAGGGTAAAAATGATATTAATATTACCCTAACATATGTCTTAATTATATTGGTCAAGTGTATATCGACCAAAAACAACCTTATGAATATAATATTATCATTTAGGTCCACTTGGATTAGATTAGGACATTTATTATTATTTAATTCAAAGAAGAGTTAAAAGAGTTAAAATCAATGTTTATTTACTAAAACATTTTTAATATAGGGATACACATAAGATAAATTCGATTATAAATATTCATTACAAATTTAAAAGGATTTCCTACATAATTATATTTTATTTATAATTTTTAGACATTAAATAATTTACTTTATTTATGACACAATGATGATGCAGTAATTACCATAATAGTGAAAAATTAAAATAATTGATATTATAAATACCCAAATAAATATAATTGGAGACTTCTGATGAATTAAAATAATTTTTTAGGTTAATATGACATATTAGTATTTCATTAATTGACTTTATGCGAAGTAATCATTCTTTTGTGAGTTTCACAAAAATCATTTATTGAATAGTGTCAAAATTGACATAAAAGAGTTTTTAAAACAAAAATTATATTATTAATTGATATTAAATTCCTATAAATATATGAATCGGCCAATAGACTTATATCATGATAGGTGTATCATTAATGGACCACTTGGGGGTCTCTTGGATGTATATAGTATGTTTATTAACCATATAATATAAAAATAAAAAGAGACATTGTAAAAGTGAAACTAATTAACTAAGAGTTAATAATTAAAGATAAGGTTAATATAATGGCCCAAACTTGTATAAATTCTATTGGTTAAGTGGTTTTACACCTATCCCCACCATAACCTTTAAATAATAAACTTTGGAGCCATTATAAACCGAATATGAATTTATTATAAAATAATATTTCTAGCTTTTCCAAAGGTGACCCTCACCCCTCTTATAAAAGGGCACTCCCCCTTCTCACTACTTCACACCTTCAAAGACTTTTGGTTCGGCCAAACCATACCCAAATACTATCTCAACATCCGTCACTAGAATTTATAGGCATTAGTTTGATCATAAAGCCAACCTAAGGAGCCCTTTGGATCAAATCAAAAGGAAGAACCCGAAGAAGAGGTAATGTTTTTACCACCCTTTTTCAAATTCTTTTCTTCTTCATCTTCTTATTTCATTGTTATTAAAATTATAAAATAAAGAATCCAGTATCTCCTATATACTGTAATATTATTATAAATATGGTACAATCATATTCAGTATTCTACCCATCCTTTGAATGACATGTCACCATACGTGCATACGTACGGCTTACCGTCTCCACGTCGTGGTGTAATTGTCATTCAATAAATTATTATTTGGATGGGTATAATAATGATGTGTAATTCATGTAAATAATAAATATAACAATATAATTATTATTTCTATATGATATACCATCCAATTATATATTATTTTAACATCAAAATAATGATATTGTCGCTCGTGCGTACGTACGGACTACCGTCTCCACAAAAGCGATGAGATTCATTCTCCATCGTATCCATTAAAGTATAATTATCAATTGATGATTTAAAGATAATGATTAAGGACTTGATATAATTATGGATATTAATAACATACAACCTATCCATAACAAACACGTCTTACGTAACAATGAATATAATGGAAAATGAGTAAGTTAACACCCGAAATGACGATAATACTAAGATATTATTAACAAATCAATGTTAAAAGATCATATATGATATCATATTAATGTAAATTATTCTTGTATAATTAAATACAAATTATTTCACCATTATACAGGAGGGTAACCTACCGTCTACCAAGGAAAAAGTACAAAGTAAGGGGATTCTTATCTCACTTATAATTCCGTGAGATTTCTATTATTCACCACTTATTTATTGCATGTGGTCTACTTACTTCCCATGATTGTATTAATTGTGTAATATAATTTAGTTTATAGATATTTACATCATCATTTTAGGATCCTTATTTCATGGGTTTATGTTTCATAAGTTACCAAATTGATAAGGGAATTTGATATTTCTATTTCCACTCATTCGGCTTTACGCATACTTCACTGATTATTTTAATCCACGATTATGTGTAGAATCACTATTCATTTGCTTATGTCATAATTTCCACTCCCCTTTCTATGGATATATTTTGATACACATAATCACTCAATTGATAAATTCTCAAGTGATCGGTATGAACTTGATAAGAGTAATTTTTACTCAATCTCGATTTGTTGAGTTAAAACATCCAATTCATTGGTGTTGTTTTTACAAGAATATGTGTGAATGAACTTTTATTGTTTTACACTTAATATCCAATCATATTAAGTGTATTTATATCTATAACACATAATTATGTCATTGAATTATCCTTAACCTAATGATATGGTCTTTATGAGATATTTCATCTCAATTTACATTCCATAAAGACTTCTTTGTTTTTATACACCAAATCACTTTTATATAGTGTATATAATGTACTTTGACATAGTATATCATGAATCCATTTATTCTCATGATATTACAATGTTTTTTTTAACTAAATTATTTTAATTCAAGTGTCTCTCTTTTGGTTAGAAACTCTAACTAAAATTCAATTTTTAAATGTTTTAAAGACTTATTCTTCTAAATCATTATCATAAATGTCCATGTTTTGAAAATGGTTTTAAGGATTTATTTACATGTACATTAATGTTTTAAAATTAAAACTCCATTAAAAAAGTTTCAAATTGGTATGGGACACTTTGATTCTAAAATCTATTTTAAATTGATTCTTGACAAATAGTGTGACTTTTAAATGATTTCAAGAAAAAGGGGGATATTTAACTCTAATTGTTTTGATGATAATTTTCATCTATTTCATTATCCTTCATCATTATCGATTGAGGTTAATATGATACATTAAAATCTTCCATACTGTATCGAATGAGTTATGTTTGACTGTAGATGTGCTATTTTTATACCATTCATGGTTTCTAGATAAAGTATTGACATTTTGTATGCTTGTTTTAATACGAATGTTTATGTTATGTTTAAAACATTTCATATAAGAATGAATTAGACTTAGTAAGTGACGGGTGGAGCCCTCTATAGCTCCTAGATGCATCGGTAGGTCTCATGAGACAAACTAGTGTCTTGGCACAAGGCCTTGGAAAAATCTTATTTGTAGCCTTGGCATGAGGCCTTGTCTATGTGGTTATGATAGTCTGGCATTATGCATTCCATCATTATGAAAGTGGTTATTAATATTTTTATGTGATTATTCGACTTATAGAACATCCATGTGAATAAGTAAATGGAATTATTTCATTTTATCCTTGCCATCTTATGCTGGAGTTCAAGTTTAAAAGGCTTTTGTTTTAGTTATACGTTGCCTTAAATTTTTATGTTTATTTATGAATGTTTTCGATATATTGTTATCCTTATTGAGCATCTGAGCTCACCCCTTTCAATGTTTTATCATTCCCAAGATGCGAAGAAGTAATTTATAAATGACTTGTAGGGATAGTAAGAGGGGATATGAAGAAAAGATGTTGTTGTAGTTTTTTTACATTATGAAGTAATGTAAGACTTATGAATATATCTGTTGTTTCCATGACTACTAAACTAATCAGTTTTTCGAGACTTGATCATTTGTGATCATGCCAATGTTATGTAATAATGCACAGACTATGGGTATCTACGGTCGGGGCGTTACATACAACACCAATTAATTCTAGAATTTTGAAAGGTCTGATGTACCTACTACTTAATTTACCCTTCATACCGAATCATATAACCCCCTTCCATTGAGATACCTTCAAGAATACATAATCTCCTACCAGAAATTCCAAATCCTTCCTTCAATTATCGTTATAGATCTTCTGCATACTTTGTGCTCTTTTGATGTGGGTTTGGATAATATTCTCCTTTTCCATCTTTTCCTCAACAAGTTCGGGGCCTTTGAGTTTTCTTTCACCAACATCATCCCAACAAGTTGGTGTGCGACAAATCTTTCTATATAACGCTTCATATGGTGCCATCTGAATATTTCAATGGAAGCAATTATTATAGGATAATTGTACTAGAGGTAAATATTGATCCCACATACCTTGAAAGTCAAGTGAGAAATATGTCAACAAGTATTCTACGGTTTGAATAATCAATTCTGATTGTACATGATTTTATGGGTGGTAGGCAGTGCTCAAATGAAGATCAATATCCCGGGATTTCTGAAGACTTTTCCAGAATCTGGATGTAAAATGGGGATCACGATCAGAAACAATCGATAGGGTTACACCATGAAGTCTTACAACTTCATTAATATATATTCTTGCTAAACGTTCAAGTGTTAAATCTTATCTTATAGTAGGGAAATTTACTAACATGGTAAGACGATCAACAAGAAGACATATTGCATCATTCCATCTTGGTGTCTTTGGTAGCCCCATGAAAAAGACCATTGTAATATTATCCCATTTCAACTCAGGTATGGGAAGTGGTTGCGTGACTCTTCCAGGATATTTCCCTTTAGATTTCTCTTATTGAAAATCCATACATCTTGACACAAAATCAGAAATATCCCTCTTCATGTTATACCACAAAAAATGTTCCTTCAAATCTCTATGCATCTATGTGATACCAGGGTGTATAGAGAAATTGGAGCAATGAGCATCAACCAACATTTCCATTCTTAGATCAGGTATTTTAGGAACAAAAATTATATTCCCAAATTTCAAAATTCCATCATCATATATGAATTCACTCAATCTCCCATCATTCAGGGAATTAATTTTCTTTTGAAACTCCTCATCATCATCCTTAGAAATTTTTGTCCTTTCAAGTAAAGATGGTTTGGAAACTAATTGAAAAAGAATTTATGTTTCACCTTCCATGATTATTATCATATCCATTTTCAATAGATCCATGAAAATATGATCTCTTTCAACTCTCATGTTTTTAAAAACTGTATGATCCATGCGGCTCAAAGCATATCACACCTAATTTTCTTTCCCCAAGTGGTAGTGTATTGTACAATCATAATCCTTGAGTAGTTAAATCCATCTCCTTTTCCTCATGTTGCTTTCTTTATGTGAGAAAATATACATCAAAATATTGTTATTGGTATATATCTCATATTTTTAACCATAAAAATAATGTATCCATATCTTCAAAGAAACGATTACAGCTGCTAACTCCAGATCATGAGTAAGATAGTTTTTCTCATGAATTTTTAGCTGTCATGATTCATAGTCAATAACTCTATCATTCTACATAAGTACACAACCATGTCCTTTCTTTGAAGCATCACTATAAATAAAAAACCCATCATTCCCCGATGGTAGAGTAAAGATAATAACATTAACTAATCTTATCTCTATTTCATCAAAAAATTCATCACACTATTTTGTCCAAACAACTTTTACACCTTTACCTATGTGATTTGTTAATGGGTTAGCCAACCAGAAAAAATTATAGATGAAATGTCGATAATAACCTATTAAACCATCAAAATGCATACCTTAGTTATAATCGTCGGTGCTGGAAATTCTTGGTTTTCCTTGTTCGTTGAAGGATCAATAGAGATTCCATCTTTAGAGACAATGTGGCCAAGAAAAGAAATCTCTTGATGCCAAAATTCACACTTGATAAATTTAACATATAATTCATTTCTTCTGAGAGTCCTTAGGATAATTCACAAGTGAATATCATGATCTTAGTAGATTTTTGAGTATACCATGATCTCATCAATAAATACCACTATATATTCATCATGATATTCTTTAGAAAATCTGTTTATTAGATCCATGAAAACAGAGGGTGCATTAGTCAGCCCAAAAGGCATTACTGTAAACATGTAATGCCCGTACTTGGTTTAAAATGCTGTTTTCGGAATGCCTTCCAACATCACACACAACTGATGATATCTAGATCAAAGGTTAATCATTGAAAAATATTGAGCTCCAAGAAGTTGGTCAAATAAATCATAAATGCAAGGTAGGAGAAACTTGTTCATTATTGTCATAGTATTGATCTCCCTATAGTCAATGCACAACGTCATAGATCCATCTTTCTTCTTAACAAAAAGAATATGTGCTCCCCATAGTGAAACAATATGGAGAATAAATCCATTATTACACAATTACTCCACTTGTTTCATTAGTTCAACTAATTCCACAGTTTCCATTCTATAAGGGGTCTTCGATATGGACCATGAACCTGGAATTAAATCAATGGAAAACTCAATTTCTCATTCTGGAGGATGTGCAAGTAAATATTCTAGAAAAAAATCAACATATTCTTACACAATAGGTATTTCCTCTATTTGAACAATTCTTTTTTCACCCATAGTTATTTCATTCTCTTCCTCTCCAATAATTGAATTTAGTTGAGTTAATGGGGGTGGATCTAGATAAGAATTATGTGGTGACTTTTCTGCTCTAAAGATAAAGTACTCCTTATCTTTATCGATAATTGTAACCTCCTTCTTCTTACAATAAATTTTCGCATAATGGTCCGAAATCCAATCCATACCAAGGATTATATCAAATTCAATCATTGGTTGGATGATGAGATCAATAGATAAAGAAAATTTATATGACCTAATGGGATATAACTGATTAAACATTGTTGCAATGATAAATCCCTTAGGTTTTGAGACTGAAAACCTCCTTGTAACGTCAAATTGAAAATATAAAATTTTCATAACAAACTGGGATGATTTGAAACAATGTGATGATCCAAAATCAAATAAACCATTTTCTAAACATGAGGAAACCATTAAATTACCTACCACCATATCTTTATAAGCTTCAACCTCTGTAGTAATGATAACATAATCTTTGCATTGATCCAGTTGCATTTTTTGAGGTATGTTTCTTTGGCTCATAGGACATTCATTTTCATAAATTCCCTCTTTCTCACCAATTGTATCCTTCAACATTGACATTCTCTTTCTCCCCCTTGCAATCACGAGCTTCATGGCCTTTTTCACTACACTTGTAACAGACTCACACTCTTTTCAGGCAAGTACTATGGTGTTTCTTACCACATTTAATATCAGATTGATATTCAACTTTTCCCTTCTTCTTCTTATTTACATTTCCTTAGTGTTCAATAGATCTCTTATTCCATTTCTTTTCTATAACGTCATAAGACTTAGATAATTCCTTTTCTATCTTGATAGCACATGTGACAATATATTCGTATGAAAAGAAGGACTGTGAGACTAATTATTTCCAGAGAAATGGTTTTAACCCATAAAAGAATCAATAAATCTTACACCTTGGTTTACATATATAATATATTGCATGCCTTGATATCCTTGTAAAGTTAGCTTCATACATTACAACATTATCATCCTTTTTTTACCTCACACACAGAAATTACCATTCAGTAACTGCTCAATGGTCATAAAGAAAATTTTTTTTATGAAAATATATTTAATCTCCCTCTATTACATATTTCATACTTCATCATCTTTCTTTGTGTTTTTAATCAATGACCTACATTGATATGAATCTCCCGTGAGGCGATAAAATTCCATGACAACGTTTTTCTCATTTTATACTCCCCAAAGTGTGAAATATTTTCTCTAAGGAATTTATCCATTGCTCAGCTACTAATGGATTTTTACTCCCATTGAATTTTGGTGGTTATTTCTTCATGAAGGTATATAACATTTATTATACACATTGTGGATCAGGGTGCTCCGTACGGGTATGGTTATTATTCATAACCTGAGTGAGTTTTCCCAGTATGGTGATAAGATAATCAGAACTAGTTGCTTCACCAGCTCCACTATAATTATCTTGAGTAGGAGTTCAATCCTTTAAAGGATTAAATGAATTGATATAGCATCCATTCCTTCCACTAGCCCCAATTTCTAAACAACAACTTACACTAGATTAATTTATGAATCACAATACATAATTCCAAACTTGTAAAATACTTAACATAAATTGAACTATTTGTGGATATAATCCATAATAATGAAAATGTTTTCTTTGAGGAAGTATATAATTATATACCCTTCATAATGATTTTTAATGAAAATTATAATTATGCTAGGAATATCCCATGAAAGCATCGTAACCAAGAGTTCAGCATGACCTGTTGTCGTGCACCAGTTCATATTCAAGTCTAGCTCAAAGCGGTGTTTTTGGGATTTACCCTAAAGTACATCTATGCGAGAGCTGCCTCTACCAGCTCGTATATAGATCATGATGTATTGCTTGGAAAACTCAAAAAATATCTACAATACCAAAATTATAAGAAGATCTTCTATACTAATCCTCAATGTCTATCTTAGGATAATGTGATCAAATCAGATATTTTCAAAATATAGCTTCCAAGGAATGTACTAAACTTCCTATAATAAAAACTGTAATTCCCCGACCCTAGTTACCTAGAGTCAGTGCATTATTACATAACATTGGTATGATCACCAAATATCAAGTCTCAAAATACCGATTAGTTTAGTATCCTTGGAAATACTAGATACATTCATATGTTTTACATTACATTATAAAATAAAAAACTACAACAAAATAGTCTTCATAGGCCACACTCCTATCACATAGACTATCCCTAAAGGTCTGTCATACTATAATTCTTCACATCCTGGGAAAAATAAAACATTGAAAGGGGTGAGCTTATATTCTCAGTAAGGATAAGAATATAGCGGAAACTCTCATAAATAAGCATAAACATTTAAGGCAATGTAAGACTAGTACAGAAGCCTTTTAAACATGAAATTTAGAATAATATGCCAACGATAAAATAAAATAATTCCATTTAATTATTCACATGGTTATTCTACTAGTTGAATAATCACATGAAATATCGATAGCCACTTTCATAATGATGGAATGCATAATTCCAAACTTCATAACCACATAGTCAAGACATTGTGCCAATACTACAAATAAGATTTTTTCAAGGCCTTGTTCCAAAACACTAGTTTATGTCATGATACCTACTGATGCATCGAGGATCTATAGAGAGATCCATGCATTACTTACTATGTCCAATGCATTCCTCATATAAAAAGGTTCAATCATAAAAAAAACATTCGTATTAAAACTATCATGTGAAATGTCAATACTTTATCCATAAAACATGAATGGTATGAAATTAACACATCCACAGTAAAACATATCACAAAACCTTCAATACAATATGAAAGTTTCGTATCATGAAAAATCAACTTCATTTAAGCTTAAAATCCATCAATGAATGTTGACATAGATGAAATGAAAACAGTTTTTAGAGAAATATCTCTTTCTATTTTGAAATAGTTTAAAGGTCATATAATTATAAAAGAAAAATTTATTTTTAAAATAATCTTATAATATTTTAATGGAAGCTTCGACTATGTTATAATAGCCAAATATAGGTTCACCCTCTGTATAAGTTTAAAAACATTCTTACCTAAATTTTGTTGAAAAGGTCATAAGGTACGTTGTTTGAAAAATGACAGAAAGATTCCTGTAAAATAATTTTATTGAAAGTCAAAATAGGTTATAAATGAATTTAACCCATATTCTAGTAAATATTAAAAATGTTTTGGTATAAATTTTTATGAAACATGGATGTGGATGAAAAAGATGTCCCAGTAGATACTTACGTAAAAACAAACATGGATAATAAAGAGATTATGAAATTAACCCCTACCTTGTACTTTTCCATGGTCAAGGGTATGATGACCTTCTGTATAATAGTTTAATAATTTTTATTAAAGTTTATAAGAACTATATATATAAATATTATATCATCTATGATCTTCTAATATTACTTTGTTAATGATATTTCAATAGTACCCTCGTGTCGGGTGTTAACTGATTCATTTTATTTTATATTCATTGTTACATAAGTAATGTTTTTTATGGATAGGATGTATATTATTAATATTCAGAAGGATATTAATTCATTAAGAATTTATTTTTAGTCATCAAATGAAAATTATTCTTGAATGGATACGATGCAGAATGAATCTCATCCCGTTCGCGGAGACTATAATCTGTACGTACGCACGAGCGACAATATCATTTTTTTGATATTAAAATAATATATAATTTAATTTTATATCATATAACAGAATAATTATCATATTATATTTATTATTAAAATCATTTATACTCATTATTATACCAATCCACAAGATGATGGGTTTCAATAACTGACTACACCACGACGTAGAAAAGGTAATTCGTACGTACAAATGTATGGTGACATTATCATTTATAGGATTGATAGAATAATTAATATGGTTGTACCATTATTATAATAACATCACAGTATAATGAAGACACTAGATTTATTATCATATAATGTAAACATCAATGGAAGAGGAAGTGGAAGAAGAAAAGAACTTGAGAAAGGTGATGAAATATTTACCTCTTCTTCAGGTTCTTCCTTTTGATTTGTTCAAAAGGGATTTTAGGATAGATTTCTGAATAAATTACGACCTCTAGGATAAATGTAGGACAGTTGGAAGGATATTAGGGTAGGGTTTGGTTGATCCAAATGTCTTTGAAGTTGTGAATTTTAGAGAAGGGTAAGTTCCCTTTTATAAGAGGGGTGTGGGGCACCTAAGGAATAGATTGAAATATTATTTTATAATAAAATATTTCTCATCTTCTAATGAATCAAAAATGAATTATTTAAATGATTATTTTTTATGGTTCTAAAACATCTCAACCAATAGGTTTAAGAAATTTTTGGGTCACTATATTAACCTTATCTTTTAGATTTAACTCTTAGTTAAATTGTATGACATTTACCATGTCTATCTGTATTTTTATATTATATGGTTAATAAACATACTATAAATACCCAAAAAAACCCCATGTGGTTAATTAATGATACTCCTATCATTATATAAAACTTTTGGTTGAACTGTTTATTTTCAGGGTTATTATATCAACCAATAATATTTTATTTGTTTTAAAAACTCTTTTTTGACAAATTTGACATTATTTAATCATTAATTTTTGATAAAGTCCTAAGAACATTATTATATCAAAACAAATAAGTTTAATCAATACTAACATGTCATATTAACCACTAAAATAAGTGGAATTAATTTAATGTCTAAATTAGATATATTTAGATATTTATAATATCAATTATTTTAATCATTCATTAATATGGAAATTATTGCATCATCATTGTGTCATTATGAAATTTAATTATTTAATTTATAAAAATTATAAATAAAATAAAATTATGTATGAAATCTTTTTATCTTTCTAATAAATATTTAAAGTGGAATTTATATTGTGTTTAACTCTATATTAAATATGTTTTAGTTATTAAACATATAATTTAACTCTTATAACTCTTCTTTAAATAAAATAATAATAAATTTCCTAATCTAATCCAAGTGGACCAAAGAGGTTAATATATAATTCCTTTGGTTATTTTTGGTCTAATTATACTTATACAATAAAATTAGGACATGTGTTAGGGTAATAATAGTATCATTTTTACCCTTAATTTCATTATTTAATTTTAATCGTGGTAAATAAAAGTAAAAATTTATTATTCACCAAAAATTATTTTTATCTTATTTAACCACATTATACTAACTAATATCTACCGTGTCTCTCATATTTTTTAAAATTCAACTCACAGAAGTGGTAAAATTAATTTTTATACACATTTGTAAATGCTCATAAGAGGTGGGTAAAAGACGGTAAAGAGTTCGATAAAATTTTATATATGGAAACTCAATTTAAAATGACTCCAATTAATTACATTGAACATATATAGGTATTATGTATCTATTTCTGCCTAAAATAAATTTAAATAGAATAAATAATTATTTAAATATAAATTCAGTTTTCAAGAAAAACATAGTGTTTTTTACTATTTATCAAAAATTGAATTTTTCCAGAAAAATAACAAAAATTCATCCTAATCTAATTTCAATATTCTGAATCATAAAATGAAGTTGATTTTGAATGAAAAATTTATAAAATTTCAAAAAGAGGTATAACTATTCATAATGGTTAGTTTTAATGGTCGCAGTGTGTTAAAATCTCGAAGTTGAGTACAATGCAAGCTATTGCATTATTCAAAGGGAAATGTATTGAGGAAGCCCGAGGTGTTAAAAATGGTGAATATACACATGGAGGATTATGTCTCTTCGACTATATAGGATGGATCCATATTTCACATAGTTTCTGATCTTCAAATTCTTTGAATTCTTGGTGTTTCCGGTAGACCACGCAGGCCTCAGATGCTAAAATATATTCGATGGATACCACCCATTGTTCCTTTCCTAAAGGTTAATGTTTATGGGGTTGAGTTGGGAACACCAGGTTCTTCAGGTTTTCGTGGAGTGTTCTGCACTTATAATGGGTTTGTAAATAGATGCTTCTATAAAGCCTATGGAATTGGCACTGGCTTAGAAGATGAATTATGGTCATTTATTTATGCTATCTGTTATGTTGTCTAGTTTAACTGGAAATATATATGGATTGAATATGATTCATAGATAGAAGTTCATTATTTGAGAACCAAGATGCGTCAGGGTCCATGGTGAATGCTACCTTAGTGGGTTGACGGTCTCGTCACGATCGCCCAAATGCATGGGGATGTTTCTCATGTCTTTCGAGAAGATAATCAGGTGGAGGATGCATTTTCAATGTTGGATGTCATTGATATTGGAGGGATATGGTCTTTATTGGATATTGATTATTTTTCCTCAATGGTGGAGGAAGATAGATGTGGTGTGATGCGCACTCGTTTATATAATAACCCCTAGTAAGCTTCAGTTGTTTCCTTTTATTTAAATTTTATTTTGGATGGTTCCCACCGGTTCATGGTATTTCTCATAAGGATATATATAGTTTATTTAGGGGAAAATGTTTTGGAGTGGAAATCCAAAAATACATTTAAATTATTTTATGGCTATAGTTTTCTATAATAACAAATAAAATTCTTTTATATACTAGATTGGTTTTTGGGTAATTCCTTTATTTATCTATTAGAATATATATCAAACTGAGATGTGTGCTTATATTAATATTATAATTTTCAAATATAATTTTAAACTAATGTGACAATATTGTTTCATTTCCTGTAACACCCTGAGATTTTATGAAATATATTTTATCAAATAAATTTAATTTATCTGATATCTTGCATTACATGAAACACCATGTTTAAACATACAACAATATAGTATTAAAATAACAATATCAAATGTGAAAGTATTAACACATATTATAAATTTTTTGGAAGAAATATGAATATAACACCTTTGAGAATTATTTTTGAAGGTTTTAGATAATAAAATATATGGATAAATATGTACTTTATTTTTTTGTTTTTTATATTATTTTAAAATACATTTTTCTAAAAAAAATTTATTATTTATTTTTGTGAATAAGTCAATGATATTTTTAAATTTTGAAAAAAGTTATTTTAAATAATTAAAATCATGTTTGCAATAAAAATAACCAATATATCTTAGAGTTAATATTTCATAATTTTATGAAAAGCTTAATTTTTCCTTGAATATTGAAAAATAATGATTTTTATTGAAAGTTGTATTTTCATTTAAAGACTTTAAAAATTGGAATATTAATGTAAAATGTTTTAAATGTAAAATTGGTTCAATTATAATACAATTAATTTAATTTATATCAATTTAATTAATGATTAATTTTTATAAAAGAAAAGTTTTATAAATATAAAA
This sequence comes from Viscum album, assembly GCA_963277665.1. Classification (NCBI taxonomy): domain Eukaryota; kingdom Viridiplantae; phylum Streptophyta; class Magnoliopsida; order Santalales; family Viscaceae; genus Viscum; species Viscum album. The sequence goes on from OY728136.1 coordinate 1,999,501,339, forward strand.
ATATTCTTTTAGAAACCCATTTTTTCATCACAACTAAGGGTTTAATTTTAAATAAATATTTTCCCCTTATGTGAATTAAATTTCGAAAATGGAATCCAAATATGAAATCATCATAATTAATATTATATAATAATTCCAACATTATTTTTTTCATAATGAATTGTAAAAAATATGAAAATTAATTACCATCGATAAGGATAAAACTGGTTTTTTGGTAGGGGTGGTAAACTAAAAGACACATGTATGATATACAATAAAACATATAAAAAACACTTGATGAAAATATTTCAACCTTATACTTTAAAAATTATTTAATATTTTCATTTGGAAGAATTTTACATTGTAATGACATTATCATATTGATTTATTTTGAAAATTTTCACAGTAGTTTTCATGTTGATTTCGTCCCCCACTAATATAAAGACAACTACTACCCTCTTATCTCGACACTAAAATTTTATTTTTAATCCAAAAATATATACATAAACACACCCCTTACATACATTTGCATGTACAATATCCCTTAGGATGATTAAGAAACATTCTTATAAAGGCTTTTGGTGTAACCCAAAAGACATTTTCTGAAGAAGAGGTATAGTTCTAAACAATGAGTTTCTGTTATATTTCATCTTCCACTTCTTTATAATATTATTCATATATTATAATATAATAAAATAATTTAATAAAATATATTGGGATGTAATTATTTAAAACTCAAAACCTATATCCATTTCATCTTATTATAAATGGAAAACAAAACCATCGATCATGCATATCGCAGTCTACCGCCTTGTGAAATAATGTTATTATTTTTTCATCACCAAGAATCAATGATGGATGTGGTGATGAATTTAAAATATAAAAAATATTTATGACATAATTATACTTATTGAATAATAATAACCAATATATCTGCTAACATTGCGATCTATTTCAAAACGATAGTGGCACTCAGATGCACATGTTGACTACTGCCTCCACGAAGTGATGGGATATATTTTTCAGTTTATTTTGACATTGATTTTAATGGTTGTATATTTAAGGAATATATAAGATATATTTGATATAAAAATTATTTTTAATGATGAATTAATATTTAACTTTCTTCAATCTTTCCATCTATAAAAAGTTAACATCGTTCATGTGTATGTGTAACCTAACATCTACACGACCAATGTAAATCATTTTCTATTTATAAAATTAATGGATTAATAGAAATGAATTTATAGTGAATATATATAAAATTTATTTTTTGATTAATAATTTTTATATTATGTGACAATCATCAATGTCAAATACCAAAAATACCAAACCAAAACATACAAAAAAGATGAGGCAGTTATTACCCAAAACGTGATTTCAGAAAGGAAGTTGTTAATAAAGGGTTATGAAAATGTTGAACTAAAAAATATATGGTCCAATATAAATGATTATGGTTTTACAATATTTTCATAAAAATGCATTATTTATTATATTTGTGTTTCAAACATGTATAGTGAAATTCAGAATAGAGGTAAGGAATTTTTATATCACTTTTATTCCCATGGAACACATAAGATATTCACTTTTTATTATTATTTTGTGATGTGCATATAATTAACATAAATTTATTTAAATTTTCATTTAGTAAAACTTTTGTGAATTAAATATCTATTAATTTTTTTCATTCATTGGTATTATGATTAAAATGATACCTAAGTGTTAAAAGTTTCATGTCATAATCTCATTATATATCAGGATTGTTTTTGAATAAAATTTTATAGATGAATTCTAATGATCTACCTCTCCAGAAACACAATTTTTTAAAATAATCTATTTATTTTGATAAAATACAAGTTTTAATATTTTTTATCTATAGAAGATTAAATATTTTAAATTATTTTTTTTTGTGGTAAACTGTATTTATTTATGTCTTTGTTGGAAATGAATTTTTAATTCATGTCCATTTTTTCTAAAAATTATTTAAATAAACATGTTATTATTATACAATTACTTTTTAATGAAATTTTTACACATGATATATCTTTTAGAAGAAAAAAAATAAGTGGGAACTTTTTTCCATTATGTGATTTGTTTTAATTTTTAATGAAAATGTGAAATGACTCATTTTTTATATTAAATTAAATAAATGAAATATTATTCCATATTAAATAGTCAATGGTTTAAATATAAATTTACAAATTTACATTATTTTTCTTAGAGATATTTTTTTCGTTAATATATATGAATATTTTATATTTAAAAAATTAGATTTTGAAAAAGAATGAATATTTTACACAATATTGTTTTAATTATATTTTATTAGGACTTCCAATTATAAAAATACAACAACATTTTTTTATGTTTTACTTTGTATATGATTCATTCATACCATCCCTATTATTTACCTATATGTTTTATTATTATAACGAAAATATATTTAGGAAACCTAGTCATTTTCTATGGTTTATTCTACGGTAAATTAATGTAATTTTTATGATGGTCATTTATTTTTCACAGGTTACAATATGATGCAATTTTATAAAATCCATTTCATTTCAATGGGTATTGATATGATTAATTATTAATTATATTTTTGAAAAAAGTGGGGATTATATGATGGGTGGGATCTATTTCCCTCACTAATTAATTGGAAAATATTTTATGTTCTATGAGATCATATTGTACACATGATTTTTTTTCAATCCCAAAAGAGGTTACACAATATGTTATTCTAAGCACAAAAAATAGGATACACAAGAAGATGTCCCATGATTGACGCAAGTAAACAGGTAGTTACCACAAGTTTATCATGTTTTCAATGTCTTATTGGGTTTCTTTGAAATTTATTATTATATTATTATATGTATGCCACAAATATATTCCCTTGGATAATGTTATATTATCGTGGACTTTAATATTATATTCTAATATTATTTATTTATTATTATCTGGAATCATTTTTTCCATGACTCATATTTATGATTTGGGATATGATGTCTGTGGGTTTTAAATATTGTTATCATGTTATCATACACTTATCCTCATGTTATATTTATATATCCCCTTTTTTAAATTATTTAACATCTTATCTCACCCCTTATTATGTTTCCTTTCCCATGTTTATTAAGAAAGATATTATTATTGATATACATAATAATGGTTCTTGTTATCAAGAACATAATGGGAGGTGATGTACCTCACTTATAAACGAGTAGTTCACGTGCCACATTTTTGAAAGGTAGTATACCGATATGATTCTAGAATGGATCATAATCTTATATAATTAATGTCCATCTATTAGGATCTAATATTTATGTATCAGAATTTTGGGATGCTATAGTTGGTATCCGAGTAATGGATGGAATCTAATATATGGTATCTCCAGTGTGTGGGAATTTAAAAAGTCATGGCTCTCCACCTGTGGTCTTTATGAAGAAGGTTCATCCACTAGGGATGGTGTTAAGATATATTCTTTAGATATATAGCTAAGCATTGAGTATTTTTGTTGGTAATACTTTTAGACATATATTTATGGTATCATTGATAGATTTTGTTAACATTTTTAAACAAGGATGAATTTTTTTTTTGAGAACCATACGAAAGAGTCTGTTTATATGGAAAAATTGGAATTTTGGTTAAGGATAATGTGAATGGTTTCAAGAAAATTTCATCCTAGTCTTGATACAACAATTATATATGGATTTGGTATACCTTTATGAAGGGTTAAAAACTATAAGAATAGTTCATTGTATTTGAATTTATATTCACATTGAGTTTGAAAATGGGCCTTGACCCACACATGGTTTAACACACTCAAGGGATATGTTTTGGAAATTCACAAACTCCTTATGAACCCTCATTAGGGATTTAAATAATGAAAAAAAAAATATTAAGACTGGGGTTTTATATACTTAATTTATTGTGCCCTGATATAGAAATACTATACACGAATATATGTTTTCGTAGTATAATTATTTTAATTTGTACTATGATTCAAGGTTTTAGTCAACAAATAAAACTAGGAGGGATCATGCTTACACTGAATGTGAGGAATTTTTTTGTGATTTTGATATTACAAATATGCTGATTACTATAGAGAAAGATATTTGGATTGTTTCTAATCATCTACAACATTATTTTACTAACAATGTGACCTTTAGTGATATCCCTAACTTGTCAAATAATATTAAGATATAAATTTATGATACTTTTGTGGTAATAAACATAGAAGAAAAAACATTTTGAATCATACATTTTAGGATGGATGTAATAATAACCTAATAGAATATGTAAAATTTAGGGGAACGAGTTTTTTATGTAGAAATTAATGTCATAGAGAAAAGAATTACCTATGAATTCTATATTGTATATAAATTGATCATAAAAAATATCCTTGTCAATTCTCAAATAAAGTGTTATCCCCTAGACCAATAAATGAACCATGTCATAAAAAACAATTAAATTTAAATAGACTATATATTTATATATTATGATTGATGAATTTTTCTAAAATACTATTTTTACGAAGGGTTTTTTGGTAATTAGAATCATGAAAAATCTACGGATTATGCTAATTGTGGAAATATATATATCTTCATGGAAGATTAACTTAAGACATATAGATACCATCATGGGAATATGAGTTTATGATGGATAATATGATAAAATTATTAATCACACATTTTTGGTTCTAAATGATTGTATTTTAATGTGATTAATAAAATTTTGGAAAAAAATATTCAAAAAATGTATATGTAACTATTACGTTCAACATGAAGTATTATTTTAGGAACAATGATCATTTAATAAGATTAAAGGTATTCATTTCTTGTTGGGTTTATATGGAATTTGAAGACTAATGTTATTTGAAGCATTTTTTAAAATATTTCCAATGACATTATAAGGAATCTATTAATAATGTTTTAGTAAATATGATAAAATATCACGTGAAAAAATGTTGATGGTGTTTGACCCATTACAAATGGTGATAAGAGTGAAATTCCTAACAATGGACTATGTGATGTCATGGTTTGTATGATTTTTATTAAATTATGTGACAAATAATGTTTTAGGAAATTTTAGTATCATGTGTTTTGTCATCAAGATAACCATGTGATTTAAAAATTATGCACTGATGGATTACTCATCACAAAAATTGAATGTTCATGACTAAAATTACACAACTCATGATTTAGAGTTATCAATGATAATTTTTACATTAAAGATATTGAGGACTTATATTTTCGGATAATGGTTTGATATATATACTGATCAATATAATTTAATTCATATATTCACGCCAAATGTGTTTTACATGAGTAAGAGAATATGGTATGTGTTGATTAAACATTCTGACCGATCAATAAATTTCCAACATGGGAAAGTGAAAAATGTGGAATATTCATTTAGTTGAAATGTTTATTTTAGAATATCTACAATTAGGATAAAAAATTATCTAATATTTTTAGATTTTCAAATGATGGAACTAACTTTTTTGAAGGGGATAAATGAAAATATTCACAAATGAGTGTTCAATCCTCTATCAATGTGAAGATTAATGAGGTATAATAGGATGATGTTGAGATTCATAATAAAGATAGAAATTTTTTTTAGTGTTAAATTTATCTTGATGGAATGACATGGTTTGATAACTATGTATGTGTTCCATTCACACCAGATTTGAAGAAGGTTTTTTAGTGGAAGACTATAGTTCTTCATTTTTGATTCATATGAGAAGTACAATATTTATATATTTTTAAATGAGTATTTCAGGATGGTTGGAATAAAGGGATATATTAATTATTTTTGTCTTAGTTCTTGGAATGTTAATATGTTATGTTTTAAGGATATAATTCTATGTGGTTGTTAAAACCATTACCTGTATGATAATGAAAATGGGAATAGATCACCAATAAATTTTTCATTAGACTCTCCAAAATAGATATAGTTGACAAACTTATATTTTTTGCAGTTGATTTCCATATAATCTTATCACAATTCATTAATATTTTCAAATACTTTTCTCTGGATATTCTTTACATGTTAAAAATTATGTAATAGTAAATTTTCCATTGATTACAACATTCTATTGTATCTGATCATAATCTGAGGAATCCCTTGATGTTCTGGAAATACCTTGAGTAGGATTGGGATACTGATTTCATTTTCAGTGAGACTTATTTTCCATATATAAATTCTCAATATGAGAGGACCATTAAAACACTTCAGGTTATGTCGAAAAAATTTATACATATTTCACTTTTGATTGGCATAAATTCATACCTCATGTTGGGATTTCATATGATGATAGTGTCACTTGAGAATTATGATGGTTCCTTATGAAGACAACTATGGAAAAAAGTGTAAAATTACAATGTTCTAGAATTAATTTGATGAATAAATGATATAGGTACTTATCTTGGATAATTAAATGGAAGATAAGGTTATCTCCATTTTGCAACACATATGGATAAAAATATTTATTGAAAATTTGTATTGATGTTAATTGATGGTATTTGTAGTTTGAAGTTGGTACGAAAAATTTTGTGGATTGAAAATATGGAAAATGTAATGATATTTTTAAATAATATAATTAAATTTTCTAGGTATATTTGACCATTTGACATTCGATATAAATTTGGGATTATTTTTTATCACTTGATACTACCATCAAACCTCTCACAATCCCATGATGTGTTCGATGTATCTCTCTAGAGTCATTATATAAATGATCCTTCACATTTAATGAACTCTAAGTTCATACAACTAGATCATGATAATTACTATGAAAAAACCCAATGCATATTTTTTTATTATAGCTAGAAATTTCAATGAAACAAGACCACTCACTTGGTCAACGTTTTATAGTGAAACCACTAATTTGAGAAATTTTTATGGTGACTACATGATATGATGAGGAAAGAAGTGTACATTGATATTTGTATTATAGTGATGAAATTTCAAGGGATAAATTGATTTTATGCTTGGAAGAATTTCTGACATTACCATTTTATGAATTTTTTTCAAATAAATTAAACCCTTTAGTCGATTTCGTTCCATACAACATTGAGATTAAAAGAATCTTGATATATGAATAAAAATATAAATGTTTAATTTTATAGTAACAATTAAGTCATTAAATATAGTTTTATGAATAAAAATAACAATATTTTTAAAGTAAATTATAATGGTTTTAGAAATAGTATATATATCAATAAATAAGTACATTATTTTTGGTACGGTCTGAATATGCTTCTAAAAAATATTTTTCTCAAAAAAAATATATCTTTTGATTTTTGGGAAGAAAAAAAAGTAATATTTTATAATTAATAAAATATATTTGAAATAATTTACTTTAGTTTTTAGATAAACATGTCAAAAATTTTATAGTTTAAAATTGTGAGAATTTTTTGAAATGATTATTCTTTCGACAAATCATGAAAAATAATAATTTTTTATTGGAAAATGCCTTTTCACTTAAGGATTTATAATGTATTATACCGTTTTAAGATAGTTTAAAAATAAAAGTAGTTAAATTAAATAATTAATATATTATAGGTTAATTTAATAAAATTCATGTCTTATTTTGATAAGAAAAACCTTTTATAATTTGGAGAACGTTTTCTCAGGGCAAGTATTTTTCATATCATATGTTGGTTTTAAATTATATTAAATTATTTCAATTATAAAAACTGAATTTGGTATAATTGATTTAATATTTTGAATCATAATAATTATTTTTATATAATAATTCTAAATTAATATTTTTCACAATTTATAGTAAAAATAGTAATGCTTAACTATCATGGAAAAGGATTAAACCGTTTTACTTGGGGTGTGGGGGTGTTAGTCCAAATGATAAGGATATTATTACTAATAAAACATACCCAAATATAATATTATATCATAATAACCAAAATAAAAATATATTTAGTTTTTAATATTTTTAATTGGATAATAATTTATCATTTTTGTTTTCTTTTGGGATATTTACATGTACTTCCCAAGTGGGTTTGTTTCTCCACTTATATAAGGAAATAACACTCCCTCTCTTATACAGACACAAATATCATTTTGGATCATCCAATATCAACCAAAATCCATTAATTAAATCTCTATCCTCTTCATGGAGTCCTTATTTATATTATGAAACCATCCAAGGAAGGCTTTAGGTGTAAACCGAAAAAGTTTCTTCGAAGAAGAAGTATAGTTATAAACCATGCGTTTGTGTTTTATTTATTCTTCAAATTCCATAAAATCATCCTAAATTTATATAATATAAAATATACTATGATTTTGTTATTTTAATGTAATAACCTATTTCCATCTCACATTCCATCAAATCGATAATAAAAACATCCATCGTATGTACAGTGGAATGCATCCGTGTAAACCAATATAGTTTTTTTCCATACCCAGATCTCACATAGAGATATAATTATGTATTTAACATATTTAAATTATATTTACATAATAATTATTCTTTTCTCATTATAATATCACTTATACCTTACTTCCTTCCAATCCTATGAAAAGCGATAACGTCACTCGTGCGTAACTATGGGCTACCGCCTCTAGTAAGCGATATGCCATGTTTCTCAAATTATTTTGACATGGTTGGTAATGAGGTTTTATTTAATTATTAAGTAAGATATATATGAAATATAATATATTCTTTAAATTTGAATGAATATTTTTAATTCTTTCGTTTCATCTATCAGGAATGTGGAAATTGCGTTTATACGCACTTATGACCTACCATCTCGATTAATAACTTAATTTATATTATTTCTAAAACATTTATGATTTACAATAAATATATTTTTATTTAATATTTTCTATATGTATATGATGGTTAAAATTTGTTTTGTGACGGATCCATGATAAATTTAAAAGTACAGAATATACAAAACCAAAACATACATTAAAAATGAAGCAGTTATTACCAGAAATGATATTTTAACAAGAAAATTATTAATAAACAGAAAATAAAAGGCCGTAAATAATGTTATATGGTATGAGAAATATGATTATAGTTAGGTAATAGTTTTATAATCATCCTATACTTGTTGTAAATGATGTTAGAACATTAATGAATTAAGTATTTAATTTAGGGATGACATTTTTATCTCACTTTTTTTAGGACATATGTCATATTCACCCCTTATTTCATTTGTGTTGTGTATACACTGAACAAGAATTTATTTTATGATTCTTATCTTGAATATTATGGAATATTCATACCTATATATGATTATTTTTATCATGGGGTTTATGATACAAAATATACAAAAGTGGTAAATGTTTTATGGTACAGTCTTATTTTTTATCCAGATTTTTTATGATTATGTTTTCAATGTTGAAAAAAATATGATGGAACACTTAGTAAAAAAAATTATTTTATAATTTTCTATTTATATCTCAATAAATTTTAATTTTAATTTTTTTTCTTTTAATGAATTAAATATGCCAAGATAATGTTTTCAATAAAAAATTTGTATATTTATCACTACTAAAAAATCACATTTCTTCCATGTCCATGATTTCGAAAAAAATTGAAGGATTTTTTTATTGTAAAATAATTGATAAAAAAATATTTATTCATGATTTAAATTTTCGAAATTTTTATAAAGGAATAAACGTTTCGTTTTATGACTAATGGATTTGTACTTTTTACCAAAATAGTGGATGTAGTATTTGTTTTTCCATACATGGAATGAATTAAATTATCCATGACTATAACCATTCCATAATTTTAATAATCCGTAGAAAATATAGACTATTTTTTAAGGAAGACTATTTTTTTAATATTTTAGATATTTTTAGATTTCAAATATGTAATTTGAAAATAAAAATTATATTATCCTGAATAATGTTTCAAGTATCTTATTATTTAATATAAAGAAATCAATGAAAACAAACACATTTTATTATGTTTTACTAGGGATATGATCTAATAATACCAACCCTTTCTTTCGCTAGATTTTTATGATTATAATGAGTATATTTTTATAAACCTTGTTCCTTTAACATATGATATTCAATTATGAATTTATGAAATGATTAAGAATCTCATTTCTTTTTCATGAGTTATGAATTGATGAAATGTTATGAAAAATATTTCTGTTCCATGGGTTATGATTAAAAAAATATTTTATAATCATCTGGAACACAAAGGTTTGGATTATGTGATGGGTGGTACCTATATCTCCATGTAATTAATTTTTTTATGATTGATGTTCAATGATCTCAATGGGTACATGGGAGGATATCGCATGTAAAAATTTGGTACACGGAAGGATACCCCATTCTATAAAAATTGGGTACATGGGAGGTTATTTGAATCCCAGGACAAGGTACATGTAAATTTGTACAAAGAAAAAAAATGCGGATTCATGGAGGTTATCCCAAGACTTAAGTTAGTACACCTGTGTGCAGCCCAATGCTAACATTTTATGAATGTTTTAGTGGGTATCCTTAATATAAGATACTATATACATAAGTTTATACAAAAAATCTATGTCATTTTCCAATGTTATGTTCTCATGGATGCTGTTCTTTTATTTCATTTTGAGTGATGTTTTTTGATCTTCTATTATTTATTCAGAGACACAATTTTATCATCTAGGAATTGTATAGTACTATTTTAAAATATTATTATCGTGTTATCATAACCCTATAAAAATGTTACGTTGATATCTCCCTTGTTTTCCCTTACTATGAATATGAGATCACTAATTATTAGGTTTATTTTCTCCATGTTGTGGGGATATTTATTGTATATGAAATATCTAATAAGGGTGATAGTAATGAAGATCACAATATAAAATTACACAAGTCACTCATGAACTAGTTTTTTATGGGTTATTATTCCAAAGATACTATACCTATACGATGATAGTGTGGATTGTTATGTTACGTAATGAATATTTGTATATTAAGATTTAATTTGTTTATACGAAATGTTTGGGTCACTATATTATGCATGAAGATAGCATGTGGAACACGAATTTATTGATGATATCATATTTTATGAAAGGAATCATACACTTAGTTTTTAATTTCACCAAGGTAATAACCTTATCTAATAGGGATAGAAAATCAATTGTAGTGTGGATAAATTTTCATTTTCACGTTATCATTGAATGGTATGTGCACATGAATTAAAAGACATATATGGAAATAGCTATGATTATATTTGGATATTCTATAGATCCAAGAATTTATGTATAAAATTATCATGAATTATATATACCTAAAACATCTATTTGAACTTTATATAGTCATGAATTAATAAAATTTAGAAGTATTCATGTATTTTAAAAGATTAAAGGATTTTCTTCTCTATTTGATATGCTTTAAATGGACCCATATGAACTTTTTCAATCAATTTATGGGCCTCCACACCATGAGTTCAATAATAGAATATGAGGTCAATGTTTTTATTATAAAGTGTTTTAGTGTAATTAATGCTACATAAAATGAAAAAATGTCCCACTCATCATTTAATCTATTTAGCTTTAATGTATTCTTATGGAATATCCCCTTATTGAAGATAGATTGAAATTCGGTATATATAATTATTTTCATGATAATTTTTAGGTGAAATAACTATATTTTATGTGGATCAATATTTTTTTCATTTACTTACTCAATTTATTTGGATTAGAATAAACACTATAGTTTAATGTTACCCATAGATAACCATTTGATTTTGATTAGCTGTAGTAATGTTACCATCCATGTGACACAATTAAATCACATTGGAATTTGAATTCAATTATTCTTAATAAATAATGTGATATATTGGAAATTAGGTGATTAATTATTACTTGTGATTAAGTAAGGGAACCAGGTACTCATTTTTAATGGAATATTTTCAAATGATTTAAATCATAACTAAATATAATTTTTATTTTATGTTATTACCGGTGATTAATATTTGTATAGAATGATTTCAAGTTTTCCTTAAATTATAGTACTCTTCCTCCTTTTTTGTGTATCCTAAAAAAATATAATAAATATGGTTGGAGTTGCTTTATTAAGGAGGAAAAGGTAGTCCCAAAAAACCTATAGAATTTATGGTTTTCTATTCATCAACTAGTTGGTATATAATATGATCTAATAAAATTCATCATCCATGATTTCATAGCTTCATTTGGTGATAAGAAAGTTCTTTTCGAGTATCTTCCGGTATATCGGTAATTCCTCCAGTGAAGTGTGAACTATATTGACATTAGAAAGTGCATGATCAAAGGGCAAATTACCGAGGAAAATAGAATATTGTATAATTATACTATAAAAAACCATAGTGTAAGATAGTTTTTCTGCATCAGATCATTGAGAATATATATAAGTGGATGTATGTGGAAGGCTAAATAAACATCGTGATGCTATATGTAATGAGACATCATTTTCACCATAATCATTAAGGGAAGAAAATTATTTTCATATGTGTTTTTTCTACTCTAAGATTATTTTACCATGTGGCTGAGTGAATATAAAATGTTATATATAACATCATGTTTTTACAAAGAATTATGTATTTTCACTAATGATTCCATAGTTTCCATATGTAGAATGAGATGATTTCATTCAATGAGAATCTTTTAATCAAGAGGATGCTTATGCTATCAAAAATCAATTGAAAATCATATCACATCTGTTGGTTTTACATTTTATAAGTAATTTTGTAAAGGGAAATAATTATCCCAATAGGTTATCTATAGTAGAGAAAAATAGGTGAGACATCCTTGGAGGCATCATAACTCTCTATCATTATTTGGAAAAATAATTTTGGGGATTATCTATATCGTTTCTTGGATGATTTCAATGCCTTGATAATAGAACAAAAAATATAATAATTTCATTTTTTATGCCAAATTAACAATTTAGATTTCAATAATTATTATTATACAATACAAACTATTAAAAACTACATTGAGTTGTACAAAATATTTTTACTGTAGAAAATACATCATCATAAATTCATCTATATAAAAACATAATGTGTTCCTATGATGGTGATTATTATTTTTTATTTCATACTCATAGGTGGATTCAAATGTTTTTAGTTCAAAAGACATTCGTTTGGTAATAGTATACCCCTTTGGGTACTTTTAAATATATATCTACTTTTTCTCTAGGTGCGATTAATATTTTATTATATAAGGATTATCCATAAATGAACGAGATGGATTCAAACCCCATTTTTGGATAAATCAAAAGTTCCATGACAAAAAGGGGAAAATTATACTTTAGTTAGTGATGGTTGTGGTATTAGAAATTAATATTGTTCTGATAAAGAGATGGTTCTATAAGAGTTTGAGATCATTACTAAATGTCATCATGGGAACATTTTTCAGACCCAAGGGGTGTTTTTTGAGATTAGGTATTAAATAAAAAACCTATAAAATTGTGATTTTAATATAGGGATAAAAATTTGAAATTAGATTACATGAAATTATTTTTTGGGATCATAATATTAATTTTATTGTGGCTGGAATTTGGTCTATAAGTCTTGATTTAGATTGAAATTGTTTTAATAATAGATGTTTATGTTTTTAAGGGGTAATAGATCTAAAGACTAAATCTTTTCTTAATGGTTTTTGTAACACTAATAGAAAGGTTTCATGAGATTAAGATAATATAATTTGAATACTATAGAAGATTAATATATATTGAAGTAAGAAAAAGTCACCCCAAATCATGTCAATTAATGATGTGGTGAAGTCTATTTGTGATTAATCTACAAGAGAATAAACTCGTTATAATATTAACGAAACTGATATATAATCCATCTATAGAAATTCTACATCTAGTCATTATACATATGTTCAAACCACACAAAATAGTGAGATATATAAGTTTATGTCCTTATGAAATGGATTTATGTATGTAATAAATATTCTTTTATATGATTGAATAATTATTTGGTTGAATGGTTGACTCCACAATATAAACATTTAAATATTATATAATCCTGAAATGGTCAATCACGACATCGATTCCACACTATGATGTATATATATGAGTTTATGGGTTTCAAAAATTTCAAGGAAGAAGATAATGAACGAAAAATAAGTGTAATAAGTGATAAGAGAATATGGAAATATAATCATTGGTTTATGATGAATTCTATCACACAATAAAGAGAGATCAAATATGATAATTCATTGGAGAAAAACTGGTTGATCACATAGAAATTGATAAAAATGCACGATTTATGAAAATTGGTAAAACACAATGTTTTTATGACTTGGATCATTTGGTGATCATGATATATTAAAAATATAATAAATAATTCCTCTAATTATATTCAATGATAGATATAATGATTATATGGATATAATGTCTATCAATGTAGTTTGAGTAGTTCAAGGAAAGTACATATTGGAATTTAAATGGATATTTAAAAAATTTACAGAGATAGTTTTTTATTTATAATAAAAAAATATTAGCAAAATTATAGTGGAAAATATAAAAAAAAAATATGTATAAAAGATTAATTGTTGTAGTGAAATATTAATAGGAAGAGGATAAAGAGGACAAAGAAGATGATGAATAAAAATAAAAACATTCTTGTATTTTACCTCATTCGAATAATTTTTTTAAAAAATTTAGAATCCTTATATTTATTTATGAGAGAACACAATATAGTTTTAGAAAAACATTTTTTATCATAGTTTAAAGGACAATATGTTCTCACTAGTAATCCACATGGTAATTCTAATGGAATATTTGATATCAGGTTTTACCATATCTTAATAAAGATGTTGCTATAAATTTTTTGTAGTGAATAATTTAAAAATCTATTTACCATACCATTTTTATCCTTTAGAGTGTGAATATAATTTATAAATTGATGTTGTCATGATCTTTAATAATATTTATATTTTTTTTATTCTATGAAAAAAATGAGTGAATTCACTAATAAACCCCTGTCATTAAATTTTCTTTCTTTCTGAGGTACCATTCAATGATTTTAGTGAATCCATGTTCCCTTAGAAGATGATATAACATTTAGAGTTTAAAGAGAAATTGTTTCTTGGTGATTAATGATTCAGGCTATAAATTTCTATTATGAACATGGAAAATATTATTTCAATAAAAATAAGTGGGATAACAATTTTTATGGGATGAATTACTTCATTTGAAATAATGTGATGTTTTCATTTTTATTCAATTAGTATATATGTATTAAAGGATTAAAATGATGATTTTATTCATTTTATTAAATATTTTATGATGAACTAAGTGGAGATAATCAATTTAGAGAATAATGATGAGGCTCAAAAATTAATTTTATCAACTATTTTTGAAGAGTCTCTAAAAATTAAATGGATGAACATCATAAAGGGAATTAGAGATAATTTATAAAATATTTAAATAGGTATTGTGAATGTGAAGCATCATGAGAAACAAATTTGGTGATTAAAATATTTTTTTCTCAAGATTAATGATGAAGAAATAGTGGTTCAATACTTCACTAGATTTAATAGTGTAGTGGGAACCAATAGCGGCTTTGGTGAGTAGGTAGTGTATCCTATGGTTTTAAAAACTATAATACCCATTTTTCAAGGTAGGATTCATGTGATGTTCAATATATTTAATGTCTATGATCTAGAAAGTATATATTTTTATGATTTTATAGAATTTTAATAACTTGTGAAATGTGGAAAGGGGGAGCTTTAAATAATGAGAGAAAGGATGTTAGTGAAATGACATCAAGTTATCAAAAAAAATGAAATGATTAGGGAAATGTTTTTTCTAAAGAATAATATTCTGAATAATAAGTTGTTTTCAAACATAAATTTTATATATTTATGTCATTAATTTGAAGAGGGGTGAGAATAGGAAAAGAAGAATATTAACTAAAAATTACCCTCGAGTGCTTTAATTGTCTAGAAAATTTAAAATTTTAGTGAACTGAAGAAAGTAGAAATACTATTAACACTGTGAAGAAGATATTGAGATTCCAAAGTGTTAATCAAGGATTAAAGCATTAGTATATTAGAAGTAAAAAAAATTTTCAAAGGGGAATGTTAATAATTTTGTTAAATTGTGAATGTTAAATTTATTATTATAGAATAACAAAATATATAGTAATGGGGATGATGGATAAGTATTGATATATAGTGAAGTTAGTGAAATGTTTCTAATTGTATAGGTGAATGAAAAATAAATTCCATTTTAGGAGAGACTAATGATGGAAATGAAGAGGAAACTCAAATGTAGTCTATATTAATGTGATATATCAAGGAATGTCTATCAATGATTTCAGATCTGGAGAAGGATAATAATAATATAAATGATAACCAATTAACCATTAATAATGAACTGTGCCTTACATGGTAAAAATGAATCAATTTTGAAGAATTAAATAAATAACTTGAAGAAGCTACTAACTAAAGTGAGGAAATCAAAGGTTATCCTCAAAAAATAGGATACAAAAAAAAAGAAAAAAGTGTTTTAGAATATGGTATATAAATTGATACATATATAAAAAGAAATTATAAATGTTCAAACGCGACATCCATAATTAAATTTAGGAAATTAAATAAATGAAAAAGATATAGTTGATAAAAATATTGATGAGATAACATAGGTTGGAAAAGTCAAATTTCATCCAAAATAAAATAGTCCATATAAATTTAAAAATCCAATAAAGGAAACCATTACAGAGAATAATACTATAAATGGTGATTCAAAAAAGGAATTAAATAACTCTATATAGAATAATAGTGTGTTGGGAGTTTGAATTAATTTTAGTTGAAGAAATAAGACCATGGGTGATTTTTAAAAGCTAATAGAACAATAAGAGTGTACTTCTATACAACAATCTATATCAATAAGAATTGATTATTTTTATGTATATTAGGCGTATTGTTGTTGATTTGATTACCAAAAATTTATATTATTTCTTATTTATTATTATATATATAATTCAACATTATATGGGGGAAGAAATTGAGGTGGATTCCACCTACAAAATATGAATAGTTAAAAAATCCAAAACAAAAAATTGAAAATAATAATTATTCAAAAAATTTTATGGAAGGTGAAAATCATCCCAATGATCAGTTACAATTAAATGATAATGGGTGAGGTTTAATCAATTAATACAATTTTATTTTTTAGGTTTATATCAAAAAATTGAATCGTAGTAAAATTATTGAAAATATTGTTGTCCCAAATATAAAACAAACATCATAGACCCTATAGATTTTAATTAGGTTACCCAGTAAAAATGGG
Source organism: Viscum album (assembly GCA_963277665.1). Taxonomy (NCBI): domain Eukaryota; kingdom Viridiplantae; phylum Streptophyta; class Magnoliopsida; order Santalales; family Viscaceae; genus Viscum; species Viscum album. Next base: position 1,999,518,574 of record OY728136.1, read on the forward strand.
TAGTTATATCATTTCTATGATTCAAACAAACCCATAATAACATGACCCACTATAATCATAATTTTATATAAATCAATCAGTGTATATCCATGATGTTTTTATACATCTCTAGAAAAAGAAAAGAAGATGAGTTTTCTGTAAAAACAAAATACTAATTCTCTATCATAAACTACTCTATGTTTTTATTATTGAACTTTTTCTTCCAAACATCTCACAGTAATGTAAAAATATTGAAATGGTGGGTGGACCAGCATCATCTTCATATTTTAAAAATTATTCTTTCACATTTTTTATTCTCTTTTATATATTTTTAATATTTTCACAAAAAAATATTCTAGAATAACAATAATTTCATCATCAAATATTAATTACAGAATAAAATATTTTAAATGTTACTACCTTCAATTAATTTTAATCCTCAAATCAAAAAACATTGACCACTTTGATCATCCTATATGTTTTAATTATATTTCATGTATTTAATGGAATTACTCAATGTTATTTTATTAACATTGTGTCACCTTGATCAAAATGTGATTTTCTATAGGTAGGTATTTTTCAACTAATTCTCAAATCCCGTTATATATATATATTGGATATATTTGAATCCCTTACTTCTAGAGTACCCTTAGATATAAATTCATTGAATAGTAACCCATAGGTACCCTAGCTAAACTAAAAGGACCACATTGAGATATACTCAGCAATGAGTCGGGGGAGGGGTAATCAGTGTTGGGAATGTTTTTTACCAATTATAAAATTTTCCATTTGATCTCTATGAAATATGAAAAAAAAATTATCCAATTATATATTTCTTATAATATGAAGGTGTATAAAATATAGTAAATGATGTCAAAAGATATTTTTATAAATTTCACAACTCTATACGATACACTAGTTGTGTCCATTTATGGTTATAAATAGAATTAAGATTATCCCAAATAATTTGATACCAAATACAATGATGTGGATAGAATATAATCTATAAATAAGTGTATATCCCTAATATTTAGAATGTATATGGAAAAAGTCATTCCTTTCTAAAATAATGCATACATTAACAAACTCACATCTCCTTGATGGCCTTTTATACTACCTATAGATGGAAATATTGAACTTATTCATGAGATAAATTGAACCAAGAATAATTTCCTCGACCTATTGATAATGATGATGGATTTAATTTTGGTGAGTTGTTATTATCTACCTTCTTCACCACTTATTACTTATAAAATTCAAGAATAAAACATTCAATCTACTATTAACTATATAAAATAGATATGATTCTTGTTCTTCCATTTCATCAATTTTTTTCTCTTCCTTCTTGAGTCAAAATAATTTGAATATTTAGTAGAATTTATATATAATAATTCTCCTTCAACTAAAAGGAAAATGATTTAAATATATATTTCCATCTAATATATTTTTTTGTGATATTTAAAACACAATAATATTTAATTGTGTAACCATTTAATTCTCAATTTCTTCGATACAAAATTCAAATAATTACGAGTATTATTTATTTCTTATTAGTTAAATTAATTATTTTTAAACAATACTTACACTGCATTGAACATCTCATATCATTTTTTTCATTTATTTTAATTACGCATAACAACATAAACTGAAACAATAGAAAACATAATCATTCTAATATATTATGTTCTATTTTTCAAATATATTTATTTTTTCCCATAAATATTTGATGAAATTATCTCAGGTATCCCAAATCATTTGTTATATTTTGGTTAAAATCTCAAATACTAGATCATTCATGTATGCAAGCAATATGTGTACATTCTTTTCCCCATTTCATGAACACTCCTTTATGTAAACAAGGTATAAGCACACACTTTACTTTTATATAACACCATTCAAAATACATTAAGTTATTTACTATTTAGTTCCTATGCCCATGACCATAATACATTTACATCACATGATTTCCACCTCATATACGCAATAAAATAGTTCTTTATACATATCACAGTTCATCATGGATCAGTAGAGTACAATGTATTCAATTTATAATTCTCATATGTAGAGTTATTTATGGGAATAGATAATTATGAATCTCTTTATGTCTATTTTACAAAAGTATAAGGGTTTCAATTATTATTTATTAATTAAATTTATGGCTCGTGGGGTCCCACATTGAAATAGAGCAAAGATTCCTGAAACGTATTTATTAATGTAGTAAAATAATTCATAGAGATGCACTATTTTAATAAAATGCCAGATTTCATTAATATTTCTAGTGGAAACACATATCTAGACCATGGATGATCTCCTTTTAAAGGTGATGATCACCACATTCATTTGTTAACATTTATCAACATAAAACCCCAAAATAATGTATTATAAGTACTTAATATTTATATTACCAAATTTCACTACATTTGGTAACATTTAAACAAAGGAATACTTATTCCTAAAAGAGTCATGATGTTTACAATAATAGGGTCATTACCATCATGATTATATTCTCACACATGTGACAAAGATACCATGATTTATGATTTTTCAAAATCTCAAACTCATCCATGCACTTCCGATGTTTTAAGAACCTTTTATTTATTCATATCATATTTTTATGATTCATAATAAGAATAATATCATATGCATGTAAGATACATATTTCATGAATGTATATTATTACACTAATTTCCTTAAAATATAAATCAATTGAGCATTTTCGGATCATAGTAGTAATGATTGGGAGAAAAATGCGGTTTTTGAAAACCCTTGAGTGAGATATGAGGTTCAAGATGATACATCAACAGTGATCACACTACTTTGGTAAAAAAGATCATAGAATCATAATAAATTGCAAATATATTTTAGATGGATGAATAGTGTACCCCATTCCCATATCCAATATCAATATCAAGAATAGTCTCTCTCTCACTCTATAATATTTTACAATTCCATGCCACTTCACTATTGACATAGAATTATGGTTGGTATGAAAATACACAATGTACATAACATATAGGGTATTCCGACCCACTCTCCCCTTGCGTGACGCTACTCACATTGTAGGAATTATGTTTTCATCACGCATGAATTTTCCTATGTTCATACACCATCCAACCTACATGTACATACTTCATGCTACTATCACTACTGGAAATAAGATCTATACAAATGGTTTTTGGAAAACCGTTGGTATAGTTCACATATACAGACCTATACCAATGGTTTTGCCAAAACCGTTGGTATAGGTCACTAATTTGGACATATACCAATGGTTTTCCAAAAACCATGGGTATATTGCGGACCTATACCAACAGTATGGAGAAACTATTGGTATAGGTCACTTATGTGGACCTATACCAATGGTTTGTCCAAAAAATGTTGGTATATGTCCCAAAATCAAAGAATCTATACAAATGGTTCTCAAAACTGTTGGTATAGTTACATGTATTTTTTATGGAATCTTCTTACTGTAAACATTAAATAAATAAAAATTTAAAATATTTATGATAATACATATAAATATTTTTGAAATTATGTTCACAAAAGTCAAGTTATTTTAGGGGTTAGTTCATTCAATCATAAACTGGAGGTACTGGGATCAAATCCAACAAAATGAGACATTTTTTAAATACATATACCATTGGTTTTATGGAACTGTTGGTAAAGATTTTTCATATTACATACCAATAGTTTTGAAAACCATTGGTATAGGTCTATACCAATGGTTTTTCAAAAACTATTTGTATAGACCTATTCCCACAGCTTACTAGCCAACGGTTCTCTAAACTGTTGGTATAAGATATAACAACTCTTTGGAGGCCAATACGAATTGTTTCCAACAGCTGGTATAAGTTATTTTTTATGTATTTTATGAATGATTTACAGGAAGAATCCCATGTGTGGTTAAAATGCTCCAAAAAAATTACGTTTGACTTGGCATGGATTATCCTGTATGATTTCTAGTTTGTTTCTCAACTATTAGTAAATTTCAAAGTGAAATTTTCCATAAGAAAATACATTCCCATCTAAAAATTAGGATTCCTTAAATCTCTGTCACGAATATATTGAATAATTTAAGGAAATATTCTTCTTCTCTATTTTCCATAATATTCTTCATTTTCATTATTACATTGATTTTCCAGAAAAAAAACTCCATGGTCTTTACTACTTCATCCTTGTTACAAAAATGTGTCATCATTAACATAATTTACGAATTTCTTTTGAACATCAGAAAAGTTCAATCATCATTATAATAAATAAAATCAAATTCTTCAATAGATATTCTATAAGATAAAAATAAACAACTAATTCCTTTTTCATCAATTACACCATGATACACTAACAATGTTATAAATCTTAGATAACTTGAATAATTTAGAAAAACATTCAATGTCTAACTTCTTCTTCATATTTTCATCGAATAAATCATTATATTTCATTAAAACCAATTATAATTAATAAAAACAATTGATAACAAATAAAACACATAAAAACACGGGCTCTTTAATCTCCCCCTTTGTATTTGTCACAAATAACATAAATGTTATTTCAAATGAATATTTCATTATATAAATCCATACCCATTAGTTTTCCAAAATTTAATTTTACTTTACCATCAACAAAATGTAATGAATTAAAAAATCATGGGATATGTGTATATCTTTATTTACGAAAATTTTCATCCATAATTTCACTATATGACTATGTGAGGCATGCTTGGTGTAGAAAATAAGTTGATTTTATTTAGACAATAAAGTTGTACTTTATCATCTAATCATTATACCACATGAAATGGGAACTCATATACATGTCTTCATGGTTTTTACACATTTATAATAGTATAATGATACTTAAATTAGATATAAAGCTATTTTTATGAACAATCACCATAAAAATTATATATTCACTTCAAAAAACTGATAAGAAAGCATTGAAGTGAAATGTAAATGATAAGAGGCCTTGGAGCACTTCAATATTTCTAGTTTTCTTATGTGATTTATTAATTCAATTCATACCCCTTTTTCATGTTTGTTATATTTTCATCAAAGAATGAGATATTTAGTGAATGTTACATTTGAATATCTTCTCAAAGAAGAACCAGATGGGTGGGATACCGATCCTCAATGGAGTATTCTCAGAGGTAAGTTCCATAAAAGGCTAAAAATCATATTCAAAGATTTGGTTATATCTTTTGAGGTTGCATGATGTTTTTTTGTACATTTATGGTTTCCCACATTTCCCTAAAAAAATTTCTTAATAAAAATTTATATGATTCTAATTAGAAGGTTACATTTTTCAGTGAAATTACCTTCTATTATTTTTTAGAATAATCAGATTTGTAAGAAATAATATTTTCATGAACCTTTTTCATCTTTCATCATTCATTCCACCATAAACGGAAATACATTTCAACATCATTATAGTGTTTAATTTATTTAATAAAATTATAAAAAATAAACCAACATAAATCTTTAGATTGTGATTATCATGATTTAAAAACATTCAAAACTTCACAATGTATTATGATCTTCAATACATGATCTTCTAGATACTGAATATGCAATCCAACCAAGATGGTATTTTTTTTTATTTTCAATCCAAGATATGAAATCAAAATCTCTAATTTTATTAAGGATGATCCACTATCATATTTATATTTGTATACCAATTGGGGATGAATTCAATTCTGATGACGTATTAGATCTACAATAAATAATTCACAAAACTCAATACTTCCCATGATCTCTCTATGGGAACATATTTTAACATCAATTTCCAACATTATAAGAACAAATGAAATAGAAAAATATTTATGTAATAAGGTGTATCTCCCTTTATTAAAAATGTGAATAACATGGTGGAGATAGTTTTCTCAACCATGTTTCTCCATTTTAAAGATTCTTCATACATTCACAAAAAAATATTTATAATTTAGGTTCAATTAATATTATCACTTATTCAATTTCTATTTGTGTGAAACGTCATCCTTTAATTATTTTGAAATCACTATTATATCAGGATGAAACTATTATCTTCATGTATAATTCTTCTTGGGTTCCAATTAATTCCAAAAAATCTGTAGGAGTGTGTCCATCCATGTTGAACCGCACACTGATAACCCCATCTTTATCTTGTATAATAATTTTTATTTTCTCACATCATATTATAGTTATTCTATTTCTATCAATATTTCCATATATTCTTTCCATATAATTATATTATCTTTAGGAACATTTTTTGTGAGATTTTAATTTTCACGTGGATTATTTTGAGTGATATTCCTTTTATGAATTATTTTCAATTAGGTAATTTTATTCTCATTCATGGATTTAAAATCCAAGGTCTTTTCAACATTCACCAATAAAATATTCATGAGAGAATTTATATTTACAATATTTTTCTTCTTACTTCACATGGATAATTCTTCTCTCTTGTAAAAAATTTGTGGTCTCATTTTCTTATTAACATTAGATATATGTCAAGATGTGAATGAAAAATTCTTGTTACCAATACCATTACATGTATCCCATAATATTTTCATTTTTTAAAAACTATTTTAAGAATACATATTTTTTTGTAACCTATGGATGTTCCTTATTATTATATTTATTTCGCCCCACTGATATGAGATTTATTTGGGAAATAATTTGTAGAATTTCAACAATAATATTTCCTATAACTCTATAATATATTGAAACAGCAGCATTAACCCACAAACCATGATCTTCTAATTTATATGCATGATGTTTTTAGGTCTTATTCACGACCTATTAGGCTCTTCATGGGTTAAAACATACACACTATTTTTTCTAAACACCATGTTCATGGTCGTATAAATATAAAAACCATTCATAATTTATACTCATGTAGTTATTTAAACATAAACTATCCATCAAAATATATATATAATCATTATTAAAATATGTTATGGATGATCTCTTTTTATCAAATCTTCCTGAGAAAGATAATTAAATGAGTTCATGATATCATTATCATTTGATCATAGTATTATAACCTTAAATTATTCCAATTATAATTGAGTAGTTGTATCAAATATATATTTCTTTCTTGAAGCCTGAAATTGTGTCTTCATGTGAATGCTTATCTAAAATTCTAATTCATGAAATTTATAATTGGGAATATTTATCTCATGTTAAATTATAATCATATTCCCTTCCTAATAATCCTTTTTTAATTTAAATTCATATTTTTGAATCATTACATTGTCTTGTATCAAATATTCATGTTCTTTGATTATCTTGATTATTTAATTCAATTTCAAATCATTGACATCAATGATTTTTTAATTTTTCTTCTAGTGCATTGAACCTTTCTTCCAGATTCGTCACAACTCTTTATTTGTCTTCATCATAATTTATCTACTTATATTTAGAGACTCCAACCTACCATGAGATGTTTGTATATTCATCAATTTTTTCATAAATTCCATTCTTCATAATATTACCTTCTTCTTATATCCAGGTGATATATTCTGGTATACATTAAATAACTCCCCAAACAAGAGTGATTGTTTCTATGTGAATTAAAAGATATATATTTATTAATCTATCAACTAATATGTCTTGATAAGTTTTGTATTGTTCATCATGATCACATGTTCTAAAAAATTCATCTTTAGGATATTTTGTTTAATAATTTCTTACAAAACCCATGATCACTTACCATTCTTGAGTCACCCATATGTAGGAATTTTATCGATACCCTTGATGGAAATGTGACCCACCTACACATCACCTTCCAATAATGATATATCTTCTTGCATGAAAAGAATAGAAAAAATAATATTTTCTCTTCTTTAAGAAAAAGGGGCTTCTTCTTCAACATTATATTCTGTTTCATTCTCATATTCATCATTGTTTTGGAAGAAATATAAATCTTCCAAGAGAAAACTAAATCTTCAAAAAAACATCATTAGTAATACTATACAGAAACATAAATAGTTAAAAGGGAATAACTATAATGTAGGGAATAAAATAGGGGTGAATATTTACACTAATATCAACTGTGGGGACAACTTCGGGATGTACACAGAACTAGGGGATCATTGTTTGGAACTTTAACAAAAATTATATAATTTATCCTTTTCACCTAATAAACATATTCAGATCATGATTATCCTATTCTATTTTCCTTAACATATGAATGTATATGAAATCAAGTATGTAATAGAACAAAATATTTTTAGAAGGTTAACTACACATTATGAATAGAAAGGCCTTGCTCTATATGGTGATGCCCAATACACAGATTATATGCTATAATGTGATACAGAATACAATGTTGTTCCTAGAAAACAATTCTTATACAATGTGTGAATACCTATACATTAGGGTGGTAGAAATAATTCTTCTTCCTTGTAATGATGATAACCAGATCTAACTCACAAATCCTTACTACTTATTCATAGTGTACATATAATACATTCTTCCACATTTTCAAGAGAAAATTTATAACTCCAATAAATACTTCCACAAGTTGAGAGGATCATATTGAAATGTACTCAACACTGGGGGGGGGGGGGGTTAATCAGTTTTGGGATATTTTTTCTCTAATTACTAATTTTCATCCCACTAACTCATATAACAATTAAGATATTTCGTAACATATTATTTTTTCTATATCAAATGAAAGCATATAAAATAAAATAATATTTTTATAATGATATTTTAATTATATTCCCTACACTATATGAAAATATATTTATTACAATGTATAGTGATGACTAGTAAATAGATTATCGAGATATAATGATCTACCAATTAACATGTTTTGGCTAGAAAACAATCGTTAACAAATTAATATATCCCTACAGATTAGGAGGGGTGTTAAGAAAAAAAGCCTTATTCCCTAAATTTGAGATTACATGGTCTACCTAGAATCTTCTTACTTGTACATTATAATACATGTGTAGACAATATAAAACATCCTCAAGAGATACCTTGTGACACCCATAAATTATTCCACATGTTGATACATATAGTGGTTGTCAAATTGTATTTTTGTTCTTATCTTAATTCTTATTCACTTTTTTACTTGAAAAATAATAAGGGATTAACATTCCTTATTCTATTGATAGTAAAAAAATAATATGTTACTCTATTTCTATTCTGCTAGTCTTCTCCCATACTTTTTCATATAGAATATTATGAATATATTGTAGATTAGAAATCTCATAATTTTTCTTTGACCCATATGATATTCAACTGAATGTAGATTGATAACTCACAATGTATTATTATGATCATCGAATCATAATAATATGAAAAAGTGTCAAAATTTTATATTATCTTTCTTAGATATGTAATATAAAAAATTTATTGTAATTTCAATTCCTTTTTTGAGAGATTTATTATTTATTAATAGTACTTACACTATATTGAACATCTCATTTAATATTATTCACGTATTGGTATCATGAATGGCCTCCTAAAAAAAACCCTAGAACACATATTCTTTTTATTATTTTATTTTCTATTTGTAAATTTTATTAATTCCAGATTCCTTGAACTGTTTTCTAAAAGAACACATATATATCAAATTATTTATTCAATTTTAGTGAATATATCTTGTGCATATAAATTCAAATATTATTGCAATGCATTTACTATTTACATATTATTTTTATTACTCTCCTCCATAAAAACTAGGATCCTTCTTGCACTATCATGTTATATAAGACCTTTTTAAGACCCTATGCTATGTAGTATTCTATTCTCATTCTTAAGAGCTTCATGATATAAAATCACATGACTGCCTAATCTATCATCAAATACAATAGTTCATGATACAGCTTAGTATTTAATGGGTATGAACATATTAAATGATACTATATTCCTTATTCATATAATAATATAACTCTGAAGAACAAATTCTTCACAAATCCATTTGAGTTTTTCAAAAAAAGGCCAAGGGAATTGGTAATTCTTCTCATATTAATTCCAATAATCATGGGATATCACTTCTTGACATCCATGGGATTCATAGAAGTTGCTACTTCGTCAAATAAAAGAATTCACAAATTGAATTTTTTTACAAAACAAGTGATCTCATAGATGTTGTGGTAAGAAGCTTCTCTCTAAGATATGAATTCTCTCCTTTTATTGGTGAAGGTCACCGAATTCCTTATTTATCATTCACTGACTCAAATCCCACATATAAAGTGGAATGAATACATAATCACAATATTAATGATGATCGTGAGGCTTGGAAATATTTCCCCAAGGTTTTCCTTGTTTTTAAAGTTTTCACGAAATTGGTAATAATAGTGAATCGTACATTTAAATGATCTCTTCACATTCATGGTATAATGATCATGTGATTTATCTCCCCTTATAATATCTAATTAATCCATTTGTTCTGGATGTTCGAATAACCTCCTATTTCAATATTTCATCTTTAGAAGAATCTTATTCTTTGAAATATCTTGTGCATGCAAGATATATATTTCATGCATGGAGTTTCATACCTTCATTTTCTCTAAATAATGATTATCAGAGTGTCATTGATCAGGGAACTCATGGAAAGTAGAAAACTAACACATATTTAAACCCTTGGAAGAGAGTTTATGTTGGATATCATCCCTCTAATGTGATTTAACTACTCATATAAAAATGTTCTGATGGTAAAAATTAAATCCATATATTTATAAGATGGTGGATAGCCCACCATGTTCTCATTTCCAATATATAACTTGAGATAGATCCTTGTCACTAATATATTACAATTCCATGCTACATCACTATTTATCAAACATTGGGGTCGACATCAGGATACACTATGCACACACCACATGGGGAGGGTCAACCCAATCACCCCCTCTCATTCTACCACATGTACTCTTTAGTCATTATGATCTCACTGTGAATTCTTTCACCTCTGGGTGAACATCAATATACCTATATGTGCTCACATCATACCACTATACAAACTTGTCTGGAAGACTCTCATTCATGGATTAGCTTTCTCCCACAAAATCATGGTTTAGTTTCCATTGTTTATCTTATATGGTTGAAGAAATATTTTTCTTAAATGTTAGAAAATATCTATATGAAAGATTCCAAATTAATATATATTATAAATAAAATATGAATATTATTCCAATCTCCTTCATGAAAAAATTAAATAGTTCTTTGACATAATATTCTTCTTTATGAAAAACAATATTATTCGTGATAATTATTAATTTAATCACTATGAAAATCAATATTTTAATTATCATCACTTATTCATACATTTTGTAAATATAGTGCCATACTTAAAACTAATGACACATATATTTTAAACATATGACCAATTCTAAAAAATAGACTTAATATAACAATAGTCATCAAAATAACTTCTTTCAGACAATAAAAATTGATCACTTTCTAATACATATATTCATTTCAGATACATTCACATTTTTTTATCATGATTAGATAACTTGGATAGTTTATAAAAACATCCATAAAATTCACTATATCAAAAAACTTTTATATATTGATATCAATGAAATCATACTATTTCATCAACCACCATTAATAACCAATAACTAACACTAAGAAAAAATACAACCCATACACATAGTAGACTCTTTTGAAATCTCTTTATGACGGTTGTGTATCAAAAGATTGACCATAATGTATTTGTCATTCCATGTATTAACCCTTATGATCCTTGTAGATAAATATTTATGTATTTAATTTCCTTATATTAACAACTAAAATAATGTATATTTATATTTAAATACTACCTTTACTTTGGATAAACAGTTACATATCACCCATACATTGTAAGTAGATTTACAATTTTCCAGTCCCATTCTAATTTGTATAGAATGAAAAATACATATTGATAAATTTATCCTTTATTTATCATTATATATTAAAGTTAAACCCATACGTATTTACGTAGAGAAACCTATATGAACAGAGGACTTCAAATTTTTTAACCCAATATTCCCCAACAGAAAAAACCTTCAAAACATCATCTAAACATCAATTAAATTCACCAAAACATCCACATAGACTTAAAATCACTTGATAAAATTTGTCTATGTAATTTGGAACATTATATTGGAATTGAAAATAAATTCCAACTCATAAAAATGTCCACTGCATTACCCACTCATCATTTCTTTCATTTGAAAACTATTATAACCAAATGGATTGATGTTCAACTCTGAATCACTAAAATATAAATGGGTATAAAAAATAACCCAATGTTCATATAAACCCTAATATCACAAACAATGTATTTATCAAATTATAAAATATTTATGGTCTAATAAATCTCCCCCATTTAATTTGTTTGAAACTATTTAAAAAAATCATTATTAAAACTCAGTGAAGCTTACACTGAGTCCCCTTTCTATAATTATTATCTTATGTGATAAAGCTCTCTATAGTAAATAAAATCATTGAATAATATTATCATTATATCCATTAAGTTAAATTAAATCCCCATATCTAACTTTTATTCCACTTCAAAAAATATTATCTAGAGATTATTGGTTCAAGATCCTACGAACATGATGAAAAATGAAAGAATAATTCCACGAAACACATAACACGTACACCAAATATAATTTCAAATATTATCCATTTTTAATAATATCCATAAAAATTGTTAATTCCAATACGTTCATTAATTGTATTAATTATCAATTATTGTTGTTGGTTGTCAATAGATGTTAATGAGAGTAAAATATTCCATTGATGTTAATATGTTGAAGAGGTTATAAATAAGAAGAAACTAGAAATTTCAATTAATGAATCCAATCCAGGTATGAAATTTTATAATCCATGTTTGCGATATTAACGATGAAAGTAATTTCTATTGCCTTAATATCTTAAGAACGTTATTTGAAGAACATGAGTTGAAAATGTGATGATTGTTGAACAGATACAAATTCCAATGACATATACCAATTATTTTGGGAATTTTAAAAGGGGTTTCAAATTAATGATGATGATTTTTAATTATGAAAGACAATAAAAAAATATTATATTTCATGAGTATTATAGAATCTTGATCAGATTTGTATCTATAATTCATCATAGGACATATTTCACATAGACATTTTCTATATGTTACATCATGAAAGGAAAAAAAATTGAAAACCATCTAGTCTAGCTCAATCCCACACATGTGGGATCCAGATCAACCACTTGGGAGAGCCATCCCAAATATCTATCCCTGATGGCTGGAGTGAGGGAGAGTGTAGTTCCTATAAGGAGCACATAAATGTTAATTCATGGAAATTTAGAAACACACACATGTTACATGAGGGATCATGAAATGGTGTGACATAGACTAATGGTCGGTCAATTGGAAAGGTATTCTAACTACAAAAACACAATGCTGTATCAAGCTTTCTGCCAAAAAAAATTCCTATATAAATAAAAGAAACAACCTTTAACATTTATGTGGGACATTATATATGCAGAATTATGTTACCCTATTAAAAATTATTCATATTAGTGTATTTTATCAATCCAATAGATGAAATCCATATAATTTTTCAAATCCATTATCTACAACCTCCTATTGTTCCTAGTGTTTTATTTTACTTTAGATCATAATTCAAAAATATTTATAACTGGTGAAAAGATCAAAATCATTGTATGCTTGATATAATGACATGACCATACACTGGATCACCTTAAATGAGACAATAATGTGCATGTGGTCAAGATTTCAAAGAATATACTTTTTGCATTTTAAATATGAAATAATGTAGAGGTGTTCAGCACTGTAGCTGTACTGAAAAAGTAATGTAGCAGTAATGTAGCAGTATTGTAGCAGGAACTATAGCAGTACTGTAGAATTACTAGAGTATGCACTGTAGTAGACACTATTGGGTACTGTAGCAGCCGGACTATTCACCTCATTTGGGATTTCTGGCCCCCAGTTTGGGCCTGCGGGTCTCAGGGCCTTCGGGCCATCAAAGGCCTTCGCCCACAGGGCCTTAGTGCCCTTGAAGACCATGATGTAGCCTAGTTCACACAGAGAATTACCCAGATGAGGATCAGAGCACCAGTAGCAGTCACCAGAAGCAGAGCTAACAGGATTGGAAGAATGAGAGGGTATAGCAACTGCCATCGGGACCAGGCACCGTGCAGATTTGTATGGGGCAATGCTAGCCGATCAGCAATGCAGGTGGGGAGTTAAAGGCAATCAATGATGCAGAAGCTGGGGAGGGGCAGTTCTAGTGGGATGGGCCGACCGGTCATGTATTGGACATAGTATGCCTCTGGGCCTTCGGGTCATGTATTACGGGTCGTGTCGGCCCTTCTGCCTTGGGCCAACGGGTCATGTACGGGTTCCCGTTCAACCCTTAAAAGGAGTATTATCTATAATAAAATAAAATAAAAGAAGGCCTTTGGGCCATTTAGGATAAGAGGAAAAAATGAAATAGTAGGAACCCGAAATGGAAACATTTATAAATTCCAAGATCAATGATAATTCAACAATATTTATAAAAATGAAAAAATATATTGGGATTTTTAGTCTATAAATAAAAAAAGGAGAGACTATGATCCTCACCTAAAAATATTTAAATTCAGATGAACCCTTAATCATTTTCTGCCACTCATCATTGAGAGAAATTATTTTCCTGAGAGAAACATGAATTCTATATACATACATTACCCAAAGAGAACAAGGGTTTGCACATCTTTTTTTCTTGATGATGCAAAATATCACATGGCCACGTTATTGGGACTCTAACACTCTAGCGTGTCATGATGAAACCTGATATTCCACAAATCAGCACATTTTTACACACTTTGAATGATGTTCATGACGAACTAGTTCTAAAATGACTTATTTGTTTTAATAAATTCATTGTGAGAAAATTTACATGGTAAAATGAAGAAGAGGGAGGTCTTATGAGCTACACATGATACACAAAAGAGAAATGAGTTCCAGTGATTTATTCTAGCCACATATTGAAGACATGAGATAATGTGATATACACGAACAAATAACTTGACAATCTCTATTTACTATATGTAAAAAGTACAAACAAGAATAAACCATATACCCATAATGTTATCGTAGAGTCATTATTTGAGAATGGTACATACACAAATTTTCTAATAAGAACATGAACAATTTGTTGCATCCATTGTATACAACATGGTTCATGTATAATGGTCTAATAATAAGTATTAATATGTGAATACATAATATCTTGAGATGTTAATTAAGTGATATTTTTATGTGAGGTAATTAATAAAAATTCTAAATATCACATAAAATAATAAAAATACTAATATTATGAACTTGGGGTTATTAAATTATGTAGACAGAAGAAATTTTATTGTTAGGTATGAAGTGGAAGTAACGAACTTGTGTAATATAATTGAAGGAATATATTGAGGCAGGGACAACCTGATATTGAAGAATAAAAATATGACTTAGCATTGATTCACTAAGTTTACAAATTCATTTGTATACAGGAGTGGCATTTATAAAGCGTTGAAATGGTTTATGAAATTACTAATCATGAAAGGTGACATTATTTATCATCATGAAGAATTTCTCAAAAGAAGTAAAATCATATGAATTAAAAGGAAAGAGTTAGACCATAATAACTGGATGGATCAATAATTAATAATCCATAGTAAGGAATAAATTATTGACCAAGTACCATATATAATTTAATAATCACTTTTTATCTGGAATATGGTAGGAAGAAGTGGTCATACATATAAGTATCAAACTGAGATGATTTTATTTTTTAAAGTAGCATAACTGTATGAATTTATACCATACAAATAAGAATATGATGAAGGGTTCAGCCTAATACCATATAAATATTTTCTATCAGTTGATATTAGATCAATAGGGTGAACAAGAAAAAATAGATGAACATCATTAGCAGATGAAAATTATCATATTGATAGATCAGAAACAAATATTAGACACAAGATTCTATATATATATTTCATAAAAAATTATAAGATAATTAGGTAGAAAAAATGCTATTTATACACTAGTGTGAAAATAATAGACTATATAACAGAGAAATAAAAAAAAATTCACATCCTATAGTAGTCTCAACAGCTAACAAAAAATTATTGGTGTTACTATTTACCTTAATAAAGAAGGTGAAAACCATCTCTAGTGGTATTATAATGAACCAACATAGAGTGAGAAGTTGGACTAGTGGTCACCAGTCTAAAGAGGAATGATTTCTTCAATCCACCAAATTAAATGTGTAGGGAGTCACACTTTGTAAAATAATTATTTTACAGTCACACCACTTTATTTTTCATTAAATTAGTTCAAAGAATCTATGTATTGGTAATCATCATAAAAAATAATGACTATAAAATCTTACTGAGTATTTAACCACAGAATAAATATCATGTTTCATGTTTTACCACCATTCTTATGCTTTAATATGATAATTAATAACTAAAAACAAGAATTAAGATTTAGTTGTCCTAAGAGGTAAATTAGATAATTTTTAAAAAATTGTAGAAAATTTTCCAGAATTTATTTACCCCCTCTTAATGTTGACCATTCCCTGAAGTGGTCTAATCAAGTCTTATAGGTGGGATACTTCAACAATATTAGATTCTCTACATTTGAGTTATTTTATTTTGAATATTTGAGTTTCATTTTAATTATAAAAATGATTTTTATTTTAATTAATGAATTTGATATCTATGAGATGAATCATATATCTACCATGGACATGGATAATAGAGTAAATAAATTGAAAATATATCTAAAGATGTTATCCCATTTTATAAGGAAGAGTATTTATAAGATTCTATATGAAATGATAATAATGAAGTCAAATATTTCATGGAATGTGAAGGGAACATGGACCATGTTTCTAGTAAGAAGAATGTAAGCTTTCTTACCTTGAGTGAATTATGAATAATATGTGATCATGAAGTATATGAAAATTCTTGTATAATTTTTTATCATGAAAAAGATAATAACATAAGTGGGGATGATGATAAATCTAAAACATCTCTAAATATACCAGTTTATAGACTGAATGATATTCAACATTCTCTTCTCAAATAAAAAATTTCTCTTGTATATGAATTCTTTAAATCTATACAAATGGAGATCTCCCTGCTAGAGGAATATGTAAAAAAATATTTATAAGGCATTGCATAAAAACATTTATCATGTATAAAGATTTTCTGATAGGTTGTATGCTTTGATTTATGAAATTTGTTGATCAAAATGAGTTTCTCCAAATTTAAAATCAAATGGGTTGAGGATGTTTAATAGAAATATTCTATCAAGAACAAAATTGATGAAAATATAAATGAACAAGAATAAAAGGTGAAAAATATCATTGATTTCAAGGATTTTCAATTTGAAGGATAGTCCATGGGATCAACGAAGTTGTCCCTTTTTTATAAAATAATGCTAAGATTCATTAGGAGAATGTTGAAGGAGTTAATAATGATTGTGAATAAAATGTTATAATTAATAATGATATAAAAAAACCTTTAATATGAGTAATCTTGATTTGTAATTATAGTATAATAATTTTGAGAAGACACATATTGAGAATTCACTAATGAAAGAGAAAATTAATTCTACTACTCAATTACCATTTGAGGATTATCATGTTATAATTCATCAATCATGTGATAAAAATATCATGAAATCATACAATTATCGATCATAAGTAGCTGTAAATATCTATTTACCATCCATTCTATGGTCTAATAATGTCCATAGATTTATTTTCATGAATACTAAATGTTTCAAGTCAAAAATATTCATAGGTATTGATGAAGAAATTTAATAATTATCCTAACACATTGGATAGAGTGGATAAGAAAAATAATGTGGAATATAGATCTATATGTATATCCGAACATGTAATAAAAAAGGACAAAAACATAATACTTGTAAAAATATAAGATTGTGGTTTATTAGTTAATGATGGTGTTGTAATAGATTCTTGCATTTTTTTTAGAATGTTAGTAAAATATCCCAAATTAAAACGAATAAAGGAATAAAATTTAAATGTTGGGTAAAATATAGATGAAGAAGAAATATTGATTGTGTAAGAAAAAACTAAAAACATCGAATTCATTTAAAATATATTATAATACCTATGATTTTGATGAAAAATCATGTTTCCCAGAAATTTATTTCTCATGAAAATAATTATTTTATATTTTCTCTATGAATAGTAAAATAGTTATAAGAATTTAAAGTAATATTTATTGATATAGAATCTTAAATTTTCATTTTTATCATTCTAGTCTGGGGTTCTATAATTAATTAAAAAATAACGACATTATGTACTTTAAAATTGTTTTGAGAAAATATTGTTATAAAACTATAAAATAAGCATATATTAAAATCTAATATAGTATTGATTAAAAGAAATTAAGTGGATTAATTATTGATAAAAATAATTATTTTATTCTAATTCATATTAAATACATAGTTTGAATTTTTATTTACTTAATTTATTGAAATAAAATGACATTTCTTACAAAAATCATTTTTATTCACTATTCATTGAAAAATAAATAAACCTAACAAAATACAATGATAGTTCCCTCTATAAATTTTTATATGATTATTTCAAAAAATAAATTTTATTTTTTAAAATATGTTTCTTAATAGTTCATAAATTTATTTTATGTTTTATACAAAAGTAAAATAAAAACATTTTTCTGAGAATATAATATCTTCTAAACATGCAAAGATGTTACTAAAAAAATATGAACTTTTTAAGTATATTTTATTTATATAAAACTATTATAATTAATATTAACAGTTCTTTTATGAATATTAATCCTTCCACGTCTAATGGATATGTAATAATGTTTGTGTTAAAAAATAATATTAATAGATTTTCCTAGTGTGTTAAAACTCGATGTTGCATGTAACACAAGATATCAATGAAATAATTTTTTTTTTCAAAAATAATATTTCATTAAATCTCATGTTGTTAAATTATAACCCCTATAAATTGAATTTATCCATTGAAATTATTCACTTTGATACATAATATTTTATACTTCTTCATCATTATATCATATGGTCCAGCCATACATTCCTCAAACTGGTTGTTTCTCAATAAATCGTTAACATGGTGAGTGGTATTGTTTCGTAGAACACTCTCTATTCAATCCAAAATCACCACCATTTGTTCCAAATATGAAAGATCCTACAAAATTGGTCAACCTATTAGTAAAATACAAGTTAAGTGTTTGGTATATACTTTCTCAAGAGTGATACGTGGAACGCATCATGAATTATATAGTTTTTTTTTGAATCACAATCTAATCGGATACCAGCCCAATATGATCTAGAATATCAAACAGAATTGTATACCAAGGGATTAATTTTAAACTATTTCCAAATTTTTGGACTTCATCGATAGAGGCATGTTTAGAAACACCATTTTTCTTGTTTCAAATTTCATATCACATGGATGAATATCAAGATAAATTTTCGGTTAACATTGTTCTTCCTTTTTTTGTTATTGAATGGATTTAAACATCTCAACCATATCATTATATATCTCATGAACCAATATTTTTTTTCTCGACCTATATTCCATCACATTGAAGCTTTAGACTTCTATTCATATAGGTATTCATAAGAAACCATCTGAATACTTGATAAAAAGATATTTTTCTATGAAACATAATTGAGATGAACGTATAAATCCCCAAAACCTTTGAAATACACATAAGAATATACAAATATATCCTATAAGGTTTGTGTGTTTCTATCAAACTAACTATTAGTACGAGGATGATACACAATATTGAAACATTACTCTATTTCATGATCTTGTTGAACACTTCTCTAGAATATCAAGGTAAATATAAGATCCTGATTCAATTTATTAGAATTTGGTACTCTATAAAACATTACCACTTCTATAATGTATATCATGTAATACAGAACCCTATGAAATCATTTTCAATAGTGGTGAAGTGTGATGAATTTTTATGGAGGTATACTAAAACCCATATTTAATTATTCAGTTTAGTTATTTAGTAGATTTTAATAGAGAAATCCATGGTTAATCTTTCCTAATTCCATTATATTATTTTAAATTGATGTAACACCCCTCTTAATTTTTTCTCACATCCATAAATTTCTAATACCCCCTAAAAAAGATACCAAATATATTATATATATCTAATTTTAAATCCACAAGAAATAATAGTTCAAATATCCATTCTTCTATGAACATCCAAGATGATTGAGAATGAAGAACTATGATATTCCTCTAAAAAATCTACTTCAAATCGGAAATGGAAAGAATACATACAAAATTATCTAAACTAATAATTTTGTCATGATGAAGGTCAAAGTAAGTAAAATTTTAAACTACTTTTTTAACTCTACATCTTACTTTTTTACCACATTAAACTTGTCTTGGATAGATGGTTTAACATTAAATTAAACAAGACTATATTTCTCTACCACTTTCAAGATTTCCAGATCAATCGTTTTAAAATCCAGAAATATTATATCATTTTTTATGATCATCTATAAAATTTTTCATGATGCTTTTGACACAAACCATAACTATTCTTGTTCAATTTAGTATCATGGTAATGCATTGATAAATCTTAATATTTAATCAGTTCTATCAATATTCATTAGAATAGATTCAACTAAAACAGTATGAATATATAAATTAATGTTTTGTGATAGGTTTATGATTCATATTTTTCACAATAATGTAATTTATTTACAATGTCTTGGTCTAACAAACCATTAACCAAGACGCTAGACTAGTCCTCAGATGTAGTCATGCAAGCCTCCACATATGATAATGGTTTCTAACTAGATGCAAGGGTCAAATGTTACAATGTTAGAGATATTTTACCCTTATGGTTAGAGTAACACATTGGAATATAAGATTTAAATAACTGGACGATAGAGGAAGAATTTATAATAAAAATAAAAGAAACAGAACATAAATACAATGAATCAATAATAGTTTATAGCTAATGAAAATACATATAAAGATTCATGCATGTACATATGATTCTATAAGAAACATTTCGATGGTACACAGATAATTACAATATAATAAAACTAAAATGATACCAATGGATTTATTCATGAACATATTGAGTACTATCTCAGTCCTATGTACCAAAAATCCCACTTAAACAACATAACACAACTAATAAATCCTTATACCTAAAAACATGAATATCTATTCAGGTAACCCTAAGTAATGGTGGCCCGATTAGGATGAGAGTTATAACCCCATTAGGACACCAAAAATGGTGTCTATATCAATTATGATTGTGAACTATAAAATGAATACTTTTCTAACATATGTATATACAAGGAGATAAATAAATATATAAATGGCACTTCTGTATGGGATTTTTTATTAATTCCCAACTGATAATACCATCTTGGGACTACTAATATTTATGAACTAAGGGAACATGTATAAATAATATGGTAATATACATGACATCCCCATATGAGGCCATAGAATTGGGTTGATCCCATGATTGTGTTTTGGATTGGTTAGAACATCCCTTCGACATAATTGAACCATTATCTCACTGTATTCATAAAATAAAATTAATAAGGTACAAAAAAGTAATCCATCAAATCTAGTGATGACATCCTGACCCGATCCAAACAGACACCTAGTGGAGTCCCAATGGGTTTTACATGATCCCTTGATATAATCGATAATATATAGTCTATACAAGAAAACTCGAAACGACATCCCTTTTATCATAAATAGTATAGTCAACACCGTGTACATACATGATATCACACATAGGGGGATTTGTATTTCCCATGGAATGACATAGTCAAAATGAAAATGAGGCCATTCATGATTTCTTCCTTAGGGAACTAGTGTCACCCAAGAGGATAATAAAAAGCATGGAGAGCCCATATGTGTGAGAAAAAGTATAACTCCAAGAGACTCAAGAAGTACCAATACATTCATGGTGATTCTATAACATCCTGGACCCAACCATCCACCCGAACAGTGCCGAATGGGTCGGGTGTTACTACCTTAAGCGCACCTCCCCAAACGACAAAGGCCGCCGACTAGCAGCGAGGGTCTGTTAGGTATAGTGGGGAGGCTATACCCTCTTGGAAGATCTTAATAAGGGTACTGGTCTAAGTATAACAGTAAAGATGCAGCGGAATGAATGACTCAACAGACTCGAACCAGACCCGCAGAGCGGAAGAATAATGAATATAGATAAACAGAGGAAGCAGTAAATATAAAAATAGCAGCGGAAAAAATCACAGAAGCATGCTAATAACATGTAACTACCTGAAAAGTAAAACATGCATCCAAAGAAGGTCATACACAATTGAATATTAAAAGGGCGCCAATGGCTAACCAACAATAGCTACAACAAGCATGCCAATACAGAAATTAATAAAAACAATGTAAACCCAGCTAGGCAAGACCTCAAGGTCTATAACATCTCCATACAATAACTAACGCAAACCAGATCTTGAAGCTGGCCTCTTTCCTTCACATAAATCCATAAATTCTACACGCGTCCTGAAGGGCCCGTGTAGGGTGTGAGACAAATCTCAGTAGGATACCACCCAATGGTGCGTACCAAATATATGTGTTTAAGCAGTCATGCATTTACAAGGAAAGCAGTAAACAGTACAGTGCACAAGTAAATGCAAACTCCACTGGTTCTTAAAATCCACCAAGGAATATCACCTGCTTCGGCCAACGCTAGAATCTCTATCGTGTAACCCAACACCCCGTGCCACCTGACACCTTGTGTCTCAAGTACCGACATCCTGAAGGCACGTCCAAAATAGTAACCCGGCCCCATGTGCCTCCTGACACCTCGTGTCTCTAGTACCGACGTCCCGAAGGCATGCCGAAAATAGTAACCTGGCACCATGTGTCTCTTGACACCTCGTGTCTCAAGTACCGATGTCCCCAAGGCACTCCCATTTCCTGAAGGCTCCTCACCTCCCACGTGGCTTTCTACGACAAGCACCCCCAACCAAAATAACTAACCGTAACAACGGGGGCCTCTACCCACATGAGTGGTCAAAACCACCTCATCATGAAGTATCTCTGTTTGCACACTACTCAATGTCCCGGTGAGCGGTAATCACCCAAAATAGTCCTAAGCCACCAAAAAATGTGACACCTCGTGTCCCTGCGACCATGTCGCTCATGTCTGATGGCCTCGCCATCCAAGTAACCTGGGCCATGCCCAACCTGATAGTCACACTGCCTCAATCCGACGTCCATGAAGCCCAATCCGGTGGTCAAGACTAGCTGAAATAACCCGGGCACAACCCCATCATGTGATAAACATCACTCAAGCGTAACCGGGCCAAGCCCGACACAACCTAAACGGTCTAGCAGTTGCAATCCAAAAATTTCATAAATATACATATTTAAAAAAGAAAACATAAACCGGAAAAACAAACTAAACAGATGAATTGCACTCTACCAGGTGTTGTCCCATACAAGCACAGAGGTCTTAAATGCCTCTAACAATTTAACAGGCTTTAACAATTTAAACTAAAATGTTTATAACAATAACATTTCAATTTAATCCATTTTGGCGTTCCCCGGCCAAAATGCCCCAACGAGAAGTGACCCCTCACCCGGACCTGATCACGCAAATTGGTAACCAGTCATACCAAAAAGCATCCCAGAGGACCCATAATCATTACAGTATGAAAAAGCAGATAAAACGTGTCCCGCTCAAAATACCCGAAAACGCGTCGTAGGCCGCGTTACCCAAAAAACCACGATAACATAAAATGAGGTATGTAGAACCTACCTGAGACTCGCACGATGCTACTCCTCCGGTAACACCCTCCAATTCGTTCTAAAACGCGGTAAATCTACAAAAGATTCAAAACCTCTAAAAGGGCTATAAATTGTTCTAGGAGAAAAATCAGACAAAACTTCCAAATAGGAATCAAGGTCTTACCGAGGGGGTTCCAACGCATCCAACCGAGATCGGATCAGAGTTTGGACGAAGAACCGGGAAGCAAATGAAGATCTGGTCGACTTGGTTCGTTAAACCCGACCACAATATTGAGGTTCTGCCACAATACGAGGCTACTGCCCATTTTATGCAAAAAAAAAAGTACACAGCGTGTACATTGGGACTACACACCGTGTTTGGTTCATTTAACTGTTCATAAGATGGAAAGATTCCACCGACTTACTTTCTAAGCCTGCCGACATGAGTACACGGTGTGTACCTATGGGTACACCGTGTGTACTTGGTTCCTCTTCCTTTCCCCTTCGACGCACTCACACGCCATGTGTATCCCTTATACATGGATAGACTACACAGCGTGCCCAAGGGGAACACAGCGTGTCCTCAGTTCTACCAGGACAACAGGCATACATGCCCTGTATGGCCTCACACGGTCAGGCGTATACACGGCATGTTTAAAACTAGACGCCGTGTAGTAAGAAACTTCTAAACGGTCACCAAACGGCATGTACTCGGCGAGCACACGGCCGTAAACTCGCCTAAACATACATGGTGTGTATGAAATGTACACGGCGTGTAGTCTAGAAATTTCCAGAGACCTCCCGTTTACTCTAGTTTCCTCAGAAACCAGTCAAAAAATTCAAATAGGGTCGGGATTTTGACCCATTCTGAAAACCGGGGATCTTACAAACTCCCCACCTTAACGTAGATCATCCCCGAGCTACCAAACGAAACCCGAAGATGGCACCGAACATGACCATCCCAATTAAACAATCTGGACTACACCAGTCCCAAGGTTATGGATAAATTACTGAAGGGCTCCCCACCTTAGGAATTTCCTACTCAGTCTCAACCAACAATATTTAAAGCAAATAGGGTTCACTAACCTGTTTTCCGGACGCATAGTCCTCCCATGACACATCGTCACCCCTACACCTCATGGTGCTCCTGTGTCGCTTCCGACACCCAACGTAACCCGCACCGCATCAGTGTCCGCCTCCACGAGGTCCAGCTGCCGAACACCTCAAGTAACCCGCATCCACGATGCCTGATGCCCACAACACCTCAAGTAACCTGCATCCACGATTCCTCGATGCCCACGACACCTCAATTAACCCGCATCCACGATGCCCCAATGCCCACGGAACTTCATGTAACCCGTATCCATGATGCCCCGATGCCCACGACACCTCAAGTAACCCACATCCACGATGCCCTGATGCCCACGAAACCTCATGTAACCCGCATCCACGATGCCCCGATGCCCGCGGAACCTCATACATACATATATATATATATCACTCACCCGATATGGTCCCAACCCACTTACTAGCATCTAGTCAGCCCACAATGATCCCATGCACCTCGTGCACTCAAAATAGACATACCTCTACAGGTCATGCCAAAAATGAAACAAGGAGATCACAGCCACACCGCGATATGCCTCTAACTGTCATCGGATCACCAGCCTGCTCAGCCTCTGGAAACTCCACGGCGTGCACCTGGCCTGAAACACGGCTGCCTAACGCCTGACCTCCTGATGCTGCTCCAGTCTCCGGCCACTGACCCCTCAGTTGGGTCCCACTTTCTCTGTCACGACCTCTGCGCATGGCTGAACCTCGACTACCCTTTCCGGGTACCAAACCTGAACCAACTCCAGATGCTACAGTCTGTCCTGGTCCCTGCCTGTCGGCTAACTGAGAAGGTTGCCCGCAAAACCTCTCCAGATGCCCATCTTGTCCACATGCCCAGCACTCCTTCGGAGGCCTATTGCACTGAGCCCGAACATGTCTCGACTGCCCACACTGGAAGAAAATCACCGAAGAACTACCACGAGGCGGTCTAGCTGAATCCCAGGCCTGACTGCCACTCAGAGACTCATCATGTCCCTGCTTACTGCTGTCTGAACCATTACCCAAAGCTGTCGTCCTGCCCAAGAGAGATTTCTCCCTTTCGTTGTCCTCGGCTATGAGTGCCTGATTCACCGCTTCAGAGAAAGAACCCAGCCTGTGGATGTTCACCTGGTCCCGAATGGCATGTCGTAATCCATCCTCGAAGTGCCTCACCCTAGCTGTGTCGTCGCTCACCATACCCGATGCAAAATGGGACAACTCTGTGAAGGTAGATGCATAGTCCATGATGGACATATCTCCCTGATGAAGACTCAAGAACTCTCGAGATCTCCCTGCCCTCAACGTCTCTGGGTAGAAGTGCTCAAAGAACCTTCCCTCGATATCCTTCCAAGCCAGTCCCTCGTGCCTACGAGCCTGTACCTGTACATCCCACCAACGCATTGCCGGTCCTCACAGCATGTACGTCGCCAGCTTGACCCTCTGCCCTGGAGGCATCTCAAGATGCTCTAAAATCATCTACATACTCTCTATCCAGTTCTCATCCTCCTGTGGACCAACCTCACCCTGAAAGAGTGGAGGATGCTGCGACTGGAACTCCCGTGTCAGATAAGCCATAGAAGGCTCTGTACCATGTGTGCCACTGTCATGCCACTGCAAGATGTGTACCATGCTAGCTCGCAGCTGCTCGTCAAGGCATGGCACGAACGATGCCAAACCCGGCTGCTGTCCTACCTACACTGGATCCTGAACCTGATCATGTCCCTGAGCCTGTACCTGCGGCTCGTACTCTACCTGTACCGAATTCCGACCCTGATCCTGCGGCACTGTATCATCTTCTTCCTGACGCTCCATCCAGCCGTGAAGGAGTAACCCACTGAATACCATAAATGGTCAGACAACCCATATATATATATAACAATATATTCTATGCAAATAAGGAAAGCAGTAAAAGGTAGTTCATAACAACTACCCTTACTCCCCCCTCACCGCAACCCATGCCTCACGGCATCCCAGCCACATGGCCTCCTTACCCGCCCTCAACAGAGCCAAGTATCAAAAGTACCTCAGGCCATGCCCATCCCAACAACTCATGTTGCCTCAAACCAATGACTGTGTCGCCCAATCCTGACAGTTACACTACCTCAATCATTGTACCTTCCTGCTCTCATAAGAGTTAGACTCAATTATCTTGCATCATGCCATTCTATAAATATAATGCATGGCATACACATTTGCACAACAAGCAGTTCTATCTGGAATTTCACCAATTTACATTTCAAGAAGATAAATCATAGAAATTGATTTTTTTATTCAAATGGTAGTATCACTTCACAAAGCATACGTGCAATTATGAAATTGAAATACCCTAAAAATGTGCCTATAAAAGCCAAGAAAAGTAGCCTTGCCATACTGGCCAAGGTTCAATTCTTCCTTACCACACCGGGTAAAGGGTCACATATCACAATCAAAAACATCACACATCAAGTGAGCCACCAAGGTGGAAATCATATAAACTGTAATCTGAGAAAAAACAAACAGAAATTCCCACCCGCAGCAACTAGGTCCATCCCTCGTAGCTGGGGATGCAGGCACCCAAGAACAAGCTTGAAACCCAGTCCCTGTAACAAACTATCTCCAGTCTACCATATCCCAAATAGTAAAACCAGAAGAAAGAAACGAGAAGCCTGAAGCTCATTAGAAGCCAGTAAAACGCTGCTACTAAATCCCGGTCAAGTACTTCGCTGATACCACTTTGTAACGTCCCGGACCTGATCAGCCACCCGAACAGTGCCGAATGGGACAGGTGATACAACCTTAGGAGAACATCCCTGAATGCCAAAGGCTTCGGACTAGTAGCGAGGGTCTGTTTGGTATAGTGGGGAGGCTATACCCTCTCGGAAGATCTTAATAAGGGTACTGGTCCAAGTATAACAGTAAAGATGCAGCGAAAAGAAAAACTCAGCAGACTTGAACTAGACCCGCAGAGCAGAAGCATAATCAATATAGATAAATAGTGGAAGTAGTAAATATGACAACAACAGTGTAAATAAACACAACAGCATGCTAATAACATGTAACTACCTGAACAGTTAAACATGCATTCAAAGCAGGTCATACACAATTGAATATAAAAGGGTCACCAATGGCTAACCAACAGTAGCTACAAAAAGCATGCCAATACGGAAAGTAAACAAAAAAAAAATAAACCCAGCTAGGCATGACCTCAAGGTCCATACCATCTCTTTGAAATAACTAACGTAGCCCATCTTCTAAAGCTGGACTCTTTCCTGCACGTAAATCTATAAAGTCTACATGCATCCCAAAGGGCCCGTTTAGGGTGTGAGACAAATATCAGTAGGATACCACCCAATGGTGAAAACCAAATATATGTGTTTAAGAAGTCATGCATTTACAAGGAAAGCAGTAAACAGTACAGTGCACAAGTTACCACAACCTCCACTGGTGCTCAGCAGCCACCAAAGTGTATCACCTCCTTCGACCAACGCCGAAATCTCTGTCGTGTAACCCGACACCACGTGCCACCGGACACCGCGTGTCTTAAGTACCAACGTCCTGAAGGCACACCCAAAACAGTAACCTGACACCATGTGCCTCCAGACACCTCGTGTCTCAAGTACCGACATCCCGAAGGCACGCACAAAATAGTAACCCGGCACCATGTGCCTCCTGACACCTCGTGTCTCAAGTACCGACATCCCAAAGGCACACCCATTTCCTGAAGGCTCCTCAACTTTCACGTGGCTTTTTACGACAACCACCCCAAACCAAAATACCTAACCACAACTACGGGGGCCTCTACCCACACGAGTGGTCAAAAACACCTCATCACAGAGTATCTCTGTGTGCACACTACTCAAAGTCCCAGTGAGCAGTAATCACCCAAAATTGTTCTAAGACACTAAAAAATCTGACACCTCATGTCCCTGCGACCATTTCACTCATGTCCGATGTCTTCGCCATCCAAGTAACCTGGGCCATGCCCAACCTGACACTCATACTGCCTCAATCCGCCATCCATAACGCCCAATCCTGTGGTTAAGACCACCCAAAGTAACCCGAGAAAAGCCCCAACCTGTGATCAGCATCACTCAAGCGTAACTGGCCCAAGCCCGACACAACCGAAACGGTCCAGCAGATGCAATTCAGAAATTGCATATATATACATATTTAAATAGAAAACATAAACCTACAAAACAAACTAAATAGTTGAATTGCACTCTACCAGGTGTTGTCCCATACCAGAACTGAGGTCTTAAATGACTCTAACAATTTAACAGGCTTTAACAGATTAAACTAAATAGTTTATAACAATAACATTTCAATTAAAACCATTTTGGTGTTCCCCGGCCAAAATTCCCCGACGATCAACGACCCCTCACCCGGCCCTGCTCATGCAAACTGGTAACCGGGCATACCAAAAAGCATCCTAGAGGTCCCATAATCATTTCAATATGAAAAAGCAGATAAAACGGGTCCCGCTAAAAATACCAGAAAATGCGCCGTAGTCCGCGTTACCCAAACAACCACAAAAACAAAAAATGAGGTATGCACCACCTACCTGAGACTCGCACGATGATACTCCTCCGGTAACACCTGCCAATTCGGTCTAAAACACGGTAAATCTACAAAAGATTCAAAACCTCTCGAAGGGTTATAACTTGTTATAGAACAAAAATTAGAAAAAATGGCCAAAGAGGAATTGAGGTCTTACCGAGGGGGGTCCAATGCAACCAACCGAGATCAGATCAGAGTTCGGACGAAGAACTGGGAAGCAAATGAAGATCCGGCCGACTTGGTTCGTTAAACCCGGCCAAAATATTGAGGTTCTACCTCAATAAGAGGCTACTGCCTGTTTTATGCAAAAAAAAGAAAGTACACAGCGTGTACTTTGGGACTACACGCCGTGTATGGTTCATTTAACTGTTCATAAGGTGGAAAGATTCTGCCGATTTACTTTTCGAGCCTGCTGACATGAGTACACAGCATGTACCTAGGGGTACATGGCGTGTACTTGGTTCATCTTCCTTTCCTCACCGACGCAATCACACGCCATGTGTATCCCTTATACATGGCTAGACTACACGTCGTGTCCATGGGGAACACGGCGTGTCCTTGGTTCTACCCGGCCAACAGGCCTACACGCCATGTATTGACTCACACAGTCGGGCGTACACACGGCGTGTTTAAAACTACACGCCGCGTAGTAAGAAACTACTACACGGTCACCACACAGCATGTTCTCGGCGAGCACATGGTCGGCCACTCGCCTAAACATACATGGCGTGTATGAAAAGTACACGGCCTGTAGTCTGGAAATTTCGAGAGACCTCTCGTTTACTCCAGTTTCCTCAGAAACCAGTCAAAAAATTCATACAGGGTCAGGATTTTGACCCGTTCTGAAAGCCCGGGTTCTTACAGATTCCATTCATGATGTCCTTATGTTAGGACACATATTCTCTCCCCGTCCATGATAATCTAAAAAATAAAAAAAATCATCATAATTGATTATATTGTACAATATTCTAATCATGCTCGAAAATCATTTTATCCCTAAAAAATAACTATGTTATCAGACAAGAGGCACAAAGCCCTAATAATAAACACATGAAAGTAAGAAAACGTCCTAAAAATATAAAGCACATGGTATGGAATAAGCATAAATCACAAGAAATGAAGCAAAAGGTAGAAGCACAAGGTGATAAGAAACATGCCCTGAATATAAAGAAAAAGATATAGGAGCATGAAATTTTTGTGGTCAATGAAGCATAAGAACAACAAAAATTGTATAAGACATATTCATAAAGCATAAATAATTTCATTACTGCCATTCATCCAATTTAACTAAAATCATTTCATTCAATCATTTCATCCTGGGAATGAAGCATTCCCATTATGATCAAGGGCTAAACTCATGGAAGACAATCCATGTTAATTCAATTCATTAATTTAATGCATTTTATGGGTAAAAACACCATTATAGGTTTTCAAACAAAAACGTGTCAAGGGAATTTGGACCCAATGAAATAACCATACCCATATATGTACAAGGAGTCAACGATATAAAAAAATGAGTATATTTACCTCCCCAATGTGTCATTCATGACATTGTAATGGTTTTTTTAATCTATTTGAGAAAAAGGCATCATATGAAGAGTAAGGTGCACAAAATAGTGGTGTTCCATATAATATACAATTAATCTATTGGAACGAATCTATATCACCTACCTCATTCTTAGGATGGACTACATGTCCTATAATATTCTTTTATTTGGGCTGGTTCATGAAAATTCCATGAAATAGACAAACACCATAAAAATTGGTTGAATTAGGTCACACCAATATAACTTCCTAGAGAGGGGTTAAATAGAAAGAGAGATAGAATAATTTTGTTCTTATATAATATATTATATAGGGATTGATGCTACTCAATTCTTACATTGGATGGGGGAGATTGCGAAAATCTGGGTTTAGGCACGGGAGGAGCCTCGTATGAGATAGGAGGATGAGTCCATATGCTAGAAAGAAAAGTTGAGGGAGGGTTAGATTTTATAGTTTCATTCCATGTACACTTTTAAATTCACCCAAACTGAAAAGGTCACATGGTTAAGCTTCTCGATTGGCCAAATAGTTCACCAACCATGGTTAAGGTACTACCAAGGAACTCCTATCACATGGCCTGTTCACATGTATTGGATATCCATGCACAACCAAAGAAAAATACCACTCTCAAAGAACTATTGAAATATGATTAGTCATGCAATTACTCTCACATGATTTTATGAAACAAAGTGGAACAACATGCTCTAAAATAATAAAATGCATAGTTTCTCATAAATGACCCATGGTCTCAGACAGATAGTACACCCGTCTTACTTCTTCCTTCATGTGGTTTTTCATGTCCTAACCCTCTCAAAACATGATACAACAATCATGGTACACCATAGGACATCATCCAAGTATAAAAACAACACATTAAGGTTTTCTAACCAAATTAATTTCAATCCTAATATCAGTTTAAAAAACATTACATCCACCAAATAAAAAAATTATATATTTCATAGAATTTCATCCTATCCAAAAACAAAGGATGCTACAATATTCCTACCTTAAAAATTATCTTCCCAGACATGAAATGGGTAAATGAAGTGAACAACACTAGACCTACTCGAGTCATGAGATCTTGTATAAACATCCATGTTACATTTTCGAACACCATATTCACCTATGATTGTCACCTTAACATACAATAATTAATCCATAATAACACAATACATTTTTTTTAATGGTAACACTGGGATGATTATTACCCAATCCAGTATTACTCAAGATATGATCATATCATCATCAATATAACCAATATTTTTTTGTATTTGTATATTCCAAACTATGTTTTTATATTCCAATGATGTAACAACTAATTTATGCATTCCCTTTACCACTCCAACGGTGTAGTCATGGTGATTATAAAATTAATGCTTGTTTGACCCCCATGTGAGCTTAAGGATCACATAAAGCTGGATTGTTAACCAAGGACCCTACCAACAGTCACCACACATTCCTCAACCTGGCAAAATTTCATTAAGTGGTTCCCCACCAACCACATAATACAAGAGAATGTAATATCTTGTAAAATTATTCATGATTGAATACTCTCAAAAAAAATCCTCTTAGATTCCAGGTTTAATAAAAAACCAATAGAAGTTCCTTTTTTGATGGTGGAACCTCTTGATTTCGTCACTCAATCTCACTGAACCACGTATCTATCTTCCAGTGACATATAATTCCCAAAAATAAAAATTAATATATATTTTTCTTCATTAGAAACATGGGTTGTAGCCAAATCCAGCTCACATGTATCATTTCCATCTAACCATCTCATTTAATCCCATCTATAATACATGGTAACATAAGAATCACCAATAAGAGATTAAGGTGATCATTGATGGAAACCATAAACATTTCATAAAAAATAGTTTTTGTTAATATTCAGAACATTCCCACTATAATGACACTGACTGAATCCAAAATTGTACCCATCTAGAAACCAAATCAAGGAGAATAGATAACATCCAAGTGTCCAATTGTGGGGTTCTTACTTGGGAACCCAGAAATCACTCAAGACTAGCCATGACTCAATGGAAAACCACTCTCTAGAGAACACTATGAAGAAGACCACAAATCAAGAAAATTTGATTTTAGATTTATCATGTTGTATAACAGATGATCTCTCAGTATACCATGACAATGTCATGATAGCAGATATGTTCTTTATTTAGTTGAAAATACACTAAGATGATTTTTTATAGTTTACAAAAAATACTTGAGACGCTCACACAACAAAGAGGTGGAAGTGACAAGTATTTCTTCCAAATAAATATACCAACATCTTAGAAAATATTAATCAAACCACTTAGGCCGATGTCCTTTGAAAAATCATAACATCACCCACTAACACAACATCACATACACCCCAAAAAAACATATAACATTAGGCATCCCATGATTGATCAAGCACAACTATGAAGGACCATCCATATCCAATGGTGTTTTTACAGGTAGCGTTACCGACCACAAACAACATCTTCTTTATCTCAAGAAACCAACAATTAAAATGAATGATTAACAGACACAATGGATTTATTTAATAAAGAAAATCCATTTCCAAATGGTATTTCCATGGTTGTTCCCCCTCGATTAGGAGGATATTCTACGAAATATCTGAAATGATTTCCCCACCTCAGGAATGTCCTCAATATTCTATTTATATAAAAAGTTATCTCAACCCTTGACATTCTCCAACAACCACTAATCATGGGTCCTAGATGTGGAAAATATGATTTTTAGAAATAATTTAACTGAAAGAGATAAGGAAACTATCCTCCTAAAAGAATTATAGATTAGGGACCTGATTAGATGTATACGTGGAACTCCTTTAGATATTCCCCCACACATGAAGTAGGATTATGAATAAATGAAAAAATAAACTGATCATCATATTGAGAGACCTGATCCTTTATTGGGAGTCACTGTGATAATTAGGATGTGATAGAAGTCCCACAACATCCAGGTCACTCCACCTCAGATATGACTTGTGATTCAAGTATATAAACTCATGAGAAAAATCATTCTAACCAAAATCATATGATCACTACACCTTTTAGACTAATTGATTGGTACTTCATATAAAAACACATACTCACCATAGTAAAATAGAACAACCATGACAATACCTATAGTCTTATGATCACTATGAATTCAAGTATTTTATGACTTGATCAAAATTACTAATCCAGAGTTGTATTACTATATATAAATAAGAATAAGCTGAAGACCTCCCAATTCAACCAACCTAGACAAGGATAAGAGGAAATTTACATGACCTACTAAGCATCAAATCAAGCCCTATGCATGTCTACCCACTAAAAAAAATCATTACATGATTCTCAAGAAGTTAACAATGCTCAAAATATTTAACGACCACCCATAAATACAAGGGTGATAATTTTAACATCTAAGAGTCTTATTGGTACATATGACACCTGAATATTACCATGAAATAATAACTAATTTTAAAAAAATATGAAAGGAATACAATGAATTGTGAGTGCTACCTAAGATGGTCTATCCTATTATTGATACATAAGGTTTTGACCCAAAATGAGGTCATTCATAAAAAGTTTCCCAAATCTTATGGGACTTTGACATTGATTCAACTAAAGGAGAATATGCCTATAGATAATTCTCTTGCTCCATTCTAAGTTAGGATACTGATACCCCAATACTACACATACATGAGGGTTAAAAGTAAATACCAATCTTATGTTTCCATCTCAAGTCATTACCATAATTAAAATTTAACTATTTAAACACTTCAAGTATCATTATTTAAGAAAAAAACACCTTTATTAATGGAAGAAGGAAATCAATTTCCAAAACAATGACACACAGAACAGATGTAAGTTATAATAAAATCAATTTTTAAAACATTATTAATTTCACTAGAATCCTACCCTAATTAGGATATTCATTTCATAAACCCCTATTTAACATCATTAATTCATTTAATGAGATATACATTTTCCATAGTCATTGAAAAGTCAACTTTATTATATAGAGGAAAACACTCATTTGGGTGTAACAAGAATTTTTAATTAACAAAGGCCTCATATAGATAAATATCACTAATTTTAAAGTATCTTTTATTATTTAAATACGTACTTGTCAAAAAGGATTACACCATACGTTTACATGAAAATCCACATTGGCAGCTACATGCAATTTAAGTTACCCACAAAAACATAGTATATCATAACCCCAAGGGTTATACATTGAGTAAGAAAAGATAAATAAAGGGAGACCAATAAGGGTCACATTAATCCATCGTAGGTTCATCAGAATAAATCACCATTTTATTAAAAAAATTATGAATTTTTAAATAGCCATAACGGGTTAATCACATTATCAAAATAACCAAGACATTATTACGTTGGTCAAGTCATGTGTATCTCATAATCAACATGGCCAAACTGACCAATTTTGGTCTATTTGTGCATTAGGCATGTGTTCATACGGGTTATCATGACCATGTAATAGGCGAAGAATCCTTAATAAGGAAACCAAAGCATTTAATGTCATAATTTAAAAACATTTATATTTAAAATAGTTTCAATTTATACGGCCCATAATATATGGTTTTCTTATATGGGTTACCACTTCCCAATTTATAAGGCATCCATACCCTCTAAAAATTGTAGGAAACTACCATATAACCACAATAATTTTATTTAAGGTTAAAATGATTCAACATTCATAATGATTATACAATAAAATATATGTACATAATGTGTTTCTAAAATGGTAAGATTATATGGGTCACCCTATTCTAATTTAAAATGTTAACATACACATTACAAATTTGATATTTGTTTCAATCTAACCAAAATAATTAATGTCTTTTCCTATGGAACCAATGATTCATGGTTGAAAATGGTCATAATTAATTACTGAGTTTTCTCCACCAATAACCAAGTTCACATTATAAAATTTATGTCTGTGAATTAAAATTATTGCAATTTCATATTGTTTAATGCGGTATGGAAGCATAGAATCAAAAAAAAATCACTATTGAAGGATACTACATAACTCGGGAAACACAAAAAACATGGTAAACATAACACAAAAAGAAAAAATACTAATTACAAACTTTATCATTTTGTATAAAAGAATGTAATGAAATATGAATGATGTATAAAGATAATAATGTCACCAAAATCCACTAGCATGTCATGTAACATGCCATAAAATAACACACATGACAGAAAAATTATTTCAAACAACATAAAAAACTAATTTACATGGCCTGACATATGCCTTGAATGGGAATCCTTGTTTTTCTATAATTATGCATGTAATGTTACTAACATACATTACCCGAACAATGGAAAATTCCATAAATCTCGTAATTCTGTAAGCAGGGGAAAATAATCTCATAACTAATGGTGAAATCCAAATCAATTATAATAACTAATAACACAAAAAACAATTTCATCCATGGACACTTGGACCATTCCCTATACGTGGGTTTATCATTTCCAAGAACAAATATTTACAAATCAATAACACATTCCCAGTATCCTCTATTTCATCACTAAATAGTGTGATAATTGAAAAAAGCTACTTTGATACAACTTTTTAATTTTTTGATCTGACAAACCATTAGACCTATAGCTGGACCAATGACCACATTGTATCACATGGGTCCCTCTATTTTCCTGAGGCTTCACACTAGTAGTGAGGGTATAATTGTAGAATGATGGAAATACTATACCTTCATGGCCATAGTTACAAAATTATATCATATTAAAATCAATTCAAAATAGTAGATTTATTAATAATGAATGAAAAAGCAATTAAATATAAATAAAATTACTGAATAAAAGTAAATGGCCAATTAGAATACCTATAAAAATGCATGCATGTCTATAAGATGATACAAGAATCAATAAGTATATACTATAGGTAGTAAATTAAAATTTATTAAGAAGGATCCTAAAGGATAACTCCACAAGAATCATTAGTACTAGATTAGTTTTGTTCTACCTATCTCCAAATTATACAACAAAACATAATCAATAAATCCATAAACCCTCAAACATGAAGAACTGCATGGGTACTTTAGTGCAATTGCTGCCCAAGCAAGGTGTGAGATATAATCCCAACATCCCACCTCCACAGGTGAGTATATCTATCATGTTTATGTGATATAATATGAATCATGTCCTAATATAGGTATGTACATAGGGATAAATAAATAATCAAATAAAACATTGGTCTATGTTCCTAGTTGGATTGCCACCCGAACCTACATACTTCATTCTAAGACGTGTGACTAAATGAAGGGAATGTATCAAATTATTATGGAAATTTACATTGAACAAAATTTGAATCAATATATGTTGTTCAAACCCAAATTTATGCTTTGGATTGGTGGTGACACCCCTAAGACATCATTCAAGAATTATCTCATTATAATCAAAACAATAATAATAATAATGCTCCACGAGTAATCCAAAAAACCTAGTAATTAAATATTGAGACCATCCAAGGAGATCCATAATGGAATCCCATGAAGAACTAGCTTGTCCATAGATTTAACAAATACCATAGAGTTTTTCCAAGGAAACCCATAATGATGTCCCTTGTATCACTTCTGGGATATTAAACTCTATGTTCATACAAGGTATTTGACATAGGGGTTGAAGAATCACCATAGGAATGGAATAACAATCATTCTAATGAATCCTTCCATGCTTACAATCATAGGGACCGAGTTTCAACCAATTGTATAATTAGCGTATCTAAGAGAATTTATGAGGATATCCCAATATCACTGACGTCATATCAAGTAGTACCAAGCAACGAATGACGAGTCCATCCCCAAAATCCCTATGTCAGGACATATGTTCTCTCCTTGAAGATGAGCAGTCAAGGAATGACAAAAAAAATCTTGAATCATCACTAAGGCATAGAATGTACAACTAGATAAAAAACATACCCATCAATTAAATCTATGAAAAATAAATTTGGAATAAAGATAAATACAAAAGGTACTAAGAATAAACACAAGGAAATAAAAAAATCCTTAAATATAAAGAATATGGTATAAAATAATCCTAAATTACAAGAAATGAGGAAGGAATAACATATTCATGTAAATATGAAAAAATCCTTAAATATAAATCCCGTGGTATAGTCGTAAGACTTATGTGTAAGAAAAGTAGCATGATAATTATACATATGGTATAATACATAAGTATTAATAATAAGAAATTACATTAGTGAAATTCATCCAAATTAATCAAATTCATTTCATTCCAATAGTTCATCCATGACATGAAGTTCAATGGTGTATAACATGTCTAACAATCCATATTAATTAAATTCATTAATGAAATTTATTTGTTGAGGGAGAAAAAAACCATAATGATGTTCAAATAAACCATGATCGTGGTAATTTTTCCCGAAATTATAAAAAACCCCATTATAGTGGAAATAGTCAAGGGGGTCAAACAATTGTTTGATTTTATCCTCACAAGGGTCATACTAGACATAGTAATGTGGTAAATTTATTTTATTTGAAAAAACTGTCACTATAATAATAAAAAATGAGACAGAATGTAGAACAATAGTTAATGAAAAAAATCCAGGAATGATGAAAAAAAGATACCTCATGATTTAGAACACCCATAAGTCCAATAACGTGGTTTTGGTTTCTATAAAATCAGTGAAATGGATAAACACCCTAATAATAAGGTGAATTAGGTAACACCATGGTATATTCAATGAGAGGGAGTTAAATTGATAAAAGAGATAGAAGCATATAGATCTGACATTGAGGTATTCATAAGGACATGCAATGCATGATTCTGAAAATGGGAGTAAGAGATACGGAAAATCCCAGATTTGAAATGGGAGGATCATGATGTGATATGAGAGGAAGAGTTTGTCTGCTAGAAAGATGAGATGAGGAAGGAGGGTGATATTTTTTAGGTTCATTAAGGGTAAAGTTATAAATTCAATAAATCATATAGGGGAACATGTTTCATATAAATGATTTGCCAAATCATTATCCAACAATGCTTAATGAACTTCCCAAGAATCCCTTTTACGTAAGATGATCGCACAGTTTGAACAACACTGTGTATTCCGTGAAAAAGATCATATTCAAGAACCCACAACAAGATACACAATTATGTGTCACCTCCCATGTGGTTTGATTTAATCATGCAGCGTTTTCTTATCCATGTGACTAGACCTTATAGATTATCCTAAATTCTGCACGATTTGGGAAAAACATGTACACTTCCTAGTTCTTCC
Organism: Viscum album; assembly: GCA_963277665.1. Classification (NCBI taxonomy): domain Eukaryota; kingdom Viridiplantae; phylum Streptophyta; class Magnoliopsida; order Santalales; family Viscaceae; genus Viscum; species Viscum album. Next base: position 1,999,557,758 of record OY728136.1, read on the forward strand.
ATATAGCAAGATTTCATGCCCTGGTTCTCCTATAAATCTATGGAAAAACTATGGGATCCCTCATAACATAAAACAAGTATAAAAACAAAAAATTGAAGTGTCACAAAAAAATGTAATTACATTTTGTAGTTCATATTACCATATAGACCATCCACCAAATAACAAAATTCATATTCCATTATAATTTCATCCGGTCAAAAAACATAGGACAATATAGGTTCCATATCATTCATTCATAATTTACCACAACAGACTCTAAATCATGAGTTGGGTACTTTTCCTCATTAACCATTATTTTTCATATGTCATAAGCTATATCCATGCCATTCTACATTACAATACATCCAAAACCCTTCATGGATGCATATAAAAATCCTTATCCACTAATGTGTCATGTAATCAAAGGAATTTTAACTAATATTCTCTCTAGTTCCTTGAAATTTTCCTCACATTCATCTTTCAAGACAAATTAAATTCATTCTGAGTTAACATGGTTAGTGGATTATATATTTTTGAGGAATTATCCACTAACCATAAATAATATCTATCTACACTAAGAACACTACAGATCTCTATCAAAATGGTTTTTCTAGGAAAATATTCAATGTCTTTATTCTTTGATGGACTTGTCAAAATACCCTATATTTAGAATATATAACAAAAATATGAAACCATATGAAGTCAAATTTCAAAAAATATAAATTTTGGATAATGTATTGCCTTCTTTAGAGACTTTATTAAAATTACCGTGTGATCTTCATGATATTCATTTCTCTAGGAATATATGACAATATCATCTATGAGTACTACCAACAATTGATAAAGGTAATCTCTAAAGGCTATATTCATGAAATCCATGAAGATAGTAGTGGTATATGTAAGATTAAAGGAAACAAAAATATATTCATATTGTCTATTCTTTAAATAGAATGTTTTCATAGGTATATCCTCCTTCTTGACCAAAAAATGATGATATATAAATAATTTGTCAATCAAAGAAAATTATTAAGATATAAAATGTTGAGAAAAGAGGTCATCAATATGTGTTTTTGGATACTTGATCCTAATTGTGATCTTGTTTGACTTCGGATAATCAATGCAGAGTCATATTGATCTATCTTTATTTTAAAAAATAGAACATGTATACCCCATGACTACACACTTCATTGAGTAAATCCATTTTCATATTTCTCCTGGAGTTTCTTCTACATTTCTTGTAATTCAATTAGGGGAATTATATAGGGAGTATTTCAAATAAACATGGAACCCAGTATTACTTTTATTGATAAATGAAATCCAAATTTAAATTTAATACTGTGACAATATTCTAGCAGTACATCAAAAAATACCCCTTAATAGGCATATCGTCGATGTTTAGTTTCTCCATAACTATCTAATATAATCAATCCTTTTGAATAAGAATGAAAAAAATAGATAATGGATTTGATTTCAATTGGATGTTAATATTTATTTCTGAATTGATAGAAGATGACATGTTGTATTTTAATTTCTAATTTGACATCCATTTATTAGTAATTAATGTTGTATATTTGTAGAGAAATCGAATCCATTCCTAAGATAATATCAAAAATCAACTAGAGGATGAATGGAAATAATATAAAGAAGGACATTCCCAAAAACATCAAACATTGAGAAATCATATAGATAAGAAGATATCATTATAAAATTTGTGTTTTCACTACCAATGATAAATATAATTGTTTTTTTATGAAATCATGATACACTTAAATGTTTATTTAGATATGAAATATTTTGTAGCTATATATTAAAATAAAGCATATTTTCTTCTATTAGGGATGATAAGTGTACCTTTCATCATTTCATTATCAAACCTAGTGTCCAAAATAGTGATCAAATGATATTTATCATTTTCGACATCATAAGAGGTTTTTGATGACTATCATCATCATTATCCTTTGATTTTGGGTATTTGTTTTCAAAATTATCACGCTCATTTCACATAAAACACTAGAGTTCGGGTGGATAATTATATGGATATTTTTATCTATTTGTAAAAATTTATAATAGATATATTTCACATTAGCTATCTCTTTCTTGATGAATTTCCAACCCACACAGGAAACATTTAATACCCTCCCTTAATAAAATTTCCACAATGCTTCCTTCCACAATTTCAACATGAATTAAATGACATATTCTTATCACTATGGTTTTTAGAGTTTAATTTGAATATCATTTATTTTTCTTATCAACCACATGTTATTGATGGTTATACTCGATCACTGTTTATATCTTGATAACAAAATGAACAATGTCCCCATAGACACTGAATTCCCTTTTAGATAATTCCCTTTGGAGACCTGGTTTTAAGCCATTGATGAATTGGTCCACCTTTCTCTTGAGTTGAATGATTATACTAGAATCATAACTCACAGGACTTGTAAAATTTCCCTTATAGGTACCAAAAAAATCATTATCTTTATAATTTAACATATGTAATTAATTTTCCACATTAAACTGATGAATATTTGAAATGTAGTTATTGAAAAACATGTTCTTAAACCCATTTCATTCAATCGAGTCAATTTTTTCTTACTGACATGTATTCTTGGTAAATGTCCTCCATTTTTTAATTTTTACCTCCCAAATAATAGATTACCAAAATTAATTTTTCACACTACAAACACTAGAGAATGGGAAAATATTATCTCAATGCTCGTGATTCATTTTCACTAACTAGTGGGTCAATAGAACCACTAAATGAATTTTTACATTTCGTCATGAAGGAACCAATTGAAATTTATTCCCTCTATTTCACATTTGGAAGTTCAACATGGTTCTTATCTTGAGAAAGGTTTGTGGTCATAGTAATGATATTTTTTAATTACATCTTGCATAAAATTGTGGAACTGAGGAGGAAAATAATTATATCATTCATCAAAATTATAAATAAGATGTTTCCTATATGTTCCATTCTTTAAATAAAAACATTAATAATAGTGTGGGAAACAATAATCAAATAGAGTAAGCACATAATATTGAACAATAACTTATCTAATGTGTAAATAATGACACATTATTTACAATGTATTGAACCTTAGGCGTATCCTAATAAATTTAGAGTCTTTATTTAAATAGTTTGTGATGGTTCATAAAGAGTTTGTGAATTTACAATGCATATAACCTAGTAGTGTCAATCGTGGTGTATAGCCAGGCATGTTGTCATGAACCAAGTAAATATTGAGTCAATCCCAATTCACCCTTTTCAGAGTTATTACCCCTAGGAACCCTTGTCACAGATTTATATCCACTTGTAGTATGTAGGAATGAATATAATTTCTTGGAAACCACTCACTCTATCATGAACCAAAATTCCAAGAAAATTTATTAAACATTGAATCATCCTTAGACTAATTAATATACATATCCTTAGAAATATGATTATACATATACCTATATATATCACTAAAGTTTTCTCATCCATATTTCCATAGGATAACTAATCATATCCTCTAATCCCAACTATGAATACCCAAACTTCTCATATATATTTATTACATATTTTTAAATGTATATTAATTATATAACCTAAATAAAAGCTTTAGGATCATAATGTTATAATGTCATTACAAAAATGGAATCTTAAATATCAAGTTCAATATAATTCTACATGGTCTCCCAAATTGTTTGTATTAACAAGAAAAATTCATAGAAATATCACACATAATACCTATCATAATAACCTAGTTAAAATTAACACATTAATCGTAACACCTCAAGATTTTATAAATAATATTATTTTTAATTTTATTGATGTCTTGTGTTGTACACTACATCAATGGTGTCTTTCACAACACACAACCCTAACTTGGCTGCATTACACTCAATCGTGACCTTCCACAATAGCGTGTATTGTACGCAATACCGAGTTTCGTTAAACAACGATATGCTATTAAAATATTATTATAACTTGCGGTTATGAATAGTAATTCCCAATTTTTTGATATTTTATAAATTTTATTTTTGAAAATGGACTTAATTTTTCAATTCGGAAAATCGAAAATATCTTAGGGTGAAATTTTGGTATTTTTTTGAAAACATTCATTTTTTGATGAATATTGAAAACACTAGGTTACTATTTAAAAAACAAATTTTTATTTAAATAATTATTTATTTTATTTACATTTATGTTCAATGAAATTCATTGGAGTCATTGTATAATAATTTTAGATATATAAAAATTTTATTGAACTTTTGACCGTCTTTTACCCACCTCCTAGTAGAATTTGCAAATTTACATAAAACCTAATTTTACCTCTTTTGGGAATGGAATTTCAAAATTCCAAGAGACACGGTTGATGTCAGTAAGTAATATGTGGTTCAATGAGATGAAAATAATTTTTGGTGAATAGTAACTTTTTACTTTTTTTTACAACGGTTAAAAGTAAATAGGGTAAATAAGGGTAAAAATGAAATTATTATTACCCTAACACATGTCCTAATTCTATTGGATAATTGTAACTTGACCAAAAACAGTCTTAGAATTAAATATGACCATTTAGGTCCACTTGGATTAGATTAGGACATTTATTATTAATTTATTTAAAGAAGGGTTAAAATAGTTAAAATCAATATTTAATAAGTAAATAATTATTAATATAGGCTTACACATAAGATAAATTCGACTATAAATATTAGATAGAAATCTATAAATATTTCCTACATGATGGTATTTTATTTGTAATTTTTAGACATTAAATAATTTAATTTAGTTATGACACAATGATGATGCAGTAATTATCTTATTAATGAAATATTGACATAATTGATGTTATAAATACCCAAATAAATGTAATTTGAGACTTTTTATGAATTCTAATAATTTTATATGTTAATATGACATGTTAGTATTGATTTAATTAACTTTTTTTGAACTAATATTTCTGTTATTAGTTTCACAAAAATAAATTACCAAATAGTGTCAAAATTGACATAAAATAGTTTAAAAAAATATTATATTATGAATTGTTATTTTATTCATAAAAAATCAAAGGATCGTCCAAATGACATAGATAAGGTTGTATATATTAATAATAAACAACTTGGGGTTATTTTAGCTTGTTATAGTATGTTTATTAACCTTATAGTGTAAGAAAACAAAAAGACACTTTAAAAGTAAAATTATTTAACTTAAAGTTAAATCTAAATTATAAGGTTAAAATAGAACCCTAAACTTTTCAAAATTATATTGGACAAGTGTATTTCGACCCATCCCCAATTTATCTTCTAAATAACTCAATTCGGAGCTATTAAAAACCGAATATGACTTTATAATAAAATAATATTTTTGGTTATTCCAAAGATGCCCCTCTCCTCCCTTATAAAAGGACACCTCCTCCCTCTCTTCCTCACACCACATTGAGCATTAAAGCTCGTCCAACCCCAGCCAAATTATCTTTTCCACTTCCCTAGAAACATCATAGAGGTCCTGGTATTCTATAGAGACCAATTTTAGTGCCCTAAAAGGAGGTCTCAATGAGGCGCTTCAAAGACGAGGTAATGTCTATTACCGATTCTTTCAACTTTATTTCTTCTTCAACTTCTTCTTCATTAGTTGTTTCATTATGAAGTAATAACATCAGTATCCCACATATAATGATATGTTATTATAAGTTTGAAACAACCCTATCTCACCATCTATCCATCCTACGGAAAACGAAATCACCGTGCGTGCGTACGTACGGAATACCGTCTCCACGCTGTGGTGTAATCTATTTTCCACCACCACCTTACTTGGATGGGTATAATGGTGTAAATAATGACTATATATGATTATTGTAATGTGATATTGATTCTTAAATAGTATACATACACTCTAATACAATTCCATGATCATGGGAATGATATCATCGCTCGTGCGTACGTACGGACTACCGTCTCCACGAACGCAATGAGATTCATTTTCCATGATTAATCATTCAAGAATGATTATAAAAAATATATAATGAATAATAATTAAATATATTACATAATAATTCTACTTTATTTATGTATATATATATGTATGTCATCTATTTAATTTCTTTCAATTCAACAAGGAATCGAAAATAGCGTTCATGTGTAAGTACGGCACACCGTCTCCATGAACGGCGTATTTCATTCCTTTTATTGATCTATAATATATATGTATATGATGAATATATAATATAAATAAATCATTTTTACATTCTGTAATTATTTAAATTAGGATATAAGTGATAATATTAAGAACTACGTGTTGAAAAACATACGATAAATGAAATGATTTCACCCAAAATGCTTCTTCTACCTTGAATTTACAAAAGAACGGGTAATATAAAGTCATAACTAAAACATATATGACATGATAACAATGAATATGATTCTGTAATAATTAAATTAAATTATTTAAATCATTATATAGGAGGTTTGGATACATACATAGCATATCGAAAATAAGGTAAGGTATAATTATTCCAATCTCATTTTTATCCGAGATTGTTTATTTGTATGTATTTACTAGGGTTATGATTATTATCCATGTCTATATGTTCTCAAAATGTTTTCATAAAATCTTTACTTTTCTTCCATGTATGTTTAAATTCATTTTTACCCTTTTCTACTTTTACCACATTGTATGGAAGGAATCTTTCTTTTGAATACCATACGGGGTACGTTTTGACTTTTCCGACAAAATTATGAGAAAAATGCTATTTTTTAACTTATACGACATGAAAGGAATTTTTACGGTTTTATAAATCCCTATTTTCATTAAGCTTCCTCCAAAATATTTCATGACTATTTTCAACAAAATCCTTTTCTTTTAAAATTAAATGCAATTTTGTGGAAAGAAAATGATTTTCAAGATAAAAGGATATTTTCCTCAAGAATTCATTTCAAGTGCTTTCTCAAAACCATTTTCCATCTAAGATGACATTATTTCATATGTGTTTGTTTCAAGTATAAGGTCTTTGTGATTTATATGGTTTCACATGTATTATTATGAAATGATATCCATTACTTTTATATGGACTATGTGATGATGGGATGATGTTTATGAAACCCATTATATTAGTTGGGTTATTATGAATTATGTATGTTTATTTTGTGGCACAAGTTAGAATTATTTAATCATGAGAAGGGTGGGACCTATATCTCCCTCCAATGCATTGGGTAAAGATTTATATCTCATGAGATAGACATGGATGGAATGGAAAGTTAAAACGGTTCTGTAATACAGGACTGGAATGAGGAGTGAACTCGATTCAGAAAGGGACTTTGTCCACTATGATGGTCTTGGCATCAATGCCTTGGATAATATGGAAATCACATCATGTGCTTAATGGTTGCAACAATTACATGTTTTATTCCCATTCTATATTATCATGATTAATGTTTCTTTATGATCTATGCCTTACGTACTTCCATGTTTTATGTCATTGCTCAAGCTTTTGATGTTTAAACATTATGTTCATGTTTTTAAGTTCAAATGTATATTGTATCCATGCTTACCATTACTGAGAATTTGAGCTCACCCTTTATATGTTTTCTTTTCCCCAGGATATAATGAAAGGTTTTAGGTAAGAAAACAAAAGGGAAAGATCTTTATGGGAGATGTTGACGATCTTTCACCGTGATTAGAATATTATATTCCCTGTTTCCAAAGACACTAAATTATTATGGTCCTTGTGTGTCTTTTTTAGTTATGTATTAAGTATTCTACAAAAGTAATGTAATGTACATGTACGTCAAGATTCGGGTCTCTACAGTTGGTATCAGAGGCTAAGGAGGTTGGAATGTATTCGATCCTTGGGAACTCTCACATGTGAGCATTGGACGAAGAATGTCTCTCTGCCCAAGGGCTTCATAAGGAAATGTCTGCCACTGGGGATGGTGGTGTGTCCCGCCCAGGGGGTGTAGCTGCCCATGGAGTGCCCTGATATGTATCAATTATAGTCCACTGGAAGTAATTCCAGACCGTTATAGTTGGTATCAGAGGAAAGGTTTAGTCAACCTTTGGAAACTAGGATGGGAAAACGTTAGTGAGATCCCTAGAGATATTTCTAAGGTATGACCAGGGATGTACCTAAGTTTAAGTATACATATAGGTTATAGTCCTAGAATTGCACTAATGATCTTAGAATTAAACCTAAGATGTTAGATGTTGAAGGTACTCCCCCTTGATATTGTTATTTCCCTTGTATGATTTTTTCCTCTCATAGAATTATTTCTGTGTTTTAGTCAATGGAGGGAAGCAGAAGGAATTCGGTTAACATTGAATCCAATGGAAAAATTGGTGACTATGAGAATCAAAATTGCGTAATGCCTAGAGAGAAAGATATTGTGATTATGCTGAATCAGTCATCACAATATATGATTAACAAGGTGAAATTTAGTGGTATTCCTAATTCATCAAATAAGAGGAAGATAGACTTTTATGCATGATCGCATGTTGAGGAGCATAAAGAAAGGAAGATTGAGATTTCTAAAAAAGGGAAGAAAAACCTTGAGGAATACCTCAAATTGAGGGATAGATGTTATCTATGTGGAGAAAAGGGTCATAGTGTGACAGATTGTTATGGAGTTCAATATCTTATTTGTGGAGAACATGGGCATTACCCAACTCAATGCCCTTACCTAAATAGTATCTTATAAAATCAAGGATGGACTTATTCAAGTACAATCATTAAAGAGGATGGATTGAAGTGTTTATGTATTGTTATTCACGAATAATTTTGTTGATGTACTTTTATGGTGTAGTAGAATATTTTTGTATTAGTCTGTTGTGGTTTTCAATAATTTTATGGTACCGGTAACCGTGAAAAGTGATTCAAATATTTTGGAAAGCAGATGATATGCGCATAATGAAGGGATAAGGAGAAAATGAAATGTTTGACAGTATTCATGAGCTCATGATTGATATAAGGACTAAGTGATATCATGGTTTGAGTATATAGAAATTTGAGGATTTTGGTATGTGGAAAGAGTTAACTTTTGATAGCACTCATGTTTTCTCTAATATTCAGTGAGTATTCAATTTTCAAGATAATACATGATTACGGCCTTCAAATGTTTGCAATGTGACCAACAAGACATATCTTATGATATATGGGGATCAACGATGTTATTAACATGCTTGTTATATGAAATATTTGGTAATCGTTTTCACTATATTATGAGAGTGGACTGCAGTATTATGGATAAGCCCAATGATTAGAATGGATTATGTTGGACAAACGTTAGTATTGTTTAAGGATAGAAGTTTTTTTGATATTATTGATGGGATGTAATAGTAATGTAGTTTTATAAAAAGGACAACCTGCAGGATGGGCGACAACCCATCGCGCCGGACAAGGCTATGGGAATCGAACCCACAACCGAAATATGACTGGTCTTTATCACCTACCACTGGCCTATAGTAGTCCCTTGTTAGTAGAAACTAGTTTTATTTTATTAAGCGGTATGACATATGAAGTATAAGTTCATTTTTGGAATAGTATATGATTAACCTCACCATAGATGGACTTCTGTATATTTGATAACTTTTTCTATCCTTTTTTTTGAAACAGATGGAATGGCCCATCATTCTATCACATGATCTGCTAACACTTCACATATAACAAATTCAACTTTATTTCTTTAAGAGATGAAGTGGAAATTGTTTAAGGCACAAACAATGGTGAGATTGCACTGAAGTAAAGTAAGTATTATTCTAATTCAAATTCTTCAACATTAGGGAAATTATATTGAAATTGAAAATTGATGTCCTAGTACTCTCATATCCGATGAAATAGATGGTACCTTAGATCATCACAAATTTATGGCTTTGTTACTGTTTCCTTTATCATATCCTTGTCCTCTACCACTCTCCATCAGAACAAGATGATTAGATTTCTCCTCCATATCCATATTTTCACCTATGTTCTCATATGTGGAAACCCAAATGATTAGTTATGTTGGGTAACCGTTACATTTCATACTTTAGTTTTTAAAGTTCTGTTTTGTTGTTCCTTTTTACGATGTGGGTTTCTATTAAACAAACTTTTGAGTAGTAAACCATTTATAACCCCGACGAATTTCGAGGGCGAAATTTATTTTAAGGGGGGTAGAATGTAACACCCCGAGATTTTATGAACAATATTCTATTTAATTTTATTGATTTCTTGTGTTGTACGCTACAACAATGGAGTCTTGCACAACACGAAAACCTAACTTGGCTGCATTACACGCAATCAAGACCTTCCACGATAGCGTGTGTTGTACGCAATATCGAGTTTCGTTAAACAACGATATACTATTAAAATATTAATAAAACTAGCCGTTATGAATACTAATACCCACTTTTTGATATTTTATAAATTTTATTTTTGAAAATGGAATTCATTTTTGGATTCGGAAAATTGAAATTATCCTAGGGTGAAATTTTAGTATTTTTCTGAAAACTTTGAATTTTCGATGAATAGTGAAAACACTTGGTTACTATTTTAAAACCAACTTTTTATTTTAAAAATTATTTAATTTATTTAAATTTATTTTAGATAACCATTGATACATAATACCTATATAAGTTAAATGAAATTAATTGGAGTCATTTTATAATAATTTTAGATATATAAAAATTTTATTAAACTTTTGACCGTCTTTTACCCACCTCCTAGGAGAATTTGCAAATTTACCTAAAAATTAATTTTACTACTTTTGTGAATGGAATTTCAAAAATCGGAGAGACGTGATTGATGTCAGTATGTAAAATGTGGTTAAATGAGATGAAAATAATTTTTGGTGAATATTAAATGTTTACTTTTTTTTACCACGGTTAAAATTAAATAGGGTAATTAAGGGTAAAATGATATTATTATTACCCTAAAACATGTCATAATTCTATTGTATAAGTTTAAATCGTCCAAAAACAACCTTAGGAATAAAATATGACCATTTAGGTCCACTTGGATTAGAATAGGACATTTATTATTAATTTATTAAAAGAAGGGTTAAAATAGATAAAATAAATATTTAATAAGTAAATAATTTTTAATATAATGTTATACATAAGATAAATTCGATTATAAATATTAATTAGAAAGATAAATATATTTCCTACATGATGGTATTTTATTTGTAATTTTAGACATTAAATAATTTATTTTATGTATGACACAATAATGATGCAGTAATTGTCTTATTAATGAAATATTGACATAATTGATGTTATAAATACCCAAATAAATGTAATTTGAGACTTTTTATGAATTCACAATAATTTTATGTTAATATTACATGTTATTATGTATTTAAAAAACTTTTTTATAACTAATCATTCTATTATGAGTTTCACAAAAATCAATTACCAAAGTGTCAAAATTGACATAAAATAGTTTTTAAAACAAATATTATATTATTAATTGTTATTTTATTCCTAAAAAATATATTTTTCGTCCAAATGACTCAGATAAGGTTATATATATTAATAATAAACAACTTTGGGTTTGATTGTCTTGTTATAGTATGTTTATTAATCTTATAGTGTAAGAAAACAAAAAGACACGTTAAAAGTAAAATTATTTAACTTAAAGTTAAATCTAAACGGTAATGTTAAAATAGAACCCTAAACTTGTCTAAACTATATTTCATGAGAGGACTTCGACCCATACCCACTTTAGCTTCGAAATAACTAAATTTAAAGCTATTAAAAACCGACTATAACTTTATAATAAAATAATATTTTTATTTATTCCAATAGTGCCCCTCTCCTCCCTTATAAAAGGAAACCTCATCCCTCTCTTCCTCACCCCACATTGAGCTTTCAAGCTCGGCCAACCCCTGATAAATTATCTTCTCCACTTCCCTAGAAACATCCTAGTGGTCTTGTTCTTCTTCAAAGACCAATTTTAGTGCCCTAAAAGGAGGTCTCAAAGAGGCGCTTCAAAGAAGAGGTAGTGTCTGTTACCGATTCTTTCTACTTTATTACTTCTTCAACTTCTTCTTCATTAGTTGTTTCATTATGAATAATAACATCAGTATCAAACATATACATATATGTTATTATATGTATGAAACAACCCTATCTCACCATCTATCCATCCTACGGAAAACGAAATCACCGCGTGTGTGTACGTACAGAATACCGTCTCCACGCCGTGGTGTAATCTATTTTCCACCACCACCTTACTTGGATGGGTATAATGGTGTAACTAATGACTATATATGATTATTTTAAAGTGATATTTATTCTGAAATATTATACAGACACACCAATATAATTCCATGATCATGTGAATGATATCATCGCTCGTGCGTACGTACGGACTACAGTCTCCACGAACGTGATAAGATTAATTTTCCATGATTAATCATTCAAGAATGATTATAATGTATATATAATGAATAATAATAAAATATATGAAATAATAATTCAACTTTATTTATGTATATACATATTTATGTCATCTATATAATTTCATTCAATTCAACAAGGAAACGAAAAAGCGTTCATGCGTACGTACGACCTACCATCTCCATGAACTTTGTATTTCATTATCTTTATCGATCTATAATATATATGTATGTGATAAATATATATTATATATAAATCAAGTTTTACATTATGGAATTATGTAAATCAGGATATAAATAATAATATCAAGAAAGAAAAGTCGAAACACATACGATAAATGAAATGATTTTACCCAAAGCGCTGCTTTTACATTGAATTTACAATAGAACGGTTAATATAAAGTCATAAATGAAACATATATGATATCATAACAATGAATATGATTCTGTAATAAGTAAATTAAATTATTTAAATCATTATACAGGAGGTTTGGATACATACGAAGCATATCAGACATAAGGTAAGGGATAATTTTTCCAATCTCATTTTTATCCGATATTGTTTATTTGTAAGTATTTAATGGGGTTATGATTATTATCCATGTCCATATGTTCTCAAAATGTTTTCATAAAATGTTTAATTTTCTTCCATGTATGTTTAAAGTCATTTTTACCATTTTCTACTTTTACCACATCGTATGGAAGGAATATTTCTTTTGTTTACCATACGAGGTACTTTTTGAATTTTCCGAAAAAAGTATGAGAAAAATGTTATTTTCAACTTATACGGCATGAAAGGATTTTTTACGGTTTTATAAAGCCTTATTTTCATGAAGCTTCCTCCATAAAATTTCATGACTATTTTCAACAAAATACTTTTCTTTTAAAATTGAATGGAATTTTATGGAAAGAAAATTATTTTCAAGATGAAATGATATTTTCCTCAAGAATTCATTTCATGTGCTTTATCAAAACCATTTATCATCTAAGATGACATTATTTCATATATGTATGTTTCAAGTATAATTTCTCTATTAATTAAATGGTTTCACTTTTATTATTATGAAATGATATCCATTACTTTTATATGGATTCTGTGATGATGGGATGATGTTTATGAAACCCATTTTATTCGTTGGGTTATTATTAATGATGTATGTTTATTTTGTTGCACAAGTAAGAATTATTTCATTATGAGATGGGTGGGAAATATATATCCCTCCAATTAATTGGGTAATGATTTATATCTCATGATATAGACATGGATGGAATGGAAAGATAAACTGGTTCAGTAATACAACACTGGAATGAGGAGTGAACTCGATTCAAAAAGGGACTTTGTCCACTAAGATGGTCTTGGCATCAATGCCTTGGCTAATATGGAAGTAATATCATGTGCTAAATGGTTGCCACAATTACATGTTTTATTCCAATGCTATTTTATGATGCTTAATGTTTCTTTATGATCTATGCCTTACGTACTTTCGTGTTTTATGTCATTGCTCAAGCTTTTGATGTTTAAACATTGTGTTCATGTTTTTAAGTTCAAATGTATATTTTTTCCATGATTACCATTACTGAGCATTTGAGCTCACCCTTTAAATTTTTTCTTTTCCCCAGGATATAAAGAAATGTTTTAGGTAAGAAAAAAAGGGGAAGATCTTTATGGGAGATGTTGAAGATCTTTCACCATGATTAGAAGATTATATTCCGAGTTTCCAATGACAATAAACTATTACGGTGCTTGTGTGCCTGTTTTTGTTATGTATTAAGTATTCCGGAAAATTAATGTAATGTCCATGTACGTCAAGCTTTGGGTCTCTACATTAATGGGTGAACTCAGATGCATAGAAGAGGTTAAAAAGGAAAATATGTAACCATAACAAGTGAATAAGGGTATAATAAAATGAGAATAATATTTAAAAACCATACCTTTTACATTACAGATCCTCATTTTCAGTTACTTTATAAATATAAGTAGTTCCTAAGACATGAATCATATGGGATTTAGATTACATGATTCATTTGATCGTAAAATTGGAGTATGACAGGGAATCATGGAATAAACATTTTAAAAATTAATAATTTTCATAGTATTACATGCTATTTGAAAAGGATATAATAGTGGAATGTGTTCACTACCCCACATAATCTTGTATTCATTGTTCAATAAAAATACTATCATATTTTATAATGTACCTTACTGAAACTAGGTTCACTCTTCATTATATTCCCATTTATCACATGAGATATATATATTTACCCAATGCATTTGAGGGATATATAAGTCCAACCCATCACATAATGGAAATCATACATTACTTTACCAAAATATCAATAAACATTAACAATATTAGAACAAATTAAAATAAATGGAGGTCACAAATCATTCTACCCAACAAGAGTGATTAAAATAAATTTGTTTCATAGAACACATCATAATAGAATAACCGAAGGAAAAGAAATTGCTTTCATAACCAACATTTAATCATAAATATAATCCATCAATATAGATAAAAAGTATGGTATAATTAGTTCATATCACTAGTGATGATATATAACATAGAAAAGATGACCTCCTATATGGAAAATGATCTTGAAAGAAAAATCAATTGGATCCTTTATTGAAGAAAGTGTAGTTTGTTATATAAATTTAATTTTATTAAATAAAAAACGTATATAATAATGTGTCTATAATTTTCTTTTAAAATAACCATTTAATGTTATAAATTAATCTTAAAACAAATTTCAGGATGATGGGATATTTCATTCATGTCATACATATTTAAATAAAGATTCATTTCACATTTTTTGTAAAATCCAAATTTTTTTAGTTTAGAAAAGGATATGAAGACTAATTTTAAAAAACTTTTTAAAAATTCAATCATGATTTAAAATTCCTTAATAAATCTTTTAAATTGTGTTAATCAAGTTTTGTATTTTTTTAGAAAACATAAATATGAATGAAAACTTTTTTCCACCAAAGAGAAATAAATATAATATTTCAAATTTTTTAATCATGAGTACATAAAGAGAATAGAATTATGGAAAAAACATGTATTTTCATGATATAACAAGAGAAGAAAAAATTGGTTTATGATTTTCAAAAAAATATCATAATATATCATCAAAATTAAAAATAATATACAATCCTCATAAACAATGAGATTGAAACATCAAAACATTTCCACATTTGTATCTTTTTAATAATATAACCCATTAAAAATGACCAAAAATGAAACATACAATATTAGGGAAGAATGATATTAGTTATATAACATGTCAAAGGGGAAGTATATAAACCTCATACAATAATATAGGTTCATAAGATAACTAATGTCAAAAGAAAGGCAATTTGAGATGAAAACCCCTTACCTTACATCTTGAATTCCATCTTACACGTTAAAAAATTCTTCATAATAAATATTTGTTTAATATAAATCATCAAAATAACCATAATATATATATATATATAATTCCGTATATGAGTTAATTGCGACCGTTTATTACACAAGTATTAATAATTTCATGATAAAATAATGTTTCAGGTTATAACAACTTTGTTTTTCTTTTATGTTTTGATTTGGTATTTTTGATCACCATATATTTATCATTGTTCCATCATCTAAAAAACTGAAAAAATGATATAAATTCCATAAAATTTAATTATATATATATTTATATTAATCCATATATTTATAGATAGAAAATTAATTCCACCGTTCTTGGAGATGATAAGCCATATGTACGCATGAATGTTGATTCTAATTTCTCGAAGACAAAATGACTAGAAGGTAAATAATAAATTAATATTATAATATAATTATTATATCATATAAATCACATATATTCAGTATATTTCCCCAAATTATCTTCCATAAAAAACATTAGTGAAAAATGAATCATATCACTTCGTGAGGCGGCAGTCCTCTATACACGTGAATTACACTATCATATCCCCACCCAATAGAAAAAAAATTGTATATATCAATTAATTATTAAATATATATAATAATATCATAACTATATTATATAGAAATTATAGTTTTCAATAAAAAATTTCCTGTGAGGTGGTGATGGAAAATGAATAATATCAGTTTCCGAGACTATAGTACGCTATACACACAAATGATGATTCTATATCTCTTTTTTTGGAAAAAGAGAAGGATTTAGTTTATTATATCAACATAATGAAATATAATTATTCGGGAGATTGCATTATTATTTGTAATTATAATTCTATATGATTTTATCGATGTGTAAGAAGAAATAAATTAATGGTGCTTCTTTAATCACAATACATCTTCTTCAGAGAACCTCCTTATATAATGTCCAAAAGGTGTAGGATGTTTTTATGATGAAAATAAGGGATCAAGTATGTTTTGAAAAACTTTTTCAATATATATGGGTATTTATTGTATTATAAAAATTTCATTTAAGGTGTTAATAGGTGTGGAGAGTGGTGGCCTTTTACAAGAGAGGTGAGTGGCACACTTGTAATTTTCAAAAAAATAAACGGTGTACCAAAGTTGTTAAGAGACCAAAAGACTCAAAAACTATACATTATAGATATTTATAAACGAGATGGTCTAAATAATTATATAAAATATAATTTATACAATATTTTATGTCATTTTAATCCTTATCAATTAGTTTAAACCCCAGTAAATAAGTGTTTACCATACCCGCAATAAACAATTTTTATAATTTTCTCATTTAATTATGAATAAAAGATAAGTTAAAATTAATATTTCATATAAAATATTAATATTTAAAATATTGAATCCATTTTAAAAAATTCAATTCACAAATTTTGTAGAATTAAATTTAAAACTAAACCTACAGACGCCATGAAAATTTAGTTTCCCATGAAGTGGATTTTTCAAAAAAATGATTATTTTATACTTACAATGTGATTATAAAAAATAATTATATGATGATAGATTAATATTTATTTATATATAATATATAATTTTCGTTTAAATCATTCCAAAATAAGGTTTTTATATAATTAAAAATAAGACAGATTATTCAATTCAAAAGAGTTTTTAGAAAAATCATATTTTTAAAACAAAAATAAACTTATACTAAAATGAAAAATAATGATGATTGAAAAGTAATTAAGTGGTATAAATATAACTTATTAATAATTATGTATCTATAAATAACATTAAACACTTATTAGGAATTTAAATTTTCTTAATGTATGGAAATACAATGACATTTTTTTTAAAAATATATATTTTTCAGTATTCAATAAAAAATCAATAATTTATGAAAAATCATAATATTTCCTCCTATTAAATTTTGATATATTTATTTAATAAATTTAATTTTTTTTGAAATAAATTTAAAAAAATGTTTAATAAAATTTTCATTAAATGTTGAAAAACAATTTCTTATAACAAAGTATTTTCAAAACATATTAAGGCATTACTAAAAGAAGTACATTTTTATTAGTATATTTTATTTATATAATATTATTACACATATTGTTTAAAAAAAATAATTTATATTAATCCCTTCATATTTAATGGCTCATTAATAATAAATATTATTAAATAAAAATATTAATATTTTAGAGTGGTTCGTTAATTCTTGATGCTGTCAGTATTGTAAGATACCGATGAAAATAAATTTATTTCGAAAAAAGACATACAATATCATGGTGTTACATTCTACCCAACATAAAATGAATTTCATTTAATAAAGTATTCATTTAGATAAAAATATATGAGGATAATTCTCCCTTGTTATGTCTTATGTTTCAGATATACCTCCTTAAACTAGTGATTTCAGCCTAGAAATTTGACCATGTGAGTGGTATTATTTCACTGAATATTCCCTATTTGATAAATAATATACACCAATTTTTCCTTGTAACAAATTTTTTTCTCTACCTATATGACATCTGAGTTTTTTAATTGTAAGGGTTCAGATGCGTAATTCCTTGTAAAGGATACATGGAACATATCATTGAATTAAGAGTGGTTAGGTGGAAGTGAAATATTATAAATCTCCACCCAGATATAATCAAGAATTTCAAATGGAGGGATATTTATAGGGATTGATTTTACATTATTTCCAAATATCCTTACATTATATTATAGAAAAATTTTTAGAAACACACTGTCACCAAAATCAAATTCTATATAATTTTGATGATTATTATTATAAATTTTCTATTGAATTTATTCTTCCATTATGTGTCGTTGAATATCTCTATCCTAATCTATAATTATTAAACTATATTAGGTCCCGCTGTCTTAATTTCCCCAAAATCATTCCAGAACACTAGAGTTCTACAGTACTACCCACAAAGGTCTTTATATTATTCAATATTAATATATTATTGAATTCAATTTTTGTATAAACATTACGTAAAGGAAGGTATTGATCCAAACCACCTTCATAATCTAGATAATAGGATCTCTACATATCATCTATCGATTGAATTATTCTCTTTTTATTACCATTTTTTTAGAATGATACACAATGATGACACTCGACTATGTACCAAGATCCTGTTGAAGACATTGTTAGAACATTGAGTTAAATATCAATTCATTTGTAGAAATAATAGATTTTGGTACTCTAGTAAACCAAATCACTTCGTAAATGTATATTCTATAAATATTAACCATACAAAAATCCACTCTCATAACGATGAAGTGTAATACCGTTGTTAAAAAATCGATTAAAACCATTATATCAATATTCTCTTCAGATGTATTGGGGTGTCTGATGAAAAAAATCCATGGTGATGTTTTACTATTTCTATTATAGTATGTTTAATTGATGAAACATTCCAATATAATTTTGTCTCTTAGCGAAAAATAAGATGACATACCAATTACCATGATTCAAACATTGTCACATTTCACTTCCAATCAACCCATCATAATAACCCTTTCAATTAAATGTAAATATTCATAATTACATGAGGGATAATTAATGATGAACTATGAGATTAATCTAATAAAAAACAATAAAAAGATCTCATAAAAATGAACATGGACTATTATAAAACCTTATCATTCCTCGCGATCTAGGTTAAACTCATGAACATTTCATTACTTTTTCTACAAATCTACATCTTCATTGTGAGACTCTTTAATCGTCACATGGATAGATAACTAAAAATTCAATAGAAAAAGATAATATTTCACCACTTCAATCATTATTTCTTGATCCATACATTTAAAATATTGAAATATGGGATCATTTTTTATTTTCATTATAGAAAAGATAGTATTTTCTTTTTGACTCAAAGCACCGACCAACTTATTCTCTTTCTCACGGTGGTAATGTATTAATAATTTATAACTGTTAATATGATATATCCTTTATCTCTAGAGAAAATACAAATAATTTTTTGGAATATATACAATATACTTTTTATTGGAATATATATCCTAATTTTTTGAATAAATATAATTTCCCATATCGATAGTTCAAAAATTTCTGCAGCTAAATCCAAATCATGAGTCAGGTAAGATTGACCATGAAACAAAAATTTCTATGAGTCATAAGACAAAACCAGGATATTCTACATAACTGTTCATTCAAATCCATTATTGGATGAATAAAAAAATATTATAATACCTTCATTAATATATATAAATTTAAATACATGTGTCCAGACTACTATTCTCTTCAATTAATTGAAATTTTCCTCAAATTCCTTTTCTTAGAGGGACTTGTCTCCCTACTAAGTTGACAAAGTGAGAATATTGTACAAACTTGATAAATTTTCCATAAACTGTTGATAATATCATGAATAAATTTAGAAAACTATGGATATTAGTCAGCAAAATTTGTCTTGGCCAATAATTAATAGCCTCTATCTTTGATAGATCTTTCAATATACCATCCCTTGAGATTTTATGACCAGAAAAAAAAATTCGAAAAAAATTTAAATAATTAAAATTCTAGATATAATTTCCCATTCTTTAGGGTTTCTAGTACCATTTAAATTGATACTCATTCTCTTCCTTTCTCTTTTAATAAATGAATATATCAATTTTTAAGACAAACAGAAACTAATCTAGGTAATCTATACATAATATATTCACCATATCCTTGAAGAGAATAGGTGAATTAGTATGTCCAAATGACATCACTATATATTCAAAGATTCCATACCTTGTATGGAATGGTTCATTGGGTATACCATTCTTTTTAACCCTTATTTGGTGATATAAAAAACAATGGTCAATCTTTTAACAGTTGTCAACTCCATTTAGTTGATCAAATAGGCCAATAATACAATGTATGTGTTACTTTTTCTTGATTGTTTTCTTGTTCATCTCCTGATAATTAATGCAGTGTTACAATAATCTATCAATATTTTTCAAAAACAGAACATGTGCACCCCATGGTGACAAACTTTTCTGAATGAATCCCTTTTCAATGTTCACGTAGAGTTTATTCTTAAAAACCTATAACTCAAACAATAAAATTCTATATGGGGTCATTGAAATAGGTTTGGATCATAGTATGAGTTCTCATGAAAACTTAGCATCACATTTCTCGGGATATCTATAAAAATTGTAAGGAAAAACATTAAAACTCCCCTAAATAGGCATATCATTGATGATGAGATTCTCCCCAACCAAATAAGATAAACATTCTATTTGAATAAGGATCAAAACCCATACAATGGATGTCTTATTGATAAAATGTTTGTATTTATCATCACACTAATAGATGATCATTGGTTGTGTTGCAATATCAAACAAATCATTCATACCTTGTAAATTAATATGATTTTTATATAGTGAAATCCAATTTATTAATAATTTAATAAAAAATTCCACCATAGAAAGAATAAGAAGATTTAAAAGAAGCACATTCCCAAATACATAAAAGAGTTTTGATTCTTATAAATGTGAAGTGATCAATATACCATTTTCCTTTTTAATTAATAATTTTAAATATAACTGTTTGGATGGATTCTTGATACCCTTAGAAAATTATTTTGATATGAAGGAATGAGTATATCTATAGTCAATTAAGACACTACTGGTTCTTAAGTGGATGGTAATTATACCATCCAGCATAACATAATAACATACCTCATCATTAATATTGATTATATGATATTTTTCTTTGTCCTTAAGATTAAGAGAATAATTATTTTGACAGTCTACATTAACCCTTGAATATCGTAATTTTTTAGTGTTATTACCCTATTCTATGAACATGAATCACTAGATGTGCGGGTGGTTCTTACTATATATATTTAAGTCCATTCATGTCATTGGTTAACTTGTTCCTATCAAATAGTAAATCAATTGATCGATTACCTCACTCTTTTAAAATGAAAACATTTTATTGAAACATAAATAAATTTTCTCTATGTTTTAATCCACATAGTATGCTTGAAAGAAACCTCTTATTCATTTCTCCATGGGTATTACATTTTTAAAAATTATATAATTATTGTTTTATAAAAACCATAATATTGATGGGTATCCCTAATATACATTCCAACATTGATAGCTCAAAAAATTATTTCTTTATAGCTATAGATGTCTCTTCTAGCCAACACCCCTTGGAGATGTGGATTTTTTCAATGGATGAATCAATAAAAATTTCTTTTGGGTTCAATGATAATTCCAGAACTATACCATGAAAATATTTCAATATTCACATAATAGGAACAAATAGATTCATCATCCTTTTTATTCAATTCAAGGAATTACTTTTCCATTTTCATGAAAATTATATAATGAAATTACTTATTTATAAATAATTTCTTAAACTCATCCCTTTACATATAGTCAATCTCATCTTGTTGAATCATATTTTTACAAATAGTCACCATTGTTCTTATTTTACTAAAAAATGATTGATGAACACAATTAATGTTTGATGATATATACACTAGAGAATGTAAATAATCATCATAATGTAATTGATCCATTTATTAGAAAAAAATTGGATTCAAAAAACCACTAAATGGTGGACAATTTATCATGAAATACAAAAACATAACATTGTTCTATCCTTTTATTTTTTTAAATTTCTGCATTATTAACAGCTGAAGAATATTATGGGAGTATAGTAATACTATTTTTCATTATAGATCCCTTAAATTTTGGTTGCTAATAAGATAAATAGATTTATAGTCGATCACACTTAGTATAAATATGGTTCCTTAATGTTATAACCATTATCTAAATCCAATTAGTATAGTGTAGGAAATAATAGTCATAAAGAGGAACCACCTTATCCTAAAAAATAACAAATAATGTTTCTAAAAAAATCCACACTCTCTATATTTTTTAGAACTATAGTCTGAACCTATTTTATTCATGATCATTATTTAAATCCTTAAAGATTGTTTTTATAGTGTTTTTTAATTTCCAATTCATATCCCATAGTATTTTAAAACTATGTGTGAAAACAAATATTGTTATCATGCACTAGGTGATGATTGAGACATTCTAAATGGACACATATAAGAGTTATTATCAATATCCACATCAATTCAAGATCTACATCCATATGTAGTATCCAAATGATGATTTAATTTCTAACAAACATATTTATCTATTCGTTACCAAAATTAAAATATATTTTCCAATACTTTGAATCATCGTTAGACTTATCCTTAGATATATCCCTAGACATATATATAGATATATCCCTAGGAATATCACCAAAGATTCCTCATCATATATTCAAAAGGATAATAAAAAATATCCAGAAATAAATAATATGAAGACCCAATATTATTATACATAGTTATTAAATAATTCTAGATGAATATTCATTATATTTTATAAACACAGACTTAATTATCGTAATGTAACAGTGTATTTAGAAACATTGATATATAATCAACTTGATGAAAGGAGTTTTATATTTTATCCCACAAATTTCTACATAACTAGTACCCTTCTTAGACATATCACACAAATACCTATCATCATAGCCTAGGAAGATTAAACATAATAATGGGTGAGATTAGTTTCTATGAAATGGGAAAATAGGAAAATATGTAAACATAACAGGAGCATTAGGGTATGAGAGCATGAGTCAAATATTTTATAACCAAACCCTAAATATTAAAGTTCATAATATTGAGACAAGGAATAATGATTGGAAGTTCATAATACTTGGATCTTAAGGGTAAAAGGAAATGATCTATTAGATCCCAACATTAGTATAAGACATGGAATTATTCCATATACATAAGAATAAAAATTGATATCCTTAACAGTAATGTAACATTTCCAAGGATATAATAGTGGAATGGGTTCAACTCCTAAACCATCATACAATTCAAGATGAAAATCTAGTACTATCATAGTATATATAGACCCTTAATGAACATTGTTCACTCCATATTATAGTCTCATCAATATCGTGAGATATCAATATTAGCCCAATGCGTTGGAGGGAGATGAATACCCCACCAAATAGATAATTAAATTCACACATACTTTTACCACATATTTATAAAATATTAATTATACCATAATCCAAGAAAATAAATGGAATTAATAACTCATTCATCATAGGATAATGTTGGAAAAAATGTGTTTCATGGAACATTTCATCCTAAAATAACCCATAGAAAGGATATGAGAGTTATAAAAACATTTTCATCATAAAAATAAACCAAATAAAAAATAATTAATATAATATCATTGTATCATATATATAATCATAATTAATTAACATCAAAATATGTTATCTTAAATTGAAAATTAATTTGTAAAAAATCACTTGGAAATTTTCTTGAGGAAAGTATCCTTTATTTGATAAAAACATTAGAGAAAAAAATGTTCATAAAATATTTTCGAAATCATATTCATTGTATGTACCCATAAAATATTATATGTTATACATCATAGAAAATAATGTTCATGATGGTTGAAAATTTTGTTCACGTCATACTTCTAAAAAGAAACATTTCATTCACATGTTTGATAAAATCCAAATGTTCCTTGTTTGTAAAACCACATCAAGATTCCTTTATAAAAAAATTTTAATATTTATTACTTGTTTAATCATATTTTAACCAATAATTTGGTAAATTTTAAACAATTTTTAAAACATTTCTATAATACATGGATATATATGGAATGGGGGTTTTCACTGAAGAGAGATATAAGGATGATTTTTCTTGAAAACATTATTTTAGTCTCTTAAATAATTAAAGAGAGGAGAATAAAAGGAAAAAAATTACATTAATTAAATAATTATAGGATAATTAAATTCAATAATTTAATTATAAATAGGTCATATTATTTCCTCAATAAAATCATTATCATAAACAATTCCCAATAAAAAATGAGATTGTAATGCCAAACCATTAACACTTTTGTATATTTTGAATCCTATACCACATTATAGAATAATTGCACAAAATATCTTATATCTAATGAAAATAATTTTAGAAAAAATCCATTATTTTATGTCTTGAATCACATTGTAGAAGTTTGAACCTATTGAATAAAAATTATAAGTTTATTATAAATCTACTAAAAACCATAATAATATATATATTTAATAAAATTTATTATTTAATTATGAACCTTTATTACCTATTTATCAATAATTCAATGTCAAAATCATGTTTCAGGTAATAATTACTTTTTTGAATATTTTTTGATTTGGTATTTTTATTTGTCATACAATTCTAATGGTTCTATAATATCTAGAATTTTAAATATTAAATAATTATCTGTTCAATTTATTATATTTTTATTTACTTTAATACATATATTTATAGATATAAAATGAAATAAATCATTCCTGAAGATGATAGGTCGTACATATGCATAAATAATTCTTCAATTTTATTGATGAATAAAATAAAAGGGAGGTATATAATATATTACTTTCATAAAATAATTTTTATGCCATATTTATAATATAAAATAATTAAATATACCCTAATTACCTTATATTATATGAGTTAGTAAAAAATGAATCATATCTCTTCGTGAGGCGGTAATTCTCCATACACAAAAATTCCATTAACGTATGCCACCCAGAATATATTGAAACATGGTATAAGTGATATAATAATTCAAGAAGTATAATTATATCATACACATAAATATCGATATTAAGTCCATCATTATATCTAGTCATTAAGGCGATGATGAGACATGAATAACATCAGTATGTGAGGCTGTAGTTCTCCATACACATGAATGATGATTTGGTATCCTGTTTGATAAAAAAGGGTAATGATTTAGGTTACTAAATTAACATGATAAAATATAATTATACTGTGTAATATTTTCTATTATATAATCTCAATTTAATATTTTTTTGTGTGTAGAATTAAAAAAACTACTCTCAGTTTAGTTTGATGCATCTTCTTCAGGAAACCTCCTTACGTAAGCACCAAATGGATTCTTCAACTGGATTTTGGATAAAAACAAAGGATATAAATTATGGATGGGGAAGTAAGAAATATATATTGGTAGGTATTGTATTATCCAATGGGATTTGAGTTTGTGAACCTAAGAGGATAGTGGGTGACCTTTTATAATTGAGATGTGTGAAACACAAAATATTTATAAATAGAAAAATATGTTCCCTTGTTTTTTAAAAGAAAAATGAATCCAAAATGGACCATTAGTGTGGCTTAGAAATTATAAGTAAAAAAATGTAAATAAATTATATTTTATAAATGTTTTTAGGGATGTTTTTTATATATTTTATGTTTAATCACCAGTAAATTTGTTTTTACCTAGACCAAATTAAATGTTTTTTACTGTTTTACACTTCATTATGTCCAAAAATTATGTTCCAATTATCTGATAATATAAATTATGATGATTAAAAATATATAATATCATTTATATAATTTAATTCACTATAATGGAATAATTTAATTTAAATTAATCATTCATTCACAATGAGAACACAATTTCTCAAAATGTGTAATTTATAGTAAATCATAAGTCTATATTAACTTTATGAATAGAAATATTAATTATATGAATTTAAATTAATATTTATAGATAATATATATATATATATTAAATTTAAATCAATCATTACTATGGTTTCTACTAATTAATTAAAAATTAGAAACATTGTGCACTCTAATACAGAATTTTTTATAAATCCTATTTTTTGTGGAATACATATTTCTTCTAAAATATAATGTAATGTTAACTAAAACATAATTAATTAGATTAAATATAACTAAATAAAAAAATGCTTCAGGAAAACTCATAATGATATATTTTTACTTATTATTTACTTATTTTAATGAAATGAGGAGACAATTTTGTAGAAAAACATTGTATTTTTATTATACATCAAAAAATAAATATTTATCAAAAACTCCAAAATTTTCACACTATGTAAATTTTTATATAAATATTTAAAATACAGTATTTATTTCAAATATTATTTTTCTAAAATTTGAGTACATATTTTTATTTATTTATTTAGAAAATAAAATAAAATCATTTTTGGAAACCTTTGTATTTTCGAATCATATAATTATTCTTCTAAAAATTATCTACTTTTTTATTAGTTTGTTTTGATAATATAATATGATTACACTTAAATTTTAAATTTTAGCTATTAATATGAATTTTTCAATGTTTAGTGGCTATGTAATAATGGTCATGTTTAAATAATAATGTTAATTGTTTTTCGTGGCTCAGTAAGTTTCAGGGTTTCACGTGACAAAAGCTACAGAAAAAATAAATTAATAAAGAAACTATTTAATAATTTATCATGGTTTTACATGGAGCTTATAATTGTAAATATATATTCAATTTAACAATATTATATTTAATAAATTTAAAAAATTAATTTCAATGTGATAGTCGTATAACTCATAAAATAGATTTTTAGAAAATATAAAATCATAGTTTTCAAAATGTTAAGAATGAGATTCTAAATATAAAACATTATGTTTTATGTTTTTCATTAAAAAATATTTAATACTTTTCATATATTAATAAATATAAAATTATGATCATATCCGGATTATACCTTAAGATTTATGGTATTTTGTGAAAATGGTATTTTTCACTTTTTACCCAGAATTCAACTTTCCTAGAACATCACCAAAAAATCAATATAATCGTATTTATATGTTATAAATCAATATAAAAAACATAGTTTTAAGATATATTTATATAACTATGATAATTTTAACTTATAAATAAAAATAATTAATTATTAGAAATTAACATTTCTTATGAATGTCAAATTTGTCAAACCATTATAAAAATTAATTTAGACATTGTTAGTTTATTTTATCCTTAAAAATTAATTATGTAATTATTTTGTGATAATAAATATTTATTTATATTTTATGAATTTATCTTAAATCATGCTTTTAATATAATTTTAACATATTTAATTCTTACAAAAATAAATTTTTTGTTTTTTACTTCATAGTAATAATGGTCGATTTATAGCAAAATCATGACCAATGATAATAATATTCAAATGTCTAATTTAATTAAATTTTCTTTTTATTGGATGATTTTTCCAATCTTAATAATTCTTGATGACCATATTTTCCAAAAAAATACACTATTACTCTCAATTTATCATTCACTATATACAATGGTTCTCACACAACCTTTCATAATGTCTGTTGTTTTTCAAAATCTTCTATATATTTTTAATGTCAGTGTGTATGGAGTAGTATTGATGATGGAATTAAAGCCTATGGTTTTTTTTTGGAATTTAATATCCATTTATGTGAATATCCACTTAATGTTCCTCATTGCGGAAATCCATATCACTAAATGATGTGAGAAGTTTTCTGAAATATAATTTTCATTATATGTGCTTATATAGTAAAATATAAAAAAATATTTATTGAGACACACATTTTCTTTTAATAAAATAAAAATATTTTTATTTCATTATGTTCTCCCATTTTTTTCCTCAAAATTTAACTATGAGATCAATATGCTAAAATTCATAAATTTAATTCAAAAAATATGGGTCTTCCTTATCCTTTTTTGATATTTCATTAATACTTCAGAATGAAGTCAACCAAAAAAATATAGAAATGGTCTAGTAAATTTTGGAATTTATCTTTTCAAAATATATTATATAATTTTTATTTTAAATTAAAATATAAAATACCCAATGACCCATGGAATGATTGGAGAAATTAAATGGTGTTAAGTATATAAAATAGTTTATTGCATGTGAGTTAAAGATTTAAAAAAAATTAAAATTATATATTTTTAAAAATATTTGATGATTAATTAATATATAATGTATTAAAATGTTTTTTGGTATTTCATTCATTAGATATAATAAAAAATCCATTTCTTATTCAATTTAAACAGATAAAACATAAATGAAAATATTTCTAAACCAATTATAATATTTAATTACATCATGTTTTCTACACATTTTAAAGAAATAATTAAATAAAAAATTGTCACTGGAGATAATGAATGCTAAATGGGATTTTAATCATAAAGGTATTATAAAATTGGGATTTTGGGATCAAATAATATAAAATTTTCATAATTTTAAGAGAAAAAGATAAACATTTTATATATCCTTCCATGTTGGTTCAAAAAACTATTATGCTAAAAAAATAATATACTCTAAGAGTGAAAAATAAATTATTTCTCATGGAATCTTTTTCATACACCAAGTGCATATAAAATGAAAAACTGATGTTCCTTTCCAGATCCACATCCACCAGTAGTATCCAAATATTGATTTCATTTCTCATAATACACTCGTTTTAACCATTATGAAAAATTACAAGTTCTTTAATGATATTAATACATATCCCAAGGGTTCATTATATGGTTTTTATATTCTAATTTTACAAAATAACTAAACCATCCTCTAATACAATCTATGTAGACCCACCTTTTTTGTATATAATTGCAACCATAATTATTTCATTAAATGTTTTATAAATAAATTCAAATAACCTTTTTAGTTTTATTTTCCTGGAAATAAGTTAAATATTAGAAGACCTAAATAGAACATAAATGAAAACATAGAAAATTTAAAATCTTCATGAATGGAATCTTTTTGATCCCCTCCATGATCTTCTCAATATATAAGATTTCCTTGGTACATTTATCAAATGAATTGGGTGATCATAAATCCCATTAAGAGATAAATAAATTAATAGGGACCCATAAGTGATACATGAAGTATAGATTATTACCATAAACATAAAAACCTAAGGCATAATGTATATAGAAGAACATAAAAATTTCAGAATGACATGGAAATATGGCTACAACATAAACCCAAGACATTCATAATCATATCACCAAACCTCATCAATGAGGTGTCATAAAACATTTTACAAATTGTTTAGAACAAGGTATCATAAAAAATTACCAATAAAAGATGCCAAGGAATCATGATCATTTCATCATTATAGATTAATAATTTAAAAAATCCCTTGGAGCGTTATTAGGGGGAATCCTCAATGTTTAATATTAAGTGTACCACATCGATTGAAAATAAATAATTTATATAATTTATAAACTTTGATTAGGGTATCTAGATTTAATTCATGGATGTATGTAACAAATAGTTTAATGATATATCTAAATGGATTCCCTTGAATGACAACATGTTGGGGGATTCATGACATGAATATATGACATGGAAAATCAAGGGTTTATTTAAACATTATAAAATGTATTGAAAAGGAATAATGGAATTGGTGTAATGAGTGGGAAATAAAATATATCCTTTGTAATTTATTATTTATTAGTGGTTTTTCTTATAAATCATGAAAACATAATAATTAGGAGAATCAAAATCCTTATATAAAATAAGTAATGGCATTGAAAAAGTGGAGGAAGAGACCCCTTACCATTATATTATGTTTATTAGAGCTATAGAGGGTCCCCAGACACCCATTAAACAATCTCATAGAATTTATCAGGATGGTAATTTAGAGAGGATATGTGATCAAAGGCATTTTAGTGGAGAGTTATGAGATAATATAGATATTAATTCTTCATGAGGGGTGTTTTTAAGGAATATAATAATAATAATTTTGTTATCAAGGCTAAGAAATTTTGTGTGGCATTCATTTCAATGGACATGGTTGATAATAAATGTGAAAAAGTTTTTTGATGGATGAAAAAATCGTTAACAACCTGTTAAAAGTTTTCAGTTGTTGTTGTCTATTGTCTTTATATTTTAATATAAAATGTAAAAATTATTGTACTCGAGGAAAATATTTTTTTACAACAATAAATTTTTTTTTCTTAGAAATTATATTTCCATTAATAACTAATTAATATCTTATAATTAAAAATAATAAATTCATTTTACATTATTTAGTTTATAAAAATAATAAATATTAATTACAATATGACACATTTATAACTCTAGGGTTTCGAAATGATAAGCATGTGTTTCTACATGGAATGAATTTTTTATTAAGTAATTATTTAAAAACATTATAATCCAAAAAATATATATTATGAAATTTTAAAACTTGAATATATTATTATGATATTAGAAGTATTATGGTATTAGTGAAAAAAATATATTTTTACTTTTTACCCAAAATGATTTTTCTCCAAAATGACCGTAAATTCTCAATTTAATAATTTCAATGAAAATAATCCATAAATTATATTTATTCTATCATTATAATTATCTAAATGTGATAATGTTATCATTTACATATAAATAATTATTTATTGGAAATTTACATTTTTTTTGAAACATTAAATTATCTTAACGATATAAATATTATTTAATACATTGCTAATTTATATTATCATTTAAAAAGTGTATTATAAGAATATTTTATGATAAAAACAATTATTTATAAATTATAATGTCATCATATAGAATAATATTTATAGAAATAAATTATATTTATTTTTTAATAACAAACAATTGTTGTTTCTTCCATCACAATCCCAACAATCACTTTATTAAAACATCATAATTAGTGATAGTAATGTCCATATACATAATTTAAATTTCATAATTTCCATCACACATACAAGGTAGTGTTCAAAAATCAAATTAACAAATTTCCCACTATGTGATCCATCATTTTGTCTTCATAATTCAGTACTTTTAAGGGCTATTACACATTATTTCATAATGATTATTTTTTTCTAAAGGATTCTGCTTATTTTTTTAGTCATAGTATTAGGAGAAATATTTAAAAGGAAATTCATTCCTATAGTGTTAATTTTAGTGATTTCAATTTTTTTCTATATGTATATGTATTTACTATTCCTAGTATTAATTGTCCACAACATCAAATTATGTGAAATGATCTAATGAAATGTAATATTTCTTCTATGTTCATCTACATTAAAATAAAAAAAATATTGAAAGATAAATGCTATTTTTAATAGAATAATATTTTTTATTTATTATACTTCTGGTCTTGTGTGATTTGTAATGAGCTGGACCCAAATGCCACTCTATATTGCATTGAGCGTAGTTGTCCATATGGAATCATGTGCATCTCCCCAAACACTAGATGATATTGACTAGGATTTATGGCCTATAAGTGTCCATGTGGAGACTATGCCACCATCACCAGAGTGTTGGAAAATGCAATATCAATAACATGAAAGTAGTTGACGTAGTAAAATATCTAAAATGAAGTGAACAATAGAAAAATGATATATAAAAAATTCCAAAGTCATCTCATATACAAAAATATGATACATGTATTATGACTCTGATGAAGCGTGAAAAACATGTATACAAGGAAGATGTGCAATACCTGTAAAAAATGAAAAAATGGAAAAAACTATCTAGCTTTCACTATAAGCATCAGCCCTATCCCACAAACCCCTTCTCCGGATTAGAAATCATTAACCTATAGTAGGTAGCCTTACTAAATTAACAACTATAATTATATAATCTATTTGGTTACTCAAAGGTGTCCCAATTAGGGTGTCGCATAAAATACAAGTAGGAAACCCCCCATGTTCTATGTGATCCAGTTAGTGAATATATATAATAACAGTGTTTAGGGTAAATATTAAAAGAAAAATATATAATCAAAAGTAAACATCATATCAATCATGGATATCATTTAATGTCACCATTTATTTAATTAAATACATTTAACAATTAAATTTCATTTTCTTCATAAGTCTTGAGACGTGCAAATAATCATATTGTCTCTTACAAGAACATATATCCAAGGCTGCCTAAATATGTTATCTCTGACCATAATTCAAGACTAAACCCAAGCTTCTGCTTTGTCTTAAAATATGAATTATAAAATTAATTTGTTTAATTAATCCATTTTAACCTATTTTTGTCCCTATAAATACTATAATTTAATTCAATTCTCACCCTAGGTGTTGTGTGAACCAACACCTTATTTTTCCACCCTTAGAAAATCAGTATCAGGAGTCCAGGTGTTACTCGAGAATAAGTAAGGTTAGGGAAATATGATTATATCCATGGAATTCATTATTTGAATCCATGTATTACCCAATTCCTACTCAATATCATTCAACAATATCATTTAATCAACCTCTATTATCATTGAAAGGTCAATATCAAGAAAATTCTAATTCAACTCACCTAAACGATGGCCAAAGCATTATCCATGCATAGATGGATTAGAATCAAAACACTCACAAGTAAAAAACTCTATAACAAGCCTCCAAATCATAAATAAACTACTACATGACATATTCTATATCAATCTAACAAGGTTAAATCAATAAAAAGGGAAATTCAAGCTTAATCATGAAATTTTATAGTAAGGGATATGCTTAGAAGGATTACCCTTAATTACTCACATGTGAATTTCATTTATATAACATATCAAAGATAACTATCTATTTTATGGAAAGGTTCTAGGGTCATATAATCCAATCCTTACCCCATATTTACTCAATTACAATTTCATTAATCCATTTGAAACCCATAGTAAGGAAAAAAATGGAATACCTCAAGGGAATACAAGTTTCAAAATCCACCCCTGGGGGCCCAGTTCAGTTAATCAACACACACATGGGGTTGTTCTACTTCAATATCCTTTAAAAATATCTAAACATTAACATACCTATTGAGTTACAAGGTCCATTCCTATATGGTAAACAGTTTAATTTAATTTCAAGGAATCTATAAAAAATTGGTTACTCGATATAAAGAATTCAATAAACACCTCAAAATTTAATTAATAGAGTGAGACCACCCACTGTAGGACCATAGTTTATAACTCTTCAGGTATCACCTCCTAATTCGACTCAGAATGGGAGAAAATGAAGAACAGAAGACGATTCTAGTAAAGGGGCATATTATCTTACAGCCAAATAGCACATCAAATATATTAAAGGATGTCATAAGATTAAAAAGGTATTAATATCTTACTGGTATTGATATAACAAGATATATGGTTGTTTAATTCAACACCAATTTGAGGATGTGCATGAAATCATTGAATGTCCACCAAGGGAGCACAAAAAAAGGTGTAGAAGATATTGTGTGGGTGTGAAAATAAATTATGGTTAGAAATTAGATTTTACATAAGGGAAAATTGTAATATCACTAAAAATGGGGAATCACATAATTTGGCCAAATTGTGTGCTAACTATTCATAGGTACCAATAGAGTATATAAATTTTCATGGTTTTTTCACACGATTTGAATAACCATGAGGAAATAATGAAGATATCCACTATTAAAATTGAAGACCTGGCTGTACTACCATGTGGACCATCTAGCATGATTATCACAAACTGTCTGCTAATCCATTTCACCCCAAACATGGGTTCTGGTCTTTGTATTATCCCCACACTCCTGAAACCTCAATACTCCTAAAAGTGATTCATATTAGGCCACATGTATAATTTTAAAACAATAATTGATCAAATATTAACGATTCATTCCTCAATGAATAAGTGTGTTCTTACAAACTCTTCTTAAAGCAATTTGTCCCCCAATTTCCCTTTCAACAGTAGTGAGTCATGATATTAGATAAATTTGGCCATGATGATCAAACATCATCCTCCCACTACATGGTATCATCCTTTACTCACTCATGATACAAAAACACCCATACTAAATGAATTTACATACCTCATTGAACCATTGTGCTATGATCCACAATACATTTTGGATACCTTACAATGTATACATATACCTATAACCAAACCTCCTTGAATTAAAATTAATGATATGGTTATAAATAATATTGTAGTATCCTTGGTAAATGAATGATTTCGTGTATGGCTTGGTACCTCAAAGGAAACAATAACAGATAGGCTACCAGCCTGAACTTCTCTAGTGTCACAAATGGCCAAACATAATGTTGTGAAATATTTCAATGTCTGATGATTCACTTATATCCCAACTATGGTAAATCATTTAAGAAAACCTAATAACCACAAATTATAGTTAGATGCCATTAATGATGATCAGTGTATTGTTTTGGAAGATATCATCTAGTAGAAATCCTCTTCCAATTCAAATGAACGTGTTTTATGGTATCCAGAAAAAGATGAGGTCCCAACATAGTTTCCTCTCATACCTCTAACCAACATAAGGGTTATCAACATTGATTAATGTAATGAGAAATATAAAAAACAATATGTATTGTATTTTGAAATATCTTGTTGTAGGATAATTAAACTATGGGTTTATTCCTCTCCCACGGGAACCTGAAATCTTGGATTCATACTCGCAGTATATCCCCTCTAAACTAAACAATTTCCCCTAAATGTCTATCTATTTGGGGTGGTATGTTGTTCTCTGAATCACCTATGTACCAAATTCCCTCCATAAACCTTTCTAGAACTATACAGTAAACTGGGCATCCCTATCTAAAATGATACTATGCGAGACCCCATTATGTCGTAATATCTCATGGATGTATAACCTTCCAGAATAATCAAATTTGATGATTTCCTTGATCAAAATGAAATATGAAACCCTCAAGATCCTTTCAAAAGACTCCCACATTAAATAATTACATTGAGGTGTCCTTGGTAAACTAGTCAGGAAATATATCACATCATCCACCAACAATAACCCAGGAATGTGTATATACTATGAATTTTGGGATGATCATTGTTGTTCTTCTTTAACCAACAGATAGGTTGAACATCTCATAAAAAAATAGATACAACTCTATTTATATCCAACCACTAGTAAGAAAAATTTATACCCTGATACATCTTGGTGACACTGGGATGAACTTCCATAGATTAATCATGAAATTGTCTCATCATCTCATCGGACATGCCTATTGAAACTCATATGTGATAATGTAATCACAATATGTCATCCTCCCCTATGGTCCAACCAGGATGTGGGTCCCTACTGACCACACTCTCCTATAGAAGTATGTCTTCTGAGGCTAATATCTTTATCTTCCTCTCAATATCCATATGGTTAGAAGTAACAACTAAGGATTATAGAAAATGCTACTCGTGACTATCATTAACAACCATGTGAATCTCAGAGAAAAATTCCATGGGATACCAATCATTGCTGGTTTGCTAAAATGCCTATATATGAGTCATCCTGCTCAGTTCCAAGGAAACTACATTACCTTTAACTAAAGTGTTGGAAAGTATGAAATTTAATGATAATAGTTATGAAACCCTTTTCCCCTACCTCAGATTTAGATCTTGTTGTGTAAAAATTTACTTAATTTTTTTTGGATCTTGTCCACCACAAAATGCTCTCTAAGAAAGAAATGTATTCAACTGTGAAATGCATAAACAACTATAGAAAATTATATATTGTGCATCAGGTAATTCCTATCATGATTCCTCAATTGTCAAGACCCATACCAAATGACCCTATCACCCTGCATATGCACTACCCCTCACCTTATACCTCAGGCATTACAATACATAGTGTAGCTCCATCCTAGATCTGAAAAAAATCAGTATGAGTTAGAAAGTAAAGCTCCCTTTTATCTCTTGAATGTTCATCTTAAAGAATATGTCCATTAAAATATCACAATCTTCTTAGTCAACCTCATATGTGGTTCCATTGAGCATTAGAAGTCCTGTATGAAATTAATTTATTAACCAGTATCCTTAAAAACATACTACCTTAAATATGTTCTTGGGATTCTCCTAGGAAACTACATATTCCTCCTTATATGGATCTATTGATACTCCTATCTATAAGATAATGTGTCCCAGGAAGAAAAATTGATCTATCCATGAGTGGAACTCTATGATATGTTTATATAAATAATTCTATTCATTGTATTCAAAATGAAATTGAGATGATTTTCTTGGTTGTCTCAGTTGTTAGAATAATGAAATATACGATCCATGAAAACCACCACAAATGAATCAAGATAAGGATAGAACACTAGGTTCATCATTTCCATGATGACCGGTGGAGCATTCAGATGGCCTAAGGGCATAACAAAATACTCATATATAACATACTTTCTACGAAAATCCCTCTAAGGTATATCTAATGGTCAACACACACCTGATGATAACCGAATCTCAAATAAATATTTGATAAATCATATGCTCCTTGGATCTAGTGAAAGATATCACCTATTCATGGTAGAGGATACCAATTCATAACCGTCAACTGATTCAATTTTTGATTATCCCCACAAAGCAAGTGGGTTTTATCCACCTTTTTCACAAAATTACTGGTGAACCCCATATTGAATTACTATGTTTAATTGAACACCATGACATTAAATCCTATAGCTACCTCTTAAGCTCCTTAATCATAGTAGTATCCGTATTGTAAGTTTGAATGGATACAAGTAAAACTCTTGGGACGATCTTGATGGAGATATCTACCTCTCTCACAATAGGTAATCTTGAATTTTTTTCCAAGAAAACATCCCTAAAATGATAAACCACTTGAAATAAATATACCTAATACATTCTATAATCATCTAGATATAGACTCATAATAAGATCTATCAATCCTCCCATCCCACGATGCCCGAATCCATCTCTTCTATCATGGACATTCAATTAGGCTTTTTGAATAAACACTCTTTCCTTTTGTGACATGAAACTGACCTAGAAGTGATAGAATTCAATGAATGCATGAAATTGAACTTACATGTTCATCCCTTTGATGATTCCAAAACCTATAATCTTGAGAGAAAAAGAGGTTCTATAAGATGCAAACACCACTAGTTTCAAAGGGCATATCACTAAATTGATTTATTTCATCAGTTATAATCCCTAATAGAGTTTATAGCGTCATGAATCCATGAGAAGTACAAACATTGATCCCAAGTCTCCCCACAATTGGTGGATATTTAAATCTATCAAAAGCCACAAAATCAAAACGTGCAAGAGCTGAAGTCGAGGATACAAGAATAGTACCTATGACCGTAGAAGGTTTGGAATTCTACTCTTTATGGTTATATTGAATTACATATATCTAGAATGAACTATATCTTTATGATACTTCCTAGATACCCTGAGTAGATGTACCTTGATTTCACTGTAAAACAAGGGTCTTAATACCTCAATAACGACCACCACTTCGGCATGAATGGCAAGCTATACTTCATCTCTCTGCCTGATTAAACACTATTAACCCTTATATGGAATGTAGATTTGGTGTTGACCCACTCCCAATGGATACAGGAGGAAAAATTCTGCACAGGTACTGTTGATGGACCATATTTCTGTATCATCCTCACTATATTGGGTCTCTTGTACATTGGGCCCTCATTTTTTATGGCCTACCACTCTTGTAGCGACTCACCTGGCTACCATAGTATGTGATATGACTGCCAATATCAATATATAGAAGATACATACAATTATACATACTATATATTGATGTATTACAAGATCATGGTGTCAATATATCATGGATTCCTCCCCCATTTATCTCAGGTTATGCTCTATGATACGCGTATGTTTCTCTATTCCATAAATAGTAGTTAGCTGAAAATATTTCACCAGAAATCTGATGGGATACCTGCGACAATAATCAAATTTCATGGATTGAGATATATATAACCCATTATAAAATTTATGAAACATTTGAGATCAATAAAAAATTATGAGTACTCCATAATAGGCAATGTTCCCTATACTATATGTAAGAAATACCAAGTTCAATCATCCCTCAATATCTTGGGATATAAGTAGTCAAATAATGCTATATGGAAATTCCAATATTCTATCTCTCGGTGATGAATTTTATAAGTTATATCATCTCCCCATCTCATTGAGAAATCTCACAACATATAAGTATGGAGATTTACCCACGTATTTGGAGGCGTCTCTAGATTATCCAAGATAGATAGCAAGGAATCAAGCCGTGAATTCATATCCTTTGATCCTCCATCCCCCAAACATATTGGTTTTTTCTATTACTAGAACCCATGTATCAACTCATCCATATTCAGAGTAAGTCAAAGTGATCCCTGAATTTTCCAACATTAAGTGCAAGAATTCCTCATGAAACAGTTCCACAACATCTATATATGGTATATCTACTAGTGTTGCAGCTGGAAATACTGGAGGATACACTAACATCACATGGACAACCACCTATGGAGTATGGTCATCGCCACCCTCCTAGCATGTGAATGGTGGATGTCACCTCAACAGAAATATAAATATTCCAATTGAACACCTATGGTTACGAATATTGCTGAATTTTGTTGCTCAAAATAAAAAATACATAAATTAGATAGCTAAAAACCATCCTATATAATAACAAGACCCTCTATTTTTTAGATGAGCTAGGTCTGGATGTCATAATGAACCGTTATACACATGAGACACTACCAATATCCCACTTCTAAGGACAATTCTGGTCATATTATCTACAATAAATATATATATATATTTTAATTTTCATTTCCAAATTAAATTTATTTTTGATTCAAATTCCATCCAAAATCATTCTCATTTTCAGTTAATTTCACAATTCATATAAAAGGATAAACCATGTGGTTCACCATATTCTGATCCATGAGGGCCCATACTCCCCATTAACCAAAGTATGATGTTCACATTTTTAATTCCATAACACATTGTTGATTACCTATCACCATAATAGGTAAATCTATCATAACACATG
This sequence comes from Viscum album, assembly GCA_963277665.1. Lineage (NCBI taxonomy): Eukaryota > Viridiplantae > Streptophyta > Magnoliopsida > Santalales > Viscaceae > Viscum > Viscum album. The sequence continues at coordinate 1,999,597,088 of OY728136.1, forward strand.
TCACAACAAACTGCAAAAAGTAATGCATCCTAAATGGAATGAAATAACGATGGAATGTGATTTATAACAAGTTAATATATGATTGATGATATGAAATACCTTCATATCATCATGTTACGAAAATAAATATCACATAATCATATCAATAGAAATAGAATAAATCATGTGCATCACTTAAAAGTGGAATCAAATCAACTGTAATAGTCAAAATCAAGAAAATGTCAATTTACATTGAGCCAATTTAGTTTTTCCCAATATGTGGGTTAGCTACACCTGGTCAAAACTCATTATTGAACTCATATTACTTCCCATCACTTTCTACTATCACTAAACAATAATTAAAACCAGAAAATAATCCAAGGATAACACATTATAACATCCCAGACCTGGATTCCACTCAACAGTTCCCCCAGCTTGGTTGGCCACATGGATTCATCCGTATCTCCCCAAACTACAGAGGTATCAGACTAAAAGAGATCATCTAATAGTGTCTGTGGGGAGACTATGCCATCATCACCAAAGTGTATCATTGTGTAATATCAATAACATTGAAGTAGTGAAATCAATATAATATATTGAGAAAAGTAAATATTTAAGTCTAATATATAAACATTTCAGAAGTCATCTCATATAAAGGTATATGATATATATCATATTTTTATAATAAATCTGTCAAAAAAATTATACATGGATGATGTATAATACATGTAACAGAAGAACCAGAAATGAAAAAATTATCCTACTAGCATCATGATCCTCAACTCAGTCCCATGTACCTCTGCTCTTAAGTAACAATAAAGAACCTGTAGTGGGGCACATTCTCATATAAAAACCTCCAATCCTATAATCTAGTTGGGTACCCATGGATGGCCCAAACATATTGTGAGATTAAATCCTATTTGGAAACCACCCATAGTTTATTCCATCATATCAGTGCATTTATATTACAAAACAATGCCAGAATAATATGAAATGTAAAGGAAGTACTAAAAAGTAATCATTTTATCAATATAGGTTCTCATTAAATGAAATTGATTTAATAATTCAATATCTTTTAATTTACATGTCTCGAGACTTGGAAATAATCCCAACACCCCCCATAAGAATAGGAATCCAAATATTACTAAATAGGCCATCCATGAGTGTAATGCAAGACTAAATCCAAGATTGTGATTTGGATTTTAAGACTTATAATATTTTTCATTTCATTTATGAATCCATTTTGATCCTTATTTTTCTCTAGTATTCATAAGTAGGAATCCAAGTCTCATTCTAGGTGTAATATTAACTAACACCATTTGATCCCATTCATGGAGAACCACTCAAGAACCCAAGAATCGCTCTATGTGTGGAATAATATCACTTCAATTCGAGTATATACTTGGTGGTCCACTATAAGATCCCATGTATCACCCATCAAACATATGTTGAATTACTTTTGAGTCTGTACATGGAATTCCTATGTTCAATCCATGTATCACTCAGCCTATAAAGGACATCCCCATTCAGAATGTTATTGGAAGCCCATATCATGAGTCCAAGTGTCACTCAGGCATAAGAAATTTTAATTCTATTAGACTCTATCCATGGAATACATAATTTCTATCATTCATTCCCCCAAGGCCTACTCATTATCATTCATTAATATAATTTAATCATTTTCATTTATCATTACATGTTCAGAAGAAAAAAATTCCGATTCATCTAACCTCAAAATGAGACTCAAGCATTATGCAAGCATAAAAGGCATGGATTCAAAATAGGACCATTGTAAAAAAATTATATGAAGCTTCAAAAGATTAAATCAACTATTAAATTACATAGAATATCTCAATATCTCAAATTAAAAAATACAAAGGAATGTTAATTCTAAATTAATAAATTTCATAATAAGGGATAAGCTTAGTAGCCTCACCCTTAATTTCTCACATGGGAATTTCATTTGAGGAAAATCTAATGCTTAAAATGATATTGAATGGAAATGATCTAAGTTCATGGAATATATTCCCTAATTCTTATAAATTCAACTATCATTACATTTAATGCATTTAAAACCAAAGGTCTTGATACTAAAAGAACAGATCAAGGGAATCCACATTGCCAATTCCACTAAGGGGCCTAGTTTAATTAATCACCACACCCATCTGTGCATTGTTAAATTAATCAAAACATCCATGGGGTGGTTATATTTTAGGGTCCTTTACCAAGAACCAATCATTCAAATTCCCATTGAGTTACAACAACCATGACAACCAGACCAAACATTTAAATTCATATCAAGGGTTTGACCATAAATTTGGTGAATGGAACAATAACATATATAAACACATCAACATTTAATGAAAGTAATGATACCACATACCATAGATTTTTAGTTGATACATCATGTAGTATAAGATCATTATTTGGCTCAGATGATGACAAAAAAAAGGATCTAGAACCTAATAATAGGAAACATTAGCCTACAAATAAATAGCACAAATGATATATAGTAGAATGATATAATATTAAAAATGAATTAAGATCCTTAGAGCACAGAGCCAATGAGATAATTGATATTGAAGTGGAAACTAGATGGATGAGGTGGATCAAATCATATAATACCCCATTGGGGCTCAAAAAATATGATCAGAGATTATTTTTTTGGAGTGGAATAAAATAAAAGTTAGAAATAAGAATTAAATTATGGAAAAGAAATTAGAATTTCACTCAAAACTAGAAATAACATGGTTTGTCCAAACCATTTTTCAAGCATGCATTATTACCTATAGGGTAGGTTCACCCACTTAGTTTCCACACATGGTGTTACTAAACATTCAGAAATGATGAAAATATTATTTCCTAAATGTGCATACCTTTCCACATGGCCATACATCCCAACTTGAATGACTTTCACAAACTGTTCCTGAGGCCATTTCACCCCAAACATGGGCTCCCAGATCCAAACTAACCTCAGACACTCTTGATACATCTATAACCTCAAATGGAATTCATAATAGGCAATATATTGATATTTAAACCAATAATTTACATAATATAAATGAACTATACCTAAATAAGGAATCATGTTCTTATAGGAATTCATTGTGAAATTAGGTACACAGTTACACAAATAAGTGGGAGATATCACATACTATGTAGGTGTTTTTTAGATGAACGGAGTTTCCATAGGCTATCCAAATAACAACACTATGAATATAGATAGTTTGATATACCTGTGTGAAGAACATGAGGACACCTATTTACTGTTTCCATGTATTAGTTGTAATAAGAGACCATATACTAATATAATTTCTGAAAAGTTTATGTTTAGGAAGGCCATTTATTATGTTTCATGAAAAAATGTGAACAATGTGGTGAATTCATTCCGTACAACATTGGTTATTTAAAATCGTCTAACTATATGAATGAAAATGGAAATTAAAAATCACTAAATAAGCTATCTGAAATATAACACCCTAAGATTCGACAGTACACTATCTCTTTAAAGAAATTCAATAGCTTTTGCTCCACGCAACACTGAGTTCAAGCACACCACAACATACTAAACTAACCGTTCAAAAAGAATTTATAAATAATATTAACTATAGTTGGAATCTTATATGATCTATATAATTTTAACATCAGAATAATGTGTTTCTTAGACATTATGTAAGAATATATTCATTTTTTCAGAAAAAATTAGTATTTTCCAAAATAAATGAAATTTTACCTCCTTTAAATGGAGAACCCATTTTAAAACCAATATTTGATAATTTTATATAGTAAATTTAATGAAATTTACTTCTATTTTAGAATCAGGACATAAAAATTTAGTTTGGATTAATTTTTGGTACTTTTCTGATAACTTTAATATTTTTATGAATAGTTAAAAATACTATTTTTAATTGAAAACAACTTTTAAAAAAATAATTTATTTTGATAAATTATGCATTTGAATGGTTTGGAATTATAATTAGATTATATTTTTATCATTTAATACAATGTAGGTCATTATAAGTAATCTCACATTTAAATTTGACATAAACATATGTCAATTTTTCAATAGTTTTTACCTTTTTAAAACCCTCTTTTTGGTTTCAACAACGGGAAATAATTTTAAATTTATAAATTAAACTTCTATGTTTTAATTTGGTAAAATAGTCATTATTTTTGAGTTCTGAATATTAAAATTATATTAGGGTAAATTTTTGGTATTTTTCTGAAAACTTTCATTTTTTTCTGAATAGTGAAAAAAACTACCTTATTATTTAAAACCTACATTTTATATAAATAATAAGCTATATTATTTAAATTTATTTTAGGTAAAAATATTTATATAATAAATATATATGTTCAATTTAATTCTTTGGAGTCATTTTATAAAAAATTTTGATATATAAAATTTTATCGAACTTTTTACCGTGTTTTACCCACCTCTTAAGAGAACTTGATAATATGCATAAAACATTATTTTACTGCTTCTGGGAGTTGAATTTAAAAAATCCTAGAAACATGGTTAAAATAATTAAGTAAAATTTTGTTTAATAAGATGAAAATACATTTTTGTTGAATAGTAACTTTTGACTTTTATTTACAACGATTAAAAGTAAATAGGGTAATTAAGGGTAAAAATGATATCATAATTACCCTAAAACATATCCTAATTCTATTGTATAAGTATAATTAGACCAAAAAACCCGTAGGAATAAAATATGAGCCCCTTTGTTCCACTTCGATATGATTAAGATATTTATTATTATTTTATTTAAAAAAGAGTTAAAAGTGATAAATTCAATGTTTAATAACTAATCTATTTTTAATATAAGGATATAAATAATATAAATTCGACTATAAATATTCATTAGAAAGATGAAAATATTTTCTAAATAATTATATTTTGTTTATGATTTTTTAAACATTTTATAATTTAATTTATTAATGACACAATGATGAGGCAATAACTACCATAACAATAAAATATTAAAATAATTCATATTACAAATATCTTAACAAATGTAAATTGGGACTTTTTATGAATTAAACTAATTATATATGTTAATATGAAATTTTAGTATTGAAAATATGGATTTATTTAGAATTAATAATGTATTTAAATATTTAACAAAAATAATATATTAAATAAAGTCAAAATTAACTTAATTGAGTTTTTAAAACAAATATTATATTATTAATTGATATAATTTTATAAAAAATATATGGTTCTCCAAATGGACATAGATAATGTTATATATATTAATAATGAACCACATAGGTTTTTTGGCATGCTATAGTATGTTTATTATGAATATAATATAATAATACAAAGAGATATGGTAAATGACAACTATTTAACTAAGATTTAAATCTAAAAGATAAAATTAATATGATTACCTAACCATGCCTAAAAAATTTTGGTTGAGATTTTTTCGACCTATACCCACCATATAATTTAAATAATTAATTTTTGAGCCATTATAAATGGAAAATTATTTTATAATAAAATAACATTTCATGATTTTCCAAAAGTGACCCTCACCACTCTTATAAAAGGGAACTTCCCTTTTCTTAATTTCACACATCCAATGCCTTTTATCTTGGAAAAACCCCACCAAAATTTCCTCCCAAATTTCCTACCTTTATTTTAGAGGCTTTACTTTGTTCTGAAAGCCAACCAATGGATCCCTTTTGAGAAAATCAAAAGGAAGAACCCGAAGAAGTGGTAAATATTTCAACACCTCTTTCATGTTATTTTTTCTTCCACTTCCTCTTTCTTTGTTGATTAAATTATTTAGTAATAAATTCATTATAATCTATGTACTATTATTTTATTATAAGAATGTTACATCCATATTCATTATTCTATATGTATTATAAATTACAAAGTCTCTATATGTGCGTACGTACGGATTACAGTCTCCATGTCGTGGTGTAGTTTGTTATTCAAACACTTCATTATTTGGATGGGTATAATAATTTTTATAACAGATGTAAATAATAAATATAACATTTTAATGATTCTATATATATGATATACCATCCAATTACATTTTATTTCTCCATCAATATAATGATATTTTCTCTTGGTCGTAGGTACAGATTACAATCCCCACGACGCCTTGAGATTCATTTCCATGTTCACCAATCAACGATGATTATAAAATATATATCATTAATAATTATGTAATATAAGTCATAATAATGATACTATATATATATATATGTACTTACATATGTCTTATTCACTTAGTTTTATTCAGTACGATATTGAAAAGGAAACTATGTTTTTGCGTACGTACGACCTACCGTCTCTATAAATGGTGTTTTCCATTTCATATATGTGTCAATTATAAATATTTATATTCTAAATATATTTGAAATATAAATAATTTTTTATATTTTGGATGTATTTAAGTCATGATCTAAATGATACGATCAAGAATAACTAGTTAAAACAAGTACGATAAAGAAAGCAATTATTACCTAAAATGATAGTTTTACATGGAAATCATTATTAAATGAGTAGTATAAAGTCATAAATGAATCATTTATGATATAATAATTATGAATATGGTTCTATTACGATTTAATAACATAATTTTTTCATTATACACGAAGATAAAAAACCCTCGTCCCAAGGAAAGTGCAAGGTATGGTTTAATTCCTAAATATAATTATTATTGGGGATTGTTTACATGTATGTTTTTAATGGGACATATTTATTTTCCATGTCAATGTTTCATAAAACAGTATACAAATGGATTATTTTTATTGGAATATTTTTTTTTAAAAATCATTCTAAATGAATTAAAAATTTATTCTTCTAAAACATTCTCATTAATTTCTATGTTTTCAAAATGGTTTTTAAGGATTTATTTATATGGACATGAATGTTTTTAAAATTATAATTATTTTCAAAAGTTTCAAAGTGGTATGGTAAACATTGATTCAAAAATATCATTTAAATTAATCATTTATAAATCTTATAAATTTTAAAATGATTTCATGAAAAAGGGATATTTCTCTCAAAGAGTTTTTCGGATCATTTTCAACTATGTCAACATCCTTTACTGGATATTATTTTTGATCGTGATTGATTTATTATGATAAAAAACTGACATTTTTTGTTGAAGGTTTTTTATTTGTTTGACTATATATGTGTTATTTTTATACTATTTGTAGATTATGGATAAAGTATTGACCTGTTTATTCTTGTTTTTTACGAATGTTAATGTTATGTTTAAACCATTTCATATGAGGAATGCCTTAGACATAGTAAGTGATAGGTAGATCCCGCTATAGCTCCTCGATGCATCGATAGGTCTAATGAGTTAAACTAGTGTTTTGGAACAAGGCCTTGACAAAATATTATTTTTAGTCCTGGCCCAAGGCCTTGACTACGTGGTTATGAAGTCTGGAATTATGCATTCTAGTATTATGAAAGTGGCTATTAATATTACATGTGATTATTAGACTAGTAGAATATCAATGTAAATAAGTAAATTTAATTATTCTATTTTATCTTTGCTATATTTTTCTGAATTTTATGTTTAAATGGATTTTTTTATCCACATACAATGCATTAAATATTAATACTTTTTTTGAAAGTTTCTACTATATTGTTATCCTTACTAAGCATTTGAGCTCACCCCAATCTATGTTTTTATATTCCTAGGATGTGAAAAATTATTTTACTGTTGAACTCCAATGATTGGGTAAGGGATATGAATGTGTTCAAAAAGGGGGCAATGCTGTTGTTGTTTGAAATTTTATAATGTAATGTAATGTTCATGTATGTAATCTATTTTCCAAAACTGTTAAACTGATTGGTCATTCGGGACTTGATTCCTTGTAAACATGAAAATGTTTTAATATAATTCCCTGACTCCAGGCTTCTGGGGTTGGGGTGTTATAGTTGGTATCAGAGGATGTTCAACAACAACATTGGAAATAGATTTAGATAAACTCTGATTAGAAAAGATTACCCTATGATAGACTATGAGGATTAGTATAGAAGAACTTCCAAGAATTTTTCTAATGTAGATATTTTGTATATTTTCCAAGAAATACATCCCTATCTGGATACGAGGAGGTACAGGCGGATCTAGCACATATGTAATTAGGAGAAAACTCTAATAATGATTTTTGGGCTTGTCCTGGGGTATCATGGGACACGATAATGGGACTTACTGCATTCATGGTTATGACACTCCCCAGGGATATGCATAGGATAATTCACATTTTCATCACAAGTCATTATGAAGGATTTAGGAGAAAATACACTCTCAAAGAATAAATTTCATGATTATAGATTATATGCATAATATTTTCAATTTACAATAGGTATTTTACAAGTTATGAATTAGGCATTGTGATTCATAAACTAACTTAGTGTATGCCATCAGATAGAAATGGAACCTAGTATAAGGAATGGGAATTCCAACAATAATAATGTTTTCAATATTAAGAAGGATCAATTCATTCATGCTATTAATTGCACATATAACAGGGAAATAGTCTCTGATGTATTATAATAATATGAGGAAATAGTATCATGTGTTAATAATATAAGTAATGAATTCTTTGAGTAATTTGGTGTTGAAGGGAAGCAAGTGAAGAAAAGGTTGGAAGGGAAAAGGATGGATAAAGGGAAGAGGGGAAGGAATGATTTTCCCATATGTGATAACTGTGGAAAAAATCACCTCGGTAAATGCATGAATGGAATGGGAGTTTGTTATAAGTGTGGAGAAAAAATTTCACCAAGTACATGATATCAAGGGTAAGAAAAAGGTTTCAAATGTAAAATGATTCATCAACAAGGATTTGGGACATTACGCAAATCAATGTCCATATCATCAGAGTATACCCCAAATGCTGCTATTGGATAATAATAATATTAGGATACTACTGAAGATGAAGAGGAATGATTAAGAGTTATTATTTTATTATTAATGTATTGTTCTATTTGAGTATTTTATTAATGATGTACATGTTATAAGAATTATACAATATATAAGGTTTGTACTGCAGTACTATTTCATTATGGACGTGAAATTGTGTGGAACCAGGAAAACTGACACAATGGCTGGTTAAATTTTTGGAAAATATATGGTTGAGAGAAAGAAAAACCTTAATATAATTTTGATACCGAGGTACTAATTTTGGATTAAGATAGGATTGATATGGATAAATTATATTAGATATTATTGACATCCTTAGAACTGATTAATGATTAGTATATTCCATCATTATTGGTGTTTACAATGTTTTTGGGTGGTAGTAGTATATTAATTATTCTATAATAAATAAGGGAGAATGATTGTAATAAATAAGGTTTTATAGAAATTCAGGGTGTCACAGTGTTTTAATATAATAAATTATTAAGGTATTCACATGTTAATACGTGGAAAAAATTATCTTCATTGTGTTTACCTTCCTTAAAAATTTTGGACTGTGAGTGTGGATAGAAGTATTTTGGATATGTCTAATGGTTGGAATTGATTATGTTTGACATTTTATACTATTGTTAAGGTTAAATTATTTATTGAGATTATTTTTGGATTGTCATAAAAAGGACAACACAGAGGTTGGATGACAACCCATCGTGTCTAGCAAGACTGTGAGACATGACCCCGCAACTGAAGGGTGACAAGGGTGGATCACCGACCACTGGCATACCTGATGTTACGGTTTGTATAATTTAGTTTATTTAAATAATTTTACAAATAAATTATAAATTCATTATTTTTAAAAAACCTATATGATTAGGATAAAAAGAATATCATTGAATTCTATTATCTTTTTGAGTGAAACAAGAGTATGTGGTTGGAATTAGTTGAAGGATAAAACTATACTTGTCAAGTATATATATATATATATATTCCTAATATTCTACGAATAAATTAATTCTTAAACTTTCGGGAAGGGATCGTATAACCAAAAATGTTTTATTGTAATACCATTTTTTTGAACCGATGATAATTTATATCATCTTAGATTGACGGCTTTGAGGCTCTCAATTTTACACTTGTATGTGATTGATGACCACAATCACACCCTATACATATTTACATTTTTCTTCAAATAATGTGTATCTGTTTTTTACCAATGTTCTCCTAATTTAGATCATAATTTGGTGGGGACATTTTCATTTCCCTTTCCCTTTTATTAAGACTAATCTTTATTAACCCAATTCCCGATGTGGGTCTTTCCACTATGGTATTTTTCTATTTTTAACCATTTATTTTTGAAGAGCAATTTAATATTGCGAGGAAACAATTTATTTAAGGAGGGGAAAATGTAACACCACATGATTTCATAATACGTTATCTCATTAAAGTAATTCAATAGCTTGTGTTACACACAACATTGAGTTCGAGCGCACTGAAACTTACTAAACTAACCTTTTAAAAAGTTGTTATTAATAGTATTAACTTCATTTTGAATCTTATATACTCTATATAAATTTAAAATCCATATTAACTATTTCTTAGACATAATATAAGATCAAATTAAATTTTTTTGTATAAAATAATTATTTTTCAAAATAATATAATTTTACCACTTTTTAATGGGGAACCCTTTTTAAAACTAATATTTCAAACTATTATATATTTAATTTAATGAAATTAAATTCTACATTAGAAGTGAGAAATAAAAATTTAGTTTGGATTAATGTTTGGTTGTTTTCGGATAACTTTAATATTTTTATTAATACTAAAAAATACTACATTTTAACTAAAAAACATTCATAATTAAAATAATTAATATTGATAAATGTTTTATTTCAATTGTTTTAATGTATAATTTTTTTTATTATTTAATACAATTTAGGTCATTATAATTAATTTCATATTTAAATTTTTCATAAACACATGTCAATCTTTTGATAGTTTTTACAATATAAAACCCAATTTTTGGTTTTGAATATTGGAATTAATTTTAAATTAATAATTGAAACTTCCATAGTTTGAATTTTGTAAAAAAAGAATTATTTTGGAATTTGTAATATGACAATTAGTTTAGGGTAAATTTTATGTATTTTTCTGAAAACATTCATTTTTTTGTGGAATAGTAAAAACCACTATGTTATAATTTCAAACCGACAATTTAATTAAATAACTAGATATTTTATTTTAATTTATTTTAAGTCAAAATAGATATATAATACCTATATATGTTCAATGTAATTCATTGGAGTCATTTTATAATAATTTTAGATTTATAGAATTTTGTTGAACTTTTTTTAGTCTTTTTCCCTCCTCCTAGGAGCATTTTCAAATCTATATAAAACATAATTTTTCCACTTCTGTGTGTTGAATTTAAAAAATCTGAAAGACAGAGTTAATATCATTAAAAAAATGTGGTTCAATAAGATGAAATTTATTCTTGGTGAATAATAACTTTTGACTTCAATTTACCACAGTTAAAATTAAATAGGATAATTTAGGGTAAAAATGATATCATAATTATCCTAACACATGTTCTAATTCTATTGGATAAGTATAATTCGACCAAAAACAACCATATGAATAAAATATGACCCCATATGGTCCATATGTATAAGATTAGGACATTTATTATTATATTACTTAAAGAAGATTTAAAAGAGTTAAATTCAATATTTAATAACTAATCCATTTTAAATATAGGGTTATACATAATATAATTTAGACTTTAAATATTCATTAGAAATATAAATAGACTTCCTAAATAAATATTATTTTATTTAAAAATTTTATACATTAAAAAAATTAATTTATTTATGACACAATAATGATGCAGTAATTTCCAAAATAATGAAATATTACAATAATTGATATTATAAATATAAAAAAATGTAAATTGGAACTTATGATAAATTAAACTACTTTTATAGGTTATTTTGACCTGTTGGGATTGAAAATATGAATTTATATCGAAGTAAAACTGTTTTTAGGACTTTAACAAAAATCATTTATTAAATAATGTCATAATTTTGATAATTGAGTTTTTAAAACATATATAATATTATTAATTGATATAATATTCTTAAAACTATATTTTTCGTCCAAAGGAAATAGATAAGGTTATATATATTAATAATTAAACTCATGGGGAATCCTTGGCATATTATAGTATGTTTATTAACCATATAATATAAAAATACGAAGAGACGTGTTAAATGAAAAACTATTTAACTAAAAGGTAAATATAAAAGATAAGGTTCATATGATTACCTACACATACATAAAACCTATTGGTTGGGAAGTTGTCGACCCATCCCCACCATATCCTTTAAATAATTTATTTTGGAGCCATTATAAATAAATAATAAATTATTATAAAATAATATTTCAAGCTTTTCCTAATGTGGCCTTCATCTCTCTTATAAAAGGGTACTTCCCATACTATTAATTTCAACCCATCAAATCATTTTGTAATGGCCTAACCCTGCCCAAATATCCTCCCAACATTCCTTATTTCTTCTTAGAGTAATTCCTTTTGTACGAAATCCAAGCTATTGATCCCTTTTGATCAAATAAAAATAAAGAACCCCAAGAAGAGGTAAATATTTCATCACCACTTTCAAGTTATTTTCTTCTTACAATTCCTCTTTCATTTTTGATTCAATTCTAAAATAATAAATCCAGAATCCTATATATGTTGTGATGTTATTGTAAAAATATTACAACCATATTTATTATCTTATCCATCCTATAAATGATAAAGTCACCATAGGTACGTACGTACGGATTACCGTCTCCACATCATTGTGTAGTTTGTTATTTAGAAACATCATTATTTGGATTGACATAATAATGATTAAAACTAATGTAAATATTAAATATAACATTTTATTGATTATGTATATATGATATACCATCCAATTACATATTATTTTGCTATCTATATAGTGATATTGCCTCTCGTGTGTACGTACGGAATACCGTCTCCACGACGTGATGAGATTAATTTCCACAATCACCATTCAACGATGATTATAAAATATATATCATTAATAAATATGTAATATATGAAAAAATAATTATACTTTATATATATATATATGTACATACATATATCTTATTCACCTTGTTCTGTTCAATTTGATATAAAAACAGAAACAACGTTTATGCGTACGTACGACCAACCATCTCCATAAATAGTGTTTTCCATTTCATATATATTACTATTATACATATTCATATTCTAAATATATATGATATATAAATCATGTGTTATATTATTGATGTATGTAAATCATGATCTAAATGATATGATCAAGAATAACATGTTAAAACTCGTACGATAAAAAAACGATTATTACTCAAAATCTTAGTTTAACATAAAATCATTACTAAATGGGTGGTATAAAGTCATAAATGAATCATTTATGATATAATAAATATGAATATGGTTCTGGTATAATTTAATATCATTATACGGTCATTATATAGGAGTTTAAATGTAACCTCTACCAAAGGAATGTGCAAGATAAGGGATAATTCCTCAATCTCATTATTATTCGAGATTATTTATGTGTACGTTTTTACTGGGACATATTTATTTTCCATGTCCATGTTTTATAAAATAGTATTTAAATATATTAATTTTAAGTGAATATTTTTCTAAAACATCATTTAAATTGTTTTTATGATCTATTCTTCTAAACCATTTTCATTAATGTCCACGTTTTCAAAACGTTTTTATGGATTTATTTATATGGACCTGAATGTTTTTAAAATGTTAATTCCTTTCAAAAGTTTTAAAGTGGTATTGTACAATTTGAATCAAAAATATCTTTTAAATTAATTCCTTTATAAATTTTATGAATTTTAGAAGGATTTCATGAAAAAGGGATATTTCCCTCAAATAATTTTACTGATCATTTTCAACAATGTCAACATCCTTTACATGATATTATTCTTGATCATGACTGATTTATTATGATAAAAATATTCAATATTTTATTGCAGGTTTTTTGATATGTTATTTTTATACCATTCGTGGTTTATGGATAAAGAATTTACATTTCGTATGATAGTTTTAATATGAATGTTTATGTTATGTTTAAATATTTTCATATGTGGAATGCATTGGACTTAGTAAGTGATGGGTGGAGCCCGCTATAGCTCTTTGATGCATCAGTAGGTCTCATGAGATAATCTAGTGTCTTGGAATAATACCTTGACAAAATCTTATTTGTAGTCTTGGCACAAGGCCTTGACTTTGCAGTTATAAATTCTGGCATTATGCATTCCATATTTATGAAAGTGTCTATTGATATTTCATGAGATTATCGGCTAGTATAATATCCATGTAAATATGTAAATGGAATTATTTGATTTTATCTTTTCCATAATATGCTGAATTTAATGTTTAATTGGATTTTTTTGTTCATATACATTGTCATAAATGTTTATGCTTATTTATGAATGATTCCGCCATATAGTTATCCTTATTGAGCATCTGAGCTCACCCCTTTCTATGTTTTATTTTTCACATGACGTGAAGTATTATTTTTTGGTTGGCCTTTAGGGATAGGTTAAGGGATATGAATGTGTTCAGAAGGGGACATTGTTGTTTTTTTTTTGGAATTTTATAATGTAATGTACCTTTTATGTATGTAATATATTTTTCAAGACTGCTAAACTGATCGGTTCTTCGGGACTTGATTCCTTATAATCATTCCAATGTATTAAAATAATGCACTGACTCTATGTTTCTGGGGTCAGGGCTTTACAAAAAATGTCAATGTTAACCTGATATATTTGAACCATTTTTTTCAAGGAATTGTGAATTTCAAATGAGATAATAGATTTAATTTATTAATATTGCTCAAAATAATAAATAAATAAAAAAGTATGTTCTATTGTTTTTGACAATGATAATACCCTATAAATTATTTATTCATACATTTAGTGAAATTGAGAAAATGTGTGCATCAATTTTAAAAATCTAATTAGTCTAGTTAAAAATAAAATTGAAGAATGAATATAGGATTGAGAATTTTTTACTACAAAAACTCATTATATTTGAAAAAGAGTGAAATTTTATGAAAATTAATATTCCTTAAGGAAGTATCAACCATAAACCATGAGATTATTTCTCATATGGGTCTATGATTTAAAATAAGAATAAATGGACTAAACAAGTGGTTATATATTGAATGTAGGTGAAACAAGGATAAATTTTATATCAACTGAAGTAAGGAAGAATGTATTGACCTTATGATAGATGAATTTTCCCTAAAAAATGCTGATATAGTGGAAGAAAGGAAAACGTTATTATATGTATAAGTACAATATTGTAGAGAATTTATCAGATAAATCAATATAACTAGAAAAATCAGTATTATATGATCAAGGTAATGAATAATGGTTTGACCAAATTGAAGACAAATCTTTATTATAACTTTTTTCAAAAAAAATAGTATGAATAAAAATGAACAAATGTACATTTACTATATATATCTTCACTAGATGAATATTACCAAATGTATAGATAATGTAGATAGATTGGATAACAGTTCTGATGGAAAGGTTCTTGAAAAAAGAATAAGAGAAGAAAGGAGAATAATAGTTACATATATGAATCAATTCAAGTAAATGAATATTGGAGATAAGAAGAAATAAAACATGTGACGTCCAAAAGGAGTCTTAACAGAAGAAATACTTTCTCTGTGTCATAAATTAACTTATAAAATAAGGTAATTAGTATATTCATTGGATGAATAAAGATCCAGCAATGAACTACATGTTTGGTCGGGTTATCAATAGTCCAGTAAATACATATTGTTTTCAACTCCCTCCAAAAAATCTAGGGACTCACACATTAGATAAGGATTATTTTCTATAAAAAAACTGTATTTTTTGTCAAATTATTATATAGATTAGGCATAATGGTCATCAAAATATGCAAAATTTATTCGCTAATCTTATTGAGTAATGAACATTGTATAAAATAAATGTTCTGTTTTTACCATCTTTCATATAATTGTATATGATAATGAAAATATAATAGGATAATCATGATCCTAAAAGGCTTAAGAGTTAAAATGGATAAAGTTATTTAAGGTTAATATGCATCAAAAATTGATAAAACCACTTCTTAGTTATGAGTATAACATGAATTTTATTTGTAATTATATAACTCCCCTAATTAAGATATCTTCCTGAAATTTAGTTTAGTGAATATATTTGGATTATCCCCTATAATGGTTTCTCCATATTTATAAACATAGTATGTGATAATAAAAAAGGGATTTCAATTTCATACTCCCCCTTTAATAATAAATTAATAAGGTACAAATGAGAGAGAAAAGAATTCCACCATACATAGGCTATGAGAGGTATGATGTTTAACTCCCACATTCATCCTTAATATGTAAAATCATTCCTCATTAGTGGACTAGTGAACATATCTTCAATCTATTCCAGGTTCGAAACAAACTCTGTATTATTATATCTTTATCCCAAAGTATCATAGATATAGTGATTTATTATATCAATGTTCCTTGATTGAGAATACTAAACCATGTTTCTCAAAAAATTGATAGCACTTTGATTATGAAGTCCCACTAACAACAATATAAATTCACCTCAAGATCGCCTAATTGAGTTTTCACTAACATCAATTGAGTTTTTTTTACATAAACAATATGTCATGCTACAGTAGTTATCCGGGTTATTGAATATTGTTTCTTTTCATTCTAACATTCACACCTTTTCCCAGAAAAGAAAACTAACATAGATATTTATATTTATCATCAATATTTCTTACCAATTAACATTTATATATCCCGATACATTAATATTTCGATTACTATCATATCTCAATTAATAATCCATATTGACATCAATATACTAAAGAATTGTATTTATAGAAATTTAATGTGATTCTTTCAGTGTTGTTTAATATTATGATCCTAATTTAATAACATACATTATATCTAATCTTGGAGATATCATGTAAATAATAATTATAATCACGTTCCCCCAATTGAATAAAATTCATTTAACATTTTATTTATCTAAATCATAGTTTCAACTACAACTGGTATAAAAATTATATTTTAACCCTCCATGAAAAAAAAATTGTTGACCATACTTCTCTTGAGAAATAATGATATGATATTTCAGATGATAAATTTATATAACTAGAAAGTACTTCATTTCTAATTGAATGGAAATTTTTTAAAAATAATTTCTATCAAAAAATATTACACATAAATTCTTTATTTATATAAAATAAAACATCATCAATACTGAAAAAAAAAACTATTTTTTTATTTTTAATGTTGAGGTTATTGTCCACTCTTCTATTCCCGAACATTAACAACATCAATAAAATTTCTAACAAAAAATTAAACATAATTGTAGATTTTTTACCCTATATAGTTCCTTTATTAAACTATAAAAAATAATTCATCATTTATATGTAAAAAATCTTTGGGTTACAAATTTTACACTTCCACTTCAAAATATCATTTTAAGAAGGATGACATGACATATATATAGAAGATTTTATTTCAACATTTTTCATTATTGTCAGCAAATATCCAAACATTATAAACCATATAAACCGACTTTACGGTCTAAAAAATTCATTTAATTTATATAGTGATGACAATTTATAAAAAATAATTTTTTTATTATATACATTATTTTTTTCATTATATTTACTATGAAACATAAAAAATGTTTTGATAATAGCCTTTTTTGTTTTTATTAGGTAAAGAATCTAAAATATAAATTTAATTAGTCTAATATAACTCATTATATATATAATTAATAAAATATTTTTGTTTCATGTCCACATTCATGAGTCATGGTTCAACCTATGAAAATAATAGATTATGTGTTTCTTTCAATAAATTTATTGTTTTAACACACTATCTTTGTTCTCCTATGAAATATTATACATATAACAACATTATTCGAATTGTATGAGTTAGAAAATATTTTTATTCATAATTATGATGAAAAGAATCATAATAATAAATCTAAACTTCTAAATTCTCATTATATTAAGAATCTTTACCCAGATTTTAAATAAAATATTCTTTATTTTCTTCACATCAAGAACAAGTTTTTTTTCTTTTTTTATTTATGTGTTTAAACATATTTAAACAATTATTATCAAATATCTACAATATTTCATTATAGTAAAATCAATAACCTATTCCAATTTAATGTCAACGAAGAAAGATGATACCAACATCTGTCTTCTCTAACATCCCATGGTTTTAACGTTTCATATAAATAATAAATATGATTCAAAAGAAACAAAAATATTTCAAGAATTGAGAATTTTTAAATCATATCTCATGTGGCATGATATCTAAATTTATTCAATAAGAAAATAAACTTTTAATATGAATATTTATAACAATATATTGTCTCTAGAAATAATATGAATTATCGAAATGAATAAATATTGTATGATTCATCTCTATAAAACTAATATTCTTCCCCTAAGTGACACAATTTTCTGTGGTGGTGTTAGTTTCCCGGAGTTCATACTGAATACCTTACTTCTCAAGATATAAATAAAATAATCTACTATTATTTTTATTATCATTGGTTGTCTCTATTTGTTTTACAGAGAATCCACATTTCTTCTAAGCCCTTATTCTATATTTATTGTAAATAGTTAGAACTGTTCACATATGATTTATTATAAAATGCGTGAAATATGATTGAATAATACTTTAAAGGAATTTATTCACTTATCTATATTTTTATATTAATTCAACATAAAAACCCAAATATTTCAATGAGTAAACACCAAAAAATGAGATGTTTAAATATCTTCATTCTTTTGAAAATAATTTATAATATTTCCCTTTTAACATATAATGAAAACCAATTTATTTCTATCATAAGCAATTTCATATACAAAATATTCCCTCATAGGGTAATCGTATACATGTCCCATTGACCAAGATTACTAATATTTTGATGTAATTGTTGATTTTACTCTATTAATATTATGTATAATAAAATTTAAATATTAGTAACAATAATATTATTTCCCCATTTTAATTACACTTTTGTTAGTACACATTTATATTTTATCCTATTCACCAGGAATCCCTATTTTTTAATATCCACTTCATTTCCTCCATTAAAGATTTAATATAAATTTTCAATGTAGATATTACAATGTTGGATTTCATTAAAAAATCTAACGAATAATGATATTATTATTATTTTATCAATCAAAGTAACTATACAAGGTGATGGTGATGTGAATAATGATTGAAATTGAGTTATAAATAATTGGATTCTCAATATTATTGAATAAGTTTCTTTATATGATTCAATGAAAATTGATTGTGTTTCAGGATGTTTGGGAAATGATGAGAATGATTTAATGTCTTTGGAGAAGGTTGGTCTGATTTTTGGTTTGAAGCACTTGGGTGTTATAGATTACCATGAATTAAAATGAAAATTTCACTAAATGTGATTCAGTCACTCGAACCATGTCTAGAAAAAAATAAACTTACTACACATTTATATATATAAAATTAGTTGGAAATGGTTTTAGAAATATTATAATAGTCTTGAACATCACCTGAAATATATAATGTTAAAAATTGCTAAAAGGATTAAAAAATTCATCGATGTCAACTTATATATTTATAAGTTCTATTCTCAATATGTAATAATATTATAAAATTAATTCTAAAATATAAGGAAACAACCCATTGTGTGTAAGGTTCAATAAACTGCTTCCCTATTAACATGAAATAATAGTGTCCATGATGACTAAAATGTGGAAAAGGTAGTAACATTCCCATTTGTTTATAAGAGTGTCTTGGGAAGAAGAAGTGGTGGCATTGATAAAATCTGGAACACACCTATTTAGGAAAGAGTGTATATTTATAATAATGTAAAATGGAAATTATTTGGACCACATGGATTATATAAGGGTTGTACTTCAAGTCACTATGTTGGGAAAAATTCTTCAATACCCTAGAATGAATATGGGTTATTTTGGTTCATGTAAATTTGAAATGTATTAAATTAAACTATTACTTGTAACGATTACATAATTTATCATTTTAGAACCATATTATTTCATTTCATTATATATTATAAATCCCATGATGAGACACATATGAATTTTAGGGATTATGTGTATTTGATGATACCCTCACAATGGAAGTAGGAAGCCCCCTAATTGGATTGGATTTAAAGAATATTTTATACATTATAATTTTTTGAGGTGTGTGAATTACTATTATTTGAAGAGTTAAGTCATGAATTAGAGATAGTTATAGAAGAATGTATTGAATGCTTTCTATGTTTTAGGATGTTTTTAAATATAAATAATCACTACAACATGACTCTATTTGACACATTATTATATAAAAAACCAGTTTAATAAAAAAATAATCATAAAATGGACAATGTTGTACCATAATGATTTATTCAACCATGATAGTCCAAATGGATTTTTTTGATTTGGAATTCTCTTAATATTTTGGTTTATATGGAAATAATTATTAAAAACCCATTTTTTATTCAAATGGTTAATTTATTTCAGAATATGATGTAAGGGTTTTATATAAAGAAGGCAGAGAAGGGGGTTGTGTGGTAGTTACATTACATTAATATGAGTAAAAATTTCTAGGGTATTGAAGAGATATTTGTTTACATATATAAAATAAAATATAATGTAACAATGGAAAGGAACTCTTTGTTTGGAGATGGAATAAGAAAAGACAGTCAATAACATTGGTTTTTTCAATACTAAACTCACACTTTATTACACATTAATTCATGATTTGTTACATAAAAGTACTCATAATACAATCCAGAATATTATTATGTCTCTAGTATTTGGGAATTAGGTGCATATAATAACATCAAGAACATGGGATACATTAATGTTATTGAAAACATATTTAACAGGACTCTCAAATTCCATGTATTTTTAAAAATGCACCGGATAACCTTGGGACAAACATAAGAAAAATATGATATATAAAGACCAATAAAGTAATATAAAAGAAAAAACATCAATATGTGAGTAAATTTTATAAATTATACATATCAATGTGGCATAAAATGAATATTAATACTAATGCTATTTATAGCATGATTTTCATAACATGTGAAATGTGCTAAAAATATAAAACACTACATCATAAACATTGGTTAAGGATAACATCAAAATCATCACAAGGGTGAATGGACTATAAAAGAATTAGGCTCACACCATATACAAACATAATGTATCATGTGACTAAAAATTACCAAATCCATTTGAGTGTTTTATAATTCAAGATGCACCCATTACATTCATTTCATTATCATGATTACATGTTCCACATAGTACATAAAACATTGATTAAGTCCTCATAATAATTTATTAAATGATCATGCAGTGTGGAATAAATAAATTTAATTCCCAAATATAAAATATCTATGAATAAAGGTGAACACCCTTGATAGAAAATGGGTATGGTATTCACTACAAAATTTTTTAGTAATGGAAAATCATGATGAAATTTCAGTATCATAACAGTGTCACATAAATATTCATAAAAACAGGTTTATGAGAGATAATGAGTCTCTCATCACATTAAAATAATATGGGATGTAATATTTAAATTTGAAATTATATACCAACATTATAAAATTTTAAATTGAAGGATAAATATAATGAAGAAACTTGAATGATGGAAATAATCTTTACTATATTTCAACATCATAAAGGGTAAACATTAAAGATTATTGGAGGGTTAATGTGAGTTAAACATGGGATCAATTCATTTACATGTTATTTTTAAATTAATGGAAATATAAAAGAAAATATCCGAACATAAAAAAATGTAATTTAAGAGACATAACATTAAAGAAGCGTTTTAAAGGAAATGAGAAGAGAGAAATCTCTTATTAAATTTTGGCATGGAAAAGACTATACATAATGGTTCACTGGAAGACTTAATGAGAGTTTAAAGGGTATCTAATAAAATTATAATTAAATGTAAATTTTTTGGATATTTAAGAACATAGACCTACATTAATAAAAAAAATTAAGAAGAAAAACCTAAAATAAGCGCTTTATTAAAAATGAGAGTGGAAGATCCGTTACATGAGTTTGGGTATACAACTACATGGGAGGAGCTTCGTGAGAGCTTGGGGGCCTTTAGAAGACTCTAGAGAGGGTATTTCAGATTAAGTAATTTCTATATAGATTTTTAGTGAAGACAAATGGGATCATGGGTGGGTTTATATAGGAAATAAGTTGGGATTTCTTCATTATTTCTCAAAAATAAGTTTTGGAATATATAAAATAAAATAACAAAAACCATAAAAATACCCATGTATTTTCTCATGATTTCATCTAAATGGAATTGGATTTCATTATGTTATATTTTCTAAGGCCTAAAATCAATGATAAGCTTTCTTTATGGGGAGGTGACTAGTACTTTTATATAATGTATTTTAAAACGTTACAATATTTTATAACATTAAAAGGATTTATAATGGGTTTATAAAATAAAATAAATAAATATAAAATAAAATTATTTTAAATTTAAAACATATAATTGGTCTTGTATACCTTATATCATATTTATTACATCACTTTTGGTTCATTATGATGTCATAATACACATTGTAAATTTATCCAGTATTCGATATGTTCCTTCAAAATTTGTATTTCTCAGATGACTGTGTAGAATTTACCATTATATAATTTTGAAATTTTAATTCTGAAAATAATATTCATTTTAACCAAATAATTTTCAAAATATGTTCATCTAAAATTTTTAAATAATTACTAACATTTCTTGAGAATACGAGGTTTTTGATAATAAATTTTTGTGAACCCTTATTAACATTACATTTGACTTCAGAAAAATTATATGATCATTTATATTTAATAAAATTTATTTAATAATAATGTTTTATTTTTATATTATTTATATAAAAAATCCATTTATTTGATAAAATAAATTCCTTAACTGAAATTACATATTACTCACAAATACAATTTTGTACTTTTCCATACGAAATTATATATTGTTTATTAAAATGATTACATAATAATTTATAAAGTAAAAAACAAGGAATAAATATAATATTTATTTAAATGAAAATGAAATAAGAATATTCATTTTGTTATGGTTGCTTTTTTCTATTCTTTGATAAATTATTTTTATCCTTAAATACTACATTGTCATTTTACGATGGTAAAGAATCTATACAACATTTACTATTCATTTTCATCAAAACATAAGATAAACTTATTAAAAAGTATAAATTATGATGACTAAAAATATGAAATACATTGTGTCATAATCAATTAATAGCGTAGGAATAATTTAGTTTAATAAAAAACCCAAAATCATGATGGAAATTGGTTTTATGAAAAATACATTTTCATATAGAAAGGATAATTCATCATTACCTCAATAAATATTAGTAATCACTATATTAATATCAATTGATAAATATATATATACAATATAAGGACATAATTTATATAATTTCTAATTATGGTTTTTATTAATTAATTAAAATAGAGAATCATTAGTCATTTTAAAAATGTTTTTAGGAATATTTGTTTTGTGACACACAGAAACATTTACAAAAATCCTGTAAAAAGAATATCAAAATGTACATTATTTAATTAAATATAACTAGATAATACTAATGTTATTTGAAATATAATTAATGTAATAAATTTACTTTAAAATCAATTCTTTTATAAAAAGAAATGACAATTTTAGTTGAAATTGTTATTTTCACTATTCACTAAAAAAATCTATATTTCTAAAAAAACCTAATTATCAACATATGATAGTTATGATATTTTAATACTAAAAATGGATTTTGTTTTATTAAATAAATTTTATAATACACTATAAAATAAATATAATATTTGAAAAAAATAAATAAAATTTATTTTGGAAGAAAACATATTTTTATGAAAAAAATCATTAACAATAACTGACAATTTTTTACTAATAATTTATAAATATATATCTATCACACATATATATATTTACTATTGTATTTAATCATTATAATATCAAAAATGAAATTATCGGAAAGGTTCAAACTGGCATATTTTATTTATTTTTGGATCGATGTCGTGTTTCAAATACGTTATCGAACATAGTTTCATCTTCAAAAAAGCTTTTGTGGTTATATTATCCCCCATTTAATAAATTTAACCCTTTAAATTTAATTTTCAACTAAGTAATAAATGTTATCAAACATGATTGTATTATTATTGACAACCAACATTGTAAAAAGGATGATAAAATATCCACTTAAAAAGAGAGAAAGGGAAGTATGATTGTTATCATATAACCAACTTTCAAAGTATGAGGAAAATAGTGGGAAATAAAGACATAGTCATGGTAGAAAAAATTAACATCAATGAAATTATTTAGTGTGATATAAAAAATGGTCATAGGAAATTTAATGAACACTAACCATAAATCTATGTTGGGTGACAATACCATCAATTAATTACATATGAATGTAATGGGATAACATATAAATTATTTGAATTTCCTTAAACTATGAATTTCTAGGATTCAATCTATTTTACCAATGATATATTTTCTATCATAAACTCTTTTAGTAAATTGTCCCTTAATAATGCTTCATATTGAGTTTAAGAATTTACCAAAGCATATCCCCATGGAGAGTCAAACCAGTTTCACAATATGGCCAGTTGTAGTGTACTAGGTTATGCCTAGTGATGCCCGACACAGCATGTTGGAGCTGTTACACAAAGATAAATCTATGCCATATCCATATCATATTATTTTATCTAGGAAGGTATATATTTTCATGATAAACCACTTACTACAAAGATAACATAATTTATGAATGTTATCATATAAATAGTCTTATACTTAAGAATTTCTATATAGTTTTTTAATCCTATTCACAAAAAAACTAAACTTTTCCTGCAATGCCAACTATAAAAAACCATATTTTTATTATAAATTAATCAATTATTTATTATATAAAATTAAACATAATAAAGAATGGGTGATCAATAATTCTAGTGTGTTTCGAAATTCAGTACATAGAATTTGATCTTGAACATGGGAAATTATAATGTTATTGAAAACATCTTTAACAACCTTTTAAAGATACATTGCTTTACAAAACTACATGGGATAATCTATAGAAAACATAAGCAATGAATGAGATATAAATCCAATTAATGGTAATTAAAAAGTCATAACATGAATAATATAGTACATGTTAGACATTAGGAATATTAATAGTGCATGAATGGATTATGAATAATACGACATCATATTGCCTGATAATCATACCATGGGAAATGTGGAAATAACTTAAATCACAACACCATAAATATAGTTCAAGGATAACTAGCATGACATCATGATGAATAAAATTCCAAAAGATGTAATATGGTTGACTCCCTATCCCTACATTATGTATCATGGTAGTAAATATTACCCAATTTATTAGAGATATATATAATTTCAATTTCACACGTCACTTTCATTTAATTACCATATTTTAGTGTTCCACAAAGATTATACAAAATGGAATCAATCATCATCACACATGATTCCATGATCAAGTATTGCAGAATAAATATATTTAAGTCACCAATATAAAGTATGTGTACATAATGGTGAACTCCCGCAATAAGAAATGGGTATTGTATTCACTACATATGTAACGACCCGACCCCAGTTACACAAAGTCGATGCAGTATTAAGTATCATTGGCATGATCACAAAAGATAACATCACGAATGACTGATTAGTTTAGTATCCTTGGAAGTACATGATAAATTCATAAGATTTACATTACATCATAAAATGAAAAACTACTACAACATTGTTTCTATAGAAATCACCGAGATCCCATAGATTATCCCTGATGGTCAGTCATAATATACTTCTTCACATCCTAGGAAAAATAAATCATAGAAAAGGGTGAGCTCAGATTCTCACTAAGGTTAAAAAAATAGAGGAAACATTCATAAATAAGCATTAACTTTTAAGTAACTTTATAAGACTAAAACAAATATCTTTTAAACGTGAACTTCAGTATAATATAAAAAATACAAAATCAAATAATTCCATTTACTTATTCACATGGATATTCTATTAATCTAATAATCACATGCAATATCAATATCCACATTAATAATGATGGAATGGATAATTCAGGACTTTCATAACCACATAGTCAAGGCCTTAAGCCAAGACTACAATTAATATTTTGTCAAGGCCTTGTTCCAAGACACTAGTTTGTCTCATGAGACCTACCAATGAATCAAGGAGCTATAGCAGTCTCCAACCGTCACATACTAAGTCCAATTCATTCCTCATATGAAATGGTTTAAACATAATATGAACATTCATATTAAAACTAGCTTAGAAAATGTCAATACATTATCCAAAAACCATGAATGGTATATATATAGCACATCCATAGTCAAACATAACTCATTCAATACAATATGGAAGATTTTATTGTAATATATTAACCTCAATTGAGAATAATGAAAGATATCAATATATATGAAAATAATCATCAAAACTATTTGAGATAAATATCCCCCTTTTTCTTGAAAACATTTAAAAGTAACACTATTTGTGAAGAATTCGTTTAAAAATAGATTTTTGAATAAAAGTGTCTCATACCGCATTGAAAATTTTAAAATGAATTTTAATTTTAAACATTAATGTCCATATAAATCAATCCTTAAAATCCATTTTTAAAACATGGACATTAATGAGAAATATTCAGAATAATTAATCATTAAAACATTTAAAATGATATTTTAGTTAGAGTTACTAACCAAAAGAGAGAAAATTGAATATAAATAATTGAGTTAATCAAAACATTATAATATCATGATAATAAAGGGATTCATGACATATTACGTTGAAGTACATTATATACTCCATATAAAAGTGAATTGGTGTATAACAACAAAGAAGTCTCAATGAAATGTAAATTGAGATGAAATATCTTATAAAGAATGTATCCTTAGGTTAAGTATTAATCAATGACATCAATTTTTGTGATAAATAAAAATACACTGAATATGATTTGATATTATATTTAAATAAATAATAGGACATTCACACATATTCTTGTAAAAACAATACCAATGAATTGGATGTTTTACTCAACAAACAGATATTGAGTTTAAAATTACTATTATCAAGTTCATATTGATGACTTGAGAGTTTATAAATGGTGTGATTATGTGTATCAAAAGTATGTCCATGGAAAGAGAAGTGGAAATTATTACATATTCAAATTAATAGTGATTCCACACATAATCTTGGAGTAAAATAATCAATGAAGTATACGTAAAGCCGAATGAGTGGAAATTGAAATTTCAAATTCCCTTATCGATTTGGAAACATACGAAACATACAACCAGGAAAGAAGGATCATATAATTATTATGTAAATATCCATAAATTAAATTATATTACACAATTAATACAATCATGGGATGTACACACACCGCGTGCAATAAATAAGTGGTGAAAAATGGAAATATCACTGAATAAAAAGTGAGATAAGAAACCCCTTACTTTCTAATTTTTCCTTGGTCCAGGGTAGGTTAAACTCATTTATAATGGTGAAATAATTGTTATTAAATTATACAAGGATCATATATATTAATATGATATCATATATCATCTTTTAACATTTCTTTGTTAATAATGTCTTAGTATTATTGTTGTTTCGGGTGTTAACAGATTCATTTTCATTTATATTCTTTGTTTGGTAAGTAGCGTTTGTTATGAATAGAAAGTATCTTATTCATATTAATAATGATATTAAGTCTTTAGACATTATTTTTAATAATATAATTAAAATTTCTCTTCAATGGATACGATTGGGAATGGATCTCATCGCGTTTGTGGAGACAATAATCCGTACGTACGCACGAGTGACAATATCATTGTTTTGATATTAAAATAATATATAATTGGATGGAAAACATATATAAAGAATCATTATCATGTTATATTTATTATTTACATCAATTTACACATCATTTTCATACCCATACAAATAATAATGTATTGAATAACAATTACACAATGACGTGGACACAGTAAGTCGTACGTACACACGTATGGTAACATATCATTCCAAGGATGGATAGAATAATGGATTTCGTTTTACCACATTTATAATAACATCATAGTATATAGAAGATAAAAGAATCATTATTTTATAATGGAAACAATAGAGAAAAGGGAAGTGGAAGAAGAAAGGAACATGAAAGAGGTGATGAAATATTTACTTCTTCTTCAGGTTCTTCCATTTGATTTGATAAAAAGGCCTCATTAGGATAGGTTTCTGACTAAAGGAAGGCCTCTAATATAAATGGATGATAGTTTAGAGGGTATTTTGGGTAGGGGATGGCTGATCCAACTGGATTTGAAGTTGTGAATTTGAGAGAAGGGGGAATGACCTTTTATAAGAGGGGTGAGGGGCACCTTAGGGAAAGCTAGAAATATTTTTTTATAATACACTCATTTTCGATTTATAGTGGCTCAAAAATGGTTTATTTAAAAGATAAGGTGGGGATGGATTGAAAGGGATTGGTTTGAAACCACTCATCCAATAGGTTTTGGACATGTTTGGGTCACTATATTGACTTTATCTTTTAGATTTAACTCTTAGTTAAATAGTTTGACATTTAACTTGTCTCTTGGTATTTTTGAAATATATAGTTAATAAAAATACTATATACTTCCAAAAGAACCCCAAGTGGTTAATTAATGATACAACTATC
Source organism: Viscum album (assembly GCA_963277665.1). Taxonomy (NCBI): domain Eukaryota; kingdom Viridiplantae; phylum Streptophyta; class Magnoliopsida; order Santalales; family Viscaceae; genus Viscum; species Viscum album. The sequence continues at coordinate 1,999,625,845 of OY728136.1, forward strand.
ATTATATATGTCTTTTGGACTTGCCATAGATTTTTAGGAATATAAAATCAATTAATAATATAATATATTTTTTAAAAACTCGTTTATGTCAATTTGGACACTATTTGGTATTTTGTATTTTCTAAATTCATAAAAGAATTATTACAACGAAAACAACTCATCTAACAAACCCTAATATGTCATATTAACCTAGGAAATCAGTGGAATTCATAAAAAGTCTCAAAATACATTTATTTGGGTATTTATAATATCAATTATTTTAATATTTCATTAATTAGGTAATTACTGCTTCATCATTGTGTAATAAATAAATTAAATAATTTAATGTCTAAAAAATATAAATAAAATACCGTTATATAGGAAATATTATTATATTTCTAATGAATATTTATAGTCTAATTTATCTTATGTATAACCCTATATTAAAAATGATTTAGGTAATAAAATTTGATTTTAACTCTTTTAACTCTTCTTTAAATAAAATAATAATAAGTTTACTAATGTAATCCTTGTGGACCAAAGTGGTTCATATTTCATTCCTACGGTTGTTTTTGGTCAAATTATACTTATCCCATAGAATTAGGACATGTGTTAGTGTAACATCCCAAGTCTGTAATGAATAATATATGTTCTTATCTATGTCTATTTATGAATAAGATAGTGTTTTGAGGCTTAAAATGAGAATAAATCCAATCTTAAGCATGAAATACACTAATTTTGTTTTACTGCCTTTTGATGGAAAACCATTTTTAAATCAAACTATTCACAATTTTATAAGATATATTTGTCAAAATAAACTTATTCTTTATTATTGGTACATTGAATATTACTTTGGGTAAATTTTAGGTATTTTTCTGACAATGTTAATTTTTTAATGAATAGTGAAAAACACTGCATTTTACATCAAAACTACTTTTTCATCTAATTTAATTATATGGATAGATTATATTTTTAATTTTTCTTAATGTTTTATTTGAATATATTTTTACCATTTAATCCAATGGTGGTAATTAGTATTAATTTCACTTTGTAATTGGGCATAAACTAATGCCAAACTTTTCATAGATATTGTTTCAAAAAACCCGCTATTTGTTTTGACAACGTGAATTATTTTTAAATAAATTATTGAAATTTCTGTGTTTGGAATTTTATAAAATGGATTAAATATTTGGAATCAGAAGGTCCAAATTTTGTAATTTAGACACTTTTGTTTTTGGACATTATGAATAGTAACGACGGTAATTATCTTTATTTATCTTGATTGATGAGTAATCAGGTAGTTAAGGATAATAAAAGAATATAATAATAATATAAAATGACACCAACATGTGTCCTAATGCTAATGGTTGTCTCATGGCCGACCATGGGATTCCTTGTGCCAAACTTGTGGACCCCATGGAATCACTTTTGTGGGAAAGTGAGTTGTTATCTTTTTATTTTTTTACGGAAAGTAAATATACCAAAGAATGTATCACCTGAGTAAATTTTTTTTAATTTTGTCTACATAGATTATTTTTTAGACTATAAATATTCATTGAAATTCTAAAAATCTTTCCTACATCATTGTATTTTTTTAAAATTTTTAGACATTAAATAAATTAAATTATTTATGACACCATGATGATGCAGTGATTACCTCGTTATTTAACGATTTAAATAAAATGGAAATATAATGTAAAATATAAGACCTACACATGTCCAAAACCTATTGGATGGGTGGATTTAGAACCATAATCACATTATCCTCGAAAAACATCAATGTGGGACCATTAAAATCTGGAAAAAATTCTAAAATAAAGTAACATTTCCTTACTTTGCAAGAGTGCCCCTCCTCTCCTCTTATAAAAGGCCCCAACCTCTACCTACTTGCCCACACCTCTCAAGCCTTTGGCTCGGCCAACCCCAGACCATTTTGTCTCTCCACATCCCTATCTTACTTCTAGAAGCCTCACTTTGGGCAGAAGTCTTTCCAAGGAAGCCTTTGATCTCATATGAAAAGGAGTTACCCGATTTAAAGGTAGTGTTTTCTCTTGTGTTATTTTGTTTTATTTTGCTTCTCCAACCCCCTAAACTTTTTTATTCCTATCTATTGCAACAACTCCAGTATCTTCAATATACTAGGATGTTGTTATAATAAGTATTCTAGCTAGACAAACACACACCTTCATCTAATGGTTAAAGAACATACTGTTTTTGTGGATGGTGAATTTCTGCCTGACGAAACGATGATTGTTCAGCACTCATATAACACCTTCAAAGGTGGAAATTAAGGTGTCACTATATTTATATATGATATATAATATTTTTATGTTTTACTTAAGCTTCTGTATTTTTCATTTATGGCATACATTTATGGTTTCCATTATGGGTAAACGCGGTATCTTCATTTTAGGAAGTGCGGACTACCGCCCCCTCAAAGTGATTTGATTCATTAATGCCATATGTGGGATGTATAAAGGATGGATATAAAGATATTATATATTATGTTATACTGGAATTATAATATACCATTATATCATTATTATTTTCTTTCCTTTAAAATATGACATATAAATTAAAGTAGCGTTCATGCGTGCGTACGTCTTACCGTCTCCATGAACGGTGCATTTCATTTCTTATCCCCAAATGTAATGCACTATTATAAGTACATATATATAATTGATATATATTATGTATGTTACATATAAATTATTAATATAATTCTATAATTAAAATATAAATATCTATCATTTAGTTTTAATTCCACTAATATGACATAGAAATGAAAGTAGCGTTCATGCGTACGTACGACTTACTGTCTCCATGAACAGTGCATTTCATTTATTACCACTAAATGTTTATGTAATATTATAAATACATGTATATACTGGATATATATGATATATATGATATCCAAATCATGAATATCATTCTGGATATAATGAACCTTTTACCACACGTACAATATGTAATTGTAAGAAGTCCAATTTCGACTTAAGAACCAAATATCGACAAAACAAACATTATTAGCGTAAATGATTAAATAATGTTTATAACATGGTAATAAGTGATATAAAAGTAATAATGAACTTGAAAAATGTTATTAATCAAGTAGAAATTAACTCAAGTTTATTATTCAGGATGTTAAAGAACGATCGAGTCAAGTCGGGCCCGAGGTAAGGGACTTCGTCTCAATCTCCTTTCATTGAGGCATATTTCGTTTTATACACAACATTCTTTTATATGGTGTATAATACCCTTTGACTTTTACTTTTATACAAAAGGAATATTTTTCTACGAAGCGTTCTACTAAACGACAAAAGGGAATGTTTTTGTCGTACGTACGCAGCGACAATGACTTCTCCGCCGCCGTGACCATTTTTTGAGATTCAGATTCCTCTAAAAGCCATAACTTTTTTAATGAAAAATAAATACCATGTTTTTATTTTCTTATATTTTGGTATTGAAAATGGTTTTTATAATGGATTTGTTATGTCAATATATTTTTGTGATATATTTTGATCAAAGTGTGGAAATGTTTTCTTTCCATTATATTTGATTTATGTCTTTTGATTTTATAATGGTACTTGGAAATTTGACGAGTGAATACATGATAAACCATATGAAGGGTGGTGCCATGAATACCCGGACGGGTGGTTACATTTTAACCTCCAATGCATTGGGTATGGAAGTCGGTCGTATGGCTATTACATTATGTATGAATAGAAGTTGGCTGAATTGCTATTCCATTAAGTGAAATGTGTGGAAGTCGACCGTATGGTTATTCCACTTACGTATGTTTATATCCCAAGTTACCTTTATAAGTTATGTGATCTTTATATGGGTTTTATGGTAATCGTTTGGTTACAAAAGGGTAAGTAATGATCTTTTATTCAGTGAAGAGTTTTTACTACTTCACAAAGGTGAAAAGTATTACATTGATAATGTATAAATGGTTTACTTGTTGTTTTGATAAACTAACAGTTTTCATTCTTTGTGTATCACTTACTGAGATTTTTATGCTCACCCCAAGTTTTTTTTAAATGTTTATCACAGGATTAATGTAGAATAGGGTCACGGATGGGATCAAGGGAAGGTCATGCTATATAAAACATGGAACTAAACATGTTTTTTTAAGATTTATTATTTTGTGGGAACATAGTAGAAGTTTCTACTTTTTATCCTTTTGAGATGTAATAGTTATGTCTTAATTATATAAAACTTTAAACCTAATAATATCCTCAATGTGAATTATTTATTTAATTCAATATTAAGTAAGGTTTACGGTCAGAGCATTATAGTTGGTATCATAGGTCAGTTTAGACACCTTTAGGAGTTAGAAATGTGTTAAATTATAAATTAATTTATGGTATGATTGAAATTATATAGCATTTAAGGATTACCATGTTGCTTCGCCTAAGATATTTCTGTGTTCAGAATGGTTTTCCGTAGAGGAAACAAAGCAGCTATGTTGGGATGACATCAGGAGGAAGACAACCTTCCAAATCAGCAACCTGAGATGGTCAGAATCGGAACTGAACAGTTTTTTGCAGTGATGGCACAGTTGACTCGGGCTATAAATGGTGGTGGTATTCATGCACGAGATCAGCCAGATCAACCGCAGAGGAACATGTCAGTGGTGGAACATTTCATGAGGCAACATCCCCCATCATTCAGAGGATCATATGACCCTGTACAAGATGAAGGGTGGATTAAAGCACTGGAGAAGATTTTTGATGTCATGGGGTGTTCAGAACATCAAAAGGTTAGTCTTGCTGTTTACCGATTTGAACGAGAAGCTAATCAGTGGTGGTCTATGGTGAAAAATATTCGTGATAGTGATGATATTGATGATCTTCACTCGGAAGAATTCAATGGTATGTTTCTTGAGAAATATTTTCCTAAGGTGGTTCTTCTTAGGATGGAAAAACAATTTCTAGAATTGAGGAAGTAGGATGACTCAGTGGCTGCTTATGAAGCAAAGTTCACTCGACTGGCAAGATATGCTCCAAACATCATATGAGTACTTGATAGTAAAATCAACCATTTTACTCAGGATTAAAGCCAAAGTATGGAAGGGCTTTTGCTTCTCGAGAGTTCAGAAGTTATGAAAAACTTGTATGATGTGCGGAAAAGGTGGAAATCGAGTTTTTCGATGATCAGGTGTTCTTTGAAAAACGACAGAATAAGAGGCCCAGTTGGCAGAAAAATGGGATGAATTCATCATAGAAGCAAGGAGGTAAGAAAACCAAATATCCATCCTGTGAGAAGTGTGGTAAAATTCATCCTGGAGAATGTTTATCCAAGTCTGGAAAGTGATTTCGGTGTGGTAAGTCTGGTCATATTGCTCGTAACTGTAAGTAAGATGATCAAGCAGGCAATGAAAAGCCAGCGGTCAGGTGTTTTACATGTAATGAAATGGGTCATTATGCAGATTAGTGTCTAACGATGAACTCAACTAGGGGAAAGTAGCCAGACTACAAGTAGAAAAGGGTGGTGAAATTCTTTGCAACTACTTCATCAGATGTTGGGTCATCGAATGAAGTTGTATCAGGTATACTATTTGTTTGTTCGGATTATGCCAATGTGTGGTTTTATTCAGGGTCTACACATTCATTCATTTTTGAGAAGATTTCTAATAAATTGGAAATTCCATCTCAAGATATGAATCCTGAACTTATGGTAAAAACACCTGGAGGAAATGTTGACACAAAAATAAATTATAATAACCTTCCTATCCTTGTGTGTGGAAAGAATCTACCTGCAAACCTTATTGTTTTTCCTCTAGTAGAGTTTGATGTTATTTTGGGCATGGATTGGCTTTCTCTTTATCATGCTAAGACTGACTGCAGAGCTAAAATGGTCTCTTTTCAGAAATATTTTCAGTTTTGTACAAGAATGAACCCTTGATTTTGATAACATATCAAGAAGTTGAGAAACTAGTAAAAGATGGAAATGAATTTTATCTTGCTCATATCGTTGAAAACAAGGGAACTGTTCAGATTAATGATGTTCCAGTGGTAAATGTGTATCTTGATGTTTTTACTGATGAGTTTCCTAGTATTATTCATGATCGGGAAGTTGAATTTACTATTGACTTAGTTCCTAATTCTAAGCCAATTTCAAAACCTCATTATCGAATGGCTGAAGATGAACTTTTAGAGTTAAAGAAGCAATTGCAGTAGTTATTAGATAAAGGTTTCATTAGACCTAGCACATCACCATGGGGTGATCCTGTCTTGTTTTATAAAAGGAAAGATGGTTCAATTAGAATTTTCATTGATTATAGAGCCTTGAATAATATCACAGTTAAGAACAAGTATCCTTTTCCTCATATCGATGATTTGTTTGATCAGCTCCAGGGAGCTCAGTATTTTCCAAAATTGACTTGAGGTCGGGGTACCATCAGTTGAAAGTAAAAGAAGCAGACTTCCTGAAGACTGCATTCCATACTAGATATGGCCATTATGAATTTGTAGTTATGCATTTTGGGTTAACCAATGCACCTGCTGTATTCATGGACCTTATGAATAGAATTTTCCATGAGTTCTTGGATAAGTCTGTGGTTGTTCTCATTGATGATATTTTGGTGTTTTCTAAAAGTAAATAGGAGCATGAAAGTCATTTAAGGGTTATCTTGCAAACCATAAAAGAAAATAAACTATATGGAAAATTTAGCAAGTGTGAGTTTTTGTTACAAAACATTTCCTCCCTTGGTCACATTATTTCAAAAAATGGAAAAACTTTTGATCCTGCTAAAACAAAAGTTGTTGAAGAATGGACAAGACCCACAAATGTAACTATGATCCATAGTTTCCTTTGTTTAGCAGGTTACTACCGAAGGTTTGTTGAAAATTTTTCATGGTTATCTAGTCCAATGACTAAGCTAACTCGGAAGGGTGTTAAGTTTATCTGGACAGAAGAATGTGATGATTGTTTTTAGGAGTTGAAAATATGATTGGTGAGTTCTCCAGTTTTGTCACTTCCTCCCAGGAATGGTGATTTTGTTATATACAGTGATGCTTTTTTGAAGGGACTTGGTTGTGTCCTTATGCAGAATCATCAGGTAATTGCATATGTTTCACGTCAGTTGAAAAATCATGTGGTAAATTACCCTACACATGATTTGGAATTAGCTACTGTTGTTTTTGCTCTATAAATTTGGAGGCATCATTTGTATGGAGTAAAGTGTGAAATATATACTGATAAAAAAAGATTAAAGTATATATTCACTCAAAAAGAATTGAACATGAGATAGAGGAGATGGATGGAATTAATCAAGGATTATGATTGTACAATTCATTACCATCCGGGAAAAGCAAATAAAGTGGCTGATGCTTTGAGTCGAAAAAGTAATGCTTCATTAACAATGCTAAGTTTGGGACGAGATACTTTTGTTTTTGATTTGATGAAATTTGGCATGGAAGTTGTTTGTGTAGGAAGTCCTTCTGTTTTGTTTCAGGTATCAGTGAAATCTTCTCTATCAGACAGAATCAAGCAAGCACAGAAGAAAGATACTGAGTTGCAAAAAAAGGTAGAGCTGGTTCAGAAGGGTAAGTTTCCTGAATTCAACATTGATAGTGATTTTGTTTTGAGATTTTGGAAGAGATTTTGTGTGCCTTGTGATTCACAGTTGAAGAGAGAGTTGTTATGTGAAGCTCAAAGTTCTCCATTTTCAGTTCATCATGGAAGTACTGAGATGTATAGAGATATTCGAGAGTATTACTGGTGGTATTGAATGAAAATAGATATTGCTGATTTTACTGTGAAGTGTTTGACTTGTCAGCAAGTTAAAGCAGAGCGACAGTTACCGAAAGAGATGCTTCAGCCTTTACCAGTGCCAGAGTGGAAATGGGAAAATATATCCATGGACTTCATTGTGGGATTGCCGAAGACACCCCGAGGTAATAATGCAACCTGGGTTGTTGTTCATCGCTTGACTAAATCTTCTCATTTCCTTGCTATACGAGATACTTTTTCCATAGATCAACATTCCTGTTTGTATCTTAAAGATATATAGTCAGGTTACATGGAGTTCCCCTCTCCATTTTATCTGACCGTGATCCCAGGTTCACTTCTAACTTTTGGAAAGGCCTTCAAAAATCATTTGATACTGAATTAAATTTCAGTACAACTTTTCATCCTCAATCAGATGGGCAGTCATAAAGAACGATTCGGACTTTGGAGGATATGCTATGGGCTTTTTCGATGGATTATTAGGGATGTTGGGACCAACATCTTTCTTTGGTTGAATTTTCATATAATAATATTTTCAATCCAGTATACAGATGGATCCGTTTGAGGCGTTATATGGGAAGCGGTGTTGAACTCCAGCTTTCTGGGATGAAGTGGGTGAAAGGAAGTTGATGGGACCAGAATTGGTAGAATAGTTGGCAGAAAAAGTTCAGCTGATACAGAAACACATGAGAACATCTCAGAGCAGGCAGAAGAGTTATGCGGACAACAGGATGAAGGATCTCTCTTTTGAGGTAGGTGATCATGTTTTTCTCAAAGTTTCACCATGGAAGAGTGTGATGTGATTTGGTAAGAAAGGAAAGCTGAGTCCACGGTTCATTGGACCATATGAAATTCTAGATGGAGTTGGATCAGTTGCTTAACGAGGGGCTTTACCTCCGAGTTTATCTCAGGTACACAATGTTTTTCATGTTTCAATGTTAATGAAGTACATGCCTGATCCATCTCATGTTTTGAGTCCAGAGGTAGTTCAGTTGGAAGAGAACCTATCTTATGAGGAACAACTGGTCCAAATTCTTGATCAGGGGGAGAAAGTGTTACGGAATAAGGTGATTCAGTAGGTAAAGGTTTTTTTGGAAAAACCACATGATTGAATAGGCAACATGGGAATCTGAAAATGCAATGAGGGATAAATACACCCACTGATTCGATAAGTAAATAAATTACGGGGATGCAACTTTTTAAAGGGGGGAAGGATGTAACATCCCAAGTAAGTAATGAATAATAGATGTTCTTATCAATGTCTATTTATAAAAAATGTAGTGTTTTAGAGGCTTAAAATGAGAATAAATCCAATCTAAAGCATGGAATACACTAATTTTGTGTCACTGCCTTTTGATGGAAAACCATTTTTAAGTCAAAATTTTGACAATTTTATAAGATCTATTTGTCAAAATGAACTTATTCTTTATTATTGGTACATTTAAATTTACTTTGGGTAAATGTTTGGTATTTTTTTGACAATGATCATTTTTTAATGAACAGTGAAAAATACTGCATTTTACATCAAAACTGCATTTTCATCTAATTTAATTATATGGTTAGATTATCTTTTTAATTTGTATTAAAGTGTAATTTGAATATATTTTTACCATTTAATCCAATTGTGGTCATTATAATTAATTTCACTTCGGAATTGGGCATAAACTAATGCCAAACTTTTCATAGATATTATTTCAAAAAAAACCCTCTATTTGTTTTGACAATGGAAATTATTTTTAAATAAATTATTACAATTTCTGTGTTTGGAAATTGGTAATATGGATTACATATTTGGAATCAGATGGTCCAAATTATGTAGTTAATACTCTTTTGTTTTTGGTCAATATGAATAGTAACGACGGTAATTATCTTTAATTATCTTGATTAATGAGTAATCGGGTAGTTAAGGATAATAAAATAATATCATAATAATAAAAAATGACACCAACATGTGTCCTAATGATACTGGTTGTCTCATGGCCGACCATGGTATTCCTTGTTCCAAACTTGGGGACCCCATGGAATAACTTTTGTGGGAAAGTGACTTGTTACCTTTTTATTTTTTTAAAGAAAGTAAATATAACAAAGAATGTATCACCTGAGTAAAATATTTTTAATTTTGTCTAAATAGTTGATATTTTAGACTATAAATATTCATTGTAAAGCTAAAAATATTTCCTACATCATAGTATTTGTTTTATAATTTTTAGAGATTAAATAAATTAAATTATTTATGACACCATGATGATGTAGTGATTACCTCATTATTTAAGGATTTAAATAAAATGGAAATATAATGTAAAATCTAAGCCCTAAAAATGTCCAAAACATATTGGATGGGTGTATTTCGAACCATTATCACCTTATCCTATAAGCCCATCAATTTGGGACCATTAAAATCCGAAAACTATTCTAAAATAAAGTAACATTTCCTTACGTTGCAAGAGTGCCTCTCATCTCCTCTTATAAAAGGCCCCCACCTCTACCTCCTTACCCACACCTCTCAAGCCTTTGGCTCTGCCAAACCCTTCCCATTTTGTCTCTCCACATCCCTATCTTAATCCTAGAAGCCTCACTTTGGGCAGATGTCTTCCCAAGTAAGCCTTTGAGCTCAAATCAAAAGGAGTTACCCGATATAAAGGTAATGTCTTCTCTTGTGTTCTTTTGTTTTATTTTGCTTCTCCAACCCCCTAAACTCTTTTTATTCCTTTCTATTGTAACAACTACAGTATCTTAAATATACTAGGATGTTTTTATAATAAGGATTCTAGATACACATACTCACACCTTCATCTAATGGTTAAAGAACATATTGTTTCTGTGGATGGCGAATTTCTGCCTCACGAAATGATGATTGTTCAACACTCATTACACACCTTCAAAGGTGGAAATTAAGATGTAACTATATTTATATATGATATATAATATGTTTATGTTTTAGTTAAGATTCTTTATTTTTCATTTATGGAATACCTTTATGGTTTCCATTATGGGTAAACGCGATATCTTCATTTTAGGAAGTGCGGACTACCGCCCCCTCAAAGTGATTTGATTCGTTAATGCCATATGTGGGACGTATAAAGGATGGATTTAAAGTTATTATATATTATGTTATATTGGAATTATAATATACCGTAATATCATTATTATTTTCTTTCCATTAAAGTACGATATAGAAATGAAATTAGCGTTCATGTGTACGTACGGCTTACCGTCTCTATGAACGGTGCATTTAATTTCTTATCCCCAAATGTAATGTACTATTATAAGTACATATATATAATGGATATATATGATGTATGTTACATATAAATGGTTTATATAATTATGGAATTAAAATATACATATTTCTCATTTAGTTTTAATTCCATTAGTATGACATAGAAATGAAAGTAGCGTTAATGCGTACGTACGGCTTACCGTCTCCATGAACGGTGCATTTAATTTCTTACCTCTAAATGATTATGTCATATTATAAATATATGTATATGATGGATATATATGATATATATGATATCCAAATCATTAATATCCTTCTGGATATAATGAAACTTTGACCACACGCACAACTTGTAATTTTAAGAAGTCCATTTTCGACTTAAGAACCAAATATTGACAAAACAAACATTATTAGCTTAAATGATTAAATAATGGTTATAACATGGTAATAAGTGATATAAAAGTAATAATGAACTGGAAAAATGTTCTTAAGAAAGTATAAATTAACACATGTTTATTATTCAGGATGTTAAAGAATGATCGAGTCAAGTCGGGCCCGAGGTAAGGGACTTCGTCTCAATCTCCTTTCATTGAGGCATATTTCATTTTATACACAAATTTCTTCTATACGGTGTATAAACCCCTTTGAATTTTACTTTTATACAAAAGGAATCTTTTTCTACGAAGCGTTCTACTAAACGACAAAGGGGAATTTTTTTTTGTACGTATGCGGCGACAACGACTTCCCCACCGCCGTGACCGTTATTTGAGATTCGGCTTCCTCTACAAGCCATAACTTTTTTTAATGAAAAATAAATACCATGTTTTTATTTTCTTTTATTTTGGTATTGAAAATGGTATTTATAATGGATTTGTTATGTCAATATAGTTATGTGATATATTGTGATCAAAGTGTGGAAATTTTTTCTTTCCATTATATTTTTTTTATGTATTCTGATTTTATAATGGTACTTGGACATTTGACGGGTTGTTAAGTGATAAACCATATGACGGGTGGTGCCGTGAATACCAGGATGGGTGGTTACATTATAACCTCCAATACATTGGGTATCGAAGTCGGCTGTATGGCTATTCCATTAAGTATGAATGGAAGTTGGCCGAATGGCTATTCCATTAAGTGATATGTGTGGAAGTCGACCGTATGGTTATTCCACTTACATATGTTTATGTCCCACGTTACCTTTATATGTTATGTGATATTTATATGGGTTTTATGGTAATCATTTGGTTAAAAAAGGGAAAGTAATGATCTTTTATTCAGCGAAGAGTTTTTACTACTTCATAAAGGTGAAAAGTATTACTTTGATAAAGTATACATGGTTTACTTGTTGTTTTGATAAACTAACAGTTTTCATTCTTTGTGTATCCCTTACTGAGCTTTTTATGCTCACCCCATGTTTTTTTGAAATGTTTTTTCACATGACTTAATGTGGAATAGGGTCAAGGATGGGATCAAGGGAACGTCATGCAATATAATACATGGAACTGGACATGTTTCTTTTTAAGTGTTTTTATTTTGTGGGAACTTAGTAGAAGGTTCTACTTTGTAACCTTTTGAGATGTAATAGTTATGTCCTAATTCTCTAAAACTATAAACCTGAAAAGATCATCAATATTAATTATTCATTTAATTAAATATTATTTAAGGTTTAAGGTCGGGGATTGATAGTTAGGGTAATAATAATATCATTTTTACCTTTAAATACCCAATATAATTTTATCTGTGGTATATAAAGGTAAAAAAGTTACTATTCACCAAAAATTATTTTCATCTTATTGAACCACATTATTCTTACTGATATCAATTGGGTTTATTGGATTTTTGAAATTCCACTCACAGAAGCAGTAAAATTATGTTTTATGTGAATTTGAAAATTCTCCTAGCAGGTGTGTAAAAGACGATGAAAAGTTCAATAAAATTTTTATATATCTAAAAATATTATAAACTTCCTCCAATGACTTCCATATAACATATATAGGAATTATGTTTCAATTCTGACCTAAAATATATTTTAATAAAATAAATAAGTATTTAAATAAAAATTCGGTTTTAAAATATAACTCAGTGTTTTTCACTATTCATAAAAAATTGAATGTTTTTAGAAATATACCAAAAATTCCCCCTAAGATAATTTTGATATTCTGAATCCAAAAATGATGTCTATTTTACCAAATTCAGAACATATGAGTTGTATTAATTAATTTAAAATTAATTTCCCTTGTCAAAACAAATAGTCTGTTTTTAAGAAACAATAACTATCAAAATATTAACACTTGTTTATGTATAATTTCAAATTGAAATTAATTCCAATGAAAAAAATTGGATTAAATGGTAAAAATATAATATAATTACAATTCAAATGTATTATTGAACACTGTAAATTATTCAGATTAAAATTTTTTTTTTCAATTAAAATTTAGCATTTTTCTGTATTCGTCAAAATATAAAAGTTATTAAAAAAGTACCAAAAAACTATTTTTATGTCTCGATTATAAATAAGAATTTAATTTAATTAAATTGAATATATAAAAGTGTCTAATATTTCATTTAAAATGGGTTTTACACTAAAAGTTGGTGAAATTTAATTTTTTTAAAAAAATACTTCTTTTATCTGATAAAAATGAATTTTTTCTTATATTATGTCTAAGAAACAAATAATATGGTTTCTAAAAATATATAGAGATTATAAAATTAAAAATTCAGTTAATACTATTCATAACCTCTCTTTAATGGATAGTTTGGTAAGTCATGGTGCGCTTGAACTCGGTGTTGCGTGTAGCTCAAGCTATTGAATTACATTAATGAAAATAACATACTATGAAATCTTGGGGTGTTTCATTCTTAACCCCTTTTGGAAATTGCATCTGAGAAATTTTAAAATTGCTCTTGGGAACATCATTGAATTTCCCACATTGGAAAAAGAGTCAATAGAACTATCTCTTCAAAAGAAATAATGATAAGTCCAAAGGTCACCCAAGATAAAAAATACTAAGATTCCATGTAAAAAAACATGGATACATATGATAAACTATGTGTCAAGTTCTGATGTAGAGGGATATAAAACATGATTAGTAGAAAGTTAACAATAATAAAACCACAAACTTGTGATGGGATAAACAGTCATTAGTTTCCCAGAAGGAAAATTAAATGAACAATGTTTATTTTTTTTTATGTTTCGTTTCATAAAGTTGCGGAATTTATTTATAATATTGACTAAGAACATAAAGAGATATAATTACTTTTTAAGAATATTTTCATCCTTCAATAAATTTTTACCACTAACAAATCTTTTTTTTAAACAATGAGTATTCAAGATGACATGGTCACACCTAAAATGCTAGATTCAATTTCAAGAGAATCACATAATCCACAAGTGATAAACTATAAATATTTATGTTTCCTTTTGAGACTAACTAAAACCAAAATGGTTATTACAAGATCAGTTAATCTCCAAAAAAGTTAATCTATCAGAGAATGAAGTACACATCTTAATTTCTAAAATTAAAAAAACAATACCCCAAACTTAAATAAATACAATTAAATAAATGATTTTCCTTAAAATAATTTAATATAATCCAAACTAATATTGAAACCCAAAACATAGGAGAATAGTCTTCCACGTTAAATTGTATCTTTAAATGACATCGAATACTATTAAAGTCACATACTTAAAAGTAATTAACCTAATAACATATTCTCTGTTATAGGTTAGTCATTTCCATAAATTACCCAAATCACTCTAAATCCATAATAAAAACATAGATAAAAATTAACATTACTCCTCAAATGAAATCCCATAGTATTCTATATTCATTAGGCATATAGTGTTTCCAAAAAAGAGATAATCATCCAAAATAACATTTATCACTTAATCAACATATCATTTTACAATACTAAGGGTATTCATTTTAGAAGACATAATATCCCAAATCAATATATTGTTGGTCAATAAAATCATTTATCTAAAAATAATTAGTCACACTAACCATAAACTTCACATAGTCCAGTGGAAGGAGATAAATCTCAATCGAACTATGGTGTTGGGTTCAATTCCCATAGTTTTGTCCGATGCAACGGGTTTTCACACGGTCTGCGTGTTGTCCTATTTAAAAAAACTTTATTTTATCACATTCTCTAAATGATATTGATTCCTCAAAATAAACATAACATAATTTAACCAATAATGTTATCTCATACCTCGCATTTTCATCCCAAAAATTATTAACCAGTAATTGCCTAAAATTCATGACTTATATAAACTCAAATGGTTATTTATAATTATATCCACAAAAGAAATAATAACTATTCCTCAAAAAGAATTTTCACATAAAAAACTACAGGGTTACACGTACAACAGAAAAGTCTTCCAAAGTAATCTCCTCAACCAAGAGCACTAATACCTTTATAAAAATTTCCATTCATTTATTTCCAAATAGGTTCGTCATTGACCAAGTGTTTATCCTATAGAATATGGAATTGACTTGGGTGATTCCACGGTCACATACATTAACGAAAAATGACCATAATTGGAATGTTAATATCATTTTTATTTTCTTACATAGTACTCTTCATTTTTCATCAAAAATAATTTACTTTATGACCTTATTTCTTACACATAAAGCATTTGTTTGTTCCATTAAGACACCTTCCTAGGTGTCTCCTTCCACGTTTCCAGCATGATGGAAAACGAGCTTTCTTCTATTCATGGTCTTCCCTACTGGAGCTCTTATCATTCACCACTTTTCTCTTCCTTGTTGAGTCTGGGAGTAGGATAATATATATTTTGTTGATAATATTTTTGGAAAACTAATTTGCCCTAAACAAGATATTTTTTATGCCTATCAAAATTACATTTGTTTTGCAAATTTTCACCACTATTACCACCTTGTACATCTTGATCAATGTTATTATGACTTCCTTGAAATCCAGCCATTGACTAAGACCATAAAGCATTGTGTGAGTAACAGTAGTCATAAAATCATTTAGAGAATATCATGACACTGTATTTTCAATTTGAAACATCATAGGATTAACTAAGGTCATTTATTCTCATATTATCTTAAAATCCTTCAAATCGGTTTGTAAAAAATGTAAAGTATCTTAAGAACATCCCCTAGGAGTGTCGTAACCAAGAGCACGTCAAGGCCCATTATCGTTCACTAGTTCCCGTTTGAGTGTAGCTCAAAGTCGTGTTTTTGGGTTTTACCCCTAGGTACATCTATGCCAGAGCATCCTCTACCTGGTCATATCCAGACATGGATGTATTGCTTGGAAAACTCACAATATCTCTACAATACCAAAATTTTAAAAAGTTCTTCTATTATAATGCTCAAAGTCTATAATAGAGCTACCTTCTTTAATCAAAGTTTATCTAAATCTAGTTACCAAGGATTGTAATAAACATCATCTGATACCAACTATAATGCCCTAAACCCAGTTACCCAGAGTCGATGCCTTATTACGTGTCATTGTCATGATCACAAAAGATCAAGTCTCGAAAGACCGATCATTTTGGTAGCCTTGGAATTACTGGATACATTTGTAAGATTTACATTACATTATAAAATGTAAAACAACAACAACATTGTTTCCCTAGACAACACTGAGATCTCATAGACAATCTCTGTAGGTCCTTCATAACACACTTCTTCGCATCCAAGGAAAAATAAAACATAAAAAGGGGTGAGCTCAGATGCTCAATATGTATAATAAAATAGCAGAAAATTTCATAAATAAGAATAAACTTTTAAGGAAATGTATGAGACTAAAACAAAAGCCTTTTAAACTTAAACATCAGCATAATATGGAAAACATAAAATCAAGTAATTCCATTTACTTATTCACATGGATATTCTACTAGTCGAATGATCACATGCAATATCAATAGCCACATTCATAATGATGGAATGTATAATGCCATACATTCATAACCACATAGTCAAGGTCTAGTGCCAATAATACAAATAATATTTTGTCAAGGCCTTGTTCCAAGACACTAGTTTGTCTCATGAGACCTACTAATGCATCGAGGAGCTATAGAGGTCACCACTCGTCACTTACTATGTCCAATCCATTCCTCATATGAAAATTTTGAAATGTAATCTGAACATTTGTATTAAAACTAGCATACGAAATGCCAATACATTATCCACAAACCAGGAATGGTATATAAATAGCACATCCACAGTCAACCATAACTCATTCATTACAATATGGAATATTGTATTGTAACAGATTAACGTCAATCAAGAATAATGAAGGATATAGACATAGATGAAAATAATCATCAAAACTATTTGAGAGAAATATCCCATTTTTCTTTAAAACATTTAAAAGTCACACTATTTGTCAAGAAGTCGTTTAAAAATAGATAATTTAATCAATGTGTCCCATACCAAATTTAAAATATTAAAAGTAATTTTAATATTAAAACCTTAATGTCCATAAAAATAAATCCTTTAAACCATTATTAAAACATGGAAATTAATGAGAAAGATTTAGAATGATAAATCATTAAACCATTTGAAATGATATTTTAGTTAGAGTTCCTAACCAAAAGATAGACACTTGAATAAAAATAATTGAGTTAATAAAAACATTATAATATCATGAGAATAAAGGAATTCCTGATAAACTTGGTCAAAGTAAATTATATACACCATATAAAAGTGAATTGGCATATAACAACAAAAAAGTCACAATGGAATGTAAATTGAGATGAAATCTCTTATAAAGACCTTATCCATAGGTTAAGGATAAATCAAGGAAATAATTATGTGTGATAAATATTAATACATTTATTATGATTGGATATTCAGTGTAAATCAATCGGAGGACATTCACACATATTCTTGTAAAAACTACACCAATGAATTGGATGTTTAATTCAAAAAATAATGATTGTGTTTAAAATTACTCTTATCAAGGCTATATAGAAGACTTGAGAATTTATAAATGGAGTGATTGTCATGTCCCCTCCTTGGGGCCCGTGTCATGACTACCATATGCCTGCCTTCTATAGGCCAGAAGCAGAAAACTAGCACTAAAGGCATAATTATGATAAATAGGGAAGGAATTGCCTTTAAACCTGTAACACACACACATTCTAAACACAATAAGTATTGGAAACAAGTACTAAAATAGAGAAGTAAGGCGTGCTGAAAGTTAGTGGGACAATATACAAACCCAACTAAACAACAAGTATAAGTACACGTAAAAAGGGAAAACAACTCATGGATCGTCCACCTAAGAATCCTACCTAAAGGGTAGGTATAGAACGTGAGAAACTAGTCCCTGCATTACTTCCCATCTAGTCCAGCTCCGAGGAGTCTCTCATTCATCACCCTCATCCTCGATCACTGTTTTCCATCATCTGCACATAACACAACAATGTGCGGGTGAAGGCCGTGCAGGGGTGAGTATAACATTACATAGTAGGGGACCTTGAGACCCCCGAAGGTCTCCCAGAATCCACAAAGGATAAACCATAGTAGAAAGATACAATCTAGAAGTATCAACTAACCCTAATTAGGAATATACCCATACATATACCTATGTTACCAGTCACAGTCTGCCTCCAACTCTCGAGCCCAAACACAACTTAGTCCATATAGGAAGTAAGTCAATCACATCGATGGTAATGATTGAAAGAAAAGAACCATATATAACCGGTATACATCTTACATAGAGTGATATATATGATCAGATGTAGTCACTGATTCATCTAGGTTGTCGTACCCACATAAGATACAGTACCAGGTAAGCTGTCAGACCCACACAGTATACAAGACCATCTATTCTGTTGGACCCACACAGGGTACAAGAACAGAAGTCAGAACTATCAAACCCACAGAGGATCCTGGTACAACACCATCATCGTCTAACCCATAGAGGATTCTGGTACATTATTTATTACTATCAAACCCACAGAGTATTCTGGTACCTTAGTCATTAATGTCGAACCCACCGAGGATTCAGGTACAGTATCATGATAGCTAGCTATGGGGTTCCCTCACACAATACGCTCGATTCTGGGAGGGTCTACTTCTAAAGTAAAATTTTGATACATCAAATGTCATGAAGTCTTGTGTTTATGTGTCCCATAGTTCAGTATAATCATAAGGAACCCAACACGACAGAAAGTGCATCAATCGGACGCACGGTATAAGAGTTATTGGCATTTCTTTTCCGGGGGCGCAGTTAGATTTACGCTCGATCCAAACCCGGCCGTTTTCTAAAATTTACCCAAATTACACATAGAGTATTTCAATAGTACATATTCATTGCGAGGGTCCCAGTATTGTAGACGGTTTGTCGATCAGATATGCGGTCTCGAAGTTATTCGCATTTTAGCGAAGACGGTCCTGACCCGGCTCGGCGGGTCCGACCCAGCTGGGGTGTCGGCCCGGCCTGATGGTGTGCGGCCCACATACAAACCCAGCCCACACTAAGGGCCAGCCCTATTCGCTCTGTGGCACCATGCAGCACCGCCTCCTCCCATGTCCGGCCGACTGTAGCCAGCCGGTTCTGCCCGGCGCACGCAGCCCGTGCACGCGGCCTGCACAGCGGGCTACGGTTCTTCCCTCTTGGCACCTACGGGCGCCATAATTCTTCAGCCTGGCCGGCCGTAGCTGGCCCATTCAACCAGCTGATCAGCCAATGGGCCAACCGTTCATCCCGCGGTTCGGCTCCAGGACGGCCGACTCGGTCAACCGCCTTCGCACCACCCCCGCTGCGCGACGGCGCCCCAGACCTGCTGCCCTCCACACGGTGCGACGACACCAAACCGCCATCTCCACATCCCGACATGGCCGCTACATTTGGTTCCACCACACAGCATGATGGTGTGACACTTATTCATCTGCAGTGGCCCTCCCGGCTGTCATTCCTCTTTCGTCGCTGCGTTTCTTCTCCGGCGTGGTGCGACGACACCACGCCCTTTCGGCTCCGTCTCCGACTTCAAACAATAAGAACCAATGGAGTGTCTTCGGGCCATGATTATTCGACTTGAGCCCTCTTCATTAGGTGATAACATTTATCCAATGATAATCCAAAGCATTCATCGAAGAACGAGGGTATAATTTTATTCATTTAAAAAAACAAATCCCCCTACCTTGATTCAAGGTACATATTCAATGTCATGGAAGACGAGCAACATGGAAGACGTACATCATTCCGTCAATGTTGGTGGGAGTAGATCTTGGTGAAGTCAAGTCGAGACGATTCCCTCGGTGTACTTTGTTTCAGCGGTTCTTCCCTTCCTTTCTCTAGTTGAAGAAGGTAGAAGATGTCGCTTCACGTTTTTCGGGGATGAGGAGCATTCTTCATGGGATGAAATATTTCTCTCTAATTCTTCAATGCTCCACCCAGGTAAAATGTAACACTAACATAAAATAAAATAACACAACTTATTCAATGAATGTATTAATGAATTCAAAATGATTCAAGTTCATTATGTTACGTCCATTAATTAAAAAGGTGGGTTGGCTCATTAATGTGGATGGAGGATGTGGAGAGGCTCCAAAATAAATAAATGGAGAGTTTCAACATTGAAGGGGGTTCAATAGTTAAAGGTGGGTTTAAGGGGAGTTGAGGAGTTTGATGCTCATATGGGCCCCACCACATAATATCCTCCCATGGGAGGTTATTTTAGGTTGGGACCCACCTACAACTTCCCTTTGGAGAAATTAACCACCACCAAAATATAAATTATGTCACACATAATTTTTTATTTAATTTATTGAGAATCCCTAAAAATTAACTTCAATCCTCAATTATACGCAACTACGATAAAGGTCTCCTTAAGAAAATATCGGCACTGCGAGTTCATCAGTGCCCTCAAATTTCAATTCCAAGCACCAGTTCGAAAGATATAAAATCCCACACGTATGATTACTGAACGTTCTCAAACAAAAATTTTGAAACTGATTCCGAGCACAGCATGCCTCGGAATCAAGAGCTGTCAGGAACTGCCGACTGGTAAAATTCAGTGTATTTTTAAAAAAATCTACAGGATTTACTGGTCTTTACATTCTCCCCACTGTAGGCTTTATGTCACCGTATTCTACAACACACACTAAGGGAACAAATGAGGGTACTGAGCACGCATCTGAGCCTCTCGCTCCCATGTGCTCTCCTAGAGGTTCCAGTGCTTCCAGCGAATGCATACCAGAGGAATCAACTATCCGTGCAGGACCCACTCGTGTCGATCCTTAATCTCTAATGGAACCTCCATGAACGTCATCCCGTCATCGATGTCCAACTACCCATGGTCGATGATGTGGGATGGGTCGTGCATGTATCTCCTCAAGTGAGATACATGAAAGACGTTGCGCACCTGATGTAACTGAGGGGGAAGAGACAAGTGGTAAGCCACCACACCTACCCAGCTGAGGACCTAGAAAGGTCTGATGAATTGTGGAGATAACTTGTCGCCTCGTCCAAATCTCTGTAGACCTCATCAAGGTGAGACCTGTAGAATGACGTGGTCGCCATCCTTGAACTCATGTGGTCTCCGTATCCTATCAGCATAGGACTTCTGCCTACTATGTGCGGTCTTCATCTGCTAATGGATGATCTGCAGCTTCTCTACCATAGCCTACACCATCTCTAGTCCTAAAAGTGATGACACCCCTAGTTCATTCCACCATAGAGGCGATATATATGGTTGGCTTTAAAGTGCCTCAAAAGGTTCTATCCCGATGGTGGGGTGGTAGTTGTTGATGTACGCTTACTCTACCAAGGGTAGGTGGTCCTCCCAGCTGCGACCGAAGTCAAGGATGCATGCAAGGAGCATTTCCTTGAGAGTCTGAATGGTCCTCTCAGTCTGACCATCCGTCTGAGGATGGAAGGTGGTGCTCAAGCAATGCTATGTCCCAAAATCATCCTACAACCCCATCCATATCAATGAGGTGAAATGGGAATCTCGATCAGAGAAGATCGTCGATGGAACACCAAGAAGCCATACGATCTCCCGTACATAAAGGAATCCCAAGCTCTCCAATGAACCCTGCTCTCTGATCGGTAGGAAGTGGGCCAAATTGTTGAGTCGGTCGACAATCTCCCAGATGGAGTCATGTCCTATGGATGTCCGTGGAAGTACCATCACGAAATCCATGTATATTCCGTCCCACATCCATTCTAGGACCTCTAAGGGCTGAACCAAACCTGCTGGAACTAGGGGCTCTGCCTTTACTTGCTGACAAGTGAGGCATCACGAGACTAACTCTACTACCGCATTCTTCTTACCTGGACACTTGTTATGTCATCTGAGGTCCTGATACATCATCGCCACTTCTGGATGTACTGCTAGAGGGGAATTGTGGAACTCCCTCAACACCTCCTCCTATAGTGACACTAGCACCATGGTATGTTCTATGAAGAGGATGACATGCACCCCACCTTCATAAAATCCATCAGGTGCCTTCCCTGAGGATATATGAGCACGCCATGTCTCATAGTCAATGTCCCCTGGTTGTGCCTCTCTGACTTGCTGAAGAAGTGAAGGAGTGACAGTGAGAGACTACAGAAAGGATTCTCCATCTCAATCCACAAAGGATATCTGCAATGCATCCAGCTGCTCTACCACCTCTCATAGTAGCCGAATGCCCGATCTCCCACTAAGAGCATTTTCTACAACGTTTCCCTTCCTAGGACTATATACTATCTTGAAGACATAGTCCTGGAGGAACATGATCCATCTTCACTGTCTCAGGTTCAGGTCCTTATGCAAGAAGATGTACTTGTGACTCTGGTTGTCAGAGTAGACTGTAAAATGCTATCCCATCAGGTAGTGCCACTACATCATCAAGAAAAAGACCACTACTTCTAACTACAGGTCATGGGTAGTGTAGTTCTGCTCGTGTTGTCTCAAATTCCATGAACCATACGTGATCACTGCTCTCTCCTGCATTTGGACACACCTGAGTCCGGTCCCTGATGCATCGCAGTAAATTATGTACCATATGCCCTACTCTAGTAGGCTCATGTTGGGTGCTCTGGTCAACCTCTTCATCAGCTCCTGAAAGCTCTACTGGCATCTATCTAATCACACGAAGGGCTTCCATTTATTCCTCATTGCATAAAACAGTGTTGTATCTCTAGAGAAGTCTGGAAGAAATCTCTTTTAGTACCTAGTATTTCTCAGGAATCTCCACACTTCCATCACACTTCTGGGTGGATGCAAAGCATGTACTGCCTCGATCTTCACTGGATCCACTGCAACTCTAGCCTCTGAGATGATGTGTCCTAAGAAGTGAACCTCTCGAATTCAAAACTGGAACTTTGAGAGCTTTCCATCTAGCTGGTGCTCTCTGAGTGAATCCAATACTATCCGCAAATGGTAGGATGCTCCTCCTCATTAGTCGAGTAAATCGGTGTGTCATCAATGAAGACTACGACAAAGCAATCAAGGTAAGGCTGGAAGATCCTGTTCGAGAGACTCATGAACACTAAAAATGTGTTGGTTATTCCAAAGGGCAATACTAAGAACTCGTAGTGGAGATACTGACACCTGAAGGCCACCTTCTGCACATCCTCATCTCGAACTCTGAACTGGTGATAGCCTGACCTGAGGACTATCTTTGAGAGCCATCGTGCTCCCTTGAGCTGATCAAAGAGGTCATCATTCCTCGAGAGTGGGTACATGTTCTTCAAGGTCACTTGATTCAGGTGATGGTAGTCGACACATTGTCTCAAGCACCCATCCGCCTTCTTGGTGAACAGCGTTAGAGATTCCCATGGTGAAACACTGGGTTGGACAAATCCCTTCCCCTGCAAGTCCTCCAGCTGTACCTGCATCTCACGAATCTCGGCGGTAGCAATACGATATGGTGGAGTAGATATCAGTGTTGTCTCTGGGTATATGTCAATTTATAAGTATACCTCTCTATGATGAGGTAGTCCTGGAACATCATAAGGGAAAACATCTGTGTACTGATCCACCAAAACAGGAAAGCTCAGACTCCACACATCAACCGCTCCGAGGATGAGAATAGCCAACTGATGTGTGACCGGATGACCCCTCCTCTGTGTAAGTCCATCCTATGCTGTAAATTCTCTCTTCTCACTGGTGAAGGTGAAACTGGTCCCATCTGTGTGGATACACTACACTTTGTGCCTATTACAGACAATATGAGCATGAACTGTGGATAACCGGTCTATACCCATGATGACATCGTAAGGCCTCGATGCCTCTATGAGGTGATCCTAGCTGATGCTTTTGCCTCCTAGAGTAAGCTCACACTGATAGAACTAGTGCGTAATCATCGAGTCTTCTCCTTTAGGAGTCTCTAGTCATAAGGATCGAGCCAAGGACTCTGTCGGAATCTCGATGCTCCGAACGAGTTCATTGGAAAAAAAAGAATAACTCGAACCTATGTCTATAAGTATTGTAGAAAGTGTGGAGTAGAAACAGATAGTACCTCGAATCATCTCAGGTGCGTCGTAGTCATAGGCCTCGACTACCTGATGTTGAACCCGCCTCTGTCTGCAAGCTCCCTGTTGTTGGGATGGACCTCTTGGTGGTGGTGGAGGTAGAGCCTCAAAACGTCATCCACCACCCACTGCTCGGCCAGCTCCTCTTCCATGTCTTCCTGCTCCCAGCAGATCACAATGGTCGAACCTCTACCTCTACTTGGGAGGTCCTTCTACTTCTTGGTACTCATCTGCATGGCATGTCGGGTAGTCTTGAGCCATGTGGCCCTGCTCGCCGCATATATAGCACTGCCTAATCCTTGTATAACTAGCTCTGTCTCGTGTGCCCCCCACAACCAAACCTATATCCTGGGGTCACCCACCTAATGGCCTTTTATGCTTGGACATCTGTGTCGTCTTTCTACTACTTGCTGCTGAAGAATCCACTACGTGTCGCCCTATGGTGGGTCTCGCCGCAGGTGACTACAGAGTGAGAAAACAATCCAATAGAAGGGATCACTCCAGCACCACCGCCTATGTCGGAATGTTGAGGGGAATCGTCAAAGCCCTGATCTCATACCTGAGTCCCTGCTCAAATGTTCAACCCTAAAAAATAGGCCTCATACCATATTCTTGCAGTAGCATGAGAGGTCGGTGAACCTCACTGAGTACTGTACTACTATCATGTGGCTATGGTGCAGATAAAGTAACTCCCGAATCCGTACCGCACGAAGGGTGGCTTGAAAAAACACTGAGCAAAAGAGACTCTCAAAGTCCGTCCAGAGTAATGATGCCTCATCATGCACCTGGAAAATTAGGCTACACCATCTGCCTACTGCTTCATGCAAGCGACTCGTGGAAAGGATCCCCATGAGGTCAGTTGTTGTTCCTACCAATCTGAAAAACTCTCATGACAGCCTCTACCCAATCCTCAGCAACCTGTGGGTCTGTCTCTCCCTGGAACCTGGGCGGCCTCTGGTGCTGGAACTCATCCAATGCACTCAGGAGACGTGCACTCTCTGGTGTTGGAGCTTGTGGTATCGGTGGCCCAATGGGTAGTGGTACCAATGGTACCTCTGCTGTTATGGGGCCCTGCACTGAGGCCTCATCGGTCGGTGAGCAACCATCTCGTACATAACTCAGAACCCTAGTTGGCTGCCTTTATGGGGCCATCCTAAATAGGAAAAGGTGTGTCGTGGCTAAAACATTGTACATGGTGAGATGACAAAAAATAATCACGATGAAAATTTTTTCACGGAAACACACACAAAATCAGTGGTTTCATGCACTGAGTCGGATATCAGAAGTCAGAGTCCTAGTGTATGGATACGTCAGCCGCCGCACCATCACCAGTTTCCCTAAACTGATAACCACACCCAAAACACTTAACACTATTTCCATTAAAAGAATAGGATTCTATGTTTTGCGGTTGAACCGACTCCTCTATTACCAATTTTTCATTACTTGTCCTTGGGGCCTGTTCTGTTACAACCCCAAGACCGCCTTCCATAGGCCAGTGGCTGGCAACTAGCACCAAAGGCGTAATCCTGATAAATAGGGAATGAATTTTCTTTTAACTTGTAACACGCACACAGTCTGAACACAAGTATTAGAGGCAACAAGTACTAAAATAAAAATTAAGGTGTTCTGAAAGTATGTGGGCCAGCATACAAACTCAACTGAACAACGAGTACAAGTACAAGTAAAAAGGCAAAAAAACACATGGATCATCCACCCGGGAATCCTACCAAAAGGGTAGGTACATAACTAGAGAAACTCATCCCTACTATATGTCCCATCTTTTCCATCTCCGAGAAGCCTCTCGTCCATCACCCTAAGCCCCGATCACTACCGTCGATTGTCTTCACAGAACACAACAAGGTGCGGGTGAAGCCCGTGCAGCGGTGAGTATAACATTACTCAGTAGGGGACCCCGAGACCCCCGACGGTCTCCCAGAATCCACAAAGGATAATCCACAGTAGAAAGATACAATCACGAAGTATCAAATAAACCTAATTAGGTATATGCCCATACATATACCTAAGTTACCAGTCACAGTCTGGCTCCAACTCTCGAGCCCAAACACAACCCAGAACATATAGGAAGTAAGTCAATCACATCGATGACAATAATTGAAAGGGAAGATTCAACTCACACTGGTATACATCATATGTAGAGTGATAGAGATGATAAGATGTAGTCACTGATTCATCTATGTTGTTGTACCCACATGGGATAACGGACCAACTAAGCTGTCAGACCCACACAGGATACAAGACCAGCAATTCTATCAGACCCACACAGGATACAGGAACAGAAGTCAGAACTGTCAGACACAGAGAAGATCCTGGTATAGTAGCATTTTCATCCAACCCATGGACGATTTCGGTACAATAGTCATCACTGTCAAACCCACAAAGTATTCTTGTACACTAGGCATCGCTGTCGAACCCACGGAGGATTCTGGTACAATATCGTCGCTGCCAGCTCTAGGGTTCCCGCACACAACACGCTTGATTCTGTGAAGGTCCACTCCTTGATTCAAGTGTCGATACATCAACTATCATGATGTCCTGATTTTATGTATCGCGTAGACCCATTAAATCATAATAAACCCATCGCGATAGATGGCGCGTCTATTGGATGCTCGGTCTGAGAGTTGTTTGCATTTCGGTTCCCTGGGGACAGTTGGATTTACGCTCGATCCAAACGCATCCATTTTATATAATTTACCCAAATAACACTTATATTATCTCAAAGGAACAACTTAGTTGTAAGAGTCTCAGTTCCGTAGACAGTGTATCGATCGGACGTGCGGTCTAGGAGTTATTTGCATTTAAGCGAAGATAGGCCCGGCCCGTCAAGCCTAGTGGGCTGGCAGGTCGGCCCGACCAGGCTCAACGGGTCTGACCCGGTAGGGAGGATGGCCTAGAACAATGGGGAATGGACCACCTGTGGAGCTGGCCAGTGTTGTGGGTCGTTCTGGTTTACCCAACGGCACTATGCGGTGCAGCCTCCTCCCCTGCCCGACCGACCGCAGAGAGCCGGTTCTGCCAGGCACACGCGGCCCGTGCAGTGGGCCGCTGTTCTTCCCACGCAGTGCCTACAAGTGCTTCATTTCATAATCCTAGAGGAACGTAGACTTCCCGTTCACCAAGATGATTGGATTGTAGTTACAGGCCGCAGTCTCCCTCCACGCGGCACCTGTGGGCGTCGCGAACTTCCACCGGGCTGGTCGGCCAGCCCGCGGTCCGGCTCCACAGCAGCCAGCTCGGCCGGCCGCCTCCGCACCTCCACCATAGCACGATGGCCCTGCGGACCAGATTCCCTCTGTGCGGCATGATGGTGCCATGCCACATCTGTTGTGGCCTGACATGGCCGTGATTCCTCTTTCGTCACCACGGTTCTTTTCTAGCGCGGTGCGACGTCACCGCGCCCTTTTGGCTCTGCCTCCGACGTCAAACAACAAGAACCAATGGAGGTGTGTTGGGTCATGTTTTTTTGGCCCAGACCCTACACAATAGGTGATAACAATTTTACAATGAAGAAACAAAGAATTCAACGATGAATGAGGGTATAATTTTATTCATTTAAAAATAAACATATCCCCCTTCTTAAATTCAAACTACGTTGTCGAAGTCACGGAAGACATGCGTCATGGAAGACAGACTCCATACCATCAACGTCGGAGGGAGTAAAGCATGGAGAAGTGGAGTTGAGATGACGCCCTCAGTGTACTTCATGGCGGTGGTTATTTCCTTCCTTGTTCTGGTTGATGAAGGTAGAAGATGTTGCTTCACATTCTTCGGGGACTAGAGCATTCGTCATGGGTAGAAAGCATTCTCCCTAATTCTCAAAATTTCCACCCAGGTAAAATGTGCCAACCAACATAAAAAAACACAACTTTTTAAACTAATGGATTAATGAATTCAAAAAGATTAAAATTCCTTAAGTTACATCAATTAATTAAAAAGGTTGGTTGTCTCATTAATTTGGAGGGAAAATGTGAAGAGGCTGCAAAATAAATAAAGGGAGAGTTTCAACATTAAAGGGGGTTCAAGAGTTAAAAGAGTTATTTAAAGAGGATTTTAGGAGTATGACGCTAATGTGGACCCCACCACATAATATCCTCTCGTGGGAGGTTATGTGGGTGTGAGCCCCTTCTCCAACTTCCCTTCGTATAAATTAACCACCACCTAAATAAAAATTATGCCACACATAATTTTTCATTTAATTTATTGAGAATCCCAATAAATTAACTTCCATCCTCGATAAAACACAACTGCAGTAATGGTCTCTTTATGAGAATATCAGTGCTGCGAGTTCATCAGTGTCCTTGAATTTCAATTCCGAGCACTAGTTCGAAATATATAAAATATCGCACATACGTTTTCTGAACGTATATAAAAAAACTTCCAAAATTGACTCTGAGCATACCGGGCCTCAGAATCATGTGCTATCAGAATCTGAAGATTCGAAACATTTCAGTGAATTTAAAAACATTCCACAGGATTTTCAGGACTTTACATTGATTAGGTGTATCAAATGTATATCCAAAAAAGGGGGAGTGTAAATTATGACATAAGAAAATTAATAGTGATTCTACACATAATCTTGGAATAAAATAATCAACAAAGTATGCGTAAATCCAAATTAGTGAAAATTGAAATTTATTATTCTCTTAGGGATTTGGTAACAAACGAAACATACACCCATGAAGAACGTATCATAAAATGATGTATTAAATATCCATAAATTAAATTATATTACATAATGAATACAATAATGGGCTGTACACACACCACATCAAATAAATAAGTGG
Source organism: Viscum album (assembly GCA_963277665.1). Taxonomy (NCBI): domain Eukaryota; kingdom Viridiplantae; phylum Streptophyta; class Magnoliopsida; order Santalales; family Viscaceae; genus Viscum; species Viscum album. The sequence goes on from OY728136.1 coordinate 1,999,655,038, forward strand.
TGAATAATTGAAATGTCATGGAATTAAAAGTGAGATAAGAAACACCTTACTTTGTACTTTTTTATTGGTCAAGGGTAGGATATCATATTGTATAATGGTGAAATAATTTTTATTAAATTATAAAAGAATTATATACATTAATATGATATCATATATGATCTTTTACCATTGCTTTGTTAATAATATCTTAGTATTATTGTTTTTTGGGTATTAAAGGAAACTTTTTCCTTTATATGATTTGTTTCATAAGTAGTTTTTTTGTGTGAATAGGATGTATCGTATTCATATTCAGAATTATAATAAGTTTTTAAACATTATTTGTAATCATCTAATGAAAATTAGTCTTGAATGGATGTATAGTATTCATTATTTTGATACTAAAATAATATATTATTGGATGTTATATGATATATAAATAATAATTTTCATGTTATATTTATTATTTACATCAATTTCCTCATCATTATTATACCCATCCAAAAAATAATGTATTGAATAACAATTACACCACGACGTGGAGAGGGTAAGATGTACATACACACTTATTGTGACATGTCATTAAAAGGACTGATAGAATAATGAATTTGGTCATAAAATATTTATAATAAAATCAAATTATATAGAAGATACTGGAGTTATTATTTTATAATGGATACAACAAAGAAAAAGGGAGTGGAAGAAGAAAGTAACTTGAAATATGTGATGGAATATTTACCTCTTCTTCGTGTTCTTCATTTTTATTTGATAAAAAGGCTCTTTAGCTAGGATTTATGTCTAAATGAAGGCCTATAGTATGATGGGAGGACAGTTTAGAGGGGATTTGGGAAGGTTTTGGCTGAGCCAAATGGCTATGAAGGTATAAATTAGAGAGAAGGGGGAGTTCCCTTTTATAAGAGGGGTGAGGGGCACCTTAGGAAAAGTTAGAAATATTATTTTATAATAAAATATTTTTCACTTTATAATAGCTCAGAAGTAGATTATTTAAAGTATAAGGTTGGTATGGGTCAAAAACTGCTCAACCAATAGGTTATAGACAGGTTTGGGTCACTATATTAACTTTATCTTTTAGATTTAACTCTTAGTTAAATAGTTTGACATTTACCATGTCTCTTTGTATTTTTATATTATATGGTTAATAAACATACTCTATACTTCCAATATAACCAAAATTGGTTCATTAATGATACAAATATCATAATATAAGTCCTTTTTCCAATCTTTATAGTTTTAGGAATAGCATATCAATTAATAATATAATATTTGTTTTTAAAACAATTTTTTGTAAATTTTGACACTATTTGGTATTTTGTTTTTTCTAAATTTATAAAAACATTATTAATACGAAAAAATTTCATCTAACCAACCCTAATATATCATATTAACCTAGGAAATTATTTTAAATCATAAATAAGCTCAAATTACATTTATTTTGGTATTTATAATATTTATTATTTTAATATTTTATTAATTTGGTAATTACTCTGTCATCATTGTGTCATAAATAAATTAAATTATTTAAGGTATAATAAATATAAATAAAAAACCATTATTTATGAAATCTGTATAGATTTATAATGAATATTTATAGTCTAATTTATCTTATTTATAACCTTAAATTAAAAATGTTTTAGTTATTAACCTTTTATTTTAACTCTTTTAACTCTTCTTTAAATAAAATAATAACTAGTGTCCTAATCTAATACAAGTCGAACAAATAGGTTAATATTTTATTATATGGTTTTTTTTGGTCGAATTATACTTATCCCATAGAATTAGGACATGTTTTAAGGTAATAATAATATCATTTTTATCCTTAAATACCGTTTTTACTTTTAACCGTGGTAAATAAAAGTAAAAACATTCTATTCACCAAAAAATATTTTAATCTTATTGAACCATATTATTCATAACGATATCAACCGTGTCTCTCAGACTTTTTAAATTCCACTCACAGAAGCGGTAAAATTATGTTTTATGTGAATTTGCAAATTCTCCTAGGAGGTGGGTAAAAGACGGTGACAAGTTCAATAAAATTTTTATATCACTAAAATTATTATAAACTCACTTAATGAATTACATTGATCATATATAGGTATTATGTATCTATTTTTTCCTAAAATAAATTTAAATAAAATAAATATATATTTAAATTAAAATTCAGATTAAAACTAAAACTTAGTGTTTTTCACTATTCATCAAAAATCGAGTGTTTTTAAAAAAATACCAAAAATTTACCATAAGCAAATATTGATATCATGAATCAAAAAATGATGTATATTTTACCATATTCAAAACGTATAAGTTGTATTAATTAATTTAAAATTAATTCTTTTTGTCAAAACAAATTGCTTGTTTTTAAGAAACAATTACTATCAAAAGATTGACACTTGTTTATGTAAAATTTCAAATTGAAATTAATTACAATGACCAAAATTGGATTAAATGGCAAAAATATAATCTAATTATACATCCAAACCTTTCAAATTTATAATTTAACACTACATATTTTTTTAATTAAAAAATATGTTTTCAATAAAAATTAAGTATTTTTCAGTATTCATCAAAATATAAAAGTTATTAGAAAAGTACCAAAAATATATTTTTATGTCCCAATTCTAACGAAGAACTTAATTCCAATAAATTGAATATATAAAAGTGTCATATTTTGGTTTTAAAAAGGGTTTTACATTAAAAGGTGGTAAAATTTCATTTTTTAAAAAATACATGTTTTATCTGAAAAAAATGAATTTGTTCTAATATAATTTCTAACAAACACATAATATGAATTATAAAAGTATATGGATTATATAAAATTAAAAATTCAGTTAATACTATTCATAACCGCTTTTGGATAGCTAGTTTGGTAAGTCATGGTGCGCTTCAACTCAGTGTGGCATATAGCCCACGCTATTGAATTACTTTAATGAAAATAACTTACTATGAAATCTTGGGGTGTTACAACATAATTTTTTTTCAATGTAAAATCATTATAAAATATAAAAAGTATAATGATTTCACTTAAATCATCATAAAAATATATTGATTAGAGAAAATAGGGTCTCTGATGAAATAAAAATAAAGTTTCAATTAATAGAGACATGGAAAACAATATCCCAACATTATAAATTTGGAAATAGAAGGCATAAGGTAATGGAGAAACTGTAATAAAGAAAAGAATCATAACAATAGTTAAGCATGGTAATGGGTAAGAATAAAGGATCAAGAGAGGATTAATGAGTGTGAAAGTGGGATATAATATTTTAAAATTTAAATGGGATTTAATGTGAATGTTGGAACATATCGCAATATAATAAAATATAATTTAAGATACATACCATAAAAGAATTATTTGAATAGTTATGAAAAAAATATAATTCTCATACAAAATTTCAGCATTGTAATAGATGTACATGATGATTCATTGGAAGGCTTAATGATATTTAATGGGTTCAATCATTATGTATTAATTAAGATTAAAAAAATTTGGATTTGGAATAACATATACCATCATGATCAAATAGAAATTAATAAGAATAATATAGATAATGTGTTTGAATGAAAATAAGAGTGGAGGATCCCTTACTTGAGTGTGTGACACCAAAATCATGGGATGAGCTTTCTGAGAGCTTGGGGGTATTGGGAGGACGATTGATATGGGTGTTCAGTGTAATGTTGGGATAAAATTATTTTATGTGATTATTAATGGGATTATGGTAGGTTTATATAGGAATATAGTGAGAATTTATTTATTGTTTCTCAAACATTGGTTTTTGAATCATTATATAAAAATATCCAAAACCACAAAACATCATTCGGTTTTTTCCAAAGTATTCTTCAAAATTATATTAAATTATATTATTTTATAAAAACATGGTCATAAATTAATAAAATTATATCATTTCTTATGTGGAGTTTAGTCGGACTCATAAAAAAGATTTTAAAACCTTAAAATATTTTATAATTTTTGGAGGATTCATAGTGGATTTATAAAATAAATAAAATAAACATAAAATAAAATTATTTTAATGTTAAAAAACAAATATTTTCTATTTTATACCATTTATTTTATTTATTTCATCAATTATTAGTCATTATGATGTCATAATACACATAATATATTTATATGATATTTAATTTTTTAACGGAAAATTCGATTGTCTTATAGAATTATGCGAAATTCACCATTAGATGTGTTTTGCAACATAATTCACATAATAAAATTCATTTTATCAAAATAATTTTCTAAATATGTTCATTTTCATTTAAAAAACAGACAATTACTGAAAATAATGTTTTTCAATAGTAATAGTTTTTAAACACTTATCATAATTACAATTGAATTGATTAAAATAAAATGATCATTTATATTTAATAACCATTATTTAGTAACAATATATATTAAAATATTTTTTTTTTCCAAAAACACCATTCATTTATTGAAATAAATTCACTAATTCAAATTGCATATTACTCAAAAATACAATTTTTCTTTTAACATATCAAAATATATATTTTTTATTAAATTGATAACCTAATCACTTATAATGTAAAATCTATTATGAAAAAATATAATTATTATTTAAAATAAAATTAAATATAAATTATTCATTTATTTTTGGTTACTTTGTTTCTAGTCTTTGATAGATTAGTATTACCATTAACTAACCTATTTTTTTTCTGCGGGTTAATAAATGTTAAATATATTTACTATTCATTTTGATAAAAAATTAAGTTAAAATTATTAGCCATTATTAATTATGATGATTAAAATTTTCGAATCCATATTTTCAAAATCATTTAACTATGTTGTTATAATTTAATTTCATAAAAACCAATAAGGATTATGGAATGTGGGTTTCTGAAAGATACACTTTTTTAATGAAATAATTTTTCAAATTTATCTCTATAACTATTAATATTCATTATATTATTTTAATAAATATATATATATATATATAATTTAACATTTAATTTAGCTATTTTTTCATTAGGGTTTATTAAAATTAATTAAAACAGATAATCAATAGATATTTTAAAACAATTTGTAGGAAAATGTTTTTTTTCAACATAAAAATAATATTATATTAAATTTTAGAATATCATGATTAAATATAATTGAATTAATTAAATATATATAAATAATACATATGTTATATTGATATAAAATAAATAAAATAATTATATTTTAATATTAATAAAATTTTCAAAAGGAATGAAAATTTTAAATAAAAATAACATTTTTCACCAATCAATGAAAATTATATATTTTTAAAAAAAATCCCAAATTCTTACTATGTGTTAATTTTTATATGATGAGACCAAAAAATGATGTTATTTTTATTGAATTGAATTAATAAAAATTTTAGAAAATAAATATAATATTTTTCAAAATAAATTATCATATTTGGTGAAGAAAATATATAAAGTAAAAAAAGTCATTACCAAAAAGAGAAGATTTTTTACTAAGAATTTATCAATATATATTAGGCATATATATTTTTACAAATTTATTTAATCCAAAACATATACATAAATATAATTAAATGGTTAAAATGGTCCTTTTTAATTAATTTATTTGGATTGGTATGGGTGTTTCATTTAGCATAGGCTATCAAACATATTTTAATCTTCCAAAAAAATGTTGGTGTTACATTTTTCAGATCTAAATTAATGAGGATATGTTATTATAGAGTTCTTTTATTAAATATCATCATTTTGGATTATCATTAATACATCTAGATTTCTTAATTAATGGAAGAATTATAAATTAATGACAATTTCTATACTATAATTCTTCAATAAAAACATTGTTGTTTATTTATATGTGTATTATATTTGAATATTAAATAAAAAACTATTTTTTATAGGTAAATGATTATATAAATCTAATAAATTTTAGTATTTGTTGGAATTCCATGGTGTATTGAATCTAAAAATTTTGATGTAGATTCCAACAGTTATACATACGTAAATTAGAGTAACCATTATAGTAATTCACTAAGAATATACCCAACAATATATGAAGTAATATATTTTATAGTTGTGAATGAAGGGTGAGAAGTTATTTTCCTTTAGGATTTAGTGATCTATACTTTAAAATAATCACCATTTATTGTGCCTTAGTTAATAGTAAATTCTCACAAATGACTACACTTAGTGATCATTGGATATGAGGGGCTTTACATAATCCTTTTATCCATAAATATAGCATTTTATTTTGTAATTTAGGACATCAGCTTAAAGTTATGTGCATCCTCACTAAATGTTGCTCAGCCCAGGTGTACCAAATAAAATATAACTTGGTTGATTTCATTTTTTATTAATATATCAATTGTTGATATTTTTTGGGATTATGTAGGAAAAAAGTAATTGTATAAATGGGTTCCTTCCATTGAATTAAAACGATCAAATGGGAATGAGAAGAGGTAAAATAGTTTAATTCTATTATGAATCAGAATAACCCCCTATTAAGTTGTCTTAGGTTAAAGATTTTTTATTTAATGTATGTTATTCCATGTCTGAATTTAAATTTATATTATCTATTATCTTTTTAGTATGAAATAAATTATCAATCGAATAATATGATTGTTCAATGTTAGAATGGGTTAGTAAGATTTATCTTCATTGTATTAGAGCTTACAGTTTCTCTTAAAGAGATATATATTAAAATAATGATTAATTGTATTATTGGAGGGATGACGAAAAAGTTATATAAATATGATGAACAACATGATGATAAAGTGACCTGAATTGATCATGTAATTAAATAAAAAATTCAATTCATAGAGAATAATAATGATTTATTGGTTTTACAAATATTTAAAAAAAACATGGCCAAATATTGATTTTCTAAGTGATTTTATTGAGGAAGAAAATATAGAATTCATTCCCGGAAAACTAACTTGTTGTGTTTAAATATAGGACCTATGAGGATATAATTGATTATAATTATTTTAATGTAAATGTTTTTGGGGATTTAAAAATAAATATGTTTCATATATGTACAATTAAAGCACTTTCGAAGTAGATTCTTCCATGTGTTTAATGTAAGATCAATTATGAATATATTCACAATGAGAATTAATATTTAGATAATCTATTTAAATAATTCTATGAAACTATAGTAATATTTTTTAAGGATATCGTATATAATGAATTTCTAAGAGTACTAATTATAGAGTCTTAAATGGATGATAAGAATATATTTTGAGATAAATTCCCCTTTTGTATTCATGAATAAAAATTGGGATGTGTGGATATATCATCAAAATTAGTCACAAAAGACATGAATGATTTATTAACTGTAAAAAAAGAAAATGAGATAAATATCATAATTATTATAGTATCTTTATACGAAGTAAATGATGGGAATATAAAGATGATCAAAAGGGAATGTGAATATAACAAAATATATATTACAGGATGAGATCATTGTAAATTGATGTAAATTGGTATGGAGGTGAAGTTAATAATTTTTAAGGATTGGTTGTATCAAATCAGAAAATTTCATATCGATTTTCAATGTCATTGAAAAAGATTACATTGCATCGTCCAACATAATTGAAAACTATTATGTTCAAATAATGTTTTATAATTCATAAAAAATCATATATAGAAATAAATGAAAATATATTTGACTAAAAAAAGATATAATATGAGTTCATGAAGATAAATCAAGGAAAGATAATCAGAAAGTGAATAATGTTTTGAATCAAGTAAGTGGAGTAAAAAGATTACTTAAGGAAAAATATTACTGTAATGATAATTTTTTTCCATTTAATATGATTTTTATGATTCTATTTGTTTTATTTTATAAATTTAAATGATTAAATGATCGAAGGCTTTCATTCCATAAGAGTGATGGAATAATCCAAAACCTTATAACTATTATCCTTCAAATAGTGGTGTTGGTGGTTTATGAAGGTAATAATAATCATTAATAAAAGTTATTACTATTTAATGGAATTAAAAATAAACTATTAGTGTATTTTTTTATTGAAATAAAGATCACTTTTTATAAGAAAAGTGGTTTTATGGGGTTCAAATTGTTTCTAATAAGATGAGAAGATTAAAAAGAAATGCATTCTAAATGTGATGATTGTAAAACTATTCCTATGTTCAATAATAGACATGTCAATCAAAAATGAGTATGATATATTGATTACAATAAGAAAATCCATGTAAATTGTAAGATCATTTTAAATGAGGAATGTAAAAGAGGTGTTTATAAGGACCATAAAATTTTATGTAGAGAATAATTTTTTAGTTCTTTGAAAAAATATAATGATAAAAAGTAGGATAATGGATCCAGGGGAAAAACATCATAAATGGAATAAAAATAAACCCTAGAATATTTCCTTCATGGTTGAGCCAAGAAATATTCATGACACACCTATTTAAATGAAGAAAATATTAAAATATTTTATTCCACATGAACGATGGAAGATTTCATATTCATATAACTATTATACATATAATAGCGGTTTAGGTTATTTGAGAAACATATAAATATCTATAATAATAATTTTTCCTATTAAAAATATTTGATAATAATCCTTTAAAATAATTTTTTAAATTGTGTATAGGAATTTCACATTGAAGAATCCAAGTGGTTTGGTGAGGTGATAATTTTTGTAAATAATCTGAGACGATGATTAGTTAATGAGTTCAAAATATGAAAATTGTGGAACTATTTTTTAGTTCAACAATAAATGTGTCAACTTCAATTGAGGATGAATATTTTTTCACAAATTGTAAAATACATTTTAAATTTATGATCATTTTACATGAATAATGATAAATTAGAGTTTATGATGGCCATAAATTTTTATGTTGAGAATATATTTGAAATTCATTGTAAAAACTAACATATTAACATGAAGTGGAAGGAGTATAGTTGAACCACTACATAGGTGGGAACTAAAATAAACCCTAGAAAGTGGATAGCATGGATGAGATGAGGGATATGCATGAAGCACCTACACAGATCTCAAAGGGGAGTAGTGGTGTGCCACTATATAGGGTTCCCCAACGGCAGACTAGAGTGCCAACATAGGGTGGTAATAGTGGGTAGAGGGAGTGGACGGTAACCAATTATGGATAATAATTATAGAATATTTTATTATAAGGTAGAACCCAAATAAGCAGTGTTTCAATGTGGGATAGGTATATTTTGGGAACTATAACGCCTCGTTTAATGATACTCATAAAACATCGACTATTAAATCAGTTATATCTAATCCATTAGATTAACCATTCCTTGTCATCCTCTACTATAAAACTCACCTAAGGATTTATGTGCATCAATATCTTCATGCAGTAACCTTGGATGGATCAATAAGGTTTTCCAAGCACCATTAAAGTGTTCTGATTATTCTATATATTATTTATATATCATGAATTTTATTTGAATGATTGAAACAATGTTCAAACCTAGAATATATAGCATGTTGAATATGTTGATTTACAAAGATGGTTATTCTCATCATCATGAATCATGAGATAATATTGTTAATAGAGATTTTAAATGGTTGTCATCACTATTAAATATCAGATACACTAAGGGTGAGTTTATGTATCCGATTTTGATAGATTTTTATTTCCAAATAAATAGTGCTACCATGAACATTTAGTTCATGAAGAGAAGTTTCATACTATTTTTGATTTTTGTGAATAATTAGGGATCCTACGGGCCCTAGAAATGTGAATATAAAAATCACAATGGTTCAAGAAGAAACATTTTCTGAGAATCCAGTTAGGAATGTGTGTTGCACATGACATACTGGGCATGTGTGAATATCACCAAGGAAGATTAAAATTCTTGGGTGAAGGCTTTGATAATGTCAGTATAAATATTTCATGAATAATGGTTAGACACCACAAACTCATGTAAAAATATTTGAGTTTGAATAATATGTTTTAGTTTGATTCATACACTATTATGCATAAACCATTTAATATCCAGTTACATGAAGTTGTTTTATATGAGAATGTTTTATACATATATGGTGACGTCAAAATTTTATGTGTGCATCAAGGAAATTTATCTAATGAATATGTTATTACATAAGAGAATAAATAATTTCGATGGAAGTATGATATCATTGTGAGAATAAGTACATGTTGTGGTATCTGTTCACATTTAAATGAATGTTTTTAAATATGTCAATCTTGTGAATGGGTTTTATTCCAAATAAATAAGTGCTCCATGAATTTATACACACAAAAGGAGAGTGAAACATATATTAATTTATGATCTGGAATGAAGGATACACAAATCCACAAGAAATATACAGTGCATTGTTATGGTGTAGTGTGTTGATACAGAGGCTTGAGAATTATTTCAAAGGACTTTAATGTATGATTTATTCAATAATAAGAGTAAAAAATTCTTCAATAGAAGAAATAATTCATTCTGGAGTAGTGTTAAATTGAGGTAGCTGATTATATTTTGTGAGATGATTTCTTTTGAGCAAGGAAATAAGAATAAAAATGGTTAATGGTGTTTTAAAATAGGAATTCTGATACAGAAAGGTCATGGAGAATTTTTAAGAAACATCTTATCAGATGATCTGTTATTCAGATGAAGAATAAAATGATTGTGACTAAGTTGTCTTACTAGTTTCAGAAGAGGCTTGAGAGATTGGGGGAATAAATAATCAAAAGGTTGGGGAGAAAAACCAACAGAGGAAGAAAATTTGTATTTCTATGAGGTTATATCCAATATCAACTAGAGGATCAAATAATAGGGTGTGTATCTTGATCATACTAGAACCATTCTAATTGATTAATATATATTACTTGTAATTCTATTTTTTGAGGGGTCTAACCATCATGGAATAGAGTAGTTATTAGTACACAAATTTTTAAAAATGTTGTTTATTGTATTTTGATTTACATTATTAATTTCATAATGGATCCACTTATCATAGTCAGTGACATATTCTAGAATGGTGGATTAAGAAAATAAAAAATAATTCGGTATAATTTTTCACATCTAATTCACCCCTTCGTAAGGTGACGAAGAGGTACACTGTACACTTTTCTATCATATCAAGGGAAACATATGGTTGGATCTAAATTATTTTCCAGTTCTCTTATCGGAATTATATTTGATTATTTTTTAGTTTCAATAAAATTGAATGGTGATTTAAATGGAAAATCCTATATCTACACCAGATTTTAGAAATTTTAAAGCTTCTGTTGAGTCTCATAAAAACAAGGAGAAATGATTGGAATATAAGCTGAGGTTGAACTCAATGATATTTTAATTCAAATTGTTAGCTGATTCCAAATTATTAAACTTTTTGTAAAATAAATTGACTATTATTATAATGAATCTTTTTGATCATTATGATGATATTTTTATCAATTATGAAATTATAGAGCCTTTGAATAATGTTCTCAATGAAGTGGTCACATTTATGATTAGAGTATAGAAGGATCATCTAGATGAATAATTATAGAAAGAATAGAGGATAATTCTATGGAATTTGTATAGAATAAAAAGATTGAAATATCCAAAAACTCTAAAAAACATCTGAATGAAAAGGAAAAAACAATATCTATTCTAAAATAAATATTTAATGGAGATATTTAATAAATTTAATTTAATGTTTGTGAGAGATATTTGTTTGAAATTCTATTTAAATAAATTCACGAGAAAATCTGTATAATACATATATGAATGTTAAATATGTTCAGATGGATGTTAAATTATAAGGAATCAAGGAATATTTTATTTTTTACTAACGAAAAAACAGTGGCATGAATTTGAGATTCAAAAGATAAAGGCATGATGGGAAGAACGTATGAAATCAGTTGAAGATGAGAAGATTGTTCTCGGCTTGACATGTATTATACTAGAATTAAAGAAAAAAAATATAGAGGAGATAGAAGCTGATACTTCTAATTCTACTAGGAAGAGATGTATTACAAAGGATTCATCTGATGCGGGACTTATTTCATAAAAGGCACAAACTATTTTCAAGAAGATCTTGATAATATACAAAGATAAATCTACTAAAGGACCAATAAAATGGTAAGACGTTTCCTAAAAAAAATTGTATATAAATGATATTTTATTACAAGTTTAGATTCAACTTTAAAATAAGGAAATAATTGGGGAATAAAGATTCCCATGAATCTATCAAATCATCAAAGATGGACTAGGGGAATTGCAAAAAATATTGTCCCACAATGAAATCATAGAAGATGAAACATGATAATAAAAAGAAGGAAATTATCAAAGATGGTAAAAATACATTAAAAAATGAGGAATAAATATATTTGGTCTATTATTGGTGTTGTTGGACATTTATTCGCCATGAAATGAATTTTTTGAATAACATGACATTATATGAAAATTAAAAAAACTATGCATTTATGGACAGGAAAGATAAATAAAATATGAAGTATTTACAAAAAAAGAATAAATCAAAGAAATAGAATCACCATATCCATAACAAATATGAAAACTTCGAAAATATCTATACTATTTCAATAGAAGTGGTCATTGATATGATGAGTTATGGTATGTACCAGTCATGCATAAAAAATCTATTATGGTAAATTTAAGATTAAAAAATGATTTAGGTAATAATAAATTATGATAGGTCAGGCATGGGTTGTGAATAAAAGAACAAATATTTTAATCGAACAAATCATAATAAGAAATTGATGAATGGTGTGAAGAGTGTCAAAAAAAAATATTTTTCCATTGTGGTAGAGAATTTAACATTATTGGCCATTGTGAATTGGACAAGAACACTTATTCTAAAGTAATAAATATAGAATAAAAGAAATAATGACTCTATTATAGAAATAAAGAGATTGATTTTCTGAATGAAATTGATGATGAACAATATAAAATGTTTCCTTAAAATGGTATGTTGATTAATGATAAGGTTTTGTGTGAATGGTGTAAAATGTCTTGACAAAAAGGTAAAAAATTATTGGAATAGTTACAAAGACAATATTAATTCTATAAGAAAAAGGGAATCACATTTGAATTATATTATTTAGAAGAAGAAACCTAAACATATAGTTAATAATGATTGTGTTTCTATATAATGATTGATCTAATTGTAAGAAAAATTATAATAATCCATAATATTGGTGTGTGTAGAGAAAAATAAATATGCACTACTATGAAATGGAAAGTAGGATTTTTCATCTAGGAAGATTATTATGTTGTGAAAAAACTATCATCCTTTTTCCACTAACAGATAAGAATTAAATAACTACATTATCCCCATATATAAATTGTTTTTTTCATATAGGGAATTAGTGGGGAAGCATTTATTCGAGGGTAGATCTGAATTTCATAAAATACGGGAAAACATGAAGATAAAATTTTTTTCTCCATGGATGAATACTAACATCTTATTCACAACATTTCAAATAATCTCACAATAATTTTAGAGTTTATTAATGGAAAAATTAAATCATTTTGAAATTGTATTGCGGGAAACTCTTTAGGGGGGATTTAAGAACAATCAACTGTTATATTATGAATATTAGATATTCTCATGAGGAATGTATATGATAATTATAAAATATAAAAATCTAAAAATTAATGATTTCCATCATTATGGTATGTTTTTTAGTTAATATACTTTTTTAATGAGGAAAAATATATTTTGATAGAGATATTTTAATTACATTATGATAAAATAAAAAAATAACTAAAAAAGGCATATATATTTTTACACTGAAAAGTTTTTAAATAATTTTTATGAGTTTTATGTATGATATTAGTTATAAATTATTCAAAAAACTATAATTATAAGTTTAATTGTTGGTATAACATTCATAAAATTCATTAAAGTCATTAATGTTAAATTTGATAACTTTTTTTTATATAGCTCACTTCTCATGAAGACTATGAGTTTTTTAATTTTTGATCTACTTATGATATTGGTGATTCCATCATTCATGAATGAAAATAAAACAATAAGTTTCATATGAGGAGAAACAGTTCTTATGTTTGAATGATTTGGAATAGATTTCATTACCATATATATATTTGGTTTTATTTCCAATAAATAAGATAATATATCATTGAGTTTTAAATAATGTGGTTATTGAAAACAAATACAATGTGTTATATTAAAGAATCAGAGTTGGATTTTACGATGAAATTATTGTCAATAATATGATAATATGAAATGTAAATGTGTTTGAAATGAAATAACAATGGAATTGTTCTTGTGTTCAAAAATAAATTTTTCAATTATGATCGAGGATGATACATTTTTCACAATAGAAAACTCTATGAAAAATTTATGAAAATTTAACATGAATAATGAATCATATAATTTTATGATTACACTGTGTTTTTGGATTGAGAATATTTTTATATGTCACTGCAAAAAATGACATTCTTTCCAGTAGGTTAGGGGGTAGAGGTGGACCACTACTTTGGGGGGAACTAGAATCAACCCTAGCATTTGAATATCATGGATGAGATAAGGGACATTCATGGAATGCCTATTGAAATAGCGAAAATATAAACAGCTTCCATTCCACAAAATTTATGGAATAATTCATATTCCTTTAACTATTATCCTTTTGGTAGTGTTGTTTGTGGTTTCAAAAACACATAAAAATCTATAATAATGTTCATTCATATTAAAATTAATATGAAATAAAAAATAATTGGAATTTTTTTTATTTTGTAAAACTAGTTATGATTGAATAATCCAAGAATATTGTTATGTCTTGAATTGTTTTCAAGGAGATGAGAGGATGAAAAGTCATTGAGTTATAAATGTTACAATTGGGGAATTATTATTATGTTTTAAAAGACAAATGATGAATAAGATCGATGATAAAACATTTATAATGAAAGGAAAATCCATATAGAATATAAAAGAATTACATGATAAATTTGAAATACGGTTTTATGGTGACTGTAAATTATTATGTTGGGAAAATATTTTATGTCTTTGATTAAAGACTAACATGAAAACTAGAAGGCTACATGATTGAGGTGTGACACTACATATATAGGAAATATTAACAACCCAAGAAGCTGGCTGGAATGGATGAGATGGGTGACATGCATGAAACATCTAAATGGTACTTGAAGGGGAGTAGTGGTGAGCCATCGTTTAGAACAACACGTCGACTGATGGAAGAGCTGGTACATGATAGTGTCAGTGGTTAGTGGGATATGATAGTAAACAATTCTGGCCAGTCATTGTAGGGGATTGTAAAATAAAGATGTTTGTATATCAATTGAGTTTTATTGTGGGATTAGAAGAGTGATGATTCTATATCCCTTCAACTAAAAATATTCTGAAAAACATGACAATCATATCGGTTATATATGATCTGTTGGATCACATTTTCACAAAATTTTCTATCTAGAGGTTACCATAGGATTTATGTGCATTAAAATATATATATAGTTACCTATGATGGGTTCAGGCATGTTTCTAGTCACCATTTGAGTGTTATAATGATTCATATATGATTGATATATCATGAAACATCATTTTCATGATTTAATCAATGATCAAATTGGGAATATGTTGTGTGTAGAAAATATTTTTTAATGATGATAGTTACCCTCCTTGTCATGAATCATGTTGTATGTCAGTGCACAATGATTTAAGGAGATGCTCATTTTGGGTAAACATCATAGAAACTGAGAACGAGTTGTTGTATTTGATTGTGAGAGGTTATTACTTCCAAATAAATAGAGAAACCATGAATATCTAGGTTGTAGAGTGATGTTCTACATTGTTTCTATTTGCATGAAGTTGAAGAGAACATGTAATCACTTAACCTGTGAATAATAAACTCATAGTGGTTAGAGAAGATATATATTTCAGTGATGTTCTTTGAGATTCCATGTTGTGCCTAATATCTCTATCTTGGGAAAGGTTCACTAAAGATCCAACACATTATTTTATAAAGGATTTTATAGTTTTAGTATAAGTCTTGGGTAATGAAAGCTATGATGACACGTACACTTTGAATACCAAATGTCATTTTGAAGAATTGATTTTAATTTCACAAATAGTCTGTTATGATTAAATCAGTGAATATACATTTTTGTGATGGTTTTTTAGATGATAAGGTCACATAATTATGTGATGTTGGATGAGAAGTATGTGTCCATTATGGTGACATATCCCAAGTATATGTGATTACGTAACAACATAAATAAGCATGAAGGTATTATGTGTTCTTTTTTAGAATAAGTACATGTGACAATATGCATGCATGTATTAAATATTTAATGTATATATGTGAGTAATATTCACAGGTGTTATTTTAGAATGTATAAGGTTTGTGAATTGATACACACAGATGATTATTGAACCTTATATGCATTCATGATTATAGAAAAATTTTATACAAATGAAAATGAAAAATTTAATGCATAGTTACTATGCATTTTGTTGAGACTGAAGCTGGATCATTATTTCCGAATAATTTCATATCTATTTTATTTGGTGATAAGTGAGTCTATGTATTAAAAATAAGAAAGAATTATTACTCGACCAGTGTTTCACCGAGGAATCGGATTTCTAAATGTGATTAGAATATTATAAACAAGACAAGAATTAGTACAATGGTTTATAATGTTGTACACATGATTTTGTGATCCAAAAATATTGGGGAGGAACATTAAGTGATAATTCTATCAGTGAACTAGATCATTTGAATAAGTATAAAGATCTTCTATGTGGTAGGTCAAACACGTTTTTAGAGAGGCTTGAGAGATTGGAGAGTATAATCAATCAAACGGTTGGGATATCTATCTAACCAATAAAGAAAGGTTGGATTGCAGAGGGTATAACTAGAATCAACTCGAGGATCAACTACTGGGGGTATAACTATTTTTTCCGAATCCATTTTAATTGATAAAACAAATTATAGTTGAGAATCATTGGTGGGGGTCTAACCAACATGGTAATGTGTAGTTATTAATACAAAAACTTTTAAAAATATTGTGTGATATATTTTAGTAACATTATACATCTTATACATGATCTACTCATCCTAGAAGGTGTTATAGGTTTGATAGGGGTAATGAAAAAACATTAATTTTGTAAAATAAGTCACATATGATTCACCCAACCCCATAGTGTTATTGTAAAATCCATTAGACACATTACACTTTATAAATAATTGAAAAATTCATTTTTGGAATAGAATTCATGGTAGAGAATAAGTAATAAACCTCTTTACAATAGAAGGTATTTTGAATATTCCCAAAAATGAAATATTATAAGGTATTGTAATATGAAAAAATGTGAATGTAAGATGATGAATAATAACACACATGTATCCAATATAAAGATATATGATATTGAAATAAAATATATTAAATTTTAGAAAGGACAAACATAATTTTTTAAATATGAGACATACAATGAAAAGGATGTGTGGAAGATATTAATAAATGTTATGGTACAGTATCCTCCATTGGATGGAATTCATAAATTGTGGGAAACTATTAATAAATATTAACATCTTCACATGTCTATAAAAAGATAAAAATAGAAATACATATTAATAAAATTTGAAAAGTAATGAACATGAAGAGAATTGTGGCACTAGTTGGGGATGTCTTGTTATGAAAAAGAAGAGTGTATTCATAAGTCTAATCCTCAAAAATATTTACACACATGGAATGTACATGATTTAAATGAATAATAAGTGTTATAATTCAAAAACACATGGGAAAACATGATTTAGTGGTATCATTAAAGTAAATCCCCATAATAAGGCTTGTAGTAAATATGGAATAAAATGTTTGTTTCATTAAGTCCAAACACATTTCTCTACTTGAGGATGTCAAAGATACCCGTCTCCCAATTCACTATTTTTTTATATATGATTATTATAATTATTCAAAATAACATATGATATATGACCCGCTAGTTATATAATCATTCAAATGAGATGAATTTATATTTAGACCTTTACTTCATTAAGATAAATCATTTTCCTTGATATTAAATAAAATACAAATGTGATGTTGAAAAAAATATCAAATGATATCAAAGAAAAAATAGATACAACAAGTAGATATAGAGTGATTTAAATAATAACATAAAAAGATCTAGTGATATTTATTGTGATAATGAAATACATATGGTTTCAAGAAAAACATGATTAGTTTGTGATATCATAATGGCCCTAAAAAGAGTAAAAGTTTAATATAATATTAATTTCATTGTGGATGCATTATATATGATATTGAAATATATTTATAGTGAATCATTTTTCAAGACCAAATTTTTTTTCTAAATTACATTACGAATCATTTTGAATCCAAAATATATTACAGAAATATAACCATGTAGTGGTTAGCACGGATGTAGATATTGAATAGCTTAATAGAGTGGATGATACATCCATAAAAGAATACATATATTATCTATTTTTGAATTAACAGTATGCTATCATATGATTTAATTCAAGGATACTAAAAAATAGGGAGAAATAATTATTATAAATAACATGTAACATCAATACACTAAATATACATTAATAATTTAGTATCATGAGTTTATGTAACTAAGAGGATGTTGGTGATAAACATTCATGGGAAATTATCTTCATTTGAGTTTGTTGGTATCCTTTGAATAAAACAAGATCATAGAAATCATGTTGTATTAGTAGTGTATCATGAACAAGTGATATAAATTGGTTCATAATTTTTAATGTATCACACTCGTTCTGATTTACTTCTCATATTCTATCCAATGTATGTAAGTTTTTTTAGATAAAATTTTATTTAATATTAGAAGAATATAAAATTTTTTACTATAATTTTTTTAATTGTAATTAGTAAAATAGTACTAATTGATGTAATTAACATATAATACTATTTCCTATATGTTGTTTTAATTAAGTAATTTTATTGGAATTTTTAATATTTAAAAGAGGTAAATCTTATGATTGGAATTGTTAGAAAAAATGCAGATGAAAATTAAGATGGGTTAGAAATTTTTGTTACATAAAAGGATGATTTAAAGACGTTATAGGGTTCTAATAATATTCCAAATGTGTATTAAATAGAATATTTCTTTGTTGTTATGTATTATCAAAATGGAGAATTTTAATTCACCTTGCTGGGATTATCTGTTCAAGTTGTACGATGAGATCTTGGTTTATTAATATAAAATATTATAAATTTTAAATGCTATTGTATAAGGGGAGAATATTATAATTAAATTTAATGTTTTTTATGTAATTAATAGAATATAGAAATTTTTTAAAAGGAGGTGATGAAATATTATTGTCTTCGAGGGTGTGGCAACAATATTGATAGATAAATGAAAAATTCTAGAAAAAGATAAACCTAAAGTATTTTATTGAAATATAGGGTGTCAATATGTTCAAAAAATCATTATGTTTGGATGGTCTTATATTAAAATAAAAATGGGGGGGGGGTTAATATTTAACTCTTAATGGATTATTGAATTTAAGGATGTATTTCCCAAAATATATAGTGGTAGAGATTATTATTACTAAGTGTCTATATATTGTATTTTTTTCAATCGTTGAATGATGATAAAGGATTTTGATCTTGGGAGTTCGTCTGGTTGAATATGCAGACATACATGATGATAGTGATTCGAGTATTCATGACATTGAAATATTTTGAATTATAGTTTCAAGTTATTTAACAATGTTTTAATTCTGGATTTGGATTTGTGGTACTTAGCTATTCAATTGGTACATTGAGATGTGTGATATTGTAGGGGGAAGGGGTGAACTAGTATACCAAATTTTTATTGAGTTTTAAATTTATTTATATTATACCATCTTAAAAATAGGCCACTAAGTATATTAAGATAAATATATTAAATGATTCACTCTCTACCCTCACCATGTTATGTAGTGAAAAGTATGTAAGAACAATAGAACAAATAGATTCATGAGGATTGGCCTCAATGGATGCACTTGTTATTTCATATTTTGGTAGATTTTTGACACATTCAATAATAACTAGAAAAGAATAATGATTAACATAGAATGATGGTAGTGTCAGTCATTTAATCTTTAGGGTCTTTCTATAATATATTACAAAAGTGTCATACAAGGTAGGAGTTATGTTCTTCCTTGAGTGGATTGGAAATAACTACATCATTATATATCTTTAGCTTCCCATTGATGTGATGAAATTGTTCTTCCTTGAGTGGATTGGAAATAACTACATCACTATATATCATTATCTTCCCATTGATGTGATGAAATTATTTATATTAGTACCATTAGTTCTCTAAGAATTATCCACATACCTTTGTAAATGTGTTAGAATGACACAAAATAATTAAAGAACTCACATGCAGGTGGCCTTGTTCCTCACTCAGACCACTTTGATATTAAATTTTAGTTGGTTAATTCTTAATGATTCATGATTTCAATATATACCCATATGGTGGAGTGTCGATACCTTCACAACCATCTACTATGAAATGAGGATATCATAGGCTAATATTATTTATATTTTTTAGTGCCATTATAAGATTATATCCATACAGTGATGGAATTCTCTATTATTTATACTCAGAAGAAATAGATTCTAATTCTTATTGGTTTTCATCTTCAACATGTATTGTATCCCTCCCATATTTGACATAAAAAAGATACATCTCTTATTCCTCTCACTTTTTTATATCATATAATATATAACATCTTTAAAGGCAAAAACTCTATGTGGCCAATTGAATCACAAAAGGTATTGCAAAAACATTGTTGAATACATAACATTTCCATCCATATATTGTAAGTATATATTCATGAAAATTCATGAATACATTTTTTCAATTATTCAAAAATAATATATATTAATAACTCCCTAATAATTGGATATTCAATGTTCATTCAATATAGTCACTAAAATGAAATCATCTTCTTGTTCTGCCTCCATTTAACTTCAATGGGTACTTATTTTCACTAAAATATTATGAAATAATATACTTTTGGTTGTTGTCAAAAAATATATATCACCCTAAATGTTTTTAAAGACGACTATGATTGATAACATATACAGAACATCCCCTTGAGATTAATGATACCTTTAATAATTGTTATTCAAGTAGGACAATTATAACCAAGATTTTGAATTGGATGGTTTGAATTTGTTTAAACACATTATGATATATAAATATATAATGGCTATAATTCAAAATATTGTATTGATAAATTATTAAAAAATAAGAACTAAATTTTAATTAAATTTATTTTATTCTTTAAAAATACGATATAGTCCGAAATTATTTTTATTAAATTTTTATTAGAAAATATTATCATTAATTTAATAATATTTAATAATATTTTTTTTATAAAAATGATATATATATATTTAAATCGTCATATTTATTTTATCTTATATTGAATTCATTGGATATTTCCTAAAAGACTATTTATTTTGTGAATAGTAAAAAAACAGATTTTTGTAAAACTGACAATTCATTTCATTGAAGATTCCCATTATGATTAAAATTTTATCTTAAAATAACATAATAATATTTTTCATATAAATAATATAAGAAAATATGTAGTAAAAATATTCATACATTTTTTCATATAGGTTCATTTTTGTGCTTAAAAACTAATTTTATTTAATGATGGGTATTTATTGAATTTTATGAATTTATATTAAATGATATTGATGAATCATATAGGAATTCAATTTTATGAAATTTATTCCATATTTGGAATTTTTAGGTTCAAATTTTGTAAATATTTTTTGTTTTTATTATTTATAAATAGTAACAGTGGTAAATATCTCTCACATCGGTTATTGTAAATTTGGTAAATAAGGTAAAAAATAACTTGATAGTTACTATAAATTATTATAAAACTTGAATTTAATATCTTTAATGTGTGGGGTTATAACATCCTAATCCATCATTTTATGTTATGAATCTTGTTTACCATTTTTCTTTGAAAATAAGTTACATGTTATTTTATGTTATTAGAAATAATAATTATCAGTCTCTTGCATTTAAATTTAACTTTTTTATTCACGTGGGGATAAAAATATTTGTCAAATGAATATTAAATTAAATTTTGAAAATAACTGATGTTTATAGTATTCAAATTTATTATGAATTTATATTAAATAATTAATATGCAAAAATCTTACACAATACTGGCATAGTTCTCATGTAAGGAATAGAAAAATTAGATAAATGATTTAAAAATAGTAAAAGTAAATTATTATGTGATTTCTAGTCACAAGAAAAATATTTTTGGTATATAAAAATCATTTTAGGAATTTATTATATTAATTTATTCTAATTACTTTAAATTAATGATGTATTTAAATTAAATTTAAATAAATATTTCAAAAAAAGGCTAATTATATTTTATAGTGAACACTATTTTATGAAATGATTAAAAATTAATAAAAAACCAATATTCATTATTATAAATAGTATATGGTTGAATATATCTTACATGTTTAATGTTAATGCCACTATTCCATTTATTTGAACCTTCACGATCCATAAAGGGTAAATAACGTTATTATCATGATAATCTTCAAAATTGTAAACCATTATTTTAAAAATAGATAAGGGTGAAAAAATTAATAGAAACATGTAAAAATATAATTTTATTATATCTTTTAGACTCATATTCATCCTGTATTATTTAGAATTTAATTTTGTGTATCTTTTCACTGAAAATTAATTTATATTTAGTTAATTCTTTAACAAATTATAAGAGTGCCTCTCCTCTCTTCCTTGCACCGTATAAGCACTCTATTTCAGAAAATAAATATTATAAAACCTTCCTTAAATCCCTAAGAACATCTTATGTGTTTTATTTTGGTCTAAATAACATCTGTAGAGGTAATATGGTATAATGAAAATGAGGTGGTTTGAAGGTGAAATATATCTTTTAACTGAATGTTACAGTTTTATATATTCTTATAAATTATCCAAAACTCGTATAACCAATATTATATAATAAAATATTTGTCTATAAATTTATTATCTATTATTTTTTATGTATTAACATAAATTTATCTTTTTCATTATTTAACGGAAAACAAAACTGTAATTTGTGTTTAAGATAAACTACTGCCTCGTGAACCGAAGTAATTCATTTTCCATACCAACATGTCACGAATTGTGATATTGATGAATTTAAAGCATAAATATATGATATCAAAGAAATATTAATGATTATTTATAGACAATATATTAATAATTTTTTACTATCCATCCACTGAACAATGATAATGACATTTGTCTGTATTTGTGGATTCCTACGTCCTCAAAGCGATATGATTCATTTTCCACCACCACGTCACATGGATTGTATATATAATGTTTTTAAATAGATATGATTATTTTTTTGACATAATAATAATTATATAAATATAAAATAATGCTTACCTTCTTTCTCTTAGGATCATTGAAAAATTAAAAGGTTATTTTGTTTATTTTGACCTAAAATATTAATGATTGTAATGTAATTCAATTTTCATAAACATATTGTATGGGAGGGTTTTCAATTTTAATTATTTAATAAAAAAATTAATTATGTAATGATTATAATTTTGGATATGATGAATAAAAATTCCTTTTTTACCATATTCAACATATTAATGGCATGTTTATGTTGTGAACTGAACTTTGTCAAAAAAATTAACTTAGTCTTAAATAAACAGGTAAATAAATATCTAAATAAAATAAATGAAATAAATGGTTTATGAATAATGGATTAAGCCTGTAAAATATTCCTAATTATTAAAATAATTGATATATGATTATTGATTTGTAAGATAAATGACATAAATAATGAGGGAGACATTAGGTAAGAGACACATTAACGGGAAAAGATTTTTTTAAATTGTCTAATTTTTTTTTAAATCATAGATTTCAATGTGCATATTCATAATATATATATTTATATATTTATATGGAAATAAATTAATTATAAATTAAATTTTTGTCTATTAATAATTAAATTTATTGGATTTTAAAAAATCATTTTATGTTTTATTTACAAAAAAAAAGACTAAAGAAAAAAATGAATGTTCTATTTTAACATATACGGTGTTGATGGAATTTACCACCACCATATCCATCATTTTATATTTATATTAAACTAAAATAAATTATTTTTAATTCAATGTAAAAATCCTATTTCCATTTTAATTTGTTTACCAATCTGGTATTTTTAAAGAATAACATTATGTTAGATAGAAGCTACAATATACAACACGAATCGTAAATTAATTGTGATATACTATTTAAATGTCACTATTGTTACATAACCATTGAAATTTTTTTATGAATAGTAATAATTGTTTTTTCAAAATATGAATAAATATTTCAGATGTCTCAAGTATAATTATAAATTATGACATAAAATATAGTAAAGGCTTTACATGCTTCAAAAATATTATTATTATTAAAAAATTATGATTACTACTATTTGTGGAAAAATAATATTATTCATTATTTCCAACTAAGAAAATTTCCTTTATAAAAGGAAAATAAATATTTAAATCATCATATCAAAATCTTATTATATTGAAAATTTTGGATTTCTTTGAAAAATAGATATTTTTGACTAAATATTAAGAAATAAAAATTTTGGTAAAATGGACATTCATTTTCAATAAATAAATTAATTTAAAAGACCGATAATGTATTTAATTTTATAAAAAAATAACATTATTAATATATAGTAATACTTAATTTTAATCATGTTTATTCCATAATTTGGTATAAGTTTTTTTAGGATTAAAACACATTTTTATAGAAATTATTTTAATTGCATAATGTTTCAAAATATAAATTAATTGAAAAATTATTCAAAGATAAATTATTGAAATTAAATTTATAATATATATATTAGAATTTAAATCCATATCATGGGGATTATAGTTTATATAATTTATATATGATCATCTTATTCTAGAAGAATCTACTACTTCTAAACCAATTTTTTACACAAATTGAATTTTTCCAATTAAATGAATTAGTTTTTTTAAATAGGATTATATATTTGGAATAATCATTATTAATATTAGTTAATTATTTTAAATTATTTTTTCATCATAATGGAAAGTAAAAAATGAAAAAAATAAGTAACATAGCTAATGTTAAAATGAGGTTTTGTGCATTACATGCATTTGTAATAAAATTAAATTTCATAAAGAAATTGATTTTAATTTGATAAATTTGATTTAATTTATTTTAAAAAATTTAAATTCAGTTTATTTAATTATTAATGGATTAATTACTTTCGATAAAAAATTAATTTCCACAATGAAAACTAAAATGATTATAATATATAAAAATAAATGATAAGGGAATCACATATTAAAAAATATGCTAGAGGTTTGAATTAATGTTATGTTATAGAAAATACATTATTTATAAAATTTGGATGTGTATGGTGTGAGAGTTACATTCCATTACTGAATTGTTTTGGGTATTTACAAATATCCCACTTATTTTCAATTATAAAAGGGAACTCCATTTCATCATGTTCTCACACCTTTAAAACCATCTTTTACGACCAAAATCTTCCAAAATACCTCCCAAAAATAATTTTAGAGATTATATATATATATATATTTATTCCAAAAATAATGACCATACAATTATTAATAAGAGATCTAAATACGTTTCTTCTAAGGATTGTTAATTGTCTTCACTAAGATCCTTCTTTTTTTACATCTTATTTTTGTTTCCTATATTATGTCCTATGAATTAATGTATAACATGAAAAAATATATACCAAATAATAAGTTGTTATTATTTTTATGAAATAATATTTATTAATCCCCTCCTCTATTAAATGGGAAACAAATCTATCACACGTGTGAATGGTGTACTCCTACCCCGTGAACCGATGTTTTTTCCATTATTGGGTCTCGTGGATAGTCATTTTGATGGAAATAATTAATATAAGTGATAATTTTGACATTATTAATTATTTTCATTTAATATATTATCCTATTACTTATCCTTTCACCCATTAAGGTAATGATATCTTCACCCATTCATTCATACGACCTACCATCTAAATGAATCTATGAGAATCACATTACTTGTAAAAATTAAAATAATGATTATATTAATGTATTTAGGGTTTAAATATAAAATTTATTCATTATTATCATTAGTAAGATAATGAATATGCATCTAATGCACATATAATTGTTCTTTTATGAAAAAAAAACGCATGAAAAAACATGGTAATTAAAAACATATACAATAGAAATAATGAAATTTTATTAAGTAATGGTTAATAAGATGGTATAAGAAGATCCTATAAGATAT
The DNA here is from genome assembly GCA_963277665.1 of Viscum album. NCBI lineage: Eukaryota > Viridiplantae > Streptophyta > Magnoliopsida > Santalales > Viscaceae > Viscum > Viscum album. The sequence continues at coordinate 1,999,681,323 of OY728136.1, forward strand.
TATAAATATAAATATGGTTCTATTTTATATTATCATATTATATAATACTATTTTAAAGGATTTTAAATAATTCTCAACTAAAGAAAAACATGTGGTCAAAGACATTATCTCAATATTTATTCATCGAGGCATATTTTATTATTAAGCACATAATTTATTTTAAATAGTGAATATACTACCACATTATCATTTAATATCATTAATCAGTCATACTTAATGTTATTTTATACTTTATTTTTAATTAATTATTCCAAGGTAATTTTACATTAATCATACCAAGTGGTATAGAAATCTATAACTGAATTATTTTTTATTGGTTTATTTTACATCTTCAAAATTATTAACATTATTTGATTATTTCTATAATAAATTTAAAATATTTTATATTATATTCAAAATCTTTATAATTGGGTTTACATTTTATACACATAATATATTTATTGATTAACTCTCATATCAATGGTATGATCATTATAAGGTATATCATCTTTATTTCCATTCGATTGGGACATAATGGTTAATATAAAACTATAAAATTTTATATGATTTAGATAATGGGAAATTAATTAATTTAACATGAAAAACAATTTAATAATTATTTTTCATATTTCATTTCAATTTTATTCTTTCATGAGGTTATACATTAGAAATTATCAACGAGGTAAGAATATATATTAAAATATTTCTTTTTTGGAGTTTATTTTACTTTCATTGACAACATATAATTATTTGTCCTTCATAATTTCAACGATTTTATTTTTTATTGGATATTTATTAATTTTAAATATTTTCTTCAAACTTTTATACTCTTTAGAACTTTATTCAAAAAAAAAATAAATGTTTAAAAGAAAAATCTATTATATTTCACTTTAAATCGATCTTATTTTTCATTGTGACTATGTGATTAAAACTTATTTTAAAAAATTAAATTTATTCACTATAATGATTTATTAAGTGGTTATTTATTGTTCATTAATTATTAAATTTATTTTATTTGAATCATTATATATATTTTTAAAAATGGATGTATTAAAAAAGTCATCATGGATGGACATTTTTAATTTCAATGGCGTTTAGAGACTCCCCCCCATTATAACATTTTTTAAAAAATTTGTATTATTTTACATGTTATCAATGTTTTTAGAAATGAAAATATTTTATTGACAAATATTATAATTTTTCACTTCCATTTTATTCATTTTTCCAATGGAAAGTATTTAATTGTAAATAACCACATTTTCAACGATCTAGTTGTCACACTTCATGTCATGACTAATTTTGTGATTGTTAATTTTTACTTGAGAAAACCACTTCATTTATATCATTTATAAATGGATAATATATTAATCCCAAATATCAATATTACTTGTATCATAAATATTATTATTTCCAAAATAGTATACCATTTCTATATATGAATTTTACGTTTAATTTTATTTTATTATCAAGGGAAATATTTAATAATATATACAACATTTTCATAATATATAAATTTTATTATAATAGAAATTTTTCATGAGTTGAATAGATAATTCGATATATGAGGGATGATTTAGATATATTGTGATGGTTGGGAATCGAAATTATATACACCCTTGATGCATCAATGTTCTCTTAAGGTGAATCTATATGGATGCATTAAATGGATTTCTCGTGTATACCTACACATATATTATATTTTGTTGGAAAAATGTATTCATTGTATAAATATCATGATGTCTAAGATTATGATGTACAAATCTAAGAATTTACAATATTCAAAGTTTAGATTTTATTATTCATGAGAATTTTTCGATTGATATTACCCATGAAGGTATTATGTGATAATGATATTGATTAAATGGCATGTGTGTTCAGGTATTTACAATTCCATATTGATTATTACTTATCTATTAAAGAAATTTATGTTTTCAAATTGTGTGAATGACTCATGTATGAATATATTTTTCAAAGAGTGCAATATTATTTATTCCTTCATAATAAAATCACATGTATTTATCACCAATGTAAAAAAGTAACTACCGAATCAAAGATATTGGGGTAGGGGAATTTACAGTTTGTATCATACAATGTTATAAAAAATCCATGGGAACAAAATTTTGTAAAATATATATTTCAGAACATAACAAAATTAAATAGTTTGAGGATATGAATAAAATAACATCCTAATGTTTGGGTGATGAATATATATTTTGGTTTTTCCAAGAAATACATTCTTATCTAGATAATACAAGTTGATGTGTTTCTATAACAATTATACTGAGGGGACATATCTCAAAAAATGGATCATTGGGAATAGAGTCAATAATCACATATTTCATAATAACAAACTTTTCTTTTACATGGTTTGACAATATCAGTGGATATTCATTGAAAAATTTCTGTTTTCTTTAATAACTATTATAAATTATTCTAATTGATGATGAAAATTAATGATCTATTTTATAACCAATGTCTCATGCTATGGTATATATAAGGATGGTTATATTACTAATGTTATAGATAATTATTTTCATACTTCTTTTAAGGGGAATATATCATAATTAAGTATATTTTAAAATCCATTTTTGGTAATACAACAATTTTTTTAGTATAATTATCAATGAAATGATTATTTGAGAAATGATAAATAAATATTTTATGGACATATGTAAATAGTTGTTGATATATTTTAGGGTTAATATTTTTATTGATGGTAATGCAATAAAATTATGTTAATATTATGTGATTTCGCTGAAAATTAGTTCTTATATAAATACATTATGATTAAAAAATAATATGATGACTGATGTTATTTTTTAGGATGGTCATAATATTTTTGGTAATGTTATATGAATTATATTAATATGGATTTTTATAACGAAAAACCCTTATACTAGGTGACAACCTGTTTAATTGGATGAGGTCATGGGTCTTGAACCCACAACAAAAGGGTGAAAATTGTTAAATTCATACAATTTACATATGTAATGTTCTAATGAATATGAAATTATTTATATTTAAATTAATTTATGGAAAAATAATATTTTGATCCACAGATGTTACAATTGATTTTTTAAGATTAATGTATTTTGTGGGGCAACTCATGCTAATTATTTTCGTTTTGGATAATATATAAAGACAAAAATATGGTTTTTTACTCAATTATTTATCTTATAACCCATTAAGTGTTAATTTATGTGCATTATGTATAAAAAATTATATTTTAAATTCATTCCTTAATGTAAAATTTTTTCAAAGAACAACCAAAAGATGAAATTATACATAGGAAATGAAAATATATCAAGTAAGAATATTTCATTATGTTCGTAAATAGTAAAATAATTCATCATATTTAGCAAAAGAGTATTGAAAAAACTTATATTATTAACATCATATCTAATGAATCAATGATCTCTTAAATTATAATATATTTATGGTGTTGTGGTCATTAACATTATCTTGATCATTAATATTCTTAGGATTAATAAAATCTATCACTCTCCATAATTATTTACTATATTCATCCATTTCCATATTCTCAAATCCCAGTACTTATCCTTTACATTAAATCATAGTTATTTGTTATTCCTGATGACATTTAAAAATCAATTTTAAACATTTTAGGAGAATATATTATTAACCCAATTATTATGTGGTCTTTCAAAAAAGGTATTTTTAAATATCAAACCCTTAATTTTTTAGTTAATTATCAAATTAAGATGAGGAAATTTAATGAATTTGTTGAGACCATAAAATTTTCACATTTTTAAAAAATAATAGTATGTTTGATAGAAAATAAGACATGAAACATGGGCCTAAAAAATGTCATATAATATTTAAATGCCCCATTTATTACCTAAATGATGAAATTGGACGAATGGGTTAGAAGAAAAATATTTTGAAAATTATGTATATATATTTTTATTGAAAAAAATGTTTTGGAAAATAAGGAATCAATTTCTCGTAAGTAATTATAATATGTAATAAATAGTTTCGAATAAAATAATTTTCATACTACTCATTTTCAAAAAAAAATATTATTATATTTTTAAAATTGTTTGAAATTTATTACATAAAATGAAATTAAAATTTCAAATCATTAAATCATAATTATATTAGGGTGAAATTTTGGAATTTTTCATTAAAGTGTCCTTTTTCAGTGAATAACGGAAAATGCCTATTTTTTGTTAAACAACCATTTCATTCTAATATATTAAATTCATTAAATTCCCCCTATAGATTTTTATATTATTTAAAAGAAAAATAAAAAAAATTAATCATAAGAAATTAAATTAATTTAATGTAAATAATTTTTATACTATATTTTTGTATATGTTTTATTTTTATAATTAAAAAATTATTTTTCTAAAAAAAGTTTTTAGTTTCCCAATATTTCACTATTTTAATTTATTAAAATAATATATAATGCATAATTATTTAAACATTATTTATATATTTTATATCTATATATATTTATTTAAATCCATCTCATTTTTTTCAAAATTTATATAGTTAATATACAGTCATCATTTTCTTGAAATATGTATTTCTTGACAACCCTCTTTTTGAACGGATATGTCAGTAAGTTTTTAAACTAATTTATGCTACGTAGGAAAATTAAATTTTAAAAAATGGGATAAATATTTTAAATCATAATAATTGTAACACCCCTCCCCTACATCATTGGATTGAGGAGGCGGTGAGGGATACTCGGCATTGAGATACATTCCCAAGATGTCAAAGGATGGCAATAAATGCCGAGGGATTCATGATTATGTTGGGGAATGATTTTCCTTTAAGAAAAAACCAACCAAACCATCAACTAATGATGCATGCAATTTCAAACCCTAATATATATTCCCAAAATTCAACCATGTTGTTCCATAATACAACCAACCATATTAGAGTACAAGCGGAAACTCAACAACAAACACTATGAGCCATGACACCACCACAGATCCACACCAAGCTCCAAGCTACATGCTCCACAGAGATATCACAATGCACCACTAAAGGAGGGAGATGGCTTAACTTTGCCCACATCACAATATACAACATCTGTAAAGACACCAACGTTCCAAAGTATAAGGTGAGTATTAAAACTCTGTAGGTTTTCCCCAAATGAATTTTCTACACATACCACTAAGATTAAACCGTTAGCACATTTATATAAAAAAATTTATATAAAATAAATCACAAGTGCAACCATTTTCATAAGCTACACCTGCCCTTACCAAAACATCCCATCCATCCCAAGAAACCAAGGGAAATCCATCCAAACAAGCCACATGACATTTCATAATTTTCACATTAGCACAAAAAATCCATCTAACAAAGAAAATCACAACAAGATGGCTGTAACAACCAAATGGTGGAGGTACCGTCCAAACTGTTCACCCATTCACACCAAGTGGAACCTCCCATCCACTTATCCTTGATGGTGGCCCCTCCATCCACTATCCATCCCATTTTTATAGTGGTACTTCTTTCCACATCCACACAACATTCAAAACAAGGCAATTCAAAGCATATAACCCACAAGGTCACAACCATATGCAACCAACCAATTCCATTGCATATCAATTCACTTCAATAAATCACCCATTTATTGAAAACCATTTTCCATGCCAAACAACATTTCAATAAAACAAACCCTTTTATTGAAAACCATCTCAATCAATCATCTTCACAAATCAACCATAGAATCCCATTTGAGAGTCTCCATTTTAAAATCTATAAGAATATCATTCCACCATATAACACCCTTTTCCCCAAAAATCCCCAAAACGTAACCCAAGATATTTCTACCAAATTTCACACATCAGCCACAATAAATTTCAAGTACAACAAATAAATTATAACCAAAACCATTAGATCTAACCAAGTTGAGTAGAGAGAGATTCCACCTACCTTTAGGGATAACAAGAAATCAACCCACAAAGAACCACGCCTAAAATCCGGCGAACGCACCACCGAAACCTCTCTAAATCCTTTTCCCTAGCATCTATAATCCTTAAAAACATCGTCCAAGGAAACAAAAACCATATCTCTACACACAAAAGGTCTAGATCTAGAAAACCAAGAAATATAGGGATGTACATCTAGAGGAAAACACAGGGAAACCAAGAGGAGATACTTACCTGGGAGCAATCACCATCAAAACACCACGAACCCTCTACAAAATACGTTTAAAATGAGTGCAAAAGATCCTCCAACCACTGATAACTGAATAACCTGAGTGATCCATGAGTGGGAGGATGTTTGGAGTGAAATTTGTTAAGCCCAAGAGAGCCCAAAACTTATAACCCTATTTTTTAAGTGGTAGCACGGTTAGTCCGCACAGTTTAGAAAACCATGAACTAATTGTGCACACGCTACTGCCTTGGGAGAAAGGGTCTGCATAGTTTCCCCACATGGTTTGGAAAACCCTACACATGCTGTGTGAATCCTACTATCTTCTTTTCCTCATGTTCAAATCCCTTTGTGAGAAAATGTGCTCCATGATCTTGTGATCTGTATATACCGTGAATTTCACACCAAAGAGATAATGACGCCACACCTTCAAAGCATGGACCAATACTACCAACTCCAAATCATGAGTTGCATAGTTATTCTCATTCTCCCTCAAATTTTGTGAGCCATACACAACCACATTATTCCCTTTCATGAGAATGCACCCCAACCCTAATCCTCATGCATCGCAATACACAACGTACACTTTTCCTGGTTTTGTGAAAACCCAGATTGGTGGTTATGTAAGGCAACCCTTTATCTCTTCAAAACATAGCTGACACTGCTCATTCCACTATAATGGAACATTCTCCATTGTCAGAACTATCATGGGTGAATCCAAACGTGATAAATCACAAACAAAATGCCGATAATACCCAGCTAGACCATGAAAACTCCGTATCTCGAACACATTCATTGGCAGTTTCCATGAGATAATGAACTATATCTTATTTGGATCCACTAAAACACGTCTTGTAGTAATTACATGGACAAGAAAACGAACTTCCCATATCCAAAAGTCACAATTCGAAAATTTGGCATACAATTGTTGATCCCTCAAGATCCCCAACACTGTCGCCAAGTGCTGCTCATGCTCTTCCATTGTCTTTGAATACACCAGAATATCATCTAAAAACACCACCACAAATGAATCCAGATATCCTTGAGATATCTGATTCATCAATGCAACAAACACCGCTAGAGGATTCGTTAAACCAATGGGCATAACCCCATATTCATAATGGCCAAATCTACTTCTGAAAATTGTTTTAGGAATATCGTCTTTCCTCACCCGCAGTTGATAATATCCCGACCTCAGGTTGATCTTGGAGAACCACTGGGTTCCCCTCAACTGATCGAACAAATCATCAATTCATGGAAGTGGATATCTATTATTTATCATAACTTGGTTAAGCCTATGATAATCAACACGTAGCCTCAATGTTCCATCCTCCTTTTTCAAAAACAACGCTGATGCTGCACATAGAGATGTGCTAGGCCGGATAATCCCTTTTTTTATAAATCTTACAACTGGATTTTCAATTCCTGCAATTTTGTGTTTCCATCTGATAAGACGAAAGTGAGATAGGACTGGTCCCTGGAAGGAGATCAATCATAAAATCAACTTCTCTTACGGGAGGTAACCAAGATAATTCTTCAGAAAAAACAATCATGAAATGATCTACCACTACCAGAAGAATAGTCTTCTCAACACCCTCTTCTAATTCCAACAACTACACTGCCAACTGATACGATAACGTACCCACTACTAGTGCCAAACAAATATGTGTTACCTTGTCTTTCATGCTTCTCTCCTCTAAAAAAATGTCTAACGCCATCATGTATCGTAAAAGACATTTTCTGCACATTACAGTCGATGTCGGCCTTAAAAGCCACAAACCAATCCATTCCCTGTATTACATCATACCCATCCATCTCAACCATTGTGAAAATCCACATTATCTCAACCTTTCCCACAACGATACAACATTCTCTACACAAGAAGCCTCAAAACTCTCTTCGACCCAGAGGAGTTTGATGTTTTAAAACCATGGGCATCATTTCTACCCTCAAACCTAGCTAATCAACCACACTTTAAAGAATATACATGTGTAAAGGACTCATATCAAACAACACTTGCATCAAGTAATAATTTAAAAGAATAGTACCTCGCACCATGGATGGTCCCGAATGATCATACACCGCAACCTGTTTAGCTCCAAACACATTTTTTCTTGCCACAATATACTCTTTATTTATTTACTAAGGTGTCATGGTAGTCTTAGAATCACCATGACCCTCTTTACTCACCTGAAGAGGGGTGTGCTGTTGTCCCCGTCTAGTCAAAGCTTACAACATCTACGATTCCTGAGGAGTGTCTCACACACCCGACCTTAGAGAATTCTGACAATAACACTACAGATTCCCCATCAGCATATAATTATGACATGCTCGAGGTTGTGTTGTACAACCCTGCTTGATGTGGCACGTAGAACCACAATGAAAACATCCTAGTTTTCTCAGGGGCTTTAGAAGAAGATTTAATGATCCTACCATCAGATTACATTCCATATTACCACCCTAGGAATAAGTTTCCCTCCTTCGCTTGAACCTAGCATTAGAGTTCCCACTATTACCCATGGGTACCACCATGATTCCTCCACCCAGAGCACCCATCAAATCCTGCTCAGCCACCGAGGCTCTATTCACCATCTCTATGTAACCATCTATACACTATACTGCTATCTTTGAATGGATCTCTTGACTTAACCCTGCTTCAAAGATCCTTTCCTTCAACGGCGTGCTACCCGCCACCTCAGGTGCAAATCTCACTATGTTCATAAACATAGATGCATACTCCATCACAGACATAAGCTCTTGCTGGAAACTAATGAAATTCGTTGTACACTTAATTATAAATGTATGAGGGTAGAATTGTTTATTAAACAATTCCTCAAAGCCTTCCCACATCATACGCTTGTCGGTCACTGCTTGGACTACCAACTCCCACCACCGAAGGGAAATATCTTCAAACATATATGTGGCCAACATCACTTTTAACTCCACCGGTATTCCAAAGAACTCGAAGCTCTTGTTCATTCTATTCAACCATGATTATGCCCTCTCCTTCTCTAAATCACCCCTAAAGATGGGTGAATTATGCTTTTGAAACTAAACTACATGATCAAAATGCCTTGGTTCATCCATTTTATTTCCACTTTCCACATCTAGGAAAGCATGCACTATGCTTTTCACTAGCTTCTGGTTCACCTGAGGCTTAGGTGCTACCACATTCTATGAAGCCTCCTCCAATTGGTCTCTACGACGCGTACCCTGTGCCATTTCTATAAACAAAAAATAGACATCCATGGGTCTCCCTTCCTTAGACATCAAAAAATTTAATTTCAAATCACATTACACAACACTATCTCAACAAGGCTTTCCACCTTTTCCATATGTTCCATGTTTCACCATTTTGAAAACCAAACCAATTTGAAAATACCAATTTATTTTCATTAGAATTTCATACATTCATACCACATCATAAATCATTATACCTTAATGAAATTTTCATCCAAGTGGGATGTCATTTCTACCATGCATATCATGCTCATCTCATTGGCTACACCCACGACAATGAGATATCCAATGCCTATAAGTGTCTCCAAAACACTTATGTATCCAACTCCCTCGTAACATGAATTTCAGTCTAAAAGGTTAAGCTACATCGTTTTATACTATACATTCCATGTTCAGACAATCCAATGCCTTGCTACAATCCCAACCCAAGGAATATATCACAATGAATGTCCACAAAAAATCCAGGAATCAACTCCAAAGGACCGAAAAAACTGATACCACTTGTAACACCTCGACCCTACATCATTGGCTTGACGAGGCACTAAGGGATACTTGGCCTTATGTGACATTCCCAAGACGCCAAAGGCTTGCAAATAAATTCTTAGGTCTTCAAGATTAAGTTGGGGAACCATTTTCCCTTAAGAAAAAACCAACCAAACCAAAAAATAAGGATACATGCACTTTCAATCCCAAATATGTATTCCCAAAAGACAACCATGTTGTTCCATAATACAACCAACCATATCAGAGTTCTGGCGGAAACTAAACAACAAAAACTATATTCCATGACACCACCACAGCTCCACACCAAGCTCCAAGATCCAAGTGCCACAAAGACATCACAACGAACCACTAAAGGAGGGAGATGCCTTACCTTTGCCCACATCAAGATATACAACATCTGCAAGGAAACCAACGTGAAAAAACATGGGGTGAGTACTACAACTCAATAGGTTTTCCAAAGATTAATTCCCTACACATGCCACTAGGATTAAACCATTAGCACATTTATATAAAACAGTTTATATAAAATAAATCACAAGTTCAACCATTTTCATAAGCCAAACTTTCCCTTACCAAGACATCAAATCCAACCCAAGAAACCAAGGGAAAGACAACCAGACATGCCACAAGCCATCTAATAATTTACACATTAGCAAAAAAACTCCATCTTGTAATGTAATGAACAACAAGACAACTGTAACAACCAAACGGTGGAGCTACCGTCCAACTCATTCACCCATTCACACCAAGCAACACTTCTCGGCCACTTATCCTTGATGGTGGCCCTTCTGTCCACTATCAAGCCCCTTTATATAGTGGTACCTCATGCTACTTCCACAAAACATTAAAAAAACCAATTCCATGAATATAACCCACCAAGGTCACAACCACATGCAATCAACCAATTCCATTGCATATCAATTCACTTCAACAAATCGCCCATTTATTGAAAACCATTTTCCATGCCAAACAACATTTCAATAAACCAGCCCCTTTTATTGAAAACCATTTCCATCAATAATTTTCACAAATAAACAATATCATTCCATTTTAAAATACACATGTATAGCATTTAACCATAAAACACCCTTTTTCTCAAAAATCCCCAAAACATCACCCTAGAGATTTCTTACAAATTTATCACATCAACCACAATTAATTTCAAGCAAAACAAACTAGTTGTAATGAAAACCATAAGATATATCCATGTGGAGTCCAGAGAGAGGCCACCTACCATTAGAGTTCCCGAGAAATTGACCCACGAACAACTACGCGTCAAATCTGGCAACCACACCACCAAAACCTCTCTGGATCCCTTTCCCTAGCATCCATAAGCCATAAAAACAACATCCAAGGAAACCACAAGCATATATCTACTCTCAACAAGGGTAGATCTAGAAAACCAAGAAATATAGGGATGTTGATCTAGAGGAAAACACAAGGAAACCAAGAGGAGAGACTTAACTGGGAGAAATCACCTTCAAAACACCAAGAAGCCTCTTCAAAATGCTTCCAAAATGAGTGGGAAAGATCTTCCACCCCCTGAGAACTGAAGAAACCAAGTGAGTCATGGTTGGGAGGACGTTTTTAGTTAAATAGATTAAGCCCAAGGGTTCCTGAAACTTATAACCCTATTTTTTATGTGGCTGCACGGTTAGTCCGCACGGTTTAGAAAACCGTGCGCTAACCATGTGCACTCTACTACCTTGGGAGAAAGGGTCTGCATAGTTTCCATGCACGGTTTGCAAAACCATGAATAAGCCATGCGAAGCTAACTATCTCTCATACAGGGATTCCTAGAGAATCCACATGGTTCCCACTAATCGGTCTCAAACTATGCACCCCTTTAAAAGCCTCCAAACTCATCTAAAACCATTCCAAACTATCCCAACCTCCTCCCCACTAATCCCATGCACTTTAAACACATAAAAATGCATAATAAAAGGCCACATACCTCAAACTGAGGGTACTAAAATAATTAATATCAATTAGTAAGGTTAAATTAATATTTGGTTTTTGTGATTAGAAAAAATTGAAAAAATTAATTAACGCGGTTAAGGTTAAAATGATGTTTTTTGCATTACATGTGGTTATATAAAAATTAATTTTTTAAAAACATATGATTTATATTTGGTTTATTGGATTTAATATTTATATTAAATACTTAAAAATTATCTAATAAGTATCAATTTCTTTTAGTCTTAAATGAGTAATTACAAAGGTTGAAAAATTAGTAACCATGGTGATGAAAAAATTAATTAAAGTAAACTGAAGGTGTAACGGAATAAAATGATTATATTTTATGACATAATCCGTTTTTGATGACTTTTTTTGACATTAAAATACCTAAAATACATTATTTATCAATTTTATATTCATTTTGGGTGAGAATGACTTCCCATTATTGAATATAATTTTTATTTTAAAATATGCCACCACTAAATTTAGTAGTGAACCCACTCAACTCACATATTCAGACCTATAATATATATATATGAAATAAATATGAAAATATTTTTCAAAAAATATTTATACACATTATTGATCTTCATTAATTCCCAAAATTACAATGAGAGGGTCCTTAATAATAGTTCTAAAAGTGGTTTTTCTATGAAAGGGTGGTTATATTCATTAAGCGCATTTATTTTTTATTAAACTTTTTCCACCATCAGTTATTTATATTGAATTAAAATATAATAAATCATGTATATAAAATATAAATATATGTTATTATGTTGATGGAATATATTTTATTTATCTCGTTCTCAATCAAATGGGAATCAAAGTTATCTTCGTAGTGTGTGGCGGTCTACAGCTTTACTAAATTGTGTAATTTTGTTTCTATCCCTGAATCTCATGGATAGTAAAAAGATGAATGAAATGAATATATATGAAAAAAATTAAATGAAATTAATTATTTAAAATTAATATATCAATCAATTTATTAATATAAACCCATTATTGAAATGTTATTGTCGCTCGCGAACTCATACATCGTACTCTCTGAACAAAGAGATGTAATTAATTTTCCATATATAATATTAGATAATGGTTACAAAAACGTATTTAATGAAAAAAAGTATTTATAACATTAATATCATTCTTTATATAATTTTACTATTTAATTAACTCAATTACTATAACATTAATGACAAAAGACCTATGAAAAAACAAGGAAACTAAATCCCAAACCAATGGTAAAAATGAAATATTATTAATGAATGAGTAATAATATGATATAATATGATTATATAAGATATTATAAATATGTATATGGTGATTTTATAAATTAAAAACCTTTTTAATATGATTATACAAGAGTTTAATTCATGTTAAATTAAATGGACAGAAAAGGTAAGGAACTTTATCTCAATTTTCCTTCATTGAGACATATTTTTATTATACACATTATTCCCTTATATGGGGTATATAATGGTCATTTTAAAATTAATATAATTAATAATTCATACATAATGGTATTTTGAATTTTAATTCAAATTATTTCATCCAAGCGTACATGAATTGATATTTAGGAAGTGGTAATTAATTTCACAACACAATTTCTTTTTATTAGGCTGCATTAATTTTTCAATGCCTTTGATATTATAAGATTATGTGTATAATTAATTTGGATTATATTATATTTTATTCCCACTCATTATATGTGGATTAAAATCTTATATAAATAATAAATTTATTGATTAATTCCGACTTCAATGGTATGTTCTTTATAAGGGATTTCATCTCAATTTACAATCCATTATGATTTTTTTTTAATATTGACATATTCAATTTTTTGTGGGGTCTATACTACCCCTTTGAGTCATTTATCATGAATATATACACATTCATAATGTTTAATGTTACAACATATGTTATTATTTCAAGAGGATAAGATGCAAATGTTACCAAAAATGTAATAATCTATTTTATATCCTCACTTTCTTTTTGGGGTTGATTTTACATTCATAAAAGGAATATTATCATATATCCTTTCTAAATGAAGTAATTTAATTTACGCTATATATTTAATTAATTAATTATTTTTTTCCAATGATTCATCTCCTTTCTATTATAATTAAGAAAATACATTCTTAACAGAAAAATGATTTTACTTCTATTAAAATCATAAATATTTTTCTTATATCACAATGTTTATAAATATGGTATTAAAAATATCCTATTATTTACTCAAATGAATAATTATGTAAATTCTATTTTTTTTAATTAATTTTTAAATGTGTTTCATAGTAATAATTCTACATTTTTTTAAATTATAGGTTGTGACAAGCATTCAAGAAAATATCTTTTTTAACGTATAAGATAATAACAAGCTTACCTACCCATGTAACAGTTTTAGGGACATTAGCTTCATTTAAACATTTTCAATGTTATTAAAATGAAAAATATTTTATAAAATAAAATATTAATTTGTCACTTATATTTACTTCATTTTACCAAATAGAATATTTTGTTTCAAAAATTAATATTCCTAATAAATACAGGGTCATGTCTCATCTATTGAATTATTTTGGGATTGTTAATTTTATACTAAAATAATCAAATTTTTATGATCATTTATCACTTTAAATTATATTAATCATAAATATCAATATTCACTATACCATAGATATGATAATTTCAAAAACTATATACCATTACTACATACATATTTTACATTGAATTTTATTTGATTAAATATTTAAATATTCATAAATTCCAATAATTTAAACAATATTGATATTTATTAATAAAGAATATTTTCTACGAATGAAATAAATAATTAGATATATGTGGAATGATTTGGACATGTAGTGAAGGGTTGGGATTGGAATTATATGTTCCCTTGCATAATTGATAATCGCACGCAGTGTATTTGTAAGCTATCATTAAATAGGTTTTTATTATGTTTATACCCATTGATTAATCATTATTATTGAATGTCTTAACCTTATAGATATCCAAATTTATGAGATCACAAGGTCAAATAATATTAATTTACTTCATTAGGATTTTAATTATTATTATATTTGATAATTTATCATTTATATTATCCATGCATATGTTTTTATCAAGTTATTGATTTAATGGAATGTTTGTTAAATTAATTAACATTGCATATTGATTATGAGTTATCTAATCATGATATTCATGTATTTGATTTAATGTAATGTGTTTTATGTTATATAACTTTCAATATTTATCATTAATTATTAATTCATGTTTGATTTCACTTTATTTAGCTATTAATGATAATTTATGCTCATCCTTATTTTTATTCCCTTCCCTAAGATATGATAAAGGAATATTTCAACAAGTTCTAGGAGTTTTGAAAACATAAATTCACTATACCATAATTTATGTTTTCAAATTTAATTTATGTCATATTTATGTATCTATATTTCCATGACTACTAAACAATTTAGTCCGTTGATATGTGATCACTTATATCTAACAATAAAATAATAAATTAACTATAGAATATGGGCTACTTAGGTCTGGGGGATTACATTGGATATTATATTTATAAAAAATAAATTTTAAATGGAAGAGGTATTTCAATATCTTAATTTGTTTTAAAAACTATATCAAAATTATTTTAGATGTATTTTATGATTAATAGGAGTAAAAAATTAATCTTGATATAGTACCGAAGAATTATAATTTTTTATAAATGAGGCAGATATAGGTTATAAAATACTTGAACGCAATATAATATATATGATTGGAGTTCATGAAATAGCTTACCAATTCATGGGGAAATGTTATATGTTTTCATTGAAAATAAGTAAGGAGTTAACCATTGGTGGATTTCTAATTGATTTTACAGGGATCTAGTTATTTTTAACATCAGCTATGACTATAAGGATTTCTGTTTCCTATATTGATTTATATTATATTTTTCTGGTTTTATATGTTTTATCTGAGAAAAAATGTGTTTTTTATAAATATATGAATTATTTTATACTCAAACTGAATTATTTTGAAAATGTAATTAAACTATTCCAATTTTCAAGGGTATTGTTTTGGAATATTATATCGATTATTTAAAGAGCTCGTCGCGGTGACGATTTGAGATTTTGAGGCCAAATGTGACCGGAATTAATTTCAAAAATATCTTAAATATAACTAGTACACACTTTTCATAAACAAGTATAATTACAAACAAGTGGATCATCAGATTAGATATTTGAGACGATCATTGATTTCAGAGTTGGTTTTTTACCCTAGGCATGCCATAAACTTTGTCAGTGTTAAGTGTTTCCCTAAAGATCCATTATGGATGAATTAATAAATCAAGTAAATGAAATTATTTATTTAATTAGGAAATAAAATTATCTAATTTTTCATCATTAATTATACAACTATGTTAAAATATCGGGATTACCTACATAACCATAGTTCTTTTGGGGAGAGAGTTATAAGATCTCTCAATGATAAATGACCGTCGAATCATATATCGTTGATCTGTGTCTAGAAAAATTCAAGGAATTCACCAATGATAATGACATAGATTTATTATTCCTCACCAATTGACTCCCCTAAATGTAGGATGTTTTTCCTTTGTCGATTTGTCCTTGTTTATTATTTCAATATTGAACAAGAGTCAATCAACCAGTGAATTTATTCTCATATCGGTCATTTTGCATATGTGGGTTTATCTGTGGGGATTTTATGGTGAATTAATAATAATTATTAACTTATTATTCATTAATTTTTAAAAAGGAAATGGATCAAGGCCAACTAATCTTGTCCAAGGTTCTTTTATATTTTGCTTTTTTTTAATTTATCCCACTATTCTTCATTCATTGTTAGAAATTTATATGGCATGTAGTTTGAAAAATAATTGATAAAAAAATTGTGCACCAATTTCTTTGAGTAATGTATTGGTATTGTTGATTAGGATTTAATATTGATTATATATCTAGATGAGGGAATAATATCATTGGATTGGGACTAGATCATAGTCATTTATTCATGGGTTTTCAAGAATGACATATTAGTAGCTTTGGGTAGTGATTTACAAAATTCAGAATATTGAATACAACCATTAGTGATAGAAATGTCAACAAAACCACATATTTGAGGTTCATGGGCGTGTTTTATGTTTCTTTAAATAGATCTAGATGATTCCTGAAGCTTATGAGGGATATTTACAGTCACATGTTACACTACATGTATTTCGAGTTTACATGTCATGTGGGTCCCTATGGTGTAGTGATAGGGTTTCCATTAGTAGATAAAGATCATAGGACATGTGAACCTAGTCACATGGTATGTTAAAATTACCTATTAGAACATCATGTACCTGATATGGTAAATGATCTTCTGCATGGGTACATACATGGAAATATATATATGACAAGATGGAGATAGGAATGACCAATCGAACATAGACATCTTTAGCTGTCCGTTTAGATGACTAGGGGTAAATGGGACCGGAAATGTCATGAACCTAAACATAGACATTGGCATGGGCAATGATACATAGGAATGAGTTGGTGCTTAAGGGACACACAATGTAAAACCAGTACATGATTTTTACTTCATCAAACTTTTTTAACACATTTTTCTTCTTCACCATGGATTAGTTTCATTTGAGATAATTCCATTGATCCTTTCCATGGGGGTTAGTATGGAATTGTGTCCTACCCAAAAAATGGTGATATATATTTGGAATTCATGGATATCGTAGTTGTAATTCATACATGATTCATGTAGTGATATCCTCTATGAATATCATTTACTAGGTGGACTTCTTAGGTTTTATCTTATCCACCATTATACTGGCCATGATAATCTACTTAGTGGATTATTCCAGATTGATTATTTGGTATACCCCATGGACAAGGGAGTGATCCACATCTATGTATCATTATCTTTATACATCCAATTAATAAATCATATACTGAGACCCAGTTCACCATATATCTCATACGGTCATCATTACTGTTATCTTACTTGGGGAGCATGTTCTTCTGAACAAGTTTTCATGGTACCTTAAAGAAGTATTCAGAGAATGGAATTAAAAAGTATAATTTACATTAAATTTTTTGTTACTTTATTATGTTTATTTGGTTATTAATGTTATATTTACTTCATACATATAATTATGATTACATAACATTTATTCATGATGTTACATGGTTAGTTATTTCATAGTATCCTACTCAGTATTCTTATACACACACCTCCTAGTACTTCTCTTGCATGTTTATTGTCTCATGTAAATGAATGAAATTATTATGGAGTCCTAGAGGTATTTGTAAAGTGTAAATATTATCTAGTGAGAAATAATGAGGTGAGTTCTTGTGGATTCATTAAAAACAGATTTATCTTATAATTTTATATTGGACTTGTTTTTAGTTTCATTGTGGTGGGATTTATATAGTATTTTATTCTTTCTATTAGTTTTGGTCATACAATGTTGGTGGGATTTAGATGTATTCATAAATGGGTCATCATTTTTTTACATTTCATCATTATTTATGTTTTGGGATGTTTTCATGTGTACATGTGAATTTGGTTAAGTCCTCCCATATAAGTGATATTCCTACTCAGTGATAGTCTCCTACACCTCGCATATTGTGGGTGACCATGTGAAGTCATGGTTCAGGCCCCATTAGGTTTGACTGTGATATTTTGTTAGCAGAGTAGTTAGTTATACCTTAGTATATGAGTCTTTGATATTTTTATTGGGAAAAATTGTTATCTATTTTGAGATTAGATTTGAGGCCAAGCACTCTAGTGTTTGTGCGACGAATGTTGTATCTATACATAAGGACTCTGATCACTTACCATTTGGAATGCTACATTTATACATTGGTTCAAGGAATAAAAGGTTATATGAATAATATACTATCGGGTTTTGGTTTCCATGTCATTCTTGTGTGAGCTCTCTTGATTAAATCATTCACCGTGGTACATCTTTTCAAATTAAGGATGTCTCTAGGATGTATACCAATAAGAATTTATCATCACAATCTGGAGGATGATCTCCTTAGTAACGAGGCTTCAATAAAGGATTTTTTAGGAGGTGTTACCATTATGTAGTGAGTCAAGAAGCATATGGTACCCGTATTATAGGCAGATGAGGTGCATAGGTTGATCACACATCATTAGTCTTAGTGATAGGTAACCCTCAGGTTCTGATGTGAACCCAACCCATAAGCAACTGAGGATTAGTTTGAGGCAGTGAAACAAGTTTTCCATCTAGTCTATAAATTAGTAGTTCTAATGGTGGTTCTTGAATCAGTCATTTTCCTTGAATCCTGAAGATGATGGTGGGGTTTAGGGACCCAGTCATATGATGTGTTTAAACAATAATGTTAACAGTTTACGCAACTTATCAAAGAGGATTTATCTCTAGTTATGTTATGGGTTTCTTTTATCCAGTAGATTCAACACCATTAGTATGGAAGTATGTCTTTGATTATGAATTCAGTGTGGTTTACCAAACATTATAGGAACTTGATGGATATGGATCATTATTAGTTCATTCGGTCCTAGTCCTTCGATAGGGGATTGTGTAGATAAATATGATATTTCCTTATAAATCTATTCATTCAAAAATATCCTAGGGATATATAGAGGAATTTGGTCGTTGATAATTTTTTCACTGACCGGATGAAAACTATTGTTGTTGGCAGTGGGAACAAAGTAGTAGATACATTGACAATAGGGATCAAATGTTAGACCCGAGTACCAGGATGAGTGAGGAAATTCTATTGAAAATTCCAATAAATGGGATATATAATTCAAGGTTCACTGGATGGTTCAAGTAATTCCAAGGAGAGGAAATTATAATCCTGTGAAGATAGGGGACTTCTTGAATACATTTGTACACCCTTTTGAATGGCTGATAGAGATACAGTGGATGTGCTTCCTAGGTAGTGGTAAAAACAATAGTGTGTAGGTCTTTATGGTGTAAGACAAGACATAGACCTGGTGGACAATAAATATTTGGTAGAAATTTTTATTTGTAACCCCTTCCACCCCCATGTTTTCCACCTTAGGTTCATAGAGAAAGAGGAAATGGGTTAGGGTAGCAACATGTATTTGAGGATTATGTCTTAGAGACTCCATGTTTGTTATAATGTATGATATGGTACTTTATACCTTATCTAATGTATTGATAGAACGCATTGCAAGCCATTTGTTTATTTCCAGTCATCTAGTTTGAGACATAGAAATTCTGGTTGAGTTGTTAGTATTACCCTTGCACATATAGACTTGTACACAATGTGGCACACCAATCACAGATTTCTATCGATAGTTTTAACAAAATCTTAGAGGCACCCTTTTCTATTAGGATCTATTTTTTTAGTGATGAGACCTCATGACGTCATCTTAGGTATAGACTAGTCATCTAAATCTCACACCCAGATAGACTCTTTTAGTTAGAAGGTGTGGTGTGTCCATAGTGATGGGACTATGTTTTTCATTGTTTGTGAAAAGGAAACCCAGGTATCATAGTGTAGACTCATTCAGAAGAAGTTATTTTTTAGGGTCATTAGTACACCCATTGTAGCCCCATTGTTGTCTTCCTAGAAGCTGGATGAGAATTTTAGGTTGTATGGGTATTACTGTTTCCAAAATTAGGTGACTATAAAAAATTATCCTATACTGGGGACTGATGACCACTTTGAACAATTGAGAGAGACATGTCCTTTCTTGAAGACGGACCTCAGACTAGGCTACCACTAGTTGCAAGAACAAATGTAAGTATACCAAAGATGAAATTTATATTTCACTACAATAACTATGAAAACCTAGTGATTCCCTTAGGCATGATAAATTCCCTTATAGTGTTAATTGGACTCATGAACCAAATTATAAATCCCTTATTATACTATTTAATGGTAGTCTAAATTGATGATATCCTAGTGTAAAAGGTATCTAAGGTAGATCACATACGACTATTGAGGATGGTTTAATAAATACCCCAAGGTATCCATATTTATGGGAAACTCTCAATGTTATTGTTTATGATTTAGGATTTCCACATTCAAGGAAATGTTATCTCAGTAGACAGTGTAGCAGTGGACAAGGAGAAGGTCAAGGTAATGTCATATAGAGTGTCACCCAAGATCTTGAAAGCAGTGTGGAGATTCTATAAATTTTATTGATAATATCAAATGTTTATAATTGTTTACATGAGGATATTATCTCAAATGGAAACATTATCACAAAAGGGGAATACTTTTTTTTGTGAAGAGAGGTTCCAGTTGGCTTTCTAGGAGTTGATACAGATATTGGCGAGTTCTCCCAACTTTATATTTATAGAAGAGTGTGTCGATTACATAGTGTTATGTGATATAATAGATTCCAGTCTTCGTTTTGTTCTAATATAGAGGTAGGTAGTGATTTCATATGGTTCACATTAGTTGATACCACATGATATAAACTACATGACCCATGATCTTCAGTTAGTAGCTATTTTATACATAGAAATATTTGGGGACAAAATATGATGGATGAGTGGTTTATCGTCTATTTTTACCATAAGAGTATTAATTAAATAATCTCTCAGAAGTATCTTATTATGAAAAAGATTTAAAGGTCAGAGTTCCTCCATGATTGTGCCTATGAAATTTATATTCCTAGGAATAAGAACATGATTTCATGGTCCATGAGTAAGATATCCAGTTCATAGTTTTTGAGTGGGGTGTCCGAGTAGTTATCCATGTTGTTGTAATCTTTTTTGGATGGGTATGAATCATATTACCTCCAGTAAATGGTTATTACCACTACACATTTATAGAAAGTGATAGAGGCACTAATTGAGGATACCTATGGTGAGAGTCTACAAAACCATATTTCCACTGGACATAATCATGATGGATTTTCTAAAGGTGGGGAGAATGTTGTTCCTTTCATTGGATGCACTTTGGTACCAGGTATGTTGTTTGAGGAGGATCTAAGAGACATTCATAAATCTCAATATGTTGTACAAACAGGATTGGAAAATATGTAATAGGACATCCAATATCAATTTCTGTGGTCATGGAGAAGAAATGAATTTAATGAGTTTGTCTCATGATGCCTTATCAGCAAATGAAGTAATACACTAGGTTCCTGCAATTTTATTTCATCCATTTGAGGTGAAATAATTCTAGTGGGTTGTGATACACTTTGAATTTTTTAAGAAAATAAAATGTATGTCCTGGAGAAATGATTGTATATTTGTGATCATAGAACAACTCCCCATGACTTACCCCTTATTATCTATTTGGGAGATGAGTTCAGTAGAAGGATTGGGATACCATTACATGTTTGCGATAATCTGACTCCATGGATTTCCCTCGATGATCGTTTTTGACTAGTATGGTCACATTACATATCAGTTAAAATTGGTATTATATAAGTCCTTTGGGACTCAGTCAAATTCTATCATAGTGTTTCACCCACAAACTAAATAATAGACTGAGTGGACCATTCATGATCGAGAGGATAGGTTTTGTTCTTTCATATTGGACTTTGGAAATATATGATGGGATCACCTACCATTGGTGGATTTTGAGTAAAAAACCAGCTACAATTAAACCATACATATGGTTCTATTTAAGGTCTTGTATAGGCACCCCTTTAGGTAGCCACTATATTGTATTGACCTAGGAGAGTTATCACTTATTGGTCAAGAGTTGATTTCAGCCACAATAGAAAAGGTATAGGCCATCCAGGTGTGGAATAGGAACACACCTAGACGTCCTATTTCTGATGCGAAATAACGATGGATGCCTATGGAGTTCGATGAGTGAGAGAATTTTTTCCTGATAGTCTCACCTTGATGTCAATTGCTTAGATTTGGTTATGGAGACATGATTTATCCAAGATTCATTGTACATTACTACATATTGCGTTGATTTTTTGAGGTGACATACCTCTTTAAAATAGAGAATCGGTTATAATAGGTACAAAACATTCTCTATGTGTCATATCTGAGGAGGTATGTGAAAGTTTCATGTTGTCGACTAGAGTGAGATAGACATCAAGGTTGGATGTATCCTTACTATGTACCTGGTAGAAATTGTAGATCAATGGGAGAGGATCCTTTAGGGGAAATAAATTTACCTCGAGTGTTTTTAATGCATGAAAATGAATCTTCAAGGGAGTACCATGGAGTGGGAGTCTCTGATGGGGGAACGGTTCCGACATCACTTTGTGTATCCTTTGTTAGCATTCTGGGATATAAATCCACCTAGTTGGGAGAATATAACAACCTTGATTTGTCCCTATATTCATTTTTAATAATTTATGTTTTAATTATGGAGCTAGGTGCTAAGAAAAAATGAGGTTCTATGAACAAGTGTTAACATAATTATTTTTTAAAATATTTTAAATATATTTAATAACACTAATTGGTAGTTTTCTTGAAAAAGTGTAATAACATATAAAAAATGAAAAATTAGAAATCTAATTCTCCATTCTATTTATCATAACAGTTTTATCCCAAGTGTGAAATAACCTTTTTCGGTATCCAGTGATTTTATAATGTTGCATCGTAGGAGAAATAATAAAACAAATTAATTGAATTATTAATTTTATTTGGTTAATTAGTGACATAATTATTCATCTTTACGTATATATCTAGGATAAAATATCAGGGTTAGCTATGGAAAATTCAACCAATTATAGGGAGTGTTTTAGGATCATTCTTCGATGAACAACCACAAGATTCTGGATCATCAACTAGTGTACAACAATGTTGAAGGTTCTCACCAACAAAAATAATGCTTATTCATTCTTCATTGCCGATAAATCAACCTAGAGGTAAAATGATTTTTATTTGTGTAATTGTACCCATTTATTAACTATATAGTCATTTTGAAGCAATTAACCTGTGGATTGATGCATGGATTAATAGTATTGCGGGTGTTGGTTTATCAGTGGGATTGTTTTAGGGAATTATTTATTATCATTGATTGGTTCTAAATTCTTCTTTATAATGGTTATGTATCAAGGAACAGTGAAAAATTGAAGTTTATTCATCATTTTCCTATTTATTTTATTTATCTTAATGTTCTCCATCCATCGTGGGCAATTCAATTTGGCCTATGTTTCAACAAATAGTATATCAACAATCATTGTGCACTCGTTTCCAGGCGAGATGTATTAATATTTTAGATCTGGGTTTGGTAATGATGATAGATCAAGATGTGACATCATAAGTGTGGGATAATGACCAGATTATTGGATTTTATGTGTGGGTTTGTGATTAAATTATAGTTCCATAGCTTTGGGTATAGATTTACGATAAGCTGGAATACAAAATCCATCTTCTAGAGATGACAAGTTTGGTGAAACATCATATCATGGGTTCATGATTGAATTTGATAAAGGTGGAAATAGATCCGAATGAAACATAAATATTCATTGATATAATTGAAATAATTCATAACACAACATGTATTTATGGTTCACACATTGTTTGGGACACCCATATGTGGTTCTAGGGTTTCTACGAGAAGATGAATATTAAATGTCATGTGACCCCTATCACACGACATGTAACCACTGTCACATAGAATTTGAAAATAATCTAAAATTTATTCATTTAATTAATATTTTACATAGGAACATACATAGGGATATAAATATGGATTCTAGAAATAGTATCCAAACATATTCATGATGAACAGGGCGTATAAATGACAAGCTAGACACAGAAATCGCCTGGAGTACATGGTCTCAAACATGCATTGTGCTCAAACATGGAAATAGGAACAAGATATGATACATTTGTATGACCCAATGACAATGGTACATAACAAATAGAACTAATAAATTCAATGCACTTCTATAATCTTGTTTTAGAATGCTTATCCTCGTTACTGTGAACAATTTTCATTTGGGAGTGTTCCCTTGATCCATTCCATGAGGGTCAACATGGAATCACATCATACCTATAGTATGGTGATCCATTCAGTAGTAATTTATAGAAAGAGTATTTTCAATCATTTTATGGGGTCCATAGTGAGATACTTTATCATCATATTTCCCAATGTTGAGTTCATTGATATCATCATGACCAACACTACACAAGAATTGATCCTCTACTTAGTTATTTATTCTAGATTTATTTGTTAGTACACTCCATGGACTTGGGTGTGATAATAATATATGTATCATTATCATGAAACTACTAGGATATATAGATTATGGAGAGTCTTGTAGAGTAATAAATCCCATATGGACTCTATCAATACTATCCAACTCATGGAGCATGTTCTCCTAGATGAGTGATTCGGTGAACCTTCAAGATGGATTCCTAGACTAGCGTTACATTTGTCACCTTACCTTGAGAATGTGGGTATTTTTTGAGTATATCTAGAGATTAATGTTATATATACTATAGACATATACCTATGATTATAATTAATTTATTCTGAATATTATATTTTATGTGATTTTAGGGTGTCTTATATGGTATTAGAGTACACAACCCAATATGGTATTTTACCACATGTGTCGTTTCTTATGTATAAAAAATTCTTTTTAATAAAGACTTAGATGGAACCAGAACCATGATAGATTAGGGAAATTTACATATCAAGGTATGTTCCTATGATTTCATGGATAATAGTCCCCTCTAATACTTTTCGGTTCAAATTGTTTTCAATTTTATTCTGTCGTGTTTGTTTTCATCCTTTTCATTTTCAGTACCTATTTTTATACTCTAATGGTAGGATTAGATTTATTGATACATGATTTAATTTTTTTTATATTTCAACATCGGATGGTCTTAGAGATATGTGAATGTGTATAGGTACATTAGGTTAAGGCTTCCCAAGTGAGTGATTCTTCTACTTGGCATTTGAACCTAGCCCTTGGTCTATAGGAGGAGGGTTTTGGGTAGCCACTGTTTGGTTCCTATTGAGATTGGTCAAGATAGATAAAATTTTTATTGGATTTTATATTTTTTATGGATTAACAAAATTCCAAATTTTAAATCACTTTTAGATATTTTGTTTTTTTCTTCATCCCATGTTTTCAAATTATTTTTCACAAGTCATAAAGATGAATACAATACATAATAAGGTTAGAGTTAAAAATATGTATGATACCTAGAATAAAAAAATAATGACATTATAAACAATTTTTTAAGGAAAAATATATACTGTGGGGATATTTCCATATTGAAAGAGTTTTTCATATTTCCCTAAAACTATAAAACTAAATGGTTGTTGGGGTTTTAAGGGATCTAAAATTTTGTAATTATTTGATTTGTTTCTTATTTATAAATTTGGTTTTCTTTTACCATATTTGAGACAAATTTTTTAAGATTATGTTTTGAGAACTAAATTTGAAACTATGCGTTCTGGACTATTATAGATTGTATCGGAATTTGGAGCGGATAATTATTAAAAATAGTTTGAATTTTCATTAGATTACCTTAATATTTATTGATATTTTTAGGGGACTATTTGTTTATGTTTTATTATATGTTCATTGTAATAAAAACCCATTTGAGTATTTATATGACATCATTTGAAGGTAACTAATGATATTTTAGGAGAGGTTTTATTATGCGGAGCTTTATAAAACCCTTAGCCTTAACCTGAAGTATTATTTCAGTGGAATAATATTATATATTTTTGGAATTTATGAAAAAATTTAAAAGGATTCCAAAATGATTAAAATATTTTTTTAAAATGATGTTATTGAGGCTAATTTGGATGGATGGTTATTTATTTTATTAATGATAAATTTGGTAGCATTGACGATATTGTTCAATTTTGGATATTTATTTTTTATTTCATCGTAAGTTGGAATAATTTTTTTATATTATCTCTTATATCTTTCTAAAAATTTAATTACTGGTTAATATATACTTATAGGATGAATATATTGTTTTCCTTTTACAGAATATGTTACCTATAATAAGTTGATTTCAGTGCTTCACAAATGAATAAATCATCTTGATTACTATTCAATTTAATAAAAATATAATATTATTATAAAAATATTTTAATGATGAAATTATATTGGTTATATATGTATGTTACATTATATTTTTTAGATGATATTCTCATTCCAAAAATATAAGAAAAATAATATTGAAAGGGAAAAATTATCAATTTATGTAAATTTTGATGAATCTATGGTATTTTTCACACCTCAATGATATATAGTTTTGTGGTCTTTGATTTCTATAGAACATTCAATTTCTTATGATAAATGAACACTATTACTCTCCACCATTATTTGGTATTTAATTATTTCCTCTATGAAAATATTTTGACTTTAAACTAATGTGAGCTTATTTTTGAATATTGTTATTAGTTATTCTATATGAACTTCATATTTTCCATTCCTTCTTTTCAAGATATCAATTTATTAACCCTTTTTAAGATGTGGGTTTCCAGAAAATGTGTTTTGATATTTATAAAAAATTATTATTGAGAACAATCAAAATAATAAGAATTAAATTTATTAATATATCGGATAATGTAACACCATGATATTTTAAAAAAACACTATATGGAATAGTTTTTACACACACATCATTTATCATAAATGAACCCAAAAATATTATTTATTAAATACGATCATTATAATCTATTTGTCGAATTGGAATGTATGAATGGTATAAATATCATTTTGAAATATATATATAT
This sequence comes from Viscum album, assembly GCA_963277665.1. Classification (NCBI taxonomy): domain Eukaryota; kingdom Viridiplantae; phylum Streptophyta; class Magnoliopsida; order Santalales; family Viscaceae; genus Viscum; species Viscum album. The sequence goes on from OY728136.1 coordinate 1,999,708,802, forward strand.
ATATATAATGTTAAAAGTCAATAAAAATGTACTAATAATTTATTTATGAAATAAAATCTAAATTTTTATTAAATTTTTTTTCTTCTTTATAAAATATTTTTTGATAAAAAATAATTATAATTTCTTTTTTTAGGGAATATTATAAATAACTTATAAAAAAGTTAAGGAATTTATTTTTCAAAAAGTATCTAATATTTAAAATTACTGAATTAAAATTACATTAGAGTTAAATTTTGAGAATTTACTTAAAATATTGATTGTTTTTTAAATAGAGAAAAATGTCAATTTTTGTAACATATATATTTATTTCCACTAAAAAGTCCCATTATTATTTGATTTGGTAATTAAGTTAACATAATTATAATTTATTTAAAAATAATATAATTAATTATATATGAAATATAATTATTCATTATATCTATATACGTAATGTTTGGGCTTAAAAAACATTTTTTGAAAAACATTTTTTTCATTGCATTTTAAAATTTATTTTAAAATTTATTTTTTTATGATTAGATATATTTAATTAAAAACATGGTTTCCTTATTTTTAATTATGAAAATAATTTTTTAAAATAGGACCATTTTATTTTTTTTTCTTTTATGATTAGTACACTTGGAAAAAATATTCAGATATTGAAAGGGTAAATCAAGAAATTGAGGTTAAAAAATAATTTTATAGTGAAAAAAATTAATAATAATACATACCATTAATATATTTGTTGATTTTGGTTGGATCATTCTCATACCATAATCTATGTTAGCAAAATTATATTCCATTTCCATTAAAATTGACTTATATATTATTTGAAGTAAATAAAAATACAAAATACCACTATACTTCATTTAAACTTGACTTATAAGTTCAAATGTGGATAAAATTAATATGTGAATGAATATAAAATTTTATTTTTAACATTTATAAATTATTTTTCTATTTTAATTTATATTTAAATCCTAGTTTTGAAAAAATTAACCTTCATTATTTCACAACGATGACATAGTGCTTGTACAATAATAGAAAACTCTTGAAAAATGATGACAAAAACATAAAATGTATTTTTATTTGTTAAGTTACAGTGACCCGCAAACCATATAAATATATAAAACATATTATCAAAGATTTATATGATTATATTGGAATACCATGGTATTATTGATGACATTAATGTTAATATAAATAGACAGTTAAAAAATAACATTAATGATAATTTTAATAGCCAATATTTTATTAAAATAATTATAATTAATAAAAATAATATATTATTCTAATTTAAATAGATATAATTTAAAATAAAATCCTTGAATCATTTTTATATTACATTAATTTATACTGAATATTTCTTGACCTCAAAAGAGTAAAAAACTATTATATTAGGATATTCATCAAATTGGTTAATAAGGGGTTAAAACAAATGGATGAGTGTAAAAAATCACCTAGAATTGTCTAATTTTTTTGGATGTGACTATTTTGAGTCATCATAATCCTAGATTTTAAAAATATCCATTTTTTTAAATTTTCAATGAAACTAAATTCATATTAATGTGATTATTTAATAAATTCTAAGAGCCCTCCTCCCCTCACATATAAAATTTCATCTCCCCTCCTCTTCTAAAAACACATTTTTATAACTCTATATTTTCCATGACCTACAAAGATCCCTTTGTATCATCCCAAAAATATCATAGAGATATTTGTTTTGAATAATACTAACCATTTAGTGCTTATAATATAATTTAATGGATATTGTCTAAAGAAGAGATATAGTTTTGAAATTAATGTTTAGATTTAATTTACTCATCAACAACTCTCAAAAATCATAAAACCATTGTGATAAAATTACATAAAACTATAAAGTTTAATTATATATCATTATTTTATGTATTAACATAAATATATCTCAATCTTAATCTAATAGGAGACAAAACCATTATTCATGTGTACATTGAGATTCCACCTCATGAACCAATGTAATTCGTTTCAATAACTACATCTCACTGATGGTTATAATAAAGGATTTAATGTATATATATGAAATCAATTAAATATGTGTATTTATATAATTATATATAACATAAATTTTATTATTTTTATATCCATTGAAAATTTTCAACTTTATTTGTGTACCCCCTCCAAGAAGAAATGTAATTCAATTTTTACCATCACATCACATGTCTAGTATATATAAAGTATTTAAATATATAATTATAAATATATAATATAATCAGAACCTTTTAATTATTAAATAATTCTTACCTTTTTCTCTCATGATTTTTTTGAAAAATGGAAATTTTACTCATCCGTACATATAACTAACCATCTCTATGGATGCAACATAATTATTTTTTTTGAATAATATTTAATAGATGATTTCAATGTATTTTTAATGAAAAAAGTGATAATTATTTCATGAAAATAATTTTAAAAATGTTGTAACAATGATCTATTGTACCATTATCAATATACGGAAGACATTTTGAATTTAAGAAATGAACATCCAGAGAAAACCTGATGTGGCATTAAGTTGTTAAGAAAATAAATATGTAATTAAAATAAAATAAATTTATGTTTTTAGGATAATCGATCAATCCTAACAAAATTTCATAATAAATAAATTTTTTCTTAGGATCATTATTTTTTAATATAAATAACATATGTGATGAGTCATTCACGAGGCATGGGGAACATTAACAAAAAATTACATTTGAAAATGATTTTATCATTTTCTTTTTATAAAAATTCATCAATTTAAATATTATTAATATTATATTTTAGATTTATTCATATTGAAATAATTAAATTATAAATAAAACTTTATTTGTCTTATATCGTCCATTTATTGTTTTTTAGAAGGAATCTTTTTATATATTTTAAATATATTTTTTTTGGAAAATGAAAAAAAAGTAAATGTTATACATTAATGATTAGGCCATTGATTACATTTCCCATTACCATAATTGTAATTTTATGTTTGGATTCCTTTAAATGAATAATATTTTCTTGAATGAGAACCACTAATTTCTATTGTTCTATTATTTTATTTTTTATGTGAGTTTTTATAAGGGAATGATATTTCGATATTCGAATGTGCTTAGAATACGAATTTAGATGTATTTTTTAATGGTTTTATGATGAAAATGTGGAAGAATAAAATGTTTTATTTAATAAATGGTATGTAATAATTATATATGATTATTTTTGTGCCCTATAAAACTTATACCAAAGGTGAAAATGATACAACTTCTACGACGGGAGAGTTGAATTCAAAGTATACGATTGGTGGGCCCGATATACCTATACATTGCATTGGGTAATGTTACTTATCATAAATATAATTATGGAGGGATTTAACTATGGTACATTCTCATTTAGATTTAAATATGATTTTTTTAATTCTGAAATTGTTTACAAATATAACTCTCAATATTTCCTACGATGAATTCTACTTTCATGGTATGGGGATTTATGGTTTTCATGGAGAAAAATATAATTTTATCCATGTGGATATGATTTATTTGATATGATAAAAGATTTATATATGAAAAAACAAAATTATATGGTATTTCAGGTTTATTTACATGAATAATGAATTTCATACTTTTATGTCCCTTATTTATATTTTTTCTCATTCAACCTTTTAAAATGATTTATTATATGTATTAAATATGTGTAGAAAATTTAATAAATTTAAAGGTCTATATATTGAAGTTACCTCAAAGGAAGCAAGAATGTCTCTATAAATAAATTCTTATGGAAAATTTATATAGTTTGGTAATTTACACTTTGAGATTGTTTTACCATATTATTTAATAATATATACCTAAAATGTCATTATGTATATAAATGATCAAATATTTTAGTTTTATGTTAAGTGTTTTGGAGAGAAAAAATTAGGTCATTTTTATCATTATCAAATATAGATATTTTAATATTATGTTATTAGAACTTGAACTATGGGTATGGACTCAGGGCTGCCATAAAAACATATCATAATAAACCTAACATATTTATATGGCCACATGAAAAAAAAATTGTTCACATATTCTCTATTTTGCAACAACATTTAAATTCAATACAATGTTAGATCTGAAGGATTCAAAAATAGTATATGATGATGAATAATTATTTATAAATGAAAATAAATCAACTTTCCACATTAGAATCATCTTTTATGTTGAAAAAGAATGATCATTGTATGTACGAAAGAAAAAACCAATCACCATTTCTCACCAGTAATCATTCGGCTGGAAACAGTCACCTCTACAAAGTGGTGTCCATTTACCTTATTTTCCACTCCAACCTATACAAATATTAATGAAACATCATGATTAAAATTTTATAACTCTATTCATTTTTTAATCCTCGATGATGACCAAAATTCGTACTGATAATCCATGATATAGTGGTCTACAACATCATTCTTCATAAGTGATATTTTCAAAGAAAATGTTTAAAATTTTCAAATAGAAGTTGTTGTCTTTTGGTTTTCTAGGTACCATGAAATTTACTCTGGAATAACCTTTTCTCCCATTTTTGTTATAAATCTCTAGAAACTAAACAGAGTGTCTTGAGCCACAAATAATTTTTATATGACTATGATGTTAAAGCTAGAAATAACATCACACAAAACAATATCTTATTTTTCAAAAAACATTTCCATGATTAATCTATTTTTTATTCCCATGATCGATACATTGACTATATAAGGATGCTTACATAATTTTTATCTTTAATATTTATACATTTAATTATATTTAATGATTACAATTTTTTATTTTAAATTGATAACTCCAGTTTATATCTCTTCCAAAGGATGGAGATGAATTATCTTCATATTTTTTTTTACTTCTTTCATGACGTGGTAGGGAATATCATTTCACCAAAAATCCACCAGGATCATGGTGTTATCATCATAAAAATATTAAGGTTATGGTATAATTATAGTGAATGAATAATGTTATATTTGATAGTGGTACTCTCTAAATGGTGGAATAATGTCGAAATAAATTCTCCTTTTCCTAAAATTTTTTGATTTAATATGAGTACATACAAATTTGTTTAATCTAATTTGTGAATATTTTTAAAATAATGAACAATATATCACTAAATAGACTCTCTTGCCGATTCATGATTTGGTAGGAGAATTAATTTATTATAACATGTACGTCCTTGTATGGCTAGTAAATTTTTACTGTAGTTCGTTCTCTCATATGGCCCATAATGCCTACCACAAAAATAAATATAAGAACCATCTCCCCATATCAAACCTATATTTACCATTAATGTTCGAGTTTATTTATTACCCATTCCTCTATTTAATGGATCATATCTTTAAACATGTATGATTTCAACTAGTATCCATGCTTCTCATATGGCTTATTTTTATTTTAATATTAAAAAGTATTAAACTATTCAATTTTAACTCATAAAAATTTTAGAATATATTTTAATTTAATTAAGATTTATACTAGAGAGATTTTCAACATGAAATACTAAACTAAAAAAAATCAAAACAAATTTTTTAAGGATAAAGTTATAATTGAAAAATTTGATAAATATAAGGTAGTCATTGAATTTTATTATATAATATAGGTATGAATATTATGAAATACATATTGAATGAAAAATAAAGGACATTTTTATTAAAAATGAATTGAAAAAATTTAATTTTTTATTTTATAAAAAATTAAATAACATTATGTAAAAAAATATATTTTAGTGAATATATATTTACTATACACTATGAATATTAATATTTTTTTGTTAAATTATAATTTTAATGAATTTATTTGAAAATATATATAATAAAATATGATAACATCCATCCATCAGTTTCATGACAAGACCAACTGAGGCTTTCCTGGCTAATGATAAGCCAATTGAGACTATCCCAATACCACCTCCAATAGGGTAGGGGATAGTAACCAGTGTTGAGTAGGAATACTACTTACATGAGAGCCATTATCCTTCGGTGCATATACTAGTGCACACACATCATACTATAAACAAATATGTATAGATAATAAAACAACGGATACCAATTGCATAACATCACCTATGCAACAATGTAAGTTCAAAAAATTACAAAAATAATGAAAAGGAAAAATATATTTCCACCAAAAACTAATAAAAGCATATGTCCTTCTCTTTTGTAGGGTAATACTATTAATTAAACCATAGATACACACATTTCCCTATCAAATGCATTATGATTTACCTATTCTATGTCCCTCATGTAATCCTTCATGAGGCATATCATTCGTATAATACATGGTACATATAAAAAGAGTCATTGTATATGTCAGTATAATAATATCCCATAATAACCCAAAAAACAAAAAATGAAAGGGAGTAACTAAAAGTTTGTAGTCTAGTCGACCCACATCAATAGGGTATTGAATCCCATATGAGAGAGAAAATGATTCTCCATTTCGACACCTTATATATACATGACTATCTAGCTCATCCCCATCTATTTTTTGAAAATTAAATATGAGAGATACTAAATGTACTTTCATAATAACATAGATATACCCTTCTCAAACATTATATCTCATGTTCGAAACCATAAAACTATCCACATGATCCTAATAAAGTATCACGGGGTCACTCATCCCACATCACTAAATCTATTTGAAATACCAATCCTAATAACACTCATTAAGGAGGCCTTCCTAACCAAGAATCCCTATTTTATTTTAACAAACTCAACATTCATAAAATAATCATACTGAGAGAACACACTCTTTTGGTCTATCAATGTAGGAATTATTACTATAACCAATCAGATCCCGATACTTGGATAGGGTTTCCCACACATTCCTCATAGGGGACTCCACAAAACCTACTCTATTCTAGAAGATATCAACACATAGATAAGGGATCACACCCAGCACCACTAGTGGACACCAAAGACCCAATATTAAAGTCCATATATCATGATTCCCATATAGTGGATCCAAAATAAGTCTATTAAGATACATTACAATACTATTCTTTACTAATAATATGGAGATACAAATAGGGTATCTCACCAAGGACCTCTAGGAGAAACTGTAAATCCAACCTAGTACAACCCTCCATTTAGGGGATCATATACAAGAAGATACCAGTGACCCTTCTAAAATAACAAACTATGTAGAGGATTAATACCCCTATGATTTTTCATGACAATACAACAACCCCCTCTCATGAACAAATATGGGATAAATGATCCCACACTAGGGTTCCTAGATGGGTACATGAACACTATCTGAACCCGTCCCATAGATGGGGTTACAATTTTATGCTAAAGTTGTAATGCCATACTATACCATTGGAGGGATGAAGCAAGGATTCTATCCCATTTTGAATAGAACTATGTATCATTACAAGAACTTCCTTAATGATATCACCTTGGGTTGTATCTCGTCTTGCAAATACATGGACACCATCACATTTTTTGGAGAAAACTATTCAATATAAGAAACTTGTTGTCCTCTATCCAATTATTGTATATGGATATGAAAAAAGTAGAATTTATTGAGGGGCGTATATAGTGTGTGCACTCATTATAGGACACCTCACTTAAGGATGACCATTGTTAGTGTCCCCTCAATGAACTTAACATGTAAAATGTAAAGTACATAGCATGTAATTTTGGTTACATGATGTGTACAGTTAGAAACATGTTGTGTGAACCCACATGAACACCCAGGTCTATCTATGGTCATATATCCTAGATGGTTATTTTACCCTGAATGGAGTGTAAAAATAGTACACTACATGTTCAACTGACCTAGACACTCGAATGTCTCTTCTGGTCCATAACCATGTATCATAGCACATGCCATGTATCTTTCCATGGAGTCCAATCTATGTATACCTAGGGATTATCCATGCACTTCCACACAACCATGTCTTCTTACATGGTTAGCCTACCCATACCCTTGGCCAAATGTAAAACCCCAACTACATGGTGTTCATTCCCAGTACACAACGTGTAGATACAAAATATAAAATTTAATGAATGGGAATAAGAAACAACTTGTGAACCTGAATTACACATCATGTGATCAGAATTTATAAATAGAAATTTATTGTTATAGTCTTGAAAACCCTGATTAAAAAAACCATATAATTACCCTCAAGAGATCTGTATAAGCCATGAAAATTATATAAAACCGTAATAAATTCATATAAATGGGTTGTAATGTAAATATCATAAATCCACCTACCCCATGGTGAAACACTGATGCTTCGGGTCCAACATGATTCTCAGAACCTATTTCATCATTATCTAGTGCTGATATCCATCAAGGTAACAATTCAGTGGTGTCGGCTCTCCCTTTGTGCACCCTTAGGTCATCTATCACCGTTAGGGGGTTTTCCCCTTACAAACCATGTGAGATAATAATCAAGGGGGAGGTTAAGATTATGTTTATTAATTAATATTTATTTAATTAATAAACCTCTTTAATTTAATACCCTTCCAATGGTCTCCCCAAATTAGGTGCTCAATGCTAAAATACATTATATTGAACTTATGGTAATTAGCATGTTCCAAACTCATCTAGATTCTCAAATTTATCATCCATGAATATTTTCAAGTGTTAGACCAAAATTTCTTAACAAATTTTTATCACAATATAAAAAATTTAATATTTTTAATATCATCACACTAAGATTCTCCAGGCCGTGAAATTCCACACAAACATAGTTCCTAACATTATAAATTTCCCTTGATATTTTACGAAGTCCTATATCCCAATAAAATAGTAATTACACTATCCCATCCATTAATTATTTTCATCCAAAAATGAAAATTCAATGGCACAAGGTGGAAAACTGAGATCTTAAATTCGTCTTCCATAATAATGAGATATCCTAAGGATCACTTTACAGTCAGAAAACTTCCACCTAGGTGAACAATTTTCCCAAAATTTCCCTCTATTATTATATTTAAAACACCACTAGGTACCTTTAAAATGAAAATCCACAATCAACACCTAGCTCATTCAAGTGTACATCACACAATGTCTCTCAGACATTTCTCCTCAGATTAAACATGTGATAAATTCTTAGAACATAATCTAATGTTGTTCACATGGTCCAGTGGTATGCCACACCGCTAACATAATTAAGTCATTAGGAAAAGGACCTTTGAACAATTGATATTACTATTTATCTTGGATAGATCTACACTAATATATACTCTCAGATGGATAGGTAGTGGGCTAGCTTAGTTATCTATTCTATTAACACTTGGATAGTTTCATAACACCTTATGATCATGGAAACCCCATAAAAACCCACATTGACCACCCCATTTCCTCTATCATCTAGGAACCTCATTCTCCATCATGTAATATGTGAGACATCAAGGTAGAAATTAGAAATAGTCAACCATATCCTTGTCTACCACACATGAGACCGAAGTATCTCTTTAGAACCACCCCTATACAGGGATTAATACATAGGGAAAACATCCTCCTCAGTACCTAGTCTCAATGCATGACAATTGTGATCATCAATCAGCAAGAAGATAAAAAACCCTCAATCTTTGAAAAGTACATCATGAAAATATCTAGTCGATATCTATTCATAGAAGTCCACTAAAAAATTCTCATGTTCTACCTCTTAATTATGTAAAAAATGTGTATCGGTAACAACCATGGATTAAATAAATACTACGGTATCATCAACCATAAGCATAAAGAGCATTGTAAACATTCTCACTAATAGTGTACAAAATATTTGCTATAAGAATATGCTACAATGGACACACCCATGTTTGTTCCACTATAATTCAAATTTCTATGATGAAATATCACAAGAATTGGACTGCTTAAATCCTAATCCACATTTTATAAAGCTCCCAGTAAAACATGTATAGTAGGATCCTATCTAGAATCCATCATTAAGTGTCCGGAATGAATCACTTATTACGATCACATGAGTGTAATAATGAAAAATACCAAGAACTAATCCAAATATGGTTGAAGGACCTTGATCCCAATTATATCATTTTTATTCTAGGGGAACAAAATTGGGTGGCCTAGGTGAATGCGCAGGGTCATACAAATACCTCATACAAACCAATATGTATTCCACATCTCACTAAACTCTATGAGAGTCAGTTCACATGCTATCTCAAATATTGTAGCGCTCCTGGGGATCTAGTGTAGATGTTTAGATCTCAGTGGGGTGGTATACCAGGGACAACCTTATTATGAAACTTTAAACTCCCCCACCACTACCAAGAACTAAAATATAATCGTACCTACTACTCTAATGTTCATACTTATAAACTGATAAAACTAAATTTTATTTGATCTAACATGGGATTATCCTAATATTCCAAGAATCAATAATCCAAAGTGTAGAGAATCTAAATCCCACAATCTTCAATCACTCACATAACCACGGGTGAAAAACATATGACAAATGATGGTAGGAAACCAACCCACATATAGGAAAAAATCATAGGGTCTCTTTACCACTTTGGAAATAAGTTATCAGAGGATATATCTCTCATATAGAGTTGAGTAAAACTATATTTAGGAGTAAATAAACTCTGATCCTATTTTCTAGATCCTCCTTGAATAAGGGTTCAGATTAAAGTCTCCAGTAATATTTTTAGGCTCTAATCAGGGGATGTACTAAGGGAAATGTGGATCCTGACAATGTACTAAATAAAAATGGGGTAGCTAAGTAAAATTATTAACTATAACCATAACTTATCCTATAGGTAAGAAGCCCCTTTTTATATGAATATCCTATTTTCACATTCCCATATTTTCACCATAACCATGGCATGCTCTAATGTCTCATCACACTAATATTCTATGAACAGAAAAAACAATGAACTTGTTTTCCACACCTCAACACTATCTACCTTGGGAAGCACTGACTAACCCGTCTAATTTTGGATCAGGACATAATAACACGTCTTAGTGGAAAAAGTGTCCCCCTTTATTATGAGTTCAAATATAGATCTAACATCACCATTATATATTACGAATAACATCCAACGTCACCCAATTAAAGCCCTACCAATTTATTGAATGTAATGAGTATCTCACAAAATTTATAAAATGTTATTATAACATGGATGAAAATACATAAATAATAGGTCTAAAAATACCTATATCCATTGGTTTATAATCCTCAAAATCCTCTGGATATCATCAATCATGTCACATAGCTTAGTGCAGACCGCCTGGGGTAGTGGTGGAAACATTTTGTATCGTCTTCCAACTCCTACTACTCTAACTACCCCTCTCTCACAAAAATAATCATATAGTTCTCCTTTATCTTGTCGATGTCTATAATAGAGTAGTCCATGGACCATATCCCTATTATAATAACAATGTTTCAAATATTTCCATCAATGACTTCACTATTGGGAATAAGAGAAAACCTACATTTGTCATGAATGAACATAGGTTTCCATAAATCCCTGAGCTGCAAACCCTACATCCTGATATCATATCTTATAAAATCTCACAATCCCTAATCATAGATCCCCCCACTAGCTATCACTATCTGATGTCATGGATCCAGTGTTCATAGCACCAAAAATCCATGTCTTCCCATACAGAATGTAGTCCCTTACCACGTCCCTCTCTAGCACTCCAATATTCATTGGAATTCAATGTTATATCATTAAAGACCTAATATCTTGGTATAATAAATGATAAATTGTCTACAAATTGAAAAATACATCTTGAATGATTTCGATATAGTTTCTCATGTAGTTATAGAAGCATTGTAAATACAATCCCATGACCATCAACCCTTGATAATTCTACAGAAGCTCATATATTTGCACCAATTGAAATGTGCCTATATAATGAGATTTCTTAAAGGGAATATTAATCTCTTTCTATGTGAGTTTTATATCCTCATGTCTATATATTACTAGACTCATCAAGTCCTAGAAAATCCCTGAATAAGGATTTCTTTTCATACAACTATCTAACTGGGAGGTGTCCTCACAAGGTGGACACGCACCTGACTACCTCTATCAAGTCATCATCAACCTAGGGTTCTAGATACCCCCACCCCATGTGATTCCACTGGTATGGAGATATCTTATCCTATGAAACTCTTTATTTGAAACTAATAGTGATACCTAACGGTTAAAAAGTGGTGGAATAACTAGAAAATCACATGAAGGCACCATCTCATATAAAAAACCCCAAAACCAATGCTTCATAACTAAGATGATCAGCATCACATTATTACCATTGAATCCCGTAAATATTTCATTCTTGTGTCATATTGAAATAACATGAACATACCATAATAAGAGAATATATATGATGAGTTGACTCAAGAAGGACCTGGAAACCACAACCCATTCCTATAATATGCATGTACCAATATTTCCATATAACTAATTTCCACATGAACTAATTCAATAACCATATTATAAAATTCTTAGTGGATGGATATGTCGGCCACCACACAGACACTTTAGACCTTGGTCTAAAAGGTGAACTCGAGAAAATTATCATTATTTTCATGAAATCCAAACCATGCTCCCAACTATGAAATATCACTAATGCATTTTCATCATAGAACCTACTCTAATGCCATATATATCATGACCTGACCCTATATGTCCTACACGTACAATGATAATATGAGTTTTTTTACCTCAATAAGACCATCAATAGGCTAGGGATTGGTAAAAAACACTAACTATGAATATCTGATACAAATTAGCACTTAACCTATGGTAAATGTATATAAGAACACACATTCATATCTATATATCCGTTCATATATAATAATAAAAATGATACCAAATTCATTCATACTTTAATCCCACATTCATAGTACAAAAAATGTTTTGACTTAATGGGTGGGAAAAATAAAATCATACCATATCCTGATGAAGGTGTCCATCATTATCATTTAGAGGGAACTTTACAAAAATGTAAACATAGGTACACACCTTGGTCTTTCTTTCTCAATATTCTCTAACTACATCTCATCTTCCAGGGAATTTATCAAGAGTTGTTTCTTATGAAAAATATGCAACATATGTGGGCAGATCTCATGTAGGGGGACTAAAACAATACTTAATAGACACCACAGAAAACAAAAATCAAATTTATCAATTGTAAGGGAAAATTATTCTTTAATCATATAAAGAGGCTACAACAAGACAAGTGGGAGAGAAAATAAATATCAATCTCTTCAACTAATTTATATACGATTACTCATCTCGTCACCAAATATTATTTCAATAAAAAGGATACATACAAAAATGAATCCAAAATTTAAAAAATATATCCTTCTCTCATACTCCAATCCTCATGGTCTCAACAATATATTCAACTATAGGATCCTACTCGATGATCATGGTGTCAATATTATAGTATAACTCAATCCAAAAGACCTACCATCCCAAATGAAACTCATATATGTTGTCTCCCATATTAGGCATCACTAATCCATTTGTCGGTACCTAGCATCCCTAATGGAATCCATCTATGAAATCGTACTTGATGGGTATATCCACAAAAGAATTCATGATTAAACAAAGTGGATCATGTTACATAGATAGGGATCCCACCCATGCTACATTGGGGACTCGACAAACCCAAACGGAACCCATAATATCTAACCACTTCGATTGGGGATCACACCCAAGACCATGGGGGTCCAATAAAAACCCAATCAGGAACTCTAGATGTCATGAAACCCGGATAGGGTATGACACCCCTGATAACTTGGTGACATGAAAAATCCTAGAAAGGTATTTAATAATCATACAAAAATAGGGGATCACACCTAGAAATATTGAGAGATATCATATACCCAATATGGTATGATCAATCTGGTAGGAGATTATATTCATAATGACACCACAAACCCTAATAGATCAACACACCATATAGGGGAAAAATTCCTATACATGCTAGTCATGTGGATACCACAAACCCCATCTAGTGAAGAAGATATATTAGGAAATTATTTCCTAGGATTCCAAGAGGGATACTCAAACTCTTTCTAGACCAGTCCTGTAGAGCGGATATTAATCATATGCTTTGGGGTTAATGTAAAAATGTACATTGTAGTGATGAACCAAGAACGATCACCAAAATGGCCCTAATATATTCACCACAAAATTAATTTCACCACTATCATCGCCTCACATCACATCTCTAACTCCAAATCCATGGCCAATATCACTTTATACACAGAAAAATACTCTGTATAGGAGACTTACAAAACTCCACCAGCATCCTTAAGATGGAGATGCACAAGGGGAAATTAACTAAGGATAGTAAATGGAATTTGACCTCAATACATCTCATGTATCTTAAGAATGATTGTTGTCCACTTCCCATCACTAAAATAGGAATTTAAATAATAAAGGACATTATGTTTACTTTTTGTTAAATTGAGTGTGATCCCACATGAATGCTTGGTCATTTCATAACACACATGAATTGTCTAGTCATGTTACACAACATGTGGTGTACATAGGTTAAATGACATGTTCTATCATCCTGGAACATAGCCATGTCTTCTGGCTTATGTATATGGAATATATCAAACTTCATGAATTTGGTCATTCTTGTTGGCATGTGTACACCATGGGTTTGCTCGTCTATATCCACTTTTCTATTTCAACTTGCATGGTATGCCTTCTCATGCACTCAAACACTAGATAAAAACACACTACATGGCATGTACCCCCCGGTACAAATATTTTAGATAAAAAATACCATCTAAACTAAATGAAAAAAAAGCTATGATCTTGGATTACATCTCATTTGATCAGGGTTTCAAAATGTAAATTCAGTAGGATACTCTTGAAACAACCAAATCTTACCCAAAACCCGCAAATAATTCTTAGGGGATCATTAGTAGTTCTAATAGGGATCTAAAACACTAAAAAAAATATTTGGATCATGATTTTATGATCATATATCCACCTACCTCATGGTGAATCTTGAAATATTCAGCTCCAATGTGATGTTTGGATGTTCCTGCACATTGATTCATTACTGATCAGCATCAATAATGAAGTTAGAAAATTGTTATTTTCCCTTGGTTATCCCTCATACCTTCCATTGTTTATAGGGTTTTCTCAGCTTTACAATGTTCATGGAAAAGAATTATAGAGAAGTATGATTAGATTTATTAATTAAGTTTCATTTGATTTATAATCCTATATTGTTTGATATCTCTCTAATGGTCACCTCTATCCGGGAACCCATTGATGACAAAATTATGTTTTACATAAGGAGACACTTGAATTACAAACTCAACCAATGTCTCAAATTTTTGAGCCAATAATCCATTTGAGAATTAGTCCAAATATAAAAAAACAAATTGTACATGAGAAATATAAGAAATTTCTTATTTTTAATATCACTAGTATGAGTCTCAATGGCCATTGGAATTCAGTACATACTTATCACTTTTCAATATAAATATTCATTGAAGTATTTTAATGTATTACAAGGAAATTATTTTATAGTAAAATAATTAATTAATAGGGTTGTTATAAATTAATATTATTCTTAGAAGATACATTTTTCAAAAATGGTTTTATGATTAATATTATATTATATTAAAATTAATTTTGATCACATTTAAAATTTGAATAATATTTAATGATTTAAATATTTGAAATAACATTGTTAAAATTACTTAATAACAAAATAATTATTTTCAAACATCAATCCAAAAGATTGAAAGCCTTCAATTTTATTTATTATATTAAAGCCCCATTTTTTAAGAAGGGGGAAACCCAAATACACTTCATGAAAAAATATATTCCACAACCTGAAGGTCTTAACGAGTAAAACCAGATAGAAAACATGGAATTTTACCTCCACAACATGTGATCAGGATGAAGCTCTCCATAGTTAAATGATTGTTTGGCTATCAAGGGTCATGTGTCAAATCACATGCCTAATCTAATGGATAAAGCCATACTGTCTGAAATATCCAAATCTGAAAAACCCTACAAAGATAAAAAACCAGCTCTAAATCCTTCTTAGGGCCTAATCAATGTGGACAAGTTCGGCCAACTTAGACATTCAACTAAAAATATAAAAAATCTAATTAAAAATTACCAAACCACTACTACAAACACTACCACAACATCCAACTTCCACTGATCCCCAAAATTCAAAATCGAAAAGGAAAGACATCAAATTCATCATAAAATTTATAATTACCATGATCATTATTAAAGGTTTTTTTTCAATGAAATATTTTACATAAAAATTGATTAATATTTATATAAATAAATTAAATTGACAAATTTTTGATTATGTAACATGTTTAATATTTATAAATATATAAACAATTATTAACACTAATTTGATTTTTCATTCATTTGATATTATACTAATAAATCATCATATTTTAAAATTACATTTTTTTTAAAAAAAAAATTCAATATATCATTTGTTTTAAATTAAAATTAAACTTTATTATATTTTGATATATAGAAATATTAAATGGGGTCTAAATTAGTAAATATCAAGTAGAAATTTGGTAAGATGTTACATATTTTATTTTTAGAAAAAAAATTAATTTTGAGAGTTAATTTGAAATTATGTTTATCTCGTAAAAAATGTGAAAAGTAAAGTGGCTAAAATTATACTCAATTCATTGTTCAAAAACAAATCATTGAAGAAAATTATTAGATTTTAAATATAGACCTGTATTTATCACTAATAATTCCTCACCTAACACAACTAAATATCATTAATATCCAATTTTAACTTTTAGAACCAATTCAATTCATAGGAAGATTTCCTTTTTTATCAGAAAAGTGTAGCCAAAGGCAAAAAACCTGACCCTTTATTAAAATAAAATAAACTTTCAGAAAAACAGTACCACAGACCCAAAACAACCATTATAGATCATTGTAATCAAATCTATCAACACCTCCATGGTAAAATTCTTCCTCTGTAGTCGCCAATTCCCACTTTGAACTTCGATAGTTCTTCCGAACATTAGCGTACATCCTTCAATGATTAAACATATCTAGTGAGATAAACTCAATATTAGATTGCATATGTTTATTGAATCCAAATATTTCCCACCTACATTCATGATATAAGATCTGGTAAAAATTTTCAGTGGAAGATATATGTAATCCATGCTTGGCCTTCTTTGTGGTGAAGCAATCATATCCTCATGGTTCCCAGATAAAATCATCTTCCCCCACTTAGTGCCAAACATATAGCTTGAAAATTCCATGAAATACTAGGCATTTTAACTCATATATAACATGTTTAATCTTTTAGAATTCTTTTTTTTCTTTGAATAATCCCTATGTTTTTCATTTTCATAGGATTCTTGTAGAGAATATACAAACTATAATTGTTAGTATTCTCACAATAACTTCCTTTTCAATAACATTCACATCCACCCTCCTAAAAAATATAAAAACTATGTTAATAAAATGAAATTGGTGTCAATATTTTACATAATTATATTAGACTTATGCAATATTCATTATATACATTCCCTATGTGTATTTTGAATGATTAAAACAACATCAATGTGTATGTGCAAGATACCACTTCCATCAATGATGTACTTTATTTTCTCCTAAATCGCTCCTGAGGATAGTAAAAAATGGATATTTATAGAATTTATACTACATTGCTAAAATTATTAATATTAATAAATGATAAATAAATATATAACTTATTTTTTTTATTAACAATGATAATGTTGATAATATGTACATGCAGACTACTGCCTATGCTGAATGACGTGTTCAATTTGTTATCTCTACCTTACATGGATGGTTACGAAAAATATTTTATTGATATATATAATATAATAGAGTAATATATGTTCTTAATATGTTTCAAAAAGTATTTAATAAGAATTAGTTATCATTATAATGTAATCCATTAACAACTGTAAATTATAAGAAATATTTATTTGGTATCCCATTATCGTAATCCACTACCATAGTTTTGATCACATGAATGTCGGGAAAAATTAATCATTGAATAAAAATGTTTAAATAATTTCTACAATCTTGTACTATTTAAATTAATTTCAAATACTGAGAATCGACGTCTTCATTATAAAAAATTTAAGGGACAATCACAATTACTAGAATTTATACATGATGTTACTGAACATTTATGTAAAGTGATAGTTAAGGAAATGGTTTCCTCTTCTCGATTTTTCATCATTGAGATATACTAAATATTCACAATATAATTCTATTAGAATTGTATAATAAACTAAATATTAATATTATCATAAATTTTAAAAAATTCATTAGAGTTAAAAAATCATCTCAAATTCACTATTTCATGGATGCTTTGGGTAAATGGTTCTGAAAGACATAAGTGCTTCATTGCAATATAATTTAAAAATCAATATTATTTTAAATGAATATTAACCTAGTGATACGTTTTGTGAAAACTGTCTCTAAGACCCTTACCATTTTCTTCCCATTTTTTATCATCCGGGGTTCACATTTTCTATTTCAATTTCACAAGTGTAGGTAAATAAATTATCCTACATTACTTGTATAAGTGAAATCTACCTCATCTCTTCTTTTTGGTCGACAATCATCCTCCTCCATATCAATATTCATTTTAGGGATATCATTATCCACACATAAGTAATTAATTTTTGTAATTTTATAATATTTTCCATTCATTATAAATGTTTTAAAATGATATTTCAATGTTTAACACTATATTATTCTTAAACAAAGTATCACTTTTACAGTTTTCGATTTGAACACATCTATCATAATTAGAAGAATTAATATATAGATATATTCCATTAAATGTCTTATAAAGGAATTATAAAAAAATTTAAATATTAATTACTTTAAAATAAAAATTAAATATTAATGTTTTTCTCAGAAGTAATTGTTTTATTTAAAAAAAGGAGTTCTTGTTTTTTAATTTTTTAAAGGATTCTGTTTTTAAAAAAGAAGTCCTCAGTGTTTTTATGTATTCTTAAATAATTTTTTGGAAAAAATCTATAATTTATAAAAAAATTCTATGGCTTTATTTATTATTTAAATATATATTTTAAATTATTTCTAAAGGAAAATTTATTTATCATTATAGTAAAAGAATTACGTTATTTTTATGGATTTCAAAAAATGAATATTTTTAATTTTTTTAGAATTATTTATACAATGATCCTTTTTTTCTTGTATTTCAATGTCCATTTCTGATCCTTATGTTATAAAAGGGAAATGTTTTTATGCACCAATACTTTTCAATTATATAGATAGTTTATGAAATGTTCCATTGATGCCTTTTTAAAACCCATGTATTTTCTATGGGTTAATTAACTTTTGATGAAATATCAATGGTTTCATGTTATAAAGGAACAAATAATTATATTTTTCATTATGTGGTGGGTTTTATAGATTTTATATACCCCTTTAATTCATTGGGTAATGTTTTATATCTCATTAAATAATTATTTGAATTAATTATGGATTATTTCTTTATTATGGGAATTAAGAAGTGATACATGATCAATTATGTTATGGGAATCGATTTTGGGTGTCTACTACACAATGTTATAATAATAATTTTTTTAAGCATATACTAACATGTTATAAGAAAACTATATTGATTCATAGTCAATTTTTCTATAACATCTATTCTAATGTTGTGCCACATTAATGTGTTTTTCTTCTTACTCAACATTTGTTGCATTATGAGTTATGTTTGGATAATATCATTGATTTATATTTTATAATCCATGTTTATTTGGGTATGATAACCTAATGTTATATTCATTGAAATTTATTATCTTCTCATACAAACATGATTATCTTATAGTTGCTTTTTATCATCAGTTTTTTATCACTTATGATAACCATTACTAAGAATCTGAGCTCACACCTTTCTTATGGTTCCATTTCCCATGTTTTGAAGTTGGGTATAACATAGTAGAAAACTAAAATGTTTTATATAGCAGTTATATTATGAATGAATATTCTCAATCATTTTAAAATATGTTTTTTTGCTATTCACCAATGACCCTGAAACTTTAATCCCATGGTTGTGAGACTATGAGTGTGAGGAAACGTCTATTCATGATAATAATGAAATAATTATTTATTTTTTTGGTCACAAAAATTTATATCAAATTAGTATTTTGTTTATTTTTCGGGATGTTTTTTATATTTTTAAGGATTCAAAGTAGATAAAATCAGTAAAAAAGCTAATGATAATCCAAAATTTAGGAAGATATTCTAAATTTATGGTAAATTTGAGATTCTATTTTTTTAAATAAATAAAATTAAAATATGTATATATAAAATTACATTAATACTCTATAAAATATGCAATTAGGTGTAATTATCCTAAAAAGGGATACTTTGGTATTAACACTATCCACACTCAGTGTTCAATTAGTAAGCCTATTTTTATACATAGTTTTAAACTCCTAAGATATAGGATTTGTTCAATTTATAAACTCATTATGAACATTTATGAGGTATTTTTACATATTTAGTTTTGAGAACCCAATATTAGATGACTATATATATCCTTTATTGAATCATAAATAATCATAAGTTAGTTTGTTCACGTTATTTTTGTGTTAATTCTAATATGTTCATAATTTCTATTTAGGTATTCATAAATTTTATAATACCTAAACTCACATTTACTAATGTAATGGATAAATTTAGGATAATCCATGTTAACAAGGGATATAATGAGATATTTTTCATTTATCGTAACAAGAAACCAAACAGGATGGATGTTGGTGTTGATTATATTATGAATATGGTCACCCAACTCTCACAATTTATTATTGACAACCAGAATCCTGGAAAAATAATAATATCACCACTAAAATAGTATTATATAGTTTATTATATGTTTAAGTGTATATAATAATCATATAAAAAGGTTCAATCTTCTTACATGTCAACAAAAATGGAGGAACCACCCTCAGCAATGTCTCAAGGTACTAGAAAATGATTCATGTTTGGAAGGATTGTATATCAAACTGATGAATATCTAAGAGATATTTACATGGAAGTGTTAAAATGGAAGAATTAGTTCTATAACTAATTCACCATAGACACATAAATTCTTCAAATAAATAGAATTTTGGAATTATGCAATAATCTCCCAAACCTAATACATTATAAAGATAGTAGGTGACCTTATCTTAATAAAAACAGATCAAATAAAGTATTATGAAATCATAACTACAACTATGGGTCATGAAAATTGTAGGTAAAAGGTTTAATAAACATCCATTGAAGGATGCTAAATGTCATGTATGATTATTTGTCTATCCACACCTTTATATATGTAAATTTATTCTAAGAAAAATAATGAATTGATGTGTGATTATCAATAACAAATCATAGTAGTATGATAATAAAATAACTTTTATATAATATTTATCAATAGAATCTTGTATGCGATTCATGAAAATAATATAAGTCATTATTTATTGGAATTTGATATGATTTTGGCAATTTATTATCTCTCTCTATATTTATCCCATGTCTATTTATAGAATAATGAACTATAGTTTCATATCCAAAATAATCCTATGATTTTATATCATTTCAAGGATGAATATAAATTATGTATGAAGAGTGATTGTGTTATATGGGTCTCATTAATAAAATTTTAAGCTAGTTTTATATACTTTACCTTGTGAGTGTTGTGGATATTTCAATATAAATCATATATCATGTTATTTATTGATATGATTTTATTTTTTCATTTGGGATAGAAATTAAGTTTACAAATATTAAAATGATTTATTGGGGTTGAATTTAGATCCTAGATATTTTAATATATATATATAAATTAATTAAATACTATATTGGGTAGCTGTTTCCAGACACAACATAGAACTAAATCAAATCAAGATACATTTTCTAAAGAGAGAATTAAATGTATTTGATGTAACAATTATAACATATCCATTAAAATTGAATGTGTAAGTATAATAAACCACGTTATAGAATGTATATAAATATAAAAATAATGTTCATTTTAGTACTATTTCTTTGATAAAATTCAATTAGTATTTCTAAATAACTAATGATATCATTTTACGCATAAAAATTAATTTAACATAAATGTTACTTTTTATATGATAAAAATTTTATTATTTTATAGTAAAATAATGATTTTAATGAAATATAATGATACTATATACCAAAAAATAATTTATAATCCACATAATAATAATTACTAGGATGGGAATAAATTTAATACCCATAAAAGACAACTTTTCTGAATCATTTTTTGTATTAAATGCACTTACATTAAAATTAATTATTATCACTTATGGAAATTGAAAAAGGGAAAATGATTTCATAATTTTGAATCAGAATAATACAATTATTTAATATTAAAAATATTTTTTATATCCATTAAGTTATGTTATCAATGATAAATTTAAGTAATAAGATAATGGAACAAGGATTATTTGGAAATAATTATTTTCACAAACATTCAATAATTTTTATCAAAATAAAATATATTTATTTATTTTATATATTATATACAAGTTAATACTTATATAAAAAAGTAAATAAATTGAATGTAATTTAGTTAATTTTTATATGAAATTATACTAAGAACATATATTACGTTAAAAATCTATTTTTTTAGGAATTTTTTTTAAATATCATATATTTTAATTTGAAAGAAAATTTCACTATATTTATATTTGGTATTTTTGTTAATTTATTCAAAATTATGAATAATCTCATTGATATTTATAAAAATGGGTCCTACAATATATTTAGTAAATAGATAATAACAGCAGTACGTGTCTAATCACAGTTCATATTGGTAAAGATGAGTACCATAATGTGAACACATTTTTTTTAAATTAAATAGACATAAATAACATATATAAAAAATTTATATGTTCTAAATTTAGATTTACATTTTTTATTTACTTTTCCTCCACTACGTAAATTAACTATAAAAAATTTCTATTTTTACACATTATCTTCCATTCAATTCCAATAAAAGACCCTTTTCCAGCTTTGAGAAGAGCTCACTTCTACCCAATTCAATCTGAAACTCTACATTAAAATTTATTTTAATCCCTACTCATTTTAATACTAATAAAAAATATTTACCTTTTGTAATCCCTTTTATTTGGATGATAATTTAAAGGATCATTTAAATGAAGATTCAAATACTCAATGTGAGTACTTCCTAGTCTCTAACATTATTTTCTAAATTATTATCATCCTTACACTAGAAAATTATTAAAATCATAATAATATAATAGAATAAAAATCATTATTATTATTAATTTTATTATATTTGTGTTATAATCCTTATCTACCTTTCTCCCTTCTCATTAGAAGAATGAAAACATTGTACATTTTTACATGAAAACTGACACCTCCATGAACGATGTGTAAAATTTTTCATAACAATACTATATATATTTATAAAAGGGACTATTTAATGATAATTTATTATATTTTAAAAATAATAAGATTATAGAAATATAACACATTTTCCTCCTTCTCATTGTTCAATGGAAAATCAAAATGTCATACACCCGTATGTGCAGACTAATATCTTCATGGAGTAATGTGCTACATTTTTCATCACTGACATAAATGGATGGTTTAAAAATATATTTCATTATTATATAAGATATAAATAAGTAATAATAGTCTAGAATATTTTTTGAATCTTGAAACACAAAATAATTATCAGTATAATATAAAATATTATTATTTGTAAATTATTCGAAACATATTCAACATGTTTCAAATTATTATGAACCAGGAACAAAGTTTCTATGAATTGAAATATTGGGATGAAAAAAAATTGAAACAAATTATTTAAATTTATTTTAAAATAAGTAAATGATGATATTTTATCAAATAAGAAGATTTTATTTCACTTTTGTGAATCATGTATGAAACAATATAATTTACCAACATCTAACGATGCAGATAAACATTATATAACTAATATATGGGCAGTGAATGATTATAATTGAGGAAATTAATGGGTAATATAAATGAATATTTTTTTTGATTTTTTAAATAATATGGTCATGTTTATTATAATTATTTTAAAAAACTTATTATTTATCTATAGTTAAAATAAGTGTTTCTTCATCATAATTTCACTTTATTTAAATATACTTCATATTCACATTATATTCTCTTTTATTGTCTTTATAATACCATATCAATTTATTTTGTCACAAATTTCCTAAAATTTATTGGATTTCTAAATTTATCTTATATTATTCATTCCATTGGGGTTTTTCCCAAAGGCTAGCAGATCCGTAAATATTTATTTTTAATCAATTTTTTCAATTAAATGGTATTATTAATAAATTTATATATATGAAAAAATCAATTAAATTATATCTATAATACTCTAATAATGTTATTCTCCTCTATATGTTATTATGGATTTACATTTCCTCTATTATACTCATTCATCAGGGTTAATAATTTAAACTAGGTGATGCTTCAAACTGAAATCCACCCCATATCATCTTATTAGCCTTAAATCATTTATATATATATATACACATATTTTTATGAATATAAACATCATATATATAATTATTTATTATGGTAGTTTTATAGTATTTGAATTTAGTTGAATTATTTAAAAATTTTAAATTTTTTACATATGTATATTTTGACAAAAGTATGTTATTTTAATGTTTCCTTGTGAGGAGATTATTTAATTATTATGAGAATTATTATTTTTAAATATTCATTTCATTTTTTAAATGTTTTTTACAAGTGATTTTAATTTTTAATAATTTTGAAAACAAAACGAAAAATGGTAATGTTTTTCAAATTGAAATGTTTTATTTAAAAAAGAAAGTAATTATTTTAAAAGAGCTAAAAGACTTATGTTTTTACAAAAACAATTGATTAATGTTTTGATGTATTATTAAATAATGGTTAAGAAAATTTATTTATTTTATATCATTTTTTTATATAACACATTTTTGGGATTAATGGTTAATTTTTTTAAAAAATTATGATGCTCAATGTATTTTTTTTGGAAGAAAACATTTTACTAGATATTCCATGAATTTTAAAATTAGTAATTTTACATATTTTTTAAATAATACTTATCAAATAATCATAATATATCATTATCATAATTTTCTTACCTCGTTAAATTTATCATATTTTACATGTATGATATGTTTTTATATCATCATACATTTTCATTCGCTATATTGTTTTTGTAATTATCTATAGAAATATTCCTCAAACTCGTTTATTTTCCATGAGATAATTTAGTAATGTTGAAATATGAATGTTTCAATATTATCATGTAACATATATATATGGTAATTATTATCTGATAGGTGGGTCTAGAATTAAATATCCCTCTATTGTATTGGTTAATTTTTTATACCTCATGAGATTATTATGGGATTGAAGTATTTATTCTCACTTTACAATAAAGATCTAGCAGTGATTCATATAATATTATGTAATCGAAATTAAGAAGTGATTCATTCACCACTATATTACGAGAATAAAAAAATTATTCCTATGACACAATGTTATTGGAAAAGTGTTGTGATTCCTACTCAAATATTTTAAGGTTACTAGGCTTGTTTTTTTACTAGCTTAATATATTTTTTTATAATCATAATACATTACAAAATGTATTGTATTTTTATAAGATCACTTATCAATGTCATATAACAAAATTTTATTTGGGGTTTTTATCTCAATGTAATTATCATGGAATTTTATTGTTCTAAAAAAGAAATATTCTCATATCATTATAACTTTTTATAGTCAACTATTATATCTTATAATACGTATGACTTAGAATCTGACCTCAAACCATTCATATGTTTCGAATACAAAGGTTTTGAAATTTATTATAATATATAATAATCCAAAAATGGGTTCAATATGTGTAAAATAATAGAGGATTGTGCACAACCTTTTTTTAAAATACTTATTTTTATAACTAAAATTTTTGAGAAAATAACCCATCAGTTTTCAGGGTTATTTAACAATGTGTGAAATTAAATGATAATTAATGTGAAATAATGAAATAAGTGTGATTTTTAGTATTGGGTTTCATCTTAATAATCCCTACAATCCACTAACCATAAAAAATAATAGATGTTTCTTACAATAAATTTCACAAAAAACTTCTATTATAAATATCCTAAAAAACGTTAATTTATAATCATATAAACACGTGTATTATTCACATGAATAAGTATAAAATTGATCCAAGACATTCTATCCTCTGATGCATATAGGTATAGTTATTCAAAATAAGTTAACCATTCTTATTAAAAAAATTAAAATCATTACTAAAGGGATATTCATAGTGAATTTTCTGAAGGATTCTTGTTGTTTGGAAAATTATGAAATGAGTTGATTTTGGTTAGAGATAAATATTATGAATTCTCGTCAGAATATATCTTGGTATTAATTTTATGGATAATTTTACATTTTTAAGTATATAATGCAAACTAGGATAATTTATTGAAAATTGGTAATTTTTTCACAACTAAAAATGTAAGGGTTTGGAACATATATTTAAAAAATATGTATTTAGCCTCACCATATATATATATATATTTAACCAAATCTGGTAGGATTGGAAATGGAATTTAAGTAATTTGTATATTCAATGGTCAATTTTGAATTTGTAAAGGTAATATTAAATATAATATTGTAAAAATGGAAAAGTGTAATGGAAATAAAAATACTTATCTATATATTTAAATGTAATATTTTTCCTCATATTGTGATATAAATAAAAGGTAAAATCATTTTCTGAATCCCTTAAAAGTAGATTTTCAAGAAGAGTAGATAAAAATGAAAAAATCATGAACACGCACAGGATATGTATGTTGGATGAATATTGAGTTATAGAATAGATAAGTGTAAGATTATATGTATTATATAAGGGTTATCTTCTAGGGTGATGGAATACTAAAAATTTATATAACACACAAGAGTATATATGGGTTGTTATGGTTTAGGAAAAATGGAAAAGTATTGGATTCTACTAAAATACGAAAGGATTATTTACATTATAATTTTGGGAGAATATTTTTTAATTCCATGATTTTATTTTCATGAAATAAATATGTCAAAATTAATTTTAGTGATTTTGTGTTTTAGAAGATGCACAAATTATAGAACAATGACATATTAAAACTAGTTTAGGGTTAATGAATATTATGAACTTTATCAAGTTTTGATGGGTTTTTCATTCTTTGACTAAATAAAATATTCCCTAAATTAGATACCATAAATGAAGGTTCTTTCCAATTAATGTTATATATTGAATTATTTTGAAAGATATATAATTTTTATAATGTGAAGCTCTATTTGACACTGTAATACAAGAAGAAGTAGACAATTTATCCATAACACCATGCTATGATGAGTTTTTTCACACCATGTTTTTTGTATACTAGATTATTTTAATAGATTTGCTCTCTTATAATTCATATAATGGTATTGTAGTTATTTATATAATTTTTAACATCCAATTTTGAATATGAATACTAGATACATAATTAAGATTATCAAAGGGATTGATTTGATTAAGATGAATAAAAAATTTATAGGTAATTATAAGTTTGGATTAGAATCTACAATTAATATAATAAATATAAAACATTTATATAAATATTTATATGTGTACAAAATATAAAAAAAATAAAGTGTGATATAAAGTGTTTGTTCTAATAAATAAAAGTAAGGGAGGGTCTAAAACATGTTCATTATTACATATCTGAATTAGAGAGGATGAGTTGTTGATGGACATATTTTTATTAAAGATCAATGTTTTAGATTACCATAAATACATTAGGTTTTTTAATGTATGTATGTAATTTCAAACATATGATAATTCAAACAACATAAATATTCAATATATATAATTTTATTTTTTCAGAATATAATTTTGTAGAATATTAATGTCTAAAAAACTTTTCCAATGAGTTTGTTATATAAATATTTGAAATTAGAGGAAACACTTGGAATTCATTAGTGAATTATATTTGATATTATAAAACTAATTTAATAGTTCTACAAGTTGAACTGAGAGAATATTTAATTTAAAAAAAAATAATGAACAAACTAAAATGTGCTTAAATAGATAGAATTTAGAAAATTTTATAATCGAAGAGAATTTAGTATCTTTTTGGAGGCTATGCACTATACATAGAACCATTTGATAGTTTTTCCTCCTTTTTAAATAGAAAAATCACCTAAAAATTTATAGGTACTGATACTTGGTTAAAAGTGACTTCACCTAGACATTATATTACTAAAAATTTTAAGTTGTAGTAAAATTTGGTCAAATAACACAATTCTCTATGTATGCTACATGGATTTATCTAAGTATAGGTAAAAAAAGAAAAAATATGTATGTTTTTTTATTGTAAATTTATACATCTATACTTGATATAGTAAGAGATTATTCTTGATGGTGAATAAAGGTTCTGAAGTTCTTTCTAATGAGGGAACAAGATCCCAAGGGAATGATCAGTTTTTTACAAGTTTATGTCGTCTAACTCCCTAATTTTTCCCATATCAGTGTGTATTAGGTTAAAATAGATTATATAAATATTTTTTTGTTTAAACCCATAAACATATAACTTGATCTTATAATTCATCAAATAATTTCAAACCATAGATGATCGAACAACATTGATTTTATGTGACCCACCATTTTCACAAATCAATAATCCTTCCTCAAATTTCAGAACATCGTTCATTAGAATTAAATATCTCATATTTTGTGAGGTAAATACTTTAACCCAAAATTCATGGACATTATTTTTTTATTTCCTTGATTTGAAATTCAATAATAAATTTCATCTCTTTTACTATGCCATTCCTATTTTAATTCATTTGAGTATAACAATACATACGCAGTTTCTAAGGTAGAATGAGAAGACATCATTAGAAAAAATAAATACCTAGAAACATATTCTATAATCCTTATATAAGGGTTTAAACTATTCCTCAAACATGTGTTCAAAATATTTAGAGAGGATGAGTAATTTTCATTAAATTCATTAGATGACACAACTTCTTCTTCCACCTCACTACTATCATCATCTTTAAGATTTCATATTAAATTTATATTCCTGGGATTATAAATGTTTTTGTTATTCCAATTAATAATAAAAGATTACTCATTAAATTTACTATCCTCTATATTTTAGGAACTCCTTGACCATTCATCCTTATCTTCACAATCATCATCTTCCCTCAACATTGGACAAATTTCTACAAAATTTACAATATGTCGACACTCAAAAATAATTAAGTGGTTGAATGAAAATTCTACAGATACCCCATATTTTCACACATTAAGAATAAATATTTTTTTAGAATACATAAAATATTTTACAAACAGATTATCAGAGAATGAAATTGTGAAGAGCATTTGGATTAATAGAAAAAATACACCAGTACATAAGTGAACTGTATTATTTTCCACTAGGATCTTCATAACTAGAACCATTATTAGAAACATTATACATCAAAAAAATGTCTATATCCTGGGAAAGGAATCACAAAAAGGGGTGAGCACAGGTTCTTCTTATGGGTAAAGAAGGGAGACATGTATGTATAAACTTGAGAATAGGGGTATGAGGATGTGATCTTAACATTAGAAGATCGTAACCTAAATATCATAAGATTATAAACATGAATCACTTCCTATATTTATGTAGTTCATCATAGATGATACATAATGAAATAAATAACATAATATGTGATATAATAACATAGTAATAAGACATGTAATTGTGAAA
The DNA here is from genome assembly GCA_963277665.1 of Viscum album. Classification (NCBI taxonomy): domain Eukaryota; kingdom Viridiplantae; phylum Streptophyta; class Magnoliopsida; order Santalales; family Viscaceae; genus Viscum; species Viscum album. Next base: position 1,999,738,580 of record OY728136.1, read on the forward strand.
AAAAATCTTTTGTTACGATGATTTCTGTAGTAGTCAAGGCATTCCTACCAAGGAAATCTTAGTAGTATAAGTTCACTCCTAATACCATATTGGTTGTAATTGTTCACTCCCATGTCTGTAATAGAAATATGAGTTCACTCTCCAAACCATCTTGGTAGTCAAAATTCACTCCCATGGTCATCTTAGTAGTCAATATTTACTCCCATGAAAATCATAGTCTATCCCATGAAATATAAATCATTAACCAATGTATTGTAGTAACATATAGGTCCCACAAAATTCATAATTAAATCATATATTCATGTTCCAAAAAACGTAAATAATCATATCGCAACCCATGAAATTAAATGGGTATCAGAGACATGTAATCATATCATAAATTATGGAAAAGGTACAATATTCGTAATAGTTCCAAATGAATATCCCATGAATAAAAGATAGTTTTAAAAGGATATAACCCTTGAATGAGAAAGGTTATTCATAAAAATAATTCCACTAAAACATAATCAATTTATAGAAATAATTTCAAAGGAAATATTGAATAATTTCCCCAAAAAGGCATGAGTAATAATAATGGATGACATTTTATATTGGAAATAGTTTTGAAAGATTTGTTAAAAACATTTCTTGAGGAAAATATCCTTTCTGCATTGAAAAATAATTTCTAAAACAAAATATAATTTTTAATATATTTTTCATAGAAAACTACATTCATGAATTTTAAAGGGATATTTGAAAAACATAAAACATTAATAAAATGTTTTTTATTGAAATAAATTTTTCTAATCATGTTTGAAAACATGGTTTTCGAAATAAAATAGATTTTTGAAACATGAGTAAAATACTGTTAGATATTTCATAAAAAATATTAAACATATTAAGTACAATACATTAAAAGATGGTACTAATACCTAGATATATCTTGAATAAATTGAGTATATGAAAAATCATTAGTGTTATTGTGATATGGATCATATTATTTCATCAATACATCCATAATCATAATCAATCTTGATAAATGGAAAGATTAATTCAATAAACTCTTAATACAAGGTTAAATGTAATAATACACTCCATGTATGAAAATTAAAATACATGACGCTTAAAATATCATAAAATGACTGATATTCCTGACATAATATGTAAAATTTGTGTATATACACCTCAGAAAATAATTTAAGTGCATAACAATACATGAGTCTAAAAGAAGGAAAATTGAGATAAAACTAATTTTTAAATTTGGAAAATATATTAAAATAAAACCCAAGAATGAAATATAATATAATGGATATGTAAATACCAATGAATAGAAAACGAAAATACATCCATGGGTAGTATACACACCACAAAGAAGAACTGAGTGGTGAATAAACCATGTATCTCATGAAACAAAATGTGAGATGAAATTATCATACCATGTATCTTTATTATTGTTCATACTTATAAAAATATCACTTATAATTAATATATGTTTTTTATAAATCAATCACATAAACATATTATTATATCTAATACCATATACGGATTGATTATGAGTCTAAGAGAAGTAAAATTGAGACAAAATATCTTACAAATTTGGAAAGGCATGAAACATAAACCCAAAGAAGGAAATATAATACAATAGATATGTAAATATCAATAAAAATAATTGTAAAATAAATCAATGGGACATATACACACCACAAAAAATGTATCGGGAGGTGAATGAAGAATGTATCTCATGGATATAAAAAGTGAGATGAAATTCCCTTACCTTGTGTCTTGATTCTCGTCGTACTCGTTAAAATATCATGTATAATAAATATACGTTTACTATAAATCTATTACATAACCATATTTTATATCTACTTCCATATATGGTTTTATTTGGACATTATAAATTTATCTCCTAAAAATTCTACGATAAGGTTTCACTTCAGGTAATACCATCTTCATTATTTAAATGTGCCTTAATTTGTTATATTTATGTTTTTTATAATTATATGAAGATTCATATCTGGTAAAACAAGATATAAATATCAATTATATTCAGTAAATTTGTATAATAATAATCCATATAAAATATAAGTATAAAAATAATGTTACTTTTTATGGAGACAATTGGTCGTACGTACACATGAACATCGTTTCCGTTTTATTATCTTTTTGAAAAAATGGAATAAAATGAAATAAATGTATATATCTCAATAATATAATTATATTAGAATTATTTCTTCATATATATAATATAAAATCACTATAAAAATCCTTAATACATTCCATGTAGTGTTTTAACTATTCACATGAATTTGGGGTCGCGATAGTCCACACTTCCTCAAAAAAATTACAATATTTACACAAAAATTGAATTTAAAAAAAGTTTTCATAATGAAATAATTAATTTAGAATAATTACATCATTAGTATAATATATATCATGAATAAATAGTTTTTCCATCATAATTACCAACTATAAAATGGTGTAAAGAAATAATGAACAACCATCGTTTCGTGGGGAGGTAGTTTGTCATACACATCTACATTGTGTTCGTTACCTATTAAGACAATGTGCTAGTAAGTGTTTCAAAAGCATTAAAATAATAAAAATTAATTATAATTAAGATAATATTTTATTAAATGAACATGTAATAAAACTATTTAATGGGGTTGGAGAAAGAAAATAAAATAAGGAAATATGTTACCTCTTCATTTGGTAACTCATTCTGTGTTGCACCAAAGAGAGTTCGTGGATTTATTTTTTATAAAATGTGAGGATTATATGTTGGGGGAGGTATTTCATAGAATTATTTATTATGATATTCATAGATCCAAAGTTTATTTAATGGTATGATTTAGTGGTAGGATATGAGGACTTTTATAGTGGAGAAGGAGTGGCACTGTTGCAATTTTTTGGAAAATGATATTCCACCCATGTTTTCCCACGACTAGTGGATCCAAAAGGGAAAATATTATATCCAAAAGATTATGGGTTTATAATATTACCACAATAACATACTTTTACATGTTTTCTTATTGTTTTGGGTTATAAATATTATGGTTTAGTACTTTGTTAACAAAATTTTTCTCTTAAAGGTTGTAATTAATTATAATCACATTCATTAATCTTTTTTTGTCAAAAAATATGTTGAAGAAAATGTAAAAAATAAATTATTATGATTAAAAATATGGAATCCATTTTAAAATATTACAATAATATAAGTGGTAGAAATTATTCTCAATTTAATCATGTAGATAGGATTACAATACGAGGTTTTAAAGTAAAAACAACAAAATGTTTGCTAAATTTTTAAACCCAATTTCATGTTGAACTTGATTCTAATGACCTAAATTTTATTAGCTGATAAAAATATTATCAAATTAAACATTAAAAAATTTTAAAATATAATTTATCCATAAAAATAAATTACACTAAAAGGTATTATTGAATTTAAATTTGGTATTTTTCACTATTCATCCTAAAATGACGTTTCACAAAAAACTCCAAAAAATTTACTGTAAAAATATTTCAACATTATAAATTAAAAAATGAATTTTATTTTAAATAATTTAATTTCTAATAGTTTACAAAATTAATTTTACTATTTTTCAAATAAGGACTTGAAATGATGTTCATATGAGAAAATTTTATTGCTAAACTTATATGGTATTTACCAAAAATTATATATTTAATTACCAATATTATTATTTATATAGTAATGTATAAAAAGATATTTTAAAATTAGTTATTAGTATTCATATTAGTATTTTTAACCACTAATTTATAATTATATCATTTAAATAATTATAATAATAAAATGGTGCTTCATTGAAAGGCCGAGTTGCATGTAATGCATGAAAAGTTAGTGATACAAGTAACATATTATATTTAGGTTCCATGTGAATGGAATTTTTCACATAGTTCATTGAAGAAATCAGTTAAAATAAATTCATTCCATAAAAAGGTCCATAAAACAAGTGGTGTTATATTTTATCCACCTTAAAATGAATTTCGACCTTGAAATTCATAATTTCAGTAAATAATGGTGATAATTCCAATTCATCATATCCTCATGTTCCCATATAGATCCTAGTAGTTGGTTATTATTTCACAAAACATTAACTAGGTTATTTGTCTTATTTCATAGAAATTCATCACTATGATCGTTAATTTCAACTCATTCTTCCTCTTTTGAAAGGTCCTCCCCATGCGGTATGACCACTGAGTTTAGTACATATGAATAGAAAAGGTATATATATCCCCAAGAATGATATATAAACCATGGTATGAACATTAGATAGATTTGGAGGATGTTCCAGGAGATAGGTAACCATCTTGTTACGATCAATAATCTAAAAGGGATAATATGCCTAGGGATTAGTTTTCATTTCTTCCTGAATCTCATAACCTTTTTCCAATGAGAGATTCTAAAAACAACTTCTCACCAACTTCAAATTATTGATCATTCCATCAACTACTCTAGGGTTTGAATTGTTATTTTAGATTGATCTTATATCTGAGGATTATAAGAAGTACTAAAACTCAATTCTATATCGCTGTTCTTACTAAAGACTTTTCCAAAACATATATGTAAACATCAGACCCTGATCTGATATAATAGAATGTGGAACTCTATGTAACCTTACTGATTCCTTAATGTATAATGTTGAAGGGCAATCCATAGAGAAGTCTTCTTTGGTAGTGATTATGTGTGATAAATTTTTAAGGCAATCAAATACCACCCATATATAATTAAAGCCTTTTGAGGATTTTTGTAGTCAAATGACAAAATCAGCTGTGATTTTTCCCATTTCAGTTCTAGCATGGGTAATGGATGTAACATCCCCTTAAACGATTTTCTTTTATACTTTACTTACTAGAATACTAGGTACCATGATACAAACTCTATGACATCACTATTCAATAGTAGTCAATGAATTTTATCCAATACCATCTTTGTAGTAGTTTTTCACTCCCCATACTATCTTGGTAGACATGGTTAACTCTCAGGGCCATATCAGTAGCATGAGTTCACTCCTATACCATCTTGCTAGTCCTGGTTTACTCCCATGTCTATCTTAGTAGTCAAGTATCATAAATACAAAGTCCATCGTAGTATATATGATTATATATCTATCTATACCTAGTGCAATCGATAGATATATATAGGTCTCATCCATCTCATAATGAAATCTTACATACATGTTAAAAAAATAATATAAACTCATATCATAACCCATGAAATGAAATGGGTATCCTAAACATGTAATCATATCATAAAATAAGAAAACATATACATGATTCCTAAACATTTTAAAATCATAAACTGAAAAAATAAGTGGGATTAAAAATCATATAACTCCTGAATGAGAAATGGGTTTCAGAAAAATCATTCCATCATGAAATTTTCCTTTTATAGAAATTATATGAATGGTAATATTGAATAATTTCCACATAATTGAAAGTTTAACACTAATGGATGTATTCTAATAAGGGAAATAATTGTTGAATTATCTTTTAAAACCATATATTGTGGAAAATATAATTTCTCTATTGAAAAATGATTTTTGAAAAAAAATAAAATTTTGAATGTATTTTCTTTAGAAATATATTTCAAAACATTTAATGTAAATTTTAAAATCACAATACAATTTAAAAAAACTTTTTTCTTTTAAAAATTTTATTTAAAACATGGTTTCTCAAATAAAAGAGATTTCTAACCGAAGAGAGAACTACAATTATATTTTTCTTAAAAATAATTTATTAATAAAATTAGGTAACAAACAATGGAAAATGGTCTTCATACATGAATATATCATTAATAAATATGTGATAAGAAAACACATGAGTTTTTATGAGACATAGAACATAATATATCTTCATTGGGTGGATAATCATAACCAATCCCAATTGATGATGAGATTGTTTAAATAAGCCCTAAGCACTCTGTAAAGTATAATCATACACTCCATGTAAGAAAAAGGAATTAAATAAAACATAAAATATCCTTATAATAAGTATATTCATTATATATCATTTCAAATTGATGTATATAAAACTCTAAAAAAATGTAAGTTCATAACAAAACATGTTTCTCAAAGATTGAAAATTTAGACAAACCAATTTTAATGATTCGGTAAATCTTGAAACAAAATAACCCATGAAAGAAAGATCATATAATTAATATGAAAAAAAAACCTTAAATTTAACAATAATAATCATATAATAAATTCATTGGATGAATATACTCCTTGTAATATAAAATAGTGGTAAACATGGCATCTATCTCACACATATATGAAGTGATATGAGATTCCCATTACTTGTGTCAGGAATCTCATGGTACTTTTAATGAAATGATATAAAATAAATATATTTTTTTAATAAATATATAACATAACTATATTATTATATAAAATACCATATATTTTTCTATTTTGACATTATATTACCCACTGGATAAAAATTCTAAGTTAAGGTTTCACTTCGGGTAATATCCACATTGTTTTTTCATCTGTCTTAGTTTGTTATATATTTGATCCAAATATGTATATGAAGATTTCTAGAATATAAAAAATGATATAAAGATCACTTATATTAATTATATTTCTATTATTATAAACAATATGATATATAAGTATAAAATGGAATAAATCGTTCATGGTGATGGTATATCGAACGTACACATGAACACTTTTTCCATTTTATCATCATATTAATAGAATGAAAAAAACATATATGTATTAAATATCATTATAGTATAATTATTTTGTCATATATATCATAAAGTTTCACTAAACAGATCCTTAAAAAATTACATGTAGTGTGTGAAGGAATCATATCTGTCTGAGGGGCGGTAGTCGAAACTTGCTTAAACTAAATAATATTTTTTGAACAAAAATTGAAATTGAAATGGTATGAGTTATAAAATAATTAAATAATCATAAATAAATAATATATAAAATATACATAATATATAAATATCATTTCCAGCAAAATTCACTTCCCTGAAAGGGGGTAAATGAAATAGGAACACTATTAATTGTGAGAGGAAGTAGTTTGTAGAGACCCGAAGCCTGAAGTACATTGACATTACATTACATTTGCGGAATACTTAGTACATAACAAAAAAACACACACACAAGGATCATAATAGTTTAGTGTCTTTGGAAACACGGAACTTAATCTTCTAATCGTGGTGAAAGATCTTCAATATCTCCCATAAAGATCTTCCCTTTTTAACCTAAAACCTTTCTTTATATCCTGGGGAAAAGAAAACATAAAAGGGTGAGCTCAAATGCTCAGCAAGGGAAAATAAAGGAAATAAAAATCATATCATATCTTTTTGAAAATCATAACCTGCAAAAGAGATCATAATATCTTAACATGGAACAAATCATAGAAGTGAAAATGAGATCCCCATAATCATAACATAAAACTTTAAACATTGTGGCATGCACACATAATCCTGGAAAATCATTTCTTGTTAGTCATGACTCATTGCCAAGACTATCTTAGTGGACAAAGTCCCTTTCTGAACCGAGTTCACTCCTCGTTTCAGTCCTGTATCACTGAACCGAAATAACCTTCCGTTCCAGCCATTTCTATCTCATGAGATATAAAATCTTTACCCAATGCATTGGAGGGAGATATAGGTCCCACCCATCTTATAATGAATCCTTTCTTATGTGTGCCACATAATCATAAATCATACATCATCGCATAACCCATGTAATAAAAAATGGGATTCTTAAACAACATGACATCATAAAACAATTCATATAAGATAAAGGAATTCATAAAAATGTTTCCATCACAACATAATCAAATCCATGTAATAATAGGGATAAAAACAGAACCCTTTATTATCTTAGATGAAAAATAATTTTGATAAAACACTTGAATTGAATTCTTGAGAAAAATATCCTTTCTTCTTAAAAATCAATTTCTTTTCACAAAACATCATGCAATTTTAAAAGAAAAATATTTTATTGAAAATAGTCAAGAAATATTTTGGAGGAAGGTTCATGAAAATAATGCTTTATAAAACTGTAAAAATCAGTTCGTGCCGTATAAAAAAAACATTCTTCGTACTTTTGTCGGAAAAGTCAAAAAGTACCTCGTATAAAAAACGACAAAAGATTCCTTTCATATATTTTAATAAAAACTCACCGAAGGGTAAAATAGGATTTAAAAAATTGTAGGTGAATGGAAATAATATTACATATTGAGGAAACATGGATGTGGATGATAAAATACACCCCAGTAAATTCCAAAGTATAAACAATCTCGGATAAAAATGAGATTGTGATATTTCCCTTACCTTAGGTCCGATTTGCTTTGTACATGTCCGAAGCTCCTGTATAATGGTTTAAATAATGTTATTGAATTATTCCAGAATCATACATATTGATATGATATCATATATGGTCATATTCTTAGCTTCTTGTTTGTAATATTTCATTGTTACTTGTTACTCGGGTCTTTACTGCCTTTTGTTCTTATGCGTGTTTTGCCGAATAAATTCTCATTCTTCTATTAAGGTTATAGATACCTTATATCCAGAATGGTATTAGTGTAACATATATCATATTTATTCATTCAATTCATTTATATAATTACTATGTAAAGATGATCATGTAGAACGAGTCGCATCACATCGTGGAGACGGTATTCCGTATGTACGCACGAGTGATGATATCGTTCCTATGATCATGGAATTGTATTCGAGTATATATATATTATTTCAGTATCAATATTACGTTATAATAATCATAAATAGTTACTCATTACACCATTATACCCATCCTTGTAAAGTGATGGTGGAAAATAGATTACACCACGGCGTGGAGACGGTATTCTGTACGTACGCACGCGCGATGATTTAATTTTTCCATAGGATGGATAGAAGGTGAATTAGGGTTGTTTCATATTTATAATAACATATCAGTATGTAAGTAATACTGATGTTATTACTTTATCATGAAACAACTAAAAAAGAAGAAGTAGAAGAAGAAAAAAATTGAAAAGATCGGTAATGGATATTACCTCTTCTTTGGAACGTTTCTTTGAATCCTCCACTTAGGGAACTAAGATTGGTCTTTGAAGAAGACCAGGACCTCTAGGATTATTCTAGGGAAGTGGAGAGGAGAAAATTTCAGGGGTTGGCCGAGCATGAGTGTTCAATTTGGTGTGAGGAGGAGGGGGAGGAGGTGTCCTTTTATAGGGGAGGAGAGGGGCACCTTAGGAATATCTCAAAATATTATTTATATTAAAGTCAAAATCGGTTTATAATAGTTCCAGAGGGTCTTATTTCGAAGATAATGTGGGGATGGGTCGAAATCCTATCATCCAATTGGATTTAGACAAGTTTAGGGTATTATTTTAACCTTATCAATTAGATTTAACTCTAAGTTAAATAATTTAACTTTTACCGTGTCTTTTTGTTTTCTTTCACTATATGGTTAATACACTTACTATAACATGCCAAAAGAACCCCATATTGTTTATTAGTAATACATATATCTTTATCTAAGTCATTTGGCCGATCCTTAGATTTTTAAGAATAAAATAACAATTAATAATATAATATTTGATTTAAAAACTATTTTGTGTCAATTTTGACACTATTTGATATATGATTTTTGTGAAAGTCCTAACAGATTATATGTTCGATCCAAGTTGATTAAATCAATAATAATATATCATAGTAACCTAGAAAATTAGTGGAATTCATAAAAAGTCTAAAATTACATTTAGTTTGGTGTTTATAACATCAATTATGTCAATATTTCATTAATACGATAATTACTGCATCATTTTTGTGTCATAAATAAATTAAATTATTTGACGTCTAAAAATTTCAAATAAAATACCATTATGTAGGAAATCTTTTTATCTTTCTAATGAATATTTACAATCGAATTTATCTTATGTATAAACCTATATTAAAAATGTTTTAGTAAATATACTTTGATTTTAACTCTTTTAACTCTTCTTTGAATTAAATAATAATAAATGTCCTAATCTAATCCAAGTGGGCCTAAATGATAATATTTTACACTTAAGGTTGTTTTTGGTCGAGATACACTTGTAAAATAGAATTAGGACATGTGTTAGGGTAATATTAATATCATTCTTACCCATAATTACCATATTTACTTTTAACCGTGGTAAATAAAAGTAAAAAGTTACTATTCACCAAAAATTATTTTCATCTCATTGAACCACTTTTTACTTACTGACATCAACCGTGTCTCTCGGATTTTTGAAATTCCATTCACAGAGGCGGTAAAATTAAGTTTTATGAAAAATTCAGTTTTTTTAACTACCACTTAGTAGTATCACTATTCATCAAAAATTGATGTTTTTCAGAACAATGCCAAAATTTCATCCTAAGCTATATTTCATATTCCGAATTCAAAAATGAAGTCTAATTTACCAAATTCATAACATAGAAGTTGCATTAATTAATTTTATAATTAAATCCCGCTGTTAAAACAAATAGCGTGTTTTTAAGAAACAATATCTATCAAAATGTTGACACTTGTTTATGTCTGGTGTAAATGTGAAATTACATCCAATGACCAACATTGTATTGAATTGTAAAAATATATTCTAAATATACTTTAAAACCACTCAAATTAATAATTTATCACTATTAATTATTTTGATTAAAAAAGTTGTTTTTAATTAAAATTTAGTAATTTTCACTATTCATCAGAATATGAAAGTTATCCGAAAAGTACCAAAATTTCACCTTAGGCTAAATTCGATACTCCGAATCCATAAATGAAGTCCATTTTGAAAATTAAAATTTACAAAATTTCAAAAAGTCGTTATTACTATTCATAACGGCTAGTTTTAATAATATCTTAATAGAATATCGTTGTTTAGCGAAACTTGGTGTTGCGTACAACACACGCTATCGTGGAAGGTCGCGATTGCGTGTAATTCAAGCCAGGTCAGAGATGTGTGTTGTGAAAGCTCCTTTTGGTGTAGCATATAACACAAGACATTAATAAAATTAAAAAGAATGTTTTTTATAAAATCTTGGGCTGTTACATTCTACCCCCCTTAAAATGAATTTCGCCCTCGAAATTCGTCGGGGTTATAAATGGTTTACTATTCGAAAGTTTCTTTAATAGAAACCCACATCATAAAAAGGAATATCAAAACCAATCTTTAAAAACAAAAGTATGAAACGTAACGGTTACCCAAATAAACTAATCATTGGGTTTCCACATAGGTGAAAATATGGATATGGAAGAGAAATCTAACCATCATGTTCTGATGGAGAGTGGTAGAAAACATGGCTATGGAAAATCCAGTAATCACAAATCCATAGATTTGTGATGATATAAGGTACCATCTGATTCATCAGGTATAAGATCACTAGGACAACATTTTTGGTTTTCAAGATCATTTCCTTAAAGATGAAAATTTGTATTAGAATAAATACTTACTTTATTTTGGTACAATCTCACTGTTGTTCGTGCCTTGAACAATTTCCACTTAATCTCTTAAATAAATGAAGTTGAATTTGTTATTCGTGAAGTGTTAGCAGATTATGTGATAGAACGACGGGTCATTCCATCTGTCTCAAACAAAAGGTTAGCAAAAATTATATACATAAGTCGGTCTATAGTGAGATTAATCACATATGGTTCCTAAAATGGACTTATACTTCATATATCATACTGCTTAATATAATAAAAGTAGTTTCTACTAAACAGGGACTTCCTGTAGGCCAGTGGTAGGCGATAAAGGCCAGTCGCACTTCGGTTGTGGGTTCGATTCCCATAGCCTTGTCCGACGCGATGGGATGTCGCCCATCCTGCAGGTTTTCCTTTTTCTAAAACTACATTACTATAACATCCCATCAATAATATCTAAAAAAGAACTTCTATCCTTAAACAATACTATTGTATGCCCAACATAATCCATTCTAGTCTTTAGGCTTATCCATAATACTGCAGTCCACTTTCATAACATAGTGAAAATGATTACCAGAGATTTAATACCATCGTTGAACCCCATATATCATAAGATATGTTTTGTTGGTCACATTCCAAACATTCAAAGTCCTTAATCATGTATTCTCTTGAATACCCATTGAACCTTAGTGAAAACTTGAATGCAGTTAAAAGTTAACACTTTCCACATACCAAAATCCTCAAAATTTTATATACTCAAACCATGATATCACTTAGTCCTTATATCAATCATGAGCTCATGAATACTGTTAAACATTTCATTTTCTCGTTTTCCCTTCATTATGCGCATAATATGTCAATCACTTTGAATACCACATTAGACCAATACATAAATATTCCAATATTCCATGATACAACATTATTTTGGAATCCCATTACATAAAAACTTAATCATTCCACCACATCGTTGTCATATTCAACATTTCCAATAGTGATCGCATGTGACTTCCCTTTGTCCTTTGCCTTAAGCAGTTGCTCATGTCGATCATCACTAACCCTTGGATTAGGGCATTTATTAGCATAATGCCCCATTTCTTTGCACTTGAAGCATTGAAGTGTTGGTGGTGCGTTCTCTGCAGTGTTTGCTTTATTCACATCATTAGAAACCCTTTTTCCATTACTTCGACACTCAGCTGCTCGATGACATTATCTTCCACACTTAAAACATTTTCTAGTCCCTTTAAGACAATCTCCACCATGCTTCTTTCCACACTTTGTGCATAAGGAAACATTCATCTTCTTTTCACCATCATTTTGAGATTTCTCCTTGAACTCCATATTTCGTTTCTTGTCAAAACCATGAGATGGATATGTAACACCAACTTCCATTTCTACCTTGATAGCACAACACACAATTTCTTCATAGCTACTGAAGTCTCTTATAGCTAATGACCTTCGAAGAATTGGTTTTAAGCCACTGAAAAATTGATCAACTTTACTTTCAGGTTGGATGATAATGCCAGATGCATACCTTGCAAGTCTTGTAAAATTCGCTTCGTATATACCAACAGATTCATCATCCTTTTTCTTTAGTTCAAGAAACTCCTTCTCTATCTTTGTTCGAAGAATACGAGGGAAGTACTTATTGAAAAATAAGTTCTTGAACTCGTCCAATTCCATGGACTCAATTTCATCTCTTGGCCTCGTATTCTTGATAAGATTCCACCATTGATTAGCTTCACCTTCCAAACGATATACTGCTAAGATGACTTTATCATGTTCAGAACATTGAAGAACTGAAAATATCTTTTCAGTAGTACTAATCCATTGTTCAGCAACTAATGGATCATTAGACCCACTGAAAGAAGGCAGACACTGCCTCATGAAGAACTCAATAGAATATTGTTCCCTTCTCTGCTCATTTGGAAGTCCAGAATGATTCATAGCTTGTATAAGTATAGCAATAAGATTTTGCACTCCATCTCCCATAACATTTTTTTGTTCAGGAGGACAATCATTGCATTGTCCATTGCATTGATCAACACGGTTCCTTCGGGTTCCAGCCATCGTCTAAAACCCAAAAAGAATAGTGTGAGAGACAAAAATCATGCTAGGGAAAACAACATAATAAAGGGGGAGTACCTTCAATATCTAACATCTTAGGTTTAATTCTATGATCGTTAGCGTAATTCTAGTACTATAACCTATACGTATACTTAAACTTAGGGACATCCCTAGACATACCTTAGAAATATCTCTAGGGATCTCACTAACGTTTTCGCATCCTAGTTTCCAAAGGTTGACTAAACCTTTCCTCTGATACCAACTGTAGAGACCCGAAGCCTGACGTACATTGACATTACATTACATTTGCGGAATACTTAGTACATAACAAAAAAACACACACACAAGGATCGTAATAGTTTAGTGTCTTTGGAAACACGGAACGTAATCTTCTAATCGTGGTGAAAGATCTTCAATATCTCCCATAAAGATCTTCCCTTTTTTTTTACCTAAAACCTTTCTTTATATCCTGGGGACAAGAAAACATAAAAGGGTGAGCTCAAATGCTCAGCAAGGGCAAATAAAGGAAATAAAAATCATATCATATCTTTTTGAAAATCATAACCTGCAAAAGAGATCATAATATCTTAACATGGAACAAATCATAGAAGTGAAAATGAGATCCCCATAATCATAACATAAAACTTGAAACTTTGTGGCATGCACACGTAATCATGGAAAATCATTTCTTGTTAGTCATGACTCATTGCCAAGACTATCTTAGTGGACAATGTCCCTTTCTGAACCGTGTTCACTCCTCGTTTCAGTCCTGTATCACTGAACCGAAATAACCTTCCGTTCCAGCCATGTCTATCTCATGAGATATAAAATCTTTACCCAATGCATTGCAGGGAGATATAGGTCCCACCCATCTTATAATGAATCCTTTCTTATGTGTGCCACATAATCATAAATCATACATCATCGCATAACCCATGTAATAAAAAATGGGATTCTTAAACAACATGACATCATAAAACAATTCATATAAGATAAAGGAATTCATAAAAATGTTTCCATAACAACATAATCAAATCCATGTAATAATAGGGATAAAAACAGAACCCTTTATTATCTTAGATGAAAATAATTTTGATAAAACACTTGAATTGAATTCTTGAGGAAAATATCATTTCTTCTTAAAAATCAATTTCTTTTCACAAAACATCATGCAATTTTAAAAGAAAAATATTTTATTGAAAATAGTCAAGAAATATTTTGGAGGAAGTTTCATGAAAATAAGGCTTTATAAAACCGTAAAAATCCGTTCGTTCCGTATAAAACAAACATTCTTCGTACTTTTGTCGGAAAAGTCAAAAAGTACCTCGTATAAAAAAACGACAAAAGATTCCTTTCATATCTTTTAATAAAAACTCACCGAAGGGTAAAATAGGATTTAAACAATTTTAGGTGAATGGAAATAATATTACATATTGAGGAAACATGGATGTGGATGATAAAATACACCCTAGTAAATTCCAAAGTATAAACAATCTCGGATAAAAATGAGATTGTGATATTTCCCTTACCGTAGGTCCGATTTGCTTTGTACGTGTCCGAAGCTCCTGTATAATGGTTTAAATAATGTTATTGACTTATTCCAGAATCATACATATTGATATGATATCATACATGGTCATATTCTTAGATTCTTGTTTGTAATATTTCATTGTTACTTGTTACTCGGGTCTTTACTGCCTTTTGTTCTTATGCGTGTTTTGCCGAATAAATTCTTATTCTTCTTTTAAGGTTATAGATACCTTATATCCAGAATGGTATTCGTGTAACATATATCATATTTATTCATTCAATTCATTTATATAATTACTATGTAAAGATGATCATGTAGAACGAGTCGCATCACATCGTGGAGACAGTATTCCGTACGTACGCACGAGTGATGATATCGTTCCTATGATCATGGAATTGTATTCGAGTATATATATATTATTTCAGTATCAATATTACGTTATAATAATCATAAATAGTTACTCATTACACCATTATACCCATCCTTGTAAAGTGATGGTGGAAAATAGATTACACCACGGCGTGGAGACGGTATTCCGTACGTACGCACTCGCGGTGATTTCATTTTTCCATAGGATGGATAGAAGGTGAATTAGGGTTGTTTCATATTTATAATAACATATTAGTATGTAAGTAATACTGATGTTATTACTTTATCATGAAACAACTAAAAAAGAATAAGTTGAAGAAGAATGAAATTGAAAAGATCGGTAATGGATATTACCTCTTCTTTGGAAAGTTTCTTTGAATCCTCCACTTAGGGAACTAAGATTGGTCTTTGAAGAAGACCAGGACCTCTAGGATTATTCTAGGGAAGTGGAGAGGAGAAAATGGCAGGGTTTGGCCGAGCTTGAGTGCTCAATTTGGTGTGAGGAGGAGGGGGAGGAGGTGTCCTTTTATAGGGGAGGAGAGGGGCACCTTAGGAATATCTCAAAATATTATTTTATATTAAAGTCAAAATCGGTTTATAATAGTTCCAAAGGGTCTTATTTCGAAGATAATGTGGGTATGGGTCTAAATCCTATCATCCAATAGGATTTAGACATGTTTAGGGTATTATTTTAACCTTATCAATTAGATTTAACTCTAAGTTAAATAATTTAACTTTTACCGTGTCTTTTTGCTTTCTTTCACTATATGGTTAATACACTTACTATAACATGCCAAAAGAACCCCAAATTGTTTATTAGTAATACATATATCCTTATCTATGTCATTTTACCGAACCTTAGATTTTTATGAATAAAATAACAATTAATAATATAATATTTTATTTAAAAACTATTTTGTGTCAATTTTGACACTATTTGATATATGATTTTTGTGAAAGTCCTAACAGAATTATATGTTCGAACCAAGTTGATTAAATCAATACTAATATATCATAGTAACCTAGAAAATTAGTAGAATTCATAAAAAGGCTAAAATTACATTTAATTTGGTGTTTATAACAACAATTATGTCAATATTTCATTAATAAGATAATTACTGCATCATCTTTGTGTCATAAATAAATTAAATTATTTGAAGTCTAAAAATTTCAAATAAAATACCATTATGTTGGAAATCTATTCAGCTTTCTAATGAATATTTACAATCGAATTTATCTTATATATAACCCTATAATAAAAATGTTTTAGTAAATAAACATTGATTTTAACTCTTTTAACTCTTTTTTGAATTAAATAATAATAAATGTCCTAATCTAATCCAAGTGGGCCTAAATGATAATCTTTTACACTTAAGGTTGTTTTTGGTCGAGATACACTTGTCCAATAGAATTAGGACATGTGTTAGGGTAATATTAATATCATCCTTACCCTTAATTACCCTATTTACTTTTAACCGTGATAAATAAAAGTAAAACGTTACTATTCACCAAAAATTATTTTCATCTCATTGAACCACATTTTACTTACTGACATCAACCGTGTCTCTCGGATTTTTTAAATTCCATTCACAGAAGCGGTAAAATTATGTTTTATGAAAAATTCAGTTTTTTTTAACTACCACTTAGTAGTTTCACTATTCATCAAAAATTGATGTTTTTCAGAACAATGCCAAAATTTCATCCTAAGCTATATTGCATATTCCGAATTCAAAAATGAAGTCTAATTTACCAAATTCATAACATAGAAGTTGCATTAATTAATTTTATAATTAAATCCCGCTGTTAAAACAAATAGCGTGTTTTTAAGAAACAATATCTATCAAAATATTGACACTTGTTTATGTCTGGTGTAAATGTGAAATTACATCCAATGACCAACATTGTATTGAATTGTAAAAATATATTCTAAATATACTTTAAAACCACTCAAATTAATAATTTATAACTATTAATTATTTTGATTAAAAAAGTTGTTTTTAATTAAAATTTAGTAATTTTCACTATTCATCAGAATATGAAAGTTATCCGAAAAGTTCCAAAATTTCACCTTAGGCTAAATTCGATACTCCGAATCCATAAATGAAGTCCATTTTGAAAATTAAAATTTACAAAATTTCAAAAAGTGGTTATTACTATTCATAACGGCTAGTTTTAATAATATCTTAATAGAATATCGTTGTTTAGCGAAACTTGGTATTGCGTACAACACACGCTATCGTGGAAGGTCGCGATTGCGTGTAATTTAAGCCAGGTCATAGATGTGTGTTGTGAAAGCTCCTTTTGGTGTAGCGTATAACACAAGACATTAATAAAATTAAAAAGAATGTTTTTTATAAAATCTTGGGCTGTTACATAGTTTTCCCTACATAGAAATTGTATGTTCGTTACCAATTAGATGGATGTATGTGCATGTTTAGTTCAAACCCTTACGTTAATGAAATATAATTATATTCAGGATATAAGTGTAATTATATTTTCATGTATTATTGAGAGTTTATAGTGTAGAGGATGAAAATAATATAAGGAAGCACGAAGAAATTTGGTACCTCTTCTTTGGTTAACTCTTTTTGGTTTGTACCAAAGGGCTACAATGGATTTCCTTCTGCAATAGGTGAGGATTATAGGTTTAGGGGAGGGTTTTTAAGAAGATATTTGTTAATATTTTTTTGATCAAAATTTTCATGATAATTCTATTTATGTTGGAGGATAAGAAACCTTTTATAGTGGAGGAGGTGTGACACTCTTGTATATTTTGGGAAAATAAATTCTACCAACATTTTTTCCATGTCATGTAGATCCCAAAACGGTGGAAATTATAAAACAAATGAAAAAAGGTTCTAAATATTACAAACCAATTGCTCTTGGAAAAGTTTATAGGTCATTTTGGGACTTAACTTTATATTTTAGTCTTTGTAACCTAATTTTTTTCTGAAAAATTGTAATTAATATTGTTCTCATTCGCTAATATTTTTTATCAAGAACATATTTGAACTAAATATAATTTATAAATAATGGCGATTCAAAAATTTTAATCCATTTTCCATATTAAAATAAAATAATTTTCATAAATTAATATAAATTTAACCATGTGGAAGGGACGACAAAGAATGTTTTCAATTTAAAAATAATCAAAAGATTGAAATGTTTATATAATCAAATCAAAGTAAAATGTATTCATCTAACAAAAATTGGATTAATTAATAAAAATATGTTCTAATTATACTTTTTAACCAATATGAAATATAATTTTATATTATAAAAAAATTATGTGAATTTTGTTTGAATATATGCTCTGTATTTTTCCTTATCCATTCAGAAATGATTTCTCTCGAAAAAATCTCCACAATTCTCTGTATGTTAATTTAATAAAATATAATTTAAAAATATAACATTATTTTTTAGAATTAAATTTGTAAATGATTTTTATATTAATTTTATTTTTTTTCCTAGAAGGACGTGAAAATGTTTTCATTCGATAAAATAATATTTTTAAACATATAAGGACTTTAACAAAAATTATAACTGTCATTATAAATATTTGTTATTTATATTAAAGCATTGAAAAAAATATTTTAATAGTATTTATTAATATTCATATTACAACGTTTAATGACTAGTTCATAATTATCTCATTTAAATAATTTTAACAAAAATAGATGTTTTGTAGAAACATAGTGTGGCATGTAACATATGCCAAGTTGGTGTTCTGTGTATCATATTCCATGATAGTGTTTCATGTAATGTACAATAATTAGGTGCTTTTTGAAATTAATATGTGTCTTAGTTCAATGAAATATTTCATTAAAAATATAATTTTTTTAAGAAAAAGGTTCATAACAACAGTGGGTATTATATTTTACCCCCTTATGTAAATTTAACACTCAAAATTTATCATTTGAGTAAAACATTGATGATACTTATGCTTCAACATATACTATTTAATACCTCATGCTTCCACGATATGATTCCCTTTATATAATGCAATAGTTTGCGTTGTATTCAACTTTGATATTCTAACAAACCATGACCAATCAAACTAGCTGTTATGAATAGTAATACCCACTTTTTGAAATTTTATAAATTTTATAGTTCAAATTGGTCTTCAATTTTGGACTCAAAATATCCTAATTAACTTAGGGTGAATTTTTGGTATTTTTCTGAAAACATTCAATTTTTTATGACTAGTGAAAAACATTGAGTTTTTTTTAAGCCGAATTTTTATATAAATAATTATTTATTTTATTTAAATTTATTTTAGGTAAAAATATATACATAATACCTATATAAGTTCAATGTAATAAATTGGAGTAATTTTATAATGATTTTAGATATATAAATGATTATCAAACATTTTGCCGTCTTTTACCCACCTTTTAGGAGAATTTCCAAATTTGTATAAAACATAATTTTACCGCTTGTGTGAGTTGAATTTCCAAAATCTGAGAGAAATGGTTGATATTAGTAAGTAAAATTTGGTTCAATGAGATGAAAATAATTTATGGCGAATAATATCTTTTTACTTTTATTTACCATAGTTAAAAGTAAATATGGTAATTAATAATAAAAATGATATTATTATTACCCTAACACAAGTTCTAATTCTATTGTATAAGTATAATTCGACCACAAAAAACATTAGAAATAAAATATTAACCTATTTGGTCCACTTGGATTAGATTAGGACATTTATTATTATTTTATTTAAACAAGAGTTAAAAGAGTTAAATTCAATGTTTAATAACTAAACCATCTTTAATATAGGGTTACGTACAATATGAATTCGACTATAAATATTCATTAGCAAGAAAATAATATTTCATACATAGTGGTATTTTATTAATTATTTTTAGGCATTAAATAATTAAATTTATTTATGACACAATGATGATGCATTAATCACCATATTAATGAATGATTAAAATAATTTATATTATAAATATCCAAATAAATCTAATTTGAGACTTTTAATGAGTTTCATAAATTTTTAGGTTATTATGACATAATAGGGTTGATTAAATTTATTTAGTTCTATGTAATAAATTTGTTAGTACTTTATCAAAAAAAATTATTAAATAATGTCAAAATTGACATAAATGAGTTTCCAAAAAAATACAATATTATTTGTTGAAATAATAATCTTAAAAATATAAAGATCATCCAAAAGACATATATAATGACAGTTTTATCATTAATTAACAACATGGGGTTCACTTGTAAGTTTATCATATGTTTATTAACCATATAATATAAAAATACAAAGAGACATGGTAAATGAAAACTTATTTAACTAAGAGTTAAATCTAGAAGATAAGGTTAATATAGTGACTGAAAACCAGTCTGAAACCTATTGTTTGAAAGGTTTCAAACCCATACACACCTAATAAATTAAATAATTCATTTAAGAATCATTAAAAACCGAAAACTATTTTATTATAAAATAATATTTAAATCTTTTCCTAAGGTTCCCCTCACCCCTCTTATAAAAGGGAACTTACCCTTCTCTCAAATTCACACCTTCAATGCCATTAGGCTCAGCCAAAACCAAACCAAATATCCTCCTAACTATCCTCCATTCATCCTAGATGCATTCCATTAGTCATAAAGCCTTCTTATAGAGTTATTTTGATCAAATCAAAAGGAAGAGCCCGAAGAAGAGGTAAATATTTCATCAACTCTCTCAAGTTCTTTTCTTATTCCACATCCACTTTCTTTGTTGATTTCATTCTAAAATAATAAATCCAGTATCTTATATATAAGGAGATGTTATTATAAAAATATTATAACCATATTCATTATTCTATCCATCATCTTAATGACAAAGTCTCCATGCGTGCGTATGCACAAATTACTGTGTCCACGTCGTGGTGTAATTTTTTATTCAAACTCTTCATCATTTCGATGGTTATAATAATGAATACTAATTATGTAAATAATAAATATAATATGATAATTATTCTTCATATATTATATAATAACTAATTATATATGATTTTAATATCAATATAATGATATTTTCGCTCGTGGGTACATACGGATTACCGTCTACACAAACGCGATGAGATTAATTTCCCATCGTATACATTGAAGACTAATTTTCATTTGATGATTAAAAATAATGTTTAATGACTTAATATAATTTTGAATATGAATAAGATACATTTTATCCAAAACAAACATTACTTAAGTAATGAAGCATATAAAGGAAAAAGAATCAGTTAACATCTGATGCAATGATACTACTGAAATATCATTAACAAAGAAATATTATAATATCATATATGATATCATATTTATGTATATAGTTCTTTTATACTATAATAACTATGATTTAACTTGTATACAAGAGTTTAATGTACCCCCGACCAATGAAAAGTAAAATGGAAGGGTTAATTTCTCAATCACTTTATTATATGAGGTTGTTTTTATTTATGTATCTACCGGGACCTCTTTATCATCCACATCCATGTTACATAAAAATTTATTAAACACTTTTTTAACATTATCTGGACTATGGGTTATGGTCATTTATAACCCTATTTTATATTTTATAATTTTTTTAATGGAATCTTTCAGTCACATTCCAAACAAGGTACCTTGTTTCATTTTCAAAAAAATTAATGTTAGAATGTTTTTTAACTTATAGGGCGGGTGTGGCTATTTTTGGTTGTTATAACATTGTCGAATATTACCTTAAAATCATATAATAATTTTTTCAAAATAAATGTTTTCTTTTACAATTATATGACTTTTAAATGATTTCAAAATAGAAATAGATATTTCCCTAAAAAATGTTTTGATTTCATCCATGTCAACATTCATTGATGGATTTTAAGATTAATTCATGTTGATTTATTATGATACAAAACATCCATATTTTATTAAAGGTTTTGTGATTTTTACGACTGTGGATGTGTTATTTTATCACAATACATTTTGATGGAGAAATTATATACATTTCTTATTCTAGTTTTAAAATGAATGTTTATGTTATGTTTGAACCCTTTCACATGTAGAATGCATTGGACTTAGTATGTGATGGGTGGAGCGTGGTATAGCTACTCGATGCATTGGTAGTTATCAAGAGACAAACTAGTGTCTTGGCATAGGGCCTTCAAAAAATATTATTTGTAATATTGTCACAAGGCCTAGAATATGTAGTTATGAAGTCTGACATTATACATTCTATCATTATGAAAGTGGCTATTGATATTTCATGTGTTTATTCAACTTGTAGAATATCTATGTGACTAAGTAAATAACATTGTCTTATTTTATATTTCCCATATGAGTCGGTTGTTCTAGTTTAAAAGGATTTTGTTTTTGTCTTACATTTCCTTAAATGTTTATGATTATTTTTGAAGTTTTCTGCTATATGGTTATCCTTACTGAGCATCTCAGCTCACCCCTTTATATGTTTTATTTTTCCCAGGATGTGAAGAATTATATTATGGCTGACCAGCATGGATAGTCTATGGGATATGAGTATGGCCTATAGAGACTATGTTGTTGTAGTTTTTCCTTTTATAATGTAATGTAAATGTTATGAATGTATCTAGTATTTCCCAGGATACTAAACTAATCGGTGTTTCGAGACTTGATCTTTTATAATAATCCCAATGTTATGTAATAATGCACCAACTATGGGTAACTAGGGTCGGGACGTTACAGTTGGTATCAGATATTTTTAGTAAAAAACATGGAATCTAGATTTATAAAAACACTGATTAGAGCACATTATCCAAAGATAGACTTTGACGGTTAGTATAGGAGATCTTCCTAGAATTTTGGTATTGTAGTGATTTTGTGAGTTTTTCAAAAATAAATCTCTGTCTGGATACGAGAAGGTAGAGGAAGCTCTGGAATTGATGTACCTATGGGTCAATCCTAAATACACTGCTTTGAGCTAGACTCGAATGGGAACTGGAGCATGATAACGGGCCTTTCTGCAATCTTGGTTATGACACTCCCAGGGTATATGCTTTGGATAATTATAATTTGCTTTTCAAACTATTATGAATGGTTTATGATTATACACTTCATCAAAGAAAACATTTTTATGGTTATTGATTATATCCATACACTGTACAATTTTTGTAAAATATTTTACAAGTTTGGAATTCTGTATTATGATTCATAAACTAATCTAGTGCATGCCATTGTTTAGAAATAGTGCCTAGTGGAAGGAATGGTAACCTATAAATGCACGCAATCTATGTAGGGATTTCCCTACTACTCAAGGTAATTATTGTGGAGATTGTGAAGCAACATTTGCTGATTGGTTTATCAACATACTGGGACAACTCACTCATGTTATGAATAATAACCTTACACGTATGAAGCACCCTGATCCACTAAGTAGAGGATCAATGTTAGACCGCTTCATGAGAAAAACCCACCAAAATTCAATGGGAGTAAAAATCCATTAGTGGCTGAGCAATGGATAAATTCCTTAGAGAAAATATTTCACACTTTGGGGAGTAGTAAAAGGGAAAAAGTTTTCATGGCAGTTTATCGTCTTACGGGAGATGTAGATCAATGGTTGTCATTGATTGAAAACAAAAAGGAAGATGATGAAGTATAAAATATGTAATGGAGAGTGTTTGAATAGATTTTCCTAGAAAAATACATTCCTCATGACTATCATTAGGATATAGATTCGAAATTTCTATGTTTGAGGCAACATGAGGATGAGAATGTCACAAAAAATGTGGCTAACTTTACCAGGATAGAAAGTAAAGAAAAAAATTATATACGTAACCCAATGAGTATGATTGATGTATTCATTGATGGGTTAAAACCATTTATCCAGTGAGAATTAGTCTCAAAATCCTTATTATCATATGAATATATTGTCTCATGTGCTATCAAGACAGAAAAGGAATTCTCTAAGTCTTGCACCTTTAAAGCAAAGCAAGAGAAGAAGTGATCTGCTGAACACTCTAGAAATAGAAATAAGGTGAAGAAGGGAAAATTTGAATATCCATACTATAGTAAATGTGGGAATAAACACCATGGTACATTCCTGAAGTTAATGGGAGTGTATTAAAAGTGTGGTGAAAAAGGCCACTATTCTCGTGATTTCATGTGGAAGAAATAGGATATCAATGTTGAATGATACAATTGTAGATAATGGTAAATTATGAAAATGAATGTCCTATGTGACATGGAATGTTACCTTAGAAAATGACAAAGGATCAAGGATATGCTTTTGTTATCACTACTACAGAGGTTGAATCATCGAAAGGTGTGGTGGAAGGTAATTTAATTGTTTCCTTATGTTTAGAAAATTATTTCGTTTATTCTGGATCATCACATTGTTTCATATCTTCCCAGTTTTCTATGAAAATTAGATATTTTCAAATTGAATTAACAAGGGAGTTGTCAGTAAAAAACCATAAGAGAAGTATCATTGCATCAATGTTTTGTGAATCAGTTCCTATTTGGATATATAAATGTTCTTTATCTGCTGATCTCATTGCCATACTAATGATTAAAATTGATATAATCATTGGTATGGATTGGATTTTGGACCCCGATGGAAAAATTTAATTTAATATGAAGTAGGTTTCAAATATTGATGTCGAGAAAGAGTACCTTATCTGTAGAGTAGAAACTTAACCACCTAATTATAATCTATATTCACACCCAGTAGCTCAACTAAATTCCATTATTGAGGAGGAAGAGAATTAAATAATTGTGGGTGAGGAATGGAATGTCCCAATAGGGGACGTACCTATTGTGCAATAATATTTTTATGTGTTTCCAGAAGATTTACCAGGAAATCCACCATAAGGATAAATTGGGTTTTCCATTTATTTAATTCCTAGTTAAAATCCCATATCTAAGATCCATTATAGAATAGCCACTGTGAAATTAGTGTAACTAAAGAAACCACTAGTGGAATTTAATAATAACGGATTTTTTTCCCTAGTGTTTCTCCATGGGGAGCCCCTTTTTTATAAAGAATAATGATGGATATATGAGGTAATGCATTTACTAAAGGGAGATCAATGCTATAACAATAATGAAGAAGTATCCCCAACCACACATTGATGATTTATTCGACCAACTTCATGGAGCTCAATATTTTTCAAAGATTGACCTTTGATCTGGATATCATCAGTTGTGCGTGAAGAAGGAAGTCATTCCAAAAACAGAATTTTTAACTAGGTACGAGCACTACGAGTTTACAGTAATGCCTTTTGGGCTGACTAATGCACCATTTGTTTTCATGGATCTAATGAATATAGTTTTCATGGAATATCTTCATGACTTTGTAGTGGTATTTATTAATGATATCATGGTTTTCTCCCAAGGCTATGAAGATCATGAAAATCACTTGCGCATTATCCTATGGACTCTTAGAAAAAATTATTGTATGGAAAATTTAGAAAGTGTGAATTTTGGAATCAGGATATTTCTATTCTTGTCTATATTGTCTATAAGGATAGAATATCTATTGATCCTTTAAAGACCATGGAAATCCAATAATTTCCATCACTGACGAGTATAACTGAGGTACATAATTTTATTAGTTTAGCAGGTTATTATCGACATTTTGTCCCAAATTTGTCCCTATTAGACAACCCATTAACAAAGCTCACACATAAAGGGGTTAAATTTTTTTGGAAAAAAGATAGTGAAGAATTTATTGAAGAAATAAAGAGAAGATTAGTCAATGGTGCTATCTTGAATCTACCGTTGGGGATTGGTGGGTTTGTTATTTATAGTGATTCTTCAATGAAAATAATTGGTTGTGTCATTATGAAAAATTATAGAGTTATTTCCTATGCATCATGGCTGCTAAAAATTAATGAGAAAAACTATCCTACTCATGATCTTATGTTATCAGTTATAATCATTGCATTGAAGATAAGAAGAAATTATATATATGGTGAAAAATGTGAGATATATACCAGTCACAAGAGTTTGAAGTATATTTTCTCATAGGTAGAAATCAACATGAGGAAAAGGGGTTGGCTTGAATTACTCATGAATTATGATTGCTCAATACACTACAACCCGAGGAAGGGAAATATGGTGGTGGATGCTTTGAGCATAAAGGATCATGGAGTTTTGAACAAGATGAGAGTAGAAATGGATCCTATTTTCAGGGATCTAGTAAAAATAGATATGGTAATAATCATGCAAAGTGAAACATCAATACTTTTTCTAATTGTTTCCAAACCATCTAAACTAAAAAGGATAAAAAGTTCTCAGGTTGATGATGAGTTGTTTCAAATGAAAATTAATGTTGTGAATGATGGGATATTGAGTGACTTCATATATAGAGATGGAATTTTGAAATTTGGGAAGAGACATTATGATCCTATCATACCTTATCTAAAATGGGAATTTTTGGATGATGCTCATAGCTCCAATATCACTGTACACCCTGGTAGCACTAATGTGTATAGTTATTTGAAAGAACATTTTTGGTGGGACAACATGAAGAGGAAAATTGATAATTTTGTGTCACAATTTATGGATTTTCAATAAGTGAAAGTTGTATGTCAACCTCCACGAGGATTCATATAACCTCTTCCCATACCTGTGTAGAAATGGCATAATATTACGATGGACCTTATCTTGGGGATACCAAAGACACCTAGATGGAATGATGCATTATAGGTCATTGTTGATTATCATACCATGTATGAAAAATTTCTTGCTATAAGAGAATATTTACCCATGAAAGTTTAACAAGACTATATATTAATGATGTTGTAAGAATCCATGGTGTACCCCTATCTATTGTTTCAAATTTTGATCTCCATTTTACATCATGATTCTGGAAATGTCTTCAGAAATCCTGGGATACTGATCTTCATTTGAGCTCTTCCTAAGACCATCAAACCGATTGACAATCAGAACGGATTATTCAAACTTTAGAAGACATGTTGAGATATTTCTCATTTGATTTTAAAAGTATGTGGGATCAATATATACCGATGGTAGAACTTTACTATAATAATAACTTCCATTAAAGTATTCATATGGCACCATATGATGCGTTAGATGGCAATAGATGTCTCACACCAACTTATAGGGATTATGTGGGTGAAAGCAAACTCATAGAACCAAATCTTGTAGAGGAAACGATGGAAAAATTGAATGTTATCCAAACCCACCGCAAAATAGAACAATGTATGCATAAGAACTATTCCAATAACCAAAAGAAGGATTTGGAATTGCAGGCAGGAGGTCATGTCTTCATGAAGGTATCTCTATGGAAGGGAATTATACGATTCTGTAAGAATGGTAAAATAAGTCTCAGGTATATCGGACCATTCCAAATTCTAGAACGAATTGGGGCTGTAGCTTACCGGTTGGCAATGTCGCCAAGTATCTCTAAATTTCATGATGTGTTCCACGTATCACTATTGATAAAATACATGTCTAACAGAATGCATGTACTCACCAATGTGGAAATTGAACTGGAACCTGAGATATTTTTTTTGTGATGAGTCTGTAAAAACTCTTGATACCAGATAACAAGTGCTGAGAAATCAGATGACTAGTCTGGTAAAAGTTCTATGGAGAATCCATATCATGGAAGAGGAAACATGGGAACCCAAGGAACTTATGATGAAGAACCACCTGAATCATTTTATGCAGTAATATTCTAGAAATTTGAAAGACAAAATTATTTGAATGAGGGAAGAATGTAACACCCCAAGCATCCATGGTACATTTCCTTTTGAATAATGTAATAGATTGCATTGTAGGCAACTTCGAGATTCTAACACACCGCAACCAATCAAACTAGTTGTTAAGAATACTAATAACCACTTTTGGAAATTTTATAAATTTTATCATTCCAAATAGACATCATTTTTTGATTTTGAATTTTGAAATTCACTTATGGCGATTTTTTTGATATTTTTCTAGAAAACATTTAATTTTTGATGAATAGTGAAAAAACGAAGTTATTTTTTAAAACTTATTTTTTATTTAAATAATTATTTATTTTATATAAATTTATTTTAGGTCAAAATAGATACATAATACCTATATATGTTCAATTTAATTAATTGGGGTCATTTTATAATGACTTTGTATATATAAAATTTTATTGAACATTTTACCTTCTTTTACCCACCTCCTAAGAGCATTTCCAAATTTGAATAAAACATAATTTCACCACTTCTATGTGTTGAATTTCAAAAATCAATGAGACATGTTCGATGTCATTAAGTAAAATGTGGTTCAATAAGGTGAAAATATTTTTTTCTAAAATGTAAGTTTTTACATTTTTTTACCACGATTGAAAGTGAATAAGGTAATTAAAGGTAAAAATTATATTATTAATACCATAAAACATGTCCTAATTCTATTGGATAAGTATAATTCGACCAAAAACATCCTTAGGAATAAAATAGGAACCTCTTTGGTCCACTTGGATTACATGAGGTCGTTTATTACTATTTTATTTAAAGAAGAGTTCAAATAGTTAAATTCAATGTTTAATAACTAAACCATTTTTAATATAGGGTTACACAAAATATAAATTCTCCTATAAATATTAATTTTAAATATAAAAATATTTTCCACATAATGGTATTTTATTTATAATTTTTAGCAATTAAATAATTATATTTATTTATGACACAATGATGACGTAGAAATTACCATTTGAATGAATGATTAAAAGTATTGATATAATAAATATTTTGATAAATATAATTTGATCCATTTAATGAATTATACTATTTTTATATGTTAATATGACATAATTTGGTTGATTAAATGTATTTATTTCACAGTAATAATGTTTTTAGGACTTTTACAAAAATCCATTATTAAATAATGTCAAAATTGACATAAATGAGTCTTTAGAACAAACACAATATTATTGGTTGATATAATAATCCTAAAAATATAAAGTTTTAAAAAAATATGTATATAATGATATTTGTATCATTTATTAACCACTTGGAGTTCTCTTGTATGTTTATAGTACGTTTATTAAACATATATATAAAAATAAAAAGAGACATGGTAAATGTCAAAATATTTAACTAAGAGTTAAATCTAAAGGACAAGGACAATATATTGACCCAAACCAGCATAAAACCAATTAGTTGAAAGTTTTTCGACCCATACCATCATTATATTTTAAGTAATTTATTTTTGAGCCATTTTAACAGAAAAGGAATTTATTATAAAATAATATTTCAATCTTTTCCTACGGTGCCCCTCACCCCTCTTATAAAATGGTACTTCCCCTTCCCTAAAATTAACCCCTTAAAAGCCATTTATCTTGGCCAAAACCTACCAAAATATCTTACCAACTATCCTACCTTAATCCTAGATGCCTTCCTTTTGTCACAAGGTCATCCTATGAATCCCTTTGAATCAAATCAAAAGGATGAACCTGAAGAAGAGGTAAATATTACATAACCTCTTTCAAGTGCTTTCTGTTCTTCGACATCCACTTTATTTGTTTTTTCCATTATAAAACAATAAATAAATTATCTTATATATTCTATGATGTTATTATAAAAATGGTACGAATGTATTCATTATTCTATCCATCCTATAAATGACAAACTCATCGAATGTGCGTACGTATGGATTACCATCTCTACATCATGGGGTAGTTTGTTATTCAAACACTTCATCATTTGGATGGGAATAATAATGAGTATAAATTATGTAAATAATAAATATAATATGATAATTATTCGATATATATGATATAACATGAAATTATATATGATTTTAATATCAAAAGAATGATATTGTCACTCGTGCGTACGTATGGATTACCATCTCCACGAATGCGATGAGATTCATTCCCCATCTTATCCATTCAAGAATAATTTTCATTTGATGAATAAAAATAATTTTTAAAGACTTTATATCCTTATGAATATGAAGGAGATACATCCTATCCATAACAAACATTACTTACGTAACAAAGCATATAAAGGAAAACGAATTTGTTAACACCCGAAACAATGATACTACTGAACTATCATTAACAAAGAGATATTAAAAGATTATATATGATATCATATTTATGTATATACTTAGTGTATACCTTTAAAACAATGATTTATGTATTTTAAAGAAGGATAATGTACCATCAACCATGGAAAAGTAAAAGGTAAGGTTAATTTCATAATCTCTTTATTATCCATTGTTGTTTTAATGTATCTACTGGGAAA
Organism: Viscum album; assembly: GCA_963277665.1. Taxonomy (NCBI): domain Eukaryota; kingdom Viridiplantae; phylum Streptophyta; class Magnoliopsida; order Santalales; family Viscaceae; genus Viscum; species Viscum album. The sequence goes on from OY728136.1 coordinate 1,999,769,149, forward strand.
ACTTTATCATCCACATCCATGTTTCTTAAAGATGTATTCCAAAATATTTTTACTATTTACTAGACCATGGGTTAAAGAAGTGTATAACCTTTTTTTACTTTTTATGAAATGGTTTGAATGAAACCATTCCGTCATTTTCTCGACAAGGTACCTTGAGACCTTATCAAATAAATTATGGTAATAATATTTTTTTAACTTATATTGAGGGTGTGGGTATTTTCTTCCATTATAACATTTTCGAAGATTCCCTTACAAGATTATAAGAATATTTTCAAAATAAATGTTTTATTTTATAATTATAAGACATTTAAATGATTTCAAAATACAAAGATATATTTTTCTAATAAATGTTTTGATTTAATCAATGTCAACATCATTTGATGGATTTTATGCTTAATTGAAGTTGATTATTATGATACAAAACATCCATATTGTATTGAAGGTTTTGAGATATGTTTGACTTTGTTTGTGTAATTTTCACACCATTCATGGTTTTTGTAGAAAATATTGACATTTCATATGCTAGTTTTAATACGAATGTTTTTGTTATGTTTGAACCTTTTCATATGAGGAATGTGTTAGACGTAGTCTATAACAGGTGGAGCCTGCTATAACTCCTCGATTCATCGGTAGTTCTCATGAGACAAACTAGTGTCTTGACACAAGGCCTTGACAAAATCTTATTTTTAGTCATGGCAGAAGGCCTTGACTATGTGGTTATGAAGTATAGCATTATGAATTCCATCATTATGGATGTGGCTATTGATATTGCATTTGATAATTCGACTAGTAGAATATCCATGTGACTAAGTAAATGGAATTATTTGATCTTATCTTTTCCATATTATTCTGATGTTCATTTTTAAAAGGCATTTTTTCTAGTATTACATTGCCTTAAATTTTTATGCATATTTATGAATGTTTCTGTTATATTGTTATCCTTAAAGAGCATATGAGCTCAACCCATTATATGTTTTATTTTTCCCAAGATGTGAAGAAGTATATTATGGCTGACCTGCAAGGATAGTCTATGGGATATGAGTGTGTTCTATAGAGACTATGTTTTTGTATTTTTTCATTTTATAATGTAATGTAAAACTTATGAATGTATCTAGTATTTCCAAGGCTACTAAACTAATGAGTCTTTTGAGACATGATATTTTGTGATCATGAAAATGTTATGTAAAAATGAATTGACAATGGGTAACTAGGATTGGAGAATTATATATGAAACTTCTCATTTTTCTTTCTCTTACTGGTGATTTCTCTACAAAACTTTGACAAGGTGAGTTGTCTTATTTCGTAAACATTTCACGGAACGATCCAGATTTTCTATGAGTTATTCCTCATAAGAATGATCATACTCTAGAGGTGTGACCATTATGTTTAGTACATTTGTATGGTTGGGTATATAATTAATCAATATAGATACAAATAACATATTTTTTACTTGATAGAGATTTAGAGAAAGTACCATGTGATAGGCTACATTCATTATTTGGTAATGAATATGAAAGGATAGAGATAACTAGTGATTACTTTCCCTATCTTTATGAACCTAAAAACCATATACCAGAGATATATCTATATAAATACCATCCTGAAGTCATCAAATTCTAGAACACACCATTGGTTATCAGTAGAAGCATTCCACCAATGTAGAGTTACCTTTATACGCTTTACAATGGATCTAACTTTCCATTCCCTTTCTTCCGTGATATTAGGTCCCAATATCATTTATTCAGCAAAATCATCCCTACACATTAGAGATATAAATTTATTCCCATATATGGGTTCATAAGATACCATCTAAATTCCCGAGTGAATTCAATTATTGTGTGAAAACTCAACTAGTGGATGGTTCAAATCCTAACCAACTTTTAAATCAAGAGAATATGATCTCAACATATCCTCTCGGGTTTGAAGTGTTCTTTCAGACTGAACATCTATCTAAGGATGATACATAGTAATGAAACTCAATTCTATATCATTTTCTCGCTAAATATTTCCCTAGAACATAGAGGCAATTCTCAGATCATGACCAGATGCAATTAATTTTGTGATCCATGATACCATAACACATTCTTTATATTTATCTAGAAAGGTCATATTGCGATATGTATTCTCTCATAGTCATTAAATGTGAATAATTTTTATGATGATGAACAACAACCCCTATATAATTAATCCCATTAGAGGTTATGGATATTTCAATGAAAAAAATCCACAGTGATGTTCCCTCATTTCCATTCTGCTATTCGTAATTGATGTAACAACCCCTTTGAATTTTTTCTTTCAACCTTAACATGTTGTCATACCAATCACCAAGATAAAAAAAATACATTATGTATCGTCATTCTGTCCCACAAAAAATATTATTTTGTGTCCCTATACATCAATGTACATCCAAGATCAATAGATAATGAAAAATGGTGAGATTTATCTAACAGATACTTCTTCAAATATGGTATATATAAAAAACATACACAGTTCATGAACCTTATCATTCCATCCTAATCAAGGTTAAACTCAAGAATATTTCTAAAATTATTTTACAGATCCACATTTTTTTGGTTCCTCTTTAATCATTACATGGATAGTGGGTTGAATGTTCTTTTGAGCAAGATAATATTTTTACCCTTCCATTAATAATTCTAGTTTTATTATTTCAAAATCCATATATATTGGATCTTTTGTGATCCACATCCTAGATAAGAGAACAAGATCATTTTGACACAAAGAAACATCCACCCTATTCGCATTCCCATGGTGGTAATGTATTGAGCAGACACAATCCTTTATCAACTCTAAACATATTCTCTATAGCATGTTCAACTTCTTCTGTGTGAATATATATTTCACAATTTTTATCATTATATATATCACACATTTCTCCATAATTATAATTACACCATATCTTTAATTAAACAATTACTGCTACTAACTCCAAAAATTGAGTTGGGTAATTTTGTTAATGAATCATCAATTGTCTTGAAGAATATGTGATAACCATGTAATAATGCATAATAACACCTACCAATACCTTCATAGACACGTCACTATATATTACAAATACGTATATATTATAAGTCAATGTTAGTAGAGGTGAATTGACTATCCTTCACTTTAGTTCCTTAATATTATTCTCACATTCAACTATTTTGAAGAACTTGAAACCCTATCGAGATAACTTGGTCAGGGGATTAGATAGTCATGACAAATTCAACAATAAATTTTTATAATAACCATCTATACAATGATATATATGTATCTCAATCACCGTGGTTGGTCTAGGCTAGAATTCAATATACTTTGTATATGATGGATATAATGATATACCATATGTTGAGATTATGTGACCCAAAACTGAAACATTTTCATCCAAAGTTCACGCATTGTAAATTTTTCATACATACTGTAATTAATTTGGGTGTTTAGTACAATTATTAATTGATATTCATGCTCATACATTCAAATTGAATAGATAGTAATAACATCAATAAAGAATACCATAAACTGGTCAAGCTGATATCTAAAGACTCTATTCATCATATCCAACAAGAAATCAGGGGAATTAGTATGAAAAAAGGGAATCACTATATGCTCATAGTTTCCACACATTGTATTTAATGCCATATTGGGTATATCCCATTTCTTTAATGTCCATTTATGATACACAAAATTAATTTAAATTGTGAAAATTTATTGAGATCTACATAGTTGATTAAGGACGTCATCTATATGGGCTAGAGGATTCATCTTCTTGATCATGAAATGTTTTAAGACCCAATAATAAATACAGAGTTTCATTGATACAGAAAGTTTGTCCCAAACAAATGGTTTTACTGCAAGGTGATACAAATTGTTTAATGAATACCTTATCAAGGTTTTCATCGTATTTTTTATTCAATTCCCATGACTGAATTGGGTCCACTTTAAAGGGTGTAATTGAAATCGGTGTAGAACTAGGTATGAGTTCTACTTAAAACTAAACTTATTATTTTTGGTGGATGGATGATAAAATTTTCTAGAAATATTTCAAAAAATTCACGAACAATAGAAATGTAGCATCCAACCCCTCCCCATTTGCATGAGTCAAGCTCAGATATTTTCAATGTGGATATCTAATCAACATAAAGAGAGAATTTATAGAAACCCTTTAAACCTACCATAATGGAAACCATATGGTGCATCAGTGGTGTTATTTTCACAATTATCTACATTAATGTGGTCATGTAACTTATCAGTGGTTTCAATCATCTTTTTCTATGATGAGACGAGGGTAATAACATACCCCTCATTAGTAGAGTAGGGTTAGTCATTGTGATTATCATAATACGATGACTCCTCAACAAGGGAACTTTTAGTAGGGGATTTAAAAAAGTGTGGCCTGTAAGCAGGTGCATGGAGAAATGTAGATTATGGTGGATAATTAGTCTAGACCATAAACAATGATAGGTATGAATTTTTTAATTATATCTTTTTTTCAATTGTTGTTTGATATGGTTGCATCTAATTCAGTTATTTCATTATGTGTTTTTTCATTAAATTAGAAAATGAAGCCTTTTGTTTTAAAACATCATAATCCACTTGGTATAACATAGTGTTGATCAATTCTGTGTAGATCATGTTGTATAGTTTTCAACAGGGTTGAGTTCATATGGGAATTATTAGTGCATCAGATTAATATTTATGATATAATCCTTGGAATGGATTAGTAGATGATGTGTAAGGCCCATATCAATTTTTATTTTCACCACTGATGATGGTGTCATGTATCTCTTTATAGGGGAGAATAAGGTAAATGTGGGTGAAATAGAATTTTTGGCCTTAGAAGATGGAATTATCTTATATCAGTTGGCATATTTGTCATTGGAATTAATGGGTGAGATTGGAAGATTCAGTTTTATAATTTTGTTTGGGAAAAATTTTTATGTATTACCTAAATATTTCCCAATGTTTCCCCTCATAATAAATAGGGAGTTTAAAATTTATCTCCTCCAAAGAAACACTCATATCTCACATCCATTTTACTGGATGGGAGCATCAGATTTGATGGAATTGAATGTGCAGTTTGATGAGCTAGAAAAAAAAAGGATTCATCCATCCATGCCCATCTTTGTGGGTAGTACCCATATTCTTTGTTAAAACGTTAGACATAACTCCTCTTTACTATTTGGATTATTGTATGGTTAACCAAGTCATGATAATCCAACTATATCCATTACCACACATTGATTATATATTCAATCAGTTAAGGGGAGGTTGATGTTTCTACAAAATTGAATTATTGTTAGGATATCATCAATTTCATGTGTAGAAGGAGGATATTGTAAAAATATATTTTTGAAGTTGATATGGCCATTATGAGTATGTGGTTATGCCCTGTTGGTATTATACTTACAGCATCTATTTTCATGGAATTGATGAATTATATATTTTAGTGATATCTGGATTTTTTCATGATGGTGTTTTTGGATGATATATTGATCTATTCCAGATAAAGGGAGGAGCATGAACAACACTTTGGAATAGTGTTGTGAATCCAGAGAGATTGTCAGTTGTATTAAAAATTATCACTATGTTATTTATTGGATACAAGTTGTATGTTTCCTTGGCCATGTTATTTATTGTGAAATATGTTTCTGTGGATCGAGGGAAGATAGAGGATATTATATCTTCACAACCACCAAGGAATGCATTTGTGATATGAATCTTCCTCAATATAACAAGTTATTACTGATACATTGTTCATTAATTATCATGGTTATTTTCACTGATGATTTGTTTGAAAAGGATGAATATTACATTTTTGGGGAAAGTGGAATGTCCAAGTACTTTTGAAGTTCTTAAGTGTATCCATACATAAACACTAATCATGGTTTTTCTAGAACCATGAAAAGGTAATGTGGTATATTTTCATGCATCAAAATTAGTGTTGGGTTGTGTTCTAATCTAAGGGGATCAGGGAGCTACATATGGCACATGAACATTGAGGATTCATGAGAAGAACTGACCAATGCATGATTTTGAATTAGTTTCCTTATCACATGATTTTAAAACATGGTGTCACTATCTATTCAGTGATAAATTTATGATGATTATCAATAATAATATTTTAAATCATATTTTTTCACAAATAATTTTGAATTTCGGATACTATGGATGGATAGAGTATCTATATATGTTTTACAGTGACTTTATTTATACACTCAGAATAAAAAATTTGGTGGCAGATGCATTGTTTAGAAAGTAACATGTTCATTTCAAAAATGAATCATCAGATCAGTGGAAGTTTTTTTGGTCAAAGATGAATATTTTTTGGAATGTGAAGACTAAGGTGATGTTGTAGTTTTATTTTCAATTTCATTTGTTCCCGATTTCTTTGGTATAGTTAAATATTAATAGTAGTATGATATAGAATATATGACCATGAGATCAAAACATAATGTTGGGGAGACCATTGAGGGCTAGTAACTAGATTGGATTTCAATTTTGTGCTTTTGGAATCATATGGTTGTACTAATTTCTTGTTAGGAATAACTTATTAGTTAGCACTATCATTTTTTATGGGCTATCTACCCTAGAATCTATATGATTTATAATTAATTAAAATCATATTTTTGGTTATTTTATATAAAAAATATGTTGGCTGAGTTTTTTTGAGATGACTGACTTATCATAATGTCATTCCAGTGCATCAGTGACAAGAAGGTAGGTTGAAGTCATTACATATTCCTATATGTAAATAAGAGAAAAAAGATATGGATTTTGTTACAAGTCTCCCATGAATAGTTTTGAAGCCTGATTTTATATGGGTGATTTTGGATCATCTCACAACGTTGGACCTTTTCATTTGTATTCGTGAATCTCATACGGTGTAGGATTTCTTCAAAATATAAATCTGTGATGTGGTATATAGGCATGGTGTTCTAGTTTTTATTGTATCATATATAGATTAATGGGTCGCATCTCTTTTTTGGATATCCTCAAAACAATCCCTTGGCACTAAGTTGACTATCAGTATAACATATAATCCCCAAATGGATGGACTATTCAAGAGGATGATACAAATATTTAATAACATGATGCAGTAATGTGTGATAGATTTTTGTGGCTAATGGAAGGATAAGTTTTCTTTAGTAGAGTCCTCATATAATTATTGTTTTCTAGCCTCGATATATATAAATCTATGTGAAACGTTATATGGGAATTTATTTTGTTCTTCTCTTTGTTAGGAGGAATCATATGAGACTTATATAAGTGGTATGAGTATTTACCAAGAGACTATAGAGATGGTTATATTGATTTATAAGAGAATTGGGATGTCTAAGAGTAATCATAAATCAAATGTGGACTATCATATATTGTCTTTGTCATTTGAGATGTGTAAATGAGTGTGTTTATGATTCTATCCTTGTCCTGGACATCAACATTTTGTATAGAATTGAAACTTATCTCTAAGATATATAGTCCCTTTTGAGATAATTCAAGGGGTTGGAGTGGTGTCTAGTCTATTGGCATTTCTACCACGGTCCATTGTGGTGCCAAATGTATTTCATGTATATTAGTTGATGAAGTTTCAGCCTGATCATGACCACTTGATTTTATGAGATCATATTGAGCATGATCTGGATGCTCGATTGGTGTGTTTTATAGTATGTATTGTGGAAGATAGGGGAAAGGAATACATGGAAAGAGTATCATTCTAGTGATGTTTTTGTGGATGCCTGGTCAGATTCAGGAGGAGAATTGGGAACTGAAGACAGAAATGGGAATTCAATGGATCAAGATCTTTTGGGAACATGGTGGTTTAATAATTTCTATTGTTAGAAAGGCTAATGGTGGGGAGAATTTTATACCCTCGTTTTGAGGTATGTAACCCTTTTTAATCATTTTTATATGGTTCAATTGGATGGGTAGACATTACAAAATTTTGGAAGGTTTGGAACATTATGGGGGCCTTTTTAAGGTGAAACGTTTAAGAACGATTAGAGAAAACCATGAAACACTTGCAGGAATCCATGAATCATGTTGCAAGGGCCAGGGAGAAGCAATGCCAATGGCGTACAATATTTCAAACTATACAACCTACCCAATCAAATTGGGATACTTAAGATAGGATTCTTATACACAGTAGGAACACAGTTTTTCTAACCATGCTAACTAGTCATGAGAGGCCTCCCTTGTGATAGTATCAGGCACACAGTTAGCACATGTTTTTTTATAACGGTGTGGGCAACCTATGTTCGGTATTAAAAAAGGGTTTCTAAATATGTGGCTAGATTGAGATTCAAAACTAACACTCTATTTTTTTATCCTATACATTCCTATCTCAGGATTTCTGTCGCACTAAGTCTAGGGAACCTCTCCAAATAATTTTTTAATAATTTCTAAGGGGTTATTAGTTCAATAATGGTGTATCCCCCATGGTAAGTCTCCTTTCAATGTACTTTCATGGTTTTTTAGATCTACTCCTCCATCTGTCTTAATTTATTAGATCTACTTCAATCACAAATAGATCTAAAGATGATATTTCCAATAATGGTTATATTTGTCCTTATTGATGTTCGGGTAATGGATTTAATGTAGATTTGTGTGGTGTTCACCCAGATTTGGTGAGTGTTTGTGTTGTTGTTAATTTTCTCCAAAACCCTAGATGTAGTTGACTTCACTATTGTATCACCTTTTTAGATCATGAAGGATACGATTTTAAATTACATTTTTTATTTATATTGATTGTGAAATTGTTGTGAGAAACTTGGTGGAAAATATTTAATGTTTAGTCCTAGGAATTATGGAAAATGTGATATTTTTTAGCATTGTTATTTGTTGTCAGATTTTAAAATAATGATTTTAATATACATTTCGTGAATGATTTATGGAAATGGTTTTTGAAAATGGTATCCAATAGAATATTTTTTATTGAAAACTTCATTAACAAAGTATTTCCCTAAATCAATCATGAAACTACATTTAAAATCACTATTTAATAACATTAAAATAAATAACAATGCACCACAACACCACATTTCCTCCAAACCCCATGAATCAACCTCAAAGGGGTTTCAACTGAGCTTTGTAAATCAATTTCAAAATCTATATCAAGAAGAAAAAATAATTGAAAATAAAATTCATCATGTTCTTACAAAATGAGTTGAGAGTGAAGCCACCTACCAGCTATGGTTTTGGAGAAAATGATCAGCAATACAAACGATCACCAAATATAGGTGAAAACACAACAAATAAGCCTTAGATACCTTTACCTAAAAGAAATTAGGCCACATCAAACCATTATTGGAAACAAATACCCTTGATCTATCTCTGACAATATTAGATCTATGATATCTGTATATAGGGTTTAGTAGATCTATGAAAACCCATGAAAATAAAAATAAAGGAGAATTACCAAGGGAGATTCACCTTAAAATCACCATTAAAAACCTTTAAATTTCATACATTATGAGTTGGAGTAGTTCTCTATCATTTAAGAGTAGGAAATCACGACTTATGGATGAATATGAAAAAATTCATGTTTTGGGGTGAATCCTAACCAAGCCTGGTTTTTAAAACCCTTTAAAAATACACAAGTTTAGCCTACACGATTAGAAAAAAGGTACACTAACCATGTGTCTAATACTCTCACATGGGAGGACTCACAGTTCATACGCATGATCAAAAAAACTGTATTCCAGCCATGAAGAAGCTCGATATCGCATGAAGCATGGTTTGACTGGGGAGGCGGTATGGTTTGGAAAACCATGCACGAACCATGTCATAACCAAGTTCCTTCTCCCTATCCCTTTCCACATTGTGCATAGTTTCCAACAACTGTTTCATGGTTTTCGTTAACCATTCTTAAAACGTGCACCCTTATAAAATCCCAACAAACATTCCAAAACAATCCAAAACCCTTATAATTTCTATCGAAGAACTTTATAAGGATAAAAAGGTTTAAATGGTTACACACCTCAAACTAGGGGGTTTTACAAGTCATTTCATTATTCTTTTTTTTCTCCCCATCTATTTTTGTTAAAAAACCTTTTGAATGTGAATTGAGACACATACACTAGATGTAATCTCTATATGGAGTTCATGTTTATCCATACATTGATGGATGGTCATAGGAATTTTTGAAATATCAAATGTAAATTACCTCCCAAAACAATTGATGTGGGAATTATGAAAAACAAATGCTAATCAAATCCTAGGATGACAAAAAATTAAACAATAGTAGGATTAATAAGATGTTCAGGTAGAAAATTCCCACAATGTTCAATTGTAGGGGAATAATAGACTTAGGATGAAATCATCTTACCAATAGGGATTTCACTATTAATTCGACTTCTAATCATTTTGGTGGAATCCTAACAACCTTATGAAATTATTTAGATATGAAAGATTTGGTAGATCATAAATAAAATAAGGCATTAGTAGTTCTATAGTGGATAGTAATTGTAAATTTGTACCAATTAATTATCGTACGACTCATCAAAAATAGAGATTACATGAGATTTCCCCTTGTCCTTCATCTTAAGAGGTTACTGGAAACATTCAACAACACCAATCCTTGTGTTTAGGATGTGGTTAGTATAACGCCTATTTTCCTTACACTTGCAGCACTGAATCATGGGATGTTCATTTTGTTCCACATTTTCTCCATTAGCATTGTTAGTTAACTTCTTCTATTTTCTTTAGAAATCAAATTCCCAATGGAATTCCCTTCCACACATAAAATATTTTTTAAACCCCTTAATTAAATTACATCCATTATTCTTCCCACACATAGAGTATAATGGAAATCTCATATTCTTCTATTCATGGTATTTATATGTTCCTTTAAATGCCATCAACATTATCTTATCAAAACCATGACCAATATATATGATTCAAACCTCCATTTCATTCTGGATAAAACAATTCACAATCTCTTCTTTGATAGTAGTTTATCTTTTGGACAACATCCTTTTGAGTCGATGATTTAAAACACTAATGAACCTATCTAATTTACTTGCGGACAAGATGATAATTATTGAAGAATTCGTCACAATACATTAGAGATTATCCTTTTAATAATTAACAAATTCATCATCCCTTTTTCATCAACTCAAGTAACCCATTCTCCATCTTGGTATAATGAATCTAAGGAAATTATTTTTTGAAGAATACATTCTTGAACTCATTCCAGTCCATGGATTCAATATCATCTTTATTCCCCATATTCCTTATAATCATACACCCGATCTCTTATGATCCTAACTAATAAACAACCAAAATTAAAATATCATGGTCGAAACACCAGATAATGAATAATATATTTTGAGTAGTACTATTCAATTTTTCAAGAACAATTTTATTAGATGAAACACTAAAAGAAGGTGGTTGGTACCTCATAAAGGACTCAACATAATTTTTCCTCCTTTACACTTTTGGAAGTCAACTATGATTCATATATTATGAGATATGGGTGATCAAAGAAACAATATTTTTCATTCATTCTTCTACATATTTTAGTTTCAGATGAGGAAAATTATGTCATTTTTCATGTCAATAACCATTAATATTGTCCCTTTGGGTACTATCCATTGACTAAAACCAAAATAATTTACTAATAAACATTTATTATAATGAGGATCCACATAATAATGAAAATTCAGTTATATGATATCTAAATTATGACATATTGTTTAATCTATGACACTTTAGGTTTAACATAAGTAAATAATAACTTACATAAATTTAAATCCTTATTTATAGTTCATTAATAGTTCTTTAATTCCCAATGAATATCCCCCGGGAGTGTGAAATAGATGTGCAACAAGGCTCATTGTTATGTTAAAGGGTATTCCAAGTTAGTTCTGACATACTTTGTTGGATGTGTTACTCTTAGGTACATCTATTATAGAACTATATCCACTTGAAGTATATAGACATGAATATATTTTATGAATCCACATATTCTATCCTTTACCAAAATTCCAAGGTTTTTTCCTATACTTTTCCTTATCTGGAGAATTATATATAGAGATGTCCAAAGTATTCTTAGTATGGTTTTCTCATGATGGCTTTCAAAGGATAAATAAAAATTTAATATGATACCAACTATATCAACCATCTATTTTTATACATTAAAAATACATAAATTTTGTGAAACACTTAAAAAATTAATCATATAGATGACCAAAGACTGTATTAGTATAGTTCCTTTAGAAACATGGAGAATAAACTCTGGTACTTAAGTAAACAACATTGTCTCCCACTATGTTTTTTAAGATTGTAACCCTTATAAGACACATCATACACAATAAATATCTTCATAACTTGGGGAAAAAATTGGGTGAACTCAGATACTCTATATGGGATAAAAAGTGTGATATATAAGAATATGTAATAGAATAGGGGTATGAGGTTGGTATCATAACATTAGAAGATCATACTCTGCATATCATATCATTATAAACCTGAATCATGGAATAAATCATGGAATATTATAAGGAAATAATCATAAGGAAATAAATATCATAATACATGAAATAATAACATAGTAATATGACATGAAATTATAAAAGACACATATAAATGTATATATTATTTCCATTTTATTGAAGTAATCACAACCAAGGACCTGGTATTAGTATGGGTTCACTCCCCATTCCATCATGGTAGTTATGTTTCACTCCCATAGACATCCTTTTATTATGAGTTCACTCCTCATGCAATCTAGGAAGTTTTGGTTCACTCTCACATCCATCAAAGTAGTCAATGTTCACTCTCAAGACCATCTTACCTTATCTCATTAGATATATATCATTAAAAAAGTCATTAGAGGGAGATATTGGTCCCACCCATCTCATAATGAAATACAACATACATACGACAAAAAAACAGAAATAATTAGATCATAACCAATGAAATGATATGGGTATCATAAATATGTAATCACATCATAACCTGTAAAAACATATACAAGTTTCGTTATCATTTTAGAAACATAACCTGTGAAAATAAGTGGGTTTCAAAACCATATAACTCATTAATGTGAATTAGGTTTCATAAACACCATTCCATAAAAAATAAAATCCATTATGAGATAGAATTTGAATGGTTACATTGAATAATTTCACTAAAATTCATGATTAATACTAATGTATTTCATCTTATATGGGAAATAATTTTGAAAGATCTTTTAAAAAAAATTCCTATGGAAAATATATTTTTCTGCGTTGAAATGCTCTTTTTAGAACTAAAAACGTTTTTGAATATCTTTTTAGGAAAACAAATTTTAATATACTATTAAGGGATAATTGAAAACCATAATTAATTTTTAACTCTATTTTCCATGAAATGTTATTTTTTGAAAACCAGATTTTTGAAATAATATAGATTTTTGACTGAAGAGAGAAATACAGAAAGATTTTCCAGAATTTTTTTAAATATATAAAGAACTAAAGAGTATAAAATTTTACAAATACAATGATACATCGTGAGGAAAAGAATATATGAAATCCCATGATTTTTATTGAGATATGGATCATAATATTTCATCAATGGGATCATAATAATAAACAATCCCGATAAATGATGAGATTAATCCAATAAACACATACCACATGGTAACATGAAATAATACACTGCATGTAAGAAAATTAAATAAAACAAAGCTTAAAATATCATTAGAAGAAGGATATTCATGTATTTACTTTTATTATGGATATATCTAAACCTTTAAAAGGAATTTAGGTTCACTACAATGCTTGAGTCTCTAAGAAGGACAATAGTGACAAATCTATCCTAACAATTTGGTAACTTTTGAAACATAAACCCCACGAAAGAAATATAATAGAATCGATATAAAAATACACATTTAAATAATAATTTAATAAATCCATGTTTATTATACACAAAACACAAAAATATTGGGTGGTGAATAAAGCATGTGACTCACAAAAATAAGAAGTAAGGTAAAATTCCCATACCTTGTGTTTCGACTCTCATAGTACTCATAAAAAATCTATATAATAAATATAATATTATTATAAATCTTTAAAATTATTATATTCTTATATCTAATACCATATAAGGTCTAATTATTATTTTATATTACCTTCTTTTTAACGATTCAATATATTCTTTATTCTTCACATTTATATTAATTTATTATATCATTAAACCTTATACTTATATGATGATTTCCCGAATGTAAAAAATGATATAAATATAAATTATATTCATTATATGTGTAGTTTAGAAATTCTTATAATATATATGTATAAAATGGAATCCACTTTTCCTCAAGACGGTAGGCCAAACATACGCATAAACATCACTTCCATTTTTTGTATCATATTGAAATAAAGAATGAAAATTAATTATTCATGTATTTCTATAAAATATCCTTATAGTATCATTATTATATCATATATATCTTATATGTTCTCTAAAAAACATTAATACATTCCAGGTAGTTTTTGAAAAAAAATCACATAACATTGAGGGGGTGGTGTTCCACACTTCCAAAAACCAAATTATCGTATTTACAAAAAATGGAAAATTTTAAAGGTATGTGTTACAAATGAATTAAAAAATCATAGATATATAATAAATATAATATATTTCATATATAAATATAATTTACATCTTCTTACCATCAATGTAATTGTGTAAAAAAATATCAATCATTATTTTATGAGGTAGTTTCTCAATGTACACATAAATGGTATGTTCACAAATAGTATTTTCGTTACCCAATAATGTGTAGGAGGATTGTAACTCTTGTAAAATTTAGAAAAATAATACTCAATCAATGTTTTTCTAATTTTTTGGATTCAATATTAGACTACATTTTATCCAAGTGAGGATTGAGTCAAAATATGGCCATCTAATGGCACTTGGACAAGTGTCGAGGTCTTTTGTAGTAAAAAAATACGAGTTTTTACTTTTTCAACACAATTTTTATCTTAATAATTTTACATAATATTAACCACATTCTCTAATTCATTATTTTCCAAAAACTAAATTGAACTTAATTTAAATTATAAATTATTATGATTACAAATATATAATCCATTTATAAAAATTCCTATCATAGAAGGGGTAGAAATAATTTCAAATTTAACCCCAAGATGGGATGACAATGCTAGTTTTAAAAGATAAAAATCCAAAATATTGCAATGTTTTTATTCACAATTTTAAACTAATCTTGATTACAATAAAACAAATTTTATTAATAGATTAAAATATTATCAAATTATAATTTTAAACAAATTTAAATTATAATTTATCCTTTTAAACAAATTTGATGAAACAGTTTTTTTGAATTTAAATTCATTGTATTTCATTATTAATCGAAAAATAAAGTTTCTCATAAAAATAACTGAAATTAACATTAATATAATATCTACATTATAAATTAAAAACTGAATGTTATTTTATTAAATTAAATATACATATTTTTCTAAATTTAATATTATTATTTTTTTCACAACAACACATGAAAAATAGTTCATTTGAAAAAATAGTATTTTTAAACAGAAAAGGAAATTAAAAAAAAGTATATCTTATATTATAAAATTTTTTTTATATAAACCCTAACTAAAAAATATTTCAAAATTAGATAATAATATTCATATTACTATGTTTAACAAATAGTTTATAATTATCTCATTTAAAAACATCAAAAATAAAATAATGTTTTTTAGAATCTTAGTGCTGCATGTAATAGAAATTAAGTTGGTGTTGCATGTAACTTATTACATGTTGGTGATTTTTTATTGTAATTTTTAAATAGTTCATTTTAAAACATCAATGTAAATTATTTATTCAGAAAAAATATCCATAAAATCATTAGTTCTTACATTTTGTCATGTATTGGAATTCACCTGAAAGCATATCATAATAACATTAATGTAGAAAAAATTTTATATGCTATAATTTTAGTTAATGGTGAATTTTATAGAAAGATTATTATTGTTATTAATTTCTCAATAAATGATAAAAATATTGATCTAGGGGTTTAGTATGTGTAAGTATGTAATTTTTTTGAATTCTTCAGAATTGTAGGGAACAAAATTTCTAACTATAGAGTCATAAAAAATTATGTGAGGACCTCTTTTGACACTAATTCTTCGAATAATGTTAATAGAAGAATGAAAGGAAGAAATATTTTCCCAAGAGAAATTATTTATAAAAAAAGATGAACCTGGGAAGTGGGTGAAGATGAAATCAAGAACCTATGATATAGAAAATTTCAAGGGAAATTCTTAGTCCCTCCACATTATAGAGAATATAAGTTTCATCTTTCCATGGCACTCTCAATATTTGCTGGACCCTATAATTGTTAGAATCTCTAAGAAAAATCCATGTCCATATGGAATTAAATCATCTACGCTTGTTGAATATGTTAATATGCCATCTCGATCTACAATAATAGTGGATCTTCCTACTCTATTGTATTCAAAATGAATTTATTAACCCAAAGAGTAACTTGGATCCCTGGTTAATTTCATCAACATTACTACAGATTCATCTCTAGAAGAGGGTTTTATAATTAGTGGTGGATAAAAAGTGTCAGTTTTCCAACATAGTGATTGCACTGACACATCCTCAAATAACTCTAGTTGTAGTACAATGTTGATGCGATTTATTGAAACTAAATGGATTCAACATAACATTCATGCATCATACCTAAGAAAAATCCACAACATGTTTCTATAGATGAATGTGAATTCACCTGTAGAGTAACTTAGGCTTGTTCTGAAAATATTTATTAAAATTCACCATCTATAGATAAACCCCATGAAATTTATAACTATGTGTTTAATAATCCTATTCCTTGACATATATATAATCTTCCAATGATGGTTGAAAATTCCGTGGGAGTTATCATTCTTGATGTGAATGTTCATGGTGACACTGGAGATACAAATATAAATGTAGTAATAATTGAAAAGACTGAAATGTGTTATATCTTTCATTGATCTGACCAGAATGACTCTACACATGAAACTGAAATTAAACACAGAAATTTGAAGTCTAAAAGATAGTTCAAAAAAACATAGTGGATATTAATTGTCCCTATTGCACCACTTATTCTACTAATATGTATACAGTGGGATGAACTAATCATGAATCTCAATTAATGGATCAATATGATATCCCTAGTGATGGCAGTCCAACTTATTTTTCCCTTTTAATGGTTAATGAATATTGAATTTCACCTCATATGTTCACATTGTAAAATACATTGGAATGAATATCAAATGAATTTATGACTTTTATTTGTGCTCATAAATTGATAGAGAATAGTATATTTCTTCACAATATTGTAATGGATCAAAAGATTATGAAAAAGTCAAAATTCCTCCATCCTCTCATATTTATATTTGTACATCTTATGGTCATTCAGTTCTAGATGCAATACATGAAAGAAAACCTGATAAAAATATTTCTAGTTCAGTTTCCACCTTAGAAAGAAGTAATGAGGGACCTTTTCATACTGTTATTATTCTAGAGGATATAGTTAAGGTAGTGGGTTCCCCCAATGATGATATCTCATATAAGGAACAAATATTCAGACCAAGTAAGGATGATAAAAATGTTTAATCAATAAGGATATCATATAAGAACAATCCCTCCTGTTGTATGAAAAAGGGGGCTTTGGATTGAAGAATATGTACGAATGAAGATTATGATTTGGTACTGTTAGTGTTTGACCAACTCTGAAATAATTAACACTCATAGTCTCTTTCGTAATCAAAAAAATCCGGATATTTTATTTATATATGATCCCATCATGAGTCATTTCAACAAGTATAATTTTCTTAGAAAATTATGATATCAAATGGTAATTTCCTACAAATCCAATAGTGATATCGAAATACTTTGGGCTTTTTCTTATTTGAGACTTGATGGTGTCTCCCTTAAAAGATCATTACCGAATATGGTTTATCTATGTTATAATTTTATAAGAATGATTTTATTCTATTATATATCAATATAATGGTTATCATGAATGATGTTATATCTGGATTAATATTCAGACCCTTTAAAGCACTATGAGGGGTTCTTGGACTCTTCTTGGAGATTTCATTTCAATCTTCATCCAGGATGAGTGGTTAGGAAAGGAAAATTCATCTAATTAAATTGTAGCCTTTAGAAATTTTATAGAGAATTGTAATATTATGGAATTCAATATTCTAGGTGATAAATATATTTTGTTCTGAATGGATCTTAATAAATTGAATTCTAGTAAATTGGGTTGTTCTTTCATTAATGATGTGACTTGAGATGTGTTCACTTCTATTTCATATTATACACTTTCAATGATTTACCTAGATCATCATTTTATTTTGTATAATATTTCTACAATAGGGACTTATGCACCTTTCTTTTTTAGATTTTATAATTCATGTACATTGCATATGGAATGTAAAAAAGTGGATTGTGAAACATGGAATTCCTTAAAATAAAATGAGGATTCTTTGGCACGTGTTCTTAAACATAATGTTCATAACAAGATATTATAATTTCTTAGAAGTGGAAAATTTATCCACCTAGAGGAAAATGGTTTTCACATTGAATATATGCTTCAAATTTTTCAAGAAACTAATTTTTGTAGTGATATTTCAGCAGTTCTTGAGTAGAAAAAAAAGATTATCAATGATATAAATTTTTTTTTAATAAAATATTGCATGTAGAGGGATGATTGGGGAGTCCAATGACTCAACGAAGGTTATACTAATATGAATGTTTTCAAATCTATGCAAAGAGGTAGTATGCTCAACGTACCTCTCTTCATTCTCCAGAACAATGGGTATTTTATTGATAGGAGAGTGAATTTGTTTTCTATGATTATTCCTTTCTAGAAACACCAATTTGGTGGAATATATATTACTATGGATCTCATGGAATGTATCATTCCTATACTAGTTAGTGATACAGACTATTCAAAAAATACTTCTCTTCCAATTGAATATTATATTAAGGAAGATGTTTTTCTCTTAAAATATAGAAGATATCCATGTCCAGATGGGTTTAAAAATTAACTTTTCCAATCATATTGGGAGAACATTGATATAAATATTTTCATGATTGTTAGTCATTTTTTAAAGGTTGGTCAGTTGAAAAATATAATCAATGCCCAATTTATTTTTCTCATTCCCAATGTGGATAATGTGTTTGATATCCATTTATTGAAATTTGTGGCTATTTTAATCACTATTTAAAAAAATATTGGAATATTTTTTACCAAGATTATCTCTAGAATTTTCAATAATATTGATTCTTAAAACCCGTTTTGTATCATCAATGGTAGAACTATTTAAGAATGTATTATTATTTCCTCTGAATGAATTAATCATCTCATGAAATCTTCTTGAGGGAATAATGTCACTATCTATAATGAAGTTAAAAAAATAATTTCACACATTGTACTAGAGATTCTTTTTAATTGTTTTAAATAATTTTGGATTTCAGGACAGAATTATCAATTGGGTAAAATTACTCTTATATTTTTCCCATATTTTAGCGCTTATCATGGGATCCAATGAGTTACATTTAAGTTTCCCTAGAGGTGTTAGGATATGTGACCCCAATTCAATGATTATTGATTCCATTGTTATTACACAATACAATTAATAATAATAAATTCAAACCCATTAGTGATCTTATAGGCCTTTCATCCCCTAATAATTAATTATATATTGATCAAATTATACTATTTTCTCAACGATACTGTATAAATACAATGAAAATTAAATATATTCTCCATCACTGTGAGAATGTCTTGGGGTATGAGATGAATTGGTAGATGTATTTTGATTATTTTTGAACAAAAAACCCTATATCTTAAAAAGTGGTTACTATTAGAGATCTGGGAATTAAAGAAGGTCGGTTTAATTTATATTATCACATTGTTCCAATGGTTTGGGGATAGCTTTGTCTTGATAATTTTTCTCCAAATTTTAGCTAATTACGAAATCAGTTAGCTTATTGGAAAGGAAATACTCCATCGATGGATAGAGGGGTTATCCTTTTCAAATATGTGTTCGCGTCAGAATTTCATTTACTCTTTTATGAATTATAGACGTTTGAACCCTCTCATTAAGATTATTATGTCCGTTATATGAAATTTCATCTTTAGTGGAATTATTCTATAATATAACGTTTCATATATTCCTTGGATGTAATGTTGTAAACCAACTGCTCATGGTGGGTTAGGAATTAAAAATATCTATAAATTAAATGATTTTTTAAAGTATTAATTCACGAGGAGACATATCAATGGGATGATTGAGTCGCTTTATTTTATATGATCAAAATATTTTTATAGTCTCAAATCTATAAATTTAAATTCTGTGAATTCTTTTATTTGGCCTATGCTCAAGAATTTACACCCCACCATTTCTATGAACTCTTGTTGGATAAAAAATATTAGAACTTCCCAAAAAATCCCTTTATAATTGGATATTTAATCCTTTTATTAACACTCTTAGATCTCCACACAATTATTTTGACATTAATGGATCAATTAAAGAGAAACTAAGGAATTCATTGTATATTATTCTTATTGGTTTCAAGAATATTATTTGGGTCTATAATTTCATCAAATGAGATAACCACCTTTTATGAAAACATACTTATAATTTGAGGATATATTCAAATTCATTATAAAAAGTGGGTTTTGAAGGGAAAAACATCTTATGGGCTAAGGATTTGAGATGAATCATTTCATTCAATAGAGTTTCTCCTTATCATGGATAGGTATGTATTACAAACTACCTAATAATTTTTTTTCTAGGAGTTGACATTTACTTCTATTATAGATGTGATCAATGTTTCAAGAATATGAATGAAATTGATCATCATTCGTCTGGGATGTGATAATTATTTATCCCTATTGAATATAATTATGGATTAATTTGATATTAAAATTCCATATTCAGATTTAATATACACACCTGATTGTATAAATGAATTTTCAACTTTAACAAATTATTCTCACTCACATTATTATGTCCAATTTGGAGGTTATTCATATTATATGGACCAAATTGAATAAATTGGTTCATTAAGGAACTTCCATCAATTTAAATTCATCATTGGTCCATGTTTTTTTCTACTGTAAAACATACCAACGATATCCAAAAATGATATAGTGAAAATGAAATTTTTGAAATTACAATACCAAATCTTATTGGTATTTACATATTTATCTTCTTACATTTGGAACAACTGAATCCTTGGGGATACCTCAATTTCAGGGATGGTTCAAATACAATATGGATGGCACATCAATGTGATATCTAGGATGATCAGATTATGGTGCTATATTCATAAATCATCTTGGGGAGATTATGGGATATCATTTTATCCTTTTTGGATTCATGAAATATCTTCAGGTTGAAATTCACCATATTATTAATTTGTTTGTATATTTCAAAACAATATGGCTACCTAAATTTATGGTTGGAATGTGTCTGAACCACCTTTTTTTAAAATATTAGATGTTGTCTTATTCAACTTTCAGGGAAGATACCTGCAATATAGGGTATTTCCATGTATAATAATTCATATAAGATATATATCATTATACATAGTTACCATGTGTAAAATAATTTTTTTCTGATGGCCTTTATTATTAAGGGGTTACTAATCTAGGGTTTATATGGTGAAATGATATTCATAGAAATATTTTATCTTTTTTGATTTGTAAATTTTTTAATAAATATTCATTTAGGTTTTTTTGATTTTTTATTCAATAAAGGAAACATATACTATTGGTAAATCAATCATTCTAGTAAGAAAATTCTCTTTATTTTTATCCCATATTTCTTTATTTTCACAATTCCATCATAGATATTTTCGAAATATCTTTTATTCCAATAAAAATTTTCATCACAATAATGTTAAGAAATGCTTTTTCTAAATCATATGAATAATTACAATTCCATGAATTGATATAATTATATATATTCATCTCATAAACTATTTTCCAAGATACACCTATAACAGAAGAAATAAAACCATAAATATCTATGTGAAATACATATAAATTGATGTTTAATGAGCATAAAAGCATCAGACCTTTCCCTATATAATAAATTCACCCATTGACAGTGAGAATCCATATACTATTCAACAAATTAATTTTTTCCATGTACATAATAAAAATTCATTACAGGATAATTCTTAAACAGAGGAATTATTTTCAATTCATAATCCAAATATCAGATCACCATCATTAGTAACCTGATTCAATGATTTTACATGAAAACAAATTTCAAGTTCAGTGAGAATTCAATAAATTATGGAGGGAGGTTAATTAGTTAATTAACATCGATTTTTATGTTTCTTTATAAAAAACCTTCTAGAGGTATTGATGTTATTTTATGTATACATGTAGAATCTCAATATTTAATGATATATTAACCTTTAAAAAATTATTTCCTAAATACCTTACTTAAAATGAAACACTGTGTTTATATGTACCAAAAAATATATATTATTATTTTAAAATTCTTGTCATAATATTTTAATTTACATGAGCGGTATAAAATAGATGAAATATAAAAAAATGTATAAATAATTTACATAATGTAAATTCAGGGATAAATTATTACTTAATATTTGTAAAATATTTTTTATGGTATAAAAATATGTTTTCGTAGAAAATTATATTATTATATTATCTACGTATATTTTATATTTAATTTCTAGAAATTTTAGAAATTTTGTTTTATGTCAATAATATTATTTTTTAAATTAGTATTAAAATATTATTTTAAAGTTAGTATTTTGGATTTCTATAAAAATGTTTATTTTATCCATGTTTTTTAAAAAATAGCTATTTTTGTGACACTATCATTTCCATTATGTGAAAAAACTCATAATGATTTTAATTTGTTCATAAATTAATATAAAACTAAATTAAATTGAAACAATGTGATCAATTACTTATGAATTATATTTATTCTTGATTTTCGTATAAGTTAATTTTTAGATTAAATTTTTTTCAAGAAAAAAGGGTTGTTGGTTTCATTTTACGCATTTATATTAAAATTAATTTCTAACATATGAAAAAAAATTATTCATGTATAATGAATTACATATTTGGAGTCATCATAATTAAAATAAATTTTAATTGGTCTACTTAGTTTTTTGTTATTCTAAATAATACCCATTATAATGATTTTTCACATCTATAAAAGTGGTAAAATCGAGCTAAATTTATAGGTTATGACATTAAAATATCCCCCACACATTAATTAATCAATATTTTATGAGTTATATTTTTACCGAAGAAACTATTTAATGAGATAAATTCTATATTTTAAAAAATTATTTTGTAATTGGTAAACCAAGATTTACTTTTTTGAAGATATGATATATTTTTACTCAAATTGAAAACTATTTTTGGTCATTGAATTTAATTTCATGGATGAAATATTTCATTTTGTTTTGTATTAATGATAATGTCTAATTTTTTTAATTTTTTTATCCTAATTAATTTATAAAAATAAAATTTTTACATTATTTCATGTTTAAATTTCTTTTAATCAAAATATAAAGTAATTTCCTAAAAATTACTTTTTATGTGTTGTCTTCTTATATGAATGTTAGTTTTTCCACCAATATAAATAAAAATTGATAAAATTGATAAAATTTATTCAATGTTTTTATTCAAAATCTTCAAATTTGGATATATTTCCCCTTACATATTTGGTCAAATAATTGTTTAATAATAGTAAAAAAATTATGTCATCACGATTATTGTTAAAATAGTTTTAAAATGATTTAACAAGGTCATCAGTTTTAAAATGTGTCAAACCCATTCCCAAAGTTTATATATTGCATTTTAATACCCTATCACACATTATCCATGAATTTTTTCTTCCAATATTCCACTTTAATTGATTATATTATTTATATTATTCAATCTTTTAGGTAATTCCATATATATATATCCCATACCTACCATTTTAAAAGACACCAACTCTTATATCTTCAAAGAGATTTATGATACTTATATATCATTCAACTAATTTTATAACACCATCATGAATTCATTGATAATTTCCTATGGATTCAGTTATTTCGAAAATGTCATCCATTCAAGGCATACGGTGCAATCCAAAAGTGGTTTCCCAATAAAGGGTTGTAACTCCTAAGTGAGTACTTTAAATTTTATAATGACATCCACCTCTTCCAAATAAATGTATTACAATATAGAATAATTAATTTTTTATATCTATTATATTAAATTTTTTATTATCATAATGGTACAACTTTTCACTTCCTCTGTTCCACCCTACGAGAAATGAAAAAATCGCTCAAGGGTACATGTGGACTACCACCTCTACAAAGCGATGCATTTCATATTTCGTCAAATTTTCAAATTGATTGTAATTGTGATTAATTTAGTTTTTATATAAAATATTTATGATAAAATTATGGGTTTTAATGGTAAAAAATAATTTATATTTCTTTCCTTAAAAAAGAGTGTTCATGCCTATAGACGACTTACTATTTTCCCACATGATGTAAATGATTTTTCTACCTTACTTATTTTGGAACAGTGTAAATAAGTATATAAATGATATACAATAAATTTATACCATGATTAATATTATTTTTATGATATAACCATTATCCAAAAACAAGAACATAAAATTCAAAATTAAAACAAGCTTGAAAAGAAAATTTGTTCTCACTCAAAACAATTATACTAATAAAAACTTATTAATAAATGGATAATAAAATGTTATCAGTAAATAATTTATAAAATTATATAAAAGACTATGGTTTTTTTTGAACTAGATTTATAATAAATAATTTTTTTTATAAATTTGGTTTGAACAAGTAAGAAACATGACAAAATTGAGATAAAAAATTTATGTTTGAATGTTATTTTAATAAAGAATGTTTATTTTTCAATATAAATGGTGGAAATTATATGACGAATTTATGATCTTCCCCCTTAATTTTCAACATCACTTGTTTATTCAAATAATTTTCATATAAAGTACCATTATCTTAACTCTCATAATTAAATGTTTTGGTAAATTGTTTTCAATAAAAGAATACATTATTTATACTTTGGTCAAAAACATATTATTACATCACCATGTTTTCATTAATAAAATTTCAAGGATACATTTAATAATTTACTATGATTGTTTAAATTCATTTTTACATATATTTTAACTTATATAATAATTTGTTAATGGAATATTTTTTTAGTTGTCTAAAATGGGTAATTTTGAATTGTATTCAAAAAATGTGAAAGGAATTTTTGTTTTAATGAACATGGAAGGAAAATAATTTACCACCACTACAGCCTCTAAAAAATGAACACTTGTTTTAATGTTTCCATTTTTATATTCAAATAAAATGTTTTTCTTGATATTTTGGAAATATTTTAATTTTAAATAATTTCTTTCCAAATGAAAATGGTGTTTTTCTTAATAAATAATTCAGTGGTATTTTAAATAAATATTTCTTCTATGAAAAATTACATTGATGTTAATTATGATATAATAAAGATATGATACTACGATACCATCCTTATTACATCTCTATATGGTTTATTTCTATGATAATGAAATGTTTAGGAAGCCCATTTACATTATATGAGTTTGAAAAAGATGATATGATAAATGTTTTGTGATTGTGTGGTACAAACATATATATGAGTTTCATTACATGATGACTGTGAATGAAATTATATATTGAAGGACCCCGGGACACCCTGGTAGGGGAGGGGGGAATCAGGGTGACAACATTTTCTTTTAATGTGGTGGATCTTGTTCCCACGTTGGTAGGAACTTGTTGAACCTTAATTATGATTATGATTAGAAAGAAAACATTCACATGCACAGAGAGGACACATCACTTTTTACTTGGTACACCACTAAGGGCTACGTCCAAGGAGCATACGCTGACAAGTTGACGGTCGTACCCGATTTCACTAATCTTCACTAGCTGTAGATTACAAAGGTTTGGGCACAGACACTCTGTCCTAGGCTCACTGCCTTTACAACGGTTCAGGGATAGCTCACTGCTTCCCTCGGGTCACTCCCGCTGACTCCCCTTGGCTCACTGTCGTTGGTGAAGTCACACTCAGTTTATAGACGTGAAGGTCTCTTCATCATTGCATAAGAATTCATCCTTTGTTGTATGTAGATTCTCTATTGAAGTCCAATTCTCACTGGAAGATGAATATGAATTTTCCCCGAATGTATCAGGTAATCTCCCGGCTTTCATGCAGCTCCAAATAAACTGGTGGGCTTCATCAATACATGGAGTTCTTCACCAATCCAGGCGCGTAAGTCCCAATAGGACGCCCAAGTCCAAACTGGCGCGGAAGTGTAACCAAATCACTTGCGCGATGCTTCCATCCCCAAATACAAACTTGTGTGGTCCACTTCCTTTCTCTCCCAAACCGCCTTGGGCACGCAGCCAACAACCAGCGTGCAAGCTCTACTTGTGCAACCCAACTACCACTTGCGCGTCTCAACCACCTGCGCGATGAGAGCTCGAAAAATAACTAAGTATTGAACTCCGTTAGAAATGAGGAGGGGTCAACCTATATTTATTTGCAAACTAGACACCCTGTGCGGAGGCGCACAAGTCCCTCATTGGCGAACAAGTCTCGTCTCCCGTAACCTCTGTCGCGCAACTCACTTGCGCGACCTAACCAATACTTGAGCGAACTTCTTTCCTTATCCAATTTTTGAAGTTATGTTCTTGCAAAACAATAGGTGCACATGTCCGAATCCTTTTAGGTACCAGCGGGCAAGTTAATTCATGGAATGCAATTCCACTTGCACGACATAACCAACACTTTCGCGACCCTTATCCTTTTTACATATTTTGATGTTTGTATCATCAAAAACATATGGCACGCAAGTTTCCTATCCTCCAAGACCTCGGCACGCAATTACCTTTTCCAAAAACTCTTTTCTTCATTTGTCAATTTTCAGGCCCATAAATTTGGCAAACACTAGGAAATGGCGCCACCTTCACTACTGTTGTCTGCTAGAACGTTATGATCTCTTTGCTGATACAAATTCTGAACTTCCACTGAGGATTGACAACAAACACAAACTGTACACCAAATCATGCTTATAAGACCCTAGTTCTAACAATCTCCCCCTTTGGGTTTGTTTGCAATCAAGAAATAAATTCAATAGATCTCCATCTATGAGGAATTCCAAAAACGCAAGAATCAACTCAGTGAACACTCTAAGTCTACGTGAGCAATGCTCGGTGTAGAAAACAAGAGTGTAAGCTTGAATTGGGTTCCAGTGTTTTTGGAATTCTCCATGACGCCTGATGTTTTCCTTCTTATATTTCTCATCACAGAGACATTTCTTGTCTTGAATTTATTCCTTTCTCCCCCATTGAAAATAAATCCAACAACTGATAAGTTGTTCAACGTTTAGCTCAAACCATACTCTCCCAAGATAGTATCTCCCCCATAAACCTGCATCACAACCATAAAGAGATAAAAACTGTTATAACAAACGGTGAGAGGGGTGTTCTGGAGCCTCTTATGCAGTAAGAGGTGGTTGAACACCAAAGTTCAACCGATGCTTCTCAAACACAACCGTGGATAGTGGCTTGGACAGGATATCAGCCACTTGCTCAACAGTTCCAACATGGTCCATTCTAATCACGCCATGTTCAAGCTTTTCTTTGATAAAATGATACCGTATTTCAATATGTTTAGTATGAGAATGCTGAACCGGATTCTTCATAAGATCAATTGCACTTTTGTTTTCACAGTAAATCACCATTGGTTGCTACACCTTATCACCAATATCTGTTAGTTTCTGCTTCATCCAAAGCAGTTGACTACATGCCTTTGTGGCAGAGATATACTCAGCTTCAGCAGTACTAAGAGAAGTGCTTTCTTGTTTCTTGCTCAACCAGCCATCATATTTCTGCCCAATATAGAAAGCTCCACCACTAGTGGACTTTCGGTCTAAAAAATCACCAGCCCATTCAGCATCAGAAAACTCTGATAATTCATTTTCCCTGCCTGCAGCAAAAAATAATCCGAAGTTATGTGTACCTTGAATGTACCTCATGATTCTTTTTACTACTGCCATATGTTCCTGCTTTGGATTAATCTAAAAGCGAGACACAAGGCATGTTTCAAAGACAATATATGGCCTTGTCACTGTCAGGTATAGTAGACTTCCAATTATCCTCCTGTACATGGTGGGATCAACAGAGTTCCCATCCTCATGCTTTCCATGTTTAGTTCCAACTGCAATCGGAGTTGAAATTGTGTTGGAGTCTTGCATATTAAACTTCTTCAGAAGCTCTCGTGCATATTTTTCTTGAGAAATGAAAGTGTATTCCTTCTTTTGAATCGCTTGCAGCCCCATGAAATATGTGAGCTCTCCAATCATAGACATTTCAAATTCTGATTTCATGTGGTTGGAAAATTAATCCACTGATTTCTGCCTGCTGCCACCAAATATTATATCATCAACATATACTAGAACCATGAATTGATATTTTGGAGAATTATTCACATAGAGATTGTAATAAACTCTTCCTCTTTTGAATTCCAACTTCTTGAGATATGAATCAAGTCATGAGTACTATGCCCGTGGTGCCTGCATCAAACCATATAGATCATTATTCAGTTTGCAGACCTTTGTTTCATTAGTACCCAAAACAAAGCCCACTGGTTGTTCAATATAGACTTCTTCATCGAGTACACCATTAAATAATTCTATCTTGACATCCATTTGATATACTTTATATCCTCTTTGGAGTTCCATAGCAAGGAGAATCCTAATTGACTCTAGTCTATCCACTGGAGAAAAGGTTTCCTCAACATCAATGCCTTCAATCTGGGATTATCCATTACATACCAGTCGTGCCTTGTTTCAGATGACACTTCCATGCTCATCAAACTTATTTTTGAAGATCCATTTGGTACCAATCACATTGTGACCTTCGGGTCTCTGGACAAGATCCCATGTCTAATTCTTGTCAATCTGATCTAATTCATCATTCATGGATTTCACCAAAGATTCATCTTTTGCAGCTTCTTCGAATGATGATGGCTCTAAAACTGATAGAAATGCAGAGTGTGTGTTATTCCTCATCCTCCTTGTTTGAGTGGGTGCACTCCTGTCTCCAATTTTGTTGGATGGATCAATCTCAGCTCTTCGATTTCTCCTGCGAGGTTTAGTAGCATTCTCTCCAGCCATTGTTTCTTCTTCAAATTATTCTTCTGAGTCAACATCATGATGTGACTGTTGAGTGTTTTGAGCATCTTCCTCTATTTCTGCATTTTTATTTCCTTCACGTTCACATTCTTTCTGACTTTATATCAGATCAGCATATGGATCCCTTAAAGAATTTGTGGTTTTCTCTTCAATTATCTTATCATCAATTCATTCCACAATCCTTCCCAAACGCTTGTTGAAACATTTGTAGGCTTTGCTGTTCATTGAGTAACCGAGGAAAATTCCTTCATCTGCATTGTCGCCATATTTCCCTTGATTTCCTTATTTGTTCATGATGAAGCATTTACTTCCAAAGACACGAAAGTATTTTAGAGAAGGCTTCCATCCATGCCAAAATTCATATGGTGTCTTCGTCTCACCCATATAAAGTCATGTTCAATTATGAATGTACACTGCAGCTTGAACAACCTCTTTCCAGTAATGTCGTGGAATACGACTCTCAATCAGAATAGTTCGTGCCATGTTGTTCACCTGTCGATTCCTACGTTCAACAAATCCATTTTGTTATGGAGTTATCACAGTAGCTACCTCATGCTGTATCCCATGATTCTACAGATAATTTTCAAATTCAATGGACGTGTATTCTCCTCCATTGTAAGATCACAACACTTTGATTGTTCATCTAGTATCATTCTCGGCGATTCGTCGATATGTTTCCATGCAGTCAAGGACTTGTCGTTTCCAGTGAATGACTATCACACATTCCATTCTACTTTAATCATCTATGAGAAGGAAAAATTACCTTTCTCCATGACTTCCGGAAACATTTATTGGCCCACAAAAATATGTATGAATCAGATCAAGAATGTGAGATGCCCTTTTCTTCTTTGGCCGATATGAACTACAGACCAGATTCCCACGAATACAAGCATCACAAGTTTTTTCATGCTCATTCTCCAGGTTGGTAATGTCCATGACAATTCTCAATTTTGATATTTTCTCCATGTATTGTTGATTGATGTGTCTCAGCCTCCGATGCCACAAATTTTTTTCTTCTTCAACAGTCATGTAACATACATTTTCATCACTATCAACCTGATACAAGTTTCCTTCAGTTCTGCATCCCTTCATAAGTGAATTTCAAGTATTTCCCTTGATAGTGCATCCTTTATGATTAAATGTAACTATAAGTCCTGAGTCACAGAGTTGACTCATGCTGAGGAGATTATGACATAGGCCATCTACGTAAAGGACTTTAGTCTTCTTTAGTTCTCCATTAGCTAGTTCGATACTTCCACTCCCTTTGATTTTTAGAGCCCCATCATTACCAAATCTTACTGTACCATCAACCTTCCTTATGATATTCGTTAGTAGGCTGACATTACCAGTCATATCAGATGAAAAACCGCTATCTAGAATCCAGGTACTGTTGTTCTTTGTAGCTTTGATGGCCACCTCTACATGGTTGGATTTATCAATCTTCTTCCTTTCCTTCCATGAGACATTAGATTGAGTAAATAGAACTTATGGCCTTTCAATTATCGCTTCCGCATACCCAGGTTCTTCATAGTCAAAGTCTTCCTTGAGAGGTGAAAACCTGTTTGAAAGAGAAATACTCTCTTACTGATGATACTTGACTTGTCTTGAAGTTCGGTATGAGGTGTCCATGTCCCTTCTCTGCCTGCAATTAGCGGCCTTATGACCAAAGTTAGAACAACGATAAAAATATCCATAGAAATTATTTCTTCTATACGAATTAGGATATGAAATCGTCCTCCTTTTTTGAGCTTCTATATCTTCTCCATTCAGATAGCTTCTTGCCTCTTCACAATAAGACATGGTATGGCCCGGATAGCCACAGAACTGACACTTCATGAGATGAAATGTCTTCTCACTTGAATTTCTCCTTATACCTTCTTCCTTGGGGGAATTGTAAGACTGTCTGTCATTTCTGAATGTTTGAGGATAATTTTCTGGTCTCCTTTTAGTTTGGATTGAGGGTTCCTTTTTCGGAACACTAGATACCGTTTCAACATGTTCAACTTTCATCTTATCTTACTTTTGGATGTTTTCACTTCCATCAGTTGATGTCTCAGTCTCACAGCCAATTCCACTCTTTCCTATGCATGCGGGTCTTCGATCACTCAAGATTTTTCCAACCCCATCTGAACCACACATGGCTCTTTCTAGTAATTCGGCATCTGATAATCTTACAAACTGTATTTTCTTCCTCGATTCTTTTGGAATTGATTCAGACTCCAGTTTACTGCTTAGAGTAAAAACTTCCTCCTCAAGACCCTTAACAGTCTTAGATTTTTCATCCAGTCTGGAGGTAAGGTCATTGATGACCTTTTCCTTCTCTTCAATTCTCAGCTTAAGATCTACTACATCATCATTGTTTTCAATTATTTTAGACTGTACCTTCAAAAATTCTTCCAGTCGTTCAATTTCAGCTTCAAGTTGATCAACGTATTCAGTTGATTCTTCTAAAATTGATTTCCACTTATTGCAGCTCTTACATTCAATCTTAAGCTTACTAACCGCATCCGTAAGTTGCATCTCAGGATCTACACAAGCGCTCAGTTGTTTTTCTCCATCAGTATATTCTAACTTTTCAACATTTTCCATCATAGAAGCATTGTTCCCAGTTTTGAATTATGGTTCTTCTTCATCACATAATTCATTATCATCTTCTTCCTCTTCACAGACAAAACTCATCCTTTTCATTTTCTTACCAGATTTGAAGTCTCCCTTTTTGAAGAACCTTCTCTGAGGCATCTCGAATTTTTCCTCTTCACTATCTTCATCATTGATCTTTATTTAGAACTAAGAGGTAATGTGCCCAACTTTTCCACAATGGAAACATGTGAGAGGTAACTTCCCTTGGAATTTCCCTTTCCCCTTCTTGAAATTCGTTGCAATGAGAGAAAGAATTTATTTTTCTTTTTCATCTTCACTGCTACTATCCATTGAGATTTTCAGTTTATCCATGGCCTTTAATGCCATTTCCTTTCTCAACCGAGTCGTAGAATCTTCTGGTTTGAGTCTCATTTCATATGCTACCAAGCTGATCAGTAGATCATCTAGAGAATGTTTGGAAAGATCTCTTTCCCCAAGGGCTGACACCTTTGAATTATACAGAGGTGGAAGTCTTCTTAATATTTTATATACAATATCAATGTATTTTATTTCTTTGCCAAGACCCCGAGTTTCTCAAGCCACTTCAATAATTCGATTGAAGAAAGAGTCTGCATTCTCCTCTAGATGTATCTTCAGATCATCAAACCGATTGTGCAGCACTTGTAGTTTTGCCTCCTTCACTTTGTTATCTCCTTCATAAATATTCTCAAGTTTATCCCACATGGATTCTGATGAGGTGAAATTCTTCACCTTTAGGTAGATATGATCAGAAAGGGCTGTAGTGAGTGCATTCTGTGCTTCAGCATCTGCATCAAGAAGTTTCCTGTCTGTTTCAGTCATAGCTAGGAATGTTGGATCAGTGACTTGTAATCCTTGTACAGTAGAAAAAAGAACATCCATTCCAAGAGATCTTAGATGAGATCTCATTTTGTTCTTCCAGATCTGGAAATTTCTACCATCGAAGTGAGGGACTCCCCTAACATTGACCGCATTTTCCATGACGAAAATGGTCAGATTCAACACCAGCAACCAGGCTCTGATACCACTTGAAGGACCCTGGGACACCCTGAGAGGGGAGGATTGAATCAGGGTGACAACTTTTTCTTTTTATTTGGTGGATATTGTAACCAGGATGGTAGGAACTTGTTGAACCTGTATGATGATTATGATTAGAAATCAAACATTCACATGCACAGAGAGGACACATCACTTTTTACTTGGTTCACCACTAAGGGATACGTCCAAGGAGAATACCCCGACAAGTTGTCGGTCGTACCCGATTCCACTAATCTTTAGTAGCTGTGGATTAAAAAGGTTTGGGCACAGACACTCTGTCCCAGGCTCACTACCTTTACAAAGGTTCAGGGATAGATCACTGCTTCCCTTGGGTCACTCCCGTTGACTCCCCTTGGCTCACTGCCGT
Source organism: Viscum album (assembly GCA_963277665.1). NCBI lineage: Eukaryota > Viridiplantae > Streptophyta > Magnoliopsida > Santalales > Viscaceae > Viscum > Viscum album. The sequence goes on from OY728136.1 coordinate 1,999,802,422, forward strand.
TGGTGAAGTCACGCTCAGTTTATAGATGTGAAGGTCTCTTCATCATTGCATAATAATGCATCCTCTGTTGTATGTAGATGCTCTATTGAAGTCCAATTCTCACTGGAATATGAATATCAATTTGCCCCGAATGTATCGGGTAATCTCTCAGCTTTCGTGCAGCTCTAAATAGACCGGAGGGCTTCAGCAATACATGGCGTGCTTCACCAAGAAAGGCGCGCAAGTCCCAATAGGGCACGCGCAAGTCCAAACTGGCGTGAAAGTGTAACCAAAGCACCTGCATGACGCTTCCTTCCCCAACTACAAACTTGCGCAGTCCACTTCCTTTATCTCCCAAACCGCCTTGGGGGCGCATCCAACAACTGGCGTGCAAGCTCTACATGTGTGACCCAACTACCACTTGCGTGTCTCAACCACCTACGCGACGAGAGATCGAAAAATCACTAGGTCTTGAACTCCATCAGAAATGAGGAGGGGTCAACCTGTATTTATAGGCAAACTGGACCCCCTGCGCGGAGGCGTGCAAGTCCCTCATTGGCGCGCAAGTCTTGTCTCACATAACCTCTATCGCGCAACTCACTTGTGCGACCCAACTAATACTACGCGACCTTATTTCCTTAGCCAATTTTTGAAGTTCTGTTCTTGGAAAACAATAGTCGCACAAGTCCAAATCCTTCTAGGTACCAGAGCGCAAGTTATTTCACCGCGCGCAAGTCGACTTGCGCGACCTAACCAACAGTTGCGCGACCGTTATCCCTTTTCCATATTTTGATGTTCTGATCCTCAAAAACATATGGCGTGCAAGTTTCCTAACCTCCAAGACCTCGGTGCACAAGTCCCTTTTCCAAAAACCCTTTTCTTTATTTGTCGATTTTCACGAACAAAAATTTGGAAAACACTGGGAAATGGTGCCACCTTCACTACTGTTCTCTGCTTGAATGGTATGATCTCTTTGCTGATACACATTCTGATCTTCCACTGAGGATTGACAGAAAACACAAACCGTATGCGAAATCATGCCTAGAAGAACCTGGTTCCAACATATATCCCTTCAATTAATTGTTTAATTCCTTTTATCTCATGATTAATTGTGGTAAATGGGTCTATGTGCTCGATCCTCTATGGTAAACATGTATTAATGACTAATACACAATATGAAACATGTGGGTTTGACTGATTTAGAATTTGGTATGTTGAAAATTTGGCCATATACGATTATTTGTGATATGGGAAACATGGATTGAAGCATGATCAACTATTCAATGAGGATCTCAGAATTTATCATTGGAACTTTATATGGATTCAATTAATATGATTATGGAACACTCTTATGATAATTTTTATGCATAAAATTTTGACATGTATATCATGATTAAATTATGATTTTTTCTCACTCTTATTATTCTTGTATTTTTAAATGATAAATATTTTTGACATGACTTTTGATTATGATCTATGATAGATCAGCTATAAACATTTTAAGTTATGATAATGACCTCATAACCATATACTTGTCTTATTATTCTATATGATTATGGACTGATATCTTTCATTTTTAAATTTTTTGTGCATCCATGATATCCATTTCATTTATATCCATTACCCATGTTATAATTAACGATTTCATGTCTGGTATATCAAGAAGAGTACAATGTATGATGAATGTTATGAGAGGTGATGTATAATGTACCGAAAAAATATTTTTGTTTGTATCTTGTCACTAAATACCCTAAACTACTATGGTTTAAACTTGGATCATAATATTACACATAGAATATTCATCTAAAATGATGTAATATTTATGTATGGAATGTTTGGGTAACTGTAGTTGGTATAAGAGTAGTGTTTTGTTTGTATTTAGATATTAGGGTTAGAAAACATTAGTAATAACCCCATGGATATTCCTAAGTATAGAATAAAATCAAATTGTTTTGTTAAGGTGTTGATTAAGTTTTATTTCATGCAATATGTCCTTGTCTATGTACTATAAGTGGATGTGGTTTTGGCGAAGATGTGTCATTGGGTAATGATCTCAAAAAATTTAGTAGATTATATATCATCCTTCACTATGTTTCATGGTGAATTATCCCTTATATCACACATGTTTTTCCCCTCTTGGGGGATAATCATGTCTTAAAGGAAATTTTACTTGTGGTCTATTATAAAGTATTTGAATATCTATGAACTATATGAATATAAATTTTTCAATGATTGAATAAAATGTGACATGATTTATACATTATTTGAATGGTTTTTCCTAATTATATGATAGCTCACTCTTTGTTATTATCACTTTATTCTTACACATTTATTTTAGTTCTACTCATTGTCTAGAATAAGAATAGATCATGAAAATAATGATAGTGATGGATAATGAAATTATCATCCTCTTGGGAAATGAAATTCTAGGGATATGGAATATAGAATCTAATTGATATACAAAACCAATATTATCATACCATAACTAAAATTGATCTTTTGAAAAATTAATGAAGGTAATAATGTATTATTTTTTCTTCTATGAGGAAATATCCATATTATTTTAAGGGGTCTTCATATTGAATATTAATTGTAGGATAGAGCCATGCTATTGAGAAATTATTTTCTATTTTTTAGTTATTGTAATACAAAAAAACTTGTCCTATAAATTGATCATTTTGATGTAGAAGAATATTAATGATGAAATAATATTAATAATAATAAGGAAGTGTAATACATTAACTCCTTTGATTGATATTATTTTAAAATGTTAATTTTCAAAAAGTACATCCCCCATTTTCTGAATACACAAAATGGAGAATTGTTTCCATAATCTAATGAAGAAGGAAAATGAATCCAATCATAATTATGAGTTAAATCATTATAGAATATAAATTTATGATTATGTTTTAATTGTCATCTCTAAAAGAAAATGAAATCAATTATTTTTTGGTAAAAACCATGCCTCTAAAAGGAATTTTCCAAAATAGATTTTAGTATCCATGGAGAAATCATTCTATGTGAACTCAAGGTAGATATGGAAATTAAGGATTCACACCATTACAATGGTTTTTTTAAGATAATTATGAGGATGTTTCATAAAAGAAAATTGAATAAATTTCACTAGGGGATGATATTATAATCACCTACTTGAAAAAATTGTGAGATTAAAAAACAAAAATATTTCTTGAAATGAATTTGGAGGTTCTTCAAATGTGAAAATATTGTCCATAAAGCCTATGAACTTAAAAATATGATTAATTGTATGGTTAATGAAATTTAGGAAATGAAGAAACTAACTAATGCATCACCCACATTCTAGTACCTAAAATTAAAGTATTATAAGTATTACTCCGACCAATACCTGAATGTGAAGGTTTATAATGATGATAAACATCAACAACTTATTAATCAAATATAAAAAGGGAAAACACAAGAGATAATGATAGTATAAGAGGGTTACAAGAATAATGTGGTGAAAGGTACACATATCATCAACTCTATAATATAAAATTAATTATTTTATTTATATCTACCAAATATTTTATATCTATGCAATTTTCTGAGGATTTTATTCTATCTCTTTAGTGATTATATTTTTGAATTATAAATAAATACACATAATGGTATTATGATCACATCTAAAATATATATATTTCCCCTATGATTGAATTTTGTGGGAATTTAATTCTTTAAAAAACATATAATTCTTTTTCTAGTTTAACTTTATGTGATTATAGGCTTGGATAGACATTCATTATACAAATAATATATAAATTTTCTGGGAAGGAACAACTTATGTAATATTCTAAATGAACCTATGATTATTTTTCATCATGAGCATGAATATGAAATTTCTATGGATTTTACATCTATCTTGTTTGTTTAAATTAAAATCTATTAATTAAATTTATCAGATATTGTTTGGGAGAAACAATAATTGAATGTATTCTTAGTATAAAGGATTTTATTGATGTCTTTGAATAACAGTTTCATAATTTTCCTATAAATTATGAATTTCGGTTTTTAATAGATCTCATACATGGTGCTGCACATATTTATGATACACCATTTTGAATGGAATTGATTGAGTTTTAGGAATTGAATATGGAACTAAATGAGAATCATGATAATATATTCATACATACATGGAAATTATTTTTTGGGAAGCTATTCATTATTTCAATAAGAAATATGGGTCAATTGAATTTTTCATTGATTATCAGGAACAAAAGATGATTATTTTCAAGAAAAAGTATCATCTAGACCATATAGATGATTTTTTAACCAATTAATAGGACTTAATTTAATTTCTTGGATAATACATTATTTTAGATTTCAAAAATTGAGGTACATTAAGGATTAAGTACCCAATATAGTCATCCATATGAGTCAGGGGAGTTATGAAGTTATGGTGATTGCATTTGGTCTTATTTTATTACCCCTTTATAATAATATTTATAATCAATATAGTATTTAGATATTTCCTTTATTATTTTGATGTATTATTTATATATCATAATATTATATATTCAATGAAAAAGGATGGTCAAGAATTTTAATTTTGAATTGCATTGAAAACCCAATGGAAGATAAAGTTGTATGATAAAATTACCAAGTGTGAACTTTATTATAGAAAACATTCATTATCTATCCACGTGACCTCAAGTGATGATATGTTAGTAGACCCCATGAAATTAGAATTCATTGAACAATGTCCATGTAAAATCATAGCAACTAAAATCCATAGTTTTCATGGGTTGGTCGGATGCAACAAAATTTTTTTGAGAGGGTTCTCTTGACTCTCTAATTTACTTACCATGCTAACATATAAGGGTATTAGGTTCACGTGAAAATGAATTTGTAAATAATTTGATGGTTTTGGGGAAACTTTTAGCCAATGAACCTATGTTCATACTACCTTGTAGTGGATAAGGGTATATTGATCTATAATTATTAATAAAATAAGAGATCATTGTGTATCCTTTTGAAGAATTATATGGTGATTGAATTTTCCCAACATCAATTAAAAATACAATATAATAATTACCTGAATGAGAATTTGGAAATAGAAACCATGATTTATTCATTGAATATATAGAGGAATTATATTTATGGTTAAAGGTGACATGAACCAAAAGACCATAAAAACATGATGTTTATATTCACATATAAGTTTATCAATAAGAGACAACTAAGATTATTAGAATTTATTAACGATTATGAGTGCAAAACAGATTTCCACACTTGGACAGAAAAAAGGTTTGGTGATTTTATGAGTCAGAATGACTGTGTTTGTTTATCATAAAGAACAATGATAGAGAAACAATACATATAATTTTCTTAACAAGAAACATGATATATCATGGAAAAAGGATAAATCATATCTTTTTTAAATGAATTTCAACCATCCATTCATTTTAGGATTGAAGTTGCAACGAAGATGGATGTAGAAATAAAAAGAATATGAGAATGTTTCCTAAATTCTACCATGATTATTATAAAATTTTGGGGTTAATAACCATTTATGTGTCATTTAAATATAATATCTAAATATGGAGCTTCTGGATAAATCTCATAGTTCATCATTCTATAATAATGATGGAAGAATGAATTGTATAGAGATCTAAAAGAATATTTCTTTTGAGACTAGAGTAAAATTGATATTGAAAATTATGTATATATATGTATGTAATTTCAGTATGTTAAGAATGAGAGATATATGTCAAGGGGATGGTACAATCCATACCCATACAAGAATTTAGAACAGAAAACATTTCCATGGATTTTTCATCAGACTCCCCAAAACATTGAAAGGGACAAATTCTATTTAGATTATAATATATTTTTTTAAAAAATCATCACATTACCTTTGAATTAGATAATATTTCTCTCTTTATCAAATTTATATTATATATACTAATGAAGTTTTTAAATTTATTGGAGTGCCACATTTTATTGAATTTGATCACGATATAATAATTACCTAAAGGTTATGTATAATTCATCAGTAGAATATTGATATATTGTTAACTTATAGTTGTAATTATCATCCTATAATAGAGGATCACTCTAATAGGACCATTGAAACCTAATAATATGTTTTGAGAACATTATTTATATATTTTTATGATTTTTTTACCACCATCCTTTTGTGGTTTTTGTATACAACAATGTCTTTCACTCAAATATTCATATATCTTATTATAATACAATCTATGGTATAAATTATTGAAATCAGATGTTATGAGATGAATTTTGAAATTGATGTATATTATGACTTGATCATGCTATGTAAAGGGAGGAAAATGTTGAGGTCAATCAATACAACTTCATGGAAACACTAATTTAGGAAAAAAGTTATACTTAAAATTGTCGGTTTGATATAGAGTTATCTTTTGGTGATAAGTTACTAATATTAGTATCTCCATGGAATAAGGTTGTGTGAATTGTAAATAAGGTTAATGTGATCCCTAAATATAATGGTCCCCTTCAAATTATCGATTATATCAGGATGATACTTTATCATTTGTCACTTCCACATAATATCTCTCATGTTACTGATGTGCTCCTTGTGTCTCTCTTTAGGAAGTATATATTTGGTTCATCAGATGTCATGGACATGGACGACATATATCTAGAGAAATATATAACTTTTAAAGAATAACTGCTGGAGATTATGTATCCTAGAGAGAAAGTTCTATGAAATAAGACCACTCACCTGTTCATTTTTTGGGTGAATTTATACATTAGTCGAAGATACCCATGAATCTGATGATATGATGAGACAAAATTAAACATGGGTTTTTAAATCATAGTGGTATATTTTTTTTGTACAATTATTATAAATGGTGTATAATGTAACAATATTATATTTTATGATATATTTCTCTTTCAATATATAGTATTTATTTAATAGAATTCATTATAAACAATATCTAGTTTTAAAAAAATTATATAAGTATTATTATTTGAAGGTGAAAATTTTAACATTAACATTAATTTTTTTTGTTTTATAACGAAAAAACACATAAATAAAAAATGTTATAAAGGATTTATGTGATAAAAAATTTATTTTTAAATAACTACTAAATTTTTAGTAAAGTCATTTTATATTTCATAAAAATGCCGCTATGTGTGTGTTGGTGTGAAATACACAACCATTTATTCAATTTAGTGGTGGTTTATGGTAACCATCGTAGTGGGTGCATTTCATGGAGGTTTATATAGTTTTAGTGGAAGTTTTTCCCAGCGAAACTGATATTTTTTTATATGCGTTTAAAATAATAAGTAATCTAGTTTTGCGTGAAAAAACCCACCTCTAATAGTATAAAAACATCAACAAAATAATAACAGAATTTGAAAATTGTGCAGTAGCGATTAAAACTGCCATAAAATTATTGTCATTAGATGCCATTTTAATCGTCGTGGATAGTAATATACCATAACTGTAGCGGTATTTAAAATGGCTTGTAAAGCCAGATTTCCTAAAAAAAGATGATACTATAGGACCAATACCAATCCCCTAAAAAACCATTCCAATTGATATAACATATAAAACATCATAACCACAAAACATCACAACCGTCTCACATCAAGGCCACCCCAAATCACCACCACCAGACATCATAACCACTAAAAATCACAACCACCACACATAATTTAGATTCAATAAGTGTTTTTATCATAATTACTAAATTATAATGAAGGGTATTCCCATAGATACACAATATCGCATAGGAATCCAATTTAATAGTTCGATCTATATTATTGGTCATTTCCATATGTGGTGGGGTTATGCAAACATATATAGAATGTTTTATAAAAACCAAAATAACACATTATCTAAAAATATGTCATAATTTGAAAACAATGTCAGGGTGGCCATATGAAGAATAAATTAAATGAATAAGAAAAAACCATGTGATTTCTCCCTTCCCCTTAAAATTCAACAATGCTTGTTTATTATCATTATTAACATGATTTTTACCATTTAACCAAAGAAATACAAAAGAATGGTCTTTTAAAATGTATATATAAAGAAGGGTAGATGATGGATCCCCAACATTGACTGAATCTTCAAGGAGAAATAAAAAAAATCAAAGGTTAAACCACCACTAATCTTATGTGAATCACTATTAACCCCAACGAATAACAAGACTACATCAAAAACCACCCAAAAAAGAAGATAATTACCCCCATAATTGAATCATGAATACAATAGAAAGATAATAAAGGGGTAATGAGGAAAAAAATTGTCTACCATCAATAAAATAACATCAATCTAAATGATCCAACATGATCCATGTTTTTTATAACGCAACGGGATACAGTAGGGGAAGGGGAGCATGAGTAAGGGTTATCCATTAATTGAGGGAAAGTATAAATTTCAAAACATGGTTGTCATAAAACTCTTATTTATAAGTGAATCAATCTGGACACTACGAAAACATGGTTAATATCCATAACTCATGTGGTTGGTTTGGTAAAAGTGTGATCTTGAACCCTCATTGTCATTTTGTCTTTTTTCCATTTTAAAATGGAATTTGGCCTCTAACGAATCTTCTAAAATGGATTGGTCTAAGCCATAGTGGTTATTCTATATTCTTACATGTATAGAATTTATTATCATGTTCCCATTGCCAAACCATTTTATCCTCACCATGCCCAAGGCTACAATGTAGTGAGCTTGGGTTTCCTATTTTGGACAGGTGGTCCTCCAATATTCCATGCCCACCCAAGGGAATTTCAAGATTGTCATGGTGCATAGGAAAACCACTAGGACAACACACATATCACCAGGTCATCCCGAAGTCATGGTTATATATCCCATTTTATAATAGTGCACAACCCACATAAAAATACCACCGTCATATCAAGACAAGTCATTTCACAAGCGGTGGTGGACTTCAAAGGGCTAAAAAACCAACTCAAACCTCAAAATAACCACAAAACTCTCCCTTAACAACCCTAAGTGATGATATTGCACAAAAGAAAGTTAATAAAGGGTATGTTCCATTACACTCATTCTATATATTTTTGATTCTTTATTATTTTTCAATTCTATGTCAATGTGGTCATATTTTCATTAAAATTATATGAACTATGTGTGGATTGATTACATTTTTCATGGGATACATAGTTATTACTTGATCTCCTATCTCGAATCCAACAAAATAACCAATATCAAATCACCCACTTCATCTTAGTGACTGGTATTCTTCATTCACATTAGTTTTTCATTCATATGGTATTCATCAAGACATGTTCATTTTATTGTAAAGAACTGTTTAAACTATATAAAACCTCATATAATAAGGTATTTTTAATATTATATTAAAGTATAGATTATATTACTCATTTTCACATGATGTTAAACTATGTGATGTATGGTTCATCTTGTAAGACATGAGACTTTTTAGAGTGGTCTACCTAGTAAGACATTTTTTTCGAAAGATTGGGGTAAGAAGCCCCAGTTTATTGATAAAAAAAGTTCAGACAGATAGGCAGAACATCAACATAAAACCATATTTTTCAAAGCCCCCTTCCCAGAGGCCCGAGTTTTTTTCAAAGAATTTCACCAATTTTCCGCTACTTTTCACATAATTCATTCCAAAGTTGTAATTTGATGCAGCCACGACCTCATCCCCTGCCATATTGAGATTCAATCTCCCTTGCCTGTTGGAGTAATGTATCAAAGTCTTCATCAGAGTCTGCATTTATAGACTGTACCTCTTCATTTTTCATTTTCTCTACAAATTTTCCACTGCTTCTTCTTCTTATTCTTGCTTGCTCCCAAGAGCCTTCATCCTTGTCCACCACTTCCAGATTTTCAGCCTGTAGTCCAGCAGTCTGTTTTGTTTTTGACACCACCACCACACTAGAAGAAGAATTCTGATCAGGAGAAGGTTCCCCTAGAAGAATACATACTTCTTTAGGGCCAAATTTAGCAACAACTTCTTTTTCATCAGTAGAATGGTCAGCAGAAGCAGGAATCCCACACTTCACTTTCTCAGATTCACAAGAATGAGAAACAGAGGCAGGATGGTTTTGTTGATTAACCAAACCTGGTTCCTTCACTTAGGCTTGTCCATCTTCCTTCGAATTTATGTTTACCTGTGCACTAGAGGCATCACTAGAGGCAATAGAAATTAAATCTTGTGCCATGAGACTTTCATGGGAAACACTAGCCAAGGAGTAAACCTCATTACTAGTGTAAATATGAGAAGAAGCACTAGATTCTTTGCTTTGAGAAACAACTTGAGAATAGGAATGGACAATAGTAGTAATAGGGAGAGTAGGTGCAAGATCCGTAACTTCTTGCACAATGTCAGCCCATGAGTTATGGCTGGGCGTACAGACCATCTCATTATCATTATCGGAGTCATAAACAAGCATCCCATGATTAAAAAGCTCAGAAAACTTCCTATTAATAGGGTTGTCAGAACCAAGGGTGCATGCTTTCTTGATTTGTATAGTTTTCCTCTCCAAATCAAGGTTGGGACATGAATTATGATCATGTCATAGTCGAGAACAAAGGGGGAAAATAACAGATCTCCTGCAATTTTTAACCTCATGCCCAGTGACCTTACAATCTGGGAAATTTTTTTGTATGTTCTCAAATTCCACTCTAAGTTCCAGCTCTTCTTCATCAGTAGATAAATACAAATTATCTACTAATGTGGAGAAAATGTCAATTTCAATCAGACGTCTAGCATAATGGCCAAATCGGGATATTTAAGGTTCTCGATCCATCTTAATTGGAACTCCCACAGCTAATGAAATGTAATATAGAATTCTAGGATGCCATAAAACCCAGTTTAAGCCATAGTTATTAACCCATCCCTGAACTTAGGTCTTACCAATTTCATATGGGTTAAATTTTTTATCCCAGTCATGTATATGCACCGCACCTGGCTTGAGAGAGAGAGAGAGAGCCAAATCCCTATGCTTTCAGCTTCTTCTCTTTAGAAGTAAGAGTATGTGGAAATACCTTTTCTTGAGTGATACAATCTACCATGTATCAAAGCCCCAGATGTTTGATAATCTGTTTGTGAGTTGCTCCGTCCTCCATGGTTTGGAACCTTTGGGAAGTATAAACCTGGCGACGATTGAATGAGAACTGAGCTTCAACCATTCAACAATCGCCTCCATATCAGCTTTCACATGAGCGTTCGATCATCTCCTGTGAATACCCACATTCAAACACTTAAAAAGGAAAAATACCTAGAGGAATCGCCGACCTCAACATGTTTAACACCGAGGTTTAATCTTTTTTGTGGATCCCATCCTTCGCGAATATCTGCCGAGTGTATATGCGAGTTGAATCTTCTAGGAGCCAGAAGGCTTTCCATTATCCAGGATATTGTGATAGAAAGCCCTAATCGCCACGCTTGCAAGCACAAGGGATCAGGAAACCCTAGTCGCCTTTGAGAGTCACCGGATAGAAGGAATCTGAAAACCCTAGTCGCCTTTGATTTACCTAGTAAGATATTTATTCATCTACATAATATCCAAATCTAAATAAGGATCATTAGCATGCATTTATTTTTACCACTACAAAAAATGATTTATTCTAACATAAATTTATTGATAAAAAATATATATGTTGGTAAAAATGAGTAATTAAAATAGATATTTATTTATATTGTAAGTAATTTTAAGTACCAAAACTTGTTTTTACCAACAAATATTGGGAAAAAATTCTTCAAGGTATCATTGAAGAATTTTTGAGGTGATTGTGTTTGTTGACAAAGCAAGCCTCCATGATGAGTTTTATCACAAAGCAGACCACGATGTATAATTTTTTTGACAAATGGGTTTTACATGGTGATTTTTCAGGTTCAAGAGAAGTCGTTGGCTATCCATGATTGATTGAAGAACCTTGATAATGGAATGTATGATCTGGAGGTGGTAAAAAAGAGAAGATACAAGGTGGCACCATTTTCCTGTGTTTTCCAAATTATTTGGCATGAAAATTGTAAAATGACGAGATTCGTTTTTTGAAAAGGGAGGTGCAAGAAAAATTTGAGTGGTGCGTGAAGAATAACGTGTTGCGTTCAATATCAGCATGGTGAAATAAAAAATAATGTGGTGCACAAAATATTGGTGTGGTGTGTGAAAAGTAATGTGTTTTGTGAAATATCCCCATGGTGCGTGAAAAATAAAGTGGTGTGAGAAATATCAGCATAGTGGGTGAAAAATAATGTGCTGCATGAAATATCATTGTGGTGCGTGAAAAATAATGTGGTGTGAGAAATATCGGTATGGTGCACAAAAAATGAAGTGGTGCGTAGAATATTGAAGGGGTGCATGAAATAGAGGATTGTAGTTTTTGGCGCCAGAGGTGCTTCGAGATCAGAAGCTGAAAAATTGGAAAAGGCATCATGTGCGCAAAATATTGGAGCAGTGCGCGTAAAACGATGTTACTCAAAAGATGTGTTTTTCGTGCTCAATTAGGATTACGCATGGAAGGACAATTTTTCACATCGGGATCGATATTGCATATAAATATGATGTGACCCCCCTCATTCAAAATAGATCTATACAGAGATAGTATCCAAGATCCAACACCCGAAATTGGTGTGCACAAGGGAGTGGACTGAAAATGGAAATTTTGTGTATAAAATAATTGTTTTCGCATAAAGAAAATGGTCCGTATAAAAGAAGACTGTTTCACATAAAATAAGTATCTGCAAGTAAAGAAAATTTTATGTGAAAAATAAGTGGTTGAGTGTAAAAGGTGGGTTGCGTAAAAAGTGGATTTCATTAAAAAGTATGAAATTACATGCATGTACCGATAAAGGATGCTTGAAAAAAGTGGAGTAGCCTGGTGAAAAGTGAAATTCATCTGTGGGAGAAAGTTGGATGTCAACAGATCATATATCAACAATTAAAGATGCAGATTTCATTAGTGATAACGAGGAGATCTATAGGTTTATTAACTATGAGTGGATCCTTTCTAGAGTACTGAGAAAAAGTAGTGGATGAAGGTGATCCTCTCCACCGGTAGTGATCCAGAGAGATAGAAATAGGGAGTAATCCTTGAAAAAGATGTGAGCTGACTCTAAACCATGCAAAGTCAGTGTGCCTAGGAATAGAAGTTATCTAGCCAAAAATTTGTAAGCAGTAGTACAATTTTAGTGATTTTGGTACATTGGCACATCGCCGTTATATGCTCATTGGACGTATCCCAGTGAGGGTGAACCAAGTAAAAATTGTTGTGTCATGTGCATGATTTTGTTTCTGTTTATATTTTTCTACAAGAAATAGAGATAATAGAATTTTTCTTAATAGACAACCAAGATCAATAGGGGGAGTTGTTTTACACTTTCAAACCCTGATTCACCCCTCCCCCCTCTCAGGGTATCAAACCCAGTGGACCTAATAACAAATATATCAATTGGAATTTATCATTAAATACCCATATATCAATTACCATCAATTAAATAAATATATTTATCATACTTATAGAATTAATATTTTTACCAACACATGAATTTTTTATTAATAATAAAAATTGGCAACAAATATTTTACCATTAAAAAAATTATTATAAGAAACCATTTGGTAATTGTTTTATCAGTAACCATTTAATAGAAGACAATTTCTTTTATATATTATATTTTTATGACTAAAATCCATATCTATTTTTATGGTCTTATTCAAAATATCTCGTTAAATAATTTTAATTTTGAGTTTTCTCTATACATAAATAGTGTTTATAATTTTTTAACGTTGTTCATTTAATGAACATTTAAAGAGATTTAAAAAAACAATTTAAAAAATTCAAAATTTTTATATATTTACATATATGTTTCATACATTCTATATTCATGATAATTGAATTATTTTATTTAAATTTAATAAACATAAGTATATTTAATAAAAATCAATTCCAAAATAAATTATTTAAATACAATAGATAATAACATAATTATCATTTGAATAATAATATATTTTATTTTATAATCACCTTTTAAAATATTATCTAATATTATAAAATACAGTATATATTTATTATATAATTTTAGAACATTCATATATACATACCTATCTATATATATTATATTTTTAATTCAAAAAATTGGATGATATTAGATATTTATTTATTTGATTTTTTAAACCATCAATACACAACTGTAATTACCATCCCCACTATGGCACAATCTACCCCAATGCCTTCTCTAGAACCATCAGCTTCGACGCCATCTTCCACCTTCGCCGCCTCCTCTGTGAAACTCTCCCTTATCTGTTACCACCACTATCCTCAAAGACCCCCACCGCGTCCTCCACTACTCTCTGTAGACACCACCTCCTCATATGCAACCCCCTCTACCTCCTCCGCACTTGTCTGCCTACATCATAACCCCACTCAATCATGATCCACTACACCCTCTTCTATCTTTAATTGCCCTTCTTTTCATCCTTTCCATCCCCACCGAATGATCCCCTCCATTCCTGACCTTCACTGCTCACAACCTTCATTCCCAACCTTCCGCTCTCGACAATCGCCATCTGTAACCTTCCCTGCTCAACCCCTATTGACCCCGACCTTCCGCGTTCAACCCGCCACCATCCACAACCATATCCATGCAACCATGCCATTGTTGTGTTCATCCACTTTCTTTGGTCTAATTAATTGACAATGATGTATGACCATCAATAGTTGAAGATGTGTTTGTTTTTAATACAAATACTTATGAATTTATCATCACATTTATTCGAAAGAGTTATGTTTTTTAGTAGCGACTAGAGAACTTGAAGCCTAGATTAAAACCCCCTTTCCTTGACTTCATTCAGTTTTGGGTAATAAATAACACTAAATGAATATGAAATAAGTGCTCATATTGAACAAATTTCAATTTAACCCTATTGTGCTTCATTGGTAATGGCCTCCAAAAATGTTTTTTGTTTACAGAAGGAATATGAGTAAAGGAGGCATCACCTATTCCAATCTATCCCTCCTCGCCTGATCTCTATGCATTCCTCAAGAAGGATTTTTGATCATATTCCATTATCCCAATATATATATTGACTAAGCAGTTCCTATTGAAAAAAACACAGGTCCATTGTGGTGGACACCATTTAAGGAAAATCAAGAATTCTCCCTGACTATGAGCCTGTAGGCTAAGCATGATCAACTACCCTTTTCATCCAAAGGATTAATGTTCTAATTGTGTCTCTTTTTCATATTCTTTTTTTAACTAGTGCCCCTCCACTTTTATTGAAACATTGATCTCTTTATACAATTATTTGGAAATAATTCCATTCCACCCCTCTACACACCTTCTACATTCCCTTAAATAATTATTCTAGACATCAATATCTACATTTAAACCAGTTAGAATTCTATTAACCAATGGCTCGGGGATGTGAAAATAATACATTTTCCATATTTCAGCTAGTGTAAAATGTTCACCCTCATCCTCCATGCCTATCCTTTTTTGAATTCAGTGAAAGAAAGGAATTTTCTTGAGATTATACAAAAAAAGGAACAAATCATAGAAGCAGTAGATGTGTTGAACATAGAGATATTTATAGAATCAATATCTTCATTCTGCATAGTTTCCATTTCTACTCTTGTGATATTGAAACCGGGATGAATGACAGCTTCACATTGCCTTGTCTGGTATTGGTTCTTCGTATGTCTAAAAATCATATAATAAATCTCATCACTAAGGGGGGTAGAGAAAATTACTTGCAAGATTAAAAAATTCACTCATACATAATTGATTGATTTGATGACCCTAACAAAAACATAATTCTCAAAAAAAATATGAGATTAAAACAAATTTCATAAATTAATACTCACTAGTGGCATCAATCAAAACAAATTGTGTGCATGGATTTAATATATAAATATCCATGGAAATCCAATCCAGCATAGCGGTTTTCAATGTTCGAGTGTGATAATCAAAATATAGAATGCATCTGACCAAATTACTTGACAACCTAAAAATAAACAAGTTGAGGGGATATTTATACATATGAATTTCATTCAACTATATAAAAAGAATAAATCGGAAAAGACATAGTGAAAAAAGAGGAACAAGGAAAAGTCTTCAAAAAATCATCCAAAATAACCATTTTAATGAGGATATTCTAGGAATCCTAAAGGCGGATGACCGCGGGAAGATGAAAACACCACTCTCAATTGACATATGCTTTAGAGTCATGCACTGAGGGATATAGATGTTCAAAATTTCCAACCAAATAATAAATGAACAAACTAGAAGCCTCTTTGAACTCTTGGGAAGAGATTTAAAATCCCAATTTTTTTCAATAACCTTATAATATTTCAATAATATCTTGATAACTGAATAATTGGAAAGGGTTGCTGAAACCTCACACAAGGAAGATAGAGGTAGATGAGATAAAGATGGATTTACCTCTAAAAAATGATGGGGGAGGGGCTCATGACACTACTCTAACATTTGATTAGTGATGTCCATATTACTATATAATACATGTCTTTGAATGAAAATTCAGGCAATTACATTTTATTTTCATTAGTCCTTGATGATTTTTCATGAATTATTGGATTGATGGGTCTAAAATAAAATCAATTAATGTGATATGATCCTTATACTAAATTTTTTTTCATTAATTTTCATTTCTCATATATAATAAATTTTTATTAAAATGGTTTGGTTTTGTTGGATCCCAAGTCCCAAAATGAGAATGGGTAATGTTAGAGGGATTTTTTTGGGGTTTATAGAAAGATATATGGGATAATGGAATGGTGTTTGAATGCCTTGTTTCTGAGGCTTGATTTAACCAACTTATATTTTTTTATCAATTAATTATCTCGTTTTGTGTAGTCATTTCAATCTTTTTGTTTTTTATTACATTTTGGTAACACCTCTCTTGAGTAGTTATAAAAATTACATGTATATTTTCATTTGGAGTCAGTTGTTTTGATTCATCCAGGGGTTGTTAAATGAACTGTAATTTACACCAATGTTGTTCAAAAAATGGTTGTACATGAATTTTAATAAAATTCATGGATGATTTTAAATCTAGATGTGAAAATTTGTCCAGGGATAAAATATTGATATTTTACGAACAAAAAAATGTTTCATTGACCAATAAAGATAATATATAATATGATATATAATCTCCTTTATTTTTAGATGATTTTGATATTCTTCAATCTACTGTTGGGCCTTTTTACCCCATTAGGAAATCAAGGGGATCATGAATTGATAATGAAAACTGTAGTATGGGAGATCTAAGGTGGATTAGAATCCCCAACTATGAGGGAGGGGAAATTTCCAAGTGGATTAATGTTTTTTATTTTTTCATATTGCTAAATTATTTTACCAAAATATTTTTTTTCTACCAATGTGTGATTAGTGATGAACTAATTCCATGATCATGTGCAAGAGAGAGGACTTAGTTACTTTATTGGGGATGATGATCTTCTTGTTGCCACTAGTGTGAGTGTAACCTATGGATAAAATTGGTGATGATCAACTTCCAAACACCAAGTGTGAGTTTATTTTTTGAGTTTGTGTTTTATTTTTGGGGTATTTTTTTATATAGGTTCTGATGATGGGATTTTGGAAATATTTTTAACCTACATATGATTTGGATCATCCTATTATCATTCACAATGCTGATTGTATTGTTTTCATGTTCTTCTTTTGGTCAGTTTGTTTCTAGTTATAGTTTACTTTGTTTTATTATTCTTGTCTTCTCATGCCTTCTTACCCTTACTAATTTTAACTTCTTTATTTTATATCAGGATGAAAATTGATATAACTGTGGAAGAGGAACTCATATTTCCCTCAAACAAGCTGATAAAGTTCGCTCTATGGATAGTGAAATCCCTGGTAAATGTATTCCCTCATTAGTGATGTGTTAAAATGTTTTTAGCAAGTGATGTCAAAATAAACCATTTTCAACTAAATGTTTGAGGATTTTATTGTGGCTCCATGGTTATATACATAATATTAAGGGGGTTATTTGATAGGGATTTCTTCCATAATTGTGTTTTTGATTGGGTCCTTTTGGAACTGTGCCAGCTACCTTTTTGATAGACACAATGATTGGAGATTTTATGTTGGTTATTTTGGTTCAGCACCATGGTTATTCTAAGACTATACAATAGTGGTGCCACTGAAATTTTAGTTATTACGGAAGTATATGGGTTCAAATTCCAATATGATGAGACTGTGGTGCATGTGGGGGTAGTCACTCTTTCCTATCATCATAAGCATTGTACCTACCCAAATTATTGAATATGACATTAATATTGTACATTATTTTTGTCTGAATTGGGTTTTATGTTGCTTGAATTTTCCTTTTTTACATCAAATTATATTCAACCATATATCATGATTCATCCACAACTACAGTGACTTATTTATTGAGGATGTGTTTGGTAGAAACATGACTTAGATATATTGAGCCTTCTTTACTATGATATTTTCATCATTTTCATGTCTCATTATCTCTAATTTTATGTATTATTTCCTTGAATATGATTCTTTTTAACATATTTAATGACAAATCTTCCACTACTTCCAAATATAATATTGAAATTACTTTCATGTTAGATTTTAACATTTCTATTGAAATAGTTTTCTTATTCCAAACTTATCCTAAAATATTTTGGGTTTGATTAAATTAGAACAAACATGGTTGATACTTTGGATTCAAAAGTCACATCATGGGTTAAGGGAAGGGCATTGATTTCAAATTTGATGGGGTAACAAATTCTTCACATATAATGGATACTAGCCAGTAGAAAACCATTCCATAGTTCTTTTTTGGACTGTTTTTTCATTTCTACTTAGCCAATGTCTTATAGTATAACATGCTTTCAAAGTTATAAAATATCACTATTTTAATTCAATAGAAAGAAAAGGAACATTGAAGATAGTTGGTATACATGATTTCTCTATTTTTTCTCTCCCCTATGGACTTTTATTTAATTATATCTTGGATTCAATTCATGCAGATATTTTTCACTATTTTTTGGGTATTCTCTTTGGTTGTCTGTGGTGTAGATCTTGGCACTGAAGGGGGTGACATAGCAGTGAATTGAGGTTCCTCACACGTAAAGTATGTGTATTTGTTTATTTCTTCTAGTGGACTACTTTGGAAGGGGTAAAAAAAGATCTTTCGTAGGGGTAACTATTCTTCTACCATGGTGGGTGATTGAGGACTGTAGTTGAGAGATGACATACCATAGAGGATGGTGTCATCGATGGATCCTCAGTTTTTGTGTTTTTTTATGTTTCAATATTATTTATTGGAGCTACCTCACTGCTGATGACGGGTTGGAGCTGCTGGTGCTCGAGCTGACTTGTCAGAGATGATCGTTGGAGTTGGGGTTGGGGCTGGGTCACTAGGGGGAATATCTCGTATTTTTGTATCGATTCATTTTGTATTTAATTTCATTATTAATAAAATTAATTTTTTTTTGTAGGTTTGAAGAATTTTTAAAATCCTCTTTAGTTTAACAATTTAAATAAATGTATTATATATTATAAATTAATACATATAACATGAAATTTTACTAACAATCCAAAATTATAATTTTTATTCAATTGTAATTTTAGATAAATATCATATTTTGGTCATATTATTTCCAAAAGAGAAAATTTTCACTAGAACCTATTGCTAAACACTTTAACTAATATATATGTTATATGTTGGTACTTTTATAATTGCAACAGAACTATTTTATCTGTCACTAAAGCATTTAGAGATAGAGTTTTTGTCGAATGTTTAGTGATAGGGACATATATTTTGGTAAAAAGATTAACCAAAAAAATATTCTCTTTTACCAACATATATTACCCTATTTGAAAAAGTGAAATATTTTATAGTGTACATAAAACTATATTATAAAAAAATAACTCTTACCCTAGGAAAGGGCCTAATATGAATAAGTGTATTATATAAAAACTATATGTGGATTGACACATGATGTTTAAATATATGTAATGATGTTAGGATCTCCAATAAGATGCCTTGGTGAAAATTATAATCACACTAGTTATACACTAAAGATGAGACCCTTATTTATTCAAATAAATTTTATTATTTCTTTCTCACTTAATTGTTCCCATACATCTCATCAATATCCTACTATACACGAGATAAATTTTTAATGAGGAAATTTTCCATGAACTATTAATTTAATGATTCTTGTTACTACATGATATGTTTTTTATCGTTCATCCTTGTGTAACAAACCTAATTATTTTGGAAATATGAATCATAAAAAATGATTCTTGAAAAAAAATAATCTACGTATATTGTTGATACCACACTATAGAAATCATGACATAAAAGGAAGAATCAGAAATAAATAAAATACATAAAAGGAAGCATGAGAAATCAATAAAACATTAGATCATGAAAATGTTTTGGTGGAAGCTATGTGCCACAAAAGATACATATAAAAACTGACTATATCCATAGTTGTACAACATATAAACAAAACAACTAATCATGGTTCGATGATGAATGAATCTTTCCACCCTATCCACCGATATCTCTATATCATGCTACAACCAGAAAGAATATTTTATTGAAAATTAAATACTACTGTATATTTAGATTTTAATGTAAAATCAATAAAAGTCTTCAAACAAAATGACTTTTAACTTTTTTGATTCACATTCTCACCACCTGTCAATGAAATACCCCTAGGGGATAATCTGGTCACTTTATAATATAAATCAGTCAACACATTCTGTAATGCAGATATCTAAGCCCCCTGGTTGTGAACAATGTTTCGTAGAGAATCAATCTCTCTTTGAGTATCTCAGGGTATGGAATGACTACAACTATAAGTACATTGAACTGCAACCCTCGGTGGCCTGCCAAAGACATCATATGGTACGATACCCAAACCCATCCTACACACTCAACTAGGATGCTCCTTCCCAAGGACTTTAGCAATAGGGTCATCCTGGGAGACTGAGTAAGACTGTGCATTATTGGCATGCCACAGTTCTTTAATTTTTACCAATATATAAAATAACTGTCATATTATAAGAAATATATATTAAGATAGTAATAACTAATAATAATTTGTTATAATTAATAATGAGGTCATACCCTAACTTCTTTGGTAGGCTCATTAACTAAACATCAATCAACTTTTTGGTCAACATTCAACCACACTTCTGTTCAGGATGCTTCATGCCCTAAACTATGTGACTACATTAATCAAACATAAATAAAAAACTTAATATATTAATCCTATTATATTTTCTTTAAAATATTTAATCTAATGAAAATAATACCAGAGCATATCGTCTTCCAGGAATAACTCTTTGACCGTGCAGTGTGAGGGATGACCTACAAAGCCTGGATTAATGCATTCTTTCTTGAATGATCCGGATATAAATAAAATGAAAGTTAATAATAATTTATTCAATGTAATCACCTCTTCATATAAATTTATACATGTAACATGTGATTATTGTAGTAATATATATTTAAATATCATCAGCTTCTCATCATGAAGTATGTCAATAAAAACATTCCATTTCACTTTTTGTACCACATCGGGTAGCTTATTAAACATCTGTTGGGAGGTCAACGAAGTATCATTAATATCTCCCAACAATATCCATTTAATATATTTCCATTTTTTCCAAGATTTTTTAATTTCCACTTTTATGCTATAACATCAGAAACCGTATTGTAGAAAAACATTTGTACACATCAGTCTCTACAAAATCAAGGGGAAGACCCACTAATATGTTACAATCGTCATCTAGTTTTCCTCAAGTCTCAAAAACATCACTTGTCACGTTTCAATTTGTAACACCCTCATCTGTTTGTTCTGATAAGTTTGGATGTTGATGGTGGTGTCTTACAGTTCAAAATTCATCATATATAAGATTTTTTATTTCATTTCCCATTGTTGACTAATTTAAGAGGTCATTATGTGGATTGAAATATGGGCTCAACCATTCTATAATGTTTGATTCTCCCATCCAAATCCAAAAAAATATTGACCAGGGAATTGCTTCAATATTAAATGTTCATAAAAATTATCTCTCTTTAACCATGTTCTAAATTTACATTTAGGATACAAACATCTTATTCTCATTTAAATAGATTTATTGGAAATTTAAAAATCAATAAACTCTTCCAAAACATTACCCTATTGAGGTTTGTTCCTTGGTAATATGATCTAACTTTTATCCGTTTATATCACAATGTGCTTACCCAATATTAAAAAAATTAAGAAACATAACAATTAATAAATAGGTAAATTGGTACATATATACTAGTTAAAGAAATATATAAAGGTTTTGGAAAATTTTTAAGAATAGATCAAAAAATTTAATCAAAGACATGTCTTCCCAATAGCTCATGCTAACATAAGTCACATTAAGACGATATCTGGACATGAAATTTCTCATAATATACCTAATATTTCTCAAAAATACTATCTCATGTCTACCAAGACATCCCAAACTATATAGAAATTTAAAAGTAGAGGCATCAATGCCTTTAATAACATTTTAAACAAACCAACCTAGGTAACCTGCCTAGGTAGCATATTTTAGGGTTTATATATAGATCACATATTTTATGGATGAATAGATACATAAAAATAATAAGAATATGGTGGTTAAAAAAGAGTCATAATATTTTTCTAAAGATATGCGTGTGTAATAATGGATACAAATGGAGGAATCGTGGAGGAAGGGAAATAAATGATGGGATGACAGGAAAGTGTCAGAGGTGAAGCTAATGGAATTGGAACCTATATAAAGAAATAGAAATTTTTTTCATATTTTAGAGAAATAACCCAATTAAAATTCTTCATATGTAAATTCATCTTATATTAGTTATGTATGAATAAAAATAGAACAAACTTTATTGATCAAATTATAGATTTCCTACCACTAAATTTATGTTTTCTGTAAAAATATCATGAAAATCCTTTTGTAAAATGTTTACCCATATTAAAATTCCCCATTTTAAATTTTAAAATTGATTTATAACCACTTAAAACAATTTTGAAACACAAAATTTTAGTTTTAAAATCCTTAAACTTTAGTTCAGAACCATTTTAAAATCAAAAAGACTTTATCAAACATTATTTGAAGAACAATTAACCAATATGACACAACATTAACCAACCATGATGGTAATATTGACCATACATTAATTGGGTACATGTCTTGGTGCACCATTTCTTAACCATACTACCATCATCAAGAGTAAAATAGAACCATGTAGGTAAGCTTCATAAGGTTTAACAAAATATGTGACATCACAATGTACCACTATCTAAACTCTGACATCATTCCTAAAAGAAAACCTCAAAATCAAAAATCCAACATCCCCTGGTAATATGGGTTTCATCATGAGTGGTGGTAAGTAGGGACTAACCCATGAAAATCCTACTAGTCCCTGATGTTTTTTTGCAACTTAAAAAAATTGTATGAATGTTGATGATTAAGAAAGGATTACACATTAAATCATACCTAGAAGATATGATGGGTATTACCATTGGGAGGCATTTTTATTATTCCAGTTTCATGATCATGACTAATCAATAATCTCATAGGATTCATCCTTGATGTGAGAAACACAAGACAACATTTAATAATTAACATCACATAATTCAGTCATATGATACATAAAACTAAATTTAAATCTAATAAATGAATTTTCATATTCTTACATGGATATATGAGGTAAGAGTATGAATTTTAGGAGGAAAATGAGGTCATACATGAATGGATATGGGTTACTCCATTAGGTAATCCTAGTGGGAATATTCTCCATATCCACTGATGGAGGAGGTAGTGTTTATAGAGGGATAAAAAGTATGAGATACAAATGGAATACTCCACGAGGCATTCCAATACTAGTTATAAGGCCCCAGCCTTAAACCTTACTTAATCTTGAGTTATTACAAGATTACAAATTGAGGATCTTTTCAGGTTTAGAGTTTTAGAGAATTTGATCATGAAACATTCATTACATTCCACACTTAAACATAGTGGTTACATAAAAGACAATATTCATTCTTCCCATCAACGGAAACCTATTTAAAATTAAACACAGATTCTTTTTTGACACATCCTTGACAATATCATCACATCATGTACCTTTCCCTTGACTTGTGAAAAACATTTCAAAAACTTGGGATGAGCATAAAAAGCTCAGTAAGGGTTATAAAAATATGGAAAGGAAACATGAGTTCATATATACATAAGAATGAAATCATACTTTACCCATAAAATAAAGGCACTTTCATACCTCATCAAACCATGAATAAATCATAGAAATCATAAGACAAAAAGGTAACTTTATGCATTCATAACATTCTTACGTAGGGAGTAACCCTCTTGGTTACGTTTGGAATACCCATCACAATATATTCCCTAAATTTCTTCGGAGAAACCTTAATGTTTCAGTCCTTCGCGTTACCCAATGCATTGGAGAGCTATAATGGGCTCACCCGCCCTTAGTTTATCACGGAACCACCCGTTTTCATAACAATGCCCAATAACCATAACATAAATGTATCACATAAAACATGCATAAAGGAAACATAACATTTCCACATTTCAATCACAATATAACATTTCAGTATATTGAAATAATGAATCCATTCAAAAATAAACCATTTCCAAAACCATTTAAAACATTTAATAAAGAGATTTTTGAATCAAAGTGGCCCATACCACCTTGAATCTTAAAATTTTAAACCATTAATATCCATATAAATAAATCCTTAAAACCATTTTGACAACATGGATATTAATAAGAACAAATGATTAAAACATTTAAAACGATATTTCGGTTAAAGGGGTTTTACCAAAATTAGAGACACTTGAATACAACAATTGAGGAATAACATTTAGTCAGAACTTTATAATATCATGAGAATAAATGGATTCATGATATAATACTCCGAAGGATAGTATATACACCATATAAGAGTGAAATGGGTGCATAACAACAATGAACCCTCAATAGAAATGTCAAGTGTGATGAAATCCCTTATAAAAAAGGTATCCTTAAATTAAGGACAAATCAATCTCAAAAATATGTGTGAAAAATATACATACACCCAATATAAGTGGATATTAAGTGTAAAACAATAAAAGGTCATTCACACATATTCAATGGATGACATATTCATTGACTACATGTTGAACCCAAAGAAATCGAAATTGGGTTAAAAAGTTCCCTTGACAGCCTAGCGACGTCACATCAAAATGAGTTGATGAGATATAAAAAGTGGTTCTCATCACTTGGAAATAAAATTTACATCAATAAGGATGTATGAGAACATATCCCAACATAAAAATATGTAAATTAAAAGACCCAATAAAAGAAGTCTTTTCAAAAAAGAGGAGGGTGAAAGGTTCCCTTACCGACATGGGTATCCTTCAAAACATACACCCCATGAAAGAAAGACAATAGGTCATTGATGTAAATACTCATAAACGAAAGTATATTACACAAAGAGTAGAATAATGGGCAGTACATACACCACTCAATGGAATTTGTGGTAAATGTAGCATAAATCTCACGGGAATAAAAGTGAGATGAAAAATCCCTCACGAAAAATCGGCAGCCTAACGACGCCACATAAAACTTCCGAATATGGATTGATGAGATCAAATAGGGTATCTCATCACATTAAAATATAATGTAAAGCAAGAGGAATATAAAATAACATCCCCCAACATTACAAATAGGAGCTTAAAAGAAGTGACATAAAGGAGAGTACTTAAAAAGAAAGAGAGAAGTTAGATCTCTTATGAATGTTCGGCAGCCTAACAGCGCCAATCAAAACTTCCAAAATGGATTGATGAGAGAGAATAGGGTATCTCATCACGTGAACATAAAAATTACAGTATGATTAATATAAAAGATCATCCCAATAACAAGAAAGATGAGCTTTAAAAGGAATGACATAAAAGAGTGTACTTAAAAAGAAAGAGAGGAGTAAGATCCCTTACCTCGGGTCCGACTTGACTCGATCGTTCTTTAACGTCCTGAATAATAAACTTGAGTTAATTTCCACTTTATTAAGAACCTTTTTCTAGTTCATTATTCCTATTATATCACTTATTTCCATGTTATAAACATTATGTAAACATTTATGTTAATAATGTTTGTTTTGTCGATATTTGGTTCTTAAGTCGAAAGTGGACTTCTTACCATTACATGTTGTTCGTGTGGTCAAATGTTTATTATATCCAGAATCATATTCATGATTTTGATATCATATATGTCATATATATCCAGTACATGCATGCATTTATAACATGAAATAATCATTTAGAGGTATGAAATGAAATGCACCGTTCACGGAGACGGTAAGCCGTACGTAAGCATGAACGCTACTTTCATTTCTATTTCATATTTTATAGAATGGAATAATAATGATATAAAGGTATATTATAATTACAGTATAATATCATATATAATATCATAGTTCCATCCTTTATACGTCCCACATATGGTATTTAACGAATCAAATCACTTTGAGGGGGTTGTAGTCCGCACTTCCTTAAATGAAGATATCGCGTTTACCCATAATGGAAACCATAAAGGTATGCCCAAAATGAAAAAAAACAGAAGCTTAAGGAAAACATAAACATATTATATATCATATATAAAAATAGTGACATCATAATGGCCACCTTTGAAGGTGTTAAATGAGTATTGAACAATCATCGTTTCGGGAGGCAGAATTTCGCCATCCACGGAAACTGTATGTCCTTTAACCATTTGATGTAGTTGTGTGAGAGTGTAGATCGAATAAATCTTATAAAAACATTATAGTATATTGAAGATACTGTTTTTGTTACAAAAGAAGTAAATAAAAAGAGTTTGGGGGGTTGGAGAAGCAAAATAAAACAAATGAACATGAGAGAATGAATTACCTTTAAAAGTGTAACTCCTTTTGATTTGAGCCTAAAGGCTTCCATTGAAAGGATTATGCCCAAAGTGAATCCTCTAGGATGAGTAGAGGGATGTGGAGAGATTAAATGGTCTGGGGTTGGCCGAGCCAAAGGCTTGAGGAGTGTGTGAAATGCGGTAGAGGTGGGGGCCTTTTATAAGAGGAGAGGAGGGGCACTTTTGGAATGTAAAGAAATACTACTTTATTTGAAAATGTGTTTCGGTTTCAAAAGGTCCCACATTGATATAATTCGTGGATAAGGTGATAAGGCTTCGAAATCCACTCATCCAATAAGTTTTGGACATGTGTAGTTCAAAGATTTTACATTATCTTTCCATTTTATTTAAATCGTCAAATAATGATGTCATCGCTGCATCATTATTATGTCATAAACAATTTAATTTATTTAATGTCTAAAAATTATAAAAAAAATACTATGATGTAGTAAATCTTTTTATCTTTCCAATGAATATTTATAATCAAAATTATGACTTTTATAACCCCACTTAAAAATTGTTTTAGTAAAACATATCATGTTTGTGTCAATTTTACTTTTTCATTAAATAAAATGTTATTTATGTCATTTCCCATCCAAAGTGGATCCATGGGGTCCCCATGTTGACCCATGGCTTGTATTGGTCGGCCATGACTCACCAAATAGGTGTAGGACAAGTTTCATGGTGTTTTCACATTCTTATAATATCATTTTTACCTTAAATTTCACTAATTACCACTAATCGCGATTAAAAACTTAATAAGTTACTATTCACCAAAAAATTATTTTAATCTCATTGAACCACATTTTACTTCTTAATGACATCCATGTATGTCGGATTTTTGAAAATCAAAACACAATGATGGCAAAATTTCATTTAAACGGAAAATCAGTTTTATAAGTACCACTTAGTGGTTTCACTATTCATCAAAAATTGAAGTTTTTCAGAAAAATCCCAAAAATTCACCCTAAGCTATATTTGATATTATGAATTCAAAAATGAAGTCCGTTTTACAAAATTCAAAACATATAAGTCACATTAATTAATTTAATAATTAATTCCCGCTGTCATGACAAATAGCGTGTTTTATGAAACAATAAGTATCAAAAGATTGACACTAGTTTAAGTCTGATTTCAAAGTGAAATTAATTCCAACGACCACTATTGGATTTAGTGGTAAAAATATTTTCTAATTTCACTTTAAAACCAATTCAAAATATAATCTAATCATATAAATAAATTAGATTAAAAAGAGGTTTTGAATTAAAATACAACATTTTACACTATTCATTAAAAAAAATGAACATTATCGAAAAGATACCAAAAATTTACACAAATACATTTTGATGTCCCGATTCATAAGAAGAGTTTTATTTGGTCCAATAGAATGTATAAGAGTGAACAAAACTATATTTAATGATGGTTCGCCATCAAAAGGCGATAAGTGAACCTTTAGTGAAAACTAGGGCATATATGACTAAAATTGAATTCTTTCCATATTTTAAGCCTCTATCCTTTATTGGATAAATGTAAAAACATTTAAAAACATATATAATCATATTTTAGTTATTTCTATCTTTTCCCGCCATTACAATGGCTACATGTTATTTAAAATTTATTATTAGAGTGCAACGTAAGATTTCGAAGAAACTCGTTGTTGCGTGTTGGGGACGCCATCGAGCATAGCGTCCCCTTTAAAGTCATATTAATATTTTATTCACAAATATGGATAAATATGAAAATTTCATATTCTTTATTTACCTGGGGTGTTACATCCTTCCCACCTTTTGGGAATTGCGTCCTCGCAATTTTAAAATTGCGCTTGGAAACATACTTGAAAGTCCCACATCGGAACAAGAGTTTGTAAAACAAACACTTTAAAATAAAGAGAGATAAGTATAAAGGTCACCCGAGTTAACCAATACTAGGATTCCAAGTATGAAAATATGGACATGGAGGAAAAAACAAAGGGTCTTGTTCTGATGGAGAGTGATAGAAAACATGTTTAGGAGAAAGTTAACCATGAGAAAATCACAAACTTGTGATGGGTTAAACGGTATTCGATTCCCCAGTAGGAAAAGTTAATAGACAACATTTTTGTTTTAAGTTACTTTTTATTGAGGAATTTATTCATAAGGAAACATAATCACTTATCATATTGACTTTCAACTTTTATTAGATTCCTTACACAAACTCATATTTTCTCCAAAAGACGAGTATTTAGGAAGACTTGTTCACATTAAGAGTACTATAATCAACTTCTAGAGAATCACCTAATCCAAAAAAGAGAACTATATACTTCCCATATCATTAGACCTTAACCATAACCAAAACCCAAAAGGTTAGTACAAGGTCAGATAATCTAGAAAAGGATAACCCTTTATAAAAAGAAAATCTATTCTTAATCTCCAAAATTTGTCCAACAAAATCCAAAGTTCAACGAGGACCATCCGATAAACAAATTTGTCCATAGAAATTCCTCAAAGTAAACCAATCTAAGATTTAAACCCAAACATTTTAAGGATTTAGTCACATAGTCTTCCAAGTTAAATCGTAACATTTATCTCCAAACAACATCAGTTTCTCCTAAAGTCCCGTATTGAAAAGTAATTAACCTAATCACATATCCTCCATGATAGGTTAATCATTTTCATAAATAACCCAAAATCATCTTACTCCTAATTCATAAAATCATATAACCAGAAAGAATCATTCAAACTAACCAAGGACTTCACGTAGTCCAGTGGTAGGCAATAAATATCAGTCGCACTTTGGTTGTGGGTTCGATTCCTGCAGCTTTGTCCGATGCGACGGGATGTCACACGGTCTGCGTGTTGTCCTTTTTCCAAAACTATATAATTCTTAAAACATTCCCCAAAATGAGATAAAATCTTCAAGAATAATAATAACATATTTTAACCTCATGTTTATCTCATTCCTTTCATTTTCCATCATATCATAGAGTAACCCACAATTACCTAAAAATTAAGGATCATATAAACCCTAATGGTTACCTTAATAATTATTACCCGAATTTCCACATCGAGTTGGCCATCTCGTACAAGATGCATTAGAGAACTCACCAAGGTTGAAGTGGCTGATCATGAATCCTTGATAGTTTGTTTAGAACAACTATGATATTCCTCATTGAATCCCCCATCTCATCCAGTATCTTAATCAGAGAACCACCACAGTTTCCTTGAAACCCATTGTCACTTTGGTGCCTGCTAGATCCAGCCATTTACTAAAACCAAAAAGGTCAGTGTGAGTATATCAACAAAACCATCATGTACTAATGAGGAAGGTAAACACTAAGATACACTTACTCATTCACTTTATCTAAAACTAGGACTCTTTCTGAAATCCTAACCATTATGGTAATGTCACTTATGCTTAAAGAATACCCTAAACTCTAAAGTTATCTAAACCGACCTTTGATACCATCTATAAGGCCCCAGCCTTAAACCTTACTTAATCTTGTGTTATTACAAGATTACACATTGAGGATCTTTTCAGGTTTAGAGTTTTAGAGAATTAGATCATGAAACATCCATTGCATTCCACATTTAAACAGAGTGGTTACATAAAAGACAATATTCATTCTTCCCATCAACGGAAACCTATTTAAAATTAAACACAGATTCATTCTTGACACATCCTTGACACTATCATCACATCATGTACCTTTCCCTTGACCTGTGAAAAACATTTCAAAAACTTTGGATGAGCATAAAAAGCTAAGTAAGGGTTATAAAAATATGGAAAGGAAACATGAGTTCATATATACATAAGAATGAAATCATACTTTACCCATAAAACAAAGGCCCTTTCATACCTCATCAAACCATGAATAAATCATAGAAATCATAAGACAAAAAGGTAACTTGAGGCATTCATAACATTCTTACGTAGGGAGTAACCCTCTTGGTTACATTTGGAATACCCATCACAGTATATTCCCTAAATCTCTTCGGAGAAACCTTAATGTTTCACTCCTTCGCGTTACCCAATGCATTGGAGAGCTATAACGGGCTCACCCGCCCTTAGTTTATCACGGAACCACCCGTTTTCATAACAATGCCCAAGAACCATAACATAAATGTATCACATAAAACATGCATAAAGGAAACATAACATTTCCACATTTCAATCACAATATAACATTTCAGTATATTGAAATAATGAATCCATTCAAAAAGAAACCATTTCCAAAACCATTTAAAACACTTAATAAAGAGATTTTTGAATCAAAGTGTCTCATACCACCTTGAAGCTTAAAATTTTAAACCATTGATATCCATATAAATAAATCCTTAATACCATTTTGAAAAAATGGATATTAATAAGAACAAATTATTAAAACATTTAAAACGATATTTCGGTTAAAGGGGTTTTACCAAAATTAGAGACACTTGAATACAACAAGTGAGGAATAACATTTAGTCAGAACTTTATAATATCATGAGAATAAATGGATTCATGATATAATACTCCAAAGGATAGTATATACACCATATAAGATTGAATTGGTGCATAACAACAATGAACCCTGAATAGAAATGTCAAATGTGATGAAATCCCGTATAAAGAAGGTATCCTTAAATTAAGGACAAATCAATCTCAAAAATATGTGTGAAAAATATAAATACACCCAATATAAGTGGATATTAAGTGTAAAACAATAAAAGGTCATTCACACATATTCAATGGATGACATATTCAATGACTACATGTTGAACCCAAAGAAATCGAAATTGGGTTAAAAAGTTCCCTTGACAGCCTAGCGGCATCACATCAAAATGAGTTGATGAGAGATAAAAAGTGTATCTCATCACTTGGAAATAAAATTTACATCAATAAGGATGTATGAGAACATATCCCAACATAAAAATATGTAAATTAAAAGACCCAATAAAAGAAGTCTTTTCAAAAAAGAGGAGGGTGAAAGGTTCCCTTACCGACTTGGGTATCTTTCAAAACATACACCCCATGAAAGAAAGACAATAGGTCATTGATGTAAATACTCATAAACGAAAGTATATTACACAAAGAGTAGAATAATGGGCAGTACATACACCACTCAATGGAATTTGTGGCAAATGTAGCATAAATCTCACGGGAATAAAAGTGAGATGAAAAATCCCTCACGAAAACTCGGCAGCCTAACGGCGCCACATAAAACTTCCGAATATGGATTGATGAGATCAAATAGGGTATCTCATCACATTACAATATAATGTACAGCAAGAGAAATATAAAAGAACATCCCCCAACATTACAAATAAGAGCTTAAAAGAAGTGACATAAAGGAGAGTACTTAAAAAAAAGAGAGAAGTTAGATCTCTTACGAAAGTTCGGCAGCCTAACGGCGCCAATCAAAACTTCCAAAATGGATTGATGAGAGAGAATAGGGTCTCTCATCACATGAACATAAAAATTACAGTAGGATTAATATAAAATATCATCCCAATAACAAGAAATACTAGCTTTAAAAGGAATGACATAAAAGAGTGTACTTAAAAAGAAAGAGAGGAGTAAGATCCATTACCTCGGGTCCGACTTGACTCGATCGTTCTTTAACGTCCTCAATAATAAACTTGAGTTAATTTACACATTATTAGGAACCTTTTTATAGTTCATTATTCTTATTATATCACTTATTTCCATGTTATAAACATTATGTAAACATTTAAGTTAATAATGTTTGTTTTGTCGATATTTGGTTCTTAAGTCGAAAGTGGACTTCTTACCATTACATGTTGTTCGTGTGGTCAAATGTTTATTATATCCAGAATCATATTAATTATTTGGATATCATATATGTCATATATATCCATTACATTCATGCATTTATAACATTACATAATTATTTAGAGGTAAGAAATGAAATGCACCGTTCATGGAGACGGTAAGCCGTACGTACGCATGAACGCTACTTTCATTTCTATTTCATATTTTATAGAATGGAATAATAATTATATAAAGTTATATTATAATTAAAGTATAATATCATATATAATATCATAGTTCCATCCTTTATACGTCCCACATATGGTATTTAACGAATCAAATCACTTTGAGGGGGCGGTAGTCCGCACTTCCTTAAATGAAGATATCGCGTTTACCCAAAATGGAAACCATAAAGGTATGCCCAAAATGAAAAAAACAGATGCTTAAGGAAAACATAAACATATTATATATCATATATAAAAATAGTTACATCATAATGGCCACCATTGAAGGTGTTAAATGAGTATTGAACAATCATCGTTTCGGGAGACAGAATTTCGCCATCCACGGAAACCGTATGTTCTTTAACCATTTGATGTAGTTGTGTGAGAGTGTAGCTCGAATAAATCTTAAAAAAACATCCTAGTATATTGAAGATACTGGTTTTGTTACAAAATAAGTAAATAAAAAGAGTTTAGGGGGTTGGAGAAGCAAAATAAAATAAATGAACATGAGAGAATGAATTACCTTTAAAAGTGTAACTCCTTTTGATTTGAGCCTAAAGGCTTCCTTTGAAAGGATTAATCCCAAAGTGAATCCTCTAAGATGAGGAGAGGGATGTGGAGAGAGTAAATGGGCAGGGGTTGGACGAGCCAAAGGCTTGAGGAGTGTGTGAAATGAGGTAGAGGTTGGGGCCTTTTTAAGAGGAGAGGAAGGGCACTTTTGGAAAGTAAAGAAATATTACTTTATTTGAAAATGTGTTTCAGTTTCAAAAGGACCCAAATTTATATAATTCGTGGATAAGGTGATAAGGCTTCGAAATCCACTCATCCAATAAGTTTTGGACATGTGTAGTTCATATATTTTACATTATCTTTCCATTTTATTTAAATCGTCAAATAATGATGTCATCGCTGCATCATTATTATGTCATAAATAATTTAATTTATTTAATGTCTAAAAATTATAAAAAAATACTATGATGTAGGAAATCTTTTTAGATTTCCAATGAATATTTATAATCAAAAATATTACTTGTATAACCCCACTTAAAAATTGTTTTAGTAAAACATATCATGTTTGGGTCAATTTTACTTTTTCATTAAATAAAATGTTATTTATGTCATTACCCCACCAAAGTAGATCCATGGGGTCCCCAAGTTGACCCATGGCTCGTCTTGGTCGGCCATGACTCACCCAATAGGTGTAGGACAAGTGTCATGGTGTTTTCACATTCTTATAATATCATTTTTACCTTAAATTACATTAATTACCACTAATCGCAATTAAAAACTTAATAAGTTACTATTCACCAAAAAATTATTTTAATCTCATTGAACCACATTTTACTTCTTAATGACAACCATGTATGTCAGATTTTTTAAAATCAAAACACAATGATGGCAAAATTTCATTTAAACGGAAAATCAGTTTTATAAGTACCACTTAGTGGGTTCACTATTCATCAAAAATTGATGTTTTTCAGAAAAATCCCAAAAATTCACCCTAAGCTATATTTGATATTCTGAATTCAAAAATTAAGTCCGTTTTAGAAAATTCAAAACATATAAGTCACATTAATTAATTTAATAATTAATTCCCGTTGTCATGACAAATAGCGTGTTTTATGAAACAATAAGTATCAAAAGATTGACACTAGTTTAAGTCTGATTTCAAAGTGAAATTAATTCCAACGAACACTATTGGATTTAATGGTAAAAATATTTTCTAATTTCACTTTAAAACCAATTCAAAATATAATCTAATCATATAAATAAATTAGATTAAAAAGTGGTTTTGAATTAAAATACAACATTTTACACTATTCATTTAAAAAATGAACATTATCAGAAAGATACCAAAAATTTACACAAATAAATTTTGATGTCCCGATTCTTAAGAAGAGTTTTATTTGGTCCAATAGAATGTATAAGAGTGAACAAAACTATATTTAATGATGGTTCGCCATCAAAAGGAGATAAGTGAACTTTTAGTGAAAACTAGGGCATATATGCCTAAAATTGAATTATTTCCGTATTTTAAGCCTCTATCCTTTATTGGATAAATGTAAAAACAATTAAAAACATATATAATCATATTTTAGTTATTTATATCCTTTCCCGCCTTTAAAACGGCAACATGTTATTTAAAATTTATTATTACAGTGCAACGTAAGATTCCAGAGAAACTCGTTGTTGCGTGTTGGGTACGCCATTGAGCATAGCGTCCCCTTTAAAGTCATATTAATATTTTATTCACAAATATGGATAAATATGAAAATGTCATATTCTTTATTTACCTGGGGTGTTACACTAGTGTTCATGTCTATTTCAGAGACTATGATTTGTTTTATCCAACAACTGATTGAAAATAAAATATAACAAAAAATGACATTGTTATGTCATATTTTAGGATCCATGTGTGTCATAAGAGTAATTTACTAAAACATGATTATTCACAAATTTTTTCCTAGATTTGGGACCTTATTTCCAATGATATTAATAATTTCAAACAACCCAAGGACCGTATCAGTTTGTATGGACTTACGGGGAACATCCATTTCTATGAGAATTCATAATCGAAAAGGGGAAACACTAGTGTTCCTCATACCCTAGACATGTAAAGAATGTGTCCATGTGGGAGTCTGTAATTGGAGAATTATAAAATTGTATAATTCTGAAATGGGTTGTGGAATATTAGGGTGGAATAAATCCAAGGAGAATGTATTCTATGATAGGAAAACCAATGAAAATTTCCTCTAATGTTGGTATCATGGGAGAAAAATTGTGTAGGCAGGAAGCCATATGTCAATAACTAATTAGATTATGAGAACTATGTTTTTGATAAAATATTTTAGGATTCCCATGTATTTTTTATCCTAATAGAGGATCCTTATGAAGATGGTTACACTAGTGATGATCCTAGGTGGTTGGTCACCTAGATGTGGATCCCTAGTTGATTTTTCACCAAATTGGTGGATTTGGATAAACCCTTATTACTAACTATATTATTAATTAAGTTTCATAAGATACCCAGTCGAATTGATGAAGGATTAGATGATACAACTTAGTGGGGATCCCCCTTCTTATAATATTTTGAAACATTTATTCATTCAATAGGATATGGGGTCAATTTATACGAAAAATGTGGTCCTGGAAAATAAAACGTGTGTAGATAAAGTTATGTGTGAAGATGATCTAGTCAAGGATGACTGAGAAGATGAAGGAGTTCAGTGGAATGTTGGAATGGAAGATAGAGAATACTTGAGAAAAGTAGTATGGGTGGCTAGACGGTACACTATGATTTGTAGTGGGTTCTCCTCCCTCAATTTCTATTCCCCCTATTTCATTCTCCATTTTCATTAAAAATTGTTCTCCAAGACTATGATAAATTTTTATAAAGCTATTGATGAAACTACATGTTCATTGATCACCCCTTGTTATAGTATGTTTTTGAACTAATTTTTCCATACGTGATTTAGACTATGCTTCAAAATACAGAATAATTTTGACAAAAATATATATTACAGATGGAGTACTCACAAACATTGTATATAATTCTATTTATATCAATTAATTTGGAAATTTTCACAATGACAAGAGGGATATACTTCTTGAGGTGGGGTTCATCTATGTCACTTAGACAAAATATTTTTTAATTATAGGTAAGAATTATGTCAAAATTATTTTTTAGTGTGGAAAAATACACATATCACAAGACATAGGTTGTTATTTGATGATTATCAAGATAAAAAAATGAAAATTTATAAATAAATATGATATTTTGTTAATGATGTTATAGATATTTCTAAAAAAATATATTAAGGGGATAATGATGTAACTTTTGATTATGTTTATGATGTGATTAATGATTTTTTTTAAATATTCATGAAAAAAATGATAGAGTTTTTTTTGGATGTATAGATTTTTGTAATGTTTTTTAGAATATTTAGAGTTAATTTAAATTGGATTTGATGATTGTCAAAAAATCAAATAATTTAGTCCATCCTTTGAAAATAAAAAATAATAAATGATAAGGCTTCAAGTGCTCAGTGTAAGTCTTAATGGGTTGATAATAAAACATTTACAATGAAAATAAGATATTATGTTAATGAATATGATTCAAAAAAAAATAATGGGTGACATAAATTCCACATATCATATGAGCGTAACTAATTAATAGATTTATCCTCTTTCAACAACAAAACCCTTCTTATATTGATTGTATGAAATTATTGGGCGTCTGAATTTGATCTCCACATCATAAGAACTCTGTACAAAAAGATTCTATTTTTTATTGTGAGAGAATACATTATTCTATAATTAAAATATAGGGAATAAAATACAACTCCATGAATTGATATTCAATGTTAAAAACATCACATCTAAAATTTTATTCAATATTAGTCAGATGTGATCTTCAAAATAATGAATACTATTCATATCTGTTACATGTAATATACAATTTACCAATATTGTATTGAATAACTATCAAGCCAATGATTATTGAATACCATTTTCCCCTTTCCATTTTGAAACCCACTAACAGAGAATAAAATAATTCAAATATCCATTCATAATAATATAATTAAATTAAAGAATATTTTTAACGGGAAATCATATAGTAGAAATAATATCATGAGGTTCTAATAAACAATTTAAATTAAAACAATCCACTTGTTATTTTAGATATAAAATGGAAACTGAGAATAAAATCTTGAAAATATAGTAATATATAAATAGAAATAAAATTATAGAAATAACCTCCAGATATAAATAATTATCTAGATTATTTGGGTCTTAGGAACTTAATATCCTATTTATGAAACATATAAGAATCTATTTCCATAGTGACTCAATGGGGGGGACGCACCCAAGGTACATTGTTAAAAGAAATGTCACTTTGTTGAATTAGTGTTACATCATTATCATACTAGTGAAATCTACTAAGGCCCCAATGAATAACCTAGCAACTAGTCCTAACCTATCCACCTAGGTAACCATGATTCTAATGTTCCATTCCCATAACTGAAATACATATGGGTGTTTTGGTAGTAAAAAATACTGATGAGACAACATTATAAGGAAATCATACAATAACACATCATTCCATGTACTACCAATTAAAATCCCATTTTCATAGAAACATAACAATTTGTCTTTCATATCAAACATAGGTCAAAAAATAAATAAAATTATGGGCTTCTATTTGAGTAATGTTATTTTTAAATACCCATTATAATGTTCTAATTGGTCCCCAATTATTTTGAAATCAAAATCTATCATTTGGAAAATCACTTTTCACACTATAGTTTTCACATTCAATATGAAAATTCACACTTAGAAACTGATACACCATTATATATATATATTTCAATTTTTTAAATTCACATGTTCCCAATTACATGTGTGAATATATATACTGAGAGGATATATTATGGAATGGTCCACAACCAAATACCACAAATCCTAGGAATAATAAACTAAACAAAAGAACCACAACATTGGGTTTGGGAACATCAATGGCACATGAGCCAAAAGGGGGAGTATAAAGTAAAAAATGAAAATAGAAGAATAATCAAGAATATGAAGAGAAAATAATACTTAATATGAACATAGGAAGAATCAACTAGGCGATGAGTCGGGAAGGCGACAAGGGGCTAGGGATTTGGAGGTTGGTAGGGGGGGAGGGTCTCATGGGGTTCAGGTGGAGAAGGGGTCTTGATAGGGTGGGGGGAAGTGTCGCGATTGAAAAAAATTCTTTTTGTGGTGTTTTATTAAAAATATCCACTAAATCATTAAGAAAAAAATTAGCGGTGGATTATTAATCCACAACTAAAAACCCACCACAAAAGGATATTAATGTTGTAGTGATAGAATTTATATGATGTATATGGCATTAAAATCATAGTTTTGGTTTGTGCATATACAAAATATTTTGGTCAAGTTCCTTTCAAGATGATTGATTTATCATAATGTAGGTAGTTCATTAGTGAAAAGTATTTATATTGCGGTCATTACATATCCCTATATGGAAATAGTAGAAGATTATTGTGGAGTTTGATACTGTTCTCCCAAGAATAGTTTGGAAGCATGATTCTATATTGGTGATAATAGATCTTCTCAAAATGTCGGTCAATTTCATCTATATTAGTGAATCTCCTACGGTGTAGGATTTTTCCAAAATCTATATATGCGACGTGTTATAGAGGCATGGTGTTCTATTTTTTATTGTATTAGATATAGATTCAAGGTTAACGTATCGTTTTTTGATATCTTCACAACAAGCCCTTAACACTTAGTTGAATATGATTATAATGGATAATCCCCAAATGGGTAGACAATTCGAGAAGATGATACAAACAATGAATTACATGATGTAGGCATGTGTGATAGATTTTAGTGGCTCATGGAAGGAGATGTTTCTTTTAGTATAGTTCCCATATAATAGTAGTTATCAAACCTCGATACGTGTGGCTCCATTGGAAACATTATATGGGAATTCATTTTGTTCTCTACTTTGTTGGGTTGAATCATTGGATACTTACACAGGTCGTATGACAATTGACTATGATACTATTGAGATGATTATATTGTTTTTGTAGAGAATGGGTTTGGTATGGAGTCATCATTAATCAAATTTAGACCATCATCAATTGTCGTTGTCATTCGAAATGGTTAAAAATGTGTTCTTAAGAATCTATCCAAGTATTAGACATTATCATTTTTATAGAAGGGAAACTCAACTCTGAGATATATAGTCCCTTTTGAGAAAATTAAATGGGTTAGAGTGCTGTCTTACCTATGGGATTTACTGCCATGGTCTATTGCGGTGCATAATTTATTTCATGTATATTAGATGAAAAAGTGTCAGCCTCATTATAACCATGTGATTTGATGAGATCATGTTGAGATGAAGCCTGATGCATCATTTGTGTGTGGGACAATGTGGATTGTGGATAGACAAGGGAAATGCCAACGTGGAAATAGAATCAGTCTAGTGAGGGTTTTGTGGAAATATGGTCAGATTCAGGAGGAGACTTTGGAACTGAAGACAGAAATGGGAATTCAATGAATCGACCTCTTTTGGGAACATAGTGGTTTTATAATTTATGGGGTTAGAAAGACTAATGTTGGAGAGAATTTTTCACCCTCGGTTTCATGTATGTAACCCTTTTTATTACTTTTTATGTGGTCGAAGACATTAGGTAAACATTAGAAGAGATTGAAAACATTTTGTGTGAATTTTTATGGGTGGACAATTTAAGAATGATTAGTGTAATCCATGAAACACTTGCAGGAAACCATTAAGCATGTGTCAAGGTCTATAGAGAAATAACACCATTGGAATACAATTTCTCATAATATACAGCCTCTCCAATCAAATTGGGCTACATGGGATAGTGTTCTTTTTCATGGTTGGAACATTGTTTTTATAAAAATGTGTACTAGCTGTGCGAGGCCTCCCCTGTGATAGTATCAGGAACACAATTATCACACGATTTTTATAACTATGTGGGCTAACTATGTTAGGTATTAAAAATGTGGTTTTAAATATGGGATTAGGTTGAGATTCAAGCCTAACCCCATATTTTTTATCAAATACATCCCTTACTCCGGATTTCCTTCTCTATAAGTCGATGGAATCACTACAAATCATTTTTGAATAATTTCTATGGGGTTATTAGTTATTTGATGGAGGAACCCCCTTGGTATGTATATTTTGTTTTAAGTTTCAGGGTTTTTTAGATCTACTCGTCCCTCTCTCATAGTTTATTATATGTACTTCTTTCATAGATAGATCTCGGTATTTTATTTCCAATAATAGTAAGATTTGTCCTTATTGATGTTAGGGGAAGGGATCTGATGCATATATGTGCGGTTTTCACCAAGATTTGATGAGTGTTTGTGTCTCTGTTAGTTTTCTCCAAAACCCTTGAGGTAGTTGGCTTCAATCATGACTCCTCTTTCTAGAATATGAAGGATTTAATTTTAAATTTCATTTTTATTTAAATTTATTGTGAAATTGATGCCCGATGATTGGCTGAAAACCCTTTAAGTTTTATTCAGGGGTATTGGGGAAAATGTGATATTGTGGATCCTTGTTAATTTTTGTCATGTTTTAAAATGCTGAATTTAAAATCAATTTGTTGAATGATTTATGGAAATGTTTTGTGAAAATAGTTTTCAATAAAAATAATCTTTTATTGAAAACCATATTTACAAAGTATTTCCAATAATCAATCAAGAAACTACTTTTAAAATAATTATTTTATAATTCAAAAATAAATTACAATGCACAAAAATACCACATTTCCCCAAAAACCCATGAACCAACATTAGAGGAATTTCAATTGAGATCTACTTATCAATTTCAAAATAAATATCAAGAAGTAAAATTTATTTTATGTAAAATTCATCATGTTGTTTCAAGAGGAGTTGAGAGTGCAGCCACCTACCCTATTGGGTTTTGGAGAAAATGACCAACGACACAAAATATCACTATATCTTGGTGATGACTCTACAAATAAGACTTAGATAACATCCCTTTACGTAAATTTCGGCAAATATAACCTTTATTTTAAAAAATAACCCTATATCTATCGGTGAAAAAAGTATGTCTACGATATCTTTATAGAGGGAGGAGTAGATCTAAGAAAATCCTTGAAAATACAAATAAAGGAGACTTACAAAGGGTGATTAACCTTAAAATCACAAATAAAATACTACAAAAGGAATCTAAAATGTTTGGGAGTATTTCTATATCCATAAAGAGTATGAAATCCAGATTTATGGATGTATAGGATAAAAATAGGAGGTGTTTGGGTGAATCCTGACAAAGATTAGTTTTTTAAAACCCCTTTTAAACTACACATATTTAGCCAACATAGTTAGAGAAAATGTGAAAAACCCTTGTATCTACTACTATCACATGGAGGGACTCACACAGTTGGTATGCATGATAAAACAAACTATATTTCATCCATTCATAAGCCCAATATCACATGTAGCATGGTTAGACTGGGTCGGCTGTATGATTTGGAAAACCATGAAACAACCCTGTGGTAACCAAGTTCCTTCCCCCCTAGCCCTTCCAACACGGTGTATGGTTTCCAGAATGTGTTTTAATGTTTTCACTAACTATTATGAAACAATGCACCCTTATTAAATCCCCACAAACCTTCCAAAACATTACAAACTCTTAT
The DNA here is from genome assembly GCA_963277665.1 of Viscum album. Lineage (NCBI taxonomy): Eukaryota > Viridiplantae > Streptophyta > Magnoliopsida > Santalales > Viscaceae > Viscum > Viscum album. The sequence goes on from OY728136.1 coordinate 1,999,844,468, forward strand.
AATTTTTATCTAAAGACATTATACAAATGAAATGGCATAAAATGGTTACATACCTCAAAATAGGGGGTGGTAGAAGACATATAATTATTGTTTCTTTTCTCAACAACTATTAAAGATTTACAACCCTAATGAATGTTAATCAAGACCCTTAAACATGATGTAATATCCATATAATATTTATGTTTTTCCTCACATTAATGGATGATGATATGAGGGTTTAAATATCAAATGTAAATTATATCCCCAAACAACTAATGAGGGAATTATGTAAAGAAAGATAATCCATACATAGGGTGACGCCAAATTGTACAAGGGTATAAATGGTAATATTTTCAGGTAGAAAATTCCCACAAACCTCAATTGGGGATGAATCACAGACTAGCGATGAAATCAACTTACCAATAGGTATTTTCAACACAAATTCCCCATATAATCATTTTTGGGGAATATTAACACCCTTATAAAAATATTTTTATATGAATGAGTGGGTAGATCTATAATAATATAAGGAATTTATAGTTATAGAGTTTATATTAAATGTACCTTATCAACAAATAATTATCACACCACAAATCACAAATATCAATTATGCGAGATTCGCTCTTTTCCCTTAGATTAAGAGGTTACTGGCATCATTAAACATCACCAGTCCTTATGTTTGGGATGTGGTTAGTATAGTGACTATTCTTCTTACACCTGTAGCACTTATTCATGGGAGGTTCATTTTGTTCCACTTTTTCTCCATTATCACTATTATTTAACTTCATCCATTTGCATCACAAATAAAATTCTCAATAGACTTATCATCCTGAATTATAATATTTGATAGAACCCTTAAAGAAATTTCATCCATTATTCTTCCCACACTTAGAGTAAAAAGTAAATCCAATCTTCTTCCTTTCATGGTTTTTATACATTCTTTTAAACTCTGTCATCATTTTATTATCAAACCCATTATCTTGATACATTATTCAATCCTCTATTTCATCCTTAATTTAAAAATTCACAATATCTTCATTGATAATATTGTATCCTATAGAAAACACGCTTATGAGACCTAGCATTAAGACAATTAAGAACCCATCAACATTATTTTCAGGTGAGATGATAAACAGTTCTGTATTCCTCGCATGAATTTTTAAATTATCCTTGTAGAAATCAACATAATCATCACCCATTTTCGTGAACTCAAGGACCCCTTTCTCGAAGTTGGTATGAAGAATCTAAGGAAACTAATTATTGAAAAATTAGTTCTTGAACTCATCCCAGTCCATGGATTCAATCTCATATTTATTCCTCATATTTATTATTATATTACAGGATTGACCTTATTTCCTTTTAAATGATAAACAACAACAATGACCATCTCATGGTCCAAACACTAGAGATGAAATAATAAATTTTCAGTAGTACTTGTCCATTTTTCAGGATCATTTTCATTAGATGACCCACTAAAAGAATGTGTTTTTTACCTCATAAATGACTCAAAATAATTGTTACCCTCATTTACTCTTATGGATGTCCACTATGATTCATAGCTTAAGAGACATGGGTGATCATAGAATCAATATTTTTCATTCCTGCTTTTATATCCTTTAGTTTCATAGTAGGAAAATCATTGCATTTTCCATTTCAATCACCATTAATGTGGTTCCTTCAGGTTCTATCCATTGACTAAAACCTAAATCATTGACTAATTAAACATTTGTCATAATTAGGATCCATATAATCATGAAAACTCACTTATAGGATGTCTAAATTTTGACATATTCTTTAATCTATGAAACCATAGGTTTATCCTAAATAAATAATAACGAACTTCTATTTAAATCATTCTTGATGGTTCTTGAAGAGTTCTTGAATTCCTAAAGCATATCCCTTGGGAGAGTTAAATAGATGTGAAGAATGGATTTTTATTATGTAAAACATTATTTTGAGTCAGGCCTGGCATACTTTGTTGGATTTTTTATTCTTAGGTACATCTTTTCTAGAACTGTATCAAAATAAATATCTAGACATGGATGTATTTCCTGTAAACCACTTAGTCTATCTTTTACCAAAATTCTAGGATATTTTTCATTAATTTCCCTTATACATATACTAATGTTTATACATGTACTAAGTATTCTTATTAAGGTTTTCGCATGCTAGCTTTTAAAGGATAACTTAATAATTAATATAAAACCAACTATATCAACCATCTCTTCTCATACATTAAAAATACATTACTTTTGTGAAACACTTAAACATTATACAGACATATTCCTAAAGACTGTATTAGTACTCTGCCTCTGGAAACATGGAAACTTATACCCTAGTACAAAATTGAACAACATTATCTCCCACCAACTTCTTTAGACTAGAACCCTTTAAGACACACTATATAATATACATATCCTCATAACATGGGAAAAAAAATTAAAAATGGGTGAGCTTAGATACTCAGTAAAGGTGAACAATGGAGATGTATAAGAATAAGCATGAAAATAGGGGCATGGGGATTAGATCATAACATTAGAAGATCATACTCTATATATCATAAGATTGTGAATATAAATCATGGAAAAAATCCTGGAATCTCATAAAACATGAATCATATGGAAAAAAATATCATAATCTATTAAATAATAACATAGTAATATGACATGGAATTATAGCAGACACATGTGCATGTATATATTATTTCATTATTAGTCAAGGCATCAATACTAAGGACATATTATTAGTATGGGTTCACTACCCATTTGATCATGGTAGTCGTGGTTTACTCCCATGGCCATATTTTTAGTATGAGTTCAGTCCCCATACTATCTCAGAGGTCATTGTTCACTCTCATGTCCATCTTAGTAGTCAAATTTCACTCTCCAGATCATTTTATCTTATCTCTTAATATATATATCTTTACCCAATTATTTTGATGAAGATATAGGCCACACTAATATCATAATGAAATAAAACATGCATACGAAACTGAATCATAAATAATCAGATCAAAACCCATGAAATGAAATTGGTATCATAAATTGTAATCACATCAAAAACTGTGAATAAAGATACATGTTTCATAATAATTTCAAAAACATAAAATATTAAAAAATTGGTTTTCAAATGTACATAACTCGTGAATGATAATTGGGTTTTATAAAAATCAATCCATAAAAATATAATCCATTATGATAAATAATGTGAATGGTTACATTGAATAATTTCCCCATAAACTCTGGACTAACACTAATATATGTCTTCTTAAATGTGAAATAATTTTGAAAGATCCTTTAAAAACATTTCACGTGGGAAATATCTTTTTCGTCATTGAAACCCTATCATTAAAACTAAACACAATTTTGAATATCTTTTTAAGGAAAATAGATTTTAATTTTTTATAATGGGATGATTTAATAACATAAAATATTATTAAAATATGTTTTCCTTGATAATATTTTTTGGAAACATGTTTTTTGAATATTTTCTACTGAGGAGATAAATATGGTATGTTTTTTCTGAAGAACATTTTCATAAACATATAAAGTACCAAATAGTATAAAAATTGTACATTTATAGTGATATATATTGATGAATTATAGGATATGAAAACCCGTGATTTCTATTGAGATATAGATTATAATATTTCATCACTGTGATCATAATAACAAATTATCCCGATAAATGATGAGATTGTTTAAATAAAATATTACCACACCATAACATGAAATCATACAATAAATGTAAGAAAATTAAATAAAATTTAAATTAAAATATCATGAAATGAAATATATTCATGACATAACATGTAAAGTTGATGTATTTACTCCTTGCAAAAGGAATTTAGGTTCCCTTCAAAGCTCGAGTATCTATGAAGGAAAATTGTGACAATCTATCGTACCAAATTGGTTACTTTTAAAACAAAAAACCCATGGAACAAATATAATATAATGAATATGTAAATACACATATAAATAATAAATTAATAAATCCATGGGTAGTATACACAACACAAAAAAATATTGTGTGGTGAATAAAGCATGTATCCCATAGAAATAAGAAGTGAGATGAAATTAACCTACATTGTGTTTGGACTCTCATCATACTCATGAATAATCTATATATTAAATATAAGATTATTATATATATATCACGTAATCATGTTATTATATCTAATACCTTATAATTTCTAATTATGATTTTATATTACCTGCTTGTTAACAATTCTATATTTTCATTGTTCTTCACATGTTTATTAATTTATTATATCGTTGGACCTTATACTTATATGATGGCTTACGAATATGAAAAATGATATAAAATTAAATTATATTCATTATATTTGTTGTAAAAAAATAAAAAAAATTATATGTATAAAATGGAATCGACTTTTCTTGTAGATGGTATGCCAAACATACACATATACATCATTTCCATTTTATTATCTTTTTGAAATAATGAATGAAAATGAATTATATGTATATATGTATATAATATCATTATATTATCATTATTATGTCATATATATCATATGAGCTCACTAAACACAACATTAATACATTCCATCTAGTGTTTGAATGAATCACATAACATTGAGGGGGTGGTGTTCCACACTTCCTCCAACCAAATTATCATATTTAAAAAAATTGGAATATTTTAAATGTATGTGTTATAAATGATTTATAAAGCATATATACATATTAAATATAATATATATCATATATTAAAATAGTTTCAATCTTATTCCTATTAATGAATAGGTATAAACTGAAAAAGAAAAATCATTTTTTAAGAGGCAGTTGCTCATCATACACATAAATTGTATGTTTATAAATAGTATTTTTTTGGCCCATTAATGTGTAGGAGGTGTGGAACTCTTCTAATATATGGGAAAATGTAATTCAAACAACATTTTTCACTTATTGTATGGATTCAATAATGGACTGAAGTTTATCCTGGGGATTATTGGTTCGAAATATGGCCATCAAATGGTGCTAGGACAAGTGTCTAGGTCTGTTTTATGTCTAAAATTTAAGGTTTGGTACTTTTTAAACATAATTTTTCTCTTAATCATTTTTAGAAATTTTAATCATATTCAGTAATATTTTTTTGGAAAAAACAAAATTGACCTTAATATTAATTATACATTATGATTATTAAAACTATATAACCCATTTTTCAAAATACATATCATAAAACTGGAAGAAATAATTTAATATTAAATCCCAAGGTGTGATGGAAATGCTAGTTTTAAAATATAAAAATATAAAAAATTACAATCTTTTTTTACCAAATTTTAATGTGTTATTGTTTCCAATAAAATAAATTGGATTAATTGATAAAAAATATTATCTTATCGATATTTTAGAGTAATTTATATTATAATTTAACCTTAAAAATAAATTATATGAAATGGTGGTTTTGAATTTAAATTCAGTATATTTCATTATTCATCTAAAAATGATGTTTCTCATTAAAATAAAAAAACATTCACCCTACGATAATATATACATTATACATTAAAAATTCATATTATGTTTTTTAAATTAAATATCTAAACTTTTGTAAGATTAATATTCTTTTTCACAACACCACATGAAAATCAGTTCATTTGAGAAAATAGATTTTTTAGATATAAAAGAAAATTACAAAAAAAAATTGTTCATTATCAATATGTTTTATTAATATAAAAAAATATAAATAATATATCAAAAGTAGTTAATAATGTTTATATTATTATATTTAACAACTAGATTATATTTTTCTCATTTGAATAATTATAAAAATAAAATGATGTTTCATATAGACTTAGTGTTCCATGCAACACACACCATGTTGGTATTGCCTGTAACTTATTCCAAGTTGGTGATATGTGAAAGTAATTTTTTTACTTAGTTTATTACGAAACATCAATGAAAATTAATTCTATAGGAAAAATTTCAATAAAAAAACAGGATCTTAGATTTCTTATTGTATTGAAATTCCCTTCAAAATAGTTCATAAAACATTGATTTTGAAATGATTTTATATGATAGAATTTTAGTTGATGGTGAATTTTATACAAAGATTATTATTTTTATTAATGTCACTATAGATGATAAAAATATTGAGCTAATGGTTATGTATGGGTATTTATGTAATTTTTTGAATTCTATAGAATTGTAGGGAATAACATTTCCAACTATAGAGTCATAAAAAGTATGTGAGGCCCTCTTTCGACACTAGTTCTTCGAATAAGGTTAATAGAATAATAAAAGGAATGTTTGTTGTCCCAATAAAATTTATTTATAATAAAATATGAACCTCGGAAGTTGGAGATGTTGAAATCAAGAACCTATAATGTAGAAAATGTTATGGGAAAATCATAGTCCCTACACATTAATGAATAAGAATGAAGATTGATCTGTTTGAGGCATAAAAAAACAAAACTTATAAGGATGAGCGTATTTCTCTTGAATGTTCCCATCATATTAGGAATCTTGTTTCTTACCAATATGGTAGACGCCATGATGGATCATATAAAAAATAGATATGACTAAACCACTCAACTTTATGATAATTTTATTACTTGTGCTTCATTTTATATTTGGAATGCTGGTGAAAGAATTTACCATAATACTATTAATTTTTTAGTTTGTTCTGGAAGGTAAATTATATAGAATTTAAGATTCATCTTTTCAAGTTATTATCAACATTTTTTGGACACAATAAATATTGGAATCTCTATGAAAAATCTATGTCTATATGGGATTCAATCATATATGCTTGTTGAATATATTAATATGAAATCTGATCTACAATAATTGTGGATCTTCCTACTCTGATGTATTCAAAATTAATTGATTAACTCAAAGAGAAACATGGGTCCCTTGTTAATAAGATCAACACTACTAGAGATTGAGCTCTGGATGATGGATTTATTATTATTAGTGGATAACAAGAGTCATTGGTCAAACATATTTATTACACCAACACTAGCCCTGACAAAAACTATTTTTAGTACAATTTTGACATGGTTTATGACCACTCAAAGGATTTAATATAACATTCATGCATCATAACTGATCCAAATACACAACATATGTCTATAGATGGATGTGAATTCACCCTTAGTATGAATCATGATCATTCTAACAATCTTTTTAATGATTCACCTTCTAATGATATACCCATGAAGTTTATAATCAAGAGTTTAATAATAATATTTCCCCACATATGTAGAATCTTCTAGTGATGGTACACAATTCCATGGGAGTTTTCATTCCTTATGTAAAAGTTATCGGTGATTCTGGACCTAAATTGCTAAATGTAGTAATTACAGAAAAGAGTAAAATAGGTTATATATTACATAGATCTGACTAGAATGACTCTACACTTGAAAATGAAATTAGACACAAAAATTCTATGTCTAAATGATAGTTCCAATGCCAATATAGTGGTTATTCATTGTCCCAATATGACCACTTATTCCAATCATATGTATACAGTGGGATGCTCTAATATTGAAACTCAAATAATAAATCATTACAATATCCCTAGTTTCGGCAGTCCAACATATTTTTCCCTTTTGATGGTTATAATAATAATGAATGTTACCTCATAAGTTCACATTGTGAAATACATTATAATTAATATAAAAGGAAGTCCTCATGTTTATATATGGTCTTTAAATGATAGGGAAAATCCTATTTCTTCTAAATCTTGTAAGGACAGAAATGGTGATGAGAAAATGTCAAATTTCTCATTACTCTCATATTTATGTTCAAACATCTTCTGGTCATTTAGTTGTGGATGAAATACATGCCAGAAAACCTAACAAATCTATCTCTAGTTCAGTTTCATCCTTAGAAGGAAGTACCCATGGACCTTTTCATACAATTTTAATTCTTTTTTACATAGTTAAGGCAGTGTGTTACCTCAATGAAAATATCTCATATAAGGAAAAAATATATTTAGACAAAGTAAAGATGATAAAAATGTTTTATCAATTAGGATATCATATAAGAACAAGCACTCAAGTTGTATGAAAAAAGGGGGCTCTCGCTCCTAGCATAAGATTGAATAAAGGTTATGTTTTGGAACTGTTAGTGTTCGACCAACTCTGAGATAGTTAATTCTCATTGGATCTTTCATAATCAATAAATGTTTAATATTCTATGTCTTCATGAGCCCAACACGAGTCATTATATCAATTATAATTTTCTTGAAAAACTATGCTATCAAAAGGTAATTTCCTACCAATCCAATCTTGATATCAAAATACATTGGGTTTTTATTATTAAGAGACTCGATGGTGTCTCCCTAACTTGTTCTATACAGAAGATGGTTTCTCAATGTTATAATTTTTTGGGAATAATGTTTTTGGATTATTTATGAATAGAATGGTTATCCTGAATCATGTTATCTATAGCTTAATATCCAGACTCTTATAAGCACAATGAGGGGTTCTTCAACTATTCTTGGAGATTTAAATTACATATCTAACCAGGATGAGTGGTTTATCATGGTAAATTCATCTAAATCAATTATAGACATTAGAGATTTTTTAGAGAATATGAATATTTAGGAAGTTAAACTGGTTGGTGATAAATATATTTGGTTTCTAATTCATCTCAATAATCATAACTCTAGTATATTAGATTATGCTTTCATTAATGATGTGACTTGAGGTTTTTTTAATTCCATTTCATATTTCACACTTTCTATGTTTTACCTATACCATCATCCAATATTGGTTAATCTTCTCAATAGAGGGACTAAACCACATTTCTTTTTTATATTTAATAATGAATGTATATTTTATATGGAATGTAAAATAGTGGTTCTTGGTATATGGAATTTTTTAATCTACAATGAAGATTCTTTGGCACTTGTTCTTTAAAATAATTTTCCGAATAAGATATTATAATTTTTTTAGTAGACGAAAATTTAGCCACATTGAGGAAAATGATATTCAGTTCGAATCTCTACTTCACATTGTTCAACAAACTAATTATGGTGGTGATATTTTTGTATTTCTTGAGTAAGAAAATAAGATTATCCATGATATAAATATTTTTTAAACCAAAAATATTTCATGAAGAGAGATGATTTTGTAGTCTAATGACTCAAATAATTTGATACTAATATGAAAATTTTCAACTCTATGCAATTAATTAGTATGATCAATATACATCTATCCATTCTCCATAATAATGGGTATTTTTTTGATAAGAGGGTGTATTTGTATTAAATTGTTCTTCATTTTTAGAAACACCTAATTGATGGAATTGATATTACTATGGATCTCATGGAAGGGATCATTCCTAGACTGGTTAGTGATATAGAATTTTTGAAACATACTTATCTTCCCAATTAATTTAATATTAAGGAATATGTTTTTCCCTTTAAATATTGATGCTCTCCTGGTCCAGATAGGTTTAAAAATTACTTTTTTCAATCATATTGGGATAATATTAATGGAAATTTTTGCATGATTGTTAGAAATTTTTGAAATGCTAGTAAGTTGAAAAAGATAATTAATGTCCAATTAATCATCTCATGAAATCTACTTGAGGGAATAACATCGCTCAAAATAATGATGTTAAAAAATCATTTGACACTTTGGACAAGGTATTATTTTAAATGGTTTTAAATAATTTTGGATTTGATGATATCATTATCAATTGGGTCAAATTTATTCTATGTTTATCACATATTTTAGTGCATAACATTGGATCCGCTGAGTTCTATTTCTGATTACTGGATGTGTTAAAATATCTGACCCAATATAATAGATTATTTTTCCATTGTTCTTACTCAGTATGGTTAATGAAAATAAATTCAAACCCATAAGTGATGTCATATGCCTTTTCTCCCCTACTCATTTCTTATATATTGATCATATTATATTATTATATCAATAAAAAAATATAAATACCATGAACATAAAATATCTTCTCATTCATTATGAGAATGACTTGGGGTAGGACATGAGTTGGAAGATTTCTTTTGATTATTTTTGAACAAAATATCACACTATCTAGGAATGTCATTAATATTAGGGATCTGGGAATTAATTAAGGTTCATTTCATTTCTATTATCTCATTGTTACTATGGTTTGGGGATAACCGTGTATTGGAAATTTTTCTCAAATTGTCAGCTAATTCAGAAATTAGTTGGCTTCCTAGAAAGGAAATACTCCATCGATGAATGGTGGGCTTAGCCTAGTCAATAATGTTTTTTCCACATAAATTTTCACTCTTTTATGGATTATATATGATTGACCACTCTCATTATGATTATTTATAACTTTATATGTAATTTTGTTTTATGTGAAAGTATTCTATAATATAATGTGGCATATATTCCTTAGAAGTACTTTTATAAACCAACTACTCATGGTGGTTTGGGGATTAATAATCTCTATTAAAAAAATGATTCATTGAAGTATAAATTCATTAATAAATTATTAATGGGAACTTAAAAATGATTTATATTAGATGATCAAAATATTTATATTGGCTCAAAACTATAACTTTATATTATGTGAATTGTTCTAATTGTGTTTCCCTAATGAATTTTTTCCCTAAAATTTCTATTAACTCAAAATGGATGAATAGTATTAGCACTTCCTAAAAATAAATTCCTCAATAATTGGATAGGTAGGCTTATTCTCAAGACTCTTATATTTCCAAACCATTATTTTGATGTTAATGGATCAATTAATGAGAAACTAGACAATTCATTGAATATTCATCTTATTGTTATCAATAATGTTATTTTGGTTTATAATTTCATCAAAGGAGATGATGAAATTTTATGAAATCCTACTTATAATGGGAGGATATAATCAAATTCCTTCTATAGAGAGTTTTTTCAAAGTAATAATAGCATATGGTTAATGGATTTGAGATAAAACATTTCTTTTCATAAATTTTCTTATTATCATAGAGAGTTATGTATTACAAACTACCCACTATTTCTTTTTCTAGGAGTTGACATTAACATATGTTATAGATGTTACATATGTTTATAGAATGTGTATGAAATTTATCTTCATTTTTATGGGATGTGATAATTATTTATCCGTAGGGAATTAAATTGTGGATTGTTTTGAAAATAAAACTCAATGTTCATATTTCATATATGCACACTTGATTGAATGAATGAATTTTCATCTCTTAGATGAACTTCACAATCTATTTATTGTGTCTGATTTTGAGGTTTTTCATATTATATGGACTAACATAAATAAATCGGTTCATAAAGGAACTTCCTTCAATTTAAATTCAACATTGGTTCATTTTTTATATTGTTAAACAGGGTAATTATATCTAAAAAGTATACAGTTATAAAAAACATTATAAAATTACAATTACAAGTCATATTGGTATTCATATATTTATCTTATTACTATTGGAACCATCTAATACTTGGGGATGACTCAATTTCCAAGTTGGGTCAAATGCAATATGGATGGAACATCACGGAGAAATCTGGGCTCATCAGGTTACTGGGCAATATTCATAAATCATCCAGGGGAGACTATGGTATTTTTTGGCCATTGTGGTTTCACTAAATCTCTTCAGGTTTTAATTTTATGTATTATTAATTTGGCGTGTATTTCAATGAAACATGGCTACAACAATTTATGGATTGAACATGACTCATCCACCTTAGTTTAAGATATCATATGTGGTATTATTCATGTTTAATGGAATATAACTTCCATATGAGGAAGTTGAATGTATATTATTTCTTCCAAGTTATATATCATTATATATACCTACCATGTTGAAAAAAATAATTTTTTTAATTGACTATATAATATAGGGGTTTATTCCCTATAGTTTATATGGTAAAATGATCTTCCTGAAGATATTTTCCCTTTTTTGATTTGTAAATTTTAAAATAAATAATCATTCAGGGTTTTGTGATTTTAATTTTATTCATGTAAAAGAAACATATCCTATATGGAAAGCTATCAATATAGAAAGAAAAATATCTCATGTTTAAGACCATATTTCATTATTTTTACATTTCCTTCATTTATATTTTGGGAATTATCTTTGATTCTCTTCACTATTTTCATCATAGTAATGTTGAGAAACATTTTTTCTGAAAGATATGAATAAAGAGAATTTCAAGAATGGATATAAATATCTATATTCATCTCATAAATTATTTTACAAGATTCACATACAACAGAAGTTATAACACCATCAATATCTATGTAAAATACATAAAAATTGATTTATAATGAGCACGGAAGCCTTTTATCTTTCCATATATAATGAATTTCTTCCATTGACACAGGGAATCCACATACTATTCAACAAATTAATGTTTTCCATGTTAATAAAAAAAATTCATAACCTAATAATTCTTACATAGATGAATTATTATCAATTCATAATCCAAATATTTGTTCATCATCATTCGTAACCTAATTTTTAGGACAGTACCAGAAAACAGATTGCATGTTCAGTCAGAATTAACTAAATCATGGGGGAGGTTAATTAGTTTATTCAGATCTATTTTTATGTGTCTTTATTATACATCCTTTTAGAGGTATTTATGTTATTGTGAGTGAACATTTATCACCTCAATATTATATGATATATTAATCTTCAAAAAATATTTCTTAAATAACTTACTTCAAATGAAACACTGAGTTTATATGAACTGTGATATAAATATTATTATTTTAGAATCAGTGTTTTAAACTTATAATTTACAATTGAGGTATTAAAAAAGATTTATAAAAAAAGATATATAAATAATTTACATAATTTAAATTCATTGATAAATAATTAGACAATTTTTATTAAAGATATTTTATGGTTTAAAAATATGATTTTATAAAAAAAAATTTAGTATATTTTCTACGTATATATTATATTCTATTTCCACCACTATTAAAAATTTTGTGACATGTAAATAATATTATTTGAAAAATCACTAATAAAATATTAATTTAATGTGATTTTTTGGTATTTCTATTAAATTTTTTTTTTACCATTGGATTTTTAAAAATAGTGATTTTTGAGAAACCATCATTTCAATAAATTGAAAAGACTCATAATGATTTGAATTTGATCATAAATTAACATTAAAATAAATTAAATTGAAATAATACTATTAGTTACATATAAATTAGATTTCTTATTGATTACGGTACATATTATTTTCTGGGATTAATTTTTTTTCGGAAATTTTTTTTTTCATATTAAACAATTATTATAAAATTAATTCATGTCTAATGTAGAAAATAATTTATGTTAAATTAATTCCATATTTGGAGTCATCATAATTAAGATTAATTTTACTTGGTCAGAATAAATTTTTGTTATTATAAATAATATCAATGATAATGATTTATCACATCTATAAAAGTGATAAAATTGAGATAAATTATTGGTTATGGCTTTCAAATATCTATCACACAGTAATTAATCAATATTTTATGAGTTATGTTTGACCAAATATATTTTTAATGATATAAATTCTATATTTTTAAAAATTATTTCGAAATTGGGAACCCATGATTTACTTTTCTACTGATATTATATTATTTTCATATTGTAAAATATAATTGGGTCTTTGAATTTAATGTCATGGATGAAAAATTCCATTTAGTTTTGTATTAACGAGAATTTCAAAAAACATTATTTTTAATTTATTTATCCAAATTAATTCAAAAAAAATAAATTTATTACTTTATTTCATGTTTATAATTAATTTTAATCATAAAATAAAGGAATTTCAAAAAAATTACATTTTATGTGTTGTCTTATTATATGAGTATTATTTCATCCAACTATATAAAAATTGATAAAATTAATTAAAAAATTTTAATTATTATTTTCAAATTTTTTAATATTTCCCCTAATCTTTTTGTTGAAATAATTTTTCAATCCTAGTAAAAAATTTATGTAATTAAGATTATGGGTAAAACGGTTTTAGGGTTCTTTTACTAGGTCATAAGGCTTAAAATGTGTCCACCACATTCCGAAACATGATTTGTTTTTGTTTTTTATACCCTATAACTTATTATCCTTGAATTTTACCTTCCTTGATTCCACCTGAATTTATTATTTTATTTACATTATTCAATATTTTAAGTAATTCCATTTATATCCATTCCCTACAATATTAAAGTATACAAACTCACATCTCTTCAAAAAATCATCTTGATAATTATATATTATCCAATTAACTCTATAACACCATCATGAATTCATTGATATTGTACAATGGATTCAGTTATTTCCAAAAGGCCATCTATTAACGCCATACTTTGCAAACCCGATGTGGTTTCTGAAAATAGAGATATAGCTCTTAAGTCAATACATTAAATTTTATTACAACATCCACCTCCTCCATATCTATGTAATACAATATAGTATAATTAATTTTTTATATCTATTATATTTAATTTTTTATTATAATAATGGAACAACTTATGCCCCCTTTATTTCCATCCTACGGGAAAATAAAACAACGCTCATGGGTACATGTGGACTGTCACCTCCACGAAGCGATGCATTTCATATTTATTCATCATTTAAAATTGATGATAATTGTGATTATTTTAATGTTTATATAAAATATTTATGATAAAGTTATTGGTTTTAATGGTAAAAAATCAATTATAATTAATTCCTTAAAAAACAATGTTCATGCGTGTTGACGACTTTCCATCTCCTTGTATGATGTAAAAACTTTTTCTATCATACCTATTATGTAATTTTATAAAAAAATATATAATTGAAATATAGTAAATTTATACCGTGATTAATGTTTTTTTGATGATATAACCATGATCTAATTACAAGGACAATAGATTATAAATTGAAACATGCTTTGAAAATTAATTAATTCTCACTCAGAACAATAATATTAATAACGAATTATTAATAAATGGATGATAAATTGTTATCATTAAATCATATATAAAATTATATAACTGATTATGGTTCTGAACTAGTTTTATAACAAATATATTTTTTTATAAATGATGTTTGAACAAGTATGACACATGATAAAATTGAGATAAGGAATTTATGTTTGAATGAAATTTTAATCAGGATCATTTATTTTTCAATTAATTTGAAGGAAATTATATGAAACTTTTATGATCATCCCCATTAGTATCACTTATCATCTATTTATTAAAATAATGTTCAAGTAAAAGTACCGTTATCATCTCTTTCATAATTAAATGTCTAGGAAATATATTTTCAATAAAATAAGACATTATTTACTCTTTGGTCAAAAACATATTATTACATGACCATGTTTTCATTAAAATGTATTCAAGAATATTTTTAATATTTTAATATGACTATTTGATGTCATTTTTATATATATTTACCTTTATATAATATTGTTTCAATGGAATATTATTTTCATTTTCTGAAAGGGGTACTTTTGATTTTTTATAAAAAATGTGAAAGGAATTTTTGTTTTAAAATATGTGGAAGGAAAATAATTTACCACCACTAAAGACTCTAAAATAATAGATTTTTTTCAATGTTTCCATTTTTATTTCAAATAAAAAATTCCTTGATTTTTTTGAAATATTTTTTTAAATAATATATTTCAAAATAAAAAGTGTATTTTTCTCAATCAATATTTCAGTGATCTATTAAATTAATATTTCATCCATGGTGAAATCCATTGAGGTTAAATATGATATAATGGGGATATGATCATATGATATCATCCTTAATATATCTCTATATTGTTTATTACTATGATGATAAAATGTTTATGAAACCCATTTTATTTCTATGAGTTATTAAAAGATGATATGATAAATGTGTTTTTATCGTGTGGTGCATGCATTCGTAAGAGTTTCATTACATGATGGGTGTGAATGAAATTTTATATCCCTCTAATTCAATATTTAATAGATTTTATCTCATTAGATAATTGTGTTAAATGAGTTTATGTGCTCTTTCCTCTTAGGAAATCATGTATGAATTTCTAATAGGCTATACCAAACATGTGATGTTGATTGATTTAGAATTTGATGTGGTGAAAATTTGGCCATATTTAATTATTTATGAAATGGGAAACAGGGGTCGATACCTGATCAACTATGCAATGAGGGTCTTAGAAATTATCATTGGCACGTGATATGGGTTCTATTGATATGATTATGGAACACTCTTATGATACGTTTTATGCATAGTATTTGAACTTGTAGATCATGATTAAATTATGATTATTTCTCACTGTTATGATTCATATATTTAAAAAAGATAATCATTTTTATAATGACTCATGATTATGATCTGTGATAGATCAGGTAAAAAAATTTATGTTATGATCATGACCTCAAACCCATATACATGTCTTATTATTTAATATGATTATCTACTAACAAATCACATTTTTAACCTTTTTGTGCATCCAAGTTAACCATTTCATATATTTCCATTACCAATGTAACGAGGAATGGATTTATGTATGGTATATCAAGAATGGTACAATATAAGAAGATATTGAGAGAGGTGATGAATAATGTTCCAAAAAAAATATATTTTTTATATATTGTTACCAAATACCCTAAACTATTATGGTTTTTATGTGGATCATAATTTTATACATTGAATATTCCTATAAAATGATGTAATATTAAAGTATGTGTTGTTTGGGTCACTTTAATTGGAATAAGAGTGGTGTTTTGATTATATTTGGATATTAGGGTTTGAGAAAATATGTGTTAACCATGTGGATTTGACTATTTATAAGATAACATCACATTTTTTTGTTAAGGTATTCATTTTTTTGTATTCCAGGCATTACATACTTGTATATGAACTATAAGTGGACATGGTTCTCGCAAAGATACATCTTTGGGTAATAAACTTGAAAAAGGTTAGTTGATTATATATCAGACATTATTAAGGTTAATAGTGAATGATACCTTATATCAGACACGGTTTGACCCTCTTGGTGGATGATCAGGTCTTAATTCATATTTTACATAGGATCTATTATGAAGGATTTGAATATGTCTGAACTATATGAATACTAATCATTCAATGATTGAAAATAATGTTTCATGAGTTATACATTGTTTGAATGATTTTTCATGATTATATGATATCTCAATCATGTTATTGTATATTTATGATTACACGTTTCTTTTAATTCAACTCAATGTCTAGAATAAGAATAAATCATGCTAATAATGATTGTGATGGATAATGAAATTATTGACCTTCTGAGAAACGAAATTATAGGGATATGGAATGTAGAATCTAATTGAAATACTGAACCAATATTCTCATACCATGAATAAAATTGATCTTTAGAAAAATTAAAGAATTGAATAATGTATTATTATTTCTTTTAGGAGGAAACATCTAACATGTTTTAGGGGGTCTTATAATTCAATAGTGGCTGCGTGATGGATCCATACCAATGAAAATTTACGATCTATTATTTAGTGTTAGTAATAAGAAAAATTTGTCTTATACATTTATCATTTAGAAGGAGAATAATATAAATGGTGGAAATATTCTTAACAGTAATAGGGAAGTTGATGTAAATAACTCCTTTTATTGAGATTATTTTAAAGGATAGTTTTCAATAGGTACTTCCAACTTTTTCTACATACAATAATAGAGATGTAATTTCATAATCCTATAAAAAAGGAGGATAAATCCCATGATATTTAGGAGTTATATCATGAAAGACTATACATTTAAGATTCTGGTTTAATCATAATCACTAAAAGAAAAAGTAATCAACTATTTTTTGGGTTTAAACCTTATCTCTGAATGGTATTATCCAAAATAGATTTTAGTAGCCATGAAGAAATCATTTGATGTGAACTCAAGGTAGAGATAAAAATTTGGGATTCCCACTAATACAATGGTTTTGTTAGTATAATAAAGATGATGTTTCAAAAAATAACAATGAAAATATTTCATGATGGAGTGGTTATACAATGACCTACTTGAATCAAAAGTGAGAGAATAAAAAACATGAATATTTCTTTAATTTAATTTAAAGGTTCTTCAAATGTTAAAATAATATCCATAAAGCCTATAAATGTATAAACATGATTAATTGTATAGTTAATGAAATGATGAAAAAAATATGCTAAATAATGCACTACCAACACTCAAGTACATAAAATTCATGTATTATAGGTATTACTCCAACCAGAGAAATATATGTGACAGTTTATGATGAAGATTAAAATCAAAAACATATTAATCATAAATACAAAGGGAAATCATCTTAAATCATGATAGTAGAAGTGGTTTACAAGATTGATGTGTTGATAGGTACACATATCATCCACTGTAGAATAGAAAATTTATTGTTTGATTTTGGATCTACCCAATATTTTATATCTTGGAAATTTTCAAATTTTATTATGATATCTCCATAGTGATAAAATTTTGAAGTTATAAATAAAAACTACTAATGGTATGATGATCACAGGTCAAATCTATATTTCATCTCGGATTGAAATTTGTTGGAAATTACATCTTGAAAATCAAATAATTATTTTCTAGTTTAGTTTAATGTGATTATAGGGATGGATTGACAATAATTATATATATCATATATAAATTTTCATCGAAGGTATGTCGTATGTCATATTCTAAATGAACTTATTATCATTTATCATCATGAGAAATAATGTGAAAATTCAATTAATTTTATTTGTATATTTTTTGTCTAAATACAAATATATTTAATAAATTTATCTCGGATGGTTGGGGAGAAATTTTTTTTAATATATTCTTAGTTTACAATAGTTTGTTGACGTATTCTAATAGCAGTTTCATAGTTTTATATAACTTATGAATTTAATATTTCTATAGAATATATACATGGTGCTACACCTATTTTAGAGATCCTATTTTGAGTGGACTTGATTGTGTTTTAATAATTGAATATGAAACTCCCTGAGAATCATCATACTAGATGCATATAGACATGGAAATTAATTTGGGGTAACCTATTCATTTTTTTAAAAGAAATATAGGTCAATGGATTTGTTTCATTGATTATCGCGAATATAAGAATTTTATTGTCAATAAAATGTCTCATCTACACCATATCAATGATTTTTAATCAATTATGAGGATTTTATTGCTCTTCCAGGATTGTAAATTGTTCAATATTTTACAAATTGAGGTACATTAAGGAGGAAGTACCCAATATAATCATCTGTATGAATCATGGGAGTTATGATTTTATGGTGATTCTATTTGTACTTATTTTATTCCCCTTTTATAAACATAGATTTAATGAATACAGTATATTGATATTACATTTATTATGCTGAGGTATTATTTATAGATCTTATAATTATATATTAAATAAAAAAGTATGATCAAGAATTTTAATTGAGGATTGTGTTGAAACCCCAAAGGAAGGTGCTGTTTTATGATAAATTTACCAAGTGTAAATTTTATCATAGAAAAGTTTCATTCTCTATCCATGTAACCTCGAGTGAGGGTATTTCAGTGGATCCATTGAAAATAGATGTCCTTGAATAATGACCAAGTTAAATCAGAACAACCAAAATCCATAGTTTTCATTGGTTTGCTAGATACAATTGAAATATTGTGAGAGATTTCTCATAAATCTCTAATCCACTTAACATGTTTTCTTATAAGGGTATTATGTTCATGTAAAAATTAATTTGAAAATTATTTGATGGAGTTGGAGAAAATTTTTGTCAGTGAACCTATGTTCACACTACCATGTAGTGGATAATGGATTCTAATAAATAGTGATTAATCAATGAAAGGATCATTGTTTTTCCTTTTCATGATTTTTAAGGTGATTGAATTTTACCCATACCAATTAGAATTACAATATAAGAATTACATGAATAATAACTTGTAATTGGAAGTAATAATTTTTTAATTGAATATATTGGGGAAATATATTTATTATTAAAGGTGTGATGAATAAAAAGACCACAAAATAATGAATTATATATTCACAAATAAATAGATTAATATGAGACAACTAAGATTATTAGACTTTATTAAAGATTATGAGTTCTTAATAGATTACCACACTAGGACATAAAAAAAGATAGGTATTTCTATGATTCAGAATGACCGTGTTGTTTTTTCATGAAGATGATTGACAGAGAACCAATACATATGAATTTTATTAACAAGGAACATGAATTATCGAAGAAAAAGGATAAATCATATCTTTTTTAGATGACATTTTAACCATCCATTCATTTGGGGATTAATGTGGCATGGAAGGAGGATGTAGAACTACATAAGAACGTTTGAAATTTTGCAATGTTCTACCATGATTATAGTAGAATTGTGGTGTTCAGAACCTAGAATGTGTCTGTTAAATATAATATATGAAGAAGCTCATACTGGTTGATGCTCAAACTAAATATTTCCATAATCATCACGGAAGAATGAATTGAATAAAGATCTAAAAGAATATTTATTTTCATACATGAGTAAAATTGATATTGAAATGAATGTATATTTATGTACTGTATTTCAATAATTCAAGGATGAGAGATATATGTAAATGGTATGTTACAATACATTCAAATACAAGAATGGAGAAAACAAATTACAATGGATTTTCTCCACAGACTCCCCAAAACATATAAAGGGCCAAAATTTATTAAGGTTATAGTAAATTTCTATTTAAATTAAACACATTACATTTTAAATAGAGATGATTTATCTCCTTATCTATTTCTATTTTGTATATTAAAATGTGTTTATATTTATTGGAGTGCCATAATGTATTGAAATTGATCAGGATCTCAAGATTACATCATTGTTCTGTTGAATTCATTATTAGAATCTGGATATATATTTGAGTGTTAGGTGCAATTATCATCCTATAATAGAGGGTCACTAAGAGGACCATTAAGGCATAATAGGATGTTTTGAGAACATTATTTATAAATTTTTATTGTTTTTGGGTTAACCACCTTCCTTTTGTGGGTTTCTCAAACATAAATTCCATTCACTCAAATGTTCATATGTCTTTTTATGAAATCATCTATGGTAGGAATTATTGAAATAAAATTTTATGGGATGATGTTTGAGAATGAAATATATTTTGAATTAATCTAGCTGAATAAATGGAAGAAAATGTTAATGTTATTCAATAACACATAAGGGAAACTCTAATTCAAGAGAAATGTTATACTGAAAATTGTCCCGGAGATATGGAGTTAACATTTTGTGATAAAGCACTAATATTAATATCTCCATGGAATAAGGTTATATGAAATGTAAATAATGAAAATATGGGCCCTAGATATAATTCTCCCATTCAAATAATTGATCATATCGGGATGATAGATTATCATTTGTCACTTCCACCAAATATCTCTTAAGTTAGTGATGTTCTCAATGTGTCTCTCTTAATGAAGTATTGATTTGGTTCATCACAGGTCATAGACATAGAGGACATACATCTAGAGAAATATATCACTTTTAAAGAAAAATCGGTGGAGATTATGTATCATAGAGGGAAATTTCAATTAAATAAGACCACTCACCTGGTCATTGTTTTTTGGTTAAATTATACAACAGTGGAAGCTACCCGGGATTCTGACCATATGATGAGACAAAATTACACAATGTTTTTTATATCTATGTGATATATTTTTTTTGTATGAAATTATTATAAAGGGGGTATAATGTAACCAAATGATATTTTATGATATATTTCTCCTTAAAAATGTATTATTTATTTAATAGAATTCCATATAAATAACATTGAGTTTAAAAAACCATGATATTAGTAATATTATTTAAATGTGACAATTATATCCTTATCATTAAATTTTTTAGTATGAATTGTAATAAAAACATAATAAAATAATGGTATAAAGGTTTTATATGATGTAAATTTATTGATAAATATGTACTCAATTTTATGTAAAGTCATTTTATATTGCAAAAATTTGTTTTTTTCAAAAATTATCTTTTTTGGATTTTTTCTATAGATATTAGAATTGATTTTTAAAAAAATTTATAAATTTTATTTTATAAAAAAATTCCATTTCTAAAATAGTCATGTAAATTTAAATTTATGGTGATTTTTGGTATTTTATAAATATATTTATTTTTCGTTGAAGAGTGAAAAAGGAATTTTTTTGTACAAATGTCATTAAATATTATTGAAAAAGACACATAATTATTGGAATTGATTTTAAATTTTTATATTCACCATTTATTTATTAGTTATCTAATTAATTAAAATTGAATCATCTGTATGCTTTATTTTGTTTTATGATTAGTTTTTGGGTTAAAATATAAATTTCTTAAATAATTATTTTTCTTTTCACTTTATGAATTTATATTAAAATGAATTCCTACCGATTTCAGCAATTAAATATTGTAAAATGAAATTATTGTTTTTAATAATCATAATAAATAAAATTTATTTATAAAAAAATAATTTCTTATTGTTATTAATATATTAACATAGTAAGGATTTTTCACCTTAGTAAAACTGGTAAATCTAGGAAAAAACTTTGTGTTAAATATTCACAATCAATTAAATAATATCAGTCATAAAATTGTATGAGTGTTGTTTTGAAAAATATAATTTTAATGAGTTTCATAATTTATTTTAAAATATTATTTTATGAAATTTGTAACTAATCATGACTTTTGTGAAGATAATTTATATTTTATTCAATTTAAGAACTATTTTTGGTCACTTCATTTAATGAAAATGTTAGAAAATTGAATTGGGTTTTTTTCTTTCTAAATATGAATAAAAATATTAATTTTTATTATATAACTAAAAAAATTATATAAACCATTTAATTACATTATTTCAAGGTTAATATATTTTTACTTTTAAAATCAGGCATATTCATAAAATATATTTTATAACTTTTCTGTTGTTTCATTAAAAGAACATTTTTCCATGTTTATAAATTAAAATTTAAAAAATCAATTCAAAATTTAATTTCAGCATATAAATTTTTTTACAAGTATTATTTTCTTTTATATCTTATAATTTTGTTATCATAGTAAAAAAGTTATGTCATCATGATTAATGTTAAATTGATTTTAAAATTTTAAACTATTTGATAATTTGGAAAATGCATAAAAAACATTCCCAATTTTTATTTCATGAGTTTATTTGGACCAATAATAAATTATCAAAACAATTTCTGGTATATATGGGATAAATTTCATGATTAAGATGTTTATCTTGTTGAATATTTTGTTAATTCCATCTGTATATTTTCCCTCCAATATAATAGGATAACACATCTCCTCCATGATCCATAATTAATGATCATTTTATCTCAGAAAATATATAACAAAATAATTTCACAACTCACAACTCAACATCATATATCTTTATTTTCTTATTAAATTACCAACCTTTGATTCCTTAAGGTGTAGGATAAAATTAGGATCTTAACAAAGTTCTATAATGATTAACCGAGTACAATATTTTTTTTTACTTATTCTAACTCTACAAAAATTAAGATATAATTTTTAATATAATATCATAAATATATAAAATAAGATTAATCGTTGTTATAGTTATGGAATAATCGTTTCCCCATCCTTACCAATATATGAAAAAAAATACATCACTCATGCATATATGTGGAGAAGCACATCCATAAAGTGATGCATTTCACTCTTCATCAACATTTTATATTTATGGTTATTATTATATATTCAGTAATTATATATGATATTTTTTATATAATTATTTCTTCTTTATGAGAAATTTTTATTTACATTTATTTCTTTATTTTCATTTTAAAATGAAAACAATGTCCATTTGTACATATGACCGGCTGCCTATATGAATGGGCTAAATAATTTTTCCATATATAATAATTAATTTTGACTATTAATAATAATATAAATAATATTAGTAATATTTCTATCATCAATAAAATTATTAAATTATGTAACCATGATAAAATTACATATATTGAATATTCTAAAACGAAATAAACAAGAATAACAAAGGAGTTACCAAAAGGAATAATGATTTTAATAAATAATTGATAATAAATGGGTAGTAATAAGTAATAAGTAAATAATATATACTATGATATATATTAATATTTATGTTTTATAAATTTATAATTATTACGTATTTATTATTCATGAGGTTCGAACATGTATTAAGAATGGCGAGACTTGTGTGGAGGGACTTAGGTTTCGATCACATTTTAATTAGAAATAGTTATGTTTAAATTTCATTTAGAAAATAATATTATTCTTATCTAAAAATCAATAATTTTTATTCACATGTGGTTATTCATGTAATTTTAATGTAATTTTATCATTTTACTCTTTTATTTAATTAAAATTATTAGAAAAATGTTTTTAATAAAAATAGAAATTAATTTCTCATTGTTTAGGAATCAATTTATTCCATATACATATTTTATTTAATATGATTTTAATAGTTTATTTACTATTATACTCTTATTTTTTAAATAAATTTTTACCTAATTCTTAATTTCTATAAAAAATTCCAAGGATGTTTTTTTTCATTATCCAAACAAAATAAATTTTACATTTTTACAGATAATGAAGAATGAAATTTTATCTTAATATGCATGGAAGTGTAGTAACTTTCATCCATTATATCTTGTGAAATAATTTATTCTTCATTTCATGATTACATGGTTATTATAAAAGAATACATTCAATAAAAATTTATAAATATTCAAATTTTTTATATGTAATTTGAAAATATGAAGTATCTTTTCCCCAATAAATATTTTCCTGATATTTTATTTTTTTTATCAATGATAACATCTTATGATGTAACATATAATATAAATGGGATGTTATCTTATGGTAAAAAATTTATTATAAATTTATTTTAGGAATATGGAGATGATATTTTTATGAAACCCATCTCCATTCCATGGGTTATGATATGATGATGTGATGGATATTTTTTGATCTTATGACCACACATGTGTTTTGTATTCATTATATGATGGGTGGCCCTAAAATTAAATATCCCTTTAATTTATTTGGTATAGAATTATATCTCATGATATATTTATATTAATTTAGTTAGTGTTCTCAATCCAATATGGGATGATGGTAGTGTTTCCAGATCCATTATAGGAAACAGGTGGCGATGCCTGATATAATATGTTATAAGAAAGAGGTGGCGATGTCTAGTCCGTTAGGATATAAGAAACATGTGTAATTCCAAAAAAATAAGATATAATTTTCTTGATAGAAAACAATTACATAAGATATGGACTTTATTCCTATTATAATTCCACACTTTTATGACAGATTATTATTTATATGACATTATCTAATGGTTTATGACTAAATTATGATTATTACTCACCATAATGATTAATGTATTTTAAAATGTTAATGCTTCATGTGTTGGATCATCATTATGATATATGAAAGAGTGGCTATTATTTTTTTTAGTTTTCAATCATGATCATGGACACAAATAGGTATATTATACATTCATATATTCATTGATTGATAAATCGTATGATTAACTTCAATGAGAATTTGATCTCACCCATTATTATATTTCCTTCCCAAAGATTATTATGAATTTATTTAATTAGGGTATAGTAAACTTGTAAAAATTTATAATAAATATATGACATGTGATGAATAAGGAACATAAATATATTTTTAAGTATTTTCTATCCATAAAAAGTATATCATTATAGTTATAGCATGGATCATTATATTATTTGTTCAATATTCATCTAAAATGATGTAATATTTATTTATGAAATGTTTGGGTTTATATAGAATACATTAATTATTACTTATTTATTTATTCATTTACCCCTTTTCTTCATCTATTATATATATTTTTAATATTTTCATAGGAACAATAAATATATTTTCTAGCATTGATAAGTTTCTTTAATAATTCATAATAATGACAGCTAACTTATATCAACTACTTCTGGTCCTCCTCACATTAAAAAAATGAGCTATCTAGACATCATATCTACATTAATAACCTTTTATTTATTTATAATAATATTCTGATTTCATTTGATTCCCTTTGAGTTTTCCAAATCAAAATGAGATTGTTTCCGAAATATAAGTTTTTTACTACTTCTCATGTCTATCGAACATTATTTTTTAAAAAACTATAGAACCATTACTTATAATGTTGCCTTACATATCACTTTATTTTATAGTGACTAAAATGTATATTATAAAACATTTGTTAACCTTAATCATTATGAATTTTCTTTTCCTCATATGTACCATTATGTGCCATGTAGATAAACTATCTCATATTTCCATTTCCTAATATAAACCCTTAAAAAACCCTTTTACATACTGGGTACTTTCTAATTTCTTAGTCATAGTCTTCTAATTAATGAGATACTCATATGTAATGATAAAATTAACCATTACATCTGACTACATTAAATACAATGACCCTCACATGTCACCCTAGAGTAACCTATATGTACATATTACTTTTCTATTATCCAGACCCAGTTATACTCATCTCCAAAAAAATCCAAAAATTCATCGACATACCTCCATACTACTTCGAAATACCTCCTATCATCTAAACATACTTCATATCACAATGAAATAATTATATTATGTGTGTTTGAAAATGATTTTTGTATTTAAAACTATATCCAACACATTAAAATAGTCACTATATTCTCTTAACATATTATTTCCCATTTTAGAATAATAATCATAAAAATGGATTCTTCTTTAACTCTTGATTTTATCACAACCCACATGCCTCAACAACCTCGCAAATGTAACAACCACTCTAGATCTCAATATCTTATTTGTTAATGGATTTCACATAATTTGGTATCAACCTTGTCACATTTCAGATATTTTTTCCAAAATTATACCTGCTCCACTTCATTTTAGTTATAACACTCAAAATTTAAAAAATAGAAAAAGAAATATGAACTAAGATAGAATTTTTTATTTAAGTCACACTTAACATATCTTAGAAGAATATTAAAGGAATTAGAGATAATTTATTTTATTCACATACGATTGGATATTTTAATTCCTTAATATATTTTAAAAAATAAAAAAGTGATACTGAAATTTGGAATTTATGCGACAATAAAAATAATTTGATTTAGTCTAGTAGTAAAAGGAGAATAAAGTAAATATTTGAAGAAACCTCTATTTATTTATGGTTTGAAACTCAAATTTTAAAGTATGTATCAACCATGTTATGAAGTATGTATATTTTTATTTTGAAAATTTTAATATATTGTGATAAAAAATAATGATTGATTTATATTTATGTTAGGATAGAAAACATGATGCTACTTGTTTTTGATTGGTTATGCTGAAAATTCGAGTTAAATTGCAATTTAATATTATAATTAGTTATATAATTGAAGACATGGAAACAAATATCAAAAAAAATTATGAGTCATTCTACCCATGTAAATATTATTTTTTATTATTCTATTATATTAAAATAGATAAATTAATTTTAATAGATATTTAAAATGGAAAATATTATTATTTATTCACCTAAGAAAGTGGGGTGTTAATCCTCTAACTAATTAGAGCACATTAATTTAGATGAATGTGGTCCTATGAGAAATTAATCTAAAAACTGAGAAAAGTATATATATACTTCATTTATAACTTCAATATATATGATGTATTATTTTTATGAAACATAATTCATATTCATTGAATATGACTAATAAATTTAAAATAACTTAATATAAATATATATTTT
Source organism: Viscum album (assembly GCA_963277665.1). Taxonomy (NCBI): domain Eukaryota; kingdom Viridiplantae; phylum Streptophyta; class Magnoliopsida; order Santalales; family Viscaceae; genus Viscum; species Viscum album. The sequence continues at coordinate 1,999,872,168 of OY728136.1, forward strand.
TTATGAATAATTTTTGGATGGATAATATAGAGAATAAACATATGAAATTTTTGAATTATAACTCATAATGAATAATTTTCATAAAAAATTATTTACATAATATACCTCAAAGAAAATTTATTTCTGAAAGGAAAAATATTTTCTTTTTAGAAAAGGGTCACACAATGTTGGTGAAGAATAAGATGTCTCTATTTTTTGACGGACGAAAATTAGTGCATCGGTTTATAATCAAAACAATTTTGTATTCCAATATAATATTCATATAAAACCATATGATAATTATTATAATAATTCCCAAATCATGAAAAATTTTATCATATTTGGAATCCCTTTTTTATGAATGTGATAGGCGAAAATATGGCGATTCATGAATAATAGGGATTTGTATGTATCATCATTGACAATCATGAAAAAAATATTGTATAATTTATACAATATTAAGATAGGTTAAAATGTGTATAATTCTAATGTAAAGGAAATGGCATATTCAAAGAAGTTATATATCATGAAAAAAATTCTATTAAGGAAGATGGTGATAGATAATTGGTTGATAAGAAAGTTAGGGATTTTAATAAAGATACGAATTCAGAAGAAGTGTCAGTTCAGGATGATGATAAAAATATTTTCTAGTGATGAAGTGAAATAATAGTATCCACATTTAAGGATTAAAATTTATGTGGGGTCTATAATATTATTGTAAATAAAGTACAACCAATTCAAACTAGGACAAAATTTATGATTACAACCCTAGAATATTTAGTTTACAATACTATATTGAAGGATGTTAAAGATTCTCTCAATCATCAAGTATTTATTTACTATATGAATGAGTAGTTCTATGAGATCTTGAAGAGTGAAACATATGAGACATACCCTAATATAAATAAGAATAATTCCATTGAAACAATTTGGGTGTTCCATATCACGTTGAATAATAAAGGATAGGTGGAATAAAGTATGACTTCAAACATGTACCATGGATTATCCAGGGTGGAAAAAATTAATTTCACGATACCATTACAATAACTAACAGGAACTATAAAGTAATATATTTTATTTATATTTATACACAATAAAAGTCAATATCATTCAAATAGAGGCCATGTCAACCTTTCTTAATTTAGAAGTGGATAAGGATGTGTACATGGAGTACCCTATTAGAATCTTGATTTCATAAAATAATGTATATGTCTTTATTTTTAGAAGGTCTCCATATAGAACTCCAAGGGATTAGTACTCAATGGTGAATTAATACATAGTTGGGATAATGTGTTTAAGGGATTTTTTGGAATGAAAAAATCAACTTCAAAAAATATAAAACGGTATTACAGTTTTTAATTATCTTTGTTAATGACATTTTATTTTCATAAATTGAATAATATATTTATGAGGATTTTTCATATATGATTAACTAGATATTTGAGATATCTATTCATAGATAGAAATAGAATTTATTAGTATTAAAATTTTATTACAAAAAGAATAAATTTTTATTCTCTCCTAAGAATTATGCCCCAAAACGTCTCAAGTGGCTCAAAATACATAAATCCAAAAAAAAAATTGACCCCAATTTAAGTTGGAATGAATATATCATAGGGTGAGCATGGAAGGAAATTTGATTAAATTGAGTTCAAAATAATATTTTGTGTTTTCTATATTTATAAAATTCAAGACCATATTTAGATTATACTATCACACTATGTTGAATTTTTCAAATTCATCCCTATAATCACATATTATGGTTGTGTAAATGTTTATCTGGTACATGAAATTCGGTCAAAAATATTGATTGAAATATGAAAATTTTAGCGACCCTACCCTAGAGAGTCTAGTACTGATATCTGTTACTAAATACATTGGCATTATTACAAGGAATCAAGCCTCGAAGGACTGATCTATTTTTTAGTATTAGTGAAGCAGATACATAAATAAGTATTTAATTACTAATGGATAAACTAATTACAACATAGGTTTTCATGTAAAAAATAATCAATATGAAAATAACTCTAATCGATCAATAATATTCTTACATTTAATTCATAATACTCTTCATGGAATCCTGGGGAAAGAAATCTAATAAAGGTGGGATAAAATGCTAAATAAGGAAAAAAAATATATTGGAAGAAATAATTAATCAATAGGAATTGTAAATATAGAAAGTTCAATAACAAAAATCACATTTCATGTAATAAAAAAATAGAATGGATGTATGTAATTAATATATAATGTTAATAAATAGAATCACATGCCATTAAAATAAATAGATAAATCAATATCAATATTAAATGTAAGAAAACTAAAAATCATTCTATTTATTCAAGGAACTAATAATGAAATTAATCTATATATATATATATCGAAACATTCTCTCATGGATGAATAATCACTAAATCCTGAAACTAAAATGCATCCAAATATATGTCGATGCAAAATTTCACGGTTGAATAATATCACAATATAAATAGAAGCAAATTCGTAATTATTATATTTCGTTATTTATAGGTACATGATATCTTTACTATCAAGAACATTCATATGATAGTTTACAAAGTGTTGGGTAAAAACCCATCTAAATTAGCTATCCAAATAACTCATCCCATGAGACTATTGATGCATCGAGTGGCTATTTATAACCGGGCCCCACCAATGACGTACCAGTCAAATAAATTCTTCCTATATAAAATAATTGATTTAACAATATGCTTTCTCAAATATCCATATAAAGTAAGAGATACAATATTTTCAATATTAACCAAGATATGCAAATATTTTTCAAAGAAGACACCATATGTAAAATGGTAAATGATTTAAGAAATAGTAATATCAATGATAAATGAAATGAATAATTTTGGGGATATTCAATGTACAATGATCATAAGAGATTTAATATTTCGTGTTGAATACTAAATAAATCATGAAATATAATGTCAATACAATCCTAGCCCAAACAGACTATAAACTATCTTTTGCAATATTAATGATAGTATCAATACAACAATTCCCATGTGGAGTAAAATAGAGGCTTTATTCATTGATTATATAAAGGAATATATTTTAAAAATAATAAATAAGAAAATATAAATATATTTTTAAAAACCATTTAAAATATTTTTCATTAAGGAATATATCTTTTAAACATTAAATGAAATCATTAATTAAATGATATAGGATATATCTATACAAGTTGTATGAGGAAGAAATGATATTCCATGTGGACAAAAATGTTTTAGATAATTCCATGATAGGAAAGTGAAAATAAGATTACTTTGAATCATTAGTAAAATAAAAAGGGTAAAAATGTATTAACCTAATTATTTTCTATATATTTTTAAAACCCATTTAAAAAATTATGTTTTTTAGAATAAAAAAGGTTCTCCGACTAAAGATAGAAATACATTCAGATTTTCTGAAAAAAAAATCTAAAATACATGACCAATGAAAAGTTGAAAAATGATACTAATAAATTAAAATAGTCATTAATAAATAAATAATAATTAAAGGGACTATTTAAAATTTGATATGTAATTTCATCAAATGGAAATTTCATTGACTGTTCATTGGGATTAGTCTTGAGGAAAATAATCTTAAAGCATTCCCAAGTGACCCATACCAGATTGAAATATTTTACAACATAATAATCACAATTAATAACATTATACGGAGGATTAAAATAGCTTTAGTTTAAGTATATTTCTGATATATCATGTAAATGGAAGTACATACTCCATGTAAAAGAAGCTGGGTGCATAAAAACAGTTAGGCCTCAATGGAATGTAAATTGAGATGAAAATACCATACCAATGTGGTAACAAATGAATTGGAAAACCCAAAGGTATTAATAATTTAATAAAATAATTATATGCCATAAATATAATAGTTTTCATGATATAATATGTCAATATGGTATTATGTTCACCATATATAATAAATTAGGTGTACAAAAGTTAAATATGCATCATAGAATGATAATGTGAGAAGAATCCATTTCTTTGTGTTTCCATTCAGGTGAACATCCATTAAATTCTTATATAATAAAATTATATTAATTTTATACGTTTTTAATATCCATTTCATGTTTATAATTATATTTATTTCAAGTGTTACCATTTTTTGTAAATCTAGTCAAATGATTATCTTAACATCGGGTGTTTTGACCAAATTCAGTTTGTATGTCAATCATCTATTATTGGTCAACTACGGTTATAAGGTTAATTATATAAAATCACCAGAATAATTACCATTAAATTATTATCATATTTATAAATCAAATTAACTTTTAAAATTTATAACTAAATATGGTCAGGAAAATGAGAATATGTTACAATCATTGAGACAGTAGGTCATATGAACGCATGATCAACAGTCCTATTTTTATGTGATCATTGTCAAAAAAGGAATTTAACACAGTATAATTTTAAAATGATCATTATATAAAAAATTCCATTTTTTAATCATACAAACTTATTTAAAAAAAAATTGGTGTAAAAGAAATAAAATCACATTGAGGAGGTGGTAGTCCACACATACACAAAAAATGTTATCACTTTTTATGCGTGTGAATGGGTAATAAAGAAAATTATATGTATATATATAATATTTCTAGAAATATAATTATTTCATAAATATCATATATATGTTTTTCCTTTCAAATATGTTTAATTGAAATCATCTTTTGTATTTTCTGTGTTTAGTGTGAACAAATCACAACACTTTGTGGGGCGGTAGTCCTCACTTCCTCTAATGATGTTATCATATTAACGTAAAATAGAAGGTAGTAAATGTAGGTGTAGTAAAATAATTAAATATGTATTAAGGCATAATAAATATCATATATAATACATAAAAACATATTTATGATCTTAATGGACATCATGAGAGGCAGTAGGGAAAAATTGAACAATCATCGTTTCATGAGGTAGTAGTTCACCGTACACATAAACATTATATTCATTACCCATTATATGGTGGTGTGTGTAAGTGTAAGTCAAGCTCTCATCATAAAAAATAAAATTATATTTATGATACTGTTGTTTTTACACATGAATAGAATTATGATATTTTAGGTGCTGGAGAGTGGATATGAAACTAGAGAGATTAAGAAAAAACATTATCTTTTAATCGGGTACCTTCTTTTGGATTAACCAAATGGAATCCATGGATGGTATTATGACCAAAGGGAGTTTTATAGGTTGCGGTGAGGGATTATGGGAGTCTATTAGTTATGATATTTTCTGAACATGAGTGGATGGAGTGGTGTGATGAATGTGTAGAGTCGGTGTCCTTCTATCGGGAAGGAAAGGGACTCAGTTGCAATTTTTGAAAAGAAGATAGGTATACACATGTTATTACTTAAAATAGTCATACCAAACCACCCTAAATAATTAATTTAATGTTAGTGGATGAAATATTTCTCTATAATGTGAGTTGTACAGGTGGGTAGATCATTTGTTCCCTTAATCATAGTGTTTTAGCCAATTAATAAACCTAATTACACCTAACTCATTGTAATTAATTTTATCACTTTCACTGATCACTTTTTTTTCAAAAAATATAATGATCTTATTAGATGAAAAATATTAAATTATTTAAATATTTTATTTAATATTATTCAAATTATAATCATAGAAGAGGAGAAATTATAATTAATGTTAATCTCGCTGACAGACAGACTAAGTAGTTTTAGTAGAAAAATATTCAAAAGACTGTTGTGTTTATATATTAAATTTAAAATTTAAACTGATTTTAATGAAAAAAATTGTAGTAACATATGAATAACATACCCAATGTCACTCTAAAAAATTTTAAATATAATTTAACATTAATAATTATATAAATTAAAAGGATTCTTTAAATTTAAAAGAGTATTATTCACTATTCGCTGAAATAATAATGATTCTCATAAAAATCCCAAAAATTCATCATAAGATAATTTTGACATTATGAATTTAAAAAAATGATTATTTTAATAAATTTAATTTATAGGAGTTTGAAAAATAATATTTAAATTGGGTTTTAAAAATATAGGTTGTTATAAAAAATTGTATATAAATTTTTGTGTTTTATGTGAAATATTGGGGTTGATCTTATCTTATGCATAAAAAATCAAATGTATGAATATAAAAAACAATTAACTGAATATGGACCATATTTATTGCATTAATATCACTCAATAATTGTATTTAATTAATATACTTTGGTAAAACAACTTTGGGAGTATAAAATTAGTTTTTTATGAAAATATAATATTAATATTCAATTGGTTCATGTATCAATTTCTAATTATTTTTAACCTATGTATTAATATTACATTATTATAAACTATATATTTCATTAATATAGATTAAACTATTCATAAAGACTACTTTATATTAAATAAAAATGTTCTAATTATAGATTTTGCACTATAAGAACCAGTATTTCATATAGCACAAGCCATCAATGAATGTCCCTTTTGCGTGTAACACAAGATATAGAGGAAGGTAATTGTTGTGTATGATGTATGATAACCCAATGTCACGTGCAATGCAATATAACTTAATGATCCATGCATTGAAATATATTGAGATTATTTTAAATATTAAATATATTATAATGTATACGGATATTATATTATATTACAAGATTGTTATCGCATGTCATACATGCTATCAAACACGAGGTTCTTACATGAGTTTTTCGACGTTTTATATTTTCCCTGCATTATTTAAATTTCATCCTCTAAATATAGACTCAGTCTGTGTAATAAATTATTTGATATTTCTGACATTGAAATATCAATTCCTGAGAAGGTTTATAAGTAATCCTCTGAAAAAGATATAATGGAATGTAAAAGTCACATGGACTACTATGTAACTTTGATTCTATTTAATAAATCATTAGTTTCATGTATATATATGTACTTAGTGAAAAAGTATAATTATTTATAAATATTGAATGAGGTCATCAGTCACAAACTAGTGAATGATAAATAGAATGTTTAGGGCCTCAAATCAATAAATATATGAGGATTTAGAAGTCCATTGGTTAAACAGAAATTATGAAATATGGACCACACTTTTTCTTCACTTTACTAATGTTGTGTAATAATTTTTCTGACCATGAATATAAGAAAATATTCCTACTTGGTTTGTTTCAATTTAGTATGAAAAATCTGAACATTTGGTTGTGATTTAATCAAATTTTAATTCATCCCATTACTCCCCAAAATTAATTTCCAACAAATTTTTTTAAATCCATAAGCACATAAAGATACTTTTAATGAATCATAATTCCTAAAAAAATATTGATAATTCATACTGTTTTTATTTAACTATCTCCCAAAATAATATTTTTTAATATATTACTTTCTAATCTGGAAAATTGTTAATACTGGTAGAAAATTAATATTTATTCATTAATTTTTTTAATAAAAAAATGAAAATTAACAAGAACATTGCACAGGTCATTGGTTTGTGTGAAACCTTTATCATTTTTCGGTTATGGGTTAATGTGCCACGAGCCTGTCAGATTTGATTAGTTGTCACCCGACTTGCTGGATGTCATTGTCCAAAACCTATTTAATATTATTTCAATATATAGATATTATGGATATCCTTGAAATTACATTAATATATATATATCATTTTAACTATGGTTCTTAATGAAACCTCAATACATAAATACCACCACCATTTTATTTCCACATAGGTCCATCCTTGGTCTAGGGTTGAAATATAATTTCATTATTTGTGTTTCTAAATAATTACACCATATCCTCTATCTAATATTCCTTTGGATTAAACTATGTTATTTATATACTATCCAAATACGTTATAATGGTTTGCAATGAAAAGTTCATTGTCCTATTCATATCCCCCTAAGAGTGTTAGACCAGGTGTGAAGTAAGGCATGTTGTCTTGTACCTGGATACCCCAAGTCTAGCCTAGAACACCATGTTAGAGTTTTACTCCAAGGTACAGATGTGATATAAACAATGTCCACAAGTAGAATCCTTACATGGATGTGTTTCCTACAATACCCTAATAATATATACTTTACCAAAATTACATGGTTTTATTTTATACATCTTCAAATTCTACATTAGGGTTCTATTTTATAGTCTAGGTTTTCCTAAATCCAGTTCCCAACGTTGATACTAAATGACCTCTAAAAACAAATGTAGCATCCCAACCCTAAATATCCTTGAGTTGGTGTATTATACTAAATACATTAGCATTATGACAAGTAATCCAGCCTCGTATGACCAAAAAGTTTAGTAGTTTTGGTAAACTAGATACACAAATGAATATTGCATTACAAATCAATACACTAATTACAACAAATTTTATCCTTCTAAAAAAATAAACATATTTAGGATAACTATAATCCATCTAGTATATTACTCCATTTCATTCATATTACTCTTTTGGTCTTAATTATGATAGAGACATAATATGTGAGAGATCAAATGCATGGTAAGTGAACAATATTGAGGAGGCACTAATGAATCAATGAAAATAGTGAATATGGAATGGTGAATAACTGATCCACTACCATGTAATCAAAAAACTAAATTGATGTACGTAAGAAATATGGAAAGGTAATAACATGAATCAATTTCCATTCAAATAACTAGACAAGAAAATATCAATATAGAATGTTAAGAAACTAAAAAAAGAAAAAATTTATTCAATGAACTAAAAACTAAATGTATCCATAGATATTTATATACATTAAATCATGTATTAATAATAAATGAATTCTAATAATTAGATTCATCCATATATATGCTGATATAAAATCTCATGGATGAATAATATCATAATATAAATAATAGAATTTTTTAATTATTTCACACCATGTTTCCTAGGTTTATGTTCTCTTAAAAAACAAGACATTTCACAAGTCAGTTTACAATATGTAGTGTAAAAACCCATCTAAGGAGGCTTTCTTAGTGACTTTATCCATGAGAAAATCGATGCATTGAGGGGATATCTATAATTAGGGCTCGATCATGTTGTACTGGTCCAAAACATTTATTATATATCAAATAATTTATTTAACAGTGTTCCATATGAAATATCAATATAGAGTAATAGATACAGATTTGTCAATATTAACCCAGCTAGTCAAATACCTATCAAACTAGACACCATATGTAAAATGGTATATGGTTTAGGAAATAATAATATCCATGATAAAAGAAATTGATAATTTTGAGGAAATTCAATGTTCAATGATCAGAAGAGATTGAATATTTCATGTGTAATAATATATAAATCATGTATATGAATGTGAATACTATCCTTGTATAAATAAATAATAAACCATCTAAATATTTATTAAGGATAGTATAAATACAACAAATCCAATTTGTACTAAAACTGTAGGGTTATTTTCATTGATGAAATAATAGAATAGTATTTAAAAATATTCTTGAGGAAAATATCATTTTCTTTTGAAAAACATTTTTAAAATCAGTTTATATAAAAAAAAATCTTTTATGCATGAAAATGATGTTGTAATTAAATGATGGTGTATGAATCCGTACATGTCATGCGAGATAAAATGAATATTTATTTAGTATGAAAAAATATTATAAAATCCCTATTAGAAAAAAGATATAAAGATTCATTTAAAACATTGGTAAAATAAATAAAGGTTAAAATTCCATAACATATCATTTAAAAATCATATTTGAAATCCTTTTAGTAAAACAATGTTTTTATAACAAAACATATTCTCTAACTAAAGAGAGAAATAATGATGGGTTTTCTGGATAACTTATTCTCAAACACTTGAGTACCAAAGAGTGAAAAAATGATACTAATACTAGAAAATGGTAATAAATAAGTACATAATAATAAAAGGTACTATTGAACTATTATTATATAATTTCCACTAATAGTAATTTCATTTAATGATTAATAGGATTAGTCTTGATGAATATTATCTTGATGTATTCTACAGTGTCTCATACCACTATGAAATCTTTTAAACTATAATCATCATGATGGAATAAATGTATATGAATGTTAATAATATCACAAGATAAATGAGATTCATAATATATATTTTTATAGTCATTACATAAACCATGTAAAATAAAATAGGTACATAAAAACAATTAAGCCTCAATGGAATGTACATTCATAAGAAAATACCTTACCAATGTGGTAAAAAAATGTATTGGAAAACCCAAAGGGATTCATAATTAAATAAAACAATTAAACCCCATGAATATAATATTGTTCATGATATTATATGTCATTTTGGTATTATGTTTTCTATATATAAAAAATTTTATGTATAGTAATAAATTATCACTCACGGAATGAAAATAAGTCAAGAATCACATACCATGGATTTCCTATCGAGTGACTGTCGTTTGGACTACCTTTATAATAAACATGTATTAATTTTTGTCAATTTTCAGAAATATTTTCTCTTTTTACAATTTTTTTCATTTCACATATTACCATGTTGTGTACAATAATTCAAAAAATTAAGTTTACATCGTCTGTTTCTTATGAAATTAGTTTTTTGTGTCAAAAAAACTATTTTTGATCAACTATGGTCATCGGGTTCATTTTATAAAATATTATGAATCATTAACATTAAATAATTATCATATTTATAGAGATATTATAATTTTAAAATAAATCTTTAAATATGCCTATGATGATTAAAATATATTACAATCATGCAGACAATAGGTTGTATGTATGGAAGGTTAATATTCCCATTTTTAAGTTACCATTGTTGAAAGAAGGTAAGTAACAACATATCATTAAATAATGATAATTATTTAATTAATTAAATATCATTTAATCTTACAAACTTATATAAAAAATATTGTGGTGTAAAAGTAATCACATTATGTCTATGAGGTGGTACACCACACATCCACAAATAATTATATCACTTTTTATGATTTTGAAAGGGTAAAAAATAAAATGATATATATATATATATTGTACATACTGAATAATAATTATTTCAGTAATATAATATATATTTTTTGAATTTATCATATGTTTAATTAAAACCATCACTTACATGTTCCATGTTTAGTGTGAATGAATCACAATTCTTTGAGGGGGCGGTAATCCACACTTTCTCATATGATGTTGTCATATTAATGTAAAATGGGAAGTATTAAAGTTTGGGGAAATAAAAAAAATTAAATACTTTTTTAAGACACACTAAATATCATATATAATATATATAAATAGAGTTTCCATCATCATGGACACTATGAGTGGCGGTAATGAAAAATTATACAATCATCGTTTTGGGAGGTAGTTGTTTTCCGTACACAGAAACATTATGTTTATTACCCATTAGATGGTGTTGTGTGTATGTGTTGGTATAACACTCATAGTAAAATAATCCTATTATATTGAGTATAATTTTTTTAAAAAAAATACATTATACAGAGATTTTAGGGGGTAGGGAACGGAAATGAAACTAGAGAGATTAAGAAAAGACATTACCTATTAATCGGGTAACATCTTTTGGTTTAACCAAACTGAATCCATGGAATGAATTATTCCTTAAGATAGCACTATAGCTCAACATTATGGATAACATGAGACTATTTTCTCAGATCATAGACTAACTTATGGGGTTGTATTGGTTTGAGGAATTGGTAGAGGTGGTATCCTTTTATAGAGAATTAAAAAGACTCACTTGGTATTCCTGAAAAGATGTTAGGTTTACACATGTTATTACCTAAAATGTCATAAAATATCACCCAAACTCATAAATGGATGGATAATTGGCTATATATGTCCATAAAATGGGTTTTGGGAAATTTTCTAGGTCATTTGGGCCCCTAAACATATGGGTTTATCCCATTTTAACTCTAATTATACCTTAATCACTTGTATTAATTTTAATCACATTCACTTATCACTTTTGTTAAAAAAATATGTTGATCATATTATACCATACATTTTATCTAGATTACAATGTTGTATGTCATATTTTCACAATTAAATTAATAGAAGTGGAAAAATTAGGGTAATGCAAATCTCGTAGATAGAAAAATTAACTACTTTTATTAGAAAAATGTACGAAATATTAATATGTCTATATATTAAATGAAAATGTTAAATCTATTAAAATGGAGTAAATTTTATTATTAGAAGATATAAAAATATAATTTTACTATAAAATAAATTTACAATATAATTTAGAATTAATATCTATTTATTAAAAATGGTAGTTGTTAACTAAAATGCAGTATTTTCACTATTCACTAAAACATGATGTTTCAAAAAATATTCAAAAATTATACTAATGATATTTTTTACAATATGAATTCAAAAATAATGTTTATTTTATTAAATAAAAATTATAATAGTGTCAAAATTAATATTTAAAATTGGTTTTCCATTAAAATGTTATTAATCATGGCTGTAAAAAATATTGGTTTTTATGGGAAATATTTGGTTTGATCTTATATTATGTTTACTGAATCTAATGGATGAATATAGAAAGATAATTTATTGAACATGTAACATATTTATTGGATTAATATAATTCCCTAATTGTAAATAATTTAATATATGAGGGTAAACAGATTTGTGAGTACAAAAATAGTTTACTATAAAATTATTCTTTTAATATTCAATTGGTTCTATAATTCATTTAAAATAAATTTATAAACAATTAATTAATGTCAAATTATTATAAAAGATATATATTTATATTTAATTTAATACTATTCATAACTGATTATTTATATTAAATAAATGTTTTTTAATTATAGATTGTTTCTTAGTCAGACTCGATATTGCGTATAGCACAAGCCATCAAGGAAGGTATCATTTTCATGTATCCAAACTGAAAGAAGAAGTTTTTGTTTTTTATGATGTAAAATAACCCATTTTTATATTCATTAAAATCTAACTCTGTGTTTCATTTATTGAAATATATATATAGTATATTTTAAATAGTAAATATATTATAATTTATATGGATATTATATTACAATTTTCTCTTTTTTCCATGTGTCATACACTTTATAAAACATAATGATATTACTTTAGTTTATTGGGGATTCAAATTCACCCCACCTTATTTAAATTACGTCCTCACAATTGAAACTAAATCATGGTAATAGATTGTTTGATATTCCCTATATTTAATCTCGTATCATGAGAAGGGTTCATGAGTTTTCTTATATAGAAGAGAGAATAAAATGTACTATAGTTACATGGACCACCATATAAATAGGTTTATATATAAGGGAACATTACTGGGATGTATATATACATAAATATATAAAAATAATAAATATTTATAGAGTGAATGAGGAATCAATCAAATAAAAGTGATTGATTAATGGAATGATTAGGGACTAAATGCAATAAATAATTGATGATTTAGAAGGCCATCAGATTAATGAAAATTAATGTATTAGTAGGGAACATTTTTTTTCTTTTTCTTAATGTTGATTAATTATTTTACTGACCAAGAATAGAATGAAATATTCATACATGGTATGTTCTAATTTCATATGAACAATCCTATCTTTTGGTTGTACTTCGATAAAATTTTAAATCATCCATTTACTACTAAAAATTAATTACCAATGATGAATTTTTTTATGCCTACAACGCTAAAAGATACTTTTAAAGGATCATAATGACTATAAAAGAGTGACACGTCTTACTATTTTTCATTAACTATCTCTCAAAATAATATTGGTTAATATTTCAATTTCTAATCCTCAAAAGTATTACTATTGGATAATCATTTAGACTTATTTGTTATATTGTTTAATTAAAAACAATTAAAATTAAAAAATACATTACATAGGTTAATTTATTAGTGTGAAACATTTACCGTCCATCATTTATAGGTTTAATTATATTATCCTTTCCATAATTAATTGGTGCTCCCCATACTTACAGTATGAACTTTTTTAAAACCCGATTAATATAATTCCTAAATATATATATGATGTACATCATTGGAATTAGTTTAATATCTAAATATAATTTTAAATAAGGTTTTAAATACCACCACAATATGTAAATACCTCATCTATTTTATTTACATGTAGGTCCTTCCCTGTTATAGGGATTACCTATAATATCATTTTTTATTTCAAAATCATGGCAAATTATCTTTAATATAAAACTCCTTAGGTTTAATCAAATTTACTTATTATTTCTCTAAATCCTACATAATGGTTTTTAATGAAAACAGGATGATTCAATGCATATCCCCTAGGTGTGTCAAACCAGGTGTGTAGTAAGGCCTATTGTCTTTCACTAGGGTACCCCATGTCACGCCCAAAACACCTTGTTAGAGTTGTTAATGTATAGAAAATATATTATAGATCCATGTCTACATGTAGTATCCAAACAGGGATGTATTTCTTGGAAGACACAAATAATCAATAATATATCAAAACTATTAGGTTTTCATATATAATTATACAAATTCAACCATAGGGTTATGTTTCCTAGACTAGTATTTCTTAAATCTAGTTCACTAGGTATCTACTAAACCTCATCTAATACCAAAAATAGTGACTTGGAAAAAAATAGCACATAACTGGTATATATTAGTGAATACATTGTCATGATTAAATGGAATCAATCCTTGATGGACTGATTAGTTTTGTATTTTTTGTAAACAAGAAATATAGTGTATTATTTCATTACAAATAGATACACTAATTACAACATATTTTTTCTTCTAAACAAATAAACAAAAAGAGGATTAATCTAATCCAAATAGTATATTGCTACATTTCTTTCATAGTCTGCTTCATGGATCACAATGGAAACACACATAATAAGGGTGAGCTCCAATGATCCGTAAAAGAAAAAATTTAGTTGAACTGATGACGAAACAACGAGAATAATCAATACGATATGGTGAATAAGTAAATTCACATACCATGTAATCAATAAATGTAATGGATGCAATTAAGAAATAGGTCTAGGAAATTACTTGAATCACATTCCATTCAAATAACTAGATAAAGAAATATTCATTCAGAATGTTAAGAAAATGAAACACATTCAATTTTTTCAATTAACTGAAAATGTAATGTATCCATAGATATGTCGACGATTTATCTCAGGGACAAATAATAACTGAATCCTAAAAATAAAATTCTTCCATAGATATGTCGATGTAAATTCACATTGCAAAACAATTTCATATTTTAAATAAAGGAAATTATTAATTATTATATTACATGTCTCATATGTACATGGTATCTTTACTATAAAGATCATTTACATGAAAGATTATAAAATATAGGGTAAACCCCATTTATGGATACTAGCCCAATGGATCATCCCATGAGACTATCAATGAATCGAGGAATGATCTACAACTGGGCCCTGCTCATGTCGTTCATGTCCAAAACATTCTCATCAATCAAATAATTGACTTAATAGTGTGACTTATCAAATATCTTTATGGTTTAAGAGATACATATTTATCAATATTAATAAAAATAGTCAAATAACTGTCAAAGTAGACTCCTTATATAAAATGTTATACTGTTTAGGCAATATTAATATCCCTCATAAATGAAATGCATGATTTTCGGAAAATAAATCTGTCATAGATCAGAAAAAAATGAATATTTAAAGGGAAGTAATAATTAAATTACGGAATTGAATTTGAATACTATCCTTGTCAAAATAAATCATAAACCTTATAGAGAAAGATTATTGATAGTTCCCATGTTGAGTAAAAATAGAGGGTTTTTTTTCAATGTTGAAATAATCATACAGTTTTTAAAAATATACTATAGGAATATATCATTTGATTTTGAAAACACATTTGAAACAAAATTTCTTTTAAAAATAATCCTTTTAAACTTGAAATGGATGATTCAGAAATATTATGGCAGATGAATTCATATATGTTGTGCAAGGTAAATGATATATTTCTTATGTATGGAAAAAGGAAATAAAATGCCTTTATAGGAAAGCAAAAAGAAGATTCCACTAAAACATTGGTAAAAGGAAAAAGGGTAAAAATGTCTTTACCAAATACTTTTGAATCATTTTTAAAAAACTTTTTGTAATACAAAGTTTTTAGAATAAAATAAGTTTTATGACTAAAAAGTGATATATATTAATGTTTTGTAAAATTCATTTTATAAAAAATTGTGTACCAAGGAGTAGAAAATGGTTTTAATACTAAAAAATTATCTGGAATAACAATAGAATAATAAAAGGTATTATTGGTTAATGGTTATATAATTTCCTTGAATGTAAATTCCATTGAAATATCATCATGATTAGTCATGAGGAAAATAATCATGAATCATTCCAACATGTCCCATACCAATTTGAAATATTTTACAACCAACTTTCCAAGAAGGAACGACATTTAATAATGTTTAAAATATCATTATATAAACATGATTCATGATTTAACAATTAAATCATAGTAAATACACCATTTAATATAAATTATGTACAAAACAAAATTAAACATCAATAGAAGGTTAATTGATATGAGAATCCCCTACCAATGTTGTTATAAATGAATTGAAACCCACATGTATTAACCATTAAAAAACATTAAAATAACATAAAGATAATTGGGTTTTTGATATTATATTTCACTATGGTATTAAGTACACCATATATATGAAATTAGGTGTAAAATAATTAATTATGTCTCGTAGAATGAAAATGAGACAGGAACCCCTTACTATGTGTTGCAATTCGGGTGAACGTCCTTCATCTTCCTATATAATTTTTCTTAAATTTTCTAGTTTTTTCACGCAATTTATCATGTTTATAAATTATTATTTCACTTATTACCATGATGTTAACAACTACTCAAACAATTCTATTTACATTAGGTTTTTCGACCAAATTTGTTTTATGTGTCAAAACAACCATTATTGGTCAACTATGGTCATATGTATCATTTTATAACATGTATAGAATAATAAAAATTATAGAATAATAATATTTATACATAAATTATAATTTTAAAACTAATAATTATATTTTTTATGAAAATGATAATATGTTATAATCATGGAGAAAGTAGGGCGTATGTACGCATGAGTAACATTCCCATTTTTAAATTACTATTATGGAAAGAAGGTAAGTATAATGATATCATTCAAAAATGATCACTATATAATACATACACAATTATTTAACCATAGATAATTATGTGAATAATTATGTGGTTTAAAATGTATTACATCATGCCAAGGAGGCCTTAGTACACATCTGCACAAATAATTTTATGACTTTTTCAGTGTGTGAAAGGGTAGTAAAGAAAATGATATATATATATATATATATATATATTATTTCCAATGAAATGTTTTTATGTCAGTAATAACAATATATTTTCTTAATGTCTCATATATTTAATTAAAACCATCATTTATACGTTCTCTTTTCTGTGTGAACGAATCTCAATCCTTTGAGGGGGTGGTAGTCCCCCTTCTCAACTGATGTTGTTATTTTAACATTAAAATGGAATGTATTTATGGTAGGAATAATAAAAGTATTAAATATGTGTTAATATACAATAAATATCATATATAATATATATAAAAAGACTTTCTATCATAATAGCCTTAATGGGAGAAAGTAGGGAAAAATTGAACAATCATCGTTTTGTGAGGTAGTAGTTCGATATACACAGAAACATTATATTCATTACACATTTGATGGTGGTGTGTATAATTGTTGGTATAAAACTCATTATAAAATCATACTAGTGCATTTACAATATTTTTCTTTCTACACTAGAATATAATAAATAGACGATAGGGGTAGGATAATAGAAATGAAACTAGAAAGAATGAAAAAAGACATTACCTTTTAAAAGGTCAACTTCTTCTATATTGCCCAAAATGCATCTCTGGAAGGTATTATGTAAAAATGGAAGATTCAAGGCCTATTTTAGGGGTTATGAAAGACTATTTGTTCATATATAGGATGAAATTAAGTGGTTAGAGAGGTTTGAGGAATGAGTAGAGTTTTTTTTCTTATATAGTGAAGGAAAAGGACTCGCTTGGTATTCTTGAAAACAAGTTAGGTATACAGATTTAATTATCTAAAAAAGTCATAAAAACCACAAAAACTCATTAATTTAATGACAATTGAAGAAATATTTCAATAAAATGGGTTTTGGACAATTTTTATAGGTCATTTGGGCCATTAATCTTTGGGTCATACCCCATTTGTAAGCCTAATTACACCTTAATCACTATAATTGATTTTAATCACTTTCAATATTGATATTTGTCAAAATATTATGTTGATGATATTAAACACAAAATATATTATTTATTATAATGGTTTATGTTTAATTTTCAAAATTAATGTCACAAAATCATAATAATTATGATTAATGATAATCTCACGGACTGGCATATTAACTAGTTTTAGTAAAAAAATGTTTCAATGGTGGTTTTGTTTATATATTCAATTTAAATGTTAAATTTATTCAAATGAAATAATTTTTTTTAAAAGATGAATAATTTATCTAATGCAACTTTAAATCAAATTTATAATATAATTTAATATTAATAATTATTTAAATAATCATGTTGTTTTTAATTAAAATGTAGTATTTTTCACTATTCACTAAAAACTACTGTTTCTTGAAAAAACCAAAATAATTAATCCTAAGATAATTTTTAAAATATGAATTAAAAAATTAAATTTATTATATCATGTTAAATTGATTATTTTTTCATAATTTATATTTATAATGGGATCTCTAATAAAAGGGGGTTAAAATCCCTGTATAAAAATATAGGTTTTTATTGGAAATATTTTGTTCTATCATATCTTATGATTGCAAAATCTAATGGATGAGTATAAAAAATAAGTTATTGAATAACTAAAAACTTTATTTCAATAATATGACTCACTAATTGTAATTAATTCAATATATTAGGGTAAAAAATCTTTGTGAGTATGAAAATAGTTTTCTATATAAATATGCTTTTAATATTTAATTTGTTATAATATTAACATCTAAAATATTTTTATCCTGTGAATTAATATTAAATTATTAAAAATAATATATTTTCAAAAGATAGTTAATATAATTCATAGCTTTGATTTTATATTAAATAATAATTTTTTAACTGTAGATTGTTTCCCGGTAAGACTTTGTATTACATATAGCCTCAGCCATCGAAGAAGGAAACTTTTGCATGTAACAAAAGCTAAAGATGATGGTCGTTGTTATGTTTGATGTACAACGATGTAGTGTCACATTAATTGAAAACCAACTCTTTGATTCATGCCTTTAAATATATTGAATATATATTAAAATTTCAATAGATTATAAAGTATATAGATATTATATTACATTATGCACTTGTTGTTATGTGTCAGGCACAATATCAAACACAAGGTTATTACATTAGTTTTTATGACATCATAATAATAATTGAAACCTTGAACTCTTTATATATATAGTTTTAGAATTGGATTCAAATATATATGATAGAAAATAAATATCTAATGGGATTTTCCTTTTGGGAGTGAAATGTGTGGTTTGGAATATGAAGAAGGCTTTTTTTTATCCGTGAGTACTACCTAGGATGATTATATTGCAGCGAATCAAGAAAAACTAGATTTAATTTTAATAAAGACAAAATTATAAGATCCCTAGGTTGAGGTTAAGTCTTTATTATTCATTATATTTTATAATCAAAGTAATATAAATATTTCCTGAATTCCAGTATAGAATTCGTGAATAAAACGCATTGATATAAAATATCACTTTATTAAGGCTTTTTCTGAATCAATAAAATATGATATTGGAGTATTCTCCTAACATATAATAGATTTTTGATGTGTTTACTTATCCACTATCAATAGAGAGTAATTTAAAAAAATTTGATTGATGATGAGTGTTTATCCCCAATCAACTCTAGGATATGGGCAGGTGATTCACATTCTTCTCTCCTTGTATTTGTTTTTTATCATCATTGGTGGAGTATAAAAAAATTGATTGAGTGGGAATTTCATTTGGAGGGATCATATTTTTAGTGGGTGTTTTAAAAATGGGTAATTTTTGAATTAATTAGTTGCAAATGTTTTTGTAGAATGTAACTGATTTTGACATGTTTGTTAATAATTTTTTTCTGAAAAATTAATTTATGGATTCAAAGAAAGTGTTTTATGATGTGGAAGATTATCTATGAAGACATGGAGTAATTTTAATGTTAATTGAATTCACATTAATGGAAAAAATGGATTTATTAATCAATTTTGTTACTTACTACATATTTTTTTTTATCACATAGTCTTACAATAATTTTATGATGATTCATTTCATTGTGTTAAAAGTTTTAAAAAAATTTTATGATCAATTGTTTCAAAAATAATCAATCGGGGGATATTATTATTAATTAGAGATTTTTTTGGAAGAATATGGGATCATGAGGAAATTTTACATTGTTATAATAGTTAAGACAACAGGTTACTTTTATATGATTAGGTTTTGATGATGAAACCCATAACAATGTACTACTTCTTTGGAGAGAATAATTTGAGAAGAGATAAAGTGGAAATGAGTTTTTTTAAACCCTTTTTTTCAAATTCTAAACTATTTTTAAACTCATATAAAATTGAATTTCGGGTGTGTAGATGTATTTATAGATATTTAAAGGTGATTAAAAGGTGATAGGAGTTTATATTTGGATGTTTGGAATAACATTTGTAGATACTTATTTACAAAAAGTGTAATGTTTTTTAACAATATACATGTTTAATATATTTTGATTAATATAATCAAATTTGAAGGTGGTGGAAAATAAAATTCATCAAATGGAATAGAAAATATCACTAAAATATGAATAATATGTTGATCATGAATAATATAAGGTATTGACTCAGATGATAATGATCTCTTCATGTGATTATCCTAGATGGAACAAACTCTAAATAAGAAGAAGCCGTGTTTTGTCATTCCATGTGTGTTCTAATAATATTATAATTGAATACATGTAATGTTATGTTTTTTTAAGTATTTTAAAAAGATTTAATATTATAATTGAATAAGGAATCATTTCAAATCTATTGAAGCCTGAAAATGGGACTATATGAATTACATGACATAAAGAAGACATTTCATTATAATATATACCCAATACCATTTATGTATGGAGTTTAAGAAATCATGAATAACCCATTATATAACAAAACATGTGTATTTATCCATAATAAGATATTTTTAACACTATTTTTAAATTTTTCTAATCAATTACAAAATTTTTCAATATTTCACAAATATACAAATAAACTACACTTCTAAAAATTTTACTCTTTATTTCTATTCATAACCTGGGAAATGGGAACATTAGAAAAGGTTGAGATCAGATGACCAGTGTGAGTAAACATAAGTGGTAACAGTCAAAAACCTTAAGTGAGTATAATATAAACATATTAGAGTAACCAATATACACAATATATTTATAACCACTAAGGGAAATTTCGTAAATCATGGAATAGGTCTTAGAATAACATAATAAATGAATCATAAAACAATGGAAACATAATTAAATAAACACGATCACGAAGACAATAAAACAGGCTCAAGAATAAGCTTAAAATTATGGAAAATCAAGGGAAAAAACTTGTAAATATAGAGCAAACATAACCATATGAAGACCATTGCGAGAAAACTCATTGTTCTTATGACTACATGAACATACTCATTATGTCCATGCTTGAAAATGTGAAAAAACATTATGTACATGTCTATTTGAGCAAACTTGTTATGATCATTCCAGACTATATCATTAAAATTCAACATAAATCTATAAATTTTAAGGTGACACAATATTCAACCCATTATCATTCATACATATGAATGCCATGTAAAATCAATCATGTGTTAGATATATGATGGAATGAAAATATGTTCAATATCATTTTCAAATGAAAATATATATAGAAATCCTTCATCATTCCATAAATTATTCTATAATTATATTCCAAATGTCAAACACTCAAGAATGATGACATATTATACAAGATTATACATAAATACTATTATGTAACTATTCATTAATTTAAATCTGAAACTATGTTCGAAATCTTATACGACACACAACACTGATCCTAAATAAACCATGAAATATTATTACATAAATATGTCATTTTTATCCTAGATGTTAATTTTTTTGGTATTAATAAGAATAAATATATTTTTTCAAATATATATGAATGTATTTAAAAATATAAATTTATTTTCAAATCCATAGAAAATATGGACTTTAATTTTAAGGAATACATTTTATTCTTAAGTAAATATATTTTCTACAAGAAATATTTATATTTCTTTTTGTGATAAAATATTGTAAGTTATTATTGGAAATTTAAGAAAATATATTGGATATAATAATATTAATTTTTTAAATTTTATCATAAAAAAATAACATTTGAAAATATTTTGTTGTTTATCTAAAATGAATTATTTTCTAATGAACAGTGAAAAATATCGATTTTTCAAATATTTCCATTTTTTCATTTAATAAATTAATTAAAAAGTAATATTAGGTTTATAATATTATAATAAAGATAAATATCAACCATTTGGTTCATAATAATATAAATAGTTTAATATTAATAATAAGAACTTATGATTTTGGTATAAGCATATTTTGATTCTTAAAAACATGGTTTTATGAAAACTGCTTTAATTTGCATAAAATTAATACATTTAAAATAAATAAAATTAATCATATTAAAGAAAATATATAAATGAATATTTTATATTATACATATATTAACATTAATTTACCTTTGTATAATGATTATTTATATTCATATATTTAATATAAAAACATTCATATGTTGAAAATTGGTATTTTCAAAAAAGATACTTTTTATTAAGTTATTTATATTTAATTTTATGTTAAAAATTTATAATTATATGAATTGAATTTGATAAAATATATTTCATATATTAAATAATAATAATTAATATTATTTAGTTAATTAGACTTAATTTATGATTATAATTTATATGTAAAAGTGTAGAAACTAATTGCAGTGATTAATGTTAAAATGAGGGTCTCCATGTTACACGAACTTGTGTTAAAATTAATTAACCACACAATTTGGATTTTTATTTGAAATTTTTTAAAAATTATATAAAATAATATGGTAAAAATTATATAACAAAATCGTTATAGTTTTTTCCTTAAAGGATATATTAACTAGGTAAAAAAACTAATTAACATGGGGAAATCGAAAATGCTATAAGTGATTAACCATTATTATAATTTGAATAAACTATTTAAAAAATATTTAAATATTACATTAGAGGTTTTTTTTAAATTTTTTTCCATCCAGTGGTTCATTTATCAACTTTATTTGTAATTTTATTGAGATTTAATTTAAATTATAAATATTATTTCGGTATTTAAAAAAAATACCACACCAATAACATAAAATAGGGAAAATCCTCTCCTATATTATTCACACACAAAAAACCTTTTTATTCCAATATCTACCGAAATGCCTTCATAAATTCAATTTATGAATTATATATTCCTTTTTAAACCTTTCTATTCACTCTAAAATGAAACATCGTTCGTGCGTATGTGTGGACCACAACCTATACTGAGCGATGTGATTTATTTTTCCTGACCACATCACACATATTGTATATATAAGTTTATTTAAATAAGTAATATGGTAATTATGATATTATTATTATTCTCAAGGTGCAAAATAACAATTACCTTATTTCCATAATAATTATGGATTAACAGAATGGTTTCTCTTTCTTAAGTACAAGCAACCATCTCCATTATTTTAACACAATTAATTTTTCATTACCATCACTAATTGATTATTTTTGAAGTAAAATTTATGTCTAGAAATGATAATTATTTCATTATATTATTTCTAGAGATGATTTAAAAATGGGACCTTTCACCATAGACAACCTACCAATGTCATTTTGGACATATGAATATAATATCTTCATAACGTCACACATGATCATAATTTATTATATATATTAATCTAACAAAGTAATAAAAATATTAAAATGAATAATAATCATTAATAAATTTTTTAATAAAGTTTATAATAGACATATTTATTATTTATTACAAATTATGTACATGATTATTGGAACTCAAAGGAAGGGATTTCATATCAATTTCCATTTATTAAGGCATGTTTTAATATATTAGGAATTATTTATTTTATATGTTGTATATGTTGTACACTTAATATATTATATTATAAATCTTTAATACATAATAATATTTCAGGAATCAATTATTTTGTCTTCATACAGGGGGATTTTATTTGAATGTTACCAAACAGGTAAAGGCTTTATGTTACAATCTCCATTACTTTAAATATTTGTTATTCTCAGGGTCTATTTTGGGTAATAATATACTATTAATTTCATGAAAAAAATTTATTTTATTATCCTTTTTACCTTAATTATTTACTTATGTTTGGTGTAAATTTACTTCCACATTGAACAAACAAACATAGATACTATTTTTTGTATGTTGTTTTGATATTGTTTCACACATAAATTTTGGAATTAGTCTCCTTCTTGTATATATTTTTGAAGAATTAATTTTTTAATTTCTTCAATATTTTAAATTGATTTATTAATTAAATTTTTACACATGTTTTCATTTTCTAATAAAATATTCTTAAAATGAAACTTCCAATAATTTTACAATAATGTATATTTGGACATTTTAAAAAAAAATTGAAAGTCATTATTCATTAAACATATACATAATTAATGGAGCTACCCTTTTCATGTTTTTCTATTCCTTGATGGTTCGATTACAAGTGTCCATATTTATTTCATGTAAATTTCATTCGTAAATATTTTTTATTCTATAGAATTGATTTTAAATTGAAAAAGGTATTTTACTCATGAAATATTCAATATAATCAATTAATGAAATTTTCATTATCAATGAAATCCTATGATGTATTATTTTGATTAAAAATTTTGTGAATATAACAATTACACATATAAATAGGTCACATTACCTTCTTTAAATGGGTTAATACATACCTTAATTTCATTTATCAAATATTGTATTTAGTAAATATAATTTTATTAGAACATTAAGTTGGATTATGAAACACATTTATTTACATTGGTGACCCTTTTGTTTATAAATTATGATGTATTTCCCTTTTTTAGAACACCGAATCGTGTACATGTTATGATGGGTACACCCATATAGCGCTCCAATGGATTAGGCAATGTTTTTTGTCTTATGAAATGTTATGTATGTGATTTGGGAGTAAACCTAATACATTATTAAAAATTTCCAACCAAATGATATTGTATAGGTAGTTATACTTGATTGATGTTTACGAAATGATATATGTTTCTTCCCCATTTAATATTTTTATTTACTCTGATGAAACCATGTAATTTATATTGTGATTATATGAGATTACTCACGAGCCTTCTCTTTAAAGATACAATGTTATTTCACTGACACAGAAATTATGATTCATTATCGTTTTTTTATTTTAGAAGGATTATTACATGACCCATTTTTATGATATTTTTTTGGTCATACTATTTATATTGAGGAGGTAAAATGGATTTGGGAGATCATTATGGTGAATAAAATAAGGATGTCATGTATTATATTAATTTTGATGTATTATAAAGCATGTATTTAAAAGACAGTTGACATTTTTATCATTTGGTTGACCTTATGTGATATTTATGTTAAAAAATGAAGAAACTATATGTGTAAATGTCTTGGGATTATATACATGGTATTAATTAAAGGTATTCTAATATTTATATATTATTATTGGAGAGAATTGTTAAAAAACCCTACAGAGAAGTAAAAATTTTGGACGACATCCTAATGTTCTTATAATTAATTTATTATGTAGTTTTCATAGAAATTCATCACTATTTGGATACTATATGTGGATTTCATTTTAATATCTATCATTATTTGGGTAATAACCTCTAAATGAGATTGTTGATTATATCTCAACCACCACATTGATACGTGGTCAGTGTTCCTTTGATGCACGCCAAGCTTGACAATCATTGGGGATATAATTAGGATGATTTTAATTTTCTTTTTGAACCAGAATAAAGGATTTGAGTATAGGATAATGGAGATTTACCTTGTTTAAACCAATTTTATAATAGTTTTAAAAGAATGTTTCATGATTTAGACATCTTATAAATTATTTTTCATGATTACAGTTTTTAAATTCACACATAATGTTTTTTTGTTTTAGTAAATGATTGGTAACTAGAATAATTATGTTAATGTTTAATGCGATGTAAATTTTTTTGATTATATGAAAAAAATGTGGTGATTACTAATTTGAATGATATTGTGATTATGTATAATCAGTTGTTATGACATATAATTAAAGTTATGTTCCATAAGAAACTCTTTGAATCACCGAATAAGATAGGTAATGTGTCCTATAAGATCTCAGGTAGAAAATATTATTGAGGAAAGAATTCCCTATTTACATCATGTTAGATATTTAGGATGTGATGCCCAAGGTAATGTTTCAATAGAATTTGAAAATGTTTTATTTGTATAAAATAATCGCATAGAAAAACTAATTGTTGAGGAAAAAATAGTATTACAATGTAGATTGTATAATTTCATCTTAGAGTTCCAATAATAGTTTATTGTCTTACTTATAGGGAACCAAGTAATTTTTTATCCCATGGCCTCTTTTAATGTTTGACTCCTATGCCAAGAAAGTACATCTATTGTACAAATAATTGAGGTGAATGTATTAACATATTGGTATTAAAGATTGATGTTATAGAATAGTTATTCGCAATGGTGGTTTGATTATAATTATCTTGAATCATCTAAGGATTGTATTAATTTTTGGATAAATATTAGAGTTTAAATTTGAATCATAATGATTAAAGTTATTTTTAAAAAACAGTTTCATATATTTTTACATAAAATACATATTGGTATGTGGCATTAAGTGTATTTTATTTTATTTATAGATGAATTTTAAATTTATCATGGATGAATATGTGACCAAAGTATTCAATTTATTATGTCTCAATACAATTAAGGAATAGTTTAATTGAATTTTATGTTTAGTTTTTTATGAAATTATATAATTTTTACTTTAGGTGTTATTGTTTTGAATTTAGTGACTAATAATCTATTTTATCATATGATAGTTTATTTATTTTGAAAATTATCTTACCCTTTGCATAAATAAAATTATTTTGGTTAATTTATAATGAGAGGAGGAATACATTTTTTTGAATTTTTTAGGTTATGGGATTAATTAAGAAGATAATTTTAGTGTTGTGAAAATAAAAAAAATTCAACTTGAATACTCATCGTTTGAAAAAAATGGTGAGACATTAACAGAAGTTGATTAATCGATAAATTTATACATAAAATGTATGTATATTTCTTAATTTTCATAGTCTTGATGGTTAAATAATTGCCCAAATCATACAAAATGATATAAAATACAAAAAGAATTCCTATATTACCTTTATTTTTTGGGATTTGTGGATTTTTTCATTACTCCATGGTTTCTGGTTTTGTTCGTCGTTAATTTTATTTTGGTCATTTTTTTAATAATAATGTTTTATTGTCAATATAAATGATAATTTTTGACCCCTTATATTTTAAACAAGCTGATATTTTCAGTTCCCGCTAATTATCTTCTATTTGGAAACTTAGTTATGTGATGAAATTAGTTTTTCCTTTTCCCTTGTTCAAAGAGGATGTTTTATTACCCCTTTTTATGATAATGGATGACAAAAAAGATAAATTCAATTATCAAACATATTATAATTTATTCCACATTGAAATTTAGGGGAAAAATTTTTTTATGTTAGGGGGTGCAGGATAATGTAACACCCCAATATTGTAAATTGAAAACTATTTTCGATAGCATATACGACACAGAACACAAGGCCTAAACAAAACAAGTGATATTAATATTATTTAAATATGGTCGTTATCATGATGTCATAAAATTTAAGGGTATATATTGGATTAAATAGTATAAAAATGAGGTATACATTTCTAAATATACATAAATTTGATGAAAAATTACAATGAAATAAGAACTGAATTTTTTACTCATGAAATTTTATTCTTATAAAAAAATATATTTTCCTAAAAAAATTATTTTTAATGCTATTTCAATGAATATATTATAATTAATTTATTGAAACTATATAAAAATAAAATAATAAAATGAATTTAATTTTTTAAATAATTAATTTAACATTATCATTGGTAGATATTTTGGAATTTTTATAAAATGATTGATTTTATAGGGAAAACTAATAATTTCTATTTTTTTCAAATACTCTCATTTATTTTCATTTAATCAGGTAATTTAATTGATCCATTTTAATTTGTATTTGGTATTAATGTTAAATATGAACCATATTAGTAATATTATAATAATTAATTTCATTTTAATCAATTATTTTCTTGATATTTGTATAAGATAATTTTTATGCATAAAGGGATGTTTATGTATACTTATTTATGTTTATAATGTTTATCAGTTTTAATTAATAACAATTTTTCATATTAAGGAAAACATAAAATTTAATATATATATATATATATATTACATATTAATTTATATTAATTTCAATTAATATAATGATTATTTCATGTCATAGAACTAATATAGATCATCTATTTTATGAAAAATTAATCATCCTAAAAAAACAGTTTTCTTCATATTTTGCAGTTTTAAATTAAAATTAAACTAATAAAATTTTAGTAATTAAAATTGATAAACTTTTTTAAATATTTATAATGATAAAAGTTAATATTAGCTAACTATATCAATTTAAAAATTCATTATATTGGATATTAATAATATTAAAAATTAATGACCTTGGTGAAGGATAAAATGGGGTTTTTCGAATTACATGTGCTTGTGTTGAAATATATTTTAGTCACACATAAAATTATTATTTGATATATTGGATTATATATTAATTAGAAGTGGGTCCAAAATATAAAATAAGGAATATTTTATATTAATTTTTAAAATATTATTTACCTATCCAAAAAACTAGTTACCTTAGTGACAACTAAAATGATAAAATGGAGTAACCGTAATGGTAATGGAATGGTATTTTTAATACATCGTTATTTTTTCTTTATGGAGGTGTTTATAGAACTTATATTGTATAAAATATATTATTTATCCATTTTGGGGGCACATGGATTGAGAAT
Source organism: Viscum album (assembly GCA_963277665.1). Lineage (NCBI taxonomy): Eukaryota > Viridiplantae > Streptophyta > Magnoliopsida > Santalales > Viscaceae > Viscum > Viscum album. The sequence continues at coordinate 1,999,901,377 of OY728136.1, forward strand.
GAATTCCCATTATCGAACGGTTTCATGAATTTTAAAAAATGAAACTCATTATCACTTATAAAAGGGACCACAATCTCATATTTCATTCACAATAAAAAATCAATTGAATTAACAAATACATACCCAAATCCATTAAATAATTCCATTAACACATCTTATAGGACATGTTTTTGTTAGAAATCTATCCTTGAAATGCATTTGGTGAAATTTGTAAGATGGTGTTTGATGAATAGGTATCATTCTTAATCGAGTTTTTTTTATTCCATATTCCACACAATTAATGACTTATTAAAACATGAATATATATTATAATAATTAAATTTTTTATACTAATATGTTATTTTTTTAATGTCATACCCTATAACCATATCCTATTCCATCAAATGAGCTACAAAATCATCATTCGTGTGTTGGTAGACTACCTCCCCACGAACCCATGTAAGTTTCCTTTCATTATCACATCACATTGTCATATTTGATGATGGGTTTAATGTATATATATATATATTACATTATTTATATATGTATAACTATTTTATGTTAATATATCTTATATTTTCATAACTTTACATTAAGTGATAAATGATAAATTCAATTGTGTGAACCTGTGGAATACCACTTTAACGAAGTGATGTGATACTTTTTTCATAATCATGTCACATGGATGGTATATATATGTGAATTTAATGAAATAATATTATATTTATTATTTCATTGTCATTATTTAATGTTAAAATGTTACTTTCCTTAATTTAATCATGATCATTGAAAAATGGATTCGTTAGTCATGCGTTTGTACAACGTACCTTCTCTGTGATTGTAAAGAATTTCATTTTCCATAGCCATCATTCATGGTTGGTTTAAAATGTTTAATTTCATTATATAAATTATAATTTTTTCATTATTATCATTTCATAGATGATGTAATAATGTATTTTTAAAAAATATTGAACCTAGAGAATCCATTTAGGATATATGAACAAAATACTATCAAAATTCCTCATGTGAACTCAATTGATTATGTAAATAAGTATCATATTGTAATAAATAAAACAATAGGAATAAAAAAAAATTAAATGTTTACTATAATTGTTAATATATATCATAAAACCATTACTCGTTATGATAAAGTATATACTAAAGAGTCAAACTCAGGGTAAGGGATTTCATCTCAATTTCACTTATTCGACATATATTTTAACGTTTTATGGATATTTTATATTATATGATGTATATGCTAACCCATTTACATTATAAATCACGAATACAATATAATTTATGGTATTTTATGATAAAATTATGTTTAATAAAACCAAGTGGAAATGATTTGAATGTTACCAAAGCAGTGAAGGAATAATGTTACAATATCATTTCTTTTCTAGATTATTTACGTTCAATATTCCTTTGGGATAATTCATATAATTTTATTATTGAAAAAAATTTAATTTATTCTATCCTATTATATAATGTGTCTTAAATTTTTTCATTCCATTTTCTACCTTATTTAATAATGAAACATTAATAAAAATGTTTGTAAGTAATACTAATCATGTACCTCTTTTCAGATCGAGAATATTTCCCTTCCATGTATATATTGTCCATAAAACCATTTAAATAATTTTATTATTCTATCCAATGATTTATAAAATTATTTTTAACTAATGTTTTAAATTATTATTTTTTGAATAAAATCATTCTTCCATTTTATAAATAAGGTATTTTTGGAATTTTATACAAAATTCTTATAAAAATGATAAATTTTAACCTATACGATATAAAAAATAACACTATCATGAAGATTTATTTTCGTTGATTTTAACATTATTATTTTAATTTTTATTTTCAAATAAACTATTTTCTATAATATTTTTAATTTATGATATGTTAAAGAGGTTATTTCAAAGTGAAAATGTATTTTCCTTAAGAAAAATTCAACATGATTTTTAAAAAATGCTTTCATCATCATAAAAAAATCTTTTATGTTACATATTTACAATAAATTATATAAATATATATATCCATAAATAATATAACAAGATCAAACTACCATCATTTTATAGGTTAATACAATCCTTATGTTCATTTATCCAATGTTATGTTTATGAAATATCATATGATAACTGCATGAGGCATGATTATAAAACCCATTTCATTCCATGGGCAATCCTAATGATTATACCTTATGTTTTATTTCCATTTTTTGGAACACATATGAATTTAAATGTTATGATGGGTGTTCCATGTTATCACTCTAATTCATTGGATGATTTTTTATATAAGGAGAGTTTAGGTATAGGGTTATGAAGTTATACTAATATTTATGGGGATTTTTTACCATGTGATATTGTCTGGGAAATTATCCTTGAGTCATGTCTAGGTGATAAAAAATGTTTATACCAAAAAATATAATTTTTCTATTATCTTATGACATAATTTATATTATTTTATTCTTTAATTTAATTTCCCATGAGCCTTCTCTTTAATTATATCATGTTTTACATTTGACTAATATGTTATGTTCCCTCATCATGTTTGTTCACTTAATGGGAGTTTTAGCTCACTAATTTATTTTATGTATTCCCCATGGTTTCCTATTCAGTATAAATAGTTCAAATTTTTATAGGAGCTCATTATATGGTATAAAATATGAATTTCATGTTTTAAATTCATTTTAATGTGTTATAAACATAGTCTTCTAAATTAACTAGGCCTTATAATCATCGTGTTTCAATTGTTGGATAATTATGTTTATAAATAATGTAATAATATTTTTAAAATGATTGGATCTCTATAAATTCAATAAATATTATATATAATAATTTATTATAAAAATATAGATAAAGGGTATATAACCGTTATCATATTTGACATATGTTTTTGTTAGATTACATGGGATGGCTTATTATATTAATTAATATGAATTATTGAATGATTGTATAGGTATTAATCCTAAAAACCAATCATAAGAATTATGTTTTTTCACTCTTGGGGTTTTATTTATGATAATCCATGCACAAACGTTTTACCTAGGGGTAGGATCCCTTATTTAGTCATCCAAATTAAGTAGAGGGAGGTTTTGGTGATCGGGTTTCCAGGTGGAACCCATAACATCTTATTTATTATTTTATTTCCTATTATTAATTATTAATGGAACCATATTCATTTTATATTTCCCAAAAAAGACTGGTCATGACATGGTTTGTGGTGGACTACTACGTATGTCTCATAGTCTTCTTGGTCCTACATTAATACCCAAAAATACTTCATTATTGTATGTATATATAAAAGTACGAAACCAAATTTAGATGGTTGATTGAATTTTTTAGGATAGAGAATGGGAGAAGAGGGCCAATCCTATACGTGTGATTCTAGTAGTACGTATATTTTTCCTTTTGTTTTATTTTTGAATAGCGTTTGAAATATTCTTGGATCCCTTATATCATGTGTAACCATTTTTTATATTTATGTGCCGTAATCATCATAATAATTTTTAATATTTATTTATTTGTTCATCGTCAACCTATTAATCATTTATCATGGATGATTTATTATTTTTTTCACTGGTCTCTATTTCTCATTATTGTATCCATTTTAGTGGGTAACATATCATTTCCTTACAACGTTTTCTTTTGATATTTAGGATTTATATTATATTTTTGTGCTTCACTGTGATATATTAACACATAGTCTTCCCATTGGCACACCCTGGTCCCTCTCTACTATTTCATAGCCTCTGGTGTATGTGTATTTGGGATGGAGAACATGTTACTCACCATATTAGGGCACTGCTAAGTAGCATATATATTGGGATGCAACAAAGTGGTATTGGAGATTTTTTTCCATTTTTAATATATTTTGGTATTAGATAAGATACTAGATGTATTGGTATTCGGTAATAAGATTAATCATTGGATGGGTTAATGCAGTTCAACTGGGTTAAGGTTATATTTTTCCCAATTTCACTTTTGGGTGACACACTTGTTTGTTCCATTGTTATTGTTGATATTATTATGATGGATTTTTTACCATGGCAAGATGATAAGTGGGTCTATGAAATTATTTCATCATATTATGCACAATAGGAAAATATGTCATGCATTATGCCATGCCAAATATACATTATGTATGCAATTTCCTATCACATATTATTAGTTCTATAATTATTGTATATTGAAATGTGAAGTTAGTATATATTGGATTGAAAAAAATATAATTGACACATAATGTTCTTTCTATAATCTGACAATGTTTTCTAGGATATGATAAACCATTAACCATAAGTAGTCAGTTGTAGAATGTTGATCCATGTACCATTGGTCCCATGGAATGGAATTTATTATGGTAAGGATTAAGTAGATTTCATATTTAAATTTATAAGTTGTATTGGCCTTTATAAATTGTAAATAGTGGTCCATCTAATTCAACAATTTATATGGATTTAAATTCAATAATTATTACAGATTAAAAATAAATATAACCTTTTAATTAAAATGCACATCTTATATGTGTAATACAAGACCTTGACCCAGATCTAACCATCGTATTGTGTGGTAGGTTGTGTCTCATGAGATCTCTCACTGACTATTTCATACTACATAGACTAGTCTTGAAGTGAAGGAATTGGGTTGCTAGTCATTATAAAATATCTATTTTCATGTAATTTCTGGTTATTTATTTTCTATTCTGCATTTAAATCATATCTAAGGAGTGCACTTGGAAATTTTAGTGTTATTTCATTATGACATCCTCATTTCATACACCAAGAAAGTATGGATGAGAATTCCATAGAGGTGGTAGGACATAGTCCACCCATTATACCTCCTATTATTCAACCCATGGAATCTCTAGTTGATCTTATACTAGGAGAAGATGTTCATTTCTAGGATAATATCTTCTACTTCATCATCTACAAAAAAATACTTTCCCAGGCTAGTCAGGTAGTATGGAAGGGCTACAGTTGAGGCTATATCTATGAAATACACACTACAATTAAACAGAAGAGTTTATGTATTTCTACCATATGATGTACTATTATGTTTTCCACTACTTTGGTTTCATAACTTTTGAAACAGGTTCATAAAACTCTTTTATATTTGTTATAGTTATGGTAAATTTGGACCTATCAATAGAACACTATAATGGTGTTATGTCCATTAACACATCGTTATGTGTCAGATAATATAATATTTTTTAGCGGAAAAACATACCACATGAGGTATGAAGGTACCATTTCATATGGAGTATCGTCATCCTTGAGATAACTTGATTTGATTTCATTCTCGACATGGATTGGATAGTGTCTTATCAATACTACATGGATTGTTTTAGTTAGAGGGTTTCCTTAAGATAGCCTAAGGGAAGCATGTTTATTATTATGGTTTAATGAGATATTAAGGAAAGTATGTATGGACTAGAGAATTAGGGGATATGAACAGTGAACCCCCAAATGAAAAATCTCTTTGTGAAAAATTATGGAATGAATCTTATGGATTTACCTCAAATTTTGGATTAGTTTAGGTACTTCTTCCCTAAAAATTTATCTGTTTTACCTCCCTTGATATAGGTTGAGTTCACAATAAAGCAATTTCCCGATGAAGCACTAATTTTCATTCCTCCCAATAGGATGGAACCAACTTATCTCCATGAACTCATGAAGGATCATGCAGATGAAGAAATGTTTTTTATTAGTCCTAGAACATCACCATGGTTTTCACCGATAATTTTCTCCAATATAGATGATAGTATACTCAAATATTTCAGGGATTAACCCTTTCTTAAATGAATTATTATGAGGAACTGATACCCCATTCCTTTTATAAAGGAACTGTTTGACCATCTCTGAGGAGAGGCATTTTTAATTATGAATGATTTCTAGTTGGGATATTATCAGTTCCATATTAGTTAATTAGAAATTACACATATAACATTATAGTGAAGGTCTATTTTGTATGATTATTTGGACATACTGTTTGGCCTTAGGAATAAAACATCAGTTTTTTTGGATCTGATGAATTGATTTACCACCTATATCCTGATTCATTTGTGGTGGTCTTCGTAGAAGAAATATAAGTGTATTGCATCACTAGAAATGAAAATGACAATCATATTTTAATCATAATGAATCTTTTGTGAGAGTTGCATATTTATGGTAATCTTATTCACATTCACTCTTTGATCAGTAATGATACTTCATGGGTCATATTATTTTCTAAGAACATGTATTTACTGATCGAGAAATGGTAAGTGGCTTGGTTTCCTTAAAGAAGCCAAAGAATTTCATTGAGATACATAGTTTCTTTGGTATTTTATGTATATTATAGGAGATTCATACTGGATTTATCATCAAGATGATTTTATTATAGTCCTGACTAAAATGGGAATGAGGTTTTATGGTCTAAATCACGTGATACATATTTTCAGTAGTTGAATGGAAAATAATATTCAGCACAGATCTGGACTATCATGGAGTTGGGAAGATGATATGTTTTCTACTATTTTAATTAAGGTAATATGATTGGAGTAATTTGGATGATGGAAAATCATGTTTTGATGTATGTCTCCCACATGATGAGGACACATTCGCAGAACTACCCTATGAATGATCACAAGTGAGATTATGTGGTTCATGCTCTATGCTATTAGAGGAAATATCTCTTTCATGAGTGATTCATTGTTTACATGTATTAAAAACGTCTCAAATACATCTCCACATAGTGGGAAATAAATCTGAGAAAATATAGGTGTGTAGGATACATGTAGTAATTTGGTTTTGAGGTTGCTTATACTGCCAGTAAGGGTAATGTCATGGATAATGCCTTGAGTTGGAAGAGTATGAAACATTTCATTTTGGAGGGAAAATGAGTTTTAGGTGATCGATGTGCTTTTTGAGATGAAACTGGATGTTCATGAACAACATAAGAAACATGTTAGATAAATTTTGGCAGTGAAAACCTCTACTCTTGAGATGGTGTGGACCAGACAACATTCTAATCACAACATCTTAGACCAAGGGGATAGCGTATTAAGTGATAACACACCTCCAAGTTGGGTTTTTGATAAGAATAAAACCCTATGCTACCATGCGAACGTTTTTGGAATGTTTGATATATGGAAATATTTGATGTTCGAATCTCATGCCTCTATTTGGGATTTTCACCCCAGGTTTACCAGGATGTATCAAGATGTTTGTCAGTAGTATTGGTTATTGGGTGAAAATAAGTAGATATCAGGTTTTATCACTCGGTGGTCCACCTATTAGTTTGTGAAGGTGGACCACTAGTGGCCAAATATAATTTCACAACCTTTATCCACACCTGAGGGGAAAGGGAATAACATCATAATAGATTTTGTGATATGATTTTCATGATCACCACGAGGCTGTATTGTAGTATGGTTAATCATCGATAGGTTGACTACGGATTCACACATCCTACCTATATGGTAGATCATGTCACTTTAGGATCTCAGGATTCATTATATATGAGAGATTTGGTTTCTTAATGGTGTTCAAAATTCAATTTTATAGGACTGAGTATCCCATTTTACATCATGGTTCTAGAAAGGGATGTATAAGGAACTAGGATCAAAGGTTCTGTAGAGTATTTCAATAAACCTCAGTCTGACAGGAAGCATAATTAAATGAATCTTTTTCAAGAGTACATTCTCTAGGCATATATCCTTGATTTTGGAGGTTCATTGGGAAGTCATATTTCTTTATTGTAGTTCTATTACAATAAGAGTTTCCAAGAAATAATTCATATTGATATGTATGAGGCCCTTTTACCGAATTCCATTCTTATCACCTTTATGGTATTTAGACAAAAGTGAGGCAGAACTATTGGGTCCTCTTTTAGTTCATTAGACAACAGAGTGGGTGAAAATAATTTAGAAGCATACGACTTTATCTCAATCTAGGATAAATTATAAAACAAATAATAACAGTCGACCTATGGAGTTTTATATGGGAAAATAGGTATTTCTATGGTTATTCCTTATATAGGTTTATAGGAAGATTTAGAAATAAGTAATGTTATAATATACTTATGTTGTGTATTTTGAGATTATGTATTGAGTCGGGTTGGTAGACTGTCTGTTTTAGCCACCTTAGAGGTATTATTCCATGAAAAACCTCTTCCATTATTCACATTATTGATGGTGTCATCATGAACCATATCATTACATTGACCCTAGAGAAATTGATCATTAGGTAGATACATCTTTTTAGAATCATCTAACACATATAATTTATTTGAGCATCAAGGCTCTCTAAGGTAGTTCAATTCCACTGGTCTGAGTGTTATTCCAATATAGATTTGTACTTAGTGAGACCGTGGGGTGAGAAGCTTTTGTACATTCACAATGACCGAAACATTTCATAGAAATCATTCTACCACACTAGGAAGGGTATATCAGGGATGAGTTCTGTTAGGGAGGGTAGTTTTGGATTGTTCCATATTTTTAGTATGGTTTGATATTTTATAATTTTGGTTAAATCATGATTCCACACCTATGGTCCAGTTAGTTCATTTTATAGGAATAGGTATCTAGTAGGATGGATCTTGGATGCAGACAAAATAACATGGAATGTATTTAAATATACAACTTTTATTAGATACATGATGTGTATTTGGATGGTTGTAACCCTTTCACATCGTGTATAGTATTTTCCCTATAAGAGAAATCTAGAGAATTACAAGACATGTAATTCATTTACACATCATGTAAATTCTAGACCTATTTTTTTAAAAAATAAAAAGAAAAATCCCCATTATTTTCTACAAGGGTTAACATTATTCTATGTAATAGTAGGAGAGAGACACGAGAGGAGTCCTACAATATAATTCTTGTTTATCCACTCCTCATACATCGAACATCTATTTCCATTATCATCAGTCTTATTGGATCTACAAAACTATTATCTCTATTCCAACTCCTTTTATTCCTAGTGTGTCTCCTTGTCTGTTGTGCTACATAGGGTGTGACGACTTTTTCCAAATTTTTAGGGAATTTGATTATTCCTTAAATATCATCCATTATAGCTCAATTGAATGGATGAAAAAGGACATGTGATCATATAATCACCTAATGTAGGTTGTATAGATTCATTTCCAATGTTTTATCTACTTTTAAAAGGTTAATAATTGTTCATCATGTTAGTATATTTATACGATGACTCTAATAATTTAAATAAATTATATTATTTTCCCTTCCATATTTGATTTGACCAGAGTGAGCTATAAATAATCCCTTTGGTTGATCTCCAACAATTTATCTCTCTCACCTTCAAGTCATAATAACCATTAGATTATTTTGTGTAAACACATGTTGTAGTGTGTTAACCCTTGTAATGAATTTCTGAAGACAATAAAAGTGATTTAATATGAATAGTAGGCCATGAGTTAATCTTAATTCATATTTCTTATTACTATATTCCCAATTTATGTCCCTTTTCCATTTTCCATTTCTTATACATTTATTCTTTATGTTTCACACTACATGTCTTATGCCCATGTTTATTCTCAATATATTATTCCTTTTTTCCATGGTTTCTTATCTTGAATAATATTATTGTGCTATCATGCTTATAATTGATTATCATTAAATACCTTTCATATGACATGTGATATTATTTTCTATGCCATATATTATTATAGTTTATGAGATAACATGGGTCCTGGTTAAATGATGGTGTGGATGGAGTCACCATACATGGTAGTTGGTTATTTTGGATACACTAAGAGTGATACTTGTATTTCATTATATAGGCTCTCTAGGTTGTTTATCATACCCACCAGTAGCACTAGTTTCGATTATGAGAAACTATGGTTGGACTCATTGGATATATTCTTATACTATTCCTCAAGTGATATTCAATCCCCTTTGTGAGTTTCCAATGATGATATTAGATGTTTTGCGTATACCATGATGGAATTGTTATAAGTTACTCCATTTATTTTCTAACATGGATGGACATTATTGTATGCGATATTTTAGAGGCTCCCTTCTCTATTTGTTGGATTTCATTATGTATCAACATGGATGGGCTCATGATATCACATTTGATTTGGAATATATTTTTTGGGTTAGAATGGATGCATTTTTTTATTAATGTATGAAAATTCTTGACTGATTGAATACAAATGCATCCACCAAGAAAAATACCATGATTGATGCTGGCCGAATAATTATTTTTTATCTATGATGACCCATTCACACATATATTATCTATATAAAGGTTCCCTTCATTCATAAATATATCTTATGTCAAAGTTGGTAGTAGCAGTCAGGTATCCAGGTTGAACCTGATCCATATTGTTTATCATTTTATTTCCATGAGTTATTTAATAATGTAAATCTATTCATTTTTATTACATGAAATTCAATAATCTGGACACCATTGTTGGTGGAATATGGAGTATATATCACACCCTTCTTGGGATGCCTTTGGTAACAAAGTATACATCATGATGTTATGTATAGATAAAGGGAGACATCCTATTTTCAATTCATGATTAACTTTTCTATGATAGATAATTAGAAAAATTGACCAAGTCTATTGTTATAATGATAGTTTTAGCAACATTCTATACTTTTTTTGTTTTGTATAGTCGGTGGAATGTGCATGTATCCATTATTCCCCATTTACTTATTTTGAATAGTTATATGAAATCATGATCATCAACATTTTTGTATATTTTACTTTTTTCATCTTATTCATATTAATTATTTATCTTGGATGGTTTATTATTGTTATTCCACTACTATTTTATGCCTTTATTGATTCCATTCCAGTGGATTACTAGTCATTTTTTATAGTTTTCACTTATAATGTTCTTTGTTTATCATATACCACTATGATACACTCAAATCTATGAGGTCATTTTATCCCTACAGACGCAACCTAGGTCCTTGTTGCTAGTCCACACCCTTTATGGTATGTGGACCCACACTTGAGGTCTGGTAGCCCATCATCTCAGGGCACCGCTAAGTGGAAACTAAGGAATGATGCTACCAAAAGGTAGATATGATATTATAATTTTATATGTATAATTATCTTATAAATATCATATATAAATGGTAAACCCATCTTAATTCCAATCCATAAAATATGATAATGAAAAATAAATTGTATCACTGCATGGGAAGATAATCTATTTACAAGCACAAGCGATACAATCACTTCCCATTTGATAATAAAGAGGATGTATAATGGGGTTTTAATAATTTTAATAACATTTTATTATATTTAGGATATAAATTATACCATTTTTGATAAATTAAAAATATTATAGTTAAAATAAAAAATAAAAAATAAATTGAGAGGTTAAGGAGATTACTTATTCTTTAGAAGACATCTATTGTAAATACACATAAGGACAATAAGGTCACTATTATGGGGAGGTCAACTCATCAATAATATGGAGATTACCTATACTTTAGTTTTGTTTTCATCCTTATTATTTAGTTTTATTACAATTAACCCTTCCTAAAATTTATGTAATATTAATGTTTTCTCTTATTTATGAGCAAATTATGTTACTATAAAATGAAAAATATCCCATAAATAAACCAGATACGATTTTTAATTCCATATCCTTATAATCCTTCAAAATGTATTATTTTATTAATTTTAATCATTAAATAAAATATTATTTATTATAAATATCATTAATGTCATTTTTAACTATATTCATTTAATTAGACATAAAATACATTAAGACAAAGTGGAAATTAAAATAATATTCTTTAAAATATTCCTACATATCATATAGATCAATATAATTCTTCAAACACAATAACTAGTTCAAATTATATAACTTTTAATATTTTTGAAATAATTTATTTTATTTTACTGTTAATTAAAAATTAATTTATTACTGTTATACAATCATATTAGGTAATTTTATAATTTAAAAAATTTTAAAAAAATTATATCATAAAAATAATTTCATATGTATCAAAATATAATTTTATATTTATTCATAAAATGAATTTATCTATATGCCTACATATACGATATATTTAAAACTAAGAGAGCGGCACTTGATATCACCCTTTGCTTCCAATATAAAATATATAATTTTAATTGGAAAATGTTCAATAAAAAATATTTTTCCAGAATTATTTGATAATAGTTGAGTTAGATTCATTCAATAATATCTATAATGAATAAAATGGACATATAACTTGGTTTTCACCTAGAGTAACCCGATTTACCTTTTTTGAGGTAATAAATTTTACCATGGTTAGTATTCATATTGACCAAAAGTAAAATGGACCTATTTACAAATGTTGAACATCCATATTCGAAATATGTAATGTATTATATCCAATTAAATAAATATAATAGCTTAAAATTTATTTTAATATATTTATGTGCATTGTTATTAAACCTCTATTTAGAAAAATATAATTATTATGAAATATGACTTTTATGTACGATATTTATTATTCCAGATTTATTCATTAAATTGATTACAATGAACTTAATTGTGTATTAATAATATAAGATAAAATATTTTACTTGTAAACTATTTTAAACAATGGATATTTTTAAATGATTGAAAGTAAATAAAAATTTCAACAAAAATCAGTAGTATTCAGCAATTACTGGAAAATAAATATGTGTATAATAATTCCCAAAATTTACCCTGTAATATTTTTTATATAATAATTTATAAAATAATATTATTTAATTAAAATAAAAATTATTTCTGCTAAATAAATTAATTGAAATTGTTTTATACAAATTAAAAAGAACTCATTTTTGAAGAAAATTTGTTACTGAAGAAAAAATAATAACTTTTTTGAAAATAGGGTACTTAATTCATAAAAATTATCAAATTATTTTTCGTTGATTTGGTCCCTTATATGTATTTCATAACTCATATAATTCTATTCATGCCCACATATTTAAAGCATAGGTTATAAAAACAATATTTAAATATTAATATTTTGGGGTTCAATTTTGGCTTGGGGTTGTGTGTTGTATACACTATTAAACAAAAGTTTAATTTAAAATTGTCACGACCTGTCCCGGTGGGGCCCATGCCGTGACTCCCCAAGCTTGCCTCCAATACGCCAGGGGCTGGTGACTAGCACCGAGTAGGCATATCACTAACATGGGAGGCATTGCCAAACTACCTGTACACACACACATCTCTAAGCCCACAAATGCTGAAATGTAAAACAGTAAGGAAGAAAAAAATGCATGCATGCAAGTAAACCCAACCAACAGAGTATGAAAAAAGGTAGAGTGTTGTAAAAGTAAACTGGGCCCGAAAACAAGCCCACCAAAAGTAAGAGTCTGAAAAACTGCAATGTCTAACCTGTAAGCACGAAGCTACGGGGACTACTGCTCGTAGCCGTACAAACGCCTCGGCCTGTAGGAAACTCAGAAATCTCGGTCCTGTCCTGGTCCGCCCTTGACTCGGTCAAAAGGATGATCGTCTACACAAGACACTAGATGTGCGGGCAAAGCCCGTGCAGGGATGAGTATAACAATACTCAGTAGAGGACACTAAAAACCACAAAACAGTACACAAAGTAAAGGTACAGTCAGCTATGCCCAATATATGTTTACAGAACATATAAAACAAACCAGATATACTCAAAACCCAGACCCACGGTCTAGATACAAGTCATACAACCACATACCCCTGTAAGGGATTCCATCTGAAGATTCTATGATGCGCTCATTCTGGGAGAACACACTCCACGAGTCTTATAGTTCTGATGACGTTCTTCCGAGAAGTGATGTTCGTCGGGAACCGTCACGAGATACAGCTACACTCATTACGAGAGACACACTCCTGAGTGGAAGGGTTACGATATTTAGAAGCACTCATTAATGGAGACACACTCATGAGTGGGAAAGATCTTGATACACAGATGAGGATCACTGCCAGGGCCATGGAGGTTACCGCGACTCATTCAGAATTCGCCTGCTTGGAAGAGGATCAACGCACGGTAAGGTTGCTCACGCCGATGCCTAACTCTACCTAGGGTCTGGAATGGATAGAGGATCTCGATCTGAGCCTCTCGGATGGATGCCTGACTCTATCACAGAATATTCTGGCTGAAGGGATCATAAACTGGTGTGAGGGAAAGATGTCTGACCTTCAGGGGAAAAGAAGGAGGGCACTGACCCAAACAAAAGATGTTCAAGGCACGGTAAACAAAAGGACCAAGCCATTCTACAAATTGTACACATAGTGTAGAAATGATACACACCATGTTCTCTGACCCCAGGTACTTCTTGAGTACAACGACATGTGTCGTGAGGCTGGTCATGTAGAAAAATTTATACACGACATGTAGTACGGAGTACACGCCGTGTCCGGGTCACTGGGGCTGGCTCTGTTTACTCTGTCCATGTGCCCGTACACAGTCACCAACCCGTGTACCTCAACCCATGCAATAGGCACACGGGGTGACCTGCGCTGGTGACCTCGCATGGCCGGGTGAGGGAGTACACGGTCGTGTACTCCATCTCGTGTCCATGTATCCCTGGGAAACACGCCGAGCTCCGCGTAGCCGCCTCTGCCGAGCTGTACACACTGTACCGCCTGAAGCCGTGTAGAGCATCTCGTGTCTGTGTACCTCCTGAAGTACACGCCGAGCTTCAGGGAAGGTCCAACACGCCGTGTGACCGGGGTCACTTGCCGTGTGATCCCTCTCTGACCCCGAAACCCTAGCCGCCATCATCAGAACTACACGGCGTGTTCTTCGGAAGTATAGGCCGTGTATTCTGGAAATTTTCCGAAACGTGGACCTCCACCGTCGCACCTCCCGTGGTGCTCCGATCATTTATCCGACCGTCCGATCACCACGAAACCTTCAGGTCGTGGTCACCACGAAGCTATTTCTGTTGTTTTTGGGCCTCCGATCGGCTCCGAAAACTTGATTGATCTTCCCGCGCGATGAACGCTCGAGGAATTCCCTTTCCGATCTGGTCCGATTTGTCGACCACCATCATCGTCGCACCTGCATGAGAAAGTTGCGATGTAGACCCTTCGGTTTGGGATCATTGTGTCGTAGAATGGATGCGCAACGATCCGTTGTTCGTCGCCCCGCGAAGAACGCAAGGGGAAAGGAGGAAGAGATCCAAATAAAAAAATTGAGGAACGAACATCCACTGTCGTTCATCACGGTGTTGATCCACTCCTGTTAATAGGTTTCAACAGATCTGAGATCAACATGAATATAATGCATAGATTAATTCCCCAAAATCATCCCAAAAAAACCCTCCCGCAATAACGTACAGATCCGCGAATCAACTTGTTTGTGGTTGAACCACGTTCATCGTTTAAATTCAAATACGGGGAAAAGAAAAATCAAAACAACAACCCCTACCTTTTGAAAGGATCGATCGTTGACAATGAAGTCGTGCTTCCGTTGTAGTCGTGATCCTTCAATGCCAGCGCAACGATCCTTGGTTTCGATCCGTTGTTGTTTGTCGTCGAGAATTTCTCCAATGCCTCGCGGATTCGGCAGATGTTCTTCTCAAGCATTGCCAACGATAAACAATTGGTTAGCCCATTAAAAAGGGAAAAATGTTGACATTTAATTATGCAGAAGCATTAATGACGTTGACTTTCCATTTTGAAGTTATTATGACACGTCATTAATTTAGGAAATAACTGCACCGTCACCACGCTGCAACAGATGATTCCTTAAAAGAAAATAAAATAAACTGGTTAATTTATTTTACTTTATTTTACTTAAAACGTCCGAAAATTAACATTTTTCCCTCGACCCGCGCCGGTTGAGGTTAGCCTCATTCTTAGGTAGAATCGTCGCCCTGGATGCAATGGTGCTCTTGGATTTTTAATCCAAGCATCCGTTTGGAAACTGCCACAACCGTGCAGAAGTGCTGACTCACTTAACCACCATTCCAGGCTCACTGGTCCTCGGAATGATGTTCCCTCTTCATGACCAGTCTCAAAATAATTCCATATAATATTAAAAAATAATAATAAACGAAAAATCGGAGACATTAAATTCTCCCCACCTTGGGGATTTACGTCCCCGAAAATCCAAAACAAAGGCTACTAAAAAAGATGAGGGTACTAGGCACGGATCTAGGCCTCCTGCTCCAACGTGCTCTCCTGAAGATTCATGTGCTGCCACCGGATGTGAACTAAGGTAATCGATCACCCATGAAGGATCCTCTCCTGCTGATCCTCGATCTCCACCGGGTACTTAGCAAAGGTCACTCCATCCTCAATGTCTAGCTCACCCCAGTCGATGACGTGCGATGGGTCATGCATGTACCTCCATAGCTACGACACGTGGAAGACATCATGTACCCGATGCAACTGTGGCAGTAGAACTAGGCGGTATGCCAACTCGCCAACTCTGCCCAGGATCTAGAAAGGTCCGATGAACCTCAGAGATAGCTTCTCGCCTCAGCCAAATCTCTGCAACCCACGTCGAAGTGAGACCCGAAGAAAAACGTGGTCTCCCTCCTCGAACTCTAGAGGCCTCCATCGTCTGTCAGCATAAGACTTATGCCAGCTCTGTGCAGTCTTCATCCCCTCCCGGATGATCTGCACCTTCTCTGTGGTAGTTTTCACTAACTCTAGACCCATGAGTGCTGACTCTTCGGGGTCGGTCCAGGAAAGCGGTGACCGGTAGGGTCTCCCATACAAATCCTCGAACGGTGTCATGCCAATGGTGGAGTGGTAGTTTCTGTTGTACGCAAACTCCTCCAGTGGTAGGTGGTCCTCCCAGCTGCAACCAAAGTCCATGATACATGCCCACAACATATCCTCCAGAACCTGAATGGTCCCTTCTATCTGACCATCTGTCTGGGGATGAAAGGCTGTGCTCAAGCGTAGCTGAGTCCTAAAATCCTCCTGCAATCCCTTCCACAACCAGGATGTGAAGCAAGCATCTCGGTCTGAGACTATAGTTCAAGGTACTCCATGAAGCCGAACTATCTACTGTACTTAAAGGCATGCCAAGATCTCTATGGAACTCTACTCCATTATAGCTAGGAAGTTGGCTGACTTGGTGAGTCGTTCAATGACCACCCAGATGGAATCGTGCCCCTTGGATGTTTTTGGTAAGCCTGTCACGAAGTCCATTGCTATTCTATCCCACTTCCACTATGGAACTTCCAAGGGGTGAGCTAACCCTGCTGGAACCTGGTGCTCAGCCTTCACCTGCTGGCATGTGAGGCATCGAAAAATGAGCTCTGCTACTACCTTCTTCATGCCTGACCACCAGAACTGTCTTCAGAGATCCTAGTACATCTTTTCCACTCCATGAAGTACCTCCAATGGGGATGTATGAACCTCCCTTAGGACCTCCTCCTGGAACGCCACTGGTATAACATTGCGTCCCTTGAAGAGATGTATGTGCTCCCCACCTTGCGAAAAATCATCAGGAGCATGTCATGTGGTTAAAAGATCACGTAAATCCACACAGTCGACATCCCCATGTTGTGACTACCTAACTCGCTGTAAGAGTGGAGGGGTGACAACCATTGAATGTTGGTAGGCTGTGACCTCACCATCCATGAAGGATAACTGTAACGCGACTAATTGTTGTGTCGCCTCACTCAACAACTGTGAGCTCGACCTTCTGCTAAGAGTGTCTGCCACGTTTTTCCCCTTCCCAAGAGTATAGATGATCTCGAAATCATAGTCCTGGAGGAACTCTAGCCAATGCCTCTACCTAAAATTCAGATCCTTCTGTGAGGAGATGTACTTGAGGCTCTTGTGGTCAGAGTAGTCAATGAACCGCTCTCCCATAAGGTAGTGTCTCCATATCTTCGGTGCAAAGACTACCTCTTCTAACTCGAGATCATGGGTCGCATAGTTCTACTCATGCGGCCTAAGCTGGCACGAACCATAAGAAATCACCGCGTTCTGCTGCATCAGGACACAGCCGAGCCCGGTTCCCGATGTGTCGCAGAAAACTATGTACTCGACACCCTCCTCTGGCAACCTCAAGACAGGGGCACTCGTCAAACTCTGTCCTAGATGCTCAAAATCCTACTGGAACTTTTTGGTCCACACGAAGGGTTTCCCCTTCCTAGTCAAGGCCGTCATCGATGCTGATACCCGAGAGAAATCAGGGATGAATCTCCGGTAATATCCTGCCATGCCAAGGAAGATTTGCACCTCTGTCACGCTTTGAGGTGTCTCCCAGGCTAACACAGCCTCCACCGTGGCTGGGTCCACAGCTACTCCATCTGCCGAGATGACATGTCCCAAAAAGTGGACCTCCTGAATCTAGAACTGACACTTCAAGAGCCTTCCAGAAAGCTAGTGCTCTCGGAGTACGTCCAAAACCATCCGCAGGTGTCTCACGTGCTCCTCCTCTGATGCCGAGTACACAAGGATGTCGTCGATGAAGAGCACTACGAACCGGTCCAATTACCTCTGGAAAATCCGGTTGATCAACCCCATGAACACAGTGGGGGCGTTCATCACACCAAAGGGCATCACCCAGTACTCATAGTGATCGTAGAGACATCTGAAAGTCGTCTTTGGTATATCCTCATCCCGCACTCATAGCTGGTGATAGCCTGATCGAACATCAATCTCCGAGAACCATTGATCCCCTCTTAGTTGATCGAAGAGGTATTCAATTCTCGGAAGTGGATACTTGTTCTTCACTGTCACCTGGTTCAGGTGCCGGTAATCCATGCAGAACCTCAGACCCCCGTCTGCCTTCTTGGAAAACAAGACTGGGGCCGCCTAGGGTGAAACACTAGGTCTCATGAAACCGTTGCTCTACAAATCCTCCAACTTCACCCTCAGCTCGTGAAGCTCCGCGGGAGCCATCTAATAAGCCGATGAGGAAATCGGTGTCATCCCAGGGTGTAAGTCGATGGAAAAGTCAATTTCACAGTGGGAAGGTAACCCTAGAACATCTTCTGGAAGGACGTCCTCATACTCTTCCACCAATGTTGGCAACTGAGAGTTCATAACATCTACTGCTCCGAGGGTTAGGCTAGCCAACTCATGATTGATCGGCTGCACCCTCCTATGAATGAGCCCACTATGTGCTACCCGGGTTTCCTTTTCTCCGACAATGGAAAACCTGGTTCCATCATGGCGGACACACTGCACTCTTCGCCTAAAACGTTCAATCTAGGCATGGACTGAAAATGACCAATCCATATCGAGAATGACGTCGTAAGGCCTCGATGCTACCACCAAGTGGTTCCAACTGAAACTCTCACCTCCAAGGGTAAGAACACACTGTCTGCAGAGGTGCGTGATCATCGGGTCTCCTCCTGTAGGTGTCCCCAAGTGTAAGGATCGAGTCAACGGTTCTACTGGAATATCGAGGTTTTGTATAAGATATGTGAATATAAGGGAATGACTGGAACCAGTGTCTATACGTACAACAGCTAAGGTAGAAAAGACATAGATCGTACCTCGAATCATCCCTAAAGCCCTTGAGTCGTATGCCTCGACTGCATGCAGCTGTCCTCGTCCCTGTCCCCAGCTCCCTGAGCTTGGTGCGGACCTCCTGGGGGTGGTGGTGGAAGTAAGTCGAAGCATCTACCACCACCTACAGCTCTCCCTTCTCCGTTGCCATGTTTGCCGCCTAGTGGATCTAACTGCTCTGTTCTCTACCTCTGTCTTAGTGGCCCATCCACCACTTCCATGTCAGCAGCCCGACGTGTCGGGAAATCTTTAGTGAGAAGCCCCTGACCGTCGCATGAGTAGCATCGCTTCTCCCTAGTCTAAATGGATCCAGCCTGAGATCCCTGGACTGTCGATCCCCTATCATGGGTCCTCCCATGATGTCTTCCATGTCCAGATCCCTGCGTCTGACGTCTGCTCCCTGCTGCCGGTGTCTCCACACCTGTCAGCCTGCTGCTGACTACTGGCGGCTGTCTCTGCTCCGCCAAAAATCTCTTGATCACCAAGGCCCTCTCGATCACTCCAGCATAGGTCGATATGCATAGAGGAACGAAACTAGATCGGATACCTCGTCGTAGACCTCACTCAATGATTCAAGCCCTGAAGTACTGATCCCTGACCATATCTATCGAGGACCTGGCAAGGTTGGTGAACCTCGATGAATAGTCAGCCACTGTCATACTACCCTTCTGGAGCTGAAGAAGCTTCTGGATGCACAAAAACCTCAGTGTAACCAGAGATAAATCCTCCCTGAAGAGTCTCTAAAACTCCATCCACGAAATAGTCTCCTCATCATGAGTCTGACTAGTCGGACTCCACCATTGTCTGGCCGAACATTGAAGAAGGATCGCTCCTAAGATAACCATCGGGACTACTGGTGTCCTCACTAGACGGAAAACTCTGGTCACCACCTTAAGTCAGTCCTCAGCTGCCTAAGGGTCGGGATCACCTTGGAACCTGAGGGGCCTCTGTCTTTGAAACTCGTGGAGGGCGCTAATCCTACGCTCCTCGCCAGTCGGTACAGTAGGTACCATTGGCTGCTCCACTGGTGGTGGTATAGCAGGTGCACCACCTGGTGGAAACGCCTGGGGAACTGGTCCCTGTATCGAAGCCTCGTCACTGAGGGGGTCATCCTCGTGATCATGCTACTGAATCCTAGAGGGTACGCATCGCGGAGGCATCCTGTAAAGAAACAATATGTGTCACGGTCAATGAGTATATCTTGATAGATGACACCAAGGATATGGAAGACACAACTCATTCCTATATGATGCATGTACCTTTTATTTCCCCGCAATTAGTGTTTTCGTGAACCGGGTCGAAAAGCAGGCTATCAGAGTCCTTGTGTATGGATACGTCAGCCGCGGCACCATCACTGGGGTCTCTGGCCTAAAAGTCGAACCCAAAACACTCTACACTTGTTTCCCCAACCAAACTCATAGTCTCTTGGTCCTAAGGAAGAACCGACCCTCTATGATAACACTCTATCACGACCCGTCCCAGTGGGGCCCGCGTCGTGACTCCCCAAGCCCGCCTCCAATAGGCCAGGGGCTGGTGACTAGAACCGAGTAGGCATATCACTAATATGGGAGGCATTGCCTAATTACTTATACACACACACATCTCCAAGCCCAAAGATGCTGAAATGTGAAACACTAAGGAACAAAAAAAATTCATGCATACAAGTAAACCCAAACAACAGAGTATGACGAAAGGTAGAGTACTGTAAAAGTAAACTGGGCCAGAATACAATCCCACCAAAAGTAAGAGTCTGAAAAAATGAAAAGTCCAACCTGTAAGCACAAAGGTACTAGGACTGCTGCTCATAGCCATAGGAACGCCTCGGCCTGTAGGAAACTCAGAAAGCTCGGTCATGTCCTGGTCCGCCCTGGACTCTGTCAAAAGGCTGCTCGTCTACACAAGACACCAGACATCCTGGAAAAGCCCGTGCAAGGGTGAGTATAACAATACTCAGTAGAGGGCCCCAAAAACCACAAAGCAGTACACAATGTAAATGTACATTCAGTTATTCACAATATATGTTTACAGATCATATTAAACAAACCAGATATACTTGAAACCCAGACCCACGGTCTAGAGACAAGTCACGAAACCGCATACACCGGCAAGGGATTCCATCCGAAGATTCCATGATATGCTCATTCTTGGAGAACACACACCATGAGTCTTATAGTTCTGATGACGTCCGTCTGATAAGTGATGTTCGTCGGGAACCGTCATGAGATACAGCTACACTCATTACGGGAGACACACTCTTGAGTGGAAGGGTTACGATAGGTAGAAGCACTCATTATGGGAGACACACTCCTGAGTGTGAAAGATCTCGATACACAGATGAGGATCATTGCCAGGGCCATGGCGGATACCACGACTCATCCGGAATTCACCTACTAGGTAGAGGATAAATGCCTGGTAAATTTTGTCATGCCGATGCCTGACTCTACCTAGGGTCTGGAATGGATAGAGAATATCGATCCGGGTCTCTTGGATGGATGCCTAACTCTATCACAGAAAAGTCTTGCGGAAGGGATCATAAACTGGTGTGAGGGAATGATTCCTGACCTTCATTGGAAAAGAAGAAGGGAACTAACCCAAACGAAAGATGTTCAAGGAATGGTGAACAAAAGGACCAATCTGTTCTCCAAAAATTCCACGACGTGTAGAAATGATACACGATGTGTTCTCTAACCCCAGGTAGTGCCCGCGTACAACGACCCATGTCATGAAGCTGGTCATGTAGAAAACATTATACACGTCTTGTAGTACGGAGTACACGCCGTGTCCGGGTCACTGGTGCTGGCTCCGTGTACTCTGGCCCTGTGCCCGTACATGGTCACCAACCCGTGTACCCCAACCCGTGCAATAGGCACACAGGGTGACCTGTGCTGGTGACCTAGCCTTGCCGGGTGAGGGAGTACATGACCATGTACTCCATCCCGTGTCCGTGTATCCCTGGGATACACGCCGAGCTCCGTGTAGCCGCCACTGCCGAGCTGTACACGCCGTGCCACCTAAAGCCGTGTAGAGAATCTCGTGTCCGTGTACCACCCAAAGTAGATGCCGAGCTTTGGGGAAGGTCCAACAAGTCATGTGACCAGGGTCACACGCCGTGTGATCCTTTTCTGACCCCGAAACCCTTGCCTCCATCATCAGAACTACACGACATGTTCTTCAGAAGAACACACCCTGTATTCTAGAAATTTCCCGAAACACAGACCTCCGCTGTCGTGCCTCCCGTGGTGCTCCAATCATTGATACGACCGTTCGATCGCCACGAAACATTCTGGTCATGGTCGCCCCAATGCCACGAAGTTGTTTCCGTCATTTTCAGGCGTCTGATCGGCTCCAAAAACATGATTGATCTTCATGCGCGAAGAACGCTCGAAGAACGCCCTTTCCAATCTTGTCTGATTTCATGATTGCCATCGTTTCCACACCTCCACGAGAATGTTGCGATGTCGAACCTTCAGTTTGGGATTGTTGCGTCACAGAATGGATGTGCAATGATCCTTTGTTTTTCGCCCTACGCAGAAAGCGACGAACGTGCGGGGAAAGGGGGAAGAGATCCAAATAAACAAATTGAGGAACGAACCTCTACCATCGTTCGTCATGGTGTTGATCTGCTCCCATTAATAGGTTTAAACAGAGCATAGATCAACATAAATATAAAGCATGGATTAATTCCCCAAAATAATCCCAAAGAAAACCCTCCCGCAAGAACGTACGGATCCACGGATCAACTTGTTCGTGGTTAATCCACGTTCGTTGTTTAAATTCAAATACGGGGAAAAGAAAAAACAAAACAACAACCCCTACCTTTTGAAAGGATCTATCATTGAGGAAGAAGTCATGCCGCCGTTGTCGTCGTGATCCTTCAATTCCAGCACAACGATCCTTGGTTTTGATCCATCGTTGTTCGTTATCGAGAATTTCTCCAACACCTCGCGGATTTGGCAGAGGTTCTTCTCAAGTGTTGCCAACAATAAACAATTGGTTAACCCATTAAAAAAAGAAACAAGTTGACAATTAATTATGCGACAATATTAATGATGTTGACTTTCTATTTTGAAGTTATTATGATGCATAATTAATTTAGGAAATAGCTGCTCCATCACCACGCTGCAGCGGATGTTTCCTTAAAAGAAAATAAAATAAACTTGTTAATTTATTTTATTTTATTTTACTTAAAACGTCCGAAAATTATCATTTTTCCCTTGACCCATGCTGGTTGAGGTTAGCCTCATTCTCATGTAGAATTGTCATCCCGGACGCAACGGTGCTCTCAGATTTTTTAATCTGAGCATCCATTTGGAAACTACCACAACCGCGCACAAGTGCCGACTCACATAACTAAAAAAATTTCAAACCACCATTCTGGGCTCACTGGACCTCAGAATGATGTGCCGTCTTCGCGCCCGGTCTCAAAACAATTCCATATAATATTTAAAATAATAATAAACAGAAAATCCGAGACATGACAAAAATATTGTGTTTTCATATTCTTAATCATATTTAATGAATTCCATCCTTATTATTTCAATTTCTTTGTTAAGAACTGGTTTAATATTTGAAAATACCGTTATGGAAAACCCACATCATAAAAATTGTGAAGACATCCCCTTAAAAAGAATGAAAAGAAAATATGAAGGTCATAAGAAAATTAGGAATCCAAAAAAGAAAAATATTAGTGTGAAGTGAAAAATGGAAATTTAATAGAAAACATCTGATCAATGATTAATATAGAGTAATATAGAATGTTTTTATAATAAATTGAGCCATCAAAAAATGGAAAGTCAGTAATGGTTTAAAAGAACATTCATTACTTAATAAAAAAAAGTAAAAAAATAAAATTTTTATTTAAATTCCCTTATTATAAGGTTGAGGTATTCTTTTATCACCTGGACAATGATCTCTGGGATATAAATAAACATGATTTCTTTTCATTTCATAATCATAATCTCAAATTTTAGTTATTCATTGAGTAAATTTGAATTTATAACTTTTCTGAGGAAACCAATATTCCAAATTATTTTTTTCTTGAATGATGCCCGTTTTATAAATCATATAATCCATTAATCGTTCTGTAACCCTCTTAATATTTACTGAAACGAACATATTTTTCATAGTTCATTTTATATGATAAATCATACTTTAAACTCAAATAATAATATCTAATGTTCAATATAATATATTCCACAAGTATTCAACATTAAGATTCCTCTAAAAATTTACCTACTATATTCAAAACCCAAAATTTTAATAACACATTTAATCCGTGAAAATATAAATTTTTACATAATGTCACATTCCAAATATCTAAATACCATGAACACATATAATAATTTGTTGAATCACCATTCACATTTTCTATATTCTAAATCTCCCATAAATAAAAAAAATTTCAAAACTCATTCAGAAAATATATTTTCATCGAATCGATAAAAACTTTCATTGTAAAAAATTCCACCCCATCAACTATTTCAACCTCAGTATTCTCTTTATCGAAACAAAACGACATTAAAAAAGGATTAAATTAATGGTTATCTAGAGCCTATTCATAAATTATCTAAAACTATAACATTAAAACAAATCAATTGTCTTCGTTATCGATACCAATCTTCATATGATTTCAAATTTTTAAATAAAATATACTTTCGTTCAATCCTTATATTATTCGTGATTATTATAAAAATAATATCATTGAAAAATTATTTCTATAACAAAATTCCTGAATCAAAATAAACAATTATGTATATCATTCATGTATGGTTGTAATAGTAACATAAAAACGACCTTTATCCCAATAATTCTTCAAATATATATTCCCCTGATACTTGGGGAATTCATTTCGGTAGTTCCCTTTATCTTCTCAGTTAAAGAATTTCATGTTTTCTTCTTATATATTTCCCTTACAATCATGATCTTGGGGGCCATTCTCTAGCAACATGAATGATAATCACATTACTTATAAGCAAGAAGGTTGCTGTTTCATTCCAAAAAAATCACTTGTGGTGAAATCAATTTTATTCTATTAACTTTGACCATTTTTAATATGTCATAATTTTGATGTAATATTATCTTTTAAGGTCATAATACATATATTATTCCTTCCATGTCTATATAGAACATGAATCTATATCGTTATATAATGAGAATGTTTGGGAAAATTATTCTCTTAGAAGGATTGTATTAATCCCATCAATGAAATTATCATTATCTACCATTGGATTACATATGTAGTCTACAATATTCTTGGATAACCTTGTAGTGTAATCTTCATATATAGAATCATTTTACTAATCCATTTAACTCTAAATCTATATTTTTCTATTTATATCCACTTATAGTGTTATAGGAAGCCATTATTCATTTAAAATTTACATAAAATACTTCCATTACATTTTCAATAATTCATCACCATCCTTATAGTTTTTTATCCAATTAAGATTATTTATCTACATACCATCTATAGTGATAAATATCTATAGAAACCCTATTATTTTTGTTACACCCCAATGTGATAAATATATATTGTGGGGAACTTATCTTTTTCTTAGATCAAAATGGATTTTTTTCCATTGAATGATAGAGGATGTTAACACATTATGCGATCTGAAATTATTAAACCATATTTTAGATCTGATGGAAGAGCCATACAAATATGGTTATTTCTTATCACTTGACTTAGTTTCTATAATAGAGTTATAATTTAATTATCACCATATTTTTCTCCAAATCCACCATCATTATCTTTCCTCTATGGGTATTCCCTACATGGATTATTTATATTGGTATGGTTTCCATTCCTCCCAGTAGGATAATTTTATATTTTACATTTTAAATATATTATATCACAACCATATGAATCATATTATATAATTTAAAAACTATTGAATCTTTTAAGAAAAATAGTTTCATTTAAATCTAACTAATCATAAAATCATATAATTTATCTAATTGGGAAAGTTATCAAGGTGAATCATAGGGTTATGTTTCATAATCTATGTTTTCCTAAATATATTTCCCATGGTTTATACAAAACATTCTATAATACTACCTATAAATATCCTAATTCTTATAGCCTAGATCTGGTGGTATCGTTATTACACTGGAACAAGATAAAATGAATAACATCCAAAATGAAACAATAGTTTAGTATTTGTGGTAATATAATGATATAAATAATTAAAATATTAAATTTTAAAAAAAAATATAGTCACAATTTCATAAAAAGGATCTCTAGAGATCTCTTCTCTCGAGACCACTATAGGTTCCTCTATGGGGATTTCTCCTCTACAGTACATCATCAACATTGATTTCTCCTCCTCTTCCATGTTACTCTGCTCTGGAACCATCATTTTTTTCATGTATTATTTTCGATCTATAATCTCGATGTCTTCTTGTCTACCTTGGTTTTCTTAGCAACATTATTCAATTATGTTAGAATCGGTCATTAAGGGTGGTTCACATGATCATTTCCCTCTCAGATTTGTACTTTTTACATTAAACCAGGGGAGACATAGTGCCCTGTTGAAGGTGGTAATTATTTTTTCCAAATATGGTCACTAGTGTCTCTAGCTTGTGTTTATGGACATCAATGGTGTTCCCTATCAAACATTGGAGGCTTTGAAATTATCATCAATGGTTTGAGAGGGACTTTATTCACTAGATCTGGTCACCTGTGGAATTGTTTTGGAGTCAATGTCCATCAATGGTGATGCCCAACTCTTCTCCGGTTGTGTCAGGGAAATTATGTAGTGGAATACAATGACATTATGGGTGGGGGTCAATGTTATTCTGGATTTATGGTCTGTGATAGTATGGGCTATATAGTTTTTTTCTAGGTCATCATCAGTGATGGGTGACTCCAGATGTGTGATGTTGGCCTTGGAGCAGTGGCTATCTATCGCATTGGTTGTGGGGTTTAACAATAATTGGATTTGTTTGGGTGTGGTGGATGGACTATCATAGGATTATTCTTATGTGGTATTGGGTGATAGAGGATTCTCTTCTTCGGGTTTCCATGGATTATGTGATTGTTTGAATTTATCTATATTTTTTGGTCTTCATGACTTAGAACCTTCTTTTGGTACTTATTATGGGTTTTTACTGGTGGAATCAAAGGTGACTGAATTATAGGCTATGTGCCTCCAGGTCATTATGATTGTAGTGATCATTACCTTAACCTAGATCCAAATGGGATTCAATTATTCATTTTTTAAAAAGATTATTTTTCAAAACAAGTTTTCTTTAAAATAAAACATTTTAATTTCTCTAAGGAAATCAATATTATACCTAGAATATATGTATATATTAATAATAATACACTACTTGAAACCCTGGGGAAAACAAATTAAAGAAACGGGTAAGATTGTATACCTATGAAGGGTTTTTGTATAGAATATTCTTAATAATAAATGAATAATATGGTATAAAAAATTAATAATAAAATAATTGAATATAAACAATCACATGAATGAAAAATATATACATGTTTATAATAAGACTATTCAAATAATCCCATGGGAATCATTAACTGGTTTCATAGTATTAGAAAGCATAATTCTAAACATCTGAATATAATATTGATGCCTCTTTCAAAGTCATTTATATAATCGAGGACTCATTCAATGTCATAAATATTTTGAAGACGTCATACTACGATATCATACCTAATTCAGAAAAACCTCATTAAAAAACTTTATCTAGTTTTTCTCATGATACCAACTAATTCTTTAAGGGTTTATGTGATTCCATGACTCACCGATTACATAATAAGTCCAAAAATTCCTCATATGAATAATTAACAAAAATTAATCAACATTCCCAAATAAATTAATGATTGTACGCATTTGTAAAACAATAATAAATAAAATATATATATAATCAAATAACAATAATCCTAAGTCAGCCATGAAAACATGGGGATTACTATCATTACGTAATATCTTTAGTATAAGATAATATTCAAACAATGATTTTTACATGGATTAAAATGTTTTAAAAATATCACTAGATAATTTTTATGGAAGGTACCCTTTTCACATTGAAATAACTTATTTTAAAACATCATTAATATCGAGAAAAACATATTCATACAAAATAACCATGAATTAGTATAAATTAATATTTAAATAAAATATTTCCATGATGAATGAAAAACTTGTTCATGCCCTATAAGTTAAAAAATTCTCCCTTAGATTTTCATAAAAAGTATAAGAAGTGAAACCTTTAGAAAAAAATATATTATTTTAAACCCATTTTTTAAATTTATAAAATGTCTAAAAATGTCATTAATAATCTATGAAATATTATAAAAAATACTATTTAATTCATTTTTATGAAAATGTAGATATTAAAAAAAAATATTCTACCAGTGGGTATATAATAATAAATAATAATGAATATTGATGAGACTGTTAATCAAAAAATTACCTTATATATGAAATTATTAATGCCATATGTTTTGAGCTTAAGGAATTTTCAAGAGAATTGGAAATTTTCTATTTACATGATGCGTCATTATTCAAACCATGCTTTAGAACATGATTTAAAAATATTGTAGACTTCAATGTTTTGTTTTTAAAATTTGGTGTGGTCTTAAAAGTTACCTTGAAAGTCTCATTGAGTTTCAGGAGTTTCAGATCTCAAAATTATAATGTTTGGTTGGTTTGCAAAAGGTAGATGATTAGTCTAAAATCATGCTTCCCAGCAGCAGACATGGAGGTCCTTTGTAGTGGAATATATGATTCCACATATGCGGAACATAATTTCACTAAACTAGGTTCCTAGCATGCACAATTAGTGGAAGATGGGTAGTATGTTCGCACTATTCATCACACAATTAGAATATCATTTGGCTAACCAGGTAACCAAAAAGTGCAATGTGTTTTTTTAGAAATAAAATTATTTAGTTAAAAATATAAAAAAATTGATTATATACATAAAATGAAAATATGAAAATAAAATTAAAGAAATTATTTTATAAAAACATTATTATTATTATTATTATTATTATTATTATTTGTTTCATGTTTCAGTTCAATAGAGAAGGGGTTTCTCCCTTACTTGAGTCATGTGGCAATACCCTACCCTTTCCTCTCCAGGAGTGTGACACCCCCCACTCATTGGTTCCTCATCGCAAGGACATTATTAATCATTTTTTCCCTTCATATTCTTATTGGATCCTGCAAGGTATGGATCTTGAATCCCTCCTCCATCCTTGGTTGGCCTATTTTTACTTTCTCCATTTCCATGTTCAATTCAGAAAAACATATGGTTTGAGTTAATAATTATTTTTTTCATATAATGTTAGGGCATGCGGTGAGTCTCACAGGACATCTCCATTCATATTACAGCTTTTTTCATTGAAGGATACATAGATTGGATCATTTTGGTCCACTAGTCATTAAATTTAGAGTATTTATTACTCCATTTTCCATTTTCTATCAATTTTTATTTTGGGGTTTCATTGTTTTTGAATTTTGTTTCTTTTCATTAAGTACATTAGGCCTTGCTGTGGTGATTTCATGTCACCAGAGTCAAAGGAAACTATACTTGTATGAATTGGTAGGCATATATATATATATATATATATATATATATATGCATGTGTGTGTGTGTGTTCCCCCATTATATGTTTATAAAAACATTGTAGTTAATATATATATATATATAGAGCTAGGTGTTCTTATATATATGTATATATATATATATGAAAATTTCATACAGGTGTAAGTAGAAATAGTTAAAAGCATATATAATCATAAAGTGATGATACCCTTGTAAACATTCATGTCCATGAGAATATATACATATGGCATATGTTTTCCTATGTATATTCGAAGGTTTATATGTTCTGAGGTGGGAATGTGGGGCTTCTAGTAGTAACCAATGAAAACATCAGTTTCCATTGTTTTAGGCTTAGTCTTCTTCTTATTGAGGTTGGATCCCTTTCCCTTTTTCATTTATATTAAATAATTTATTAATTTATATCGATTACCTCTTTCTATGGATATTGACTGGTGTTTAATGTTTCTTGAATGAATTTTTTAATACTCTAAATGTATTTTTTTAAAATAATGTAATGTTTTTTTATAAAACCCCTCAATGGAGGATTGATATTTTATAATCTAAAGGGTATTTATTAGTGATATAATACATGATTTTTTTGTTGAATTAGTTTTCTATTATTTTGTAATGTGTTGAACAACCTCTTGGTGTGAGTTTCACTTTAATTAAATGGATTAATTGATTAATTTACCTAATATAAATGGGGAACCAAGGGATTTTCCCTTGAACTATATGTCACACACTCAATATTTAAATTCATTTGATGGATGATTTATATGGAAAACCACATCCCTGATATTAATTACTAATTAATGTTTATATAATGTATATACTTCATTTATTATATAATACAATTATTTATAACAATTGTGATACGGGAGATTGCACTAGCATGCCATGTTCGTGACCAAATATATTTAATAATCCTTATAAAACTATAATATTTTATTTTCAAACCACCATTGAATCCCTTTGTGTCCATAGAAAAGGATATGATGCCATCTAGCCACAAAAAAGGTATTACAGATTTGGATTTAATTTCTACCTTGTCTATTTGACTTTTGATCGATCAAATATATTGGATAATTAAATTTATGATATAGAATTTTGAATTGAAAAAATAATAATATTTTGTAATTTATTATGGAATAATCACCTTGGATAATTTTGAAAATGTATATATTAATTACCGTAGGGATAGATTAAATTTTAAATGGGTTTCATAAAGTTATGATGATTATTTGGAACATTGATTAATGGAATGAGATTGGTTAGATAGATGATAGTTTCATTAACTGATTCCCATGTCTTATGATAATACATCTCCTCTGTTTGATACTAGAATTGTGTGTTTTTTGTTCTTAGATTTTGAGTTTATATTATATCCATTTGGTTGATACGTTAGGGTTCGATGTGGATGTCATGTTTAGTTTATCTAGATAAGATTCATGTTTATTATGGACACAAGGGGTATTAGAGAATGATCTTCCATACAGCCTAAGGGAAAGGCACATAGGTACCTGATTCCCAAGGGAAGATTATATGATTATATGGGAGGTTTGAGGATCAAAGGTGCAGTTACTTGATGCTTGAGGGAGAGAATATGGAAATCATGTGACATTAGGCCATTTGTTTATGACTTGTTATTATTTATTTATCCGTAGAAGGAGAATCTAACACTGATTTGGGAGATCCATCTAAATTCTGGAGGAAAAAACCATAGACATAGATATTCAAGATAGGTCAAAGAATTTTGTACGATACATGTGTTCATTTAGAAACCTAAACCATGTTTCTATTATTTAATTTTTTTTATAATTTTGCATTTATATTTTGTAGTTCACTATTATATATTTATTAATTAGAAAAAATTAATTGGGATAAACAATGTGGGTGTCAGCCTACTGAGATCTATATCTCACCCCATGATTGGGAACCGTTTTGTTTCTAAGAATAAATCTTCTTCATATGTTTATGGATTAATTTCATGTGTTGTGATGAGTACTTGGGAATTATGGAGCACAATACCAAGTTGTTCCCCGAGATTCTCATGGTGGTAGTCATTCTATGGTCAAGCATTTATTACAATGTTTTTCGATTTGTAATATTATTTTGTTATACTTGTATCATCATCTATCATACATGAATTTTTTTAAATCGGTGTTTTCATCTTATATTCCGTTATTATAATATTCTTCTATTATTGTAATTTATTTATTTTTAGTTCTTCTTCTACTATTTTTTTAATATTATTATACCACTATGCGACTCTGATATAGCGTTTGTATTCTCCCCACTATAACATCAGTAAACACCCCATCCTAGATGGAATCCTTTGGAATATGGGGAGGTGTACTTGAGGCCTTGTGATGATTGGTTGAGTTAATGGTTTTGTGTTCAATGGGGCCAGGATGTCTCGAAGTTGTATCATAGCATATTTTTCCTTTCACTTACAATTTTTTGGATTGTAGAGAAAATACTAGGAATGTGTAAGGTCTTGGAAAATAGTTCTACTTAGGACTGATCACCCCACCCATGGGGAAATGACTCTGTGGCTAGTGATGGGATATATTTTTGTGTTATTTGTTATAATAGTTTATTATTATTTGACCTCGAGGGACTGTGGTACATTATTATTTATATTGATTTATGACATTAGGGTATTATTCTATTAGCCTGGTTTGGAATGGAAGAAGCATTATATGCATCATATTTGTTACATAGATATTTCACATTCTCTTATTATGTTGTTCTATGTATTTAAATATTTAGTTTGTTTTATTATTTTTTATTATGTTCTTTGAATTATATAACATGCTCTTTTTTGTTAGGATGCATGTTATATTACATGTTATGTTTTCTAATTACATTTTTAATTTGTACCTTCTCAGGTATTTCTTTAGCATTCCTTATTGCATAACACGATTAGAGAACTAAATTCAATTTTTTTGTGTTTATTTTGGATACCTTGCCTATTTATATTCAATGGCTTTATATTTATATGATGTTCTTATATGCTAGTGTTGGTAATAACATTCTAGTTAAATTTTTATTTATTGATACATGTAATCACTAAAAAAATTATTAGTTTCAATTTATAAGAATTAACTTCCAAATTGAAAAGTGTATGGTAATTTTTTGGATTTGTAGATGGATACCCATATGACTAAGCATGTTATATTATAAAATAGAAATTAGTTTTAGTTAAATGGGGATTACAAATCGGTTTGAAATGTGTACGAGAGATTTATTGGTTAGAAATGGTGAGCCATATAATCAAACCTTATATATTGAAAAATCATAATTTTAATTAGTTATGAATGTGAAATATGTTTAATTTTGAACTCAAGTGTGATGGTTAAAATTTTAAAATTATCAAATTGACACAAGTAAGTTAGTTGGGGAATTTTTCTTATAGGATGAACTATATGATTGTTTACAATTTTAATAATTATAAATCTTCTATTGGGATTTATTTTGATAACCACAGGTTA
This sequence comes from Viscum album, assembly GCA_963277665.1. Taxonomy (NCBI): domain Eukaryota; kingdom Viridiplantae; phylum Streptophyta; class Magnoliopsida; order Santalales; family Viscaceae; genus Viscum; species Viscum album. Next base: position 1,999,934,852 of record OY728136.1, read on the forward strand.
TCTTAACATGACCCTCATCAGTCCCTTAATATGTTAAAATGAGTTTATGTTGATAAATTTCCTAATATGTGATGGAATTTAATTAAATTTTAAATCATTTAAAATTATATTTTATGAAACATTTATATTATCCCATGGTGTCTTGTTTCAAATCTTTGATGTTAATAAAAATTAATAGTGAATAAATGTCATTGTCTTAAAATGGAAATTGTAGTGGTGTCCCTTTTGAGACCCTCGTGTAAGGGTAGATTCATCATTTCATTGAGTTTCTTTGAAACATACACATAAGCATTTACCATAGGTCATTCACCTTTTTAGAAATGGAGTGAAGATTAAATTTTGATCATGTGACATCTATTAACATGACCTGGTAACTTGGTTTGCTTTTTTTTTCTTTCTTAAGGGGATATCATGTTGTAGGCACCACTCTTAGAACATAAATTCCATGATATTTCAATGATTTTCTTGACGTTTGGTGTTTTTTGGTTGTCATTGTCCCTGTATAACTTGTAGATTCATAACGAATCCCTTCTTTTGAGGGTGTTCAGGTTTTCATTGGCATTTTTTTGTAATGGGAATCATGTAATGCTAAGTTTAATATGTTTAGAAATGTCATGGACTTGTTCGTTCGCTTCATTGGTTGTTTTAACCACTTCTTCTTTAGTAATGGATTAATCAGTACATTTTCATCTAAGTTACTGATCAAATGTGGAAATATGAATATGGCCTAAATCACTTGCACATTCTATATGATAATTAAATTTGTAATGATTATATCCTAAGGATAATATCTAGGATGTTTCTTCATAGTTCTAGTCTTAGGGGTACTATGTGTTCATGTACATGGTGTCTTGAAAGTGTTAAATGATCCAATGAAAAATTTGTGTTCAGTAGAATCAATAAACCTTGAGATGGTGGGTTTTTTTCTCATGTTATCTATGTGGTTAAATGACATGTGAGTTAAAGGGAATAATTTAACCCATTTCTCAGGAGGGATTTCCATGAGACATGGCTCTTTTGACATGTCAGTCGGTTTGGTTTGGTACTAACACACCTATGAGTGGCTAGTATATCTCTTATTTCAATATCTAATACACTCTTATGGTGTGAAGTATCACAATAGCTCCGATAAATGTTCCATTTTGGATATAGGAAAAAAACAAAGGAGGACCACTATGAAATGGTATGTTTTTCTTCAATACCCTAGAGGATTAAATATTTTGAAATCATGTCTCTATATTCATGGAAACACTACATTCTTATGGTTGGATATGAACTCCTACCTTGAGATACATAATTGGACATGGTGTAATTTGGTTGAAAAACATAATCACTCATTGGATGAAGTGGATTCAGTTACTTTTGGTGCATCAGTAGGTGAAACTTTGATTCCTTAAAAGGAAATCAAACCATAGTGGTTAGACTATTTCTATCTTGTATTTCACGGTTTCTTCTTTGAGTAATTATCATAATGATATGATCATGTCCCATATCTTAACATCATTAATGAGGTATTATGTGAGTGTAGGTCTAACACTGTGATAATGTCCTAAAATGATGTTGGGTTTGTTCAGGTTGTTTTAATAAGAGTTTCACTATAGAAGCATGGCTGTTCAAAAATCCATGGTTAGTCCTGTGTGATACATCATTTTCCCATGTAGTAAATCCTTGGATTGGATCATAGACTTTAGTAGTTTTTCCCCTTTACTTGAATTATAAACATTTACTGATTTAGGTTCACTAAATACTCTTGAGGATAGAATTTTGGCTTGACCCAATGTATCTCTCATAAGTTATGAATGTGGTTTTCCTTGGATGAGCTCCTTGGAATCCAGTTGTTGACTTTCAGTGTATCCTAATTTTTTGGACGTGGAAGTAGTTTTTTTACCATTTCAATCCAAATATATTGGATTGAGTAAGTTTCCATGTTCATGATATGGAATGATAGTTTAAATTAGCATTTTGCCTAGAGGAATCATAAAAATAGGTTTTAGGCTTCGGTGATCATACTGGATGATTTCTATGGTTCGTTCATCTTGAGGCTACAGTTATAGATTTTGAAATTCACTATCAGTTTAAGAGAGGTTCCTCGAGGGTAGTTGACATGGGATGAAATAAATTGATATCCCTATTAATTATCATGTTCAGTCAGTGAGGATGCGATTTATGAACTAGTCAGGTATGATAAGGAGAATGTAGGTGTCGACAGTAGTGTTTCATTGAAGGAATGAGATGATCAATTTAATGGAAGCCATTTGGTAACCAACCCTTTTATAATTTTTAGTCACATGTAGTGAGCATCGTTGCAGAACAATAGGGTCATATTGGAATTCAATTATGAGGGTAGAGGTTCCATTGTTTTGAATAGGCCCCTCATGTTGTTTAAACATTCGGTTTGAATAACATGTGACCTGATTTTTAAAGAGATGATGATGATATCGTTTTATTAACTAAACTTTCTTGGGCATTCTCTATTTCCTTTTATTGTTTAGAGGACAAACATTGGATCAAGTTTTCATGGATTAAGTGTCGAATTTATTTGAAGATCCTGATGTTGTGTTAGGTATTTGGAAATGCACCATGAGTATTTAAATGAGACCTCATGACCCTTGTAGGTTAGTAGGTGTTATCAATGTTCCCGAAGGAATATTGGGGATGAGAATTTCTAATGTGGTGAGTGTGTAATGAAACATGATTTGAGAAATGGTAAATGTCAAGGTAATTTTTTTTTCATTTACTAGATGGGGTGTTCTTTGATCCAATATTTGAAAATTTGATTATGAGAGTTAGATTACTAAATGTGTTGTTTTTAGAATTCGTTGATGCCCTGAGAGGTCCCTCAAAATCTGTGTTGAGTTTCAGGAGAGATGGATAACATATATATCATGTTTGAAGAGCCTACGTAGGGTGCACCATTTTTTTGAAACCATGTGGCTGCAATAGAAAATCATGCGTTGTTTATCAGTGGAGCGAATTGTATCACACGGGTTGTGCATGGTTTACCCAAACCATTCACCTTAGACACACAGTTACAACCAAATGGGAAATAATTTCACACGATTCATCTTATGGTTGGAACACGGCTTAGAAAACAATGTGACCCACATAATTTGATGAGTATTTTTAGAAATTACAAAAATTAAATTGAAATTAAAAAATACTAAAAAATATTAAATGAAAATATGATAAAATAATGAATTAATTTAATAAAAATTATAATAATAATAATATCATTATTAGGTTTCTTTAGATAATTATTGTGATTATTAGTTTTTTATGTTTTTATTAAACCCATTTGTGGGTTCTTCCTTCCCTTATTCATGTGAAAACCCCCTCACCTTTCTTCGATAGGCACGCGATGAACCCCCTCCCATAATTCTATTCATTTGATACTTTCAACTAGATATTCCTTCATATTATCAAAGGATCCTTCATGGTGAGAATCTATGATACCTCCCCTTTCTTCATTAACTGATTTCCCCCTTATTGCACAGTTCAGGTCAACTGATCCATAGAGATTGGGTAAATCTATATTTCTTCCAAAGTTAGGGTATACGATGCATCTCCTAGTACATGTTCCTTCATATTCTGGAATCTTACACCAATGGTGAAGTGGTTTAGATCATTTCAATATAATTTTTTCCAAATATTGGATAGGTTTTCCCCCATTCATCATTTTTTCATTATGTTTTATTTGTGGTATTCATAGATTTTGATTTCTGATAATTTTTCCTTGATTGTGTTGGACCTTTATGTGGTGATTTCAATTTTCCAGAGAAAAGGTAACATACCATGTAAGTATAGGTATTCATATATATATATATATATATATATATATATAAGTTTCACTTTTATATGTATATTCACCAATGGTAGTAAATATTTATATATGGTGAATGGTGTTCTATAATATATATATATATATATGAAAAATGAATATGGGTGTAGGTAGAAACAAGTGTATGAATATATAAGCTTAAATAAACGTATCCCCTTGTACATACTAATGGACATTCTAATGTTTATATAATATATACATTTCCTTAATTATATGTAATGGTGTATATGTTTGGAGGTGGGAAAGTGAATATTTTACTAGTATCCAATGAAAAATATCATGATCGAATGTAAGGACTCGGCCTTAAAATGTTTCATAATATTTAGTTAAATCATGAATTTACATTGAGGATATTTTAAGGTTTATAGTTTAAGAGAATTAGCCATAATTAATATATGGAATCTCAAATATTACAAAGAAGACACTTCTACTCTAACCAATTATTTTACAAAAATAAATCTCCATAAATTAAACAAGAAATGTTTTAATGAAATAAATATTCCTGAATTATTCTATTCTCTTAACCTTAATTATACCCGGAGAAAAATAATTCAAAACCATGGGATGAGGATAAAAAGCATAGTAAGGGTTATAATATAATGAAATATAACATTATTCCATCAATTCATAAAAATCAATAAAATCATAATTTTAATCCATATTACATTAAAACTATAGAATAACTCATGAAATCATATGATTTATGAATAAAACAAGAAAAATCATAAATCATAAATGATACATGTGGAATCCATAACATACTTACATTGCAGGTTTCACCGCTACGTAGGGAATATAGTTTGGAATAACTATCACATTATATACCCTAATTATCATTGGAGAACCATTAATGTTTAACTTTGTCATGTTACCCAATGAATTTGAGTTCTATCTTGGGGTCACTCTCCCTAGGTTTATCCTAGAACTACGTGTATTCATAATAAATTCCCAAGATCCATAACATTATTACAACACCTAAAACAAGCATAATGAAAAGATTAAATTTCCACATTGCAACCACAATATATCATTTTAAGATATTCACATGATTAATGATTTATCAGACCCATTTTCAATTCCAAAATACATATAAAGGGAATATAGTATTTATTTATTTTAAAAATGTTATGTCTTGTTAAAGAAATGAAATATCAAGTAATGATCTCTACGGTGGAATGGTTATTATAACTGCATAAGTTAAAAAGAAACATTCAATTTTTTATTTAGTAAAACACTACGTAAAATAAAATTCAATTTAAATGAAATAAAAGGTCAAATTCTTTTATAAACCATATAAAATAAAGTCGTGTATAAACCAAAATATGCTTCAATGAAAAGATATTGGGATGAAGTTGCTTACCTTGAGTCTGAATCGTCAGGTAAATTAATTGTTCTTCATGAATAATAAACATAAGTTAATTTCAACTTGATTAAAATCATTTCCAGGTTTATTTTTTATATATCACTTATTTTCATGTTATAAACATTACATTATTATTTAAGTTAATATCTGTCATTTGGTTGATATTTTGTAATTGAGTCAAAAATTAACTTGTTATAATTACAAATGGTCCATGTGGTCAAAATTACATTTTCTATATAATGATATTATTTATTTAAATATCATATATATCTAGTATATATATGTATTTATAACAGTACACACCATATGGAGATATGAAATGAAATGTACCATTCATGGAAATAGTAAGTCGTACGTACGCATGAATGCTACATTCATTTATTTTTCATATTTAAAGGAATGGAAACTAAATGATACATATATATACTATAATTCAAGTATAATATCATATTTTATATACGTTACATATGTTAATTAACATCATCCTTTATACATTCCATGTATGGCATTAACGAGTCATATCACTTATTGGGGCAATAGTCCTCACATCCTCAAATGAAATAATCATATTTACCCATTATAGAAACTATAATGATATGATATAAATAAATATAATAAATATAATAAATAAATTCATTACCATCATAATTTCCTCTATGATAGGTGGTAGGTAAAAATCAAATAACCATCGTTTCGTGAGGTAGTAGTTTACCGTACATGGAAACGTTATCTTCGTATCCATTAGATGGAGGTGTGTATAAGTGTAGTTAGAATCTTTAAAATAACAAAATCCTAGAATATTTAGGATATTGTTGTTGTTATGAAATTGAATAATAATAATATAATATGGAGTTTAGATTTAAAATAAAAGCACGGAACATGATAGAACACGAAACCTCTTAAAATGGGTAACTCCATTTGATTTGAGTCAAAAGGCATTCATGAGTTTTTGTATTCCTATGGTAAGGATTATAGGAGGAAGAGTGGGATATTATGATCTTATTTGGTCAAGGTTTGGATGATTTATGTGGAATTAGAGGTGTGAGTAAGGTTTAGAGGTGATACCCTTTTATAAGAGGGAGGCGGGGTACTTTATGACAGTTTGAAAGTTTTAATTTATTAATAAATGATTTTCAGTTAAAAATGGTCCTGAAATACATTATTTAGATGAAAATATTATTTTGGGTTGAAAATCACTCAACCAATAGGTTTTTTAAAATTTTAGGTCACAAATGTAACCTTATCATTTATCTTTAACCCTTAGCTATCTAATTTAAGTCTTACCATGTCTTCTTGTACATTCATACTATAGGGTTAATATAGTTACTATAAAATGACAATTGAATATAATGTGGTTAATTAATGAAATTTTCAATATAATTGAATTCATTTTTATGAGTAATATATTTTTAGGACTTTTATATCATTTAATAAAATCTTATTTATTTTAAATACTCATTTATGTCAATTTTTATACTATTCTTGTCATCTCTTTTTAAAAAATCCATAACAACTTGATTATTTAAAAAAAAGAATCATTAATTAAAATATATAAATTCAAAATAATCCCTAAAATTCTTGGATGGCATAAAAATATTCAAAATTAATTTATTCTAAAATTTATAGTCTCATATATTTAAAATCATTCATTAATAACGTAATCTCAAAATCCTGAGTGGTCATAAAAATATTTATTTATATTATTTATAAAAAATTTAAATAAAATACCATAATGTATGAAACCTTTTTATATTTTTAATTACTCTTTATAGTCTAAAATATCACTTATATAACACCATATAAAAATTTTTTTACAAAAAGATACAATTTTTTTTCATTTTTATTTACATTAAATTAATTTTTATAAAATGTCATTTTCACATCCATGTGGCTCCATGGGGTCCCAAAATTGACCAAAGAATTCCCATGGTCAGAAATGTATCATCAAATATGATTTGGACACGTTTTATAGTAGTTTATTATTATTATAAGATTATTTATTTAAACTTACTTACATGATTTAACCTTTATCCATTTTAAATAAAAAAATTATTGAAGTTAATGTTTATAATGTTTGAAAATAAATGGTACATATTTAACAAATATGGACCTCCTCATTTTAAATATATAATTCATTTTTCAAAATACAAAACATTGAAGTTGTAGAAATTAATTTCAAATTAATTCATATTGTCAAAACTAGAAAGCGTGTTTTTAAGATGTAAAAACTAACAAATGATTGATATTTGTTAATGTCCAATTTCAAAGTGAAATTCTTCAAATGATAAAAATTGGATTTAATGGTAAAATAATAATATTATTACAATTTAAAACCAATTAAATTTAAAATATAACTATATAAATAAATTACATGAAATGAATGTTTGGAATTAAAATGCAGTATTTTTTCACTGTTCATTAGAAAATGAACTTTATCAGAAAAATATCAAAATTTCATCCAAATTAATTTTTGATGTACCTGGTCTATAAAATAAGTTTTCTAGTTAAATAAATCACATAAAATTAGAAAAAACTAAATCTAAAAATTGTTCTCTATCAAAAGGCGGTAAAACTACATTTTTAGAAAAACACATCTTTTATCCGAAAAACGAACTTTACATATATCATATCTAGAAACATATAAGATTAATTTAAAACATTACATTGAATATATGTCTTATAATTTTCAGTAAATTAAATTCCATAAATATTGATATGAAAACAAAATTATTCTCTTTTAAATATATTTTTATAAAAAACATCTTTTATATTCAATTGGATTTTATTTTCATTTCTAACAAATTTGGTAACCAATTAATAATTATTTAATTATGTGAGAACCATATTTCAAAATTAAGTGAATATTATTCATTCCAACTATTACAATGGATTTTTGTAAACTACAATTTAAAATAATAATAATAATTTATAATTTTGCGTTATATTTCAATGTTGTGTGTAACATAAGATTACGGAGAAACCCATTGTTGTGTGTCGAGTACACTATAAAAAAAAGAATCCCCTTTAATGTAAAATTAATATCTTATTCATAAGTGTTAAATGAAATCAAAATTTAGTATTCTATGAATACTAGGGTTGTTATATCAGTCACCCCTTTATGGAATTGCATCCTCATAATTTAAAAATTTGGCTTAGAAATGACATTGAAAGTCCCACATAGGAAAAAAGATAATAAAACTATAACTTTAAAATAAATAAATATAATTATAAATTACACCCAAGAAAACACATACGTGGATTACATGTAGGAAAATATGGTTATGGTAGATAAACTAACAATCACGTTCTTATGGGAAATGATAGAAAATATTCCCTTAATAAACTTAACAACAAGAAAACTGAAAACTTATGATGGGTTAAATGGTCATTGATTTGGTAGAAAAAAAATTAAATAAACAATTTTTTGGTTTTAATATCCTTTTCATAATTTTGTGTAATTTATATAAAATCTTTATGATGAAAATAAGGAAATATACTTACATTTCAAGTAGAGTTTTATTCATTAATAAATTTCTACCACAAACTCATCTTTTCTCCAAACGATGAGTATTCATGATGACATGGTCACACTTCAACCTATAAAATCAACTACTAGGTAATAATATAATCCAAAAAACATGAAGTATATATCTCCCCATTCGTTAGACATTAAAAAAAAATGGTTAGTTAAATATTAGATAATACCCCATAACTATAATCCTTTATAAAAAGAAACAAAACTATTAATCTCCAAAATTCAACAATAAATACTCAATGTTCAATAAAGACCATTCAATAATTTTTTTTTCAAATTATTAAATATTATCTAAACTATGACAAAAACCCAAAACATAGATTGATTTTATCTCGTAGTCTTCCACAATAAATAATAATATTTATCCTCCAAATATCATCAAATAATCTTAATGTCTCATACTAAAATGTAATTAACCCAATCATATATTCTCTATGATAGGTTAATTATTTCCATAAATAAATCAAATCACCATATGTCCAAAATAAGATCATATATTCTTCCAAATTTATATTTCAACCATTACTCTACAAATGAAATCCAATAGTATACTATTTTATTTTAGCATATAGTGTTCCCAGATAAGAGAATGTCTTCCTAAATAACATTTATCACTTTATCACCAAATAATTTTCCTATACTATGGATATCCATTTAGTAGAACATTAATTTAAACATATACTTATTCTTGTTCCATATTGTATTTAAACTTTAAATAATAATTCATTCTTACCAGGGACTTCACGTAGTCCAGTGGTAGGAATTAAATCACAGTCACACATTGGTTGTTGATTAGATTCTTCTAGATTTTTCCAACATGATGGGTTGTCAAACAGTCTGTGTGTTGTCCTTTTTCAAAAACACTATAATTTTATAGCTTTCAAAAAAATGGGATATTTTTTTCAAAATAACAATAACATATTTTAACATAAAATGTTATTTCATACCTTTCATTATCATCCAAAAAAGTAATAACATCTAATTTATTAAAATCCATGTAATATATATACCCAATTTTTTTTATAACTACATCCTCAAAATAAAATACTAGTATTCAACAAATACCATTTTCTCCTAACAAACATCAGGGTTTCAGATACAATAATTCTTCTAATTTAATCATATCATTAAGAAATTTAAACATAATATCATCCATAGATCCAATATAACTATTTAATTCCGAAAATGCAAACAATTTAATCATCAAATAGTCTTCATGATAATTTATCCAGGTTTTTCCATCTTATTAATAAATATTTATTTCCTACAAACAAAACCATACATATTGTGCTACGATTTAAGTGTTTTCAAAACATGGGCTATAAAATAATCCCTAACATTCATAATTAATTTTCATATTAGTCATCTTCAATTGGAATGGAATTTAGTTTTGGTAAACATATATTTGTATGGTCCTACTGATACCATTCTTGATCCTTCTTCGTAGGACATATTTTGGCATAATGACAATGAAAACCACAATTAAAAATTCAATTGACCCATCTAAATGAAATTATTCCCCTTTCCTAGAGTCAACTACAAGATTCCTTTTTCTCTGGCAGGTTTTTTATTTTTGACCATTATTACCACATCTGAAACATCTTCGTGTCCCTTTGAAGAATTTTCCTATGTATTTTTTTCCACATCCTTGTCCCAAATGTCATTGAATATACATTTCTTTATTATTATTATTACCTGAACTCCCCCTGGGATTTTATGCCTTATAAAAATCACCATATATAAATTGGTTAATCATGACTCCACATAGTTGATTAAGAATAACCACAAGAGTTCTTATTGAAACTATAATTTCATTTGGTTTCTCATTCAGAAAACCCCTATAGTTTACTTTACATAAATTGTAACTTTGGTGACAAAGAGATCTATCCATTTACTAAAACCAAAATGGTCTTTGTGAGTATATATATAAAATCATCATATACTATCTTAAGAGGATGGTAAACACTAGGATATAATTATTTAGGTAATATTAATCTTGTTTAATTTATCTAAAATAACATTGAATTTTTCAAATATGATAACTGTTATAGTTATGTCACTAAAGCTTAAATAACACCCTAACCTCTAATGTTATATAATCATTCATATGATACCTAATATTAAGTACCTACCATTAAATAATTAATTAATCTTTAGTTATATAATGAATTCACATTGACGATATTTTTAGGATTATTGTTTTAGAGAATTAGTTCATAAATAATACATTATATCTCATATATTACAATGTAGACACTTCTTTTATAACCAATTTTTTCACAAGAATAAAACACCTTTAATTAAATAATAATCCTTTTCTTGATATAAATATTATTGAATGATTAGTTTCTCTTACGCTTCCTCATAACCTATGAAAAAATTTCAAAAACATGGTATGAGTATAAAAATATCATTAAGGGTAGTAAAACAAGGAACGAAAACATTTGTCCATCAATTTATACAATTCAATGAAATCATCCTTTTCACTCATATATCATATGCTCTTTAACATACCTCATGAAGTCATATGATTTATGAATTACACATTGAAATCACAAAACATAAAGGTGACATGTGTCATCCATAACATACATAAATTTTAGTTTTCACAGCTACATTGGCTGTTATATTTGGAATACACATCATAGTATATTCCCTAAATATCTTAGAAAAAACATTAATGTTTACCTCTGTCACATTACTTAATGCATTGGAGAGCTATCTTAGACTCACCCACCCTAGTATTATCATGGAAAAACCATTATATGTAAACAATTCACATGAAACAAAACATAACCATAACACATTAAACAATCATAAAATAAAGATAACATTACTAAATTGCTATCAAAATATATCGATTGAAGATATTGAAATAATTAATTTTTTCTCAAAACCATTTTAAATAACAAAATAAATAAAAGAGTATATGGTATTTATTTTCCTTTTAAAAATGTTATAACTTGTTATGGATTCCAAATATCATATAATGCTCACGGTGGCACAAAGGTCTTTGTCACTGCATATGTTAAAAAGAAACATTTTTTTTGTCTTAGATTTAGAAGATCCAAAAGAAAATATTCCATTTTAATGAAATTAAAATTAAAAGGGTTTTATATACCGTATAAATGCATGTTGTGTATAAATCAAAATATGCCTCAATAAAAGGAGATTGAGGTGATGTCCCTTACCCCGAGTTCGAATCATCGTGTAAATTCCTTGTTCTTCCTGAATATTAAACTTAATATAATATATACTTTCATCCAAACCTTTTTAAAGTTTATTATTCCTTAAATATCACATATTACCACATTATAAATATTATATAAATATTTATGTTAATATCGATCATTTTGTAGATATTTGGTACTTTAGTCAAAAATGAACTTGTTTAAATTACAAATTATTCATGTGGTCAAAATTCAACTATCTCCATAATGATATTAATTGTTTAAATATCATCTATATCCAGTATATATATGTATTTATAGTAGTTCACAATATTTGGAGACAAAAAATTAAATGTATCGTTCATGGAGATGGTAAGTTGTACGTACGCATAAATGCTACTTTCATTTATTTTCAATATTTAATAGAATAAAAACATTATGATACATAGGTATACTATAATTAATGAATTATATAAAATTTTATATATTTTTCAAATGTTCCTTAACTCCTTATTTTATATGTTTCATGTATGGGAGGAACTAGTCATATCACTTTGAGGGGACTGTAGTCCACACTTCCTAAATTGAAATTATCATATTTACCCATTATGGAAAAATAAAGGTATGATATAAACAAATATAATATATGTAACATATAAATATAGTTCCTTAATAATGGAAACCATGATAGATGACAAGAAAAAATCAAACAATAAATGTTTTTTGAGGTAGTCGTACACCCTACACAGAAACTATATTGTCAAATCCATTAGACATAGGTGAGTATAAGCATAGTTTAAATAATTCTAATAAAAAAATAAAAGTATATTGAGGATAAAGGTTTTGTTTTTTCTTTAATTAATAAATTTATGATAGGGAGTTAATATGTAATGTAAATGAAATGAATTTGAGAGAAGACGCTACCTCTTAAAACGTGAACTCCCATTGATTAGAGTCAAAAGGATTTCTTTAATTTCATTCTACCAAAGATAAGGCTTATTAGAGGAATATAATGATATTTGTAGTTTATTTGGGTAGATTTGGGATGATAAAAATGGATTGAGAAGTGTGAGTATGGGATACAGGTGATGCCCTATTTTAAGAGGGAGGTCACATTAAGAATTTTTAAAGTAATATTTTTATAAAAATTTATTTTTGGTTTCAAATGGTCCAAAAGACTTCTATTGCGAAGATAAGACATGGATTGGTATAATACCTCTCAACCAATGGGTTTAAGTCAAGTCTAATCCAAAAATTTCAGCTTATATTTTAGCTTTAACCCTTAATTAACTAATTTAACACTTATCATATCTTCTTATATATTCATACTATATGGTTAATATAGTTACTATAAACATTCAATCGAACCTAAAGTGGTTAATTAATGATATTTACAACTTTTTTTATGTCATTCGATCAATTATTATTTTTTTAGGACTATTATATCAGGTAATAAAAAAGTATTTTATTTATAAACTGATTTATGTCAATTTTTATACTATTCATGTAACGAATTTTTGAAAAATCCATAAAAACATCATTAATTTTAAAAATATCCATTATTTAAAAGATAAAAATGCATAAAAATCCCTAAAAATATTGTATGACACAAAAATATTCAAAATGAATTTATTTTAATATTTATAATCTCATTAATATAAATCATTCCTTAATAATGTAATCACTACATCCCCATTGTGTCATAAATATATTTATTTATTTGATATCTAAAAATTATAAATAAAATACCATGATATAGGAAATCTAATTATCTTTCAAATTTCTATTTATAGTCAAAAAAATCACGTATACTACCCTATATAAATTTTTTTACTAACATATACATATTTATGTTACATTTTTCTTTACATTAAATTAATTCATATGAAAAGTGCTTTTCACATCCAAGTGGCTCAATGGGGACCCCAAATCGACCCGAGGATTCCCATGGTCAGACATTTATCATCCAATATGATTTAGACACGTTTTTGGGTAGTTTAATATTATTATAATATTTTTGTTTTATCCTTATTTACAAGATTTACCCTTTAACCATGGTTAATAAAATAATTACTAAAGTTACTATTCATAATATCTAAAAATAAATGGTACCTATTAAAACAATTTAGACATCCTAATTGAAAATATAGAAACCATTTTTCTAAATTTAAATCCTAGAAGTTGTAGAAATTAATTTAAAATTAATTCCCCTTGTAAAAACCAATAAGCATGTTATTATGAAGCAAAAACTACTTAATGATTGACATTTATTTTTGCCCAATTTAAAAGTTAAATTACTTCCAGTGAACAAATTTTTATTAAATGATAAACTAATAATACTATTAAAACAAAAAACATATTAATAGGATAATATAACTATATAAATAAATTATATGGAAATGCAATTTTAAATTAAAATGCAGAATTTTTTTCAATATTCATTTAAAAATGAACATTATTATAATGTACTACAAATTCTTAGAAAGTAAAATATGATGTCCCGATTCTATAAAATAAAATTACTTTGTCAAATTAAACACATAAATGTTACAAAAACTAAATTTAAAAATGTTTCTTAATCAAAAGGTGGTAAAACTATTTTTTTTGAAAAATACTTCTTTTATCTGAAAAATCGAATTTGTATTTATATCATATCTAGAAAACATATATGATGAATTTAAAACATTACACTAAATATAAAACATAAATTTTTAATTAAATAAAAATCTATAAAGAGTGATATGAAAACAAAATTATTCTTATATAAATAGGTTTTCATAAAAATACATCCTTTATATTCAATTGGTTTTTATTACCATTTCAAATAAATTTGGTAAATAGTGAATAATTATTTAAAAAAATTTGAACTATATTTCAAAATTCAGTTGATATTGTTCATTCTTATCATTCCAACATCTATGTGTTAACTACCATTTAAATAATAATAATAATATTGTATTATTTTTTATTATATCTCTATGTTGTGGGTAACAAAATATTTAGGAGAAACCCCATGTTGTGTGTCAATTATGCTATCAAAAAGGCGTCCAATTTAATCAAAAATTAATATCATCTTCATAAGTATTAATATAATAAAATTTATTATTCTATAAATTTTTGGGTTGTTACCGACAATGTGTTTTTTTGGCCTTCTTCTTCTTGATGTAGGATTACTTTCTTTTGTCCATTTAAAATGAAGAATTCATTAATTATTCGCCTTTCCCACATTACATAGATATTAACTATTTAGGTTTGATTCTTGAATGAACTGTTTAATATGATAAATTAATATTTTGGAAAAAATCATGTTTTTAGATTAAAACCCCTCAATGGAGGTGTGTCGTAATATAAACTAAAAAGTACAGATAAGTGATATAAAACATTCTCTGTTTGTTGAATTATTTATCACCTATGATGTAATGCCATAATAAAACTATAGGGTTGAGTTGAACATTAATTAAATTCTTTAATTGTAAAATTATGTTAATATAAATTGGGAACCATGAGATTTTCCAATTATTTATAGTAATCACGATCTTAATAGATTAATAGTATAATACCTATTAAACTCTATTAGATAATTTTTAATTTGAAATTCAATCAATTTATAAACCTAGAAAAGGAAAAAGTGACATGTAACCCCAGATAGGTGAGATATCCTTTGAATTAATCGTGACATCATCTATTTGAATTTTGATCCCATCAAAAAATCAGATAATTTGATTAATTTATGGCTTAAACATTTCAATTGATAATAATATTTCTATTGTTTCTTATTAAAAACAACAATGGATAATTTTTGTAGATTGATATATGAATGAACATAGGGAAAATATAATTTTAATGGGGTTTATATAATTATAATGATGATTTAAAATTTGAATTAATTAATGATTTTGGTTAGATATATGATAATTTGATTAATCTATTACAGTTACTTATGCTAATAGATCTTGTAAGTTTGATATTGGCCATGTATTTTTTGTTTTCTCTGATTTTTATTTGTTATGATATTGATGGTATGCTCAGGTTTTCTATATAGAAATCATGATTAATTTGTATGATTCAGTTCCTTGTGCCTGAAATTTCATACCACATAAGGTAAAAGAGAACTTGTAATTGACGTCCTAGGGTATATTATATGATTATATGAGATTTATGAGGACTATATGAATTTTCACTTGATGCCCTAGGTTAATATTCTAGAAAGCGAGTGGGTTGAGACCATTTGTTTATGATGTGTATTGAATGATTCATCCTCAGTAAGAGAATCATTGAAGAATTTGGGTGATCCATCCTGATGTAGAAGGATCTACCCCTACGATATTTATCTAAATTAGTCATAGTTAGGTGGTATGGGATGTGTTTCTGTTTAGGATCCTGGACAAAGTTTTTACTAATTAATTTGTTATCACTGGGTATTTATACCATGTGGCACGCTGTAATTTTTCTAATTGCATGAAATTGATTTTCCTAGACTCCATGGGGTTTGGAATACTGAGATCTATATCTCATGCCCTTATATGGTTCCATTTTTTTCCTAGGTAGACATCTTTTTAATAGGTCTATAGATTCATTGCTTGAGTTGTGCTGAGTACATGGGAGTTGGGATCATGGGACAGGGTTGTTGCTCATGATGATCCAAGATCTAGACATTGGGATGTTATTCATCTCTGAAATTGAAATGTATTTTTTAATTTTCTATTCTGGTATGTTTATTTTCTTATTTCATACATTCATTGTTTTAAATTATCATCGACAACTTTTATTAAGTTATTATATTATTATTCAATTCTTTTCCTTCCTCTCTCATTAATTATTATGATACTATTGTCATTTTAATATTATTTTTCCACTATTTTACTATGATCTAGAGGGTATAGTATCCCCACCATAACATTAATAGACCATCACATTAAGTTGGAAACATCTGTTGTACAGGGAGATGCATGTGAGGCCATTTTGTGACCGTTTCGGCTACCGGTTTTGTGGTCTGTTAGGCTGGAACATTACAACATCCTTTTTACGTGATAAGTCATCCTTTACAATAAATATATTTTAATTTTAAATTTCACATATTACCATACTGATATATATCTTACCATATATGACTTAAAATTTTTATCACACGTTTATTGAATGTTCTTTGGTAAAATCACTATTTTAGGAAATACTAATTTCATTTTTCATATATGTTTTAGTTTTATAGTTTTAGTATTTATAAATTGTTCATGTTTCTATAATATTTCTAAATATTTTAATTGGATAAAAATTATATATTTTCAGTATATATTCATTTATATTAATCCACATAATATATGGATTGTAAAATGAATTACACCATTCAAAAAGTGTTTGGTCGTACGTACACATGAACACAATTTCCATTTTTCAATGAATGGAATAGGATAGAGGTATATAATTACTCACATTTAAATAATATTTATCATTTAATATAAATCATATATATTCATCAAATCTATCTTTTTTTCAATCCACGTAACATAAATGTGAAAAATAAATCATATTAGTTTTTCGAGGTGGTAGTCTAAACATATGCAATTGTGATAATATCATTTCCCAATAGTCTTAATGGTAAGATGAGAGATATGATATTACTATTATAAAATTGTAATTATGTTACAAATATAATAAAAACCATTAAAATGATCTTATTTCACATCCATTAAAAATGGTTATGAAAAATGAATTGTATCTCTACATGGAAATGTTAATTAATACATACTCACGTATGATACATTCACATCCCGTTTTATGGGAAATTGTTTCGATAATGTTTGTAAGGACTTAAACTATTGTAAATAAAATTTCGCATGGGATTTAATTAAATTTTTGGTTATGTAATGTAGTTATAAGAAATACATGCACATATTTGGTCTATTATATCATCTTGGATATATGTGATCGTTAATAATAAATACTGACGATAAATATTCATTGCACAATGGTCATCGGATTATTATAAATATAGGGTTTTAAAAAATCCAATTTTTATTAACTAAGGAATTGATGGCCTCAACCTATATAATAATAACAAATTATGCTCATTTATCTGATCTTTTGAGGTAGATAACATCACTAGGAATTTCAATTGACCAATACAAATATTAGAACCAGAAACATCATCATAAGAGAAACTGTTTATGGGAGATGTTCAAGCTAATCGAGATCGCGGCCCAAACCATGTATTTTGAACCATCCCCGGAAAGAATAATCACTGCACACCATACTCTTATTGTGTTTACTAGTTTATTAAGAGGATATGTATTAACAACCTTGAAATATGAGGATGTACATTAATTTTTATATAATGATTAATATATTTTTATCCAATTGTTTTAAAATTATAAATAATTTTTATTTTGATAACATAAAACAAAAATAATAGTTTTTTTAATATTTAAATTTAAATTATTAATTTATCATCAATAATTAATTTATTTTTTAAATTAATAATATTTTTAGAAGTATAAATATTTTTTACATATTTAATATTAAAAATATATAATTATATAATTTTAATGAAGACAAATATAATTTTTTTAATGGTTTTAAAACTGTTATAAAAAAACAAAACATTGTTTAATACTTGCGGGATATTATTTTAAAAGGTAAACTTAACATATTTAGAATTTTTTCAAGATTAAATTAATATTATTTTTCAAATAAAAATTTCTAAATTATCTAATGGTGTATTTTTTTTATTTTCAAAGATAGTCAAATTTTAAAGTAAGAATTAAATACCATTGAAATATATATTGTTCGTAATGTCATTATCATGACACAAAAGTGATATAATAAGTTCTATAAATTGGATAAACAACAACCTATATGATTAAACGTTAAAATAATGGTTTCTATCTAATTAATTTTGTAAATCCATTTTGAATCATCCAAAAAAATAATATATTTTATTGTTTTAAAAACACACCATTAAGCCTATGAATCACTTCAACATACAAAATGGTATTTTTTTAATTCTGTCCCTTGTAATTATAAAATAATAAATCCCATCCCATTAAGAAGAAACCATGGTAAATAACCATAGGAATTTTGTACGTTTTAGTTATTTTATTATACAGAGTCCAAAAACTATGATTAAGAAACAATAAGGAAATAACCAGTAATATCCATTATAAACCCACATATTCATCCAGTTCACTTCAAAAAAATCTTTGAATACATACTTACTCTTCCCACCCCTCTCTAGAGTCCTCCCACAGTGCCCAAATCTCTCAAGAAGCCCCTCCTATAGATTTTGTGTCACACAATCTTGTAATGGATCACCACCTTCACATATTTGTTAATGATTATTTACTATCATCTTACATGGATTTAAAATTTCTAATGTTTAGATATGCTATTACATATACCAATCATGTTGAATTTAATTTACAAATGGCAATAGACCCATTTTTCTATAATTATACAATGTTTTTAATTTTTTAATGACGTCGTTATGGTGCTGAAAATTCACCATAGTTTTTCTATGACAAAATAATTGTCTAGTGAATAACATGCCCATTTTATATCAAGGTTGTTATAATAAATACACTTATACATCATTTACGTTGTAATTACATGTTTGTACTCCACAATCCTTGATCTTGGAACATTATATAATGATGAATGAATCCATGTTGTATGATTTATATGGAAAATGTAAGCATGAAAATGTAATAAAAGTGGTGGGTTTGCCTAGATTTATATAGCAGTCATACTCATCGTGTAATGTTTTTCTCATGAGACATCATGATGTGAAATAGAGTTAAAATGAATCCTTTATGGGAATTTTTCCACCATGATGTCGTAGCTGTTATCCTTGACTTATATTTATGATGCAGTGTTTTATGTTGTTGCCACATTTTCCCTGTTGCCATTATGATTCTCATGAAATATCAAGTCTCACTATTCATTCATATGACGAATACTCCTTTTATGACTCATTAATATTATTATTTTCTTATATGTATTTTTCTCTTCACATTTTCCCTTGTTAATTCCCTTTAAAAGCATTTTATCCCGCCCATTTTTTATTTATGTCCCTAGGTCATCCCATGTAGTATTAAAATCTATATAATATTATAATCCTATAAAGGATGGTTTCAATAATGTTGATGTATCCCATGTTCTATATTCTAGTCTATATACCTAATTCTGTATGAAACTACACTTACTGATCTTTGAGGTTGTATTATTAGTTATTTTATGTAATAATTTATGAATAATATGTAATGGAGAACATGGTTATTATAGTTTGTATCAAAGGAAATGTTTAGTTATTGTTGGGAATAGGATTTGAAAACTATCGTGAAAGACTTAGGGATAAGACTACTGATAGGAATACAACAACAAATTTCGGTATGTATAGAGTAAAACCTAAAAGCAATGAGTTGATCCAGAATAAACAAGAAACTAGTTAATGATAATAGTCCTTGATTTACATCTAGTTTTAACCTCTTATTGGATTTGATTTGGTAAATTCATAAGATCATTTATAAACATTATTTACAGAACTATAAAAATACACATAAAAATATATGCACACTAATAAATCATGGATAATATAGATTTATGACTTGAAATTCACATGTTAATGAAATACATGACATTTATATGTGTTCATTATAATTTAATTTGATTCTCATTTATGAGTTCATTTTATAAAAATACCCATAACTAATTTTCCATTTATTCTAGATATTGGACAGAAATAGGAGGGATCAACTAAGAAATCATTGTGACAAGATGTTATATGAATTACCTAATGTGATTCCTAACCCAATGGGATTAGGAATCATGAACATTGTGATGATAATACCTCAAATGACAAATGTTTTGAATAAAATCCTGGATCAGGATGAGATCCCAAACCCTCCTACAAAAGAAACAGATGTAATTGTGTATTCTATGTTACAAAGGCC
Source organism: Viscum album (assembly GCA_963277665.1). Taxonomy (NCBI): domain Eukaryota; kingdom Viridiplantae; phylum Streptophyta; class Magnoliopsida; order Santalales; family Viscaceae; genus Viscum; species Viscum album. The sequence goes on from OY728136.1 coordinate 1,999,955,703, forward strand.
TCTGACATTCAAAGGATTATCTGATCCCTTGATCCTAAAACAATGGGTCAACTCCATTGAGAATATATTCTACATATTTCAATTTTTTGAGATTTATAGGGTTCTACTTTCTATTTATCATATGGAGGGAGAATCTCTTCGTTGGTGTTCATTGATAAATAATATGAATCCTAAGGAAGATATTAGAGAGATGGGAAGAATGAATTTCCGAAACTATTTTTTGATAAATATTTTCATTGAACTCCCTATACTATAATGGAAAATTATTTCCTTGACCTCATGAAAAAAGATGATGAATCTATTAGGGTGTGTGATGAAAACATCAAAATTCATTCATTATATGCCTCATAAATTTTTATTACCCATGAATTCATTGTTGACTGATTATTTGGTGGGATAAAACCAATTTTATAGAATTCCTTGGTGATCCATGACTCTAATAGATAAAAAAATTGTATGATTTTCAGTCATACATAAAAAATATATCATTTAATCTCAAGGATATAAAAGGGATAATAATTTGGATGTGTAGTTAACTTTTATAGGAATGATGGAGAGCTAAAATGGTTCCCTGAAATTTAAACATCCCACATGACAAAGGTAAAGAAATAAGAATCCCATAAACATCCTAATATGGGTGAATAAATGCTTCATGTGTTGGAAGGAAGGGAACATATCTTGTGATTTCAATCCAAATAAACCCACTAACGTATTAGAAGAAATCAGTGATCAAGTAAACACATAGTGTATTGTTCATTTCTTCAACTACAAGGTACTAAGGCACATTTCAAATCAATGTACCATGAAATGAGTTTTTGGAGACCTCCAACAACATTAAATGGTTAAAGGGAAATATTATCCCACCACAATCACAATGTTGTATCCGAACAAAAAAGTTGTGATTGGTAGGCTAGTTATTATTTTAAGGATATTGGACATTGTTATTTATTCTACTTCTACGCAATCCATCATATAATGAATGTTTAGTATAACTATTAAAACACCACATAACAGTATGGAATTGGAGTTATCATAGATAATTGAACTTGGTTAAATTATTTCATCCCATTTATACAACTCCTCTCGTATAAAAATTTTAAGGATAAACATACCATCAAAACTAGTCATACATCCTTCGGTGGAATTTTATAGAATTATAGGAATGTGTTTTATTTCACTAAATAGATAATACATAGATTTTATTGAGGATGAAATTACTCTTCATATCATGAATCACCCCCAATTATATATAAGTTTCAGGTATCGGATGATTCCTATTTAGTTTCAAAATCACATGCACATATATTATATCCTTACAAGAATGTGTATCAAGCATAAATGATTGAGTATATGAAAAGAATAATCCATGATGATATGCCAATTGTGAGGGAATATGATGATGTGTTTCCTAAGGAATTTTATAGTCTCCCTCAGAGACGAGATGTTGAATTTTTAATTGATCTTATACCTAAGGCATTACCATTATATAAGACTCTATAAAGAATGGTTGTCTTAAAACTTTTGGAGATAATGAAACATCAATATGAAAATCCAGATAAAGGCTATATACATCTTAGTGATTCACCTTGGAGAGTTTTTGTTTTATTCATTAGGAAGAAGGATTTTTCAATGGGCCATTTCATTGGTTATCATGAACTCAATAATATCATGATAAAGAACAAGTATCCTATGATTTTTATTGGTGACATGTTTGATCATCTATGCAGACCATAATAATTCTCCAAGGTGGACATGATGATGGGATATTACCAAGTCAAGGAGAATGAGGATATTCCCAAGACTTCTTTCTGTATGAGGTACAAGCACTATATGTTCACAGTGTTTCATTTTGGATTTACAAATGATCATGTAATATTCATTGACATGATGAATAGATACTTTTAAAAATTTCCTATATAAATTTGAGGATGTATTAAAAGATTACATTCTAATATACTTCCAAACCAATTTGTAGCATTAGTATTATCTAAGCGTTGTTCTAAAGACCATATAAAAGGAGAACCTTTATGAAAATTACATAAAATTTCAGTTCTGGTTAAAGTAAGTAGAATTCATTGGACAAATCATCATGAGAAATGGGATATCAATACACCATTTAAAAAGTAATTGAAGAATGTTTGATTCTATCTTTTCTGATAGATATATGTAGTTTCCTGTGATTATCTTGGTATTATCTTTGATTTGTGATAAATTTCTCTTGACCATAAGACCATATAACAAGGCAAACCTAGAAAGGAGTCTATTTTTATTGGAATGATAAATGTATAGAGAGCTTCATAGACATGAAAATGATATTTAACACTACACCTATACTCAGAATACCCCCATGTAGAGTATTTTTTTAGTATTTAAGGATTCTTCAAATAAGGTAGTGGCTTGTGTGTTAATGTTAAATGAAAATGTGATAGCGTATACTTCATGAATGATTAATTTACATGAAAAATAACTACCAACGACATAATCTAGGGTTGGATTTATGGTATTCACTTTTAATATATGGTTGCATTATCTGTTTGGTGAGATGGGTGAAATATATTTAGATCATAGAATCCTTATGTATATATTCACAATGAATGATATGTGAAGTGCCCAGATCAGTGTGATCACTGAGAGTGGGAGGGGGTGAATCAGTGATCCTTTAAAACTTTTTACTAATTGATTCTTTATAAATTAAACCTCTATGGCTTGTTAAGGCCTCGATCCACTCTTCTTGTATCTCTCAGCCTTTCCTCGAGTGATGCAGTAAATGTAAAGGCACAGGACACAAGGATTTACAAGGTTCGGCTCCAAAGGCATATGTCCTTGCCATGTTAGTTAAACACCCCAACATGGTTTCTTCCATTATAATCTGTTAGTATTACAATGGTCGATACAGAGTCCCAATGTATCTCTCTTGAGTCCCACATGAGGGTCTTTACACTGCGACACACAGTGTTACCAGAGTCCCACTAGCCTGCTCCAGAATCCCACTGAAGACTTCTTCCACCCTGAGTCTCACAGGGGGCTTCTCCTGGCTCCTCGAGTCACACGAGTAGCTCATCTTCACTTTATGATTCTTCAAGTATCTTCAGCAGTCTGAGATAAAGACTGCTGGTCTTGCTCTCTACCTCTTCTCACTTGAGATGAACAAGTCTTCTCGTCTTGCTCAGGATTTATCTCCTTCTTCTCAGGATGACCTGGCCTCTCTCTTCAAGAATCTTCAACAGCCTCTGATAAGGTCTGTTGGTCTTTCTCAAATATTCTGATCACTTCAGTTGATCAGGGTCTTCTCAATTACGGAAAACTCATCCAAATAATATCTTTCACTTCAGCTTGGATTCAGTCTCACTTCATCACAAATTCATGAACTGAGTGCATGGCATCTCTGCTTCCTCTTGCACTGACTGCATGGCCTCTCAATTCTCTTCAAGAACTCTTGGTCTTGGACAACTCAAATGCACACATCCTTATTTAGGTTTTTTCATGTGTGCACGTGCATGCATTCAATCATGCACTCCCCTTCTTCTTCTCTTGGTCCAATAAACCCACAAAGGCTGTAATCCTTTTTAGCACACACCTTCTCACTTCCTTCACACACTTTGTTCTTATTGTTCACAAACATAAAAGTGTGTTATACTTTAGTGTGGTTGTCCTCTTCCTTCTTCTTCTAAATTTGTACACTTTGCACACACCTAGGTTCGGCCTTTACTTGTTCTTGTTTTCCCACACACACTCAAAGTGTTCTTATTTGTCTTTGGCCTTCTCTTCACTTCTTGCACACATACACAAGGTGTGCTCTTCCACTTTGCATACACACATGGCGTGGTCTCCACTTGGTGCACACACAAGATATAGTCTCTGCCTTCCTCTTTTGTTAAGCACACAACCTGTAGGTGTGTCTTTCCACTTAGCACACACACTGCCCGTGTGTTTCTCCTCTTCTCCACTGCCGCGCATGGTTCAATGGGTGCAAGGCGCGCAAGGTTCAAGTGGCCTTCTTCTCTTCTGTCGTGCAAGGACTTGGGTGCACAAGGCAGCGCGCAAGTCCTCGGGTGTGCAAGGTGCAACACCGCGGGGCTCCTTCCTCCTGCCATGCAAGTGTGTGGTCAGAGAGGGAATCAACCACGGGCGCGCATGGATGCGGACTCGGGTTCTTCCTGTGGCGCAAGGGAGGCACGCAGGGGACTCTTTCGGGACCTCGGGTGGCCCCGAGAACTTCAGCCGCACAATTGGGTTGCGCGGGGATTCTTCTTCGTGAGGCACAAGGGTGCTCTCACGAGACTCTCATTTCTCAATGGATCAGCAAACAAATTCAGAGCCTCTACCTCTCCTTTTATAGGCATAGGGATGCCTCAAATCCTCTGTGGGATATAAATCTTGAACCACCGAGATTTTCAGTTCTTTGAAAATCTTAATCACGGGCCGAGAATCTCGTTTCTTTCTCTCTGTTCAACGCGGACTTCTTCTCCTTCTCCTTTCTTTACTTTTCCTCTACGTGCATATGACTTAGAACTCATGCATGGCCTTATTAAAATCCAATCCATTCAAAACACGAACACATGAAGCCTCGGAAACTTCGTTTGCCTTGGCATTCTTCGAAATCTTCCAAACACTGCATGCATGCCCATTTTCTTGCATGATCGTGTTCGTTACGTCGAGACGAACCCAATGGATCCTTCAGCTCAAACAACGGTGGTTGGGAACTCAAAATTCATCTTCGAAAGGGCTCCTGGTTCGAAGGTGGCTCACGCGAAGGCCTCGGGTGAGCTCAAGGTAGAGGACGACTCCTCAACCGTCAGATCCGGAGTTTAAAAGACATCGGACGGCCTGGATCCGAAGATCTGGTGCGAGATCGATTGTGCGGTCGAGATCTGGTGCGCGATCGATCGAGCAGCCAGGATTCACTCCGCGGAAAAATCCCGCGTCCTACATCGAAACGAAGCGTGGTTTTTCCATGGTTTATCAAACTCGCGCTGCCTGCTTCTCAGTAATTGAACTTCCAACCCTCTCGGTGCTGCCCCACACAGATTTCTTCTTGCGGGCGTGCTCTTGCGCCCACCCCTGCCACTCGGGTGCGCTCCTGCACCCACGCTACACAGGCCTAACCTCTGTGTGGCCCCGGGGCATACACACGGCCCCGTCCTCCTCTTGGGTTGGCCCCATGGGATCCCCATGGGCGTGGTGACCTTGAGTCCCACAAGAGCCTTGGGTCGAACCCTTAAGGCTTGGCCACTGAGGTTGGATAATTTTTTGCTTCTTAAACACTAAGTACTTTGTTTAAAGACAAAGTAACTAATTGTAAAATGCCAAATGCAAAGCCACTTTTTCCAATCAATTCTTCCTCTTCACCATTATTCTTCTCCCTCAAAATAATTCCTTCCATCCTCTTCATGATTCCTCATCTCCTTCTATAATATGCAATCCTCCCTAATAAATGGAATTCTTCTTCAACAGAACTCTTGAATCAAACAAATTCTTCAATGTTCTTCATTGATCCAATCAGAGATCAAGTTGGATCAATTTCAATGCATCATGAACTAATAGACAATTCATGGTCTTCATTAATCCACATCATCCACTTAGTAGTTGTGGATGGATCATCTTCATCTCCTCATTCATTGTTATGACAATGCATGGTCTTCAAACAATGGTGTGACATTGTATCCTCTTGATACAAGTTCTTGGAACTTAAAGATCATCTCATCAATTGTCTGATGTAATGATGCTCCATCATCATTCGTTCTTCAACTATTGTCACTTAGTATCACCTTGATACAAGTATTGAAACATTAAGATCAGTTCTACAATCGACTGATATAACTAGAGAATGTTTCAACCATCATCTCCTATGTCACATAGTGAATCTTTTAAGTGACATTCCTCTATGGTCCATGGCCATTCTCCATTCATCACCATCACCATCACATCCTTTAACATTCACATCTTGATGCTCCTTGACATCCATCCATTCCATGTCACCTTTTGACAACAACATACATAATTGACAACAAATGCAACACAATGCACATCAATCTCCCCCTTTGTATTTGTTGTCAATACACTTCTTCAGCACATATGAATGGGTCAATATGTGTGCCAATCTTTTCTCCCATTTATTGGAAATCAAATGAAAAGATTTGGTGTGGTTCACTTTCAAAAATCACTTCCTCCCTTAGAAAATCATTTTCTTCAAAATCAGTAAGAGAGGGATGATCTCACATGTTCTCTTTAGCAATGAACCTTTACTAGATCAACTCTAAGTCTACGTGGGATAACATGGTGTAGAAAACAAGAGTTATGTAACCAAGGAACTCAATGCTATCCAAAATTCACTATACATGTGAGATCATGCTTCAAGGGGTTTCAAATTTTTCAGATATATCAAGGAATTGCTAAATCCTGCACATACTTCATAAAACTCATTAGAAAGTTCAGGTGCAAAGACAAAACTTCCCCTTTCAACCATTTTTCTTCAATCAATACTCCCCCCTTAATTGTCACGATGAATACAATTTAGAAACAAGGGATGAAAGTATGATTGGAATACCTTCACTTTTCTCAAGATGGTATTAAATCTCAGAATCCCATCTTCTACAGATTGGATCCCCCTCAAGGGGTGCACTCCATTCTGTCCAAACCACTCTCCAGATGAGAATGATCATCATCATCAATTCCCTGAAATGTTAGCACATGTAAACACAAGTGGATAGGGAATAAGATGGAACCTCCTTGGTTCATCAATGTGAACATGAAGGTTGAGAAGATTCTCTCAACCGAGATGTCCCATTTTTACAATTCTTCACACTTGCACATTTGATCTTCAATGATGTTTGTGCTGGTGTGGATCTCAATACATCTTCATGTGAAATATTCTTCTTCCCTTTTTCCTTATAAATTTCTAGAACTTCATCTTCAACTCTTTTCAGATCTTTGGCAAGTTGCAACTGATTTGGTCATATGACTAGTAAGTCACTTGGAAGTGTGGCCTTAGTTCTAGATATTCCACATGGTTCCTTTGATGCTTTAAAGCTACCTTTCTTAGGCAACTTGTTTTCAACCAATCCCTTCTGCTTCATCTGGATTGATTGTCTATTTGAGTCCAGTCTGCCTCTATTGAATTTCATGGATTGTTTACAATGATCCATGATATGTCCTTTCTTTCCACAGTAGAAGCATGTTTTCTTCTTGGTGGTCCTTCTGGATGCATCACCCTTCTTGGATTTCAAATCCAAGGACTTCTCTTACTTTGAAAAAAATCTTATTGGGAGCTTTTTCAGATTTCTTCTGCTTGCTTCCCAAGGATTCTTTCTGAGACAGGTTCTGGGATCTTTTCTTCTTTTGAGCTCTGGATACAGTTGGAGATTGACATGTATCTATTTGACCACTTTTTCACACATCCCAGATGTTATCAAACAATCCAAATCTGTTAGCAGTAAACAGATTTCTCTGGACCTGTGGATGTTGCTTCTTTCCTTCTAGATTGCTCCCCCTCGGCATGGGCTTCCTTTGTGCTTTGAAATTCAGTGGATTGTACCAACAATCCTTTGCACAGTGCCCATACTTATTACAACACCAACAGTGACCCAAAAATCTTGACCTCTTCAGTCCTTCTGATTGTTGGGTACTTTTCATGATTTGCTGTGTTGTTTCAGGAGAGCTCTCTTTCTTCATTATCTTCATCCATACTTGTTTGGAATTATTCTTCCATCCTGCACTTTTTTTGGAAACACATTTAGAAACATGAGTACAAGATGGGATGGATGGTACCTTCTTTTTAGATTTTGTTTCCCTTTTATTAGAGGATTTATTTCTTTTAGAATCATCCTGCTCAATGCATACTTGAGTAGCAACATTTCTCCTTTCATCTGACTGGGAGGCTTTGGATTTGGGTGATTGCTAATTTTTCTATATCACCTCCAGTTCTAAGCATTTCATATTGAGGGAGTTCTTCTCATCCTCAATAGTTCTTAGCCTTCCTTACAAATTTTCTACCAGCTGTTTCATCTGGTCTTCATGCACTTTCTTCATTTCTTGCAATGAATTGTCTAGCTCCTTCACCCTTTTGACTTTCTCTTCTATTTGATCATCTTTGACAACCATTGAAACACTGTGAAATTTTTTCAGTGCATGGAAAACTTCTTTGACCATTGTCTTAAATAATTCTTTCTCAGAAAGGCTTCTTTGAAATTCTTCACAAGTATCTTCATATATTTCATTGCAAAGAGAAACTGTTTCATCCTTAGCCTTCACCAGCTTTCTGAGAGTGTTGGTTATGCCAACCCTTTTTGCCAATTGATCTTCCATAGAATTGTCTTCTTCTTCTAGCTGTAATTTTTATTCTTGAAGATCAAGTATCCCTGTAGTAATACACATTTCCACTTCCTTGGGGACTCTCTTCTGAAGATATTTGAGTGAATTTTGAAGATCATTCATTGTTCCAACTTCATCACAGCTAGGAAAGGCTTTCTTCATCTTCTTTGCCTGTTTCTTCTTCCTGTTTTTCAGAGTCTTGGCAGATATCTCCATTTTAGGGTATTCACTCACTTCCTCAAATCTGCACTTCATAAAGACTCCCTTGGATATTTTAGAGGTAACCTCCCTCTGATACCAATTTAAGTGCCCAGATCAGTGTGATCACTGAGAGGGAGAGGTGGTGAATCAGTGATCCATTAAAACATTTTAATAATTTAATCTTTATAAATTAAACCTCTATGGCTTGTTAAGGCCTCGATCCACTCTTCTTGTATCTCTCAGCCTTTCCTTGAGTGATGCAGTAAATTTAAAGTCACAGGACACAAGGATTTACAAGGTTCGGCTCCAAAGGCCTACGTCCTTGCCATGTTGGTTAAACACCCCAACATGGTTTCTTCCATTATAATCCGTTAGTATTACAATGGTCGATACAGAGTCCCACTGTATCTCTCCTGAGTCCCACAGGAGGGTCTTTATACTACGTCCCACAGTGTTACCAGAGTCCCACTGGCCTGCTCTAGAATCCCACTGAAGACTTCTTCCGCCCTGAGTCTCACAGGGGGCTTCTCCTGGCTCCTCGAGTCACACGAGTTGCTCTTCTTCACTTTAAACTTCTTCAAGTATCTTTAGCAGTCTGGGATAAAGACAGCTGGCCTTGCTCTCTACTTATGCTCACTTGAGATGAATAGGTCTTCTCATCTTGCTCAGGATTTATCTCCTTCTTCTCAGTATGACCTAGCCTCTCTCTTCATGAATCTTCAACAGCCTCTAATAAGGTCTATTGGTCTTGCTCAAATCTTCTGATCACTTCAGTTGATCAGGGTCTTCTCAAATACTGAAAACTCATCCAAATAATATCTTTCAATTCATATTGGCTTCAGTCTCACTTCATCACAACTTCATGCACTGAGTGCATGGCATCTCTGCTTCCTCATGCACTGACTGCATGGCCTCTCAATTCTCTTCAAGAACTCTTGGTCTTGGACAACTCAAATGCACACAGCCTGATTTAGCTTTGTTCATGTGTGCATGAGTATGCATGCAATCATGCACTCCCCTTCTTCTTCTCTTGGTGAAATAAACCCACAAAGGGTGTAATCCTTTTTAGCACACACCTTCTCACTACCTTCACACACTATGTTCTTATTGTTCACACACTTAAAAGTGTGTTATACTTTATTTTGTATGTCCTCTTCCTTCTTCTTCTAAATGTGTACACTTTGCACACACCTAGGTTCGGCCTGTACTTGTTCTTGTTTGCCCACACACACTCAAAGTGTTCTTCTTTGTCTTTGTCCTTCTCTTCACTTCTTGCACACATACACAAGGTGTTCTCTTCCACTTTGCACACACAATTGGTGTGGTCTCCACTTGGTGCACACACAAGGTATAGTCTCGGCCTTCCTCTTTTGTTAAGCACAAAACTTGTAGGTGTGTCTTTCCACTTAGCACACACACTTCCCATGTGCTTATCCTCTTCTCCACTACCATGCAGGGTTCAATGGGTTCAAGGCGCGCATGGTGCAAGTGGCCTTCTTCTCTTCTGTCGCGCAAGCACTTGGGTGCACAAGGCAGCGCCCAAGTCCTCGGGTGTGCAAGGTGCAACACCGCGGGGCTCCTTCCTCCTGCAGTGCAAGTGTCCGAGCAGAGAGGGAATCAACCACGGGCACACAAGGATGCGGCCTCGGGTTCTTCCTGTCGTGCAAGGGAGGCACACAGGGGACTCCTTCGGGACCTTGGGTGGCCCTGAGAACTTCAGCCGCACATGTGGGTTGTGCGGGGCTTCTTCTTCGCGGGGCACAATGGTGCTCTCACGGGACTCTCGTTTCTCAAAGGATCAACAAGAAAATTAAGACCCTCAGCCTCTTCTTTTATAGGCAGAGGGATGCCTCAAATCCTCCACGTGATATAAATCATGAACCACTGAGATTTTAGGTTCTTTGAAAATATTTAAACACGGGCCGAGAATCTCGTTTCTTTCTCTCTGTTCAACGCGGACTTCTTCTCCTTCTCCTTTATTTACATTTCCTCTACGTGCATGCGACTTAGATCGCATGCATGGCCTTATTAAAATCCAATCCATTCAAAACATGAACACATGAAGCCTCGGAAACTTTTTTTTCCTCGGCATTTTCTGAAATCTTCCAGACTTTGCATGCATGCCCATTTTCTTACATGATCGTGTTCGTTACGTGGAGACGAACCCAATGGATCCTTCAGCTCGAACAACGGTGGCCGGGAACTCGAAATTCATCTTCGGGAGGGCTCCTGGTTCGAAGGTGGCTCACGCGAAGGCCTCGAGTGAGCTCAAGGTAGAGTATGACTCCTCCACCATCAGATCCGGAGTTTAAAATACATCGGAAGGCCTGGATCAGAAGATCTCGTGCGGGATCGATCGTGTGGTCGAGATCTGGCGCGCGATCGATCGAGCAGCCCGGATTCGCTCCGCGGCAATATCCCGCGTCCCACATCAAAACGAAGCGCAGTTTTTCTGTGGTTTATCAAACTCGCGCTGCCCGCTTCTCAGCAATTGAACTTCCAACCCTCTCGGTGCCACCCCGCACCGAGTTCTTCTTGCGGGCGCGCTCTTGCGCCCACCCCAGCCACTCGGGCGCGCTCCTGTTCCCACGCTGCGCAGACCTAACCTCTGCGCGACCCCGGGGCTTACACACGACCCCGTCCTCCTCTTGGGATGGCCCCATGGGATCCCATGGGCGTGGTGACCTTGAGTCCCACAAGAGCCTTGGGTCGAACCCTTAAGGCTTGGCCCCTGAGGTTGGCTAATTTTTTGCTTCTTAAACACTAAGTACTTCGTTTAAAGACAAAGTAACTAAGTGTAAAATGCCAAATGCAAAGCCACTTCCTCCAAGCCATTCTTCCTCTTCTCCATTCTTCTTCTTCTTCAAAATAATTCCTTCCATCCCATTCATGATTCCTCATCTCCTTCTATAATATGCAATCCTCACTAATAAATGGAATTCTTCTTCAACCGAACTCTTGAATCAAACAAATTCTTCAAAGTTCTTCATTGATCCAATGAGAGATCAAGTTGGATCAATTTCAATGCATCATGCACTAAGAGACAGTGCATGGTCTTCATTAATCCATGTCATCCACTTAGTAGTTGTGTATGGATCATCTTCATCTCCTCATGCATTGTTATGATAATGCATGGACTTCAAACAATGGTGTGACATTGTATCCTCTTGATACAAGTTCTTGGATCTTAACGATTTGCTCATCAATCATCTGATGTAATGATGCTCCATCATCATTCATTCTTCAACTGTTGTCACTTAGTATCACCTTGATACAAGTATTGAAACATTAAGATCTGTTCTACAATCGTCTGATATAAGTAGAGAATGTTTCAACCATCATCTCCTATGTCACTTATTGAATCTCCTAAGTGACATTCCTCTATGTTCCATGGACATTATCCATTCATCACCATCACCATCACATCATTTGACATTCACCTCTTGACGCTACTTGACATCCATCCATTCCATGTCACATTTTGACAACAACATACATAATTGACAACAAATGCAACACAGTGCACTTCAATATGAATATGTACCAAGAATGATAGGTTGATCTGATCATAGACCATGGTTGATAAATAAACTACCATCATGGAAAAGAAAATAATTTGGTAGATTCTATATGTATAAATGATACCTAAATATTATCATTGATATGAATTGATAAGGATCGAATATTAATATAATTTAAAAGTACGGACATTATAATGATAAATGAATGAATATCATCAATCCTTTAACAAATGATGTATCAACCATCCATTTTTATAGGATTAAGGATTCATATATAGATTGTGTGTTAATTTATATTAAAGTGGAACTAATATTAATAGGGAAATACTCATATTTTAATGGCAATGGAGGATTTGTGATATTTGGTTGAAGACAATTTTTACTATAAAATAATGACCTTATAAAGAATATTTTATATAATGCACAGAGCTCATCATTTTCCATACACCTAGGAAAAAAATAGGTATTTACATATCCATGAACACTATTGGTTGGAAAATATGAAGAATGGGATTTTAGAATACACATCATGACGTCTTGTAAGTTAACAAGTGAAATAGGAAAGAAAAAAAAATCCAAGGGCATGATATAACGATTACCCATACCTACAAGGAAATGAGAAAACATAACCATTGAATTTTTCATGGTCCATCAAAAGAAATCACTAGGGAATAATTCTATATGGGTTATGGTGTATTTTCATACAAATACTACACACTTCATTGTGATTCAAGATGAATTATCAATCAATAAAATTGAAAGAATATACCTTATAGAATTGGTGAGGTTGCATGGAACACCACAATTGATTGTATGTGATCGAAACCATTGATTTGACTCCATGTTATACAGGATTCATCAACAATATCTAAATAATATGTTTCACTCCAGAACAGCTTATGACCCTCAAACTGATGGACTATATGAGCATACAATCCAAACAACGGAGTACATGCTAAAAGAATGATCGATTGGACTTAAAGGTGGATAGGAATGACATCTACCTTTGGTTGAGTTATTATACAATAATATTTCCACTAGATCAACCAAATGTCTCCCCGTGAAGTGAATTAAGGGAAGAGGAATATAACAGCTACATCTTGGGAAGAGTTTGGTGAATTAAAACAACTTGTTCTTGTAATGGTCAGGGAAATATTGGAAAAGGTTAAGACCATTTGGTATCCCATCATGGCTTCTTAATGTCTAAAAAATATCTATGATAAAAAAACAATGATCATACCTAGAGTTTGATTTTGGAGGCAGAGTATTTGTATTAATTTCTCCATTGAATAATGTCATGAGATTTAGGAAAAAGGGAATACTTAGTCCACAATACATTGGCCCCTTTTAGAACCTTGTCCGCATTAGAGTGGTGGCCTACTGACTAGCACACACACCTATCTAATGTATATGACATATTCTTTGTACTCCACTAGAAAAAGTTCATACCAAACCCCTAACAATTACTTAATAGTTAGGTGGTTCTTTTGGATAATCATCATTCCTATGAAGAAAAGATAGTAAGGATATTATATCATAGTGACAAAGTTTTTTGACATAAGACATTACACCTTCTCAATGTGATATGAAGACACCAAACGTAAGAATAAGAAATGGGCTAACCAATGTAAGTGATAAAATAGCATTACCCACCCCTCTTTTTTTGTATGGGAAATATAAATTTTAGGGGAGAATTATTTGATGGGGATAATATTGTAAAGAGCCAAATAGTTATCAATAAAATTCCCCTTGTGATTTAATGAAATGTATATTTATGTAATATGGTTGTATAAACACATGAACTTATTAAGATGATTATGTCCTATAATATTTAAATGAACATTAATCAAAAATACCTTTCATACAATTTCATTGAACAATGATCAACTGGTTATTATAAATTTAAGGTTTTAACAACACCAATTGCCACAGAAAAAAGAATTGATAACCTCAAGTAGTCGGGTCATACCCTATTAAGACTATTTATTAAATGATATAGAAGAGATAACATCACGGGCCATTTCCCATGACTAATACGTAGCAGATATCCAACAACTTAATCATGATAGAAACCATTTATAGGAGAAGTTCAAGATCATTGATATCACAACCCAAATCATGTATATCCAACAAACCCATGAAAGTATCACCATTATTCACATTACTCATCAAGTGTATTCTACTATATTAATGTGTTATGTATCACAAACCAAGAAATAAGAGGATTTAAATTATTACTTATAGGATAATAAATATTTTTTTATCATATTAGTATAACTTAATAGAAATTTTTTATTTTTACCCAATAAAACAATGAAATAATCTTTCAGTAATATTCCAATAAAATTGAAGAAATTATTTTGATGAAATAATAGATTTTTGTAATAAATAATATTTTATTTAAATAGTATTATTAATTTTTTTAAAATATAAATGATCGTAAAATTTTTATGAAGTCGGGATTAATTTTTAGAAGAGATAGAAAACTATAATTGTAAAAAATCCTCACTTTTTTCAATAAATGACAGTTATTATTTTAAAATTAAAAATTAAGATACATGGGAAATTATCTAGATAAAATAATTATTAGTTTTAAATTCAGAATGCATAAATTATACAATGGGTAATTTTCCATAATTTTTTTAGATATTTGATTTTTTTTGTAAAAACTAAATACCATATAAAAATAATTTGTGTTTTATGACATCATAATGAATCAAAAGGGATCTAATAAATAACATAAATGGGATAAAAGAACAAATATTTGTTTCCCCTTTAAAATAATGTTAATACAGGTTATTTTTATGAAATTTATAAATCCTTTGTTAATCATGAAATGTAATTAATATATTTTATGGTCTTAAAAACATTTTTTATGTGCATAACTCACATCCTTATAAGAAATGGAATTATTATATTAATATAAGAACATTTCATTAAAAAATATTTAAAATCACTGACATTTTGGTAAAACCATGGGATGTTCTATGGTTTTGGTTATTTTATTATGTAGTTTCTAAAACCAAAGTTAGATAAATAATAAAGAAATCCACAATAATTTACAATATAAACCAATCCAGTATTCCATTAATCATAAAAAAAATCCTTCTAACATTTCCCTAATCTAGCCTTCTCTCTTTATAGCCATCCCAAATTTCCCCAATGCTCTTATAAAGCCCATCCAATGCATTTGGAGTTAGACACTCAAGTAATGGATCATTAACTTCTCTTATTTATTCATATTTCTTTTGTATCTTGTGAATTCAAATTGCAATTCCTAATGTTGGGATATTTATTTCCATGTCCCAATTAATAACCATTTCATGTTCAAATTATAAGAGTCCCCTTTCACTCCCATAATACTATTTTTTGAATTCTTATGTCATGTAATTATGTTTATAAAATTTCTCCAGTATTTGTTGGTTCCAAAATAATTGTGTTGTGAATACCATACCAATTTATTATCTTGTTTAAAGACCCTAAATCAAGTATCCAAGAGTAGATGCCTTAAATTATTTCATTGGAATAGATACAAGGCTATAATCCCAAAGGACTAAGCAGTTTAGTATTTTTTTTGAATCCATATTACATAAGTTAACATTAAATTACATCATGAAAGTAAAAAACAATATATAATCACTATTTGTAACACCCAAAAACTATTCGATCAAACCTACAAGAAGTTCATTATAATCATCATCATATCCTGGGGAAAAATAATACATAATAATGGGGTGATATTCGATTCTCCTTAAGGGTATGTAGTACATCAAAATAAAATATAAACAATAAGGAATAAAAACACATTCCATTAGAAAATATTCATAAACCTGATATGGAAAGGATTATTACTGAATAACTAATTTTGTATAAGAATCCACATGTGAAAGAATTTTAACGATTGATATTTTTCTAGTCAAATATTCACATGGATAATAAATTAATTATATCACTATAATAGAATGAATTTGTTTGACATCTGAAACATATTTTCAATGATTTCTCCCAGAAATATGATAATTATTAATTTTTTGGCCAAAGCCATATCGAAAAATATGCAAGGCCTCGACTATGTCCAAATCTATTTTGTCACATTAGACCTATCAATTGATCAAGGAGATATAGTAGGCCACACCTTTAAGTTTATAATTCTAATGAATTTCCTATATGAATGGTGTAAATCATAAACAACATACAAATATTAAATATAAATCTCTTTCAACAATCTGTAAATAAAATCACTAAACATTTTGAGTGGTATATTGAATGGTATTAAGGTAAAAAATATTCAATCAAACTGATAAAAACCATCTAATAAAATATGGTAGATAATAATAATATTATTATATTCTTAATAAATCATAATGATCAATTGAGGTGTTGAAAAATGAAAATTCTACAATAAAAATATCGAGGAAATATTGAGGGAAATACTCCTATTACATTGCAAAGAAGAGTTATTTTTTAAAATTCATTTTTACAATTTATAATTGTTTTTAAAAAACCCAAAATGAAAAAAATATAGTTTTCATTGAAAATATTAGGGACCATAGAATAATAATGGGGTATAAAAATATATTTTGGATTGTACTTGAAAATGTGTATGAAATTGATATGATCCGTTTAATCAGGCTTGTGTACGGGCATGAATTTAGAATGGACCCTACTGAAAAATTTAATTACCATAAAATTAAGATGAATCAATATAGATATATGAGTTTGGAACATATAAATGGGATATATAATAATTATAAAAAATTAAATAAGAATTAATTTAGGGTAATTTTAGTGAATGAATAACCTAAAAGAAAAATGAAGCTTCAGGTTGAATGTATTACCTCATGTACGAATGTGTCCTGAAAATGGCCTTAATGTCTTGGAAAATAAAGTATAATCCATTAATTTATTAATTTATAATCTTTTATAAATGTGATTTATTTTTTTATAAGTTTATTACATTCATTTATTTCCTTTTTATGAGTTATAAAATACATTTTTAAAATTCAAGAGCATTATATCCATGGTTTTCCACATCTGTTAGTATATTTATAAGTAATGTATTTCATGTAAAATTAGTCTAGAACTATAATTTTATGTTATTTATGAATATAAGTAACTATAAATGCATATATATATATATCAATTTTCAATACATTATGAGAATGAATCATTAAATTAGACATTTATTGACATATATTTAGATTTTTATGGTAATTATGGATCATAACGAACTCATTTTTTTATAGCTTAGTATTAGGTAAATATGTTGCATCCAGAACATAAAATGGGTTGTAAATAAAATATTACAGTCTTATATAACCATTAAAATGTATTCATTAACACCCATTAACGATAAATTAATGAACAAAAATCCTTCATCCATGAAAGAAGTAAATCATCACCTCACAAACAATGATATTGTTTAAAAATAAAAGTGAGAGAGAAGGGGGTTTGATAAAGGATATTACATTAACATGATATAATTCATGTAAATATATGGTACTAATTTTATGATGCTCATTTTAATATAGTATTTTTAAGAGAGGTTAATAAATTAAAAAGTAACTTCAAAAAAATTAATATAAAAAGAAGGAGGATTTACCTCTTGAATTTTCATCATTGATAACCTCCTCATGGAAATGGAACTTGTATTTAGAGGATACCAAGAGATACTAGACATGGTGTACGGTCTTGTGAAGGGTATTCGGCATAAACATGACAGGTCTCAAATCATGGACGGCCTTAGGAGAAGGGGTGGTGTGAGGTGATATTTTTAGTGGAAGAGAGGGGTGATTTTTAAATATTTAATTCATTTGTTTATTATTTTGGCCCAGGAATATGAATAGATGGAGAATTAGAATAAAATATATTAAACTAATAATGGTAATTTCTGTATTATGGTTATTACATATTAGATAAATCAAGGAATGTTTTATTAACCATATAATTTATTAATACTCAAAATTACCATATTTTAATCTTCTCAAAAATTCAAGTATTTTTAACCTATCAAAAATATTTACGCATTATACTTTATAATGTGTAAAATTAAAAAATGGACTCCATTTTATGAAAATAATTTTTTAAATATGATAAATATAATTTTTCATTAAAATGATCTTTTACTCAAAAAATACCAATTTTAAATTTATATCTACTTTTATAAAACTCTAAATAATTTACCAAGGTCACATAAAATTATCCTAAAATAATAATATGACTAAATAATAATATATGAACAATTTCTATGAAAAAAATATCAATTTAATTGATTTTATCTGTTATAAAATTGTAATTAGTATTTATGACATAAAAAAATAACAACACATAATTAGTAATTTTCTAAAACATTCACTTACATTTAACATGATATTATTTTATGATACATTAATTTATAATATTTTTAAGGTTTATTTATAAAAACATGCAAAAGGATACTATTCACTTGGCCAATGTTGTATTTATAATGGTCATGTGAATATTCATATGGTTAAGTTACTAATTCATTAGTATAGGTTCCTTATCTTCTAGAAATACATATTATATCATTCATTATATATTTATATGGTTTGTTTTATGTTCTCTATGAGATCTTTATATGATTTATACTATATGAAACATATATAATAAGGTAAATTTCATTGATAAAATCTTGGTTCTTTACCTTGAGGATGATCGCCTTAAAACTATTATAATTCATTGAATTGTGAATTATATATAAGAATTGTACTCTTTAAAAGTTGAGAAAAATTTGATAATGAATGAATCCATGATGTATTACCTATTTTTAAAATTTTAGAATGATAAGAAAATGAATGTGACAGGTGTTCTTGAAATAATATTACTCTCCAATGCATTGTTTAATGCTTACTCTCATGAGACATCATGTTGGTACATGGAGTGATCCTAATTCTTTCATTAGACATTTTCCAACATGATTTCATTGAATATGGCATTGAACTATGTATATTATGTAGTGTTTTATGTTATTACCGCTTTTCCCATATCTCATTAATGATTCTCATGCTATATCATCACTCATTGTTCATGTTTATGATCCCATCTCCTTTTATTCCATATTTATATGACAAATGAATAACATTTATTATTCTCTTAATGTTATTCCATGTTTATAACCTTACACAGATTTATAATTGAACCTTTTCATATGTATTTCCCCAGGTTATCCCATGATGTTTTAAAGGAAATGGATATTTAGAGTCATTTAAAAAAATAATGTTGTTGCACTCCATGTTCAAGATAGTGTAATAGGTACATAATTCTAAAAGACTCTAGACTTATTAATCACTCAGGTTGTCTTATGTAAAATTATATATATATAATCACGAATTATGGTGTAATAAAGAATAGAGTTTTTATAATTATTTTTTTATATTTATGAAAAAATTTAAATATATCTAGGATAATGATTTTACAATTTTAGTTTAAATACCATAAATTTAGAGGAGTTTAAATAAGAATGATAATGAAAGTGAGTAGTTAAGTTTATTATAAATTATTTGGATGGAATCTATTTGATATCCTCAAATGGATCCCATTGGTCTTTTTGGGAGAAATCTCTATTTTAATAAGTCTAGTGAAGTGGAGAAGGTATTATGGTAGGGAAAGTTCAAGAAATAAGACCCAATGTTGTGTAGGGAAATGATATGAGACATTCCATTTTATAATTGAGGGGATGGGAATCCTTGGAATTAAATAATTATAAATTAATTTTTTATCAAAATTGATCCATTCAGATAGGATTCTATGTTAATATTCATTTTAATCTAATTACATTCATATAATAAAATTGGGATATATTTTAGTTATTTTTTCATCATTTCATTTTATTTAATTATTGATTATCCATTTTTAAAATTTCTATAATATTAATTTTTCCTACCATTTAAGGGTTGGTAATGTAGCTATAAAATGAAAAATGTTTAATAAATAAAAATATTGTTATTTTTTAAACCATATCCCATTAATTTAGAAGAATCTAATAATTTCATGAATTTTAAATCCTTTATAAAAATATTATTTACTATAAAATACCATTAATGAAATATTATACCTTATTAATTTAATTACATCTTAAATACATCATGATAAAATATAAATTTTAATATAATTTATTCCATATGTATTTTAGATATAAATAATAATTCACACACATTAATGCATTCAAATTATATCACTTTCAATATTTTTAATATAATTTATTATATTTTTTTCAGTTAAAAAATTAATATTATAAAATAATTTCACAAGAACTATATGTAATTATATAGTTTATAAAAATTTAAATAAATTAATATCATTAATATAATATCAATAATATTAATATTGTCTTTAATATTCACTCAAGAATTTATTTTGTACCTATGTAGTTATATAAGATAAATTTAAAATAATAGAATGGATCTTTGAAATGTGACTTTCCATAAAAATTAAGTATTTTATTTTCAAGAAAAATTTTCATTGTGAAAATATTTTTTGACCCTAAGATTATAAGGTTCTAATTCCATTAATCTAATAGGAATTAGGATGAAACATTATGGCCTTACCACATAGTTTAAACACAAAATTACATGATTTGACAAAAAAAGGGATGGTTACTAAAATTGAACCTCAAAATTAAGAATATGGAGTACATTTTATCAATTTCAATAACTATAAGTAGTTAAAAATTAATTTTAATATAAGTATGAAAAATTTTATAACACTATTTTTCTGAAAAATATATTTTTTTTATGAAAAATAAATTTTTATGTTTAAAAATATTTTTATATAAAATTTTATAATAAAATTGATTTAAATGAACCTAATTAGATATTAAAATTATAATTGAACTAATTTTACATTAATACCTTTTTAATATTAAATCAATATTTTTAAATTCTTGGAACAAATATATAATTTATGAGAAAAATATATATTTTTCAGTAACAACTGCAAAATCATACTTTTTAGAAAAATCCCAAAATTTCTCCCAAATAATTTTTTACATTATTATTTTGAAAATAATATTTTTAATAAAAAGTAAAAATTATATATGTTCTATAAATTAATTATAACACTTTGTAATAAAAAGAAATAAAAATCGGTTTTGAATGAAATGAATTGCTGAACCAAAAAATTACATTACTAATAAGTTAATAATTATTTATTAAGAGTAAACAATTTCAATTTAATTAATTATTTAGATTATAAATATTTCTTATTTTAGTTATTAGTATTCATACTCACTAATTTAATGGATATTTAATAACTCAAATATCTAGATAATTATATTTTAGGGATATTTTTAGCATGGTTTTGTGTGTCGTATACACCATCGAACATCGTTTTCTTTTACTGTATCAGCATTATTCAGTGTAATTATGAACAAACTAAATCGTGTATCATAAATAATGATTATAACCGTAATTTCATAGATAATATCTCAAAATTGGGTTCTTAACGTATCATTTTCATGGGTCGCCAATCAATCATATCATATACCCAGATTATTAAACTAGATGGGGTTGGACGAGACACTTGTATTCAAAGAAGGTGGATGATAAATGGTGTAATAAGACATATACTGGAAT
Organism: Viscum album; assembly: GCA_963277665.1. Taxonomy (NCBI): domain Eukaryota; kingdom Viridiplantae; phylum Streptophyta; class Magnoliopsida; order Santalales; family Viscaceae; genus Viscum; species Viscum album. The sequence goes on from OY728136.1 coordinate 1,999,977,328, forward strand.
ATTTTTCCACTATGACCTAATGGAATTCCCTGACATCGAGTTGGAAGGATGGCTAAATGGGTATAATGGTCTATTTCTCCATTTCACATTGGACTTGGTTAGTAACATAAATTACTATATTGTAGTCAGTAAATAATATTTTAGTATGTTATACATGTTTTCTAACCACTCGTTTAAAAATCTATTGTATATTTTTGAATTCTTCAATGAGTGTTTCTCTTAGTTATTCAAACAATGTGTAATCCATAAAAAAATCATGCCCATGAACTATAATGTCGTTCTTTAGTATATCATATTTCCAGGAAAATGGCAAATGTTTTATGCCATGTACCTCCTCATAGTGTATGCATATTGTATGATTATGATATTTTTTAGGATGATTCCTTAATATACGAATATTATTATTACTTTAAAACATTAGGGTAATAATATTTTTGTACCATGGTGAACTAAAAATGTCTTGGTGATGGTACCCAAGATAGATAATCCACCCTTTAAAATAGGACATGACTTGTTGAAGAGGCATCTGATAAATTTTCTTCTATTTTCATTCTAATTAATGTTATAGTTTTCTATTTTCTATTTCATGAATAACATCATTTAGGGAAACCATATGAAGCATATATGGTTGAATATTAATTTTAGCTATACCTCAATATCCCTTTCCTTAAGTGGAGTTAGTGAAATCCAATTCTTATAGGGAAATATAATATTAGTGTAAATTTGTAAACTAAACGAAATTTACATATGTGTACTTCAATTCCTTATCCGAGGATGGTTTCATTAGTTGTACATTGTACATCCTTCCAAATCTATGGGCATGATATCCCTTATGGCTTGAACAAGTTTGGAAACCTTCATGGGACCATTTTCATATTCCCTAGAATTCATTTGAATCATACAACAATTTCAAGATGCATTTTATATTGAATGTGTTTCTAATGGTAATTCAAAGGTAATTGGGTTTATAGATAATTTCCTTATCTATCCCTTGACGATATATTGTGTCAAACTTGAAAATTTTCTAATATACCAATCAAAAAATATCATGCATTGTTTTGTATATTCATCATATTTTTCTTCCTTAAAGATGGGGGATACATAGGTTATGTGTGGATTCACTTTATCAAATATTAATTCAATAAAATAATCCAAATTATGAATTATATCATTTAATAATAATCATTATTAATTAGTATAACCCATAAATTAGTATTAATTATAGTAATTAGTGTGATAATCGAGGCTATCTTTCTCTGGTTTTCTAGAATATGTTATCATGATAAAAACAAACTCTATAGTTGATAATAAAAACAAGGAAAATTGGTCAAGTTTGAAGGATTAAATTTATGGATCCTCTATTGCTTGTAGAAATATTTCATGTTTGGTTATGTAACATGTGTTTTAATTAATATTGTTTAAGAAAAGGTATTTATTCCATAGAAATCCAAACTGTCATTGGAGATAGTATTGGTGACACTATTTTAATAATGGTATAACAAATATTTCACCTTTTCCAAACACTTTTTTCTCTTAGTGTGATATGATACTTTTCATAAGCTCAAAATATTACATTTTCTATATATTTTGATGTATGAATTAGGTCTTTATGTCCTCAAGGGTATTTTAGTGGGATTAAAATTTTAACAAATAGAATATTATGGTTTTCTATATAATTAAATAGAATCATGTCATGGAGAGGTTATATATTCATGAAATATGGTAAACACTTCCATCGGGTTATAAACATTTTGAATATATAATTTAACCTTTTCATATAGTAAAAAGAATAATAATAATAATTTTCCTCATTATTTAATTGAACTATTATATAAAATTACTATGAAGTTATTTAGAGATAAAATTGAGCATATTTCTATGTGTATATACCATAAAAATACACAGTACTACCAATGTCTGTATAAATCATTTGAAATTAGATGCCTATTATTTCTTAGAGGTCGAATTGGGCTATATCGATAAGTGAAATAAATAATATTCTAATAAAAGTATCACATACCATTAAGGATTGTGAATTTTTCTAAACTAAATTACTGTTTTGGAGGAATATAATCATCCCATTCTGGCTATGGATTTTATTTTATATGAATCTATGAGTTTCTTTTATTGATAACTTCTATAAGGACATTAATAGAATCCAATACTTAACATTGTACGGTCACTCCATGTGTTAGAGTGCCTCATGTATAGATGAAATGAAGTGGTGTTAAGGGATAATATAAGAAACAAAAATTCTATTCCTCCACTAGAGATGAAATATATTTAATATGATCATAATGAATATGAATGTTTTGATAGGAAAGTTGCATCCATGTTAAATGAGTTGTTCATTTTAAAAAAATGAATAATATTTCATATTTCATTGTCCATCATTGAAATCATGAACATATTTTTTAGTTTTTTGGATAATGTCCACATTAATATAAAAAAGACTATTAGTGCTCTCTTTGTATTTAAAGAGTTCCTCAATAGCTATAAATTTCTCAACAGTCTTTGGTAGGGGGTGTTAGAAAAGGCTTATTAATGTATTTCACCTTATACAAGTTGAATGTATTTTAGGAAATTAATACTGGAAATGAAATAGGTTACCCTAAATATTGGGATAACATTTAATACCATGTTTTAATAACATTTTTTATAGTTTATATTGTGGGTTTAGCTATAGGATCATCTCTTTTTGGATAATTACCAGTGGTGTTCTCATAGAATTATGTGGTTTTGGTAATGATGACAGAAACCAATTTATGAAATAAAGGGACTATATCATTATCTATTTTATTATGTGACATGGATTCAACCTGAAAAAAATACCCAAAATATATACACAATAAATTTGCTACATTAGATAAATAGTTGAACGTTCATATAGATTTACAATCCTTGTCGAGTATCAAGTTTTTTTTGGAATAACCTGTTGAAAATATTTGGATCATTTGGTGTGACACATAGGCTAGTGGGAATATCTTATAAATTATAATTAATAGGGAATATGAATATTTATAGGTCAATTATCCATCCTTATAGTTCACCCATCCTTGTAAACAGTGATTTTATTGGGATTTGATCCACCAATATTGAAGCAATATTCATATATATTGGGGTGTGGGAGGAAATGACATTTGGGATAAAACTTCCACCATCCCTATGGGTATGGGGTTTATCTAAAAAATAATTTACAAATTTATCCTTGTAGATTATTACTTTTATACATAATATCTTATTAAGAGTTGATGATGGTTTTTTTGGAGCTATACTTAGCATTTCCATCATTTTTTGAGGGAGATAATAATTGGAGTTGGTCTAGTCAAAACAAGTTTTATCTTTATTTTATTTCCCAACTTCAAGATATTTATTACTTCATGATTATGATTGTTAATAGATTATATCCACCAGTATCATCTATTTTTATCCTTATAGGTTAGATATAGTGGAAGGGAAAAATATTTTGTTTCTTATATCAAATAGATATTACTGCTAAATGTCATAGCCTTGAAATCCTCCCCAATAGGTTGTTCCAAGAAGGGGGTTGTGAATAATTAATCTATATTATCTCATCATTATATTGTAGTAGAAAATGTATGGGAATAATAATCAATAAACATATAATGTGCACACATGTTTGTTTTTTTATTGAGATTTTGATGATCAACCAATCCTAGTTTTAATGAAATATCCAAAACACAATTAATATTATGGAATTCTCCAACCATCAGTTGTTTTGTGGTTAAATATAATGAATACATGTATGTATAATGGGTGTAAAAGTCCATAAACACTAAAACCCCTAATGGATGCATTGTTTGAAGACAATCACCCATGTGATCACCCACTCAATGTGTTGATTTCTATATAACACAAGGTCATGATATTAGAATTTCTAAAATCTATTACTCAACCATGTTTAGTCAATACTATATTCCTAACTCATGGATCTACGATGGAAACACTAATAAATTCACACTATAACGATGTGTTAAGCCACTTTTAAGAAAATATATATGGGAAATACCTATAAATACCAGACTTGCAATTTGAAAAATTGACACATGGAAAATAAGAAGAAAAGATAATGAGAGAAAATAATTACACTCACAAGGTCTTGAAGAAACAAAATGTTAAATCCAAATACCATTTAACTAGTGTAATTCCAAATCATATGAAAATAGGGATAAAATCATTTGAATATATTTATTCATTAATGACCCATTAGTTTGGGTTTTCTTAAAAGCCTACTGTGTAGGCAGTATAATTATTTATGTTCCCAACAATTCTTGCCCCATTTAAGAATCCCATGCTCTATCACCACACAAAACATCCATTTTTAAAGTTATATAGTTAAAATCACAATTTTTTTAATGTTTCTAGGTATGATTATTTATATAAAAATATTCATAAAATTCCAAGGAAGACATTCCAAATTTTTTTATCAGTCTTTGTATGTTTTATCCACTACCCATTTCCCTGGGGAACATTCCACACCATATCTCTCCCTAGAAAATATACCTCCTCCATGTGGTAGAATATAAGATTTTCCCACCATGATCTTACATCACTCTATGTCTACTGGGAAAATGATCCCCTTTCATGATCCTACCTTGTTGATGGTCCACAATGGGGATCTCGTATCCCCACCCCATTCTGATAACTATACATGGAGTGTTTGTTTAGTTCACAAACCCTTGTTATTAAATAATCATATTAAGGTACATATCCCAAAATCTTTTAATGCCAATAGTAATTTATGGTCAAGGTATTCACACGACTATTCACCCCATCAAATCATGTATTCCCTTTATAAAAGGACATTCCCTCTTTCTCTACATTAACTGATTGATCTATGAGAGGATTTGAAATCATTTATCCCCATGACAATGAGGTACCATAATACAATTACAATAATATATTGATACATAGATCATGTTATATATCATGGTTATCTCAGGCCTATGATTTTTCCTACAAATTGTATTATCGATTTCCAAATACTTGTAATGATACATGAGTAATTGGGATCTTTTTTAGGAAAAATCTACATCCATATAAAAATTTAAATTTTTATCACCATGACTCACTAATGCGCCATAAGGGAATAAATAATGGAATTATTTATTTATTATTAATCCTATTTCATGCTCTACTAGTTCCAAATAAGACTTCTAGGTCTCCAATAATGTCTAATCCTTAACAATGTCTCTTCCTTCCGCTAATGCACCAATTAGGTAAGGCATAAGGGAATCCCCAATGTTTATCCTCCATTAAATCATAAATTTTCACCAATTTCATGAAAAATAAACCCTACTCAAAAAATTTAAAACCACATGACAACAAAATTATCACATGAAATTTAAATACCTTGTATCCGCCAGACATATGAAATTAAGCTATGACATATACCCATCATGTGATCTAATTCTTGTTTGTCTGGATATATCATCGAGGTATAAAGAAAATATCATCAACCATACATATCCATAGGCATGATGCTATATTCCTCTTGAAGTTATTTGAATAATTTAATGTTGGTCCATATACCATTTATGTAAGAAAATGCTTCCACTCAATCAATATTCCACATTGAACCTCTCTCTTTAGGTCTTATTCCTTATGAGTTTATATTCTGGTCGATGGATCTTATCATTAGAATCCCAATCAACCATCTCATTGGGCCATATTTCTAATTAAATCATTATCCCAAATAAAGGGAAATATTCCATATGAGAATTCACTAAATTCATATTTACAATACCATATTCCCTTTAAAATGAACATAAATGTATAGCTCAAGCATAGGCCCCAAAAAATGTTTGAAATAAACATTTAAATTAATCATCCATTATGTATTATTTAAAATAACTTAGTAGTAGTCCATGTCAAATGATCATAAAATATATTTAATGCATAATTATGTTTCATTGAACTATATGGATCAAATTACCACTATAGGGATACATTGAATTCCATTCTTATGGTCCTGATCATGATTCCACCTATACATTCAACCTCAATGCATGGAGATAAACACTACAGTGACCAAGTATGGGGATTTGAAACATAAATCCCCAAAACAAAGCAATGAGAAACAACAACAACAACATTAGTATCCGCTGATAGAGACAAATGTACACATAAGTAAATGGATTCTAATTTGAATAAATTTTCATATACACACATGTTGATGACCAATCACTAGAAATAGTGTAACTTGTCTAGTATTGATATTTTTTAAGGATTCATGAGTACATCTAAAATATATATTATAATATCAATTTAAGTCAAAATTTTCCTAAAAGGTAAAGATGATTCCAAATGACCATCCTTTCAACCAATTTGAAATCATTATTTCCACATAAAAAGCCATAGTATCCTTTTTAACTTTGGAATGTAAGCCTAAAGTTAATTAAAACAATTTAGAGGATTTATGTTTGAAGAATCACTAAAAAATGATAACCATGATGGGAATCCTTTAACCATTCATAACAATTCCTGATAGAATGACAATTTGTTTTGTGTTAGAACTTTCCATTAGAAAAAAATGGTGAACCAAAATATTTGAATATACACTAAAATATAACTATGATTTCAATATAATTGGTCTATTTTTTATTATGTATTTCAAAAAAATGGTGATTCTATCATAAATCCTCTAACAATGTGACTGATTGATTTACTATGTTTTTAAATGAATTACATCATTGATGAGTTTTCTTATTTGTTGTTTCCATTTGTTTTTTAACCCTCTCAATACCCCCCTTCATTCTAAAGTGATTGAATCATCATATAACATACTATCTTAAGATTATGTTACTATAAATTTTATGATCCGTATAAATAGAAGGATGATATCCACCACATAGATACTCTAGTTAAAAATAAGGAATTCATTGGTCTCAGAGTATCAAAAATAAAATACCATTCTAACACTAAATATTTCATGTGACTACCTCTAGGAATTCGAGCTTCACAGCCCTCTCTCAAAAGAAAATTTTCAATTAAGATAGTTAAACTATCATTAAATTCCTCCACATCAAGAGCCTCTCCAAGAAGTGGGTCAATTAGAATATCAACTATCATAGAGAGAAGTATATAAAGTTCAACCAAAAGACATCTACTTCACCTGAGTCAACTAACAGGATCCTACGATCCACCATTACTATTAGAAAATTTTTACATTCCTAGTTCTTCAAGGTTATATTGAGGAGGCTTCCCATGAGATCATAATCATTACCATATAGACATGGGTACCCATGGGTAGGTCTATTTGGGGTCAATATACTTGAGAACACCATTAATATTCACATATTCTTGTTCTTCAATATGAGATCTATCAATAAACCCTAGAAGCTATGTAGAAATGTATCCCTAGTTATACTGGCCAAGTCTGGTAGTTCACTAAGGAGTTTTCTAGAGCATACCAACATATCATAATAGTTACTATGGGGAATGGCTATTTTTTAACTTCTATATAGGAATCTCCTCAGTATATCTTGATGGAGGTTTAAGGAAATAATTGAAAATATAACCCTAATATTATTGAAGAATGAGATGATATTCTATTTCATATTATATAACCTTATCGAAACATCATTAATGGAATTCATGGGTTGGACTCTATTCATTTTTATATCCAACATATTTTTTAGTATATCATAGCATTGATATAAATATGTGATAAAAATCATATCCTAATTATAATCTAGGAGTATTCCCATATCAATTCTACTAATAATGATGATAAGGTGAATCAATATATCCTAGAAGCTACTCGAGAGTGGTCTCATGACCCATGTACCCTTTTAGAGGACTCTGGAAGTACCATAATAGAGACCCATGAGTGTGCACATATTTACACATTCATCTGAGAGGTTTGTTTGTATATAATGGTAGAGGCACAAATATAGGAACAAATACCTTCTATAATTCATTATCATGAAGAAACATTTAATATCATGCATCAAAATAAATCATGGTAACATATTTCCACTTGTATTAATATTGCCCAATTTCATAGTCCAATGGATAATTTGGGGCATGTCTAAATTCCAATATTATGTTAAGAATATCTTTAGCCAGTTCCACCAATGACATGAGAGTGAATCTATCTGACTCATATTCAAGAGGAATATCAGTTATCTCTATGAAGAGAATATTAATGAAGATCAATAATAATGTATATAGTGATACAATTTGAGGAAAATATCCCACAAATTATTAAAATTGTTGATGTACTTGATGCCCTATAGAAAATATTTATGGTGTCCCAATAGTCAGGTGAATCATGACTAGAAAGTGAGAGTAGCCTCATCAATAGAGGTAATCCATATAAAATTTTGATAAATATTTCATTATTTCCTCTCTTTAACACATTATATTAAGGTTATCCTTATGGAAACATAAGTATATATTATGAAAACACTTCACCTGATGAATGTCATAATACTCTTACATAGAGCTATAAGATCAAAGGGAATAATTTCACCCTATATTTAAGATATATTATTTGTAGAAAAAAATGATATCCATATAGAATCAAATTATGTATTCACCTCCATGTTACACCCCATTCAAATAATCCATTAAGAAAATAAGGTTCACCCATGTAGATGTTACTTTGATGAATCCCTTATACTGAAAAATTCATGATGATTTGGTGGATTTTATTCCCCTGAACTCAACATTGATATATGATATTTCATCATCATCAAAAAATTTATTAGAGAGATAGTAATGTTCATAACATACATTACTATTTTAAAAATATATTATAGTCAATGTGATTTCATGAAAACATTAACATCATAATGAGGAACATGAAAAAATCATAGATGTCAGATCTAGTGAAGGAATTTCCCCCCAGGGATGATGTGGATGAGAAGTATATGAAAAACTAATTATAAGTGGATAACACTCCAATTATGTTGTCTCCCATTTCCATTCCTTTATGTGGAATTCTGAAAGTTTTACCACTATAGTTCACGCCTTTATTATTCTATAATTTTTGTAGACAATCCTATTATTAAAGACAAAACATTAACCTTATTCAATGTAAAAAACAATCAATAGGATGTAAGATTGGTATTTCAATTTATTTTATTCATTATTTCTCAATTTCTAAGAACCCAATATTAGTGAAAAATTACAAGAACATGTGAAATTCTTATCATCACACCTAAAAGATATTCTTATTTATAATCATTGATTACCACACCCAACGGAAATATCCATAGATATGGGGAGTATGGATTATTGCGATTTTTTGCATTCAAATGTTAGTAGAGTATCCCTCGTTGAGAATCCTCTAATTTTATTACCATAAGAGGTGTTTCTTAAGAAAATACAATATATAATGTTCTGTCCACCAAAAAAAAATATAATACCTCAATTGCCGAAAAGTGAAATGATTAGAAGGAACATGCTATCAATATACCATTACTAAAATCCAAATCCGAGATCATGTGAGAATACCATCTGATAAAATTAATGTCTTTAACCAGAGGAAGACCTCCAATAGTGAGAAAATTTACTTTTGAACATACATTTAACTTATAATGTGCTCGAGTGAAAGCATTCCACCCAATAAGATTACAATTAATTTTTTTGTGGAAGCCATCCTAGAAAAGATAGAACCTGTAGTGATGGGGGATATTTTACCACCACTACCATGCATGGGATAATTATATCATTAATTTTATTATGATGTACATTTAAGGAAATTAGGACAATTATTTTCCTTATAGTATGGGGAATTGTTTACTCCACCAATATGGATTATGGTATTTTATAGGTAGGGGTGACCTTCAGTAGAAATCACCCCCACCATTATTATTATTATGCAACATACCCTTATTATTTGGGTAATTATTAATAATAATATCTTGGTAAAACATTAAAATCCATATCTATTGATTTTCTCTAGTGGAAATTCATATGAAGAATAATAATCATTGTAGTGGTCGTAAGATGAAGAGGTATTCGATGAGAGGGGATTAAAATAGGATTCATATGTTCCTTTAAAAGAGGGTACTTGGAATGAAGATTAAACTTATTAATCTAATGATAATATGGTGATTCTTACTTCTTGACATGTATTTGTGAATTTTTCATTTGTAATGTAACACCCCAAGAAATTAAATTATTTCCCTTTAAAAAAATTAATTTTTTTTCTAACATGATTTATATGAAACAAAAGGCTCCATTATTCTATAAAAACTATGATATAGGATTTCTTCACACACAACACTATGTTTTCTTGTGTTACACACAATACCTACTTCTTCAATAGATTGTGTTACCTGCGAGACTAATTTCTAACAAAATGTAATATGCTATTAATATTATTTTTTAAATTAATATTTACCAAATACCGGTTGAAGTTACATGTATGAAATGATTAAATAAATTTGGAAAATATTCTTCATATACGTTTATATAAATATTTATTATTAAATTAATATAGAAACCAATTATAAAAGAGTTTTTATTTATTTGAATTTGAATGATACATTTTGTTTTATGAAATTAAATTAATAACTATTAGTGGATGATCATAATAAAATTTATATATTATATATTCAATCAAAAAAAATTCATACATCCAATAGTTTAGATAGATATATTATTAAAAAAATACAATTTTATGCATAAAAAGCAATATGTTTCTAAAGATAGTTTTTTGGCTTTTTATGGCACACCTATTTTTAACAAAATGAAAATGTTATATTTTGATACAAAATAAACTTCATTTTTTGAATGAGACATTTCAAAAATATATTAGTATGTGTTTTTGGAAATTTTTTGAGAATTATCATCCTATTATGAATAATGAAAAATATTGTATTTTAGTTGAAAACTACATTTTTTTAAATAAATATGAATGTAAAATTTTATATTAAATTTATTTAAATGTACAAAAAGATAAATTAAATATATATATATATATTAATACAATAGAATACATTTTAATAATTTTATATTTAATTTTGATTTAAAAACACTATGAAATTCTGAATATTCTATCCTTAAAATCTATCTTCATGCCACGTCTGCAGGGTTACCGTTAAAATTAATTTTCAAACTTTTCATAATTGAATTTTTAAATAAGGTTATAAATAATATAAATAATTATAATATTTATAATCCAATAGTGTCAAATTAATATTTGAGAATAATAATTAGTGAAAGAAGTTAAATTTTTTACACTGATTAATGTAAAAATGAGTTTACTTAGGGGTTAAAAATTATTCATAGGGGGGAAATAACAAATAAACCTATCCAATAAAAAATTTCTGGACATATTTAGACCATTTTAACATTTTTATCAGTTTTTATGACTTTTTGAGACTCTATTCTATGAAATTTACCTATATAATAAGTTATGTAATGAAAAAAACCAGTGAAACTTCTTTACTATTAATTTTAATAAAGCATTGGTATAGGAAAAACACATTATTTGGGTTATGAATATAATTTTTAATGATAAAATAGTATCTTTCATTAAAATAATTTATATATATCTTTTAGATATTAATTATTCGCATAAAATTCTTATGAAATTCTAATTTAGTACTTATTTAATTAATAATTAACTAAAATAATTGATACTGAAAATATTTATATTGAATTAAATCAGATGAATTATTGACTAACATTTATTTTATAGATTAATATATAATTTTAAAAAGGTTTTAAATTTATATATTAAAATTACCCAATTTTATTTATAATTTTAATTTTAAATTAATTAAATAATGTAAAAATTTGAATTAATGTAATTTTGTAATAAATTTTATCTTATTAAATGATTCAAAATTATTAAAAATAATAAAGGCATCCTATATATTTTTAAATTTTAATAAATTTCAAATATAGTTTATTTATGGGACAAATAATATTTTTTACTGAACATATTCACACCTAATAATAAAATATTTTTACACATTACATGGACTCCAATAATATTTTTACGCGTTACAATTTGGATTAAAGAAATATTTTTACGAGTTACATGGACTTCAATAATAATTAATTTCCAACACACATAGGAATTTAATATTTAAAATTAGATAAAATATTGATAATTCACTGGATCAATATTTTCCAATTAAAATAACATTAATTTAATCTTAATGGTTAAATTACATAGGTTAGAAAATTAATGACCATTGTGAAAACCCAAAAACGTAAAATAAGGAAATATAAAAGTTAATGTAAAATAGATTTAAAATATTTTACATTCATGTTTTGGAGGCGTTTATATACCATAAATTAACATTAGTTCATTATTTTTTAGTTCTGTAGTAGCATGATGTAATGAAGACCTCTCAATTTTGATTAACATTTTTATTTAAAAGAATGTCACTTCCCCTTCAATATAAAAATCCAAACACACTCTAACATCTTCACAAATAATGCCATTTAACCATCCAACCACTAAAAATATAAAATAATTACATCAATTCCTTAATCCTAGAAGCCTCACTTTTTGTAAAAAGAAAACCATGGAAGGCTTCTGGAACAAACGAAGAGGAGTTTCCAGAATATTTGGTAAGAGTCTTTAACAAGAACATTTTTTTCTTTCACATCCCCATACATTCATTTTATATTTTTTATAAACAAAATCACTATCCTAAATATAATTATATGGTATTATGTTATGGTTATTACCTACACTTTTAAACACTTCCATTAAATGGTAAACTCAATCACTTTCCATGTGTATGGGGGACTACTGCCTCGTGAACCGATGTTGTTTGTTCCTCCATTTCGACCTCTAAAGACAGGGAATGATGTTTTAAATAATGGTTTTATATGATATATATTATATTAAGAACACATTTATTCTTTACTAATTTTTATATAACACATACCTTTATGATTTCCATATTGTGGGAATACGATAAGTTTATTTTTGGACCTGTGGACTAGTTCCTCCTCTATACGACGTGATTTGTCGACATGTTAAATGGAATATATTAATTAGGGATTTAATTAAAATATGTGACAAATAAGAAATTATTATTATATTTTGATTAAAATAAAATATATTTCATTTAATGTCCATTGTTTTAATGTGACAAGAAAATGGGAACATTGTTCATATGTATGTATGGCCAATCGTCCCCACGAACAGTGTATTCCATTTTTTCACCAAACTTTATTTATTACATTTAATATATATATAATGAATATATATAATATTTATATCATTTTTACATTTATTATATGATGAAATCGTGACCTATGTAATTGGAAAAAAAGATAATAATTCAAAACATACTCTAAAAACTATGCTATTAACAAACAAAATAGTGAAGATATTAAATGATTATTAACAAATGACGGATGAGATATTATAATAATATCATAAATGATATTATAAATATTAATATTGTTATTTTATATGTCAATAACATGTTCTGAAAATTTATCCAATGGGTTCTAGTGAATTTCACTAAAAAGAAGTGTAATATAAGGGATTTCATCTCAATTTATATTCCATTGAGACATAATTTTTATTCATCACCAAATAAAATTTGTGTCATGATTATACTACCACTATTTCATTTAATATCATAATTTATTCATAATTCATTGTATTTTTTCTTTCACATTGAATTATATCATCCCAGGGGTTTTGACTTGAAAATAACCAATTGCTAAATGTTATTATTATATACTCTCTTGGGTGATTGATAACATTTTCTTGAAAGAATTTCTTCCTTATGATAATTTTAAAATTTAAATTTAATTATTCTCTAAAATCTATATATATGTGTGATGATTATAATCATTTCATAAACCATATAATTTTTTTCGTTGGGTGTTTACATTTAAAACTATTTGATTAACCGGGTAAATATTGATTAATTCATATATTTAATTCAATTGAGATATTTGATTATAATGAACATTTTTTGTAAATAAAATTGATTGTCTAATAAATGATGAAATAATTATATATGAAATATATATTTTGGGGACTATTTATTGAAATTACATCTATGCATTGGTTGTCTCATGGGATGAAATCTGTTGGAAAAACACTTCATGTTTGTAACTAGTACATTTAAAATGTGTTTCTAGTGGTCTAGATGGTAGTGTTAGGGATAGCCATTGAAAATAGGTTTTAATGATGAATTTTTTAAACAGTATTACTAATAAAAATTTATGTTAATGTTTTCATTTTCTTAGGAAACAGGATGTCTAATAATCTAGCATTTCCATCATTTTAGTTATTATTATCTAGAAGATTTTTATTGTGATGATGTTAATTAATGAATTTTATTATATGTTTATTGATTAATAGGAATGTGTGTTATATTTTTTTACCTTTCCATTTTTATTATTATCATTTATTTATTGTTACATTCTTTATTATTTATCCTTACTGAGAATTTGAGCTCACCCTCATTTAGTAACCTTTCCCTTGGGTATGAAGATAAATTCATTGAATGAGTTTCATGGAATCTGAGAATTTAATTTTTTATGTATTATATTTATTTAATCACAACATAAAATTGGTTTCATGTATATAATATGGTTTTCAAATAATTCTAAATATTTTAGTCCTTAGATATTTTATTCATTGCAATATTTTTAATGTAATAATATAAGGCACTGACTCTAGGCTTCCGCGGTCGAAGAGTTACATTTGGAATGAAATGAAGTTTAGTGAAAACTGTGGAAACATGATTTAGAAAAACATTTTTTAGGGAACATATACTTATTATATACATTGAGAATAAGTATAGAAGAATGTCCCAAAGAACCCATTATTGTGATTATGATATTAGATATGTTTAATATTTTAAATTTATGTTTAGTATTTAACTATTTTTATGATTCAAAATTATTTTCCATATTTATTTGACATAATTTAATATACTTCATCATTTAGATATGGAAACTAGTAGAAGGGGTGTGAACCTCACCAATTAATGTGAGCCAAAGATTAAGAAGTTTTATACATTTTTTAGTCTTAATACAACCTCTCTAAGGGAACTATTATCTAAAACATTCTCATCATATAAGGATATAATATCATGTTCAAACCTGAAAGAGAAGGAATTTTATAAGTATTATGGATTTGTCACAACCCATCCTCGGGGCCCGTGCCGTGACTACCCCAAGCCCATCTTCCATAGGCCAGGGGCTGGTGGCTAGCACCAAGTTGTAAATCCCAACAAAAGGGAAGGAATTGCCTTGGAAAAGTAAACAGGCACCACAAAGTAAGAAAGCGGAAAAGTAAACACTAAGTAAAAACTGTATCAAGCTGTGCTGAAAGTAAAAGGGGCCGGAAATACAAGCCCAACTGTAATGTACAACTGAAAGGGAAAAACAGCAACTGAAAAGAAAAGCCACAGTGTTGAGCCGTCCTCGGAATGTCCCACCTAAAGGGTGGGTAGAGATAGCTTCCACAGCTCGTCGGTCCAGCCGTCCGCTCCGAGTATGTCCCGCCCAATGGTCCACCTCCAGGTACCGTCCTGCTCCGTACGCCTCCACCACGATCAGTGCTGTCCGTCGTCTGCAACCAACACAATGATGTGCGGGCATAGCCCGTGCAGGGGTGAGTATAAGCTACTTAGTAGGGACCCCGAGACCCCCGAAGGTATCCCATAATCCACAAAGGATGACCACAAAGGAATAATACAATCACGAAGTAACATCCGACACGACTTAGGTATATGCCCATACATATACCTAAGTCATCCATTCCCGTTCGGCTCCAACGTCCGAGCCCAGGCACAACTCAGTCCACACAGGAAAGCAAATGTATACCCACACAGGATAGCACAACACAATCCACAAAGGAGAGTAAACAGTAAATCCACACAGGATAGCTCAACACAATCCACAAAGGAGAGTAAACAGTAAATCCACACAGGATAGCTCAACACAATCCACAAAGGAGAGTAACACATGATTCAGCACACACAGGTATACTTTTTCAAATGACGATAGAGATGATCACTAATCCATCTAAGTCGTTGGACCCACAACGGATCAATAGGTACTAACCCCCGCAAAGACCCACACAGGATCGGGTCCACACAGGACCTGTAGGCGCTGGCTCACACAGAACCGATGAGCTCTGACCCACAAAGGATCGGACCCACACAGGATCGGACCCACACAGGATCGGGCCAACACAGGACCTGTAGCACTAATCCACATAGGATCGCTGAGTGTAGTAGTCATCGCAGTCCATTGAGGATCTCTGCACAATCGTCGTCACAGTCCACTAAGGATCTCTGCACAGTCGTCGTCGCAGTGCACTGAGAATCTCAGCACAGTCGTCACTGTCGAAGTAGCAGTCGCAGCCAGCTCTAGGGTTCCCACACACAGCAAGCTCGTTCGGGACGGTCCGCTCCACGAGACGAGTGGCCGATACATCAACTGACACAAAGTCCGAAGTTGATGTATCCAAAAGTTCTGTATCGTCAACAGGAACTCAACGTCGCAGACGGCGCGTCAATCGGACGCCCGATCTGAGAGTTATTGGCCTTTTCCTCCCAGGGGCTCGGTTGGTTTTTATGGAAAAACCAACCCGATCGTACTCCACCTGCATCCAAACCTCGGGTGGAGTGATCCAAAAGATCCGTCTCACATAAGGAATAAAACAAAGCTGACGGCACGTCAATCGGACGCCCGTAGCTCAAGATATTAGTGTTTCCGCTCCGAGGGCCCGGTTGGTTTCGTGTACGAACAAACCCGGCCGAACCCAAAGTATTCCGAAACCTTGAGTGTGATATACCGAAACGACCGTCTCGATCCAAGGATCGTGTTTCCGCTGACGGCGCGTCGTTCGGAGGCCCGTAGCTCATGTTACGGGCATTTGATCGAAAATGGTCCGAAGACGGGGGGTCCGGGCCCGGGCCGACCCGGCCCAACACCCCCCCCCCCCGAGGTCGGCCGAACAAGGTCGACCCGACCCGGTCC
This sequence comes from Viscum album, assembly GCA_963277665.1. Taxonomy (NCBI): domain Eukaryota; kingdom Viridiplantae; phylum Streptophyta; class Magnoliopsida; order Santalales; family Viscaceae; genus Viscum; species Viscum album. Next base: position 1,999,994,284 of record OY728136.1, read on the forward strand.
ACCCGGCCGGTCGGACCGACATGGCTCGGCTCGGCCGAGCGGCCGAGTGCTTGGGTGCCGCGGGGCGCTGCCCCCGCGGTTTGGAGATGTCGCGGCCCGGAGTTGGGGCCGCGCTGGAGCAACGGACGCTGCTGTCGCCGCGTCCCGTGTGGGCGAGCCGGACCCACGCGGCCGCGGGTCCGCCGGCGACCCGTGCCGCCGGCCGCTTCCGCGGGCCACCGGAGTTGCTCCGGTGGTCCGTTTTCTTTCTCGTCTGCGATGTTGTTCCTCCCGGGTTCCGTTCTTCACTGCGGGATCGTCAAATCGCAGTTGCGTCACGTTTTGTCCTTGCCCGCCAAATCTGCACAACTACAAAGAATGGCGGAGGGTTGTCGGGCCGTGTTCGTTTGGCCCACACCCTCCGCGTTAGTGATAAACAACGGGGGAAATAATTTAACACATGAAACAACAATTTTAACAAACTAAAAATTGTTCATGATAATCCGGTTCTTTAATTTTAATGAAACGTTCATGGGAAAAGAGCATTTCCAAAATAAAAATCCCTACCTCGTCAAGTCGTCGCTCGGGGGTTCTTCGCGGAATTTGGGGATCGTCGCGTCGTCGTGGTATCCGGCGTCACGTCGTCGCGGAAGGGTGTCGCGTCGACGAACTCTGAGGTTCAAGAACAAAAAGATTTAATTAATAATAATTAAATCCTTCTGAGTTAAAAACCACAAAGGAAATCTGAAACCCTCACCTCAACGTATGATCGAAGGTTTTTGCTGTAGATTAAGGAACGTCGCCGAAGAACGTCGCAGGAGAGCAAAGGTCGGCGTCGCGGCACACGGCATCGCGTCGTCGATTCCCATGGGTTCGGTGTTCTTCATCGGAGGCTGGCGATCTTCGCGTTCTTCGCATTCTTCACATTCTTCGCATTTTACGCGAAGAAGGGTGAAGGCACAAGAACTTCTGTCAAAAACCTCTCAACGAGTAATCCTCCAATAGTCGTGTTGGTCTTATTTTATTATTACGCCAACAAACGAATAAGAGGTAAGTAACGTCCCATTAATTCGTAGAATTAATTCAATGAGAGTAACCACCCATTTAATTCACAAAATAAAATGCCCAATTAAATGGTGCGTTAAGAATTTAAGAAAACGCGTCAGTTGACTAACATAATGACGGGTTTTCACGGGCGCGTTACTTAGGGCAAAAAGAAACGGTGGGGGTCGTGTGGGCCCCACATCGCAAATATCCTACCAAGAGGGTAGGATATTTTTGGATAGTACCCTATCCGTTTCAACTCAGTTTAAGTGGATTTCAAGTGGCTTCAAGTGGCTTAAGTGAAATAAAATAAATTTTGTCGAACAATTTAGTTTATTTCTTAACTTTAAGCCCAAAAATTAAAAAACCACACCCGAGCAAACACAACTCCAAAAGAGGCGTTTCTAAGAAAATACTGGTGCTACGATTTCATCAGTGCCCTCAGAATTCAATTCCGGACACCGGTTCAATAGTTAGAAAAACCCGCTCATCCGTTCACTGAACGTACCCGATCCAAACTTCGGAAAATGATTCCGGGCACACCGTGCCTCAGAATCAGGTGCTGTCAGAAACTGCGCTCTTGTAAACTTCCAAAGAAAATTAAGAAAAAAAATTTCTTTGAAATTTACGGGTCTTTACATTACTCCCACATCAGGGCATTACATCCCCGTAAAGATATATCAAAAACTAGGGAAACAAATGTGGGTACTGAGCACGCATCTGAGCCTCCCACTCCCATGTGCTCTCCTGGAGGTTCCCGTGCTGCCATCTGATGCGCACAAGAGGAATCGATCAACCACGTTGTACCCGCTCTTGTCGATCCTCTATCTCCACTGGGACCTTCGCAAAAGTCGCCCCATCATCCACGTCTAGCTCCCCATAGTCAATGATGTGTGTCGGGTCGTGCACGTATCTCCCCAGCTGAGATACGTAGAAGACGTCGTGCACCCGGTGCAACTGAGGTGGTAGAGCCAGGCGATAAGCCACCCCACCTATCATGCTGAGGACCTAGAATGGTCAAATGAATCATGGAGACAACTTGCCGCCTCGACCAAATCTCCGCAAACCACGTCGAGGTGAGACACGCAAGAAGACATGGTCGCCAGCCTCGAACTCAGTGGCCTCTGCCTCTTGTCAGCATATGACTTCTGCTGGCTCTGAGCTGTCCTCATCTGCACCTGGATGACCTAGACCTTCTCTGTCATGGCCCAGACCATCTCTTGTCCCACAAGTGCTGACTCCCCAGGGTCTGTCCAGCACAAAGGAGATCTGCAAGGTCTGCCGTAAAATGCCTCATATGGTTCTATCCCGATGGTGGAGTGGTAGCTGTTGTTGTACGCGAACTCCACCAAGGGTAGGTGGTCCTCCCAGCTGCGACAAAAGTTGAGGACACATGCGCGGAGCATGTCCTTGAGAGTATGAATGGTCCTCTCCATCTGACCATCCGTCTGAGGGTGAAAGGCGGTGCTCAGACGTAGCCGCATCCCGAAGGCCTCCTGCAACCCCTTCCAAATCCTGGAAGTAAAACGAGCATCCTGATCGAAGAAGATAGTTGATGGCACACCGTGAAGCCATACAATATCCTGAACATAGAGACGCCCCATGCTCTACACTGAGCTCTGCTCTCTGATTGGTAAGAAGTGTGCCGACTTGGTGAGTCAGTCCACAATCACCCAAATGGATTCGTGACCTCTGGAAGTGCATGGAAGTCCATTCACGAAGTCCATAGAGATCCCAGCCCACTTCCACTCCAGTACCTCCAAGGGCTATACCAAGCCTTCTGGTACTTGATGCTCTACCTTCACCTGCTGGCAGGTGAGGCATCGACAAACGAAATCTGCCACAGCCTTCTTCATGCCCGGCCACCAGTGCTGTCGTCTAAGATCCTGGTACATCTTCACCACTCCAGGATTTACCACCAAAGGAGAAGTGTGAAACTCTTTAAGCACCTCCTCTCGTAAAGCGATTGGTACCAAGGTACGTCCTCTGAAAAGAACATCGTGCTCTACTCCAAGGGAGAAACCATCAGTTGCCTGTCCCGAGGATATCTGTGCACGTCGTGTCTCACAGTCAGCGTCCCCACGCTGTGCCTCTCTGACCCGCTGCAGTAGTGGAGGGGTGACTGTGAGATACTGAAGGAAGGCTGCTCCATCTCTATCCACGAAGGATATCTGCAAGGCGGCTAGCTGCTCTGTCGCCTCCTCAAGTAGCTGAATGCCCGTCCTCCTACTGAGGGCATCGACTTCCACGTTCCCCTTCCCAGGATTATAGACTATCTCAAAGTCATAGTCCTGGAGGAACTCGAGCCATCGCTGCTGTCTCAGGTTCAGTTCCTTCTGCGAGAAGATGTACATGAGACTCTGGTGGCAAGAAAATACTGTAAAGCACTCTCCCATCAGATAGTTCCGCCATGTCTTCAGAGCGAAGACCACTGCTGCTAACTCCAGGTCATGGGTAGCGTAGTTCTGCTCATGCGGCCTCAACTGACGTGATCCATAGGCAATCACGGCCCGCTCCTGCATTAGGACACACCCGAGTCCAGTCCCTGATGCATCGCAGTAGACTACATAACCAACTCCCTCCTCTTGCAACCTCAAAATAGGTGTGCTGGTCAATCTCTGTCTCAGCTCCTGGAATCTCTGCTGACATCTGTCTGAGCACACGAAGGGTTTCCCCTTCTTCGTCATATCTAAGAGTGTCGCTGCAACTCTGGATAAGTCTGGCACAAATCTCTGATAGTATTCGGATAGACCCAAGAAACTTCGCATCTCCGTCATGCTCCCGGGTGGCTCCCAAGCTAGAACTGCTTCGATCTTCGCGGGATCCACAGAAACTCCCACCTCAGAAATGACGTGCCCCAAGAAGTGGACCTCAAGTAACCAGAACTGGCACTTAGTGATCTTTCCATAAATCTGGTGCTCTTGGAGTGTGTCTAGTACAACCCGCAAGTGGAAGGCATGCTCCTCCTTCATGGTCGAGTACACCAAAATGTCGTCGATGAAGACCACGACAAGTAGATCGAGGTATGGCTGGAAGATCCTGTTCATGAGGCTCATGAACACTTCTGGAGCATTGGTTATGCTGAATGGCATAACCAAGAACTCATAGTGGACATACCGACACCTGAAGGCCATCTTCTGCACGTCCTCTTCTTGAACTCTGAGCTGATGATAGCCTGACCTGAAGTCTATCTTCGAGAACCACTGTGCTCCCGTGAGCTGATCGAAGAGGTCATCAAACCTCGGTAGAGGATACTTGTTCCTCACTGTCACCTGGTTCAGGCGGCGATAGTAGACACACAGTCGCAAGCTCCCGTCCGCCTTCTTGGAGAACAATATCGGGGAAGCCCAGGGTGAAACGCTGGGTCGGATGAACCCCATGCCCTGCAAGTCCTCCAACTGTACCCGCAGCTCTCGAAGCTCAGCGGGGGCCATCCGATATGATGAAGTGGATATCGGGGATGTCCCAAGGTACAGGTCAATATAAAAGTCTACCTCTCTGCGAGGAGGTTGCCCAAGAACCTCGTCGGGGAAGACGTCCGCATACTTATCCACCACTGTAGGAAAACTAGGACTCTGCACGTCCACTACTCCAAGGATGAGGCTAGCCAACTGATGAGTGATGGGGTGTCCCCTCCTCTGCGAGAGTCCATCCTGGGCTGCAAATGCTCCCTTCTCACCGGTGAAGGTGAACCTGCTCCCGTCGGTGCGCACACATCGCACCTTGCGCCTAAAATAGTCAATCTGAGCTTGGACTATAGATAACCAATCCATGCCCAAGATGACGTCATAAGGCCTCGACGCCGCTACAAGAAGATCTCAGCCGAAGCTCCCGCCCCCTATAGTAAGCTCACATTGTCGGCACCAGTGTGTAATCGTCGAGTCTGCCCCCGTAGGGGTCTCTAGCCGTAAGGATCGAGCCAACAGCTCTGTCGGAATCTCCGAACTCCGAACAAGGGCAGCATCTATGAAAGAGTGAATCTCTCATGTGTCTATAAGAAATGCAGAAAGGGTGGAATAGACACAGATCGTACCTCGAATCATCTCTGGCACGCCGTGGTCATAGGCCTCCGCTGCCTGGAGCTATGCCTGTCTCTGCCCGCCAGCTCCCTGTGTTCGGGGCGGACCTCCTGGGGGTGGTAGTGGCAGAGCCTCAAAGCATTTCCCACCACCTCCTGCTCGGCCAGCTCCTTTTCCTCGTCCGCCTCCTCCCTGCGGACCGCCACAGTTGACCCTCTACCTTTACCTGGGTGGCCCCTCCACCGTCTACTGCTCCTCGGTACGGCGGGTCGGGCAGTCACGGGCCATGTGGCCCTGCCCGCCGCACGGGTAGCACTGCCTGCCTCTCGGAAGGCTGGCTCCGCACTGTGTGCCCCGCACTGCTGAGCCAGTGTCCCGAGGTTATCTATCGTAAGGTCTGGTCTTCCTGGAACCCTGAGTCGTCCGTCGGCTACCTGCTTCTGAAGACTCCGCTACATGCCGCCGTACGGTAGGTCTCACTTTGGACTCAGCCAGAAAGCTCTCGATCAGAAGGGCTCTCTCTAGCACTCCTCCCTGGGTCGGGATACTGAGGGAGATTAGCGATGCCCTGATCTCATGTCTCAAACCCTGCTCAATGTTCCAGGCTCGGAATAAGGGGTCCCGTACCATGTCGGTCAAGTAGCAAGAAAGATCGGTGAACCTCGCCGCGTACTGGGCGACCGTCAAGCTGCCCAGCCGCAGCTGATGAAGCTCCTGGATGCGCACCGCACGGAGGGTGGCTGGGACGAACTTTAAGTGGTAGAGGGTCTCGAAGTTCGTCCAGAGAAGAGATGCCTCATCGTGTACCTGGAGCATCAAGCTCCACCATCGTCCTACTGCTGCGTGCAGTATGCTCGCCGCGAGGATCACCATGAGGTCTGTTGGTGTCCTCACTAGTCTGAAAACTTGAACGACCGCCTCCAGCCAATCCTCGGCTTCCTGGGGGTCCGTCTCCCCACGAAACCTGGGTGGTCGCTGGCACTGGAACTCGTGCAGAGCTCCGAGGCGACGTGAATCATCAGCGGTTGGCGCTGGAAGCATCGTGGGCTCGGCGGGTAAAGGTACCGTCGGTGCCTCTGCTGTCAACGGGCCCTGTACCAAGGCCTCATCGCTCGGCGGGCTGTCGTCGCGCTCTACTCTCGGAACCCTAGCTGGCTGCCATCGTGGGGCCATCCTGAAAAGGAAACAAGTGCGCCACGGTCAGAACAGTATACCTGGTGAGATGACAAAAGTAATCACAATGACAACTTGAAACACACATGCAATAAATGTTTTCGTGCATTAAGTCGGAAATCAGAAGTCACGGTCCTGGTGTATGGATACGTCGGCCGCCGCACCAACACTCGACTCCCTGGACTGATAACCACACCCAATACGCTAAACACTATTACTTCACATAGAATAAAGATCAGAGTTTGTGGTAGAACCGACCTCCTCTGATACCAATTTGTCACAACCCGTCCTCGAGGCCCGTGCCGTGACTACCCCGAGCCCGTCTTCCATAGGCCAGGGGCTGGAGACTATCTCCAAGGCGTAAATCCCAACAAAAGGGAAGGAATTTCCTTTGAAAAGTAAACAGGAACCACAGAGTAAGCAAGAGGAAAAGTAAACACTATGTAAAAACTGTAACAAGCTGTGCTGAAAGTAAAAGGGGCCGGAAATACAAGCCCAACTGTAAAGTACAACTGAAAGGGAAAAACAACAACTGAAAAAAAAGCCACAGCGTCGAGCCGTCCTATGAAGGTCCAACCTGATGGGTGGGTACAGATAGCCTCCACAGCTCCTCGGTCCAGCCGTCCGCTCCGAGTACGTCCCGCCCAGTGGTCCACCTCCAGGTACCATCCTGCTCCGTACGCCTCCACCACGATCAGTGTTGTCCGTCATCTGCAACCAACACAACGATGTGCGGGCATAGCCCATGCAGGGGTGAGTATAAGCTACTCAGTAGGGACCCCGAGACCCCCGAAGGTCTCCTAGAATCCAAAAAGGATAACCACAAAGGAAAGATACAATCGCAAAGTAACATCCGACACGACTTAGGTATATGCCCATACATATACCTAAGTCATCCATTCCCATTCGGCTCCAATGTCCGAGCCCAAGCACAACACAGTCCACACAAGAAAGTAAACGTATACACACACAGGATAGCACAACACAATCCATAAAGGAGAGTAAACAGTAAATCGACACAGGATAGCTCAACACAATCCACAAAGGAGAGTAAACAGTAAATCCACACAGGATAGCTCAACACAATCCACAAAGGAGAGTGACACATGATTCAGCTCACACAGGTATATTTCTTCAAATGACGATAGAGATGATCACTGATCCATCTAAGTCATTGGACCCACAAAGGATCGATAGGTACTAACCCCCGCAAAGACCCACATAGGATCGGGCCCACACAGGACCTGTAGGCGCTGGCTCACACAGAACCACTGAGCGCTGACCCACACAGGATCAGACCCACACAGGATCGGGCCCACACAGGACCTGTAGCACTGATCCACGTAGGATCACTGAGTGAAGTAGTCGTCGCAGTCCACTGAGGATCTCTGCACAGTCGTCGTCGCAGTCCACTGAGGATCTCTGCACAGTCGTCGTCGCAGTCCACTAAGGATCTCATCACAGTCGTCGCTGTCGAAGTAGCAGTCGCAGCCAGCTCTAGGGTTCCCGCACACAGCAAGCTCATTCGGGAGGGTCCGCTCCACGAGCTGAGATGACGATACATCAACTGACACAAAGTCCGAAGTTGATGTATCCAAAAGTTCCATATAACTATTATTATTATCATAAATTCAATTAATTAAATTAAATTAAAATTATATGTGGTTTCTTAATTATTATTATTATAACAAATACTAACAATAGGGGTTTTATTTTTATTTTTCCTGTAAGAATGAAATGGGGAAAACTGTCATTCTTCTTCCTCTAAATGTGTGACATGCATAGGCAGGGAGAAAACCACCATGGCGCACCCAGCTAGGCATGGCTCCCTCTTACGGCTCCTCCTTCACGCTTCTCCATTGAGTGAATTACGTCCATGCAGTATCCGCTGCGTGACTCATATAGAGCGACCTCCTCCCTCTGCTAGATCTCCTACACCTACCCGACACTCATCCATGCAGAACCCTAGCACATGACCCCCTATTGTCGGTCGTTCATTGCGCAACATTTTAATCTATTTTCATTCTCCATTTTGGTCTGATTCAAAGATTTATGGTCTCCCATCATTCTAGTCATCATCACCATGGTTATTGACTTCATTTTCAGTACCATTTTTGGTTTGTCTGATTTTAGGGTTTGTGAAAACCTTTAAATTTGGTGTTTTTCGATTCAAGGGTTGCTCCACAATGTTCTTTGGACCCATTGGTCCACGTTCTGGCAACCGCCGCCAATGGTGAGGATTATCAGGATGATTCAGTTCGTCAATGATGATTTGGAGTTATGGATTTATAATTATTTTTTGTTTTTCACCATCTAATATGGGATATGATAAATTATATGATCTTCTGGTATCCAGCAGTAGGTGTATAGGCTTTGTTGCATTGGTTTTGGTCTTCTGATGTTGTCCTAGTGTTTTTTGATTTCTCCTGCAGGGCGCATGCGCGTGTAAATATATATTTAGATATATATATATAATCATATATATAAACATATATATAAAGGTGGTGTGCGTGCGACTGCGTTCCATTTGCAACTAATTGCATCCATGTACATTACAGTCCTGCATATTTAAAATGATGTCACCTTGGGGTAGGGTCCCAAATCTCTGTCACATTATTTACGAATTATATCTTCTTTAAATTATTTTGGAATATGAGTTTCTTAGATTATGGAACATCTATGTTTTCTTTAAATGTTGATTAAATATAAACTGCGGGTTAGTGGTAATGTCATATCATGCTTGCTATGGTTTGTCATTTCATATGTCTTCTTGCTAGTGTTGATGAATGGTATGTCGATGCATGACACTTTCGATGTTATTAAATGATGCTACACGCATGAAGTAAATATAGACTTGATAGTGTGTTGGTTTTAAGCATGAATTTCGTATTTTCTTAAAGATATATTATTAGATAGTTAAATTATTTTAATTGATCAGGATGAGTAATAGGGTAATTAATTTAGGAATTAATTATCAAGTCATGAGCAGAAAAATTTGCAGCATTTAGTGAATATTGAAAATATTGAATATTTTGACATGTTTGGAATATAAATTAGAAACTTGTAATAATTAGTGGATAGATTAATTATTACATGTTAAATGGTAAATGGTTAATTTTTTGATTATAGGATAAAGTGATATGATTTAATTAATTAATTGTTTGGTTAATTAATTTTCATGCATTAAATTGAGACTGCGAATTTATTTTATGGTTATGACTTTTGGCCAATAATGCCTTTGGTTGCATGTTCATTTCCCATACCATATGTTTCTTAAGATGTTGTGGTTTATAAATATGATATTTTATGTTAGATGGTTTCTAAATTTGTGGGCCTTTTCAGCATGTTTGACTTGAGATGTTTAAGACGGGAATGTTAATTGTTAAAGTCATGAACAAAACACTATTAAGGTTGATGGGTTCTGAGTAGTTAATGATTTGGGATAATTAATTCAGAATAATTAATTTTTAATTAATTATTAACCATTGAGATGTTGAGTGGATAAATGTTTGTGGAATTATTTGAGGGAAGTTTAATGTTGTTAATTACATGTTGAATTAATTAACAGATTGGAATTATTAATTTATTAATTAGTTGATGGATTGTTTTGTGCTGTTAGACATGGCATTCTACACCAATGATAAATATTATGTATGATTGATAAATGGGTTTTGAGACTGGTACTAATTCTCTAAATACTTTTGGGGTTCTAGACATGGCATTATACACCTATATTGCATTCTAATATTCTTTTATGGGAAATAGAATGTTTCTCAAAATACCCATTGGTTGCGAGATAAGGACTAATGCTCCAAATAATCACATGGGTGCTAGACAAGTTGTTCTACACCGATTAATTGACATTTTATTGTGGGTCTAATTGGTCATATGTGAAATGAATTAATGGGTAATGAAAACTATAGTGATATAATGATTTGTTAATTCGATTTGAGGAAGGGTTTAGACTTGTAAATGATTTTGGTGCATCACAGTTAGAGGATGAACCTAGGATGGAATCAATATTTTAGTGGAAAAAAATTTGACATATTATATGAAAGATTAAATTGTATATCATATGATGTTTTATTCAATACAAAGCATAAGATTGTATTTAGTATTTACATTGATTACATAAATGGTCATTATAGACATCTGTGGTGAGTGACTTATATGGGGGATGTCAGACCTAGGCCAAATCTCAAGACATTAACAATTTATTTATATTTGAATAATTTATAAAATAAAATGATTGTGTAATGTTTTATGAGTATTCATGACAAATGTACAATGCAGGTACACACACCGGCTGAGTGGTGAAGCGGGTACTTAGATATATAGCTACAGTGTACTAATTACATTATTTATGAATGTTTTCACATGGTTTAAATTATCTATTAAATATCTAGATTTGGGGCATATATCAACGGTCCCTACCTACTGAGATTTATATCTCACACCCTACTCAGGCCACCATTGCCCTAGGGTACCTGAGTAGATTCTATTTTGCTGCAGGATTGTGCTATTTATATTTAACTAGGATATAAGACCAGAGGACCGAGAAGAAGCTCGGGATGCTCGAGGAGACCTCCCTCGAGTCATTGAGTGATTTCTTATTTATTTATATATTGGAATATAAAGAATGATTTTTTGTTCACTTTTTTCCATTTTTGTAACATTAGCATGTCATGCATGCATCTGCTGTATAATTGGAAATGGTCACTTTTATAAATTGAGTTCTATTTGTCTTCTGCTACATTATAATTTATTAGACTACATCGGATATTTTTTGACACCTTCTATTATTGAACAATGATATGAGGATATATTCTTCCCACTGACTATCCATATACCATCACTTCTATTCAGTAGCCCCTATTGTATATGGAGACACACATGAGGCCATGTGGAGACTAGTCCAGCCACCGGTTTTGTGGTAAGCTGGTTCGTGATGTTGCAAAGTGGTATGAGAGGGTTTATTTTCCTATTGTCTATCTGCTTTGGGATGGTAGATAAGAGATTAGAAATGTTTCAGCACTTGGGTTAATGGTTGTTCTTGGGACTGATCACCCCATATACAGGAAATGACCAAGTGGCCATGAATGGGAATTGATGTTTTTAATATTTTAGGTTACAGTTGATATGAGTTCACCTTGAGTGACGAGTGTATTTTATTATGCTTATTGATTTTTAGGATTTTAAAAAATACTTGTATTTTCCAGATTTTGAAAGGATGTTTCAAACATGCATCATCTTAAAAACATAGAGATTCACAAGTCATACATATAACATGCCTTGTAGTTGCATTAGTAGGATTCCTGATAAATTGTATTCTCTTCCTTGTGAGCAATTCCATGTTTTGATCTTATTTTAAATGACTCTGTAGATAACATGTTTTGATGATATATTTAACATACTGGAGTGATTATATTCCTTACTGCCTCAGTTATTATAATGTTTTGTTGTTGTCCCATGGTTCTGTTTTATAGAATGATGATGGGTTACTGCTTATGATAACATACTATAGACTTTTTGATGTGTGAAAGGGATGACAATGTTAGAATGTTAAATGAATGTTGATTGTATAAATGAGTCCCTCTAAGGTCTCCTTTTTTGTAAATGGAATTTAGGTGATAAATTTTCTATTTATTTTTTAATAAAATTTAATATTGAATGATTAAATAGGTTATTTGTGATAGAATGCCTACCTTTACCTATGGAATTGTTTGAAAACAAAGAAAATTGTTGTGAAAAATTTTCTTATGTGTTACAATATTGTAATGAATTAATTAAAATTCCTAAAAAGGGGCTTTTAAACCTCGTGAATTTGATTTTTTGTGACCAAGGGATAGGGTCGAAATTTATGTTTTGTAAATGATTATCCCATGGTAGGTAGTACCCTTATGAATATTCTACGTCATTAATGTATGTTTTTCCACTACTTAGGAAGACTTTTTGGTACTTTGGTGTTATGGAACGTCAATAGGTTAATTCTATGGATTTTATGATCACTTTTTGACGTGGTGATAAAGGTTTGAGGAACGTCACATGCATGCATTAAGTTTTATAGAATATCATGTGGGTGAGAATATGATATTTTTTTCGACATCATGGTCAATCCTAAGGTGGTTAGTGTCCCTTTGAATTTAGTAAGTGTGTCAGCAAGTTACACCGATATTTTTGAACAGAATCATCTGATAATATTTAGGATAATATTTTTAGTTACCTTGGTTTTCTCTAACTATTCACTTATGAATGCGACGAGCATGTCCCCTATCTTGAACTCGTCATGGAAACACTAATATAGCATCGGTCTTACACCATGATAAACTATTAAATGTTTATGTTCATGGTGAGTGGTTGTTATCTGGTTTTTATGCATAATGTGTGGTTTTATTGGGTTATTCCTTCATTCATGTGGGGGTGTGTTTCTTTTATTAAATATTTGATCAAGGGATTGACCTGGGAATGACACTAGAGGTCAGTTAAGGACTTCAGTATACATGTGGATGGTTTTTTAATAGTTTTAAAGGTACATTATTAGTTAAAAGGGGGAATGTGGGTTTTGGGTCTGCAACATCTTTCATGGGATGAATCCGGAACATGTTTTGTTGGTTGATCGAGATTCAACCATTTTCATTGACAAGATACATGTAATTTCCTCACATATAAGCTCTATTTTGATATTTAAGCTATAAAGTTGGTTTTGGATCGGGTTTAAATTGCCTAGCCATTAGTCTTGTGAATGGTTAAGGGTGTGTTTGGAATAAGGAAATCAACATGTTAGTTCTAACCTGATTAAATAAACATGGTAGTTTGGTTGTTTTATTAGTGGTTCCCAATGGCTTCTCAGGGATGAGAAGTTTATAAGATGGGTATACTATAAAGTCATGTGTTTTTAAACTAGGTTAAAATACAAGTGTTTTCAAAATAAATAATGTTTACTGAAGGGTTTGTTTTTAATCTGAACTCCATAATTTTATTCCAACTGTTGGAGCACCTAAAGGTGTCATTTTTTTGAACTTGCGTATTTGTCTGATATTTTTGCGGGTGTCCTGATGAGTCTCGGGAGCACTGGATCTGGAAAATTTATCTTAAATGGATCTTCATGGGCAGTGCATGGTTACAGTCCAACCCATGTTATTTACCCTACATAATAAATTATTTCTATTAATTAAATAAGATTATCTGAGAGTTTGTGATTAATTAAAAGAAAGTATTAATAATAAATATAATAATGTAATTATTATTATAATGGATGTTTAATTAAATGATTGTATATTAATTTATTAAATGATGGTCGGAGAAATTAATGGGAGTTTTTGGGGTTCACCAGATACGTTTAATTAATTGAGGGGTTTTAAAGTTAAAAAAGATATATTAAAATTTTTAAATAGACGTTATGAGTTGGAGTTATTATCATTAATGATGGGACATTCAAATGGGAGTTATAGTCTTAATAAATGAAGATTAATGGAATGAATTAGAATTATATTATTATTTTTATTATTATTCATATTGTTATGGTTATATTTATAATTATTATTAAGTTATTATGGTTGATTTGTAATTAATGAATAATAATAATTATAATTTATTTTGGGGGTTTTGGATTTAAATTAATAAATTTTATAAGGAGTTTTAATAATAATATTTTTATAACTATTCTTTTTATTATTGCAATTATAAATGTTATTCCTTATAACTATTTTTTTATTATAATGAATTCAAATTATTAAAATAACTAAAATTTAATTTTTGTTGTTTTATTATTGTTATTTTAATAAATAATATTAATATGGGTTTTATTTTTAGGTTTTAAGTTAGAATGAAAAGGGTGAAAACTCCCCTTCTTCAACCTCTTAAGGCACGATAGACATAGGCAGGGAGAAAATCCCAATGGCGCACCAAGCTAAGCGCCACTCCCTCTTCCATCTCCACCTTTATGCTTCTCTATCGGCTGAATGACCTACCTACAATAGACACAAGACCCATATGGTGCGACCTCATCCCTCATCCAAACCTCCTACAACATCACGACACCCGTCTAGGAAGAAGCCTAGCACACGACCCTTTGTTGTGTGTACTTCATTGCACAATATTTTCCTCTAATTTTGTCCTTAGTTTTGGTTTGATTCAATGATGTAAGATCTCCCCTCATTCTATTCATAATTTATTTTGCGTTTGACTTTATTTTCATTACTATTTTTGGTTTTCCATATTTTAGGGTTTTTGGAAACCCAAAATTTTGGTGTTTTTTGATTCAAGGCATTTGCAATAGTGTTCTTAGGACCCATTGGTCCACGTTCCAGCAACCTTTACCGAAGGTGAGGTGGTTTAGGAGGATTCAATTTTACGATGTTTATTCTGAGGTAAGGATTTATACTGCATTTAAATTTTGCACCATATATTATGGTTTCTGATAAATTATATGAGTTATTGGTATCTAGTGATAGCTGTGTAGGCCTTACTGCACTGGTTTTGGACTTCTGATGTTTTAATGGTGTTTTGTTTATTTTTGTTATCAGATGGACACATGTGTAAAAAAAAAAAATTTAGAGAGATATATATATATCTGTAGATATCTATATATATGCTTATATAATTGTGGTGTGCGTGTGACTGTGTTCCATTTGCAACTAATTTTTTCCAATTACATTAATGAGATGCATAATTAAAATTATGTCACCCTGAGGTAGGGTCTCAAATCTCTTACACATTACATAAGAATTATATCTTCTATAAATAAATTGAGAATGTGAGTTTCTTTGATTATTTAACATCTATGTTTTCTAGAAATACTGATTAAAGATAAACTATTGTATAGTGGTAAAGTCATATTATGATTGTTGTGGTTTGGATTTTCATATGTCTTCTTACTGGTGTAGATATATGGATTGTCGATGCATGACACTTTGGATGATATTAAATAATACATCACATGTGAGATAAATGCAGACTTGATCATGTGTTGGTTTTAAGCATGTAATGCTAATTTCGTTAAAGTGATATGATTAAATAGATAATAGATTTTAATTGATCAAGGTTACTAATAGGTTAATTAATTGTCTATCATAAGTTGGAAAAATTGTGGCATTTATTGAATATTTAGAATATAGAATATTTTTACATGTTTGGAATATAAATTAGAAAGTAGTAATATTTAATGTATCGATTAATTAGTACATGTATAATTGTAAATGTATAATTAGTAGATAACAGATTAAAGTGATATTATTTAATTAATTAATTGTTGAGTTAATTAATTTGAATGAATTATGTTGAGATTTGTAATTAATTAGATTGTTATGATTGTTTTCCAATAATTCTGTTGGTTTCATGTTTATTTACCATGGCTTAAATTATTTAGGATGGGTGGTTTATAAATATGATATGTCATGTGAGATAGTGGTTAAATATGTGGGCCTTGTTCATTATGTTTGACTTGAGATGTTTATGACATGCGAGTTAATTGTTAATGTCCTGGAGGAAGCACTGTTTCAGGGGACTGGTTTAGACTAGTTAATGATTTGGGATAATAAATTGGGAATAATTAATTGATACTTAATTATTATCAATTGAGATGTTGAATGGATAAATGTTTTTAATATTATTTGAAAGGATTTTAAAGTTGTTAATTATTTGTTTAATTAATTAACAGATTGGATTAGTAAATTTATTCATTAATTAATGGATGGTTTTGGGGTGTTATACATGGAATTCTACACCAACGATTATTATTAAGAATGATTGAAAAAAGGGTTGTGAGATAGGGAATGATTCTCTAAATACTCAAAGGGCCCTAGACATGGCATTCTACACCTAGCTTGCAAGAAAATATTATTTTATGGGAAAGGGAATGATGCTACAAATACCCATGGGTTGTGAGATAAGGACTAGCTCTCCAAAAACTCACAGGGTGCTAGCCATGATGTTATACACCCACAAATTAACATTGGACTATGGGTTCAAATGGTCTTACATGAAATCAATTAATTGTTAATGATAAATTTTGTGGCATAATTATTTGTGAACTAAATATGTGGAGGGGTTCTGATTTATTATTGATTTGGGTGAATCACTATTAGTGGACGGACCTAGGATCAAATCACTATTTTAGTGGATGGGATCAGACATAGTATATGAAAGATAAAGTTGAATATCTTATGATTAATTATCCAAGCTGAATCACCAGCTTGGATTCAGTCATTACATTGATTATATAAATGGTATTTAGAGACATCTGTGGTGAGTAAAATATATGGGGGATGTCAGGCTTAGGCGGAATCTAGAGACATTAATAATTTAATGAGGTTGGAATAATTGATAAATGAAAATGATTGTCTAATGAATGATGAGTATGCATGGAAAATGTATAATGCTGGTTCACACACCCGCTGAGGGCTGACATAGGTAGTTGGATATATCGATACATTATACTACTTACTTTATTTAGGAATTTTTTCACATGGGTTAAATTATTTATTAAATTTCTTGATTTGGAGTAGACATCGGTGGTCCCGACCTTCTGAGGTTTATATCAAGCACCCTACTTGTGACACCATTTCACTAGGGTACCTGAGTATATTCTATTTTGTTACAGGATTATGTTGTTTGCATTTACTTAGGATGTTGGAGAAGAAGACCATGTAGAAGCTTGGGATGCACGAGGAGACCGCCCTCTTGGCTTTGAGGGATTGTTTTTTATGTTTTTATTTGAATGTAAAGCATGATTTCTAGTTCACTATTTTCCATTTTTGTATCATTTGCATGCCATGCATGCATCTGCTGTATAATTGGCATTGACGACATTTATAAAATGAGTACTATTTGTCTTTAGCTAATTCATTATTTATTGGTCATATTCTACTATTTATTTCCATTGTCTATTATTGAACTCTGATATGGGGGAATAGTCTACAAACTGACTATTTGTTGACCCTCACTACTAGTCGGCAGCCTCTGGCATATATGGAGATGCACTTGAGGTCATGTAGGGACCAGTCTGGGTACTGTTTTAGTGGTATGTCGGGTTGGGATATTACAATTACCTTATTACATTCTTATTCACATACTAGGAATTATATCTCATCCCTTTCTAATGTATGTCCATGTGTTATCCAATGTAGTTTTATGAGCTATCATGATAAGGAAATATTTATTAAAGATGATGTTTTTCCAATTTTTAATTGTTACATAATGTACTCAATTACAAAATATACTCGGCTTCTCGATCTTCATGGATGAATTAAGTGTAAACTTATATAATAAATCATGAATTAATGTGAAATAAATAGAAGTGTTGTTATAGTGTACTCACGCACAATTCTAATGTAATAACCAACAACTCATGTTAATTTATGAGTCATGAGTAAATGTACCCAATACAAGAATTTGAGTTTGCAGATATAGTCTTCCAATTGTTGATTTTTTAGATCTACCTCTATGTTGAGAATTGTGACATATATATAAATCATATGAGTCTATTGTGTATATTCACAAAAAAAAAATTCAACATGTTCAATGAAGATGGTTAGAGATATTCATAGACTATTATTTATCTATTCACTACTATCTTGGAATGGGGAATAAGATAACATATGCTCTAACCAAAAAATAACTTTCTAAACAAGCCATGACACAACTTGAGAATGACCCAAACATCATTGACATAAAATGCATGTAACTGAAACAAAAAATAGTAGGGAAGGAAATATACTATTTCAAGATGATTTTCCAACCATCTATCCAAGAGAATATCCTGGAGGAACAAAGGGATGACCAGGAGAATCAAAGGAAGAGGATAAGAAAAAATAAAGGGGTGTCTCATGAATTCAACATTAATAAAGATGGATTAATTCTGTTTTCAACAAGAATTTTGGTGATATAATCACCTATAGTAAATAATGTTTTATTTTATGATTCTCATAACTCGTATTTGTCAACACAAAATTTTAGTACCAAGATGTACTATGATCATGGAAAGCACTTCTGGTGGGACAACAGTATTTACGAGACTTTGTAGTACACCTCGATGTTCATGGTATGTTAGTATGTCAATGATAAGAGACAATTGGCTAAAGGGATGATGAAACCATTTTCAAAATGCATAGATTCATGAGATAACACCAAAATTTCCACTAAAATAACGAATAATTCCAATTGAATTAATGTGATATAAGTTATGGTTGATTGAATCAACAATATTGGGCACTTCATTTCTCTTTGGGACGATTTCTCCCTCAATTTATTTTTTGAGATATACATAAAGGAAGTGGTGACGGTGGGTGATTCACTACTTTTGATGATATCTGTTCATTTTCTAAGGTTCCCTTATAAATTCTTTATTAGAATTCCACATGATATACAAAAGGAATTGAACATAAGTATGTACAATCAGCCCCAAATGGATATAAAATTTGAAAAGAAGTTTTAAGAACTAGAGGACATGTTATGAATGTAGTCAATGGAATTTAATAAGGTTATAGGATTGACATCTCTCATTAGTTTAGTTCTCAAATAACAAGAGATTCAACTTGAGTATTCAAATGGCCCCATTTAATTATATACAAGGGAATCAATGTTGGAAACCTCTATATTAATATGAATTTGTTGAATAGAATATTCTTATACCATATATTGTGAAAGATATAATAGAGAAGTTTCAATCCATTATGTATGAAATTAACACTAATTAGAGTGAAAAATTACTATAGTTACAATAATTAAAGTGATAAATATTTTGAAGTGTGTGACATTGTTTTCCTAAAAATATAACACTAGATAATATTCATGTGGTCTGGAATGTTGGGAATAATAATCTATAGTTACATAGAAAAAATTGTGATAATTCATCACATGGGAGCTATGGAAAATCAGTTGTCACTTCGACATGACTTGGCTCGAGGTCATAGTTTATTATATGTATATCACCTCGGAAGGTACATAATTGATTTTTAACTTTTACTAAATTTTAATGTGGTACAAGTAGTACCTATGCTCTCTTACGTGGAGTAGCTATTGAATATTTTGGATAATAGGGATAACATGCTCCATAATAAGATAACCCCCACATGTATGTAGAAGAAACATGAGGATATGAGTAGGAAATGTAATATAAGTACCCTTATTTATTATCATCTTAAGATGTGAGTTGAAATTTTGAAGATGATATTCCTAATAGTGATAAGTGTTTAACATTCTAAAATTTTCAATATATTAAAAATTAATTATGAATATATAATAGTTATTATTTTTATAAATATAATATAGTTTAAATAAATTACTATCAAAATTCATTATTTCATTAATAGGGAACATTATATTCATAAAACTATATCCAAACAAATCGTAAATAGTAATATGAGGAAACAAATACAAAATTATCATAAGGAGAAGCAGAACATGTATTTCTTGTTAATCTCCATGAACAATCACACACAGGAATAACATGTTAATAATGATATAGAACACTTTTATTAAAATCTAAAATATTGAAATTAAAAATGTCTAACCGTGGTAGAGATTGAGGTGAATGATGAATGATGTAATTTAGGGGAGTTTGACTGAGGTAATATGGTAGTTATAATAGTGAACTGGCCATTAAGAATAGTGACATGTTCATTATTAATAGTGACCTGCCCATTTGAAATACAATAGGACCTCAAAATATTCAAATTCCATATAAATAATATATATCAATATTAATATAACTATTTTAATTATATAATGTAAATTTTAAAATGAAAAACCAATGGAGATTATAATCATATATTTCTTAAAGAATTGTAGGTTTCTGTATTTTCAAAAAAACATAACTTTTTTAAAATAATTAAAATTTAATATATAAAGAAATTATATAGATAAAATTTGTATAAATTTTAAAATAAGTGCCACAAATAATTTCAAAGTAAAGTTTCCAATATTTTCGAATATACGTTAATTTTTTGGATAATAGATAACATACTTTTTTACGTAAACATTTTTTTAAATTAAAACATTCAACGTGTAAAATGAAATAAAAATTTATATATTTTTATCCTAGACTAAAAGCTAAAATAATAATTTAATTATTTCATATAATTAAAATTTCAAACAAAATAATTATTTTCCATGGTATAAAATCTAAACCATTCCATTGAAAATAAATTTTTATTTTTTTATTTTACATTTTAATAAACTAATGAATTTATATTATATGCTGTTTTGATGATTAATTTTTATAAATAAAATATAATATATATTGTAAGAGTTCACTAATATATGTTTTACCAATGAAATTATATTTTATTAAATAGTTTATTTTAAAAAACAATTAGAAATATAAATACACGCTCTCCCTTTCCTTGAAAACACACTTCTCAAAGCCAAACCCCAACCCAAATTCCCTCTCATAGGCCTCTTATGATCCACATGGATGTTATAAATACATACACAGAAAATATTTAATGAGTTTAATGGTTTTAAAAAAGGAATAAATTCAAGAAATAGGTATGGAACTTCATATTTTTATTTTATTTTTCTTTTATAGTTACATATACTTCTCTTCAATTTTAATACAAATCATCATTAAATAAATTAAATTTATTTTAAAATGATAAAAAAATTAATATTATATAGAAATATAAATTATAATATAAGTTTAAATTATATATCATGTATCCTGTTTTGCAAATGTCCCATTAACAATTGGTTTACCACTGATGTTGATGTTTTGAAATCAGTACTTATCTCTACTTTCACTGTTTGTTAAAATAAATTATTTATAATATTTAAATTTAAATATATAATTTCTATCATGATTTTTTATTAAATTTTATTTACATATATATAAAAATATAAAGAATAAATATATTTAAGCAGAAAGGTATATTTGGATGAAAATATTATATCAACATACTTCACCTATAACCAAGAAAAAAAACAATTAATATGAAATGATTTTTAATATTATGTATGAAAAAATGAGAATTTACAATTGGATATTGTTTTAGTAAACATATAAAAAATATATTGGGAGAAAAAAGGCATAAAAATATATTAACATATAAGGAATGTTTAATCTGAGAAAAAATACCATTGTATTGGGTTATATTCACTTTCCCTATATTTTATGTATGGATTATTCTAAAATATCATCAATGTTTCCTCTCACTATTCATTCCATTTATTTTATAGGGTCACACATTCTTTTACCTCATTGAGACGATTTCAAAGACCCGAATAATGATTTTTTTGAAAATACATTATGAAAAAACATTTAATTGACTCGTCTAATGTTTATTATTTTCCACTAAATGAACTATTATATTTTAGGATACAGTATTATTTCTCTTATTAATTTGAGAAAAATATAGGTTGTTCATTAATTTAAGAATTATGGAGTCTTTATTAACCACATTCATCTCTATCTAATTATTTGATGACTACAATTGATATATTTTTTCTTTCCATGTGTCATACATTATTACAAGTATAATACAATGTTGCAGATGGGCCAAGATTTATATATCCATCCAACGTATTATATAATATGACATATTTCATAATATTTTGGGTATTATTCATCAATGTGATTTTATATTTTTCCTCATTTATGATGTCATGATTTATACACATAAATATTGCATGGAATTTTTTTTAACATTGTTAAAATATTATTGGGGTTTTAACCACTATTTTACGATGTTTATTAATTATGGATACTCCCTATTTATAGTATTGTTCAAAATTTAACCTCATTTTTTTACTGATGATCCTAATTTTAATATATAATTTTTTGATTTTTATGAACCCCCATATAAAAATAATTAATTTCTCTTAATCAATCCTTATTATTGCCCTTTTTAATGGTGTTTTAACTCACACCTATATGTATATTCTCAAGTGAATAGATATACCAAGGATAACATGATAGATTTTAGGACGATAAAGAATATTGTATTAAATAATGTTTCATTCTTATTTCGTATAATTTATTTATAAAGATATTTTTCCAAATATAATAATCATTTTCCATATAATGTAATATAAATATTTAATTTATCTAATTTTTTGTAATATTCACATAGGAATACAGAGGGCCCGTATATCTACCCTATTGATAATAGGGAAAATCAAAATTCAATTACCCCATGCACATTTATGCCTAAACTACTAGCCTCCCCATTGGATTATGTGGATACAATACAAGATATTATTACTTCAGTGAAATTGAATGCTTATCATTACAATTAGACTTTATTTTGAGGGGATGGGGAGTTTTTCATTCCCACGATATTTTTATGATCAGTCGAGTATAGTTTGTTGGAAGTGTATAATAAACAATGATGATGATGTTATTTACAAATTTTTTAGATATGTTTCCAATTTTTAAATTAGTTCATGAACCCTCAACCTTGGGGTCGCCTATTGGATATATAGTTCTAATATTGACACCCCATGTCAAACCATTCACCATGAAACTTATTACCTACCACATGGTCCTTATATGAAAATTTATATTATTTCAAAATCACCCTATGGTGAATAAACTTTTCAATCCTACCTAATTGGTCAATGATAGGAACTCTTAAATATATACATTAAATATCACATAGGAACCAATTTTAGATGTAGTTTATCTAGGAATTTATAGTAAATAAATGGGTGTTTTTTCAAAAAATATATTCATATAATTGAGGAGAAGTAGATAATTAGTGAAAATAATTGCAACTATAAGTCTTATATAAACTAAAAAGGTAAATCATATACCTATATAACCTATGAGAATAGCATGGGATGATATCTCTTCTATAAGGTCCCTTATTTAGGGGTTTTCTCACAATCCTAGTGAATATAGTCTAAACATCCATTCT
This sequence comes from Viscum album, assembly GCA_963277665.1. NCBI lineage: Eukaryota > Viridiplantae > Streptophyta > Magnoliopsida > Santalales > Viscaceae > Viscum > Viscum album. The sequence continues at coordinate 2,000,017,352 of OY728136.1, forward strand.
TACCATATACTTGTAGCTCCATGTTATCACTCTAATATTTGGAATCTTAATGAAAAATCCTCCTTGATGATATTTAAGGCGAATTCCTATCCTTCAAGAACATTTAAGGTGTGTTACAATCCTTTTTAAGAGTACATGGTATACTTTTCCCCTCTACATTTATCCTGGGAGGATGTGCCTATTTTTCATGTCACTTATGTGAAAGACCCTCTAAAGTCATACATTCCACATGGCATCCATCTGCATACATTCAAAATAGACGAATAAATTTCAAGAAAAACTAGGAGGACTAGATGTCTTTATGGTGTCTGAGCACCTTCTCCCACAATGATATTTGCATGGAGTATTTTTTGATTTCTTTAACACATATCACAATGGAATATTTGAGAGGTTTAAATACACCACTCCTTAAAGTCCCCAAGTTATATCGGTTCAAGGTATACACACCCATATATATAAAATTCAATTATATAGTCATTTTATAAATGTTCAGTTCCACTTGTCTCTGTAACTGATATAGATCAATGGGGATTTACAATCATGTGATTTTATGATAATGAGAACCCCATCTATAGCAAAATTAGTGATTTTATTCATGGGTTATAAAAAATAACATTTCTAACCCTATTTTTATCCACATAAACATAGAAATTCATTGAATTTCATTGTATAACAAATGAACCATGTGTATTTGTGATTCCCTTCTATGGGTATGTCACATTTGTGCTCCTAATAATGGGTTCATCACCTTGAATCTATAAAAATAAATTAAATTCCATATTATATCTGCACCCATTAATCTATATACCTCACTAATGTGGTTCCAAATCCCAAGTCAATTTTTTCGCCGCTATATTGTTGTAAGCCTATAATATGTATTCCTTCACTTATGCAGCCAATTAGGTTATGATTAGTGGAATCCCCATTGCATAAGCCCCAATAAATCATCATTTCAATTCTATTTATTTAAGAAAATATCCTATTACGATGATAAAAAACTACATGATAACATCCATACCAAATGAATTTAAGATGCATTGTAGGATCTTGACAAATGTCCATGAACTATGAATCCTGTAGTATATGGGTTTTGATTCATGTTAACCAGGATATATAAGAATCATATATAAGATTCAAAAAAAAAATACATCATCATCACTCTATATCCATCACCATGATTTCATATTCCATATGGACCCACTCATTTTCTTCTGTATTGGTCCACATTTCATACAAGTTGTGATTTCCTTCTACAAAATCTATATTCCCCACAAAACCATCATCTTTAATATATATTACTGACGATGTCATATCCTAATAAAAATTACAAATCCTCAGGAATATAATCATCCATCATTTTTACCATACTCGTGATGAAATCAAGTGACCATATGAAGGCCCATATTACCTCAAACCAATCACTTAATCCCCATTCATTTTAAAAAATCATTTTGAAATTAACAAATTAGTGACCCATATTTATAAACTTTGCACTAATCATTTTTTGTATCCTTATACGTGGAAAAACATTCCACAGGATCATAAACATCTAGAAATTTTCCCTTATAACATGAAATAATATGGTATGGGGTGTCCCAATAATTTAAATAGAACTATGATGATTCTAAATCCATTGATTGAGATATACAGGAAACCCTAGTTATGGGATCAATATTGAAAACAGAAACAATCACCACCTCCACATATAGAGATGAACAAAAATGGTCCCAAAAATATGGATTTAAAAAATTTTAATCCAAAATAATGTATAACTATGTAATAATAATAAGATGGAGGACCACTTATACCAAAAATGATTATATTACTATATGAACTTTGATATATATTATATATTCATATAAATTCATGTCAAAAAACAATCACTAAAAAGACTGTAACCATTTCAATATTGATATTTGGGAAAGATCCATGAATACACCAATTTTCTATAATACAATCTTAGAGATGGAAAAATTTCCACCTCAAAAGGTGCATTTGAGCCTAAAATCCAATCATTTCGACCAATGTGAATTCCAATATTCTATCAGAGAAGTCATAAAGATGATAATTCTTTTGAGATCAATTATAACATAAATAAAATGTCACGATGGAGTTTCCTCAGATAATTATTATGTACATTGTGGGAATCCTCCTTAATAACTCATCAATTTATTCTGCAGACATGTATCAGAGTGCATTGAATAAGTTCACATTTTCTATCAGACATAGTCTTCCAACTATTTAAATAATATTATATTCATCCAACATTCATTTATAATATATAATCTTATTATTATAGACATACCCTAATTATATTATAATCTAGTGATTGAAAACATTTAGCATCACCCAAAATTAGTAGTAGTGTAAGGTCATATAATCATTCAAAATATGTTTGGATGCAACATATTGATAGATAGACAACGTCTAATACATAATTGGATTTTTAAGATAACATAAATCATTCCAAATTTTATCAAAATTCAATTCATCATCTAAACATGATTAATTTGAAATTTCTATTTTTACTAGCCATATACTAATATCTTTAAAAGGAAGGGAATGGTTATTTTCTAGTTCCCCCAATGTTGGAAACTCTAATAGTGGGATGAATAACAAAAATTATTTTTTCTGAATAATTTATTTTTGATTATATGTTATTTTTTGATTATGATAACCTAGTTATATATATTTATACTTTCATGCAGATGTCTTGGTATGAGGTTACCTTGGTTGGTATTTTGAATATCAAACAATTTGTTGAATGTCTTTTAGATCACCTCAAATTTTATATCATCTGGTATTTAAGTTCATTTGGACTATATTGTAATTATTTATCTATTGTTTATTTATTTAAATATAAAAACTAAAACATATTTTAATTAAAATTCTTGTATACGAAAACTCACGAAATGGGATTCTTGTTGCAAATTATTCTAGAGGCACCACATTTTAAGACTCTATATTATGAACATATGGGGACTTCATGATGGTTAATAATACTTTGGTGAGGATCTATATGAGGTGTGCCCACTTTATTTATTATTAATATTCGTTAACCACATATTGATATTCTCACATGGATGATCTCAACATTATTGAATCTTTATTGGGGGAACATGATCAGCATGTTGGGATGACAAAGAATGAAAGTGTGCATGATGGGTTCCCATGGTCATTATGATAGATAATTTTCCCAAAAAATCTATTTTAATTTTAAAATAATCCTTATGTTTCATTGTATAAAAAAATTATGAATCATATATCTGAGGCTCATGATTATATTTCTGATGAAGGGACCACATCCTTATTGTTTGTTCTTGATCAGATAGAGCTATAATGTCTTTCATAATATCTTGGACCACTGGGTTCATTTAGTGGTGATGATGACTATGGTTATTTTGAGCCTTATTTTATGACTCATGAGATGATTTATGGATATATGTAACACACTTATTATTATCCTCTAAGAATTGGTGGGGTTTATTTTCATGTTCTGAATAAAGACTATCAAAATTATTGGAGATGGTGATAGGGACCAACTATTCCCTTTTATGCCTTGAACATTTCTCTGAAATGTGTTCTATCATCACCTCCAATGTTTCAACTACTATAATTTTCATTTTGATAATTTTTTGATGCATTAATCCCACACATTTCATTAACCTTATATCCATGGAGGTATTGTATAGGAAAGATAAGGAAGCGCTATCTGATACTATTATTGGAGTAGAAATAGTACTGTTTTATGTACAAGTATTCACTTTAGGATGATTTAATATCATGGATTCACCAAGATATCATGGTTTACAACCATTACAATTGAAGGGTGCATCATCTTAGAGTATATATAAATACATTTTTATTGTTTGTGATCTAAAAAGAAAATTAGATTCCCAATAAATAAACAATATAAATAATCAAGAATGAATTATCCATATCCATCTTAGGTAATTTATTACACATCAGTTTAACCATATTCAAATGTACACATCCATTTCATGGTCCCATTTCATTATTTTATTAGGTATACTCATGTATCTGAATCAAGATTAGGGGGGAATAACCACATCATGTAGGAGATTATCAATTACTCTACGAATCATTTTTATATTTACACACATGTTTGTGAAATACTTCCTGATAACATTCATTTTTTATATCTCATTGAACATTATATTGTAAAATAATCATTGTAATTGTGTTTGATAGGTCAAAACATTGAAAATAAACTACAATTATGTTAGGACCTCATATTTTCATTGGTGAGGTAATATCACACTCATTATATAAGAGAGTATAAGTGAGGGATATTCTATATGGAAAATAAATGTAGAATAAAAATTAAAAAATTAAGACCATATAGAGAGTTGGATATTGGATTTTTTTACATGTATGTTATGACTACATGTAGTTGAATTTAATTAATAATCACTAGTTGGATTCATGTTTTGATGCATTATAAATAATGGATTTGGGATTATGGTATGATCACTAACATAAATACTGATTCACAGGATGATCATTGGTAAATTAAAAGATTCACAATATTATTATCATTGGTTTTTGAGATTACTAGGTCACTCTCATGAAAATAAAGAATTAATATCTCATTTAAAAAATATATTATAACAATATCCTCACCAACTAGATTTTCAGTTTACTACCTTATTTCTATAAAATTAATTAAATGGAACATTTCCAATTGGGAAATGGTAATAAAAATGGTATCAATTTCAGCGGTTATAGAGTAATATATTCTATGATAGAGTTTCCATAAATCTATAAAGGATTTTTTGTTTAAATAAGGATTTATTGGCTCATTGGTAGTGGATTTATTATTCACTAGGTCATCAATTGTGTATTTGTTTCAACGAATAACATTCATTATAGGGGATACAAATTTGTTATGATCATTATAGAGTTTCAATGACAACCCATATATTTTATAAACCTTATTTCCTGATTTCTTGCATTGAGATACACATTATACTAACCAATAAGTAAATTAGGAAAATTTTATTTTAGAAATTAGATACAGAGCATAATAACATCAAATTTTTAGACAACACTATTTTTCAAAAACACAAAATTATTCCCTTGAAATCTATTAACCTTCTAAAACTACATGGGATAACATAGGGATATACATAAACAAGGGGTGATCTATAAATCCAAAAAAGGGAATAATAAAATGATAAAATTGTTAATATAAAAATTAGAGTGTGTAGTCATGTCAAGGTGACTTAAAATTGATAAGAATAAATAACATGAACATTTAAGCAGTATATAAGATCACAATGTCATGACAACATGGGAATGTGGAAACAACATAAAACATGACCTAATTAGTGTAAGTATAGTATAAACATTTAGACATCATATCATAGTGTTATTGGTATACACTCATATGCAATATATATGGCATCCCATGAGATAATTATATTACGAAATTCATTAGAGTGCTATATAATTTTTGGGCGTACACGCCACATTCATATCATGTACATGCAGTTGTGTACCACATATATCATGTAATATAAAAACTTATTTCATCACTTTTAGTAACATGAATAATTATTATGGGTTATATATATTGAGATCCCCAAAAAATAATTAATTGTTACATCAATTTGAATAACCATGAGTGAAAATGGGGGCAGCAATTCACTATACTGATGTTAGGGATAGTAAATTATAGGATAATATCGACCACATAACATGTCTACATAAAGATTCAAATAATGGTATAATGATATTGGTAGGTAGTCTCTCTTATATTTTAAATTATATTCATTTTAAAATGGATGGGTAAAAATATATTCCAATAAGAGAAATCTGATATCATATGTCATTATTCAAAAAAAGTGAATAAATAAAGAAGTTGTGAAAATCTCTTACCATTTTTTGGTTCATCAAAATGATCCAGATGAGCTTATTATGTTTTTTTTGGAAAAATATATGACATATTTAGAGTGGGAAATGGTGAGAACATTGTGATCATTATGATTTTTGGGATGTGGAATGGATTTTGTGTAAAATTTATAGATAAAGTGAGGGTGATTATTTTTTTATTTTATAAGAATAGGTTATAGACTATATATGACAACATAATCAAGACAAAAAACATTACGATGGTTTTATCCAGATGTTTCCACAAAAGAGGTGTAGTTTTGAATATTTTATAAGGCAAACAATCAATTATATTAATGTAATACTATTAGTGATGTGTAATTGAGACTTGTTCATACTGATTTTTTATTAAAACCTTAAAATATAATATTGGTTTTTGAGTACTCAATAAAGGGTTATGAAATTAATCAAACAACTTTAAAAAAATTTATTTTATAGGGGATAACTATTTTTCTCCATATATGTTCTTTATATTATTAATTTTATCACATTTTTGTTATTGTAGTGTCATAATATATAATGTATATTTATAAAGAATTTTTCTCCAAAACTGTACTTAACCTAGAAAATAATTGAAAATTAAATATTAGATAATTTCAATGAACTATTTTTTAAAAATATTATCTATTTTAACAAAATAATTTTATAAATATAATTTTTTACACTTTTCAACTAAAATACATTTTACTGTAAACTATTTCATTTCATGACCATAAAAATATTATAACCCTTAAAATGATTAGATTGGAATTTATTAAATTATATTATAATATGTATATCAATATATTTTATTTATTTATAATTTTATTTAAAAGTAAAATTTATTTCACAAATAATGAATTTATAAACAAGTATTTTAATACAATGTATTTTAGAAAATAAAATTTTTGTTATCTTTTATATGTAACATCACATTACCGATCCATTAGGTACACCTTCATTCTCATTGTGGTTTTACTTATATCATTGTCTAAATGGGTCCAAGAATGAATTTGGATGATAACTATAATAGTGAAGTTAGATATTTGTTGGACTAGTAGCTTTAGCCAGCTTAAACTGCAGGATGTAGAAGTGTTTCAGATTGGGTAACTCGGTTACACGTCGTGTAACTATTGATGGGTAGAATATATGAAAGGGGATTCACATTGTGAAAGTTTACACATGTTTAAGAAAAATATAATGTATTGAATTAATTAAGTAATTTATTTTAAATCTGAGTCAATGTTTTTTGGCTTACATGAAATCTATTGATTTTACATTTGTTAACTGTATTACACATCAAGAAATAGCCTATATATGGTTTTAAAATAGAATTGTAGATATTTTGGTTCAAATATTTATCCATATCTTCATTTCTCTCATCCCAAGGCTGTTCCCAAGAATTTTTTTGAGACTCCCCTCCTTCTATATCGATTCGATCATCACTCGATTTCTATTGTGATTTTGGAGCATCTCTTATAGTGAGTAACCGTTCCACTTATTTATTGATGTTTATCATGTTATCACCCTTAGGTTGCATTATCAAATCCATTGATCTATGTTTGGTTTTCCTCTTGTCTTCTTCTATGATCTATTGTGTGATCTCATTCCAGAGGTTAGGCCTTGTTGGTTGTGGTGGGGTGGGCTTTCATTATTGAGGTATGTGGTATCCTCTTCTCTAAAAACCGTTTTCTTTTGAAATTAAAAAAATCCTAAGGTGTATGGATTGGGTACTTGGGTCTCTACTGGGGTTTTTGGGTTTCTTTGTAGGTGGGTCATGTTGTGGGAATGTGCAACCTGATATTTGAGGTGGGTGGTTCCGTCTCTATCCTATGATGATAAGACTAATATCTATTTCATTATAAATTGATTTTTCAAAATGGCATGACTATTTGTATCTGTTGAAAAAGGGGTTTAAAAGAGAAATGGGGTTTCACTTGATTTTGATAAAGGAAACGGAATGGGTACATTTGAATCATTGAAATTTATTTTTGAAATTGAGCACAAGGGTTACAATGGTTACATAGTTGGAAGGATTATCTTGAGGCCATCATGCATGTTTTGTGCTTTTTAGGAGGGTTTCTCATGGGGATTTCCTCAATTTCATAGGCCAGTTGTTCTTAGGGATGGATATTGACATATTTGGGGTGTTTACTTGTAATGTATTCCTCTACTTCTTAGGTCTGTGATCTATGAATGGGATTATGCACTTTGTTCATAATGGATGGAGTAGTCTACTAGTCGAGCCTATAGTGACCCTTGGTATTGATGTGTGTGCTGCTATTTCTATTTGTTACTACTTGGCTCTTTGAGTTAGCCTTGATATGGATGTTATAAATTATTATTTTTGGAACCGAGGAAAAGTGAAACTTTTACAATGTTTTCAATAAAAAATATCTTTAATTCTTATCATCAGATGTTTTATATAAAATAATAGTACATGAATTGTTATATAGAAACATGTTATGGAACTCCTGGGTGGGATCCTATTTATCCTGTTTTCTCACACCCTGAACACCTCTTCAGTGGTGTGTAGACATATTAATGTATTCTATTATAGGTAATTGAAAGGAACCACGGTGAGGTGATGAGGTTTCATGTCAGCTGAGTTCAGTATCTGCTGGTGAGATATTGGGAGTTCATTCACACCCTCACATAGAGTAGTTGTTGGTTTTTTTCCACAGAAGTTGGGATTATCCCTTGGAGTTTTTAATAAATTCTTGTTGTTTTTTCTTCTATATTTCATACTATTGTGGCATAAATATTCATGATTCCATCACTCTTTCTTTCATGCATTATATATATACTTCAGTTGTTTGATCAGGTTGGGCGAAATCATTCCATCTTTCTAATTGTTCTATGATCATGTTCCTTTATCCATCCCATGGGTATTGAGAATGCCCTTCTATTATGTGATGTTTCATGTCACGTTCATTGTTCGAGGGAATCCCGGGTCAGTTCATTACAATTTTGTATCATTGGGTTGTCTATCCGCATTAGTATTTGTCCTGGGATGTTGTTTAGATTGGAGATACGATTTTTCTAGATTTGAGAGGTATGTTTTGAAAACTGTATGAAAAACTCATTTCGTTTCAAGACATAGGTTTCCCTTAGATTTTTTTATGTGTGTCTATAGTGTTTGTTTTATTTGTTTTAAAATCTCAGTTTATATTTATGGGGTTTCTTGTTTGAACTGAGATTTTTTTTTCGTATGATAATTTTTATGTTTTCATTTGCAATTGTATGCCTATGAGACATCCTCCAAAAGTTCCTGGAGAAGTTAATACTAATGAACCTCAAGGGAATCCACCTTTAGATGAGAATCCCATCGAGTCTATCATATGGACAGTCCTTTCTATTGAACCAGATGTACCATGAGTTCTGAATGTGGTTGTTGAGGTACATCCAAGAGATTGATGGGAGATAGATCAATAACAATAAATATTTCCCGAGAATCAATAGTCTATTAAAGGAAAGAAATAACCTCATGAGGGGGAGGACTAGAAGGATAAGATTGGTCAAATACAATACATTTCAGAGACACCAAAAAACATTAAGGTAATGTGTGAAGCATTCTGACTCGAGGGATCCAACAAGTGATGGTGGGATTTAATAGTCCATGATGATATATACGTGGAATTATATTGGAGGGTTTTAAAACCATTTTATTATAGTAGTTTTTCCTAGGGTAACAAATGATGGAAAATCATTTAGAGTTTCTATATTTTCTATAGGGAGATATTTCGGTGTCGGCAAACACCAACTGATGTTTCAAGCTTGTCTGTTTTTCTCTAGACGTTGTGTGGATTGGCCAGCTAAAGGCACTAAAGTACCAACAGTGTTTTCTACCAAATAAAAAATAACAGGTTTTTATATTGAGGATTTTTACCTATGTGGATATGGTTGATAGATCTTTTAGGGAAGATATGAATATAGAAGTCAATTTTATCACTATTTCCTCTTCTTTTCCATTCAGTGACAACTTCAATGGAGTACGTGGGAAAAAAAGGAAGTGGCATGATCATCATAGAAGTCGTGGATATGGGTCTCAGTAATGAGTTGCCTCTATACCATTTGTTACAACTGGTAGTGTCTCTATGGATTTATATCATTGTGCCATGGTCAAACACACAAGACATTCTTTTCCTATGCCTACTAAGACATGCAATATCTATGTATGCATTGGTAACTTATAATTCTTCTGTCAGGCTATGAATATGACTCATTATGGTAAATATCATTGGCTCCAATGTCTACTTTAGTGATATTATAAGATTAAAATACTACATGGATCCATAAATAGAACATAAGAGTGAAAAACTTATATGTAGTAGATGAGTGCAAAGGGGAATTCGATACAGGTTTAGAAAAAGTGAGAGGAATGCTTTTTATTTCATAATTTGTAGTGATTTTTTAAAATGATATTGGTTCCTCTCATTCATTCATGTCTTTAACTTTTGTTGATATACTTAAACTTGTAATGGATAATATGTCCTTAACAATGGATTCAGTGATACATCTTGTAAAGATGAAAGAGAAAGGGTTTTGGTGTCCTTATTATTCATTGAAAATAGTTGATAGGGAGTTGGTCTGGGATTTTAGCGTTCTTTATCTGGATCTATTTGACATCATCAAAGGTAAGAATTATCTTGGGGATTATCTATATGGGGTTTATTTTTATCTCATTGTGTCTTTTTTCATACTATAAATGGGTGTTATATTTTTTAGGGAGGGTGGGTATGGATGTTTGGTCGTGAAAAACCGTCCCACCCAGAGCTCTTGTCTTTGTTGGTTGTTGTTTTATTTGAGCCCAATGACATTTCTTCTTTTGATGATATTATCATTGTTGTTCATTTCCTTCTTGAACCTTTTCCATATCATTCCTCCAGTGTTCCTACAGTGTTATAGGTAGAATTTATGCCTGATATTTTTGAAGGTATGAAAAAAATATCGACACCTTCTTATTGTAAGGCATAAATGAAGTTGAAGGTGAAAATAGTTATATTAGATGTACTATTCTAAAAGGGGTTTTTTCCTAGTGTTTCACCATTGGTAGCTCATGTGTTATTTTCCAAAAAAGCAGATAGTTCACATCCATTATTTGTGGAATATAATAAATTGAATCAGGTTATGGTTAAGTACAAATAACCATTAACTCATATGGATGTCTTTTTAGATCAGTTAAAAGGGGAAAAGTGGTTTTCCATGATTGATCCTCAGTCAAATTATCATCAGATCGATGTTTTGGAGTCCTATACACCGAAAAAATATTTTAGGAGCAGGTATAGACATTATAAATATATTTTGATGTCTTTGTGTATGATTAAATCTCCTGTAATTTTTATTTCCAAGATGAATCAAAAATACCATCAATAACATTACACATCTATGGTAGTTTCCATTGATTAGATTATTTTTTATTTGATGTATGAGTGTGAGTACGAGCACCATATGGTTTTTATTTTTGAAATTTTGAGAATTCATTGTTTTGTATGGAATGATTTTAAAATGTAATTTATGGATATAATAACCGACGTTCATGGCGAAAAAAATTCTGGTGTGTGATTACTAGTTGATCTAATGAAGGTAAAGGTTCTTCTGTCAAGGAAGGAACCACAAAACTTCTTTGATATATAAAGGATACATGGTATTTCGGGATACTACTGATGGTTTGTCAAGGATTTATCTAACATAGTGTCACCTTAGACTGATTTTACCATAAAAGTGGTGAAATTCACATGGGATGTGAACTAGAAGTATTCTCTCAAAGAAAAAAAATGGATTCTGATATTGGATCTTATTCTGATCTAACTTGATCTCAGAAAGGGGTACATTGTGTTTTGAGCTGCTTCAACCACTAGTTTGGGATACGTACATATATATGATGATCATGTGGTGGATTAAGACTCTCATAAACTCCAACTGCATGAGAAGAATTACCCCACTCACTATTTAGAGCATGTTGCGGTTATGAATGAGCATTGATGTTGGCAGTACTATCTTTTTGAAGATAAGCTCAAGGAATTCTCATATCATAAGTGTATGAGTTGCATATTTTCTGAGAATTGCATGAATCTAAATAGAGGATATGGGTACAATACCTTCAAACATTTGAATTTGATATAACTTACACCCAGGTAAGGGAATTGTTTTTGCATATTCTCTTAGCAAAAATTTATAATTGCTGGTTGTTTTGGAATTAATGTAGGAGTGAGACCTTATAAGGCTTTTCACTTAATTTCACATGGATGATCGAGAAGATGTTCTAGGTATAGTTCTGACTAGTTTTCAGTTCTCATCATCTATATTAGTGTCTATTATTTAGAGTCATCAATAATATGATGAGTTCAATAATGTTTGAGAAATATTTTAGGTTGGGGAGACCATTTTTGGTTAGCCTCTTTCATTAGATGGTATTCTTTACATTGGGAAGAGGGTTATCGTCCCAATGTTTGTAAGGAGTTTAGTCTGGTTTGGTTTACACATATCTTCATGGACCATTTATCCAAGAATTAAAAATATTTATTATTACATGAGACAGTGGTTCTAGTGTCCATGTATGAAGCATGACATTTCTGATTTTGTTTCCTTCTGTTACACATGCCAAAGGATAATGGCAGGGCACATGAAACACTCTAGTTTTCTTCAGCCTCTTCAACTATTGGTTTTGAAATGGGATGAAGATTCCATGTATTTGTTTTTGGGATTACCATGGACTCTATGAGGGAATAATTATATATGGTTGGTTGTGGATCAGTTGACGAAGTCTGCTCATTTCATACCGATTAAAGACACCACTGAGGTTGAATATTTGGGTAAGATGTATGTGTAAGAGATTGTGAGGTTACATGGGATTCCTACATCCATTGTATCCGATAGGGATCCTAGGTTTGACTCATGTTTTTAGAGGATTATTCATGTGGAAATTGGAACCTAGACCAAGTTTATCACAACTTACCAACCATAGAAAGATAATAATAAAGACCATGTAATTCAGATCATGGATGATATTCTTTGTGCATGTGTCTAGGATTTAAATGTATTGTGTGATAACCATTGGGTACTAGTAGAGTTTCTTTATAACAAAATTTATCAGTCGTCAATAAGAATGGATCCCTTCAAGGCACTGTATGGATTTTCATGATGATCATGTTTTAGACGGGTAGAGGTGGGGGAAGTAGCTATCGTTGGAAGAAGTGTGGTTCAAGAGATGTTAGTAATGATTTTGGATGTAGAACGACATCTTGTTATAGCCAAGAGTTGACAGAAACCATATGCGGATCAATGAAATCATCCTTTTCAGTTTTTTTAAGATGAATATGTTTTCATGAACATTTCTCCTCAGATGGGTCACCATGGACATGGATGTTATTCAATATTGGCTTCGATATATTTTGGACAATTTTATGTTAGCTAGAAACACAAATAGGTTGCTTATTGGTTAGCATTTTTGATTTATTAAACATGAATTCATGATGTTTTCCATATATCTCCTCAAAGGATGTATGACCCTAATCCAACTCAAGTTCTTATTTCAGATAAAATTGATCTAGAGCTGGATGCTTCTGCTCTAATGAAAATTGTAGGTATTGTTGAATCACAAGAAAAATTCATTTATGGGATGTAGATTCTATTGGTCAGAGTGCTATGGAAAAACAGATCATATTCTCATGAGACTTGTGAAAATGTGTAATTGATGAAGGATCAATGGGTTCATCTTTTTCTATGTATTACATCTTCCATAATACTTCATGGGGATTGAAAGACTCTATGGTGGAGTGTTTTTAAAATCCTCTTATTGATAAATCAGGTATGGATTTATCGTTGTTTTAGTTTTCCATTTATCATTATCAAAATATGACTTAGAAGGGATTGGTATGTTGCCTATAATGGTGATGTCATAAATGTGTGGGACTTTTTTTTTAGACATATTTTTTATAGGATATAAAAGTATTTTTTACTATGTAACTAGGTTACACACCACATAACTATTGTTGGATACAATCCCTGAAAGGGGATTCATGCTGGGAAAGTTTACTCATCGTGAAGAGGGGTTTCACGTCATATATTATTTAAATAATTGACTATTAATTTGAGGTGATGGATTTTTTGACATATTTTACCACCATATATTTAGGGTATGTAACTATATTACACAATGTGAAATGGGCCACAAACAGTTTTAAAATTGGACATGCTTCTATTTTAGTTAGGATCCCTCTCATACCCTTCATTGATCTTGATCCAAGGCTATTCCCGAGTGTTTTTTATAGAATCATATCCTTTTAGATCTATTTGATCAACTCTAGATCTCTATTTTTATTTCTATTTTATTTTCATAGTGAGTAAACATTATGATTCTCCATTTCTATTGTTCAAGGTAGCACCCTTAGGCTACGTTATCATATCCATTGATCTATGTTTTTATTTCCCCTTGTCTTCTTTTAAGATTTGGTGTACAGTCTCTTTTTGGAGGCCATTCCTTGTTGGTTGTGGTGCAGAAGACTTTATTTCTAGATTAATGTGGTTTCCACTTATCAAAGAATCCTTTCTTCCAATTAAATAAATCCTAATGAGTATTAATTGAGTTTTAGGGTCTTTAGTAGTTTTTGTTTGGGTTTTTTGTCAATGTATACCATTATAGAATTGTACATCCTGAGCGTTGAGGTGGGTGGATCCATCTCTAGACTATGATAATATGCATAATTACTATTTATTTTTAAATTTATTTATTGAAATGGAAAGACATTTTTTATGTTGAAAATGGGGTTTCTAAAAAAATCTTTGGGATTTGATAAATAAAATGTAAATGGTTACTTTTGAATCAATGAAATTGATTTGAGAAAATGAGAACATAGGTTACCTTGGGTATTTTGGATGAAAGATTATCTTGAGGCTGATATCGTTGTTTTTTTATTATCAGGATGTTTTCACATGGGTATTTCCTCTGTTTCCTATGGTCATTTTTCTAGGGGACATATATTTACTTTATCGGGTTGTTTACTCTTGGGGTATTACTTTCTTTCCTAGGATCATGTTCAAGGACATGGATTGTGCACACTAGTTATAGAGGTATGAGTAGTCTTCTAGTATAAGCTATAGTGGTTCGGGGTAGTAATTCATGTGATGATGTTTATGTTTGGTACTAGTTTTCTTTCTTGGTTAGCCTTGATATGCATGTTATTCATGATTTTGTTCAAAACTATTGAAAAAAAGAAATATTTTCCATGTTTTCTATAAAAACATAATTACTCCATATAAGGTCCTGTTTAATTTAAAATACTAATACATGAATTTTTATTTAGAGAACTGTTATATGAAACCTGGGAGGAATACTACACTGCCAGTTAGCACACTCCTTGGGCATCTCTTCAGTGTTGCATAGACCTCTGTATGCCTTCCAGTGTAGGGAAAGGCAAGGCCCTATAGTGAGGCAGTGAGGTTTCATGTTAGCTGTGTTGGGTAGTAGGTGGTGAGATAGTGTTATTTCATCCACGCCATAACTTGGAGTAGCTGTTGCTTTTAGTCATTTGTAGTTGGACTTGTCCCTTGGAGTTTTTGAAAACATTCTTGTAGTTTTTTTCTAAGTATTGATCAATGTTATGTCTTACATATTCTTTAATCTTCCACTATTTATTTCTTTATATATATATATATATATGTTTCATTTGGTTGTTCATGGTTTGGTTAAATCGTTCGTTATACTTATTTGTCGAATAAGCAAGTACATGTCACCGGCCTTTGGAGATTGGGAATGCCTTTTAGGAATGTGATAGAACTATTCTGGTGTTGGGTTTGAGGGATACCTAGGTCTCTTTGTTATATTATCAAATTCTAATTTTCAGTAACATAAAAATAGTTTATTGTATATTATAATAATTAATTCAGGTAGAAATAATAATTATTTTATTAATTTCAAAACATAAAAAATATTACTACCGTGGTCTAGATACATAAATACTTATTAAACCAGTGTACTCCCTAAGGGTATTGTGTTCAATTTGATTACATTCATAGGGTGGTTTAGGGAACACTATTTGGTTCATGGTCTTGATAAGATTGACCTTATCTAATAAATTATTTTGATCATATTTTATTTCTTGAACCTCATATTGGGATCGATCAAGGAAAATTCAAGTGATTCCATTTATTTAGAATATTGTATAATTTCGATTCATATAGTATGATCCTACTAGTCTAGGCAATCATAACATCCATTTATTTAAATTTGAAGTCATCATAACCCTTCATATATACTAATATAAGAAACCAATATACAAATATTCTATGATCAATGGCTAAAATATGTAACAATGGTTTAAATCGAACAAACTATATTTTATTATAGTCCAAAATTGCCAATGTAGTGCATGTGTTTTCTATAACTCGACTGCATAATTATAATTTTATTTATTCAGAAGGGAATTTACTTTATAAATTTTATGGTTTTCTCATTATACATCCATTTATAAATTTCTCCCCCAAAATTACATTTTATATACATAAATAGATGATTGAACTTAAGTTTCAGCACCTAGTCATTTTCCTATGTAGCATCCTAAAAATGTTGTTCTTCCACAACACATTTATTGGGTGAGATTTCTTGTTTTGTAAAAAAACTTCTCTATGATCTACGTTATTAAATGAATTCTCATCAAATGAAAGATCATTGTCCAAGGGAACCACCTCTTGATTTAGTACATGTGAGGGGTCTAGTATGTGCATCATTAATAGTGATACATTGAACACAACATGTACATGGGGTAGGCTATGTGATTGTTTTAGTTATTCAGATTAATAATGATGTAAAATATGCATTCAATTGGGATGATGTATCTTGGAATAATCATTATGTTCTTCCCGAACCGCATGACTATCTTCTATAGTGATATATGATGTAATACCATATCTCCGACCTCAAACACTTAGTATCATCGATGATTCTATTCATATATATATATTTTTAATTTTTTTATTATATCACATGACGTTGAATGTTTTGAAAACACATTGGAATTTTATAGATAATATCGGGTCCTATAATATTCCACTCTCAAATATCTTCCCTTCAAGTTAGTTTCTGAAATCTCTTTCCATAAATTCTTTAAAAATTCCCATTTAAAAAATAGAATGGAATATTTTATTATATGAAAACACCACAGGTAAAATGTGTTGATATGAACATAATGCTCATCGTTTCTTGTTCCCTAATTTCCACATAGGGTTCCATGGTGGCGTGATGATAGTCTGTGGCTGAGGGTTTCGTCTTGTGATGTTTTTTCGTCTTCAATCATTGCTGTTTTTTTTATTTCAGATGTGGGTTTGTTTTTGTGATGTTGAGATCATAATTTTGGTGATGGGATGGTCTGGATCTTGTTGATTCCTTTGTTGGGTTGAGGATTTGATGTCAGTTGTGGTGTGGTTCTTAAGCGATGGTCTTGTACCTGTGAATTTGTGTTTATATGAGTTTTTGATGCCAGCTGGGAGACCAATTCTTCAAAAAGGTGGATTGGCTCTGAAGTGTGTTCTGGCAGATATAGGAGGTGATATGGTGGAGTTCAAGAAGAGTTTGGACTCAGTTTTTCTGATCCAGGGGTACTAGATGAATTTTTCATTTGAGTTCAGTTGTTGAAGGCACATTTGAAGAAGGGATCGTAGGTTTGTGAATCCTTTTAGTGATGTTGTCGATGTCGCTCTGGTCTTCATTGGTGACAGGGTTTGGGATGACCATGATGGTGATTGATGTGTTTGGTGCACTTCTCGAGGGTCTTACAGTGATGCTGCGAATGTGGGCTGGTTTGATTTTTTGAATTTTTCTATGCGTGATATGCACATTGGTTTGGAACCTCCTAATTTTCGTATAGTGTTATGTGTATTTTGGATGGTGTAATGTGTTTTGTATTTTCATTCCATGTTTGAGGTTGTATGGTTCCCACTAAGCCAAAAAAGTTGTTCTTTATTCCGAAAATGAAAAAAAGAATTGGTGGTGGATGGTATTATATCATCCTTTATTGCTTTATGGATTAGCAAGTCTATTTAACATGATATAAAAATAAAATCTTGTGTTTCAATGGTTCCCTTATGTTATCCATCCATATTAAGGTAATATGTAGAACTGAAACTCAACTTTGTATCTATTTCATTCTGAAGGATTATCCATATCATCATGGTAAACATTATACCTCAGTTATATACAATGGATATTGTCATTTCATTAATTATTGACAGATATCTTACTATATCATGTATTTTTGGTGAAGTTATACATATATATTTATAGTATTGGAATTATCTAAAATTATAAGGCAATTAACTACTAAACAAATGGTGTTATGTACATAAGATTTTCTTATGAGTCCTACGATTAAATACATGGTTATGTTTTCCAATTTCCATTATAGTATGGGAAATGGTTTCATCATACCCATATACTTTTATCATTTAGCATTGAATTTGGTATTCCAATCATCATGATTCAAATTATATAATCTTCAACATCATGTTGTCCAACAATATTTTTTTCTTCAGATATCTATACATGTTAGTGATAAGTGTATTCCATGCATACATATTAGAGGGTTTTATTATATTAATTTATATATTTAACTGATTATTTGGTACAATTTTCGAGTGATTTTACTAGTTTAATGTTTTATGGTAGGATATACTGAATATTTGAAAAAGGAATGAAAATATGAAAATATTGGCGATAAACGACACATCACACTATGAGAAAAGTGAATTAGGATAACACATGCTTTTGAGGACGATCATGTAGCACTTATAGGGCCTAAAAATGAAAAAAAAAAGATGGAAAATGATGCGCTTGGACCATTAAAGTAGAATTAAACATCATTTAAGATAGGCTGGAATTGTGTTGTTAATTCCCTACATATATATAAAAAATAGAATTTACAAAACTCAAACTTATAAGCTCAATTAATTAAAAATATAGTATTATGAATATTTGATATTGACCCACAGGGTTGACGAAAATAGGTTATTTAGGTTTTAAAATGATTTAATTTTATTAATTTATGAAATGGGTGATAACTGTTGGGTTTGATTAAATATTGAAAATTAATATAATGAACAAAAAGAAGATTGATTGGTTTGCGATTAGATTTTGAAAGTAATGTAGGGTTTGGTAATTTCAACATTCATGTGAAATTGTATTTTAGAAAAAATGTTGGTTAATTAATGATTTATTTCAAAGTTGATATGGGGATGATCCAATGTCTATGTTATCTCCTCCTTAATTTTGAAATACCCAAATTCCTTTAGTCTAGTAATTTATAGTGCTGCTGAATCAAGTCTACATTTATACCATTTTAAACCTGAATTACCCTAATGTTGAAAATTATCAAACCCATTTTAGGGTTATCAGTTACACAATTATAAAGTTCCTTTTTATTTAATTATCAATGTTCTTAATAAAATTAAAAAAAGGTATTGGATGAAAAATAATATGTTACAGGAAACCAAACACATAAATAAAATAAATAAATCCAATAACACATTTACCATTTAATTACATTTCCCAAAAACATGGTAAGTTAACTTGTCTTTATAGTGATGGGAGAATAATACAGAATTAGAAAAGAAAGGGAACACATAAACGAAAAATAAAAAAAAACATGGATATTATGCATCATCTTTCTCTGATATTTATTCATTGGAGATATGGATCTGAATTCCCTCAAGCGAAGTTTCATAAAACTACTTTTATAGGATCCATATAGTCTTTGGAATAAATGAATTCTATTAAGTAATGGTCTCATGGTGTTCTGGGGTGCATCCCATATTAATGATCTGGTAAAAAATTAATGATTTTGTGAATTTGAGTGAAAAATTCACCTCAAGGAAATTAAACCATGGGTAACTATGGTACAATACGTGTTATTTTCTAGGATTCCCATCCGGGAAATTACACCACATTTAATTGAATTTCACCATTTGTAAATTTCCATGAAGCTTTTAATTTCATCATGTTATGTCCTTTCATACACCATATTCATTGGTATAAATTATGTAATGATTACATGATGTGTAATTCCATTTTAATACTATGAAAGCCACATTTTTTATGGGTTCTTTAGTTTTAGGCCCCAGAAGTGCTCCATGATCATCCACAAAATCTTATGTCTTTCCACTTCACTTTTCTTAGGGATGGATGTGTATTTTATCTCTAATATGTGCCTATTTTCATCCCTTTTTATGTATTCAATTTTTCCTTCAATAAAACAATAAAGAAGTCAAATATCTCAAAAATTGGAATGAATAATCTGTTAAATATATAAATTAATATATTAAAACATTCTAAAATGTATGCATGGAATTCATTTATCAAATACCACAACACTTGAATTCATAATTTCCATCGATGATAGAATCTAAACATTCAAAAAATGACATTCTGCTTACCGTGATCCAAATTCAATTTCTATAAAATCAATTAATCAAATATAAAATTAAATTTTTGAGCATCACATTGATAAATTCAGTAACACCTCACTTTTCAATGAAACAAGTTTACCAAGTATTTTAATTTTATTCATTCTAAATGACAAAGCATTTTAATTCATCCAATTTCATTTTTAATCCATTATTAATATGCAAGCCCCTTGTAATTCACCATAGATGAATATTTTCACTCATCACCTTGTATGTAGGAATATATATTTAAGGACATACCTCAAGAACATGTAACATACAGTATATTTTCAAGGAATTTATCTTCACTATTCTGTAATGAGAGGAATTACAATTCATCATGAGGGATTCACTATATGGGATCAAATGAATCTGATGATTAGAGAAGGGAGGTAAATTATGTCAAAAGTAAATCTCAAAATGGTTGTCCAACAATAATTTATTTTTCATGATAAAATATAGCTCAAAGAATTTCTCCTCTCTCCCAGTATTTCAGTGCCGACATTTAAAGTAATGAAATACAAATAATTAAACATCATATTTTTTATGATTTTATTTTTTTTTCAAAATCTGTTCAATCGAAAATTACCACATTCACCACCCAACCCCTAATGATCATATCATGACATTATTTTTGATAGTTATAAAAATATCACCAACCATGTAAATGGGGATTTTTGAATTTCCATAGACACACCCCAATTTTTCATTTTTTTATATGGTTTGTAATAAATAAATTGATTGTTCCCTCCCAATATCACATGAAAAATCACCCAAAATTATTAATTACATAATTTATATTCATTCCACCATATAACACATCTCCCACTCTTATGTCTAATAATCATTCAAAATATTTAGAGGAAAGTAAGAGTGGATGATATAGGATTTTAACATGGATAATTTTCTAACTAAGTAATTCATCGATTTTATAGGATTAAAATGGACCAATGTATGGTGGGACTAAAGATAAGGGCTAATGAAAATAATCCATCAGGCATATTAAAAGTGATTATGATCAGTCCAAAATTTTATAATATGCAAAGAATGTTCTAAAAAAAATATTCCCTAGTTTCTCAAGAAATACATGAAAGAATAAATAGAAAATATTGGATCTATTGATGTCTCTAGAATAGGATAAATGGTTGGGATAATAAATCAAGCAAATGAATAAAAATAGTTAAATAATTGCATCATAAAATCAAAACATGGACACATATTATACAATTTTCATTTTTAATTATTCACTTTCACCACTAAATCATGATTTTCAAAATCCTAATATACTTACTAATCTCAAATATATATTTTTTCCATTTTACAAATTAAAAAATATTTTCAATTAAAATTAAATTCGTATAATGGTAATAATCCTTAGCAATTTATGTAACTTAGTTTACTTGATTAAAGAATGAATCAAATGCGTGGAATGAAACTGGAAGTTAAAAATAATCATCAAATTCTGGGAATATGGTTTAAAAAATAAAAAATTGAAACTCTTACATGCCTTGAAATGTTTTCTTCATACATGGCTATATTAGATTCACAATGTGTAAATCCCCTTCATAGCATGTAATTCATCAACAACCTCTTCATTTAATTTCTTATTCTTGTTTCCACCCTTGGTCTTGATGGTTCTAAATATTGAAAATAAACCTGTAAATGAAAATTCCATTTTAAATGATTTATTAATATATGCAGCAAAAATATGCACACCTATAAAAATAGAAATTAAAAAAGAAAAACAAATAATTAGGTTTTCAAATGAATGTGATTTTTTTACCATCACTGGCCCGACCTTAACTCCTTCATCACCATATTATGTGATTGATGATTGAAAATTTTATACCTATTTAGGTTCTATAAATGGTCTCAATTTTTTCCAGTCCATTTAGGTTTTCCCCATTCCAAATTCTGTGAATAGCTTAATTATTCCAAACAGTGGTACTTGGTTGATCTCCATTGGACAGACAAACCATTTATTATTTAATCCTAATGAACTATGAAAGATGATTGAATATTTCCAAACTCTTTACATTACCTAAATGGACTTAGTTGTGTCCAGTCCATGTAGGTCGACCCCATTCATTCCTTTGTGAATAGCATAATTCTTCCAAACAGTAGTAATTGGTAGATCTCCATTGGAAGAAATAACCATTTATTCCTCAATAATAATGAACTAAATGGATTTTCATGTACCATCTATTTCTGTTTTCAATTCTTAAATGTTGTGGATTAGATCTCTCCTTTGGTGTCAATGGTCTTGTTCTCCAGCTTAACATTCTTCTTCAGTTGATCGTCCTCTTCCACAAAAACATCTAACATAGGTAAATCTTCAATATCAGTGAAACCCTTACCTTTAGGTGTTTCTTCTCTTCTAAAATCATTGTCATCATTCACATAAAATTTCTTCAATGGTTGGTGGGTGTTGAAACATACTTCATCACATCCATCTCTCAAATAGGGTAATCCACATTGAACATCAATCAACACATGCCCTGTGGAAAAAATTGGCATCCTAGAATGAGTATATTCCTCTATTCTTTCATATCCATCTCTAGGAAATCAATAGGAATGATAAAATTGTAAACATTGAAAAGCATATATTCAGTGACTTCTATTTAATATTTATATATTGAATATGATAATTAAATAATTACTCTTGTTGTCTTTATTCTACCGAGTACCAAACTCATTGATGTTGTGTATGACATGATATTGACACTCAAACATAAGTCAGACAAAGATTCTCCACAATTGATATCTCTTATTATGATGGGAATTGAAAACATACATGGATATATTTGCATTCTTATGAAGGCCATTTTAAACCACTATTAAACACTACCATGTAAGTGGAATAGTTCCAATATCTTCCAAATTCGTTTTGTTGGTTTCCATCTCTTTCAATAATTTTTCCATGGCTAGAATTTTTGCAAGAGCCTCTGCAAAAGGTATATTAATATTTAATTTCCTGAGGTGTTCTAAAAAATTTACATTCTACAAATTTTTCATCACCCATGTCATTTGTTCTGGAAAAGAATTTTTGGCTTTAACAATGGTTGTTCTCCTTCTTCTTCTTCAACTACTTGTTCCTTACTATATTAAGCTTTCACTTCTATTTCTTCTACTGGTTGTCATCCTGAAAATTCTATAGCACTTCCTTTTTTTCTTCTCGTTTCTACATTTTGTATCATTAAATTATTAAAATGGGCATACATCGAAGAATCATGGTAGTGTTTCACTATGTATCTCTCCATGATGATCATAAAATTTTTCCAACTTGACACTATATATTCTTTAATGTTTCCTTGTTGTTTGATGATTTTTCTTTTACATCATTGAGTACAACTACAAAATCTATCACGAATGTTTACAGTGTCTCTTCCATTGAATAGATATTTCTTGTCAATGTGTACCCTTGGGGTTCGTATTTATGGAACCCTTGTGGCCTTTGTTAATATACATGTCCTTGTTTTTGTTGAGGCCACCAACCCTGAAATTGATAAACTCAATTGTAATCATCATAATTTGAAACCTCAACACATGTACCTGGGATGTGTTTCTACAGGACCATTATGATTTCCATCATTATTGTTATTTATTCTAGCTATTCGACCATCCTTTAATTATTTTTAGCAACATGAATTACTTTTCATTATGTAGAATCTCTTTTCCACAAGAAACAATTTCATTCTATCTCATCCAATAGGTTATAGCTTTCTTTAGGTGATTCTATCATTAATGATCCCCCAGATATAGTATCTATAATAGAAATTTTTCCTTTTTAAAACACCTTATATATTTTTTGGATTAGAATTAATAGCTTTATTCCATTTTTGGGAATCTACGATCCATATCCTCATACCATTCCTAGTTAGAATATCGAGACACATCATCAAATTTAAAAAACTTATCAATGTTTACCCTAATATCCATTGACTTAGAAGGTGGAATGGAGCATGTGAGGAAGTTTTATACTATATCATCACATATAGTGATGGAATTAATACGAAATCATTGAATCAAATCTCGCGATCACTCATGTAATGATAATCAGAAATGAATGAGTCTTGCTGCATCTCATGAAATGTTCTGGAATTGAAACATGTTCTAGTCCTCAAGGAAGCTTCCTAGACAGTTTTCCATATCTTCATATAGATGTCTTGTGAATTCAAAACTGTTCTTTATCCTTGAGATGATTTTAGTCATGATCATGAAGTTATTGGAGGGAATGGGTGGTGCTAGAATACTCGGTTGAAATCCTCTATTTGATGGTTGTACATAGTTTATGAGCATCCTTAGTCCATAATCTCTTTGAATAAAACCAAATATTTTTTCTTTTTATGTCCTCTCTATGGTCATATTGATTTTACATTCTCTTATTGGTGTGGAATGGTTTGTGTCCTCAATGATTTATTCTCCCTTTTATCTGCTATTATTGTTTTACATTCAAAATCAGAGACCCAAAACAAAAAATACCCAATGTATAAAAGGAAATAAAATAAAATAATAAAAATTGAAATCCTAAAAAATAAAAATAAATTATCCTCATAAATGGTTCCATTTTTATAATCCCATGGGGTGTAATTAATTCCCTATGGATCGGTGTAAAAAAATTTCACAACTCAAATTGTCTAACTCAATTAATTAAAACGTAGTATTCGGAATGTTTGAGATCAATCCTTATGGATTGATGAAAATAATTTATTTTTTTAAAAAAAGATTTAATTTCATGAATTTGAATAAATATTAGACAAAAGTTCTATTTGATTCTATTTTTACAAAGAAAAACATGAAAACAAATAATATTGATTGGATTGTGATCAGATTTCAAAAGTGTGCCTAGGTTTTGTAATTTTAGGGTTTAGGACAATTGGATTTTAGAGATTGGTTTTTTAATTCATGATTGGTTTCAGTGTTGAGATGAGGAAGATCCAACGGTCATGCTATATTCTCCTTGACATATCAATACCATATTTCAATTGGTAAGGTAATTTAGTGTCTTTTTGAATCAGAATTATCTCGATAACTTGTTTAAACATGATTCCCCATAAAGATGAAAATGGTAATTCATTATTTAAGGTTATCAAATGCACAATTTTAAAGTTTATTTTTAGTTCTATTATAAATTTTCATGTCAAAAGTAAATGAAATGTATTAAAAGATAATAAATAAATTGGGGAAAACCAAACACGTGAAAAAAAAATCAATATAATGGATCGTTTACCCCATTAATTGCATTAACCTAGCATAAGGTGGGTTTTACCAGTCTTCATACTGATGAGTGAATAAGTGGGAAGGAGAAAAAAATAATGGAAATGAACGAAAAATTGTAGGGAGGGTATAACATCATCCTCCTAGAATCAGTCCCCATGAATCTGGATTTGAATGCCCTCAATTTTAGTTGAAATCCACTCTTATTATAAGCTCTATATAGTCTTTAAACTTATTGAATTCTATTATGGAATGGTCCAATGGTGATCATGGGCATGTCCCTTGTCAATGATTTCGACATAAAATGCTGAATTAATGAATCAGGGTGAAAATTCCCATTGTTAAATTACACCACATGTAACTAAGTTTCACAACGTGTAATTTTCTGGGATTCTCATCTGGGAAATTACACCACATGTTACTAGGTTTCAAAATGTTTAATTATCCTAGATGCTTTTATTTTCATCAAATTGCATCCTTCCATTCAATAGATTCTCTGTTACACCTCGTGTAATCGTTATAGGATGTGTAATGATTACACAATTTTTAATGATTACACGACGTGTAAATCCATTTTTACATCATAGAGGTGTCATTTTAACTTCATTCTTTAGTTTAATTCCCCATATGGGCTCTATGAACATCCTCAAAATCAAATTTCATGACACTTTACTTTTCTCATAGCATGATGTGTATTTGGTCTCCAATATCTGATCATTTTCAATCCTTTTTCAAATATTCATTATATCCTTCCAAAAAACATAAAACATGTAAATTCGCTCAAAAATTGGATATAATAAACAATTAAATATAGAAATTGGTACATTAAAACACTCTAAAATGTATGAATTAAATACACTTAACAGTTTTTACTCACTAGATGAATAGATAAATATTATCAATGTTCATCGTCTAGAAATTAACAATTCAGGTCTAGTTTTATGGGAAACATATCTGGGATCCAAATCATATAACTGTATATTTCAAGAATTTAAACTCAATAATATTCTTTAAATTTTTCTATAGCTCCACATTAGCATTTTATGCCTCCTTAATCAGCTCAAAAATAGATTATTAGCTATTTATCTGACAAATGGAGTATAATGTTCCTTCTATTATTATTATATCCATTATTTTCATGTCCATGTCTATTGGATCCATTTCAAACATCATTATAGATAGGGTTAGAGTATCATTTCTATATAGTTCTTCTACCACTGGGTTAACTTCCGAGGGTGGTAATGGATTGACCCATAAAATTCTTTGATTAGATCAAAAAACCCTAATTACTACATATTGAGGTTATTTTGGGTGAATATATTCTTGAGGATTTTATGATTCATATATATGAAATACTTCTCTAAATCTGGTTAATTTCATCAAATAATTAATGTGATGATCACTGCATCCTAACCTAAAACATCGGTTGGGTAGATCTATTAATGGATGATTAATTGGTGGGAGGCATATCCTATCACTCCATCCCCATGCATGTCTACACAGACCAATTCATTTTTTATGCTGCCATATATTTCATAAATCTGCTCTCACATGTGGTTAATATGAGCACACATGCAATGAATGGAATCTTATTTAACTCTTTAAATATCACCATTCAATTATCAGACTTGAAAAAAATTATTCCCATTTGAATCATCTTGGTTAGTGGGATTGATAATCATGATATTTTTTTTCCAAAATCATTGATAGTACTAATGAAATCTACTAAAACTGATGTTCTCTATCTGATATTTCATTCTTGTCCATCCCTTAATTTCCCCTATTAATGAAGGATCCACTGATATACCTTTTCAATTGATAACATACCCCACAAATGTTACCTTATCTATCCAAA
The DNA here is from genome assembly GCA_963277665.1 of Viscum album. Taxonomy (NCBI): domain Eukaryota; kingdom Viridiplantae; phylum Streptophyta; class Magnoliopsida; order Santalales; family Viscaceae; genus Viscum; species Viscum album. The sequence goes on from OY728136.1 coordinate 2,000,044,749, forward strand.
ACAATCATTTAGTATACATTGAATACAAATTTCCTTTTTCAAGTTCATTAGTATAGAGTTAAAATGATCTAATTGTTAATCATTTCCATTAAAGTAGATAGATATGTAATCTATAAAGACTATCAAATGTTTTTTTGAAAAAAACACTAATTTATTTAGTTATTAATTCCCTGAAGGTATTTGTAGATTAGTGACTTAAAATGGAATCACTACATTCTCATAGTTACTATAACTTATATGATATGAAGTTTTAGGGATACCCCCATTCTTCACTTTTATGTGATAATATCCATACTGTTTATCCATCATAGAGAAGTTCTCGTGTCATTGTATCTAATCGAAGATTTCATCATTCCATGATTGATCATAGTTTTCCTTATGGTTACCATGTTGAGCTCATTATAACTAAAGTAGATGTGAATTTACCCATCCTTTATCATGATGAATAGGACTAATGCACCCCATGGTGATTCACAAAGGTGAATAAACCCTTAATCCAAATTCTCATATAGTTTTTTCTTAGCCTTGTCTAGTTCAATATATGAATTTTGATATAGAGTCTATAATATTGTAAAATATCTTAGTATAATCATTATTGGGTACTCAACCACAAAATAAGAAGGAAGACATGGTAATTCATCAGGAAACATGTCAGTGTAATACCTTACAATGGTAATGTCTTCGAGCGTGATATATTTCAAGTATCAGTCATTTAAGAAACATATTCTTCCTGTTAAAGAAATAAAACCCCCTATAGAGATAGGGATTACAAAGGATCTACATTTTCCTCCTTTTACCTATATAGAATAAGAGGGTGATTCCATATATAGAGTGTGCTAGATTTTTTGTGATAGATTCTATTTAATTTCTTTGGTCACTTCTGTTTTACCTTGAACCATGTTTATCTTGTGCTATACGCAACACTGCATTAGATTTTCATATGTGCAATACTATACTTCGATTGTGTTACAAACAATTTTAATTAAAATTGATAGAATTCATTTCACACAACACATAGTATAGACTTTGTTCAATGTATAAAAGATTTATAATTGGATTATGTTATGTGAACACCAAAGGATTATTTCACTAAACTAAACACACACATGACTTGTATTACATGCAATAGAGTCATTCCTCAACAAATTGAGTTTTATACAATTCCTAGTTTCATAAAACAACGATATATTATTAAAATATTATTATTATGGGATATAAAATAGTCGTTATTAATAATATCAAATGAATTATAAAAATATGTATTAAAATATTTAAATAATGATTTATTGGTTACCAAATTTATTAGAAATGTAAATAGAAACCAATTGAATATAAAGGATGTGTTTTTATGAAAACCTATTTAAAAAAAATTGTATTTATAAAATCATATCAATCATTATTTATTTTCAATGTAAATTATATTTTATATATTCAAATTAATTTTTTAAATTTATATTATATTTTTCCTAGATATGATTTAATTAAAAATTCATTTTTTTGGACAAAAGAAGCATTTTTCAAAAAATAAAGTTTTTATGCCTTTTGATGGCGAACCCTTTTTAAATTTAGTTTTTAACACATTTATATGTACTGTATGAAAAAATAAACTTATTTATATAATCAGGACACCAATAATTACTTTGGATGATTTTTTTATTTTTTTTCAAATAATTATCATGTTTTGATTAATAGTAAAAATAAGATAAATTTTAATTAAAAACTACTTTTTCCAGAAAATTAATTTATATATCCAAATCATAATATTTAATGGTTTTAAATTATAAATTTAATATTTTTGTTTCATTTAATCCAATGTTTTTCATTCTAAGTAAATTCACATTTAAATTTCTCAAAAACACAATTTAATCTTTTGATAATTTTTACTTCATAAAACCCACTTTTTGGTTTTGATGTGAATTAATTTTAAATTAATTTTTTCCATTAATATGTTTTGAATTATTAAAAATGGATTCTATATTTGTAATCAGTGGGTAAAAATTATTTTAATAGGTTTCATTTTTTAGATATTATGAAAAGTAACTACATTAATTTTTATTTAATTCGTTCAAAGGTAAATCAGATAAATTAGTGTAACAAATAATATTATAAGGATAATAAAATGATCCAAGAACCTAAAAAATAAAATTTTATTACTAAAATTTTACCCTTAACATATATAGTTCAAAAAATATTCATTTAAGGTCCATATGTTAATGAAAAAGACATAGATATTAATAAAACGAATGAATGTGAGAAAATGTCAAACTCACATTCCTTATAAGTATAGTAATTTTAATATAGGGATAACCAGGTGATATCATCCAAGATAAATATTATAAGGGATATTAAAATAATTAAATACATCATGGTAATATATTTTTAATTTTTTGGACATTAATAATTACCATAATTTCATATGAAATAATGATATAAAAATTAATTTATTGATGATAAATCCATCAAATAATTTCGATTAAAATAATAATAACAATAAAAAAGGCCTAAAAGCAAGACCAAAAGATATTGGACGAGTATATATCAACCATAACCTTCCAAGGGGTGATAAATTGACCATTTAGAGCTCTATATACGAGATTATTACATTTATTTTGTTTTATTTGATCTGATGTAAAATTTGTCACATTATTGGTTTACTAAGTATAACATTTTTAATGTAAGATTTTCCAGAAATTAAATTCAAGTAATTATAATCTTTTAAAAGCTGGTACATTTATGTTTATTATAGTATTGTATTTTAAATGTTTAATCTAAAATGTATAATAATTAATATTTACACAATATTGATGTAGTGATTATTTTAATAATAGAGATATAAAATTAATTTAGTTAAAAAATTAAAATAAATATAATTTGGTCTAATTAAATTTACCAATTAATTTTATATAGTACCTTAACCCATTTCGGATAAAATAAAATATTTTTTTTGGGGATAACACCTTTTATGGATATTTTTAGAAATCCATGAAATGAATATTATCAAAATTGACACCACAGATATTTTATTAAAATAATGATTTATTAAATTATTACAAATACATAAAATAAATTTTATGAAATAAATAAAAAATATCATGTGGGTTAAATATTTTTAAATTATTTATATTTGGTACAATTTAAATCAAATATGATAATATTTCACCCTTTTAATATTGAAAAAACATTTATTTTAATTAAAATTAAACAGAATAACTAATTTTTAATTTAAATGATAATGATTACATTGAAATCCAAACATACCTAAATTATATTTTTATTATATTTATATCTTATAATATTTCAGATTCGAATATATCACATTTTGGGGGGTTTTGGATTGATTTTCAGATTATTATAAACGAGTAGTTTTAGAAATTTCAAAAGTGTCCCTCAACCCAATTATAAATGGACACATCCTACCTATTTTCTCCACAACTCATTAAGCCTTAATGTTTGTATATAACCTGAACATTAATATTCTATACAACCCTAGAAAAATCATTGATGTCCTAGTATTTTTTATAGTCCAAATATTGTTCTCTAAGTGGAGATTTAGAGGAGGCACATGGAAAAAGAGGTAATATCATTTACAAATTATTTCAGTCTTCATTCTCCTTCAACATCATCAACATGATTATTTTCATTATAAAGAAATAAATCTTTTATTACATATATATTTTAGGTTATTATTATTATGAAACAACCATATTACACCTTCTACCCATCCTATGAAAATTGAAATCAACGCGCGTGCGTGTGTACGACTTACAGTCTCTACACAGTGGTGTACTCTGTTATCCACCACCACCATACCTGGATGGGTATAATTATGAAAGTAATAAATATATAATATTATTATAAAATTATATTTATTCTAAAATTTTATAACCCAATTACTTCAATAAAATTAAATAACTATTCGAATGATTTCATCGCTCGTGCATACGTACGACCTGCCGTCTCCACCATGCAATTTGATTAACTCTACATGATCTTCATTAAATAATAATTACATAAATGTAAATAATAAATATAAATGGTATTTCTTATGATAATACCATTTCATAATGATATAACTATGGCCTAAGAAGGATTGACAAAACATATTTGACAAAACATGCATACAAACATACAACATTTTACACCCAAATGAAGAGTAATAATGAAATGTTACTCACAAAGGATGATAATATGATCATATATGATATCATAAAAATGAATATTATTCTAGAAGAAGAAAATAAAATTATTTAAATAAATTTACACGATGTTCGGATACATATAAAGCATATAATACCTAAGGAAAGGGATTTTATTTTCCCACTTTTGTTTCTATGGGACATATGTTTTATGCACAATTTAATTATTTTGTGTGATGTTTTTACCCATAAATGTTATTATTATTCTTTTCATGAAGGTTATGATATTTACATGTTCATTTAATTTTCTTTATTTTTGGGTAATACGATTCGACTGATTATAAATTGGTAAGAAATAATTTTGCATTCTAATTTTCATCTGATATTATTTATATAGAAGTATTTACTGGGGTTATATTTATCATCCATGTCCATATTTTATAGAAATATATTCATAAAATATTTAACATTCTTATACATATATTTAATTACCTTTTTACCCTATTTTTAATTTTACTTTATGGTTTGGAAGGAATATTTCATTCGTTTACCCTACGAGTTACTTTTTGACTTCTTTGACAATATTAAAAGGATAATGTTTTTTAATATATCTAACATGAACATATTTTTACATATTTATAAAACCTTATTTCAATGATTTTTCCTCTACAAGATATCATGTTTATTTTTAACTAAATTATTTCATATAAAATTTTATTCCATTTTGGGAAAGAAAAATGTTTTTGAAAAAGAAATGATATTTTCTCAGGAAATAAGTTCATGTGTTTTATCAAAATTATTTTCCATCTACGATGTATATATTTAAAAATTGTTATGTTCATATTCATAATATTAGTATGATTTGATTGTATTAATTATGGAATCATATTTCAGGACAGAATGATGATTAATGAACCATTTTTTATGTATTATGATATGATGTATGATTCATTTTTTGTGTGGAACATATAAGAATGATTTCAATATGAGATGGGAGGGACCTACATATCCCTAAAATTCATAGGTAAATGATTTAAATCTCATGATATAGACATGAATAGAATGAAAGTTAAATCTGGTTATATAATAAAGAGCTAGAATGGAATGTAATCCTTTCATAGTAGTGGTCTTTGTCCACTATAATGGTTTTGACAATATTTCCTTGGCTGCTATGGAAATCATATTTTTTTCTTAATAGTTTTCCACAATTCCATGTTTTATGAAAATTTTATTTTATCATGGTAATTTTTATTTATTATCTAGTTCTTTCGAACTGCCATGATTGATTTCATGACTCGCGATTTTGATATTTAGACTTTATGTTCTTATTTTTACATTTTAATATTTACGGTGTGTTTTATGTTCTCAATGTTTACCCTTACTAGGCATTTCTGCACTCCATTTTTATGTTTTCTTTTCCCTAGGATATAAATAGTGTATTTAGGTAGGAATAAAAGGTCATGATATTTTTGGGATATGTTTAAGATCTTTCTCAAATTTATAATACTGTGTTTCATGTTTCCAAAGGCACTAAACTCATATTATATATGGTAATCTATTTTTTCACGTATATATATTCTAAAAAAGTAATGTAATTTACATGTATTTCATGTATGAGTCATTCTATTTCCTTTTTATGTAATTTATAATGTCTATATATAAGTAAAAGCAATCCATACCCATAATTGAGTATAATTCAAGTAATGTGAGTGTCATAATGTTTACTTGGATGTTCATCCCATATATGGGGATAGAGGAGATGTTACATATGTTAGATGTAATAATTTACCAATATTTTCTCATATACATCTAATACTAGGTATTTTAGTGATGTTTGAATTATCTAACTAAATATGAATGATATGAAATAATTTTATTGAATCATTTTCACATAAGATATTTTATGTTCATGAGTGAATAACATGTGTTCTAATTTCGATTATATTCCCATTCAAATCATTTAAATAATCCAAAATAGATTTAGGGATGGAAATTTTCAAAACTATTAAACACATAAAAGAAAAAATATAAATATTAATGGGATAAAATGTAGAATACATGAAACGGTGAACCTATTAATTTCTAGGCATCAATATAATGTATCCATTATCAATATCCTAACATAAAACTTTATGGGAATTCTTAACCATTTAATTTTTTTTTGTAAAGAGCTTGTGAATTAACCAAATCATACCCCCCGAGAATTCCATACGAGGAATTAGTAATGTTGACTTCTTTATGCACTATGGTATGATATATTAATTACCAATGAACCCTTTTTGACACAATTACCCCTAAGAAAACTATTCTAGATCCACATCCAAGTATAGTATCCAAAGAGTGATTTTGTTTCATGGAATCCATTTACTCTATACATTTAAAAAAAATCATGGAATGTTTCCAACGAATAGACACATACCTAAGGATTACACTATTTTTTTAATCCTTAATCCAAAAAATAACTGCACTTTCCCCTTATACCAAGTATGAATAACTATATATTTTATACAATTTATTTCTCTATTTATTACAAAAGGATACATATAATTCAAAAAAAGATCAAGAGACCATGTCTAATAGGGAAATTTTATTCACAATATAATAACATCAAATAGGTATATGAAGACATTATTTAAAAACACCAATATTATCCCTACAAACCAAATTGATCTTCTAAAACATCATGGGATAAACTAGTGATGCACATAAAAAGTGGTGTGGAACAAATCCCATTAAGATAATAATAAAATAACAAAATAATGAATGAAATTCATGTGAGATGATAGGAATATCGAGGTCACATAAAAGTGTTATTAATTAAAAATAACCATAAAATAGTGATATAATATTATAGTATTATTTAAACATAGAAATGTTGCAACAACATAAATCATGACACCATAATAAAAATTATTGGCTAACCACTGAGACATAATAACATAGTGCTCGTATCATAACCTCTTACACGCCCTAAATGTTATCCAATGATATATAAACATTACCCAATACATTTAATGTCGATATAATTATGGGTCCACCCATCACATTCATATCATATACATGTATTTTTGTGAAAAAAAATATCATAGATCATAAAAACACCTTTTCTAATTTTTGATACAATAATTTTGTAATGTGGGTGACATACACGGATATGATCTTCAATTAATAATACATAAATCTAGGTTAATACCAATAAGTTTAATTGGAGATACGTATTCACATCAAAAATGTTTTACATGAAAACCCATAGGATAATTGCAGGTGCACAGAATGATTATAACAATATTCATATAATGGTTTAATGGGATTTAAAGAAGGTCTCTAAATAATTGGAAACATGAAAAATATTAAAAGGGAAGTGTAATAAAATATTCCAACATGAAAAATTAGAAACCAAATGTCATTATACAAATAATGCGCATGAATAAATAATAGGATAAAATTCATTACCTTTATTGGGTGCTTCGAAAAGATTAGGAGGAGCATCATATGATATTAGGAACACCATTATTGATATTTATTGAGGAACATGGATTGGAAATTAATGAACAATGGGTTTTTAATGAAGTTTAATGTGATTATGGTATGATATTTAAAGAAAAATAGTATGAAATTTTTTATTAGTTTTCAACCATAGGTTTTGGACTCCATATTGTAAAGTTATCAACCGTACTATACTTAAAATGGTTTATGGACACAGTTTCTTCTATATAAGAATGGGTTTCAAAATAATAAATTTACATTAACTGAATATATTTAAATAATTCCATTAGTGATGTGGAATTGATTCATGTTTATAAATAATTGATTTGAAAACATTAAATGATAATTTTGGTTTTGGAGAGTTCATTAATGGTATGATAAAAATATAAAATAATTAAAAATAATTTATTTTAAATGGGAAACATTTATTTAGACCTGTATTTCATTTATTATATTTATTACATAATATTTTTTATATTATTATGTAACAATAGTTACTATATATTTTTACCTTATTTAATTTTTTCAGAAAATATATTGTCTCATAAAGTAATTAAAGATATAACATTAGATAAATTCAACATTATTATTTGGAAATTGATATTTATTTTAAAAATTTATTTTTTTAAATAGAATAATTTACACTTTAAATGAAATTCATTATTGGCTAAAATATACTTGATTATTTAATAGTAAAAATTGTCTCAACCTCCAAAATATTACATTGGAATCCAATAAAAAATACTATTATTTGTTTATAAATATTTACTATTTAAATTTAATAATGAATGAATGTAATATTAATATCAAAATTTATAAATTCATCAAAATGAGTGTTGAAAGAATGCATATTCTATAAATTTAATTTTTGGTGTCTTCGTATGAAAGTATAATTTTTGTTAACTCAAGAAAAATTATATATATAAATTAATAATGAAAATCGATAAAAATAATCATTATTTTAATTCAAAATAAAAATAAATATCCATAAACCTAGGTTCTAGAAACATAAACCCTTAATACTCCATGATATTCTCTATGGGTAAGGTGAGTGATGGTGGTACTTTCTTGGGGTGGTTATATGAACATTGTTTTGGGTATGATATCAATAAGATTAAACATCACTTGTAAATGGTTTCACTCATGTATCAGTGGTTATAGCTTATCTTGGGATTGGATAAGTGAAAATCTCGTTGATTTATGTTCCCTAAGAAGAACTGATAATTGGGCTTCATAAGGTATGATCTTATTGGATAATACTGTCGTTTCCTCCATCTAGATAAGTTAGAATTTTTTATAACCATTAATATATATTAATCTCAATGATCATTGTACAATGGATTTATTATTAGAGGTTAATATACATAACAGTATTTTAAAACCATCCAACTAGATTTTATTATTGTCTAAAATACAAATGTAGTGTATGTTGTTTCAACAACTACACTACATAATGAGTCATTTCTTCATTATAAAGGGAATTTCAAGTATAAAATTTCAGGTCCTTAAATTTGTATTCATATGAAATGGGTTAAATGCATAAATATGGTTTATATTTCTAAAACCTAGTGGGTTTAAAAATTCATTGTCTCAGACGCAGTGTGTTCAAGGAATCACATGCTCATCCCCATTAGAATTGAGGATTCATTTGAATATAACTAATGGCACTGAGTGTTTATTATAACATCCCCAATGTGACTATATGAGGAGTGGGGGGGGTATCCATTTGAAATTATATGGTATAATAAAGGATAAACTAATGAATTATCACATTAAATAAGGATTAAAATTTTTATAGTATGGTTGGATGAATAATCACCATGGAGAGGAGAGGTTCTTTTGGGATTAGGCACATGAAAGGGAATTCCTACATATACCAATAAAGGGAATAAAAACACATTTATTTCAATGTAATGGTTTCATATTCATATGGAAGGTAGTATAACACCTTCTATATTAAGATAATAAAGACTAGTGGTGTTTCATTTATGTTCATGTATCTTGGACTATAGAGAATTTTAATTTATGTTTATAGGATTTAGACCATTCGGTCATAAGAGCACGTTAATGTATTAGTGTTGGACTTAGGAATGAGTAACCATTTTTGTTTAATCATGATTAACGATTAATCTAAAATAATGAGGAACATAAAAAATAATGGTACAACCTTTTAAATTTCCTCATTTAAATTAGTGATAGGTCATGGGAAATGATGACTAAACACACAGGTGAATGAAACTAGTGGGAAAATTGTTGGACCTATTCTAGATCAACAGTTAGAAATGGGATGGGGCCTGATACATTTTTTGTAGATAAAAATGGGAGTTAGACATTAAATGGTGGCCAATGGTAAATGATTTTGGAGCGAAAGTGTTGTATTGGGATGACGCCCAATCTGATGATTGTCTGTTCGTCAAGGCAATAATGTTGATAGTTAATTGAAGATAAGTGCATTACATAATGTTTTTGTTTGCATGACATAATTTTAATTCATTTTTGTGTGATTTTCTATTATTTATATTATTTTATGGGACATGACTAAATTTTGGTAGTTTTGAAAAAACAACTTTAATATAATGCATTTATTTAGTGATTATTAATTTTCTCTTATTACATTATATCATTATCTCTCTCTAGATGATCCACTAATGACTTTAAATGCCTTTATACGAGGATTGAGACTATAATAAATTACTCTAAGAGTTTCAAAATGTGTTATGATTTAAATTTTAGGGGTAGGACTGTTCATTAGAGAAATTGGACCGTAATTTTTTTTCTCTAGTATGAATTCCCTATTCAATGTAGTCCAAGCCTAGAACATGAGATGGTGTAATTATTCTAAATTACTCTCACCACCATCACTGAGAATCCATCATATTCAATAAGACCACATATCTAGTTCTAAGGGTATCGTGTATATTCAACATTGCCTTCTTTTCATTTTCATGATAATATGATAATTAACCTATATACCACGTATCAAAATTCTAAGACTACCCCAATAAAAATATAAAATGATGGAAGAAATTAAGAATGTTCTAATGCTAATGTATGCCGAAATGCCTCTGGAAATTACGTTCCCAACATTACACCTATTGGGTTATGATATTTAAAATATATTTCCCATGAGTATTTAATTTCCCTAAAGAAACACTATTTTGAAACATTTTAAAAAATAATATATTTTGGGTTATTTTATGAGGGACTACACTTCAGGCATCATACCCCAGCACTATGGTGACAATAAACCACAATGTGTTACTTTTATGATTATATCAATATCCCATTATAATGTGAGAAAACAACATAATAACCATATGTATTTGGAAATATATTACTATACATAACATAAATAGTTTCCTAGTACAGTAATATATCCTAGTCATAAAATGTAGGATCTTTTGAAACATTGGATACATGGGGATCATTTATATTGGGAAATATTTTTTCAACCAGTGAAGTTCCAAAATTAATTCTGAAGTGATTTTTTGACCCCAATATAACAAATAAAAATATAAAATGATTACTAAGTATGTAAATAATGGATTATTAGAAATGGTAACCATTTAATTTCCTAAGAGACATTCAGGGTGCATGAATAATTTTTGGATTCCAGAATAATATTTTTATAATTAAATATAATTATATTTGATAACTAATTAAAAAGTTAGGCAGATAGAACAACATCTATTAGAGGGGATTTTTATCCAGATAGGTTGTGATAATAGATGTTAACTAAATGATACATATTTATAGCCATTTTAAGGGATTCAAATACTCACAACCTATGTGGGATTATTTTTTAGGTGATGAAACAATATAACAATAAAATCTCATACATATAGGAAGAGTGTTCAAACTTTTTGTGGCAGAAGAAGATTCTATAATATAGACCATGATATTTGATTTATTTACAACCATGGATCATCATTATGAATATATGTACAAATTTGTTTTATTTTATCATGATATTGTTCATCTAATATATTTTTTCGGTTTATGTGCAGTGTATTTATAAAATAAATATAATGATTAAATGAATATGTTCTTATATTTATCATTCTCTTTTGATAATAAATATTTATTATATTTATAACCAAATTAATTGTCAATAGAGTTTTAGTAAATGGAATGACAGTTAATGTTCATCTCAAACACTTACGAAGGAAATGTAGTCACCTGATGAATTATTTTCTCTTTAGAGGCTATAACACACACGTATAATAAAATTCTAAATGTCATATATATTATTTTATTGACATATTTATCCTTTTGGGGTCCTATGACTATGTTGAGGAGTTGAATAATTCATAGAGAGATCACTTTTATTTAAAATTTATTATGATAGTTATCATTCGATTAACATAATCATAGGCTATATCAGGTAATTAAAATGTCCCCAAAAACCCCAATATTCATCATTCATTCACTCAACACAAAAAAATTTCCCTTATATCAATCTATCCCATAGTTTGTTACTCTGTTTAATGGTTACCTCTTTAACCTAATTTGCATAAATAACATAAATCACAACATTTTATTCACTTCTTACCAAAATGTAACTCTGAATGCGAATTTTTTTGGACTGCTGTGTGGAAATGCCTTTTGAATACAATTTTAATTGTTCTATATCAACATTTATTTTTATATGACTTGTTTTTAGATTAAAAATATATATAATTTCACATAAAATCACCATTGTAACCACTTTTGGGAATTATGGTTTCATTTAATACTTTTATTTTTTAGGTAAATATACAAAAAATGATTTCGAACAAAATTTTTATGCATTAGTATCTTAGGATAGAAAATTTAATTTATTTTTAATTCAATTCACTTATTAATTTAATTTTATTGTTGTTGGCCAATACACACAAATAGATCTATTTGTATAGATTTATTACCCATCATACTATAAATTAAGAGGTATTTATATATAAATATATGAATAATTCAAGAGTATATGATTTAATATTATCCAAATAAAATATTAAAATAGATAATATTTATAACATTTTGGTGAAATTATAAAATATAATCAAGTTCCATTGTGGATTAGGGACATAAATGATATCATTGTTATTGGGAACCCATCATGTTTCAAATTAAACATCAATTAATTTTATTATGACATGCTACATCAAAACTAGATGAAATTTTATATTATAAACGAAATTCTATTATAAGAAGATATATGTTTAATTAATGATTCACACTTATTAGTCTAATGTTTTAAAGTGAATACATTAACTATGAATCTGTTAAGAAGGAGGTGTTTCCTTAATTTTTGAGGAAACAATAAATGAGATGGTAGCTAAAATAAAAATAATGTTCCTTCACCATATGGGATGATATCTATAATTCTTATATGATAAATTTTTTTCCACAATAGTAAACTATTAAGATAAAAATTTGCATATCATGCCTTTTTAGAATAACGTGGAAGCTTTCCAATATGCATGGGAAATTTTCTAGGATTATTTCCAAAAAAATTCATCATTATAAATTTTAATTTTTTATTTTGATAAAATTATACTATGAAGGATTTTATGCAGTAGAATAAATTATAGTTAATAATATATAAGCTGCTAACTATGGTGAAAAAATATATGATGAGTTCAAAAATCAATATAACATTCATTCTACCAATTCTTATTCGAAAAAAATTAGATATTGAAAATCAATTATAATGAATGGGATATTCAATGATTATTCTAATTATGAGACTGTAAACATGAAATAAAAATTTAAAATTCCTCATTCAACAAACCATGGAGATAATGAAAAATATAATAACATTGTATTTCATAGCAAGAATTCCATTCATTATAATGATGTTCACATATAAGAAAAAAAATACCTTTATAGGATAGAGATTATTCATTATAATGATTTTCACATATGGGGAAAATTACCCTTATAGAAAATAGATTGAATGTTATATGGGAAAATATATGTGAGAACTAGTGATAAAATATCTCTTTACAACGAATATAATCTAGAATAGAAGAATCATCCAAATCCATATTGGAAGGAGACAGGTAATTTCAATCAATGTGTATATTCTGAGTTTTAAGGGATTCAAAAAATAGGTTATCCCCCAATGGATAACCATGGAGATTATTGGATATAATGTTCAATATCAAATAAAATATTTTTTTTTACAATATCAATTTTTAAATAACATATAGAGTCCAAGGGACAATAGTTAATGATGAATGATTTTGTGAAAAGAGGAAACATGAATATTTTTCAATATTTAAACAACTAATTATAGGGTTTAAAGACATCTTTTATATTATATAGATGAATTTTGAATAACATTTAAAATAACATATATTGAGAGATAAGGTGTAATATACATGCAAACTAGAGATAAATCCTAGAGAGGTGTGTATGGTTGATACAACTTGAGGAGGAAGACCCTCATGGGTAATGATAAAGAATATGATGTGGAATTTTATTTGCTTGTTGAAGAGTTAAGAAAAATTAACTTTCATAAATAGATACTTGATATGGTGAATCATAGAGACTAGGGTTTAATTTTTTTATATTAAAAAAATATTGGGAAAATGTTATTAGAGGATTTTTCTTATGTTTGATAATATTGATGTCAAATACTATAAATTGAAAACCCCATTTTTTAAAGGCATAATGATCTCAAAAGTCATATGGAAAATTCATTTAAGTGATTCATTAATATGTTTAAAAAATATTTATATTGAAATTCTTTTTTATATTCTCATTCCAATATTCAATTTTAAACCATGTTTTAAAAGAAAATCACTCCAAACCAATGATGGATTGATGTGTTTTCGATAGTCCCAGTATTTGAGTAGTGTATCACTAAAATTTAAAGAAATAACCAATAAGTCTTTATGTTATTTGGGGATTTAATATTCTATATGAATTTTAAGGGAAAGTCACACTCATATTTTAGGTGGATTTGTTGGGAAATTATCTATTTTATTCCTCCAGTATTATATAATGAGTCGTATATTTGAGAGATCAAGCCTCTAAATGTTTATTTGTTATTGACTAAAAAACCATCACATACCCCTTGAGTGTCATTTAATACATTCCATTCTAAGTTTAGAATTTAATTATACGAAAATATTTATTATTATTGGACATAAAAGGTGATAAATAGTCGCATGTTATAATTAGAAGAGAGTTTTTGGACACATGGTGTTCTTCAATTAATTCTACTCAAAGCAATATCACGTTCCAAGTCAAAGAAAAAAATGAATAATTAATTGTTTCATTCAATATATGAAACAAAAAAAAATTAGATGATTGTTTTTCAAGAGATATCATTGATCAATAAGTTAAAATTGAACTTCATACTCAATATGATATTAATTTGGATCAACTGGATGAATTCAATGACAACACTAAAGAATAACTAGTAGCATTAGAGGACACTGAAGGGAGTGATGCATGACTCAATTCTACTGATGATAATATCACCTATAAGGAAGATAATGATGAAAATAGATTATTTTTTAAATAATATGTGGAAAAAAAGTCTTAAGTATATGTAATTTTTAATACGTTGAAATATTCATATTAATGTGAGAAAGATACATTAACCATTATAATCTCTATTGAATTAGATAATTAACATTTAGAAATACAAATTACTGGGATGATGATGAATATAATAGAAATTATTCATATTATATTAGATATGAAAGGATTCACCATATCCATATATATGCACAATATTCTAATAGTTTATCATGTTAAAACAATAGTATATTTCGAATGGAGTCTAAATAGAGATATAAAGGATTTGAACAAGTTTGAGTGATTAAGTTTAATGATTCATGTTTAATCGATCTATAACTAAAAAATAATCAGTAATACCAATTAAGGGGTTTCCAAAAATATTTTATTGACTATACTTATTAATGATAAAATCATTATTCGGTCTCAAAGAATACATAGAGGCTACATAGACTATAAAAACTATACATCTATATAAGGAAGGATAATTTTCCAATATAATTCATTTAATAAATAATTATATTTCAATAAATCCCCTAAAAATTTTATAGATGGTTATATTGGTGAAAATAGAGTAAGTATTGATCCTACTGATTAAAGGATGAAAAATATCAGTTATTGTTATGAAAAAAATTCCCAATGAATCTATTTATTTGTGGTATGAGGATAACATGCAAGAGTTTTTATATATATGGAAGAAATGTTATAGAAGATGTTTTAACTAATAATAAATTTATTTAGGGATTAATTTTTAGTAATTATATTGAATTTTAGTGAATTATTATATATGATTTCAAGGGTTTTAGCCAAGATAGCATGAGATAATCTATGTTCTAAAGGTGGTAAATTTATATTTTATGGGAATAGAGGGAATTTTACTCAAATATAAGATATAAGTAGATGATATTGATGTAGATAAGGATATAATTGATATGATTTAACCATTACCACCACTAATATAAATTATGGGTGTTATAAGCTTCCTTGGACACTATATATGTTATCAGTGTTTTATAATGGATTTATTATGATTACAAATCTACATTACTAGATGATAGTAAAAGATGAAAAATTAAATATGATTAAGGAATATATATAATATTCCAATATTATAAATAAATTGCACATATTAGTACTTAAAATTATTTCACATAGTGGGAATCTACTATTCCATGTTAAATGTGATACTGGTGACATTATTGTAAGAGTTATTATTATGAAGTGGTGTGATAAGAAATCACATGTGATTTTCTATGAAACTAGGATTTTGAATTAAGATAAAAATAATTACTCATAAATATATGAAATATGTGTGAAATATGTTCTATTCTAGGTATAAATTTAGGATAAATATCATTAAAAGTATAGTGATAGAGTACAATGGACGATAAATATTGAAAACTCTAATTTATAATAAGAATAAATAACAAATATTGATAATACATATGTTTATTCTCTAATATTTTGATTTAAAAATTATAGATAAAATGTAATTGAGAGTTAGGTATTTCACCACTTATCCATATTCATGGACTTATAATCACTCAATTTCATTGAATTGTGAGTTTCTAAATGATAACAAATTTTCTATCACTATAAAAGAAATTCTGTTGTATTCATAGTTTTATAATTTTATTCTTGATGAGAATTTTAGACAAGTAATGAATTATATTTTGTTTAAGAGGTATAAATAAACTATCATATATAAGTTTTGTGAGGAAAAATTTTAAAATAAAAATATTAATGATGGAATAAATATGAAATATTTCCACCGGAATAGGTGGTGTTGTTTTTTCAACTATTTTTATCATTTATATATGGAAGACACCATAAAAATTTAATGTATGCTAAAAAGTTACTAAAAATATTTTTCTATTAGCCTATAATTTTCTACAATGTAATAGAATTTGTAAATAACTATGACAACATTAAAATTAATATAACTGTAAGAAGAAAGAATGAGGTTGTATGTAATATAATTATAAAATTGGAGATATTAAATGTGTGGGGAATATATGCAGTGGTATCATTCTAAAAATCATATATGAATAAATATATACATTTGAAGTGAATTATTTATCTATGTGGGTTAAATTAATTACCTGGCTAGAAAACATGGGTTTATTTTTAAGTTCAACATTCGTTAGGAAATTATGTGGGGGGTATTGTTTAACAAAAAATATAATTATATTCTAATAACTAATCAGATAAGTTAAATGAATATATGGAATAAAAAATTCAAGGATAAATTATTGTTGTCTTTTGTGACAAGTTTAAGTATGAATGAAAATAATAAAAGGAATTTTATATTAGTTTTTTCCCAAATGTTCAAACATCCAATTTTTAAACTCTCAACCATATATTATGGACATCAACTTGGATATCAAATTTTATTGGTTAAAAAAAACCTATCTATTAAAATTATAATGTACACAAACAAACTTTTTAATGGGTGAGGACATAACCCATTCTTTCTAAATCAGTACACTTATCCTAGTTACTCTTAAATGCATCAAACACAACCTGTGATATAATGGATTTTGGTTTAGTTAGAAGAACCAATGACACCTTTTCATTGGTGGAATATTCATGTAGGTTTCACAATGATATAAAAAAGACTATATAGTAATAACCTATAAATTGTATTGGGTTGATTTCTTATAAAGAAATATTGTTGTAGTTATGTAATCATATTCCCCTACATAATTTATGGAATAATTCGCATTGCATGATCCAAAAATATATTAGATATTCAATAGTTTGGGAACAATATAGCATATCAATGTTTCCACACTATAGTGTTAATCATTGGAATCATCTACTAATTTCTTCATTTTAACCACTTATATATAGATTAATTTCATATTACAAATTCTATCATAAAAATAAAAATCGTCATCTTAATGTTGGTTTTTTCTAAACATTATTGATATCCCTAATTCACAATAGTTAGATATAATATAAATATATACATATAATTATTACCTCATATTATTCATCATATATATTCTGAAAATTAAAATCCATAATTCCATTCCATAATGTGCTCTCATTCTTAACAAAATCATGATATCATCGAGATTCATTCTCTATAACCTATCTTTTAAATAACATTTTATATAGAATTTGTAATGGAACAAATTATTAGCATCCTCATAAAATTATAATCAATATATAATTTAATGTCATTGATCTTATTAATAATACACTCATAATACACTATAACATCATGTTCCACTTCAAGACAATATATTTTAATTATTTTCATATCACGTGTTACCTCCATTTGTAAAATTTCAATAACATAGTCTTAAGATTATAATAATAACATAGGATTTGTTGGGATAATAAAATTTCAATCCTATATTAATATGATATACACAATATTAAAAAAATCCATATTATTTTTGATTAATTTATGAATTGATATAATAGATTGAATGGAATTGAGTAAATAGAAATACCTATAAAATTAAAAAATAGATTGATATAGGGTTTCAAAATTTCAATTACATTTTCACAACATCATATCTTAGATCTCACAATCTACTCACCATTTATTTAAATATTTACATTGAATTTTGTAGCTAGGGATATGTATAGGAGTGTTGGTGCGTTAGATATACTTTTTATATAATCATATTTTCATACATATATTACGTTCTATATATCATAACTTCAACCATATTTCGTATCTTATTATACTACAAATCGTAAATTATGATGGTTCAATAATTTTAATTCAGAGTCTACTAAACATAATTTACACACAGTGTAAATAATATGTAAACCACATAATTATTTTTTTATTCTTAATGATTTGGCTTCAATACTCATCAAATTTCCTAAATTTATAGGTGAGAAATAATTTCCAGTTTAATGATATCATAGAATATGTTCTATAGCATATTATATGATCAAGTGATACTAAATTAGGTATATTCTTAAATCCATCCAAATAATAATGTTATATTATTTTTGGTAATCAATATTCTGTAACATAATTCTCATCATTTAGTAATGTATATGAATTTTTAAAATATCCAATGAGTTAAATTTTTTTTCAAAGAAAAATCATAGCTATACTAATACATAATGTATTGTCTTACTCTAATTACAGTGAATACTATTTTGACCTATGATAGTAAAAGATTTTAAATTCTGGAGGAAATCTAATATTGTTTTTTAGTGGTATGTTTATTTTGATAATATGGATTCAAAATTTAATACATGGGTATAGAATACCTCCAAATTATGTTTTCAGATATTTAATGAGGCTTCTATGGTTTATTTTAGAAATAAAGGATCCTATAGAGAGGATGTGCTAGTTTTTGGAGAAAACATTGTTCAAAACTATTAGCTGGACAGTAAGTTTTATAGGCAGAAGAATTATATCTCCACCTCCATCAGATTTTAGATGGAGAAGAACCTCCTTCACCTTTTTTTTCTTTCCCATCTAGGGGATATCATCCTATCATCTCATCTTTTCCCACTAAGTGTGGGGTGTACGTAAATGGGCTTTATCAATAACATGATGTTTATTTCATCATTCAACAATCCTTATTGATCTCCTAAATTTGGTTCAAATTTTCATTACCCAATTTAGGGATTTATTTATGATCCAACCACAGAATATAGAAACATGAAAAATAAAATTGGGATTTTAATCTTCCATGTAAGAGTTTCACACAGTGCACCATTTCCATGTGATGAATTGTCATTCTTGTTAAGGTACATTACCTTGTATTTTTTAGTGTTTTATTTAAAATAAGTTTTTTTTTGAAATTTTTTTTGTTTTTTCCTAGAGTAGGGTTGTGGGTATGATATGTGTCGTTGAGGTGATGTAGGATAGTGGTTTGATGTGACAATGATTTTTAGTAAGAAAGTGGGAATTACCCATATTTAATTTAAAAAATTAACTATTTTTAAATGATAATATTTATTTATGTGTGGTTCCTTGGTGTGATGTTTGTTCATGTGAACACGAGAAATGTACAATGGAGAAAAAACGGTTTGGTGAGGAAAAGATATGAGTTTACATGTGGATAAAAAAATAATTAGTGATTTAAATTGAGGTATGTGTAATTTAGTTGTATCCTGATGGGTTATATTATTGTTTAAATGGAACTTAGATTGTAGGATCACCACTGGGGGGTTATACCCCTTAGATAATTTTTTTATTCAATTTCAATTAAATATATAATTTAAAAACAAAAATAAGAAATTTATTGAGATCTATTGGAAAACTAATCTAATTATTAGGGGCTATTATGGGTATTTATCACTTTAAGAATTCCATGGATACCAGTGGTTGTGGATTTGACCATTGAGTTTCCATGTGACATTCATACCCCTAGAGGGGAGAGGGAAAACATTAGGAGATTTAGAATCCTTGGAGTTGGATCATTATCTTCATTTTGATAGTGAAATGTTATAAATTGATATGTCAAAACAAATAGGGCTTGGGGAGGTCCTATAGACATCTCCATGAATGGTGTGAGGTATGACTTGGAGACCATGGATTTTTTAGTCCATGGATGTTAGTGGGTATGCCTCTGATCCAAAGGGCACATGGTGTTTGTTGATATTGATCATTATTTTCCCATAGTGTTGACTTATCATTGTTGAACAACCTTAGGCTGGTTAGGAATCAATTTCAGTGAGTGGACCAACTAAGTTAGAACTTAGATCTGATTTTGGTTATAGACCATCTCCCTACACTAGTTTATACATTGATTCATTGTTAAGGAAAATATGCTCTTTTCTGCATTAACACTATTAGGAAGCATGGTTTTTTGGAGATAAGGGAATTGTCCTAATAGATGGATTGTGACCTTGGATCTTAAGAGGGATTTTTTTTTACATAATATCCTAAAGTATCTTAAGTGGGATGAAACCACCTGGGTGTAGACCCCGAGGATCCGAAAAAAGATTCCCCCTCTAACATGATAACCTGGATGATTCCATGAGGGATTCCTCTTCTTATTTTCTGGCATAGAAGACTTGAGTGGGTACCCTATTGTTATACCATCCCTAATAGGGTGCATGTGTTGGGTAGTTAATTTAGATTTATCAAATTAGAACCAAAATCGAATATGGATCTGGATGGGGATGAGATGATGGTGGTGAGAAACATGTCTGTTTGACTGAAAATTGTGTTACTTTTATTTATGATTATGCACGATGAATGGGATTTTATAGAAAAAATGAGAATCCTTAATTGGTCTTGACATTATTTTGATTTTAAGAGATTATTAGGAATCACCTATTGAAATGTATGAGAGCTTTGGATGCATTAAATGAGTGGGTTCTAGTCTTGAGATATATTGGGGGTGTATGCCTAGCCTGACTATAATCATTTGGTTTGGTGGATCGGGTAGTGGATTTTTATAGGTGGTACCTATGATAGAACATTTAATCCATGTGGTAGCATGAATAAAAAAATTAACAGGATTCATGAAATTACTTTGATTATGATGAGGACTATTGCAAAGGCATGAATATATACTAATTAGAATGGTGATACCATTCGGCCAATGAAAATACCCATTATCCTAATGTTTTTATTGGAAAATATGATGTGACAGGTGTGTGTGTGTGAATCCAATAGAAAAGATTTTGGAAATCCAAAGGGTGACTATTCTATATAGTTGATCATTTCCAAGTATACCCCCTAGGATTATATGGAGGCATTAGCCTTGGTTTTTCTATGGAGTTGTTTGATATATGATTACTAGAATATTGGCCATGGGATCTAGGAGTGAATTCCTTTCAATTTCAAGGGTCATCCATGAATTTGTAATGATTATATGTATAGTATTTCCTTGTTCTTCCCCCCATTGGAATCAAAAATCATATTAAAATTGAGAACACCTCGATATTACTCTGGGGTTTAGCCTGATGGATTGAGGATGAGAAATGTCTTGTGATTCCCTAGGATCCACTACTCATTGATGGACATGTGGGGATAAGATAACCATTGGATGGACATATAACCCTTATATAAATTCTCATTCTCATATACATTCCATCATTAGAAGAAAAAATTATGTTTAATCAAGGTCACAATCCAAGGGATCAATGTTGACTGTAATGCTTTAAATGGTTTATTTTTTCACATAGTGTGGTGGTGTTTCAATAATTAAAGTGTTTAATGTAATGTTCATATAGAATCACTCTTATTGTAGCCCAAAAGGACTAAAGGCATTCATTTTTTTTATTTTTGATAACTCCCTTTCAATGGATGAGGGGGAACCCTTACAAGGCCCGTAGGGATACATATTACATGGTCCGTAGGCATAAGAGATTACATGACCCGAAGGTCATAGGGAATTAAACCAAACTATCTACAAGGAACTGCCCCTCCCCAACATCTGCATCATGATAGTAGCTCTGCACCTTTGCATGGCCACTTGGCTAGGCTTCCCATGAAAACACAGGCCTGTCCTGATGGCATAGCCATACCCTCTCATTCTGAAAAATCTATTTGGATCTACTCTGGTGAGTACAACTGCTCTGAATCTTCTTCTGAGGATGCTCCTTTTTTGTAGTGTGTCTGGGGAAACTGCATGTGGCTCTAAGGCCTTGAGGTGGCCCGAAGTCCCTAAAGGTGGCCCGAAAGCCCTACTGACCCAAAGGCATGGGTGGCCCGAAGGCCTTAAGGACTCCAAGCCCAAACCGGAGGCCCAATGTGAATAGTTCCAAATACTACAGTACTAAATAGTACCTACTATAGTAACTGCTAAAGTGCATGCTACAGTACCTGCACAGTGTACAGTTATGCTACAATACTTGCACAATGTATAGTTCTGCTACAGTATCTGTACAGTGTATAGTTCTACTATAGCACCCACACAGTATACAGTCTGCTATAATACTGCTACAATACCTGCTATAGTACTGCTACAATAGCCCATAAATATGCCTCTACCTAGTTTTGAACCTAGGTCTTATAGATGCACATAAGGATACCTCACCAACTAGGCTAAGGCTCACATGCTAATCACTATTATTGTATGATCTAAGTATTGTGGGTTATCATTTGTTTTTTATTTATATTGGTTTTATTTATTTAATTATTTGTATGAATCATGTCACATTTATATATGATGACATTAATCAGCATGTACAAGATGATATTTTTGGATCCTTATAATGTTTTGTACTCAAAGCCAATTCCATCCTCAATTTTATATAGGTACTAAACGATCACTCACTAGGTTATAGGTACAGGTTGGGCCCAGAAATGATATTTTTTTTGGAGATGGATAAATTCAAGTGGGATATTTATAATGTATGTAAGGCTTAAAGTTTAAGATGATACATATTTTTGATCGTTTTATTTATTTTTCTTGTTTATGATATTGTCTTATGATTGATTTTCTAGTAAGATATATACAATGTTTGAGTTCGTATAGCTTTCTAATTAATTTATTAATTATAGAAATGTTTACTTTTTCCACATGATTAGATTTGATTATGTGGATGATATTGGTATATTTATTCTTGTATTCATTCTCTATTATAGTGGTTATAGTCTCCTAATATGACTACCTTGGACCTTTGTTGCAAGATAGAAGCCTCTAGTTGATGAGGAGGTTCTCATGAGGTCACAATATGGACTGTTTCAACTATGTTTTTAGGTGATCAAGGTTACGTCATGCTAATGTTGTGTCAAATCATTTAATATTAGATTACTATTTGGGATATGGTGGAAATGTTAAATTAGAATGTTTTTTTTCCGATTATGGATTTTAGATGAGTTCATCAAGAACACATGTTTGGTTATGAAGTTCAGGTTACCTAGAAAAGGGATTTTTTTCTTTTTTGTTTGATGTTTTGAAAGTATATGTTATTCACTATCAGTGGATAACATATTTTTTTATGTTATAGATATATTGAATAAATGGACTCTTTCATTTAGAGGACATAGAAATAACATGCAACATATTTTTAATATAGTTTCAACATCACATATTGTCATGAAAGTTTAACTATTTCACTAATGAAACTGGATTAGTTATTTAATGTTTCTGAAATTGGACATAAAACATTTTCCCATATATGTACTGGGTGTAATTCCTCCTTAGAAGGGAAACTAGTGTATGTATTTCCTTCTAATTGTTGGTTACGTAGATAAATAATAAGTAAAATGATATTAATGGAGTAGTCTACAATCACTGGAGGTATGATGACCCATATAGGGTCAAAATTGGCACTTGTTGTCATTTTTCGAACCATGGTGGGTTGAACTATACATATGATACCTTAGTGTTGAACACTCTGAGGTAGTTTTAAATGGTATTTGTTTCATTACTTCAAGTACAAGTAATAGCCTATGTGGTATTTTCATATATATCATGAAATAAAAATCTACCTAACCAAATCAATCATCCTTAGTCCCTAGACATGGATAATCTCATATGATATATTGAGGTATAAACAAAAGTTGTGACTCTAAAGTGGTAATTTCTCTATATTCTTGATGATATTCAGTTCCTAGTGTCATGTAGATTAGCAGCATATGACAATATTATGTGTGATACCCTTGAGGGTGTGTTAGAATGTGATATTCCATACGGTATGTAGACCGGATCAAGATATGTTTCCCATGAGTATGGTTTTCGAAGGGAATTTTTTAGGAGAATGGTGGGAGTCCCTAGTGACCATGTGAGGATACAAATTAGGGTTTAGTTAGTTTATAATATTTTTTTAGGGTGACAATAATGAGTGGTTTACCCACGATTTCTCATTCTATTAAGGTACCAAGCATTGATGGGTGCTTCTATTTGAGATCTATGTAAACTAATCCTATCGAGCATGAAACAAACAATTTTTGAATCCATCATTTATTGAATAATGTTTTATCAGTTATACAGGATTAATTTTGCGGTTGTTTAGTAGGAAAGGATCATTTGGATTTTTGAGGTAGTATATTTTAAATGAGTTTTGATGTGTGATTGTAGAATTGTTGGATGCATTGTGTTTTAGGAATGATGTCATAAGAAAGTGGTTCTATAAATAATTGTGAATCCTATAGAAATCATAATTTTGAAGAGATGTTCAATGGATGAATTTTTTATCGAAATTGGTGGACATTTCATAGGGTTTGGTGAACCTATTTTAAATATAAATGTTTTTTAATTTCATCATTTGGGTCATATAAGTTTATCTCAATGGTTCACACGATCTAGTTCATATTGAGTTTAAGATCAAGTATCCATATAAACAAAATCCATGTATTTGGGTTAGATAATTAATAGTTGAGCGTTTCACCCATTTTTGGAGGAAAAATTAGCATGTTATGGGGGTTTTGTTCTCAAGAGGATGAAAAAGAAGGTAAGAGATGTTTCATGATGGAGCTCAGTTACGAGTGTAAAGGCCATGAACATAAATTTTCATTAGTAATGAACATATCAAGATCCATGGTGGTTGTGATTTAATTTCATTAAAATTAAAATGAAGAAAATCCAATGGTGGGCAGTGATTTTATGGTCTCGGGTTTGTGGAATGGAACATGGGCTAGTCATGTTGAAATTAAGATACTAATGTATAATAAAACTGATTCATAACATGACTCCCGCTAGAAATAAACTGGTGAATCAAATGTGGTAATAGATCCAAACTGAGAATTACATTCATTATTGTGACAGAGTAGAGTAATCCAAGGGATCATTGATCAGAGGTACATTATTGTGCAAGGTAGGAAACAACAATGGCTTGACATATTGAAGATCTGACTTGAGTATATCACTAGATGTCGAGTATTAACATTGATGGTCATGTTTTGATGATATTTGTATGAGTCCTGGATGATGAAATGATAATCAAGTACATGGAAAATCATTAGAGGATAGATTTGACCCCTTTAGGATAGGTTTATCAATAGTGGTCCAACATAAATTATCTTGTGGAATTAGATTAAGTGAGTTTGAACCAAATCATGAAAAAAAATTATCTCCATTTATATTCTCCAAAATTGAATTGATTTATTATAGATAATGCATGTGTGATACTATCTTTTAATTGATAACAATTATAAATCCATTTTATCTAGGTATTCGAAAGGAAATCTAAAATAGGTAAGTTAAAATAATTTCTATCTATATTTGGGTATGATATGATGGATTCCATTATAGTAATGTCATCAGAATTCACACATGGAGTTAGAGTAAGAAATTATAATGGAAAAATAACCAAGTAATTGGAGTTAATTTTTGAGAAAAAACAATGGTGGGAAGAACCACAAGCCAGATGATGATTGGTGGTGAATATGTGAACGTATTTTGGGATAACAAATCTTATGAATGCTTTACCTCGATGTTTTAGTAATAGTCACTTGAATTGGATCGGTATTTGTAGGTTACAACACCTTTAATTAGAGGTTATATATTGGATGTTATTTGCGAATTTATGGCTAAAATACAGAAAATAATGAGGTTTTAATGATGCTAACTGGTCATAATGCATGGTTGGAAGAAAAAAAGTACTTATTGGTGATGATAAATGTTGTTACGATGAGTTATTCTCTCTTATATATATATATATATAGGTGCTATTGAAAATTACCATGGTAATTTGATTTAGTTCATAAACCTATTTATCCACCCTCAATGTTCTATTGGAT
This sequence comes from Viscum album, assembly GCA_963277665.1. Lineage (NCBI taxonomy): Eukaryota > Viridiplantae > Streptophyta > Magnoliopsida > Santalales > Viscaceae > Viscum > Viscum album. The sequence continues at coordinate 2,000,071,506 of OY728136.1, forward strand.
ATAGGACCACTTGGCCTTAAGTGAACCTCCCCTTACAAAAATGGCTACTCACTATTAGTTAAGGCATAAATCGGTGATAATGGGGATACTATATCCTCTGGTGATGGTAAAAATAAGGATGTATATACATTTATCATAGCAAAAAAACGAAAAGACAACTAGATTAGTAACCTACCATAGCGGAAGAACAATAGACAAAATCAATAATAAAAAATAATTTGAAGCTTACATATTGCTGCATAAAACATATAATGATACCATATAATGAATATAAACACAAATCATATCTTGGAATTCATATCCTATCTGGTCATACAAGATACTATGATAAAGGGTCTCATGTGGCCAACTTTAACTGAAACATATATAAGCACGTTGATACAAAAAGGAATATAAAATTTAAATCATTCTGATGCAGGAACATCCATGTTCCCTAGCCATTAATCTGATGTTAAATGTCTAATATGTTCTCTATGTTATATATCATGAGCACATTCCATTAACTAATCATAATATCATAAAGTATAAATTTTTTATGAAGGGCACTTCTAGGGTGTCAGATTAATATTATTGGTCACCACCAATGTGTTCCTATCATACATCTTTGATAAAGTGGGTGTATCAAAAATATATAAAATAGTGAATCACATAATATATATATATATATATCCTAATTCCCTTATTATCAGAACCCATAAGTATGTAGTTACCTACTCTATCAATCGATGATATTACATAGTGGATAAGATCCCTAGGATTAAGATTAAAGAATTTCATATTGAAAATCATACTATGTGAACCCTCATGTTCTTCCTATAAGAGAATAAATCTGCACATCATGCTAACTAAAACATTATTTCATGAAAAATGATCATCCTGTTGTAGGAATTCCCAAACATATACCTAGTCTTTCGGACACTATCTCATAGAATCCCCATCATCTCCATGACAGATATCTGAGGTATAAAAATATTTATTTTATAAATAATAACACCATAAACTAATTATTTTACATCCTTATGGATGAAGATATCCATCATCCTAATTGATCTCGGACCAACATAATCAATATATGGTGAGCTTGATCCCCCAAATGATGATTCCAACACCATTAAAAAATAGAAACAATCTATCACCGAGAATTTCAATGGAAAGATCCTCCAACCATATTTGTGGTAAAAACATCCCAATCCACATAAAACATATGCCTCTATCCAGGCATGTGGTCAAAAACACCAAATTATCAGATTCTTACAATGTTAACTCTACTCCAATGAAATGTTGTCCAATCACAGTGAGTGGAAATTGATATCCCAGATCATTATCCACATCATTTTAGCACCTCATATTCCTATGACCATGTCGCTCATCCTAATGGTTATCACCATCCAATATCAAACAATCCATTTTCATAACCTATTGACCTATGTCACTTCATTATGATGACCAATTCACCCAACCTATGATCAACATCACACATTGTCTCTATACCTCATCCAAATTGAAGAACCATGACACATCTTCGAGATTGTAAAAAACATCTGAATCATTAGATGAATCCAATTATTATTCCTTATAAACTTCATAAGAATATGAACTAAATAAAAATAATTAAATAAACACCACATCCAAATATTCCCATGGTTTGAAGACTTTCACTTTGCACATATCAATTATAGTCTTGGTCGATCATACAGATAGGCATCTCCCATTGGTTCAATTTATTAATTAATGATAGAAAAATTAATTTATAGGGTCTCTCTTAGTATAAAAAATGTATTATCATGTAAAAAACCCCTAAAACACTAAAATATAACATACAATTATATGAACCACTAACCTTATCTTGGTACATGCTCATGTATCTGATAAAATCTTGTTATATGATCTGATTTTGATGAAATCCACAATTTAGACGTGTGACCAGAAAAAATAGTAAAACACCACTCAAGGATTTATTTAAATACAGATAGGGATTAAAGTAAATCAGAAGAAATAAGATTGATGAACTCACTGACATAGTAACAAATGAAAATGATGATGAGAAGAATGGTGCTTTACAGAGGGAGTTATCTCGACATCTAAGAGGATGAGAGGAGATCCATAAAACATGTAGAATATGGCCACATGAGGGAGGACTGAAATAGGAAAGAACAAATAATAGATTATTGTAAAATGGGAAATTTAATAATTTTAAGATTGTTGAATGGTTTAATATCATGGTTTTGCTAACCATACACATCTCGTGCAGAATCCTTTGACCAAGGCTCCACCTCCAACTGTTGTCAAGTACGGTTCAAAAAAGTAATGAGGATATCATGCATGATCCTCTACTAAAAATTGAATAGTAGTCACATGACCATGTAAATACTCCATCATGTTTGTGAAAACTATGCAGAGATCACCTGGGGGCCACATAGTTTCTCATAGTAAGTTGCATCATTTTTCAAAACTATGTTCCCAATTCTGTACACCTTGAAAAGCCATTTTTTCAGACTCCAATACACCAAAAACCAAGACAGAAGACTAAGGATTATTCTTAGAAATGAAAACCATCTAAAAATCATTGTTTTATTGAAACTCTCTGAAATATGTTTCCATGGTCAAGAAAAATGTTTTCCAACTCACTAAATATAAAAAAATAGGTATAGTAAATCTACCAGCTCAGAAAACACTAGACATTACAATATCCACACATTAATATAGATCATCCTTGATCTATAAGGTATAATTCCAAAATAGTTTCAAAAATACATATCTCATATAGAAGAAACCCAGTCTACCCTAGTTATTAAGGGATGATTTCAAATATCTCATGGTGCTCTCCACTTTCTGAGTTACATACATTAGTCGCATCCAAAACTAGAAATCCAAAAGTAACAATGATCTATTGACCATCCATAGATTTGCATGTCCTCCCATGACACATCATCACTCCTATACCTCATAAGGTGCTTGAACCATACTCATGTCACATATGACACCTATCATGTAACGAACCCTATTAGATTCCCACCTCATCCTATGCCACAAACATTATATATGAGGTCCCCCATATAATCATATGATCCAATTCCATCCTAGTTATACACTCCTCACATAATTTCTACATTATACTGATGCTCAGAGGCCATCACATCATGTAAACACGCATCTCATCAGTTATCATAATAAATCATTATTCCATGCACCATATATATATATATATATATATTACATCCAAGATGATTACAACCAAATAAATAGCATCTAGGTAGTACAAAATTTCATATCATTCACCTCTTTCACCCTAAAGTGCACATGCATACAAAGGGCCATGCCAAAATGAAAACAAAACCTAGTCATGATAGTCGAGTACCCCTAAAAATAATTGGAGCATAAACATTCTATATCCTTAGATGTTCAACAACATAAATCTGGATACAATCCTAAAATCCTAAGGCATGTTCTATCAATGAAGCCTCACCAGATGATATCCACTAAACCTACTATTGGGTCCCATGGTCACTACATCAACCTCACTGTGTAGCTGAATCTCATCTACTATATTCTAGTACTTATTCTTTTCTAACCACAGAACAATGAATCCACTCGAGTCCTTGAACTACTGTTGTATGAGAAGGCCTCTTATAATACCTATTGACATTCATAACCTAGACGCATGCTTGGGACTCCTTCAATGCTGAATCACACTATTTCCGCACAAGGACCGACATCCTGTACTAGAAGCACACCATCAATGACTAACTCCTCAAGTGTCTATGCATGATTCTTTCCAGAAAATAGTTATGAGACTCCTCTCATATTTGCTTCCTTATATATGCATCCTTAATGCCAACATTAGACGAATATATCACTCACATAAAATATGTCAAGTACATCATATTTCCCGGAACTATGTGAACCAGATTCACCACCTCTTTGAATAATTCCATTAAGAAGATGTTTACCTACACTTGAATAGAATTCCATAAACCATCATCAAAATTTCCCACCTTAACGGTCTCATCAGCCACCATACAGGATGAGAAGCGAGAAAAAAATAGCGAAAGTAGCTACTTGGTCCATAAATGACATGTCTCCCTACTATAGGCTAATGATATCCCATGTTTTATTGTCCATCATTGTATCTAGAAAGAAGTGCTCAAACAACCTAGCCTAAAAAACCATCCAAGCTAATCCACCATGTATTTTAACCAATACATATAATTCTACTAAGTAATTTTTTGTTCCCTTAATCTTGTATGTCACAAGCTTCACCCTGCACCCTGGTGGTGTCTCAAAAAACTAAATGATGGTATGCACTGCCTCAATCCAATTCTCAGCCACCTATGACCACCCTCACCCAAAAATATTGGTGGGTTTTGAGACTGTAACTTAACTAAAAAAATTAAATGGAATGTACTATGACTTGAGATACACTATATATCCCCCTAATGACAAGAACTAAACTCACCCTTGTCTAATCATCAAACCATGTCCCAAAAGTTTCCAAATTCAGTATCTATCCCACCTATACTTAAGCCTGTACCTATGGATCATGATCTACCTGACTTTTGATACCCCAATCCTAACCCTCAAGTGTCTCAACAGATACATGCTTGAACATCATAAAATTAGCACCCACCTGACTCCCCACTAGATCCCTTATGGGTGTAATTCCATTTAATACTAATAACATGGTCATACAGTGATAATAGTCTTTATATAACATATATAGGTAAATGTGGTAACATGATGTGTAATCTCACTAACCTTACTCTCAACCATTGAAACCTTGTTTAATGACATCCAGCCTCTTGGCCCCATATCCTCCCATATCTGAGAAATGTATCTTATACAATCTTCGCCTAATGGCTCCTTGTCTAGCCACATCCGAGTTAGGAATAAAATTTAATCTACGGTAGTTTAGTAAGATTCCACCAAATAATGATTCGAATGAAACACTGCTCATATTTCTTCTTTGATATTTTAAATAGCTCAGCAATAACCCTCATACATTCCTAATACTATAAGATATAAGACCATACATAAATAGAAAATATCATAAATCATTATACATATATTTTATTTGAACCACATTCCATAGTTGGATAATTAAAATTCCACCAAAGAGAGGTAAGGAAGGAAGTCAATAGTTAGCTTCATTCATTTACAATTCAAAAAAACCAGCCCCTCTATGTTCAATTCATGTCCCCAATGTCAACTGAACACATTTAGTCACAATAAATTCCTATATATAATCTTATGTTCTTATCTATAAATCATAAAAATCTTCCATTTTCTTTCTGAGTGAAGGGTCCAATGAATTGTCCCTTGAGATATCAATCCATGGTTCACATGTCATAATAGATAATAATAACATTCATGTTCCCCAATCTAGGTGTAAATCATAACGAATACAAAAAGAGAAAAGTAGAGAAAGAATTCCTGAACCATAGAAACTTGGAATGTCTCCCATGAGTGGGTTTTCAGAATCCAAACACAATCTCTACACCCAATTCGTATAACACCCTAATCTCTAGTGTATGTTCATCCAAATAGTAAGACACAAAAGAGTTATAAGAAACTCCTTTGCTACCATTTTATCACATTGACATATTTATACACCTGAAAAGTGATACAGGCTAGAGGACTAATGGTCCTTAAGCATACCTCTCCATATGCCAATGTATACCATTTAGCAGCGAGAGTGTAAAGAGGTGATAGTTGGGAGACTCATCCCTCTAGTGATGATAAAATAATGTTCTGTATAAATATAGGACATCAGATGAAAATATAATAATATAACTTAACCATTAAGCTTCTATATCGGAAAAAAATTAAACATCATCAATTATAATAAACAATCTTAGAGATACAAATTGTAGAACAAAACATAACAAGATATCCTCTAAAGAATGTATATAGAAATTGTTGCTAAGAATGCAAATAATATCCCATCATAAAATACAATAAGAAGAAAGGTTCACACATGGCTGACCACATCAAATTAAAAAATAAGCATGATGATACAAAAAGAAAATCAAAATGTAACTCCAAATTATTCAAGAAACTCCATGGTCCCTTACCATCCATCATACGCTAAATGTTTTACATGATCCCTAAGGCCCTACGGATGAGTGAGTTCTATTACCTAATCACAAGAGCCTAATGTCTACACATGTCTTGAAGGGCCAATGTTGGGTGTGAGAATAATCTTAGTAGGTAATCACCAATGTATTAATATCATAAAATTTTTATAAATAAGATGTGTCTAAAATAAATGTGACAATATATAGCATCATAAGTATATATACTACCTCCCTGATTCTCTATATCCACAAGAAAGAATTTTCATTCATCGACCATTGTTGATATAACAGAAGTAGAGAATATCCTTATAATTAATCCTGGGTAATTACCTTATGAAGATCATTGTAGGTGAACCCTTTGGTTCTACCTATAATATAATCAACCATAACCTCATTCCAAATGACACCTCATTCCCAAAATAATCATCAATGTCCTATAGCCTCACGCACACATTTACCTAGTCCTTCAAACCTAATCTCAAAGAGTTTCAATCAGCATGAACCCAAAGTTTTATGTCATAGTGATAACTATCCTCCAAATATTAACATCATCGACTAAATAAAAAATGTATCAAGGAATGGTGAAATCCATAATCCTAAATAATCTTATCCCAAAGGACTCAATAGTTTGTGAGTCCCCACCCAAAATAATGGTCTCAACACTACTGACTGATGGATCATCAGCATCCCCATGGATTTCAAAATATTAAACCTCCAACCATAATGGTGGTCAACACCACCCGAAGCTTCATCTCATGGAGGCCTCTACCAAAAATATTTTTCAACACCACATAGTCGTATAAGTCTTACTATGTAGAAAATACTATAATAGTGCATCATCCAGTTACTTTTAGTGGTAATCGTTGACCAATAAAATAAGCCATATCATCCCAACACCTCATTCCCTTGTTATCATGTCCCTAATCCTGATGGTTATCACATTCCAATATCACATGATCTATTATTCTATCTTAAAAAGAAAAATGCCTCAATAAAATAAAAAAATTATTCCAACTTGAGTTCAATAACTCTCATAGTCTCAAAGCCTATCCCAAACTGATCAACAATGATTTCTCACTGATATAGTCAACAACATATCAATCCTTAGGCTATGTCTGTCACATTAAATTGGAACTATCACAAGAATCATAAATAAATCAATTTACATAAATAAAAATACCAATATAATATTTCATAAAAAGTAATCCAATCATTAGGACCATATAAATTGTAGTGTATGATGAGAATTCCCATATAAATCTCCCATGGGTTCATTTTGTTAATTAAAGACAAGAAAAATTGTATTTCTTGCTCAGTCTACCCAATGTCAGGATTAAGAACACAACTGCAAAACACATAAAATATCATAGAAAAATATAACCACCACCTACATTGGTTTGTAAGTCACTCTCTTATCTGATAACAACATATAACTTGATCTAATTTGGAGGAAATCAATGTTTTTTATGAACTATGAAAAATAGGGTAAATTGGATCACAAAGATTTAGTGAACCATATGGTGTGAACAAGGGAATATTGAATCAATAAGTGTGATTAATTCAAAAATGTGGTTGAAACACACTTAACAATGATAAGAACACAGATCAGATGAGTGATTTATCTCAGGACCTATGCAGTGGATGAGAGGAGCACCATGGTTCCTGGAGGGAATCAAAATGTATCGTGGGAGGCTGTGTGGTTTTAAAAATTAGTTCACCCTAGTCTGAACGCCCTGAATTGTTGGGTGTTCAGACTCTAATGTACCTAGAACCCAAATGAAACATTAAGGCATATTCCGAGGGTTTAAATCCATCTAAAAACAATGCCATGGGTCAAGTAAATTATGGTAATTATTAACCAAAGATCAAGAAAAAAAATTTCCTACTCACTATGCTCAAAATATTGTAAACAGGTAGAGGAATTCAACCTACTCAAAAAAATATAATTTACATTTGTGGTGTTGTGTTTCATGGCTAGGTTATTTTGATAACTGGGATTCTGAATGAAAATATAATCATTTTCAAACCACCGAAGTATGTTTTTATAAGGTTAATGAGGCTTCAAAGGTGTCACAAGCTTATAATGGAGCCTTAGTAGAGGATTGGGTGTGTTGCATCAAAAACTATTGCAATCCACTAGCTCTTTGGTGGTGTCTACCAGTAATAAGTGCTACTTCTTATAGCCATCGACTGGCCCATGGCCTCCACAAGAACTCTAGTGGTATTTTAATGTATCATGATTAAATCTATCCCCATTAACATTTAAAATGGTGAACCTAAAAACCCATTATTTTATGATTTGTAAAATAAATTATATTTCATTGATATCTTATGTTACAAGCAACAAAATGTTCAAAAAACCCTGATATAATATAATGATATTATTATTTAATGATAAAATTATAAACATGTTGTTAAATTTTTATATACGAGTATTAATAAATAAATTATGAATATTATATGGTTTTTACATGTATAAAATAAAATATTTAGTTATCAATTGATTAAAATGAATATAAAAAGCATTTAAATTAATGGAAATATATTTTTAAGAACCTATTTTTATGCACACAATATGTTTTCAAATATCTTAATTAAATGAATATATGTTGGTGAATAATTTTAATGAAATTTAAATAGTATATATTAATTACAATGTTTGATCAAATATCTAATATATTTTCTTTGTGTGAGATAAAAATAAACAATTTTTTATTCTTAGAAATAGTTATTTTCTAAAATAGGATTCATTGCATATAATGTACTTATTTTTACAAAAAAATAGCCAAATTAAATAGATTTTTATAAAATATTAACTTCATTTTTGAAAAAAAAACTATCAAAATATTCTTAGAGGGAATTTTCAATATTTTTTTGAAAAAAATTGTTTTTCAATGAACATTGAAAAACAAATTTGTTTAATAAAAAGAGTCTATTGGTTTATAGAATTTACAATGTTATATTTTTTAAAAATGAATTATAAGACTAATTAGTGAAATAATAATATTATTAATCCAATTTGAATCATTGGTATCATTTTATTGATGAATTTTTAAATGCTAACATTTTATAATTTTTATAATGATTTCTTCATAAAACAATTCATTAAATATCAAGAATTTTAATTTTAGTTAAAATTATGAAAATTTTATTAAATGAATTTTTTAAAATTTATTAAATAGTTAGAATTATAATATATAATATTATACAATAATTTAAACTTTTTTTTGAATATCGTAAATAGAAAAAATTATTTTTTCTTGTTGAGGTTAAAACGAGTTTACATGGGAGAGGCAGTTAAACCAATAGATAAGGGTATGAATTCAATTTAAAAAGGTTATATAATATTTTATGAAAATATTTTGACATTATTTTACCCCATATTAGAATATATGTAAATTTGGAACAATTTTTCCTTGGATGGATTATATCTTTATGTATTCTTCTAAAAAAATTCAATGAGGTTTCCAAGTGGGTCTTATCCCCCACTTATAAAAGGAAACATTTTCTCCAATCCATTCCCCTATTGTAAACACTTTTGGTTTAGCCAAGACTTAAAAAATTCCCTTCCCTAATTTTCTTCCAACCTCCTATTGTCCTTGCTTTTATTAGGATACACTATTAAGCATTCATTATGTTTAAACCTAATGAGGTTCTCTAAAATAGATGTATAATCCTCAGCCATGAATTGTCATTTTATTTCTTCTTATAACTCCTTAAAATATTATCCAACCATGATGATATAAAATAATAATAATTTTACATGTTATAATATGTTAATACGTTAATGTCATAAATTGTATCTATCTCCTCTTCCATTAATGGTAAACAAAACTGTTGATCGTATGTATGGCGGACTACCTCCTTGCGAATCGATATAATTATTTTTTCTATAAAAACCTATAAAGGAATGATATAGTTGTATATTATAATTATATATATGATATTAAATTATTAATTCAATTTCTATAATTATAATAATGCATCTACCTTCTTATCATTTATCCCATTGGATAATGATAACGTTAGTCGTGTGTATGTGTGGACAAAAAAACTCCATGAAGCGATGTGATACATTTTTCATTTTATTTGAAAATTTTTTATAGTTGGATATTTTTAATAAATATATATGATTTCTATTATATTAAAAATATTATTAATGATAAATTATTATATACCATTATATCATTCAATTCATCAAAAAATGGAAATAACGTTCTTGCAAACATATGGCCTACCATCTCCCTGAATAGTGTAATTAACTTTCCAATATATAAAACCTATGGATGACTATAAATATTTATATAAAGGATTTATATTATATTTATATAATTATTTAAAAAAATTATATTATGTAACTATACTTAATTTAAAAGTACAAAAACTATTAAACCATAAATCACACAATAAAAATGAAGTTGTAATCACAGAGAACAGTGATTGTAAAAAAGAATTATAAATAAATGGGTGTTAAAAGGATATAATTAATTCATAAATGGTATGATATATATGGTTATTTTTTCATTAATATATTCTTAATAAACATATGTTTATTAAACATGATTATACTATTTGTATAACAAAATTTCAGACATGAGGTAAGGTAACTTCATCTGAATTTTTCTTATATGGAACATTTTCCATATTAACCACTTGTTTATTTTTCTTGTGGTGTATATAACAAGAATTAATGTAATTTATTATTATCCTCAAGATAAATATTGGATATAAATATCCATAAAATATTCTTTCTTTCGTGAGGCTTAGGATTAAAAATTTATGAAAGTGGTAATTGTTTCATGATAAAATCTCCTAGTTTGTATGAACTGTTTTGGATTATGCTTCCAATGTTTAAATATAATGATATACCTCTCATGATTATAATTTAATTTAATATTATATGGATATTTAATTATATTAATTATTTTTATTTTATTTTATTATGTTTATATCTTCCAAATCCATAAGATATATTTTTATCCAAAATTGAATTTACCTCTCTCTTCTGTTCAAAATAAGTTCTCTACCATGTAAATATATTATAATAATATTTTCCAAAAATATTTTTAATATTCTCCAATTATTTAATATATTAATTTTAACAAAATTTTCAAATTTGATAAATTGTTTTAAAAGGATTCTTCTTTTAAATTTCCAAAAAAGGTACTTTTTGCTATATTTCAAATATGTAAAATTAGTTATTATTTTAATGTGTAATAATTGAATGATATTTCCTCACATCATGAACATATAATGAAGAAAATATGAAATTAAATTTTATTAATGTTACTTTCCAATAAAATCATTCTTTACTATTTATAAATTATTAAATTTTGAAAAAAATTGAAAATCAATTATATATCTTCCTCGTGAAAGATTTAATGGTTTTTTTATTGAATTTCTATTATTTATCGAAAAAAAACTTATAAAAAATATTATGATATAATATGGATATTATGGAACAATACCATCAATATCCACCCAATGCATTGTTAGTTATTAATATTAAAAAATTATGAAACCTATTTCTTTACCACATGTTATGCTTGGATTAATGGATTATTAAACCTATTTTATTTTAATAAGATAAGATATGATGAATAAATATATGGACCACCTATCTATGATTTTCATTATGATAGAATTGGAATCGTAATTATTTAACCTTATTGTATATTGGGATATTATTAATGGTCTCTGAACTCAAAGGGTACACATGAGGTTATCCCAAGAAAAAAAATAAGATGTATAAGAGGTTATTCCAATCCTAATATATGATACATGGTAGGTTATAACAAGTGAAAAATTTGGAACATGGGAGGTTACCCATATCCTAAAATATTGTACAAGTTTGGTTTTCTTAAACGTGAAGAATGTACTTTTGTGGTTCTCATAATCTGAATATGTTTTGAATGTCTTGATGGCTATCCATAAAATAAGATTTTATATTCTTATGTGTATGTCACAAATATATATCTTATGAAAATGTTGTTCTATAATGGTGTATGTTTTTTTAAATATTTATGATTCATTTCTTATGAACTACCATGATTTATTCCACGACATAAGATTATTATCTCTTATATTAGTGGTGTTTTAATCAACAATTATTATCATGTTCTCATAACCTTAAACTCATATTGTGTTGATATATCCCTTATTTACTCTTAATGAAACTACAAAGTATTTAATATTTTCCAACAAGGGAATATCTATTGGTAAAAGTGAATTTTTTGTTCGTAAATCATTTTACCAACATATATGTCCCTCTTACTAAACTGTCAGTAAAAACACTGTCGCTAAATGTCTTTGCGACAGATAAAATAATTCTATTGCAATTATAATAATACCAACCGATAATATATATTTTGGTTAATTCATTTAGCAACAGGAACTAGTGGAAAATTTGTTTGTTGGTAATAATATTACCAACATATAATATTTGTTTAAAAATTACATTTGAATAAAAATTATAAATTTTTATTTCATTTAAAATTTCAAATTATATTTTTTAATTTATCATATATAATACATCTTTTTTCATTATTAAACTGAAGATGATTCTAACAAACATTCAATATTAGAAAAAAAATATTAATAAAAAAATTCATTACAAAACCAATCAATACAGAAACGTTGGACACCCACCCCCGCCCCCACCTCCAGCGAGTCTTCTCAAGCACTAGAATCTCTAACAAATCATCTCATCAATAACTATAGACCATCATCGCCAGTGAGGCAGCTCTAGCTCATCCATGCCAGCGAGCCAGCTCCATCCAATAACATGCACTAGTGACCCATCTATGCCAGCGAGTCAGCTCCAGCACCAGCCCGCCCATGCTAGTAATCCAACTATATCGACCCATCCATGTCCCAGGACCAGTAAGACAAATCTAGAAAGACCTCTTGTCGCTACAATACCAAAACCTCCAACTCTAAGATCTCCACCACACAACCAAAGAAAATACCCAGAAACGAGTCGTCACAATTACGATCCATAAACAAATTTATCTGACTCCAATTTATTTCACAAACTTTAGATCCAATATCTACGTCACAAACAACCAATTATAATACAAACAAATCATTTAAAAATACCTATATGAATTGAATGAAAAATATAAATAAATAGAGGAATTGAAAAATGGTTTAAACAGTGAGCATTTTTCATCATCCATGTTGACATATTAGGGATCGGTAGTCCGAATGACTCATATTGAGGAATCATTTTTCCAAAAAGATTCCAACATAATCCCCAATACTATCCTATCACAAAATATCATTTTCACATTTTTTTTGGTAAATACTTTCTACATAATTTTTTAAAGAATGTAAGAGTTACAAGGCATACACGATGTGTAATAAGCTTACACCAGCAAGAAATTGAATATGATTACATGAACATACAGAAAAATAACGCAAAAAAATAAAACAGTTCACCTCCAAAATGATTAACAGCTCCAGGTCATCATTCACAGCATCCTAGACTGAAAACACAATCAAGATGTAATGATGTCCACCAGATCATGAAAATTGAAGCTCTAGTGACAAAAACATCTCAACTGGTCCAAAATAGATAAAGAATCAATCAGATTATGTGCTAAATGTAACGACATCCTCCATTACTAGCATCCAACAGGTACATAGCTATCAAACAATATGCAAACTGTACTAGAAAGAATTCCTTTATCCAAAAAGACACTGGATCTAGCACCTCCAAAACACCATCATGCAGAAGTATACAGACTAATAAGAAAACATGACATGGAACATTATATTCAAAATTAACACACATCCTGCTACTTCATATTAACATCAAAACAAAAATTAATGTTTCTTATCAGTTTTTTATTTTCATTATTTGATATAGGATAATTGGTTCTTTGATAGTGTAAAAAAATTAACATAAAGAAATTTTTTTTATCATAAATCAAAAACATGGAAGTCATTACCCTTTTTCCACATATAACACCCATAAAGTTTTATTATGATAAAAAGAAAAACTCTTCAAGGATAGAAAATATTAAATACAAATCTAAAAGGATCCAAGGCATCATACATAAATAGAAAAACAATAAACATGGAAAAAAGCACATTCAATTGTGGGCACCAACCTCACATTCGATCTTCTCTTTTTCGTGGAGCACATATGATGATCTCAATGGCCCTAAGGGTCATGTTCGTAGCTTCAATGGTAGAAGAAAGAATAGCCAGCTTCACCTTGAATTCTTATGAAATCCCCAGCTTTCACATGTCCCCTACATGGCCCGAGATGAAATCAACCCCATCATTGATTCCCTCTTGATGCTCTGCATGCAGCTGTGAAATCAATTCAGCACTGTCTAGCCCCTTGTTATCATCAATTGTTAACAAAATTGATATAAGAGTTCTTGAAAGATCATTGATGGTAGTGGATTTTTTCCCATGGGTCCTCTGTGCAAGCCCATCCACTTCTATCCCCATTACCATGTTAAGCCACCCACCACCAAGTGATACCCGGCTATCATTCTCTGTTTGGGACATCACAGACAAGGCATCATGAGGAGACCTTTCTTCCTTGTCAAGCATATGAAAACTTGCACCTATCAAAACTATAGTACATGCCTGACCCATTTCTACATCCAAAAATTGAATTATTCTGTCCTCGCATATCAGGATTTCCCCAACAAGCTTGAAATTCCCAAGCATCACAGACTATGTATTGTCAAAGGTTGATGAAATTTCACCACCTATTACCAGAGACAGCCATTCAATTCCAGCAAAATCACCATGCTTGATTGCAATTATGCCAGCATCTGCAAATAATTCCTTCAGGAAATTGTAGACCGGTTGTCATTTGATGACGCATTTAATTCCATGGTCTATGATCTTCTAAACCATTTCACACATCTTTTCCTTTTCATCACTTTCAATGTCAACAACCTTAGACATTTCCTCCACACGGACACATGCTCCATAAATCATCACTTTATCTGTGTCCTTGGTGGTGTTTTCCACCAAAATATTATCATTCTCTATTCATTTGGGGTGGCCAATACCTATTTTTTATCAAGAATGAATCCTTTGTCAAGAAAAGAATCCTTCAGTGATCCTTCAGGCTTCTTGATAATTTTCATGGCCTCTAGATTTGTTTAGCCCTTTATCCTAAGAACTGCATCCACAACCAAATTTTCATATTTTTACTTGGCATGATAGAGTATTTTGGAACTCAGTGTATTTATTAGGATCTTCATCAAATCTGACATAAATTTTTCTTCATCTTATTTATTATCCATAACCTTCTTTGAAAATGCATCCCGAGAACATTTTGATTCCATGCGGTAGCATGAAATTATGGTCTTTAGATGGATATTTTTTTCTATTAACTTTTCCGCCTCCCTTAAAATCTACTCAGAAAGGAAAAAAACTAATGTAGTGCGATCACCAACTTCATCAACATGAACTTTAGAAATATCAACAAGAACCTTGGAAGCTGGATTGTCAATATGTAGGGACATCAATATTATATAACCATTATTTATTATAGTGACAATATGACCTCTACCTGCGTTATTGTAGAGGTTTATCCATTCCCTTTGGTTCCAACATAGTCTTTCCCAATTTAGTGATCACCATGGCCCCAACAAAGGATGAAATCATTTCATGATCCCCTTTTTACTCAGTGGCCTCATCTTTTGGAAGTCTATTGATCGACATGAGGAGAGGGAAAGTACAGAACGACTAAACAGAATAACAAAAAATTTATTCAATTCTAATAAGAAACAAAGGAAGTAGTAAATCACTTGGCGGTTGTAGATAGTGAATCCGGCCAAACACAAGAGTGAGACTATCTGAGGTATCCAACACCAGGGAGGCGCTTCACAGTACTAGGTTTCCACCACTGGTGATGAAAAACCCAAAACATCATATTAAAAAACATGAAACTCATTACACATGTTCCACACAACATTCCACTTCATATTTAAAATTAATAACCAATCACAAGGAAAGTTTTTTATTTGTGTCTTCTTTTCATTCTTTGATAAATGATTATTAGTGATTTTCTAGTGTAAAACAGTTAACATAATGAAAAAAACATGCATCAAAACACTAATATATCAAGAACACACCACTCGACCATGTGAGTGTTGGTCGAGATCACAAAGAAATAAACTGCATAACAACTACTCACTAAAATCTCAATAAAAAATTAAAACAACCAATTTTATCCACATATGATTTAAAAAGGTAAAAAGAGATTATGAAAATTGTATTCATGTGTAATCTTAAGAACATATTTGTTGTGATTAAAGAAAGAGTGGTAAGCCATTTCCCCTTTTCCACACATAACACCCACAACTTCACCCTTTATCACTAATTAATAGACCTAATTAAAAGACCAAATGGTGAAAGAGTCTCCAGTTCAGAAAATTCATGTAATTTTTATGGGATTGAGCTTTAGGAAGGGAGTACTCTACACAAAAACAATTTATCCTTGACTGATGATGGTAGCAGCAAAAAGGAAATAGGTAATTTCTATGTGATCATCCACATAATTCTTCCACAACATGTCTGTTGTTTTCTCCCCAAACCCCGACACCCAGATAAATATGGGATGAAATCAGATCAGAAGTATGTAAGAGGTGAAAAATCCCCTCTACTAAATACATAATTTATAAATTCTTTTAAAAAAACACTATTAGAAATTAGATATTCAACCTTTCCTAGATTGTTTTGAAAACCATCACTAAATAACCTGTGATTTGAATATTTTTTATGCAGTGTACATTTTACTCACACCATATTGGATCACTCTCTATTACTGCTCTAATTATAAGGTCTATCTATGGTGAAAAATTACATGTATTTGACAAAGCTTTGGATACAACATGGATATTTCTGTAGGTTATTCTGTATTAATGGTAAAATCCATTAGATGTCCAACATTTTTTTGTTACGTCGAATAAATTATGGCATCCCAGATCCCCATTTATAGAATAAGTGATAGTTGATATTGAACAACCTATCACTAAGAATTTACAATGAAAATATATATAGGGAGTGGGTATTTGTTTTCAACAAAGCTGGCATGCTGATCTTTTCCAAAGCAAGGATGCCATGAGTAATTAGTTGAACCACTGAATCTCATAGGAAGAATAGTTGTAACATGAGAAATAATTTTCCATATAAGTTAAGGAATGGGATAAAAATATGGCATATATCCAAAGTATTCAATAACAGTGGTTCTTAGGGAACCTCAACTTGAAAATAGACGGATTACTTTTTGATTAATTCAACATTGTAGGGCCTATTACATCACCTCACTCTTCCTCTTTTATTATTGACCCTATGTAATTGTTTGATCATAGGAGAGGATTCCAAGGATTCTATTTTGAAAAAACAAACATCAATCTCATCCCCTCGTTTATCACTATTCAGAACAATTTCAGTCTCAAGGTCATCCAAGATGAATTATTCATTTTGGATGCTATCAAAATCATTATACTGGAAAAATTTACTAGGTTTGGATTGCTTTCCTATATCTTTACTTGTTGTGTCATGGGATATCATTAAAAAAAATAACTTCAATGTTTTCTAAAACTACTTTTCGGGTGAATTGTTTCCAAAAGTATATATTGTTTCCTCCCATATCCACATTCCAATGATTAAACAATTTGTCTCTATAATTTTGACCTATTTTAATGTGCAACATTGTGTATAGAATCTAGGCCAGAATCCATAATGGCATACTTGAGCCTCTCCTCCCCATCCTAGTCTTGTTAGAACAATAAGGGTTAATTAAATGAACATCGATTCAAGGAATAAAATGGAAAAATATGAAAAGATAATTGATACGTACAATTATGGAGGTCCGACTCAAATAACTGGAGTGGATTTGGAGAATCAATCAATTAGAAACCAAAAATCTCCAAGAAAATAAATAAAAACAAAAACCTGAACACACATTTCATAGAAATTTCACTGAAACCCTAACCTCTATTCAATTAAAATGAAAAAATCCCATGATTTCAAAGGAATGAAATTTAAAGACCAAGAGTGCATACCTATTAAGAGGCTCAGTCATCTACCTTTTGAATGAGAAATGGCTGATACCTAATATTTTTAGTTGAAAGTGTAATAAATTAATCGATCATCAATAGACATGGGGTGTAGGTGGTGCTGAAGAATCAAGGGGGTGTGGATGTGGGTGTGGGTGATGGCGATGAACGATGATTGTGACTGAAAGAAGAGATCATTTGTATAGGATGCGGTGTCGGTGGGAGACGACGATGTAGGGAGAAGGGAGGCGCAGGATGAGCATGGGGACAAGGTGTTTTTTTATTTTATTTTAATGGATCAATTAATATAATTTATTTATTTATAACATTCAATTATTTTGAAATGTATTTAAAATAATTTTTATTATATTTCAAATATAATATATATTGGATAAAATTGAAAATTTATTTCAAATATTCACAATATTTACTTGTTAATAACAACATAATTTTTTGTTATTAAGTTAAAAATTAGTCTTATACGTATTTTTATTTTTGTTAATAACAATATGAGTTTTTAGCAAATGATTAATTAATATTTGAAAATATTTTTATTGTTAAATTATTTGTTTTTATTGAATAAATAATGGCTAAAAATTTGTATATTGAATAAAATTATTAGTATTAATGATTAAAAATTACAGATTGATTTGTTAGTAAAAAACGGTTGGTATTAATATGATTAAGTAACAAATTTAATTGTTGGTAAAGTATTTTTTTGTATTAAACAATTAATGCCAACATATATATGTGTTGGTAAAAATAAATGTTTCTATTTAAATTTAATAAAAACAAAACTTAATATCTTTTGAAATTGGTCATTTTTACCAAAATATATGATATTTATCGCTAATTTTATGTTTGTAAAAGTCACTTTTTTGTAGTGTGAGAAAATAATCTCACCCTTTCTTGAGTTTCCATTTCCCAGGTTATGAAAAACGTTATTATGTATGATATATTTTACGATATACTTGTTATGATGAACTTAGTGGAATATGATGTACATATATTATGTACATGGTTATTTGGTGTCCATGTTTCAAAAGGCCTTAAGCCTATTAAACTTTGTAATGGATTTATAATTTATGAAATGAATTTTAATCATTTGTAATGTGAAATATATGTATGGAATATGATGTTTATTATAGTTTTAATGAGATAATTATTTAGTTATCCTTTGGATACTACACGTTGATGTCTCCCTAGGATAGTTGTACCTAGGGGTAAAAACATAGAAAATTCTTCATTGGGATTTGACACAATCATCACCATATTTATGACAATTTTCAATCCTACACACAAACATTGACACTTACATGATATATTTTTTGTAAAATCATAAACCAACTAAAAACCATCATAATTTATTTGAATATATGATGACCATGAATGGAATTGTTTATGCCTATTTTTAGTGATTTAAAGAACTTTTTCATGATTTAGACATACAATAAATGATTTTTCATGTTTATGTGCTTTACCACTTTTTTTACTATTTCCCACACAATGAATTTTTATTTTTAGTCTATTGTATGAACCCAAATTAATCATGATAATGATGAATAAGGAAAACAATTAAATTAATTACCTTATGAGAATCTAAATTTTGGGATCTATAATAAAAAATATAATTTTTTTTATCACAAAACACTCTTATGATATGAATTATGATGAATTTTCTAAAAAAATTAATGGAGGGAACAATGATCTATTTTTTCCTTCATGAGTCAATGTCCACAATCCTTTACTCTGTCTATTGGTCAAATATCTATTTAGTAATCGATTTATCCCACTGAAAATATATTTTCTGTTCTCTGCTGTTTGTAGAAAGAAAAATTCATTTTAGTTTTCTATCATTTGGAAGGAGAAGTAGATCAATGGTTGGATCTTATATTGAATATTGAGAAACATAAAGAAATCAACTCCATTGAGTGTGATGATTTTAAGAAATTATTTTCCAATATGAACATTCCTCTTATTCATTAATGAAAATAGATAAGGAATTCCTTGACCTAGGTAGGAGGATGGTCAATATTTTAAGTATTGTAAAGAAAATTTTACCGGAATTGGGATGTATTCTTACGGAATTATCATCTAACCTAAAAGTAATATTGATTGATTTCTCAGTGGCACAAAACCATGTATCCAAAGTGATTTATCTATATGAGACTTTAGTAGTTATGAAAAATAGATCAGTATGATATCAATGAGGAAAATTACATTGGTGTTACCCCTCAAAATCAAGGTTTTGATAAGAAAAAAAGGATTGAATTCAAAGGAAACTTTAAAAATCATAGTGGGAAAAAGATGATATTATCTTTATTCTTAAAGTGTAAAATAAAACATAAAGGAAATTGTGATAAGATGGATTATAAATTTTTTATCTGTCTAAAATAAATTCAATGAGTGGCCTAATATTGATGTGATGGGAAGAAGTTAGATAGTGATATAAAGAGATAGAAATCTCCATTGAATGCTCTACCCACTCTCCAGTGTTTCAAATTCAAGGAATCTATGCATTATGATAACTAGTTATCAAATCCAATTGTTAGTGATGATGATCAAATTATATAACCTTGTAATGTGAGATAAAAAATCAATCAAATGAGATAAATATTTTAGATGATGGGTACAATAATAACATGGTTAATGGTAAACATAACACCCACTATAGAACTACTAATCTCTTATTTGAATTTGGATATACCCTGTATTCTATATTTGATGAATTTTATAAGGGTAACAATATTGGAGCCAAATTACTACATGTTTAATTAACAATGAAAACCCAAAATTGTATGAAAATATCATCCCATGTATGTAGTTCATAAGTAATTTAAATTTATGGTAATGTGATTTGAGTGAATTGTTTTTTCCTCCCACTATATTAATTTGATTTCACATTCTGTTTGGATTTAATTTTCCCATATAAATCCTAAATAAATTTCTATGAAAGGGTGGTTATGCTTGATATTCTGAACTAACCAGTGATTATATATTATTGAGATGATAAATATAAACATCCAATGTAAATCACATCCAGTTTGTGGATAATGATTGATATTAAAAAGTTTCTTTATCTCATATGGTTAGAAAATACCCCTATATCGATGATTTACCTATTCCATGGGTGTTTTTAATGTCTTACTATAAGTGTTTCCTAGTCTTCTATTGAATCATGTAGTTTTAATTTTTAATATATTTTCATTCCTGGTGAAAATCCTATTTCAATGACTAACTATATAATATCTCCAATTTAATTATGAGAATTTTTGAAAAAATAAATGATCATATGAATAATGGAATTATTCATACAAATGTGTCATCCTAGGGTTCATCAATAATTTTTGTTAATAATAAATATATATGTATGAAACTCTATATTAGATTTTAATTGGATGAACCAGATCACTTTCAAGAACATGTACTGTCTACCCCGTATTGATGGCTGGTTTGGTCAACTGTGTGGATATTAATATAGTTATAATATTTATCTTAGTTATGGATATCATCAATTTATGGTAAATATTGATTATATACCCAATATTACATTACATAAAAGTTATCGAAATTGAAATGTAGTTTTATTTCATCTAATATTACTAATTCCCTCACCATCTTTATGGATTTCATGAATATAGTATTTATAGATTTTCTTGAACACTTTATGGCAGTATTTATAGAAAATATTATAATATATTCAAAGAGAAAGTAATAGAATTAATATAACATGATAATTATGATAAAAATATTGTGGAATGAGAGGTTGTATGAAATATTAACCATGTATTCATTTTATAAAATAATGCTTCATTTTTGCGTATTATAATCTAGGGAGAGGGTATAATGATGGATCCATCAAAGACAGAGGAAAGTGACCATTTTCTAGGATTAACTAATGTGACTGAGATTTGTTGTTTTATTTGATTTTATAGATATTGTTGACTCTTTTTTAGAAATTTATCAAGTCTATCAAATAAAATCCCATAGTTTACTTTGAATTTATCGAAGATCCATTTGATAGATGAATGTTAGAAAAGGTTCAGGGGATTGAATAGATGATTAGTTAGAGAACCAATAAATAAATTACTCTATAGTGGATAAGGGATTGTTATCTATTGTGATGTATAAAAAATGTACTAGGGTGAATTCTCATGTGGAATGATATAGATAATTCTTATTCCTCTTGAAAAATGAAGGTTCATTAGGAAAATTAAACAACTCATGATTTAGAGAAAGATTCTATAATTTATGAATTAATGATATGGTGGAATTATCTTTATTGAGAATGGTTTCGTATGTATACTGATCAAAAAATATTAGAGAATATAATTGAAAGAAAAATATTTTAATAATCACCAAAGTACATAGTTGAAACTGATTAATGATTATAACTACTCGATACATTACCCCCCTAGGATTGTTATCATGGTGAATGATGCATTGAGCCAAAGGGATCATACTATTTAATCTATTATGATGATCACATAAGATACAATATTTATGTATTTGCAATGGGATGATCTAGAAATCATGAAGGAGTGGTAGAAATATTATCTTTATTAAATAGTTGATTAACCATATATAAATATAATGATTAATGAAGTGCATATGGATAATGAAAGAACCTACAATATGGTCCAAAATGATATTGATTTTAGACTTTATTATAATGGAATAATAATGTTTAGAAACCATGTATGTGTTCTTTACATTATATATTTTAATAAGGGTATTTTAGAGGAGGCTCATAGTTTATCATTCTCTATTTGTACTGAAACCTTGAAGAAATAATGTTATTAAAAGATTATTTATTGTGAGACAACATAAAAAAAATATTACTGAGTATATATCTTGGTTCATGGAATGAAATTAACATAAGGCTGAGAGAAAACATTCTATGGGGATATTATAACAATTACCCATACCATAGAGGAAATAGGAATAGATCACTATGAATTTTATGATTAGACTCCCCAAAACATTTAAAGGTAGCAATGTCATTTGGTTTATATTCAATAACCTTACAAAGTAATCAAACATTATTTACATTAGATCATTTTTATATTTTGACCACAATTATAGAATATATATTAATGATGTGGTAAGGTTTTATGATGTACCACATTAAATTATTTTCAATCTAGATATGGGGTTTACCTTCAATTTATAAGGATGTCTTCAGTATGTTCATGATAATGAATAGACTATTTAGAACATCTTATCATCATCAGATGGATGGATAGTATAATAGAACCATTAAAACCCTAGGTCATGTAATTAAATCTTCTTCTATGGATTTTTAATGTGGTTGGGATAAAAAAATTCCTCTATTCTAGTTATCATATAATTATATCCTTCACTTATGAATTATGAATGTTCCATATGAAGTCATATATGGAATGATGTGTAGAAATGTAATGGGATGGGAAATGATAGAAAAATAAATTTATGGGGACCAGATCTATATTTTGATATGTTATACAGGGTCATATATATTGAGCAACAAATAATTATATCTCAAAGTTGATAGAAAATATATTATTATAATAATCAATGTAATCTATAATTGGAAGTTTGTGTGAACATTTTTTAAAATATCTCCACATATAAAGGTTATGATATTATATATGAAAGGAAATCCAAGACCTATATATATTTTAACTTTCATGATTCTTTATATATCAGTGATAATAACTTATCCCATTTCACTTCCATCAAACCTCTCTCATGTTCATGAGGTGTTCCCTATATCTCTCATGAGGAATTATATACCTAAAAAGTCCCTTATACAAATCTATGAGTTCATAATAGTAGTGAAATATCATTATTATTATGAAAAACTATTTTATATTATTTATCATAGAGATAAATTTTCATGAAACAAGATCTCTCACCCGGATAATGTTTTTTTTGGTGAAGATGCTGATATGAGGAAGTTGTATGCGAAAATAATGATATGTTAAGGCCAAGGTATCATTAGTTGTATATATCACATTGAAATAATTCTAGATTAGAAATTAATTTCAAATGGAGAGTCTTTTAATTTGACACTGCAAGATGTTATGAATTTTTTTAACAAATCAAGTTAATTTCATTGATAGCTTTTATTACATGAAACACAGAGTTCAAACGAACCATAATGTACTATTTAAATATTATTATATAATGCAACTATTATAACCTAGAATTTAAATTGGTTTGTATGAAATGTAATAACTATTTTTTTAATATTATATTTAAACTAAATGTTTAAAATAAATTCACTTGTCGTCAATTGATTGGATATGAAAATAAATAATATTTCAAATTAAAAGAAATATTTTTATGAAAAACTATTTTTATTCTTGCATTGATTTTTTATCACAAAATATTGACTTAATAACTCTTAGAAAATGATTATATTGAAATTTAGATATTATATATTCAATAAAAAATTTTATCATTTATTGAATCTATTTTTCTTTACATATGTTTATCATAAATCATGTTTTGGGCTTAAAATGTATTTTTTAAAAATGGTTTCAGCATGTTAGGGGAATATATTTTAAAATTAATTTCTACCAATTTTAATTAAAAATCACAAATGAAATTATTTTTTAAAAAAAAATTCCAAATTTAAATTATTGTTACTTTTCAGATTTTTGTGAACAGACTAATTTTTCAATTAATAGTGAAAAATATTAATTTTTATTATAAAAAATCATCTTGTTTAATGTATTTTAAAATATAAATATTGTTTTATAAATTTTTAAAAGTAAAATCAGTTCTATTATACTATTTCTAGTCTAATATATATCTTTAGAATAAATTTCATGTGAAATATAGATATGAAAATTTATGATACCTATGATAAATTTTACATTGGAATTTTTTTTCATAATGACTGCTTGTTTAATTTCAAATTTAATTCTACCACTTTTTGTAATTTAATTTGGTAAAATTTATTCCATATTCAGGACAATATTTAATAATATTAAATAATAATGTCAAATTAATTTATATTACTAATTAATATTGGAAATATTAAAAGTAAATTGTGATGGTTAAGGTTATAAAGTGTTTCCTTTGGGGGTAAACCTAATGATAATGATATATTTTCAAATAAAACCTTAATAAATCCAATTATATGAACCTATTTCTACCTTATCTTATCCTAACTTTAAATATATGTCAGTTTGGAATATTTTTTGTTTCAATGAATTTATCAATTTTTATTCTTTTGGGAAATTATGATGTTGTTTCCAAGTGGGTCGTCTCCCCATCATAAAAAATAACACCTTCTCTCATCTCCTCTATTAGAATAATGAAACTAATATTATAATTAATACCGACAAAAATAAATTATTTAATTGTATTAACACTTCCTTTATTCCTTTTTTGATTAGGAATTTTTTTTAAGATGGCTTTAAGGGAAAACCCCCAGAGGTTCTCTTCTGAATAGCTATAGCCCTTAACTATGCATATAAGTTTTATTTACTTCTATAACTATATAAACATTTATTAAACAATTATGATATAATAATTTCATTATCTACTATATACTGATATGTAATTAAGTAAATATAATAACCTACATTGATCTTATCTTCCATCAAATGAGAAATGAAACTATCGATCATGTGCAAGACAAAATATTGCCTCTTTAACTGATGTAATTTATTTTCCATCACCTCATCTCAGAAATGGATATAATTATTTAATAAATATATATATTATAATACTTAAAAAAATTTACTTCTATAATTATAATGTAACTTAAATAATCTTACCATTCAATCCATTGAAAATGATAATGTTCCTCTTACATTAATGTGGACTACCACCTCCACGAAGTGATGTCATACGCTTTTCATTATACTTTGAAATAGACAAATATAAATCAAGATTTAATGAATGTATATTATATCAATGATATAAAATTTATTGTTTTATTATAATTATTATATACCTAAATTTCCTTCCATCAGTGAAAAAAATACAAATTGAATTCATTAAATCATTAGTCATATTGTCCCCATGAACTCTGTAATTCATTTTCCTATCAATAAATCAATTGGATGAATCTAAATATTTTTATAATAATTATATATAGTATTTATAAAATTATAATCATTATAGATACGATGGAACCATAAAAAATGTACAAATCCCAATACTGCTAAACAAAAACATACATGAAAAAAGAAGCAGTTGTCTCTAAGAACGGTAATTTTGATAAAGAGTTTTTAATATATGGGTGTTAATTGGTAATAAAAAAAATGATATATGGAATGAAATATATGATTATATTTCTGTAGAAGTTGTGGAAGAAAATGATATTTATTTTCTTAGAGGTTTGAACGCATACTAATAATGTTAACACTTAAAGAAATCGATTTTCATATCACATTTACTTTTGTGGGACACATTCCATATCCACCACATTTTTCCCCTGTGTAGTGTATACAACAGAAATGAATTTTTTTCATTATTCTTATCATGAGTAGTATTTGATATAAACATACATGTAATGTCATTTCTATCATGGGTCTTATGATTCAAAAGGATCCAAATTGGGTTTGGTTTTATAATTCAATCTCAATGTCTATCAAGATTGTTTATGATTATTCATATATTGATGACACTTATAATATAAATCTCATGAAAAAATTTTAGTCTCCTATATATATTTATCATCATTAAATTTTTTCCATTCATTTTACTCTATTAAACAAGTCACGAAACATAAAAAAATAATATTTTAAAAGAACTATGTCTCTCTCTTTTTTGGAAGTTTTGTTCCCATCCATGTCCATGTATTGTAATATTTTTTTAAATATGTTTTTCGTTTGAAAATTATTTAATAAATAAATTTTTAAACATGTTCTACTTTTAATAAAAACAGTTCAAGTTAATCATGTTTTCATTTCTCGAATAAGCTACATTTTGATTCTTACTGAAAATGTATAAAGAATATATGTCTTAATGAGTATATATTGAAGATATTTATTACTGTCAAGACCACTAAATGATTAAAATATTCCTTTATTTTTATTCAATAATATATTAAAATAAATGGTTTCCTTTAATATTAGATTAATTATGATATTTTAAAGAATTGATTTCATAATGGAAGGGGTATTTTCTTCAAGAATGTTTTAATGGTATTTTTTATATATTTATATATTATTAATGAAAAAAACCTAATATTTTTATTATGATTTAATTGGGAGATAATATAATGATATCATCCTTATGTTTTCACTATATTTTTTATTATTACGATGAATTGTTTTTATAATACCCCTTTCTTTAACATCTATTATGTTGTGATGAAATTTTTATATGGCCAATTTCATTTTAATTGGATATGATATGATGAATTATTTTGTGGCCCACATATAAATGTTCTGTTTTTTGATATGGTTTCGCCCATAATTATATATCACTCAACCAAATATGGTAATGATTAATGTTCTATGTGCTTAAAGGATACACAAGAGGTTATCCCAATACCAAATTAGCATACACAAGAGGATATCCCAAGCCTAAAATAAGGTTATTAGGAGGTTATCCCAAGATAAAAAGTGGGTGCATGAGTGGTTTTAATATAATCACCTATGATTTTCATACATATATACGAAATATTATTTTGATGAAAATTACATACATTATATAAAAAATGATTGGGGAACACAATGTTAAAGTGCCTTTGGAATCATGGAAACATAAATAAACAATTCATAAGATTTCTATATCATCACTCACTTAGATCCTCATAACTATCACCCTTCTTGAACATGTCACACATAATACCTAACATCATAAGTTGTGACAAAGAAATATTAAAAATGGGTGAGATTATATTCCTATTATGGGTAAATAGGACAAACATGTAAACAAAACATTAGCATAATGGGAATATATCATGAGTATAAAAACTAAAAATATACCCTACATATCATAGATAAAAATGTTGAGTCCTAGATAAAATAATGGAAGTTAATAATATATGAATCATATGGAAATAAATTAAAATAATTCATTATATCATAACATAGTCTTAAAAATATTTCAGTGGCATAGACATAAGAATTGAAAATAATTTCCACGGTAGTCTAGGATCATTTTCAAATATATCATAGTGGTATGAGTTCGCTTCCTAGACCATCTTAGTAGTCAAGATTCACACTAAAGAATATCATAGTGGATATCATCTCTTACTGAACTGGGTTCACTCACCATTCAATTATAAACTATCTCATGATATTTCAATCATTACCCAATGCAATGAAGGGAGATATAGGTCCCACCCATCCCATAGTTTAAATCATCCATACAAGTTCTTCCACAACATACACAGTCATCATATTACAAAAAAAATAAAAATAGGGTTTCAAAAAAATTTCTTCATAGCATAACTGATGGAAAATAAAAAAATTATAATCATTTAATCATTTCATCAAAGAAAACCCCATATAAAAAGTAGCATGTTTTATGATAATTTTATCATGGTATAACCCATGGAATATAAATTGGAATTAAAAATATATTATCATTATTAGAATAGACTATCCATAGAAATAATAATATTGGTTTCCATGGATAATTTCCCTAAAAATATAAGTAACATCAAAGGATTTTATCATACATATAAAATGATTTTAAAATAAAATCACATGGAACATTTATTCTGGAAAATAATCATTCTGTGATATTTTTTTTCAAAACTAGAAATTCATAAAATATATTTGATGTCTATTTCTTGGAAAATAATGTTTTCAACAGAAATGGAATATTTAAAAAATTGTGTGGTCATAACGGTATGAAATTATGTCCATACCATTCATGTTAAAATAAAGAATCCTTTTATATTTTTTGTGAATGTCAAACAATCCATGATTGGAATATGAAAATATGATTAAATCTAAAAAATTGTATGAAAAAAAATTAGGGTAAATAAATATATATACAATAATTTTTTCATTTAAACTATTAAAAATAATATTATAAAACATATATATGAAAGAAAATGTATTTTAAATTTAAGAGATACATAATGTAAAATTTTCTTCAAAAAATTATGTACTCTTTAGTTCATAATGAGAAGAAAATGATAGAAAAATTAGCATTCTCCAAAAATAACCATTGGTGAATAATAGTGATGAGATTATTGAGATATGAATCATAAAATTCATACCTCAGAAACATAATGATAAATAATCACGATTAATGATGATATTGAATTATAAAAACCATACCAATTTGGTAACATTAAACCATAACCCCATGAATGAATAAAATTAAACGAAAATTAAAATATCACAAAAATAAATAAATTTTTGTTATTACATCGAAAAATTGGTTCTATATACTCCCCATCAAAAATATAGGCGCATCACATGAAATATTTCACAAATAAGGAAAATTGAGACAAAAATCACGTACCTTTAGTCTTGAAATCTAATGTACACATTAGAACATCCATTATAATAAATATTAGTTTATTATACATATATTATAGAATAGTACTCATTTTTATCAGACCATGTATTATTTGATTATTTGTTTGTATTAACCATTTATCTATAATATATTATTAAGAAACATTTCGATTAATAACAACTTCATTTTTTATTATTGTTTTCATTTTTTATTTTTGATCATTTTTATTTTTTCATGATTTCATTATTTACATAATTATAATAATGATATAAATATCATATATATTAATTATTAATATATTTTTATTAATCCATAAACTTCAGATATAGAAAATGAGTTACACCATTCTTGAAGATGGTAAGGCTAAGATATATATGAAAGTTGTTTACATTATCAATATGGATCAATGTAATAAAAGGTAAGTAATATATTACCTTTAATAGATCAGTATTATGCCTTATAGATCACATATATTCATTAAATTTATTCTTTATTACCTTTCATTTAATGTGGTAGATACAAAATAATCACTTTTCTACTTGATGCGGTAGTTCACCGTACAATGAACGACATTATCAATTATTCGCTGGATTTTATGGTATGAAATTATAGGATATATTTATTTTTATTAATAACTAATATTTATTTAATATATTATATTTACATGAAATTTTTCCTTATTTACTTCCATAAATAGATTATGTGAAAAATTAATCAGATCGCTTTAAGAGGCGGTAGTCCACTGTATACATAAGGAACATTATTGTATTCCATATAGAATAAAATGAATTAATTTATATGTGGTACTATAAATCCATAATTATACTTATATCTTAAATATCATAAATAATCCTTATATACATCCTTATATCCAACTATAATAAGTGGTTACAAAAAATGAATTACGTTGGGTTGTGAGGTAGTAGTCTGACATACACATGATCAAAAGTTTCATTTCCCATTTGAGGTAGGATCAGATGGTTTTAGGTCCTAGACATAACTTAATAAAATTATTATATGATGGAAAATGAGTTTACTGTATCATCATGACATAATAATGTTTTAATGGTGTTGAAAGACAAAGTAAATAAAATGATCAGTTAAGGAAAATTGATCATTCAGATCAGTTCATTAGGTTTTCAAAAAAAATTCTTTCTATGGTAGAGTTTTAATCCAAAAATAGATTTTATGATGATTTTTGGGATGTAAGGAAGTAATTCATTCATGTATTGGTAAAATAAATTGGTTTTTTATGTGTGAATAGGAGAGAGGCTTGGGTCATCCCTTATAAGAGTGGGATAGGACACACAAGGAATTTTTGAAAAGAATAATGTGTACCCACATCATTTACATTACCCAAGGATCCAAAATAGTCCATTATATAATATTGTGTGTGATAAGGTTTAAATATTACTATATAATGTGTTTTGAAAAAAAAATTATGTCCTTTTACACCTTATAATTTTAGAATATCCCTTGGTAAATCTATTTTTACTTGTACCATGATAATTAATTTTTATTTTTTTCACAATTCAATGTTGTAAAAATTAAGATTAGCTAAAAATATAATATAAATTATAATGATTACAAATATGGAATCATTTTTTTAATTAAATAAATAAAATATTAATATTTTCCTTTAAAATTTATCACACATGCGACAAAAAAAGTGTTTTTTCATACATAAATGTTCCAAAAGTTTAAAAATATGTTGTATAAAAATTAAAAATAAAATTGTTTCATATAACTCAAATTCATTTTTTAATAATTTAATTAAACTAATATTACTTTGAAAATCATATTTAACACTTTTTATTTTTTTACGTGCATCAAAATGAATTAATTTTCATAAAAACGCTATTTTCACTATTCATTGATAGTTTTATATCCTTTGAAAATTATCAAAAATTTACCACATGATAATTATGATATTATTTTTCCACATATAAAGGTAATTTTTTCAAATATCATTAAAAATTTGCTAAATTTCATTTAATTATTTTCTCACAAGTAGCTATAAAAGTCATTTTTTAGAAAATGTATTTTAACGTCATAAAATGGATTTACCCAAAATTATGAACTTTTTTATTAACATGTTTGATTTATATAGATTTATTATACATAATATTTATAATTTTATTATTCATATTCATATAACCACATTTATTTTCTAGGTCATAACGGCCATGTTATATAAAAATATAAATAGTATATTGTGGAACATTTGAACTCCCTATTGCGTGTATCTCACACTATTGAAGAAAACATCATTATTGAAAAACAAATATTTCATCAAATCTAGGGGTGTTACATTCTACTAACCTTAAATAGAATTTTCCTCTAAAAATTCCTTCTCTTTGCCATAAAATTTAATAAAAATAAAAAAAACTATATCTTTAGGTTGTAATGTAGCTTATAAAACTAGTGTTTCACCACAAAACATTGACTAGATGAGAAGTATTCTGTTGTAGAACATTGTTTCCTTGATCTAGAATCTACTATACATTTTCCTCAGATGGAATTTCTTTCTCTAGTAGTATGACCTATGAGTTAAGTACAAATAAAGGGTTAGGAATGTTCTTCATTGATATAGGTATGTTGAACACTTCACGGACTTGAGATAGGATTTGTGGAAGTTCCAACCAATAGGATACCATCATAGTACGATCAATAATTACAAAGTGGACAACATTCCTAGGTATTTGTTTACCCTTTTTACAAATCAAATTACCTTATTTCAAGAAGAAATTCATTTAATTAAAATTTTAAAATAATTAAATTCCATATCATGATGATGATTATCATTATAACTTTTCTATCTAACTTGTGCTACCCAAGTATATTATTGAATGGATCTAACCTTCTCTACATTTTATCAGCTATATGGAGTCCCAATATACTTTTTTCTCTGTGTTCATTCTACCTTATTGGTTCTCCACACATTATTTTATATAGGTATTAATAAGGATCCATATGAATTTTTGTGTGAAATATATTATTGCTTGAAAATCAAATTAGAGGTAGGTGTTTATCCCAAACATTATTGAAATCATCATAAAAATATCTCAAAATATCCGACAAGAAATGAATATTTTAAATAACTGGCTAGTTGTATGAGGGTTACACACTATGTTGAAACTCAACTCTATATCAATATCATTATAAATACTTTTCTTGATCATCTTGGTAAACCTTAGATCTCAATGATCTATAAAAGAATGTGGTACTCCATAAAAACCTAACACATCCTTTATGTTTGTCAGTAAAATATAATCTAATGTCAGATCATTTGTAATGGAAACTAACTACATTGGTATTATAAGGAGATAGACTACAACACAATAGGATTTTTCAATTTAGTCATTTTGGGGATTCTGATGAAAATTTCCATATTGATGTATTCAAATTTATATTACAGTTTTGGAAATAGATGTGACATACCCTTAGTCATATCTACTTCACTCTTAAATTTCTATCACACAATGATTCGATTTTCAAACCATGTGATATCCCCCTTCATGAAATCCCACCAGAAATACTCTATCAAATATGTATACATATTTTTACTTGCATGTTTATCATAGAATAAAGAACTATGATCCTCCTATAATAACTCATTCTTTAAATATGGTTTGAGAGAAACACATTTTTTTAAAAAACTTATCATTCCAACACCATCACGGTAACACTTAGTAACATTTCTCACCTTCTTCTATATCACTATATATTCTCTTAATTCCTATTAAATCATCACATGGATATATGGTTGAAATCTCAATTGAGAAACATTATATTTCTCAATATCCTTTAGGATTTTATGATTCATCCTTTTAAAATACAAAAATATTTAATCTTTTTTGGTCCTTATCAGGTAGAATATAGCATGCTCTACTGGACTCAAGGCCTAATCCATCTTCTTCAATTTATTAAAGATTTAATGTATTGAATAATATTAATATTTAATCATCATAAACCATAACCTCTAGTGTAAATTATAATCCTTGTGAATACATAATTTAAATTTTTTTTATAATTATATATGTCACACATTTCTCAATATTGTTAATAACTCCATTTCATTAATGATTAAATTACCCTAAATAACCTGAAATATTGATATGGGAAATTTTTCTCTTGAACAATAAATTTTTTAGGATTCTCCTTTAACCATGTAATTATTCAAAATAAAAAATAACAATACCATTGTGCATGTGTCATAAAGACTACAAAACTGTATTCACTACATTATAATGTAATAATAAGTGTAGGACTAATCTTCACTTTAGTTCCCCAAAATTTTCTTTACATTCATCTTTCTTAAGGAACATAGATCCCCACCGTATTAATGTGGTCTATAGATTTTATTTTTGTGATAAATTCTCCCAAAACCATCGATATAATCTTGAAAAAAAGAAATATTCAGTTCTTAATCACTATGGTTGATATGGGCCAACATTAAATATCCTCTCTCTTTGATGGATCCCCAAATATACCATTACTTCAAGTTATATGATCCAAAAATGAAACAAATTTTTCTAAAATTCAAAATAGGTAAATAATACATAAAATTTTTCTTTCCTTAGTGTCTTCAGTAAAATTCTCAATCAATCTTCATTCTCTTTCATTCACTTTTAATTGATAATAATATCAAAAAAAATATCACAAAAAATTTATCTATATAATATATAAATAATATATTCATTAAATCGTTGAAGATAGTAGGGGAATAAGTAAGACCAAATGGAATCAGTATAACCTCATAGTGTTTATTCCGTGTACTGAATGTAGACATTGTAATACAATCCATATTTAAACTCAATTGGTGATACCTATAATGATTTTTAATCTATGAAAAGTATTTATATTCATTAATTTGATCAAAAAAGTCATTAATACATGGTAAAAGATAATTCTCCATAGTTGTGATATATATTCAATTCCTGATAATCAATTAAAAATTTCATCGATCAATATTTATTTTTGAAAAATGGAATGGTTTTACCCAAAGGTGATACACTAGTATAAATTAATCCCTTGTCATGATTATCCTATACTTTTTTCTTTAATTCCTATAAATCAATCAGATAAATTCAATAGGAAGTCTTCGAAATAGGGGTTAAACTAGTTATGATTTTTATTCAAAACTCAACTTCAGGATTTTTTGGAAGGCTTGGAAACTCTTTAAAATAAAATAAAAAAACTTTTCAACAATAATCATTCCATAAATGTTGTGTTTTTTTAGAAACAAAAATTAAAAAAATCTCATTTTGAATGTGAATCAACACTCATACTCGGTATGTGATTTTAATCAGAAGTTCTTATTTTTCGTCCCACAGATAGACAATCATAATTTTGTTTGGAGAATCAAAATTGACTTCTAATCCAAAAAAATTAATTTGATATTTTTTATTAAAACCCAATCAATTTCTATGATAACATAAATTTCAATAAGAGGAATAATAACATGATTATCAGGAATTATATTCACATGGTAATCAATCTAATTTTAAATATGTAATTGGGATGTAAATATCATACATTTAAGGGGTTTCAATGAAAACATTTAATTGTACATTGAGGTTTACTTCTTGATACTATTATAAAATTATTCAAATATAAATTAATGGGTTTATATATTGATAAATGAGACATTATAACTTTTGATTGGATGTTTTGAGTACCATTCCCAACATATATATTTTATCCCTCATCAGAAATAGAGATTGAAGGATATTTCTCTTTTCCCCTCAGCTTAAGAGGTAACTGAAATTAGTCATCAAATTTACCTTTAGATTTGGGGTCTATTTATAATAGTTCCTATAATCCTTTCATATAAAACATTTAATTATAGTAGGTTCAAACTGTGGTGATTTATCTCAATTCACATCATTAGTTAAATTCTTCTAATCACATAGACAGTCAATTTTATGATTACCTTCCATAGAACACATTAAACAATTACAAGTAACCATAAGATAGTTTCCACCATGTTTATTTCCACACCATAATCATTAATTAATGTTCTTTTTCTTCTTTCGATAGTTCATAGTGTTTTTATTGAACAATAAATTTATTTTCATATCAAAACCTTGTGATTTTTGGTAACTCCAATCTCCATTTCCACCAAAAGGGGTGATCAAATGATTTCTTCTAATATATGATATTCTGTTATGGATAACTCTATTTGGAGACTTTTTTATAATCCAACTATTTTTATATTGAGATGACATTTAGGTTTGATGATAATAACATATGTGTACCTCACAAGTCATGTAAAATTTCTGCCAGAGGTACCGACAGATTCATCTTCCATCTCTTTTAGATCAATGGATTCCATATCCATAATCCTAAAAATAATGTGAGGGATGAACCTTTTAAAAAACATTATCTTAAACACATCCCATCTCATGGATTCAATTTAATATTATTGCCTCATATTTTTTTAGGAGTATCAACCATTGAACTGCTTCGCCTTCCAAATAAAGACAACAAAAATTATTTTTGTATGTCATCAGCACCAGAGAATGAAAAATATCATTTCAATTATAATCATCCTTTTCAATAAAATAATATGATTAGTAGAATAAATAAAATATTTGTAAAATTTATTAATTAAGGAATCAAAATATTTATTTCTTTTAGTTGTGAAGAAGCTCAGTATGATTCATAGATTTATAATATTGTGTGATCATTGCAATGTCATTTTTCATTCCATGTCCCACAACATTCATTTTATATGGAGATAATCATTTCATTATCTTTAAAATTTATCATTAACATACTTTCTTAATGATAAATACATTGATAATTAAAATAAATCATATTTAGAGAAATAATAATTAATGTGAAAAATTATATAGTCCTACGAAATCATTTTTAGGATGTATCAATAAGGACACCATATTTTGATACCATAAAATATAATGTTTAATAGAATTTGTTCATAGTCATCACCTATTCAAATAATATATGATGGATGGTAAATAAAATTTAAATTAGTTGAATCATATCTCCCAAGAGTTTCGAACTAGTTTAGCAGTAAGGCCTATTGTCAGGTACCAGGTAATGGTCGAGTCAAGACTGACACACCCTTTTCAATGATATTACCCATAGTTCCATCACATCTAAAATTGGATCCACCTATAATATCCATAAATTTATTTATTTCTAGGTTAACCACAAAATATCTTCCTTATTAACACATTTGGATTTAATAATATAATTATGTTTATCCTAATGGTTATTAATAATTTTTTCTTTTCATAGTTTTGAATGATAAATAAAACTTTCTTATAATACAGAATATTATAGTCTAGAAATATATTCACAAAAATATAATTTATACCAATAAGGGAATTTCATGGGTGTATACACCAATTAGGCATGACAAACCACCATCTCCAGTTGTAGAAATTTCCACATATATCCCTTTAGTGGAGATCCATGCTTCGTCTGACCAATACTTGTGAGAGTTCCTAAAGTTTTCATTCCTTAATCTATCTCAGTTACCAACTATAAAGACCCATAATATTCATAAATATATATTATATATTTTTTATGTTTATTCATTACATGATAGAAAACATGTTGGGTGATCATAAATTTATAGTGCCATTGGAAACATGTAAACATAAACAAAGTATTCATTGGATTTCTACATCATATCCCATATAGTTCATCATAAATAGCTCCCTTTATATAAATTTAATCCAAAATACATATCTTCATATCATAGGTAAAATAATAATTAGAAATGGTGATATTATATTCTCATTAAATGTAGATAAGGTAAATGTGTAAAAAATTATAGCATAACTAGATGAGGACTTGAGTATAAAATATAATAACCATACACCGAATATAAAATAAAATAACCCAATTTCATGTAATAACGACTGGAATATCATTAGGCATGAATCATAAATCAATCAAGGAACATAATCCATTAGAAAATAACATAATCATATGAAATGGATTTGTGTAATTAACATAAACCTATAAAATCAATTCCATAGTATTCAATTCCTTTTTCCAATCCTGTCATAATTTAATTGGTTCACTTTTCAATGCATCATAGTAGTCAATGTTTACTCTCAATACAACCATAGTTGAAAGAATAAATTATTGATCATGGGTCACTAATAATTCCAGTCTTGTTTATCTCATCATATTTCAATATTTACTGAATTTATTGGAATGGGATATATTTCCCACCTATTACATAGTGGAAATTATATATAAATCATACATAGGAATATAAAAAAGTAAGCATATCATAACTATATAAAATAAATTGGTTTCATAAACATTTAATCATACAATAACCAGTTGAAAATATGGTTTCATAACCCCTTCATAAATCAATTAATGAACATACCATTGGAAATTATGTAAGTTTCGTAATAATTTTATTATTTTATAACATGTGAAAGAGAAATTAGATTCATAAATATCATTTCAAAATAAATACAAATCATAAAAAGAAATAAATACAATGGTAACCCTGAATAATATCCATAGTAACGAATAAGTAACATCAGAGGATTTTGTCTTAGTTGAAAAAAAAAATTTGAATGAAAAATCATAGAGACCATTTATTGACGAAAAAACAAAAATTGAAAAAAATAGTTTTTAAAACAAAAATTTATAAAATCTTTATGAAATAATTTTTGTGAAAAATAAACATTGAAACATATAATGGAATATTTAGAACATTGTTTGCTCATGATGGTAGTAATTTTTATCCATTCCGTAGACATTAAAATAAAGATTCATTTCACATTTTTCGGTAAAAGGAATACGAGCCTTGATTGGAAATAGAAATGAATATTCATTCTATAAAAATGTGTAAAAAATCTCAAAATCTATCAAAGTTAATTTAATAAATACTTTGTGTAATTTCAATATATGATTTAAAACTTTTTTCAAAAACATGTAAATAGATGAGAAACGATTTTTTACAAAAGAGTAGGGTAAAGTGAAATTTTTCATAAACACATTATTTTGGAAATATTTAGTCCATAAAAAGAATAAAATGAAGGGAAACCAAATAAAAATTTGAAATAACTAGATAAGAATAAATTTATTAATATATATATATATGGGTAATAACATTCATTCATCCAAATTATAATGATAAACAATCTCCATAAATAATGAGATTGTATCATAATAACCTTACCACAATGGTAAAATTAAATCATAATCCATAAGAAATTAAAACATTAAATGAAACATAAAATATAATTATAGTAAATAAATTCATGATATTACATGTCATATTTTATGTATATACTGTAACTACCCAAACTTTTGAATAATATTTGATTCCTAATTTTCGTGTGTTATTTTACATTGTACTCAACAAAATTATATCCTTTTAATTAATAAAGTGAGTATAATTAAAATGTGACTTTTGGGTTTCAACTACTATAATACCATTAGTCAATGTGACCATTGTAAACTATACTCTTAATGTTATGATTATTGTTTATAAACACCATAAGGAGAATAAAATAAAGGGAAACCAATTAAACATTTGAAATAACTAGATGAGAATATAATTGATTATTATATATATATGGGTAATAACATTCATTCATCCAAATTATAATGATAAACAATCTCCATAAATAATGAGATTGTATCGCAATAACCTTTCCACTTTGGTAAAATTCAATTATAATCGCTAAGAGTTTAAAACATTAAATGAAACATATAATATATTTATAGTAAATAAATTCATGATATTACATGTCGAATTTTATGTATATACTGTAACTACCCAAACTTTTGAATAATATTTGATTCCTAATTTTCGTGTGTTATTTTACTTTGTACTCAAAAAAATTATATCCTTTTAATTAATCAAGTGAGTATAATTAAATTGTGACTTTTTGGTTTCAACTACTATAATACCATTAGTCAATGGGACAATTGTAAACTATACTCTTAATGTTATGATTATTGTTTATAAACACTAATTATGATGGTTAAATAATACCAAGAAAAATTTATGGCCTCATCTAGTAGACTTCATCCATATGAAGCCCATCTTTTGGAGATTGGGAAGGAGGTATCATCACTGGGATTTTCTTTGGACCATTCCCAAGCTGAAATCCAACACGTTAAGCTCGAATATAATTTCATACAAAAGAAGTTAAAGCTGATATAAATCACCACTCGGGAAATGTTGTCCGATCTACCCCCAATATTCTATCAACATAGCACACCATATTCTATGGCCTATGCATGTGTTATAATGGGCTATGTAATGAGGCCATAATTAGTTTGTGTAATATTTTTGTATAAATAAAATGTTTATTTCTTATTTGTGAATTTCAAATGTCTAGATAAATATTGGATAAATTTATAGATGATCCAGAATATTCACAAATATTGGAAAACAAGTAATTTAAAATATTTATTAATACGTTAAATAAAGTATAATGGGAAATGATTCTCAAAAAATTGTCTTCTACAGTTGTGATGAGTATGAGATTTAAATTCTAATAAATCAATTTAATTTTTTCTGAATAGTAAATTGTGAATAGTATTATAACACTTATGAATAATAACATGACCAATGGAATAGTAACCACACTTAAAAATGTATAAATATAATTTAGTATCTGGATTGTTAATGTGATATAATAGTATTATTAAATAACTATTTTTCTAATTAATAGTTATGTATTAGTAAATTTTTCAGGTATATTGTTTTTTAGTTTAACATTAATTATCTCATAATAATAATTTTTTACATAAAATAGAGTTCATTTTTGAAATCATATAATCAATATTATGTTCGGGTGAATTTATGAGATTTTTATAAAATGTTTTGTTATTCTGTGAATAGTAAAAGTACAGTTTTTAGTTTCAGTGTGTTTAATGACATCATTAATGATGTAATCATGTGGTATTAGATGTTGTTAACTTTTTTACAATAAGATATGTTATGAGTTGTCCTAGGCTGCCAATATCATGGGAAAATACCATGGTAAAGCCCATGGTTTTGTAAACACCACTAATGAGGTGTCCCTTGAAAATTAATAAAATATTCCCTCATTTTTGCTATAAATACCTACCCATTCCATCAATCCATTCATTCCAAATTCCACTTCAACAAGTATATGATCTATTTACCTTTAATAGAGTTTTCCAAAGCTTCCCCCTTTCCCTCGAATGTACCAACCATCTTGTTTTTGTTATAACTCTTCTGGGTAAGGGAACCATTCACCCTCTTCTATTAGTCATGACTTATTTTATGTTTTTTCTCATAGTTTATATGTTATTATTGGGGGGTATGTTCTTCTATATCCTTATGTTGGTTCAATTTTTGACAAAATTATGAGAGACAATTTAAGCACTCATCAACTAATTTTCTGAATTTTTAATGGATGACGCTAGGCAGTAGAATTTTCACATAAAGAAATCAAATATTCTCTTTTGTTTTAAGACTCCTTTTCATGTAGTATTTCATTCAAATATCCATACAATGACTTCAGTTACAATTTATTCTATCCCTAAACTTTATTATAAGTTATTTATGACTGGGTAACTATTATCCCCTCACTTTTTAATGTTTTCTAAAACTATGTTCCATAGTCATTTTTCTTCCAAATTTTCCTCTCAATATATCTCTCTTTTTTCTCGTGAAATTATCTTATTTTATTTATGGGAATACCCAAACATATTTACTATCTAGGGGAATTCTCCATGAAATAAAAATGATATATTTTACTCTTTAATTGACATATATAAAATCCTTATACCCTTGCCATGGGTTATGAATGACATAATTATCTTTTTTATGAACTTTATAAAACGTCACATTTTTGATATGAATCTCATTTATTTTATTCTCTTGGGGTTATTTTTGAAATGTGTGATTATTATCTATGGGTATCATTTGAAAATAAATAAATTTGTGTCTAGATAGCTCTCTAATGCATTGGGTAATAAATTTAACCTCTAGAGATTACTTGTTTTACGATACCTTGGTGAATAACTGTGGTAATTTTCATGACACGTCGGAGATGGACATTGGTGATACATTAATCAATGTATAAATTAAATAATTTAGTGACATTTAGATGCAATGATTAATGTTATTGTTATTATTATATGCCTCTTTATCTCCATGTTCTTATATATATCACTCAAGTTGACATGTAAACTATTTCACTTCTTTCTTTTACAGGTCCATCTGCCCTTCCATTAATTTGATGTATGTCCCCAGAATATTATATGTAGTAATTTTACATAATATCAATCTATTATGAAGCACTTCAAGTGTACTAGTTGAATTATTTTTATATTTTTATGTAAAATGTTCCTGATTTCCAATACACTAATCATTAAAGATCCTCTGTTTGAAAAATGTAATGAAAAGTTATGTAATAAGAATGTGGGATTATATAGTTGGAATAAAATGGAAGATTGATTATTTTTTGAAATTATTCTATGAAAACATTTGGAAGAACCCTATAAAAAATTTTAAATATAGAAAAACATCCTGGAATTTTAGTGAAATAATAAGTTACTATTTAAAAAAAATCCCCATTTAATTACTAAAAAGTGGATGTGGATCATGAATAGATGTAATTAGGAGTGAAAACACCGATAAGAAGTTTTAGGATTGACCCGGGTTATCCTGGTACATGACAATGAGCCTTACTGTACTCTTATTTTGACACACCTAGGAAATATTTTTGGTTAATCGCAATCGTTTTATGAATCTTTTTGAAGGATTTATAGAGAAATATAATTTTTTTAATCATGATGTTTTAAGATATAAAATCATTTATAGTTAATAAATTCATAATTGAAATAAGATTATAACTAAGGTTATATTCTTTTATTAAATCACAGGGTATATGAGGAACCAAGGAAATGATGACCATAATGAAACATGCACTTATGACCCTATGATAGAAGCAAGAAAGGAATATTTTAATGGGAATGATGAACAAAATGACTCATGTTTTGTGAAATAACATGAATCA
The DNA here is from genome assembly GCA_963277665.1 of Viscum album. NCBI lineage: Eukaryota > Viridiplantae > Streptophyta > Magnoliopsida > Santalales > Viscaceae > Viscum > Viscum album. Next base: position 2,000,114,052 of record OY728136.1, read on the forward strand.
AGATGATATACCAATCTCACCATGAATGGAACAACATTCTGTGGAGTCTTTTATACGTCATGAACCACCAAAATTTTGCCGATCTACTAATCCATTAATTGTTGAATATTAGATTAGGTCTACCAAGAAGATATTTTCTGTTCTTAGCTGTTCAAAACAAGAGAAGGTCATCCTGGAAATTTTTCTCTTATTGGGAGAAGCATATCAGTGGTGTGAAGATATTAAAAACATGATCCCATGAGTGGAGGAAGAATCTATGGAGTGAGAAGACTTACTAGGGTTATTCATCAATATGTATTTCCCACATTCTATGAGAACAACAAATAGAGAAGGAGTTTCTTGAGATGGATCATAGGGAGAATGATTCTTTTGGAAGATATGAGATGATCCTCACAAGACATTCCCATTAAGCCTAATGATTTATTATAGATCCTAATGGGAAGGTTGATAGATTCTTTGGTGAAAAAAGACCTCATCTGCTGATGAATTTAGCCAATAAAGACTATGATAACTCTTGGGAGATCGTGAAATGTGAGATGAAAGCCTAACTGGAGCTCGGTCAGATTCACTGGTCTCATAAATCAAATTAAAATAATATATCAATGCATCATAGCTTTGGGAGGACCTTCCATCAGGGAAGAGTATGCATGAAAGTGAAATGTCCCACATGTAATTAATGTGGGAAAAAGCACTAGGAGAACTGGCTGCTCAAGAGTGGGAAGTTCTACATGTGTGGAAAATATAGAAATATTGCATTGAATTTTCGTAGTGGGGCGATGCCTAAAAACCCAAAACTAATGAGAAAAGAGGAAGATAGTGCATTACCTACATGATTTCCAATTCTATAAGTGTGGAAAATGTGGGAACTATTCCCAATAATTGTCCACATCTTAGGGTAATGGAGGGGAACAACCATCAGCCTCTGCAAAGGCCAACAGAAAACGTTTGTTCTTTCACTATCACGATAGATGTGGTTGAAGCTCAAAATGTTGTGGTGGAAGGTACTCTTGTTGTTCTCTCAAAGATAAAAATTAATTTATTTGATTTCACTTCAATGAATTATTTTATTTCATCCATGTTTTCAGATAATTTATATTCAATCGAGGAATTTCTAAAAGTGTAGTTAGTTTTCAAGACTCCAGGTGGGATTATCTAATAATAATCGATTATTAGAAACTATAGTATTTACTTTAGTGAGCAAAATCGTATCGCAAATCTAGTAGTCATTATCACGCTAGAATTTTACATTTTACTGGGTATGGATAGGCTCCCAATGTATAATGCTATGATCAAAGGAAAAATCAGGGAAATCTCAGTAGTCTTGAATGGTAAACCTACAGTTATCTTCCAATGAGAGATATCATAGCCTAATCCTAGTCTCGAAGAACAGCCTATGTCCTCGTTTATGGAGTTGATCGGTGATAAAGAAGAAGGAAATGAGAGTGTAAGGAAAAAATGTCCCCATAAACAAGGAATACATAGAGGTATTTCATGAAGAGTTACCCCAACCTCCCCTATAAAGATTGGATGAAGGAAGTAATTTATTTTGAAGGATCATTAAATAATTGTTCGAATTAATTGATCTTTTACCTACGTGAACAAGATGACGATAAAACTAAATGGACACCATGACCAAGGTATTATGTTCTTTATTTTGGGTATCATTTTATTTTATCAAATGGTCATAAAAAAATGACAATATATATAAGACTCCAATTATTAAGATTTTGAGATAATAATTAATTGGGATGAAAATGAGAGGTATAAGGAAACCATTGAGGTTAAAACATGTTAGTGTTATTTTTGAGTTATATAAAATGTACTACACATAGGATGGGTGACAACCCGTAGGATGGGTGATAACTCGTCGCACCTAGCAAGGCCACAAGAATCGAACCCACAACCGAAGGGAAACAAGGGTGAATCACCTACCATGGGCATACTTGAAGTCCTAGGTTAGTATGGATTATTATTTTAGTAAAATTATTTTATGGAACATGAATAATTTGATTTCGGGAACTTATGTTTTATCAAATAGATATAATTAGTATAGGAAAATGATTTGGTGATTAAGTGAAAAAGGTTGTTGTGGAAGAAGTTCTCTCTTTTGAGGAAACACTATATGCCTAATGAAGATAGAATATTGCAGGATTTCAATTGTGGAATAATTTTTTAATATTTAGTTTAGAAGAATATATGTTTATATTATAGACATATGACGATTTGGTTTCTTTAGGAAAATTATTAACCTATCATGGAGAATAAGTGATTTGGTTAATTACTTTTCAATATGAGACTTTATGTGCAACTGATGTTATTTATAGATAAATGTTAAGATTTACCATGGAAGACTATGTAATTAAAACCTTATGAGATTTGGGTTTCAATCTTTCTTTTGATTACATTTGAAGAATTTTATGGACAGTTGTTTATTAAATGGTATTGGTTGAACATTGGGTGTTGTTTTACAAATTTTGGAGATTAAGAGTAGTTTTTATTTTTGTAAATGATTATCCTTTTGGGTATTATCTAATCTCACGCTTACCGTTTTTGTTTTAGATGATTTATAAAGACAAGGTAAATATATATTTATACTTTTGTGGATTATTTGATTCTCTATAAGACGTTTCTTGTGCTTTTGATGTGACCAAGTCTTTTTGAATGCTCATTGTTTGGAGAAAAGATTAGTTTTTGGTAGAAACTTATTAAAGGATGAAACTCTACATTAAGGTATGTATACATCCTTATGTTCTTATTCTATGTAGTAAATAAATTCCTCAAAAATATGAAATGGAATGTAAAAAAATGTTGTGGGTTTACATTTCCAATAGGGTAATCAATGACTATTTAAAACATCATAAGATTGTGATTTTCTAGTGGTTAACTTTCTCTTAGTCATGTTTTCTATAACTCTCCCTCAGAACTTGATTGTTTGTTCTCTCTTCCATATCCATGTTTTCTTACTTGGAATCCTAGTATGGGTTATCTCGAGTGACATTTGTACTTTTCTTTCTTTCTATTAATGTAATAGTTTTACGGACTCTTTTCTGATGTGGGACTTTTAATGAAGTTTCCATGTGCAGTTTTAAAATTGCGAGAATGCATTTCCCAAAAGGGAGGAAGGATGTAACATCCCAAGTAAATAATGAACATGAATTTTTCCATATTTATTAATATTTTTTAACTAAATATTAATTATACTATAATGGGGATTCTATTTTCTATGGCATACCAGATACTCAACAATGTTTTTCTTGGAAATCTTACATTGCACACTATTAATATCATATTATTATCTTAAATGGTAGTTAACGCATGCTTGTTGTAATGACGAGAATGAAAAAAAACTGACTACAAAATGATTATATATGTTTGTTAAATGTTTTTACATTTATCCAATAAAAGTTAGAGTCTTAAAATGTTAATGAATCTAATTTTAATCATGTTTTACTTTAAAAGGTTGATTTACCGTCTTTTAATGGATAACCCTCTATAAATCAGGTTTTGGTCACTTTTATATTTTCCATTGGAAAAATAATATTATTCTTTAGATTTGAGACATCAAAATTTTATTTGGGTAAATTTTTGGTATTTTTCTATTAATGTTCATTTTTTAATGAATAGTGAAATATAATGTATTTTATTCAAATGTTCCTTTTAATTTAATTTATTTACATGGTTATATTATCTTTTAAATTGTTTTTAATGTTAAATTAGATTATATTTTTACCAATTAATATAATTATGGTCATTTAAATTAATTTCACTTTGAAATTGGACATAAACAAATGTCGATCTATTGATAGTTATTGTTTCATAAAATCACGCTATTTGTTTGGACAATGAGAATTAAATTTACATTAATTAATGAAACTTCTATGTTTTTAATTTGGTAAAATAGAAATAAATTTTTAATTTGGAATATCAAGTATATCTTAGGCTAATGTTTTTGAATTTTTCTGAAAAATTTCAATTTTTGATGAATAGTGAAACAACATAGTAGTTGTTAAAAAACTGAATTTTTCATTTAAATGAATTTTTACCAATTATGTGAATTTATTTTAAAAAATCCGAAATACATGGGTGTTATTAGTAAGTAAAATTTGGTTCAATAATATGAAAAATAATTTTTGGTGAATAGTATCTATTGACTTTTATTTACCGTGGTAAAAGTTAATAGAGTTATTCAAGGTAAAAAATAATATTATAATAACACATAATTACCTTAACAGTTGTCCTAACATTATTGGATGAGTAATGTCCGACCATGGTCATTATTGGATCAATTTATAGACCCCATGGAGCCACTTGGGAGTGATAATGACACATTATTTTAGTTAACTTAAAGTAAAGGTAAAAATGTAATAAACAAATATCTTATAGTAAATTAATTTTTACACGGGGTTATATAACATATATATTCAACTATAAATATTAAATGGAAATCTAAAAAGTATCCCTAAATCGTGGTACTTTTTCTATAATTTTTATCCATCAAATAAATAAAATTATTTATGACACAAAAAGATGCAGAGTTCACCTAATTAATAAATAATTTATATAAATAAGATTATGAATATAAAAATAACATCCAAAACCTGTCCAATTATTATTGGATGAATTTATTTCTACCATGATTCATCTTATATTCGACCATAATGTGTTTAGCAGCATTATAAACCAAATATCATTATATAATAAAAAAATATTTTCACACATTCCTAAAGAGCCCCTCCTCCCCCTTATAAATATCCCTCACTTTTTACTCATTCCACACACCTATCATGCCCCTTTTCTCATCCAACACCTGACCAAATAATATTTTAATATCCCTCTACTCCTCCAACAATCCTAATCACAGGTGTAATGCACATCAAGAAGTCCTTTTGGTTCAATCCAATCGGAGTTACCCAAATTAAAGATAATGATTCCTCATAACTACTTTTATTTTATTTTACTTCTCCAACCCCTAAAATATTTTTTTTTTAATTTTATAACAAAACCAGAATACTCAATATATGATTATGTTTTTAGTAGAAGTATTTTAACAACACTTACACACAACAACATCTAATTGATGAAGAACATATAGTTTCTGTGGATGGCAATCTAATGCCTCACGAAACGATGATTGTTCGATTATATCCCACCGCATCTCATGGAATCCATTAAGATGGAACTGTAATTATATATGATATATATTAAGTTTATGTTTTATTTATTTTTATTTATTTTACATTTATATCCTACATTTATGTTTCCCTAACGGGTAAACACGATAATTTCATTTGAGAAACTGAGGACTACCTTCCCCTCAATGTGATATGACTCGTTCATACCATACTTTGGACATATAAAGGATAGAGTTATTGAAATTAGATATGATGTTATACTGTAAATATAATATAACTATTTATCATTATGTTTTCATTCAATTAAAATATGAAATATAAATGAAAGTAGCGTTCATGTGTACATACAAATTATCATCTCCATGAACGGTGTATTTCATTTCTTACCTCCAAATGTTATGTACTATTATAAATACATGTATGTAATGGATATATATTATATATATGATATCTAAATAATTAATATCATCTTTAATATAATGAAATTTTGACAATGTGAATAACTTTTAATTATAAGACGTCCATTTTTTACTCAAGTACCAAATATCGACATAACGAACATTATTAACTTAAATGATTACATAATGTTCATAACATTGTAATAAGTGATATAAAAGGAATAATAAAAATTAAAATGGTTATTAAGAAATTATAAACTAACTCTAGTTTATTATTCTGGAAGAACATGAAACAAACTAGTCAAGTCAGACACGAGTTAAGGGATTTCTTATCTCACTTTTACTTCTGTGAGATTTCCATTATTCACCACAAATTTATTGCATGTGGTGTATTTTGTACTTCCATTTGGGATATATTATCATTATTATTTTTATATTCATGTTATTATGTGAATACATTTGTGGTTATTAAATTTTGGTCATACGACTCAATTGATTAAAACGTGGTAAGGGTATTTCATCTCACTTCTTATTCTCGTGACATTCATGCTATATTTTCCTCTATTTCCTTTTTGTAGTGAATATACTGCCCATTATTGTATTATTTGTTTAATATACTTTAATTTATGAGTATTTATATCTTCATTTAATTATTCATCTTTCATGGGGTGTTATTTTTTGTATGTTACCAAATCGTTAAGGGAACCTTTCACCCTCCTCTTTTTAAATGACTTTTTTTGTTATGTATTTTCATTTACATATTTAAATGTTAGGATATGTTATTATATATCATTAATGATTTAAATTTTATGTCCATGTGATGATATACCTTTTCTCTCACATCAAATTATTTTATTTAATTTTAAAGTGACGTCATTAGGCAGTCGAATTTCTATAAGGGAACTTTTTAAACAAATTTCAATTCTATGGATTAAACGTATACTTCTTGATTATGTCGTGTTATAAATATGTGTGAAAGAGCTATTATTGTTTCAAACTTAATATCCATATATATTGTGTGTATTATTATTTTCCACACATAATTATGTAACTGATTTATCCTTAATCTAAGGATACAGTCTTTTTATGGGACTTCGTCTTAATCTTCTTTCATTGAGGCATATTTTCATAATATATTCCTTCTTATTTTACACGGTGTACAATAAATACAATTTAATTATAATTTAATTCAATGGGAATCTTATTTATACATATCATTTTACTAAATTACAAATAGAATGTTTTTAACGTTTACAGTGACATGACCTCTCAGCCACCGTAATTGTTATTTGGCTTCCTTATAATCCTTAATGTTTTCTAAAATGATAAAGAAATAACCTATTCTATTTTTGAGTGTTTTGGTATTGAAAATGGTTTTTTAAATGGATTTATTATTTCAATATATTGAAATTATTTTTTGTGATTTCAAATTAAATGTTATTATTGAAATGTTTATATTTGCAATATTTTATGAGTTATGATTTTATAATGGTACATGGACATTTGACGGGTGGTTACGTGACAACCCAAATGATGGGTGGTTCCGTGATAAACTAGTATAGGTGGTTACATTATAACCTCCATTGAATTGGGTATGGAATATGGTCATATGGCCATTCCATTTAGTGATATGTGTGGAAGTCGACCGTATGGTTATTCCACTTAGGAATGTTTATGTCCCAAGATACCTTTATATGTTAAGTGTTATTTATATGGTTATTATGGTAATATTTTGGTTGAAAAATGGTAAAAATTTATCTATTATTTAGTGAATAGTATTTACTACTTCATAAATGTGAAATGTATTACTTATGAAAAATTATTCATGGTTTACTTGTTGTTTTGAAAAACTATAAGTCTTCCTTGTTTGTGTATCCTTTTAATAAGATTTTTATGTTCATCCCATGTTTTTGAAATGTTTTTCACATGACATAAAGTGGGATATGGTCAAGTATGTGATCAAAAAAATTTCATTTTTTATAAAATATATAACTAGACATGACTCTTTTTTTCAAGTGTTTTCATTTTATGATAAAATTGAAAATTGAGTTGAAGTGTCTACCTTGTAATTTTTGAGATGTAATGTAATAGTTATGGCCTAATTATATAAAACTATAAACCTAAAAGGATCTTAAATGTGAATTATTCATTTAATTCCAGATTATTTAATGTTTAAGGTCGGGGGCTTATACATATGCAGATGTTATAAGGGGCTATGTAATGAGCCCATATTTACTATATGTAATTTTTTTTGTAAATAAAATTGTTATTTATTATTTTTGAATTTCAAATGTCCATATAAAAATAGGATTAATTTATAGAAGTTCCATATTTTTTATTAATATATGGAAAATGTCATTTTAAATTATTTTTTTATAATTTAAATAATAAATAATGTGAAATGATTTTTAAAAAATGGTCTTCTAAATTGCTGATCAATAATAAATTTATATTCTATTAAGATCAGCTTAATTTTCTTGTGAATAGTAAATAATTAATATTAATATTTCCCTTATGAATATTAATGTGACAAATGGAATAGTAACCTCACATAGAAAATTTATAAATTGAATTTAGCCATCTTGATTGGTAATGGGATATAATAGAATTAGTAAATAATTGTTTCATAAATTATTAGTTAAGTCTTTGTATTTTGTTGGGTAAATTTTTTTTACATTATATTTAAATATCTCATAAAATGAAAAAAATTATGAAATGGGGAATTTTTTTTAATTAATTGCATCAATATTAGGTTAGGGTGAAATTATGAGAGTTTTAGAAAATATTTTGTTTTTCCGTGAATAGTAAAAACCAGTTTTTGAGTTTCAGTGTGTTTAAGGATATCATTAATGAAATAATCATGATGGAATGATTTTGGTATACTCTTTTATAGTATTATATGTTATGAGGTGTACTAAGTGGCCAATACCATTTTCAAATTCCTTGGGAAAGCCCATAGTTTTTTAAAAACCACTCATGATGTGTCCCTGAGAAACTAATAAATTATTCCCTCATTTGTGCTATAAATACCATCTGATTCCTTTATTCATTTCAATCCAAATTCCTCCTCAATTGATATATGGTATTTTACCTCCCAATCAGTCCTCCCAATGTTCTCTCAAGACCCAAAAGGTCATAAACGTCATGTTTTTTAGGATTTTCTTCAAGGTAATGGTACCTTTCACCCTCCTCTTTTAGTCATGAATTTCATTATGTTATGTCTTCTAGTTTCAATATTATTATGTGTGGATATTTTATTATATATCCTTACATTCTTCCTTTTTATGAAAAAATTATTACAGATCCTTCCTGCTCTTATCATCTGATTTTCTGAATTTTTATGTGACGCTGTTAGGATGCTGGTTTCTCGGAAAATAAATCATATCTTCTATTTTCATTTATGATTCCTTTCCATGTGGTATATCTTACAAATATCAATACCATGATCATATTTAAATTTTATTTAGTACATATACTTTATAATAAGTTATTTATGAGTGTTTGACTATTTTCCCCCTCTCAATTTAATGGTTTCAAAAACCATGTTTCTTAACTGTTATGCTATAGATTTTTCATGTCAAAATCTCTCTTTTTTTCAAAAAATATTATCTTATTTTATTTATGCGAATACCCAAACATATTTATTTTATAGTGGTATTCACCAGTACTTAAAACTTATATGTTTTATTCAGTAATAGACATACATAAAACCCGTATTTCCTTTCCATGGTTTATGAATGACATAATGATCTTGTTTATAAGCACTTTTTAAAACATCACAATTTAGATATTAAACCCATTTCATTGATTATCATTGGGTTATTTATGAAATATATTATTATGATCTATGTGGAACATATAAAAATAAATTCATATTAAGGGTGTTCCTTATTGTGCTACAATGAATTAGATTAGAATTTAATCTCTAGAAATGACATGTTTTATGATATCTTGGTGAATATCCATTTTAATTTTTAGGAGATCTTGGGAATGTACCTTGGTGATATATTCATGAATGTCTAAATTAAATGTTCTAACCTAATTTTAAAGTTATATTTCATGTTATTATTATTAGCATAATAAAATTTATCTCCATGTTCATATTGGTATCGTGAATGTCCACATGTAAACTGTTTCACTTGTATTCCTTACTGGGACTTCTTCTTGGATTTTATATTGTTATTTGTCCCCAAGATATGAGATGTTGTAATTTTACATAGGATGAACCTATGATGAATCCTTTCAAGTATACTAAATGAATTTATTTAATGTTTTTATTTAATATGTTGCTGATATGCAAGACACTAGACTCTAATGATTCTGTATTTGTAAAATTTAACAAAATGAATTATGTAATAAAAAGGTAGGATGATATATATAACCCAAATAAAATAATATAGGTTCATAAAATAACAAATGTATCAAAGAAGGTAAAATGTGAAAAAATAATAATATTTATGATGCATTCTCTGGCGCGCGTATCCGTCACGCAGAGGATGCACTGTTGTTACCCCGCATTCCTGCTTTTGAAAGGCGGGTAGCATCTGCTCATTATTCAGGGAAGTCTTCTCCTTGATCAAAATAGGATGATGGGATGTCAGTTCCTCCTACCGTGAATTCCTCCTTGGAGCTCGTCACCTAGTTCGGGTCTCCCTCATAGATTTCAGACGTAATTCGTGAAACTCATCCCAATGCCATATTTTCATGGACACCAGTTAATTATACTACTTCTGTCAGGATACTCCAAGGAGTCCGGTCAGGGAAGAAACCTTCGGTTAGAGGAGTAGTCATGTTGGGCATCATTGGCGTGTCTTGACATTGGATAATTGGCATGTCTATCTTCTATTCCTTATTATAGGGATTCTCGAGGCTTTAGAAGCCTAAGGCATCCCACATCGAATGTGGGGAATCACATGACATAGGTAGTAATATGAGGTTTTCCTCATCTTCCCATGCTTAACATAGGGTATGCCGCAATTTTAACGTCTAGCAAACACAGATCGGACTTAACGGAACACTAGATATAGTGGATTAGATGGAAGAACCCCCTTGAGGGAACACCGATGTTGGGGCCAACACGTGGGAAGCTTCCCGAATATTGTTGAAGGGAATGAGGTGCCATGATCCCACCGGGGTGTCGCGGCCCAGGTAATAATTAGGATACACGATGGTCTCAGGCTTGGGTCTTGAAGATACTTCTTATGTACCCTCGTGGTAGGGAATCAATGTCTACAAAGTTGGGTGAAATGATAGGACACCTGAGTAGGTGGCACGTGAGAATGGATGCATGGATGGGTCCCAGAGGAAGTGGAAGCTCCGTTTTATGAAATGTGCTTCCCGAGACACATGGTATCAAGGGAGAGATCATGATTAGTCATGTGTTATGGTATTGAGCATTTTGGAGGCCTCATAAATATCCCTGTGGCAGGGAATCAAAGTCCATGAAGTTCAGGTGGCATCAAGGGCTTATGCTTAGAGGCGGCCCATGGTGTCGATAAACCGACGTGAAGGTGGACCTGGGGTCTGGATGGATGGTGGGATTGAACCTCATGGAGTATTCCTGCATACCATGCCTTGACATGGATCAAAGTACCCATAGATCGAGATAGATTAGGGTATACAATCTGAGGTGGCCCAAGGTGGATGCAGTTTAAGGCCATGCAGGACGAGGGAAAACCTGACATGAAGGAACGATCGGGTGGTGGGCATGAACCTCGTAGAGGATCCTATGTACCACACCTTATCCTTGTTCAAAATCCCCATAGTTCTGGTTGGATTGGGATTACACTCTTAGGCAGCACATGATTGTGGGTCTTGAACCTCGTGGAGGCTTCCTACGTACCATGCCTTAGCACGGATGAAAGTCCACGTAGTTCGAGATAGATTGGGGATTACCCTCTGATACGGACCAATGTGGTGGGGCTTGAACCTCATAGAGGCTTACTAAGTACAATGTCTTCACATGGATCAATGTCCATGTAATTAGGGTATACAGTTTAACGTCGTGCGAGATGAGGGTGTGTGTCACTTTAATGTCTTGTAGCTTGAACGATATGGGTTTGGGGCTTACGCTCTGTGGAAGCCCAAGGTGGTATGAGTCTTGAACTTCATGGATTCTTCCTATGTACCATGCCATAGAATGGTTCAAAGTCCTCGTAGTTCAGGTATATAGTTTAACGTCATGCGGGATGAGGGTGCCTGGTAGTTTAATGTCCTGCAGCTCGGATGAGGGCCTTTGGGTCTTACGCTCTAAGACGGCCCATGATATTCCATGGTCGGTTCTCACTCTAAGCTCATGGGAGTCATGCTCTATTTGAGAAACAAGAGCTAGAAAAGACCTGATGATCACATCACAAAGGGTCCATCCGTGGGAAATGAAGAGGGGAATACACGTTGAGCGGCACACGGTGTTAGGACGTACTGCAGGATGGACACCCAAGGGCAAAAAACATAGTGGGAGAGGGATTTGGGACTGAAGAAAGGAGGAGTTCCAATCCCTATCATAACCTCTGTTGGCCTTGAAACCGAGAAAGTGTAGAGGAGCAGGGGTTCTGCCTCATACAAGAAAAGCTAGGGGATTACACCAAGGTGGCTTCCCTTCGCTGTTGAAAAACGCCACTCCGATAAAGAGGATATCATCCCCTATGGGGAGTGATCCCATTCCTGTGGAGATGAGTGGGAGTGGATAATTTCCAAGGTAGCGGGACCCTGCGTGCGAGGCATGGGGCCGGGTCACCGTTTAACATCATGTGCAGAGGACGATGGTGCTTGGTAGTTTAATGTCTTACAGCTCGAAAGATGTGGGTTCAATCAGCACCCCTAGGATGTACATAACTGGTACCCTCTTCCCCCTATGGGAGGGAAGGCATCAACAAGGACATATCGAGGGGGTGTCGCGGAGTTACCCATCGAGGGGTCCACATTAGCGCGGTTATGCAAAGAAGCAATAACCATTAGTGTTCATATGCAAAGAAGTATGTGTCAAAGAAACACAATGGGTGGTATCTTCCAAAGGACATTAAAGTTAGTTCATACGAGCCTAGAAGGTTGTACAAGAAAATGGTGAATGACACGAGTGCCTGAGGGGATTACCCGCAACCCTTGAGGTTTGGCATGCGAAATAAGGGTTCTGTGTAAAAAACACCAGGCTGGCATGAAATTAGTGATGCTTGCTCGAAATCAGAACCAATGTGTTGCGCACAACTAGAAAGGATTGCGTGCACGGAGTAAGAATTGCACGCATGTGGAAGAGGCCGCACACAGGGGAAATGGGTGCAGGCAATTAAAGGAACTACACGCAATTGGCCGGCCTACGCACAATGAAAGGAATTGCACGCAAGGGGCGAGCAACGAAGGGATTAGAATTCAGTCTATGCCAAAGGGGATCTCGCACAAAGGTGGACCCTAGGACGACTGGGCGTGAAACGAACCGTACCTAAAGGCCATATTGCGCACATGCAGAATGTCAATTTCGCGCACGAGAGTGTGTTCAAATTCGTCATCCCCAAAATGTAAGGGGGTATCCTTCTATTAATAGGCGCCCAGTGGCATGAAATACAAGCACGAAATATGGGCGCGACAGAGGCGGTAGCACGAAATGTCAACCACACAGGGAGTGGGCATGAAATTATTTCATGCTGGCGCTGAGGATGCTTTGTGAATCCCGGTACATTCTGCGTAGGATAGATTTTTTCACACACCTCACCATTTTTTTTGCACCACACCTCTGGGCCCCCTTGACCGGGTCTCCCAGATTGAATATGAAATCGCTTCATCGTTTCGAAACTTTTTCTAGTACAGAAGAACCTTTCAGCAACTACAAATACCCCCCCCCCCCCCGGAATTTTATCACTGAGGGGTTGCAACGATCAGATTTTGAGGGAAACACTGAAATGTAGGATGTCATGGGTCCCCTATACGAAAGAAACCAAAACTGTGTGCAAAACTCAACCAGGCACAGAATCCTCTTTTCTCACAGACGTGCAATCCGGGCTTAGCTTATGAAATCAGGCGAGGGTCCCATGCTCCGTATGACTTCTCTCACACGATAAGCTTTGAGCTCTCGTGCTCTAAATTTCTTATGCTACCACGTGAAAACCCACATTAGTTGGTACTAATTCCATCGAGATTTGGAGGCATTTTATGCGCAAACCCGAGGTTTTTCATGCCACAGCCAGATATTTTGCGACATCTACTGATTATATGTGCCAGTCACCCAGATTTCATGCCAGCATTACAGATTTCATTCCAGCTATTGAGACACTTGGTCGGAATAAGATAGCCGCAAACCGAGTTAATGGGGGGGGGGAACCGCTGCTCGTAGAGCTGAAATGGTTGCAAACCCAGAGTTTTGTGGCACAAAAATGGTTGTCTCTAATATCCACACACTCTTCAACATGCTACCATCAGCCCAAAAGAAGTATGCCTTGTATGACAATCTGTCGCGGTGGGACTTCGACATCCTCGAGGAGATCTGTAACACCCGAGACTTTTATGAGAAATATTTTGTTTTTAAATCATCAAAGGAATCTATCACTACACACAACAGTATATTGGCTTTCTTTACACGCAACTGCGTCCTTCCTCAATAGCTTGCGTCGTACCCAATACCGAGTTTCACTAAACAACGATATGTTATTAAAATATTATTAAAACTAGTCGTTATGTATAGTAATAACCACTTTTTGAAATTTTTTAAATTTAATTTTTCAAAATGGACTTCATTTTTGGATTCGTAATATCGAAATTAGCCTAGGGTGAAATTTTGGTATTTTTCTGGAAACTTTCAATTTTTGATGAATAGTGAAACCACTAAATGGTAGTTAAAAAAACTGAATTTTTCATAAAACATAATTTTACCGCTTTTGTTAGTGGAATTTCAAATATTCGAGAGACAAAGTTAATATCAAGGACTAAAATGTGGTTCAATGAGATGAAAATAATTTTTAGTGAATAGTAACTTTTTACTTTTTTTACCACGATTAAAAGTAAATAGGGTAATTAAGGGTAAAAGTATTATTATTATTACCCTAACACATGCCCTAATTCTATTTGATAAGTGTAATTCGACCAAAAACAACCTTAGGAATAAAATATGACTATTTAGGCCAACTTGGGTTAGATTAGGACATTTATTATTAATTTACTCAAAGAAGGGTTAAAATAGTTAAAATCAAAGTTTAATAAGTAAATAATTTTTAATATGGGGTTATACATAAGATAAATTCAACTATAAATATTCATTAAAATATAAAAAAATTCCTACATAATGGTATTTTATTTGTAATTTTTAGACATTAAATAATTTAATTTATTTATGACACAATGATGATGCAGTAATTATCTTATTAATGAAATATTGACATAATTGATGTTATAAATACCCTAATAATTGTAATTTTAGACTTTTTATGAATTACACTAATTTTCCAGGTTAATATAACATGTTAGTATAGATTTAATTGACTTGGTTTGAACTAATAATTCTGTTACGATTTTTAAAAAAATCAGTTACTAAATAGTGTCAAAATTGATATAAAATAGTTTTTAAAACAAATATTATATTATTAATTGTTATTTTATTCTTAAAAATCTAATGTTTGGCCAAATTATTTAGATAAGGATATATATATTAATAATAAACAACTTGGGGTTCGTTTGGCTTCTTATAGTAAGTTTATTAACCTCATAGTGTAAGAAACCATGAAGACACGGTAAAGGTTAAATTATCTAACTTAAAGTTAAATCTAAATGATAAGGTTAAAATTGATACCTACACTTGTCTAAATTCTATTGGATGATAGGATTTCGACCTATACCCACCTTATCTTCGAAATATATCAATTTTGAGCTATTAAAAACCGAATTTTATTTTATAATAAAAATAATATTTTTAGTTATTCCAAAGGTTCCCCTCTCCTCCCTTATAAAAGGGAACCTCCCCCCCCCCTCTTCGTCACACCACATTGAGCCTTCATTCTCGGCCAAACCCTGCCAATTGCTTCTCTCCACTTTCCTAGAGACATCCTAGAGGTCCTGGTCTTCTTCAAATACAAATTTTAGGGCCCTAAAATGAGGTCTCAAAGAAGCGCTTCAAAGAAGAGGTAATGTCTGTTACCGATTCTTTCATATTTATTTCTTATTCCACTTCTTCTTATTTAGTTGTTTCATTATGAAGTAATAACATAAGTATCACTCATATACTGATATGTTATTAAAATTATAAAACAACCCTATTTCTCCATCTATCCATCCTAAGGAAAATGAAATCACCACGCATGCGTACGTACGGAATACCGTCTCCACGTCGTGGTGTAATCTATTTTCCACCACCACCATACTTGGATGGGTATAATGGTGTAAATAATGAATATATATGACTATTATAAAGTGATATTGATTCTTAAATAGTATACATACACTCCAATACAATTCCACGATTATAGGAACGATATCATCACTTGTGCGTACGTACGGAACACCGTCTCCAAAATGCGATGCGACTCGTTCTACACGATCTTCATTTCATAAAGATTTTATAAATGAATTGAATGAATGAATATGATATATATTACACTAATACCATTCTGGAAATTAGGTATCTATAACCTAAAGAGAAGAATAATAATTTATTCGACAAAACACGCATAAGAACAAAAAGTAATAAACACCCGAATAACAAGTAGTAATGAAATATTACTAATAAGAAGCTAATAATATAAAAATATATGATATAATAACAATATTTATGATTCTGGAATAATTCAATAACATTATATAAATCGTTATACAGGTGGTTCGGACACTTACGAAGAAAATCGGACCTAAGGTAAGGGAAATATCACAATCTCATTTTTATCCGAGATTGTTTATACTTTGAAATTTACTAGGGTGTATTTTATCATCCAGATCCATTTTTCCTCAATATGTAATATTATTTCCATCCAAATAAAATTGTTTAAATCCAATTTTACCCTTCGGTGAGTTTTTAGTAAAAGATATGAAAGAAATCTTTTGTCGTTTTTCGTACGAGGTTCTTTTTCACTCTTCCAACAAAAGTACGAAGAATGTATTTTTTTAAATTATACAGAATGAATGGATTTTTAAAACATTATTTCCAAGAATCTTCCTTTACAAGTTTCCAAGTTTATTCTTAATCAACTTCTTTTAGTTTAAATTTGTATGACACGTTAAGAAAGGAAAATGTTTTTGAAGTAGAAAGGATATTTTCCTCAAGAATGGAGTTCAAGTGTTTTATCAAAATTATTTTCCATCTAAGATAATATAGGGTTCTGTTTCTATCCCTATTGTTACATTGATTTGATTATGTTGTGGTTGAATTATTTTTATGAATTCCTTTATCTTATACGAATTGTTTTATGATGTCATGATGTTTAAGAATCCCATTTTTATTACATGGGTTATGCAATGATGTATGATTTATGATTTTGTGGCACACATAAGAATGGTATCATTATGAGATGGGTGGGACCTATATCTCCCTCCAATGCATCGGGTAAAGATTTTATATCTCATTAGATAGACATGGATGAAACGGTAGGTTATACTTGTTCAGTGAAACAGGACTGAAACAAGGAGTGAACTCGGTTCAGAAATGGACTTTGTCCACTAAGATAGTCTTGGAAATGAGTCTTGACTATTAAGAAATGATTCTCTATGATTATGTGTGTATGCCACAAAGTTTCATGTTTTATGTTATGATTATTGGGATTCCATTTCACTACTATGATTTATCCCATGTTATTAAATTATGCTCTCTTTTGCAGGTTAAGATTTCCAAATGATATGTTCTTATGAATATGATGTGATTGATATTTCTTTTGTTTACCCTTACTGAGCATTTGACCTCACCCTTTTGTATTTTTTCATTCCTCAGGTCATGAAAAAGGTTATTAAGTAAGATATGCCAAAAGGTACTATAGATTTAATGAAATAAATGGGAGACAATGTAGACACTTTATGAACCAGTTGTTTATGTTTCCTAGTTTCTAAAGACACTATACCTATACGGTCCTTTCGTGGTTTTGTTATATGTTGTAATAAGTATGATTCGATTTTGAAGTATTAACAATGTATGTAAAGTATGGGTCGTTATAGTTGGTATCAGAGGAATGGTATAGTCAACCTTTGGAAACTAGGATGTGAAATCCTTAGTAAGAACCCTAAGGATAATTCTATGCATAGAACACAATCTTAGTGTTTTAGAAATGGCCATGAATAACCTAGGATAATACCTTAAGTGTAAAATTTTATTCTTCATTATGTGGTTTTCCTATTATAATTAGTGTTGCTCACACTATTCTTCTTGGTTTTAGTCAATGGCTGGAACTCGAAGGAACCATGTTAATGCGGAATGCGACGGTCAACACAATGATTGTCCCCCTGAGCAACGAAACGTTATGGGAGCTGGAATTAA
This sequence comes from Viscum album, assembly GCA_963277665.1. NCBI lineage: Eukaryota > Viridiplantae > Streptophyta > Magnoliopsida > Santalales > Viscaceae > Viscum > Viscum album. The sequence continues at coordinate 2,000,132,018 of OY728136.1, forward strand.
AAATCGTGTAGCAATGCTCACACAACTTTCTCAAGCTATGAATCATGCAGGACTTCCAAACGAGCAAAGGAAGGAGCAACATTCTGTTGAATCCTTCATGAGACAGCGTCCACCTTCATTCAGTGGGTCTACTGATCCATTAGTTGTTGAACAATGGATTAGTACTACTGAAAAGTTATTTTCAGTTCTTCAATGTTCTGACCATGACAAAGTCATCTTAGCTGTGTATCGTTTGGAAGGTGATGTTGATCAATGGTGGAATCTTATTAATAATACGAGGCAAAGGGATGAAATTGAGTCCATGGAATGGGATGAGTTCAAGCACTTTTTTTTCAATAAGTACTTCCCTCGTATTCTCTGAACAAAGATGGAGAAAGAGTTTCTTGAACTGAAGCAAAAGGATGATGAATCTGTTGGTACCTATGAAGCAAATTTTACAAGACTTGCAAGGTACGATTCTTGTATTATTATCCATCCTGAGAGTAATATCGATCGATTCGTTAGTGGCTTAAAACAAAGTCTTTGAATGGCGTTAGCCATAAGGGACTTCAATAGCTATGAGGAAATCGTTCGATGTGCTCTTAAAGTCGAGATGGAGATTGAAGTAACCCATCAGTCATATGGGTTTGATAAGAAGAGGAAAATGGAATTCGAAGGAAAATCTAAAGATCACACTGAAAAGAAGATGATCTTTACCTTATGCTCAAAGTGTGGAAAGAAACATGGAGGGAGTTTTCTTAAAGGGACAAGTAAATGTTTCAAATGTGGAAAGGAAGGTCATCGGGCATTTGAAAGCCGTGATGATGGGAAGAAGATGTCTAATGATGCAAACAAAGGAAGGGATACACAGAATGAACCTACTGCACTTCAATGTTTCAAGTGCAAGGAGATGGGACATTATGCCAATAAATGCCCTAATCCAAGGGTTGATGATGATGGTCGACGTCAAAAAACTCTTAAGGCTAAATACAAAGGAAAGTCACATGCAATTTCTATCAGCGATGTGGAGTACGATAACGATGTGGTGAAAGGTACACTTACCATCCACTATAAAGTAGCAAATGTTTTATTTGATTCTTGATCCACCCACTCTTTTATTTCTGAAGATTTTTCTAAGGGTATCACTGTATTACCTCAACAATTAGATGTTGAGTTAGCTGTGACAAACCCTAATGGCACAACAGTCGCATCAAAGGTTTATAATTCTTCTCTGATCAAAGTTTGTGGGAAAGTGCTTCCTTCAAATAATGTGATCCTTCCTATAGTGGAATTTGATGTGATTCATGGAATGGATTGGCTTTCTTTATATGGAGCTCATATCAATTTCCAAATAAGGGAAGTCACATTTCATATTCCAGATCAATCTATGATCGTCTATCAATGCAAGGATGAACATAACCTTCCCGTGGAAATTACTTCTACCTTATGGGTCTTGATTCCACTAAATGAAGGTTATTTATCTCAAATGGTTGGTGAGAAACTCACGATTAAGAATATGCCCATTGTACGGTAGTTTGATAATGTCTTTACGGAGGAATTTTCGGGTCTTCCACCAAATCGTGAAGTCTAGTTTTCAATAGAACTCGTACCGGGTGATTTTCCTATTTCAAAGACACCTTATAGAATAGCCCCAATTGAGTTGTAGGAATTGAAGAAGCAACTCCAAGAGAATCTTGATAAGGGGTTCATACGCCCTAGTGTGTCACCTTGGGGAGCACCTGTTCTGTTTGTTAAGAAGAAAGATGGATCAATGAGACTCTGCAATGATTATCTAGAACTTAACAAGATCACTATCAAGAACAAATATCCTCTCCCACGCATTGATGACTTATTTGACCAACTATGTGGAGATCAATAGTTTTCCAAGATTTATCTTCGTTCAGGGTATCATCAATTAAGGGTCAAAAGGGAGAATATACCAAATACGGCTTTCCGTACAAGGTATGGACACTATGAATTTATAGTGATGCCATTTGGTCTTACTAATTCCCCTATTATCTTCATGGATCTGATGAATAGAGTCTTTAGAGATTATCTTGATCAATTTGTGGTAGTCTTTATAGACGATATTCTTGTCTATTCAAAGTGCAAGGAAGAACATGAAGATCAGTTGATAATTATATTGAAGACCCTGAGAAAGGAGAAGCTTTATTCCAAATTTACCAAGTGTGAATTTTGGCTTCAAAAAGTTTCATTTTTGGGTCACATAATCTCAAAAGAGGGGATATCTGTGGATCAAGCAAAAACAAGGGTTATCAAAAGATGGTTGAGACCAACAACAGTAACTGAGATCTGAAGTTTTCTTGGTTTGGCTGGATATTATCGAAATTTTCTGAAATATTTTTCACGATTATCTAATCCACTCACCAAGTTGACTCGGAAAGGAGTTAAGTTTGTTTTGACGGAAGAATGTGAAGAGAATTTCAAGGAGTTGAAAAGAAGATTATCCAGAGCACCTGTGCTCACATTGCCTTGTAGTGGAGAAATGTTTTTGATCTATAGTGATGCATCCAAGAAGGGATTGGCGTGTGTTCTTATGCAAAATGATATAGTGATAGCTTATGCCTCATGACAGTTGAAAATCCAGGAGAAAAATTACCCAACTCATGATTTGGAGTTAGCTGCAGTAATCTTTGCATTAAAGATTTGAAGGCATTACCTTTATGGTGAAAGGTGTGATATTTATACTGATCATAAAAGTTTAAACTATATTTTCACACAAAAGGAGCTGAATATGCGCCAAAGAAGATGGTTGGAGCTGATTAAGGATTATGACTGCAAAATCCATTACCACCATGGGAAAGAAAACAAAGTGGCAGATGCATTAACTCGACAATACTATGCCAGTTTTTCCATGATGAGGATCACAAAAGATCCAATATTTATGGATTTACAAAGGATGGATCTTGGAATTATAATGGAAAGGGAAAAATCTTATCTTTCTCAAATTAATGTTCAACCATCTATACATGTGAAGATTAAAGAGGCACAGAAAGAAGATGTTGAGTTACAAAAGATAGTGAGAAATGTTCCTGAATTCAACCTTGATTGTGATGGGATAATAAAGTTCAGGAATCGGGTTTGTGTTCCTCCCCTCCCCAAATTAAAGAAGGAGCTGTTGGATGAGGCTCATAGTTCTTCATTCTCTATTCATCCTGGAAGAACGAAGATGTATAGGGACCTGAATGAGTACTTATGGTGGGATGGCATGAAAAGAGATGTTGCTGAATATGTCTCTCGATGATTGGTTTGTCAGCAAGTTAAAGCTAAGAGACAGAAGTCTAAGGGGATGTTACAACCATTACTCATACCCAAATAGAAATGGGAAAACATCACTATGGACTTTGTCGCAGGACTTCCTAAAAAATCCAAAGGCAATAATGCTATCTTGGTCATAGTTGATCGTCTTACCAAGTCTTCACACTTCATTGATATTAGATAAGAATTATCTCTGGATCATCTTTCCAGGATATATGTAAAGGAAGTGGTAAGATTGCATGGAGTACCACTTTCTATTACATCTGATCGGGATCCGAGATTTACCTCGATGTTCTGGCGAAGTCTTTAGCATACTCTGGATACAGAGTTGAGTTTCAGCACTGCTTATCATCCTCAGACAGATGGTCATTCTGAGAGAACAATTCAAACTATAGAAGATATGTTGAGAGCATGCTTTATGGATTTCAAAGGTGGTTGGGATCAACACCTACCTTTGGTGGAATTTTCTTATAATACTAGATTTCACTCCAGTATTCAGATGGCTCCTTATGAAGCTCTCTATGGAGAGAAATGCAGGACTCCAACTTGCTGGGATGAAGTTGGGGAAAGAAAGCTATTAGGACCTGATCTCGTTGATGAAATGGCAGAAAAGATCAGATCTATTCATCAACACATAAGAGCAGCTCAGAGTTGACAGAAATGTTATGCCGACAACCGAAGAAAAGACCTAGAGTTTGATGTGGGTGACAAAGTGTTCTTACGAATATCTCCCTGGAAGAGGGTCATGAGATTTGGAAAGAAGGGGAAGTTGAGCCCTAGATATATCGGTCCTTTCGAAATACTGGATCGTGTTGGGAAGGTAGCTTATCGATTGGCGCTTCCACCGAATCTCTCTCAAGTTCACGATGTGTTCCATGTATCTCTCCTGAGAAAGTACATACCTGATCCTTCACATGTACTCAGCTCAGAAGTTGTACCGCTGGAGCAAGATCTTTCTTATGAAGAACAGCCGATATAGATTATGGATCGTTGTGAAAAAGTCCTACGGAACAAAACCACTCGGTTGGTGAATGTTTTATGGAGGAACCACCAATTAGAAGAAGCTACATGGGAGCTTGAGGATATGATGAGGGAGAGTTATCCTCATCTGTTTGTTACAAAGTGACGAATTTCGAGGGAAAAATTCATTTTAAGGGGGGTAGAATGTAACACCTGAGACTTTTATGAGAAATATTTTGTTTTTAAATCATCAAAGGAATCGATCATTACACACAACACTAGATTTTCTTTCTTTACACGCAACCGCGGCCTTCCTCGATAGCTTGTGTCGTACGCAATACCGAGTTTCACTAAACAATGATATGCTATTAAAATATTATTAAAACTAGCCGTTATGAATATTAATAACCACTTTTTGAAATTTTGTAAATTTTATTTTTCAAAATGGACTTCATTTTTGGATTCGGAATATCGAAATTAGCCTAGGGTGAAATTTTTGTATTTTTCTAGAAACATTCAATTTTTGATGAATAGTGAAACCCCTAAGTGGTAGTTAAAATATAGAATTTTTCATAAAACATAATTATACCGCTTCTGTGAGTGGAATTTTGAAAATCCGAGAGGCACGGTTAATATCAAGGACTAAAATGTGGTTCAATGAGATGGAAATAATTTTTGGGGAATAGTAACTTTTTACTTTTTATTACCATGGTTAAAAGTAAATAGGGAAATTAAGGGTAAAAGTGTTATTATTATTACCCTAACACATATCCTAATTCTATTTAATAAGTTTAATTCGACCAAAAACATCCTTAGGAATAAAATATTACTATTTAGGCCCACTTGGATTAGATTAGGACATTTATTGTTAATTTACTTAAAGAAGGGTTAAAATAGTTAAAATCAATGTTTAATAAGTAAATCATTTTTAATATGGGGTTATACATAAGATAAATTCGACTATAAATACTAATTAGAAATCTAAAGAAAATTCCTACATAATCGTATTTTATTTGAAATTTTTAGACATTAAATAATTTAATTTATATATGATACAACGATGATGCAGTAATTATCTTATTAATGAAATATTGACATAATTGATGTTATAAATACCCAAATAATTGTAATTTGACACTTTTTATGAATTACACTAATTTTACAGGTTAATATGACATGTTATTATAGATTTAATTAACTTTTTTCGAACTAATCAATCTGTTATGATTTTCAAAAAAAATTAATTACTAAATAGTGTCAAAATTAACATAAAATAGTTTTTTAAAAAAATATTATATTAATAATTGTTATTTTATTCCTACAAATCTAATGTTCTGCCAAATAATTTAGATAAGGTTATATATTAATAATAAAAAACTTGGGGTTCGTTTGGCTTGTTATAGTAAGTTTATTAACCTTATAGTGTAAGAAAACAAGAAGACATGGTAAAAGTTAAATTATCTAACTTAAAGTTAAATCTAAATGATAAGGTTAAAATTGATACCTAACTTTTCTAAATTCTATTGGATGAGAGGATTTCGACCTATACCCACCTTATATTAGAAATATATCAATTTGGAGCTATTAAAAACCGAATTTGATTTTATAATAAAATAATATTTTTAGTTATTCTAAAGGTGCCCCTCTCCTCCCTTATAAAAGGGAACATCCTCCCCCTCTTCCTCACACCACATTGAGCCTTAAATCTCGGCAAACCCCTGCCAATTTATTCTCTCCACTTCCCTAGAGACATCCTAGAGGTCCTGGTCTTCTTCAAAGACCAATTTTAGTTCCCTAAAAGGAGGTCTCAAACAAGCGCTTTAAAGAAGAGGTAATTTCCGTTACCGATTCTTTCATCTTTATTTCTTCTTCCACTTATTCTTATTTAGTTGTTTCATTATGAAGTAATAAGATCAGTATCACTCACATACTGATATGTAATTATAAGTATGAAACAACCATATTTCTCCATTTATCCATCCTACGGAAAACGAAATCATCGCGCGTGCGTACGTACGGAATACCGTCTCCACGCCGTGGTGTAATCTATTTTCCACCACCACCTTACTTGGATGGGTATAATGGTGTAAATATTGACTATATATGACTATTATAAAGTGATATTGATTCTGAAATAGTATACATACACTCCAATACAATTCCACGATCATAGGAATGATATCATCACTCGTGCGTACGTACGGAATACCGTCTCCACGATGTGATGCGACTCGTTCTACATGTGCTTCATTTCATAATGATTATATAAATGAATTGAATGAATGAATATGATATATATTACACTAATACCATTCTGGAAATGTGGTATCTATAACCTAAAGAGAAGAATAATAATTTATTCAACAAAACACGCATAAGAACAAAAAGTAATAAACACCCGAATAACAAGTAGTAATGAAATATTACTAATAAGAAGCTAATAATATAACCATATATGATATCATAACAATAAGTATGATTCTGGAATAATTCAATAAGATTATATAAATCATTATACAGGATGTTCGGACACTTACGAAGCAAATCAGACCTAAGGTAAAGGAAATATCACAATCTCATTTTTATCTGAGATTGTTTATACTTTGAAATTTATTGGGGTGTATTTTATCATCCACATCCATGTTTCCTCAAATATGTAATATTATTTCCATCCACCTACAATTTTTTAAATCCAATTTTACCATTCAGTGAGTTTTTAGTAAAAGATATGAAAAGAATCTTTTTTTGTTTTTCGTACGAGGTACTTTTTGACTTTTCCGACAAAAGTACGAAGACTGTTTTTTTTGACGTACACGGCATGAATGGATTTTTAAAACATTATTTCCAAGAAGCTTCCTTTAAAAGTTTCCATGTTTATTTTTAATCAACTTCTTCTAGTTTAAAATTGTATTATATGTTAAGAAAGGAAAATGTTTTTGAAGTAGAAAGGATATTTTCCTCAAGAATGGAGTTCAAGTGTTTTATCAAAATTATTTTCCATCTAAGATAATATTGGGTTCTTTTTCTATCCCTATTATTACATTGATTTGATTATGTTGTGGTTGAATTATTTTTATGAATTCCTTTATCTTATACGAATTGTTTTATGATGTCATGATGTTTAAGAATCCCATTTTTATTACATGGGTTGTCCAATGATGTATGATTTATGATTTTGTGGCACACAAAAGAATGGTATAATTATGAGATGGGTGGGACCTATATCTCCCTCCAATGCATTGGGTAATGATTTTATATCTCATGAGATAGACATGGCTGGAACGGTAGGTTATACCGGTTCAGTGAAACAGGACTGAAACGAGGAGTGAACTCGGTTCAGAAATTGACTTTGTCTACTAAGATAGTATTGGTAATGAGTCTTGGCTAATAAGAAATGATTCTCTATGATTATGTGTGTATGACACAAAGTTTCATGTTTTATGTTATGATTATTGGGATTCCATTTCACTACTATGATTTATCCCATGTTATGAAATTATTCTCTCTTTTTCAGGTTAAGATTTCCAAAAGTTATGTTCTTATGAATATTATGTGATTGATATTTATTTTTTTTACCCTTACTGAGCATTTGAGCTCACCCTTTTGTATGTTTTCTTTCCCCAGGTCATGAAGAAGGTTATTAAGTAAGATATTCCAAAATGGACTATAGATATGATGAAATAAATGGGAGACAATGTAGATGCTTTATGAACCAGTTGATTATGTTTCCCAGTTTCTAAAGACACTATACCTATATGGTCCTTTCGTGGTTTTGTTATATGTTGTAATAAGTATGCTTCAATTTTTAAGTATTAACAATGTATATAATGTATGGGTCGTTATAAGATCCATCTACCAAGTTTCAAGGTTGATACACCACAGTCATGAGTGACTCGTGAAAATGACCTTCCTCAATAAAACATCACCAATAATGGTCACCCTTCCAGAGAAACTAGGAAAATGGACATATATGTCCTGAATCACAGGACCAAGACAATTTCTGAGGGACACCCTGTTGCGGATAGTTCGTCGGCCCTCTACGTGAGCACCATCCGTCAGAGCCTCACTGACGAGGCCAAAGGCTAGCTGTAGGACTGGGATCTACGGTCTGGAGGCAGCTTCACCAGCGAGTGGCATAGGAATAATGGTGTCTCCATATATGAAAATAATTTGTGGATGATCTGTGGCATATTGGTCTTTTTGAGGAAGTGTGGACGTCGCAATTCCACTTCTACCGCCAGCCTGAGCTCGGGCCGAAGCTGTTCACCCGATGGTCCCCCGATATCAACACTTTCTACCTTCACCATGGGGAAGTCGGCATTAGTCTCTGGGAAATCCACTAATTGGGGGAATCTCTTTTGAGGGTCGTCAGTTCGATGAATTCCTCCCACCGATGAATACCTAGTTTGACAGATCTCGAGCCTCGTTACTGACGTGGCACCTGCTGGAGATGGACAAGGAGAAGTTGGGGGTCATGGGATACCTAATTTACATCCCCTACAAGGACTGGTTTAGCCTATTCCTAGAGTGGGATCCGGATGTTAAAATTCCAATGTGGTGAAGGCGTTGTCCAACTTCGGCTCATAAGAGAATTAATGGATCATACTGGAGTGTCCTGAAGGCGGGGCACTACCACTCATGGGGCTACAGCATAAATTAGGCCCGAGACCGAAACGTCCGGTACACCGGATTTCATTATACATTCCTGAGCGGGTGGATTCTGCTAGTGATGGATGAAAGTATGGGTGTCCGTCCAATGACTCTGGTGATGGAGGGAATCATGGCTGCCAACAAGAGGTTTAAACACTGGGTCCCCATGCTGGCCCGGCTGTATTCCATTCTGGGATGAATCTCGAGAGGGGGTCACCTGGGAGAGTATGTGGTCCCTTCCAGATCTTCCATGGATGGGTTGCGGCTCAGTACGGTAGATACACTTACCCAATTGACATCCGTCCTCCAGGAAATAGCCTGCGACCCTTTCAATGGAACATTGTTGGGGTCATGCCGATGATGCTCAATGAGGAGGGTATACGGATCAGGATTGGTAACCATGCTAACTTCACCTTTAGCCCATTCCCCACTCTAACTCGTCAGCTGATAGATGATGGGCAAGGCGCATTGGAGTAGAGGGATTTCTTCTAGCAAATTAGATGTGGGGTGCTTGTGGCCCGGAGCGATGAGAAGATCTTCTTACAATCCCTATTCACCATCCATGTTCTCTTGGCCATTTGGGTGCCTCCAGCGAATGCCAAAGAGAGTATACATAGACGTCCTGGGGGAAAGGCATCCCTATGTTCATCGTCGTCTATGGCCGATGTTCATGACTTACGGCACTGGCGACATCGTCACCTTTCCTCCCACTGGGATCAACGTTGGCCTCTCAAATGAGTATGCTGAACATTGGTCCATAGCATAACCTAAGGGGATTCTTTAGAAGAGAGTTCATATCTCAATGTCGCCAGTGCAGAACCACGATGGTGAGAGAGAAAGAAGGGTGCTGCTAGAGGGGGGAGGACCAGAAGCGCCTCAGGCAATGGGGCCCGTACAGGAAGGGACCTCAGCAGCGGGGGTGTCGCATGGCATGTCCGCACCCTCGTCGCTTGGTGGAGGGTCCCACGGAGTATCTAGATAACCTCCTGGGAAGAAAATTAGATACCTACTTCATCTTTCCCATGACACGATCTTCCCTGCGCTATGATCAGCCTAGCTAACACTACGGTAGTCAATGTGTACGAAATCCCTCTGGTAGAAGATAGTGCGAGACGGGATCTTGCTGAAAAAAGTTGGGCTTGTCTGGGTCACCAAAATAGTGAACTTCCACCGATGACATGCATACCTAACGACCATGGACACGTACTCATGCCAACAGGGTCCGCGTGTGGAGCCAGCTCTCATGGTGAAGGTGATGCTCGGCCAGGAGCATGATCTGAAAAGGATGTCATAGGGGGAATATGAAAATGATTAGTCGGAGGGCGGAGAGGTAGGAGAAGAGGTAGAAGGATAAGGGGAGGTTGAAGTAAAGGAGGATCTCGAAGGTTAAGGGTCCCAGGGGGCGTCCCACCAAGGGAATCTCTGAGAGATCAGCATGATCGTTGGCGCCGATATTGATGTAATCGAGATACTCGAGGTATGATTTAACCCTTATCTTTTCATATATTCTCCTTTCCATCCTTAACCCACCATCCTAATATTACACAAGAGTACATCGGCACTGATCAGGCATCTCCAACCAAATTAGGGGAGGATACGCTAATGGAACTAAGTGGGGCACCGACGCTTGTTATCGAGATGATGAGTGCTGAGGGATCCCCTTCCACGGAATCTCTTGTAGCGGCCAGAGCACAAGAGGCTGATGCATCGGGATCCTGAATGTTCATTGCTCCGATGCTGGTACTTACTATCAGAGAACTCAACTGATTAGGGTGCTCTTTGTCTTTGTAGTAATCCCTACATTGGAGGCACGTCGGGCTGCTGTTCCCGGACCACCTGCGAGCATGTCGATGGAAAACATACCACCCCATCTAGAAAATGCCTCCCAAAATGAGTTGGGCCCTCTAATTGGTGAGCAGGGAGCGGAAGAAACCAGTGGCGCTACTGTCGGGACAGGGACGAAAGTCGACGAGGGTGCCACCAGAATCGAGGGGAGAGAGGAAGGTCACCCAGATGCTAGGGAGCCGATTCCCATGGGAGGAATCACTAAAAAAGAACCTACAACTGGCCTATTGGCTATCATCCCTGTCTATCGTCCCACAGACCCCGAAGAAATCAATGGTTTTGATTCTTAAGCGGCCAAGGAGAGCCGGATGACGCGACATTAGGGATAGAAGTGCATCCGGCATTTTCTCAGCCAGCCTCAGACAGAATGGCTAAAGAGGATGGGGTCACTCCACACATAATTGGGTTTTCTATGTGATGGAGGTGCAGATGCTCAATACCTTCACCTGAAAGTCCGTGATTACATGGTTGAGAATATGCGTGAGCGCAGCTGGCATGCCGACGTCACCCAGTGCCGAGAGGAGTCAGAGAACACCCGAGCATTCCTGAGGGCATATCAAGAGATCCAACACCTCGAGGAACTGGTTAAAGAATAGTAGATATTCATCGCAAAATATTCTGATCTTGTGGAGATGTTGAGGGCCCATCTAGAAGATTTTCAAGAAAAACTCATGGAAGCGAGTTGCCAGATAACCGAGCTCCAGACTGAACAAGCACTGGCCTGAGCCAGGGTCAACGAACTACGATCTAAAACCGCTGATGAAGAAAGGGTCCTCAAGGGATGGGAGTAAGTCATGGAGGACACCAGTCAATAGTTGGAGGCATTAGAGAGATATATCCAAGATGTCGACCCTTAGGGGCCATGTTTTGGCCAAACCCATAAACTTATCCCGCCTTACAGCTTTCTGTTGTTTTTTGAACTATATGTATGGAAAATTTTATTTACTTGTCCTTTTGGTTCACATAATTGTCCCTCTGTCTTAACATGCTCAACCAGAATCCTGAAATAAATAGCAATCCATCCTTAATCTCACATTGGCTGTGAGAAGAAAAGGAGGCTCGTACTATCACTTTGTTTGATTGTGGGAGTGTCAACCAAGATTCGAGAATTCGAGATTCGAACCCAACATTCTGAGGAGAAGAGTGAGGCCCAATCAAATGAAGAAGACCTCAGACCAATCGATGTACAGTCTTGTCAATGTGATCTAGTGCACGATCGTGGCAATGCCAAGGGCATTGCAATCGGTCCAAACATAGGGGAATGAAAAATGTGAATCACGTTACCAAAATTCGGAACACTATGGGATGGGTGTGGCAATAAAGGATGACTATTGACTGTGTTCAAAATATATCATTCGTATTGCATTATTCTGAAATGGGGACAATAAACGAGGGTCGACCACTGACCATGTTCGCAACACGGGTCCTAACTCAAATATCGTCGATCAGTCTTCGGGAACATTGTCCCAGGTATGTATGCGGACCATAGTTCAAGAATCCATACTATTAGGGGGTCCCTTAAAACATGATCAGTTTTCCAGAACGTTGGCCCTTGATAGCAGGTGGACCATAGGTCGAGCATCCATACTGTTAGGGGGTCCTTTCAAACATGAAATAGGATAAAGATCTGAATAAAGGGGCACACAAACCGTGGAAAGTGAAGTGGTGGTTTGTTCGAATAGAATCCAACACTCCAAATATTACATCACCATGGTGTAAGTGCATTAGGAAGACGCATTAACCTGGTCATGGATCATTCATAATTTAAGACAGGACCTCCTTGGTGAGGGAACCGTTGCTTTCCAATGTCATCATGGGTAATCCCGAACTTTTTCGGGGCAAATGTTGCAGTTACACAACTCCCCGAGAGGTCAGCCCAAGGGGATGATTGTGTGGAGGGATGGGATTTGTGATTCTCGGGGCTGGACTGAAGACAAAATGGTTTGGCGTTCCTATGTATCTCATGAGGATGGGAATCAATCCATACATAGTTCTAGAAAGGGTCTTTGTTTAAGGTTATATAACTCGAACCAAGGATCGACAAGATATTTAAGAGGCACATGGTAAGGTGATTACAAAACCCGATGTGAATGAGGACAAAAGTACAACATACCATTTGTTTCTTGGGGAAGTGTTTAGGTTAAGGGAACGAACATGAAAGGTTAGTTGGGCCCATGGGGAAGTGTCTGGGAATTCTTACGTATCGTATAAGAATTGTAATCAAGCCCTAATTAGTTCTGGAAAAGAGCGTGGTAGGGTACCAGTGCAAAGGATAAAAGGGGCATGCGGGACTATAACTCGCACCAAATGAATTGGAATTTGATGTATCTTGTTTGTCCATTAAGGAGAATGGTTTTTTTTGTGAAGCTTCCAGCATAGGATAGAAATTCCAGGAATCACTACAATAATCAAGCCATATAAAAGAATTGACAAATTCTATGGTAAATGACTGATAGCCAACGTGATTTCCCATATAATGAGGGAATCACAATGCAGTTCCATATTCCATCGTACGGCTATGACGATATTATCACAATTTAGGGTCCCGTGATTGGACCCAACAGCACAGTTTAAGGTCATATGTCTTGGACATGAGGGAATGCGCACAATGTGAGATAGAATACCCGACGTGAATGAGGAAGAGTACCAAATCACCACTGTGTGCAACTCTGGGAAAGGAGCCTCGTACCAAGAGGACAAGGAGGGTCCGAGGATAAGGGGTAGGAAATGCAAGCTTCTAGTTGATCTGGACATGAAATTCAATGTATGGGTGACCTCGTGTAACCCATGAGGATGAGGGTCAAGCTGTGCATAACTCTTAGAGAATATCCTGACTTATAGTCTTAGCGCTCGAATCATGGGAGCCCCGAGAGATGCTGTATTGCAGCTTTGTCCGCCTGGCATGTGGAGCGTCACTAAGGGATAGTTAAAAGAATGTCGATATTCAACCTAGACACAATGGGGTATGGAAAATAATGTGAATCGTGTAAGCAACATTCAAGGCCTGAAGGGGGTTGGCGTGACGACGGAGGTTTACTGTTGACCATGTTCACAACACAACATCATGTCGCGTTAGCCTAAAATGGGGACAAACAAATGATCATAGACTATTGAAAATGTTCTCAATGCGGGATTTGTATCAATTTTTGTCTGAAACCCTCAGGAGCATTGTCCCATAACGTTAGGAGAGACATTAGGCATGGTATCCATTCGATTTTTTGGGGGTCCCTTCAGGTGTGAAAGATAACTAGGGCCCAAATGAAGGGGAACATGAATCTTGAAAAGTGGATGGAAGATTTCCTTAGTTGAATCCGACATTTTAGGTCCTAGACTAGAGTACTCTTAAGCACATAGGCGAACCACTACAAAGGGATGATGGGATCATCTTGAGAGCATCCAAGAGATGAAGAATTCCCATGAGAATGGGGGAATGATTCCAAAACCCTACACGAAGGAGGGCATAACCCTACATCACACCTATATATCTCCCTCATGGAGGGGAACAGGACAAGGGGCCTAGGTGACCGGGAGATCGAGAGATTTCTATGAGATGGGATAGACCTGAAATCTAAACGTTCATGAGGTCCTATGTATCCCATAAAGATGGGAATCCAGCGACAGATAATTCTTGAAGATACAGTTTAATGTCATGTGGGATGAGCGTGCTGTTTAGGGTCGTGCGGGACCACATACAGTATAACGTCATGCGGGACGACAAGCAGTTTATCGTCATGAGGGACCATAGTTTATGGTCATGGTGGACTGTAATCTAGTTTAAGGTCATGGAGGATCATAATCTAGGTTAAGGTTATGGAAGACCGTAATCTAGTTTATGGTCATGGAGAATTGTAATCCAGTTTATGGTCATGGAGGACCCCATAGGGTCAGGAAAAAAATTGGGTATAGAACATAGCGTTGGTTGGAGGAGTATTACGCTCACCGTCGATGGTCACTAGGGAATATTCTCCATTGGGACAAACCTTATGAACAATGAAATATCCTTCCCATTTGGGCTCCATCTTGGGAGGTTTCCTTCTAGGTATTGTTGGTTCTCTAAGGACTAGTACCATGTCACCCTGCAGGAAGAATCAGAGTAAAACCTTCTTGTTGAAAGCTCGAGCCATCCTACTCTGATGCCTTTATAGATTGTGCAAGGCACGAAGCCTATTATTTTATAGTGCTTCCAATTTAACTAGATGGATTTCAGCCACTCTATCTGGCACTGGATGGTCATAAACCATTGTGTGCAATGAGGGAAACTGAATCTCGACGGGCAGTATGGCCTCAATTCCGTACACCAGAGAATATGGGGTCACCGGGGTGGAGTTACGAGTCGTCGTCTGATAATCCCAGAGGGGGTTGGGGACCTTATCCGGACAACTCTTCTTGTTATGAACAACCATATTTTGCAGAATGTTAGAGAGGGTTTTTTTGAATGCCTCAATATTTCCATTTTCATACGTGTGATAGCGGGAGGTATGGTTAGAATGGATATTGTACTTAGCGTACAACTTCTTAATCTTGGATACTCGAAAGTTGGTTCCATTATCAGTAAGGATAGCATGATGAACTTCAAACCAATGGATGATATTGGAACTCACAAATTCCACGATAGTACGGGCCATGACTTCCTTGAGAGGAATTTCCTCTACCCACTTCGAAAAGAAATCCATAGCGGTCAGAATGAATCAGCATTGGCAAGCCGTTGTCGGTGGGTACGGTCCTACGACATCTAACCCTCAGACTGCAAAGGGACAAGATTACATGGTAGTATGGAGAGGCTCCAGTGGTAGATACACATTGTTAACATGAACATGGAATGCATGACGCCTCTTGGTGAGCTCGATGTAGTCGTGGATCATGGAGGGACAAAAATACCCTAGTCTTTGGATCTGATGAGACAGTTTTAGCCCATCCTGATGGGAACCACAGGAACCAGTGTGGACCTTTTGCATGACTTGTGGAATCTCAACCCCTTGAATGAAATAGAAGATAACAACATCAAATCCACATTTATAGAGGATATGTGCAAGACCGGGACCGCTCTGGATGGTAAACTGCAGTGCGTGGCATATGACTCGCTCGCACTTGACCCGATCATCTGGGAGGCAACCATTTTGGAGATAATCAAAAAAAGGGGTCCTCCAGTCAGGAATTGCTTCAACCACTACACTCGAAGAACCAGGGGTTCCCAACATGGAAGCCCTAGTGGTGAGATGGCTTACCCGTGGGTCGTCATCATCCTCTGGGGTGACATGAGCAATGACTCTCCGATGTGCCACGTGGATAATTAGATCATCCTGCTCACGCTCTGCAAGTGATGCAGCCAAGCTTCCCAAAGCATCTGATCGACCGTTCTGTGACTTAGGGACATGGATAACCTCTGGACAAGAAGGGAATTTTTCCATTAGCTAGAGAGTGCTTTCTAACAATAGTAAAAGCTCTGGCTTCCTGAAAACATAGTCACCATTGACCTTCTTAATAACTAGCTCGGATTCCCCTTTCACATGAAAATGGGGCTTGTCGATCTTAAGGGCCAGCTCGAGGACACTATTGAGGTCATGATACTCTGCCTCATTGTTAGTGCAACCTTCTGACAATAGGAATGAGTATGGTAGGATGACCTGTGTCGGGGTAATAAAGACGATACATAGGCCTACTCTGTTGAGCCTAGGATCATTGAACCTCCTACTGGTGGGGCTCTTGGAGGTGCCATAGAAGTGCATCTTCCACCATGGGACAACAAGATCAACTGAGAGGATTTCCTCATCAGGATAATCCAGGTCTAGGGACTGATCTACGGAGGTTGGATGGACAACCAGA
The DNA here is from genome assembly GCA_963277665.1 of Viscum album. Taxonomy (NCBI): domain Eukaryota; kingdom Viridiplantae; phylum Streptophyta; class Magnoliopsida; order Santalales; family Viscaceae; genus Viscum; species Viscum album. The sequence continues at coordinate 2,000,148,554 of OY728136.1, forward strand.
AATTCCTCCAATGCCTGCCCCTTGATAGTCTTCTTAGTTATGAACCTGATATCAAACATGTAGAGGATCACCGCCCACCGTGCTAGTCATCCATTCAACATGGGGCGATTCAGAATATACTTCAACGGATCTACTCGAGAGACAATTTGTACCTTATGGTGTTGCAGGTAGTGTCACAATTTCTGTACTGCAAACACGAGCACAAGGAAGCTCTTCTTGATGGGGGAGTATCGGGCCTCTGTATCGAGAAGCATGTGTCAAAGGTAGTAGAGGCTGTTCTTTATCCCTTCATTGTTCTTCTGGGCAAGAAGGGTACCGAGGGACCATTCTAGGCCAGTGACATAGAAAATCAGTAGCTTTCTGGAGACAGGTGGCATCAAGACTGGAGCCTGGAGAAAATATTGCTTGATTTTTTCAAAGGTGGTATGACACTCCTCATCCCACCCATAAGTGATTCCCTTCTTCATGGGATGAGAAAAGGGCTTGCACTTTCTGGCCAAATTCGTGATTAATCGGTATATGCAGACCGAGTGGCCTTGAAGACCTTGAAGCTCCCAAATATTACTCGGGGGAGGGATATGACTAATGGAAGTGATCTTTTCTAGGTCGATCTTGATGACCCGGTACCTGACATTAAATCCAAGGAAGATCCCAGATGTGACCCCGAAGGCACACTTTAATGGGTTCATCTTCAGGTGGTGGGAATGGAGAAAACTGAACACTTTCTCAAAGACCATGAGATGGTCCTAGAGCTGGTGAGATTTGACTACCAGATCTTCCAAATATAATTACAAAAACCTCTTTAGGATCGGATTGAATATACAATGCATGACCCACTGAAAGGTGGCACCTCTATTATTTTGGCTGAAGGGCATAACCTCGTAACATAAAGTACCTTGCGGCACTCTGAAATCGGTAGACTTCTTATCCTCAGGGGCCAACCAGATCAGATTATATCCATAGTAACCATCCATGAGGAAGAGGGCTTAGAACCCAGCCATAGCGTCGATCAACAATTCTATCATAGGAAGGGGATAATCATCCTTTGGAAAGTTATGGTTGAGATTGCGGAAGTTGATGCAGACTCTGATCTGTCTGTTCTTCCTCTTGACTAGCATAATGTTGGATAACCACTTGGGGTATTGGACCTACATGAAGAAATTGGATTTTATGAGATTGTAAACTTTGGCCTCAACCATGGGACCATGAGAAAGAAGCATCTTTCTGGGAAGCTACTTGAACCCACAATGAATTGTCGGGAGACCGAGGTGGCGGATGACTACCTGAGGATCTAGTCCCTACATCACTCCGTAACTATAGGAAAATACATCACGGTACTATTTGAGGAAGACTACGTACCACTACTACTCTTCGAGGGACATGGTGAAACTGGTCAACGTATTTCTCGAATCTATCTCGCTACCAAGGTTCACCTATATCAATTCATCGACTATGGCAGAGACGCCTTCCTCAAAGTCAGCAAGAGCATCCTCTATATCATTTTTTTCACTTATAGAGGGATCCTCCATGGGAGAAGTAGCTTATGGGTTTCCAGGCCCTGATGGGAGGCTCATACCAGCTTGTGCGATAGTGGTCATTGCATCAGGCAACTCTGGCGCTTCCGAGACCATGGCTATGAAGGCCATCGACCTGATCCCATCTAGTCTCCGGCCCAAGGGGGCACACTAGATAATATCAAAGCAGTAGTAGTGCATCATCCGGAGTCGAATTATTCCTACCCAGTGGAATAGAAAATTATGACATACTTCTGTTTCCATGAGCTGGACGTATCGATACCTGACTGGAGTGGGAGTCTCCGGGATCACTGGAGCCTGGTTCGTATAATAATACCAAGTGATCTTTTGATGCCGCATGGATTTGGGAGCACAGTTCCCTATTTTCCCATAAATGACAAAACATTGCCCTATATCATGGTTTTTGGCCTCCAACCGATGGATTGGGAAGATGTAGGCATCATTCAAGCCTGCCCATGGGTTAGTCGAAGTAGCGATGGGCTCAAATTCACTTGCATGGACTTGTTTATCCTTGCTCTTATAATAGTCAGCATCCATGTAGTGGGATTTGCAACAGGTGAAAGGCGATGAATCACCTTTGAGTATTCCTACTCGACCATTAAGGTAGTACTAGATGCATTGGTGATACAATTAGGGGATCGCTGCATGCATGTGGAGACATGGCCTACCCATCAATGCGTTGTATGCGGTGTCCTGGGAGACAACCATGAACTCGGTGCTGGAAACCAGGCCACTGAAATGGGTCTTTGGATGGATCTTCCCAACTGGGCTCTGTTCTGTCCTATCATATCCCAAGATTCTTAAATTGGAGGGATTCAGGTCATCTTCAGATAACCCCAGCTTCCGTAGTGTCCGCGTCGGGGTGAGGTTGATCCCGAAGCCGGTGTTAACGAGACAATGGCGAACCTACACACCATTGAATTGGTTAGTGATATACACCGGGAGGATGTTCCCTTATATGGGAGGGCCTTCATCCTACCCTGAGAATGATATTATGGCCTGACATTCGGCATCCCCAACTATTTTGGCATGAAAAGCTTCTACAGGTGCTACCTCCATCTCAAAATGGAGGGGGCTCCTTAAAGCCTCAGCAAGTGATTCACCCATATCTAGCGATAGGTGAAGGGATCCCAGGATGGAAAGCCTCACAGGGATTCTAGAGAGGTGATTTCTAACATCATACATTCGTGCCAGGCACAAACTTCTTCTTACAGGATGCCGATCTGTGATTGGAGGCACATCAGGCCATGCCAGCGGACCAACGGCTGACTAGTGCTGGGTATATCATGCTGATCATTAGAGGAAGATCAGAGGGTCACTATTGGATGAGGACTGGATGACTGAGATCTTCTTGTAATGAGGATAATATTTTCATGGCACGACCGTAACAGTTCTTCCTGATCCAATAGCAAAAACAGTGGCCGAGGCGGGTCTTTCGACACCGGATGAAGAAGCTGTGCATGCTGAGTTCTTTGTTGGGCCTACTGTCTGGTCTCAGCTGTATTCATGGACATGCTGGAGGTGACAAATATTGTGCCCCGACAACTCAAATTGTCTCGTCTCTACCGACGTTGGCGTCGGCTGGGGACATTGTGGAGGTTCGCCTGGTGCTCCCCATCATTGGGAGTCATATAAGGATTTACCAACATATCGTTGTTAACTGAAGTGTACCCGTGACTATCACCTGATGAATCATCCAACATTATAGGGACTCTGGGAGGGATTCCCTTCTCCATGGGCATAAAGTCACTCAGAGTGCGGGACAACGACGACATTGGCGGGGCACATTGCTCTTTATTGTATCGTCGATGTCTACTCTTCTAGGAAGAGGCTAGTTGAGATGGTGACACAGAGGTGGTATCCATAGGTTTATAAGTCTCCGACTGATTCAGTCATGCCCAAATGATTCCATGGGCACGGGAAACCATCTTGTAGTCCATCCAGTCACTATACTTCTCATACCCGTGGTCAGAAACTTGATGCCTCTCACCTTCACCGTCGGTACTGCTATTTGATCTCACAAAGACACCTGCAAATTCTTTTGGGGTTGGGACCAACCTGACTATGCTATTGTCAATGTGTTCTTGGGTTCTGTCCAGAAAAATATATCATTTCTTGATGGTGTGCCCCAGGATCTGATGATAGGGGAAGTAGTTGGGGTGATCCGTGAGATGTGCCTCTTGTGACTTTCGGCACTCAGGAAGTCATAAAATTCTCTTCTCTGGGGTGCTGCAGAAGTAACTGGGGACCTGAGCCTCTTCAAACGAGTAGGTCCGATTCCTTTTATCTGGAAAGGGGGTTCTGGGAGCCTATCCCTGACAGGGGGCCAGAGGAGGCTGCCAAGGAGGTGGAACTTGATTATCTCGCCGGTGGCAGCGCGTTCTGTGGGGGAGCCTGTCGATTCTAAGGATGCTTCTAGGCAGAATATATACCCCTAGTGGTGGACCTCTACGAGGCTATGGATCTAGCTCCACTGGTAGCAATTCTAGTTGCCTGGGGGCCTCTATCTGGGCCACCGCGGTGGGCTCGGCTCTGGAATCTCTCCTTGCTAGAATTGCAGGAGGCAGCTGGAATGCCTGACTCCCCTATTGTAGGGCTTCATCGAGGCGCATGGCCTTATCCGAGAAGTCTCGGAACCCTCCAGGATAGTTATGTGTAATCAGGGAGGGAACCGGTTTTATCTTAAAATTTTTGATGCACATCATCATTAATTCTTCTTGAGTAAGTGGCATGTCAAGGGAGTATGTGAGCCCCTTCCCACGAGCAACAAAGTCCACAACTTGCTCATTGGGCCATTGCTTGCACCTGAAGAGTTCTATGATGTTCATCTTCTAGGTGATAGAGATGAATTGGTAAAGGAACTATCTGTGAAGGTCCTCCCAACTAGTCAAAGAGCCAACGGGGAGCTGGTTGTACCAAACAAATGTTGTCCCTTCCAGGGTCTGAACAAAACAGCTATGCTTGGTGGCCTCTTGCAGTGCTGGGGTCTCTAACATAGGCCCACACCTCGAGTTAAAGTGGGCCAGGTGCCATGGCGGGTCCCCGTCCCATTGGAGGGGGAGAAAGTGGGATTCCTAAATCCCATGGATGCTGGCATGTCATCCTACCTTTTCGGGAATGGCTTTCCATCAGGTGGGATGACCACCTCTCATGTTTCCAAAGCCTCAAGGTGGGAGGTGAGCACTACCATGGGATTTTCTAGAGGCGGTTCCTTGTCTGGACGGGGATCCATAACCACGAGTGTGTTTCGAGGCTCTTCAATTTGGTATCCAATATCAGTGGCTCGTGGAGCGACTGGTGGGGCGACCATTCGGGCAACCGGGGGAGTCCGAGCGGGTTTCCTTGGATTGTCACGTTGTTCAGGAGGGCTCAGCAAGACATACCTCACCCTCTTGCTGTATGTGCTGGCCTCTACTCTTTCTGCATGGGCAGGATGTTTAGGGTTACCCTGGAGAAACTCACTGGGGAGAAGCTGCACCTGTCCATGCTGTACTGGCCAAGGGTCACCATAATCCGGTCATTATTCCTTAGCACGTTCAGCCAGGAGGACATCAACCAGTTTCTTTTGTTCGAAAAGATGTTGGCGCAGTGTTTCCTTCTCAGGTTCCTCTTCCGTCTTTTACACTAAGGCGAATGGGTAGGAGTGCTTGCCAGTTCTGACGTGCTCTTTCCCCTTGCTGACATTCCGGCTGAGTACCAATGCATCAGTGGGTGGAGGGAGACCTAAGTGGTTCCTTTTCTGGTGAGTAATCCTCCATGATAGGTCTAGTCACGGCACGTCCTCAGGAGGGGATGCCCGCATCAAGATGTCTCATCTCATTCTCCCCTCCTGACAGATCGGTCATGTTTACCACCACTCTTCACGGGGGGTATGTCCACTACATTGCCATGCGTGTTGGGTTTCTGGCGAATAGAACTAAAGAAGAGGGTATCATACTTCCCCCAACCATAGAAATGTGTGTGTGGGGGGTATCCTCCCCAATAACTTTGCAGAGCACTTGGAAACTCTGAACGCATTGTAGTTGGAGGGCCCTGTGGTGGCCAGGTGACTCAGGGTGCTAGACCGCGGGGAGTGTGTCTAGGTTAACCAAGAAAAATTGTTCTCCAATGTCTTCCAGGGGATCTTGTATCTCGGTATAAGTCACTCACAGGTGGAGGAGATGGATTTGAGTCACCCAGAGTGTCTGGCGGAAACATTCAAACTCCCTCGGGGTGAGCTATTCTGGCATACCAAAATTTGGTCCTATGACCAACCAAAACATATCGGGGAAGTGGCCCACTGAGAGGATGGTCCAGAATCTCTTTGGCATAGATTTAGGGTCTGGAAATTGATTTCCCCAATCGTCAATATAGGGTGGCTGAGGAACTGGCAGCGACGCTGAGGCAGACCGCTGGGACGACAAGCTGGCCGGTGGAGAATACGGAGAGTGAGACGATTGGCCACTGAATCTTGGGTTGTCCTCCAAGGGTTGCAGCAACCAAGCCACCACGTCCTGATAAGATAGGCTAGCAACCAGATCTCCTGATACAATATTAGCATCTTCCAAGGGTGGGTTATTTTACGGCTCTTACACCATTGACCCCAAAAATAGCTCTTCATATTCTCTAGTCAAGAGAGAAGGAATCTCCGGAGATGACGACGACGACTCTGTGGTCGGTCCCTAGGGAAATGCCAAGTTCGTGTACTCTTAGATATACCTTTATATGGAGGTAGGGATCCTATAGATCTGTCATTTTGGGAGTAAGATGATGATGTGTCTCGTTCCTTCCCCATCCCTTGACTCGGAGGACTTAGGAGAGGGCTCTCGCGATGAGTCGCACTCTGCTTTGAAGTTTGACAAGAGGACTGGTCTGATTCATGTCCGACCATCCACAAAATTACTCCTACGATGGCAATGAACCACCTTTGTAACCCTGTGTGGATCCTCGGGATAGGTATGACTTCCGACATGGGGTCTTCTGGCCGCACTGGTGTTGGGGCGGAGGGGGTTTCCACCCGGTAAATCCTCGGTGCGAGGAGTACTGGGGAAAATATCGAAAGGGACACGAGGAGGACCATAGTGATGGATGTTGGTGATGTGTGGATGGCCTCCACCTCTCTGATTGCTGGGGTGAGGAGGACCATCGCTGATTGGCACAAGGCCATATGGATGGCCTCTTTGTTGGCAAGCAACCGAACATGAAACGTCTCTATACATGCAGCCTACGGCAGGGGGAGTAACCGCGTACCCACTATAGTGAGTACAAGAGAGACCCGCATACTGAGTGTTTCTATCATGGGGAAGACCCTCATTTGGGTTGACTGTGGCACGGGGCAGACCTACAATCTGAGATGGGAAGTAGGGAGGACCCGCACATTCCGTAGTGGCGGCATAGAGTGGGCCTCTGTGCGGGGTGGCATAACTGTGGATTGGTCCGTGGTGGCCATCACCTACGCCGAAAATCAGGAGAGTCAACCCAACCTACCCGTGGGGCGGTTGGGGCCTCGATCCAATTCGGGTTTGAAACTGTCCCTGCTCAACGTATGTGGGGATTTGGTGATATGAGCTAGCGATGGCTCGGGCCACAGTAGCCGCTGAAGTTGATGCCCCATGGTGGGTTCCCTCTTCCATTTGCACCCGGTGCTGGTGCTGGGTCAGATGAACTAGAGCTAGTGGTGCAAGTGCGTGGCTTAGCTGCTCTTTGGCTTGGGGAACCAGACTATGGCACTGACATGGCCTGGTGGGAGCCCTTGAAGCGGAACTCCGATCAGGATGACCTGGATGTCCCATACTTCGTTGGCGTAGGGGAGGGAGGTGTCAAGGAATTCTGGGGAAAAGCCCCTGAAATGTTTAAATGTTGGGGTGGAGAGAAGTGGCTCCCTGTGTGGCCCTCGGGGGCAGCGTTGATGGTGAGGCGCAGTTGCCTCGAGATCCAAGCGGGTCATATCCCTGGTGGGGATAATCCCTTCTTCCTCGTACCTACGTACAAGGTCATTAATCACCTGTCGTTGGATAATTTATGATGGGGAGAGGGGTGTGGGCACCTAGAAGTCATGGCGGTCGAGGCCCTCATGGAAGAGGCAGTACCGCACGGGATAGCCGTGTCAATATTGCCCCCGCCCCTGCGCTGGTGGGCTGGTGATCGAGCTCCGGATGCAATGACTTGATTCCAGAAATCTAGGAGATGAACTCATTAATTGAGATATTAAATTTATGTGTATGAATATTATTAAATTATTATATATATATATATCATACTCAAAATTAACTATTCATAAATGTTTTGTGATAATCAATCAATTTTTATTAAACAAATTTTATTTTTTAAAAATTAATCACAAATTTTTTTTACATTTCAATGAAAATTATTATAAATAATTATTTAAATTTTTTGAAAATTAATTTTTTTACCAGAATATAATTTTTGAAATAATAATATAAAATTTTCATTTTTGTGAAAGTTTTATTTTTACATAAAATATTTTTTTTACAGATTAGTGAAAACACCAAATTTCATAAAATTGTCATTTGTTTTCAATAAATTATGAAATTTAAATACATAATTATGTTTTTAATACTATTTAATTTTGAATGAGTATTATTTATTGAGATTTAATACTCTTAATTTATTTTAATTCAACTTTATATCAAATTTTTTTATATGTTTGACATTGTTTTTGAAGATGAGATTTTTCTGACAACTATTTGAATGTGCATAATGTTTCTCATTATTAATTAATAAAAAATAATGAGAAATAATTAAAATGTAATTTATATATTATATACCAATAAATATTAAGTGTGGTTAATACAATAATCATTATTAGTCAAACTATATATAAAATCTTATCTTCCTTGAAAATTACAATTCTTGAAAACCTTGTTTTTCATCACATCTCCAAGATTATTTTTAAATTAAAATTACCTCTTATTGGAATTGAATTTGTTTAAATGGGATAAATATATTATATTATAGTAATATGTATTATATAATAATTTGAAATTAATTTTTTACCATATTGAATTGTTAAAATAAAAAATTATCTTGGTTTTGGTCAAAACAGGTTTATCATGGTATTTATAAAAAAATATAATGGTAAAAATGACCATAAAAAATGTCTAAAATCTATTTTTTTGAAATATTACGGCCCTAAAATGTATAATTCATGACTATAATCAATTTTTTGAACCTTTTGTAATGTAAAAAATATGGGTTCTTTTCTTTCTTTTCATAAATTACAAGTGTGCCACACACCTCACTTATAAAATGTCACCCATCTACTCACTTATTCACAACCATAAAAACCAATTATATGAGAGTATACAGTGACAAATAACATCAAAAAATAAATTATATAATACTATAATCCTTGTTTTTATGAAATCCATTCTAGCCATAATTTTGTTTTTATCCTAAATTAGTTGTATTAGAAGAGGAAAAATTCTCAACTATATATTTTAAATTTTTTTTATTTTACATTTTGAAAATATTATAAAAAAATAATAATAGGATAAAAAGTATTCTAATATATAATTTGATATTATTAAAATAACTTTTTATCCTAAATCTAATCCCACAACCCTCAAATGGGATATGAAATCATCATTTTTTGTACGGTGGGATACCTCCTTGCAAATTGATGTATTTATTTTCCATAATCCCCTCCCAAAATTTGTTTTAATGATGTATATAATATATATATATATAAATGGTATTTTTAATTTAATTATAATTAGTCATTTATTATAAAACATATTACTTTTAAATAATATTTCTAGGTAGATATGATAACATCACTCCTGTATATGGTGGACTACAACATCGTGAAGCAATGTTATTCATTTGTACTAATGATTTTCATGAAAGTAAATGAGAATAATGTAAAAAACTATATGTTATATAAATGAATTAATAAATTTATTGATGTCATATTTATCATTAATAAAATATAATATATCATTTTATTTCATGCACAAATAAATGATAACATAATTTGTGTTTATGTGGACTTCTGCCTCCACGAAGGGATGTGATTCTTTTCTCATCACCACGTCACTAGAATGATATATATAAGTATATTTAAAAAATAATATAGTATTCATGATATTAAAATAATTATATAATGTCATAATCTTACATACCTTATTATTATAATGATCATTGAATAATAGAAATGTTGCTCATGCATACGTATACCCTACTGTCTCCATGATCGTAACATAGTTCTGTTTTGAAAACATGTTTTCAATATTGGATTTAAAACTATAATTAATGAATAAATATGATTATTATTTAATGATTTTAAGATAGGATATTTTGTAATAATTCCCTCTTTGAACTTGGTTAACACACAAAAGTCATTCGAAAACAATGAACTGAATGCCCTCAAAATACCTAAGGTTGTCATAACTGATTAAGTGTTAAAATATTTCAATATAAATAAATAAAATAAAATATTTAGGTATAATGTTTTAAACATGGAAATTTTTCTTAAAAAATCATATAATTTATTTACGATTTTTATATGGGAGTCAATGTATATACCTGGAATTTTGGGGCTTGGGGTAAGGTGTTTTTCTTGTCACGCTTTTTATTTCAGTGAGGAATATTCCATATTCACCACTTTTTGGTTTTTTTGACGTATATATTAACATTTTTAATGTAATATAATGATTCCAAAAAAATTCCTATGAATATTTTGTTAGAATTTTAATTATTTCATTGAAGTGGATATTAATTGAATGTGATAAAGTGAGAATGAATAATGTATCTCAATATCACATCATAGGGTTATAATAATTATTCATTTTATTTTATATTCTTTGATTATGGGTATATTTACTTTGGTATTAGATTATATATTATTTACAATTGTTTTATGTGTATTTACATCTAATACACAAAATGTTTTCATTAATTAATTCTCAAATTCAATGGGATTATTTTATAAATGTTATTTGTCTCAAATTTTCTCTCTTTGAGACATATGATTTATATATGCACCAATATTCAATTGTGAATTGTATATACTAGCATTTTATAAGTGATATCATAAAAATAACTATTTTAATGACTCGTAATATATCATTTTAGGTTATTATATTGTTTGTATTACGATTGAGGTATTCCCAAAGTGAAAAATGATATATGTTAAAATATCATTCCTTTGGAGGTTGTTTGGTATTTAAGGATCCTTAAATGGAAATCATATGATATTATATTATTAAATAAAATAAATTTCTAATCTAATGATAATAAATTTGTTTATCATGATTTATTGCCACTTCTTCACATATTTATTGAAGAAATATCATGAAATATATTTCATAGGGATACAAATATTTTATTTTATTTTATAATATGTATTTCTCTCTTCCATATCGATGTTTTCTAAATTTTTTTGAAAAATGTTATTTTCAATAAATATATGATATCCTAAAACTACTTAATTTATTTTTTAATTTATTTAGAAATTATTTAAAATGAAATATCTTAATGTTTTCTGAATTGTATTGTCCCACTGTCATGTCCATTTTTTTAATGATTAACTTATATATTCTCATTAATGATTTCAAAGAAATGTATTATTTAATTTTTATGGAATTTTTTGTTTTTTAAAGGTGTTTTTCAAAGTTAAAAGTTACTTTTCCTTAAAACAATATTTATGATGTTTTAATTGTACTTCCATTCATCAATGTAAAAATTATTTTTTTATTTATTGTTCTCCAAAGGTAAAATTTTGTAAGGGTACCATCTTTATTCTTTTTATGAATGGATTATGATTATTTCCCAGACATTAGTATGGTACAATGATCTTTTCCCTACTTTAATCATGATTCAAATATATTTTTATGGAGCCCTTTTCATTTTCAAGGGATTATCATGATTATAAGAGATTGTTATGGAACCCATTTATTTTCCATGGGTGAGTCATGTTTCCATGAGATTGTAATGGAACCCATTTCATTTCCATTGTTTGATCCTATTTCAAAGAGAATATAATAAAACATATTTCATTCCCACTATTCATTAATATTTCAAATATATTGTCATGTAACTTGTTTCTATACCATAGGATAATCATATTTCAACAACATTTTTATATAACCAATTTCATTTCTATGGGGTAATCATTTTTAAGGGATTATTATAGAAACAATCCATTTTCCTGAGGTCAATGATGTTTCAATGATATTGGGGTGAAACCCATTTGATTTTAATGGGTTAATCATGCTAAGAAGATATTTTTATCATTAAAATTTCACTTCTATGGGTTAATCATGTTGTAAAAAGAATAAAGGTGATTTCAATGTGTTTATGGTGAAATAAATTATCTATTTACAATATTTATAATACATTTTTCGGATTTTTTTAATAAGGAACTGTGGTTCCATTATATATCAAGGATGGGTGTTTCTATTTTAAACCATGGTTGGGTGGATAAATTATTAACCAATTGTAGGATTTTATATAAAACCATGGATATGTTGGTCCATAATATCCCTCCACTGCTTTGGGTACATTGTAGACTAATTTCGGTAATATTGATATTCCATTGGTTGGAGTGATATGATGTTAATGTCTCAATGATAAAAACATTATTTATCTATGATGCATATGGTTTTATAATGTTTTCTATGGTCAATATTTATATCACAAGGCTCTTGATAATTGATTTTGATGAATCTATCCTTTTTTAAAGCTATGTTCCATGTTTTATTATTTGATGATCTAATAATTGTTAGGTATGAATATTTCTTTTGTTATACAAATTATTTTTTATTGTGTTATCATAACTTTATGATCTTATTATTCTTCCAATTGATATTAAATTGATAATCCTTACATTTAACCATACTAAAAATTTGAGATCACAGATCTAATTTCTTATTTTCCCTAGGTAATAAAAAATATTTATATAATTTTTTGTATAATGGATTTATATGGATTATGATGCTAATCAAATGTGTAATATTAAACGTAGGGTATAATGGGAGATAATTATAATCATTATGAAACGGTTATTTATGAAACCAAAATTTTATGATATTTCCTTAATTCTATAAATCATTACACATATATTGTATATGATAATATAATTAATCCAATATTTTCCTTAATATGTTAAATGTTTTATATAGTAAAAATTGGGTCACCAGCATATGTATAAATTCTGAAAATATAATGTTTATGATTTCATCACTAGATCGGAGAGTGGAAGTTCAGGGATGTTATGTCATGTCCCACACAACGTGTTTTTCACATGGGAGAATGGTCATTCATGTTCCAGATACTATCTCATGTCTCCATAATATTTTTAATATTATTTTTACATGTTCACTAGAGTAGGGGAATGGAATATAAGGTTCCATTCATATAGAAGTGTGGAATTCAAGGTAATAATATTTCTGTGTGTGTGGGAATAATGATGTGAAAAAACTCCTCACTAGAGTAAAATTTATGATGTTGTTGTAGAGGCTAAAAATTTTATAACATGGGTGGGGAATAACTCTTGATCATAAAGGTAAAATGAACCTAACATATTCATTATTGAGGAAGTATTGAAGAACAATAAAACATAGGATCCTAAAATTATTTACATATCTTAACACTATTGGTGTATAACATTTGAAAAGTATTAGCTTGGGTTCCTGTACATTTTCAAATGAACATTATTCCAATAAAATCAATATGAATCCTTTATTTTATTTTATTTTTTATGATAGATCATCATTTTTATCACCAAATTCAATTTCTGAGCATTTTTCTAATGACTATAAGTTATAAAGTGATTAAATTTAATAATGGAGGTCAAAAATAAAATCCATTAACAAATTATTTTTTCTAATCTCCTTTTCAATGAGTCTTTAGTGATGTAGATAATTTCTAAGACATACCTTGAATGTAAAAGTTCTAATGTTAATCCTAAGTGAATAGAGATATTTGTATCAATAAGATTCACAAAGGCGTCTAGGAAACTCATCGAGTGGTGAACCCTAATGTATGGGAGTTGCGTGATATTTCACATTTTATCGTAGTATCAATTAGAAGAACTTGTTAGATTCATTCATTCACCATATTAATTTAATCCTTTTCATTATAATTAATTCCAATTTATGGGGGATTTTTAGGATCTCAAATTTTTTATGAAAATAAAAATAATAATAAAAAATGTTTTTGAAAATTTTGAGTATGAATTGAGTTTTTTTTTTATTACAAAATCATAATGCACAAAATGATGGATTCTTTGTGTACAATATTCAACATTATTAGATTCAGACATGATAATGGATTTTTGAATTCCATGCATTATGATTTGAATGTTCTATGCTCAAGGATGTGAAACTGAATAACATTTTATTATAAATTTCCCATTCATCTCCCCAATTTGAACCAATATTGGATAAATAATGGGATAAGAATAAATAGATAAAAATTCAATAAAATTAACATAACACATTACCCATGGTTCATAAACTATCTCGTGTGATTTTTGAATCAATTCCTAAATAAAAGAGGTAGCATGGGTGAATTTATATTAATCGATGTTTCTATAAATGGATCTCCCATGGAAAACTACTCTAACAAGGTCTTGATTTTAAACATGGGTGATGGTAAAATGGAAAGGATGATATTGTTTTTTGATGATAGAATGGTATCTATGACATTACCACTATAATCGAAGGTTTATTTTTATAAATAACAATTACTTATCAAATTCCATACTCTTCTCTAAGATCACATGACATAGAGAAATCCTTCCATGTTACTATATGGCCTTGATGACGTTAATGTCTCAGTTTTCAAAATGTCCTAAATCTAGGTGGGTATATTTTCCAAGACCCATTATTTAGATATAAACTCCTATGATTATTACATTTTTAATAGGTGTTAGATTTATATTATAGTTTACAACTTTAATAAATGAGAATTCCAGTCCATTAGCTAATCACCCAAATTGTAGTCTTCTTCCTACCAAGAGACATAAAGGTATGGTAAATATGGAACCCTTTTGATATCAAGGAAAATTAATCATTATTAACACATTCTATTCCCCCTAACTATATTATTTTTTGTTTTTTGCTTTAATAATCTATATTTCTTGGATTCCTTCTCTGTATTAACCTCACTCCTTCAATCAACTCCTACAAAACACTGTTTTAAGGATTAACGTAGTTGGGACCCTTTCTAAGTAGAAATCCCAATTATATAAACCTATAAAATGTTACGATATTCCTATAGTGGTATGTTTATTGATACACTATGTCATGACCCATCATCTATGTCCCATGTCATGACATACCACATGCTCACCTCCTGAAGGCCCAGGGTTGGTGACATGCGCCGAAGGATTCAACCTGCAAGTGGGAGGAATTTTCTAGTGTACCTGTATGCATGCACACACAACCACATCCCAAATCTGGAAAAGTAAACGTGCATGCTAATAAACAATAACTAAGTAAAAGTACAAACTATATGTCAAATGGTCCAGAATACAAACCCCATAAAAGATAAAATCAAAACAAGAAGATACAAGGAAATATCTGAAAGCTGCCCACTGGAAACCCCAACGGATAGGTAGGTACAAAGTACATTTCAGAAGCCTTATAAGTATACTCCACATGCCTGGTCTCACTGGGCTCCATGAGGTCATTGGCCACCCAGTCCTCCGTCAAGGCAGCAGTCGTTTTCACCAGACACAACATGTGTGGCCGAAACCCATGCAGATATGAGAAACAATATACTAATTACATACCCCAAAATTCAAAGGTAAGATGAAAAATCAATCCAAAAAAATGCACAAATCTAGATCATGTTGAATGATAGCTCATACTGTGTATAATTTAGAGTCGGATGGTAGGACCATTAGTCACATCATCAAACACCATGGGATGCTGGAGGAATCCTACTTAATGAGTACAATGGGCCTACTGAGTCACAAATGAGCCACTTCCAAATAGACTTGGATTGTTGTGGTACTCATCTCTGATGAGTACCATGGATATTCTAGGACACATAGCATGCACTAGACACCATATCCATGTCGGTTCACAAAGAAGCTGCTTCCCACCTTGTCCATACTGAGGTACTCCTCCTGTCAAGTATCATGGGTATACTAGGTCACATAGAATTCAATCCCCACTGTGGGCCTATCAGGTCACACAGAAACTTCTTCCCACTGGGCCATAGTTGTAAATTCACATAAGGTCTCCTATCACCAGTCTCTAGGTCTCATCCAACTGTATAGTTTGAACATGTATCCCAATTTATCTCCGGAGAACCACTTCCCAATCCATTATTACTATTTCAATGACCATGAAATCCTCTTTATATTATACCAAATGATCTGCCTCATTGTGAGGGTTAAGACTCCATAGATGCAATGTTAATCAGACACATGGATTGCATGTTATTAGCATTTTAGTAAACATTTGTGGGATGCATCTGGGCCCGATCTGACCTAGTTGAGTCGACCCGTCAATCCCAGTGTGGGGTCCCCACCTACCATGGATTGATTCGACTAACCTAACCTGATTTTGATAAGGTCTGTGTCTGTCTGGTCTGGCCTGGCCATTTGGCCAGTCCTATTAGGCCTCATTGGGCCCAGCCCGACTTGGCTGAGGGTCTAGTCCACCAGGTTGACTGGCCACATGGCCATGTCATGCCCTCCTAGAATGGGGTAGGTCGAGGCCCTTGGGGTGGGGTCCAGCCTGCATCCTACTAGGCGCACCATTGGTGGACCGACTCCCCTCAGATTAGACACATGACACATCTAGGGGTGTAATGTGGTTTTTCAAACCAAGCTGCACAGGGGGTCCATATTTGGTTATGGGACCACGTGCTTTGCAAAACAGTGACCCTCTATGGCAGGTCGCTCCACCGATGTAGCATCCCAATCCCGTCCACCTAAAATGTCCTCTATCACATCCAATAGCCATGTCACCAAACTGAGGCCTAGTATTTCTATAACACTCCTCTAGGCAGGCCACCACCCGCCCGTGTCCACCACCGTAGTCTGCCGCCCCAGACATGGTACTATGTGGACAAATGGGTATCCTCTGGTGGTCAGTTCTTCACATTGCATTCACCTATGGCCTCCAGAGACTGTCATCCTTCTGAATATGGACTTGAAGTATTCTTGTTGCTATTTTGAATGATTATCCATGAAAAACACACAAGGTGGAGATACTCAGGCCTAGTTCGTGTCAGCCCGCACCCTCCAAGTTTCCAATTTAAAACCCTGGAGGCTTAAGAATAAAGATCTATCAATGTATATTTAAATACTAGATGGAAAAACCAATGAAATACACCCTCCCACAAAAACACATGATACAGAGATCAACCTGTTCATTGGTTGATTCGTGTTCATCATTTTTTGAATTAAGAATGGGGAAACTCAAGCACAACAGAAGCCCCTTCCTCAATCATCATTCTTTGATAAAGTGCTCCACCCTCAAGGATTCATCCTCCATTGGAATTTGTCGCTTCGTCGTCCCGTTCATCATAAATCATTAACATTACTAGTTATCCTATTGTTTTTTTTCTATCATCATTGGTGGGAATCAATTTTTTAGTTTTTTAGACAATTTAGACGGATTAAATTTCATTTCTCCAACGCGTTAGCCTATTAAAAATAAAACATGTCATATTATTTATGTTATGCTACGACATCGCATCGTTACACCTTTTCATTTATGAAACAACATATCTACTGAGCTTCAATTAATGCATTGATATACTGAAAAATATGATCCATTTATGAGCTTCATTTAATGTGCATCATCAATGTACTATAGCGCCACTGTCTATTTCTCAACGGGGAGGGAGGAAAATTAAAATAAATTTTTATGTTATATTATTATTTTCCAAAAAGTCCGAAAACTAACTTTTCCATCTTACCCTTACTGGTCAATGTTAGGTCCTTTACAGGTGAATCTTGGTGTTCTGAGTTTAATGGTGCCCATGGATTTTTTTATCTGAGAACCTGTTTAATTGTATGATATTTTTTTTTCTTGTTTAATTTAGTAAACTAAATAAATTCAATATTAAG
Organism: Viscum album; assembly: GCA_963277665.1. Taxonomy (NCBI): domain Eukaryota; kingdom Viridiplantae; phylum Streptophyta; class Magnoliopsida; order Santalales; family Viscaceae; genus Viscum; species Viscum album. Next base: position 2,000,166,122 of record OY728136.1, read on the forward strand.
ATCTGAGGTCACTGGGCCTCAGAATCACATGTCATCAAAGTGTAAAGTCTAGAAATAACTTCACATTATTTTAAAAAAATTATAGAGAAATACTATGGAATTATATTCTCCCACATTAGGGATTTACGTCCCCTAAATCCATAACAAATAGTAATCAAATAAATAGGCATAATGAGAAAAACTCTAAGCCTCTCATTGCCATGTGATATTCTGTATATTCTTATTCTACCATTGAATGCACACTATAGGAATCGATAGTCCATTAAGGACCTTCTCCTTTAGATCCTCTATCCCCACCGAGAACTCTACAAACATCACCCCGTCATCAATGTCCATCTCACCACCAGTTGATTACATGTGATTAATCATGAACGTACCTCCTTAGCTATGAGATGTTGAAAACATCATGCACCTGGTGCATTTATATGGGTATATCTAGGTAGTATGCCACCATGAAAACTCTTCTAATAATCTAGATATGATTGATGATCCTCAGAGATAGCTATCCACCCCTGGAAAATCTTAGTAATTCCCATCGCGGTGAGACATGAAGGAATACATGGTCTCCCTCCTAAAAATCCAAGTGTATCTTAATCTGATCAGAAAAAGATTTCTTCCTACTCTATATAGTCTTAATCTACTCCTAGAATATCTACACCTTCATAGTGGTAGCCCGTACCCACTCTGGACCCATGAGTGTTGACTCCCCTAGGTCTGTTCACCTTATAGGTGAGCTTCATAGATGCTCGTACAAAGCCTCAAATGGTGTCATTCCAATAGTGGAGTGATATTTGTTCTTTTATGAAAACTCCACTAGTAGTATGTGGTCCACCGAACTATGACAAAAAATCACTGACACCAGAACATAGCATGTCCTCCATGGTCTATATTGTCCACTTCATCTGATCATCTATCTGGGGGTGAATATTTATGGTTAAGAATATCTGAGTCCCAAATAAATCATGCAATTATTTCAATAACTAGGATGTAATACGTGCATCACAGTCTGAGAAATTTGTCGAAGGCACCCTGTGTGGCCACACTATCTCGTAGACATAGAGAAGTCCAATCCCTCTACCGATCCCTACTCCCAAATGGGTGGGATGTGAGCTAACTTGGTGAGTCAGTCAACGATCGCCCAGATAGAATCGTGGCCCTTGGTTGTGCATGGTAATACTGTCACACAGTACATTGAGATGCCATCCCATTTCCATTCTGGTACCTCAAGTGGTTGTTCCAATCATATTAGAAACCGATAAATAGCCTTCACTTATTGGAAAGTGTGGTATTGTGAAAAGAACTCTTCCACCACTTATTTCATCCCAAGACACTAGTACTGACATCAAAGGTCCTGGTAAATCTTTTCCATACAAGGATGCACCACTAGATAGGGTGAATGGAGTTTCCTCAACAACTCCTCAGAAAAATTCACAGGTACTACAGTGAAACTTCTAAAAAGGATGACGTGATTTCCACCTATTTAAAATCCATCAAGAGCATGTCCAGAGGATGTCAGGGAACGTTGGCCCCCCCAGTCAACATCCACATGTTTTTCTTCCCTAACTCGTTTTAAGAGTGGGGGAGTGATAGTCATCAGTTAAATGTAAGATACTCCATCATCGTCCTCTTAAGATATCTATATTGCAACTATCTGCTATATTGTCTCACTCTACAGCTGTAAACTAAACTTTATACAGAGCACATCTTCCACCACATTCCCCTTACCGGAATTATACACTATCTCAATGTCAAAGTCCTGGAGGAACTACAGCCATCACCAATATCTCATGTTCAGTTCCATCTGTGAGAAGATATACCTGAGACTCTTATTGTCATAGTAGGATGTAAATCATTCACCCATTAAGTAGTTCTACCAAATCTTCAAGGAAAAGACACCTACTTCTAACTCTAGGTCAAGGGTCGTGTAGTTATGCTCATGTTTCCTCAACTACCATGAGCCATAGGTGATAACTGTTCACTCCTACACCAGGACACAACCCAGTATGATCCTATATGCATCACAAAATACTACATACACAACACCCTCATCAGGGAATCTTAATATGGGGTAGTATTCAGTCTTTACATGATCTCTGGAAACTCTGTTGTAACTTCTCCATCCACAATAATGGATCTCTCTTTCGTGTCAAGGCTTATAAATTCATGCTACTATGAAAATGTCGATAATGAACCTCTGATAGTATCCTACCGACCCCATGAAATTCTGCACCTCAGTCATGCTCTGGGGTGGCTCTGAATATACATGAACCTCTATCTTTTTCAGATCCACTGAAACTATATCCTTAGAGATGACGTTTCCTAGAAAGTGGAACTCCTAAATCTAGAATTGGTACTTCGAGAGCATATCATAAATTTGTGGCTCTCGGAGTGTATCTAAGACTATATTATATTGTGTATTTTTCTCCTCTTCTGATGTCGAGTACACAGAGATCCCATCAATCAATGGTAGTAGATTCTTTTTCTTCATGGTCACTAGGTACAGGCGTCAGAAGTCCATGCACAGCCTTAAGATCCCATCTTCCTTCTTGGAAAACACCACTACTGTTACCCATGGTGAAACACGGGGCCTCATTAAGCCCTTCTACTGTAATTACTCCAACTGCACTATCAATTCACAAATATCTATTTGAGCTATACGATATTCCATTTTAGATATCTGTGTCACCCCCTTGTACTGATCGATGTTGAAGTCAACCTTTCTATGAGGAGGTATCCCTAGAACATCCACATGAAATACATCCTTTTACTCTTCAACCATTAGAGGAAAGCTCATAATCCTCTCATCCACCACACTGAGTGTGAATCTATCCACCTAGTGAGTGATCGGATGCACCCTCTTCTGATAATTACCACCATGTGCTGCAAATGTTCCCTTCTCCCTAGTGATGGAATACCTGGTTCTTTCTTCTAGGACACACCGCCCTTTGATACAACATTTTCATGACCCACCACTATGGGACCCATGCCATGACATTCTCCCAGCCCGCATCCCAAAGGTCAGGGGTTTGCAACTTGTTATAAAGACATCAACCTTCAAGTGGGAGGAATTTTCTTAAGCAGCTGAATGCATTCACTTACAACCATGTCCCAAATATGGAAATGTAAACATGCATTCCATTAAAATTCACTTATTAAATGTAAAAACTATAGGTTGAATGGAATAGAATACAAACCCAACAAAAGATAAACTGAAAACTATATGATATTAGGAAAATTATGAAAACTACCCACTAAAAACCCAACTTGATGGGTAAGTACATAGTAGCTTTTAGAATCCATATAATTACACCTCGCTTTCTTGGTCTCACTGGGCACCACCAGTTCCTAGGCCACCAAGTCATCCATCAAGGTGGAAGTCATCTGCACCAGACACACACAGGTGGGTGAATCCCATGCAGGGGTTTGTAACAATATATTTAGTAGGGACCCCAAAACACAAAGGAAATACCACAATGAAATCCACAAAACAATGCATGAATCTTGATCATGAATCTAGAAATCTCCCAACATGTATAATTTAGATTAGGAAAGTTGGAGCATTAGTCACATCATAAAATTCCATGGGCTATTGGACAACTCCTTCACAATGTGTAATGTGGTCTTCTGAATCACACATAATAACCATCACACTAACTCTCGATTCATTTCTTACTCATACCTGATTAGTATTATGGGTATATTGTGTCACACATAAGATGATCCCCATCATGGGCATGTCGGGTCAAACAGAAGCCACTACCCACCTTGGAAATGATAAGGTACTCTTCTTATCGAGCATCGTGGGACTGATAGGTTACACAAAATCTTCTCCCCACCATGTGAATGTTTGTTTACATAGATTTCACTTCCCACTAGGCTATAGTAGTTGATCAACTCTAGGTCACTTGCCTGCAGTCTCAAGGTCTCATACAGCTATAGAGTTTCTGCACGTAGAATACATGAACTCAGGAGAACTAATCCCCAAGACATTCTTCATATTCCAAAGTCAATGAGTGTTTCCTTATAGTAAGCCAAACTATCTGCCTCTTCATGTGGGTTCGAACTGTTGAAATAACACATCAATCAACTGAATGTTTTTCAAGTTATTTCTATTTTAGTAAATAGAGGTAAGTTGCATCTAGGCCAAGTGTGACCTAGTCAGACCGAACTGACCCACCAAGACAAGGGACCCCACCTTCCCTGGTTTGATTCAACTAACCCAACATGAACCAGTTTGGGTTTGAGTCTGTCTGGTCTACCCTGTCTTATTCGCCAGGCTCATTTGGCCTCGCAGGACTTGGCTCGACATGGCTGAGGTTCTAACCCACTAGGTCACCGGATGACTCGGTCTCATCTTACCTTGCCCGAAGTGGTGGGTTTGGCCTACTGGGAATGGTTCTAACCTGTTGGAGTAGGGTCTGACACACTGGGATGGGTCAGGCCCACTGGGTTTTGTTCAGCCTGGCTCATGCCCAATCTGCCTTTGGAAGAACAATCACCCTCCTCCTGTACGTGTGGAGTGTCTGGGGATGTCACATGGTCAGTCAATCATGAACTCCCAGGGGGTCTTCATGTGATTAGAGTATAGCGTGATTGGAAAAACCGGGGTCTGTGGCCAAGGGAAGCTCCTCTGATAAGGCTGCCCAACCTCGTCCACCACCACCGGAAGCCCTATCACTCCATCCGGGGGAAGGATGGCCGCGACACTCCTCTTGACATGAAATTGTGGGACCCCTCCCCCTCTAGTCTGCTACCGTCAGTGTCAGCACACCGGTAAGGTACTCAGTGGACCATCAGATCCACTCTGGTGGTCTATTCTTCACACCACTTGCACCTATATACTCTGGAGAGTGTCATCCTTCCTGTGATGGTCTCAATGTCATATTTTCATAGTTTAAAATGATCGGCCCTGAATAACACAGAAGTTGGATGGGCACAGGCATTGTTTTTGTTAGCCCGTGCCCACCGTGTTAGAAATTTAAAAGTGGGGAGGCATCAGATTACAGTTTTACCAACAAATAATTAAATACCGGAATAAAAAAATCTATGAAGGACACAATCCTGCAAATATTAACAATACATGGATCAACCTATTAATGGGTTGATCCATGATCATATTTTTTTAAAATAATGATTGGGGAAAACTAAAGCAGAAATCAAACCCCAACCTCAATTGATGATCATCCATAAAGTACTCAGACCTCAGGGATTCAAGCACGATTGGAATTTGCTGCTTCCCAGTCATTTTCTCCATAAAGCATCAACGTTGCTACCGATCATACCAGAGATCATCATTCATCATTGAAGTATATCATTGAAATGGGTTAATAACAAAATTTCCACATATTAATTATCTCTTCTCCAATGCATTGTCCTGTTAAAATGAAAACATGTCTCAACATTACTGTTGCACTACAACATCACTTCATATATTGTTTCATTTATGAAACAATGTATCTGTTATAGTTCAATTAATTCATTTTTACGCTTCACAAAAATGATCTATTAAAGAGATTCACTTATTTCTTCTCATCGCCACACCACAATTCCACAATTTATAGCTCAACGTTGAGGGAATAAAAATAAAATAACATTTTATCTTATTTTATTATTTATAGAAAAGTCTGAAAACTAACATTTCCATATGACCCTTTCCAGTCGATGTTAGGTACTTTATAGGAAAATCATAGTATTCCAAGATCAACGGTTCCCTCGGATTATTTTATTCGATTACCAGTTTAAATGTTAGAAAACCATGCTTGCCCATTTACATAAATGAACTTAAAAATGTTCAAAATTCAATTTTTCACTCACTGTGACATAGAATCTAGTGTTGTCAAAGCATGCAGTTTCTAAATAATTCCATATAATTTTAAAAAATTTCATGTAGATTCCATGATATTACAATTTCTATACCCTTGACATCCTTGAATCATTTTCCTAGTGTTACTAGTCCAATAACATCAAACTATAATTAATTCAATGTTTTTAGAATGACTATAAAGGCATGATAAAAAAAATTTCATCACGTCACAATCAAAAAATCCTTATATATAAACTAAATAGTGTTTTTATACATTTTTACAACACTATAATTCATATTACATGTCATTAAATGTATATAAACTATAATACAAAAATCCAAGATGTAATTTCACATCATGAAGGCAATAATTTATATTAAACATTGGCAATTTTTCTAGAAAGAAATTATAAAACCATTTATTAAATGATTTGTGAAATAAAATACAATATGATTTCAAATTTTTTAAATTGAACTATATATCTATTGATTCTATTTGACTGATAAAATGAAGAAAAAATTCAATGGATCCAAACTATATATCATACCATATTCTGCCACCTTTTACTTATTGCACATTCCCAGATGACATTAATCTCCAATGTGCACATGTACTTAAACTATACAATTACCATTAATTCGTAATTAACCTATGTATTAAATATGGAATGCTATAACTATTTATGAAATTTTATTTTAGTAAATCCCTTCCTCTCAATCACATTTATATAGACAGTTACTATTATTTCTATTAGGATGGATTTTATAAATATACATATATCTATACAAGACTCCCTTACAAGATATAGTGTTCTTTCATATGATGATTAAAACTCCCATTCTAATAATTTTAAGAAATTTAAACCTTTTGAAAATCAGAATAAAATTGGGATAGTTGATGAAATTTCATAAATATTTCCATTGTAATATTTCAATTGTATATTCATTGTTAACTATTTATGTAATTTTCTTAAGCTGGAATAAGAAGAAATTTAAATTGATTGTTATCCATCAAGGAGTTTTCAACGGATTTAATGATAAAATTACAAAAAATATAAAGATCAACCAAAAGTAAAATAAATGTGTCCATGAATAACATTAAAAAGGTATCTTTTAACCAAAATGGATTAAGAAGAGACTAATGATTAAAAAAGTGAGGATGATTCATTAATTTGTTATCATAGAGATGAATTATATGTTTATAGATTGAATAAAGATCAGTTCTCCTATACTTAATTAGAAGGATAAATGTTTATGGAACTCATTTTTCTTAAATAATTAAATGATGATATTTTTTATATATCTAAATTATAGAAAGAGAATGACAATTGTTGAAGGAGTATTTCCTATTTGTTTATTGAAGGACCATAGAGTGAATATTTCCAAATTAGTGGCCCTATTATTTTCAATTTTTTTATACTCAAAGTGTCCATGGATTATGTTTTTCCAAAATATTGATTTCAAGTTGTATAAAAAAGATCAAAATTTTTATTCCTAGTAGCACAATAAGCAAGATACAAAATTTTAACACTAGAAAAAATATGGCCTTTAAAATTGTTGGGATTGAATCTAGGTTTGTATATAAGATTTGAATCCTAGGATCCTGTCATTAATTCAAACAGAGAAGAAATATGATTGACATTCTGACATAGGTCTCCAGTACGGTTAAATTTTGAGATGTAAGGGTTGATGATGTTGTCTGGTGGATGAATTAAATCAACAATTTTTGATTATATCTTTCGTTATGGAAGTATTAGTGGGTTAATAGAATTCATCAATTCTAGTCAAGTACTACATAAATAAAATATTTCATCTTGTGAAATCACAACAAATGTTTCTATGTGTACTAGATGAATTTCTCCAATAAGTGTCATGTGTTATTTAGAGGTGGAAAATTTGGTTCTCTAGAGTGGAGGAAGTCAAATGAATAAGATTATTTTTCCATAGACATATTTGTTTAGAAAGATCTCATCTTTTAAAACTAAAATACTATAATGAGATATCTATAATTATAGATGTTTTTTTCATATCATACTTCATCTGTGTTGTGAAAATAACCACAAAAAATTCAAAATAAATATTTCATAGTCTCTCAATTGATAATTTTCATTTAGAGTGTTTCTAATCTGTTGTGAGTATCTCAATAGTATCAAGTGGGTGATTGGATGTGGGATATTCAATATTTTTTTTCTTGTTCAATGTATAATGGTTTATTGGGAGAGGAAATTTATAATTGGAAGATATAGATCATGAATTCGTATAAATCTGGGTTTATGTAGCTTCTCCTATTATTTTGTCATGGGAGCTGTTTTCCATTAGAGGATTAACTCCACTTAGATCATTTTGTGGAAAAAATTTCAGAGACAATAGTTGTATTAACAATGATGAAACCCTATTATTTATGTTAGTGTTTTATTAGCTTATCATTTGTTTTAGTAAAGCTTGAGACTTCATTTCGATCAAAATAATCATCATATATACATTATCAGATAGATGTATAATAAATTTATTTTTAAAGGACTATTAATCTGTGATCCTTATGTAATTCTTCCATTTCGTTTGATTTTTTAGATCTATCCATGATGGTACAAAACATATTATATTAAGGTAATCCCCAATTACATTGACCTAATTGGGTCTAGGAAGAGTAATTGGTTGATTAACCATCTAATGGGGGGGGGACCCAACATTGTAAATGCTAATTTTATTAAGGTATGTTCAACCAAAATAGAATACACCTTCATATTTTCCAATGTTTGGGGTGGTAATGGTAGTTATTGAGGTATACGATATTTTTATTATATAACTATAGTGGTTATGAATCATGCACCATTTAATCATATAATAACAATCATAATATTTATTTTCTAATCTACAATATCTATCTACATGGGAATCATTTGTCAATATTGAACTATTATGTGAGTTGTTTTACTCTTTATGAGTCTTCCTTTCAATTATTTCCCCACTTTTTTAATATAAATTATAACATGAAGATGGTTTTGGATATCATTTAGTCGATTATATAATCCATTATAATCCTTCATGGATGGATGGTGTGGTAGGGTATATTGTCTTATAGTTGGCCTCAATTTTTATGTAATTTAATATACAAAAACATTTAATTCCTTCTATAGTGGTTTTTCTGATAAGGGTGTTAAAAAAGAGTTTTCTCAATTCTCGCATTATTGTAGTGGATGGGTAAAGGGAAGGGAAGGGAAGAATATTTCTCCTATACTATTATTTATATAAGGTGTAATCCTCTTCAATAACTCATATAATATAGAAGAGTATATAAATGAAATCATCATTGAGAGACTCACATTTCTTATTGGACATATGGATTTTGAAAATAGATAGAAAAACTAGGCTAAAAAACAATAATTCAACCTTTATATTCTTAATATTATCTATATATCACAATTTTTATACATCATCTATTAAATTTTTTTATCACCACAAGCTGTGGAATATATATGGAATATAATTTCACTCAGTTTGTTTGGGAAGAAAATATTGATTGTTTAATAAGGGACAATACATTAATGATTTTTTTTGCAAATCCTTATACATTTAATCTAAATTGGATTAAATTTGTAAAATATGATTCATATGATGTACTAGAGAATATGGTTGTTTAATTTAATGTTTATATATTATGGTACAAGTATTTTCTATTTCTCATGTTTTATATACTTCAATGGTTTTATAAATAATAACCACAACATTGGTACAAACATTATTGATGACAACACATTGCTCATTGATGATGGGACCCATATTATGTATAGATCTTGTGTCAGTAGATTATCAAGGTAGGGGTAGACATGATGGAATCAGTAATATCATCTTATAGGTTATGAATTGGTGGAACAATCCAAATTTCTGGTTTTTTAGTTATTGGGTTGTGTAGGGTGGCTATCTAAATATTTGGTATATTACATATGCATTTATGAATTATCTCGATAATATTTTTTAATTCTAATATTGTTGTAATGAATTTTAGGGAGTGGGATACTTGTTGAAGAATATTAGGAGTTGGATTGTGACACGACTCCTTATAATAATCATAGGGAAGGTCTCAGTGCCGGTTGACATCTCTATAGAAGAGATTTCCACAGTGTTTGTATTCACCAGAAGAAGTAAATAATTACTAGAATACACACCTATACCAATTTATTGAAATCATTTTTATGGGTTAGAACGATTGATATGATGTATAATAATGGTTCCCATAGTCATTGGCTTATGAAGGCCTTATAATAGGCTGGTACATATAGTTTTTTCTAACCATTGGTATATGGATGATGAGGGTGGATGATACCAATTATAAAAAAACTATTGGTATTTTTAGGATATACCAATGTCTTAATAAACCATTTGAATAAACATCCTCAACTAGTTGAAAAAAACTCTTCAAGAAACATTCACCCACTAGACAATAACTTAAAACAAATTTGTAATAGTGTGAATAAATTATGTAGTCAAAAAATAAAATTATGAATTCAAAAATAAAATATATTATATATTTTATCATTAATTAGTTGATAACTTCATAAAAATAATAACACATACATGCAATCAGTTTTGGACATAAAAACTATTCTAATGTCCATGTGTGATATTATAAGTAATAAATATAGGGGATAAATACCTCCATTATGAACACCACTAGCATCATGGTCAACAATATCATTACCATCATGATGTGATACCCTATCATGAACTATGTTAGGGTGTTATCCAACCCGACACTCGAACTGGTCCGCAACATGGCCTAACGGGCATTCTCAATCCCCAAGGGCTGACAGCTATTGTGATGCAGCAAATGAAATCCAAGTGGTAATGATTTCATCCCAAATACCCAAGATCAAAACAAAACAAGTGAGAATTAGAGAAACCAAAAGTAATTGAATCTCAAATAAATGATTATAAATAGAATCAGCTACAACAATTGAATAGATGACAAACTAAATACAAACCAGAAACAAAAAAAACAAAACCAAAATACTACCAATGCAATCTTCTTATGACAACATGGTCACTAAAATCCACCAAATGACATGATACGAAGGAAACTCAAACCGAATACCAAAACCTGCAAAACAACTTGGGTCTACTGACACTGAATGGTACAAGTAGGGTTTGAGCTAAATAGCTTAGTAGGAAACCAAAAAATAATCCATAACTTTATTTTCAAGGAATCATTCCACTAACATTTGTTTGAAATGAGTATACATAAAATAGGGTCTTCACATTTTGTTATATCAACCAAAACATTCCTTTTTAAAAACAGAATACAATATCAATTGTTTTCCAAGAGGCTATAATTTATGAAACCAAATCCCAAACCAAAAACTCATGAATAACAATTCTAGGCTATGTTAAATATAAATATGCAGTACCAACTATGAAATAAATACAATAGAAAGAAATCAAGAACATTAATTTTAGTAAACAAGGGAATTTCATAAACATCCCTAGATCGATCCCTGTATATACTCGGTTTGGAACAACATATAGGTGTATGGTGAAGCTCCAAAGTCAATAACCAACAAGCCTCCCTCATCGAACCTATCTATTTACACATCCCACTAAGAATAATAGATAATATAGGGGATACCAACCTCTCTAATCAGGTTTTATCATTAAACATCAATTAAACCCTTAAAAGACCCCTAAAAAACCCATGTAATAATATACTGTATATGTACGAGGCCCTTTCAGGCATGACTCACCTTATCAGTTGTCCCAGCACTTTCTGATCGCATACATAAACACCACCTATATGATAACCCATATAGATAAATCCTTATATTGGGGTTTCCATCATACAATATATCATTCGAAGTGCTAACTAGGATGTCGCATCACATGGTCTTATAAAACATTTTTCAAAAGATATCAAAGGTTTCAATTGGGCATTTACACATTCAAAATCACATTTAATTTCCATGATGAAATATGGTTACAAATACGTCTTCAATAGTATCAACTCTAATATATAAAATATATACTCATACCATATTCAAAATTAAAACAAAACAACCACTTTAAAGAGCACATTGACAAAGATATTTTTATTCCAAATGAAACATTATATTAAGACAAATATGAATGAACAAAATTCAATAAAAATTTCCAAATGGGATCCCATATAATTTAAAAAAATGTCATTTTTTACATAATACCAAATAGACAAAAATTTTGAAAAAAAAATTTAAAAGCACATTAGTGTCACTTGAGACAAATAGTTATACAATTAAGCATGAAGTGTTTGAATGAGGGAGAGAAAGAGGATGGAAATGTGTTTTGAAATTTCTGATTTTAAGTTGAGAAAGGTCATTATCATTTGTGTGCCCATCCATGTGTGCCCTCCATGCACACTTGGGTTTTATCCCATCAAATAGAATCCTGCAAATATATTTTTCCCAAACCATTTTTAAAGTATCATCACATGATTTCAGACTATTATAACAAACCACATTATAAAAATCACCACATTAGACATATCAACACCAAAAATAATCTAATCAATTTAATGAATCATTTATAAGGGAAAAATCCACAAAAATATACAATTTTACCTTTAATAGTTCTATTAACACATTATCAAACACATTTGGTTTATATACACAAAGGAATGAAAAAATAATCACTTTGAAATCCATTTTTTCAATTTAAACCAATTAAGAAATCACTGAAATAAACTAACATTTTGAATTATAAAGGTTAAAACAATGATTAATAATTACTTAATATATCCAAGCATCAACATAATACATCAGAATGGAAAATCCTAGAGACACCTACCTTAATGATTTGTGGATGTTAGAAAAACCTTAAGGGAAAAGGGAATCGAGCCCCATGGACGATCCAAACACCCTAATGTCAAAATAAACACAGAAAAAAAATAATACGCAGTCGTTAGGGTTCAGATAAGGGAGAAAACCCCAAAGGAAACCCAATGGATCAAGGGAGGAGAAGAGAATGGGGATAAAAATGACCAAAACCCTAAATACTCATATTGGTATCAATGGAGAGGCACCAAGGAGGGAGGAGAACCAAAGGAAAAGGGGTATTGGGAGCACTTAATGCACCAAAAATGACCAACTAAGGATGAAGTTTGAGTTATGGATGAATGGAGTGGTGGGTAGATTATTAATTTTAATGTTTTAAATATTTGTATCAATTGCACAGTTTGGCCACACATTTTACAAAACTGTGCACTACCCATGCGGTTGACACTTCCCAAGAGAGAACTGACCACATGGCCAACCCACACGATTTGAAAAACCATGCTCAAACCATGTGGTATTATTTTCTCAAAGCCAACACATATCACATAGTTACATGGGTTCTGTCTCATGGTTTATAAACCATGCACAGATGAAAAGACCACTCGGTGTAAAGCCCCAACCCTAAAAGCTCAGAGACAATGAATTATTTTATTTAATTTGTATGATTACAACAAATAAAATCCCCAAGAAAAAATTATTTTTGTAGTATTGAAAAAGAAAGATACATACAAGAAACCCATATTATATTGGTAAATGAAAACAAAATAGAATACATAACAGAATACAATAAAATGAATCCTTGAAAACTCAATAAATGATATCTTATTTATAACTATAGGAAGGAAAACAAATGAACTGGGTGAGATTAAATTCACCATAATGGTTACATGTAATTCCCCGACCCTAGTTACCCAGAGTCAGTGCATTATTTCATAACTTTGGCATGATCAAAAAAGATCAAGTCTCGAAAGACAGATTAGTTTTGTAGCCTAGGAAATTCTAGATACATTTATATGTTTTACATTACATTATAAATAAAAAACATCAATAACATAGTCTCTATATGCCACACTAATATCCCTTAGACTATCCCTCCAGATCAGTCATACTATACTTCTTTTCATCCAAGGATAAATAAAACATAGAAAGGGGTGAGCTCAGATTCTTAGTAAGGATAACAATATAGCAGAAACATTAATAAATAAGAATAAAAATTTAAGGAAATGAATAAGACTAAAAAAAAATCCTTTTAAACATGAACATTATCTTAATATGGAAAAGATAAAATCAAATAATGTCATTTACTTATTCACATGGATATTCTACTAGTCAAATAATCACATGAAAAATCAATATCCACTTTCTAATGATGGAATGAAAATTGCCGGTCTTAATAATCACATAGTCAAGGCCTTATGACAAGACTAAAAATAAAATTTTTCCAAGTCCTTATGCCAAGACACTAGTTTTTCTCATGATACCTACTGATGCATCGAGGATCTATAGCAGGATCCACCCATCGCTTACTAAGTCCAATACATTCTTCATATGAAAAGGTTTAAACACAACATAAACATTCATATTAGAACTGGAATACGAAATGTCTATGGATTATCCATAAACTATGAATGATGTAAAAATTCCACATCCACGTCCAAAAATATCACAAAACCTTGAATACAACATGGATGTTTTGAATCAAAATAAATCAACTTCAAACGGGCTTAAAATTCATCAACGGATGTTGACATAGATAAAATGAAAAATATTTCAAATAAATACCTCTTTTTATTTAGAAATCATATAGAAGTCACATAATTATAAAAGAAACCCATTATTTTTTAAACAATCTTATAATATTTTATGTAAATCTCTAATGATGATATAAAAGTAGAAAATATCCACACACGCCGTAAAAGTTAAAAAAATACATTCTTACCTTAATTTTGTTGAAAAGGTCATAAAGTACCTTGTTTGGAAAATGGAAGAAACATTTCATTCAACCATTTTATAAAAAGTCAAAAAATGGTATAAATGACTTTAAACATTAGTTTAGTAAATAGTAAAAATGTTCTAAAATAAAATTTTAAGATAGATGGTTGTGGATGATAAAGAGGTCCCAGTAGATACTTAGGTAAAAACAATCTCAGATAATAAAGAGATTGTGAAATTAACCCTTACCTTATACTATTACATGGTTGAGGGTAAGTTAAAATCTGGTATAATGGTGAAATAAATGTAATTATATTATAAAATTACCATATACATTAATATGATATCTTATATGATCGAATAATATTGATTTGTTAATGATATTTCAGTAGTATCATCATTTCGGGTGTTAACTGATTTGTTTTCCTTTATATGCTAGGTTACATAAGCCATGAATGTTATGGATTGGATGTATTTTTTACATATACATAATTATATTATGTTCATAAACATTATTTTTAATCATAAAATGAAAAAAAAATCTTCAATGATTATGATGGGGAATGAATCTCACCGCGTTCATGGATATAGTAATCCGGACGTACGAACGAGCAAAAATATCATTCTTTTGATTTCAAAATGATATATAATTGGATGGTATATCATATATAAAGAATCATTATAATGTTATATTTATAATTTAAATCATTTATACTCATTATTATCCCCATCCAAATGAAGAAGTGTTTGAATAACAAACTACAACACGACGTGGAGACGATAATCTGTATGTACACACGTATGGTGACATTTTCATTTATAGGATGGATAGAATAATGAATATGGTTGTATCATTTTTATAATAACATCAAATTATATAGAAGATATTGGTGTTATTTTTTCAATGGAATCATTAAAGAAAGAGGAGGTGGAAAAAGGAAAGAACATGAATGAGGTGATGAAATATTAACCTTTTCTTCGGGTTCTTCCTTTGTATTTGATCAAAAGGGACCCTTAGGTTGGATTTCTTTCTAAAGAAAGACCTATATGATTAAAGGAGGATAGTTGAGAGGATATTTTGGTAGGGTTTGGCCTAGCCAAATGGTTTTTAAGTTGTGAATCTGAGAGAAGGGGAAGTGCCCTTTTTTAAGAGAGGTGAGGGTTACTTTAGGAAACACATGAAATATTATTTTATAATAAAATAATTTTCGGTTTCAAATGGCCCCAAAATGAATTATTTAAAGGAAAAGTTGATATGGGTCAAAAACCATTGAACATGTTGGTTTTATATAGGTTTATGTGAGTATATTATCCATATCTCTTAGATTTAACATTGAATTAAATAGTCTGTCATTTACCATGTCTCTTTGTATTTTTATATAATATTGTTAATAAACTTACTATAACATTCCAAAAAAAGCCCATGTTTTTCATTAATAATATATATATCCTTATATGTCCTTTGGCCAAACCTTAGATTTTTGGAATAATATATCAATTAAAAATATAATATTTTTTTTAAAAACTCAATCATGTCAATTTTGAAACTATTTAATAAATGATTTTTCTTAAAGTACTAAAAAGATTATTAATTTTAAATAAATTCATATGTCCAATCCTAAAATGTCATATTAGACTATAAAATTATTTTAATTCATCCAAATTCTCAAATTACATTTATTTTGATATTTATAACATATACTATTTTAATATTTCATTATTAACATAATTACTTTGTCATCATTGTGTCATAAATAAATTACATTAGTTAATGTATAAAATTTATAAATAAAATATCATTATGTCAGAAAAATTTTCATATTTTTATTAATTATTATAGTCGAATTTATCTTATTTATAACCCTATAATAAAAAAATTTTAGTTACTAAACTTTGAATTTAACTCTTTTAATAATTTTTTAAATAAAATAATAGTAAATGTCCAAATCGAATCCAAGTGGACCTAAAGGATCATATTTTATTCCTAAGTTTGTTTTTGGTCTAATTACACTTATCCAATTGTATTATGTCATTTGTTAGGGTAATAATAATATCATTTTTACCCTTAATTACCCTATTTACTTTTAACCGTGGTAAATAAAAGTAAAAAGATATTATTTACAAAAAATATATTTTTTTTTCTTATTCAACCACATTTTAATTATTGATATCAAATGTGTCCCTCGGATTGTTGAAATTCAACTCAAAAAAGTGGTAAAATTATGTTTTCTATGATTTTGAAAATGCTCCTAGGAGGTGGGTAAAAGACAGTAAAAAGTTCGATAAAATTATATATATATATATAAACATATTATAAAATGACTCTAATGAATTATGTTGAACAAATATAAATATTATATATATATATATTGACATAAAATAATTTAAAATAAAATAACTAATTATTTAAATAAAAAGTCTATTTTATCTAATAACGCATTGTTTTATCACTATTTATAAAAAATTGAATGTTTTTAGAAAAATATAAAAAATTCACCTTCAGCTAATTTCGATATTACAAATATAAAAATGAAGTCCATTTTAAAAAATCAAATTTATAATATTTTAAAAAGTGGGTATTACTATTCATAACAGTTAGTTTGATTGGTTGTGGTGTGTTTGAACTCGAAGTTGCATACAACACAAGCTATTGTATTATTCAAACAGAAATGTACTGTGGAAGTTTGGGGTGTTACATTCTCCCCTACTTAAAAATTTTGGTCCTCAAAATTTCTATAATATTACTACATAAAAATATTCGGGTGGTTCTTCATCATAAGTTCCTCAGGTTCCCTCATTTTCTCTTCCATCTTCGGGTTTCTATAAAGAACTTTCACCAAACGAGTTGTCCGGTTTCTCAATATTTGTTATCTATTATCAATAATTTTGACAGGATCTTAAAAATAAGATTGACTAGGTTCCAGTTAAATTTCCTCATTGGTGAGTACATGTGTTGGGTCAATCAGGTATTATCTCAATAGGGATATGTGGAATGCATCATGAAATTTGGATAGACTTGGAAGCATTGCCAAATGATAACCTACAACTCCAATTCGTTCTAGAATTTCGAAAGGAAAGATGTACATGGGACTCAATTTACCCTTCTTACCAAAACGTATAACACTCTTCCATGGAGATAACTTCAAGAAAACATGGTCTCCTTCTTGAAATTCCATATCCTTCCTTCGGTTATCAACATAGCTCTTTTGCCTACTTTGGGCTTCTTTGATGTGGGTTTGGTTAACCTTCACCTTTTCCATTGTTTCCTCAACTTGTTCTGGCCCTACGATTATTGTTTCACCAACATCATCCCAACATGTTGATGTGCGAAATCCCTTTCCGTATAACGCTTCACATGGTGCTATCTGAATACTTGAATGTCAGCTATTGTTATAGGAAAATTCTACCAGAGGTAAATATTGATCCCACATACCTTGAATGTCAAGTGAGAAAGATCTCAACATGTATTATAAGGTTTTAATAGTCTGTTTTGATTGTCCATTAGTTTGAGGGTGGTAGGCAGTGCTCAAATTGTAACGCCCCGACCCCAGCTACCCAGAGTCGGTTCATTAGTTCGTAACATTGGCATGATCGCAAAAGATCAAGTCTCGATAGACCGATTAGTTTAGTAGCCTTGGAAACACTAGATACATTCATAAGTCTTTCATTACATCAAAAAGTAAACAAACTACAATAACATGGTCTTCATAGTCCACAATCATTTCCCTTTCTGACTACCCCTGTAGGTCATTCATAAAATACTTCTTCACATCCTGGAAAAATATTAAAACATTGAAAGGGGTGAGCTCAGATGCTCAGTAAGGTTAACAATATAGCGGAAGCTCTCATAAATAAACATTAACATTTAAGGCAATGTATAACTAAAACAAAATCCTTTTAAACTTGAACTTCAACATAATATGGAAAAAGTAAAATGAGATAATGCCATTTACTTCTTCACATGGATATTCTACTGGTCGAATAATCACATGCAATATCAATAACCACTTTCATAATGATGGAATGCATAATGCCAGACTATCATAACCACATAGTCAAGGCCTCGTGCCAAGACTACAAATAAGATTTTGTCAAGGCCTCGTGCCAAGACACTAGTTTGTCTCATGAGACCTGCCGATGCATCGAGGAGCTATAGCGGGCTCCACCCGTCACTTATTAAGTCCAATGCATTCCACATATGAATAGGTTTAAAAATATCATAAAACATAACATAATCGTATCACATAAAACATGCATAAAGGAAACATAACATTTCCACATTTCAATCACAAGATATCAATACAACACATTGATATAATAAAAATGCTTTCAAATCCATTTTCAATACCAAAATAAAAGAAAGTTAAAACATTGTATATATTTTTCATTAAAAAAATTATGGCTTGTAGAGGAAGATGAAACTCAAATAATGGTCACGGCGGCGGTGAAGTCATTGTCGCTGCATAAGTACCGAAAGAAAAACATTCCCTTTTTGTCGTTTAGTAAAACACTTCGTATAAAAAATATTCCTTTTGAATAAACGTAAAAGTCAAAGGGGTTTATACACCGTATAAAAGAAAGTTGTGTATAAAATAAAATATGCCTCAATGAAAGGATATTGAGACGAAGTCCTTAAAAAGATCATTTTTAAAATAAAATAGATATATTATGTGTATTCACTATAGGTACAAATAAAGAATACAAAATAAGACATAATAATATCATGACATAATTTGAAAGTAGGAGATTAACCCAAAGAATGGAAGTTGGGTTAAGAAATTCCCTTACCTTGTGTCCGACTTGACTCAAGCGTTCATTAACCTCCTAAATAATAAACTATAGTTAATATCTACCTTATTAAGAAAAATTTCAATTTCATTATCCTTTTTATATCACTTATTACAATGTTATGAATATTATGTAATTATTCAAGTTAATAACGATCGTTTTGTCGATCTTTGGTAACTTGAGTCAACAATAAACTTCTTATAATTACAAGTTGTTCATGTGGTAGAATACCCATTATATCCAGAATTATATTCATGATTTATATGCCATATATATCTTATATATCCAGTATATACATTCATTTATAATATTACGTAACATTTAGAGGTAAGAAATGAAATGCACCATTCATGGAGACGGTAAGCCGTACGTACGCATGAACGCTACTTTCATTTCAATTTTATATTTAATGGAACTAAATCATAATGATATAAATGTATAATATAATTCCAGTATAATATAGTATATAATACCATTTACTCCATCCTTTATACATCCCACATTTGGCATTAACGATTCAAATCACTTTGAGGGGGCGGTAGTCCGCACTTCCTAAAATGAAATTATCGCATTTTACCCATACTGGAAATCATAAAGTATGCCATGAATGAGAAATACAGAAGCATAAGTAAAACATAAAAAATTTTATATCATATATACAAATAGTGACATCTTAATGGCCACCTTTGAAGGTGTTATATGAGTGTTGAACAATCATCGTTTCGTGAGGCAGAAATTCGCCATCCACAGAAACCGTATGTTCTTTAACCATTATATGTAGGTGTGTGTAAGTGTAGCTCGAATACTTCTTATAACAACATCCTAGTATATTTAGGATACTGGCGTTGTTACAAAAGAAATGAATAAAAAGAGTTTAGGGGGTTGGAGAAAAAAAATAAAACAAAACAACATTAGAGAAGACATTACCTCAAAATCGGGTAACTCTTTTTGATTTGAGCCAAAGGCTTCCTTGGGAAGAGTTCTGCCCAATGTAATGCTTCTAGGAGTAAGAGGGGGAAGTTGGGAGAGTATTTGGGTAGAGGTTGGCCGATCCAAATGGCTTGAAAGTGTAAATGAGGTGGGAGAGGTGGGGGCCTTTTATAAGTGGAGAGGAGGGACACTTTTGGAAAGATTGAAATGTTATATTATTTCACAATGCTTTTCGGATTCTAAAGGTCCCACACATATATAATTCGAGGATAAGGTGATACGGTTTCGAAATCTCCTCATCCAATCAGCTTTGGACAAGTGTAAGCCTTGGATTTTGCATTATCTTCTCATTTTATTTAAATCGTTAAATAATGAGGTCATCGCTGCATCATAATGATGTCATAAATAATGTAATTTATTTAATGTCTAAAAATTATAAAAAAAATACTATGATGTAGGAAATCTTTTTAGCTTTATAATTAATATTAATAGTCAAAATTGGGCTTGTGTAACCCCACTTAAAAACTGTTTTAGTAAAATAACTCATGTTTGTGTCAATTTAATTTTAACATTAAATAAATATATATTAATGTCATTTTCCATCAAAAGTGGCTCCATGGGGTCCCCATGTTGACCCATGGGTTGTCTTGGTCGGCCATTACTCATCCAATAGGAGTAGGACAAGTGTCATGCTCATCTCATATTATTAAAACATTATTTGTACCTTAAACTACACTAATTACCTCTAATCGCGATTAAGAACTTAAAAGTTACTATTCACCAAAAAATTATTTTAAACTCATTGAAACAAATTTTAATTCTTAATGTCAACCATGTATGTAGGATTTTTGAAAATCAAATCACAGAAGTGGTAATATTTCATTTAAACGAAAAATCAGTTATTTAACTACCACTTAGTGGTTTCACTATTCATCAAAAATTGATGTTTTTCAGAACAAGGCCAAAATTTCACCCTAAGCTATAATTGATATTCCGAATTCAAAAATGATGTATATTTTAAAAAATTCCAAACATATAAGTTGCATTAATTTATTTTATAATTAATTCCCGCTGTTACGACAAATAGCGTGTTTTTAAGAAACAATTTATATCAAAAGATTGGCAATTGTTTATGTCCAATTTCAATGTTAAATTAATTCTAATGACCACCATTGGATAAAATGGTAAAAATATATTCTAATTATACCTTAAAACCACTAAATAGTATAATTTATCACAATAAATTATTTTGATTAAAAAAGTTGTTTTAAAGTATTTTCACTATTCATAAAAATTAGAAGTTCTTAGAAAAATACCAAAAATTCAACATAGGCTAATTTCGATATTCCGAATCCAAAAATGAAGTCCATTTTGAAATATAAAATTTCTATAATTTTAAAAAGTGGTTATTACTATTCATAATGGCTACTTTGATTAGTCGCGGTGTTTTAGAACTCGAAGTTGCGTACAATGCAATCTATTGCATTATTGAATGAGAAGCGTATCATGGAAGCTCGGGGTGTTACATTATCCCCTCCTTCAATAAATTGCGTCCTCGCAATTTGAAATTTTTCTTTGAAAATGAAAGGTTGAAAAGAGAAAATACCTTTGAGGAAAACCCACATCGGAAATAAGGTTAATAAATATATAACATTAAAAGAAAGCAGGATAAGTACAAAGGTCACCCGATATAGCCCATTCTAGGATTATATGAAAATATGGATATGGAGGAGAAACAAACCATCAAGGTCTGATGGAGAGTTATAGAAAACAGGATTAGGAGAAAGTTTAACCACAAGAAAATCACAAACATGTGATTGGTTAAACGGTCATTGAATCCCCAGTTGGAAAAGTTAACCGACAACATTTTTGTTTTAAGTTACCTTTTATAATTTTGAGGAATTTATTTAGGAGATTTACTAAGAACGTAAGGGAATATACATACTTTTTATGTATACTTTCATTCGTTAATAAATTTTTACCACAAACCCATCTTTTACTCCAAATGGTAACAGAACTCAAAAATATTCTTTTTACCCTAATTGTATAAGGTTCCAAATATTAACACATGCCATTTAGATTAGTAGAACTATTTTGTAAAAACCAGGGACTTCCTGTAGGCTAGTGGTAGGAAATAAAGGCTTGTCGTACTATGGTTGTGGGTTCGATTCCTGCAGCTTTGTCCGACGTGACAGGTTATTCCCCACCCTGCAGGTTGTCCTTTTCCTAAAACTATAGTACTATAATATTCCAAAAATAATCTTCAGAAACTCTTTAACCTTAAACAATACTATCCATGGTTCAAATTAATCCATTCCAACCTTAATAGTTATCCAAAATACCTCCGTCCAGACTTTCCCTAAAAGGTCTCTAAATTCCAAAATCAATTGTAACATCAGATTCACCAAACAAAGAAAAGATTCTCTTATTGTCACATATTAAAAATATGATTACCTTAATCATATTAAAACCTTACTGAAATCAACAAGTACTGCAGTACAATCCATATATATATATCACATTATTCTTATAACCAGAATATAATCCTTGAGTCCAAAAGCACCAATACATTAATTATTCCGCTTCAACTGTAGTCACAACATAATATTGGCCTTGATCGCTTGGCCTTTTCTGAGGTAAGTTTCCCTGACGCTTAGTACATTCATTTGCATAATGACCTGTTTCCCTACAATTGTAGCATTCAACTTTGACAGCCTCTTTCTTTCCCTTGCAATCACGAGCCTAGTGACCCTTTTGTCCACATTTATAACAAACTCCCATTCCTTTTAGGCAAGTACCAGGGTGATTCTTCCCACAATTATCACATAATGGAAAATCCTTCTTTCCCTTTTTCCCTATATCTGTCTCTTGTTCCACCGTTCTCTTCTTCTCTTGCTTTACTTTGTTGTCATAAGACTTAGAGAATTCCTTTTCTGTCTTGATAGAACACGAGACAATATCTTCGTATGATGAGAAGGATTGTGATACTAAAGCTCAACGGAGAAATTGTTTTAACCCATCAAAGAAACGATCAATCTTACTCCTTGGGTTACGTATATAATCGGCAGCATGCCTCACTAACCTTGTAAAGTTAGCCTCATACTTTGCGACATTCTCATCCTCCTTCTGCCTCAAAACCAGAAATTGCCTTTCCATATCTGCTCAATGGTCACGAGGAAAATATTTTTCTAAAAACAGATCTTTGAACTCCCTCCATTCCATATTCGATACTTCATCATCTTCCTTTGTGTTTTGAATCATCGACCACCACTGATCGTCATCTCCAGTGAGGCGGTAAACTGCCATGACAACCTTCTCCCTTTCGCTACTCCCCAAGGCATGGAATATTTTCTCTAAGGAGTTTATCCATTGCTCAGCTACTAACGGATTTGTACCCCCATTGATGGTTGGTGGTTGTTACCTCATGAAACTGTCTAGCATTGATCCTCCACGTTGCGGATCAGGGTGCTCCATACGAGTAAGGTTATTATTCATAACCTGAGTAAGTTGTCCCAGTATGGTGATTAGCTGATCGGCACCAGTTGCATCACCAGCCCCACTATAATTATCTTGAGCAGGAGGGAAATCCCTACATGGAGTGCGTGCATTGATACGGTTTCCATTTCTTCCACTAGGCGCCATTTCTAAACAATTGCATAAACTAGATTAGTTTATGAAATAAAATACATAATTCCATATTTGTAAAATACTTTACATAAATTGAACTATTTATGGATATAATCCATAATCATAAAAAGAAACGTTTCCTTTGAGGAAGTATATACTCATAACCCTTCATAGTGGTTTGTAAAGAAAATGAGAATTATCCTAAGCATATCCCCCGGGAGTGTCGTAACCAAGAGTACAGCAAGGCCCGTTGTCGTGCACCAGTTCCCGTTAGAGTCTAGCTCAAAGCGGTGTTTTCGGGTTTTACCCCTAGGTACATCTGTGCCAGAGCCGCCTCTACCTGCTCATATCCAGACAAGGATGTATTGCTCGGAAAACTCACAAAATCTCTACAATAACAAAATTCTAGGAAGTTCTTCTATACTAATCCTCAACGTCTATCTTTGGGCTATGTGCTCTAATCAGAGTTTATCTAAATCTAGATTCCAAGGTTAGTACTAAACTGCCTCTGATACCAACTGTAACGCCCCGACCCCAGCTACCCAGAGTCGGTGCATTAGTTCGTAACATTGGCATGATCGCAAAAGATCAATTCTCGAAAGACCGATTAGTTTAGTAGCCTTGGAAACACTAGATACATTCATAAGTCTTTCATTACATCAAAAAGTAAACAAACTAAAATAACATGGTCTTCATAGTCCACAATCATATCCCTTTCTGACTACCCCTGTAGGTCATTCATAAAATACTTCTTCACATCCTGGAAAAATATTAAAACATTGAAAGGGGTGAGCTCAGATGCTCAGTAAGGTTAACAATATAGCGGAAGCTCTCATAAATAAACATTAACATTTAAGGAAATGTATAACTAAAACAAAAGCCTTTTAAACTTGAACTTCAACATAATATGGCAAAAGTAAAATGAGATAATTCCATTTACTTCTTCACATGGATATTCTACTGGTCGAATAATCACATGCAATATCAATAACCACTTTCATAATGATGGAATGCATAATTCCAGACTATCATAACCACGTAGTCAAGGCCTCGTGCCAAGACCACAAATAAGATTTTGTCAAGGCCTCATGCCAAGACACTAGTTTGTCTCATGAGACCTGTCGATGCATCGAGGAGCTATAGCGGGCTTCACCCGTCACTTATTAAGTCCAATGCATTCCACATATGAATAGGTTTAAACATATCATAAACCATAACATAATCGTATCACATAAAACATGCATAAAGGAAACATAACATTTCCACATTTCAATCACAAGATATCAATACAACACATTGATATAATACAAATGCTTTCAAAACCAGTTTCAATACCAAAATAAAAGAAAGTTAAAACATTGTATATATTTTTCATTAAAAAAAATGATGGCTTGTAGAGGAAGCCGAAATTCAAATAATGGTCATGGTGGTGGTGAAGTCATTTTCGCCGCATAAGTACCGAAATAAAAACATTCCCTTTTTGTTGTTTAGTAAAACACTTCGTATAAAAAATATTCCTTTTGAATAAACTTAAATGTCAAAGGGGTTTATACACCGTATAAAAGAAAGCTGTGTATAAAATAAAATATGCCTCAATGAAAGGAGATTGAGATGAAGTCCTTAAAAAGATCATTTTTAAAATAAAATAGTTATATTATGTGTATTCACTATAGGTACAAATAAAGAATACAAAATAAGACATAATAATATCATGACATAATTTGAAAGTAGGAGATTAACCCAAAGAATGGAAGTTGGGTTAAGAAATTCTCTTACCTTGTGTCCGACTTGACTCAACCGTTATTTAACCACCTGAATAATAAACTAGAGTTAATATCTACCTTATTAAGAATAATTTTCAATTTCATTATCCTTTTTATATCACTTATTACAATGTTATGAATATTATGTAACTATTCAAGTTAATAACGATCGTTTGTTCGATCTTTGGTATCTTGAGTCAACAATAAACTTCTTAAAATTACAAGTTGTTCATGTGGTAGAATATCCATTATATCCAGAATTATATTCATGATTTAGATGTCATATATATCTTATATATCCAGTATATACATTCATTTATAATATTACGTAACATTTAGAGGTAAGAAATGAAATGCACCGTTCATGGAGACGGTAAGCCGTACGTACGCATGAACGCTACTTTCATTTAAATTTCATATTTAATGGAACTACATCATAATGATATAAATGTATAATATAATTCCAGTATAATATAGTGTATAATACCATTTACTTCATCCTTTATACATCCCACATATGGCATTAACGATTCAAATCACTTTGAGGGGGCGGTAGTCCGCACATCCTAAAATGAAATTATCACGTTTTACCCATAATGGAAATCATGAAGTATGCCATAAATGAGAAATACAGAAGCATAAGTAAAAAATAAACATATTATATATCATATATAAAAATAGTTACATCTTAATGGCCACCTTTGAAGGTGTTATATGAGTGTTGAACAATCATTGTTTCGTGAGGTAGAAATTCGCCATCCACAGAAACCGTATGTTATTTAACCATTAGATGTAGGTGTGTGTAAGTGTAGCTCGAATACATCTTATAACAACATCCTAGTATATTGAGGATACTGGTTTTTTTACAAAAGAAATGAATAAAAAGAGTTTAGGGGGTTGGAGAAGAAAAATAAAGCAAACCAACATTAGAGAAGACATTACCTCAAAATCGTGTAACTCTTTTTGATTTGAGCCAAAGGATTCCTTGGGAAGCGTTCTGACCAAAGTAAGCCTTTTAGGAGTAATAGGGGGAAGTTGGGAGAGTATTTGGGTAGAGGTTGGCCGAGCCAAATGGCTTGAAAGTGTAAATGAGGTGGGAGAGGTGGGGGCCTTTTATAAGTGGAGAGGAGGGGCACTATTGGAAAGATTGAAATGTTATATTATTTCACAATTCTTTTCGGATTCTAAAAGTCCCACACTTATATAATTCTAGGCTAAGGTGATAAGGTTTCGAAATCTCCTCATCCAATAGTCTGTGGACAAGTGTAAGCCTTGTATTTTGCATTATCTTCTCATTTTATTTAAATCATTAAATAATGAGGTCATCGCTGCATCATAATGATGTCATAAATAATGTAATTTATTTAATGTCTAAAAATTATAAAAAAAATACTATGATGTAGGAAATCTTTTTAGCTTTATAATTAATATTAATAGTCAAAATTGGGCTTGTGTAACCCCACTTAAAAACTGTTTTAGTAAAATAACTCATGTTTGTGTCAATTTAATTTTAACATTAAATAAATATATATTAATGTCATTTTCCATCAAAAGTGGCTCCATGGGGTCCCCATGTTGACCCATGGGTTGTCTTGGTCGGCCATTACTCATCCAATAGGAGTAGGACAAGTGTCATGCTCATCTCATATTATTAAAACATTATTTGTACCTTAAACTACACTAATTACCTCTAATCGCGATTAAGAACTTAAAAGTTACTATTCACCAAAAAATTATTTTAAACTCATTGAAACAAATTTTAATTCTTAATGTCAACCATGTATGTAGGATTTTTGAAAATCAAATCACAGAAGTGGTAATATTTCATTTAAACGAAAAATCAGTTATTTAACTACCACTTAGTGGTTTCACTATTCATCAAAAATTGAAGTTTTTCAGAACAAGGCCAAAATTTCACCCTAAGCTATAATTGATATTCCGAATTCAAAAATGATGTATATTTTAAAAAATTCCAAACATATAAGTTGCATTAATTTATTTTATAATTAATTCCCGCTGTTACGACAAATAGCGTGTTTTTAAGAAACAATTTATATCAAAAGATTGGCAATTATTTATGTCCAATTTCAATGTTAAATTAATTCTAATGACCACCATTGGATAAAATGGTAAAAATATATTCTAATTATACCTTAAAACCACTAAATAGTATAATTTATCACAATAAATTATTTTGATTAAAAAAGTTGTTTTAAAGTATTTTCACTATTCATAAAAATTAGAAGTTCTTAGAAAAATACCAAAAATTCAACATAGGCTAATTTCGATATTCCGAATCCAAAAATGAAGTCCATTTTGAAATATAAAATTTCTATAATTTTAAAAAGTGGTTATTACTATTCATAATGGCTACTTTGATTAGTCGCGGTGTTTTAGAACTCGAAGTTGCGTACAATGCAATCTATTGCATTATTGAATGAGAAGCGTATCATGGAAGCTCGGGGTGTTACATTATCCCCTCCTTCAATAAATTGCGTCCTCGCAATTTGAAATTTTTCTTTGAAAATGAATGGTTGAAAAGAGAAAATACCTTTGAGGAAAACCCACATCGGAAATAAGGTTAATAAATATATAACATTAAAAGAAAGCAGGATAAGTACAAAGGTCACCCGATATAGCCCATTCTAGGATTATATGAAAATATGGATATGGAGGAGAAACAAACCATCAAGGTCTGATGGAGAGTTATAGAAAACAGGATTAGGAGAAAGTTTAACCACAAGAAAATCACAAACATGTGATTGGTTAAACGGTCATTGAATCCCCAGTTGGAAAAGTTAACCGACAACATTTTTGTTTTAAGTTACCTTTTATAATTTTGAGGAATTTATTTAGGAGATTTACTAAGAACGTAAGGGAATATACATACTTTTTATGTATACTTTCATTCGTTAATAAATTTTTACCAC
Organism: Viscum album; assembly: GCA_963277665.1. Lineage (NCBI taxonomy): Eukaryota > Viridiplantae > Streptophyta > Magnoliopsida > Santalales > Viscaceae > Viscum > Viscum album. Next base: position 2,000,194,695 of record OY728136.1, read on the forward strand.
AAACCCATCTTTTACTCCAAATGGTAACAGAACTCAAAAATATTCTTTTTACCCTAATTGTATAAGGTTCCAAATATTAACACATGCCATTTAGATTAGTAGAACTATTTTGTAAAAACCAGGGACTTCCTGTAGGCTAGTGGTAGGAAATAAAGGCTTGTCGTACTATGGTTGTGGGTTCGATTCCTGCAGCTTTGTCCGACGTGACAGGTTATTCCCCACCCTGCAGGTTGTCCTTTTCCTAAAACTATAGTACTATAATATTCCAAAAATAATCTTCAGAAACTCTTTAACCTTAAACAATACTATCCATGGTTCAAATTAATCCATTCCAACCTTAATAGTTATCCAAAATACCTCCGTCCAGACTTTCCCTAAAAGGTCTCTAAATTCCAAAATCAATTGTAACATCAGATTCCCCAAACAAAGAAAAGATTCTCTTATTGTCACATATTAAAAATATGATTACCTTAATCATATTAAAACCTTACTGAAATCAACAAGTACTGCAGTACAATCCATATATATATATCACATTATTCTTATATCCAGAATATAATCCTTGAGTCCAAAAGCACCAATACATTAATTATTCCGCTTCAACTGTAGTCACAACATAATATTGGCCTTGATCGCTTGGCCTTTTCTGAGGTAAGTTTCCCTGACGCTTAGTACATTCATTTGCATAATGACCTGTTTCCCTACAATTGTAGCATTCAACTTTGACAGCCTCTTTCTTTCCCTTGCAATCACGAGCCTAGTGACCCTTTTGTCCACATTTATAACAAACTCTCATTCCTTTTAGGCAAGTACCAGGGTGATTCTTCCCACAATTATCACATAATGGAAAATCCTTCTTTCCCTTTTTCCCTATATCTGTCTCTTGTTCCACCGTTCTCTTCTTCTCTTGCTTTACTTTGTTGTCATAAGACTTAGAGAATTCCTTTTCTGTCTTGATAGAACACGAGACAATATCTTCGTATGATGAGAAGGATTGTGATACTAAAGCTCAATGGAGAAATTGTTTTAACCCATCAAAGAAACGATCAATCTTACTCCTTGGGTTACGTATATAATCGGCAGCATGCCTCACTAACCTTGTAAAGTTAGCCTCATACTTTGCGACATTCTCATCCTCCTTCTGCCTCAAAACCAGAAATTGCCTTTCCATATCTGCTCAATGGTCACGAGGAAAATATTTTTCTAAAAACAGATCTTTGAACTCCCTCCATTCCATATTCGATACTTCATCATCTTCCTTTGTGTTTTGAATCATCGACCACCACTGATCGTCATCTCCAGTGAGGCGGTAAACTGCCATGACAACCTTCTCCCTTTCGCTACTCCCCAAGGCATGGAATATTTTCTCTAAGGAGTTTATCCATTGCTCAGCTACTAACGGATTTGTACCCCCATTGATGGTTGGTGGTTGTTACCTCATGAAACTGTCTAGCATTGATCCTCCACGTTGCGGATCAGGGTGCTCCATACGAGTAAGGTTATTATTCATAACCTGAGTAAGTTGTCCCAGTATGGTGATTAGCTGATCGGCACCAGTTGCATCACCAGCCCCACTATAATTATCTTGAGCAGGAGGGAAATCCCTACATGGAGTGCGTGCATTGATACGGTTTCCATTTCTTCCACTAGGCGCCATTTCTAAACAATTGCATAAACTAGATTAGTTTATGAAATAAAATACATAATTCCATATTTGTAAAATACTTTACATAAATTGAACTATTTATGGATATAATCCATAATCATAAAAAGAAACGTTTCCTTTGAGGAAGTATATACTCATAACCCTTCATAGTGGTTTGTAAAGAAAATGAGAATTATCCTAAGCATATCCCCCGGGAGTGTCGTAACCAAGAGTACAGCAAGGCCCGTTGTCGTGCACCAGTTCCCGTTAGAGTCTAGCTCAAAGCGGTGTTTTTGGGTTTTACCCCTAGGTACATCTGTGCCAGAGCCGCCTCTACCTGCTCGTATCCAGACAAGGATGTATTGCTCGGAAAACTCACAAAATCTCTACAATAACAAAATTCTAGGAAGTTCTTCTATACTAATCCTCAACGTCTATCTTTGGGCTATGTGCTCTAATCAGAGTTTATCTAAATCTAGATTCCAAGGTTAGTACTAAACTGCCTCTGATACCAACTGTAACGCCCCGACCCCAGCTACCCAGAGTCGGTGCATTAGTTCGTAACATTGGCATGATCGCAAAAGATCAATTCTCGAAAGACCGATTAGTTTAGTAGCCTTGGAAACACTAGATACATTCATAAGTCTTTCATTACATCAAAAAGTAAACAAACTAAAATAACATGGTCTTCATAGTCCACAATCATATCCCTTTCTGACTACCCCTGTAGGTCATTCATAAAATACTTCTTCACATCCTGGAAAAATATTAAAACATTGAAAGGGGTGAGCTCAGATGCTCAGTAAGGTTAACAATATAGCGGAAGCTCTCATAAATAAACATTAACATTTAAGGAAATGTATAACTAAAACAAAAGCCTTTTAAACTTGAACTTCAACATAATATGGCAAAAGTAAAATGAGATAATTCCATTTACTTCTTCACATGGATATTCTACTGGTCGAATAATCACATGCAATATCAATAACCACTTTCATAATGATGGAATGCATAATTCCAGACTATCATAACCACGTAGTCAAGGCCTCGTGCCAAGACCACAAATAAGATTTTGTCAAGGCCTCATGCCAAGACACTAGTTTGTCTCATGAGACCTGTCGATGCATCGAGGAGCTATAGCGGGCTTCACCCGTCACTTATTAAGTCCAATGCATTCCACATATGAATAGGTTTAAACATATCATAAACCATAACATAATCGTATCACATAAAACATGCATAAAGGAAACATAACATTTCCACATTTCAATCACAAGATATCAATACAACACATTGATATAATACAAATGCTTTCAAAACCAGTTTCAATACCAAAATAAAAGAAAGTTAAAACATTGTATATATTTTTCATTAAAAAAAATGATGGCTTGTAGAGGAAGCCGAAATTCAAATAATGGTCATGGTGGTGGTGAAGTCATTTTCGCCGCATAAGTACCGAAATAAAAACATTCCCTTTTTGTTGTTTAGTAAAACACTTCGTATAAAAAAGATTCCTTTTGAATAAACTTAAATGTCAAAGGGGTTTATACACCGTATAAAAGAAAGCTGTGTATAAAATAAAATATGCCTCAATGAAAGGAGATTGAGACGAAGTCCTTAAAAAGATCATTTTTAAAATAAAATAGTTATATTATGTGTATTCACTATAGGTACAAATAAAGAATACAAAATAAGACATAATAATATCATGACATAATTTGAAAGTAGGAGATTAACCCAAAGAATGGAAGTTGGGTTAAGAAATTCTCTTACCTTGTGTCCGACTTGACTCAACCGTTATTTAACCACCTGAATAATAAACTAGAGTTAATATCTACCTTATTAAGAATAATTTTCAATTTCATTATCCTTTTTATATCACTTATTACAATGTTATGAATATTATGTAACTATTCAAGTTAATAACGATCGTTTGTTCGATCTTTGGTAACTTGAGTCAACAATAAACTTCTTAAAATTACAAGTTGTTCATGTGGTAGAATATCCATTATATCCAGAATTATATTCATGATTTAGATGTCATATATATCTTATATATCCAGTATATACATTCATTTATAATATTACGTAACATTTAGAGGTAAGAAATGAAATGCACCGTTCATGGAGACGGTAAGCCGTACGTACGCATGAACGCTACTTTCATTTAAATTTCATATTTAATGGAACTACATCATAATGATATAAATGTATAATATAATTCCAGTATAATATAGTGTATAATACCATTTACTTCATCCTTTATACATCCCACATATGGCATTAACGATTCAAATCACTTTGAGGGGGCGGTAGTCCGCACATCCTAAAATGAAATTATCACGTTTTACCCATAATGGAAATCATGAAGTATGCCATAAATGAGAAATACAGAAGCATAAGTAAAAAATAAACATATTATATATCATATATAAAAATAGTTACATCTTAATGGCCACCTTTGATGGTGTTATATGAGTGTTGAACAATCATTGTTTCGTGAGGTAGAAATTCGCCATCCACAGAAACCGTATGTTATTTAACCATTAGATGTAGGTGTGTGTAAGTGTAGCTCGAATACATCTTATAACAACATCCTAGTATATTGAGGATACTGGTTTTTTTACAAAAGAAATGAATAAAAAGAGTTTAGGGGGTTGGAGAAGAAAAATAAAGCAAACCAACATTAGAGAAGACATTACCTCAAAATCGTGTAACTCTTTTTGATTTGAGCCAAAGGATTCCTTGGGAAGCGTTCTGACCAAAGTAAGCCTTTTAGGAGTAATAGGGGGAAGTTGGGAGAGTATTTGGGTAGAGGTTGGCCGAGCCAAATGGCTTGAAAGTGTAAATGAGGTGGGAGAGGTGGGGGCCTTTTATAAGTGGAGAGGAGGGGCACTATTGGAATGATTGAAATGTTATATTATTTCACAATTCTTTTCGGATTCTAAAAGTCCCACACTTATATAATTCTAGGCTAAGGTGATAAGGTTTCGAAATCTCCTCATCCAATAGTCTGTGGACAAGTGTAAGCCTTGTATTTTGCATTATCTTCTCATTTTATTTAAATCATTAAATAATGAGGTCATCACTGCATCATAATGATGTCATAAATAATGTAATTTATTTAATGTCTAAAAATTATAAAAAAAATACTATGATGTAGGAAATCTTTTTAGCTTTCTAATGAATATTTATAGTCAAAATTTGGACTTGTGTAACCCTACTTAAAAACTGTTTTAGTAAAATAACTCATGTTTGTGTCAATTTAATTTTAACATTAAATAAATATATATTAATGTCATTTTCCATCAAAAGTGGCTCCATGGGGTCCCCAAGTTGACCCATGGGTTGTCTTGGTCGGCCATAACTCATCCAATAGGAGTAGGACATGTTTCATGCTCATCTCATATTATTAAAACATTATTTGTACCTTAAACTACACTAATTACCTCTAATCGCGATTAAGAACATAAAAGTTACTATTCACCAAAAAAATATTTTAATCTCATTGAACCACATTTTACTTCTTAATGACAACCATGTATGTCGGATTTTTGAAAATCAAATCACACAAGTGGTAATATTTCATTTAAACGAAAAATCAGTTATTTAACTACCACTTAGTGGTTTCACTATTCATCAAAAATTGAAGTTTTTCAGAACAAGGCCAAAATTTTACCCTAAGCTATAATTGATATTCCGAATTCAAAAATGTTGTCTATTTTACAAAATTCCAAACATATAAGTTGCATTAATTAATTTTATAATTAATTCCCGCTGTTACGACAAATAGCGTGTTTTTAAGAAACAATTTATATCAAAAGATTGGAAATTGTTTATGTCCAATTTCAATGTTAAATTAATTCTAATGACCACCATTGGATAAAATGGTAAAAATATATTCTTATTATACCTTAAAACCACTAAATAGTATAATTTTTCACAATAAATTATTTTGATTAAAAAAGTTGTTTTAAAGTATTTTTCACTATTCATAAAAATTAGAAGTTCTCAGAAAAATACCAAAAATTAAACATAGGCTAATTTCGATACTCCGAATCCAAAAATTAAGTCCATTTTGAAATATAAAATTTCTATAATTTTAAAAAGTGGTTATTACTATTCATAACGGCTACTTTGATTAGTCTCGGTGTTTTAGAACTCGAAGTTGCGTACAATGCAATCTATTGCATTATTGAATGAGAAGCGTATCATGGAAGCTCGGGGTGTTACACAAATGATGTTCAATATCAAGGTCTTTCTGAAGACTTTTCCAGAATCTTGATATAAAATGGGGATCAGGGTTAGAAATAATCAATAATGGTACTCCGTGAAGTCTTAAAACTTCATTAATATATAGTCTTCCAATACGTTCAAGTGGTAAATTATCTCTTATAGTAAGAAAATGTGCTGACTTGGTATGACGATCAACAGTTACCCATATTGCATCCTTCCTTATAGGTGGTTTTGTTAGCCCCATGACAAAGTCCATCATAATATTATCCCATTTACACTCAGGTATGGGATAATGTTACATGACTCCTCTAGGTTGTTTCCATCCAGCTTCCACTTGTTGACAAACTATACATCTAGAAAAAGAATCCGAAATCTATTTCTTCATTTTGACTGACCAAAAATGTTCCATCAAATTACTATACATCGTGGTGCCACCAAAGTGTATAGAGAAATTGGAGCAATGAGAATCATCTAACAATTCTCTTTTTAGAACTGGTATATCAGGAACACAATGTCTCTTCCTAAATTTCAAAATATAATATTCATGTATTAAGTCACTCAATCTCCGATTATTCACAGCTTTAATATTCTTTTGAAACTCCTCATCATTAGCCTGAGAACTTTTTATAATTTTTAGTAAATATGGTTTGGAAACCATTTGAAAAAGTATTGATGTTTCACCTTCCATGATTATTCCCACATCCATGTTTTCTATATCTATCTATATCAGATCCTTTATAACTCTCATCATGTTCAAAACTCCACGATCCTTTCTATTCAAAGCATCTTCCACCTTATTTTCCTTCCCTGGGTGGTAGTGTACAGTTCAATCATAATCCTTGAGAATTTTAAGCCAATGCCTTTGCCTCATGTTGAGTACATTTTGTGAGAAAATATTCTTCAAACTCTGGGGATCAGTATAAATCTCACATTTTTCACTATAGAGATAGTGTCTCCATATTTTTAGAGCAAATATTATTATTTATAACTCTAGATCATGTGTATGATAGTTTTTCTCATGAATGTTTTGTTGTCATAATGCATAGGAAATAACTCTATCATTATGCATAAGGACGCAACCAAGTCCTTTCTCTGAAACATCACTATAAATAACAAAACCATCCTTCCCTGATATATATTCAAGATAGGATCATTGACTGGTATTTTCTTCATTTCTTAAAAACATTCTTCACACTCTTTTTTCCAACCAAATTTAACCCCTTTATGTGTGAGATTTGTTAATGGGTTATCAAATCGAGCAAAATTATAGACAAAACACCTATAATAACCTGATAAACCAATAAAACTGCATACCTAAGTAATACTTCTCAGTACTGGCCATTCTTGTATTGCTCTTTTCTTATCAGGGTCAATGGATATTCCATCCTTAGAGACAATATGGCCAAGAAAATAAATCCCTTGAAGCCAAAATTTACACTTGCTAAACATACCATAAAATTCATTTCATTTTAGGGTTTTCATAATGGTGTGAAAGTGATTTTCATGATCTTCATAGATTTTTGAGTATACCAGGATATCATCAATAAATATCACAACAAAGTAATGAATATATTCTTTGAAAACTTTATTCATTAGATCCATCAAAATAGAGGGTTTATTAGTGAATCCAAAAGGAATTACTGTAAACTCGTAATGCCCGTACCTGGTTCGAAATGATTTTTTCGGAATGTCTTCCTTCTTCACACAAAATTGATGATATCCAGATCATAGGTCAATCATTGAAAAATATTGATCTACATGAAGTTGGTCGAATAATTCATCAATGTGTGGTAGGGGATACTTGTCGTTTATTATTATAACATTGATATCCCTGTAGTCAATGCACAACCTCATAGATCTGTCATAATTATTAAGAAAAATGACAGGAGCTCCCCATGGAGAAACACTAGGGAGAATAAATCCCTTATTACCAAATTCCTATAGTTGTTTCATAAGTTTCAGTAATTCCACAGTATCCATTCTATAAGGGGTATTTGATATGGGCCTTGAACCAGGAATTAAAACAACGGAAAACGTAATTTCTCTTTCTTGAGGACGTCCAGGTAAATCCTCTAGAAACACATCAACAAATTCTTCCACAATAGGTATGTCCTCTATTCGAACAATCTTTTTGTCTCCCATAACTATTTCATTTTCATCCTCCCCAATAATTGAATTTAGTTGAGCTAATGGGGGTGGATCTGGTAAGAATCAAGTGGTGACATTTCTTCTCTAAAGATAAGGTACTCATTATCATCATCAAAAATTCTAACCTCCTTCTTCTTACAATAAATTTTTAAATCATGGTCCAAAATCAAATCCATACCGATGATTATATCAAATTCAATCATGGTTATGATGATTAGATCAGCAGATAAAAACATTTATTTTCCCTAATGGGAACTGATTCAGAAGACATTGTTGTGATGATACTTCCCTTAGTTGTTTTGAATGACAACTCCATTTTTAAGTTAAAATGAAAATATCTTATTTTCTTAGCAAACTGGGAAGATATGAAACAATGCGATGATCCATAATCAAATAAAGCATTGGATAAACTTGAGAAAACCATTAAATTACTTCACACAAAGTCTTTCGGAACTTCAACCATAGAAATAGTGATCGCATAAGCTTGGTCATTCCCCCTTGGCCTTTGTTGAGGTAAGTTACCTTGGAAAATAGGAAACTAATTTTCATAATTCCCCTTTTCACTACAGTTTTAGAATTCAGCATTGACAACCACTTTCTTCCCCTTTCAATCACGAGCTTGGTGGACTTTTTCACCACACTAGTAACAAAATCACATTCACATCAGGAAGGTACCAGTGTGTTTCTTCCCATATTTACTACCAGATAGATAGTAAAATTTCCTCATATCCCCCTTATTTCCATTTGAAGAGTGTTTAGTAGATCTCTTCTTCTCCTAATTTACTTTAATGTTGTATGACATAGAGAATTCGTTTTCTATCTTGATAGCACATGAGACAATATCTTCGTATGATGAGAAGGATTGTGATACTAGTGCTCGGTGAAGAAATTGTTTTAACCCATCAATGAATCGATAAATATTACTCCTTGGGATATGTATATAATCTGTTTCAGTCCTTGTTTACCTTGAAATGTTAGTCTCAAATTTTGTGACATTCTCATCATCTTTTTGCCTCAGACTCAGAAATTGTCTTTCCATATTCACTTTATGGTCACGAGGAAATCATATTTCTATGAAAATATCTTTAAACTCCCTCCATTCCATATTTGATACCTCATCATCTTCCTTTTTATTTTCAGTCAATGAACACCATTGATCTGCATCTCCCATGAGGTGATAAACAGCGATGAAATCATTTTCCCTTTCGTTACTCTCCAAAGAATAAATTTTGTTCTATATTGAATTTATTAATTTCCTAACTACTGATGGATTTCTACTTCGATTTAATGTTTGTGGTTGTTGCCTCAAGAATCATTCTATCATTGATCATACGTGTTGTGGATCAGGTTAATATATATTGGTAAGGTTGTTATTCATAAACTGAGTGAGTTGTCCCAGTATGGTGATAAGCTAATCTGCACCAGTTTCTTCTCCAACTCCACTATAATTATATTAAGTATGAGGGAAATCCATACATGGATTAAATTCATTGATAAGTATTCCATTCCTTACACTAAGCGACACTTCTATTCAATGGAATTCACTAGATTAGTTTATTAATCTCAATACATAACTCCAAACTTGTAAAACACTTACCATAAATTGAACAGTTTATGGATATAATCCATAATAATAATAAAAATTTCTTTGAGGAATTATTTACTCATAAACCTTCATAATGGTATGTAATGAAAATTATAATTATCATAAGAATGTCCCCCCCCCAAGAGTGTCATAACCAAGAGTGCAACAAGGCCCTTTTTCATGCACCAGTTCCCGTTCGAGTCAAGCTCAAAGTGGTGTTTTCAGTTTTTACCCCTAATTACACCTATTCCAGAGCCGCATCTACCTGCTCGTATCCATACATGGATTTATTTCTTATAATACTCACAAAATCACTACATTTCCAAAATTCTAGGAATTTCTTCTATAAAAATCCTCAAAGTCCATCTTTGTGTAATGTTGACTAATCAGAGTTTTTTAAAATCTAGCTTCCAAGGTTTTGTACTAAACATCCTCTAATACCAACTGTAATTCCCCAACCCTAGTTACATAGAGTAGTTTAATTATTACAAAACATTGTAATGATCACAAAATATCATGTCTCTAAAGACCGATTAGTTACGTATCCTTGGAAATATTAGATACATTCATATGTTTTACATTATATTGTAAAATAAAAAACTACAACAAAACAGTCTCCATAGGCCACACTCATATCCCTTAGACTATCCCTCCAGGTCAGTCATAATATACCTCTTCACATCCTGGAAAAAATAAAACATTGAAAGGGGCGAGATCAGATGCTCGGTAAGGATAACAATATAGGGGAAACTTTCATAAATAAGAATAAAAAATTAAGGCAATGTATAAGACTAAAACAAAATCCTTTTAATATATAACATCACCATAATGTAGAAAAGATAAAATCAAATAATTCCATTTACTTATTCACATGGATATTTTACGAGACAAATAATCACATGAAATATCAATAGCCACTTCCATAATGATGGAATGCATAATTCCAGTCTTCATAACCACATAGTCAAGGACTTGTTCCAATAATACAACTCACTTTTTTCATGGACTTGTACCAAGACACTACACTGTCTCATGAGACCTAATTATGCATCTAGAAGCTATAGCGGGCTCCACTCGTCACTTACTAAGTCTAAATCATTCCACGTATGAAAAGGTTTAAACATAACATTAACAATCGTATTAAAACAACCATACGAATTGTATATACATTATCTACAAACCATAAATGGTGTAAAAATAACACATCCATAGTATAACATATCACAAAAACCTCAATACAATATGGATGTTTTTTATTATAATAAATCAACTTCAAACAAGCATAAAATCCATCAATGGATATTGATATAGATGAAATGAAAACTGTTTAAAATAAATGCCTAATTCTATTTTGAAATAATCTAAAAGTCACATAATTATAAATGTTAACATTTACTTTAAAAATATTGTTATAATATTGTATGGAAGCATCGGTGATGACAAAAAAATAGAAAATATCCTCACCCAGTGTATAAGTTTAAAAAATACATTCTTACCTTAAGTTTTTCGAAATGGTCATATAGTAACTTGTTTGTAAAATGACGGAAAGATTCCATTAAATTTTTTCTTAAAAAAATGTAAAAAAAGGTTGTAAAGGACTTTAACCATATTTTAGTAAATATTAAAAAAAATTCAAAATGCATTTTTATGAAACATGGATGTAGATGATAAAGAGCTTGCAGTAGATACTTACATAAAAACCCTCAGAAAATAAGGAGATTGTGAAATTAACCCCTAGCATGTACTTTTCATTGGTATAGGGTAGGTTAACCTCCTATATAATGGTCAAATAATTCTTATTAAACTATAAAAGAACCATATACATTAATATTATATCATATATGATATTTCATATTGCTTTTTAATGATATTTTAGTAGTATCATCATTTTAGGTGTTAACTTATTCTTTTTCCATTATATGATTGGTTACATAAGCCATTGTTTTATGAATATGATGTATTTTATTCATATAAATAATGATATTATGTTCATAAAAATTATTTTTAATCATAAAATGAAAATTATTTTTGAATGATTACAATGGTAAATGAATCTCATCTCTTTCTTGGAGACGATAAACCGGACGTATGCATGAGCAAAAATATCATTCTTTTGATATTAGAATAATATATAATTGGATGGTATATCATATATACATAATAATTATCATGTTATATTTATTATTTACATCATTTATACTCATTATTATACACATCCAAATGATGAAGTGTTTGAATAATAAACCACACCACGACGTGGAGACGGTAATCCGTACTTACGCATGTATGGTGACATTTCCATTTATAGGATGGGTAGAATAATTAATATGGTTCTACAATTATTATAATAACATAAAAGTATATAGAATATATTTTAGTTATTATATAACAATGGAAACAACAAATAAATAGGAAGTGGAAGAGGAAAAGAACTTGAATGTGGTGATTAACTATTTACCTCTTCATGAGGTTATTCCTTTTGATTTGATCCAAAGGGATCCATATGATGGATTTATGTCTAAAGTAAGTCCTCTAGGATGAAGGGAGGATAGTTGATAGGATATCTGGGCAGGGTATGGTCGATCCAAATGGCTTTGATGGAGTGAATATGAGATTAGGGAAGTGGCCTTTTATTAGAGAGGTGACAGTCACTTTAGGAAAATCATGAAGTATTATTTTATAATAAAATCATTTTCGGGTTATAATGGATTAAAATGAATTATATATAATTAATGGTGGGTATGGGTCGAAAACCTCTCAACCAATTGGTTTTATATAGGTTTATGTCATCATATTAACCTTATCTTTTAGATTTCTGACTTAGTTATAGAGTTTGTCATTTACCATGTCTCTTTGTATTTCAATATTATATGGTTTATAAACATTCTATAACATGACAAGAGAACCAATGTGGTTCATTATTAATATATATAACCTTATCTAAGTTCTTTTTATGAACATTAGATTTTTTGGAATATTATATCAATTAATAATATAATATTTGTATTAAAAACTCAATTAGGTCAATTTTGACACAATTTAATAAATGATTTTTGTTAAAGTACTAACAACTTTATTACTTCTAAAAAAATTCATCTTTTCAATACTATTATGTAATATTAACCTAAAAAATTAGTGGTATTCATCAAATGTCTCAAATTAAATTTATATTTATATTTATAATATAAATTATTTAAATATTTTATTATTAATGTAATTATTGTGTTATCATTGTGTCATAAATAAATTATATTATTTAATGTCTAAAAATTATAAATAAAATATAATTATATACGAAATTTTTTTAGATTTGTAATGAATATTTATATTCGAATTTATCTTATGTATTAACCTATATTAAAAATGTTTTAGTTATTAAGCATTGAATTTAACTCTTTTAAATCTTCTTTAAATAAAATAATAATAGATTTCCTAATCCAAACCATGTGGACCTAAAGGATAATATTTTATTCCTAAGGTTGTTTTTGGTCAAAATAAACTTATCCAATAGAATTAATACATTTTTAGGGTAATAATAATATCCTTTTTACCGTTAAAAACCATATTTACTTTTAACCGTGGTAAATAAAAGTAAAAAGATATTATTCACCAAAAACTATTTTAGTTTTATTAAACCACATTTACTTTCTGATATCAACATTGTCTCTTAGAGATTGGAAATTCAACTCATAGAAGCGGTTAAATTTTGTTTTATGTGATTTTGCAAATGCTCCTAGGAGGTGGGTAAAAGACAGTAAAAAGTTCGATAAAATTATACATTTATAAACAAAATATAAAATTACTCCAATGAATTACATTGAACATATATAGGTATGATATATATCAATTTTTACATAAAATAAATTAACATAAAAAACTAATTATTTAAATAAAAAGTCAGTTTTAACAAATAACACAGTGTTTTTCACTATTCATAAAAAATGACAGTTTTCATAAAAATACCAAAAATTCACCTTCAGATAATCTCGATATTTTGAATAAAATATTGAAGTCCATTTTGACAGATAAAATTTATAAAATTTTAAAACGTGGGTATACTATTCCTAACGGCTAGTTTGATTGGTTGTGGTGTGTTTGAACTTGAAGTTGTGTACAACACAAGCTATTGTGTTATTCAATGGGAAACGTACCATGGAATATTGGGGTGTTACATTACTTATATCATAACATAAATTAATAATTTTTTAATCATAAACAATTTGGGATAATCAATATGGCATGGCGAATAATTGAAAAACATACGCCATTGGTAAACTATGAAAAAAAGTCATCCATAAATGTTGTCATTGTGAAAATATCATGGAAAGTAATAACTGAATAATGAATAAAAGAAATATTATTATTTGGATGTCATGTATCTGGAGGATGAACCATACTACAGTTGAGATGTTTTATGTGTGTGGTTAGAAACCCGTCTGAATATGTTTTGGAAACAAACTTGATGGGGTTTTCACCAATTATTTTTTCTAATTAGACCTCTCTATACATATATGGGATATAGTGGGCCCCACACTTTAGTAAAAGTCAAAATTATTCTTATTCAATGATTTAATTCTATAACTGTTTTCTTTATCATTTTCCTTATTATGTAGAGTATTTGTATTCTTCATCATTTCTACATTTAAAACAACTTTTAAAATATACAACTTATGTAAAAGGGTATACGACTAAGAAAAAAAATCATATAAATTACAAAATAATATTGATATTTAATGGAAATGTAATTTAAAATTAAAAATAAAATCAATGGGATAGTATATACACCACATAAAAATGATTATGTGCACAATACCAAGTAAGTCTCAATGAAATGGAAATTGAGATGACATCCACTACCAAATTGTAATCAATCCAATCACATAACCAAAAATTAATAAACATAAAATGAATAATTTAATACCGTGAATATAAATATAACCATCATATTATATATCCAATGTAGTAATACATATACTATGTTCAAAAAATATGTGGCGAACAATGGAAATCCTATGGAACTAAAAGTAAAATGAGAAACCCCTTACCATTTTGAAATCATTGAAAGAGTATGAACAAAAATTAATAATTATCTTATGAATAATTTAATACCATTAGTTTATATATATTAATAAAATTATATATCAAATATAAGTATGCATACACCACATAAATAAAATAGGTGGTGAATAATGAAAATCTTAAAAAATGGAAATGAGATGAGGAAACCCTTACCACATTGTAATTATTCGAAAAGTGTTAAAAAATTAAATATTATCAAATGAATAATTTCAAACAATGAGGAAAAATAGATTCATGATATTATATATCAAATTGATGTATACAGACATCACATACTAGAAATAAATGGCGAATACTGAAAATATCACAAAAATAGAAGTGAGATGAGGAAACCCTTATCTTATTCCCAAATGTGTTCTTCACAGGATATTAATATTATTAATAATCATATTAAATCAATAAATTAATTTAAAAATTTTCTTATATTCATTTTTTTATTTTTTTTATTATGTTCATTTAAGGCCATTTGGATGATTTATAATATACAAATTTATCGCTCGACAATGTTTGTTTCCTTCGTTTTCACGATCAGCATACTAGTGTATAGGTATAAAAGTTCATGTGTAATGGATGTATTAATCCATAATTGAATTTATAAATTATTAATTATAATAAAAAATTTAAAATGGTTATTTATTTAATTTGGTAACATTTTATGAGGATTAATCATTTGATAAGACATTTACTGATAATTGGTTAGATTATTACAATGGATATTGATCGTGGAGAACTAATTTTGTTTTATCTTTAAGTATTATGTAAATATAGAACAAATAATACATTAATACGGTTAAATTATAGATTTTGAAATATTTCTAAAACATTAAAATAGTTTCAGGATTAGCTTTGAAGAATAATTTGAATAATAAAACATCATTGTCCATGATGGTTGTAAATTGGCACATACCAGATGATGATTTCATTTATAAAATAAAATAGAGAGAGTAAAGAGATTGATAATGGTTGTTACATTAACAAGATATAATTACATTATATAGATGATAACTTATTTTTCATTATCAATTTTATATTAGAGGTTAGGATAGAATTTAAAAATAAGATAAATTGTTATGGAATTAAATGAAAAGGGAAGACGATTTACCTATTAAAATAACCCTCTTCCGAACCTCTTTAAGGGAAAGGGTTTTTCTCTTTCAGTAAGATGAAGGGCTCCTTGGCATGGGTAGGGACTGGGGAGTAGTATTTTTTTTCAAACATTGATAAGCATAAAGTATTAGATAATTGTTTAGAAATGGGGTTTGAGGATGGTTTTTATAGTGGAGGAGAGGTGTGATTTTTGAATATCTTATTCATTATTATATTATTTTTATCTGGACAAGAAATTGTATTTATTATTATGAAAAAAATATTCACAAGTTCATTTTAGTTTGATCTAATATCCATTTACATCATTCATGACTCATGAATGATGAATAAATTAATTTATTTAGGATATTTCATTAGTTATTGAATTTAACTATTCACCAAAAAATTAATGTATTTCATAAAAAATCCCAAAAATTCATCCAAACCATTTGTCAATGTGTACAATGAAAAAATTGACTCCATGTTATGAAAATAATTTTTATAGATATTATAAATTTATGTTATAATTAATATCACATTTTTCTTGAAAAATAATTTTTAAAAATTATAACTGATTTCATAATACCCTAAAAATCAAATAAGGTACCATAAAATAAACCAAAAATAATAAGACAACAAAATATTGATTTATGAATACATTCTATGAAAATTGATTGTCTTTTAATTTAATTTATTAATTATAAAATTTGAATTAAATATTTATTACATATAAAAATTAAAACATTTAATTATTGTTATTTTAAAATATTCACTATCATTTATAAGGTGCATAAATTTTATTTTCACATACAAGGTTGATTTTACTATTAATAATGGTACATTGTGATTCATATGTGTCATGTAACTATTCATAAAGGTACATTACTATTCATATGGTCAAGTTAATATTCACCAAAAATTAAGTTGATCCTATCAGACTCTACATAACTTACTAAACGCAATCATGTAAGTCTGTTTTTTGAAATTCTAAACAATGAAGTGGAAATGTTATGTTTAATGGCTAGGTTATAAATATAAAAATGTGTTGTTTTGTAGAGACATGGAATTTCATGAATTATAATATATCTAATAAATTGAAATTATTTAAGAAGAAATATACCATAAAATCGAGGGGTTTCATATTAATAGTGAATATATTTTTAACAGAATGTAGTATATATCAAAATAATTATAATACTAAATATATTTCATTCATTAAAATAATTAATTATATTATCTATTAGTCAAATACATATATTCATATTGAAATACTCTTTTACACAAAATAATGGTATAAATTTTTTTTTGTTTTTTTAGAACAAAAATTAGTTAATTTGAAAAATATAAGTTATAATTATTTATAAGTATTATTTTTAATTAAAACTCTTAATTTAAATATATCATTTATCATAGTATAATCCTCATATGGACCCCGAACCCCCTTGCTAGGAGCTGGTAACTTATTTCATTACATTTCCTTTATTACAATAATTTTTCATATTGATTGAACGGATAGTTTAGTAGATATGAAAAACTAAATAATTACATAAGTTCAACATTACTACATTAAATGAAATACAATATAGAAATTCCCTAGGAAGAATCCATTCCTCCTTGGTTATACTTGCAAGTCATTCATAATATACCTCTTCATGTCCTTGGTAAATGAAACATCAAAAATGGGAGAGCTCAAATGCACATAAAGGGTACGAAATATATCAAAAGATATCATAAACATAAACATTATGCATGGTGAATAACTAAAAAAATGCCTTTAAAAGTCAACTTAAAAACATTATGGAAGGAATAAGATATGAATAAATAATGCCATAATTAAGAACAATCATAGGTATTCTATTATTCTAATAACCACATGAACTTTCAATTACTAGTTTCATAATAAGTGAGTGCATAATTCCGGACTTCATAACCATATCGTCAAGGCATCATTCCAAGACCATAAATAATCATTTTGTCAATGACTCAGGCCAAGACTGTAGTTTGTCTCATGAGACCTAATGATTAATCAAGGGGCCATAGTAGGCCTAACCCATCACTTACTATGTATATTACATTCCTTATATTAATAGTTATAAATATAAACAACATATACAACAATATTAAAGCTAACATATGAAATGTACAGTGCATTAACCAAACATTAAGCTTAGACACTATCCATTCAGAGTAAATTGGTGAATGATTTTAAGATAGCATATCTATAGTAAAAACAACCATAAACCATTCAATTAATCATTAAATATTATATCATAAAATATTAATCCAAAAAATACATAATAATCAAAATGAGTGTTGACATAAATGAAGAATATCTAATAAATTCATCTAGTAATTCTTGAGATAAATACTCTTTTACTTTCAGAAGAAGTGTTATTTTTAAAAAATAATTGTATAAAACCAGATGTGAAGTATTATATTGTTTTCCAAATAAAATTAGTGATTTTCAAATGATAATGCTTGTAAAAAATAGATTATTGAGTGTCGATTATTATAGGTAATAATTTGAAAAATCTCCTTGAATTGGGCTTGTATTTCATAAAGCATTTTTGAAAGATCCTTTTAAATCATATAACTCCCCATAAATGAATGTTTTATTCTAGTTGGTACACATATATAGAAAATTCTCATAGAATATATTATTATTAAAAATAAATTAAAATTATTTTAATTAAGGTATGTATATAATAAGAGTAACATGAATGAAAAAACGGATGTTTGGTTAGAAAAACATGTCCACTTTGTAATCAATTGAATAATATTAGCCAAAAATAATAATAATAAAATGATAAATTTAGTACCATTAAAATAAATAGATTCATGAGAGGATACATCAATTGGTAGTATACATTTACCACACACAATAATTTTTGAATAGTAAGGCATATCTCATGAAGATGAATGTGAGTTGAGAAAACCCTTACCTAATGTCTGAATATATTCCGCTCCTGAACATTAGTTATTGTAATATGAAATTAGACATATTAAAAACATAATTAATAACCTACTAGATATTTATTTTTATTTTTATAGTCTTTTTTTGTTCATTCAGTCCCTTCTGAATGGGTATAAGATGTTCAATTTTAATGTTTGGGAGCATTTTCCCCCATGTTATTCAAGATCATTTTACTTATATACATGCACGGAAAAAAATTTAAGATGTGAATGGTTGTCCAGAACAATTGTTTTTTTATGTGTTAAAATCTTGATGATTACATGATTAAAAAATTATTTTGTTTATTATACGTGAATATTAATCCTTATATAAAACATTAATGACAATTGTTTGGTTTAATTAGAGGTTTTTTATCACAACGAACTCATATAAATTAATATCATATGCAGAAAAACATCCAAAAAAATAAGTTATAATACAAACATTAGAGTATTTTGAAAACATATATATTCTTTTAGGATCAGAATTCATGATTTTAATAGAAATTGAAAACCCATCATCCATGAGTGTGATAAATTAACACATCTCAGATGGTGTTTTAATTTCTACTATAAAAGAAGGGGAAATAAGAGATGATGATGAATTATTTTCATTAAAAAAAATTATAATACAAGTAAGGTACTTGAGTAATCATAAAATTTGGATTAAAGGATGTGAGGAAAGAAAAATAAAATAATGTATCTCATAATAAAAGAAATGAAAAGAGGAATTTTCCTCTTAAAATATCTTCCTTGAGAGCCTCATTTGGGGATACTTTTTGGTCTTTTTTGGAGACCAAGGCTTTCTAGAAGTGAGTAATAATATTGGGAAGATATTTGATCAGAATTTATAAAAATTCAAGGGATTGAGAGGTGTTAAGAGAAGAATGAGTGGGGGGTTATAGTGGAGAAGAGGAGTTCTTTTTAAATATCTTTCTCATTATATTATTATTTTAACAAGACTAGAAATAGTATAGATTTATATGAATGATAATAGTAAAATGTGCATGTTTTTTCTCAATAATATTTTTCTTATCATCCACGATGAAAAAATAGTTTATTTAACCTATAATGTATATATTTGATAAATTACCCTATTTCACTATTCACTAAAAATCCAAATATTTAAGAAAAATCCCAAAAAAATCACCAGATCCATTTATCAACATGTAGAGTCCTAAAATGTAAACCATTTTACCAAAATAATTTTCTATATATAATAAAAAAAATTATTTAAAATCATTATTTAATAAAAAATATAGTATTAAAAGAAATAAATATTTTTTGATACCATGAAAATTAATTAAATTATTTTTAAAATATTCTTAAATCATAGAAAAAAATATTTATTTTGGAACCCATTTTATGAAAATTAATTAAATTATTAATTAAAAATTGTAATTAAATATGTATCACTCACATAAAAAAATGAATAATTAACTAATAATTTATAAATAATTCTACTTTACTTACAATATGCCTAAATTTCATTTATAAATTCAATGGTGATGTTACTATTCATGAGATTCATATTATTGTTTATAAGGATACTAGAATATTCATAGGGGTACGTTACTGTTAAGCAAAATTTAAGATGATTATATCAGACTACAAATATCACCCTGAACGTAATTGAGTGTGTCAGTTTCCTGAAATTCAAATCACTATAAGTGGATAAATTATGATTATTGGCTAGGTTATTACAATGTGTTGTTTTTTAGAGACTCGATATTTCATGAATTCAATATTAATTTTTTTTACTCCTTGGGGTGTTACAATGTAATTAAAAATATAAAAACAATTATTGGGGTGTTATAGTATTACCCCCTCAACAGAATTGTGTCCTTACAATTCGATATTAAACATGGAATATTAAATGTCGATACATGAAAAATACCTTCTGGGAAACCCACATAGAAAATAGGGGAAATAAAATATCCTCTTAAAAAGGTTAAATGAAATGTGGTTTTCACCACAAAAATTATTCTTTTGAATGGGGTCACATTAGTTAGAAGTAAATACATGAACATCAAAGAAAAATCAAACTATAATGTTCTGATGTAAAGTGACAGATAACTTGTACAGATGAAATTTTATTACTACAAAGTAATAAACTATTATAATGAAAAAATTTATGGTATAAAATATTATTATAATATGTCAACATTTTATTTATGACACTATTCCTTGAGTTGATGATTTATTCCACTCTATAATAGTATAATTATAAGTTTTTATTTCATAAAAATGATCTTATCCATAGATTTCCCCTTGAGCTTTCTATACTTCAACCCTTAGAAAAGGTTTTTTGAGGAGGGGAAGTTATACATTATCCTCTAAAACATCATATAGTGATCAATATAAACCATTCATAAATGTTTATGATTTCCAATATATAATGATCCAAAACTTTAGAAAGAAGTTCACTGAATTTACAAGATGAACCTATCATTAGTCATTAATCAATATAAAGAAGCTACAAATTTACATATTCCAAACATTTTAATAACATCATCATGTATCCTCCTGAAATTTTGAAAAAACTCAAATTTCCATAATACCTTGTTGGAAACATTAATTCATTCGTAATTTTTATTGTAAGATACATGTTATTTGATATATTACTTAAATAAAAAAGTTTTGTAAACTCAATCAATGATAGCATAGAACACTTGTAGAAATGTCAATAATCATTTCCAGGGTAGTTAGTAATAATCTATGTCAATCATTTCTTCATTATTATCTCAACATCAAAAATATATTAAGGGTTGTATTTCCCCTAATCCTATGATTCCAAAAAAAATTTAAATTCCTACTGAATATCTTTTCTTGGTACCATACATCATATGGTCTCAAACCCTTAATGAAAATGTATTATAGTACAATCCTCATATATACCATAATTCTTATAACTAGTACAATAATGATGGAATATTCAAATTAAAAAGTTCTTGAATAGACATATTAATTATTCATCTTCATATGTGGTAGTATAATAACATGATCATTATCTAATAGCATAATTTGTGGTATAATTAGGTGACGTATGGGAAATCAATTCTCATAGTGACCCATATCCTCACAGTTGAATCGTTGTACATTGAAAATGTTTTTCATGAACTTAATATCACAAAGATGTTTTCTTTTTTTCTTCACACCTTTAAAAATCTCCCATTCACATCTAGTATTTTATAGGGTGATTCATTCCATAGTTATCACATGTGGGAAAACCCTTTATTTCTTTCTTCAGATTATCCATATTTCTCTCTTCCATCGTTTCTTCTCTTGCTTCCCTTAAAACCCTTAAGGATCAGATAATTCATTACATGTTTTTTTTGTCAAATGATACTATTTCCTCACATGAAGAGTATACCATGGAGAATACTCCCTGCTGAAATTTTGGCATATGACCAGGAATGATATGATTCTTCTTACTCTTTTCATCACATGCATTGGTGGAGTTCTCATTCCTCCTACTAGGAAAAATTTCTAAACAATTCCATATACTAGATTATCTCATAAAATTATGAACATTCTGTAACTCTAAACAAGGTATAGAACATAAGATAAATTTATGCATTTTAATTCCTAGAACCATATGGTTTGGTTTCTTAGGAAGCAGAAATCATTCATAATGGTATCTGAGAAAAATGTAATTTTTCCTAAGCATACCCCCTATAATATCAAACCATGAGTGACGTAAGGGACATTATTGTGTAGCACATGTCCCCGAGTAAATATAGAAACACATTTTTAGAATTGTTACCACTAGGTACATATTTTCTTCAACCACTTCACTTTTATTATCATAGTGGAGATGCATTACAAGGAAAACCCACATAATCTCTACCATACCTTAATTATAGGATTTTATTGAATACCTATCATCAATGTATATTGTAGGAATGTGCTATATAATCTATATTTTCTAAATCTAGTTCCCAATTATTCTACTAAACATCTTCTAATACCAATTGTAATACCCTGACCCCGGAATCCCAGATCTGGTGCATTATTTAATTTATTGTCATTATTAAAAATAATCATATAAGGAAAAATTAGTTTAGTATTATTTAATAAAATACATACATACATGGAACCAATTTTAGATTGGGAAAAAAAATAAGATACATAATAAAATCTAATAAACTTAACTCTTAAAAAATCGATAAATGATCTCTTCCTCATAACCAATGGAAAGAAAACAAATGTATGGGGTGAGATCAAATTCACATTAAGGGTTACATATAGATGAATCATGAATCAATAATATGATAATTGTAAACAATTAGATATAATGAATAATGGAATGGGGACTAATTAAAAATAACATTCTATCAATAATAATTATTTGAAAATGCATCCATAGATCTTATCATAGTGAAAACCTCATCGAAATTAATAAATGAACAATGAATAAGAGGAATGATTTTTATTTATATTTCATGAATTAGTCACATAAACCATCATATCATTAAGATGGTTTGTGGTGGTGGGTAGAAACTCGTATGATTATGTTTTGGAAACAAAATAGAAAGGGTTTTCACCAATTATTGTGTCTCCTGAGACATGTCGATGAATTTCAAGGATATATTGGGTCCCACCAATCACTAAAATTCCTAATAATTTTATAAAAATATATATGTCTAAATTAATATTCTTTATCAAATTTCGTATTCAATAGATGATAGAGATTAATCAACATTTCAACGGTGAAAAAAATGTCCAAATAAACATTGTATGTAAATTGGTATACGATGAAGACAATAATCATATCAATTATAGAAGAATATTGATAATTAATAGGAATTTAATTTGAAATTGAAAAATAGTCACAAAGTGCAATTAAATACACCACATAAAAGCTTTAGAGATCTAGTTTTTTTCTTGTTATAATATAGAATATATTTTAAAATATTTCCAGAGCTAGGCTTTGAGAAAGTTTTCAATTCTGAAGCCCGGTTTTCCAAAAAAAAAATTAGTATATTTTATAATTTAGACATGAATAAAATGGGATATATCATAAACAGTTTCTCCAATCCTATATTTGATACCACAGATGAGTCTAGAACATAGCATTTACCCAAGGCATACATAACTTTTATCAGTGTGGCACTTTTATGAGAAAAGTCATCAATGGGAAAATATATAAATAAAATAATAAATCATAATTTTTTTATCCCAAATATAGAATCTAATACCAAGAAAAAGAGGTCTCAGATCGAGAATATGAGACCGCTGGGGAGTTCATAATTTGATGTTTTTCTTTAGTACGACATAAAATGAGAGGTCATAGAGGGTTTTGATTATGATCCGAGTGAGGCTCCTATAAATAGAATAATAAGTAATTATAATAAGGATTTGATCCTAATTATACCCATCCATCTAAAAATCCTCTACACCCTCCCTCTCTTCGTTCTTTGGTGGATAGAGGATGAATCATTGACGGAACATCAGTGAATAGAAACTTAATCGTAGCACATGTCGTTAATGATGAATGGATCCAACAAACTAGGTTCCCTTATAATTTTCACTTATGATTCATTTTTTTAGGTTAAAATGATTCTTTGAATATTTTTTATTCAAATTTGATTCCATCATCAATTTCCAACAAAACATGGCCTTCAATTCATACTTGATATCAATTTATTCTTTGTGTTCTTCACCGTTCTTCATGAAGTTCAACATTAATCTTCTTTGAAACGTCAAAACAGCAATGGATCATTGGGCTTGGCTTGGGTATGTGAATATATCTATCCATGTATAATAGAACAAATATTGTATCTTTAATTGGGAAATTAGAAAAGTCGGTATGACATGCGGAAGAAGAAGGTAGGCCATGGCGGCCGGGTTGTGATGGTGGCGTAGCTGGCCCCGTCTGGCCAGCCGATGAGGCCAGCTAGTGAAGTTGGTGGAGGAATCCAAAAGGGGTTCTTTAGGAGGATCACTATCATGGAGGAGACAATGAAGTTGGTTGAATTTTTGGGTGCTAGTCTAGAGGGGGACCGAGGGATGATGTGTGAGACCCCAAGCGATAGAGACCCGTGAGACCCGAAGGTTTCACATTCTTACAGAGCAGTGGGGGGCACCATGGTCTTATTCCAGTGGGGATAGGACGATCCTGGCTATGCAGATAGTACATGGTCTGGCCGGTCTATGCGTATTGGTCCTAGTAGAATGGGTCGTACCAGTTCATTTTGGTAAATTTCTCTATCAATTACTATATCTCTTCCACCAAGATTCAATTTTGAGTTTCTGTTTATTTCCAGGAATCCCTCTCTTTGAGATAGGTCTTTTTAGAATAGTTTGGGAATTTTAAGTCATGGATTAGTTGCTCAATTTCATTAAATGAATATGGTTAATATTAATAATATAATTATTATTATTCATAAATCTTTTATTGGGCCTATATTTTTAATGGAACATCTGTTTGACGTGCCATCAGTGGCGACATGACCCTTGTACTTCATTGGAATTTTAAAAACTACATTTGCTTTCTTAAACTAATGACAAGGAGTGTCCCGCTGAGGACTAATTCACACATATGCTAGTAAAATGTAACATTTTTATTGGGTATCCATTATGGGAAAATGAGTAGACCATTATGCGTGTTTTTTCATGAGGATCCTAATTGTGTGATTTGAATAATTTGTTTTGGAACCAAGGCATGGGCCCCATGTTATTTTTTTCAAGCGTAATGAGATGACTTGAAAAATTTTTGTGGAATGTCTATCTGGGATGATTAAATATTATACCTCACATGTTTTTACATAAGTATCATAATGATGTGATCCATTTAGATTTTCTAAGCCTTCATTTTGTTTTCAATAAATTTGGAAAGAAGAAAGGAATGTTGGTTGAATATTCTTATCTGGTGTTTGAAGAGAACCCTTAGCTCAAATTCACATAGACTCCCATGATTATGGGGAAGATGTACGTAGATATTTTGTCAAAGGTTCTAGGTCTGTTTGAAGAGGCATGCTGGTTAATTACGTGTTCCCTATTCAAATCCACACTGAGAATTGTGCAATAGATACCCTTTGGGATAGATATGTTGTATAATTTGGGAGTACACTAGCATTACTTGTGGTACATGATTTCAGTTTATTACCCAAGAATGGATAAGTACACAGAAACGTTATAAGGTAGGGTCACATGTCCTATGGTCCCCACATGTACAACTTTAAGACACTTCTATCTCACATATATCCTTCTTTTGGAATAATATTTTATCTCCCGAGTAGCCTATACTGAGTGTTTTTTTCACATGGAACATAATGGATCCCTCCTGAGTGGCTTCCATGATACGATGGGAAATGGACCGAGTGTGACACCTATCTGGGGAAGAACCCTATTAAAATATTGACGTTATTTAGAGTGGTACCATATAGTAGGGATAGAAATTGTGTTCCTTGATGCTTTATAAGAGGTATCATCTAGAAAGGATGGCTAGTGTTCCTACATTATTTGACAATAAGTACCATCCATCATGGATGGATAGAGTTCCTCAATGCTTTTCTGAGAGGTATTATTCAGTAGGAAAGGGCAATGTTGTTCTGGGTTTACCTCCTAGTGGGATGGGAAATATTCCTAGATGGAAGATTTGGGGTTACCCTCAACTGGTCGAGGAAGTTGTCCCTAATGGTATTTATGGGATTCCATCTAGTTGGGTTGGGTAGTTGGTTATGTCAATGACACTTGTTGGGATGAACGCTCCAACATGGTTGGGTAGTGGGTCCCCATAAAATTTTAGGTGGTGATACCCCCTCACATACTTAGGCATAGATAAATGATGACAATAGTGGAACCCTCCAGTCGGGTAGGGCATGAGTCATCTATATATTATCACAATCTCTTGACTGTGATACATGGATAAGAGGTGTGATTTAAAGTACTATTAAACTCACAATAAATATGGACCCATTTCCCACCAAGATGTGTCCTTGTGATGCGGCCTGAAAATTTGAGGGCAAGATAGTTCTGCCCAAAGAGGATAGTATCAAGGATTGGTGATTGAGTCCCTTCGACATGGAGTTCAGAGTAGACGTTTGGGATGTTGGCCATTGATGGTGGTTACTTCTAGGACTCTTGATGACTGGCATCCTTTGGATGTCCAGTTAGATGGATATCCACTTACACTACCAGTTGTGTTTCTTTGACATAACTTATATATATATATATATATATATATATATATATATCATTCCTCTGTGCCCACTCCGTGTGTTTTGGCTACTCTCCTTCCATGAGATGCAGAGACGAACGGGGTATTCCATGTGCTTTTTAGGTGAAGATTCTTATGGTTGGATGATTCTACTCTCATAATATAAGTTGCCATGACTCAATGAAAATTTTATATTCACATCATTTATATCTCCTTGTGTTTAGATTGTCTTACATCACTCTCTTGTTGGGTTTCTCTACACTCCTTTTATTATATATTCTTATATCTACTAATACTCGCTTATGTACATCTTTTTATTCACCTTTAAGCCTTTGAAGAATCCTACTATTATTTTTATACTCTCTTCATATTAGGATTTTCTTAAACATGGTACTCCCATGATGAGAGTGGAAATGGTTATTGTGACATCAAAGGATCATAGTTATATGGGGTGATTGGACTTCTTGTGGTGGCCCTAGCATGGGATCCAAGAGTGGGGCTCTCTCAGCTATTTTACATCACCATTTTCCACTGCATTGTTGTACTTTTCTTGTTAGGAATGTATTTTCCCCCTTCTATCTTTTAGTAAAATTTTCTGTAGATGTACTGTTTATAGTTTATTCTATATGTGTTGTTTATATATTATAGTGTGGTATCTTTTTCTTTTTATCTATAATTTTTTGCTCGGTTGGTTTTGTGTTTGTGTACAGGTTCGTAGACAAAGGCCTCCCCAATATTGATGTGCCTTCAACAATATTCTCTAACCCCAATACTATGGTGGAGGGATTGTGGATATGGTGGATTGAGCCCCAGTGTGGGTCGAGTCTTGAAAACGTGGTATCAGAGCATGTACGACCCTTTTGACAATAATCCAAAGTTTTCCTAAAAAGTTATTTTTTCAGTTTCGTGAAACAGATTCTATGAATTTCGAGTGTGGCTCTCATGCCATTGAGTCTAGTGATGGTATGAGCGGCCGACATATCCATTCACCATGACCCTGATAACTCAATTTCTGACTCGGCACCCAAAGACACTAGTTATAGGGAACAACAGTCATATATTATATAGGATTGAGTCTTGGGTATTCATTCTAGAATCATCTTATCATTTTTGATGATGATATATATATATATATTGTTTATAATATTCCATAATTCTCCTTTACATCAATTACCCAGGATACTAGCTCTGGTTCAGGACCCATAATGTGATTCCCTTCCTCCATGTGGGTATGTCAATGAACCTCCACCTATTAATTAGTAGACAACCCCAATAAAGTAGGCTGAGGATTTTCACATGTGGATCACACATCATGAGTTCCAGCAGTATAGACCTTTGAGGTTCTAGGGTGAGCCAGACCCTCAGGCAGTAGAGGTTTGTCTAGAGTCAGTGGTTTGCCTCTTTTGGATTCTATAGTCACTGGAAGATCATATGGTGTCATTGGTATATATCCTTTCCCACAGAGAAGTAGGGAATTGGTGGAGCTTGGTTACTCAGATACTTGATGAGTTAGTGCTCTCATGAGATGAATTCCAAAATATGTTTCATGAGAAGTCCTATCCCAACTTCTTGGGTTCTATTTGACTTCAAGATCTAATGTACATTTAATAGGGATGGATATAAGTGTTTGAATATGAAACTTGGTTCACAGACCATTCTTGCTAATCTCTGGACATGATCCATGATAGCTACTTCTGATTACATACATTGGAGACATAAATCCACAGAGAGATATGTGCTATTGTAGTACCCTTGATAATCCCCACATTTCTTGGGGTTTTGGAGTAGGAACCGTTGATAGAGAACATTCTGCCATAGATACACCAGGCAGCTAGTCGTGGTAGTGAGCACAATAGAGATAATACGTCTTCCGTAGCTAGCAGATGCTAGTTGATAATATCTCGACGCATGAGGCCTCCCTATAATCAGTCTCAATCATGTTTTTGTATGGGTCTGAGGTTGTGAAGAGTGATGGGAAATTCTGGGGAAGGCCAGTGTAATTCTTATGAATGGAGAGTTCACATGGCACAAGACAACCCCACTAGATGTGCTAAGAACAATAGGAAAGAAACATGTTGACCACCATAGTAGAGATGTTGTTGTGATAAAGGATCTACCAAATGGGAACAACATGGTCCTGAAGGATGTGGTGATCTAATAGGATAAGTGGGAGATGGTAGTTGGGGATGATGTTATGAGGCATCTCCACCTATGAAAGGTGGGCCACCTTAGGCTTTAGAAGCTAGTAGGTAGGGCCACAGATAATCGCATGCATTGGATTTTTACAATTCTATAGAGCATGAAATGATAAGTGGAAGTTCATGTTCTTTTCTACTTCTTGAAGTATATATTGTTAGTCACTTTATGGAGTACTCTTTTCTCCATACTCCTTGTCTGAGGCTTGAACGATGTGACACAGGGAATCAGTGAAACCCTATGTTGGTGTTGTTTGATGCATCTTTAAATGCATGATGAAGAGGGGTCCTTCCCCTAGAGAGAGGAATTTTTTGACCTAAGAAAAACTATGAGGGTGTGTTAGTGATGACCAAGGAGTATAGTATTAAGTTTTGGTGGAAGAGTCCCTCAAACTTGTGCGTTTATGGATGGGTTCTGCAGAGGAGTGTAGGAGAAGGTCCTGGCATTGCATGTGGAGTTCTTCTTCTTAACCTCATTTTTCATGGAATTCCCCTAGTGGGTATAGTGGAGTTCATATTTTGGGGATTTCTCTTCTTATAAGGGAGGAAAAAAATGTGGGTTATGCCACATTATTTCCATGTCAAGCATCCTACGGTTGGATGAAATTACTCACCTACCTGGTTCGTTACTACATTACATGCTGAAGATAACATATTGAAACTGTAGTTATCTTGTACAGGTCAATGTTATTGAGTCCCTATGAAAAGAACAAGGTGACTCACCATTTATTGATGTAAGAAGTAGTATTTGCTTTAATAATTTTGAAACACTACTATCTGGGAGAGTGCTTTGTGGTTTGCTCAGGCCCCCAAATAACCGTGTACATCTTCACCCGGAGAGACTTGAACCAAATGTTGTGATGTTGTTTGAACATTCTACGAGACTCTGACTTCAGGATAGTCAACACATCAAGAAAGGGTAGCTTCATAGAATATTTCCATATTATGATGTATTAGGAATCCCTAATGTAGGATGATTCATTATAGTTAACTTCCCAACATTTTACCCTATTTGAGTTGGAGGGTACATTTTTCTTTAGTCGATGGTCTTTACTTTTTCACTTCTCAAGAATGTAATAGAGTCTCAGTTGTGATACATTGACCATGAGACATTATCTTACCAAATATCCTTGGGCGTTTTCCCATATGGATATTCTCAAGGAGGGAATCGTCATATCCCATTCCAGAGGAAAATGGTGATTTCGAATGCGATGTGTCATGTAGAGGTTTGGCTGGAAAATAAATATATCCCTTAGTTTTTTTGGTCCATTTGAGATTGTACAAAGATATGGTAGGATTTTCTACCACCATTATATACACCCAACATATGGTGTTGGAACATGAAGTCTCCCATGTGTCACAAATGAGAAGATATGTGCATGATCCAATGCACGTAATTGAGAGGAGTAGACCATATGAGGACGAACCATACCTTTGGTTCACGTGGTTTGATAACATGGAAACATGTAGGTTTATCTAAGAGCAGGAGATCCATGTTTGAGCTCTGTATTCTGATTTGTTTCCCTAATTTTACTTTTTGGGGATGAAAAACTTGAAGGAGGGAATGATTTAATGACCTGGTTTTTTTATTTGTAAGACATTGGAATGTTTCTAATAATATTTCCAAATCTAGGCATTGTGACGGTGTGAAAATATGAGGCTTGGAGTACCTATAGTAAATTATTGTTTCTCTCAGAATTCAGGGATGACCTCCTTGATAGGATGTTCAAACATTTTGATCGGTTTCTAACGGGTTTGTTCGTAGAACCAGAAACATCTAATGATTCCACATCCATTTGGACCTACTTTCCCATGGTAGGCGCTCACTAGTTTGTGGACTGATGAGGCGTAGGAATTTTCATTGGTCGAGATGATGGGTGGTCAGACTCATCCAACCTTTTTGAGGGGAATTATTGTCTACTCCAGGTCTCTCTTTAAAGATTTAAGTTATGTTCATGAATCCTTATTACATTACCATGTATAAAATGAGATTTCCTTTAGTCTGACAATAAATTATTAAATATGTAGGAAATTTAGAGAATATTTTATATGTATTCGAGGTTCTTCATCGATAGAGAATCATCTGTATTTATTAGAGATTCTTGGTCAATGGTATCCTCCACACATTTATATAGAATTCTCTTGGTCATTATGATGACCATGCTGGTTTTTAAGCCACTCAGTGGGGGCACTTGAAGTTTATTGTCATTCCGAAAGACATGGATTATTTTAGAGTTGAGATCAAACGCGCAGATGGGATACCTACATATCCATTGTTTAGAATAGGAATCAGAACCTGTGTAGTTCGAGTATGGGAGTATGATGTTTATTATTGATGGATAAAAGAAGGATGTCATAATTACTTTTACACTCTAATCTCACATGAGTCATGCTCAGTGTGAGAAACAAGAGTTATTAGCAAAAATTAGACAATTGTGCCCTAAAAGATGAAATCATAAGAAATAATGTGGGACATATGTATGTATGACTGCCCAGATAAATGAATATTAGGATTTACTTCAGGGAAGAAATCCAGGAACATGGTCCATAAAGGTATATGTGCTTAATGGAGATTTCAATACTCTAACTTGGGGCTTACTCTTGAAAAGGAGGCCCAAATTAGGAGAGGACTTATGATTGGGTTTTACTCCTTAGAAGGAATCCCGAATCAAAGGTAAATAAGGACGAGTTAAGAGAAGACTTGGGCTTACTCCTAAAAATGATGCCCATGATAAGGGAATTATGAGTGGGGTTTATTCCTAAAAAGGAGGCCCAAATTAGGACAAGACTTATGATTGGGGAATACTCTTGAAAAGGAGGCCCAGGTTAAGAGACTTGACAAATTAAGGGACTTGGGGCTTACTCCTGAAGATGATTCCCAAGTGAACAGGGTCCATAAAAGGTATATGTGTTTTATGGATATTTTTACTCTTAATTTGACATTTACCCTTGAGAAGGGTACCCAGAATTAAGTAGGAAACATTGAATTATGATTGGGGCTTACTCCTGAGGAGGATGCCCAAATTTGAGAACATGGAATGGGACTTACTCTTAAGGAGAAGGCCCAAGTTAATGAGGATTTGGGGCTTACTCCTGAGGAGGAGGCCCAAATTTGGTTTCTCTCATCTTTAAAGGATGAGGTTGAATGAATGGAATCTCTAACCTTAGTGAAAAGATTTGTAAATCATTAGGTTTTGAGAAATGTTTCACGGAATTCCTTTCAAATAAGGAAGTCAATCAATATGACATGCCATAAATGTCTTAGAAGAGTTTCTTGAAGACTGAATTTTGAATAGGAGAGGTGGAATGGCATAAGAGGGATAAAATAGGCAAGAAGGGCACCCAAAAAGGTAAGGGCGTGCAAGACCTAAGAGTTCCACAAGTACTGCGTGGGCGCGCAAGTCTGGTCATGCAGGTATACATGTGCGACGCTTGGGTATTTGTGTTATTTTTTACCAGCAGGGTAATACTTGAGTGACATTTGACCAATGCCTTTAGAATTATCCTATGGTACTTGCAGAATAAAGGTGCATAAGTTTTGGTAAGAGAGTAGGGTGGCGCGCAAGTATGTTCATTTCCCTTAAGGGTAAAACACTTTAGGCAGTCAAGTGTTAGTGAATTCTAACACTTAGACCTTACTCCTCTAGTTTAGACCTTCCATTCTAGGTATAGTATTACATTATAAGTGTTTGGAAGACCTGAAGAAGAGACTTGGGCGTTCAGATCTCTAAATATGAATTCTGGAAAAATTCTTCCTTGAATAGGGGGCCCACATGGTCTGTTTATAGGCTGAAGAAGACCCGGGCGGTTTTCCTTTTGGGCCCGCAAGTCACTTGCGAGACCATTAGATTTCGTGCAAGTGGACTTGCGCGATAGTGATGAAACATGTGCAGCACATGTGCTTTTGAAGCTTTGTTCATGCCTTTCTCAATTTTTGATGTTTTCTTCAATGGATGAATGAATTTGTGCTAAGTTATTTTCCTTTCCATTATTTTAGACAATGTGATGAAAAGGAGAATCAATAAAAGTCCCCCCTCAGAGTTGGATCCGAATGAAATGAGGATTTGACTCTGAAAAAAATGAGAAAACCAAAGGAAAGGTGGCACACAAGCTCTGGCGTACAAATGAGGTTCGGGCACGTAGGATTTGGTGTGCAGGGTAGGGCCTTTGGTCGTGCAGGGTTTGGCGCACAGGGTTACGACCTTTTATATAAATTGAGGGCCTCACTTCCGTACAAGCATATGGATTGGAAACCCTCGAGGTCTCGCCAATCAAATTGTAGTTGTCGCACAAGTTTCTCTGTTTCCCGCTGTTTCCTTAATGTCGCGCTGCTGTCAAGGTATCTAAACCTGCGTGGTGATACTTGCACGCCAAATACTTGCGTGACATATCCATACTTGCGCGCCAAGTTTAGACTTGCGCACCTTAATGCCTTTTGCATTTTTTTGTGAATTCCTTCACAAATTTTCTGAAAAATAAACCCCTTTAAAAGATTGTTTATTCAACTTTTGTGGAGATTCAATGGCTCACCGGAGAATCGGAATGGCTGATGAACTGACTAGCAAGCGGATTGATGACATGATGAACATTGTTTTCTATGATTACTATGATATCTGTGACAAAACTCTCCCAGATTTGGATAAATACTTAAAGAAACATCATCTTAATTTTCCACAGAGAATCTACCTGTCCCTGTATGGTCATGGTCATCTGCAAGGAGTCAATGTTCCAAAGGCAAAGAACCATGCGCCAGAAATGCAGCTGCACTGCTACTCCTCTATTTCGGTTATGCTGTGCATTAAGATCAACAACAATGGTGTGAACTTTCAAATTCTCCTTCTATTCCATTTCCTTGCAGATATGAAAATGGAAAACCCATGGGATGAAATGTTTTCCGCTACCAGTTGGTGGAGAGAAGACAAACATGGCATTAGAGCAATATCTGAAAAGAGTACTCCCTCCAAATGGATAATTACTTCCAATGCTCCATTCTCAAATCCATGTATCCATCTTCCAAGTCACTTGGACAGATACAGAGTCACTGTTTGATCAGAAGAAAATTTTCCTCAAATCGCACTAAAGAATATCCTTTTACAATTGTTCCAAGAAGAGCTGGTATCACTGCATCTCTTATTGTATCCAGTTGAATGAATGAATTCAAGGTGGTTACTGATGAAGATTGGGATGTCGTAAATCAAATAAAGAGTTATGTTGAAAGCCTTTTTTAATTCTGGAAAAAGAGAAGAGACTCTAGTATGTGGATGTCCTTTTATCTCTTGTGTATCAATGAAAAATACTTCCATCTTCAATCATTTGTACCCACATTCTTTCGCTACCTATTTAAAATTTACTTAAGCCAATGGGCCTAGTAAGAATAGTTTGATTTTTATTAGGATTGATATAAATAACCCTACAAACATTGAATCTTTTAATTCCTCAGTATTACCAAAATCATACAAAATGTATGTTTAGTGAGCTGGAACAAGACTTTTATTCAGAGTTCCCTTGTTTTTTGTGGGCAGTTTAAAGTCATGCATGCCGGACATAAGGAGGATAATGTTTATGGTCAAAATATATTTGACTGAATGAATTAGAATTGACTCAATTCATTGAAAATTTATCTGAAAACTTATTACCAAATTCATGTATGAGGGAAAAAATGGAAACTATAGCTTAAGAATATTTGAATCTGAGGAATGATATGAAAAAGAGATAAAAGGAATTAGAAGAAGTGGTTTCCAAGAATGAAGTGACTATTATTTAACAAACCCGTTAGGGGGTTGAATTATGCAGGGCCACCTAAGGGCATTGGCTGCATAGTCAAATAAGTAGCATCTTTTTGCTAACAAGTCTGTTTATGTAAGGCCGCCTAAGGGAACGTGCTGCATAGTTAGGAAAAATAACTCTCCTGAATTTACCTTTCTACTGCTAAAAGCTAGCGAATGTTTATGGATATTCAAATTTTCCAATGTATAGAGTTTGGTATATGGAAAGAGGTACTTGAATATAGAGAAGATATTTTTGAACAAGATTATCGAAGAACTGGATGGATATCGCTTCTACGAAGGTCTGACCCAAACGTAGGGAAGGAGAATATAAACCATAGACTTGAATACATTCAGATCATGAAAAAGGATAGGGGAAAATATATTAAGGATGGCTATTTTTGCGGATCCCTACATACTGTCATTTATGACTAATAAGGACAAAATAGGCTTTCTTCCTAAGAATTAAGTTACCAGTATCTGACAAACCCGTTAGGGGGCTGATTTATGTAGGTCCACCTAAGGGCATCGGCTGCATAGTCAGATAATAACATCTTTTGGCTGACAAGTCTGTTATGTGGACTGTTTATGCAAGGCTACCTAAGGGCATGTACTACATAGTCAAGTAAAAGAGCTCTTAGAAATTTGACATTTTTGTGACTAATATTCAAGAAAAGGGTTATGAAGATCTGAAAATTTTTATGGTTAGGATTATGACACATAAATATGGGTATTGTTCAATATATACAATGATACACAAATCAATGCTAACCATAATCATGTTGTGGCTGGGTCCTGAATGGAAATGTTGTACTTCACTACGTATCCCATAAGGATGGGAATCAAGCCATACGTATTTCCTAAACTATAGTTTAATGTCATGTGGGACAAAAAGTATTAGGGATCTTAGATTAGGGTCATAGATCTTGGGCCATTATAAGAAATACACAGTGTGTGTTTTCATAGGGACTTTTCAGCCAAGGGACTGAAAGTGGAATTTGGTGTTAGGCCGAAAAGACTTGGGGTTGGATTCGAGGGACACTCGAACGTTCCTACATATCCCATAAGGATGGGAATCAAGCCCACATAGTTCTAAAAATACCCTCTGTACAAATTTGGTTTGTACATGTGAAGGGTGAAAGGGGACTTTTTAGTACAATGATGGTTTAACCCAAGATAAAAGGTTTAGGCATTGCCATGTATGCATGTAGTCTTTGAAATGAAACATGATTGAAAAATCAATGTAAATAATGGTTCCCTCTCAGGTGAGGGTACCAAAGAATATTGTAGTTTATTGTCATACTGAACAAAAGTGTTGTGTAGTTTAACATCGTATAACAAGGACGATAGGGAATCAAATGTAAAAATATTGATTCTAGGGGCGGTTTCACGAATCAACATCGTATGAGATGGAGGTGAACCGATGTGAAGTGATATGTTTTGGGATTAAACCTTGGGAGGTTGCCTACGTACCCAGCTTGGAGGGCATTGATCAAAGTATACGTAGTTCAATTGAACGATGAATTAGTGATCAAGTTGTTTTTGGGGACAACAACCTAAAAATGATGTTGGGACTTACACATGGTTAGCGGCCCAAAGAGGGTGTTATGGTTGAAGTATTACTCTAAGCTCACGTGAGTCATACTCGGTGTGAGAAACAAGAGATAGGAACAACCTTAACGAAACACAGTTTAACGTCATGTAGGACGTATGAAGGGACTATGCAGTTAGGACTATTGGTGCTGCACATTTTAATGTCATATAGCAGGGACAAAGTATAGTTTAATGTCATGTAGGATATATCAAGGTCATTCTGTACAGTTTAGCGTCATATAGTTAGGACGATAAGGACAATATAGTTTAACGTCATGTGGGACGAAAGGGGGACTGTGCAGTTTAATGTCATGCAGTGAGGACAAAAGAGTACACCATTTAACATCATGTTGGATGAAAGGGGGACTTTTTTCATATTTTAACGTCATGTTGTGCGAAAAAAGGACGATACAGTTTAGAGTCATGTTGGACGAAAGCGCAAATAGTTTAAGCTCATATTCATAGACCGTGGATGGTGTTGTTTAATCTCATGCTGGATGTAAGGGACTTCTGTACAGTTTAGCGTCATGTAGTTAGGACGTCACAGTTTAACATCATGTTAGACGAAAGGAATACAAATAGTTTAAGGTCATATGTATGGACCATTAATTTATAGTTTAACATCATATAGAAAGAACGATGAAGGGGAAACAATTTAACGTCATGTGGGACAAATGTAAAAATAGTTTAAGGTCATATGTATGGACCATTAATGATGAAGTTTAACGTATTGCTAGACGGTGGTGCAGTTTATGGTCATACTGGACCATGGTGCAGTTTCAGGTCATACCAGACCATGGATAATGGTGTAGTTTCAAGTCATACCAGACCATTTAGGGAACTTTTTTTTCAGTTTAACGTCGTGTGGGATGATGGTGCAGTTTAAGGTCATGCATGACCTTTTAGGGAACTTTTTCACAGCTTAACATCTTGTGGGATGATGGCACATTTTAAGGTCATACATGACCTTTTTAGGGAACTTTTTCGCAGTTTAACGTCGTGTGGGATGATGGTGCAGTTTAAGGTCATACATGACCTTTTTAGGGAACTTTTTCACAGTTTAACATCGTGTGGGATGGTGGTGCAGTTTAAGGTCATACATGACCTTTTTAGGGATATATTTTGTGTTTATTCAAAATACTTCTTCAACAATCTGGCATTGGTTGGAGTAGTGATGAGTTCTCCATCCATTGAGATTAATGAATAAACTCTATTGGAGTATACCCTATGTATTGAGTAAGGTATTTCCCATTTTGGATCATGCTTGGGAGGTTTCTTTCCTGGTATCATTGGAGTTATGAGAACTAATACCAATTCTTCCCGAGTGATTGAACGAAGACAAACATTTTTGTTAAAAGCTCGTGCTATTTGATTCTGATAGACTTCCAAGTGGTGAAAAGTGCACAATATTTTATCATCTAACCATTCAAAATCATTCAATCGATTTTGAGATTGTTCATCTGTAGATGAAAGATCTCAAATGGCTACTCTGTGCGAAGGCAATTGAACTTCAATGGGCAAGACGACTTCTGTTCCATATACCAGTGAATATGGACTTGACCGAGTTGCAGTGCAGGTGGTAGTACGATAAGCCCATAAAGCATTAAAGAGTTTATCAGGACATGACTTCTTATCTTTATCCACCATCTTTTGCAGTATATTTGAAAGAGTCCTGTTGAAGGCCTCTATCTGGCCATTGTCCGCCGCATGATACCGAGATGAATGGTTGGATTTGATGTTGTATTCTTGATACAAATTCTTCACCTAAGATGAACATAAGTTGGTTCCATTGTCCATCAATATGGTATGAGGGACACCAAATATGGTAATGATGTTAGACTTGATGAAGCTAACAATGCATTTAGAACTGACTTCCTTGAGAGCTACTGCCTCTGCCCATTTGGAAAAGAAGTCAGTAGTAGTAAAAATGTACTTAAATTGCTTGTCAATAGCCAAAGGGTAAGGTCCCACCACATCCATTCCCCATGTGGATAATGGCCATTAGTATTTAGCTGTATGAAGCAACTATGGAGGTTGATGAATGAATTTGGCATGTACTTGGCATGAATGACACTTCATTTTGAAATCGACACAATCTTGTATCATTGAAGGCCAAAACTATCCAAGCCTTCGAATCTGATCAGACAGTCTATGTCCATACTGGTGGGCACCACAGACTTCCGCATGCACTTCCTTCATGACAGCCATTGTCTCTTCACCATCAACGCATCTGAAGAGAACTCCATCCAAACTACGTTTATAGAGAATTTTCTCTAGGTGATCTAGACTATCATAAAGAGTAAAATTGAACACACGTCGCCGGATTTGTTCTTTATTGACTCTATCAGGTGGAAGTGTTCCATTTTTAAGGTATTCCCTGATAGGTGACACTCATCCTATAGTATGACCATATAGTTCAGGAATGGGACTAATTTCATTAATTTCCTCTGTTCTGATTCGAACATAAGGTGAAATTTCACGATGGTGGGAAATACTGATAGTTGTCTCGTCCCGATTTGGATCTTCCAGAGTTGTGGCTATATTATCCAATGCATCAGCTTGAAATATTTTTGATCTTGGGACATAAGAAAATGTCTGTTCCGAAGGGAATTCCACCATTAACTCTCAGACGTAATCATACAAAGGGATTAGTTCTTATTTTCTGATTGCATAATCACCATTGACATGTTTGATTACCAGGTCTGAATCACCTTTCACCTTTATGTGATTCACTTGTGCTTGAAGTGCTAATTCCAAGCCTATGAAGAGAACATGGTATTGTGCTTCATTATTGGTGCCACCTTCCCACAATAAGAAGGAATATGGTAACACTTCATTTTCTGGACAAATGAGCACAATTCCTAAGCCAACTTTGTTGAATTTAGAATTTTCCATTTTCCTCCCTGTTGGACTTCTGGAAGAACCATCAAAATACATTTCCCATGCTTGAGTACTATCTTGAACAGATAAGACTTCCTCATCAGGGACTTCAATATCTGAAGATGTGTCTCCCACTAAAGGGTGTTCATCCAAGAAATCAGCCAGATCTTGTCCCTTTATCACCTTTTTAGACACATACTGAAT
This sequence comes from Viscum album, assembly GCA_963277665.1. Lineage (NCBI taxonomy): Eukaryota > Viridiplantae > Streptophyta > Magnoliopsida > Santalales > Viscaceae > Viscum > Viscum album. Next base: position 2,000,234,227 of record OY728136.1, read on the forward strand.
GTTGAATTGCTGCAAAATAACTTCCCACCTTGCCAGACGGCCTGTAAGCGTCAGACGACTAAGGATGAATTTGAGCGGGTTATTGCGAGATACCAATTGGATATCGCGATGTTGCAGGTAGTGTCTCAACTTCTGAACTACAAAGATTAATGCCAGGTACCATTTCTCAATACTTGAATACTGGGTTTCTTTCTTCAAGCATAGTTCAACTAAGATAGTAGAGGCTGTTTTCATTCCCAGCATCATTCTTTTGAGCAAGAAAGGCACTCAATTATCGCTCTAGACCTGTCACGTAGAGGATAAGTGGTCCTCCTTCAACAATTGGAATGTGTACCGGTGGACTCAAGACTTATTTCTTGAGAATATCGAATTATTCTTGACATTCTTCAGTCCACTATTAAGTGACTCCGTTCTTCATCAATTTGGTGAAGGGTAAACTTTTTCCTTCCAAATTGGCGATGAAACGCCGAATAAAGGCTAAGTATCCTTGTAGTCCTCTTAATTATTTCAAATTTCGAGGAGGTGACATACCATGTATTGACTTTGTCTTCTCAGGATTGACTTCAATACCACGATGGCGTACAATAAAGCCGAGAAATTTTCCTGAGAATACCCCAAAATCACATTTTAAGGGGTTCATCTTCAAATTATGTTGTCGAAGTTTGAGGAATATGACTTCCAAATAATCCAAGTGATTAGAAAGATATTTGGATTTAACCACCAAATAATATATATATCATTCCACAAAATTCCCTAATAAGGCTTCGAAGATACGATGCATGGCACACTGATACGTTGCACCAGCATTTTTTATGCCAAAAGGCATTACCCGGTAGCAAAAAACACCCTGAGGGGCTCTGAAGGCTGTGGATTACTCTTCTTCTAGGGCCATTTGGATTTTATTATATCCAGAATAACCATCCATGAAGGAAAGTTCTTCATAACCAGCTGTTGCATCAATTAAAAGTTCTGTAATCAGAGCTGGGAAATCATCCTTAGGACAATGCCGATTATGATCTCTGAAATTGATGAAAACTCTAATTTGTCTTTTCTTCTTCTTTAAAGGGACAATATTATCCAACCACATGAGATATTGAACTTCTCTAACAATTTTAGCTTTGATAAGATTATCCACTTCAACCTCAATTTTGGAAGCATAATTTGGGTGTGTTCTTCTCACAGCTTGCATAAATCCTCGATGTTCTTCTAGTAAACCCAAATGATGAGTAGCAACAACAGGATCAAGCCCGGGCATTTCTGTATAGTTACAAGCAAATATATCTATATTTTTCTTTAGAAAAGAAATATACATCTCTTGATCTTCATGAGTCATGTACACACTGATTAAAGTGGGGAGTCGATCTTCTTTTGTACCTAGATTTACTTCTTTGAGTTCATCCACAGTGGCAGAGATACCCTCTTCAAATGCTGGAGGAGCATCTCTGAGATCTTCCTATTCTTATACATCATGTGTTATTTCTTCCATTTCTACTTGCATAGTAGATGATAAATTAGAATTTTCATGATCAGAAGAGATGTCACAATTTTCACATCTTGAAGAAGAAGCTTCCATTTCCGACCCAATTGACGATTAAGGGTCTTATTTGGGTATTAAAGATGAGATGATGGATTGAAAATCGACATAATTTTTCACCTCCTATGTTTCTATAACTTCTTCTGTCTTAATTGGAAAAGTATAGACTTGTTGGATTTCATCAGATGAAATGAAGACGTCACCATTTGTGCTTTCATCACTGCTTGGTGGGTTAACAATTTCTCCCATGTTGTTTGGCTCCATTTCCATAATTGAAATTATAAATATTTCCATAAGTGTATTCTGATTTGGGTCTATCTTGTCAATTTGACTGATAGACAACACATAATCTGTACTCACATGTGTAAATGGATTTACTGGAATCTTCTCCAAACCATATGGAGCATTAACTTTGGTAATCTCATTTGTTGTGGATTTCTCCCTTCCCTTCATGTGATAGAATTCTACCTCAATGTATTGAGACTCACATGTATTTAATGGGGCCTTATCACCATACAATTTCCCAACATGACCATCGAAACAATATTTGAGACATTGATGGTATGATGAAGGGATAGACGCATACTGATGTAGCCAAGGTCTTCCAAGAAAGATATTGAAGGCTGAGTCTTGATCAACAACCATGAAATCTGAATTGGATACAAGATCTCCAAACTGAGTTCTAAGTGTAACTTTTCCTAGTGGTTCTTGTTCATTTTTATCATATCCTTTTAACATCATAGTAGAAAGAGATAAAACAGATTCTGTGAGGCCAAATCAACGAAGTGTACGAATGGTCATGAGGTTGACTCCTAAACCATTGTCAATGAAATCTCTTCGGACGTCTATTCCATTGACCTTGCCAGAAAAATACAAAGGTCTAATATTCCCATAAACAACATCATATTCATCTTCATCGGTAAAAGATATTACTGCATGACATTCTGCATGATTATTCTATATGTGATAGACTTCAGCTGTAGCAATTTCAGTTTCAAACTCCTGAGGACTTGAAAAATCCTCGATGAGTGCTTCCCGAAGATCTTTTGACAGATTCAAAGCATCCAGAATTAATAACTTGGATGGTACTTGGGCCAAGTGTTTCAATACATCATACTTTTGATCCAGAGGTCTGTGTTTCCCAATAGTAATATGTGGTTTAGCAGGTACCTTGGAAGTAGATGCTTTGGAAGTTGATGCATATTGTATTGGGATAGGATTTGAAAATATTCCTGGTTTTAGAAGATTAGAACGATTATATCCATTTAGTTTCTGAGAGTAAGAAGATGGAACCTTCAACCGATCTTCCAAAATAACTCTGCCATGACTGAATTTGCTATTTGTAGAAAAACTTACTTGTTCTTGCTGAGCTCGCTAAAGGGCTCTACCATGAGTTTCTTATGCGTACACAGTTCAAGCAGGGGTATAATTGGAATAGTGGCTTCTGGAAGATCCACGTCTTCCCCTATATCCTGAGCCTCTGGAACATCCTATTATTCCCCTGTTTGATATAGGGAATTTAGGCTCATCGAAATCAAAACTGTGACTGACATATGGATCTGTTAATTGAATCATATTAACAAAACTGAAGATTAACTCTTCATCTGATTAAGACTATGCCTGATTAGCCTGTTTAGGTTGTGCCGTTTGGTGGGGCGATGCCCATGGGTTTGAAGTAGATGGCATGAAGTCTTACAGAGTCAAATATAACTTAGGATTTGACACATAATCATCTTCTTCTGATTCTTTTTCTTTCATTGAATCATTTCGTTTCATCGAGGACATTCCCTCTGATGAAGAGGGTTTTGCCGCAACATTCATGGCAGAAGCCACAATCGGTTTCGTTAATTTTGTTTGCAAAATAGCATGAATTCAGTGGATTGTCATTCTGACCATCCAATCATCATACTTCTGTTCATTTTAGCTTTTTACTTCTTTCCATTCTCATTCCTCCTCTGGAACTGTAGCAGTGACACATGCTACCTGGGCTGAAGAGCCATTCAGTTTGACTTGTCTCGAGTCGACCATCTTTTACAGGAGGTCATTGAAGACAAAACACTCTTGGATAGGATTCCCCAGCATTTGATGAAAGGGGAATTAATTGGGATGGTCTTCAACACCTTCCTTGTTTGGCCTCTTGGGCTTTGGCAGTTGAACTAGATTATTTTCCAAAGCCAAAATGATGTAACCAGGAACGTGTTCATTTCGGAAAGAGTATGTTTTGCTCTTCAAATCCTAAAATTGTTTTCGTCTTTGATCTCTTTGATCATATGAATGAAATTTCCTTTGTTGTTGGCACTCAGGAGGTGGATCCGTTCTAGAAGATGAAGGTTTTGAAGTAGAAACAGGTACATGTGCTTGTTTAAGCATAACTGTAGCAGTTTCTGATTATCTATTCTCCTTCTTGGAGCTGATGGAATTACACGAGATTTAGCCTTAGCCTGTATAAGGGAATCTTCAATCTACTGAGCGATTGAAGTAAGGTCTCGAAACCCTCCTATGTATTTCACAGGGATCAACATCATGCGTAATTCGTCATGCAGATTTTCCACACAGATTGGCCACAATTCCTCTTGAGGGAGTGCTAAGATTAAGGAATATGTTACTCCCTTCCAGCGAGAAATGAAATCTGAGACCATTTCATTCTCTCTTTTCTTACAGTTTGTAAGATCAAAAATAGTTGTCTTGGAAAAGTTGAGTTGAACTAAAGAATTAATTTTTGATGGACATCCTCTCATCCAGTAATTGACAGGGATTGGCAGATTTTATACCAAACAAAGGTTAGTCCTTGTAAGGTCCTTACGAAGCATCTGATTTTTACTGCTTCTTGCTACTCCGGAGTTCCCATAATAGGATCACAACAAGGCACGTAATGCGTCAAATTCTGTTCAGGGTCACCTGATCTATTGAAAATAGGGAATATTGGGTTTCTAAAACTGGATGGAGGAGAGATTTAATCTACCCATTCAGGGTAAACTTTCTTTTCTGGTTGAACCTTTTCATGTTTCCCTTCCATTGTTTCTATCCAAGAAGTTAATGACTCAATAGTAGTTATTAACATTTGAGAAACATCCAGTTGAACTTGGACTTGGGTAGGTGCAATGACTGGAGCTTGGACAGATGTGGTGGTTGGTACTACAACTGATGGTAGCACTGCCAACTGTTGTTGCACTTGACCTATAGGATTAGACCTGTGAGGGTGTATTGATAGAGGAATATATTCTTGATCCATCTCAGTAGATGCAACAAATTCCTTTGGCTAACTGACTCCAGCACGCTCACGAAGAAGACTACCCTGAAGTAGTTCGGTATTCAACCTCCTTAATTCCTTCATTTCTACCTCCTGTTGTGCAATCCTTTGCTCTAGTGGGAGCGATTGGCCTTCTCCAGAGGGAGGATATGTAACCTGATTCTTTTCCCTCCCTTTGTTGGATCCTTTTCGGAGAGGGGGAAGTGGTTTACTCGAAGGATTACCTAGGTTATGAGTAATCCTTTTATTTTGTGTATGCACACCTTCTTCATATGTGTCAGTGTGTACATATTCTTTAACAGGAACCTCTTCATCTGAGTCCCCTGAGTGAGCCTCATCTGGTGGATCAGCAACAACGGCATTGATGACATTGATTGATGCATAACGCATCACATCTCTGCTATCAACATTTCTGTGATCTTTTCTTCTTCCATGTCTTTGATGAGACATTTCATTTTTTTTGATTTGATCCCTCCGGAACTTCTTGACGAACTGTAATTTGTAGGGAATCTCCTGATAATTTGGCTCTTCGTTCCTCTTGAGACTTTTTTCCCAATTGATAAAAGACCGACTTTCTCTGAGGAGGTGATTGCTGATTTGAAAAACTCCCCAGTCTGGTGGACTGGGGCTATTCCTCATATTCCCACTCAATTCCTCGAATCATATTTGTTGATTCTGAGGGTTGGTTTAAAAGAGTCCCCAGTCTGGCAAGCTGGGTTGGCTCTTGACATGTTATGTCAGAGAATTTATTAAAATCTCTCCTGATCTTGTGAACCATAGTCCAGAAATTAGCTGGATGCATTAATTTTTATCCACTTTTATCACCTGGTTCAAAAGACTGTTGGATAATTTCTGACACTTCTGTCACTTGCTGATGTGCTTTCTCCATACGAGAGGCTTGTTCAATATTATTGTTTGCTTGATTCAAGTGTAATTCAACAATTTGTTCTCTGTATACTTGATTTTGAGAGGAACTAGTTGAAGCCTGTTCTTGGGAAAGCTTTTTAATACAAACAAATCCCATTGAATGTGGTCGTACATGAAAAATAACATTGCATGATACCATTTTCGGCGGGCTTTGCTGACTAGAGAGCACTGTGAAATGTATTTCTCCATGAACACCCCATCCCTTGACATGAATACCAAATGGGGCATTGGGAATCAACTGATGCAATATTCTTAGTGTGCCAAGGAATGAACGTTGAAGGGATCTCTACTTCTTTTCAGCCTTCGGATATTGAGAGACTGATAGAGATGCCAAATCTATCTGACGTTGTAACCCTTCTATTATCTTAAGATGATTTTCATATTCATCATAAGATAATACTTTCTTCATCAACTGACAAAGCGTTTTCCATATGTTGAGATGAATATCATGAATTCCATCTTCTATCAACACCTTTGGAATGTCATACTGAGACTCATCCAGAGGCCAAAACATGACTGGTACATCACCATTTGCCAGTTGTTTTCTCATGTTAATCATTTCTTATTTATCAATCAACGAAGATTCTTCTACCTGATTTGACCAGAGATGGTGTTTCCTTGTTGCTTCATCGGATTCATCAAGATTGGTAGAGTAATCATTGATCAAACTAGAATATGCATGACTTAGGGGTGGCTCGGAGAATGACCTACACCCGGGGCTATCTTTTGATTGAGAAAGTATTTCGCCTGCTAGCGATGAGGCATCAGACATGACTGGTTTCACATTTGCAAGTGCCTCAAGATAAGAGGGATTTCTCAGAACTACATCATCCACTGGATCATTTTCCGGGAAATGTGCATCACTACTGCGGAGAGGAATTTCGCATCGAAATTCATCATCATGGGGAGGACCACCATAATGGGTTATAGAAAAAGATGCAACCTCTTTCTCCTTGGTCTTCTGACCACACAGAGGGTTCCTGTGGCTCTCATCTAAAGTTGAAACATTGAGATCGACCAAATTGTCATGAAGCAAGCCTTCATGAGGATGTGTCTGTTGAAGACCTTCGGAATTAATGTTCCCACTATTGGGAAATGAGGGAGTAGAATCTTGGATTCCAATAGATAATTTCCTTAGGGATTAAAGAACTCCATCATCGAGCAAGGAATTGTTACAGATTGGCTCTTGATCTCCTTACGGTGCTGGGCGGGTCTTTTTCTTAGACGCCTTCTTACTCGCTTTGGAAACCACTTGTTGACAAAAGTGGCTGCTCTGAGCAGGTGTATGTGACTGATCAGGAAAGATGACCATGTTAGGATGACGATCTTCACTCAAATTAGGTGTATGTGCCTGACCTGGTTGTCCGTATGATATGGGGGAGTATGCCCCATGACCCTCTTGGATTGGAAAAGATGTGTGTGTCTGTTCCAGAGTGAGTTGTTGATGTGTCACTCCACTGGTAGGGATAGATTTATGTGTCTTTCCCTGAGATGCCACTAAAGTTGTTATAATATCCTGGCATGTGTCCAGAATATGAGCAGGGATTTGCTTAAGCTCTTTCACCATTGATAAAATATTCTTGGTGACCTCAGCTATCGGAACGGGGATATACTCTCATTCTGTTCTTGGATTAGGTGTATGTGCCTGCTCCTGTCCTCCTTTTCCTCTCAGTGAATCTTGAAAGTAATCAAGTGTGGGGTCAGAGAGTTGAGTCTGCCTCTTGTTTGTTGTTGGGGCTTTCCAACTGACTTCTTCGAATGCTACCAAGCGAGACTATTGGTAGGCATGATTAATACTAGCAGGTGTATGTGCCTGCTGATTGCACTTCGCCAAACGTGGTTGAAGTGCTCCATCATATGTAGATAGAAGAGCCTGCTAACTATCTGATGATGTATAAACAAGTGTATGTTCTTTCCTAAAGTACTCCACTGCAATTTCCTGGCCGGATTGGCGTGATGCTGCCAGACGAGTCTGCTAGACAGTGGAATTAAAACGGGCAGGTGTATGTGCCCTCTCATTGTTGACCACCAAGTTAGGTTGGTGGACTTCTCCGGAGATGGCAGAGATGAGAACCTGCTCACTGTTGACCAGATTCCGCCTCTAGTGGTTCGTCTTTCCTGCTTGGGTTCGAGGAACCTGAGCCGAATGCCTGGAGTCAGTACCCTCATCATGTTGATGGCGTACTGCCGCACGAGTATGGTGGCGATTGTTGATAGGAGCCCTCATGAAGGACTCCTGATTCGTTGAATTAAGTCCCTGAGGGACCTTCTCATCCACCTCCCTAGAATATGGGAGTGAATGGTGATTGAGTTTTAGGGATAACGACCTGAAACGGGTGGAGAAGGTAGTTAGCACTGCCTGCTTCTTGATCACTAGTCGTCGTTGTTTGGATGACCGGTGTGAGTTGTTCACTTGGAGGGCTTTTCAGGTAGCCTCTAGAATTGGGATGGTACCATGTTGATGGTACCCCTTAACTAGTACATTTGATACCCAGCGTTGAAGACGCTGAGTAGGTGATGCCATCCTTAGAGCAGATGACGATCCACCAGGAGTAGCAGCAGTGGTATTTGCAAGAGTGGTATTCACAGGTGTGAACTTGAGAGCATCCATTCTGGAAATGTATAAGATATTGGAATATAGTGCCTGTTTGATATGAAAGACGTAATCAAGATAAATTCAGCCACTACATCTTTTGGATGACCACATATGTCAATTATTGTTTTTGTTGGCCCTCTCATTGCGTTTTAAATAGGGGCCTAACAAATAGGTAAAACATTATTTTATCTTGGTTAAGGATTCACGTCGGGTTCACCATTTTTTGTTTCCCTCAGAATTCAGGGATGACCTCCTTGATAGGAGGTTCAACCATTTTGATCGGTTTCTAACGGGTTTGTTCGTAGAACCAGAAACATCTAATGATTCCACATCCATTTGGACCTACTTTCTCAAGGTAGGCGCTCACTAGTTTGTGGACTGATGAGGCGTAGGAATTTTCATTGGTCGAGAGGATGGGTGGTCAGACTCATCCCACCTTTTTGAGGAGAATTATTTTCTACTCCAGGTCTCTCTTTATAGATTTAAGTTATGTTCATGAATCCTTATTACATTACCATGTATAAAATGAGCTTTCCTTTAGTCTGACAATCAATTATTAAATATGTAGGAAATTTAGAGAATCTTTTATATGTATTCGAGGATCTTCATTGATAGAGAATCATATGTATTTATTAGAGATTCTTGGTCAATGGTATCCTCCACACATTTATATGGAATTCTCTTGGTCATTATGATGACCATGCTGGTTTTTAAGCCACTCAGTGGGGCACTTGATGTTTGTTGTCATTCCGAAAGACATTGATTATTTCAGAGTTGAGATCAAACCCGCAGATGGGCTACCTATGTATCCATTTTTTAGAATAGGAATCAGAACCCACGTAGTTCGAGTAAGGGAGTATGATGTTTATTATTGATGGATTAAAGAAGGATGTCATAATTACTTTTACACTCTAATCTCACATGAGTCATGCTTAGTGTGAGAAACAAGAGGTATTAGCAAAAATTAGACAATTGTGCCCTGAAAGATGCAATCATAAGAAATAATGTGGGACTTATGTATGTATGACTGCCCAGATAAATGAAGATTAGGATTTACTTCATGGAAGAAATCTAGGAACAGGGTCCATAAAGGTATATGTTCTTCATGCAGATTTGAATACTCTAACTTGGGACTTACTCCTGAAAAGGACACCCAAATTAGGAGAGGACTTATGATTGGGTTTTACTCCTGAGAAGGAATCCCGAATCAAAGGTAAATTAAGACTGGTTAAGAGAAGACTGGGGCGTACTCCTGAAAAGGAGGCCCAGGTTAAGGGAATTATGATTGGGGATTATTCCTAAAAAGGAGGCCCAAATTAGGATAGGACTTATGGTTGGGGATTACTCTTGAAAAGGAGTCCCATGTTAAGATACATGTCAAATTAAGGGACTTGGGCCTTAATCTTGAAGAAGATTCCCAAGTGAACAGGGTCCATAAAAGGTATATGAGTTTTATGGAGATTTATACTCTTAATTTGACATTTACCCCTAAGAAGGGTACCCGGAATTAAGGAGGGAACATTGAATTATGATTGGGGCTTACTCTTGAGGAGGAGGTCCAAATCTGAGAACGTGGACTGGGACTTACTCTTAAGGAGAATGCCTAGGCTAATGAGTATTTGGGGCTTACTCTTTAGGAGGAGGCCCAAATTATGGTTCTCTCATCTTTAAAGGATTTGGTTGAATGAATGGAATCTCTATCCTTAGTGACAAAATGTGTAAATCATTAGGTTTTGAGAAATGTTTCACGGAATTCCTTTCAAATAAGGATGTCAATGAATAAGACATTCGATAAATGGTTTAGAAGAGTGTCTTGAAGACTGAATTTTGAATAGGAGATGAGGAATGGCATAAGAGGGATAAAATAGGCAAGAATTGCACCCAAAAAGGTAAGGGCGTGCAAGTCCTAAGAGTCGTGCAAGTACTGCGTGGGCGCGTAAGTCTGGTCGTGCACGTATACCTGTGCGACACATGGGTATTTGTGCGATTTTTAACCAGCAGGGTAATACTTGAGCGACTTTTGACAAATGCCTTTAGAATTATCCTTAGGTACTTCCAGAATAGAGGTGCGCATGTTTTGGTAAGAGCGTAGGGAAGCGCGCAAGTATGTTCATTTCCCTTAAGCGTAAAACACCTTAGGCACGCAAGTGTTAGTGAATTATAACACTTAGACCTTACTCCTCTTGTTTAGACCTTCAATTCTAGGTAAAGTATTACCTTAGAAGTGTTCAGAAGACCTGAAGAAGACACTTGGGCTTTCAGAGCTCTAAATCTGAATTCTGGAAAAATTCTTCTGTGAATGGGGGCCCACAAGGTCTATTTATAGGCTTAAGAAGACCTGGGCAGTTATCCTTTAGGGCGCACAAGTCACTTGCGCGACAATTAGAGGTCGCGCAAGTGGACTTGCATGAAAGTGATGAAACTTGCGCGGCACATGTGCTTTTGAAGCTTTGTTCATGCCTTTGTCTATTTTTGTTTTTTTCTTAAAAGGATGAATCAATTTGTGATAAGTCATTTCCCTTTCCATTCTTTTAGACAATGTGCTGAAAAGGAGCTTCAACAATTATACATTTATATTAAATATATTTTATGCCCTCCATGAAAAGAAAATGGGATATCTCTTAAATTTTTGCTTGGATCAGAAATATGAAGCCACGGTTGAGTATAGAACATGGTGTTTACCCTAGGTGGGACATAACTTTTCTCACTACGAGACTTTTGCAAGAAATTCCACCGAGGGGGGGAATCATTAATAAATTAATTAAACATAATTGTTTTATCTCGAATGAAAAATAAAATATCATTCAAACAAGGACTCAGATTGGATATTGGAGACCACAGTTCAGTTCGATATAGGGTATTTTTTCTAAAGTGTGATATAAAATTAGAGGAAATCAAGGTTTTTGATTCCACTCAGAGCGAGGATGCTATAAATAGATTCGATGTGATATTGAATATGGTTTATCCCCTCAATATCTCCCTCACTCTCCCTAAAAATAATATATCCCCTCTCAATATCTTCATTGTTAGGTGGAATGGGGATGGATCATTGATGGAACCCAGGTAGATTTCCATGAAGTCAATGCACACATCGTCAATAGTGAACACATACAATGAAGTATGATTTCTTCTACTTATGAGTTTTGATTCATGTTTTAATGTGAAAATCCTTCTTTTCTAATTTATTTTTCTTCATTTTGAATACTATCATCAATTTCAACCTAACATGAGCATCAATCCATTATCGATATCATTTTATTCTCTATGTTATTCACTGTTCTTCATGGATTTCATCGTTAACCTTCTTCAACACGTCAAAATACCAAAAAATCTTTTAGTGAGGCATGGGTCATTGAAGTGAAAAATCCAAGGATTCTAGAATATATTTTGGATCTATAATTCGGAAATTAGATGAGTCAGTAACGCATGAAGAAGAATGTGGTGGTGTGGGTCTAGCACTTTGATGCTGGTGGTGGAAATGAACAATGGTGGGCCGTAACGGCCGGGTTAAGGTGAGTGCTCACCTGGATATTGTTGATTGTTGGTGCACTAGGAAGACGATGTCAGTTGGAGCGGCTTAGGGGGACTATCATGATGATATAGATGGAGGAGTTGGTGGTGTCCAACAGTGTTTGTCAGGTGGGGGACTGAGGGTTGCGGTGGTTGTCGAGCATGACCCCAGGTGGTAGTGAACCGCGAGACCCGTGGAGTCTCATGTTGATGTAGAGTAGTTTGGGTCCACCATCACGGTGCACTAGAGGGGAGAGGCTGGGCCAGGCCACATGGTTGGGCCATAGGCTGGGGGTTTGAGGCAGGCCAACCCATGCATAGTGGTCTGGCCAGAATGGGCCACACCTGTTCGTTTCAGGCCATTTCACTTGAAATGGCTATATCTCCTATATTGGGAGTCCATTTTATGTTATGTATTCGTCCTTGAGTCACTATATTTTAAAACAATAGTTCTAGACAAGTTTGGGACTTTTATATTTTGGTTACGTTGCTCTATTTTAGGAAATTCCCATGTTTAATAATAATAATATAATTAATATTATTCAGATATCTTTATCGAACATATCTTTAAAATTTAAATCTATTTGACGCACCATCAAAACAGTTGAAAGAATGGTTATTTTTATATTGTTTATAAACTACCTATGGGTTTGTATACTAAGGAAAATTTTTGGGCCCCAAGAGGCCCGAAGCACACGTGTGGTAGTGAAATCAATATTTTCCAACACGTATCCATTCAGGACAAAGGAGTAGTCCATTAAGTGTGTTTTTTCCTGAGGATAAAAATGTCCTAATCTGTATAATTTGTTTCAGGAATGAGTTTTAGGCCCCATGGTATGCCTTTCTAGCGTAATGTGGTGACCTGCGGCTTTTCCATCAGATGACCGTATGGGATTAGTGAATAGTTTACCTTACGTGTTTTTCTGCAAGGATCACGATGGTGTGATCCATTTATATGTAAAAATCCTTATTCATTGAATAATTAAATTTTCTAAAAATTATTGGAATATTGGTGGAAGATTATTCTATGGTTCTTGAAGTTAACCCTCAACTTAGATTCACATCCACTCTCATGAAAGTAGACAATATATATGAAGAGATACAGTCAAACATTGTGGGGACATTTAAGGGGATGTGTTGGTCAATTACATTTTCTCCCATTGAATCAACATCGAATGTTGTGTGATTGATATACTTTTACCCAAATATGTTGTATAATATATGAGTTTACTAGAGTTCCTAGGGGTAAATTATTTTATTTTAGTACACGAGCAGGGATAGGTACACAGTAGGGCGATAAGATGGGGTTAGACATTGTGTGGGATCTACACACAACATGTACCAATTTAAAAATCATCTATATCTCATATTTATTTATTCTATACTCTGATTTTGGAATGTGAATAGCCTATCCTGAGTGTATTTTTTGACGTGGAATGTGATGGTGCCCTCTCATGTGGCTTCTATGATATGATGAGAAATGTTACCGGTGTGAAGTTTATTTTTGAAGGCACCCAAGGATGGTAATGATGTTCTTTTGAGTGGTACCATATTGATGGGATGGCCCATGTTCCTTAGTACTTTTCTAAGAGGTATTATCCATCTGGGATGACCAGAGTTTCTCAATACTTTTCCATGAGGTAACATACAATAGGGATGGCCAGAGCAGTTCTAGGTACCTCTATCCGGGCTGGGAAGTGGTCCCCGATGGTAGTTCTGGGATACCATTTAGTGGTTCTGGCTAGTGGGTCCCATCAAGGACACTTGAAGGGAAGTACCGTCTAGCATGTCTGGGCAGTGGCTCCTCATCATCTTCTTGGTGGTGATCCCCCCGATGTACTAGGGAACATATACCAAATCACTAGAGTGGAACCCTCCATCCAGAATTGGAAATTGTACATGTCATCGAGACATGATCTCTCAACTATGTTACATAGTGACGAGATGTAAGTTTATGTAACATTGACTCACGAGGAAGAGGGACACTTTTCCGGCCTATGTGGGTCCTTGTGATGTAACCTTAAACTGTGAGGCAGAGGTAGTTCTACACAAAGAAGAAACTATTAGGGGGCGTGGATTGAGTCCCTTAGAATTGTAGTTCAGAGTAGACATGTGGGATGGTGGGAATTGATGATGGTTACTTCTGGGACTATTTTCTACTCACTTCCTTTGGAGGATTTGTGATATGGAGTTCCCTTTACTCTCTCATTTGTGTTTCCTTGACTGGGAATATATATATCTTGTTTCAGTACTAACTCATTGTGTTTTCTTTATGCTCCTTCTAGGAGAGGAGAAGAAATGTGGGGTAATCCACATGCTTTTAGTGGATAGATTCTAATGGTTGGATGAGTATACTCTCCTACTAAAGTTTGTGAAGACTCGATGATAAGTTTATATTCTCATAATTTCTATATCCCTATGTATGGTTGAGCTTATGTCACTCTATTGTTGGATTGAGTTTCACTCCTTTTATTGTACATTTTTCTATCTACGGATCCCCTCTTGAGTACATCTTTTACTACTCCCTTAATCTATTGAGGCATCCTACTATGAATTTTTATACTCACAACTACTTGAGAATTTCCAAAACATAGTTTTCCATTGAAGAAGATAGATAGGTTAATTGTGACATTGTAGGAGATTAGGGATATAGGGTTATTGGATTTTGTGTGGTGGTCTTAGATTGGGATCTCGTTTCAAGAGTCTATCAACTGTTTTACTTTTCCACTAGTAACCAGGTTGTGTAACATTTATGGTTGGGCATTTATTTTTACCCTTATACCTTTTAGTTAAAATTTCTATACCTTTACTATTTAGCGGATGATTCATATTTTTGGTTTATATATTGTTGTGTGGTATCATTACCTCTTTCTCTAATCTTTTCCATTGAGTTGGTAGTGTGCGCGTATACATGTTCTTAGGAAAAGGCCTCCCATAGATTATTGTGCCTTAAGTTCTAGTCGCCCCTTTCGACCTTTGGAGGTGTTTTTTTGGTTATTTTTTTATCAATCTTCATCCTAGGTTGGATTATGTGAAATTTATTAGGTGCAAAAGACCATGTAAGTCTCAATGAAATGGAAATTGAGATATGTCCCTTGCCAAATTGTAATTAATCGAGTCGCATGACCAAATATTAATAATAATCAAATGAAACGTTAAATACCATTAATAAAATTATAATTATGATATTATATATCAAATTTCATCATACATACATCACATAAATGAAATAAGTAGAGAACATTGTAAATCTCATATAAATGAATGTGATATGAGAAACCCCATACCACATTGCAATCAGTCGAAGATTATGAAAAAAAAATAATTGTCTAATAAATCATTGAATACCATGAAGATAAATATATTAATGATATTATCTATGAAATTGATGTATAAGTACACCACATACAATAAATAAGTAGTTAATAATGGAAAACTCACAAAAATGGAAGTGGGTTGAGGAAACCCTAACCGCTGTAATCAATCTAAGAGTATGAAAAAAATTAATAATATTGAAATGAATCATTGAATATCCTAAGGATAAATATATTAAGGATATTATACATCAATAATAATTATACATAATCCAAATACAGTAAATATATGGAAAATAATATATATATCACAAAACTGGAAGTTAGTTGTGGAAACCCTAACCTTATTCTGGAATGTGTTCTTCACTTAATCTGAATGTCTGGAGTAATCAGATTAAATCCATTAATTATTATTTTATAACCTTATATATATGTATTTTATTTTATATAACATTATTATGTTGATTTTCATCCTTTTGTATGAGTTATAGGATGCAAATTTATCGCTCGAGAGCGTTTGTTTTCTTGGTTTTCACGATCAGCATACTTGTGTATGAATATAGAATTTAATGGGGAATGGATATGATTCTAAAAAGATAAATATATAAATTTTTAATAAAAATAAAATGTTTTTAAATTGCTATTTATATAATTTTTTTACATTATATGTGGATGAATCATTAGATAAGTCATTTAGTGATTTTTGTTTAGATCATTATAACGATTATTGATCATAATGAATTATTTTTCTTTTCCCATATAGTTTTTTGTAAATATATTGCATCCAATAAATAAAAAGGTTTATATTATAGATTTTAAAATCTTTATCAACCATTAATATGGTATCTAGAACAGCTTTAATGAAGAATTTGAAGAATAGATCTTTATCATCCATGAGGGTTGTAAATCGGCAGCTCCTAGATGATGCTTTTGTTTATAAAACAAAAGTGGGAGAGTAAGGAGATTGAGAATGGAAATTACATTATAATGATATAATTCTAGTATATATATGATAATAGATTTTTAATTTTCAATTTTATAGTAGAGTTTAGTAGATAATAATAGAAGAAGATAAATTTAATTTATATTAAGTGAAAATGGAGGAGGATTTACCTCTTCTAATAACCTCCTTGAGAACATCCTTAAGTGAAAGGGTTTTGGTATTTTGGAATGAACATGGGCTATTAGAAATGGGTAAGGACTAGGGAAGAGTGTTTAGGAAGAAATTTTATAATATTTAAGGATTATAGGGGTGGAGAGAAGAGGGGGTGTGGGGTGGTTTTATAGTGGAGGAGAGGGGTGATTTTTGAATATTTTATTTGTTATTTTATTATTTTCATCAAAATAGCAATAATATAAATTCTCAGGACCAATAAAAATAATAAGTGAATTTGAGTTTGAACAAATAACCATTTACATGAACCATAAAATAATAATGATACAGATATTCATTTATTTAGAATATTTCATGAATAATCAAATTTCACTATTCACCAAAAAATCATGTATCTAAGAAAATTTTCTTAATTTCACCCAAAGAATTTTTATATTTGATGAATAAGAAAATGGAATCCTTTTTATGAAAATTATTTTCTTCAAATTAGAAATTAATCATTCAATTAAAATAACCATTTTCTTAACATTATATTTTTTAAAATTTATAACTGAATTTATAATACCCTGGAGAATTAATCAATGTCTCATTAAATTATCCCAAAATCACAAGACAAAAAAATATTGATTTATGAATTCATTGTATAAAAATGTATTATTTTTTATATTAACTTATTAAATAAATTTTTTTAATTAATTATTTATTATTCAAAGGAATACTGACACTAAATTATTATTTTCAAAAAAATTCACCCTCATTTATAAGGTGTCTAAATTTTATTTATACATACATGGGTGAGGTTACTATTAATAAGGGAATATTTTTATTCATTAGGTTTAATTTACTATTCCAAAAGGTAAATTACTATTCATAAGGGTCAGGTTACTATTCAGAAAAAATAATGTTGATCTTATCAGACTCTAAATAACATATTGAAAGCAACCTTGAATGTATGTTTTTTTGAAATTCCAAACCAGAAGTGGAAAAGATTAGATTTACTGATAGGTTATAACTATAACAAATTTTTCTTTTGTAGAGACACAATGTTAGATGCATTATAATTTATCTAATAAATTTAAATTATTTAAGAAGAGATATACCATAAAATCATGGTGTGTCATATGAATAGTGAATATAATCAAAATAAATATAATATTTGATATATATAATTATGTAAAATATTTAATTAAATAATCTGTTGACCACATACATATATTTATTTGGAAATATTCATTAACACAAAATAATAGTGTAAAATACTATTAGGTTTTTAGAACATTAATTTATTAATTTTAAACATATAAGTTATAATTATTTATATGTTTTGTTATTAATTAAAACAATTGATTTTTAATTATTATTTTTAATTACTTAATATATTTATAATTATAAAATAAATTACTGGGGTGTTACACTCGGACTTCGAAAAATTCTAAAATTAAAATTGAGGCTCAACCCAAACCTCAACAAAAAAGATCAATGATTAAAAAACTATGAAAATAAGAGAGTATCCAAGGTCTGGGTGTGATAATTCAAAAAAAAATACAGTTTCCTCCCCCAAAAATTCACCCATCCAAATAATGATCAAAACTCAAATCCATGCCCAATAAAAACCAAGGGGAAACATTGAACATTCGGGTGAAAATTCACTCTACAAAGCACACCAACCACCGATCAAGAAGAAACCATATCCTGATAATGATGGGATAACATGAGGGGGTTCTCCCCACCAAAAGAAATAAAGTAACACAAGAACTTTAAACCCCAAATAACACCACCACATCATATATAAGAAGCCAACTACAATGTAACTAAGTAAATTGGGACACCGTGTGAGGGAACTTCCTACAAGAACCAAGAATTCTCTACATAAGGGAGACTAAAAACACCATTGGAACTAAGAATTTCACACAATGATCTATGAATCCCATCAAAATGATAGGGTAAACACATGATAAGACACTCAAACCAAATAGAGATTAGGAAACACCATCCATCAATTCCAAAAAACTAAAGCCTCTCTAAATGAGAACCACAAAAATCAAGACCAACCCACTAAAGGTTTAAAGACACTCAATGAAAATGTATGATTCTAGAAGCCCTATACAAATGAACATAACATCTTAAATCACAGAACAAAAAAATTCATCAAAAGTTTATAATGGAAATATGAACATACAAAAATAGATCAAACTAAAAAGGGTACTTTAAACATTTCCATCCCAGCGTAGGTGGCAAACATGGTCCTTGGTCTTCTTCATACCACAGTGACTCTTGAGTACGCATAAGATTCAATTCGATGATTGTGGTGGGATCCATAATGATTGATGTATCGACTACCGCACAGTCAAGTACCATCAGCCTCTATTAAAACCCCCTTCTTCAAAAAGCACTTCCTACAAAAATTCTCTAGATGCCCCAAATTTCCACAATAATGGAATGTCATTGAAACATTATTTTAGGACAGATTAGAATTCCCAAACTAGAAAAACTAGAAACACATGAGCGAGTGGTCTGAAAAATGAGAATATGGATCCTGCATGAGAGTCATCTTAGGAATAGGTTCTTCTGGGACACCCTTATCGGATATGAAACCCTCATGAGAAAAAAGGGACACTGGGTTTCCAACGGCTTGTGATCTAGAAACCAACTCATCTAAAAAAGATTCTTCCATCATATCATGGAAAAGAAGATACTTGTATTATAGGAGTCACTCCTTGATCTCAGGATAAATATCCCTAGTATGAAGATATTCCATTATCAAATCCTTTTATACTACCTCCATATAAAAGGAAACCATCTTTTTTAAGTCTTAAACATTATCCTTCACTGTTCTTCAGCCTTGTTGAATACTCATGAATTATTCTAACTTCTTTATCCCCACGTACACATTTATAAACCATCAGATGAAGATGGATTAAACACTTCCCATGTTATCACAACTCTAATTTATGGGAGGCAGAAAATCTCCCATTTTTCCCAATCTAGACCCTCAAAAAGACCAATAACAACATAGAATCTAAAATATTTGGAAGTTACCATCAATCTAAAAATATGATTTACATCCTGAAGCACTCAACTACCTTTAACGGACCTCATTCCCCATGGAGAATAGGAAAATAATAATAAAAACTATGAACTAGTCATAACTCCATATAAATTTTAGGGACATCTTTGGTAGGAATATTTTGATTAACATGGAAAAAAAATACAAAACCAATATCGAACAAAAATACAATCAAAATATAAACTACAGCCAATACAATAAGCTCATAAATCGATATCATGGCAACAAAAAAAATCTATTTTTCAAAAAATGCATTTACATTTCAATTCCCAAAACATACTTATTCCAAGCCATTCCAAAAATTAAAAGGAAATTTTCACAAAACAAAACCCATATCATAAAACAAAAACCAATTTCCATAATCAATTTCCTCTTCCATAAAAACCCTTTGAAACAATAAGGTCAAGTGTTTGATAAAAAACACATACCCTTGGAATCCTATGAACCATCACTTATATATTCATCTAGACATACCGACATTCACATTCCACACCTACCTGCACATATGCGGCCATCCATATGGAACACCAAGTTTCGCACCCATGCCACTTCCTTTTCCATTAAAACATGTACCAAATTTTCAATAGAAAATACTTTCTCTTTTAAAATCCATTTTTCCAACAAAAATCCATTTGAAGGAAATAATTTCTATTTCAAAATCCATTTCCATTTCAGAATCTCACTTACACCCACAAGAAAAAAATATTACACAACTAACACTTGCTGAACCTAGATAAATTAACAACTCATATCAACCACCAGGGATGAAGAACTAGTGGTCATTAATTACCTAGTGACTTGGTATTAGGTCATGCCCCAAGTAAGAATTAACACTAAGAATACCTTGAACCATGCAGTCAAACTCAAAAAATGGGTCACTAAACAATGTGAGGTCCCAAAATGACAACAGATCACCTCCATTTTCATTTATCAGTCCAAAACAAATGAATACAATATAATGACTCAATTATAGAACTACCCTTGGAAACTCATGTCTCTTAATGAGTGGGGGTGATCAATCACCAACCCATAACTACCAAAAGAGCCTTGAGAATATCTATAATCCACCTGACTCCCCAAATTGAATTATCCTAGGTCACACTGATAGGGGGGCTGAATTAGGGTGTTAACATTTTTTTTACCATTTATTATATCTCATACAATGTTGGTAAGAACATAATGAAACCATTCTATTATATGTGTGAAATAATAAAAACATTCACATGAATAAGTATAACACCACACTTTTACTTGGTTCACCACTATGTGCTACATCCAAGGAGTATACGCCGACAGGTTGCTGGTCAGACCCAATTCCGCTTTTCTTCACTAGCTGTGGATTACATGGTTCTGGTACAATCACTTTGTCCCAGGCACATAGCCTAAAAAAAATTAGGGAAAACTCACTGCTTCCCTTGGATCAATTCCGTTGACTCCACCTTTTACACTGTGTTGGGTAAAGTCACACTTTGTTAATGAACATGAAGTTCCCTTCAATGGATAAGCATGAAAGTTATTGTCTCCTATTCTTCATGAGACTTTTCATTCATCAAGGGACAGAGTTTATGAACATTAACATTAAATATTATTCACTGTTTCAACAACTAGATTTACTAAGACATCTTATTCTTCTTGGTAGGAATCAAATGTTCTTTTATGATTATTCAAACACTAAAAATAAATTTACAAGGCATCATTAGAATCAACTCTTCTTATTCAATGTATGCATGTGACCACACATGAGACAATATAGTTTTTTCCCTCTTATTCACTTCACTACACACATACACCCACCATTGAGGCTTTTTTTAAATGTATTCTCATATGCAAGTGAGCATACAAGTGCACTCCGCCATTTAATTCTTCTTTCTTCACAAATGCACCCACATGCTGCCTTGTATTTCTTTAAATGAAAAATGAATTCACGAACATAATTTCATTTTTATTCTTACCATTGGAAAAACAAAACATATTTATTTCAGTCAATGTTTTGTATCATATATATGTTTATCCATGAAATTTATCTAACCACCCTAATAGAGGTAGTCCACTGTTTGGTTTATTCTTACACACATGCGAGTCTCAAATCATAAAAATGATTTCCATGTGAATCATTCATGTAATTTCCACTTTTTATATAAATAACACTCACTAAATAAGTTTTATTATAGTGATTATGTTTTCCCCTTTGTTTTTCAACCAGAGGGTATGAATTTTTCCACTTTTAATATCATTTGATACATTGTTCTCCACTGCAAATTGGGTGGTATGTGGGACATCCCCTTATGGGACACTCTTTATATCAAACCAGATCTGTATGCTGTCAATCCAAGTGGTACCTGAGAACTCTGCTCCAAGAACCCAAAAGGTATGTGGTCTCTTCTCTACACGAACCAGAAGTGGTTCGTGACTCTTCTTCCTTATAAACCAAAGTGGTACACAGTTCACCTTTTCGAAAACTAGATCATTATGTGGAATAATCTTCATGAACCTAGAATGGTTCCCGGTTCATGCAGGCCCCTTCTTGAACATTAAATATAGAAGAAACTTTGTTTCTCATAACATGAGTATCATAAGGTTTGGATGAAACATCCACTTATGGGATTAGGGAATCAATTTTTATCAATAGAGATCAAATCTTTTCCTGCGTCCATAAACCGCACGATATGATCTTCAAAATGATTCCTTTAATAACTGATATATCTGGTTCTTTATTATCTTCAAACCTACTAAGAGATATGTCGCATATCTTGGATGTTTCCTTTTTCATTCTCGCGGCCATCTCGCTGATTGTTCATGTATTTAAGATGGAAGGTATAAATTTTTCAGTCCATTTTCCAATCCATTTGGCCTTGGAACGTTCGTTTTCCTTGAAAAATCTATTTTACTTCATTTCTTTCACATGCATGCAAATAAAATTGCATGCATGGCATCATGATAGTCATACGATCAGTACGGTCTTGATCGTAGCTCAAATGGTGGTCGGAGTGGAGAGATCATCCTTCATCTAGAGAACCTAGATCACATGCACAGTGGATGGCTAGAGGGTGAAGATGACCATGGTCTAAAGGATCATACGACTCTGATTAAATCCCACACAGTGCAGGGATAATGACTGGATTGGATTATATCACTGGATGTGGGATGCGATGTGCAACCGTGATTAGAGTGAGATCAGATGGATGGTCAGGATTTATTCTATATTTTTAAAACCTTTTCCCACATTAAAAGTTCTAATGTTCATAAAATTCTTTAAATTACAAGTTACTCCATCATTCGTCCATATATATCCTATGTCCCCTCTGGTTCCACCCCACACTAGTTCTCTACGGGCACACTCTTAGCACCCACTCTGCCTCCTCAGGCACGCACCTAGCACCCACTATGCATACCCTAGGGCTTATAAATGTCCCCCATGTGCCTTCTGTGGGTTGGCTCGGTAGGATTCCGTATGGGCACGGTCAACCCATGTGGTCCCGCATGAGCCTTGGGTTGAGTCTGGGTGGTTGTCTAGTTGGATGACCCTATTTTTTGGAAGGCTTATAAAAATACTTAGTAGAACAATAAATACGCAGTGAAATTAATTTCCACAATCTATATCACAACACATTCATGGACACATTTCAATTGCAATCCCAATTACTCCCTCTTCTTGTCCATTTCATTTACATCTTCCATAGAACACTGTGGATCATTTAAATCTGAACGACATTCTCCAATTCAGGTAGAAGATTTCCTTTCATCACGTTTCTCATCATTGATATCCATTGACTCCCATTCACAAAAAATAAAATCTTCAAACCCAAATTTGTCTGAACAATCTCCCCCTTTGTGTTTGATGTCAATACTTCAACATTGTGTAAAAAGAAATTGTAAATTTCAAAATAAGAGTCTTCTATCTTCTCTCACCAATTCACATTTCAACCTTAATTAAACATTATCTCCCACTTATTGACAAGAAATATAATGATTATGGTAGAGAGGGTATCATTACATACTTAAGAAATTGTTCTATCAATAATTTCACGCAATGTCTATATGATCAATCCTCGATATAGAAAACAAGTTAATTCGATCTAGACAAAAAATTTGTCCATTAACCATTAATCATGATACCTTATTATGATGAGAATTAATGTACTTGTCTTCAAGGTCCATTTCAATTTTATTATGTAAAAGATTGATTTAGTTACTCCACCTTTGTATATTAATTTTTATTTTGAGTAAAAGAGGTTGATAGATTGACATATGGAATTTCTTCCAATGAAATAAGATTCAGACAATCTTTAGAGTAATTGAATTTTATACCAACTCACGTTGATACTAATTGAAATAATAACTGTGGTAGCTCCTTTATATGTCTTACACTTAAGGGAATACTTTTCAGGTTACCCCCTAGAGTGCTTGCTTCTACTTGAATTCCATGTAAAATTACTACAATATATAATGTTTTATGGGAATTACGGTCATTCTTTTGTGCTTCTTCAATATGATTTTGAAGGATAATATAATTTCTTCAACTAAGATTCTTCATTTGATCCACTCCTCACACATGCACATTTGATCATTAGTTCTGACTTTGTTTATTTGGATCGTAACATTTCTTCCATATCTATGTGTGTGAGTCTTCATTATTCAAGAGCTTTTAAAGCACCAGAATATCCAAATTAAACTTTCATCTATTGGATAAACTCCTATTGGGATGGAGTAAATGCACTGCAATTCTTGACAATGTGACCAGCATTATTGCACCTCACACCCAAGAGTTCTCTATCTTCATCTTGAATCTTCTTATTTCTTATTTCACTAGCATTATCCTATGTATATCCATTCATTCTCATTACTTCCAAATCATCCAGCAAGATAACCACTATGTCTCTAGGAACTATGGTAGTATATTTGGATTTTACACATAGAATATTTAGAGTTTCATCATTTTTTGTAAATGTTTTAGATGTACCACACATCAACTTATGGTGTTTTGAGTCCAATGACTTCTAATATTTACTTCATGGAGTCTTCTTGGGAGAATTTTCATCTGCAATAGTCTTCTGTTTTCATCCTAATCCATCTTCTTCTTTCTTTGTTGGATTATTTTTTCTTCTATTCCTATCATCTCAGTAAATATGTTGAGATAAGCATGCTCCATTATAGTTACCACTCACATTGCATACATCAAATATGTTTTCATGCATTCCAAATATTTTTTTGGTATACATATGCTTATGGATCAGTTGATGTTTCTATTTCTTCTCTGGTATTATCCTAATTAACATAGGCTTTCATTGTGATTTTCATTTAAAGATTTATACCATCTATCTAGTGCACAATGCCCGAATCTGTTTTCACACCAACATTGACCCAACAAAATTTTATTCTTGATATCTTATGTATAAGGGTGTTATGACTTCTTCTTCATGTGTTGTTCTCCATCTGGGGAACCATCTTCTAGTTTCTTCTTCTTATATTCACTAGCCATGGTGGTAGGTTTTTCTATACACCATTTCTCATCTATACATGTTTTGAAATCTTCTTCTGACCTACACATTTATTATAAACATATTTAGAAACAATAGTACAAGTTATTATGGATGGTACCTTCACTTTCTCAGCTTCATGTGATAGATCAATGAGTGAAGTCATGATCTCCATATCACATGTTTGAGGACATTTGGCTTTAGAACCCTCTGGTGAGCATTGAATAGCAATAAACATTGTATCTTGGTATGGATAATCTAGAGTTTTCATAATATTCCATTCACATGTTGTAGGTATTTCATCTTTAGAATCCTCCAATGAGCATTGAGTAATAGGATCAACTGTTTCATTCTTTGGCGAAGTCTCAACGTGTGTCTTCTCATGATTGGTCAACTGTGCATCAAATTTTTTAAATTCCCTATTGAGGATGATCTTATGATCTTCAATCAAGAGAATCTTTTCATCACAATCATTTTTTAGTCATTCAACCCCATATTTATGCAACTTGACTTTTGTTTGTTACAACGAGTCAAGTTCCATGTATTTCATGGAATTTTCTTCTAAATTTAGAACCAAGAATTCATTGAAATTTTTCATCACATATTTAAATGCATGGATATTAACTTCAAGAGTCTTATTAACTCAATCTTTTTCTTAAAAGGATTCAATCCATCTGGAGAGCTTTAAACATTGAAGTATTATTTTTCTTCCAATCCCTTTTCCACATTATCCAATACTCTTTCTAGTTGGGTGATCTCAACCTACATGCATTGAAATATTCTAAAAAAAACACCAACTATTTCTTTGGAAATATCATATAGATAAGATACTATTTTTTCTATTGTCAACTCATGTGAAGTAAATGTTTTATCATAATCACCAATTACGGATGAATACTTGATTTTGGTGGAAACCTGAGCCACCTACTCCTTACATTCCATGCCTGATTGTACTTCATTTATAATAAGACCAAGATAATTATCAATTTAATCTTCTTTAGGCATGAAGGAATTCTTCAATTGCTTATTCTCTTTCTTTTTCCTATTATTCGAGGTCTAGATGGGTATTGACTTCTGCTCATAGATAATCGAGACTTTATCAATATTGTTATTCATTATTGACCCAAGAATGAATACTCAAATCCTCTTCGGAATACTATTACTGAGGAGTATCTAACATGTGTAAACCATTACCTATAATAAGAATTGAAGGACCATATGTCATCTTGAGCAGGGGGTGAATGAGGTTTTGAATGTTTTCTCCTATTTATTAGATCATGTTACCAAATTTTTATGATCTTAATTAAACTTGTATGATGGATATGTGAAGTAATGGAAATATTCACATGCATAAAGACTACACAACAATTTTACTTGGTTATCCACTAAGGGATACGTCCAAGGAAGAAATAGTGACAAGTTTCCAGTCAAACCAAATTCCACTATTCTTCACTTGTTGTGGATTACTCGGTTCAGGTATAGTCACTCAGTCCTAGGAACACTACCTTTACAAATGTTCTGGGACAACTCACTGCTTCCCTCATATCACATCCATTGACTCCCCCTTTCTCACTACGTTGGGTAAAGTCACACTATATTTATGGATAGGATGGTCCCTTCAATGGATATGAATGAAAGCCTTTGTCTCTTGTTCAGTATGAGACATTTCCTGCATCATGGTCCAGAGTTGATTCTCATTAACATTCAATCTTCTTCTCTGGTTCAACAACTAGATGTACTAAGACATCTTCTTCTTGGCTAGAATCAAAAATTATTTTTTGATTATTCAAACACTGAAAATCAATTCAGAAGCCATCACCAGAATCAACTCTTCTTCATCCATGTATGCATGTAACCGTACAAGAGATAATGTAGATGTGCTCCACATCCTCACTTCATTAAAAATTCACCCACGATTATAGCTATTTCTTTATATGACTTCACGTATGCAAGCAAGTATAAGAATTCTCTCCACCATTCAATTTTTATTTCTTCACAAATGCACCCATATGATGCCTTGAATTTCTTCAAATGAAAAAAATATTCACGTATGTAAATTCATTTCTATTCTTATCTAGGGAACCGAGAAATACTTATTTAGTTCGTTAAATTTTCTGGATCATGTATATGTTTATTGATGAGTCTTTATCCACAACCTAAATGTGGTTAGTCCACTGTTTGATTTGTTATTGCACACTTGGGAGTCTCAAAACATGCATATGAATTGCATGTGCATCATGAATGTGATCTCTAATTGTTTTTAAAAAACACTCACTACCTTGGGTTTGTTAGGGTTTATATGTTTTCCCCTTTGTTTTCACCTTGATTATAGGGAGTTCCTATTTTCATAGAATGTGCAAGCCTCTTTTGTAAACCGGGATGGTTCATGGATCCCCCTCGCACAATAGATGCATTGGCTTCCTTCACATACGTCATGACACACGGTTCTCCTCAACAAATTGGGTGGTACATGGGACTTTCCCTCATGGGACCCTCTTCACCATGAATTAGAGCGGTATACGACCGATCTGAGTATTATGTGGGAACTCTGCTCTGTGAACTAGTATTCGTATGTGGGATCTTCTCATCATGAACCACAACAGGTCCTCAGATCATCTTCTTCGCATTCAAAATTTGTACATGATTCACCTCTTCGTGAACCAAATTGGTATGCGGAATAATATTCATGAACCTAAAATGGTTCAGGGTTCATGCATGCCCCTTATTGAACATTAAATATAGAAAAAACTTTGTTTCTCAAAACATGATCTCTTGATTGGATTTCAAGCATCAACCTCATATGGGATCAGTGGATCCCTATTTATATATAGAGGTAAAATTGTTTTCCACATCAAAACCCACACGATATGATATCCAAGATTCTGCCCTGAATAACTGAGATATTTTATTCTTTAATGTCATCAAACATGTGTGGATATATTACTCATATCTTGGATGTTTCTTTTTTCAAACTCACGACTTTCTCACTGATCTTTGATGTATTCACGATGTCATGTATCACTTTTTGAATTCCTATTCGAATCGACTTGGCCTAGGAAATTTTTTTCCTCATCCAATCATCTGTTCTTCGTTTCATTCACATATTTGAAAATTTAATTTCATGCATGAATTGGGACAATCAGACGATCATAACGGGCTTCACCAGACATCAAATGGTGTTCAGAGTGGTAAGATCATCATTCGGAAGGGGATACTGATTCACAGGTGCATCGAATGTCTATATTTTGAAGACGAACACGGTCGAGGATATCAAATGGATCCAATTCAATCCCACGCGGCGTGGGGATAATGAAAAACTAAGATTATATCGCTAGATGTGGGATACAATGTGTAATAAAGATCACTGCGAGATCTGATGGATTGTTGGGATTGTGTTTTCATTTTTAATACCTTTCCCCACATTGAAACACTACACATTCTTCCACTTCATTAAATTATAAGTAACTCCATCATTTTACCACAAATCTCCTCTCCCCCCTCCAGTTCTACCCCTCACTGGTTCTCTGCAGGCACGATCTTAGTGCCCACTTTGCCTCCTCGAGAACTCACCTAGCGCCCACTATGCATACCCTGGGGCTTATACACGGCCCCCATGCACCTCCTACAGGCTAAACTGGATAGCTTCCCTTTGGACACGGTCGACCCATGTGGTTCCCCAGGAGCCTAGGGTTGAGGTTGGCTGGCTGGCTAGTGGAATGGCCCAATTATTTTTAGGATGGATTATAAAAATACTAAGTAGAAAAAATTTATTATTTGAAATTCATGGCCACTTTCTATCTCAAAACCCATGCATGTACACTTTGTAATTCCAAGCCCCCTACGACCCTCTTCCTTTCTGTTTATTTTACTTCTTTCAAATAACCCATACGAGTAGTGCATTTTGAATTCAATTCTCTATTTCACATAGATGAGTTCCTTTATTCTTTTTGATCATCATTGACATCCATTTAAACACATTGACTACAAATAAAATATTTATACACAAAGTTCTCCCATCACAAATAACAATGATCCTCCATTAATACCATTTTTTCATGAACCAAGCCTCTGTCTCACTGGACTCGACACCCAACATGGTCCACCACATGGCATGATGGGCATTCCCGATATCCATAGGCTAGAAACTATTATTGAGCATAAAATAAAATCCAAGGGTAGATGATTTTATCCAACAAAAAAGATTAAAAAATGAACCCAGGAAATGAGGAACAAACAACAACTGAATCTCAAATAAATGTGTATATATAGATTCAATTACAACAATTGAACAAATAGAAAACTGAAAAATAAACCCTGAAAATAAAAAAAAAATCCAAACTTAACTGCTAATAATGTGATCTCCAAGTGACCACATGGTAACCATCATCCACCAACTGACCTGCTACAAAATAAAATCAAACCTGAAACATCAACCTACAAAACTACTCAGGTCTACTAAAATTGAATAGTATAGGTAATGTGTGATATAAATGTCTTTGTAGGAAACCAAAAATGAATTCATACCTTTACTTTTCTGAAATCATTCCCCAAAAACCAGTTTGAAATTCATATATATAAAATTTTGTTTTCAAATTTTTATACGTAAACAAATTTTTTCCTTTTCAAAAATAGAACAAAATATCCTTTTCTTCAGAGGCTGTCATTTTGGTAACCAAATCCCAAACAAGAAACTCAACCAAAACAATACCAAGCTATACTAGATATAAATAAGTAATACAAGCTTAAAACAAAATATAGTAAAAATTTAATGCGAACATTAAATTTAATAAACAATGGAATTTCATAAACATACATAGAGATACCCCTAGACATAATCAGTTAATACCACCTATTAGGGATGGGTGAACCTCTTTACTCAATAACCCACTTTTGACAATAATCTAACCAATCCAGTAGAACATCCCATCTGGTCATTCTGCTAATCCACAGGGTACCAACCTATCTAATCAGGTATGACCATTAATCATCATTAAACCATCTAAAAAACACTGAGAAACACCATGGTAATAATATAATATCTATGTAGGAGGCCCTCTCACAGGTGACTCACATTACCTGCTGTCACCAAATATTCCTACCCTTAACACAAACACTACCTATATGATAATACATTCAGGGAAATCCCTCTATAAGGGTTCCCATAATACATTAGGTCATTCATAGTGCCAATCGGGTCATCATATCTCATTGTGTTATAAAACATTTTTAGAAAACATTCAAATATGCCAACAAGACATTTTCACTTTCAAAATCACATTTCATATCCAAGATGATATGAGGTTCCATCAAGGTCTTCAATACTATGAACACCAATATATAAAAAATATACTCAATACATATTCAAAATCAATACAAATATCCACATTCAAGATTGCAATACCAAAAAAACCATTATTCTAAATCCAATGTTATTTAAAGAACAAGATGAAATCACACAACACTCTTACATATTCAAAACATGATTCCATATATTTAGAAACCAATCAACTTTTAAAAAATACCGGTTGCGCCATAATATAATAAAACCTTTAAAACCAAATTATATTTACATGAGACCAATATGAAATAAGTGGAGGACCAAGAGTTTGAAATAGGGAGATAAATATGAGGGGTAGGTGTTTTGAAATCCGTTTTTTAAGTTGAGCGAGGCCATTATCATTTATGTGCCCATACGTGTGTGAACTATGGGCTCACATGTATGTGATCTTATCTAATGAGGTCCCACATGTAGCTTTTCCAAAATCCATTTTCAATGAAACATCACATGCGTTTAAACCAGTACAACAAGCCACATTATAAAAGACACCATGTTTCACATATCAAGCCCAAACACAATCTTATCAATTTTATAAAACGTTTTTAATGGATATCTCCACTCCAATCATCCAATTTTACCTTTAATAGTTCAATTAATATTTTATCAAATATATTTGGTGTATATGCATATAGGCATAAACAAATAATTACTTTGATACTCATTTCAACAATTTATACCAACATGAAAACACTAAAATAAATTATCAATGTGAATTATAAAGGTGAGAACCCTATTTACAAATTAATTGAAATAACTCTTCAATCAATGGAATTCATCATAAAGGACAAGCATATAGTCACCTACCTCAATGTTGTGCGTATGTGATGAATCCTCAAGGGAAGGGAGAATGAACCCCCATGGATGAACTGACCACCCTAAATTCCAAATAAACACTACCCAGACATGAAACGTAGACATTAGGGTTCTCCCAAGAGAGAAACTCCCATTTTAAAACTAATGAATCAAGATAGGATAAAATAAAGAGGACAAAAAAGGCTAAAACCTTAAAAACACACATTGGAATTGAAGGAGAAACACCATGGAGAGGGGAGAACCAAAGGAAGAGGGATATTGGGACCCCTTCATGTAGAAAAACTGACAAAGGACAGATGGACTTGATTTACTGTTAAATGGGAATGAAGGAATAATAGGAATTTTAATGTTATAAAGATCTAGGATGATCGCATGATTTGACTGCACATTTTACTAAAATGTGTGACAGCCATCTGGTAGGTACTACCCATGAGGGAATCGACCACATGACCATCCTACATGATTTATCCAAATATTCTCAAACTACTTTTTACCTTATTCCAAAATCTTTCACCTACTTTAGGGATATATCGATTGGGCCACATGGTTTACAAATCGTGCTCCGAAACTATTTTCCGACCAAAAGACGACACAAACTTCTAAAAAATAGAAAAATCTAAATGGGGATCAACCCTAACCTTCAAAAAAATGATTCATGATCTGGAAAAGAAGAAAATAAAAGAGTAACCACGGTCGAGCTGTGACATTCCCCAATAGCATCACCATCTCTAAAATCTTCATCACAATCTACAATAAGAATATTGTCACTTAGCCTATCACTAGTCCTTCATTTACATCACTATAAGCATCATATAAAGAGTGTATCATCAACATTTATACATTAAAATCTATAGTGGTATCTAGTTTAATTGATGGAGATAAATCTAACATTGCTTTCATAAATTTCATATCGATATTATTACTTATTTCACACTCCATCATAGAATATATTTTTCCCTCTAATACCTATTTCTAAAGATTTTCTAGTATTACATGGGAAAATTGTAGCCTTGCTCCACTAGAGATGTTGGAGTAGCCTAATGTTGTCTAATAACTAGTGTAAATATAAAAAGGATTGCTTATACAAATATTTTTTTATGAGATAGAATATTTGTTGGTAGAACATAGCAATTCCAATAGATATTATGTTTTACAAGTATTAATAAATAATTATTTTAACCGATGGTTACATTGGTTGATATTGATAATTCCATTCCAAAAAAACATTTATAATAATGTAAATCTATTTATATTTCATAAAAATTTCAACATTATTAACCAAAACATGAAATTTTAATTAAAAATAACAATAACGGACAAATTAATTTTTATTTATAAAAAAATTTATAATAACAAAATTAAAAAAAGATTTTGTTTTATCAATATAAAATTTAGAGAAACCTGGTTTTTATATTTATTATTATTTTTACATCTAAAAGAAGTATTTATTTCAACGAGTTTTATTAAAAATATATAATTAATCTATTGAAACTTTAATCTTTCTCTAAATATCACCCCTGTTTGTATTTTTTAATATGATTCATTTAAAATTATGTTGATAAATTTTTTAAAAAAATAAAAAATATTTATAATATTTAAATGTATACTACTAAAAAATTGGGTTTTACCAATTTTATGTATCCTCTATCCTCCTCATCTTAGCTCCTGCCTCCACATCACCACATCCACCTCCCTGCCCATGGCTCCCAGACTACCCACTTCTACATCCTTTTCCTCTGATACTTCTTAGCTACACTCCCCCATGGACATTTAGCTTAAGAACTAACTTTTCATCCTCTAAGAATCTTCATTATTATTCCATTAAACAATTTTTTCAATTAATATTATCTTCTTATTCCTCTCATCCCAGGATTTGAATATCCTAATTTTACCTAAAGCGTAATTGAGTTCCATGTCGTCATCGAAGGTTGATTAAAATCAAGAAGAACAAAACTCTTTGTTGATCCTCCACATTTCTTCATTCATTCTCTCAACCATAATACCATTGGGTAATTAATCATGATTCAATTATATTTTTTCTATTTGGTTCTCTCATTATCATTTGATTGACATCACTGAATTCTCATGATCCCTCATTCTGGATATGATTCTCACATTCTATCATGTTTATATTTTTCTTATCATGATTATTATTTAGCATGGAATTTTGGAAATCATCTTAGGATAAAAAAACATAAATAATATTCAAATAAATATGAAAAATCTTTAGTGATCTTTTTAATAGGTTTGATCCCCTGATATCAACCAATTCATTATCCTCGTATAATTCTCTTATTTTAACTTCTTATTATCACACTAAATAAATCTATTGTTGTAGAAATCTCACCTTAGATGTGATACCTCCATTATTCAATGATTAATATGAAGGTTTATAGTGTCATATGTTTTTCATGGTGTGATGAAATGTATTTACTCTAATTTATATGATAATTCAACATATTTTTCATCTCTAATAATCATATTCTAAATGTTATTGTAGAAATTCACATACAATACTGTATGTTATAGTTTTCAATTTTTGTTTCTTAAATATGGACATTTATATTTTAAAGTTTCTAATTCATTTATATATTTCTAATATTTTTTCCATAATTTACTCACTACCCTCTAATTTATGATTTCTAATAACCTATGTTCAATGAATCAGGTTCTTAATTTTTACACTATGTAGAATGTTAATTGTTTACAACATATTTTTGTTGTAGTTATAGATTCAATTGATCAATTTATAGACTTGGGTATGTGATAATTTAATAGATTATATTATTCTGTATAGATGATAATTATATGAGTTTTTATATGTATTATTGAAATATATTTTAGATATATATATTCAGAAATTATATTGTTTTGACTATTTATACTAGGAAATTACACTTTAAATTACATATATGTTTTAAAATATTTATTTGTATATTATTTGATAAAACATTATATATAATCATAAATATAAAATTAGAATTACATTCTGATATATATTTCTAATTATATATATTTATTACTTTTTTTAGATTCAATTAACCTATTTTATTATAATATCACTCTAATACCCATTTCAACAATAGTTACAACATTTCAAACTTCTCAATATACATTAGCATCATAAAGTTAACTACTGCATTGATATATTAATATGACTATTTCAAAAAAAATGAAATATAATCAATATAATTTAATAGAACAAATGGATTTTAATATTTGATATCCATTTTATTTTATTTATTTTTATGAGATTTTATTTATTTTCATTATGAAATCCCTTATGATTATTTTCATCAAATTTAATTCTTATTAATGGTATTTATATTTTTATTAATATAATTTCAATAGATTGATGGTGGATATATGTTTGATACTCTATATTTTATCATAAGAGTGGCTTATCATTATGATTTACTATAGAGAACTCATAATGAAAAGTAATAATATATTTAAAAATATTGCGGAAAACCCGTTATTGATGGGTTATGTTTCCAAAAATTAATTTAAAAATCATGTATAATGAATCATAATTCAATTGAAGAACTAGGGCGACTTTGGTTCAACTAATGAAACTCAGGTATACCATATCTCTCACTGTCTCTTGGGATACATTTTATAATTATGGATAATTAATTAGTAGAATTCCATTTGTGATCAGACCATTATTTTCATATGTTATAACAAACATGAAATTAAAATAACTATTTGTATGTGTTTATTTATAATTTATTACCACTCAATAAAGATAAATCTATTTTTGATTCTTGATAAGTGGTGATGATGATATTTCTAAAAGAACACTTTCACTTATACATTAATATTGTTGTTTCCATCACCCCTATCTATAATTTTCTTTATATTTAATTTTACTTTATTTATATTCTACATATATAAACATAGTTATGGTTAAAATTCAAATGAAATATTCAAATATTTTACAGGTTACATGGATGATACATCATATCCAAGTGGAATACTATAGGTTACTTCCATCCACTCCAGACTATATTTATTGCTATCAAATTAATGATCAAAATTTTTTACGTCACTGATAAATCATTACCATTTAGAGAACCAACAGAACTTTCCTAAACTCTAATCTATATATCTTTTAGTCAAAATACTGATATTATATTTTATGTATATAAAAAAAATACAAGATTTCAATCATTGGTTTTAAACAAGAATTCAATTACACAAATTTAATAATAGCATAATAATTTCATATTTCATGTAACTTTTCAATGTCCCTTATATATTAAGGTTCTTTCAAAAAATTTAATTTGAAATGTATTAATACCACATGCACCAAGTTTTAATCATTTTCAAATAGTCATAAATTTAATCATCGAAACATATTTATGAATGTGTATTTGAAATTAATTTTTTACTGAAAAAATATATTACAAATATCTTTATGAAATGTTTGTGCATAAATTTTATGAAATTGTGTTCAACCATGTATCCCATATATTTTCAAATGAAGATTATATTTCATATAACTACATGAAATGATTTCTCATGATTTCTACATTATGCTATTAGATAAAAATAATTTCAATTTATAAATTGTATTAAACTTTCCATATATCATTCATTTAATTATTTAAAATTAATTTAATGGATTCAAGGGACTATATGATATGATCTATTAAAACTTATTTGATAACATACCATTGTCAATAACTACTCTTGAAAGAACTTGCGAATAAGTACATACAAATAACTTTTAGTAACTACCACTAATAATAATTACTTATAACCAGTAATAGCTTCTTACAACACATAACAACTAATTATTCACATGTTAGTGAACCTATTAAAGTTTCTCAATGAACTTATCATGTTCTCATTACCATGTTTTATATATACATATGTTGTTGTTTCTGATCATCATGTTTGATGTGAATTATGAATAAAATACTTATATAAATATGTTTTAATGTGTTCATAGGAAATTATATTTATAATAAGTTTAGTTTTATATTATTGTGTTTTATTTGTGAACAAATGAATGGAAATAATTAAATAAACAACATATATCCCCAGTAAAGGATCCAATTATTGGTGGAAAATAACTTGATCTCAAATACTTGTTAGTAATGGGTTATATACATAGGGGTATATGCAGTTTCCAATGATTAACACTGTAATCCATAAAAGGAGGACTGAATGAATAGTTTACTATCTTTTGTGTGAGAGCATATAATTACTATAAAAGTGTTTTTTTATTAAAGTGTGTGTGTGTGTCTGTAATGGTATATGTAGAGACTACAAAAATTAAAATAGGAAGTTATTCCAAATATAGTGATGTATGGGGAAATTTGGGTAATGATAAACCTAGTGAGAAACACCAACTAAACTTCCAAAAAACAGAAAATAAACATAAAAAAATAAAAATAATTCCATCTTGAGATAACCTTAGACATACTAATCATATATAGAGTCCCCATAAGGATTATATTTTACTAGGTACGACTGTTTTTTTCCTCCCAGGGATTATGTTTCCAATTCATTACTTGGACTCACATACATTAGGATAATGTGATTAATTCAATAAGTGAAAAGTTGTTCTTTTAGCTCACTTTTTGACTTTCTCATCTTATGAATATCTAAACATTCATTTAAATTTAAAATAATTATAAATCAATGCATTTATATCCATAATTACAGGGTTTACCAGTTTTATGAAACAATAATAATTTATATCAACCTTATCCCCCACACATAGTACAATATAATCATAATTTTATAATATAAAGAGAAGAGTGAATGAGATTCCCTACATATTTGATACTTGACAATTGATTCCTCCTCAATTGGTAGTTTCCATTACCTAACATGTCATAGAGGAATAAAATTAATGAAGAATAATATCCAACTTGTTTTTATGATGTATGATGATTATGTATATAGATGGTAAAAAATAGATGACAATGTGGAATCATATAGAATGTGTCCCCCAGTGGTATATAAATTTTTTTTAATCTTATACAGCAAATGTATATCATAAATTATCATTATTCCTTAAAAATTCCACATATACCATCAAATCTATTCAAATGGAATGATCTAAATTCTTTTTTAACTAAATCTATATGATTCCATAATTCTAAAAAATTAAATAGAAGCAATTTATCCAACATTGAATTCATTTCCATTAATTTGATTCCATTCATGAGTTCCGAAAACTAATCTCCTCATTTAAGGGAAAAACTCATAAAAATGATACCTTGTTTGTTTACTAAATGCCACTAGTACCCTATATTAGTTTTTAGGTATATATATTTTCATTAAAATACATCCCAGGTGAATTTGTATTTCATTTTTTTCTTTGTGGATGCATTAAATTAAAATATAGGGTGAGGTTGAAATTGAATTGTGGAATCATAAAAAAGTATTTGAACTTGTTATTCTCTTAGAAGAACATGATGTAGAATTTTCACATCAGAGATCATTAGGTTATTTATAATATTAATTATAGGATTATTATATAGCATATATTCTACTTTTTAAATCAAATGTTAGTGGGCTTAAATATACTATGTGATGCATGATTCCTACTGTATTCCAATTTGAGGGGCTATTTAATATTACAAGAATGTGATTATACATTATTTATTCATACATGATATATGTTACATCGGGTTTAATCTGGTTTTGTATTCCCCTCTTCTAGTTCATCTAATGTGATGCCCTTTGATCTCATGGATCATGACTCCAAGGAATTTAATATTACCTATCTTACTCATTCTTAAATATCATATTACAAAAAACTTTTTAAATACATATATTAACATTTTAATCATATAAAAAACATTTCAAAATTAATTTCCTCAAAGTTAATTATCAAAAATATTTCTAATGACAGTAATAATTTAATTATTTTATTGTATAAAATGTTTGAATTTAATTCCTATTATAAAAAAAATACACTAAAATAATTTTTTTAATCAAAATGATCTTAAAAAATACAATCTAGAAGAAAAATATTTGGAAATAAATGGGAAGGTATTCTAACTAGTATCAAAAATAGAAATACCTTTCTTATGAGGTGTGGTGTTAGGGTTACCATAATGAGACTTCCTCCTCAGTGATTTAGATTAAGTGGTATGGGGTAGAGTGTATTTTAATATCTGGTTCAGATAGGGTTCTTTGGTGATGATGAAGATCATGTTGAGTAGTTGACATCTTATGTGATTCCTAGTAAACTAGATAAACATATGTAACATTTTTTATATCCTACATTATATGAGAGAGGAGTGTGTTGAGAATTCCAGAGAAGTATTCCTATAATGGTTTATAAATGTGATGGAGGACACCATCAACCTAATGATACTATTATTTTTTATTTTCACACATAGAATGATTCCCTACTTGTTATCTAAATCTATATATTGTGTTTAGATTTAATTTTAATGATTGTATTACAAAAATAGTTTATTAACCATCCTTTGAGGGAGGTGCTGGGTGAGAATGTGTAGGTGGTGGTCAATGAATTTTCATTTACAATAGAAGTGGTAGAAAAAATGGGTTATTGAATATTATTTTTGGGATTTAGGTAATAGATCCACTAAAAAATCATAGGTCTCCCCATGAAAATTCAAGGTCATAACAAATTAGTTTCCATTGGAAGAATTTTTTTTCTCAAGTCATTCAAATTAAAAATATACCTTTTAGAAAAACATCATAAACAATTATTAATGATAAATCAAAGTCATTAATGTGTAAAGGATTGCACATCATGTTTACAATTTTTTTAGATTATCCTTTTTCACTTGCTAATTTGATAATCTTTTCAGGATCGAAGTTGAATCAAAATCAAGGTGATCAATATTCAACACATATCAATGTGGATATTTTTTCTTCTTAGGTACTCTATTGTAAAATAAATCATATTTTTCTTAATTATTCCTAATACAACATTTCAAATTTTTTTACTTCACTTTCATCGTTAGCGATATAGATACCAATTTTCAAATTGATTTCCCAATAGATAAATTAAAATTGTTCTAAAATTAAATTAAATCTTGATATGATAATGGTATATAGAATGTTATTATAATTCATGAGGAAATTAAGTTGTGTTTCACTCTATAAATTAAATACATTTAGGTGGATAAAATAAAATTTATTATCTTATAAGGAATAAAAAAGGATTTTCTTGTCCATGATGTCAATGAGTATAGACAATAGAATTTTTAATCTTATCACTAGTGGGATGTTGGATATTATAGTTTATCATTGATGTATTTGAGGTTGTATGATCATAATTAATAGAAACATAGATTCAATATACCATCACATGATTTTTTTGGATTCATTGGTGACTCACCAATGAGTTTCATTCTTAACTTTCTCATAATTAGTAAAAAATGAAGACTTTTTTGTGTCACCACTAATATGTTTTCATTGTACGGGATCAACACTAGGAAAATAAGATACTGGATATTCACCAATATGATAATGGGTTTTAAAAATGGTATCCATTTGACTGTATACGTCGTAATAGAGATTATTTTTTTGTTTCTTACTATCCAAGAAGGCAAAAATGCTTAAAATATAATTCAACGGATCATTACTGGAGTTTTCAAGGTTTACTTGATCCCCAATAGTGAATATTATTAAAAATATATAATTCATTCTAATGGATAAAAAAATTTCTATTATTATACTTGTGTTTCATACAATCATGGAAGGACTAAATATATAACAATGCATTTTTTTATCTCATCACCCGTGGGTTAAAAGTCACTTATTAATCTCTATTGGGTTCAGGGATTCAGTATATTGTCAGCAATGTAATTTAGGATTTATTAGCTCTCAAACAATATAATTGAGGTTTCATTATCTCATAAATAGAGGAAATATTGTGGGGAAGGTATAAATTAGAGATAATATATATGAATGTGGTGTATGTTGTAGTTTCATGTTTTATAAGAATGAAACATATTTTTTCAATAATTGTTGTAGTTGTCACCATTTATATTTGGGGTGTTGTTGAGATTTACATCAGGAAATGC
Organism: Viscum album; assembly: GCA_963277665.1. Lineage (NCBI taxonomy): Eukaryota > Viridiplantae > Streptophyta > Magnoliopsida > Santalales > Viscaceae > Viscum > Viscum album. The sequence goes on from OY728136.1 coordinate 2,000,274,193, forward strand.
ACTTCCTATTAATCATTGTGAGGGAAATTTATACCCACCTAGTTCGATTTCATAGTTTCAGAACCATGTCACTATAAAATTCCAACCTTTTGTATTTGGGTCGTAATAATCAGGGTTATTTCTTTTAATGTTGGTTGTACATCACCATGGTGTATTTTAATTTATGTCCATAAAATTGTATCCATCAAGTAATGAGAACTTTTTAATGGGTTGATGATAGACTTAATCATTGGAATACATTTTTGGTTTATACTAACTATAGATAAATGATAAGAAATAATCAATTTAAACTATAATGGTAGCTTATTTGTAATCACATGAAATCATACTTTGAAAAGATAGGAGGAATGATTAATAGACCCATGGAAAATAGGATCCAATGGGAGAAAATTTGGGAATAAATTTTTTAATTATCGACGTTAGGGGGGTCGATAGCCTCCATATCAGATAACATGGGGTGCATACCATATAATAGTTATAATGAAAAATAATTAGAAAAAAATAGAGGTGTGGGTGTTACATCAGATCTAAAATAGTTCTCTTGCTCCGATAAGAAGTGCTTCTATTTTAGAGAATAAAATAATACTCATAAAACTTATATTATATGGTTCTTTATTATAAATATATAACTTAATGTGTTGTATAGAAATTGATAATCTATGATTATGTAAAATAATCCCAGAGTTTAGGTACTACAAATGTGTTGGTGTTTAGGTAAGTGACCACCCTAAAATAAAAAAAATCTATAATAAATAATATAAATGAGTGAGAACTATCTCAAAGAGGGTGTTTCAAAATTTTTGTAAAGGTTAATGTAATAATTTTTTTATGGTGTCCATATATTGTGTCATTTTTTACATACTCATAAAGTAAAATATAACATCATTCAATTGTGTCAATAATTTACTAAACTATAGTGAAATATTATTACATAGTAGAAACTTAATGTTATATCTATGGAGGGTTGTAATGTAATTTTGATAAAATTAGTCAATTTATTTTTTTGAAATTGTTTGATTTTACATGAACTAATATAAAAATAAAACATATTTTATTATCTATAAATGTATTTAGTGACTTGATTAAGGGTTTTACATAGAATTTCTAAACTATCCAGGTAACGAAATGATTAATCCCACTCCTACTAACTAATCAATGAGGGAATCAATAATTATTCTCTCCCACTAAGGGTTTATTGTATGTATTGATTTTAAAACCATACATAATTCCATATTCTGAATACTCATCCCTATTATTATGTAATTATAATAGAAAATATCTTTACTATATCATTTATGGTCTTTCATCCGATTCTTCAAAAAAACTAACACTTAATAGAAGATACCCATAATCAATACAAAGAGATCCATTTCATTCCATATATTTATCAATAATAAATTAATACATCACTAAAAACTATTCTCATTATATCATATATAGGAATGATAATGTGACAGAAGAAATGGATTTATTGGACCAAGTGAAAAATCATGCACACTAATATAAACCAAAGACAATCACATTCAATTTAACATCCCAAAACTGGAAACTAAAATCAATAAATAAAATGTGCCATAATTGATGATATTAACACTCAAATAGAATAATTAGTTTTTTCAAACCTATTTTTTAATCAACCAAAATGGGGTTTTCCCCTATTTGTGTATCCTTATAACCATTGATGAATGATGACATAGGAGAAAATAATAAAAATAAATCATTAAAAACCCTGATTTGAATATCTAATTCTTGAGACCATCATATATATATATATATATATATATATATATATTACCCAGTCATTACATGCAATAATTGATGAGTATACATGTATAACTGTTTTCAAGATCTCATCCTTAGAGATTTTGAATATATCCTTCAATATTTCTTATTCCCCATAATTTTATACTATAATATTCCATTTGTTAAATCGGACAAAACAATGATTTGGATCATCATTATTTATATATTCAGTTTGGTGTTAATATATTAAAATCTATTTCAAGTCTTCATACCATACACATGATCTATTTTGTGTTGATATATTATTTATAGTAGTAGTTACTCATGAGTGTGTTGGAAATATTTATTGTGTCATGAAATTCAATTATCTAGAAAAAGATGATTTCACAATGGGGAAAACATCACATAAGTGTTGATAGAACCAATAAAATATTATATGAGTTCTTCAAGATCAAACATATCCAATTATATCCCTAAATTATATAACCTATCATTGAATTAATACTTTGTATGGGTATAAAAAACATATATATAATTTAATATTTTTTTATATGAGTAAATCTATAAATCCATCTTATATAGAATGAAAAACATGGCTCTCCTTTAATGAGAAATGGAAAATTACTCATGTATGATCTATAAAATCTTATTTATCACCTAAAATATCAAATTTATCATGTTTATTTTTCTATATTTTTTCTAATTACTCCAGATTTATTCTCAATGGTGAAGGTATTTTCCTTTAATTTCATGTTAATTTACATATATGTTCCCTTTATGACTTTAGAGAATGTGATTCTTAGACTATTTATGGTTTCACCCTTCATCTAAATTAGGCATAATATTTTTCACCTTCCAAAAATAATAGTAATAATGCCTTATCAGTATGTGGCCATTATTCTTAAACCATAAATTAATAAAAACAAATAAAATCACAATATCTTAAATTTTTACAAATATTCACAATGTCTAATGATTTTATCGTTTATTTTCAAAACATTGTAATATTTAAAAAATGTAATAAAATTAATGTATTTAAAATTATATATTATTAATTATTTTCCACTATAAAACCCCCAGACATAAAAAATAATCCTACGAAAATGTTAATTAAAAAATGTAACCCATATATTATTAAGAACACAAGCTACTCTATGTTCCAATTTAAATTTACATGCCACTCAGGAATATCATTATTCATATAGGTTTTTTATTATATATCCTCCATTTGGTAAATTCAATTAATTTATAATTTTTTCAATCATCACATGATTATTTATACCAACATTCTTATAAATAATTATGTCACCACAAAATATGAACTTCATGAAAAAACTTTGACATTTCAAACACATCATGGGGTCACCATAGACATTCTATTTTTATAAATCTCATCTAAATTAGTAATGTACATGTAACAATCCTAATTGATATTTAATATTTTATTGTAGAGAAGGGTTGGATGGTATTATTGTTTAAATATCTAAGGTATAATAAGGATATTTGGCTCTAAAAGAAGAAAAAGTGTGATTTCAAGTAAAAATACATGAATTACATTCTTACTCACCCTCATTTAAATTATTCAACTCTCAACTATTTTTTTTGTTTTCCATGAATTCTCACATAATAAAAACTTAAGTAGCACTAAATATTTATTTTCTTCATTTCATTACATATATTTTTTACTTATTTCTTCATATTGTACATTATACACTGATTTAAATATTAGAGATAGGGAGTAATATTTGAACTTGAAAAGGTTCAATGAATATCAATTTCCTAGAATAAAAGGATTATTTCCCTTACTTAATTCCCAAACCTGATAATTCTAATCAAATATACTAATAATATATATTTACACCCATTGTTTAGCTTAATATAATCTTTCATTTGTATATAGAGTCATGTGGCTGAGGAATTTGGAATTCTAATGTGTTTTACATACAAGTATTTTCATGTATTGAAGAGGATTATTAAACATTCATATACCATGGTAATTACCAAAATATGTTTACTATAAAAAATTGATTTTTAAATAAAAAAATACGTCAAAAATTATTAATGCATGGTCTTAAATTATCCTAAATTTTTTAGGATTGGGGTATCTTGATATATTCCAGATAATGATTTGTTCGAATGCTTTTGGACTATATTGTGTTCTAGGAAACAACATCCATGGACTGAGCTACACGACGATCTTTTTGGGGGTACAATGGGAAATATGGCCCTACTCTATGTACCAATTACCCTAGCCCAAATCATTTGGGCACTATAGAAAATATGACCACTTTATTATAGCTAAAAACCCAACACTAAAATGGCACTATAGTAGTGTAGAATTAGAGTCAATAGTATTATAACTCACTGTAATTTTAGCCAATGTGAACATTATCATTTTTCACTTGGGTAAAAACCTTTCACTCTAGCAATGTATAATTCCTATGCAATTAGTGAAATCATGAATCATCATCCTCCTATTGTAGACCATTTTGGGTTGTGGTTTCATTTTGAGAAAATTTTAGATACCAACGATAAGTTTTTTATCCTAAAACTATTGAATATTTTTACTCTCCTTGAACGTAGGGATATTTTTCTCAAAACATGTAAATCACTATAACTGCCTTCTTCTTCTTCTTCTTTTACATTCCCTATTAACTCATCTATGAATAATTTCTTTTTGTTATTGTGACTCCTTCCATTTCTGCAACATGTATTTTATTAGAATTTACATCAACATATGGTGATTAATATAGTACATGGATCTTTTAATAAATGTTGTTATTGTAAATAAGATATAAAAAATACATTAAAATTCTCTTATGTGTGTTTTTATGAATGAGAAATTATTTCCTTGAATGATAATAAATAATTTGTCTCCATTTCATGAATTTGAAACACTTTTAATCTTGAAATAAATTCTTCATAGAATTAATTTATGTAAAATATCCAAGTATACATGGGTTCCTTAAAAATAGAATGGGTCTCAAAACAATAATGGATTTCAATTTATGTTAAATGAGATTCAAATACCTATAAAATAAAATTAATGAAATGAAGACAAAAATTTCCTAAAAATATAGAATAGTTTCCATTCCCTTTAAATGAATAATTAAGTGTCCTCATTGTAGTCTAAAAAGTATGAAATATTCACCAAAATTGTAATTATTTCAATATTAATAGGAAGGTTAAGGAATGGTATAGCCTTGTGGATTTCATTCGTCGAAGGGTTAGAGGACTGTGACTCTCTCCAATATTGTGTGCTACAGATTTCAAAAATATTTCTTTAATCCATTACCACATATAGTAATTTTTTTTTGATAATTTTCTAGTAATCTACATACTATGAAAATGGAAAAAATATAAAGATTGAAAATTTATTAAAAACTATTCCTTCCTGGACTATTAAATATCTGAATTTTGTGGATGGAGGAGTTAGAGGGTTGTTTTGGGAGTTTTTATGGACATTGGGGTTTACACTAATGGAACTAAGAAATATATGTCATGTATTATTCACACAATGTGTAAAGCTGATTCACAACATGTGTAGCTTGCTAGTTCATGGATTGTAAATCATATAAGGGGTGATGTGAAAAAAATCATGTTGTGAATATTTAATTTGAGAAATGTAATTAAATAATTCTATGGCAATGGGATATTTTTTAAAGTTGACCATTTAGGAAACCCATGGATTACACTCTGTGTAATGATTATACAAAATTAAACTAGAAGATTGTTTTGTTATTTTATAATAATTCTAGAATATTTTTTTCATTCATATGGCCTCTCACACTCTCATTTTATCAGTGCCCCATGAACCGTGGTAGGAACTTCTATCCCCCTCATCCCGCTTTGATCTGTAGGTTTCGATGGTGGTTATTTGACGATCCACTATGATTGGTTCCGATTATTCCAATTGTTCTACGTTGTTAATTTGTTTCAAATTCAGTAGGGCGATTTTTTTTATTTTTCATGTCATTTGGGATATGTTTCGATGATCTTTGGGTGTGTTGTAAGTAGATTCATGGTCCCCCCAAGTTTTTTTGTGGGTTTTGGGCATTTCTTCTTCCCTATGTAGAGCACAATGAGTCGACAATTCTTCTTATATTTATGGAACCCCAAGTTTCTCTTTACTATGTATCATACAAGAGTTTATTACATTTTGTTACATTTAGGAATGTCTTTGAAATCCTAATCAATGATTTAGAATTGGATAATTGAAATTTAATGTGGAAAATTTGAATGATTCACATGTTTTTATTACATTTATGTTATTGTGATATGATAGATTGTATGGGCTTGATTACTCCTTGAAATTTTTGGGATTAGGGGATTTGTTTTCATTGGATGATATGTTTTATGAATGTTGGATCTATTTTTATGGGAGTGATATCAACCTAAAATGAAAATTCAAAAACAACATATATTCGGAAAATGAAACAGTTTCACATGGATTATGGATTGTTTTATTATTCCCCTAAAAACTAAAATT